>OY728126.1:43877500-48785000 GCA_963277665.1 Viscum album
TCTTTTTGGATTTTAATATTGGAAATGCATTACATTAAGAATGGAATGCTTTATCTCCATGAATGGATTATGTGTTTCCATGTTTCATAGGTTGTGATGGGTTTCAATGTTTCATAGGATAGAAATTCTTTTGCATGATTATGGATCAGGTTGCACACCCACAACTAGATTCTATGGCATCCAAAAATATTGTATGATATTGCTGCTTCTATTGGTGCACCAATTCGTTTGGATAAGGATACATATCATGTCAAGTATGAGAATTTTATGAGAAATATGGTTGTAATTGATCTGAGTTCTGATCTCATTGATAATGCGACTCTTTATACACCCAATTATGATATAAAAATCATGTTAGAGTATGATAATTTCCCTGTATTTTGTAAGAACTACAACTCTATTGGACATTTGGTTGAGAATTACAGGTGAAAGATATGTGTTTATTTTTATTCAAAAAGGAATTCCTCGAAATACTACGATGATAATTGAAAATGAAGGATCCATAGGAGGCCCACTTGACACCATAAAAAGCAGCCAATGGATTTCTAAGACAAACATGATCAGAAACAAGGGGCTCTAGACAGTATCAGTAAGCTTCTTGTGGAGATTCAAGAACATGTATGGACCTCTATGGATTATAAATGCTCCTTATTCATTCCTAAAGATGGTTTAGGGAGGGAAATTAATGGTAATGGGACTAAGATGTCATCTACAAGAGCTGATGATGTTTTCTCATATGTTTATGTGTCATATTTTCTAATTAGTCCTGGTTATAGTTCTACTAGTGAGTTTCTACTGGACCAACAAATAATGATGATAATAAGAAGGTAGAAATTGTCACAACATTAGTAGTGGCTGATGAGGAAGAGGAGATGAAGACTGTTCATGAGATTGTTGTATTGTCTTCCAGCAGAAAGGGGAAGACTAAGATGGTGGATGATGAGGGCTTCCAATTGGTCATGAATATGAAAATCAAGGCTCCCTCATAAATGCATTTCTGAGGTGAGTTTTTACAGTATAGAGATGATGTTTTTGGTGTTGTTCCATCAACATCACAAACTGATGAGAAAGGTTTCATTATACAGCCACTGGCCATGGATCTTTCGGAGCACGTTTCACAAGATGATGGATCTAGGAAATCTGGTTTTTAATAGAGTATCGATTATCTACAAGAGATTTAGAATATCATCATTTCTTTAGGAATGTATGGTAAATGGGTAATGATTCAAATGATGTAAGTTACAAGTAGAAGTAGATTGGTTTATTAGACACCACTCATCTCCGATCTAAGGGTAGTGGTGATCCTATTTATTTTTTGGATGTAGTTTTAAATGGAAAGGGAAAGATGATAAATACTGGAAAGTTTAGATTCGGTTCTTTCAAAAATAATATTGTGGAAGTATTATTCTAATCTTTTTAGAAATGTGTCTACCAGGTCATCTTCTAGGGCATCAAAGATCCAGTTCACTCCAAAGATGGAATGGTCCAAGGAGAGAATCATTGGGATCTTTAATCGAGGTAATTCATAGTAGGAGTGGGATACTATTGATGATGATAATGATTCTAATTATGATTATGGAAATGATCCTAATTTTTTTGATCCATAGTTTATATATTTGGTTGAGGGAATGTCTCTTGTTATGACCTCGTCCGTTTCTTGCTTGTATATTTTCTTTTTTTCTTTCACCTTTAATAAATAGTAAATAGAATTGACATATGACTCGACCTTTCATATTATAATTATAAATAAATATATTTAGAAATAATTATTTATAATTAAACATATTTAAATATAATTATATATATTTATATATTTATATTAGGTATATAAGGGTTAAAATGCATCAAAACACACACCCGCATGCCTCAAACCTGATGGGAAGGTTATACCCCCCACCCAAAAAAAATATTGATAACCTACACATTAACGGCCCAAAGACCCTTACAAATTAATCCCTATAAGGCCTATAATTACATCCCTAAAAAGTATTTATATATAATTTTAAATATATTTATATAATTATATATTTATATGTTTATACTTATATATAATTATATATATTTATCAATATATAAATATATATAATTATAAATATAAAAAATATATTTATTATTTAAATTTATTAATTATAATTCTGTAATTATTTAAATATGTATATATGTAATTGTAATTATTAATAAATATTTTTAAAAATATTTTTATATAATTATAAATCTAATAAGAGGGATTATTTCTATTAGAAATTTAGCATCATTATATATTTTCAAGTTGAAGGATAATCTTCAGGCATTAAAACTGCCTAGGAAACGAGCAACATATATTTGATGGATGATGCCTCAAATCAAGATGGATCAATTTTGATTTTAAAAAATGATTTCCCAGAAGGTTAAGACATTGAGTCTCATGATGAAGAAGATGAATCATCATGCATGGATGATAAAAATGACACTTGGAAGGCTGTGGTGTAATGGAAGTGAGGTAGACACCCGAGAGGTCGGGGTGACTCCATAGTAAGGGGCGTAAATCTTAAAAAAAGGTGAATGTTGAATGATTTTTTCTTTTAGTGGGACTGTGTGTGCCACTTTTAACATTGTAAACCTCTATTTTCTTTTCTTGTGTAATTTATTTTTTAGTAATAACTTTTTGGGAACAATGGGTTTTAATCCATGGTTCACATTGTTCCTATTATATTTATATAATTATATATATATATATTAATATATAAATATATATAATTATAAATATAATTAATATATTTATTATTTAAATATATTTATTATAATTTTATAATTATTTAAATATATACAATTATAATATTTTAAATACTTTTAGTGAATATTATCTATATTTATACTTTTATAATTAACTATTTATAGTGGACTACTTATATTACAAAGTATCGTTTTCTTTCATCTTTTAATAAAAGGTATGGTGCTTCTACTTCTGACTATACCTTTTTCATAAATATATGTATAAATAAATATTATAAAATGGTTAAATATATTTTTAACATTATTAATGAATATGTAATAATAAATGAATAAATAAAAATTAATAAATTACAAAAAATATTAGAAAGTGAATTCGTAATATTTACGTGAATTACAGAAATATAAAAAATGAATAAAAATGAATAAATATATAATATTAATTATTTAAATAACAAAATTATTAAAAATAATTTATATGAAATATACAAAAATATTAATAATTAAATTAAATCAAATTAAATAAAACACGCACATATATAATCATGATGAATATATTTAAAAAAAATTATATTAAAAATGAATAAATACCTAAAATACAAAAAATCGAGTGATATTAAAAAGAATAATTAATAATAAATCAATAAACAGACTTGCACACACAAAAACATGAACATATGATAGGAATGCATATGTACACATACACATCAACACACACACACACATACAGTTATACGTGTACATATATGTTAAATTATTTAATATCAATATAAATATATAATTTAATAAGAAGGATGTGGGCCTAGGAGTAGCTCTACAAAGATGAAAATGCTGCATATGGAATACCCTCAACCATAGTTATTCCAAATTTTCTTGACTTTTCTCTTTGGTCAAAGAAGCCTTGTTGAGGAGCTTTCTCAGTTTCAATGCTTGATCTAAAGCCTTCTGAGCATTGTCGATTCCAGATGGAATATCTAGTGAGGCTCAAGATCGGAAATCAGACATCTATATGCGGGATTTAGCTTCATTAAAGGATACCTTCAATAATAGAATCCTTAAAAATGGATCCTTGGATCATGTAGAAGCGAATCTAGAATGTCTTTTTAAGACTGACCATGGAGAAACTCACTTATTACACAAATTGTTATCCATAAAGGATATAAGACTTGTAATCTTGATGACATAGTTCATCTGGTTTCATTTATTTCGGGTCTATCATATTGGAGGTGTTTATCCTTAGGTTGTGCCCTTTTCCATTGTATATTTTGCTTTGAACGAGAACAAGCTTCGAGAATAGAGCATCAATTCTTTGTTCTTGATGTATATATTGTTACATCTCCACAAATGGAAATTTAATTGTAATGTATCATTAGTAAAGAATGTGTTTTCCTATGTATGGGTTCATTTATATGGACTGAAATGGATTATGTAGCATCTATATATCTTGCATGATACTTCAATGGAAATTGGATCTCCTATACATCTAGATAGATAAACCGAGCAAGTGTGATTTCGGAATTTCACAATAATACTTATTGAAATTGATCTCAGTTCCACTATTATTGATAAGTTAACTCTCTGTACTTCCATTTATGATATTCACATCATTTTTAGCATGATAAGTGACTTTTGTATTTTGATGCTTGTATGGTTGTTGGAAATTCGCTGGAAGTGTGTCATAGAAATGTCTCCTATGATAAATGTGATCATAAGGGACACCTATTGTCACATGAATTTTTTGGGGAAGCCTACAATTGTGAAAAATCATCCAAACCATGAAAAATATTAGCTTGGAAGGTTTGGTGTGCCCACATGTGTTTTTGTGTAGGTTCCCGAGAAAGACAATTCTTAGAAGCTTGGATTTAATGATAAGGGGATGTTTCATTATGAGCAGTGCTTAGTTGAGAAAATTGGAATAAGTTCATTTAGGTCTCAAAATAATATTAGACCCTCCAAATCCTGGGTAGGGATTGTAGGGGAGGTTGATTATTCTATGGATCCGAGTCTAAATAACAGCATAGTTATCTCTTAGAAATTTAGGTCTCTAACTAATTCACTTGAGGAGGAACACCATTCCCTCTCTTTTAGGGATGCACTTTTCAATATCTTATAGGATGAAAGGTAGGTTGATTCCTTATGTTGTGAATATGATGGTGAAAATGAGGTGCATGCAATGGAAGATCAACATTTACGGCTTGAACACAAAAACGTAAAATATAAAAGTCATAAGGTAAAAAATAAAGGTATTTTTTCTTTAGGTAAGGTATCTGACTATAATAGGGTTTCTAACACTCGAAGGGACGATAATTGGGTTTGTAATGCAAATTTTTATGTTTCATGCAAGACTGAGTCTCCCAGTTTCAGCTCCCCTATTTCGTTGTTAATTGGAAAATCTAAGGAGTCTATAGGAAAGGACGATCAAGTTGATGATTTTTTCACAGGAAAGCAAAGAAATTTAGATGATGATCAGACTCCCACTTATGATATTATTAACAAGGAAAAAGTGGCTACATCCAACATTTTTGAAGATATTGGATCAATTAGTATGGTGGAATCCCCAAATTTAAGGAGACCGTGAGTACTGATTGGAAAAGTGTTGCTAATGGAAATGGAGTGGATGCAGCTAAATACCAGGGTGAAATTTCCTTATTTCATGTCCAACTGAAGCTCAGTCTGCTTGACAATTTAAATAGATCCAATAGAAAGGTTGTTTTCTGTGATTAATATAGAAATGTTAATGGAATGTTCTAAGTTTATGGAAAATCCCCAAGCATCGAGGTTTTCATTGAAAAGAACATCTCTAGTATGAAGATATTACTATAGGGTCTAGGTCTGGCTGTTGGACAAAATCCTTAGTCTCCTGAGGATCCCACCCCACCAGATGACAATATTTACCCCTAATATAATGATGAAAATACATTACAAAATCCAGGAACCTAGAGGAGGGGTCGTGATCTGAGAGGTATGAGGGGTGGCTGATCTCAGTTTACAAGACAAACTCTATTCCCCTGTTTCTAGGGCAGTTGTCTTCCTTTATTTGTGGAAGTGGTTTGTCACTATTTTTCACATCCATATCCTTTGTAATTTACACTTGATTTATTTTTAATAAATTCTGAAATCATGGACTATAATTCATTGTTTTCATTGTTTTGAGTAAATATATATTTAAATAAATATATTCATTTTATATATTATATAATATCTTGAGTAAAATATTAATATATTCTTGTTATTATAATTATATCCATATTTTTAATTAATGTATATAAATAAAATATTAAACATTTTGACTGATATAAATTTTATAATTTTTTATATATTCAATTATGGAAATAAGATTCATTTTTTATTAAAAGTTATATAAATCCCATTTATATATTATATTTACATATATAGACTTGTAGTAATATAAATATTATTAAAATATATATAAATATTTATTTATAAATTAAATTACTCACTATGACCTTTATCAGTGCTAGAAAAAAGTGTTGATAAAGATTTCACTTTTATGAGTGCTAAAAAATGCTAATAAATGGGGGTATTTTATCAATTTTTGAAAAAAGTTATAAAAAGGGTACCCTTTTACTAGGTCCTTTGTTAGCACTGATAAAAGATAACCTTATCAGTGTTTTTTGCATGCATTGATAAAATTACCCTTTTATGAGGTATTTTTGTCTAGCATTGTTAAAAGTCAATGTTGGATAAAGTGTGATTTGTTGTATTGGACCGCAGAGCCTGTTTTATAGGCCTACGGGTCATGGATCATTTAGACCATGTTCACAACTTCATTCCATCTTTAGGAATTTGGGACATGAGAAAATATTTTAAGCCTACAGCTTTCATATCTTAATGGCACTTGCCAATCCTTGTAGGAGGGATGATACATAACTCATGGGAGTGTCAAGGTGTGTGTTTTTTGGTTGCTTTAAATTACTTTAATTATAACTCGTACCCAAACCATGAATTTTAAAATCATGACCATTTAATTACACATTCACTTACACATAATTTATATTTTTTACAATATGAATTCTTGGAAAATAAGTGCATACTGGTAATTCATAGGGAAAAAATAGTGTATACAGGAATGCATATATTAGTCATGTCACACTTATTTTCTATATAAATGAAATCTGGTAATGCAAACTTGAAAATAATCACATCTGAATTTGCATACTGGAAAATGAAAAAAAAATGAAGCTATATAGAGAATAAGTGGTGATTTCATATATAAGGAGAAACCACATCCTTTATTAATATAAATAAAAAATTCAATAGTAGAAACTACAGGCATAGACTCATCAAAAACTATTTTCACATTGGACCTCCAACCTCCAAAACTATGTTCATGGTCTCATTCAACCATACATGTATCAAATTTTCACCTTAATAAATTAATTAATTATAAATTGTTTATTATTATTATTCCATTTATATTTCACTGATAAATATATTAATCTTTCTAATCACGTGCTAATATAGACTTGGTTTTTTAAAATATGTCAGATCTGGCCCATTTAACATTTATTAATTTACCATACAAATCCAAAGTCATGTTTGTAGCAGTTGGGGTCTACATAAACATATAATTTGTGTGGTCTATAGTGATATTTTCCCTCTTACTTTTGGATAAAAATCAAATCGATTGAACCACATAAATATTTTATGTTCTAGTATTACTTTTGTATGATTGTTTCATAATCAATGATTCAACCACCATTACTTGAGGTATCATAATTTTCATGCAATTTAAGTTCTCAATCGACAAATATCATCTAAGTAATGAACTAAATGTTTCATAAGTAATAAATCAAAAAAAAATTCAATTATTTTTTTTAAAAAAATCAAATCTTAGGTATATTATTTTTTATATACAATGATTTAAAAATGTAATTGAATAACCTTGAGTAATTGTTTCCTCATACAACATTTGTGGTTTATAATAAACAGAAATCGGAAAGATAAAATCCATTTGATTGAACATCATGATATTTTAATTTTAATGATCATCACTGGTGTAGTTTTCTACCGTGTTACAGGAAGTATCTACTTTTTCATTAGTGTAAGTAGTGTGATTGGAATACCATGTCCAGCTAGCATCCTATGAGGAGGATGGTATTTCCCCACCCTACATCAGTGTAGGATGAACTTGCAGTGATGCATGAAGAGAATGAGATAAACTCTCAAGGAACCCCCTTCTTTTTCTCTCTGATCAACCCATACCTCCATCTCCCCAAGAATGAAGGCATTGAAGCATTTAATACTTCTATATCAAGGATGGGATCATTCAACACAAGTTATACATAAAAAACCATTCCAATGCCCATCTTGGAATAACTAGTTTATTTTATTTCATTTTTATATATTTAGAATGAAATATGTTGAAGCTAAAAATACCAAGAATCAATAGAAACAGGATCTAACCAATATTCATATAACAAAACAAATTATTATTAGAACATTATTTGGTCCTAAAGGATCTTCTACTTATATAAAATCATCATCTTTACATTTTTTAAAGGTTCTATAAATTTGAACAAAGCTGTTCAAAAACAACCAAAACACTCCCAAACATACAACATACAGTATTCATGTCACACTTTTTTTCTAATCATATTATCCAATTTAATTACTCTTCGCATGTTAAAGTTCACAGAATTTAATCATAATATTTGATTCATAGACTAAAATTAGAGTAATTTCGTTGATTGTACTGAGTAATGAAAGTAATTTAATTCCTACCCCCTAGGTTATATAATATTATTATTGTATCTGAACATTTTAACGTAATGAAATTAAAAATTTGATGTCATTAATTATATGAACTTGATATAATATTACCCCTAGAAAATCATATGTTTATATATGTGATGGAATACTAAACATTTTTACATTCTTCACATTAAAATTTGGCAGGTATGAAATTTCTTATAAAAAAACATGTAGCTAATCCATGTAATTAGAAAAATTGGGATAACTACAAAAGTATGTGGTCATCAAAATATAAAACTAAAATTGATGGAATAAAATAATGAATACAACCTGATTTGGTGCGCTTATGGTTGTAGTCTAGTGCAGAGAAGTGTAGATATAACCCCATAATTCAGATAAGTTACACTTCTGCCTTCATATTTTCTAGAAATAATTAATTGTGGTGACTCTCTGATTGCCTAAAATAAAATGATGATACCATACCTAAAATAGTATCATCTACCTTAATTCGAAGGGTAAAAACATAATTTCAACCATTTACTTCACAAAAAAAATACTTGGGAGATATACTATATTAGAAATATTGTACTGAGAGTGATAATGAAACAAGTAAAAATAGTTCATAAACTCTAAACCTTATATTTTGATCGAAATTTCTTAACATGATATATGTTTATAAATGGGTATCTCAAATAATAATGATGTCTATGACAAGTGAAAATATGTCTAGGGAATATCAATCCATGGAAAAGTAACATATTGTGTGCATAGGGAGTTTGTGGTTGTGATTGATTTCTTGTTTAATGATGAACCCCTTAAGGGGATGCCCTCTACCATGAATGCAAATTATTCATCACACCTCCATCATACTAGACTAGAAATTTTTCTACAACTATGTATGTAAAATAAAAAATAGGAAGATACAAAGAATGATATGTTAATGAATACTTAGAGGGTACAAGTTTTGAGTGTCATCAAACCTGAAAAGGGAATAAAAAATATTGGATGGGCTGAACAATGTGAACTAGTTTTTGGTACTCTTGGACAAGAATTAACTAATAAGAAACTCAATTATTAATCTTGGAAACCACACATCCAAAAATCAAGTGAGAGAAGAAAACATAAAATAAAATATTAGAGTATATTGGTTGTAGTTAAATTTGAAAGAAAAATATGTGACAATTCTATAGTTTTATGAAAGGATCAACATTGCCACATAATAATCTATAGAAACATTTTCCTTTATTCCATAACCCCATAAAAATACTATCACAACAACTTTAAACTTAGAAAATATATGACATCAATTGGAATTACTTGTTTTTCGTGAGCGTTTAGCAATTGAGGAAATTTTTTAATTAACATCGGATTAATTTAAATACATGATATGTCTACTAAAAGATAATGCATAAATAAATGGTAAATTCTATCACCCTATATAGATTTGGTTACATGCACTCCACCTCATGAAAGGATAAGGATTTGAGATAGTTTAAAGCTCCAATAGACAAGGGAATGTTCCCAACCACATGGGCACTTCTTAGATCTAGAACCTCTAGTCTTCCAGGGTCATGGAGTAAGAGAATAGAATCACCCCAAATGAAGATCATATTCAAAAATAACATGTTATTCTTCCAAATAATATCAACTAAACTTGCATTATGAAAATAATTGCATGAATATTATTAAATTTGGATGAGAAATTTTACAATTTGAATATAACTGTGTAAAATTAAGAGAATATTTTAGTGACTCAAACCACCTTTTCATAATTAAATGAAAAACATGATCTAAATGAATCATGGGAGTTATAATAACATGTTTCAAAATCTGAAGAGATAAAGAGATTAATGTCCATGTAGATGGATAACAGACCAAGAACTCGCAACTCTTGGGAGGAAAGATAAAAGAGAGGTTGAGGAATCATTTGTTGCACTCATCCCTAGTTCCATTCATCCATGTTAATCTACGATCATATAAATGCATTGATTTTTCATATTATTATATCTATTTTCATATTTCTTGTTTTGAATTTTTGGACTAAGGAATAAGTTTTTGAAATAATTATTTTAACGTTTTCTCATACTTACCATATCACATAATCAAAATACATTCCATAATAGAGAAATTTTTAGGCATAAAAGTGAAGACCAGTAAAAAGAAATTCATATCATAGTAGACTAGATGCCAATTTAGTGGAACTAATTTGAAGAAAAACACATTAATTAAAAATTAGTAAACATACCTAAGTATTCTTTTTCTCAATGATCAATTGGTGTGAGAAGTAATCAAAGCACAAAATATTTGTATGAAAAAAATTGAAACCTGACATAATTTATAAAATAGAATAAATTCACTCCATAGAATTATTGTTTGCTCTAGTAAGAGAACCTACTAAATAAATCCCACAGAAAAAATATGGAATGAAATAAGAATCCAATACAAGAAATTGTAGGAAAAAATTTGCATCTCATCAAAAAATAAAACATTTTAGAATTGTCTTGGAAAAAATAAACATGAATTTGAAATATGTAAAATTTCCTAAATATCATGATTCCCAATGATCAATTGATTATTAGAGTAATTTGGTCATAATAAATATGGAGGCAAATAATGAAGAGAAATTGAATTTAAAGATTTTTGGAAAGTGACTACGAATATCATAAAATCCATTACTACCGATTCCTAAATCTTGCTCGTTGAAGATGATGAGGGAATAAAAATATGAGATGATGTATGATTGAAATCATTGGGAGGGGTTCATGAATCTTTAATGGTGATGAGATAAGATTCTAGAGGTGATAAGAGAAGTTTTTGAGTCCTGATGTTTGACCGTGGATGAAATTTACAAATGATGGAATGTCATAAACAATGAACCGATTAATCGAGGTGACTATATGGTTGGGTAAATTGAGAGGAAAACAGAATTTGGGGAGAATAGGAAAGGTTTTGGGGAAGAAAATCAGCAGTGGTAGGATTTAGTGGTTGTGTTTGGTTTCTTGTTTAATGATGAATCCATTTAGGGGATCCCCTACCATGAATTATTTCCCATCATTAAATTTCCATCATACAGAAGAAGAAATTGTTCGACAACTATGCACCTTAAATAAAAAGTTGAAGATATAAAGAATGAGATGTCAATAGTAAGGAATATCAATGATGGTTGGAGAGGAAAAATTTTATTGACATCAAAAATAAAAATATCTTAAATAATATTGGATGGGTCGAAAAATATGAACTTGTTTTTGGTCCCCCTAGCCATTAATGAACTAATAGGAAACTCAATGATTGGTCTTCAACACCACACATCAAAAAATACAATGAGAGATGAAAATTATAAATATAATCTTATAGAGTATATCAGTGATGAAGATCAAACAAGTGGTAGATCATCCTTCCTATTTAAGATTCTAGATCTATACCAATCCCCAAAATGTAAAATAACTACCACCGTGGGCACCCGATTGAAAAATACCCACTAATTTGGAAGAATGAAACAATGGTATCAGGTTGAAAAAAAAGAATTTGGGACGATCGAATAATTTAAATAATTGTAAAAATAATACGTTATGTAGGAAAGCTCTATTAATTTTAATAAATCTTACCTCCAAAAGAAGTATTTTCACAACATCAACAAAGAAATTTGACCTCGCTATGATAGATTCGAGTAGGAAAAATAGAAGAAAATGGAAAAAAGAGAATCAATAATTTACGAGAAAAACCCAACGAATGTTGGATGTTTTATTATATTCAGTAAATGAAAAAGACACATGCAAGTTCAATTAATTTCAATAATTCTTACCACTATAGGAAGTCATCACATAGAACCAAAAAAGAAATATGGTTATGCAATTATAGTTTTAAGAAGAAAAATAGGAGTATAATGGGGAAATGTTATTGAATAATTTATGGGGAGGGTGGGATTGACATACTCAAAGCTGTAAAAATATAAGAAAATAGGTTTGATTATGTTAAAATAGTATTTCATACATAAAAGTTTGATTAATTTCAATAAATCTCACCTCTATAGGAATTCATCATGCATTTGCAGCAAATAAATTCAACCCTGCTATGACTGACAGTGTGAGGACCCAATTGAAAAACACCCACTAATTTCGAAGAATGATGTAGTGGAGTTAGGTTGAATTAATAAGATGATGAATATGGGAAGGTTGAATAATTTCAATAAATGTAAAAATAATACTACATGTAGGAAATTTCTATTAATTTCAATAAATCTTACCTCTAGTAAAAGTTGTAAAGGTGAATTCCCTTTTCCTTAAGGTGAGGTAGAGAAATTATTTTATAGATGGATAAAAGATATTACAAGGTGGTGTAATCAGATAAGGGACTTGGAAATACCCTTTACAATAAACCAAGTTCAACACTCCCCCTCAAGCCAGTACATGGCTTGGACCAAGAGTCCTACAAAAGGAAAGAAGACACCTAACAACACTACAGAAAAAATCACTGTTTGTGACGCGATTTTTTCCCGTCGCAACTAACTCATCCAGGAATCAATTTGCGACGGGAAAATTTCACCGTCACCAATAACCAATTATTTGTGACGGGTTTTCATCTCTTATCACAAATAGTTTGGCATGACTTGCGTGCCAAACCGCGCGAATATTATTTGCGATGGGGAGATGTCTTTCGTAGAAAATAGTTTGGCATGACTTGCGCGGTTAATAACTTTTTACGACGGGATGTCATCCCGTCACAAAAAGACAATCGGTATGAACTATTTGCGATGAGAGCCCTCTCAAATAACCTTTTAATAGCGGACTGTAATTAATGCGGGCGTGGATATTTGCGATGGGCCCCATCGCAAATACCCCCATTTATGACGGGAAACTCGTCGCTAATAACCCCGTAGCGACTAATCTAACATATATATACCCCTATCCGTTTTTTCCAAAATCATCCAGATCTTGATCTCTCCCTCTTTTCATTCTTTAGTTTTAAAGAAAAATTTTCTTTTATTTGAAATTTGTTATACGAGGGCAATCGGAGGGCGTCAATATCTTCAGAATATCAAATTTTATGGTTTTTATATTTTATTTTTTTATATTTTTTATATTTTTTTATGTTAATTTTAATTGTTTTTTATTATTTTTAATTTAATTAGATTTCAATTGATTTTTATTTATATTTATTTTTATTATGAAATTGATATTGTTAGTGATAATTATAAATAATTATTCATAATTAATATTAATTAGATATAATTAGTAATAAATAGATATAATTAAGGATAAATAGATATAATTAGCAATAAATAGGTATAATTAGTAATAAATAGATATAATTAGCAATAAATTGATCCAATTAGATATAATTAGTAATAAATAGATATAAATAGTAATAATTAGTAATAATTAGATATAATTAGTAATAATTAGATATAATTAGTAATAAATATATATAATTAGTAATTATTAGATATAATTAGTAATAAATAGAAATAATTTATAATAATTAGTAATAATTAGTAATAAATAGTAATAATTAGTAATAATTAGTAACAATTAGTAACAATTAGTAACAATTAGTAACAATTAGTCATAATTAGTAATAATTAGTAATAATTAGTAATAAATAGTAATAATTAGTAATAATTAGTAATAATTTGTAATAATTTGTAATAATTAGTAATAATTTGTAATAATTTGTAATAATTAGTACTAATTAGTAATAATTAGTAAGAATTAGTAATAATTAGTACGAATTAGTAAGAATTAGTAAGAATAAGAATGAATTAGTATGAATTAGTAAGAATTAGTAATAATTAGTAATAATTAGTAATAATTAGTAATAATTGGTAATAATTAGTAGTAATTCGTAATAATTAGTAATAATTAGTAATAATTAGTAATAATTAGTAATAAATAGTATTAAATAGTAATAAATAGTAATAAATAGTAATAAATAGTAATAATTAGTAATAATTAGTAATAATTAATAATAATTATTAATAATTAGGAATAAATTGGAATAAATAGGAATAAATATGAATAAATAGGAACAAATAGGGATACATAGGAATATATAGGAATATATAGGAATATATAGGAATATATAGGAATAATTTTGAATAATTAGCAATAAATAGGAATAATTAGTAATAACTAGAAATAATTAGCATTAATTAGCAATAATTAGAAATAATTAGCAATAATTAACAATAATTAGCAATAATTTGCAATTATTAGCAATAATTAGCCATAATTAGAAATAATTAGCAATAATTAGCAATAATTAGCAATCAAAAAATTTATATTATAAATATTTACGAAAAAATATATTATTATTATTAAAATAATAATAAAATTTATAAATTATTAAAACTATCAATATTCGCAATAGGCTTTGCTCTATTCTTAACATGTTCAAATCTCAAAGGGTCGCCAATTGTCAGGTCATGCGCAATAAAAAGTTTGTGTAAGCCATGTCCAATTTAAACTATATAATTGTCCTTGCATGGTTGATCACCTCGCAAGTAGTGTTGCAATAGGAAAACCCAAGTCATGCCCTTCTTGTCTATAAGAATTATCTCACATGAACCTTTACACAGACCATTCTTCCTTGAAAATTTAAGGGAAAGATCCTGATATCCCCTCAAATTTTTAAGGAAGAATGGTCTATGTAAATCGTCATGTGAGATGATTCTTAGAGACAAGAATGTCATTAATTTGGTCGTCCTATTGCAAAACTACTTGCAAGGTTATCAACCATGCAAGTAAAATTATAGAGTTTACATTGGACATGACTGACACAAACTTTTTATTGCGCATGACATGATAATTGACAACCCTTTGAGATTTGAAAATGTTAAGAATAGAGAAATGTCTGTTGCGAATATTAATAATTTTAATATTTCTTAAATTTCTTATTTTTTTAATAATATTAATATTATTTTTTCTTAAATATTGATAATATATTTTTTTATTAGTAATAATTAGTAAACGAAATTTGCTTGGATAATGAAGGGAAAATTTATAATCATCTCCACAATGATTATTACCAAATTTCCTTTCATTATTCAAGTAGTTTTCCTTTTTCTATGTATTGATAAATTAGTAATAAATAGTAATAATTAGTAATAATTAGTAATAAATTGTAATAATTAGTATAAATTGTATTAATTAGTAATAATTAGTACTAATTTGTAACAATTAGTAATAATTTGTAATAATTATTTATAATTAGAAATAATTAAGAATAATTATGAATAATTTGAAATAACTATCAATAATATGTGCGAGAAAGATGCAATTAAATGAGCCATCAAACAAAAGAGTAGTCATCAATCCACTAAAAATTGTGTCGACCTAAATTAATGTTAATTATTAAGTAGTTGTAATTATTTATCTTTTTTTTTCAGATAGTGATTTTATAATTTCTAATTACTCAAAAACAGTGATGATTTTATATCTTATGTAGAAAAATATGGAACATGGAAGTCGACATCAGTCATTATTAGGCGATCAAGCTTGGATAAATCCACGCATAAATCCAAATGGTTCTGGTTTACATCCTTTATATAATGAGGGTGTTGAAGCTTTCTTAGCATTTGCATCATCAAAACCAGAATATGTTTCAAAAGTCACAATTAAGTGTCCTTGTAAAAATGTTCTCAAAGAATGTTTGACACATTTGACAAGGTTGGGGGACATCTCTTGAGTTTTGGTTTTCAAATATATTATGTTTTTTGGTATCAACATGGTGAAAGAATTTCCAGAGAAGATCCTAATAACTTGATTCTGGATCCATCACGGTTTAAAAATTTAGTACCTGATGTTGCAGGTCCATCTGTGTAACAAAATGAAACTCACGATGATATTGATTTAACTCCTGAGTTGGCACAATCCGAATTTTATGAGTTGTTGAGGTCTGCTGAGGATGCATTATATCCTAGTTGCAAGAAAAGCAAATTAGAAGCAGTTGCAAAATTTATTGATATTAAATCAGATAATACAATGTCAAACAATTGGTTTGATTAGATATTTTATTTGGTTAAAACACGGTTACCTGAAAAAAATGTGTTTCCTGTAAAATACCATGAGAGCAAGAGGCTGATTCATAATCTGGGCCTTAGTTATCGGAAGATTCATGCATGTCCAAATGATTTCATCTTATATTCTGGCGAAAATGAGTCATTGGATTTTTGTCCCACATGTGGACAATTGAAGTGTAAAGAAGCTCAACCAGGGAAGTTTGGATCGATTCCCGTAAAACAGTTGAGATATTTCCCCTTTACACCTAGGTTGCAGCGTTTATTTATGTCTCAGAACACAACGTCAATGATTTCATGGCACAAATCCAAGATTTCAACTTATAAAAGCATGAATCATCCAGATGATGGTGATTCAAGGAAACATTTTGACCGTCTGCATCTGTCTTTTGCTATAGAATTCTGAAACGTGCGATTGGGTCTTTCTACTGATGGGTTTTGTCTGTTTTGTTCTTATGGTAGTCAGAATTAATGTTGGACTATCTTTATAACTCCATACAATTTTCCTCCATGGATGTTGTTGAAGGAGCCTCATATATTTTTGACTCTATTAATCCCAAGACATCCGAAAAAGAATATTGATGTTTATTTGAAACCATTTATTGATGAGTTAAATTCATTATGGAGTGATGGTGTTAATACATATGATGTTGCTGCGAAACAAATTTTCATATTAAAAGCTGCATTGATGTGGATGATTAGTGACTTTCCTGCATATGGATTGTCATCTGGTTGGAGTAGACATGTTCTGAAATCATGTCCTTACTGCATGAAAGAAAACAAAGTCGTTATTATAGTCAATGGAAAAAAACCTTTCTATTTTGATTTTCAACATAGATTTTTTCCAACCGATCATCCTTTTCGGAGAAACAAATATCATTTCAGAAAAGGTACAATTGAAATGGATGAACATCTAAAGATGATCTCAGGTATAGAGTTAAAATTAGTTGTATTTTCATTACTCCCATCACATTTGGACCAACAGTAACCCAACAGAAAATTCATGGCTTTGGGTAATAACATAATTGGATAAAACAGAGCATTTTTTGGGATATTCTGTATTGGTCGGATTTGTTGGTCTGCCACATGTTGGATGTTATTCATATTGGGATGAACTTTTTTGATAATTTATTTTATATATTTTTGGATACACCAGGTAAGACCAATGATACCGTAAAGACATGATTAGATCTTGCCCAAATTTTCAGGCGACCAGAACATGACCTATTTTAAAATGTCAGATCACAGAGGTTAATGAATCCAAAAGCAGCTAATACATTGACCCAAGAGAGTCGCTTATTATTTTGTCAGTGTATTTCATATTTGAGACTTCCAGATGGCTATGCTTCCAATTTGGGTATATGTGTTAAGAATGGTTATATTACTAGATTAAAAAGTCATGACTATCATGTTATAATGGAAAGTCTTATGCCAATTGGATTTAGAGGTTTGTTGAATTCTAGGATTTGGGATTCGAAAACAGACATATCATATTATTTTTGAGACATTTGTGTAGCGACAACAGACTACGATGCACTTAGAAAACTGGAAGAAGATGTTTCTGTAATTATATGTAAACTGGAAAAAATCTTTCTGCCGACTTTCTTTGACTCAATGGAACATCTGATGTTACATTTTCCACATGAAGCTAAATTTTGAGGTCCATTATAGTTTCAATGGATGTACCCATTCGAGAGATGCATGCAAAAATTGATGAAAAAAATACATAACAAAGCATCAGTTGAAGGTTCAATTGCTGAAGATTATTTGCAAGAGGAAATTTCTTTTTTCTGCCCTCATTATTTTGAATCACAATATCCCTCAGAACATAATCGTATGGGACGAAATGAGGGGAATGTTAATGAATAAATGGAAAATAAATTAATAGTTTTTAATCATCCAAATCTTGGTTTCAGTGGAGTTCATGAATGATGGCTTTCAGATGATGAACATCACAGAGCTCATACATACGTCCTGCTCAACTGTGAAGAAATGACATCATTTTTCCTTTGAGCACTTATATTTATTATTCTATAATTTATGTTACAGTATTTAATTTTTTTTTATTTTTAGGTTATATGATAATTATATCAAGAAACAACTTCCACAAATTATATCAGCTGCTCTTGAATAGCGCAGAAAAAAAAACTTCTCAATGGTTTCAAAAACTGGTAACATAAATTATTTATGGATTAATATAAATTTCTTTTATTATTTATTATATTGATAATTGTTTTAGAAATTTTCAGGTGTCTCAATATACTGATAAAATTGATAAGCGACAGTGTATATTGAGTAACCCACCATCCAAAATGGTTAAATCATATAATTCATATGTGACGAATGGTTTTTGATTTCATACACATGCATACGGGGAATAAAAAACAATAAACAGTTGAGTTTTCTTGAGAGGATCACATCATAGGGAAACTGATGTTGACTTTTATGGAATTTTAGATGAAATTATTGAGCTGTGATATCTAGGATAGAGTTACATAACAATGTTTAAATGTCGTTGGTTAGATACTGAGATAGGTTTGCGTGTTCATCCAACTCATGTAATCGTCGATATTAAATATAAATGTGTTCTTGTAGTAAATGAACCATTTTTACTCGCTCAAGAGGCACATAAAATTTATTATGAAAAGTACTATGCTACATCAAGAGACATGAGTGATTGGTGGATCATAATAAAAATGAAATCTTGGAAAAATCAGTTTACTCAAAATGAATGTGGTTCCGCTGAAGTGGAAGGAATTGAAATTTTTCACGAGACTGCTCAAAATCTATCTAATTCACAAAGAGATGTGAATATCGATGATGAAACCCAACAATTAAGGATCGATGGTGATGAAGATGTTAATGATGTTACAAATGTATTTGAAATGACAAGAGATGATGAAACTGTAACTCATATGGATATTGATGATGCTGAGGAGGAAGATGAAGACACTAACATTGATAGCTATGGAGAAGAGGATGAAGATGAACATTGACACAGTTAAATGCTGACTATAATCATAAATAATATATATCTATATATAATAGTTATTTTCAACTATCTATTAACAGCAATCATTTTGTGTTTTAGATGGACCCTGATCTATTTCTCGAGTTGCAGGAGGCAGAAATTCCATTGGATGAGGGGGATTTTGGACAATCTAACCCTCATTCTACTAGAGGTTCAGGGGGTACGTGGAGGGGGCATGGTCTTGCACGACTGATGATTCCTGAATGTATCCCCAAGCTATGTCCACATCTTGGTTTCTATCCACACACACGGAGGTATGGTAACATGTATATTTTAGTTATATTTCATTAATTTATTTATATATATAATAATTGTTTGATTATTTATTCATTTTTTACAGTTTTCCACATGTAGCTATTGGATAGGCGAGCGCTTTCTTGTGAATTATTTTTCTCAGCCATGGATCTAATGGGAACAGATTCCCGTTGACGTGCGATATGACTGTTCCATCATTGGATGGTACGTAAATAAATAATATTTATTTTTTAATTTATTTTATTAACATGATATTATAAATTATTTGTAAGGATTATGGTATCCTATTCATGATAGCATGCGCGACACTATCCACGCGGCATGACTGGTTTCTATGCATGAACGTTTCCGTCAGTTTTTGCACAATTTGAGAAGGACAACCATTAAGAAAGTAGGGGTGATAGAATTTGATGAGTCGTGTAGAGACCACCGACCAGAGTACATTTCATCTCATGTTCGGGATGGATTATGTTTACACTAGTTGGGTGGTGGATTTCAGATGAGATCTTCAGTGTGACAACAGAACCGGGGTTGAAAGGAGGTGACACATAGAGCTGGTAGACGTACATTCAGTTCGTATAGAGAGAATCTGTTAAGTATATTTTTAAATATTATTTATAACTTTAAATATAAATAGTTTATTTTATATTTCTGTATGCAGTTGAGCATCCCAATATTACGGAGTTTGACATTTTTCGGAGGATGTACAGTGATCTAGCCACTGGAGAGATTAGAGGTGATCGACAACCTCAGATTGTGGTTAGTATTATTTTTTCTATTTTAAAATTAACTGCATATAATATATTAACAATTTTAATTTTAAATTTGAATTGAAGGACTCATATGAGGCTGCGACCTCTCAAACACAGGCTGAGGGTCAGGACGAGACGACTGAGCAGAACAGTGCTCACCATTTCGATGTGGCGACATGGATGCAGAAGACTGAGTATGGCTTTGATAAGGGCCGAGTAATTTGTATCGGCTCTCATTTGACTCCTGGTACTTATTGTGGTACTGTTACGAAGTTGGCATCCAGCTCGAGAGGATCTCATAGAGAGGCATCATCTTCTGGCTCACAGTATCAGGAGCAGTTGCGAGCTCAGGCTGAGCTTATAGAGACTTTGCAGAAGTAGCAAGAAGAGATGTGTCGGTGGTAGAAGCAGTAGGAGAAACATTACGAGGAGCAGATGCATCGATCGCAGCAGCAACATCATGAGAAAATGTAGTACATATACCATCTGACTCGTAGTTTCGAGATGGAGTTTCCTCCACCATCTCTTTCAGCTCCTCCACCTCCTCCAGAAGACGACCCCCCATGGATTTTTTTTATGTTACAAACATTTGAATTTAACATTGTAATATGAATTATTTACATTTTCTGTCTTTTATATTAGTGTAAATATTACATAATTTCATTTTTAATATTTTTATATTTTTTTATATTTTTTTGTGAATATTGATAATTTTAATTTTTTTATTATTTTATTGTTTTAATAATAGTAATATTATTTTTTCATTAATCGAAATTTTATTAAATTTTATTTTTTTTAAATTAATTTATTATTTGTGATCGGACCGTTTGCGATGGGGTCCCGTTGCAAATAGTCTAACAAAATATTTTTAAAAACGTAATGCGACGTGATTACTTGCCCGTAGAAAATACATTGTTGCGACGGGCCCATTGTAGAACGTTATATATATATATATTGCGATGGGAGAAGGGCTCGTCGCAAATAGTTTTAGTGATGGGCCCATCGCGAAAACGTTTATGTATATATAATATATATAATCAGAGGCTTATTTGCGTCGATGATGTTTCCCTTCGAAAATAAGATTTTTTTCGATTGGCCCACCACAAATAATTTTATTTGCTATAGTGTTTTCTACAATGGGCTATTTGCTATGGGGGCCCATCACTAAAGACTATTTGCGACGGGATCCTGTCGCAAATAGTCCATCACAATTACCATGAATTCCAGTACTGAAAGACCATACACACTCCCCCTCACGCTGGGTCACCAATGCTATGGATCCCTAGCTTGGTATAGAGAGAGGTCAATCAAGCTCCCAGGAGGAATTTAGTGATGATATTGGCAAGCTGATCTATAGTCGGTATGTGGATGAAACTTATATAGTGCAACATGGGGTGGAGGCAAATAATGTGGAAATCCACATCATTACTCTTTGCGCATTCATGGAAGAAAAGATTATAAATAATCTTCATGGCTGCCTGATTATCACACAAAATATGAGCAGAAATATACAGTGGGAAACCATTCTTATGGAGGAAATGACAAATCCACAGGATCTCTTTAATGACCATAGACATCGCATGGTACTTATACACAACATTGGATCTGGAGATGATAGTTTGTTTCTTATTGCGCCATGAGATGAGGTTACCTTCTAGAAAAATAACAAACCCAGAAGTAGACATTTGGGTTGCAAGGAATCTAACATAGTTAGGATTAAAAAAGGTTTCAACATTCCGATGATCATGATGAGAATACCGAAGACCATAGAAGGGGTGTTGATTGATGTATCTGGAAATACAGAGGACATCATCCCACTGAGATTTGTTTCAAATGCTCCATGAATTGGATAACTTTTCAAACAATGTAGGAAATGTTAGGATGAGTCGTGGTCGGATAATTGAGTTTTTTCCACCAGATGAAGGAACCTCTCTGGGTGAGAATAAGGTTCTATGGTTTCATAGAGAGACCATTCCCCAGGCTCTAGAGAAGTATCCATGGAAGTTTATCGAGTTAGACGAGCATCCAGTAAGATATCTAAGGCATACTTCTACTTGAAAGAAAGATGGTGCCCGGAGAACGAGAGACCTCAATTCCAAGGAAGTATGTCAAGGATATTTGGTTTGAAAGTGATGGTGAATATTCCATATTAGTTGGTTGATTCTAATTGAGTCACACCCAATGATGATGATATCATCAACATGCATAACCAGTAGGATGTAGCCGGAGGATGTCATATGGTAGAAGATAATGTGGTCATTCACACTCTGAGACAACCCAAATGTAGTGACGATGGCGCGGAATCGGCCAAACCCTGCATAAGGAGACTGTTTGAGGTCATATAGAGAGTGATGGAGTTGACAGACATGAGAGTTAGCTCATAATGCATGAAATCTAGGAGGTTGTTGCAAATATACCTCTTCTTCAAGAAAGACATGGGGAAATGTAGTTTTGACATCAATTTTATGAAGAGGCCAACAGTGATGAGTGGAAAGTGAGCTAGACAATAGAACATATTCCATCTTTACAATCAGAGAGAAAATACCAAAATATTCAACATCATATATCTGAGAAAACCCCATCGCCACAAGTCTGGATATAAGGTGATGACGATTTCCATCTGCATTAAGACACACTAGATAAATCCATTTTCTACCGAGAAACTATTTACCTACCATAAGGGATACCATATCCTAAGTATTATTGTCATCCAGAGCCTGTAATTTATCCCGCATTGCTTGAAGCCACCCTGGGTTAGATTTGGCATCGCCAAAAATATATGGAATATATATCATCAACAATGTAGAAAGACCTATGTATGAGGATGTTTAGAGAAGAGTATCCTAGAAATAATTAATATCCTTCCTTAGTGAAATGGGAAAGTCATCTATTATCGGAGTAGGATCATCGGACGAAGTTGGGACAACGGTGTCCTCAACATCGATACGGAACACATTCGATGGATGACATGAGTAGATAGTGCCAAACTAATGATCAGAAGAGGACACCATAGGGTGTGGATGTTGAGAGGAATACAATCTTCAATGGTGGTGCTTGGATGTCTAGAGGGAAGTGAGAAATGAGATCTCCGGATATAAGATACATCAGCAGAGATGATATACCACCGTATGTCTGGAGAGAAGCATCAATATTCATGATGAGTGTGAGAATATTTGAGGAATATATAATGGAGGGATTTGGGAGAAATCTTGGATAGGTTGGAACAAGTGTCACAGACATAACACAGACACTCAAAAACACAATGTGGAAGTGAGTGAGGAGGGAGAGAGGAGAAGAGAGTCCTAAAAGGAGTTTCCCCCTAAAGGATAGAAGAAGGAAGATGATTTAGGAGTTATGTAGTAGTAAGGATTGCATCTAGCCAAAAGAGAATAGTCACCTACATATGGAATCGGATGGAATGAGAAGTTTCCAGAATATGGAAATGCTTACGCTCGTCCACTCCATTTTGTTGAGGTGTATCGGGGCAAGATGTTGGATAAATGTTGCCTTTTACCTTGAGAAAGTATAGAAAGGAAGTAAATAAATATTCTAATTCATTTTTGGAGTGGATACATTTAAATGATGTGGATAACATAGTATGTATTTCATGATAAAAGGTCTAAAAAGTATAAAACACTTCAGACCGATCACATATTAGGTAAAGTCATGTCATACATGAGTAATCATCAATAAAGTAAACCTAGTAATTTTACTCTGAATGGCAAGGGACCCTACAAGGACCCCATACATCGGAATAAACAAGGTCGAAATGATTCACTACACACATTTACAATTGAGTAACATAAGTTACTCAGTGATGTTTAGAAAACATTCAGGATACATAATGGAAGGAAATGTATGGAATGAATTAGAGGCAAATCTTATGTAAGATGGAAGTTGACGGATGACTGATGTGGCCTTATTTTTACTCAGTTTGCCACATCTTTTTATTACATTTTACACAATTTATTTAATTATTTTAACACTTTTTAATAATTAAACGTACTTTTGTATCTTTATAAATAAATTTGTCAATTATTCACTTTTTATAACATTTTTTGTAATTTTGGACCTTAAAATAATTGATTTATTCTTGACGTGTTTTTAATATAACTAATTTTCAATTTGTTTAGTTAAATCCTTATTTGTTTATTATATTTAACTTATCATTATTATTAATCATTGAGTTTGCTAATTAATTTACTTTTTATTTTAAAGTTATATGCAACTTAGCTTGGCTTGCCAGACTACTGGTAGCTTAGCTACCGATAGCAGGTTACCGGTACACTCTATCGGTAACTCTGCCTTTATCGGTAACTTTGCCTTTATCGGTAACTCTGCCTCTATCGGTGACCCTTGTCACCGATACTCTTTGCCTACCGGTAGATCTCTCGTAAGTCTGTCGGTAACCTTTAATTTAAACTATCGGTGGGTCTTTAAACGGTGAGTATTTAGTTAGTTTAAATAAGTTCTGTTTTCTTTCTTTTTAATTAGTTATTTTTATTTTAAATATTTATATAATCATTATAATTCTATTTAATAAACTTAGACTCAATTTTATTAATTAATCTTTTAATTAAGTTACATTAGAATAGGTTAATTTTATTATTTTATGTGTTTAGTCTTCCTGCTCGTCATTTAAGTAAGTTATGTGTGCTTTTAAATTAATTAAATTGGTTCGCCTTAATTTTATTAGTTCAATTAGTTAATTAATTAACTAATTAACAGTTTTTAAACAATAACTTTATTATTTTATGTATGCAGATTAATTTTTAATCCATTTTATAATGGTTTAAGTCTACCGGTGATTTAAACTAGCTCTTATGGTGACATATTGGGTCGCCAATGCTAATTTTCATTTTGTGCTGCTACTCTTTAATTAGCGTGTTTAGTTATTTTGATTTAAGTCTTTTATAATTTTAGTTTATTAATTATTTAGTTTATAATTTAAGTGTTTTCAATTAGTTATATTAATGTTTTAACGTTTAATAGAAATTTTGTTTTAAATTAACGGTGTTTAGATTTAGGATCTTTATAATTAATTGATAGTTTTATTTTAAGTTCAATTTTATTTTTTTTCAGATCACTGATAGTTTTTCTAACAGCATAATGCTTTTGGTAACTGTTTTATTTTTTTTATCGGTAGGTGAGCTACCGATAATCCTCACCGATATACAAATTAATTTTTCTATCGGTAGCTCAGCTACCAATACTTCACCCTACCCTTTTTCCTCACCCCCTACCGGTAGCTATCACTTTTCCTCACCGATACGCTCCATTTTTTCTCACCGTTACACTATCTGATACCCAACTCCCCTGCACCTCACTGTTACGTGTTTTTTTTCTTTTTCTCACCGATACTCTTTACCTTCCAATACAACCTTTTCATTTTTATCACCGATGTAGCTTTTCTTCCACCGATATAAATTTCATTCCTTTATCGGTGAGGTATTTCTCACCGATACACCTTCGCCTTACCTCACCGATAGTAGCAGTAAATTGAAACAAGAAAAGTTCAAATAAAAGAAGCGCTGCCCCCGTAGCCCTGGTCGGAGAAGAACCCTCCGCGTCGTGCTGATGGTGGTGTCCATTGTAGGGACTTGCAGGGAGGTCCGTCATCAAGCCGCTACTGCTGATATCTTTTGTCCGCACTGCATCCGATGTGGGTGTCCGCTGATGCGCAAGGCCGACGCTGGGATGGGTGTGAGGTCTTCGGGAGGAAGAACTTTTCACGCTGTTGTTGAAGAGGAGACGGGCTGAGTTCTTTTGCAGGGTTGCCAATGGAAGTCGAAGCAGCTGCGCTGCAAAGCAGGAGGGATGTACCGCCGGGATCTTGCAGGAGCCGAGGGCTATGTTGGACCTGGTGATGGCGCACCGCTGCTGTAGAGCAGGATGCAGCCACGCCGCACCATGCTAGAATTGAGGGAAGCCGGAGACGCCGTGTGAGAAGTCGAGAAGCCGATGTTGTGCTGCTGTGGGAGAAGAGGAATCCATTGTTGCGCCATCTGCTGAAGCCACCGCTGCGCTGTGGAGCTGCGTCGAAGAAACCCTTTTACCTGTTGCGCCATGGATTTGGAGGAGAAAAAGGTGCCACTGCACATGATGAAGGTCGAAGACCCCCTACCGCCACTGTGGTCGTGAACCCGAGCTGAGGTCCGTCGAGAGGCTTAGCCGCTTGCTGAAGCAGAGGAGAGGTCCACCAGTTTGGAGCTGCGCCCGGATCCTGTTGCCGCTATGCTGTTGATGGGAGGCGGAGCTGAGGGTTTGGGGAAGAAGAAGACCCCTGCGCCACATTGGGGAGGAAGAAGAAGATAGAAATAATAAAAATAATAATAAATAGATAAAAATTTTATAATTAAAAGTAAAGTAAAAGGAAAAAGTAAAGTAAATAAGAAACAACAAAAGCAAAAGTTAAAGTTAAAAAGTAAAATTTTTAAAAAAGTCAAATAAATATAAAATAATTTATAAAAGATATTAATTTAAAATAATTATAATATTGACAAATTAATAAATCATTAATTAAAATATAAAAACTAAATTAATAATAAGTAGTGACAATTTAATAGTTTACTATTAATAAGTGTGAATTTATAATTAAAAATAATTATAAATAAACTATAAAATATACTTTTTAAAATTATTAAAATTTAAGTATTAATTTTAATTACTAAATTAAAATTAATTAAATAATAAATTAACCGAGCAGTTTAATTTCTTTAATAGTAATAATTAAATTATTAATACAATATAAAATATGGTCTTCATTAATTATTTATTTATGCTCTTAATTTTTAATAACTTAGTTTAAAAAATGGACAAAGTTAATAACATAGTATTTATTTTTATTAACCTAATTAAGTTAATATCTTTTTAATTAAATTATGTTCTCGCCATAGTAATTTTATTGGATAATTGTACAAATAATTTAAAATTTAATAATTATCAATTAAATCTAAGTAACTTTTAACGAGTAATTTGATATTTAACTCTAAAAATAACTATTTATCTTTCTTTGGGTATTTATTTATTTATTCTTCTCTTCTAACCTCGCAGGTTCATTCTAGAGATGGGAAAACGTCCAGATACATACAACTAACTTTACCGAAGTTAGTTACGTGGGAAAAGATTGCGCGACGTGCCGGTCGCGAAAAAACGCACGTGTGCGGTGCGTTCGTGAGTAAAACATGAAGTCGGTGGAATCATGTGGTGACATGTAGTGGATGACAGAGAGTATTTAAGCAGATCAAGAAGCGTTTTTGGGGGACGCTTCCATTCTGATTTCGGGGGGACACATTCATTGATGGAGGCATTCATTCACCTACCTGGATAGAGGATGCTGAGCAGAGCAGACCAGGAACTTAGGAGCAGAGCAATTTTAGGGAGTTCTTCCTCCCTCACAATTTAAACTTTTGAACTCTGTTTCTGTAATGTTTCCTCTTATTGCTGCTGTAATAATGAATAGTATAGTTAGCTAAATTTTAGTTCGGGGAGAGTTTTAGTTCTACTGGTAATCAATTTCATCCTTCTCATTAATTCATTCTTCTGTGATTAGTATTGATCGGCGAGATTAATTCTAATTACACTTTTCTTCTCCGTACCACATGCACTTAAATGTTCTGAACTCTGTAATCATTCGGCGAGTTTGATTATGGAATCACCTTTTAAATAATCAGCTTGTAATGAAAACTTCAGTACTTACGGCGAGTTTGTATTGCTGTTCTTTTTAATCCATTTGTCTGAAGTTGAACTTCTTGGAGTGGCGAACTCTAATTTGAACAAATTCGACAACTTAACTCCTGGCGAGGGAAGTAAGTTGTCTCTTTTTAGTGGTACGAAGCAGTACTTTTACATGAAAAGGAAAAACAATTTAAACCAGTAGACTAGAATAAACCCCGAGCATTCTTTACTGTTGACTTTTATCAGCATCTTATTTTCTTCATTGCATTTTTCTTTCAGTTGTATTCTGTTTTAGTGTCGGTAGCACGAGTTTTTTAAGGGAATTGTAGTTTTACGTTGCAGTTTATAAAAACATAAAATAAATTTAAAAGATATAAAAAAAGATAAGAAAACTACTCCACTGCTGACAACAGTGGAGCTTACTGAGTTTTTTTTAGAAAGTAGTGGCCAAAATAGCCTTCCCTATGGGTTCGACCCTGCTTTCCACATATACAGTAGTTAGTAGGAATATAAATTTTAAACTTTGACCGACTTCAACGATAGTTTAGTTCATGTTTTTGGCACCGTTTCCGGGGAGGGCACGAGCCATTGCTTAAAAAAAACACTAAAAAAAACACATATATAAAAAAAAATCCTTAAAAAAATTGAAAATTTTGAAAAACTGTAAAAAAAAAATTACTTTTCTTTCTGCGTGGTAACTATTAAAAACTGTCTACAACTGTTTGTATGAGCACGAGAACATCTGCTGTTATATTAGAACCTCTAAACCCTGAACTCGATAAAAACTTAGCTGCTCTAAGAAGGAAAAACAAAATTGAAATGGAAAATCCAGAAAATAGAATCCCTGAGAATAATAACTTTCGAAATAATCATCCTGAACTCTTAGATGAACACGAAAGGCCTAGAATGAGGGAGTTTCAACTCCCTCAAGTTTCAAGCAACCCATCATCTATTAGATTAAGTCCTAGATCCAGAAATTATGAGCTGAAACAATCACACATTTCTCTGCTGCCTGCATTCAATGGGCTCTCTAATGAGGACTATTTATCCTTCATTAGAGACTTCTACAATACTATGCAGCAACTTCCACTTTTAGGACTCACTGAAAATGAACTAAGAATGAGAGTTTTTCCCTTTTGCCTTAAAGGGAATGCGAGAAATTGGTTTTTAAGTCTAGATGAAAATATTTTTGAGAATTGGGATGAAGTGTATAACTCATTCATTATGAAATTTTATCCCCAAAGATCAAAAGGAGAACTTAGAACTAAAATCACTAGTTTTTATCAAGAGGATGGAGAAGCCTTCCATGAAGCTTGGGATAGATTCAGGGATCTTCTTAGGCAGTGTCCCCATCATCAACTCCCTTCACATCTCCTCATGGACACCTTCTATGAAGGGCTTTCCTCCTCTGGTCAGAATTTAGTGGATCAAGCTGCTGGGGGTAATTACAATGATAAGACTGATGAAGAGTTGAGACAAATTTTCAATAATCTGGCCCTTAATTCTCAACATAAGAATTCAAGAAGAAAAAGAGTTAATAGAACTGTCAATTCAAATACTGGTTCAATGAATGAAACTCAAGCTCAACTAGCTGAAATCACTAACCATCTTCAAACATTAATGAACCAGAGTTCAAAACAATCTGTTAACCAAGTTGAAAACCAGAATCAGTATCAATCTCTTAGGCAACAGTGCACTCAATGTGGTATGTTTGGGCACTCTGAATGTTTTTGTCCTAATGTTGATCTAACTGCCCAACAATCTGAAACCTCAAACATTGTTCATTACGGTCCTAGGATGCCTCAAAAAGAAGATCCATTTTCTAATAATTACAATCAAGGCTATAGGAACGATCCAAATTTGTCATGGAAAGATCAAGGAGTCATTAAGCAACAAACTGCCCCTAATTATCAGAACCAACCAAGACCAAATTTTCAAAGTCAACAAAGGGGAGAGTCTTCAAATGTTCAAGGAAGTAATGATAATCAAATGTCTTCTAAATTGGATCAGATATTGAATAAAATAAACTCACAAGAGGAAAGATACATGACTCAACTTACTAAACAGAAAAGTCAATATGAGTCAGACAAGATGCAAACTGATGTGAGAATGCAGAATATGGAAACATAGCTTGACCAATTAGCTAGAGATTTGACTTCTAGGGATAAAGGTAGGTTTCCTAGTACCACTGAACTGAATCCTAGGGAGAATATCATGGCTGTTGTTACTAGGAGTGGGCTGAATACTCAAAATGTTGCTGAAAAAACTGTAAAAAATGCTCAAAATGAGAAACTGTTTGAATCTGCAAATGAAAATATGCTTTGTTCACAATCTGGAATTTCACAGAAAGATCTCGAAAATGATGAGAATCTGAACCTTTCACCTGGAAATCAAGATGAATATTGTTTAAAAAATCAAAAAAATAAAGGAAAAGAAAAGGTTGTTGAAGAGGTGAGGGACCTGCCTACTGTTTTGAAAAATTTTTCCCCACCCATCCCTTTCCCTGAAAAGCTGAAACCTCAAAGTAATACCAAGGCTGAACTTCTTCAGTTCCTTGGTCTTCTTTCTAAGCTTCAAGTGAACATACCTTTTATCCAAGCCTTAATTCAAATTCCATCTTATCTAAAATCTTTAATGAAAATTGTTTCAAATAAAAAGACCCTTGAAGAATTTTCTACCTACAGCCTCACTGAGGAGTGCAGTGCTGTGGTTCAAAAGAAAATCCCACCAAAATTGAAAGACCCAGGTAGCTTTGTCATTCCCTGTACTCTAGGTAATTCAGGTCAGCTGAACTCTTTGTGTGATCTAGGTGCCAGTATTAATCTTCTCCCATACTCACTGTTTCGACAGTTGAGGTTGGGTGATCTTCAACCTACCACGGTCATACTACAGTTAGCTGATAGATCCTTTACTCATCCTATAGGTCGAGTAGATGACTTACTAGTTGGAGTTGGGAAATTGTTCTTACCTGCTGATTTTCTTGTTCTAGATATGGAGTGTGATCAAGAGGTACCTATCATCTTGGGTAGGCCCTTCATGGCCACAGGTGGTGCTGTCATTGATGTGTCTAAGGGTCAACTAATCTTCAAAATTGGTGAACAAGAAGAAGAGTTCAATGTTTTTAAAAATATTAAGGAACCAACTTACTCTAAAAATTGTTCAAAAATTGAATCTCTTGAAGCTGAATGTTCTTATAAAAATCAACTTGAACTCATTGAAAAATCTGAAAATCATTCTTATGTTGAAGAAAGCATTTGTGAAGCTGAAAATATTTGTGAATCTGTCCTAGAAGCTGAAAATTCTGTTGTAACAGCCCAACTGGAAAATCATCCAGAACTGGACAACTGTCCAGTTTCTGTTGTAGGAGAGTCTTATGTTTCTGAACTTAGGAGTTTTCTTAGTGAAATTGAGGGTGTTTCTGTTAACACCAACACTTCTGAATACTTTGATGATACTGAGGGAGAACTGTTAAGACAATTAGATGATTCTTCTTTGATTAACCTGCTGAATTCAAATTTGGAAAATCTGGATAGTGTACTGCCTACCTTGGACAGTAGCACTGCTATCTCTGAATCTGAACTGGAAATTGAAAATCTTTCATCTTTTAATACTCCTTACAAGAAATATGTTGAAGATCTTGGACCTCCCAGGCCTAAGAGTCTTCCTTGGAGTGTAGTACCACCTGATCTTGAACTGAAGCCCATTTTTGCCCATCTTAAATATTCATTTTTAGGTGAGAACTCTACTTTGCCTGTAATAATCTCTGCTGAACTTAATGAAACCCATGAAGAAAAGCTGTTGAATGTTTTGAAAAAGTTTAAATCTGCCATAGGCTGGATGATAGCTGATATCAAGGGAATTAGTCCTTCATTCTGTATGCACAAAATTCCTATGGAACCTGATCATAAGCCTAGGGTAGAATGCCAAAGAAGATTAAATCCAAACATGAAAGAATTTGTGAGAGAGGAAGTAATCAAGCTGTTAGATACTGGAATGATATATCCCATCTCAGATAGTGCTTGGGTCAGCCCTGTCCAGGTTGTCCCCAAGAAGGGAGGTTTCACTATAGTAAAGAATGAAAAAAATGAAGAAGTCCAAGTTAGGAAAGCCATAAAATGGAGAGTCTGTATTGATTATAGGAATCTTAATGCAGCCACTAGGAAGGACCATTTTCCTATGCCCTTCCTTGATCAGATGCTTGAGAGGCTTGCTGGAAATGAATTTTTCTGTTTTTTGGATGGGTATTCTGGTTACAACCAGATTCCTGTTGATCCAGAGGATCAGGAGAAGACTACTTTCACATGCCCCTTTGGAACATTTGCCTACCGGCGGATGCCCTTTGGGTTGTGTGGAGCTCCAGCCACCTTTCAAAGGTGTATGATGGCTATCTTTTCTGATATGATCGAGAGAATCATTGATGTTTTCAGGGATGAATTTTCTATAGTGGGGAGTAATTTTGATACTTTCTTAGGAAATCTTGTGTTAGTCTTAGAGAGATGCATTGAAACCAACCTTGTTCTTAATTGGGAGAAATTCCAGTTCATGGTTACTGAAGGTATTGTCCTTGGTCATAATGTGTCAAAGAGAGGTTTAGATGTTGATACTGCGAAGATAGAAGTTATTCAAAAACTGCCGCCTCCTGTTAATGTTAAGGGTGTTAGAAGTTTTCTAGGGCATGCTGGTTTCTAACGGAGATTCATAAAGGATTTTTCTAAAATCACTAAGCCCTTGTGTTCTTTGTTGGTAAAGGATGCACCATTTAACTTTGATGAAAACTGCTTGAAATCATTTAATCTGCTTAAGGAGAAACTCACTACATCACCTATCATCACTGCACCTGATTGGAAACTACCATTCGAACTTATGTGTGATGCTAGTGACATGGTTGTAGGTGTTGTCCTTGGACAGAGGAGGGATAAGAAATTTCATGTGGTATACTATGCTAGTAGATTGCTAGATGATGCTCAAAAGAATTATACTACCACTGAAAAAGAGTTGTTAGCTGTTGTTTTTTCTCTGGAAAAGTTTAGACAATATCTGTTAGGTTCAAAAGTCATAATTTTCACTGATCATTCTGCTTTAAAATACTTGCTGTCTAAGAAAGAAACTAAACCCAGGCTGATTAGATGGATCTTATTGTTACAAGAGTTTGACTTAGAGATTAGGGATAAGCAGGGAGCGGAAAACTTAGTTGCTGATCATTTATCTAGGCTTCCTGTTACTCAACTTGAATCTGAAAATCATAGGGAGATTAACTCTTCCTTCCCTGATGAAAAACTATTCACTGTCTCAGTCAGGCAATCTGCTTGGTTTGCAGATTTTGCCAACTTCTTGGCAGTAGGTGTCATTCCCAAAAATCTGTCTAATAATCAAAGAAAGAAATTCATTTCTGAGCTTAAATATTATCTGTGGGATGATCCCTTACTGTTTAGGAGGTGTGCTGATGGTATTCTTAGAAGATGTGTACCTGAGGAAGAGATTTTTTCTATTCTTGAAAGTTGTCACTCTTCACCTTGGGGAGGTCACCATGGGGGTGAGAGGACCGCTCAAAAAGTCCTGCAATCTGGTTTATATTGGCCTACCCTCTTTAAGGATTCTAGGAGTTTTTTGGTTGGGTGTGATAGGTGTCAGAGGCTGGGTAATGTGGGTAGGAAACAGGAGTTACCCCAGAAGGGTATTTTGGAGGTAGAAATTTTTGATGTTTGGGGATTAGATTTCATGGGTCCATTTCCATCATCTCATGGGAATGAATATATTCTTGTTTCTGTAGATTATGTGTCAAAGTGGGTTGAGGCAGTAGCTCTGCCCAACAATCAAGCAAATAGTGTGATAAAATTTGTAAAAAAGAATATCTTTACATGATTTGGAGTACCAAGAGCTTTTATTACTGATAATGGAACACATTTTAAGAACTAAAAGTTTAAAACTTTGATGTAAAAATATGGTTGTGTTCACAAAACTGGTACTCCATATCATCCACAGTCCAGTGGACAAGTAGAAATTTCTAATAGAGAACTAAAAAAAATTCTTGAGAAAACTGTGTCAAACTCTAGGAAAGACTGGTCTCTTAAACTGGATGAAGCTTTATGGGCATATAAAACTGCTTTCAAGACCCCAATAGGTATGTCTCCTTACAGTCTGTTGTTTGGGAAATGCGGTCATTTACCTGTGGAGTTGCAACATAAGTCATATTGGGCAGTTAAGGCTCTGAACTTTGAATTTAAGAGTGCTGGTGAGAGGAGATTGCTTGAGTTGAGTGAACTTGATGAGATTAGAAGAGAGAGTTATGATAATTCAAGAATTTATAAAGAGAGGACTAAATTTTTTCATGATTCTATCATTCAAACTAAAGAGTTCAAATCTGGACAGAAGGTTCTCCTCTTTAATTCTAGACTTAAACTTTTTCCTGGGAAGTTGAAGTCCAAGTGGTCTGGACCGTTTACTGTCGTGAGAGTTCTGAAGAATGGAGCTGTGGAAATAGTTGGTGAAGAGAATAAACCCATGTTGGTTAATGGGCAAAGACTGAAACCCTATTTTGAGGGGCAGCCAAAAGGTTTGGCTGCTTTCACTGTTCTTGAATGAAGTCTGGCTGGGGACTTTAAACCTAGTGCTGCATGGGAGGCAACCCATGGTTTCTGTTTTGTTAATAAATAAAAATTTGTAATTAAATAAAGTCTAACTGACGACTTTAAATTCAGTGATTCATGGGAGTCAACCCATGATCTTTCTTTGTTTTTACTTTTGTTCTGTTGTTATTTTACTTTGAATAAAGTGCTGATTTGTATGCTTATATATGCTCTGTTTTTGCTGGATAATTGTTCCTGGTCTACATACTCTGTGTTTTTAGGAATGCTGCTTCTGTCTTCTAAGGAGTGGAGTTCCCATGGTCATTTTTGGACAAGAGCTTAGTCAGGGAAGTACTTCAACTTGTTTCACTTATTTTTCTGCTCCTGTTTTTGTAAATAGAATTCTACTTGCTTAAAATTATGCTTGTATTATAAGATTCTGCTACATGTCGTGTAACTAATGAATTAAAAATCTGCATGAGCCTCCTTGCTTTAAAAAAAAACTGAATTACATTGTGATAAAACCTTTTCACTGCATGAAATTAAGTGTGGGGGGGAGTACATGCTGGCCATTTGAATCTTCTTGTTTCGTTGAGGTGTTTGTCATGAACTTTGTCTACTATATTGAACATATTATTGAACTTATTGTTTAAATGCTTACACCCAGTTAATTTCACACTTACACCTTATAGGCTTCTTTTGTTCTTAAATGAAAATCTTTGTCACTGGACTGATTGTTAAAGCATGTGTGTTTCTGAAATGAACCTGCTGGTTGTTTAACTATTGTGGCAAACACTATTTTTGAACTTCATTGAGACCCTTTATACATGTCATTAATCTACTAAATTGAAAATCTGTTTTGAACTTAAGTTTCTTAAATGATCTTCTCCATATTTAGAAGTCAACTTTGGGGACAATGTTGGGTTTTAAGTGTGGGGGAGGGGGTCAATTCTTGACTGTGCTAAACTGTGTTTAATTGTAATGCTCATCAATTCCTAGTACTTTTAATTATTTTTGTCAAAAAATGGTCAAAATTTTTCAAAACTTCTTTCACAATTTTAGGCTTTACACTGCACTCAAATGAGTCTTGCCTTAGGATGGTGCTTGATTGGAAGTTGAGTCTTGCTTTGAGTCTGAAATGAGTGTTGGGGGATGATTGCTGAGTGGAATTTTTTAGTGGTTTAATGAATTTTGTTTAGGAACTTCTTTTGAGAGTGATATGGGAAACCTTTTAGTGGATTTAAGATCATAATTTTAGGAACTGGAAGTTTGACTTTTATCCGAGGAGCCTTTTCATTTTTTTAAATTTATAAAAATGATCACTTATATTGAGTCAATGTAAATGGTTTTTATATAAATCTTTTGAAACTGGAGTAATACTGGGCATCTGGGATCCCACGGTGAATCTCTGAGACCTTAGATGTTGGGTGTGTTTCTGTTTACTATAAGCCCTCTGTACACTCTGAATAAGTGCATTGCACAGTGCTTGGCACAAATTTCATGGCTTGGGAAAAATAAATAAAGTGTCTAGGGTCAAAAATGAATTCATTAAGGTGAGGGGAATGATGAACTCCAGATGAAGAAGGGGACAACTGGTTTATATGGGAGTCATTTGGGTTGTATCAATAAAGTGATTTCAAAACAAATTATTTATGTTTTAATTTTGGAACCAAGGGGATTGGTCAAAGTACAAAGTTCATTTTGTTAAGGTTTTGATTCCACTTTCATTTTACCTTTTATCACTCTTGAATTTATAAATTGATCTTGAATTGAAGTAAGTCACTAGGCAGAGTCATATATGAAGCAGGACACCTTCATTTATGGATGATTCATGGTTTACTTGAGTTCCCTTTGAGTAGTGGTTCTAGGCGAGACTTTATTTGAGGTATGTGTTCAATAGCCTAAGCACACTTTTTGAGTCCTCTGTTGAAACTTCTCTAAACATAGCTGATTTTTATAATTCACACTTTTTCAAAGAGAATAAGACATGGGATTGTTTGAGGACAAACAATGTTTAAGTGTGGGGGAATTTGATGTGGCCTTATTTTTACTCAGTTTGCCACATCTTTTTATTACATTTTACACAATTTATTTAATTATTTTAACACTTTTTAATAATTAAACGCACTTTTGAATCTTTATAAATAAATTTGTCAATTATTCACTTATTATAACATTTTTTGTAATTTTGGACCTTAAAATAATTGATTTATTCTTGACGTGTTTTTAATATAACTAATTTTCAATTTGTTTAGTTAAATCCTTATTTGTTTATTATATTTAACTTATCATTATTATTAATAATTGAGTTTGCTAATCAATTTACTTTTTATTTTAAAGTTATATGCAACTTAGCTTGGCTTGCCAGACTACTGGTAGCTTAGCTACCGATAGCAGGTTACCGGTACACTCTATCGGTAACTCTGCCTTTATCGGTAACTCTGCCTTTATCGGAAACTCTTCCTCTATCGGTGACCCTTGTCACCGATACTCTTTGCCTACCGGTAGCTCTCTCGTAAGTCTGTCGGTGACCTTTAATTTAAACTACCGGTGGGTCTTTAAACGGTGAGTATTTAGTTAGTTTAAATAAGTTCTGTTTTCTTTCTTTTTAATAAGTTATTTTTATTTTAAATATTTATATAATCGTTATAATTCTATTTAATAATCTTAGACTCAATTTTATTAATTAATCTTTTAATTAAGTTACATTAGAATAGGTTAATTTTATTATTTTATGTGTTCAGTCTTCCTGCTCGTCATTTAAGTAAGTTATTTGTGCTTTTAAATTAATTAAATTGGTTCGCATTAATTTTATTAGTTCAATTAGTTAATTAATTAACTAATTAACAGTTTTTAAACATTAACTTTATTATTTTATGTATTCAGATTAATTTTTAATCCATTTTATAAAGGTTTAAGTCTACCGGTGATTTAAACTAGCTCTTATGGTGACATATTGGGTCGCCAATGCTAATTTTCATTTTGTGCTGCTACTCTTTAATTAGCGTGTTTAGTTATTTTGATTTAAGTCTTTTATAATTTTAGTTTATTAATTATTTAGTTTTTAATTTAAGTGTTTTCAATTAATTATATTAATGTTTTAACGTTTAATAGAAATTTTGTTTTAAATTAATGGTGTTTAGATTTAGGATCTTTATAATTAATTGTTAGTTTTATTTTAAGTTCAATTTTATTTTTTTTAAGATCACCGATAGCTTTTCTAACAGCATAATGATTTTGGTAACTGTTTTATTTTTTTTATCGGTAGCTGAGCTACCGATAATCCTCACCGATATACCAATTAATTTTTCTATCGGTAGCTCAGCTACCAATACTTCACCCTACCCTTTTTCCTCACCCCCTACTGGTAGCTATCACTTTTCATCACCGATACGCTCCATTTTTTCTCACCGTTACACTATCTGATACCCAACTCCCCTGCACCTCACTGTTACGCGTTTTTTTTTCTTTTTCTCACCGATACTCTTTACCTTCCAATACAACCTTTTCATTTTTATCACCGATGTAGCTTTTCTCCCACCGATATACATTTCATTCCTTTATCGGTGAGGTATTTCTCACGGATACACCTCCGCCTTACCTCACCGATAGTAGCAGTAAATTGAAACAAGCAAAGTTCAAATAAAAGAAGCGCTGCCCCCGTAGCCCTGGTCGGAGAAGAACCCGCCGCGCCGTGCTGCTGGTGGTGTCCATTGCCGGGACTTGTAGGGAGGTCCTTCGTCAAGCCGCTACTGCTGATATCTTTTGTCCGCACTGCATCCGATGTGGGTGTCCGCTGATGCGCAAGGCCGACGCTGGGATGGGTGTGAGGTCTTCGAGAGGAAGAGCTTTTCACGCTGTTGTTGAAGAGGAGACGAGCTGAGTTCTTTTGCAGGGTTGCCAATGGAAGTCGAAGCAGCTGCGCTGCAGAGCAGGAGGGATGTACCGCCGGGATCTTGCTGGAGCCGAGGGCTATGCTGGACCTGGTGATGGCGCACCGCTGCTGTAGAGTAGGATGCAGCCACGCCGCACCATGCTAGAATTGAGGGAAGCCGGAGACGCCGTGTGAGAAGTCGAGAAGCCGATGTTGTGCTACTGTGGGAGAAGAGGAATCCATTGTTGCGCCATCTGCTGAAGCCACCGCTGCGCTGTGGAGCTGCGTCGAAGAAACCCTTTTACCTGTTGCGCCATGGATTTGGAGGAGCAAAAGGTGCCACTGCACATGATGAAGGTCGAAGACCCCCTACCGCCGCTCTGGTCGTGAACCCGAGCTGAGGTCCGTCGAGAGGCTTAGCCGCTTGCTGAAGCAGAGGAGAGGTCCACCAGTTTGGAGCTGCGCCCGGATCCTGTTGCCGCTATGCTGTTGATGGGAGGCAGAGGTGAGGGTTTGGGGAAGAAGAAGACCCCTGCGCCACATTGGGGAGGAAGAAGAAGATAGAAATAATAAAAATAATAATAAATAGATAAAAATTTTATAATTAAAAGTAAAGTAAAAGGAAAAATTAAAGTAAATATGAAACAACAAAAGAAAAAGTTAAAGTTAAAAAGTAAAATTTTAAAAAAAGTCAAATAAATATAAAATAATTTATAAAATATATTAATTTAAAATAATTATAATATTGACAAATTAATAAATCATTAATTAAAATATAAAAACTAAAATAATAATATGTAGTGACAATTTAATAGTTTACTATTAATAAGTGTGAATTTATAATTAAAAATAATTATAAATAAACTATAAAATATACTTTTTAAAATTATTAAAATTTACGTATTAATTTTAATTACTAAATTAAAATTAATTAAATAATAAATTAACCGAGCAGTTTAATTTCTTTAATTGTAATAATTAAATTATTAATACAATATAAAATATTATCTTCATTAATTATTTATTTATGCTCTTAATTTTTAATAACTTAGTTTAAAAAATGGACAAAGTTAATAACATAGTATTTATTTTTATTAACCTAATTAAGTTAATATCTTTTTAATTAAATTATGTTCTCACCATAGTAATTTTTAGTGGATAATTGTACAAATAATTTAAAATTTAATAATTATCAATTAACTCTAAGTAACTTTTAACGAGTAATTTGATATTTAACTCTAAAAATAACTATTTATCTTTCTTTGGGTATTTATTTATTTATTCTTCTGTTCTAACCTCGCAGGTTCATTCTAGAGATGGGAAAACGTCCAGATACATACAACTAACTTTACCGAAGTTAGTTACGTGGGAAAAGATTGCGCGACGTGCCGGTCGCGAAAAAACGCACGTGTACGGTGCGTTCGTGAGTAAAACATGAAGTCGGTGGAATCATGCGGTGACATGTAGTGGATGATAGAGAGTATTTAAGCAGATCAAGCAGCGTTTTTGGGGGACGCTTCCATTCTGATTTCGGGGGGACACATTCATTGACGGAGGCATTCATTCACCTACCTGGAGAGAGGATGCTGAGCAGAGCAGACCAGGAACTTAGGAGTAGAGAAATTTTAGGGAGTTATTCCTCCCTCACAATTTAAACTTTTGTACTCTGTTTCTGTAATGTTTCCTATTATTGCTGCTGTAATAATGAATAGTATAGTTAGCTAAATTTTAGTTCGTGGAGAGTTTTAGTTCTACTGGTAATCAATTTCATCCTTCTCATTAATGAATTCTTCTGTGATTAGTATTGATCGGCGAGATTAATTCTAATTACACTTTTCTGCTCCGTACCACATGCACTTAAATTTTCTGAACTCTGTAATCATTCGGCGAGTTTGATTATGGAATAACCTTTTAAATAATCAGCTTGTAATGAAAACTTCAGTACTTACGGCGAGTTTGTATTGCTGTTCTTTTTAATCCATTTTTCTGAAGTTGAACTTCTTGGAGTGGCGAACTCTAAGTTGAACAAATTAGACAACTTAACTCCTGGTGAGGGAAGTAAGTTGTCTCTTTTTAGTGGTACGAAGCAGTACTTTTACATGAAAAGGAAAAACAATTTAAACCAGTAGACTAGAATGAACCCCGAGAATTCTTTACTGTTGACTTTTATCAGCATCTTATTTTCTTTATTGCATTTTTCTTTCAGTTGTATTCTGTTTTAGTGTCGGTAGCACGAGTTTTTTAAGGGAATTGTAGTTTTACGTTGCAGTTTATAAAAACATAAAATAAATTTAAAAGATATAAAAAAAGATAAGAAAACTACTCCACTGCTGACAACAGTGGAGCTTACTGAGTTTTTTTTTAGAAAGTAGTGGCCAAAATAACCTTCCCTGTGGGTTCGACCCTGCTTTCCACATATACAGTAGTTAGTAGGAATATAAATTTTAAACTTTGACCGACTTAAACGATAGTTTATGTCAATGAACAAGAAGAAAATGTTGGTTGAGGGCATGAGAATAGGTGTATGAGAAATCAAGGGATGTTGGGGTATCGAACATGTACACCCCATACCTAAAATGAACTCGACCGATTTCTTAATTGATTGACCACTCCTGAAAAAAACCAGAAGATGTAAAAGTATCAACACAACTTAAGTCTTTGGTGAGTTTTTTCATGGACATAAGATTAAACAGATAGTGATGAACATGATATACTGAAGCTAGGTGAATAGATGGGTTCAAGGAACATGTTCCAAATCCCGCAAAAGGGATTTTTGATCTATTTGAAATAGTAATTATAGAGGAACTAGTATATGGATGATAAGTAGTGAACTTACCAGAATACTTTGTGAGATGTTTAGACACACAGAGTCATGCATCCAAGCTATTAATCGATGAGATATACATAGGGTGGGGCCACTAGTCTGAGAAATGGTAGTTAGAGAAGAGGAAAGTGGAAAAGAATCCCAATAATATTGTATAAATGATATCTCCTCCTTCGAGAGTGACAGTTTATAATGGGTATTAGATTATGGTGAGGATAATGGCATGTTTGGGTATATAGAGTGAGACAATGAAGGTGTACCGCCTTGCGGGAGGACTAGTGATGGAGCACAGGACAGTCGCCCATGCGGGCGTATAGACGCAGGGATGAAGTGTGGGGCTACAGTGGGGGAAGCCCGACAACAAGGGCGAGGGGGTGACCTTGTATGATAGACAATGATGGGAGTTGGTGTCAGAGGGTTGTGGGCATAACAAACAACTATTGAGGGGATTCCTAGAAATATGTAGAGGCAACAATGGAGATGTTGGAAGGTCATTGCACAGGAGGTAGGTTTGTTGGATATGGGGTTGCCACATGAGGCATTTTCCAGGAGAGCAGAGTAGGAGGCACCAGATGGGAGAGCAGCACAGGAGGCACCACTGGGATGTCTCCTCGTAGAGAGGAGTTATACCCAGGGAGGAGTTGTGCACAGCGGTGCCATTGGGCAGGGAAGGTGGTGTAGTGTCTGGAAAGCCGCAAGGAAAGGGTGAGGTGGGGATAAAAAACTGAAATGGAGGCTGGGGCTAGGAGTCACCGAGCGAGGCAAGGTCAGGAGATGCCGAGGAGGGAAGGTCAAGAAACATCGAGGGAGGGAGGGAGGGGAGTCACTAAGGAGGACGTCGGGCTAAGAGGTCATGAGGGAGGGTGTGCTGGGAATTGTCTAAGAGGGAAGGTCTAGTAGACTGTGATGGAGGTAGGGTTGAGAGAGAAACGATAGGAATGTTGGAATGCTATAAGAGGAGGTTGAGTATAGGGTTCCACCTAGAGGGAAGCATAGATACCACCTAGAGGGGGGGGGTTCCAGAGGGGTGGCGCAATGTCCGACTATAGCGCAATCACAGGAGGCGAGACTAGGATATGCTGAGGTTTGCATGGTCAGGAGTTGCCGAGGGAGGCGAGGGTGACAAACAACGAGAGAGGCAGGGGTTTGGAGATCACATCAGAGGTAGGGGTCAAGAAAAACTGAGGAGGGAAGGAGGTGAGAGACCGCATCAAAGGTGGGTCTAGGAAACACTAAAGAGGGTAGGTCAAGAAGTCGCATTAGAGGCTGGTTGATGAGAACTGAGTAGGGGAGTTAGGAATCCGTGTTGGAGGCGGGTTGGGGAGCACTAAAGAGGGTGAGGCCCGGGAGACGCATCAGATGTGGGTTGGGGAGCATCGAGGAGGGCGGGGCTGGGGAGTGGCAAGGAGGGTGGGGTCGGAGAGCCACGTCTGAGGAAGATCAGGGAGCATCATGGAGGGTGGGGTTTGGGAGGCCATGAGGGAGGTGGTGGTTGGAAACGACGTGGAGGGAGGGGGACAAGGAGCTATGTCGGAGGTAGTTTGGAGACTGCTGTAGAGGTCAGGGTGGGGGATCCATGTCAGAGGTGGGCTGAGGAGTGACCAGGAGGGCGGGCGGCCAGGTGACCGTGTTGGAGGTGGGCTAGGGAGCACCATGGATAGTGGGAGGATGAGAGACCCGAGGGAGGCAGAGAGAAAATTAAATTGGTATTTTCTCCTCTTATTCTATGTAGATGTGAATTCCCTTTTCCTCATGGTGGTGGAGAAATGTTTTTATAGATGAAAAAATGTGATTAAAAGGTTAAGTAATCTGATGTGGGACCTAAAAATACCCTTTACAATTGGTTTCACAAAAATTTACCCAAGCAATATGGTAAAATAGGTCACTTGTAGTACACATTGTTTTATTGAATCCATAGGGATCGAAGAAGTAACCATTAGAAACACATGTTCAATGGAGGTGATTTGGCTATGAAGTTTCCAACTTGGGTTTGAATTGATATTAATAAATGATTATTTGATTTAAATAACCATGAAAAAAATGACTTTAATTAAAATAATTAATTAAGATGAGTCGATCCTATGTTGACCTTAAGTATTGATTAGATGCATTTTTTTGGATTTTCCTTTAATTGGTTCAATAGGTATCCATTAAATGAAATAATTCTTCAATATCATTATCTAATTTAATCCATACACAATTTTATGTCTAATCACCAATTCACTTAAAGGATCACTTAAATGAGAACTCCAAGGAATCAGATCATACTAGAACTCAAAATATGTTTTCGTTAAGTCGATGAACACAAAGAAACGATAAATCAAAGAAATGATCTCTTAAAATAAAGAACAAATATAAGAATTTAAGAATGTCAAATAACATTAAATCCATCCCATGATACTCCCTAGGATCAACCCATAAAATTTTATCCCTCTATTTTTGTTATTATTCAAATGGAAGTGGGAATTAGTCTTATGGGGGCGGAATTAAAGAAGAAGAAAAATATTAAAAGAACGAACACTCCGCCATTATGTGATTGAATCCACACGTACTAGTATGAATAAATTCACGCCTTGATTCAACAGTATCTACATGTGAATAAAATTAAAAGAATAAGTGAATAATAGTAATAACTTTTATGAAGATACTAAACATTAAAGAAATACTTACATTAGATTAATTGACTATGCGATTACAAAATGAAAGTAAGGAATTACAATTGAAAGAAATAAAATGGATGAAAGAAAAATGTGGATTTTAATTCCGTTCACAAAAAGATACTTATATATGAATATTATTATCCCTAAAGACACCCAAAAAAATCAATTCCATACCCATTAATTTAGAGAGTAAAAAGGAGGGTGAGAAAATCAAGGAAATTGGACGTTTTGAAGTTGACCGAGAAAATCGTCCAGATTCACCCCTGTTGGCGTATGAATTTTTAACTGAATATGGATGAATAAAAAGTTTTATTATAAGTAAAATATATTCTTCCATGTTTCCTATAACATCTTAAAAAATATCAGGTCATTACGTTCATCCGTTTGGACATTAGGGTTCAAATGGTGGGAAGACTTTATGGGCGTTCAGATCGGGCCCACCATTTAAATATCAACTTCAGATCCCATTATCTCCATGAAAAAATCAGAATTATCTCTATATATAGTTGAATTAAATTATCCCCATATTTTTCTATTTCTAAAGATAAAATTTCATCTTTATTGGACTTGGATTGTGGGCCCCACTTTTGTTTGATGGGCCTTAGGCCCATTATGCTTTGTCCAAACAATTTCTCCATTCATGCTGAAAAATCTCAATCTTCCCTTGGGATTCATCCATCAATCCTAAAAGATAAAATATTACAAACAAAGTAATCAATCATATCTGAAAATATTAAATTTAAAAAATGAATATAATATTCTCCACAAACAGATGATTTATTGAGCCGAAATTTTCATTTTAAACATGAATAGATTTTGAGATAAGAAATTTACTTCAATTTCTATAATTCACTAAAAATTATGTTTATGGAATTTGGAAAACTTGAATATTAAGATATTAAAAATTAATATTATCTACTTTCAGTGGTTAATCATACCCCCAACTTGATGTTTGGTAGTTCTGAGAAAAAATTATCACCAAAATATGAAATTAAATTCCATTTTTCAAAAACATTTGAACAAATATTGCTCATAAAAACATCATTCCAAACAATCATAAAACATTTCAAAATTATTCCACACAAGATATGTCCACAAGAATATCCCAAGATAGATCCCATTCCTTTGTTAAAATTCATCGTCACATTTCATCCAATTTCAACTAAGCATGATGATGTGTTGTGCATCACAAAAGACATGGGGCCCATTTTCATGTTCATCGAGGTGAAATGGAATTTTTAGGTGGGAATCACATTAAACCTTAAGATGTGTATCCATTTTTTTTTTGTTTTTTTATTTTTTTCCCTTGAATGTTTTGTTGTTTTCTTAACCACAATTGATATGAAAAGACTAACTATGGGCAAGAAAACTATAGAGTCATGATCCCCAAGTGTCAAATGCCACAAGTATTGTCAATTCCATGCTCAAAAATAGAGATATAAATCCTAACTCTGGGAAAGACATCTATGGGTCAAGATCCCCTAGTTCTGGACACCACACATTTTGACAAGACATTGCTCAATGTGGTTATTTTTTTCATTTTTTTGACAATAAAATTAAAATAAAATTGGCCCCGAACCCTATGTTATGATTAAAGGGACCAAAGAACTCAATCTTACACCCAAAATCCAATGGGTGTGCATTGTTGAATTTTGATTAATGGGATGAAAATATAATCTTTGAAAAAACACATTAGACAACCTCAATTTCCAAAAACTATCCCCATGAAGATAAACATGCATTCAAATAATAATCAAGGCAAAAAATCATTTGAAAAAAAATTTCATGTTTCAAAATATACATTAATGAATTCAAGGATAATAAATTTATATTTTTAATTGATTTTTATTATCATAAAATCACATTTTTTTTTGAAATACCATGTTTTCACTCCACCCAACTAAGAATGAAACTGTCATATGTTTTGAAATAGAAGATAAGAGAGAGATTAGAATTAGGAAGAAATAGGGGGAGATTTCATTTGAAATGAAATCATGGAATTAAACCACTTGGTTTGTAGCTTACGACCCATCAAAAAAATTGATCAATTTGGATTCATGTAACATGTAGACTCTGTGGGGGTGATTGAAGTTTTGGTTTGAACTCTAGATGACATGGGTTTTATTTTGAAACACTAAAATGCATCAACAACTAAATATTAAACCCAAGATACATTAGATAACATTATAAACCCCGAGGAGGTCACTTGAAATAAAAACACACAAAATAAAATAAAAATTTAAAAAAATGCGGAAGCCGGGTTGCCTCCCAGAAAGAGCATAATTTATATAGTCATTAGCTCGACTTGGACCCTCCAAATTATCTGACACCAACTTTAAAAATATTAAGGACCTAATTATTCTCCACTCCACCAATATTGATATTAATTATTTTTTTTATAATTTGTGTCATTTTCAATCCTTTTTTCTACAATGAACGTTAAAGTAAAAGGAATTTCTGAGATGGTTGATTTGGTTGCTTTTGTTGTATTGCCTAAGACATCAAGGATCATTCAAAATTTATTGGTTTCAAGAGATGATGAAATGATGGTAAATTTTTTATTATTATCCATTATTATGAAGTATATGTGAGAGGATATATGGACCTTGATTTCTATATTTGGTTGGTTAACACATTCAGAAATAGGTGGATATTTTGGATCGAACTCAGTTTCATTATCAAAATTTCTTGATAGAATTGGTTCATTTTCAATTAAATTTCCCACCACTAAATTGGAATAATTATTGTCAGGTATGGGTATGGTCTCAATTTTTTTTATTACTCTCAATGGTTCAGTGATTTTTGTTTTTAAAAAATCAATATTAGAGCAATATTCATGATACTCAATCCACGATTCCAAGTTACCCTCGCATGAATATAGAAAATAATTTTCCTCTTGATTTAACGACTCTTACTCAATTACATGATCCTCTTTAGCTAACCCAAATCCTAAATTTGGTTCTTTAGTAAATTCATGAGAGGTTTTCAGAAAACTAGATTCTTCTATCAAATTCGAGGAAGGGATAATTTGAGTGGGAATGGGGTCTATATCCATTTTAATTCCTTTTAGCTCTAATCCAAATGATGAAACCTTCGAATTAATTTTCTATATTTTATCACACAATTTTTCAATAATTTTTTGTGGATTTGTCTTAATATGTGTTTGGAAATCTTGGAAATACCTAGGATTTATCTCTTCAATCATCCTTAAGAGGAATAGAAAATGATCCTTGAAACAATCATAATCCATGTGATTGTAGATCTGATTCAGTGTGGTGTAATCATTCATGGCTTGGTCAGCGAAATTCCCAAAGTGAGGTTCTTACCAATATTTATTTCTCATTTGATTATATCATTGATTTATGAAGGGATATTTTGGAATATAATCCATTGAATTTCATTGAAATTTGATTTTGGCATTCTTTGGACACATAGAAACAAAAAGGGGAATATAGAGAGAAATTAGGGTGAGAATAGAGAATTTGGGGTGTGAAAAGAAGATGAGTGTCTATGGTACTTACTTAGGTCCCCAGAAACAGAACCAAAATTTGGTTTTACCCAAATTTGTTCCAAGAAATATGGTAAAAGCGGTCATTTTTAGTACATCTTGGGTTATCAAGTCCAGAGGGACTAAAGAAGTATCCTTTAGAAACACACGTTCAATGGAGGTGGTTTGGATATGATGTTTCCAACTTAGGTTTCAATTGATTTTAAGAAATGGTTATTTGATTTAAATAACCAATAATAAAATAAAAAATGACTTCAATTAAAAAAAATTACGATGAGTCGATCCTATGTTTTCTCTAGGGCTTCATTAGATGTATTTGTTTTTCTTTGGATTTTCCATTCATTGGTTCAAGAGGTATCAATTAAATGAAATAATTCCTCAATATCATTCAATGATTTAATCCATATACAATTTGAATGATATTCACCAATTTACTTAGAGGATCACTTAAATGACCAATCTAAGGAATTTTATCATTCTATCACTCAAAATTAGTTGGTTTAAATGTTGGTGAAGACAAAAAAGAAGATAAATCAATGAATGTAACTCTTAAGATGAAGATTGAATTTAATAATTTAAGAAAATAAAATAACATTCAATCCATACCATAAAACTCTCTATGATCAACCCATAAAATATTATCCCCCTATTGATGCTACTCTACCAATGGAAGCAAGAGGTAGACTTATGGGGGTGGAATTGAAGAAGAATAAAAATATTTAAAGAACAAACAGTCCACCGTTGTGTGATTGAATTCACAAGTACTGGTATGAATAAATTCACACCTTGATTCAAAAATTTCAACATGTGAGGAAAATGAAAATAATAAGTGATGAATAATAATAACATTTATTAAGATACTAAAAGTGAAAGATAAACTTACATTATAGAAATTAACAATGCGATTACAAAACAAAAGTAGGAAATTAAAATTGAAAGAAATACAATGGATGAAAGAAAAAAATGAATTATAATTCCATTCACAAACATCACCTTATATATTAAAATTACGATACTTATAGATAACCCACAATAATCAATTCCATCCCCATTATTTTTTTTATTCAATAGTAGGGTGAGAAAATCAAGGAAATTGGAAGTTTCAATGTTAACCGGGAAAATCATCCAGATTCATCCCCCTTATTGACATCTCAATTTGTAACTAAATCTTGACAAATTGAAAGGTATCTTAGAAGGAAAATATCTTCTTCCACGTGTCCTCTAACATCTATCAAAATTTCAGGTCATTTGGTTCAACAGTTTGGACGTTATGGTCAAAATGATGGGAAAACATTATAGGTGTTCATATCGGGCCCACCATTTTAATATCAACTTCGGATCCCTTTATCTCGGTAAAAATTGGAATTAACTATAGAAATAGTTGAATGAAATGATCCCCATAATTTTCTATTTCTAAAGTTAAAATTTCATCATTATTGGACTTCAATTGTGGGCCCCAGTTTTTTTTGATGGGCCTTAGGCCCATTATGCTTTGTCCAGAAAATTTCTTCATTCACACTGAAAAATATAAATCCTCCCTTAAAATTCATCCATCAATCTTTTAAGATTAAATATTCCAAATAAAGTGATCAATCATATCCCAAAATATCAAATTTTAGAAATGAATATATGTTCTCCACAACATATGATTTATTGGGCCCAAATTTTCATTTTATACATGAATTGCTTTTGAGAAGAAAAATTAAGTTGAATTTTTATAATGCACTAAGAATGATGTTTATGGACTTTAGAACACATGAATATTAAGATATTAACAATCAATTTTAGCCACTTTCAGCATCTAATCAACAATAAACTAGGTTCAACAAAAGTCTACGCACAACACCAACAAAAAATTTTAAACCTTCTATGACATATTCAAATAAGAAAAATAGAAGAAAATGGGAAAATGAGATAAAAAGTTTATAGAGAAAACATGAAAAATGTTGAAAAATTTAATTATTTTTAGTAAATTTGAAAATGATATAGGAATGTTTTATTAATTTCAATAATTCTTACCTCCAAATGAAGTCATCAAATAAAACCAACAAAGAAATTTGTCTCTACATTAATAGATTTGAAAAGAAAAATAAGAGAAGAATAGGGGAAAGAGGTTGAATAATTTATAGGGAGTGTGGGATTTATATAGTCACCACTAAAGAATCATAATAAAACATTTTTGAATGTGTTTGATAAATATTTCGTACAAACAAGTTTTATTAATTTCAATAAAATCACCTCCTTAGGAAGTCATCGTGCATCTGCAATAATGAAATCCATCCCTACTATGAAATATTAAAATAATTTGACTAGGAAAAAGAGGAGAATTAATTTACAAGAAAAAATACAGTACCAAAAGTAGAAAAAACATAGGAAAACAGTCCAGAACATCTATTAAAATATATTAATAAAATATAAACAGGAAAAAATTCCAAGAATCATCTAATATAACATACATCATTTTTAATTAACATTAAGAAAACATTAATAATGACTATAATAACTCACAATTGTAGATTTCCTAAGCCACTATAAAAAATTAAAATCCATATCATATTTATTTACAAGGATATCATAAGGATAAATTTAAATCTAGCATATATAAATTTATATATTGCAACAAATAGTCTAATAACATCTATCTACACTGTGTATCACGTGATAGGGAAATTAACTTTTTTAACTGTAAAATAAACTAATGTATTGTGTAATGAATATAACACCCCAAATGAATGTCCTGTTTTAATAATTTAAATATGAAATGATAAATAAATTAATAGGTATGATATATGAAATTAAAGAATATTGTGAAAGAAAGGATTTCATAATTTCTGTGTTACAGTATTTATATGGATGGTGATTGGAAGAAAATATACATCGATAGGCATATTGTGCTGTAGAGATACCATTTCTAAATGTAATAACAAAACATCAAATCCTCAAAATGTATCATTCAAAACACTAATACAATATAGAGTATTGTTGAATTTATATTCATGAAGACATTAACAATGACTTTAAAAAATCACAATTGCAAATTTTCCAAGTCATCATGAACAATTAAAATGCATATCATAATTTTTTAAATAGATATCATAATGATAAATTTACATCTATCATATAAACATTTCTATATTTCAACAAATAGTCCAATAACATCTATCTGCACTATGTATCTCATGATATGTAAATTTTCATTTTTAACAATAAAATAAATAAATGTATGCTGTATTAAATAATGTACCCCAAATTAATGTCCTTTTTGAACACTATAAATCTGAAATGATTAATAAATTAATAAATATAATATATGGAATCCAAAAATGGTATGAAATAAAACATTTCATAATTACTACGTTACAGTATTTATATGGATGATGATTGGAAAAAACATACCTTAGTAGGCATATCACGCTGTAGAGATTCAATTGTTTAATAGAATAACAGAATATGGAATCCAAAAAATTTCTGATTGAAAACACTATAAGAAGTAGAATGTATGTATAAGATTTATAATCATTGGGTTTTTGGATAGGAAAATGTTTAGAATTCTTATAGATGGCCTATAGATGATTCTATATCATAGGAAAACTAGACAAAGAGAATGAAATATTAACAAAGCTTTCCAACTTATATGAGATACACTATAGGATGATTGGAGTATAATGATTTGATATAAAACTATAAGAAATAGGGAAAAGTATAGTGCTTTTATCTTAAAGGCATGGGGTAATTGTGATTGATTATTGTGAATTGATAATGAAAAAAATGTAATAACTCATCTATAATGTTAATTTACATAAGACTGTTGGTAATGAATTGAAAATCTTGAATGATGAAAATTGACTGCAGAGTTGAAAAACACAATAGTTCATTAAAACATAAATTTTGTAAATCTCACAAGTGGGTAAAATAATATACATTATGAATTTAAAAAATTGAACATTTAACTAAACAGTAATTTCAATATATAAGGTATTTTTTATTCATGATTCTATTTGTTTTTACCACTGAAATAGATGAATAAAAATAATAAAATCTATCAAATTATGAATTATAAAAAAAGTAACATACATTTAAAAAAGAATATACAGATTAGGGATGCCTCCAATTAGAAAATTATATTACTTTCACTATGTAGTGATCACTATGATCAAGTGAAAGAAACAATTAGACTATTGGATTCAATAATTATAAAATGAATTTATGAAGTTATAAGAAAAATAGAAACCTAATTTAAGTTACAATTCATATCCTCAAACAAAAAACAACACAAGATTGTTTCATAACTATCATGAAAAACCAATAAATACAAGTAAATGAATATAGTCACACAATGATGACATGTATAAAAGGAATTGACTCACAATGGGTCGTAGAAAACTTCTTCTTTAGGATTTCAGAAATTTGTCGCCAATGACTTATAGGGAGTTGTTATGATGACTTCCCTACGGACCCAAAAATTTGTGTAGATGAGAATTTGGAAATTTGGCGGTCTTCTGATGATACCTTGAGATATTTGTAGGGTTTTTGGAAGTTTCTAGGAGGAGTGCTTCGAGACATGATGCAAATATTCATAAGAGTAAATAATAAATTTATTAAAACACATACAAACAAAATGGGAATCAAATATTATTATTGAGTGCAAATATTTAGTGGAGGTTTTAATAGTTTATACATAAATCGATTCAAGATAAAACACATAAGAGGAAATCTAAACTTAGATGAATGAAATTTGAACAAAAATATATCTGTTGGTTTCTTATGTGTAAAATCTGTTTCAGATCTAGGATGGTGTGAATCGGATACAGTACAAGGGGATGGATATTCTTTGAGGAAGGGGACCGATTAAATTACTTCAGGTACTCGGAAATCAAGAGACACTTTATAGAGAAGAAATGAGAGAACCTGGGAAATAGATCTAAGTGTGGGGAAGCTGCGATGGTAGGGAAGAATACGATACGATGGAAATCATTGTGGATGGGGTGGGGTTAGGGTTGGGAGGGAACTTATGGAGGAGGGGAGACAAAGTGATAATTGTCTCAGTGAGGATTCTAAGTCGAAGGCGGAGGCAGAGGCAGGAAGGAGGTTGAGATGGGGGGGAGGAGTTGAGAGGGATGGATGGGAGGTGGAGGTGGGAGGAGGAGATGAGGAGGCAGAGGCAAAGTTAGAGGAAAAGTCGGAGGAGGCGGAGGTTGAGGCATAGTTAGAGATCGAGGGGGAGGAGGAGGCAAAGGCGATGACCAATACCGAGGAGACGACAGTTGATCCATAAGGGAGGAGATTGATTTTGAGAAATTGAGTCTTTGGAGAGAGGTGATTACCTGGGAACGATCTGGATGGGTATCGAGAAACATGGGTAGGGGTAAATGTTATGAGAATCAACATAGTGGTGACACATGGTGGGATATAGTACATCCTTTAGTATATATAATAGATATATACACACACACATTGATACATACACTCATATAAACACCCATACACAAATGATAAAACATAATTATAATTAATAAATTATAACTAGATAAATGATCATTAATATATAAATTAATACTTATATATATTAATATATATACACATTTATAAGTACATTTATATTAATTTATATATATATATATATAAATATAAATATTAATATATTTTAATATATATATATACATATGTATGTATATTAACATATTAATTAATATATAAATATATATACAATAATATATAAATGTATTTCTGTATTCACTTAAAGGTAAGTATAATATATACAATTATATTGAAAAAAACCACTCGGGTGAGTGGTGGAACTAGTTAATTTTAAGGGTGGGATGCCAACGGTCGGCGCTAGCGGATTGGTGGACTACAGCTGTCATCGGGGTCACTCCGGACACGAGGTACGGTGGAGTGCATGGGGACTTTATACGTGGGGTATGGTGGAGTGCATGCATCAATGGGGCTGGGCAGTCTGTATGGGTTAGAGTACATGGGCTGGTGACCGATATTCAGAAACGTGGGTAAAGTATGAGTGATGAACCCTAAACACCATTTATGTGTGGCTTTAAAAAACAAATCTAATTAATTTACCTACACACGTCAATAGGTGTCGGCATGTGGGGTACAATGGACTTCAAGCATCACCGTGGAATACACAGGAGCGCTCATGCCACCAGGTGTTACATGGAAAGTAGAGATGTTAACTCGAAAAGCCCGACTGGGGCTCGGGGCGGGTTATAAAATTAATTTTAAATAGACATAAATATATAATTATAAATAAAATCATATTTATATAATAAAAAATATATAATTATAAATGTAATAAATATATTTATTATATTTACATGTTTATTATATTTATGATTATATATATATATATATATATATATTTGGGGAATATAGGTAGGGGAATTAGAATTAGGGGGGCCAAACATGATGTTAATTGGTGTTTTGGGGTAAAGTTGATTTGGGGCTGGGAAAACTCATTTTCCTATTAATATATATCCTAGCCCACATAAATTAAAAAATAATAATAATAATAACCCCTTACCCAAATTTATCTCAGGTGTCATTATGGGGTATAGTGGACTAGTGGTGCCAAAAACTTTGGGGTATGAGTTGATTTTTTTTATTTAATTAAAGGAGAAAATTTATTTAGGGATATGGTTAGGCTTAACACCAATTCATCTAGCGATTTGATTGCAAAAACCTCAAAGCACCAAATCATTAAGCTCTTTGAGGAGGTCCCTTTTCTCATTTCAACACCCCCACCCAGTTTATATATATTAATATTAAAAAAAATCATAAACATATTTTAGTAATTATATAATTATAAATATGAATTTATCTATATAATTATAAATATTTTATTTATAAGTATTTATGTATAATTATATTTATTATATTTATTTATTTATAATTATTTATAGTTATTTATATATTTATAATTATATAATTATTAAAACATATAATATATAAATTTAAAATAAATTTATAATTATATAAATATTGAAATATATTAATAATTTTATAATTATTAAAATATGTTTATATATTCATTCAAAATATATTTATAAATATATAATTATAAATTAATATGTTTATATATACATTTAAAATATATAATAAATTATATATAAATTTTACCCATGGGGTGTTAGCCGAGTCGTACCCGCTGGTTGTACCTCTCGCTCTCTATGGGAACCAACGTAGCCTCAATTCCCACTAAACTCAGACACCATGTGTATTGTGAACAAGATGATTCAAAGTCATTGCATTACTGAGGAACATGCGGCGTGCTCTGGGCCTGGTGGGACCCCAGTGGGAGGCGAGCGTTACCCTTACACGTGTTTTATAGTTGGGGTTTGACTTAGCGGTAAGCACACCATAATACTACATCGAGGTTGGGAGTTCAAAATCTATGGATCATAGGTACTATATCAGAACTGTAGCGATAATGTAGCAGTACTGTCGCAATTTTGGAACTATAGAAACGACAACACTGTATTGGTGGTGGGCACTGTTGCGGCGACAACACTATAGTGAGAACTATAGAAGCACAAGTATTGTAGCAGCACTATTAACTGACGGGCCTTTGGGTCAAAATTATGGGCCTATAAGTCATGTAATGAGTTTTCATGTTCATTGAAACTATGGGCCATGTAATAGGCATCATGCCCATTGGGCCTATGAGCAATGTATTGAATAAACAAGGTTTGATTAATGGGTTATCCCCTTGAGGGGGCAATGACAACATTTCTAGCATGTGTGTGAGGAGTGTGCGAGTGTTTAATTGTAATTTTACCCCCAAACACCTAATATATATACATATATTTATTTATTTATGTAAATATATATTTACAATTATAAGTTAAAATAATTATTAATATATACATAATTATAAATAATATATATATATATATATTAGGTGTTTGGGGGTACAATTACAATAAACACATACACTACACACACAAGCCGAAAAGGAAGACCATACCCCCCTCAACTATATATGTATTTATATAATTATTATATATATATATATACCTTAATTATATATATATACCTTATTAAAAATTATATTCTCTAATATATTTATAAATACATTTAATTAATATTTAAAATTTTATTATTATTATTGTTATTTATAATTATTTTAAATAGTTATAATCATATAATTTTAGATATATTATATTATTATTAAAATTTATTTATATATACATTTAAAATATATTTATAATTATATAATTTAATATATATATATATATTAAAATATGAAATCATTCAAAATTATTTTAATCAATATATTAATAATTATTATATAATTATAAATCGATTTTAAATGTATATATAAATATATTAGAAAATAAAATTTTTGACAAGGTTATATATATATATATATATATATATTAAATTAAGGTATATATATATACACACTTGATGATAACAGAGTAGTGGATCTTTCCGCGCTCGACTGGCACGTTATTGTGGATCTTGGGTTCTTTGGCGATCCCACATTTTTTATGGGTACGTGTGGGTCGACGATGAGGTCGATACACAGACTGCTCGGTGGGTTGTGGGTAATGGTGATGGAATGATGAGGTGGTGCAAGGACTATTCACTTCGGGCATTTTCAATGTGGGACGGAGGCTGTGAGATCTGCTTGCTTCGGGTTTTACCGATGCTGGATCACGGTGAGATGCGTCTGATGCTTCAGGTTTTGTCAGCGGATCGAAGCGGCGTGATGAGGCTAATTCTTTGAGTTTTATCAGTGCTGGATTATAGTGGCTAGATCCACTCATGCTGTTACTGTGGGTTTTACTGGTGTTTGATCGAAGGTTTATCTTGAGGCAGATGCTTCAGGTTTCACCGGTGCCAGATCGACGCAGCGAGATCCGCTTGATGTGGATATCGGCGTTGGTTTGTAGCAAGGTTGTGAGGGTATGGTTGTAGTTGATATGGTTACATGCTCTTTCTCCCTCTGCAAAGGGTCGACTACCTTTTCCATTCATTGTAAGGGAAGTATCACCCATGTTACAGCAGACTGCGATGCGATGTCAGAGAGACTTAAAAAGTGTAAACACTGTATCATCACTGGAGTTATTTTTCCAAGGGGATTCATTCCATGGAATATTTGTGATTTGATTGACCAGTTATTAGGGATTTGGGGCTTTTGTAATTGGAGATGTATTTCATTGGGATGCGGGTTCAATTATATCATCATCCCTTCTGAGGAGTTGAATATGCGGGCATGGGGATTCGGCTTTGTATCTATTAAGCTTTGATTTCTTCGTATTAAGGAATGAGATAAAAAATTCAATCTGTTGGATGTAGGAACCACTTCTGCTCAAATTTAGGTAATGTTCTATGGCCTCCATTGGACCCTTTGACATCCACAAATCCTATATAACATTTCCAAGTTCATTTGTCTCCCAATTGAAATGGATAAGGAAACCGAGACAACAAGTTTCATACATTTTGCCCGCTTTCCGGTAGATGTTGATTTGGGTTTAACTCTAGTTGATTAGGTATTTTGTCAACCGATGAAGATGAGTCTGAATTGAAAATTTTTTATTATAGGGTTCCTAAATTCCTCATGGAATGAAATATTATTGGTTATGATCTTTCCAATTTCAGGAGATCTGTTGTCTGTGACTTTTTCATTCTCACAGTCATGAAAATGATTATTGTTTCAAAAGGAGTAGGAAATCAGGTGTTTCTAAAACTAAAAAGACTAGGCAATTAGATGTTGTCTCCAATGTTGATTCATGACAAGTTGTTGGTAAATCTGAAGGAGAACCGACTAATGTCGTCGGGCAAGTCGATGCATAGGGCACCCAAGAGTCATTTGATATTCCTGTCCAGGGCTCTGGTAGGTAGAGGCTTTGGTCGGATATTGTTGCGGAGGTAACACATGATGATAATGGAAAAAGTGAAGTGGTGAACATAGATATAGTTACCCTTGCTCAGAATGTGGGTAGTCCTTCTGGTCTTACAAAATCCCCTAATTAGTAAGGCATCTGAGAGATTGATGCACAAGCTGTGGCTAACGATCAAACTATGTATGAGCAAGTGGCTGCCTCAACCATTAAAGGTCATCAAAATATTAGTTAGATTATGGATGCTTCTACATTGTCAGTCAAATTGGAGTCTATCAAGAGGGAATCAATTGTGCAAGCCACGAGTATTATGCATGAGAGAATGATCTCGAGAACTAGTAAATGTAAGAAGACTATGGATAATGATGGTTTCCAAATGGTTCCAAGGAAAAACTGGCTTTCATCCAAAGTCACATACAGTTTCTGATCAGAAATCTGATAAGTCAAATAATTTCATAGAGAGTAATAGTTTTTAGGCTCTAGATTCTCTTAATAATGACATTAGTCACTTGTCTAAAGTCATGCTTAATGAAACAGGTGAGCATGATGTAATGATGCATTAGAAAACTTGAATATGGGTTAAGCATCCAAAAGGTTGAGGTCAGGGTGTCCATGATGATTCAAATCGAGGACATGGGCGAAGCATGTCTTCTAGATCAGCTCTGCTCACTTTAGAGGAGGTGAAGATTAAGGAGAATTATATTGCGTTTTTAAACCAGAGGAATTCACAATAAGAGCGTGAGTCTACTGATGATGCTTAAAATTTTGGTCATAATTTTGATCATGATTATGGTGATTCTGGAGTTATTGTTTTTCTTTATGGATGTGGGCTTTCCCTTTTTTGACTCTATCTATCTTCCATGTGCTTGCTTTTTCCTTTATTTTAATAATAAGGTGCTTGCCCCTAAACTTTTCTGATATATATATATATATATTTAATATATATATAAACCTTAATTAAATATATATTTATATTTAAATATATATAAACATTAAATAAATACATATACACATATATTTAATATATATAAATAAAACTCAAAGATATATATATATATATATAAACCTTGTTAAAATTTTATTTTATAATATATTTATATATAAATTGAAAATATATTTATAATTATATAATTGTAGATATATTTATAATTAGATAATTATTAAAATATATTTATATATTCGTTTATAATATATTTATATATATATTTCAAATAATCACTATAATAAATATATAATCAGTATAACAAATATTTATAATAAATATATAAGAATAGTTATTTATAATAAATATATAATTATAAATAAAAAATAAATATAATAAAGATAGAGTCTTGGGTTAATCGGGTGGTTCTCTCCCAACTGTGCGATGGAGTCTACGGTTCTGACGTCGCGCCTCTGCTCAGATCTACGATGGCAGGACATCTAGTTTCTAGCTGCTTTGATTCTCATAGTATTGCTGTGATCGATTTAGGACCAAAGTCTCGCGATTTCGATGCTGCGCGGCTTGGCGCTATAATGGCGGATCATTTGGTTTCTCGGTGCTTCAATTCTCATAGGTTCACTATGATCAATTCAGGACCTAGGGTTCACGGTTTCAACATTGCACGACTCTAAGCTATGATAGTGGAACATTTGATAAAGCTGAAGGCAGCGAAGGATGCATCTTGTTATTTCTCAATTTTCAAGGGCTCCGCCGCTGGAGGTTTATGCCGAAACGGTACCACTGCTTATGTCAAAGTGAATCTGGATGCCATCTTAGAGAGATTAGAAATCATTATGTTTTCCTTAATCATAAAAATGATTTTTCACAAAGGTTCCAAACCATTGAAAATTGAAGAACTGGTTGACAGTATGTCATGAATATGGGGTTTTACCAATTGGAAGTGTGTCTCTTTAGGATATTGGTTTTTTTCCTATGATGTTACCTTCAGATGATTTGAAGATGAGAGAATGGGGTATGAGTTTGATTTCACTCAAAATAGGTGTTATTCACTTCTGTGAATGGGACCAGAGTTTCAACCTGTTAGAAGTTAATAGCTCATGCATCCAATTGTGTGTCGAGGACCATGGTTTGATGAGGATCTTCTAACATCCCAGAATTTTATATAACATTGACTTGGTAACTAAAATTCCTATATGGATGGGAAAAGAAACTAAATTGTCATGGTATATCCATTTCTCTCACTTCATTGTACAAGTTGACCTATGCTCTACTCACGTCGATAGAGTTTATCTTTCAATAGATGAATATGAATTCAGTTTGGACATTGAGTATGAGAATATTCCCCATTTCTATTCTGTTTTCAAGGGGATTGGTTATGAGGATTCAAACTGTAGAAGTTGTTTGTTGTGTTCGTATTGCTATAGTAGAGGAAATGAGGAAAGATAATGTTTCAAAAATAATAAAATGGGTAAATCGGCTGGACTGACATGAGTAAGTGTGGTTGCGGCTTCCCCCCACAGACGGTTCCAGAAACTATGGAGCTAGGTTTTGGTTCTCCCACTTCTCTTCATGCTGGTGTATATGATTCTCATTATTATGACACTGGCACAAAAATTCAGCCTAGTGTGCAAGCGGGAGATGAATCTGTTATGCATGTTTTATAATCCTATACTAGGATGGAAATGTGGGGAAAGCTGAGTAATGAGAAATATTGGTATATAATATTTAAAGATGAGACAATTTATGATAAATATTGGGTTACTATAAAAGGAAATTACCAGGAAGTGTATCAAGTTAAGGAAGATGAAATTAAAAGGGTGGATGATCAGAAGTTCATGGATGAGTAGGAAATTGTTTCAAAAGGAAAGAAAAAGGAAGATGTTTCTTCACATGTGAGGCCTAAAATAAGCTATCATGGATGCTAAGGGATTTCAAATGGTCACTACTTGGAAGAAATTAGACGGTAAAAATGCACCTTCTAATGTCATATCTGAAGACCAAACTCTTATTTCCAAATCTATTCCTCTTGCAGAGGGCAGTAGTGTCCCTTTGGATTTTGAATCATTGAAGGAAAACATAGATGGTGAGTAAGAAGTATCTTGTCATCCAAAAATATAGAGATAGGGGAGGTACTATAAAGGTTGTGGTTGGGGGTGTGGGCATGATGATTGGATTGCAACATGGTGGCAATCAACCAGATATTCTTCTAGGTATCAACTAACATCAGAGTAGCAAAGGATCAAGCAGAAGTATACTACTCTTCTTAATCAAAAATCATAATCTAAGTAGGACTTAGGTGATGATAGTGTATCCCCTAGCTATGCCAATGGTGATGAAATTGATCCTTTTGATATGTAGCATTTCCATTTGGGTGAGGTTTTGGTTTGTTGACCCCGTCCCTCTGATACTTGTCTGTTATTTTTCTTTATATTTTTAATAAATATTCAAGAGCCATGGCTTCTGGCTAGACTGGCATCCTTATAATGAACATAATAAATATAAATAAAATAAATATAAATATAATAAGTATAAATATAATAAATATAAACATAATAATTATATATATATATATATAAATCAATATTTATATATTCATACATATATTTAATGAGTTTTAATTATATAATTATTATAAATATTTATTCTTATACATTTATTATAGTAATTATATATTTATTATAAATATTTATACCTATATATTTATTATAATAATTTTATATTTATTATAAATATTTATAAATAGTTATTTATTATAAATATTTATTATAGTACGAAGTAGGTCCAACCAGAAGTAAACTCTCTTGACCATTTATTAAATAAAGAGAAAAGTAAACAAGCAAACCCGAGGGGGTCAGATTCAAACAATGATAAATTCCCTCCTACATAAAATAAAATATAGATAAAAAATATTTAGATCATTCCCATAACTATAATTATATCAATAATCCTCATCGGCATATTCCCACTCAGATTGTGAATTTTTTTGATTAAAGGGCACCAAATACCTCTCCTTGATCATTCCATGTTCCAATGTGAGTTAGATTTTAGTGGCCTTGAAATAACACTTAATAGATTGGCCATGCCCTCGTGCTTCCACCCAATCATTACAGCCACATCCCTAACCATGACCCTATGGTTTCCTACCCCGTCTCCATGTTTTCATTTGATTCCATTCACATTATTCTCTCTCCGCATCCCAAATCACAATGGAAAAAGGTGTCTTATCACTAGTATCCAACTCAAAAATGGCAGAAAAAACACCTTTGAGTCATTTATTGAATCCTCATTGAGTGAATAAAGAACATAAAATATATTTACGGCTGAAACTTTTATGTGAGAAACATCCATAGTTTTTCCAGAATCCTTACCAAAATCAGATAAAGTTTTTTCATAATGAGAACTACTTTTGCTATAAACCTCCATTTGAAAACCTTCATTGTTCATATGAGTAGTTTCTTGAAAATTATTATTCAATTTGGAGTCATATATTCTTGAGGGGCATGAAGCCTTTTCAAGCAAAACATGGCCACCATCTTTCTTCTTTTTAGATTTACCAGGGGAATTTAATTGCTTCTTACCTTTTCAGTTTCTTGATGCTATCAGTTTATCGTTCATACTAACTTTATCTTCCACATATTGTGAGTCATTCTCTTTAAATTATTAAACCTATAAGTTCTCATCAAAAGTATCTTTCACTTGGGTAGTGACATGCTCACTAATATTAATGTCCTCCCTTGCATTTTGTCCAGTATCCTCATTTGGGACTTCTGTTTCCTTAATAACTATGTCTGACCAGAGTCTTTTCTCGCAATAAAGGGTATCTACCCAGAGTGCAGTAGACTGCTTCATGTCTACTATAGGATACACTTCACCAACGTCATTCATAAAATAATCATTCACTACTTCATTAACAACATTATCCACATTAGGGTATGGAAATCTGCCTTGTCTAGGTTGTCCACCAGCCGCACAATGTCATGTTGTTTCAAAAAAAGAAACACCATCTATATGAACCTTCTTTCCCCCTCATAAAATAAGAACTCTTGTCATGAACATGAGAATAACAGAGCATATAGATTATATATCTCTTGCAACTAGCGATTTTATGTCCAATAAATTTTCATTCCAAACAAAATTTAGGGATTTTCTCATAGGAAATATTTAATTAAAATTCATCCTCATTGGTAGAAAAGAAAACTCTATCAAACAAGGTTGAACTCATATCAACCTCAACTAAAATACGTGAAAAGTGGTAAAAACTCACTATATTAGTCTCTTTATCCATTTTTATGGGTACTCTGATTGACAATGCAATGTCATGGAGGATTTTCATATTCCAATGGATCTAATGAAGACTATAATCCTTTACCTAGATATGAGAAAATGAATTACCTACATCCGGAGTGTGGAATTTCTTGTCCCATTACATAATATGAAGGAATACCAGTTTCATAGATATAGAACCAAAGCCCCATGCACGAGCCTTCAACTCCTTTGAATGAAAGAGGATATGGTAAAACCTGCGACCAAGCAAGATGCATTTCTAGGTTTGGAAACCCCAAATTTTGAATAACTATTCCATCAAATCCCCTAGATTCAGTGGGCTGGAGACTGTAGGAAAAATGAGCTGAGCAATGATGGAATGATCACTGATTTCAGGTCCTTCAGAGACCACAGTCAGATCCGATTTGATTTGTGCTATGCTTCCCTTCTACCGAATCAAAGTCAGAACCTACCCTTTATAGAGAGATAAGGAGCGTGAATCCGCACCATCTTCAATCCTAATAGGTTCTTTAGAAGTGAGCTTCAGAGCATTTGATCGAAAGTAAGAGGGTTTGTGGGAGTAAATTATCTCATGGATGAGAAAGGATTCGACCATGGGAGAAAGAGGGAAGATAAATCCCTCATCACCATTGTGAGGAGCGAGAAGCTCTCATAGCTTCACCATATCCATATTTATTATAGTAATTTATATATTAAATAATGTTTATTTATAACTATATAAATATAGAATTATAAATATATAATTATAAAAAAATTAAATAAAGATTATATATATATATAAATAAATATTTATATATTTATAAATATATTAGAGAATTATATTTATATATATATTTAAAATATTTATACTTATATATTTGTTATAGTAATTAAATATTTATTATATATATTTATACTTATATATTTATTATAAATATTTATACTTATATATTTATTATAAATATTTATTATAGTAATTTATATATTAAATAAGGTTTATATATAACTATATAAATATGGGTTTATAAATATATAATTATAAATAAATTTAACAAGGATTATATATATATATATATCTGTATTCATAAAATTATAAATATATTTAAATAATTGTAATTATATATTTATTGTAAATATTTATACTTATATAATTATTATAAATATTTATTTTAGTAACTATAAATTTATTATAAATATTTATAATTATATATTTATTATAAATATTTATTATAGTAATTTATATATTAAATAAGGTTTATTTTTTATTTTGTTTTAAAAGGTTGGAGCGCAAAGTCCACTCTATTTATTACTATATAAATATGGATATATAAATATAGATATATAGTTATATAATTATAAATAAATTTAATTATGATTATTTATATATATATAAATAAATATTTAAATAATTATAAATATATTTATGGAATTTTAATTGTATATTTCTTATATATATTAGGTGATTTGCAGGGTATAATTACATCAAACACACACACCTCACACAAAGCAGGAAAGGCAGGCCATGGCCCCCCCAAAGGAGATAACGCACCCATCAAGCCTTATTTATTCAATATTTTTAATGGCACAGAGGCCCTATGGACATGATGTCCATTACATAGCTTGCAGCCCACATGACCAACACCTAAAAAACCTCTAAATATTTTATTATAAATATATATAAATATATATTATAAATATTTATAATTTTATATTTATTATAAATATTTATAATTATTAATTTATTAAAATAATTTTATATTTACTTTGAAAGTTCAGAAGACAGGAAATCCTGCTTATAAGGACCCATCCTTAAACATTACATAATCTGGAATTAAGTTAATAAATCATATTGAGGATATTTTTAGGTTTAGGGCTTTAGAGAATTAGGTCATAACATCTACATAACAACTTGAATATTACATGTTAAACCTTATACACAATATCCATTTTTTCATAAAATAAAAACTGTTGAAAAAATCAGCCATGTCTAGTTCCATGTTTTAGATAGCATGACTTTTCCTGGATCCCATATTTGACCCTATTCATCTTTAAGTATTGTGAAAAACATTTCAAAACTTGGGATGAGCATAAAAAGCTTAGAAAAGGTTATAAAATAAAGAAAGAAAACATTAGTCCATCAAAACATAATATTTTTAACATACCTCATGAAATCATAATATTTATAAATAACACATTGAAAACATAAATTATAAAGGTAACTTGTGTCATCCATAAAATACTTCCGTTGTAGCTTTCACAACTATGTAGAGAGTTACATTTGGAATACCCATAATGGTATATTTCCTAAATATACTAGGAGAAAAATTCACGTTTACCTCTGTCATGTTACCCAATGAATTGGAGAGCTATCTCGGGATCATCCTCCCTATGTTTATCATGGAACCATCCATATATGAAAAAAATTCCCAAGAACCATAACATATTCATAACACATAAAACAAACATAAAAGAAAGATAACATTTTCACATTTCAGTCACAATATATCATTTAAATATATTAACATAAAAAATACATTATCAAAACCATTTTCAATACCAAAATATGTAAAAGAGTATATGGTATTTATTTTCATTTTAAAAACACTACAGCTTGTTAAGGAAGCCAAAGATCAAATATTACTCATGGCGGTGGAAAAGGTCGTTGTCACTGCTTACGTTAAAAGAAACATTATTTTTTTTAGTAAAAATATTTTTAGACAAAATATTCTCTTTTAATGGAATTAAATGTCAATGTGTTTTATACACCATATAAAATAATGTCATGTATAAATCAAAGGATGCCTTAATGAAAGGATATTGAGACGAAGTCCCTTACCTTGTGTCCAACTTGACCCGTTCGTTCTTTAATCTCTTTAATAATAAACTAAAGATAATTTATAATTGCTTATGAACCTTTTTATAGTTTATTATTCCTTTTATATCACTTATTACCATGATATAAATATTATGTAATAGTTTATGTTAAAAATGGTCCTTTTATCGATATTTGTACTTGAGTCAAAACTGAACTACTTATAATTACAAGTTATTCATGTGGTCAAAAGTCCATTATCTGCATATTGGTATTAATGATTTAGATATCATATATATCATATATATACAGTATATGTATGTATTTATAATAGTACATAACATTTGAACGTAAGAAATGAAATGCACCATTCACAGAGACGGTAAATCGTACGTACGCAAGAATGATACTTTCATTTCTATTTCTTATTTTTAATGAAATGAAAACTTAATTATTAATTGGAATATTATAATTAAAGTAAAATATCATATATAATTTTAGTAATTCCATTCTTTATACGTTCAACATATGTCATGAACGAGTCATATCACTTTGAGGGGGCGGTTGTCCGCACTTCCTCAAATTAAATTATCGCATTTACCCATTATGAAAACCATAATGGTATGATATAAATGAAAAATAAAAAGGCATAGAAACAATATAAATATAATATATATCACATATAAATATTGTTCCATCTCAATGACCACCATAATAGGTGGTAGGATAATATTGAACAAACATCTTTTCGTGAGGCAGTAGTTCGTCGTCCATAGAAATAATATGTTCTTTACCCATTAGATGGAGGAGTACATAAGATTAGTTCGATTAAATGTCCTAAAAACACCATATCTTATTGAGGATACTGGTTTTTTTGTAAAATAAAGGAATAAAAAGATTTTAGGGGGTTAGAGATGTAAAATAAATGAAAAGAACTTAACAGAAAATGTTACCATTAAAACTGGTAACTCTCTTTGGTTTGAACCAAAAAGATTTCTTGAAGTTATTTATTTATAAGGTAAGGCTTCTAGGTGTATGAGAGAGATCTTGAGAGATTATTTGGGTAGATGTTGGATGCGACAAGGGTCTTGAGAGGTGTGAGTAATGGGTTAGAGGTGAGGGATTTTTGAAATGGCGGCTCTTTAGGAAAGTTTGAAAATATTATTTTATTAAATAATGATTTTTGGTTTCTAAAGGTCAAAAACTTATTAAAGTCGAAGATAATATGACACTTGTTTGAAATAAAATCATCCAATAAGAATTGTACATGATTTGGATATTGTTATAATATTTATAATCTTATTTATTTAAATCATTAATTAATTAGGTAAACACTGCATCCTTATATTATGTCAAAAATAATTTTATTTATTTGATGTATAAAATTATAAATAAAATACCATGATGTAGGAAATCATGTTATATTTCTCCTGAATATTTGTAGCCAAATATATCAATTATATAACCCCACATTAAAATTGATTTAGCAAAAACAATACATGTTTATAATATTTTTATTTTTACATTAAATAAAAAGTTATTAATATCATTATCTTACCCAAGTAGCTTGAAAAGGCCAAAAGACTCACCCAAGGATTTTTTTGGTCTTCTATTACTCATCCAATAAGGTTAGTACAAGTGTTAAGGTAATTTTATATTATTATAATATTGTTTTTACCTTTAATTACCATATTTACCTTTAACCGCGGTAAATAAAAGTCAAAAGTTACTATTTACCAAAAATTATTTTTATCTTATTGAACCACATTTTACTTACTAATTACAAACATATATGTTATATTTTTGAAATTCAATTTATAGAAGTGGTAAAATTTCATTTAAATGAAAAATTCAGCTTTTTAACTACTACTGAGTGTTTTCACTATTCATCAAAAATTGATGTTTGCAGAAAAATACCAAAAAATCAGCCAAAGATATAATTGATATTCCAAATTAAAAAATGATGACACTTTTACCAAATAAAAAAACATAGAAGTTTCATTAATTAATTTAAAATTAATTCGCGTAGTCAAAACAAAAAACGTTTTTTAAGAAATAATAACTATCAAAAGATTGACACTTGTTTAAGTCCAATTTCAAAGTAAAATTACTTCCAATGACCAAAATTGGATTAAATGGTAAAAATATAATATAATTAAACATTAAAATCTATTCAAAACACAATCTAACTATATAAATAATTTAGATTAAAAGGCAGTTTTGAATTAAAATATCGTATTTTTTATTATTCATTAAATAATTAATTTTATCAGAAAAAATACCAAAAATTTACCCAAAGTAAATTTGGTTGTCCAGATTCTAAAGAAGAAATTTATTTTGTCAAATAAAACATATAAAAGTGGCCAAAACTAGATTTAAAGAGGGTTCTCCATCAAAAGGCGGTAAATCGACCTTTTAATGAATATTAGCGTATTTATGTTTAAAATTAGATTCTTTCACATTTTAAGCCTCTATAGTTTATTATATAAATGTAAAAACATTTAAACAACACATATAATCATATTTTTTTAGTTCTACTCATTCTTTCCAATACAACAGCTATGTGTTAACTACTATTTAAAATAATATTATATTATTATTTTTCAGAATGAATCAGCATTGTGTGTAACATTAGACTTTAAAAACACTGTTGTTGTGTATCAGGTATGCCATAGAACATTGCATCCCCTTTAAAATATAATTAATATTTAATTCACAAATATTAACAACTATGAAAATTTATTATTCTTTATTTACATTGGATGTTACATCCTTCCCCCCATTGGGAAATTGCATCCTCACAATTTTTATTCACATATGAATTAAATGGGGATATTTATCCTTCATAACATTTTCAGATTCCCACATTGCCTCTTTAACCATATGGTTTTTTCAGAAAACCTTTACCTTGTAAATTACCTTATTCCACAACACTTTCTCTCTTTGGTCAAGAATTTGGACTGGTTGTTTGTCATAAGAGAGATTCTCTTCCAACTGAACTACCTATGAGCTCAAAACATGAGATGGATCTAGAATATACATTCTCAACATTGAAACAAGAAAAAAATTGTGTTCCTGGGATGAACTTAGAGGTAAAGACACTCTGTATCTCCAAGTTCATCCCAGGTACACAATGTTTTTCTTGTTTCAATGTTATCTACATAACTTTTCTACCTACTCTGAGTTGTTCTCATATGCTTTTGAAACAACTGAACCTTTTATGCCATCTCTTCTTCCAATTCTTGTTCTATTAGATTCCTTTCGCCTACTTCATCCAAAAAATATGGAGTTTGAAACTACTTCCCATATAATTCCTCAAATGGAGCCATTTGTATACTGTAACGAAAACTATTATTTTAAAAAAATTCAACCATAGAAATATGTTGGTCCCAAATTCCCTAGTAATCTAGTGAACAAGCACGTAACATATCCTCCAGGGTTTAAATTATTCATTCTGACTTCCCATCTGATTAAGGATGAAAAGTTGTACTAAAATTTTATTCAGTACCCAATGACTTCTGAATGCCTATTCAAAATTTATAAGTAAACCCGAGATCACGATTAGATACAATGGAGAGAGGAACTCCATGCAACCTAACTATCTCTTTAACATACAACAGATAAAGTTGATCTAGAGGAAAAGTATCTCAAATAGGAAGGAAATGAGTAGATTTGGTCAATCGATCAACAATATCACATATTTCATTATTACCTCAAGATGTCTTTGGTAATCCCACAATGAAGTCCATGGATATATTTTCCCATTTCCAATATGGCACCAGTAAATGCTGGAGCATCTCTTTCGATAACTACCACTTTGCTTTAACATGATGGAAATTCAAATACTTCACAGTAAAGTCAGCAATATCTCTTTTCATTCTATCCAACCAGTAATACTCTTGAAGATCTATGTACATCCTAGTACTGCTAGGATGAACTGAAAATGAAGAACTATGAGCTTCACAAAACAAATCATTTTCAATAGTGAATCATAAGGAACACATAATCTCTTCCCAAATCTCAAAATACAATCACTATCAATGTTAAAATCAAGAAACATACCATTCTAAACCAACTCTACCTTTTTCTACAACTCAATGTCTTCCTTTTGCGCTTTTATAATTCTGTCTGATAGAGATGATTTCACTAACACTAAAATCAAAACAGAGGAATTTCCCACACCAACAACTTCTATTCCAAATTTTATCAAATAAAAAAAAGTATCTCGGTCCAAACCGAGAATGGTTAACGAATTATTACTTTTTAAACTCAAAATATCAGCATCTTTATTTTATTTTCCTGGATGGTAATGGATCATGAAATCATAATACTTGATTAATTATAGTCATCACCACTGTCTCATGTTTAATTCTTTCTGGGTGAATATTTTACTTTAAACTTTTTTGGTTGGTATATATTTCACATTTTACTCTATAAAATGATGCCTCCAAATTTTTAAAGCAAAAAAAATAGTAGGTAATTCCAAATCATGTGTAGGGTAATTTAACTCATGAGGATTCAAATGAGGTAAAACATAAGAAATTTCCTGATCATTATAGATAAAGAAACAACCAAGTCCTTTCAATAAAGTATCACTATAGATAACAAACGTACCATTTTAGGAAGGTAATTCCAAAATAGGAGCATTCACCAATCTTCTTTTCAAGTCATGAAAATAGTCATCACGTTATTTTGTCCAAATGAACATAACACATTTTCGAGTTAACATAGTCAGTGGGCTATATAACTTTTCAAAATTTTCAACAAACCTCCCATAATAACCTACCAAACCAAGAAAACTATATATTTCAGTTATATTTTTGGGTCTTATCCATTATTCAACAACTTTTGTTTTAGTAGGATGAACAATTATACTATTTTTTAAAACCATGTGACCAAGGATTGAAATTTTTTCTAACCAAAACTCACACTTTCTGAATTTCCCAAATATTTTCTTTTATTTTATGGTTTTCAGGACAACCCTTAAATGAATTTAATGTTCCTATTTAGTTTTGGAATAAATAAAATTATCATCAATGAACACAACCACAAGCATATCCATGAACTCACAGAAAATTCTATTCATAATATCCATGAATACAGCAGGTTCATTTGTTAATCCAAAAAGGAAAAACCAAAAATTTATAATGGCCATATATATAATGAAACGCGGTCTTCAAAATTTCTGATTCCTTTACTTTCAACTAATGGTACCCTGACCTCAAATCAATCTTTAAAAAAAACTGAGCTCCCTGGAGCGGATAAAATAAATCATCAATTTGAGACAAAGGATATTTTTTCTTAATAGTGATGTTATTCAATCCTCTATAATCAATGAAAAGTCTCATTAAACCATATTTATTTTAACAAAAAAGATAGGATCACCCCAAGGTGATGTGCTTGGTTGAATGAAACCATTATCTAATAACTCCTTAAATTGCTTCTTTAACTCTAAAAGTATAATTTGAGCCATTCGATAAGGGGGTTTTGAAATTGGATTAATATTAGGAACTTTTCCAATAGTAAATTCAACTCCCCAATCAGGTATTATACCAGGAAACTCATCAAGAAAAAACATCAAGATACTCATTTAAAACTAGCACGTCATTAATCTGTACAATTCCTTTATTTTCAACAATATGTGCATGGTAACATTCATTTCCATATTTTAATAGTTCCTCATCTTTCTGATATGTTATCGAAATAAGGGTTTATTCTTTATCACAAACGAAAAATATTTCTGAAAGGAAACTTCTGTAGTTCTGTAGTCAATCTTATCTTGATAAACAGAAAGACAATCTGTACCCAAAATAACATAAAACTCTACTAGGGAAAAAACAATAAGGTTTGAAGGTAGATTTTTTTCTCACACAAGGAGCTGAAGGTTCTTATAATTTCTTTTTGTCTCAATGTTTCCACCTAGTGTTTTTACCATATGTTCAGGATTCATATCTGGATATGGAATTCCCAATTTACAAGAAAACTTATCAGAAATGAATGAATGTGTAGACCCTGAATCAAACAACACATTGGTATAATCTGAACAAACAAATAGTTTACATGATACTACTTCATTTAATAGAACAACATCTGTTGAAGTAGTTGCAAATTATTTCACCACCCCTTTATGCTTTTAGTCTGACAGCTTTCCCTCCGTTGAGTTCTTCTTTGGACACTCATTTGCATAATGACCCATTTCATTGCACTTAAAATATTTTACTGACTGTAAATCAGATTTTGTCTTACCATTATCCTGATATTTTTTAGTGCAATTACGAGTCTTATGTCCCATTTTACCACATCGGTAGCAATTACTAGAATTCAAAAGACATTCCCCAGCATTTTTTTACGTCTATTTTCACAAACTATAAACTTAAGTTTCTTACCATCATACTTTTTTGAAGAGTTCTTCCCTTTTGTCTGCCACCTTGACCTCTTATTCTATTGTTTGCCAAGGAACACCCGATCATTGAAAAACTCCATTTCTACCTTCTCCGAACATTGAAAAAAAAATTCATAACTTTTGAACTCAAAAGAATATAAATCCCTTCGATACTTTGGATTTAATCCTAAGTAAAAAATGGTTGATTTTACTATCAAGATCTTATATGAATTTTAGAGAATACCTTGCATGTCTAGTGAATTTTGTTTCATAAGCAGCCATTGATTTATCCTCATACCTCAATTCTTGGAATTGTTTTTCCATCATAAGACAAACCACCTTAGGTAAATATTTCTCTAGAAACAAGCCTTTAAATTCATCTCAATCAAGAGCATCAGTCTCTTCACTATCCCTGATATTTTTCACCATCAACCACCACTGATTGGTATCACTTTTTAAACGGTAAACAAAGAGACTAACCTTTTGATGTTCATAACACACTTGAAATCAAAAATATTCTCCAGTTATTTAATCAACCCTTTTACTATAAAAAGGTAAGATGATCCTATGAATGATGGGGGATGTTGCCTCATGAAATTATCCACTACTGACATGTTCCTCTATGGTTGATCTGGATTATCTTGTGCATTGATACCGCCAATTTTTATAGACTGAGTAAACTATTCCATCACTGCAACAAACTGTTCAGTTCCGATTCCAACCATATCAGGTTTCTGATTTGGAAAGTTGTCTTCCTCCTGATGTCATCCCACCACAACCGCCTATTTAATCTGCAGAAAACAATTCTAAACACATAAATACATTTGGAGAATCAATATTGTAATCTGTAAATGCTATATCATTTCAATCTTACCATAAATTAATTTATAGACATTAATTTAGAAATATTATAACTTCTTAAGTTATCTAAACTGGCCTCTTATACCAACTATAAGGACCCATCTTTAAGCATTAAATAATCTTTCATTAAGCTAAGAATTCACATTGAGGATCTTTTTAGGTTTAGAGATTTAGAGAATTAGGTCATAACATATACATAAAAACTTGAATATAACATGTAGAAACTTCTAATTAGTATCCATTTTTTCATAAAATAAAAACAATTGAGAAAATGATCCATGTTTAGTTCCATGTTTTAGACAACATGACTTTTCATGGATCCCATCCTTGACCCTATTCATCTTTAAGTCTTATGAAAAACATTTCAAAACATGAGATGAGCATAAAAAGCTCAGTAAGGGTTATAAAATAAAGAAATAAAACATTAGTCCATCAAAACATAAGATTTTTAACAAACCTGATGAAACCATAAGATTTATGAATAAAACATAGAAATCATAAATCATATAGTTAACTTGTGGCATACATAACAAACTTATGTTGTATATTTCACAACTATATAGAGAGTTACATTTAAAATACCCATTATAGTATACTCCCTAAATCTCTTAGGAGAAAAATTCATGTTTACCTTCATCACGTTACCCAAATCATTTGAGAGATATCTTGGGCACACCCACCTTAGGATTATCATGGAACCACCCGTACACATAAACAATTCTCAAGAACCATAATATATTCATAACACATAAAAAACATAATGGAAAGATAAAATTTCCACATTTTTGTCAAAATATATCATTTAAATATATTGATCTAACAAATCCATTATCAAAACCATTTTCAATACCAAAATATGTAAAATGGTATATGGTATTTATTTTCCTTTTAAAAGCATTACAGCTTGTTAAGGAGGCCAAAGATCAAATAATACCCATGGCGGAAAAATAGGTCATTGTCACCGTTTACGTTAAAAAGAAACATTATTTTTTATTGTTTAGTAAAATTTTATGTAGAGAAAATATTCTCTTTGAATGGAAATAAAAGTAAATGTGGTTTATACACCGTATAAAATAACTTCATGTATAAATCAAAGGATACCTCAATGAAAGAAGATTGAGACGAAATCCCTTACCTCGTGCCCGACTTGACCCGTTCATTATTTAATCTCCAGAATGATAAAATAAAGTTAATTTATACTTTATTAAGAGCCTTTTTCAAGTTTATTATTCCTCTAATATCACTTATTACCATTTTATAAATATTATGTAATCATTTATGTTTATAATGGCCCTTTTGTCGATATTTGGTACCTGAGACAAAAATGAACTTCTTATAATTACAAGTTATTCATGTGGTCAAATGTACATTATCTCAAGAATGATATTCATTATTTATATATCTTATATATAATATATATACAATATATATATGTATTTATAATAGTACATAACATTTGGAATTATGAAATGAAATGAACCGTTCATGGAGATGGTAAGCCGCACGTATGAATGAACACTACTTTCATTTCTATTTTGTATTTTTAATGAAATGAAAACTTAATGATAAATATGTATATTATAATTTCAGTATAATATCATATATAATAACAGTAACTCCATTATTTATGAATTCCATGTATGGCATGAATGAGTCATATCACTTTGAGGGGGCGGTAGTCTGCACATCCTCAAATGAAATTATCGTGTTTACCCATTATGGAAACCATAAAGGTATGATATAAATGAAAAATAAAGAAGCATAGAGACAATATAAATATAATATATATCACATATAAATACATTTACATCACAATGGACACCATAAGAGGTGGTAGTAGAAGATTGAACAATCGTCGTTTCGTGAGGCTATAGTTCACCGTCCAAAGATACATTATGTTTTTTACCCATTATATGTGTGTGTGTGTAAGTGTAGTTCAATTTAATATCATAAAAAAACATATTATAATGAGGATAATATTTTTATTATAAAATAATGGAATAAAAAGAGTTTAGGGGGGTGGAGAAATAAAATGAAAGAAAATAACTTAAAAAAGATGTTACCTATAAATCGGGTAACTCCCGTTGCTTTGAAAAAAAAAGGATTTCTTGGAGTTCCTTATTCCTATGGTAAGTCTTATATGTAAAAGAGAGGGAACTTGAGAGATTACTTGGGATGTTGTTGGATGAGACAAGGGTCTTGAGAGGTGTGAGTAATGGGTTATAGGGGAGGGCTTTTTATAAGGGGGAGGATGAGCTATTTAGAAAAGTTTGACAATATTATTTTACTTAATAATTATTTTCAGTTTATAAAGGTCAAAAACTTATTCAAGTCAAAGATAAGATGACTATTGTTCAAAATAAAATCATCCAATTAGAATCGGATAGGTTTTGGATATATTTTTTTTTATAATCTTATTTATTTAAATCATTCATTAATTAGGTAAACACTGCATCCTTGTTGTGTCATAAATAATTTTATTTATTTGTTGTATAAAAATTATATATAAAATAAAATGATGTAGGAAATATTATTATATTTCTAATTAATATTTATAGTCAAATATATCAATTATATTACCCCACATTAAGAATTTTTTAGCAAAAACAATACATGTTTTTGATTTTTTAAATTTTTTTAAATAAAAAGTTATTAATATCATTATGTTACCCAAGTGGATTTAAAAGTCCAAAAGACTCAACTAAGAAATTATTTGGTCTTCCATTACTCATCCAATAAGGTTAGGATAAGTGTTAAGGTAATTTATATTTTTATAATATTTATTTTACCTTGAATTACCTATTTTCCTTTTACTGCGGTAAATAAATGTCAAAAGTTACCATTCACCAAAAACTATTTTCATCTTATTCAACCACATTTTAGTTACTAATAACAACCATGTATGTCATATTTTCGAAATTTAATTCACAAAAGCAGTAAAATCTCAATTAAATGAAAAATTCATCTTTTTAACTATTACTGAGTGTTTTCACTATTCATCAAAAGTTGATGTTTTTCTGAAAAATAAAAAAAATTCATCCAAAGATATATTTGATATTCCAAATTCAAAAATGATGTCTATTTTACCAAATTAAAGACATAGAAGTTGAATTAATTAATCTAAAATTAATTCCCATTGTCAAAATAAAAAACTTTTTTTTAAGAAATAATAACTATCAAAAGATTGACACTTGTTTGGGTCCAATTTCAATGTTAAATTACTTCCAGTGAATAAAATTGGATTAAATGGTAGAAATAAAATATAAATATACATTAAAACTAATTAAAAAGATAATATAACCATATAAATAAATTATATTAAAATGTTGTTTTGAATTAAAATACAGTATTTTTCATTATTCATTAAATAATGAATTTTATCAGAAAAATACCAAAAAAATTACGCAAAGTAAATAATGATGTCCTGTTTCTAAAGAAGTATTTTATTTTTTCAAATAAAATAAATAAAATTGAACAAAACTATATTTAAAGAGGGATCTCCATCAAAAGGCGTTAAATCGACCTTTTAATGAATATTAGAGTATTTATGCTTAAAAATTGATTTATTCACATTTTAGGCCTCTAACTTTTATTGTATAAATGTAAAAACATTTAAAAACGTGTATAATCATATTGTAGTTTGTTCTATTAATTCATGCCAATAAAATGGCTAGGCGTTAACTACCATTTAAAATAATATTATATGATTATTTTTCAGTAGGACTCATTATTGTGTGTAACATTAGACTTCAAAGAAAACCGTTGTTGTGTATCTAGTACCCCATCGAACATAGAATCCCATTTAAAATATTATTAATATTTAATTAACAAATATTAATAAATATAAAAATGTATTATTCCATTTTTTACTTGGGACGTTACATCCTTCCTCCCTTTGGGAACTACTTCCTCACAATTTTTATTCACTTATCAATTATGTTGGGGTATTTATCCCTCATAGAATTTTCCGATTCCCACATTGCCTTTTCAACTATATGGTTTTTGTAAAAACACTTACATGATAAATTACCTTATTCCTGAACACTTTCTCTCTTTGGTCAAGAATCTAGACTATTTGTTCCTCATAAGAGAGATTCTCTTCCAACTAAACTACTTATAGGCTCAAAACATGAGAGGGATCTGGTATATACTTTCTCAACATTGAAACATGAAAAAAATAATATACTTGGGATGAACATGGAGGTAAAGCTACTCTGTAGGAAACTTATCCATCTTTCTCCGGGATTTCATAATGTCCAATGAACCTCATACACAACTTTCCCTTCTTACCAAAACACATCACACTTTTCCATGGAGAAAATTTCAGAAAGACATGATCACCTACCTCAAAAGAAAGATCCTCTAGTTATCGAAATAACTTTTCTGTCTTCTATGAGATGATATCATGTGATTCTGAATCAAATAAACCTTTTCTGCCATTATTTCTACCAATTCTATTCTCATATGCTTCAATTCACATACTTTATCCTAAAAAGCTAGAGTTTTACCCTGATTCCCATGTAAAGACTCAAATGGATCCATTTGTATACTAGAATGAAAAATATTATTATAAGAAAAATTTAACCAAAGAAATATGTTGGTCCCAACTTCCCTGGTAATCTAGTGAACAAGCACGTAGCATATCTTCCATGGTCTGAATTGTTCGTTCTGACTTCCCATCAGATTGAGGATGAAAAGCTGTACTAAAATTTAATTCAGCACCCAACGACTTCTAAAGGCCTTTCTAAAAGTTATAAGAAAACATGGTATCATGATCATATACAATGGAGAGGGTAAATCCTTGCAATCAGACTATCTCTTTAACATACAAATGATAAAGTTGATCTAGAGACAAAGTATCTTGAATAAGAAGGAAATGAGAATATATAGTCAATTGATCAACAATAACCCAGATTACATTATTACCATGAGATGTCTTTGGTAATTCCACAATAAAGTCTATGGATATATTTTCTCATTTCCACTCTGGAACCTGTAAAGGATGAAGCATCCTTTTCGGTAACTTTCACTCTGTTTTAGCTTATGGACAAGTAAAACACTTCATCGTAAAGTCAGCAATATCATTTTCATTCCATCCCACCTGTAATACTCCTGAAGATCTCTGTATATCTTAGTACTACAAGGCTGAGCTGAAAATGGAGAACTACGAGCTTTACATAACAACACATTCTTCAACTGTGAATCATAAAGAACACATAATATCTTCCCAAATCTCAAAACACAACCATTATCAATGTCAAAATCAGGCAACATACCATTCTAAACCAACTCTACCTTTTTCTTCAACTCTCTTCCTTCCTTCTGGCATGCTTAATTTTGTTTGATAGAGAAGATTTCACTAACACCTGAAACAAAACAGAGGAATTTCCCGCACCAAAAAAGTTCTATGCCAAAGTTCATCAAATCAAAATCCAAAGGATCTCATTCCAAACATAGCATGGTTAGTGAATCGTTACTTTTTCGAATCAAATAATCAACCACTTTATTTTCTTTTCCCATATGATAATGGATCGAGCAACCATAATCCTTGATTAATTTCATACATCACCTCTGTATCATGTTTAATTCTTTCTATGTGAGGTTTTTTTTTGGTATATGTTTCACATTTTACTACATACAAATTATGCCTCCAAATTATTAAATAAAAAACAATAGAATATAATTCTAAATTATGTCTAGGGAAATTTAACTCATGAGGATTCAACTGGCGTGAAGCATAGTCAATGACCTGAACATTCTATATAAGGTCATATCCAATTCCTTTCAATGAAGCATCACCATAGACAACAAACTCCCCATTTCTGGAATGTAATTCACAAACAAGAGCATTCACCAATATTCTTTACAATTATTGAAAACAATCATCACATTCTTTTTTCCAAATGATCTTAACACCTTTTAGAGTTAACTTAATCAGTGGGCTAGATAACCTTGAAATATTTTCAACAAACCTCCGGTAATAACCTACCATACCATGAATACAATGGATTTTGGTTATATTTTTGGGTCTTTTCCATTCTTCAACAACTTTTGTTTTAGAAGGATCACTAGTTATGCCATTTTTTGAAATAATGTGTCCAAGGAATGAAATTTGTTGTAACCAAAACACACACTTTCTAAATTTACCAAAAATTTTATTTTCTATTAAGGTTTGTAAGAAAACCCTTAAATGACTTTCATGTTCCTCATTAGTTTTGGAATAAACCAAAATATCATCAATGAACAAAACCACAATCTTATCCAAGAACTCACAAAAAATTCTATTAATAGGATTCATTAATACAGCAGGTGCATTGGTTAATCCAAAAGTCATAACTAAAAATTCATAATGGTCATATCTAGTACGAAACATGGTCTTCATAATGTCTAATTCATTTACTTTCAACTGATGGTACCCCAACCTAAAATCAATCTTTGAAAAATACTGATCTACCAAGAGCTGATCAAATAAATCATCAATATGTGGAAAATGATACATGTTCTTAACAGTGATGTCATTCTATGCTCTAGAATCAATACAATGTCTCACTGAACCATATTTTTTTTAACAAACAAGACAGGAGTACCCCATGGTGATTTGCTATGTCGAATAAAACCTTTTTCTAATAACTCCTACAATTGATTCTTTAAATCTAAAAGTTCAATTTGAGAAATTTGATAAGGGGGTTTTTAAATTGTCATAGCATCAGGAACTAAGTCAATGGAAAATTCAACTTCCCAATCGGATATTATACCATACAACTCATAAGGAAAAACATCATGAAACTCATTTACAACTGGAACATCATTCATCTATATAGTTCCTTTTTTCAACAATATGTGCATGGTAACATTCATTTCCATCTTTTACTAGTTTCTCAGCTTCCTGATATGTTATCAAAATTAAGGTTTCATTCTAGTACAAAAACTGAAAATCATTCTAAAAAGAAATCACTTTAGATCTGCAGTTAATCTTAGCATGATAAATAGAAAGACAATCCATACCAAAAATAACACCAAACACCACAAGTGGAAAAACAATAAGGTTTGTAGGTAGATTCTTTCTGCACATAAGGACATGAAGGTTATTATAATTTCTTTTTATCTCAATATTCCCCCTCAGTGGTTTTATCATAATTTTAGGATTCATATCTTGAGATGTAATTCCCAATTTACTAGAAAACTTCTCAAAAATGAACAAATGTATAGACCCTAAATCAAACAACACATTGCAATAATCTAAGTAAACAAACAGTGTAATTGATACTACTTCATTTGAAGGACCAACATTTGATGAAGTAGTTGAAAAGGATTTTTCAACCCCTTTTTACCTTTAGTATAGATTCCTTCCCTCAGTTGAATTATTCGTTGGAAACTCATTTGCATAATGACCCATTTAGTTTCACTTAAAACATTTTACTGACTATAAATCAAATTTTTTCTAACCATTAACTTAATATTTTTCAGTGAAATTATGATCCTTATGTCCCATTTTACCACATCGGTAGCACTTACCAGAATTCAAAAGTCATTCCCTAGTATGCTTTTTACCACAATTTTCACAAACTGTAAACTTATGTTTCTTACCATCATAATTTTTTGAAGAGTTATTCCCTTTTGTATTCCACATAAACCTCTTATCCTTTTTTTCAAAGAACACCTAATCATCGACAAACTCTATTTCCACCTTCTCCTCACATCATTCAAGTTTTTCATAACATTTGAACTCACAATAATATAAATCCCTTTGATACTTTGGCTTTAATCTTGAGTAAAAATGGTTGATTTTAATATCAATATCTCATAGGAAATTTGGAGCATACCATTTCATTCGAGTGAATTTTGCTTCATAAGATTCCACTGAGTCATCCTCCTACCTCAATTCTAGGAAATTTTTTTCTATCCTAAGAGAAACCACCTTAGGAAAATATTTCGCAAGAAACATACCTTTAAATTTATCCCAATCAAGAGCATCAATCTTCTCAATATCCCTGATATTTTTCACCATCGACCACCACTAATCGGATTCCCCTTACAAATGGTAAATATAAAGACTAACCATTTGATGTTCTAAACACCCATCAAATCAAAAACTATTTTCTAGTTTTTTAATCCACCCTTCAGCTAGCATAGGGTCAGATGATCCTCTAAATGATGGGGGATGTTTCCTCATGAAATGCTCCACTACTGACATGTTCCTCTATGGCTGATCTGGATGATCATATGTATGGATACCCCCACCATTTATAGCCTGAGTCAACTGTGCCATCACTACAACAAACTATTCAGTTCCTATTCTAACCATCTTAGGTTGTGGATTTGGAAGGTTGTCTTCCCCCTGATGTCGTCCCATCACAGCTGCCCTATTTCCTCTGTGGAAAAAAAATCTAAACACAAAAATATCTTAGGAAAAGCAACATGGTAATATGTAAATGCTATATGATATCAATATTACCATAAATTAATTTATGGAAATTATTTTTACAATATTCAAACTCTTAATTTTGTCTAAACTGACCTATGATACCAACTATAAAGACTGAGCCTTAAACATTACAAAATATTGAATTAATTTATTAATTCACATTGAGAATATTTTCAGGTTAAGATATTTAGATAATTAGGTCATAACATATACATAACAACTTGAATATTACATGCATACACTTCTACTATGTATCCATTTTTTTATAAAATAAAAACTCTTGAAAAAAAGATCCATGTCTAGTTCTATGTTTTAGACAACATGTCCTTTCCTGGATCCCATCATTGACCCTATTCATCTTTAAGTCTTGTGAAAAACAATTCAAAACATGGGATGTCTATAAAAAGCTCAATAAGACTTAAAAAATAAATAATGAAAACATTAGTCCATCATAACATAAGATTTTTAACAAACATCATGAAATTATAAGATTTATGAATAACACATAGAAAATATAAATCATAAAGGTAACGTGTGGCATCCATAACATACTTATGTTGTCGTAATTCCCCGACCCCAGTTACCCATAATTGGTGCATTATTACATAAAAATGGCATGATACAAGGAATCATGTCCTGAAAGAACGATCAGTTTAGTCGCCATGGAAGTACTAGATACATACATAAGTTTTACATTACATCATGAAAAACAACGATATTGTGTCCCCTTTGAAGAATCTTATATTCCTTAGCCTATTTCTATAGGTTAATCATAATATACATCTTAGCATCCTGGAAAAAATAAAACATAAGAAAGGGGTGTGCTCAGATGCTCAGTAAGGATAACAATATGGCAGAAACTTTCATAAATAAGTATAAATAATTAAGGTAATGTGTAAGACAAAAAAAGCCTTTTAAACTTAAAATTCATCATAATATGGCAGATATAAATCAAAATATTACCATTTACATATTCACATGGATATTATACTATTAAAATAATCACATGAAATATCAATAGAAAATTTTATAATGATGGAATACATAATGCCATATTTTATAACCACATAGTCAAGGATTTGTGCCAAGACTACACATAATATTTTGTCAAAGCCTTGTGCCAAGACGCTAGTTTGTATCATGAGACCTACCAATACATAAAAGAGATATAGTGGGCTCCATATTTCACTTACTAAGTCCTATTCATTCCTCATATGAAAGGGTGAAACATAATCTAAACATTCTTATTAAATCTAGTATACAAAATATCAATACATTAACCATAAACCATGAATGGTATAAAAATAGCACATACACAGTCAAACATAACTCATTCAATACAATATGGAAGATTAAATTATAATCTATTAACCTCAATAGAGAATAATGAATGATATTGACATAGTTGAAAATAATCATCAAAACTATGTGAGATAAATATCCCCCTTTTTTGAAAACATTTAAAAGTATAACTATTTATCAAGAATCTGTTTAAAATAGATTTCTGAATCAAAGTTTCCCATACCACTTTGAATCTTTTAATGGGAATTTTAATTTTAATAAATTAATTTCCATATAAATAAATCCTTAAAACCATTTTTAAAATATGGACATTAATGAGAATGATTTAGAAGAATAAAATTTTAAAATATTTAAAATGAAATTTTAGTTAGAGTTCCTAACCAAACGAAAGATGCTTGAATACAAATAATTAAGGTAATAAAAACATAATAATATCATGAGAATAAAGGTATTCATGATATATTATGACAAAGTATAATATATACACCGAATAAAAGTGAATTGTCTTATAACAACAAAGGATTCTCAATGGAATGTAATTTGAGATGAAATCCATTATAAAATTGTATCCTTCCATTAAGGATAAATAAATGACATAAATATGTGTGAAAATTATAAATACACTAAATATGATTAGATATTTAGTGTAAAACAATCAGAGGACATTGACACATATTCTTGTAACAACAACACCAATGACTTGGATATTTAACTCAGTGAATGAAAATTGAGTTTAGATTATTCTTATCAAGTTCATATCGATGAATTGAGAATTTATTAATGGAGTGATTATTTGTATCGAAAGAATAAACCTAGAAAGGGGAGTGGAAATTACTAAATAAATAAATAAATAGTGATTTTACACATAATATTGGATTAAAATAATCAATGAAGTTTTCATAAAACCCAATGAGTGGAAATCAAAATTAGAAATTCCCATACCGATTTGGTGAATTAAAAAACATACACTCCATGAAAGAATGATCATACAATGAATATGTAAATACCCATAAATTAATTTATATTACATAAGTAAAACAATCATGGGAAGTACATACACCACACACAAAAAATAGTGGCAATATAGCATGAATCTCATGAAAAATAAGATATGAAATGAAAACCCCTTGCCATGTTGTAATCAATCGAGTCGTATGACCAAAATTTAATAACCACAAAATTAATCACATAATACCATGAATATAAAGATAATCATGATAATATATATCAAATTCCAGTACACAATACACCACATCTAGTAAATAAATGGAAAAATGGAAATCTCACGGAATTAAAAGTGAGATAAGAAACCCCTTACCCTGTAATTCTCCGTAGTATAGGGTAGGTTAACCTCCTGTATAATAGTGAAATAATTTTTATTAATTTATACAAGAACCAAATACAAAATTATGATATCATATATGATCTTCTAATAGTGCTTTGTTAATGATATTTTAGTAGTGTCATTATTTGGGTTGTTAACTAGTTCATTTTCCTTTATATGTTTTGTTATGTAAGTCATGTTTGTTATGTATAGGTTGTATTTTATTTAAATCCTGAATGATATTAAGTTATTAAACATTATTTTTAGTCATAAAATGAAAATTATTCTTGAATGAACATGATGGGGATTGAATCTCATCGCGTTTGTGGAGACGGTAATCTGTACGTATGTACGAGCGACAATATCATTATATTGATGGTGAAGTCATATATAATTAGATGTTATATCATATATACATAATAATTAACATGTAATATTTATTATTTATATCAGTTATATTCATTATTATACCCATCCAAAATAATGAAGTGATTGAATAACAAACTACACCGTGACGTGGAGACGGTAAGCCGTACGTACACACGTATGGTGACTTTGTCATTTATAGGATGGATAGAATAATGTATATGGTTATAACATATTTATAATAACATCACAATATATATAAAATATTGGAGTTATAATTTTATAATGGGAAAAAAATGATGAAGTGGAAGAGGAAAAGAACTTGAAAGAGGGTGGTGAAATTATTACCTCTACTTCAGGTGTTTCCTTTTGATTTGATCAAAAGGGATCCTTAGGTTGGGTTTATGATCAAATTAAGGAATCTAGGTTGAATTTAGGGTAGTTTTGAGGATATTTGGGCTGGTTTTGGACGAGACAAAAGGATTTGGAGGTGTGAAATTAATCAAAAGGGGTAGTGCCCTTTTATAAGAGAGGTGAGGGTCACTTTAGGAAAAGCTTAAAATATTATTTTATAATAAAATAATTTTCAGTTTTTAATGGCTCCAAAATGTATTATTTCTTGGATAAGGTGGAGATGGGTCGATAACCTTACAACCAATATATTTTAGACAGGTTTAGGTTATCATATTAACCTTATCTTTTAGATTTAACTTACAGTTAAATAGTTTGACATTTACCATTTCTCTTTGTATTTTTATATTATATGGTTAATAAACTTAATATAACAAGCCAAAAGAACACCATGTGGTTAATTATGAATCTATATAACCTTATCTAAGTCTTTTTGTTGAACCTTTTTTTAGAAATATTATATCAATTAATAATATAGTACTCATTTTAAAAACTCAATTATGTCAATTTTTACACTATTTAGTATTTAATTTTTTTGAAATCCATAAAAACATTATCACTTAGAATAAAATTTATTTAAGAAAACATAAAATTTCATATTAACCTATTAAATTAGCGGAATTCATTAGAAGTCTCAATTTACATTTATTTGGATATTTATAATATCAATTATTTTAATATTTAATTAATAAGGTATTTATTGCATCATCATTTTGTCATAAATAAATTTAATTATTTAATGTATAAAAATTATAAATAAAATACGATTATATAGGAAATATTTTATTCTTTCTAATTAATATTTATAGTCAAATTTATCTTATGTTTAACCCTATATTAAAAATGTTTTAGTTATTAAACATTGAATTCAACACTTTTAACTTTTCTTTAAATAAAATAATAATAAATGTCCTAATCTAATCCAAGTGGACCAAAGAGAATCATATTTTAATCCTAAGGCTGTTTTGGTTTAATTACACTTATCCAATAGAATTAGGACTTGTTTTAGGGTAATTATAATATAATTTTTATCCTTAATTACCCTATTTACTTTTAACAGTGGTAAATAAAAGTCAAAAGTTACTATTCACCAAAAAATTATTTTCATCTTATTGAACCACATTTTACTTAATGATGGTAACTATGTCTCTAGTATTTTTGAAATTCAAATCACAGAAGTGGTAAAATTATATTTTATGCAAATTTTCAAATGCTCCAAAAAGGTGGGTAAAAGATGGTAAAAAATTGTATAAAATTTTATATATCTAAACTTATTATAAAATGACTCCAATAAATTAAATTGAACATATATAAGTATTATGTATCTATTATGACTTAAAATAAATTAAATAAATAATTATTAAAATAAAAATTTGGTTTTAAACAATAACGTAGTGTTTTTCACTATTTTTAAAAAATTGAATGTTTTCAGAAAAATACCAAAAATTTACCCTAAGCCAATTTTGATATTATGAATTCAAAAATTAATTCTGTTTTACCAAATTAAAAACATATAATTTGAATTAATTAATTTAAAATTAATTCATGTTGTCAAAACCAAAAAGGGTGTTTTTAAATAGTAAAAACTATGAAAAGATTGACATGTGTTTATGTCAAATTTAAACATGAAATTACTTATAATGAAATAAATTGTATTAAATGATAAAAATATAATCTAATTATACTTCAAATCCATTAAAATGCATAATTTATCACTATAAATTATTTTTATTCAAAAAGTGGTTTTCAATTAAAATTTAGTAATTTTCAGTATTCATCAAAATATGAGATTTATAAGAAAAGTACCAAAATTTTATCCAAAATAAATTTTTATGTCCCGACTCTAATTAATAATTTAAATTCATTAAATTTAATATATAATAGTGTCAAATATTGGTTATAAAAAGGGTTTTCCATTAAAAGGTGGTAAAATTTCATTTTTGGAAAAATAATTCTTTTATCTGAAAAAATGAATTTGTTCTTATATTATGTCTAAAAAACACATAATTTGGATTCCAAAATTTTATGAAGTATATAAAATTCAAAATCCAGTTAATACTATTCATAACCGCCTTTTGAACGGCTAGTTTGTTAAGTCGTGGTGCTCTCAAACTCGGTGTTGCGTGTAGCACAAGCTATTTATTTACTTTAAAGAAAATAAGTTGCTATGAAATCTTGGGGTGTTACATTATTCCCTACTTATGGAAATTGTGTCCTCGCAATTTTAAAATTGGGCTTGTGAACTTCATTGAAAGTCCCACATTGAAAAAAGTGTCAATAAAACTGTCACTTAAAAAAAAGAGAAGTACAATGGTCATCTGAGATAACCGATACTATGATTCCATGTAAGAAAATATGGATATAGAAGATAAACTAAGTGTAGAGTTTTTATGGAGAGTGACAGAAAACATGATCAGGAGAAAGTTGACAACAAGAAAACCAAAAACTTGTGATGGGATAAATGGTCATTAGATTCCTAGTAGGAAAAATAAATAGACAACGTTTTTTTATTTTAACTTCCATTTCTTAAAGTTGAGGAATTTATTTATGAGATTGACTAAGAACATAAAGATATATACATAATTTTTTAATAGAGTTTTATCCATTAATAAATTTCTACCACGAACTCATCTGTTTTTTTTCAAACGATGTGTATTCAAGTTGTCTTGGTCACACCTAAACCAATAGAATCAACTTCTAGAGAATCACTTAATCCACAAAGGATAAACTATATTTTTACCTTGTCTTTATAGATTAACCAAAAGAAAAATGGTTAGTACTAGATCAGATGATCCTCAAAAAGGATAATCCTTTATAGAAATAAATACTAATCTTAATTTCTAAAATTAATCCAACAATACCCAATTTTAATAAATACCATTCAAAAAACAATTTTCCGGAAAATACTTCAATATAATCCAAACTAATATTGAAACTCAAAACATAGAAGATTTTGATTCTGCAGTCTTTCATGTTAAATTGTATCTTAAAATAACATTGACTACTCTTACAGTCATATAATTACAAGTAATTAACCTAATCACATATTCTCTTTGATAGGTTAATAATTTCCATAAATAACCCAAATCTATATAAATACACAATAAAAACATATATAAAAATCCACCATTACTCCTCAAATGAAATCCCATAGTATTCTATTTTCCATAGGTATATAGTGTTCCCAACAGAGCGAACATCTTCCAAAATAACATTTATCACTTAATCACCAAATCATTTTCCTATACTAAGGATATCCATTTGATAAGACATAAGATCCATAATAAAATTATTATTGATCAATAAAATAATTTAACTAAAAAGAATCAGTCACACTAACCAGTGACTTCACATAGTCTAGTGGTAGGTGATAAATCCCAATCGCACTCTGGTTGTGGGTTTGATTCCCGCAGCTTTGTCCAGCATGATGGGTTGTCACGCAGTCTACATGTTTTCATTTTTCAAAAACTATATTTTTTAACATCCCAAAAATGAGATAAATTCTTCAAAATAACAATAATATAATATCACCACAAATGTTATCTCAAACCTCACATTTTCCTCCCAAAATTTAGTAACATGTAATTTCCTCAAATTAAATAATCATACAAACCCAAATGGTTATTTATTAGTATATCTACTATTGAAAATATAATTATTCCTAAAATAGAATTTTCACATAACAACCAATAGGATTACACATATAAGAGAAAAGTCTTCCAATGTAATCCCATCAACAAAGAGCACTAATACTTTTAAACATTTAACCATACATTTATTTCCAAAAAGGTTCTTCCTTGTCCAAGAGGTTATCCTATATAATATTTCCTTCATTTGGGTGATTCTCAGGTCCCCTACATTTATGGAAAATGACTGTAAATTTATTCTTCGGATCATTTTTATTTTCTTATATAGTACTCTTCATTTTTCCTCAAAAATTAATTACTTTATGTCATTCTTTCCCACACATAAATCATTTCTTTGTTCCAATGAGAAACTTCCCTATGTGTCTCCTTCCACATTTCCTGCATGATGGAAATTGAGAATTCTTTTCTCCATGGTATCTACTGCTAGAGCTCTTATCAGTTACCACCATTCTCTTCTTTGTTGAGTCTCGGAGTTGGTTTATATATATGTTGTTGATCATATTTTGGGGAAACTAATTTGGCATGAACCTGATATCTTTTACACATACCAAAATTCTATTTTATTTCTCATTTATACCAATGTGCCCACCTTGTACATCATGTTCAATGTAACTATGGATTTCATGGAATCAAGCCATTGACTAACACAAGAAAGCATAATGTGAGTCATAAAATCATTTAGAGAATATCATAACACCTTATTTTCAATCTAAAATAGCTTAGGATTAACCAAGGTTATTTATTCTGACCTTATATTAAAATCTATCAAATTGGTTTGTAAATAAAATGTGAATTATCCTAAGAATATCCCTCAAGAGTGTCATAACCAAGAGTGTATAAAATCCCATTGTCATGTACCAGGATACCCCAGGTCAAGCCCAAAACTCCTTGTCATAGTTTTCACTCCTAGGTACATCTGTGCCGGAGCCGCCTCCACCTGTTCGTATCCAGACAGGGATGTATTTCTTGGAAAACCCACATAATATTTACATTACCAAAAATTTTAGATGTTCTTCTATAATAATTCTCAGTGTCTTTATTAGGGTAGTGTTTACTAATCAATGTTTTTTTAAATATAGATTCCAAGGTTTGTATTGAACTTCTTCTATTACCAACTATAACGCCCTGACCCTAGTTACCCAGAATCAGTGAATTATTACATAACATTGGCAGGATATAAGGAATCATGTCTTGAAAGACAGATCAGTTTAGTACCCTTTGAAGTACTAGATACATACATAAGTTTTACATTACATCATGAAATAAAACAACAACAACGTTGTGTCCCCTTTGAACACTCTTATATTCCTTAGCATATTCCTACAAGTTAATCATAATATACTTCTTCTCATCTTGGGATAAATAAAACATAAGAAAGGGGTGATCCTAGATGCTCAGTAAGGATAACAATATAGTGAATACTTTCATAAATAAGTATAAACATTTAAGGAAACATTTAAGACTAAAACAAAGACTTTTAAACATAAACTTCGTCATAATATGGAAAATATAAATCAAAATAATTCCATTTACTTATTCACATGGATATTATACATGTCAAAATATCACATGAAATATCAATAGACAATTTCATAATGATGGAATTCATAATGCCAGACTTTATAACAACATAGTCAGGGCCTTGTGCCAAGACTACAAATAACATTTTATCAATGCCTTGTGCCAAGACACTAGTTTGTCTCATGAGACCTACTGATGAATCAAGGAGCTATAGCAGTCTCCACCCATCACATACTAAGTCCAATGCATTCCTCATATGAAAGGGTGAAACATAATCTAAACATTTGTATTAAAATTAGCATACGAAATGTCAATACTTTAACCATAAACCATGAATGGTATAAAAATAACACATTTGTCGTCAAACATAATTCATTAAATACAATATGGAATATTTTTTTATAATAAATTAACCTCAATCGATAATAATGAAGGATATTGACATAGATTAAAATAATCATCAAAACTATTTGAGAGAAATATCCCCCTTTTATTGAAATCATTTAAAAGTATCACTATTTGTAAAGAAGTTTTTTAAAATAGATTTTTGAATCAAAGTCTCCCATACCAATTTGAAACTTTTAAAAGGAATTTTAATATTAAAACATTAATGTCCATATAAATAAAACCTTAAAACCATTTTTAAAACATGTACATTAATGAGAAAGATTTAGACGAATAAAATTGTAAAACATTTAAAATGATATTTTGGTTAGAGTTCCTAACCAAATAAGAGACGCTTGAATAAACATAATTGAGGTAATAAAAACATAATAATATCATGAGAATAAAGGTATTAATGATATATTATGTCAAAGTACAATATATACACCAAATAAAAGTGAATTGGCATATAACAACAAATAAGTCTCAATGGAATGTAAGTTGAGGTGAAATCCCTTATAAAATTGTGTCCTTAGTTTAACGATATATCAATGACATAATTATGTGTGAAAAATATAAATACACTAAATATGATTGGATATTAAGTGTAAAAAAAATTAGAGGAAATTCACACATATTCATGAAACAATAACACCAATGACTTCGATGTTTAACTAAATGAATGAAAATTGAGTTAATATTACTCTTATCAAGTTCATATTGATGACTTGAAAATTTATAAATGGAGTGATTATGTGTATCAAAAGAATAAACAAACAAAGGGGAACGTAAATTAACACATAAATAAATAAATAGTGATTTCACACTTAATATTGGAGTAAAATAATCAATGAAGGTTTCATAAAACACAATGAGTGGAAATAAAAATTAAAAAATTACTTACCGATTTGGTGACTTACAAAACATACACTCCATGAAAGAAGGGTCAAAAAATGAATATGTAAATACCCCTAAATAAAATTATATTACATGAGGAAGACAATCATGGGCAATATATACACCACACAAAAGGAAACTGTGGCAATATTTCATGAATCTCAAGAAAAATAAGAATTGAGATGAAAACACCTTTCCATGTTGTAATCAATAAAGTTGTATGAAACAAAGTTAATAACCACAAAATAAATCACATAATTCCATCTCTATAAAGATAATCATGATAATATATATCAAATGGCAGTACACAATACACCACATGCAATAAATAAGTGGAAAACAATAGAAATCTCACGGAATTAAAAGTGAGATAAGAAACGGTTTACCCTGTAATTTTCCTTAGTATAGGGTATTTTAACAAACTTTATAATGGTGAAATAATTTTCATTAATTTATACAAGAACCAAATACAGAAATATGATATCATATATGATCTTCTTAATATTGTTTTGTTAAAGATATTTCAGTAGTATCATTGTTTTGGTTGTTAACCGATTCATATTCCTTTATATGTTTTTTTATTAAAGAAATGTCTGTTATTTATAGGATGTATTTTATTCATATCCAGAATTATTTTAATTTCTTAAACATTATTTTTTGTCATAACAGAAAAATTATTCTTGAATGATTATGATGGGGATTGAATATCATCACGTTCGTGGAGACGGTAATCCGTACGTACGCACGAGCGACAATATCATTATATTTATGGGGAAATAATATATAATTTTATGGTATATCATATATAGAGATTCATTATCAAGTAATATTTATTATTTACATCAGTTATATTCACTATTTACCCATCCAAAATAATGAAGTGTTTGAATAAAAAATTACACCACGACATGCAGACGGTAAGCCGTAGGTACGCACATATAGCGACTTTGTCATTTATAGGGTGGATAGAATAACGTATATGGTTGTACCATATTTATAATAAAATCACAGTATATAGAAGATACTGGATTTATTATTTTAGAATGTAAACAACAAAGAAAGAGGAAGTGGAAGAAGAAAATAACTTGTACGATGGTGGTGAAATTATTACTTCTACTTCGGGTGTTTCCTTTTGAGTTGATCAAAAGGGATCCTTAGGTTGGATTTCTGAAAAAATTAAGGCCTCCAGTTTGAACTGAGGGAATTTGGGAGGATATTTGATCAGGGTTTGGCCATTCCAAAAGGCTTTGTAGGTGTGAAATTAAGAGAAGGGGAAGTTCTCTTTTATAAGAGAGGCGATGGTCACTTTAGGAAAAGCTCGAAATATTATTTTATAATGAAATCATTTTCGGTTTCTAATGGTTCCAAAATGAATTATTTTAAGGAAAAGGTGGGTATGGGTTGAAAATCTCTCAACCAATAGGTTTTAGACAGGTTTAGGTTATCATAGTATACTTCTCTTTTCGATTTAACTCTTAATTAAATAGTTTGACATTTACCACGTCTCTTTGTATATTTATATTATATGGTTAATAAAATTACTATATCAAGACAAGAGAAATCCATTGGTTCATTATTAATATATATAAACTTATCTAAGTATTTTGTCGAAACCATTTATTTTTATAAATATTATATCAACTAATAATATAGAATTTGTTTTAAAAACTAAATTATGTCAATTTTGACACTTTTTAGTATTTGATTTTTTTGAATACCATTAAAACTTTATCATTTCGAATAAAATTTATTTAACCAACCCTAACATGTCATATTAACCTAAAAAATTAGTGGAATTCATTAGAAGTCTCAATTTACATTTATTTGGATATTTATAATATCACTTATTTTAATATTTCATTAATAATGTAATTACTACATCATCATTATGTCTTAAATAAATTTAATTATTTAATGTAAAAAAATTATCAATAAAATAAAATTATGTAGAAAATATTTTTATATTTCTAATGAATATTAATAACCGAATTTATCTTATGTGTAACCCTATATTAAAAATGGTTTAGTTATTAAACTTTGAATTTAACACTTCTAACTCTTCTTTAAATAAAATAATAATACATGTCCTAATCTAGTAAAAGTGGACAATAATATGATCATATTTTTTTCCTAAGGTTGTTTTTGGTCAAATTACACTTATCCAAAAGAATTAGGACTTGTGTTAGGGTAATTATAATATCATTTTTACCCTTAATTACCCAATTTAATTTTAACCGTGATAAATAAAAGTCAAAATATATTATTCACCAAAATTTATTTTCATCTTATTAAACCACATTTTAATTACTAATTATAATAGTATCTCTCAGATTTTTGAAATTCAACTCACATAAGTAGTAAAATTATGTTTATTGAAAATTATCAAATGCTCCTAGAAGGTGGGTAAAAGGTAGAAAAAAGTTCAATAAACTTTTATCTATCTAAACTTATAATAAAATGACTACAATGAATTAAATTGAACATATATATGTATTATTTATCTATTTTTACTCAAAATAAATAAAATAAATAATAATTTAAATAAAAAGTTGGTTTTAAACAACAACGCAATGTTTTTCACTATTCATCAAAAATTGAATGTTTTCAAAAAAATACAAACAATTCACCCAGAGATAATTTTGATATTCCAAATTATAAACATATAAGTTGTATTAATTAATTTAAAATTAATTCCCATTGTCAAAACCAAAAAGCAGGTTTTTAAAAAAAGTAAAAACTATGAAAAGATTGACATGTGTTTATGTCATATTTAAACGTGAAATTACTTATAATGACCTACATTCTATTAAATTATAAAAATATAATATAATTATACATTCAAACCATTCAAATGAATAATTTAAAACTATAAATTATTTTTATTAAAAATGTTGTTTTCAATTAAAATTTAATATTTTTCAGTATTCATCAAAATATGAAAGTTATCAGAAAAGTACCAAAATTTTATCCAAAATAAAATTTTATAGTATTATTATAAACATGAATTTAATTTCATTATATTGAATATATAAAAGTGTAAAATGTTGGTTTTAAAAAGGTTTTTCCTTTAAAAGGTGGTAAAATTTCATTTTTTTGGAAAATAATTCTTTTATCTGAAAAAATGAATTTCTTCTTATATTAGGTGTAAGAAACACATAATATGGATTCTAAAATTATATGGAGTATACAAAATTCAAAATTAATTTAATAATATTCATAACTACTACTTGAACAAATTGTTTGGTAAGTCGTGGTGCGATTGAACTCGGTGTTGCATGTAGTGCAAGTTATTGAATTACTTTAAAGAAAATAACTTACTATGAAATCTTGGGGTATTACAATTGTATCTTTCACCACTATGTAGGGAGTTACATTTGGAATACCCATCACAGTATATTCCATAAATCGCTTAGGATAAACATTCACATTTACCTTCGTCACATTACCCAATGCATTGGAGAGCTATCTCGGGCTCACCCGCCCTATGTTTATCTTGAAACCACCCATATAGGTAAACAATTTCCAAGAACCATAACATATTCATAACAAATAAAACAAACATATAGGAAAGATAATATTTGAATATTTAAATCACAATATATCATTTAAATATATTGAAAGAACAAATCCATTATCAAAACCATTTTAAATACCCAAACACATAAAAGAGTACATTGTATTTATTGTCCTTTTAAAAAATACAGCTTGTTAAGGAATCCAAAGTTCAAACAATACTCGTGGTGGCAGAAAAGGTATTTATCACCACATACGATAAAAAGAAACATTCTTTTTTTTCATTTAGTAAAAATCTTTATAGAGAAAATATACCCTTTAAATTAAAATAAAAGTAAATGGGGTTTATAGACTGTATAAAATTAAGTCATGTATAAATCAAAGGGTGCCTCAATGAAAGGAGATTGAGACGAAGTCCCTTACCACATGTCCGACTAGACCCATTCGTTATTTAATCTCCTGAATAATAAATTAAATTTAGTTTCTGCTTGATTAAGAACATTTTTCTATTTTATCTTTCCTTTTATATCACTTATTACCATGTTATAAATATTATGTAATCATTTACATTAATAATGGTCCTTTCGTTGATATTTGGTACATGAGTAAAAAAATGAACTTATAATTACAAGTTATTCATGTGGTCAAAAGTACATTATCTCCAGAATTATATTCATGATTTAGATGTCATATATATCATATATATCTAGCATATATATGTATTTATAATAGTACATAACATTTGGTGATAAGAAGTTAAATGCACCATTCATGGAGACGGTAAGTCGTACGTAGGCATGAACGCTACTTTCATTTCTATTTCATATTTTTAATGAAATTAAAAATTAAGGATAAATAGGTATATTATAATTCCAGTAAAATATCATATATAGTTTTAGTAATTCCATCCTTTATATGTACCACTTATGGCATGAACGAGTCACATCACTTTGATAGAGCGGTAGTCCACAGTTCCTCTAATGAAATTATCGTGTTTACCCATTATGGAAACCATAATGTTATGATATAAATGATAAATACAGAAGCATATAGACAATATAAATATAATATATATCACATATAAATATAATTCCATCACAATGGACACTATAATAGGTGGTAGGAGAAGATTGAAAAATTATCATTTCATGAGGCAGTAGTTCACCATCCACAGAAACAGTATGTTTTTTACCCATTAGATGGAGGTGTCTATAAGTGTAGTCAGATTACATATCATAAAAATAACATATTATATTGAGTATACTGGTGTTATTTAATAAAAGGAATAAAAATAGTTTTGGGGGATGGAGAAGTAAAATAAATTAAAAGAACTTTAAAGAAGACGTTACCTTTAAATCGGATAACTCCCTTTGGTTTGAACCAATATGATTTCTTGAAGTTAATTATTTCTAAGGTAAGGAATATAAGTGGAAGAGAGGTATCATAAGAGATTATTTGAGAATAAGTTGTATGCGCCAAGGGGCTTGAGAGGTGTGAGTAATGGGTTAGATGTGAGGGCTTTTTAAAAGGCGGGAGCTCTTTAGAAAAGTTTGAAAATATTATTTTATTAAATAATTATTTTCGGTTTCTAAAGGTCAAAAACTTATTAAAGTATAATATAAGATGAATATTGTTCAAAATAAAATCATCAAATAGTAATTAGATGGGTTTTGGATATTGTTTTAATATTTATAATCTAGTTTATTTAAATCATTGATTAATTACGTAAACACTGCATCCTTATTGTGTCATAAATAATTTTATTTATTAGATTTCTAAAAATTATAAATAAAATACCATGATGTAGAAAATATTTTTAGATTTTTAATTAATATTAATATTCAAATATATCAATTATATAACCCCACATTAAATTTCGTTTTAGCAAAAATAATACATGATTATGATATTTTTATTTTCACTTTAAATAAAAAGTTATTAATATCATTATCTTACCCAAGTGGCATTCAAAGGCCAAAAGACTCACCCAAGGATTTGTTTTCTGGACATTACTCATCCAATATGGTTAAAAAAAGTTTTAATGTAATTTTATATTATTATAATATTATTTCATAGAATTACCCTATTTACCTTTAATTGTGGTAAATAAAAGTCAAAAGTTACTATTTACTAAAAATTATTTTTATCTTATTAAACCGAATTTTGCATACTAATAACTACTATTTAGGTCATATTTTCAAAATTCAATTCACAGAAGTGGTAAATATTCATTTAAATGAAAAATTCATCGTTTTAACTACAACTGAGTGTTTTCACTATTCATCAAAAATTGATGTTTTTCAGAAAATTACCAAAAATTCATCCTAAGATATATTTGATATTCAAAATTAAAAAATGAAGTATATTTTACCAAATTAAAAACATAGAAGGTTCATAAATTATTTTAAAATTAATTCTCGTTTTCAAGACAAAAACGTGTTTTTAATAAATAATAACTATCAAAAGATTGACAATTATTTATGTCCAATTTTGAAAGTGAAATTACATACAATGAAAAATATTGCATTAAATGGTTAAAATATAATCTAATTAGAATTTTAAAACAATTAAAAATATAATATAACCATATAAATAAATTAGATTAAAAGGCAGTTTTGAATTAAAATACACTATTTTTCATTATTCCTTAAATAATGAATTTTATCAGAAAAATACCAAAATTTTACCCAAAGTAAATTTTGATGTACCGATTCTAAATAATAATATTATTTTGTCAAATAGAACATATTAATATTAGCAATACTATATTTAAATAGGTTTCTCCATCAAAAGGTGGTAAATCGAACTTTAAATGAATATTAGAGTATTTATGCTTAAAATTAGATTCATCCACATTTAAAGCCTCTATGTTTTATTGTATAAATGTAAAAAAATTTAACAAACATGTATAATCATATTTTAGTTAGTTATATTCATTTTCACCAATACAATAACTAGGCATTAACTACCATTTAAAATAATATTATATTAATATTTTTCAGTATGACTCATCATTGTGTGTAACATTAGACTTCAAAGAAACTCATTGTTGCGTATCAGGTATGCCATCGAAAATTGGATCCCCTTTAAAATATAATTAATATTTAATTAAAAAATATTAAAAAAATATTAAAATGTATTATTATTTATTTACATGGGATGTTACATCCTTCCCCCCTTTTGAAATTGCGTCCTCACAATTTTTATCCACTTATCAGTTAAGTGGGGGTATGTATCCCTCATTGCATTTTCAGATTCCCATGTTGCCTCTTCCACTATATGGTTTTTCCATAAAACATTTACATGATAAATTAACTTATTCCGCAACACTCTCCCTCTTTTTTCAACAATCTGGACTGGTTGTTCCGCATAAGAGAGATTCTCTTCTAACTGAACTACCTCCAGGCTCAAAACATGAGGTGGATCCGGCATGTACATTCTCAACATTGAAACATTAAAAACATGATGAACATGGATATAAAGCCACTCTATAGGAAACTGATCCAACTTTCTCCAGGATTTCATAAGGTCTAATAAACCTCAGACACAAATTTCCCTTCTTACTAAAATGCATCACACCTTTCCATATAGAAACTTTGAAAAAGACATGATCACCTACCTCAAAAAAAGATACTTCCACCAGTTATCTGTATAACTTTTTGGACTACTTTGAGCTCTTATCATTTTCTTCTGAATCAACTGAACCTTTTCTGCCATATCTTCTACCAATTCTGGTCCCATCAGCTTCCTTTCACCAACTTTATCCCAAAAACCTGGAGTTCGACACTGCTTCCCATATAATGCCTCAAATGAAGCCAGTTGTACACTAGAATGTAAACTATTATTATAAAAAAATTCAACCAAATAAATATGTTGGTCCAAACATCCATGTTAATATAGTGAAAATGCATGTAGAATATCCTCCATGTTCTGAATTGTTCGTTCTGAATACCCATCTAATTAAGGATGAAAATATAGACTAAATTTTAATTCTATACCCAATGACTTCTGACGGCCTTTCCAAAATTTAGAAGTAAAAATTAGATCCCGATCAGATACAATGGATAGGGGAAATCCATGCAACCTGGATATCTCTTTAACATACAATCGCGAAAGTTAATCTAGAGACAAAGTATCTCGAAGAGGAAAGAAATGAGTAGATTTAGTCATTAGATCAACAATAACCCAGATTTAATTATTACCTCGAGATGTCTTTGGTAATCCCACAATGAAGTCCATGGATATATTTTTCCATTTCCACTCTGGAACTGACAAAGGATGAAGCATCTCTTTTGGTAACTGAAACATTGATTTAACTTTTTGACAAGTCAAACACTTCCCAGAAAAGTAAACAATATCACTTTTCATTCAATCCCACCAGTAATACTCTCGAAGATCTCTATATATCTTAGTACTAACATAATGAACTGAAAATAGAGAACTATGAGATTCATATAACAACTCATTCTTCAACTGTGAATCCCAAGGAACACATAATCTCTTCCCAAATCTCAAAATACAATCATTATCAATGTTAAAATCATGGAACTTACCCTTCTGAACCAACTCTACCTTTTTATGCAAATCACTGTCTTCATTCTATGCATGCTTTATTATGTCTAGTAGAGATGATTTTACTAACACCTAAAACAAAACAGTGGAATTTCCCACACCAAAAAATTCTATGCCAAATTTTATCAAATCAAAAACCAAAGTATCTCATTACAAACTTAGCATGGTTAATGAATAATTAATTTTTCAACTCAAAGAATCATCCACTTTATTTGATTTTCTCGGATGTTAATAGTTCGTGAAATCATAATCCTTGATTAATTCAAGACATCACCTCTGTCTCATGTTTAATTATTTCTAAGTGAATATATACTTTAAACTTCATTAGTTGGTATATATTTCACATTTTACTACATAAAAGTGATGCCTCCAAATTTGAAAAACAAAAACAACAACAGCTAATTCCAAATCATGTTTAGGGTAATTTAACTCACAAGGTTTTAACTGACGTGAAGCATATGCAATTACCTAATCATTCTGCATATGTACACAACCATTTCCTTTCAATGAATCCTGATTGTAGATGACAAACTCACCATTTTTGGAAGGTAAATCCCTAAATAGGAGCATTCAACAATATTATTTTCAATTCGTGAAAACATTAATCACATTATTTTTTCCAAATTAACATAACACCTTTTTGAGTTAACATAGTCAGTGAGATATATAAACTCAGAAATTTTCTAACAAACCTTTGGTAATAACCTTACAAACCAATAAAACTACAGATTTTGCTTATATTTGTTGGTCTTGTCCATTCTTCAAAAAAATTTATTTTAGAAGAATCAATAGTTATGCCATTTTTTTAAAACAGTGTGACCAAGGAATGAAATTTGTTGTAACCAAAAAACACTTTCTGAATTTCCAAAAATGTTATCTTTTATTTTAAGTTATGAAAGAAAACCCTTAAATTACTTTCATGTTACTCTTTAGTTTTGGAATAAACCAAAACATCATCAATGAATAAAACCATAAAATTATCGAAGAACTCACAGAAAAATCTACTCATAAGATCCATGAATACAGTAGAAGCATTGGTTATTCCAAAAGGCATAACCGAAAATTCATAATGGCCATATCTAGTTAGAAAACACAGTCTTAGAAATGTTAGATTCCTTTCTATTCAACTGATGGTACCCCGACCTCAAATCAATCTTTGAAAAATACTGATCTCCCTGGAGCTCATCTAATAAATAATCAATATGAGAAAAGGGATAATTTTTCTTAACAGTGATGTTATTCAATGATCTATAATCAATTCAATGTCTCATTGTACCATTATTATTTTTAACAAAAAAGACAAGAGCACCCCATGGTGATGTGCCAGGTTGAATGAAACATTTATCTAATAACTCCTTTAATTTCTTCTTTAATTCTAAAAGTTCAATTTCAGCCATTCGATAAGGGGTTTTAAAATTGGATTAGCATAGGGAACTAAGTCAACAGTAAATTCAGCTTCCCGATAAGGTATTATACCAGGAAACACATCAAGAAAAACTTAAAGATACTCATTTAAAAATGGCATATCCTTAATCTATACAGTTCCTTTATTTTCAACAATATGTGCAAGGTAACATTCATTTCCATATTTTACCAGTTTCTCAGCTTCCTGATATATTATCAAAAGTAAGGGTTCATTCTTATACAAAATTTTAAAATATTTATGAAATGAAACCTCTTTATCTATGCAGCCAATCTTATCATGATAAATGGAAATCCAATCCATACCCAAAATAACATCAAACACTACTAGTGGAAAAAACAATATGGTTTCAGCTAGATTCTTTCTACACACAAGGAAAAGAAGGCTCTTATAATTTCTTTTTGTCTCAATATCCCCCCTAGTGTTTTTACCATAATTTTAGGATTCATATCATGAGATTGAATTCCCAATTTACTAGAAAAATTCTAAATAATGAATGAATGTGTAGACCCTGAATCAAACAACACATTGGTATAATCTGAACAAACAAACAGTGTACCTGATACTACTTCATTTGATGGAACAACATATGCTGAAGTAGTTGCAAAGGATTTAACCATCCCTTTCCGCATTTAGTCTGGCTTCTTTCCCTTAGATTAGTTCTTAATTGGACACTCATTTTCATAATGACCCATTTTATTGCACTTAAAACATTTTACTGACTGTAAATAAGATTTTGTCTTACCATTAACCTTATATTTTTCTATGTAATTACGAGCCTTATGTCCTATTTTACCACATCAGTAACACTTTATAGAATTCAAAAGGCATTACCCAACATGTTTTTACCACAATTTTCACAAACTATAAACTTATGTTTCTTACCATCATACTTTTTTGAAGAGTTATTACATTTCATTTGCCTCCTCTACCTCTTATTCTATCATTTGTCAAATAACACCTGATCATCTAAAAACTCCATTTCCACCTTCTCCGCACATTGAATTTTTTTTACATTTTTAAATCATGAGAAGGTAAAGCCCTTCAAAACTTTGGCTTTAATCATGAGTAAAAACAATTGAATTTACTATCAAGATCTCGTATGGAATTGGGAGCATACCTTTCAAGTCGAGTGAATATTTCTTCATATGTAGCCACTGAGTCATCCTTCAAACTCATTTCTAGGAATTGTTTTCCATCCAAAGATAAAACACATTAAAAAAATATTTCTCAAGAAAAATACCTTTAAATTCATCCCAATCAAGAACATCAATCTCCTCACTATCCCTAATATTTTTCACCATTGAACACCACTGATCGGATTCACCTTCAAAATAGTAAATATAAATAATAACCTTTTGATGTTCTGAGAACCCATGACATCAAAAATATTCTACAGTGCTTTAATCAACCCTTCAGCTAGCACAGGGTCAGATGATCCTCTGAATGATGGGGGATGTTGCCTCATGAAATGCTCCACTACTGACATGTTACTGAATGGTTGATTTGGATGATCTTGTGCATGGATACCACTACCATTTATAGTCCGAGTCAACTATTCCATCACTATAAAAAACATTTCAGTTTTGATTCTAACCATCTTAGGTTGCTGATTTGGAAGGTTTTCTTCCTCCTGATGTCGTCCCATCACAAATTCTACATTTCTTCTGCAGAAAACAATTTTGAACATAGAAATTTCTTGGGTGAAGAAACATGGTAATTTTTAAATGATATATCATTTCAATATTACCATAAATTAATTTATGGACATTAATTTAAAAATATTTTAACTCCTAAAGTTGTCTAAACCTACCTCTGATACCAGCTATAAGGATCCAGACTCAAACATTACATAATATTGAATGAAGTTAATAATTCACATTGAGGATCCTTTCATGTTTAGAAATTAGGAGAATTAGGTCATAAAATATACATAACAACTTGAATATTACAGGTAGACACTTCTACTCAGTATCCATTTTTTTATAAAATAAATACTCTGTAAAAAAAGATCCATGTTTAGTTCCATGTTTTAGACTGCATGCCTTTTCTTGGATCCCATCCTTGACCCTATTCATCTTTATGTCATGTGAAAAACATTTCAAAACATGGGATGAGTATAAAAATCTCATTAATGGTTATAAAATAAATAAAGAAAACATTTTTCCATCAAAACATAATCTTTTTAACATACCTCATGAAATCATAAGATTTATGAATAACACATAGAAAACATAAATCATAAAGGTAACATGTTTCATCCATAACATACTTACGTTATAGCTTTCACAACTATGTAGGTAGTTACATTTGGAATACCCATCACATTATATTCGATAAATATTTTAGGATAAACATTAAATTTTACCACCATCACATAACCCAATGCATTAGAGTGCTATCTAGGGGTCACCCACCCTAGGTTTATCATTGAACCACCTGTATATAAAAACAATCCCCAAAACCATAACATATTCATAACAAATAAAACAAACATAAAGGAAAGATATATTTCCACATTTAAATCACAATATATCATTTAAATATATTGACATAACTAATCCACTATCAAAACAATTTTCAATAACAAAATATGTAAAAGATTATATGGTATTTATTTTCCTTTTAAAAATATTACGACTTTTTAAGGAATCCAATGATACAATAATACTCGCAGCAGCGGAAAAGGTCGTTGTCACCGCTTACATTAAAAAGAAACATTATTTTTTTCATTTAGAAAAATGAATCGTATAGAAAATATTATCATTGAATGAAATTAAAATTCATTGGGGTTTATACACTGTATAAAATAACATCATGTAAAAATCAAAGGATGCCTCAATGAAAGGAGATTGATATGAAGTCCCTTACCTCGTGTCCCACTTGACCCATTCGTTCTTTAATCTCCTGAATAATAAACAAAAGTTAATTTCCACTTTTATAAAAATATTTTTAAAGTTTATTATTCCATTTATATCACTTATTACCATGTTATAAATATTATGTAATCATTTATGTTAATAATGGTCCTTTCGTCGATATTTGTTACTTGAGTCAAAAATGAACTTCTTATAATTACAAGTTATTCATGTAGTCAAAAGTCCATTATCATTAAATGATATTAATGATTTAGATATCATATATATCATATATATCCAGAATATATATATGTATTTATAATAGTACATAACATTTTGAGGTAAGAAATGAAATTCACCATTCATGGAGATTGTAAGTCTTACGTACACATGAACACAACTTTCATTTCTATTTTGTATTTTTAATGAAATGAAAAATTAATTATAAATAGGTATATTATAATTCTAGTATAATATCATATATAATTTCTGTAACTCCATCCTTTATACGTTTCACGTATGGCAAGAATGAGTCATATCACTTTGAAGGGGCGATAGTCCGCACTTCCTCAAATGAAATTATCGAGTTTACCCATTTTGGAAACCATAAAGGTATGTCATAAATGAAAAATAAAGAAGAATATAGACAATATAAATATAATATATATCACATATAAATATAGTTCCATCACAATGGCCACCATAATAGGTGGTAGGGGAAGATTGAACAATCATTGTTTCATGAGGCAATAGTTTGTCGTCCACAGGAACACTATGTTCTTTACCCATTAGATGAAGGTGTGCGTAAGTGTAGTTCAATTACATAACATAACAAAAACCTAGTATATTTAGGATACTGGTTTTGTTATAAAATAAAGGAATAAAAAGTGTTTAGTGGGTTGGAGAAGTAAAATAAAAGAAAAGAACATAAAAGAAGATGTTACCTTTAAATTGGGAAACTCCCTTTGGTTTGAACCAAAAGGATTTCTTGAAGTACCTTCTGTATAAGGTAAGAATTATAGGTGGAAGAGAGGGATCTTGAGAGCTTATTTTGGTATTGTTTGGATGAGACAAGGGGCTTTAGAGGTGTGAGTAATGGGTTAGAGGTGAGGTCTTTTTATACAGGGGAGGAGGGGATCTTTTGGAAATTTTGAAAATATTATTTTATTAAATAATGATTTTCGGTTTCTAAATTTCCAAAACTTGTTAAAGTATAAGATAATATTACTATAGTTTTAAATAAAATAATCCAATAAAAATTGGACAGGTTTTGGATATTGTTTTGATATTTATAATCATATTTATTTAAATCATTCATTAATTTGGTAAACACTGAATCCTTATTGTGTCATAAATAATTTTATTTATTTGATTTCTAAAAATTATAAATAAAACACCATGATGTAGGAAATATTTTAACATTATAATGAATATTTATAGTCAAATATATAAATTATATAATCCCACATTAAAATGTTTTATCAAAACAATACATGTTTATGATATTTTTTTTTACATTAAATAAAATGTTATTAATATCATTATCTTAACCAACTAGATTTCAAAGGCCAAAAGACCCATCCAAATAATTTTTTGGTCATCCATTACTCATACAATAAGTTTAGGACAATTGTTAAGGTAATTTTATATTATTATAAAAAATTACCTTAAATTTCCCTATTTACCATTAACCGTGGTAAATAAAAGTCAAAAGTTACTATTCACCAAAATTAATTTTCATCTTATTGAACCAAATTTTACTTACTAATAACAACCATGTATTTCGGATTTTTGAAATTAAATTCATATAAGTGGTAAAATTTCATTTAAATGAAAAATCCAACTTTTTTAACTACTACTAAGTGTTTTCACTATTCATAAAAAATTGACGTTTTTTAGAAAAATACCAAAAATTCTGTCTAAGATATATTTGATATTCCAAATTTAAAAAATGAAGTCTATTTTACCAAATTCAAAAAATATAAGTTTCATTAATTAATTTAAAAATAATTCCCACGGTCAAAACAAAAAACATTTTTTTTAAGAAATAATAACTATCAAAAGATTGAAACTTGTTTATGCACAATTTCAAAGTGAAATTCCTTACAATGACCAAAACTGGATTAAATGGTATAATATAATATAATTAAACATTAAAAACAATTATGAAGATAATCTAACCATATAAATAATTTATATTTAAATGCAGTATTGAATTAAAATACAGTATTTTTCACTATACATTAAATAATGAATTTTATCAGAAAAATACCAAAAATTTACCCAAAGTAAATTTTGATGTCCCAATTCTGAAGAAGAATTTTATTTTGTCAAATATAACATATAAATTGACCAAAATTAGATTTAAAGAGGGTTCTCCATTAAAAGGCGGTAAATCGGACTTTTAATGAATATTAGAGTATTTATGCTTAAAATTAGATTCACTCACCTCTTAAGCATCTAAATTTTATCGGATAAATGTAAAAATATTTAATAGACATGTATAATCATATTGTAGTTAGTTCTATTCATTCCCCACAATACAACAACTATGCATTGACTACCATTTAAAATAATATTATATTATTATTTTTCAGTATGACTTAGCATTATGAGTAACATTAGACATCAAAGAAACCCATTATTGTGTATCGGGTACGCCATAGAACATAGAATCCCCTTTAAAATAACCTTAATATTTAATTCAAAAATATTAATAAATATGAAAATGTAATATTCTTTATTTAGTTGGGATGTTACACTGCTCCTAAAATTTTTATTAGAAAATTAAAAATTACAGAGAAAAGAGTGGGGAAGGGTAAAAACAAGAACAAGCCCTTATCAAAAAAAGAAAATTGCACATCCATAATAGGATCATTCTCATGACCATAATCAACACCATCATCAACAGATTTCCACTCTGACTATGAGTTTCTTTGGTTGAAGAGCACCAAGTACTTCTCCATAATCGTTTGTTTCTCTAGAGTTAGCCCTTTAGAAGAAGACCTAGTAGACACACGACCAGACCCACAAACCCAATCAACACAACCATATCCTCATCCATGATTTTTTGGATGATGAACCCGCTGACATGTCTTAACATAAGGCCAAGCCCCTCTTGGCTCATCACTCTCCAACTGAATAGGGGGTTATCCAGGATTAGATGCATTGAAAGTAGCTTTAACCTTCCCTCCATAGTAAGTCAAGGTTTGTTCATGGGTAAATTATCTATCCACTTTAACTTGATTAACATTTTCAAGCTGTTTCAAATCATTAGAATTATCTACAAAATCAACTTGCTCCTGTTATTTATCTTCTGGAGCATGCTTTGCAATCGAAATAATACTGTGCTATGAAACAACCAGCACCTACTCAGAACCCCCATGTTCAAACATCTTCTCAGAAGAACCAAGCTCACCGTGCACCTGATCAGAGTGTTGAGTCCCCCTATAACTCCACCACTCCCCTGAATTCCATCCTTACCATGATCCAATGTCCCCACATCATCAATACCCACATTAGATATTAGAGCATCCCTAAAATAAAGGGACTGATCAATATATATCTGATCATATTTCTATATGACTTCATGGTTATCCTGCATCTCTGCAATACATACAAAGTTAGACGGGCTACTACCTGTCCCTACAAGATGTTTCACATCCATAATCCCCTAACCAAGATACACTCTTCATTTATCAGAAACCCTCACATCACCACTGGACTCAGTCCTAATAATATTAGGGGGGCTTTGGCAAGGTGGTTACCTTCATATCTACTTTTCATAGGTAGTGGGAAGTGAGGTTCCCCTTCATCCCACACTTATCACATGAATATTTCCTTCGAAAAGAAGCCAACAAGTGACAAAATCAAAACATAAAATGAGGTTTCTTTTCATACTCAACATCAATGAAAATTTCATCTGTTGGAGTGGAAAGAAAAAGCTTCTTTATCATGGTGGAATGAAGGTTGATCTCCAACAATAGTGTGGAAAAGTGACCAAAGTGCGCCTTCTCCATATTCTTGTCAAGTAGAATAGGTGTCTCAATTACTCTAAATATATCATGAAGTATTGTCAGGTTCCAGATGATCCAGTTGAGCCTGTGAAGATAAATCCAAACCTATGAAAATGCGTTCCTTGAACATGACACATTGAAATCCACCAAACACTCCTGTAAATGATACCAATCAGGATTAAAAGTAGATAATCGATGCATTACATATGATTCCTCTTTTCAACAGAAAAAAAATGTTATGAAGGAAATCCTTACAAAGGGAAATAGAACTCCAATCGGAGAAGCCCCATAATAAAGATATCATATGAATGAACTATTCAAGATTCCATGACTTTTCACCCTTAGGAAAAACAATTTTTACAATCAGGGTTTTTTTCCACAATTCAATACACTCAGAAAATGCAACTGGATTTGACTGAACATGCACTATTATTCATTTTTAGAGAATTTTCCAAATACTAGAATCCTTAGACATGTTCGATCCAACACCAATTCCTTCAGCAGATCTTTACAAACTAGTCAGATCCAATGTTGTTCGACACACTTCCACTCAATATCTAAGTGATCTTCCTAATTGATGCACATCCCTAATCACATCTAGAGGATGCACACGAGTCGATGCCAATGTTGGTCGACACATCACACTAGATCCGAAGTTGACATAAGTTTTATTCACCTCTTCATAATAGTTAATTTTCATTGACCCATAGGAGTGGCTTTAGAAAGGATGTAGTTTCTCACACTAAGGACATACCTTGTAAATATCATGTTCATTACTTGATTTTATATTTTTTCATGAATAAGTATTTAAAAAAAGATGAAAAGTATATGAAGTTTAATAGGTTCTAAGAGTTAAGTTTTAAAAAGTGTTTAAACTTATAAAAAGTAGAAAATATATTCACCCCCCCCCCCTCTAAGATTTTATTTGATCCTTTGGAACTTTATTGAATAAAGTGAAGTCAAATGACTGGGTGGTACTAGAATGAAATGATAGAATCCCAAATTCCTCATAACTCTATCCACATTATTCCACTCAACTAAATGAATTTGAATAATAGGTGTGATGTGTGAGTTGACAAAAAAATCATTTTATATTGAGTTTATAGACTCTGGATGATAGGATTGATATATTTTATCCATGAAAAATGAAATATAAAAAGAGAAATTATTAAATAGAGTCATATAAAATACACAATAATAATTTAGCAATATAACTTATAATCACATACATAATCAAATTGAATAATTTCAAATATAACTCTTTAAGCATGAACATCATGTCTAGAAGTATCAAAATATTGATTTCCCTGACTCCACTAGTAGATAACCTTTTTATACTTATTTTTCATAAAATAAATTTATACATTTTATTTTTACATAATAAGGAAAGGAAAAACATACCATAATCCATGTGAGAACTCCTATAAAATATTGGTTGGTAATTGAATATGGAAATATAGAGATAAGTAAGGTATATTTTCAGATATCAACATCTAGATAAGAATAGAAAATCCTATAATATGCATATTATCAGTAAAAAAATGTGTTATATAATTATTTGTATGTATAAGAAATACATACAGACCACTATCTATACCTCCCTACCTGGTCCAATCTTTCAATTAAAAGTAAATACATCAATTGGTAAAATGTAGTGGATATATTGATCCTAATCATGCCGCTAATAAGTCCCATAATGTATGCACATACAGATATCAACACACTGATCTTGTATGCATCATATACTATATGGGTTAAGTTCTCTTCTATCCGTAGAATGCATAATCAACTCCTAAAAATGGACCTTCCATCATCTCAAACATCAATTCCTAGTATTCCATGAATTAAATCAATCTAATCGACACTAACTAACCCCATCACATATGTACCCTTAATGGGGAGGCCTAACATAATTGACACGTCTTCAGGAGTAATATTCATCTCATATTATGTAAAATGAAATGTATGTGTCTATAACATCCATCTCTCTACTAGGGAAACCATGAGATGATGATTGATGAAGGTTAATTCACACATCGAAGCATCATGGAACCCAACACGGTGAATTTTAGGGATGAAGGAAAGAGGTGGCACAACATGATGGAAATTATGAGACCTCTATACGTTCAGAGTAGGAACCTGATGCCCCTCGAAGACTTGATGTGAAACATGTCTATCATGGAATGTGAGTAATGTAAGGACCACCATCTCTAAATTTGATATCACTATTAAATTTTATAATAAATTTAATAAAATTTAAAAAATATTTTTGAAAAAAATGATAAGAAGAAAAATGAAGTAGAAAACTAACTTTGATAATTAATTTCTTAATAGGTGAAATATCACAAAAAATTTTCTAATTCAAAAAAATACAAAACAAGTTGAAAAGAAATGATACAAAAATGAAACAATCAAAAAATGAAATAATCCATAAATGAAGAATCTTGAATATGAAAAAACTACACATTAATGAAAAAATAAATAAACTCGATCAAAGATGCTGTTAAGAAGAGAATATTTCTAAAACATTGGGAAATTTTTTCTAAGTATGTCATTTCATGTGAAAAATGCTAAATTATAGTCCCACTCCTCATTATTAAGGCTAATACATTTCAATTTTTATTTTATTAGACTCCGGTCATCCTCAAAGAAGAAACTTGTTAATATCAGGTACCAGAGTCAGATGATGAGAAAAAATGTAAAATTATTAAATATCAAAAAAATTCATTCTAATTCAAACTAATACTGAAAAAAGTTACAAATAAAAGAAGCTATAAATGGAAAAAATCCATAAATTAAAGAATCCATAAATGAAAAAGCCATAATATATAACCAGATAATATTAGGGGACACAATCAGCTAATCAACAGATAAGGTAAACGTATAAAAATCACCAATAAGCATCTGATATGAACTATAACAGTGAACTAGAGTGCTCACACTACAAAATAATGGATAGATAACAGTAATTTATTTTTTATTTTGCTGTAGTTTAAACTACCACCATATGGTTCCATGATGATTTCCAAAAAACTATATCTAAAGTTAGAATTGATATTCAAATCGCATCGCTTATCTCCATTTTGTGGAAGTTTTAGGAAACCTTTTTAGAAACGTTTTTTATTAGGGGTTTTTAGGGTTTTAGTGGCAGTTTATTCTCACATAAAATGCCTATAGTATGTCGGCAGATTAAACAGCCTCGATACTCTGGCCATTTTTTTGCAGCATAAACCACTGATAAAACACTAAAAACCACTATTAAACAAATTTATACCTAATCTAGTGGTGTTTTAAAATTCCAATATATATGAATTTTTAAAAAAATACCGATACAGGATCTGCTTCCCCAAAATAGCCAAACAACATGCAACCAATTCAAAATCTCCAAAACAAACCAGATTCAGAAAAATTTATTTCTGTGTATATATATCAACATTCATTGGAAGTGAAAAAATATTAATATATAATACACATTGAGACACACATCAAATCCAAGGGATTCAATAAAAACCTTAACAACTCAAAAACATAACACTTTCACATGCAAGCATTTGAAATATAAATAATTGATTAAATAATCATAATCCTGGTCTCTTAATTCCTTTCTCACAATTGATATAGATGAAAACACATCAAATCTTAACAAAAACCATAGATCTAGAAATAACATACCCAATATATCATTCCTATCCATAGAAATATAAGAGATCTAGAAAAATTATTAAGAACAATAATGAATGATCTATTACCTATGTTTTAAAGATCTAACACCTTAATAACTAATTCAATCTCTACCTAATAGTGTTTCGATCTCCACTATTTTCAATAGGAATACATAAGGTAAAGAAACTAATCATTTAGAGGAAGAATTTGGCTAGTGAGAGGCATATTGTGTTCAAAAATTGTTTTTTGATAAGCTAATTTCCATCTCATGGTTTGGCTGCACATTTTGGGAAGTTATTGGCCAACCATGTGCCTATTTCTATCTATATGGGAAGCCTAATGGTTTAGTCATGTAATATTTCTAACTATGTACAAATCATGTGAAGTGACACACCCCCAAAATATCACTACAAACATGTTATCTTGGAATTCCAGATGTTTTGTCCTAACTATTCACTAACCACGAACATGCCTATAAAAGTAAAAAATGTCCCAAAATTAACCTTAAAAAAGAGAGTTGTAAAAAAATTTGGTAAAAAAATATAAGTACCTCAATGTGACATCATGATTTGTAAATTAACCTAATCATATCACATTTTAACTAAAATATTCCATATCCATAAGACATATCAAAGAAAATATGATCCCACTACTCCCAAATCATCTACTCGCATTCCTGTATATTATGAGAGTCTATTCTATTTCACAAAAAACATAGACCAGTGTAAGTGATTTCTTACACCAAATAATTTCGTAATAATCAACAACCAGAACTGGTAACTGGATTACTAATATATCTAATTCAAAAACCAGGTCTTCCCATTTTTAAACATGATAGGGTTTATGATCATACATATAAAGCTTAGAAACATGAAAAAATATGGATATATGTTAATTTGGATGGAAAATATAACCGGTAAAATTGAATAAATCATTGATTAAAAAGCCTGAGGCAGAGAATTAGGATATACAGAATATGTGAAATATTGAGGATTGTCATGGGGGACTTTGGGAGGAAGTAAGAAATAAAATAAGTGTTTCAGCTAAAAAAATAGTATTATCAAGGAAATGTGTCAAGTAACCATCATATGTTTAGTTTACCATCATCTCCAAATCCATAGTGAACACTAATCAATACCAGATGAACTTTCATCTACATCCTCACCATCTCCATCTCCATCCTCATCTCACCTTTCTACCACCAGCACTTTTATGAAAATTATTTTGAAAACTAAACTACATTTTATATTTAAATTTAAACATGAAACCAAAAAATGTTTTTATACTAAATGATTTTGAAGTTTTTTGATTTAACTCCTCACTACCAGTCATTGATGTAATATTAGTAAGGATAGATCTAGTCATCTTCTAATATAATTTAACCAACTCTGTCTATAGAGCATTGAATTTTCTTCTTGCATCTTTATATGATCCCCATGTCTGAGAATTATGTTTTTCATTGAAATGGGCTCCATCTATCTTTCTTGAGGTAGGGAGTCACTACAACCTGGAGTAGATGCTACCCAAATTGTCTATGGCCTAGCAATTACCTCAGATGGTAATGGTCCCAAACCCACCCAGCACACTCAACTAGGATGCTCCTTCCCAAGGACATGACCAACTGGGTCATCTTGGGAGACTGAGAATGATTACACGAGATTGAAATCCCATAGTTCTTTAATTTTTACCTATAAATAAAATATCAGTCATATTTTAAGGAATACATATTTGAATAGTGATAATTAAAAATAAATTATATTTAATGAAAAAGGAATTCATACCCCAACATCATTGGTTGACTTATTAACATAAATCCCATTAGATTTTATAATAACATCCAACCACAGTTTTATTTGGAATACTTGGTTCTCTAAATTCATTGACTATATTAAACAAAGATAAATCAATAATTTAATATATTAAATAGATAATGTTGTCTTATAAATATTTAAACTAATGAAAATATTACCAGAGTCTATCTATTTCTGTAAATACTATGTAACTCTACAGTGTGAGGGATGATTGTTTAGCTTGACTTGATGCATTTGTTTCTTGAAACATCCTAAAATAAACAACATATAATTTATTAGTAATGTATTCAATTTCATATCCTTTCCATATGCATGTATATATGTAAAATGAGATTAATATAATAATATATATTTCAATACCATGTGTTTCTAATAAAGTTTATTATCAACAAAAAATATACATTACTCTTTAGGTACCCCTTTAGGTACCTTATCATACAGCTGCTGACCTCAAAACAAAGTATAATTTAATTTATTCCATAATCTCTATTTAAAATCCTTCAATTTCTTAGCCAAAACATTCAATATCCACTTTCATGGGATCAGATCAATAACAATAAAGTAGAAAACCATATGTACAAAGTGATTCATTTTTAAAATATTATAATTTAATAATATATTGGAATTAAATTACACCAAAATGTATTAAAATTACCTTTATCTGTGAATCGAAAACATCATTTTTCCAAGTTTGAGGCACATTCCGGTAATTTTCAAAGGTAATTAGAAGGGTAACCAGCTCCACCACTAGATAGCCTAGAATTTGTCCAAGTAATCCTACAAAATCATCCCTGGGGACCCGATAATAATCAAATGGGACAACTATATTTAATTCATTCAAATTACATACATTTGAACTATTCATATTTCTCTATGTGAAAACATTATTTTTTTCTTTTGTGAAGAAAATTAGTAGTATAAAAAAGTACACTTAAAATAATTTACATTAAAAATTTTACATATAACTATCACCCTCTAATATCCTTGTGAGAAGCCCTATTCCCTTACTGCTGAAGTAGCTAAATGGGGAGTCACTGGCTCAAATGCTGATGTGAAACTAACGGAGGGTGTACTGGATACTGACGGAATAGAGGGTTTTAGAGATGGTAAGGGGGGAGGGTAGGTTGTCTCAGATTCCATAGGTAGGGATACCGATGGATTATCATCTATTAGTGTGGTTGAGGGAACACTGACTGAGAGTCAACTTGGATCAGTGAAATGCTTCCTTCTTGGCATTTCTATAATTTTAAAAACTAAAATTAATTTCAAAACAATTCATCCCCCACATATTTTATTATTCAAATTTATTCTTAGAATAGCAGGGGATAATATACAATGCATAATATTAACTAGTATCACATCCATCTCTCAATTTAATACTATCTTACCCAAGAGTTCAAGTGAGAATTTATAATGCATTAGAAAAAAATCAAAAAAATAAATCATGATATGTTATTTAATAAACACACCATGTAAATCACACATATCACTTCCATTCACCTAATACAATTAAACTCTTTTAATTAATGATATTCATTAATAAATCATTTTTATAACATAACATCAACAATTAAAAAATCAAAACAAAATAGGAAACCACCTTGTGTTTATTGATTTACATGGTGAGAAAACCATATTGTCTATAAAATGGGAATTTGGATTTATAAAACCAGTTGAATTTATAATTTTTTTATAGATATGTATAGAACTATATCATCTTCAAAATGAATCTTTAAAAAAATATAAAATCTAATGAACATATCACTGAATTTGGTGTAGTGATCTATAAAAAAAGTTCAATATTAATGAAAGATAAGTCAATTATCATAGTAATGGAAGTATTGTGGTCATCATAATATAATATGAAACTAGTGATCATAGAATAAACTAGGATAGATATAGAATGTATAGAAATAAATAAAAAAAGATATCCTATTAGTTCTTGATAAAATTTAATCAACCTAACACCTGATCTTACCCTACCTGGACTAACTAATGGAAAAATTTCCCTAAGAGGATGGTAGTCCTGACCGAGGTCGACAAACTTTAGAAATATAATTAATTAGTATACGAATTTATTCCTAGAAATCCCATATAGCAACACACCAATGAAGTAAAAAATTGAGTTAAACAAATAAAAGTAAAAAATATAAAAGTATACTAAAAAATATTTGAACAACCATTATAAAAACAATCCATTTTCATATGGAATTTTATATACAAATCAATTCCCCAAACTGTGAAATTTCTATTCATTTATACAACCCAAAAGAATGGACACACTTAAAGGATCTATTTACTTTAAAAAATACCCTTTATAAAATAAAATTTGGTCAATTAAAACATTTGATATGTTTTTTAGTACTAAAATCCACTCTAAAAATAAAATCATAAAAATATTATCAAAGTATCTCAAATAATTATTGCAACCTAAAAAAAATTAGAAGAAAGGTAAAATGACATTTATTTTTAAAAATTTCATTAAATCACAGTGATTTCCTCATTGGAAATTGTTGGAGATTAAGAACATCTCTTAAACCATCAATTTAACTTTCAAAATGACCATAAAAAATCACATACATAGAGAAATAAATTAAAAACCAGGAACCAAAAAAATAATTTTTTTTTGATTCAAGTGAGTTTAAAGATAAAACTATAATATATTACCCTAAAATCCATATATACCATAATTTCCATGATTAAACATTTAGAACATTGAATAAAAATAATAAATCACTCGTGATTCCAAATATAATGGTTTTTTCATTGAGAAAAATACATATATCCATCATTTCACTAGGAATGGTTATAATACACCACAAAAAAAAAGAAATAATTTGTAGAAAATTGAGCGTGTGGGCATGGAAATAAGGGAATAGGAAAAAAATACCAATAAGAAAGGGTTTAATACAAGGGAGATGGATCGGGGGAGGTTGACCGCAACACCGGCGTGGGTTCGAGCAAAGGTAATAGATTGGGGGAGGGAGAGGGGGGTGAGGGCAACAGATTTGGTGAGGGAAAAGGAGGGAGTGATTGGTTGGGTGACTATTTTTGGAGTGCCAACAAGGGCTTGGGGGGCTCATCCACAAAGGGGAGGGATCAAGAGATACCCAAGCACCATTTAGGGGGAAGCATGAAAGTGCTAGGGCTCAACGTCGGGGAGGTTAGGGGAATCAGCGGGGAGGTCAGAGGAGTTAGGGTTGGGGGAGAAGTGTAATTTTATAATAAAAATGTAATATTTATTATCGGTTTTTAAAAAAAATCACCATGATATCACTTCAATTGTTTAGTGGAATATTAGTAAAGTTATGCTAAAAATCACTACTGAACAATAATTTTTATTTTGTAGTTTTAGGTTAGATACTAGGTCAGAATAGGGTTCCCATGATATTTCCAACAATGAATAAGCTACAAAGTCATGTGAAAATGGATATCTCATTCCCTAGAAAGAACCAAAATCATAGTACCTTCTTTCTAGTAAGACCACTAGTAATTGACCACTATTTCTTGTGAGAAGGTCATGACACTATGTGAACTCATAGTAACTCTCTACCCAGTGAAAGGTTCAAACATGAAATGATTATTCATATTATAGTATATTATCAATGTATCTTTAAAAATTTTGACCAAATATAATTCCATGGTGTGTCCTGTGCTTGTCCTGTTGGGACCGTTCACCAAATTACATCACTTTTCTATATAATGTCATATAACATATTTATTTTTTCATTGTAAGAATTAAAAATATTTTAAGGAACATTTTCAAATCCATAAGATGAGATGATGTGAGATTTTAAGTCCTGATGATCCTTAGGGTTGATAAAATAAAAATATTAAATATATTTTATCACACACATGCAGTTTTTATGAAATAATAGAACAACTCTTCGATAATTACTCAAATTGTAAATATGATATACCTACTGGGTCTAGAATTCATCTTTTACCTTAGTAATGACATGAACATTTTTAGTGTCTAGGGTTTAGTTAGAAATTTGTTGTGGGTGAATTAGTAAATTTATAAATTAATACATTAATTCAATTGACTTGACTTATATCCCTCTATATAATCCCAATTATATCCAAGTTTCAGGGTTATCTGCATAACCATCGAGATTGAGAGGTGAGCATGAAGGATCATTGGTAGACATCGAGATCGTGGATTAATGATCAGAGTATCATAGGGATCTCCAATCGAAACAGAGTTCATGGATATCACTGATGATGAAAAAAATACATTATTCATCCATGATAAATCCTAACTCATGGTAAGACATTTTTATGTATATTTATACCCATTTGTTTATCCCATGATTAGAGAGAATCAATTATTCTAAAAAATTTAGTTTAGGGTTGATAGTGTTGTGGGGTTATGGATTTATCTTCCTGGAAATATTAATTTTGTTTTGTTTTGATAATCATATTGTTTTTTATTTCATAAAAATGGATTGAGTCCAACATGAAAATTGGTTTATGTTCATTACTCATGTTTGTGTTTTATGTATTTATCTAACTATTCTTCATTTAAACATCATCAATATTTTGTTTGGTAGGTGATTTAACAAAAACCCATTGAACAATCATTGTGTGACCAACATTTGGCGCAATAGATCATAAGCCTAGGTTTGTAATGGATATCTATGGGACATTTTTTGTGAGTGAAAATAGGGGATCAGTTAGGATCATATTTTATGATTCCAATTTGTGATTGGCATGTATAATGGTTCGATGGGAGGCGATACCTAAGTATTGGGTGTGAATAGAATCAGGTCATTAAAGATGAAAATATTGGTAAAACCCAAATCGAAATTTCATGGGTGTGATTGGAGGAAAAAAATATGGTAGAAATATCATAGGTTAAAACATGTAATATTCTCAAATTCCTATGAAATTCAGGACTACATAGCATGTAGTACCATTAACACACACTATATTATCCCCCTTCAGTTGTTCTAGGGTTTATGTGTGTAAAGACCCAGAAATTTCAAGGGAAAGTTTTTCCTAAATTTTCATTGGAAATTTACAAAAATGCAGTTTCTGACGGCGCCTGATTCTGAGGCCCGGTGTGCCCGTAATCATTTTCCGATGTTTGGCTTGGGTACGTTCAGTGAACGAACGAGTGGGTTTTTCTAACTTTTGAACCAGTGCTCGGAATTGAATTCTGAGGGCACCGATGAAATCACAGCGCCGGTTTTTTATTAGAAACGCCTCTTTCGGAATTTCGTTTGCTCGGTTGTGCTTTTTTATTGTAGGGGTTTAAGTTAAGAAATAAAATAAAGTTATATGACAATTTTATTTTATTTCACTTAAATCCTCTTAAAGACCACTTAAAAGCTTCTTAAGCTGCGTTGAAGCCGATAGGGTGAAATTCAAAATATCCTACCCACTTGGTAGGATATTTCTGAGGTGGGGCCCGTACGAGCCCCACCGTTTCTTTTCTTCTTAAGTAACGAACCCGCACCCCCTATTAAAAGAAATCATCTGTGCGTTTTTATGGTTAAGAAACACCCCAATTTAATTGGGCAGTTAATTTTTACAATTAATTCTTCGAATTAATTGTTCGTTTCTTATCTTTTGTTTTTCAAATTCATAATTTGATAATAAAATAAGTTCAGGACTTATTTTATTTTTGTTGAGGGGTTTGTGTTGTGTAAAACCATTGGGAGAGAAGGGGGAGAATTCTTCGTTCTTCGATGAAGAACGCGAAGAACGGAAAGAACACGAAGAACGCTCCGACCTCTGACGAAGAATGCCAAACCACCAGAGATCGACGACGTGACGCCGACGACTCTCTTTCCGTGATGTTTCTTCCGTGATGAGAAAATCCGCGAGGAACCCTCACTCGACGATGCTTGAGGTAGGGGAATTGATTTTTGGTGTTCTCTTATCTTCTGAGAAAAGAACGACGAGCGCGGACCAACCAATTCCAGGTTGATTCATGGATCGTTCGTTCATGCGGAATGATGATGAAGTTTATTATTTAATTGTTTTCTTCATGAATTCTATCTTGTCATCCTTCGTGATTTTACAACCAGTTGTCATCGATTAACGAGAGGGGGCCGGACCGCACAAACATGGCCGACCCTCCTCCATTATTGATATTGTTTCTAATATGGATGGAACGGAATGGCGTCGTGCCATCACACCACGTGAGAATCGCTCGGTAGTATTACGCGACGCCGTTGTGCCACGCCGAGAAGCCGAAGAAGAACGCGACGCCGTCGCGCCACGTCGAAGGAAGTCGAAGGCGCCGCGGCCGGAGCAGAGCCGCGGCGAAGGGGCGCGGCGCCAGCAAGTCGCGCTGGAGAACCACAAAGACGAAACGTTTTGTTATTTGACGTGCGGATTGACTGTCAACGACAAACGAAGCCACAAGGGCATTTTGAGAGCCTCGCAGTGAAGATCGGGTCCCGGGAGGACCACCGGCGATGACCGCACACAAAACGGACCACCGGAGCGCGTCCGGTGGCCCGCGGAAACTCCCGCTGGCGAGCCACGCTGGCGCGGCGGCGCCGGTGGTCGGAGGCGGTAGCCGGTAGCGGTTGGCCTCCAGGCGGCGGCGACACAGTTCCGCGGCCGCGCGGAACCGGTGGAGGGACGCGGCCCAGCCGCCGCGTCTGGTTGACTCGGGGCGGCCCCACGAGGGACCGCGCTTCTCATCCGCGGGGGCAGCACGCCCCCCGCCCTCGGCTCGGCCGTAGCCGCTGAACCGACCCGCCGGTTCGGCCGGGTCACGCCCGGGCCGGGCCGGGCCGCGCCGGCCAGGCCGGTCCAGCTGGGTCGGACCCGGGTCGACCCGGGCCCAGACCCCCCGTTTCCGGACTGTTTTCGGTCATATGCCCATATCTTAGGCTACGTACCTCCAAACTATGCGCCGTCAGTGGAAACGCGATCCTTGGATCGAGACGGTCGTTTCAGTATATCGCACTCAAGGTTTCAAAATACTTTGAGTTCGGCCGGGTTGGTTCGTTCACGAAACCAACCGGGCCCTCGGAGCGGAAACGCTCGTATCTTGAGCTCCGGACGTCCGATTGACGTGCCGTCGACTTTTATGGTTTCCTCAAAGTGAGACGGATCTTTTGGCTTACTCCGCTCGAGGTTTGGATGCCGTCGGAGTGCGGTCGTGTTGGTTCGCTCACGAAACCAACCGGGCCCCTGGAACGAAAAAGCCAATAACTCACAGACCGGGCGTCCGATTGACGTGCCGTCTTTCTCGTTGTTTTACTCTTGATGAGACAGAAATTTTGGCATCCTCCACTCGAGTTTTGGATGCATTTGGATAGTGTCCGGGTTGGATCGCACCCGAAATCCAACTGGGCCCCTGGATTGGAAAAGCTGATATCTTTCAGACAGGACGTCTGTTTGACGAACCGTCAGCGGCGTTGTTGATCAAGTTGAGAAATGGTCCCTATGAGTATACCCTATGAGAGTTCGGGGTACAGTTGAGATACAGCCGGATTTGGTTTGCTCACAAAACCAACCAGGCCCCAGGGACGAAAAGGCTAATAACTCACAGACCGGACATCCGATTGACGCGTCGTCTGTTGCGTTGATACCCATGTGACGAGGCAGTCCTTTGGGATACTTCATTGTGGGACATTGAGATACTTGGAGTATCGACATTTAGCTCATGGAGCATACCCTCCCGGAGACGAGCGTGCGGAGTACGGAGACCGTGTAGCCAACTGAGACCTGACGACTGCTTGATCGACTCGACTTGGAGTGAGTCGACTAGCCCAGTGGAAGGAGCACTACTTTGTTTGGGTGAAAAACCATGGCGTACGGAGCACTACCTGTGTGACAGTGCAGACCCGCGGTACTCGTCTGGAGATTACCTCAGCAGGCTACTTGGGGGTGTACACTACTGTGTTAGGGTGACATACCACGGCGGGAAGCACTACTATGTTTGGGTGGCTGGCCCGCGGTACTCGACAGGAGGAGTACCTCAGGAGTCTTAGGTTAGTGAGCAGTACCTCGGAGTCGTGACAGGACCACTGTACACTCCAGAGACAGAGCTCTTCAGCAGTTACGGTTTCGATAATGAAAATCCTGGTTTGAGCTGAGACTTTTGACCCTTGTGTTTCCTCATGGTTGACATGGGTTACTTGAAAACATAGGTATATGTATGGGCATATACATAAGTAGAGGTTATCTGTTGATATCTTATTTGTGGTTATCCTTGTTGGTTTTACAGAGACCTTGATGGTCTCGGGGTCCCTACTGAGTATTTTTATACTCACCCCTGCACGGGCTATGCCCGCACCTTGTTGTGTTGGTTGCAGACGACAGGCAGTGCTGACGGAGGCCATGTGTTCGAGGACTGGACGGTACCCAGAGGTGGAATAATCGACGAGTCAGTACCTGGAGGTGGACTACATGACGTGTCAGTACCCGAAGGTGGACTACACGACGAGACGACACACGGAGGAGGTTGACGGACGAGAGCATTGAGTAGGCTATCTGTACCTACCCTTCAGGTAGGATCTGTGGCGGACGATCCAGGAGCTGCGCTATCTGTACCTACCCTTCAGGTAGGATCCGAGGTGGATGACCCAGCAACTGCTTCCTTCCTCTAGCTGTTTGTCTTTTTCTGTTGTACTTTGTTCAGTTGTATTTGTACTTCCTTTTGGGTTTGTATTCTGGCCCATTTACTTTTCAGCACTTCTCTTGTACTTAGTGTTTACTTTTTCCGCTTGCTTACTCTGTGGTGCTTGTTTTCTTTTATAAAGGAAATGCCTTCCCAGTTATCGGGATTTTCGCCTTTGGTGCCAGTCGCCAGCCCCTGGCCTATGGAAGGCGGGCTTGGGGTAGTCACGGCACGGGCCCCGATGACGGTTCGTGAAAAATTGGTATCAGAGGAGTTCGGTTCTACAACAGAACATATAACTCTGACGTTTCATTATGTGAAGCAATAGTGTTAAGAGTACAGAGTTTGGTTATCAGTTCAGGGATTCCAGTGTTGGTGCGGGCGGCCGACGTATCCATACACCAGGACCCTCACAACTGATTTCCGACTTTGTGTACGAAAACACTGATTGCATGTGTTTTTTCAAAGGTTTCCCCTTAAAACATCTCAAATCAGGTGAGCTCACCAGGTATAATCGTTTGACCGTCTTACGTTGTTTCTTTCAGGATGCCTTTTCTCAGACGACCAGCTAGATCCCCGAGAGTGGTTTGTACTGGCAGCTTGCCGAGCGACGAGGCTTCGGTACAGGGCCCTCTTGCAGTTGAGGCACCAGAGGAGGCACCAGCGGTACTACCATACATTGGGCCACCGATGCCACCAGTCCTAGCAGTAGGCGATGCACGCCACATGAGTGCGCTGCACGAGTTCCAGCGCCAGAGGCCACCCAGGTTCTGGGGAGAGACGGACCTGCATGCGGCTGAGAATTGGCTGGAGGCTATGGTGAGAGTCTTCAGGCTAGTGGGGACACCGGCAGACCTCATGGTGATCATTGCTTCCAGCCTTCTTCAGGCAGCAGCAGGCAGGTGGTGGGGCCACTTATTCCAGTTTTTCGACGGGATGACCTTCGCATGGGAAGACTCTGAGACCTTCTTCAGGGTGGAGTTTGTGCCAGTAGCTCTACACCCCGAGCGTGTACAGGAGCTTCTGCCTTTGCCGCAGGGTTTTCGATCAGATGCCGAGTCATCTGTCGGTAGTAGACAGATGATGCAGAGGTCCAGGAGGACCAGACTAGCAGTTGGACGATCTTGGGTTTTAGGACCGGTGGTGCAGTTTACCTGGCGTGGGGTCAGAGACAGGCGTTCTAGAAACAGGCTGTGTTACTCCTGCGGCGGAAAGGGTCACCTGGCACGTGAATGTCCGACTCCTCGTATAGTTGATCCACAGGCGTTGGAGGAGCCACCGAGGCAGAAGCAGCGGCAAGTGCTTGAGCAACAGTCGAGCAGTGGACAAGGCAGTAGTTCTCCTAGAGCAGGTGGACAGGAGGGGAACTAGTGGATACGTCCTTTGTACTTCTTGTACCATGTTTCTGTTGTATTTTTGTCTTTGTATTATGAGCTGCAATAATAAAAAGACACTTATCTTGATGTTTGCTTTCCTTTCCTTTTTGTTTGGTTGATACTGAGTGGTCCTGGTTAAGACTGTTGACTTGACCCTCACTTTTGAGATTCTTACTGGAGGAGACCCTGTGACCTCACACTGATGCCGACAGTGTGACTCGACCCTTGGAGGCGAGAGTGATAGTTGGATCTCTTAGTATTTACGTCGAGGCCTTACGACGTCATCCATGGCATGAATGCATCCTTTATGTTGGGATTGACTGTATTAGGCAACGAATGTGGTTCATCCAGGGGATGAGACCATGTTTCTCTTTTCGGTAAAGGAGAAATTTTAGCAGCTCTTCCAGATCGTATGCAAAGGAGGTGCAGTTCACCCAGGAGCGGATGAAGACTGCACAGTGCAGTAAGAAACAGAAGAACGGTGCCAGTCTTAGAGACTCGGGCATGTTAAATGTTTCAAGAAGATGAATCTTTGAATAGAGTGGAGTCTCCAAAGCGGCAGACGTGGAGGCAGAGCTAGGAGAGCATTATGAGGTGGTGTACATCTTAACATGCTACAACCACCCACCTTGTTATCCCTGCCAGGCTCAGGGAGCTGGAGGGAGGAGGAAGAGTGCGGCTTCTTGCCGTCAAAGAGTGTGACCCAATGGCTCTAAAAATGATTCAAGGGATAGTCTGTGTCCACTACTAGCTGCTGTAGTAACAGACGTCGATATGAATCATTCCTCGCTTTCACAATCTTGTCCCAGACCTAGAGTTTCTGGTAAGCCGTGGACTTGACCCTTACGTCTGGAGATACCTTGGGAGGAGACTCGATAATCACACTTACGCCGATGGTGTGGTTAGACCCTCAAGGCGAGAGTTTTGGTTGGAATCTCTTGGTGGCAGCGTCCAGGCCTTATGACGTTGGTTTGAGTATGGATTGGGAAATCATAGTTCATACAAAAATTGACGGTATTAGGCAAAAAGGTTGTGGTTTAACCACGACGTCGGGATAGGTTTTCCTTGGTCGGCGGAAAGGAAACCCCAGGCAGCACATGATAAACTCATGCACTGTAGGGTGCGACCGATCACTCTTGAGTCGTTCAACCTTACCCTCGTGGAAGCAGTCGTTTTGAGTTTCAGTTCTAATAGAAAATGGAGACTTATAGAGTTCGAGGATGACGATCACGTCCTTATATGGGTCTCACCTCGACGAGGTTTGAGGAGATGTGGCCAAAGGGCAAGTTATCTCCAAGGTTCAGCGGACCTTCTTAGGTCCTCAGCTGGGTAGGCATGGTGGTTTATCACTTGACCCATCCACCTCAGTTGCACCTAGTGCACGACGACTTCCACATATCTCAACTAAGGAGATACGTGCTTGGCTCTTCGCACATCATCGACCTCAGGGAGTTGGACGTCGATGATAGGGCGACATGCACAGAGGTTCCAGTGGGGATCGAGGATCGACAGGGGTGGTCTTACGGGGATGATCTGTTCCTTGGGTGCACTTTCTTTGACAGTACGGGAACCTCCAAGTGATCATATGGGAGCGAAAGGCTCAGATGCGTGCTTTCTACTGCTTTAGTGACCTTAGTTTGTGATAAAGCTTTACGAGGACGTAAAGCCCTGAGGTGGGAGTAATGTAAAGACCCAGAAATTTCAAGGGAAATTTTTTCCTAAATTTTCATTTAAATTTTACAAGAACGCATTTTCTGACGGCGCCTGATTCCGAGGCCCGATGTGCCCGAAATCATTTTCCGAAGTTTGGCTCGGGTACGTTCAGTGAACGAATGATTGGGTTTTTCTAACTTTTGAACCGGTGCTAGGAATCGAATTCTGAGGGCACCGATGAAATTGAAGCGCCGGTTTTTTCATAGAAACGCCTCTTTCGGTGTTGCGTTTGCTTGGTTGTTCTTTTTAATTTTAGGGGTTTAAGTTAAGAAATAAAATAAAGTTGTATGACAATTTTATTTTATTTCAGTTAAAGCCACTCAAAGACCACTTAAAAGCTGCTTAAGCTGGGTTGAAGCGGATAGGGTGAAATTCAAAATATTTTACCCACTTGGTAGGATATTTGTGAGGTGGGGCTCGCATGAGCCCCACCGTTTCGTTTCTTCATAAGTAACGCACCCGCACCCCCTATTAAAAGAAGTAAACCATGCGTTTTTCTGGTTAAGAAACGCCCCAATTTAATTGGGAAGTTAAGTTTTACAATTAATTCTTCAAATTAATTGTTCTTTTCTTATCTTTTGTTTTTCAAATTCTTAAGTTGATAATAAAATAAGATGAGGACTTATTTTATTTTTTTTGACGGGTTTGTGTTGTGTAAAACCTTTGGGGGAGCCGGGGGAGAATTCTTCGTTCTTCGACGAAGAACGCGAAGAACGCTCCGACCTCCGACAAAGAATGCCAAACCCCCGAAAATCGAAGACAATGCGCCTATGACTCTCTTTCCATGACGTTTCTTCCGCGACGAGAAAATCCGCGACGAACCCTCACTCGATGACGCTTGAGGTAGGGGAATTTATTTTTGGTGTTCTCTTATCTTCTGAGAAAAGAACGATGAGCGTGGACCAACCAATTACAGGTTGATCCGTGGATCGTTCATTCATGCGGAATGATGTTGAAGTTTATTATTTGATTGTTTTGTTCGTGAATTCTATCTTGTCATCCTTCGTTATTTTACAACCAGTTCTTATCGATTAACGAGAGGGGGACGAACCGCACAAACACGGCCGACCCTCCTCCATTATTGATATTGTTTCTAATTTGGATGGAACGGAATGGCGTGGTGCAGTCACACCACGCGAGAATCGCTCGGTAGTATTACGCGACGCCGTCGCGCCACGCCGATAAGCCGAACAAGAACGCAACGCCTTCGCGCCACGTCGAAGGAAGTCGAAGGCGCCGCGGCCGGAGCGGAGCCGCGACGATGGGGCACGGCGCCAACACGTCGCGCCGGAGAACCACGAAGATGACACATTTTGTTATTTGACGTGCGGATTGACGGGAAACGACAAACGAAGCCACAACGGCGTTTTGAGAGCCTCGCAGTAAAGATCGGGTCCCGGGAGGATCATCGGCGAAGACCGCACACAAAACAGACCACCGGAGCGCGTCTGGTGGCCCGTGGAAACTCCTGCCGGCGCGCCACGCCGGCGCGGCGGCTCCGGCGGTCGGAGGCGGCCGCCAAGCGGCGGCGGCGCCCGGCGCGCCGCCGGCAAAACCCACGGCGGCTGAAGCCACGGCGGCGACGCGGTTCCGCGTCCACGTCGAACCGGTGGAGGGACGTGGCCCAGCCGCTGCATCCGGTTGACTCTGGGCGGCCCCACGAGGGGCCGCGCTTCTCATCCGCGGGGGCAGCACGCCCCCGGCCTTCGGCTCGGCCGTAGCCGTCGAGCTGACCCGCCTGTTCGGCAAGGCCGCGCCGGCCGGCCCGGTCCAGATGGGTCGGACCCGGGTCGGGTTGACCCGGTTCGGGCCGACCCAGGGGGGGTCGGTCCAGGTCGACCCGGGCCCAGACCCCCCTTTTCCGGACCGTTTTCGGTCATATGCCCATATCATGGGCTACGGACCTCCGAACGATGCGCCGTCAGCAGCAACACGATCCTTGGATCGATACGGCCATTTTGGTATGTCACACTCAAGGTTTCGGAATACATTGAGTTCGGCCGGGTTGGTTCGTACACGAAACCAACCGGGCCCTCGGAGCGGAAACGCTCGTATCTTGAGCTCAGGACGTCCGATTGACGTGCCGTCAACTTTGATGGTTTCCTCTAAGTGAGACGGATCTTTTGGCTTACTCCGCTCAAGTTTTGGATGCTGTCGGAGTGCGGTCGGGTTGGTTCGCTCACGAAACCAACCGGGCCCCTGGAACGAAAAAGCCAATAACTCACAGACCGGGCGTCCGATTGACACGCCGTCTATATCGTTGTTTTACTCTTGATGAGACGTTACTTTTGGCATCCTCCGCCTGTGTTTTGGATGTAGTTGGATAGTGGCTGGGTTGGATCGCACTCGAAATCCAACCGGGGCCCTGGAACGGAAAAGCTGATATCTTTCAGACAAGACATCCGTTTGACGAACCATCGGCGGCGTTGTTGATCACGTTGAGAAATGGTCCCTATGAGTATACCCTATGATATTTCGGGGTACAGTTGATATACGACCAGATTTGGTTTGCTCACAAAACCAACCGGGCCCCGGGGACGAGAAGGCTAATAACTCACAGACCGGGCGTCCGATTGACATGCCGACTGTTGTGTTGATACCCCTGTGACGAGGTGGTCCTTTGGGATACTTCTTCGTGGGAATTTGAGATACTTGGAGTATCGAACTTTAGCTCATGGAGCGGACCCTCCTGGAGATGTGCGTGCGGAGTACGGAGACCATGTAGCTGACTGAGACCTGACGACTTCTTGACCGACTCGACTTGGAGTGAGTTGACTAGCCCAGTGGACGGAGTAGTACTTTGTTTGGGTGCAGACCCATGGCGGACGGAGCACTACCTGTGTGACAGTGGAGACCCGCGGTACTCGTCCGAAGAGTACCTCAGCAGGATACTTGGGGGTGTGCACTACTGTGTTTGGGTGACATACCTCGGCGGGAAGAACTACTGTGTTTGGGTGGCTGGCCCGCAGTACTTGACAGGAGGAGTACCTCAGCAGTATTAGGTTAGTGAGCAGTACCTTGGAGTCGTGACAGGACCACAGTACACTCTAGAGAAGGAGCTGTTCAGCAGTTACAGTTTCAATAATGAAAATCCTAGTTTGAGCTGAGACATTTGACCCTTGTGTTTCCTCATGGTTGATATGGGTTACTTGATAACTTAGGTATATGTATGGGAATATACCTAAGTAGAGGTTATCTATTGAGATCTTTTTTGTGGTTATCCATGTTGGTTTTAGAGAGACCTTGAGGGTCTCGGGGTCCCTACTGAGTATCGTTATACTCACCCCTGCACGGGCTATGCCTGAACCTCGTTGTGTTGGTTGCAGATGACAGGCAGTGCTGACGGAGGCCGAGCGTTCGAGGACTGGATGGTACCCGGAGGTGGACTACACGACGAGTCAGTACCCGGAGGTGGACTACACGACATGTCAGTACCCTTAGGTGGACTACACGATGAGACGACACACGGAGGAGGTTGGCGGACGGGAGCGTTGAGGAGGCTATCTGTACCTACCCTTCAGGTAGGATCTGTGGCGGACGATCCAGGAGCTGTTCTATCTGTACCTACCCTTCAGGTAGGATCCGAGGAGGAGGACCCAGGTGCTGCTTCCTTCCTCCAGCTGTTTGTCTTTTTCTGTTGTACTTTGTTCATTTTTAGTTGTACTTTTTTTTGGGATTGTATTCTGGCCCATTTACTTTTCAACACGTCTCTGGTACTTAGTGTTTACTTTTTCTGCTTGCTTACTCTGTGGTGCTTGTTTTATTTTATAAAGGAAATTCCTTCCCAGTTATCGGGATTTTCGCCTTTGGTACTAGTCGCCAGCCCCTGGCCTATAGAAGGCGGGCTTGGGGTAGTCACGGCACGGGCCCCGAGGACGGGTCGTGACAATGTGCATAGAAATGAATTTACTTCCATTTGAAACATGTTACACACCATGTGACATGGTGTTGGAGGATCAGAGTTCAATCCAAAGTCATATAGGTACATGCACGACTATAGTACATGGGTCTGACCCAAAGTACATGGGAATGGCCTGATGTTTATGGGAGCAACCAGATGTACATGGGAATGGACTGAAGACACACTGAGTGTTGGATAAACCACTATATTCCATATACTCTAAGTACACATCATGTATGTGAAGGAAGACATGTTGTTTCTGATGATGCGACATGGATAGAACCAGGGTAGGCAATACATGTTGTTTACTCTTAGTATATATTGTGTAATTTATTTAGAAATTTGAGTCCCTCCATCTCTTCAGTTTGGTCCAGTTTCAATTAGGTGTGCTTCCATGGTTTATACCTATAATGGAATAATGTGGAATTATATCCTCAACATAGGATTATGATTATATCAAAGGGTTTAGTCTTGGATAGTGTTTTTTGGTATCCCTTCCCAAGACCAGGGTGGGACCCTCCATCATTTCTTTGTCTTCCCTAGGTGGGGTTTGAGAAATCATCATGACCGACTTATGTGGGTGTACTATCCCCTACTTGGCGTGTTATTACAAATTGGGTTTCTAGTGTCCCCCATTATTCCTAGGTATCATCCCCTATCTATGTATTGAAATCTTCTAAGATATAGTGAGCACTTTTTTGGTGATACCCAATGAGCCCAACCTCTTAAATGAGCACCAGTTGTGATACCATGGATCACATAGTGAGATCTCCCAGATGAGCATTACCTTGAAACCTCAAAATGAATATGTTGGGATCTAGTATGGTTGAGATCTATTTGAGACTTGAAGTCTATCATGATTATATATAGGATTTTATTGTTCTTATTTTTTATGTCTAATATATTTTATTGATATAATTTCATGATGATGATTCGACTACTCTCTTGATTATTTCTGTTTGGTAATTTTATAGTATATTGCTAGTTTTTTTATATTAACCCATGTATGGTATCTTACCACATATGTCATACCTTATGAATATGATTGGTTATTTTATGGTATCCTAGGAGGACCAAGTGTAGGTAGGGAATAGTTAGTTAGACTGATAGTGTTTTTACCAGGTGTTTCATTTGATATAAGTGCCCTAATTCTGAGCATGTTAGACTCTTTAAAGTTTTGGTGGGATTGTATTTGTCCCTTTATCTTTTCATACTTATGTCATTGTATGATGGTGGGATTATATGTATGCATTCATTTTGATCTTAGTTTTATTTTACCTTTCAGCATGTTGATTGGTGGATTGGAGTCATGTACATGCATATAGGTACATTAGGCTAAGTCCTCCCATGGGTGCGGTATTCCTAATCTACACTGATCTCGCCCTTGGTCTAATAGATTTGGTATTGTGGTGTCACCCTTGGATTTTCACCAAAAAAGTGGGCCCCAGTGCGTCGGCTCATGAAAAGGTGGTATCAAAGCAGTGTCCATCCAAGGACCGAAGTTTAGAAATTTTCTAGTAGTAAGGTTTGTTTTGGTATTTATGGAAACTATGTTAAAGTGTTTTGAGTTTAGATTTTGGGATAGGGAATCCAATTTTGGTAGAATGACTATCATATCTATAAACCAGGAAACTATTATTCTACTTGTTGAATTGGTACATGAAATATACATGAATGAATTGTGATTTTTATGTCCATCTTGGGTCAACTACCTAGATATAATCTTTTTCCATGTCACATATTGATTATTTTAGGATGAATCTGTAGTGATTTCTAGCAATTATTACATAGTATGATCATTAGGATAATATGAACAGTGGTAAGTATTTTTTATCTGGTCCAATATAGTAGTTGGTACCTTCGAGTGGTTTCCAATCTAACTACCATTTATAGAGTTGAAGGTTACACTAGAAGTACTAGTTGAGGATGTGTGAAATCCGAGTGCACTTCATGAGTTTTAGTGGAAGTGAACACTTAGGTTTCCGTGTGATCCAGAAACATAGGCTACAATTAATTAGCTAGAAAAAATTACATGAGTTTTCTACCTTATGATGAAACCTCCAAAATAGTTTTTGGTTCTAGTGGTGAGTCTTCTTTTGGAATCTGTGAGGTGATGGTGGGGTCTGGTGACTCAAAAACCTGATTAGATGGCTCTATCATGGTCATATTTCAAGCATCTATTTAGGGAGGATGTCAATATGTTCATGTTGCAAGAAATACAAATCCAAGATATTCTACAGCTTCATTAGGGTAGTATGACCATAGAAGAGTATTCTACAAGTTTCACTGACCTCTTAAGAGACTCAATAGATATGGTTTGAAGTCCATTCTTATGAGAACATACTTTCGAGAAGGGAATATGAAAATATATCAAATATATATTGATATCTATTTTCATTACTACCTATTCAGGAGTGTATGAGACAGATTTAATGATGGAGAACTTACTAGGTTGGCATATTCCAATAGTTGGTTCTGGTAGTGGGAATGCAGGAGATGATACCTCAGTAACTGGTAGCTAAAAATAGTCATAGGGATCTAATAGTATGATGTTCTTTAGGAGGAAATATCAAGATATTGGTATGAATTTTATGGATCTTAGGATAGTTCTATATATCCTATAGAGTGTAAGTGTTTCTATTATGATGGTCAGAGACATATCACATGAGATTTTTTGATTCACCAAGTAGTATACCAAGAGAAAGTTGATGGACTACCTGATTAGAGAAAATTAAAAGAATATGGAGTTCTAAAAGGTGTTGGAACTGGTAGAGGAGAAGGAAGAGTAGTTATAGGTGACAAACAGATTTACCTATTTCCACCACCACCCTAGGTGGTTCTTCCAGGCTTAGGGAGGTGGTGGTAAGGGAAGAGGACAACCGTAGGCAGTGGAGGCCTATGACCCAAATGATCCAGGGAAGATTAGAGATATGATCTATGTTTTCTATACTTTAGGTATAGTACTGATATATAAATGTGTGGACCACTCTTTTCTTACAACTTATCCTATTTGAGACTTGAAGATTTTGGTTTAGCCCTTGGCTTGAAACTTTCATTTAGAGACTCTTACAAGAGGAAATTAAATGATAACACAATTCCATAGATAGTTTGAATTGATGATTAGAGGGGAGAGATTGTTATGAGATATATTTATAGTATCTATGAGGCCTTACGAATCCCTCATGATTATTGGATAGCTATCCATATTTCATGCCCATATTAACTATTTTAGTTAGAGGATGTGGTGTGTTCGTGGTGATGAAATATAGTTTTCGTTAATGGGTGAGAAAAAAACTTAGGAAAATTGGGATGGGTTCTTGAATAAGAGTATGGAAACAATTACTCCTTAGTTATCTAGTATTACCCTTGGAGTAGTGTATACTATGGGATTTCACCTTTATGCAGTGTTGAGAGAGTATGATGACATCATTACCGAGGATGTTTTGAGCTTACCTCACCACCAAGAGATAGAATTATAAATAGATTTGCACCTATGGACAACCGTAATATATATAGTAGTATATTATATAGATAAAGTAGATCTTTGTGAACTGATGGTGTAGTTGGAGGATTTATATAGGAAATGATTTATCAGACGCAGTGTGTCACCCTGGGAAGCTACAATATTGTTCACAAAGGGGGGAATGATCTTACGGTTGTGTGTAGATTAAAATATATTGAACCATGTAACCATAAAGAATAATTATCCAATATTTATTATCAATGAACTATTTGATTAGTTGATAAGGGGAATATAGTTATCAAAGATAGAACTTAGATAATGTTATCACTAACTCTGAGATGTGGATTTACCAAAGATGATATTTCAAAGTCACTATGTTAATTATCAGAACATGGTGATGCCTTTTGGTGTGATGAATTCCCTAGAAGTGTACATTAGAGTCATGATATAGATATTTTATCATTTCTTATATTTGATTTTAGTGATATTCATTGATGAAATTCTACTATAACCGATGTCTAAGATGAAGAACATGAAATAGATGAGGATGGTTCTAAACACATTTTACGATCACCACCTTTATGGGAATCTCTCAATGTATGAGTTATATATTTGAAAGGTCCATCATCTTATAAATTTTATCTTATAATATGGTGTATCAATAGACCTTGTGAATGTTGAGGTAGTGTTAGCTTGAGATCCACCCAAGATGTAACGCCCCGACCCTAGTTACCCAGAGTCGGTGCATTATTACATAACATTGGCATGATCACAAGAAAGATCAAATCTCGAAAGACCGATTGGTTTAGTATCCTTGGAAACACTAGATATATTCATAAAGTTTTACATTACATCATAAAGTGAAAAACTACTACAACAACATAGTCTCCATATTCCACACTCATATCCTTACATAAAATCCCTGCAGGTCATTCATAACTTACTTCTTCACATCCTGGGAAAAATAAAACATAGAAAAGGGGTGAGCTCAAATGCCCAGTAAGGATAACAATATAGTGGAAACTTTCAAAAATAAGCATAAACTTTTAAGGAAATGTATAACTAAAACAAAAGCCTTTTAAACTTGAACTTCAACATGGTATGGAAAAAGTAAAATGAAATAATTCCATTTACTTATTCACATGGATATTCTACTAATAGAATAATCACATGCAATATCAATAACCACTTTCATAATGATGGAATGCATAATTCCAGACTATCATAACCACATAGCCAAGGCCTCGTGCCAAGATTACAAATAAGATTTTGTCAAGGCCTTGTGCCAAGACACTAGTTTGTCTCATGAGACCTACCGACGCATCGAGGAGCTATAGCGGGCTCCACCCGTCACATATTAAGTGTAATGAATTCCCATATGAAAAGGTTTAAACATAACATAAACGTTCATATTAAAACTAGCATACGAAATGTCAACACTTTCTCCATAAACCATGAATGGTATAAAAATAACACATCCACAGTCAAACATATCACAAATCCTTCAATAAATTATGGAAGTTTTGTATTATAATAAATGAACTTCATATAATCAAAAAATCCATCAATGGATGTTGACATATATGAAATAAAAACTATTTTAGAGAAATATCTCCTTTTTTAAATCATTTTAAAGACACACATTTATTAATTAAAAAGATATTTTTGAATCAAAGTGTCCCATACCACTTTGAAACTTTTGAAAGGAATTAACATTTTAAAAACATTCATGTCCATATAAATAAATCCTTAAAAACCATTTTGAAGTCATGGAAATTAATTAAAAATATTTAGAAAGATAAATCTTTAAAACATTTAAATTTATGATTTTGGTAAAGAGTACCTTTCATAAATTTCTTAAAATATTCATTTTGAAATCATTTAAAAGTCACATAATTATAAAATAATACATTTAATTTGAAAATATCCTAATAATATTGTAAGGGAATCTTTGACGATTTTATAACAGCGGTAAATAGCCGTACCTGCGGTATAAGTTAAAAAAAATATTCTTACCTTAAATTTGTCGAAAAGGATAAAAGTGCCTTGTTTGGAAAACGACGGAAGGATTCCTTTAAAAACACATATGGGTATAAATGACATTAACCCATTGTCTAGTAAATAGTAAAAATGTTTTTAAATACATTTTTAAGGAACATGGATGTCGATGATAAAGAGATCCCAGTAGATAATTACGTATAAACAACCTCGGATAATGAAGAGATTGTGAAATAACCCCTTACCTTGCACTTTTACTTGGATGGGGTAGGTTAACCTCCTGTATAATGGTGAAATAATTGTTATTAAATTATTCAATAATCATATACATTAATATGATATCATGTATGATTTTTAACATTGCTTTGTTAATAATATCTTAGAATTATCGTCGTTTCGGGTGTTAACTTACTCGTTTTCTTTTATATGTTTTGTTACATAAGCCATGTTTGTAATGGATAGGTTGTATATTATTCATATCCAAAATGATATCAAGTCCTTAGATACTATTATTAATAATCAAATGAGAATTATACTTGAATGGATATGATAGATAATGAATCTCATCGCGTTCGTGGAGACGGTAGTCCGTACGTACGCACGAGCGATAATATCATTCTTTTGATATTAAAATAATATATAATTGTATGGTATATCATATATAAATAATCATTATCATGTTATATTTATTATTTATATGAGTTACACATCATTATTATACCCATAAAAATAATAATTTATTGAATAACAATTACACCACGACGTGGAGACGGTAAGCCGTACGTACGCACGTATGGTGACATGTTTTTCAAAGGATGGATAGAATAGTGAATATGGTTGTACCATATTTATAATAACATCACAGTATATATATTATACTGGAGTTATTATTTTATAATGGTAACAACAATGGAAGAAGAAGTGGAAGAAGAAAGGAACTTGAAAAAGGGTGGTGGAATCATTACCTCTTCTTCGGTTTCTTTCTTTTGATTTGATCAAAAGGGATCCTTAGATTGGCTTTCTGATCAAACTAAGGCCTATAGGTTGTGGTGAGGGAAGTTGGGAGAGTATCTGGGCAGAGTTTGGATGAACCAAAAGGCTTTGAAGGTGTGATGAAATGAGAAGGAGGAGTGCCATTTTATAAGAGGGGTGAGGGGCACCTTTGGAAAAGCTAGAAATATTAGTTTATAATAAATTCATATTCGGTTTCTAATGCCTCCAAAATTGATTATTTAAATTTTAAGGTGGGGATGGGTCGAAAAAAACTCAACCAATAGAATTTAGACCGGTTTGGGTACTTATATTAACCTTATCTCTAAGTATTAACTCTAAGTTAATTAGTTTCACTTTTACAATGTCTCTTTCTAGTTTTATATAATATGGTTAATAAACTTACTATATACATCCAAGAGACCCCCAAGAGGTCCATTAATGATGAAACTATCATTATATAAGTCTCTTGGACGAACCTTAGATTTTTAGGAATTTAATGTCAATTAATAATATAATATTTGTTTTAAGAACTCTTTTATGTCAATTTTGACACTATTCAATAGTTGATTTTTGTGAAACTCATAACAGATTGATTAATTCGAACAAAGTCAATTTAATCAATCCTAATATATCATATAATACTAGAAAATTAGTTTAATTCATTAAAAGTTTCATATTATATTTATTTCTGTATTTATAATATCAAGTATTTTAATTTTTCACTATTATAGGAATTACTGCATCATCATTGTGTCATAAATAAATTAAATTATTTAATGTCTAAAAATTATAAATAAAATATCATTATGTATGAAATTGTTTTATAATTCTAATTAATATTTATAATCTAAAATCCAACATATATAACCCTATTTAAAAATTGTTTTTCTAAAAGATATATGCTTGTCTCAATTTTGTATTCATTTTAAATTAATTAAAATAAAGTGTCCCTATCACCTACAAGTGGCTCCATGAGGTCCCGAAATTGACCCAAATACTCCCATGGTCGAAAATGTATCAACCAATAAGGATAGGACACGTTTTAGGGTAATTTAGTATTATTATATTATTAGTTTTTAACCCTTATTTACCGGATTTACCCTTAACCATGGTAAATAAAATATTTACCGCAGTAATTATTCAAAATGTCTAAAAATAAAAGTTTCCTATTTAAACAATTTGAACATCCTGATTCCAAATATGGAATCAATTTTTCTAAATTCAAAACACTGAAGTGGCAGTAATTAATTTAATATTAATTCCCGCTGTCAAAACAAAAAGCATGTTTCTAAGAGATAATAACTATCAAAAGATTGACACTTGTTTATATTCGGTTTAATTGTAAAATTATGTCCAATGACCAACATTATTTTAAATGGTAAAAACATATTATAAATATACTTTAAACCACTCAAATTCATAATTTATCACAATAAATTATTTTGATTAAAAAAGTTGTTTTTAATTAAAATTTAGTAATTTTCACTATTCATCAAAATATTAAAGTTATCCGAAAAGTACCAAAATTTCACCTTAGGAAAAATTCGATATTCTGAATCCAAAAATGAAGTCCATTTTAAAATATAAAATATATATAATTTAAAAATTAGGTATTTTGATTCATAACGGCTAGTTTGATTGGTTGTAGTGTGTGTTAGAACTCGAAGTTGCGTACAACACACACTACTGTATTATTCAAAGGAAAGCGTACCGTGGAAGCATGAGATGTTTCATTTTAAATTTTTGATGTCCCTATTTAGTCAAAAAGTTTAAAATATTGTATTTAAAAAGGGTTCACTATTAAAATTTGGTAAAAGTGCAATACTGAAAATGAATTTGTTCTTACATTATGTCTAAGAAACTCATAATATGGATTCTAAAATTATAGGGATTATATAAACTTTAAAATTTAGTTAATACTATTAATAACCTCTTTTTAACGTCTTGTTTGGTAAGTCATGGTGCACTTGAACTCGGTGTTGCGTGTAGTGCAAGTTATAGAATTATTTTGAAGAAATAACACACTATGAAATCTTGGGGTGTTACATTCTCCCCTCCTTCAATAAATTGGGTCCTCGCAATTTGAAATTTTTCTTCAAAAATAAAAGGTTTAAAATTGAAAATATCTTTGTGGGAAAACCCACATTGAAAATTAGGTTACTAAAATCTAGTCTTAATATGAGGAAAAGAGAAATGAAAGGGTCACCACCAAATTATGATCTCGGTTAGGATAACATTGGTGGCAATTAGAGACATATAATTGGAGGAAAAACATAAATATTTATAGGTAGTGATTGAGGTCATCAATCACAAACAAGTATAAAATTTGGGTCCTTAAATTCATCAATATATGATGATTTTAAATACCATCAGTTAAACAAAACATAGGGTATTGGGATAACCCATATTTGATGTTTCAAAATATCTTAGTTCAAATCCCACATCAAAAAATGAATTAATGAGGCCTCTATTTAAAATAAAGAGTGGAAAGTATGAAGATTACCGAAAATAACACATACTAGGGTTCCATATTAGAAAATATAGATATGGAAGAGAAATATAACCATCAATTATCTAATGGAGAGTGGTAGAGAACATGACTAAAAAAAGGCTAACAATCCCAAAGCCATAAATTAGTGATGATTTAAGGTACCATCTAGGACAACATTTTTGTTCTAAGTTCCATTTATTAATGTTGAGGAATTTATTTATGAGATTGGCTAAGATCATAATGAGATATACTTACTTTATAATTAGAGTTTTATCCATTAATAAATTTCTACCACAAACTCATCTTTCACTCTAAAAGATAATAGAACGTAAAAAAGAATTCTATTTATACTATTCGTACAGGGTTCCAAAATAAATAAATTTATAATTCATCTACCAGATCTTTTAAAAAAACTACCTTATTTAATCCAGGACATCTCGTGGGCCAGTGGTAGGTGATACACCCTTGTCACCCTTCAGTTGCGGGTTCAAGTCTCACGGCCTTGTCAGTCGCGACGGGTTGCCGCCCGACCTCCAGGTTGTCCTTTTATGGCCATCCAAAATTAATCTCAAACTTGAATTTATCCAAAATACTTCTGTCCAAACTCACAGTCCAACATTTATAAGAACGTTAAACATAATGTATTTCCTTTTTACCCCATAATAGCATATTAATACCTTCATCATGTATTCTTTTAAAACGCTGAAACATCCCGAATTACCATAATCCTTATTGATTACATTCATGCTCCCTTATTCAATATAGAATGCTGGATATACTTCATCAATCCAAAAATGTTTTAGACCCCAGCAATGATGTAATATACAAATCATTAATCAGCTTCAAGGTAGTCAAGAATATCCAATATAATTTATCCAAATAAATCATGTATTATTCTAAAATAACTACCTCGGTATCAGAACCATATTATGGTTTATCTTTCTCTCAACCATATATTTTCCAAAAATTTATCCTGATATTGAGTCACTTTTCTTTATTCCACACAATATCAAGTCTTTAATGAAATAGTACTGCAGTACAATCCTTATATACTCCATAATTATTATAACAAGTACATTGTCAATATAACACTCAAATGAAATAATCAACATAAGAACTCTAATCATTCTTCTTCATTTGTGGTAGTATCATAACTTGATTATTATCCAATAGCATCATTTGCGGCACAGTCTGATGACTGGAAAATATGTTCACGTAGTGTCCTAACTCCTTGCAAATGAAGAATTGTACATTTTAACCCATTTTCTTACCCTTGTAGTCACGTACTTTGTGCCCTTTTTCTCCACACTTATAACAAACCCCCATTCCTTTCAGGCAAGTTCCAGGGTGTTTCTTTCCACAGTTATCACATATGGGAAAATTCTTCTTTTCCCTCATTCCTTTATCCATCTTTATCTCTTCCATCCTTTTCTTCTCTTGCTACCCTTCAAAGCCATAGGACTTAGTAAACTCTTTACTTATCTTATCATCACATGATATTATTTCTTCATATGATGATAATAAATGCGAAACTATTTATCTTATAAATTCTGGCTTAAGACTATGAAATATATGATCCTTCTTTCTCTTTGTATCATGTGAATTGCTAGAGTTCTCATTCCTTCTACTGGGTTCCATTTCTAAACAATGGCATAAACTAGATCAGTTTATGAATCAAAATACATAATCCCATACTTATAAAACACTTAACATAAATTGAACTATTTATGGATATAATCCATAATCATAAGAATGTTTTCTTTGAGAAAGTATATACTCATAAACAATTCATAATGATTTGTAAGGAAAATGAGAGTTATACCAATCATATCCCTCGGGAGTGTCGTAACCAAAAGTATAGCAAGGCCCGTTGTCGTGCACCAGTTCCCATTCGAGTCTAGCTCAAAGCGGTGTTTTCGGGTTTTACCCCTAGGTACATCTGTGTCAGAGCCGCGTCTACCTACTCATATCAAGACAGGGATTTATTGCTTGGAAAACTCACAAAATTTCTACAATACCAAAATTCTATGAAGTTATTCTATACTAATCCTCAAAGTTCATCTTAGGTCTACGTGCTCTAATCAGAGTTTATCTAAATCTAGGTTCCAAGGTTTGTACTAAACTTCCTCTGATACCAACTGTAACGCCCCGACCCTAGTTACCCAGAGTCGGTGCATTATTACATAATATTGGCATGATCACAAGAAAGATCAAATCTCGAAAGACAGATTGGTTTAGTAGCCTTATAAACACTATATATATTCATAATGTTTTACATTACATCATAAAGTGAAAAACTACTACTACAACATAGTCTCCATATTCCACACTCATATCCCCACATAAAATTCCTGAAGGTCATTCATAACTTACTTCTTCACATCCTGGGAAAAATAAAACATAGAAAATGGGTGAGCTCAAATGCCCAGTAAGGATAACAATATAGCGGAAACTTTCAAAAATAAGCATAAACTTTTAAGGGAATGTATAACTAAAACAAAAGCCTTTTAAACTTGAATTTCAACATGGTATGGAAAAAGTAAAATGAAATAATTTCATTTACTTATTCACATGGATATTCTAATAATCGAATAATCACATGCAATATCAATAACCACTTTCATAATGACGGAATTCATAATTCCAGACTATCATAACCACATATCCAAGGCCTCGTTCCAAGACTACAAATAAGATTTTGTCAAAGCCTTGTGCCAAGACACTAGTTTGTCTCATGAGACCTACCTATGCATCGAGGAGCTATAGCGGGCTCCACCCATCACATATTAAGTCCAATGCATTCCCATATGAAAAGGTTTAAACATAACATAAACATTCGTATTAAAACTAGCATACGAAATGTCAATACTTTCTCCATAAACCATGAATGTTATAAAAATAACACATCCACAGTCAAACATGTCACAAATATTTCAACACATTATGGATGTTTTGTATCATAATAAATCAACTTCATATAATCATAAAATCCATCAAAGGATGTTGACATAGATGAAATCAAAACTATTTGAGAGAAATATCTCCTTTTTTTAAAATCATTTTAAAGTCACACATTTATTAATTAAAAAGAGATTTTTGAATCAAAGTGTCCCATACCACTTTGAAACTTTTGAAAGGAATTAACATTTTAAAAAACATTCATGTCCATATAAATAAATCCTTAAAAAACATTTTGAATTCATGGACATTTATTAAAAATATTTAGAAAGATAAATCTTTAAAACATTTAAAATTCTGATTTTGATAAAGAGTACCTTTCCTAAATTTCTTAAAATATTCACTTTGAAATCATTTAAAAGTGACATAATTATAAAATAAAACATTTACTTTGAAAATATCTTTATAATCTTGTAAGGGAAGCTTTGACGATTTTATAACGGCGGTAAATAGACGTACCCTCCGTATAAGTTAAAAAAACATTCTTACCTTAAATTTGTCAAAAAGGATAAAAGTGCCTGGTTTGGAAAACAACGGAAAGATTCCTTTGAAAACACATAATGGTATAAATGACTTTAACCCATTGTCTATTAAATAGTAAAAATGTTTTTAAATACATTTTTAAGGAACATGGATGTCGATGATAAAGATATCCCAGTAGATAATTACGTATAAACAACCTCGGATAATGAAGAGATTGTGAAATAAACCCTTACATTGCACTTTTACTTGGATGGGGTAGGTTAACCTCCTGTATAATGGTGAAATAATTGTTATTAAATTATTCAATAATCATATAAATTAATATGATATCATATATGATCTTTTAACATTGCTTTGTTAATAATATCTTAGAATTATCGTCGTTTCGGGTGTTAACTTACTCGTTTTCTTTTATATTTTTTGTTACGTAAGCCATGTTTGTAATGTTTAGTTTGTTTATTATTCATATCCATAATGATATCAAGTCCTTAGATACTATTATTAATAATCAAATGAGAATTATACTTTAATGGATACGATGGAGAATGAATCTCATCGCGTTCGTGGAGACGGTAGTCCGTACGTACGCACGAGCGATAATATCATTCTTTTGATATTAAAATAATATATAATTGTATGTTATATCATATATACAGAATCCTTATCATGTTTTATTTATTATTTATATGAGTTACACATCATTATTATACCCATCCAAATAATAATTTGTTGAATAACAATTACACCACGACGTGGAGACGGTAAGCTGTACGTACGCACGTATGGTGACATGTTATTCAAAGGATGGATAGAATAGTGAATATGGTTGTACCATATTTATAATAACATCACAGTATATATATGATACTGGATTTATTATTTTATAATGGTAACAACAATAGAAGAAGAATTGGAAGAAGAAAAGAACTTGAAAAAGGGTGGTGAAATCATTACCTCTTCTTCGGTTTCTTCCTTTTGATTTGATCAAAAGGGATCCTTAGGTTGGATTTCTGAACAAAATAAGGCCTCTAGGTTGTATTGAGGGAATTTGGTAGAGTAGTTGGGCAGATTTTTGCTGAACCAAAAGGCTTTGAAGGTGTGAATAAATGAGAAGGAGGAGTTCCCTTTTATAAGAGGGGTGAGGGGCACCTTTGGAAAAGCTAGAAATATTAGTTTATAATAAATTAATATTCTATTTCTAATGGATCCAAAGTTTATTATTTAAATTTTAAGGTGGGGATGGGTCGAAATAAACTCAACCAATAGAATTTATACAGGTTTGGGTACTTATATTAACCTTATCTTTAAGTATTAACTCTATGTTAATTAGTTTCACTTTTACAATGTCTCTTTGTATTTTTATATAATATAGTTAATAAACTTACTATATACATCCAAGAGACCCCCAAGAGGTCCATTAATGATTCACCTATTATTATATAAGTCTCTTGTCCGAACCTTAGATTTTTAGGAATTTAATATCAATTAATAATATAATATTTGTTTAAGAACTATTTTTTGTCAATTTTGACACTATTCAATAGTTGATTTTTGTGAAACTCATAACAGATGATTACTTCGAAAAAAGTCAATTGAATAAATTATAATATATCATATTATCCTATAAAATTAGTTTAATTCATTAAAAGTTTCATATTATATTTATTTGGGTATTTATAATATCAATTATTTTAATTTTTCACTATTATAGTAATTACTGCATCATCATTGTGTCATAAATAAATTAAATTATTTAATGTATAAAAATTATAAATAAAATATCATTATGTATTAAATATTTTTATATTTATAATGAATATTTATAATCTAAAATCCAACATATATAACCCTATGTAAAAATTGTTTTTCTAAAAGATATATGCTTCTGTCATTTTTGTATTCATTTTAACTTAATTAAAATAAAGTGTCCCTATCACCTACAAGTGGCTCCATGAGGTCCCAAAATTGACCCCAAGATTCCCATGGTCGAAAATGTATCAAAACATAAGTTTAGGACACGTTTTAGGGTAATTTAGTATTATTATAATATTATTTTTTAACCCTTATTTACCGGATTTACCCTTAACCATGGTAAATAAAATATTTACCGCAGTAATTATTCAAAATGTCTAAAAATAAAAGTTACCTATTTACACAATTTGAACATCCTGATTCAAAATATGGAATCCATTTTTCTAAATTCAAAACACAGAAGTGGCAGAAATTAATTTAAAATTAATTCCCGCTTTCAAAACAAAAAGCGTGTTTTTAAGAGATAATAACTATCAAAAGATTGACAGTTGTTTATATTCAGTTTAATTGTAAAATTATGTCCAATGACCAAAATTATATTAAATGGTAAAAATATATTCTAAATATACTTTAAAACCACTCAAATTCATAATTTATCACTATTAATTATTTTGATTAAAAAAGTTGTTTTTAATTAAAATTTAGTAATTTTCACTATTCATCAAAATATTAAATTTATCCGAAGAGTACCAAAATTTCACCTTAGGATAAATTCGATATTATGAATCCAAAAATGAAGTCCATTTTGATATATAAAATATATATTATTTCAAAAAGTATGTATTACTATTCATAACTGCTAGTTTGATTGGTTGTAGTGTGTGTTAGAACTCGAAGTTGCGTACAACACACGCTACTGTATTATTCAAAAGAAAGCGTACCGTGGAAGCATGGGATGTTTCATTTTAAAATTTTGATGTCCCCATTTAGTCAAAAAGTTTAAAATATTGTATTTAAAAAGGTTTCACTGTTAAAATTTGGTAAAAGTGCAATACTGAAAATGAATTTGTTCTTACATTATGTCTAAGAAACTCATAATATGGATTCTAAAATTTTAGGGATTATATAAAGTTTAAAATTTAGTTAATACTATTCATAACCTCTTTTGAATGTCTTGTTTGGTAATTAATGGTGCGCTTGAAATCGGTGTTGCGTGTAGTTCAAGTTATTGAATTATTTTGAAGAAATAACACACTATGAAATCTTGGGGTGTTACACAAGAGCATGACAGTGGTGTGAAGCTTCCCTTGGTTGGTAGGATACTATAAGATATTTACACCCAATTTCTCCAGGTTATCAAAACATTGAATAATTTAACCTATAAGGATCATAATTTCATATTGATATATATTTTACATAGAGATTGACCTAGAAACTATGATCGTGAAATTTTCATGGGTTGTGGTTAAACAAAATTTATACATTACTCCTAATACAACCTAGTGAATGACCAAGGTCATCTCTCATGTAGAAAGGGTGTAAATTCTCACAATACAAGAAATTATATATCTTATTTTTCTTTTATTAATTTTAAAAGCATTTGGACAATAAATTTTTATTGAGTTTTTGATTAAATATAATTAAAATAAAACATCAAACAGAACAATGGTTGAAATGGGGTTGATCTAGGGTTAAACACACAAATTCTTTATCATTATATAGTTCTCATCCAAAAATTTCTTTCATATAATTATTCCATTTTCCTTCTCTATATAAACTATGGATTTGAATATAATAAAGAGAAATATCCCCTGATACATCTAGTTCTACCTCCTCTATAGTAAAGAGTCATTGAACACACTCAATCAAGGAGTTCACACTCTCAACACCCAGCTCCACCATATGTTGTCCATCCCATGATCTACAATGATATAATTGTTTGAACTTTTATATGAGTGAGTTAGGTATATAATATTAGATAAATTTAATGGTGTAGTATCTCATATAAGAGAGCAGATGAATACCATTGATCTGCTTATCCAAATTTACTACCACATCAAGGTTGGAATTCAGATTATAAATAATGAACAAGGATCCTGTGTGATCTCCCCCAAGGTCATATACCTCAGTTTATTTATCCATGATTTAGAGTTTTAAGATATCACATTATACGATAGATAATGGAGAAGAACAAAAAAACTAGGGATGAAGAGAAAAAAATAGTAAAATTAACAAAATAGAGAATGAAATAATAAATTAAAAATGCATAAAAAAAATTTCTATAGAGGAAAAAACTAATTAGTAGAGGCTGAATGAATCTACTAGGTAATGGTGAGAGATATTTATAGAGTAGGGGAGTTAGTAGCTTCTTCTTCACAGTCAGGGTTAAGGTGAGTTTCAAATTCAGCATGGTGGAATCCATGTGTCATAGTGTATTATCAAGATTAATTTTTCTAACATATAATTTCCCCATGATCATGTATGCGTTTAGATTTTTCTAGTGATTTATAGCTCCAATGGAATTTGGATGTTGCTCAATATCAGCACACATGATGGTTCTTTATAAATTATTTGGGCTGAGGTTTGGATGAATTTTGACTTCAATACTGGGCCCAAATAAGCGGGTTTAATCCTAGACATCACTATAAATACAATAGTAAGTATTATTATTTATATATAGGTAAATATATATATATATATAAATATATATATATATTATATATATATATATATAATTTTATGTTTATGTTTTTTTATTTGTTTTGTTTTCAGTTTTGGAAGGGGAAGGGGGTCTTGATCATGATGGAATATTCTAAATGTGACGACTAGCCTTCTCCTTCAAATAGAGTCATTCCATCTTCTTTTCAACAGTCAGTAGTGGTCATACTCCTCAGATATTTTGGTGTGTCAGTCATCTTCATTGGGTGTTCATGGCCTCAGTTTTCTCATATTTTCAACAAGAAATGGTAAACAGTGGGAGTTAAGCCTATCTTAGTGGTGTTTAGTCATTCTTCTACAATAAGGGTGGTGATATTTGGTCTGGACTTGTGGTGCATGAGTTCAGTTTCTCAAATGGGTTTGGCCTAATATTTCAATAAGCTTCTTGGTCTCCTTCTTGCTTCAAATATGAAGGTGGTGTGGAATAGATCAGATGTGGCAGTGTTCATATTTGTGGTGTTCTTTATAACCCTTTGTAGTCAGTTTAGATATGGGATTCAAAATTTGTGTTCAGTATTCAATTTTTATGATTTGGAAGAGCAATAAAATAGTGATCTTAGGGTGGATAAGAGCACAATAGGGTCTTGGGGCTACCGTGAGTGGGTGTATAGTCACAATGGTGATCATGATAAGGTGGATCTTATGGATGTGGTTATGGTGGCCATGGAATAGGCTTGAGGTAGGGTGGTAAAAGGTTGTTCATGGTCATTATACTGATCATGAGATGGAGATATAGTTAGTTGGGGTAGATTGGTAGGGTTTCAAATAATCTTCATGGTCAGTGTATTGACTGTGTGTGTGGGCTTCAGTAGGTTTTGCATGGTTAGTAGGCTAATTGTGAAGATTTTTTGTAGTAGGAAGCTGCATACGCCACATTAAGTTATGCACAGTTAGTGTGCTGACCGTCCAAGGCCTTTACATCATTTATCGACCTGTATTCCAATATTATAATTCAATGTGGAATATTGGTTCAATATATAAAAAAAATTATAAATCAGTTCAAATTACACCTAATATTTGAATGAAAATTATAAATTCCTTTCAAATTTAGTTTAATTTAATCAATTTCCAAAATTTAGAATCATATTAATTTAATGTAAAATAATAATTTCTCAATTCAACTTCCTATTAAAGATTTCATTTGATTCAATAAATGATTAAATCAATTTAACATAATACAAAATCCATTGAAACCTTTAGATTCCAAATTTATTCCAATAATTAAATTATAGATTGAATGTTTATAATTTCAAATTCAAAATTTTTAAAATTATTTTCAAAATTAACTATATGGACTCTTCAATAAATACCAGTGATGAATAAAATCTATAAATATCAATTATTTTACCCATTAATAAATTAAATACCAAAATTCTCAAATGTCATAAAATCTATTATTTTACCTATGAATTGATTTAATGTAAGGGTATTTCCAATGAATAATGTATCAAAATAGGTAAAATTGTACCTCATATCACTTATGAACTCTTAGAATATTTCTATATTAGGAAATATTATCAATAAATTCAATTTATTCAAAATGAAAAATAAAAAAAGTTAATCCTACCTAAATTTAAAGTTAACAACCAGAGTTGAAACAAAACACAGATTCTCCCAAAGTTAGAAGTATTATTCCTTATAAGTAAATCAAATCAGTTACATGCATCAATTTAATAGAAGTTTTATTTAATGGGTGGATGAAATTAGAATTAATTGGAATCAAAAGTTTATCAAAAAACACCTCTATTTATTGATTTTTATTAGGTTTTTTCAAAGAAATGTCTGATTTTCCACTTTATTGACTCAACATTTATGAATGTGTTACAAGTTAAGTGCCCCTTTTTTATAGTTTCAATATTCCCCTCACCTAAATGGACTCATTTTTGATAATTCCCCTTATGAATTTATTTTTCCCAAAAATAATTATTTGAAAATAACTATGCATAGAACTTATTGAGACCACTTTCTTTAATTACAAAAAACACATGCAGTTCACTTGTCTTAGAGATCTACTGTGGGTTCCCAATTTCTTATTTTTAATTTTGGGTTCAATGGAATTATATGATTTTCATTTAAGATGTCTCCCTAAGTTTTTTTTATCATATAGGTCATCTTTCTTTAAAATAAGATCAAAGGTCTAGTGACATAAAGTTATAAAATTGATTCCACACAAATATTTTCACTTACACTCTATCTCCTAGTTATAAAACCGAACTTCCATAAAGGAAATTTCTAACTCACTCAACAATCACTTATGTTGTTATAGTTTTAGAACCCATGAATTGAAAAAGAATAGAATGGTATTTTTAAACTAGGTAGGGTATAACTGTAGTTCAAGAAAAAGTTGAAAATGAAAATATAAAATTTTATAGAGGTATATTTATAGAACAATAATCTTTTTTTACAGAAAATATAAATCTATATAAAAGATACTCATATTCCTAATTTTTTAAGATTTAGATTTGTTTTTTTGTTTTTTAGATAAGGGTGTTTTTTAAAAATTAATGAAAAAAGTAAAAAAATGATATTTACAGTATTTATATATTTTTTTGTATTTTATTTTTCAAATTTTTGTTTTTTATATTTATTAGAAACTTATTGAAAATAGTAATGAATTTTTTTTATTTAAATATTTTAAAACATTAGCTAAAAATTAATTAACTACATAGATAATAATGTTTATGTTTCCACCTCCATAATTATTCAATAAAAAAATTTCAATTTTATGTATAATGCATAGAAAAGAAGTGATAAACATTGAGAAAGGGCTGATACAATGTGGCAGTTATTGACTAGGAGTTCCTGGTATGCTCTCCCAAGGATTCTTACTCTAAAGAGTCGAGTTATCCTCCAAGGTGTTATCCAATTTGGAAAAACTGTAAAAAATTTAACATTAGAAATTGGTTTATTAAATATTAAAGTAAAATAATTAAAAGGGAAAATAAGGGATGAGATTCTTTTGATTAACCCCTAAGATATGTTGTAGTTATACTATCTACAATTGGAAGGTCTTTTGGTCATCTTGAGTCTGTACGAGGTTGGGTTTCTATGATGAAAACCACAACATGTGATGCCTTCCAAATCTAGAGAGCTTTACATTTTAGAGGTCCACTTGAATAGAGTAATTTAGATCCATCACCTTAATAGTGTAAATAAACTTCGAAGGATGGTTTGGAAGGATGATAAATGAGGTTTCCTCAGGTGCTACCACAACTTCTATGTCCTATTCATATTTTAGTAGTAGTTCTAACAATGATGCCTACAATGATTCAAATAAAGGGGTACCATTAATTAATTTAAATTTAAAATGATTCAAACATGGTATGTTCAAATTAAAATTTCTTCCTTCATATAAATCAAATTCTTTTATATCTTTAAGAGAAGTAGCTACTGGGAATACATCCAGTTTTGTAGTTTCCCCTCCAGTTATTATTCATGGTAACATTGAAGAAGTATTGTATTCACCACAAGTATTGACACTTATTTATCTTGAGTATCCACATATATTATGTATTTTTCATTAAATTATTCAAAATTATGTTCACAAAATCTATTAATGTAATCTTCATGAAACCCCTCTTTCTCATTATTTAGGGCAATTCCATATTTAATCCCCAGTTTCTCCAGTTTCTCTTCTACTATATCCAGCTCAATTTTTACTTCAAGGAGAGATGTGGTAGGTTTTTTATCCTCATCATCTATAATATACATCAATTATTTTGAATTTGAAAAATGAAAATTAAAGGAATTATTATATAATTTTTCTTGTAAAATATAGAAAAAAATGAGCTGAGTTCAGTGGTAACTCCCATATTAACTTCATCATGTTGACCATTATCAAAGTATAATGCCTCTCTAAATTTTCCTTGTGTAGAGGGTGGTAATATTGGGGATTATAGCATCTCTTCAAAATGGAGTTCATCCACTTCATCATTTTTAATATCCTAAAGGCCCTAAAAAATTATTATGATACTATGATTTCACTAATAGTAAGAGGGAAATAAGAAGACAATTTGTTTTCAACAAAATAAGAAAAAGTAACGATTTTAAGAAATTTTCCGTCAAGTGTTTTGACTTTGTGTTTCTTTGACCAATACACTTGCTATGGAAAGATGTGTTCAAGGGTGAACTAATCCTTCGATTCTAAAAAATAACATTTTATTATTGGATATATTCTTATAAAAATACCAAGGAATCTAACTTTTTAGATTCTTTTTGCTTATTTTTCTATACAAGTTTATTAAGAGTATATTTTATTTAATATTTCATACCTTTTAATTAATAAATAATTTATCTAGGTTCTTATATTTTTTGTTTCACTTGAAAATACTTTAAAATAGATGAGTATATTTTAATTTCCTCTTATGTAAGTTCTTATATAGGGTGATGGTGTGGGGGTATGTGTTTTTGGTGGTTGTATGGTTCAATCATTTAGTCATTTCCATCTGTAACACCCCAGTTCCGGATGCCACCCAGGGGTGCCCCATACCTGGTCAGTCACATGGCCTCAAGCGCATTTCCTCGAATGCTAGAGGCTACCGACTACCAGCGAGGGCCTTGTATGTGATGGTGGGGAAACTATGCCCTCATTGGTAGAGTACACAATGGAAGTAGACAACACACAATAGCATAATTAGTAAATATCCAACAACAGTAGAAAATGGAAGACTAATAGAGAAACTACTGGAGCCAAAATATGTGTAAATGATGCATGATACATATATGTCTTGGAAATCATATAAACAAGACACAATTTTGAATACATTACTAAACCAACGTACAAAATAAAAACAGATGTGCAATTCCTTAGCATAGCAAGGCTTGGCTTGGTCTTATTCACTCCAGATCCAAAGTAATCATGTACCCGAAGTCGAAGGGTGCTTTCCCTTGTCTATACCTGCAACAAAATAATCTGTTTGGGCCCAAAATAATGGCCTAAATATGGTGTGACTATAAATTAAGGTATGCAACCACCCAAAGATATGTGCCTAATAGTCAGTGAGTATATGGTATGTAAAAGTACGGAATGCAGTAAACATGGAAGAACTAAGTCGAAAAAATCCATAGTTTAAGCATTCAAAACACCACACAACATGCAACAGAAAAATAGATAACACAACAGGTAACCCTCTAGGAAGTACCCATAGCCTAACCCCTCTGGTCCTACCTATAAAGTACAAGCAACCATCTGGGCGGCACACACAATCTCACCCCTCTGGTTCAGCTAAAGTATAGACTCTCTGGGGAAGCATTCACCATAAATTCCCCCTATATTCTCATATCGTACTAAAGGTGATATGGGAAGCACTCAACGTCAATTCTTCCTATGGACTATGTTTAGGAACTATAGACACTCTGGGGAAGCACTCAATGCCAATTCCCCCTATGGTCTCTCATCGTATAATTATTAGGAAAATCTGGAGAAGCCCTCAATGTCAATTCTCCCTATGGTCTGTACACTAAGTTCTCATGGCCCAATGTAAGTCAAACAAGCATAGCATCATGTAACCGCCACGGTAAACCACAAGAACTACTTGGCTAGCAGTCTACAACATAACAGAATATCAGAACAAAACTCACTCCATCCTACAATACTAGGCAGGGCAAAGCAAATAGCATCCTAACTGGAAAACAAGAACCAAATGTCAAAACAAGAAAAACATGCATGGGAAATACATCCAAATCACATAAAATCACCCTATTCTCAATCAATGATCATCTACTCAGGTATACCAGTATAGCAGAGAAACAACATGGTCAAAACGGTAAACACGCATTACCCCGTTCAAGGGTATTTGTGGAATTTTCATATAAAACTCAAATACATTCAACCGAAAGGCACAACCCACCTACCTCAGGGTTAGGAGATCAATATACTTGAACCTCAAATCTTTAATCTCCTTAGAACATTATAGATATATGTAAATTAATAAAACGTTCAACCCACGATAAATTGGAAATGAGGAGAAATTGGAAAACGATGCTCTAGAATAAGGAAGAGCATACCACTATGATTCCAATGGAACATAAGGCGGTCGATTCAAGGAACAGATGTGCGATCACGGGATCAGGGATGTCTTGGTGCCGTATGGGTGCTCCGGGACGTTTTGTCCGAAGAAGAAGACACCCCTGCCCATTAGACGTGACCCCGGTCCGTTTAATGAAAAAAACTACATGGTGTGTACTTCACAAGTATATGACATGTTCTTTCCCTTTCCATACTCTACATTAGGCGGCCTCTATGTCACCACACACGGCCATGTGTGTGGCCATGACACAGCCAGCACATGGCCTCCTACGGCAATAAAGTACACAGCGTGTACTCATAAAGTACACAATGTGTACTCATAAAGTACATGGAGTGTACTTAAAAAATTTCCAGAAACTCCTCTTTTCTCAAAAACTCTAGAAAAAGGAAAAACATACTGGAAAAGAAGATCTAGGTTCTTACAAACATTCAGCCTTAAAGAAATTCATCCCCGAATTTCTCTAGCACTATGTAGAAGAAGAAACCTCGAACAACTCTAGCCACTTTGATCATACATCAGCCTCCCTCTCCCAAGTCTCATCGTGTACTCGCTCGTGCTGCCATAGCACCCATACCAGAGTAACATACCATCCACATAGAACCTTCATACTATGATCGAAAATCTGTATAAGATGCTCCTCGAAAGATGCATCCAACTCCAACTCAACTTCCTCAGGTTGGAAAGCATGAGATGTGTCTAAATGTATCATCGAAACTGAGAAACATGGAAGAAGTCATGAAAAGCCTGGTAACTCTGAGGTAACTGCAACTGATAGGCAACCGGCCCAACTCTCTCCAACACCTCAAATGGCCTGACACACCTTAGTGAAAGCTTACTCTGTTTCCTAATCCTCTTGTGTCCCATCCATGGTGTGACACATAGAAAAACCTGATCCCCAGCCTCGAAATCTAGGGGTTGTCTCCACTGATCAACATAATACTTCAGAAGTGACTGTGTTGTAGCCACCCTCTTACGAATCAACGTTATCTACTATATGCTCTCCTAAACAACATGAGGTCCCAACAAAGATGCCTCTCCTGCCTCCAACCAAAATAAAGGTGAACGGCATGGCCTACCGTACAAAGCCTCATAAGGTGCCATATGAATAGTCACTTAAATGTTATTATTGTAGGCAAACTCCAAAATAGGTATATGCTTCTCCCAAGAACCTCGAAAATCCATAATTCATGCTCGGAGAATATCCTAAAGCACCTGAATCGTATGCTCGGACTGTCCATCTCTCTAGGTATGGTAAGTTGTACTCAAAAGTACCTATGTTCCAAAATATTTCTAAATCCCTTTCCAGACCTGAGAAGTATAACGGGTACCCCTGTTTGAAACAATGGAGTGTCGAACTCCATGCAGAAATTTAATCTCTCGAATGTATAACTGTCCCATTTCATCAACACTGAAGGTCTCTTTAATTGTAAAGAATTGTTAAACCTTCATGAGTCTATAAATTACTACCCAAACTACGTCATTACCTTGAGGTGGACTCAGTAAACCAGTTACAAAGTCCATCGCAACATCATTCCAATTACACTTGAGAATGGGTAACTGCTGTAAAATACATGTTGGTCGCTGATGCTCTGCCTTCACCTGATGACAATTGGAACACCTCATGATGAAACCAACAATGTCCCCCTTTATACCTGTCCACCAATACTGATGGTGTAGATCACGATAAATCTTGGTGACTCCAGGATGAACTTCCCAAACTGAGGAATGAAAGTCCCACATTAGTTGCTCGCATATATATGTTGGCACCCATACATCTCCTTAGAAATGCAAGAACTCATACTTGCCTATGGTCCACCCAGTAATAGGATCCTCTCTTGAAACGCTTTCCCATAGTACTAGGCCTTCAAAATATGATGGCTTCCTCATTCGTATCTGATCAATAAGTGTAGAGGTAACAACTATTGAAGATAGAAAAGTTTAACTCTATCTATCGTGCACCTACAAATGCATATGAGAGAACAGAGCCATAAGTTGCCACTCACTGCTAGCCTCGCGAACTGCATGTATCTGAGTCCTCCTTCTCAACGTATCAGCCTATATATTGCCTTACCTAGGCATATAATAAAGCTCAATGTCAAAAGACTGAAAGTACTCAACCCACCTTCGCTGTCTCAAATTCAGATCACGCTGAGTGAAGATATACTTGGGACACTTTTGGTCGGTGAAAACATCAAAGTGCTCTCCCATATGATAATGCCTCAAGCAGCATCGGGAATGAACAACAACTACCAACTCCAGATTGTATGTTGGGTAATTCCTCTCATGTGGCCGCAACTGTCGAGACCCGTACGCAATGACTCCATCTCCCTGCATAAGCATAGACCCCAGCCCGATACATGATGCATCATAGTAAACAATATAGATCATTCCCATCTCTGGCAAGACTAGTATCAATGCTGAATTCAAACCCCCTTTCAACTCTTGAAAGGATGACTCACAAGAATCTAACCATAAGAACTTTTCTAGCTTCTTGGTCAGACCTGTCAGTGGTGCTACCAAGCGTGAAAGGTTCTGTATGAAACGTCTGTAGTATCCAACCATCCCTAGAATACTCCACACCTCAAATACGTTCTTTGGATGCTCCCAGGAAACTACTGCTCTCACTTTCTATGGGTTTACTAACACTCTTGTCTCTGATATAACATGACCCAAGAAGTGAATCCAGTCTATCAAAAAGTGACACTTTGAAAGCTTATCATATAACTGATACTCCCTAGGTGTACTCAAAACGATCTTAAGATGGGTATCATGGTTGTGTCGAGTGTGAGAGTACACCAAGATATCATCCACGAAAACAACCATGAAAGAATCCATGTATGGATGGAACACGCAGTTTATCAGTTCCATGAAAACTACTGGTGCGTTCGTGAGACCGAATGGCATAACCAAGTACTCATATAGACCATACCTGCTCTTGAATGCGGTGAGAGGTATATCAGATGGTCTAATGAACAACTGATGATAACCTAACCTCAAGTCAATCTTCGAGAACACCCGGGCACCTCGAAGTTGATAAAAGAGATCATCGATCCTAGGCAACGGATATCGGTTCTTGACCGTCAACTACTTCAACTTCTGATAGTCCACACAAATCCTAAGGGCAATGTCTACCTTCTTTGCAAACGGAACAGGCGAACCCCAAGGAGAAGTACTGAGTCAGATGAAACCCTTAGCATGAAACTCATCCAACTGCTTCTTGATCTCCTTCAACTTAGGTGTAACCATCCTATATGGAGAAATTGACACTGGTGACACTCCTGGCACAAGATCAATAGAAAATTCTACCTCATTCTCTATAGGCAAACTTGAAAAGTCCTCTGGAAAGACATCCCTGAAGCGATCCAGCACTGGAGGAAAGTCTAACTGTGAAGTTCCTTGGTCATCCAGATAAAGACTAGCAATCTGGGCTGTAACTACTCCCAACCCCTAATGCTCTAGACCTGCTCTGCTCTCCTGGACATCCAACTTTCCCTTATGAAGAAAAGACCCACCCTTTGGTGATATGAAACTCACCCTACGGCGATAACAATCGACGAGTGCCTGGAAAATAACAAGTCAGTCCATTCTAAGAAGGACATCATGACATGTCATCTCCAGAACATAATGATCCCAAAGGAAGTGACACCCACCAACCTCAAGAGTAAACTCCTTGCACTTACGTACACTAGATGTTATTGTCCCCAACAGAGTGTTTACTGTCAAAAAAATGGTATAAGAAAATATACAGATCCCAAGGCTCTCCACAACAATGACAAGTATAAAGATTAGGATAGAACTAGTATCGAAAAGAGTTGATGATAAAACTGAGGAAACTAGGATCTTACCACAAACTGTAGAGGGGCCGAGATCCTGTTCCTGATGGGTCTGCTCTACTACAAAATTCTGGCCAGCTCCGTGACCCTGTGACCCTGCCTGACTACTCTGAGCTGATCCACCCTACTATCGTTGGTGGCCTGATGACTGACCACTGTGGTCGTGACCTCCACCTTGGCCTGAACGGTGGAAGAACTCTAGTTCACAGACTATTGAGAAATTGGAGGAGCTTCTCCTTTATGTGGAGTCATATATGAACCCTTGTCACTAGATTCTAGTGAAAAGAGCTAACAGAAATGATGAAGGTGCACCGACTTTCCATAAGATCGGCACTCCACTAGGACTCTCTAGCACTGCGGCCTCATATGCCCATTTCTCCTACACTGGTAGCACACCACATGGCTACTAGAAAATGCATCCCCCCAACTCAGATCTCCCGGTGTAGTCTCCCTGTGGCGCTTCCAGCTATCAGCTAGTGGATCACTAACCCTAGATGTCAAGCCTCCCTAGCTCACAACTCTGTATTCCCTCATATTTCATTCCGTGATTAGTGCTTGGTTGACAATGGAAGTGATGGAAGTCCAACTGAAGATATTCAACTGAGAGCGGATATCCTGTCTGAGGCCATCCTCGAACTTCCTTTCTTGGAATAACCCATCTCTTCCTAGGAATGGTGTGAAGTGCTGAAGCTTGGTGATATGAGAGGATTACTTCATAATCGATAGGGTACCCTTCTCAAGGCTCATAAACTTTCGGGCTTGGTCGTCCCTCAGGGTCTCCAAATAGAAGTAGTCATAGAAGATGCGATGGAAATCCTCCCAAGCCATAACCTGCTGAAGACCTGTCTATGAGATCATATCCCACCATATCTTGGAATAATCATGTAGAATATAGGTAGAGAGATTCAATCTACTCTCTAGAGGCGTCTCCAGATGCTCAATGATCATCTGCAAGGCTTCGAGTCATGACTCTGTAGCCTAAGGTCCTCCTTCCCCTAAGAAAGTGGGAGGATGCTGCTGCTGGAATACCCACGTCAAATCATCCATCAACGGGGAAGGAGGCTGTGCTCACTGAAAAGGATACATCATACTCATGAAGCCTTCCCTAAACTATGCATCAACACCGGTAACAGGTATAACTACTGGTGCTAAGACTGGAACAACAGGAGGATCTGCAGGTGGTCCCTGATCAGCCATGTCTGGTGTCTAATCACCGCCTGGAAACTGGTGTACAACTGGAGGATGTCTCGTTGGCATGAATTTGTATGGTCAAGCACACAACATAGATCAGAATTATTATGGACTTAAAACAAGGAGTGTAATAAGATAACAAGAGGAAGAAAACATTCATGTTTTAAAAAACATGACTACATGGCATGTACACTACCTAGACGGTGTGTTCCATGAACACATTCACATGGGCGTGTACCTTTTCCTAAACTGGTCTTTTAACACCCTAAACACACATCTTGTTCTCAAAACACACAGCGTGTACTTGAATCCTCTTCCCCTGCCCAGGTCCTTCTACATGGTTAAGCGACACGACTCTCCTAAGACAAGACTACACGGAGTTTTCAAGGTAGACACGGTGTGTATTGGACAAGATTCACCTAGCTCGTGTTGTTAGTGACACGGTCAGACACACAGCTCAAACTAAAAGGCGTGTTCCTGACAGACACAGTGTGTATGTGAAAGGATAACACAAACCCGTGTTGTTCATGACACGGCTGAGTACCTGGGTCAGACTACACGGTGTGTTCAAGGGGAACACAGAGTATATAAGAAAAGACTCCACTGACTCGTGTTGTTATATACACAGTCAGGTTCCTAGGATTATGCTACACGACGTGTTCAACACGTACACGCTGTGTTTCCACCAGACTTTTCCCATCCCGTGCTTCTTCTCACACGACCAACGACATGGTCAGAGACTACACGACATGTACATAAAGTACACAACATGTACTAAAAAACTATTTCTTCTCGAAAAGAAGAACACATGGTGTGTACTTAACATTACATTGCGTGTATTCTGGGTTTTCCCAGACAGTAAGCCTCAGAAACTACTATGAAACCCAGAAAACACTGAAACAAGCATTGAAAGTACCAAATTCTAATCTGTGAGGTCCCATACTCCCCGAAAATGATAGGTTTACACCCTATACAAGTTATAAACATGAATACATTGCAATGATCCACCAACTTCTGGTCCTTGAGGGACCATAGCACCTCAAGACCCAAAGTTTTTCATTCATTCAAACAAAACATTACATGCAATTCCCTATCAAACAACAGGTATCTCTATCAAGGCATCTATCACAACAACATGCGTATTCTACACAACATCTATCACAACAACATGCAATCGATAATGCGTCCTAGATGACAAAGAAAGAATGCATGGATTGTGATTTCTATCAAGTGCCTATATGATTCATGAGATGGCATACCCTCATCTCATCGGGATGTGATAGAAATAAAACCTCAATAACATCAACGGTAACCGCACAAAACATGTGAATCACCCAAAAGTGAAATCAAATCAACTGTAAAATTGCAATCTAGAAGAATTGCAATAATGAGGTAGATTATATTTTCTTTGTAAATGGGTTAGATAATCCCAGGCATAGATTATTACCAAGTACCAATTCCATCCTATCAATAACTATAGGCTCCAAACAATAAGTTAAGTGAAAATATTACCTCTAATACCACATTGTAACGCCCTGGTTCTGGAAGCCACCTAGGGGTGCCCCGCACCCGGTTGGTCACATGGCCTCAAGCGTATTTCCTCGAATGCCAGAGGATTCCAACTAGCAGTGAGGGGCTTGGATGTGATGGTGGGGAAACTATGCCCTCACTGGCAGAGTACACAGCAGATGTAAACAACACACAATAGTGGAAGCAGTAAATATCCCACAACAGTAGACAATGGAAGACTATTATAGAAACAACTAGAGCCAAAATATGTTTAATGATGCACGATACATATATGTCTTGAAAAGCATCCAAAAAAGTCAAAATGATGAATACAATACTAAACCGAAGTACAAAAGAAAAATAGATGAGAAAATCCTTAGCATCGCAAGCCTCGACTTGGTCCCATGTTCTCCAGCTCCAAAGCAATCATGTACCTGAAGTTGAAGGGCGCTTGTCCTTGTCTATACCTGCAGAAATATAATCTTTTTGGGCCCAAAAGCATGGCCCAAATAGGGTGTGAGACTAAATACCAGTAGGCAACCACCTGAAGATCTGTTCCTAACAGTCAGTGAGTATATGGCAGGTAAAAGTACAGAAAGTAGTAAACAAGGAAGCACTAAGAGTAAACAATGTATAGTTTAAGCATTCAAAACACCCCACAACAAGAAAAAAAAACAGATTTCAAAATAGGTAACCCTCTAGGAAGTAACCATAGCCTAACCCCTCTGTTCCTACCTATCAAGTACAGGAAACCCTCTTGGTGGAACACACAGTCTCACCCCTCTAGTTCAGCTGAAGTACAGACTCTCTGGGGAAGCACTCACCGTCAATTCCCCATATAGTCTTGTATCATTATAAATGAACTATGGGGAAGCACTCAACATCAGTTCCCCCTATGACACATGTTGAGGAACTACATACTCTTTGGATAAGAACTCAACATCAATTCCCCCTATGGTCTCGGATCGTATAATTATAAAGACACTCTAGAGGATCCATCAACATCAATTCTCCCTATGTTCTATACCCCAGGTTCTCACAACCATGTGTAAGTCAAGAAAGCATAGAATCATGTAACGACCAAGGTAATCCTCAAGAAATAATTGGATAGCATTCTACATCATAACAACATGTTAGAATAAAAGTCACTCTATCCTAAAATACTAGGCATGAAAAGAAAACAGTAGCTTAACAGGAAAACAAGACCCAAAGGTCAAAATAGGCAAAAACTTGCATGGGAAATTCATCCCAACACAAAGAATCACCCTATTCTCAATCAATGGTCATCTACTCAGCCATACCAGTATAAAAGAGAAACAACATGGTCAAAACGGTAAACACACAATACCCCATTCAAGGGTATTGGTGGAATTTTCACATAAAACTCAATGAATGTCAACTGAAAGGCACAAACCACCTACCTCAGATTTAAGAGATCAATATACATGAACCTTGAAGCTTGAATCTCCTTAGAACATTGTAGATCTATGAAAATGAATAAAACATTCCACCCAAGATAACATCGAAAAGAGGAGGAATTGGAAAACAATTCTCTAGAAGAAGGAAGATCTTACTGTTGTGATTCCAATGCAACCAAAGACGGTCCATTCAGAGAACAGATGTGTGATCAGGGAATTAGGGAATTCTTGGCACCGTACAGGTGCTCTGGGACGTTTTGGCCAAAGAAGAAGACACCCCTATCCATTAGACGCGACCCCGATCCGTTTAATGAAAAAAAGAAAATACACGGCCTGTACTTTTGAATTACATGGCATGTACTTTCCCTTTACATACTCCACTTTAGGCAGCCTCCACATCACCCCACATGACCATGTGTGGGGCCATGAAATGACCAGCACACAGCCTCCTTAGGTAACTAAGTACACAACCTGTACTCATAAAATACACGACATGTACTTCAAAAATTTCCAGAAACAAATGTTTTCTCAAAAACTCCAGAAAAATGAAAAACCATACCTGAAAAGAAGATATAGGTTCTTACACCATCCTCCCACCCATTGGTGTGATTCAAAGGTTACAGTTGGTACATCATTTTAAATTCCATTTCTTGGGATTTCTGTGGGAATGTGAATTGGAAATAAGGGTGAGAACCCATTAAACAATGGTCTCACTATAATTTTTATCCCAATTTGGAGAAGAAATATAAAGAAGAAAAAACAAGAAAACACTTAATTATATTTGTGTTAAATTTAGTGGCAAGTAGACTTTTCTCCTTGATAACAACGCTAACTTCATCACGTGATTTTCGTGCGTCGTTGTCAATTTTTTTCTAGTTTACTCCTAATATTGCCTAGTGGCTGACCCAAGTCATCTCTCAAGGATAAAGGGTAGGGAGATTCACTATCCTAGAACATGTGTATATTTCTTCTGTTTTATTAATTTTAAATTCATCCAAATTGAATTTCTTTGTTTTATTTTGATTAAATAAAATTAAAACAAAGTGACAAACACAATATCGGTATAAAGGGGTAGAATCCATGGTTGAACATAAAAATTCATTACTATTAACTAGTTCTCATATGAAAATGTATTCAATATCATTATTCCATTATAATACTATAAAAAAATTCTGAATATTAATATATATAATAGAAATATCCCCTAATACATCCATTTCCACCTTCTCTATAGTGAAGAGGCAATGAACACACTTAATCATGGAATTAGCTATCTCAACACCAAATCAATCATATGCCATTTATACCCCAATCCAAAGTGATCCGCTATTATGAAATGTGAACTGAGATAGATAGAGAGATAATATTTGATAAATATGAGGATGAAATATCTCATTAGAGAGAGAATATTGAAACAATCGACCAGGTTCTCCAAATTTACTACAACATCAAGTATGGAATTCATATTATAAATAAAGAACATAGTTATAGTGTGATCTCCACCAGTGTTCTATCCCTTGGGTTAGTTATCAATGATTTTAAGTTTTAATAGATCATGTTATAGTGTGGTTAATTGTAAAGAAAATAGAGAAATAGTAGTGATGATAATGACTTAGTAAAATTAATCAAATATAAAATGAAAAATTAAATTAAAAATGGAAAAAGAAAGAAATTACAATATATGAAAAACCTAATCAATAGATACAGAATGAATCTATTGGGGTAGGGTGGGAGATATTTTTATAGACCAGGTGTGATAGTAACATCTTTCTCACAATCAGTGTCGAGGCAAGTTTTGACTTCAGCTTGATGGATACCATGTGTCATAGTGGACCTTCAAGATTAATTATACCGACACATACTTTCCCCATGATTGTGCATGAATCTAGATCTATTCTATTTATTTAAGGATATATTAGAATTCATATGTTTCTTGAACTTGGTGCACATGATAGTTCTTTAAAAAGTATTTTTGCTAAGGTTTGGATGAATTTTGACTTCAATGCTGGGATCGGGAAACCGAGTTTAATCTTAGACATCACCACATATACAAAAATAAGTATTATTATTTATATATAGTATATATTTATATATATAGATATATGTTTATTATTATATAAATATATATATTCTTTTTTAATAATGTATATATATATATATATATATTTATTTATTTTGTTTTTAGTTTTGGTATGGAAGGAGGTCTTAATCGAGGTGGCCTCTCCTATAAAAATTGACTGGCCTTCTCCTTCATGTGGAGGCACTCCATCTATTTCTCAATAGTCAGTGGTTATTATCATATTCCAATTCAGTGGTGATTCAGTCTTCTCCTTTGGGTGGTTGTGGACTTGGTTTCTTGAATTTTCAATGGAACACGGTGAATAGAGGGTGATCGACTTGGATCGGTGGTGTTCAGACATTATTCTATAATAGGGGTAGTAAGATCCTATTTTTCTTGGTGGATCATGAGTTTCGTTTCTCAGATGGGTTCATCCTCGCACTTCAGTAAGTTCCTCTGTCTCTTTCTTTTGCTTCAGATCTATAGGTGGGGGAGACTAGATCAGGCATGGAGGTTCTCAAATTTATGGTGTTCTTCATCTCTCATTGTGGTTTTCATAGATATGAAATTCTAATGTGTCATCTGTTCTTTGATTTGGATGATTTGGTGGATGAGGTGGCTAGTGATCTCAGGGTAGAGAGGAGAAAAATAGGGTCTTGGGACTACCATGAATGGAAGTATGGTCACCATGGTGACCATGAGAAGGTGGATCTTGCAAAGGAGACTATGATGACCATGTAGGAGGCTTGTGGTAGGGTGGTAAAGGGATTCCCAATGTCACTATGATGAACGTGATATGGAGATGTAGACTGAGGGGGTGGAATGAAAGGGTGTAAGGAGATCTTCACGATCAATTTTTTGACTATGATTGAGGGTGTAATAGTTTTTTGATGATTAGTAGACAGACTATGAAGATGTTTTGTGGTAGGTAGACGAGAATGTCATGGTGAGCTATGTACTGTTAGTGTGTTGACTATGCAAGTTATTTACATCATTTCTCAACCTAAATAAAAAAATTAACCATTCCGGGAACAATATCGAACTAATATATAAATGGCGACAAATAAATTAAAACAAAATAATAATTTTGAATGAAAATTATAAATTACTTTCAAATTAATTTTAATTTAATCAATTTACACAATTTATAATCATATTCATTAAATTTAAAATAATAATTTCTCAATTCAACTTCAAAATCTAGATTTCATTTAATTCAAGAAACGATTTAATCAATTAAAAATAAAACAGAATTCGTTGATGGATTTATATTCCAAATTGACGTCTATAATTAAATTATAGATGCCTACACTTTTAAATTCAATGTTTTAGAAATAATTTTCAAAATTAGATGTATGGGTTCATCAATTTATTTCTAGTGAGGAATAAAATTAATAAGGATAATTAATTTTATCCATTAATCAATTAAGTCCCAAAATTCTCAAAAGTTACAGAATCTATTGTTTTACTCATGAATTGAATTAAAATTTTGGGTATTTTCGATGAATAATAGATAAAAATTGTTAAAATTATAACTCAAATAATATTTCTAGAGAAGGGTGTTGGATACGTAGGGTTTTTTGATACCTCAGTGGCCAGACTTGGAAGTGCTCTGATGTAGAGGTAAGAGGTGATTGCCTATGGGTCCCAACAGTTGGTACCACGTGATTAGAACTATAAAAAAGATGATCAAGATCTAGCAGTGATAGTCTTTACCTTGAATATAAGGAAAAAATACCTTATGGGTGAGTATTTTATCGTTTCTTCTGACCAAAAGATTCTCAGGTATATCTTCTGAAAAAATGATCTTAACTTGAGATAGAGGAGATGGATAATGTTCCACTAGGATTATAACTTCTCAATAATATATACTTATGGGAAGTATAACATGGTGGTAAATTCTCTAGTTAGATGATATTGTTCATAGTTTTTAGTTGAGGTGTTAGAATAGTTAGCCTCATTGCAGTTTTCTTTATTGTGTGAGGATGGTGTAGTTAACCTCTAGTTTATGGTTTTTACCCCACTACTTCTATAGTATAATAGAAGGATTAGTTTTAAGAAACAAATAGTGATAGCTTGTGTATTTTCATATCTTCTAGATGTTATACTGATAGATTCTCTAAAGGTGGGTAACATGTTTTCCTTTTTAGAGGATAAATGTTGGTACTAGTGTCATTGCATGAGGTGGTTCTGAGTGAGTTTCATACTTGGAACTTGGTGGTACATATAGGTGTATAATAAATGTATCAATATCTTTGGTGTCAATTATAGTTTCCTAGGATGAAGGAGTGTGTAACAGAGTTTGTCTCTCAGTGTCTCACTTGTCAGTAGGTGAAGGATGGGCGCTGATTTCCAACGGGTTTAGTTTAAACCCTCGAGATACCATAGTGGAAGTGGGATAATATATCTATGGAATTTGTGATGAATTTAACAGGAATTTTTTGGGGAAATAATTTTATCTAGGTGATCTTAGACAAACACACTAAGTCAACCCACTTCCAATCAATCCAAGAGAAGGTTTCAATAGAAAGATTGGGATGCCTTTATGTGTAGAATTTAGTCCTTCTTCATGAAGTTACCTTGATGATCATTTCACACTATGATTATCACTTAACATCACAATTATGGAGAGGATTGTATGGGGAATTTGAGACTCAGTTTCATTTGATCACAGTGTTTCACCCCTAGATCAACAACTAGAATTAGTGGACCATTCAGTTTCCAGAGGACACACTACTAGCTTGTATTTTGGACATTAGTCATAGTTGGTAGAATCACCTAACCTTGGTGGAATTTCTGTACAATAACACTAACAATTCCATCATCAGAATGAAATTATTTTTTCCATTGTATGGTAGAACATGTAGGTCACCACTTGGTTAGACTAATCCATGTGAGTCGGTACTCATGCGGCTAGAGTTGGTGAAAGTGATGGTAAAGAAGATAAAACCATTCAGGGGAAGATGAGGACTTCCCAAAGACATCATCCGTCATATGTGGTCAACAATAAAGGAATTTGAATTTTTGGAGGTATACCATGTGTTCCTTAAGGTCTCACCTTGATGTGGATTATAGAGATTTTTTAGGATGATAAGTTATCTCGAAGATTCATTGGCCCTTTCTAGATACTTTGTAGTGTTGGTGTGGTGGAAAATGCTTATCCCAATCATCTTAGTTAGACTAGGTACATGAAGTTTTCTTGGTGTTATAGATGAGGAGGTATGTGCATGTCTCATCTAACATTTTTGATGGGGTGATATAGAAATTGAGGATCGATCTACCATTAAAGAGTACCTGGTAAGTATTGAGGATTGACAAGATAAGATTATTCATAGGTGATCTATTCCATTAGTAAGTTTCCAGTAGAAGGACATAAATCATTAGGAGAGATCCTAGGATAGGAAGGCCTAGATAGGACTGAGTACCTTCATATTTTTATTTATGATTTTAGATTATTGGAACTAAAATGCATATGGTGAGGAGAATGTAACATATCAATTTTTTCCTTGTAAGACTTTAAAATATTTTATGATTTTTTGGATCCAAGCATAAAGACAACGTGAGATTTTTAGGCTCGGTGAGCCTTGATGATGATATAATAAAAATATTATGCTTATATTTTTTATTAAATAATTGAATAACATCTAAATGGGGACTCATTTTGGAAATATTAGACTTTTGTAGAGTCTAGAATGTGGGGTTTACTGTAGGCATGACATAACCTTTGTTGGTGTTAGGGGTTTGGTTAAAATGTGGTCATGGATGAATTAGTGAATTCATTCATTCATTCATTAATTCATTTTATATAAACAAGATCCCTCTATATAATCCCAGTTATATCAAAATCATAGGGTTATTTGTATAACCCTAGGGATTGAGAGGAGAGTGTTAAGGAGCATTGGCGGATGTTAGGATCATGGATAATTGATCAGAGTAAGGCATGGATCACCAATGACAACATATTTCATGGATACCACCAATAAAGAAAACAAAAATCTATTTTTCATCAGTGATAAATCCAAAATAGAGGAAGAACATTTTTTATGTGAATTTATTCCCATTTGTTTATCCCCTAGTGAATGTGAATTAATTATTATGACATTGTTTTGTAAGTTGATCGTGTTGTGTGAGTTTTGAATTATCTTACTGTAAATTGGAACATGATTTTGATTTTATAATCCTCCTGATTCATAATATTTATAAAAATTGATTGAGGAAAACATGAAAATTGTATAAGTTTCCTTCCTCATGTATTTTTCATGCATATCTCTCTTCGTTCTCTATGAGATCATCATCAGTATTTTATTTGGTTGGTGATTTGACAAATACCAAGTGAATTATCATTTCAAGATCGATATTTAGTGAAAGGAATCATTATCACTTGTTTGAGATGGATATTTATGGTATGGTTTTGGTGTGTGACGAAACTACACTGACCAGGATTGGATTTGGAGGCCCCTATTTGTGATTGGTGTGAACCGTGAAACATGGTTTGATGGGAGTAAAATCATAATTGGATGGTGAGGATGAAATCTTGAGAAAAAATGACAGAATTATTGTTCCACCATATATCCAAGTCTCATAGGTGTGATTGGTGATAGAAATTATAGAGATAGTGAAATGGAAGAACATGTGGAACAATATAAAATTTCTATGAAATTTCAAACTACACAATGTGTAGTCCCATGAACACATGTCGTGTATTACCCCTTCTACAGTACTGGGGTTTACATGTAGACAAAAGTATCACATTCCATGTGAAATGTGTCACATTTCATGTTACCTAGTGTTGGTATCTCTGTGTGTACCCTAGGATTACACTATCACATACACGTCCATGGTAAACAGGCACAACCCGAATTACACAAGCACAACCAGATAAACACAGGTAGGGGATAGCGGCAGACTGAGGGGCAAATTGACCTCTACACACTATAGACTCCCAGTACACACTATTTATATGATGTAATACAGGACTTTGAGATATGAAGACATGAGTATAGTTGGTATAATTAATAAATACCACATATTTTTTCAAGGAAAGTTGAGGCCCTCCACCTCTTCGATTTATACAATTTTTGGAACACCCCACAATTTTATAGTATGTTATCTCATTAAAGTAATTCAATAGCTTATCCTACACGAAACACCGAGTTTGAATGCACCAAAACTTACCAAAATAGTCATTAAAAAAGCAGTTATGAATAGTATTAACTGCATTTTGAATCTTATATACTCTATATAATTTTAACACCCATATTATGTGTTTCTTAGACATAATATAATAACAATTTCAATTTATCAGATAAAGGATGTATTTTTCAAAAATGAAATTTTACCGCTTACTAATGGTGATTTTTTTAAATTCAATATCTGAAAGTTTTTATTAAATTTGACAAAATAAACTACTTATTTATATGTGGTACAGAAAAATTTATTTTCGGAAACCTTTTGGTACTTTTTTGATAACTTTCATATTTTGACGAAGAGTGAAAAACACTATGTTTTAATTGAAAACAAATTTTTTAATCGAAAAAATTTTATATGTTAAATTATGAATTTGAATAGTTTTGAAGTATAATTAGATTATTTCTTTATCATTTAATACAATTTATGTCAATATAAGTAATTTCACATTTAAATCTGACATAAACACATGTCAATCTTTTGATAGTTTTATGTTTTTTAAAAACTTGCTTTATGGTTGTGACAACGAGAATTAATTTTAAATTAATAAATGAAACGTCTATGTTCTGAATTTGGTAAAATGGACTTCATTTTTTAATCCAGAATATCAAAATTATCTTTGGGTAAATTTTTGGTTTTTTTCTGAAAACATTCAATTTTGATGAATAGTTGAAAACACTGTGTTATTGGTTAAAACCAACTTTTTATTTAATTAATTATTTATTTTATTTAAATTTATTTTTGTTCAAAATAGATACATAATACCTATAGAAGTTCAATGTAATTAATTGGAGTCATTTTATAATAAGATTAGATATATAAAAATTTTATTGTACTTTTTACCGTCTTTTACCCACCTCCTAGGAGCATTTGCAAATTTGCATAATACATAAGTTACCACTTCTGTGAGTTGAATTTCAAAAATATAAGAGACACGGTTGATATATGTAAGCAAAATGTGGTTCAATAACATGAAAATAATTTTTGGTAAATAGTATTTTTTGACTTTTATTTACCACGGTTAAAGTAAATAGGTTAATTAAGGGTAAAATGATATCATAATTACCTTAACACATGTCCTAATTCTATTGGATAAGTTTATTTCGAGCAAAAAAAACCTTATAAATAAAATATTATCCTCTTTGGTCCACTTGGATTAGATTAGGACATTTATTATTATTTTATTTAAAGAAGAGTTAAAAGAGTTAAATTCAGAGTTTAATAACCAAACCTTTTTAAATATAGGGTTATACATAAGATAAATTCGACTATATATATTCATTAAAAAGATAAAAATATTTCCTATATAATGGTATTTTATTTATAATTTTTAGACATTAAATAATTTAATTTATTTATGATACAATGATGATGCCATAATTACCTTATTAAAGAAATATTAAAATAATTAATATTATAAATATCCAAATAATTGTAAATTGACACTTATGATGAATTAACCTAATTTTATAGGTTAATATGACATGTTATAGTTGATTATTCATTTTTTTAAGTAATCATGGTGTTATGATTTTCACAAAAACCAAATACTAAATAGTGTCAAAATTGACATAATTGAGTTTTTAAAATAAATAATAATGTATTAATATATATATAATATTCGTAAAAATATAAGGATCAGCCAAAAGACATAGATAAGGTTATATATATTCATAAATAATCACTTGGGGTTCTCTTGGTAGTTTATAGTAAGTTTATTATCCATATAATATAATATACAAAGAGACATTGTAAATGTCAAACTAGTTAACTAAGAGTTAAATCAAAAGGATAATGTTAATACGGAAACCTAAACCTATATAAAACCTATTTTTTGATATTTCTTCGACCCATCCGCACCTTATCATATAAATAAATCATTTTTTAGCCAATACAAACCAGAAATGATTTTATTATAAAATAATATTTCCAGCTTTTCCTAAAGTGACCCTCACCTCTCTTATAAAAGGGTTCTTCCACTTATCTCAAAATCATACCTCCAAAGCCATTTTTCTCGGCCAAGATCTTCACCAATATCCTCCCAAATTCCCTCCCTTCATCATAGAGTCATTATTTTTCTGAGAAATCCAATATAATGATCCCTTTTGATCAAATCAAAATGAAGAACCTGAAGAAGAGGTAAATATTTCATCACCACTTTCAAGTTCTTTTCTTCTTCCACTTCCTCTTTCTTTGTTGTTTCCATTCCAAAAAAATAAATCAAGTATATTATATATACTGTGATGTTATTATAAAAATGGTAAAATAATATTCATTATTCTATCCATCATATGAAAGAAAAAGTCGCCATATGTGCGTACGTACGTCTTACCGTCTCTACGTCGTGGTGTAGTTTGTTATTCAAACACTTCATTATTTGGATGGGTATAATAATGAGTATAACTAATTTAAATAATAATTATAACATGTTATTTATTTTTATATTTTATATATCATCCAATTACATACTATTTCACCAACAATGTACTGATATTGTCGCTCGTGCGTATGTACGGATTACCGTCTCCACACACACCATGAGATTCATTCCCCATCATAATCATTCAAAAATAATTTTCATTCTATGATTAAAAATAATTTTTAATAACATAATATAATTTTGTATGTGAATAAAATACACCATATCCATAACAAACATGGATTATGTAACCGAACATATAAAGGAAAACAGATCAATTAATACCAGAAACGATGATATTACTAAAATATTATTAACAAAGCGATATTAGAGGATAATCTATGATATCTTAGTTATGTATATTGTTTTTTTATAATTTAATAACAATTATTTAACTATTATACATGAGGTTAAAGTAACCTTGACCAAGGAAAAGTACAAGGTAAGGGTTAATTTCACAATTTCTTTATTATCCGTGGTTGTATTTACGTAAGTATCTACTATGACCTCTTTATCATCCACATCCAGGTTTTCTTAAAAATGTATTTCAAAACATTTTTAATATGTACTATTATATGGGTTAAATTCATTTATACCCTTATTTTACCTTATATGTTTTTAAAGGAATCTTTCCACCGTTTTCCAAACAAGGTACTTTATGACATTTTTGACAAAATTAAGGTAAGAATGTTTTTTTTAACTTATACGGCGGGTGAGGCTATTTTCCACCCTTATAACATCATTGAAGATTCCCTTATGATCTTATAAGAATATTTTCAAAGTAAATTTTTTTCTTTTATAATTATTTGACTCTTAAAATGTTTCAAAATAGAAAGAGGTATTTCTTTCAAATAGTTTTCATTTCATCTATCTCCACATCGTTTGATGGATTTTAAACTTGTTTATAGTTGATTAATTACGATAAAAATATTCCATATTTTATTAAAGGTTTTGTGATATGTCTTACTTTGGATGAATTATTTTTATACCATTCATGGTTTATGGTTAAAGTGTTGACATTTCGTATGCTAGTTTTAATACGAATGTTTATGTTATGTTTCAACCTTTTCATATGAGGAAAGTATTGGACTTAGTATGTGATGGGTGGAGCCGACAATAGATCATAGATGAATTGATAGGTCTCATGAGACAATTAGACATGGAATTCGCTGAGTCCTTTATCAATTTGATATATGATTTGGCCGAGGCTTTAATCATTTTTAGACGTCTTGGCCAAGGCCTTGACCAAATGTTTCAGAATGTCCAACATTATACATTCCCACATTATAAAAATAATATTGATGGCTCATGTGGTTATTTGACTAGTAGAATAACCATGACTATGTTTTATTATGGAATTATTTACTCAAATCATATTTCTACCATAAAGTGTTCATGTTTATTATTTTTAAAGGAATGTGTTTTCAATTATTCACTATGCATATTGATTATGTTATCTTCCTCCAAATTGTTTACCCTCACTGATCATCTGATCTCACCCCTTTCTTATGTTTTATTTTCCTAGGATTCAATAGAATTGTATTATGATTGATATGAAGGGTGAAGCTAGAAGGGAATAATGGCATTATCAGAGAACAATCTATGCTGTATTTTATGTCTAAAATTGTAATGTGAAGTTGATCTATGTAATCTATTTCCATGAATACTAAACTGATTGGTCTTTAGGGACATGATTTCCTTATATGATGCCAATGTTATGTAATAATTCTTCGACTCTAGGTAACTGTGGTTGGGGAATTACAGTTTTTTTTAGAGGAAGTTTAGTAAAAACCTTGGAAACTAGATTTAGAAAAACTCTGATTAGAGAACATTACCCTAAGATAGAATTTGGGGATTAATATAGAATAACTTCCTAGAATTTTTTTACTTTAGATATTTGGTGAGTCTTCCAAGAAATACATCCCTGTCTAGATATGAGCAGGTATAGGTGGCTCTAGCATAGATATACCTAGGGGTAACACACGAAAACACCACATTGATCTAGACTCGAACGGGAACTCGTGCACGACAACTGGTCTTGCTGCACTCTTGGTTACGAAACTCCCATGGGATATGATTTGGATAATTATAATTTTATTTAAGAACTATTATGAAATATTTATGAGTATATACCTCCTCAAAGAAAACATTTTTAAGAATGTGGATTATATCCATAAACTGTTCAATTTATGTTATGTGTTTTACAAGTTAAGAATTATGTATTGCGGTTCATAAACTAATATATTGAATTCCATTGTTTAGAAATGAAAACTAGTGGAAGGAATGGTAACTTTACCAATGCTTGTAATCCATGTAGGGATTTCCCTCCTACTCAAGATAATAATAGTGGAGCTGGTGATGCAGCTGGTGCCAATCATCTTATCACCATACTGGGACCACTCACACATGTTATGAATAATAACATTACCCGTATGGAGCACCCTGATCCAAAAAGTGAAGGATCAGTGTTAGATTGCTTCATGAGGAAACAACCACCAACATTCAATGGGTATAAAAATCCATTTTTATCTGAACTATCGATATGTTCCTTAGATAAAATATTTCATGCTTTGGGAGTAGCAAAATGAAAAAGTTTCCATGGCTGTTTATCACCTTACCAGAGATGCAGATCAGTGGTGATCATTAATTAAAAATACAAAGGAGGATGAATAAGTATCAAGTATATAATGGAGATAGTTTAAATAGATTTTCATAGAAAAATACTATCCTCATAACGATCAAGTGGATACGGAAATGCTATTTCTGAGTCTGAGACAAAAAGAGGATGAGAATGTCACAAAGTACGAAGCTAACTTTATAAGGTTAGAAAGGCATGCTATATATTATATATGTAACCCAGAAAGTAATATTGATCATTTATTTTATGGGTTAAAATCATTTCTCCATTGAGTATTAGTATCACAATCCTTCTCATCGTATGACGATATTGTCTTATGTGCTATCAAGACAGAAAATAAATTCTCTATGTCTTATGAATTTAAAGTAAAGAAAGAGAATAATAGATCTGACGAACACTATGGGAAAGGAAATAAGGAAATAGGGAAGAAGTGAAGATTTTAGTTTCCACCCTGTGATAACTGTGGAAGGACGCACCCTGGTGCCTGTCTAAAAGGAATGAGAGTTTGTTCTAAATTTGGAGAAAAAGTTCACCAAGCTCGTGATTGCAAGGGAAAGAAAGAGGGTGTCAATATTTAATTATAAAATTGTAGATAAACGGGTAATTATGAAAATGAATGTCCTAAGCACAAAGAAAAATTACCTTGTAAAATGCTAAGGGATCAAGGCCAATCTTATGCAGTTACTACAGTTGAAGTGGAATAATTAATGTATTTGTGTTTTTTGATTCAAGAATTATTTTCTGGTTATAAGAAGAATGTGATATATATATAAGGATTGTATTGTAGTACTTTTTGTTTCCATTATGGTTTTAATATGATTAAGGTAATCATATTTTCATTATGTGACAATAAGAAAAACATTACATTGTTTGGGGAATCTGATGTTACAATTGATTTTGGAATTTAGAGACCTTTTAGAGAGAATTTGGGAACAAGTATTTTGTATATATATAAAGGTTGGAATGGATTAATTAGAAATTTGTATAGTATTTATTAATAATGTTTTTGGAATATTATAATACTATAGTTTTAGAAAAAGGACAATCTGCAGGTCGGGCGATAACCCGTCATGTCGGACAAAGCAGCAGAAATCGAACCCACAACCAAAGTTCGAAAAGGCTTTATGACCTAACACTAGCCTAAAGGAAGTCCATGGTTATTATAAATTAGTTTTCTTCATGGTATATGTCTGGAACCTTATATAATTAGGATAAATATACCATTTTCTAGTTCTATTATCTTTTGGAGTGAAAGATGAGTTTGTGGTAGAAATTAGTTAAAGGATGGAACTCTACTTGTCAAGTGTATATATATTTATATATATTATTATTCTATGAAGAAATTAATTCTTAAAATTTAGGTATGAGATATTAAAACCAATTTTTTTTTATCCTAATACCATAGTTTTTGTTGAACCGATGATATTCTTAATCATCTTAGATTGATGGATTTGAGGCCCTCAATTATACACTTGTTTGTGATTGATGACCTTAATCACTACCTATAAATATTTATGTTTTTCCTCCAATTATGCGTCTATAATTTCCACCAATGTTTTCCTATTCAATACCCAAATTTGGTGGTGACTTTTTCATTTCCCTTTCCCTCTTATTAAGACCAAATTTTATTAAACCTATTTCAGATGTGGGTTTTCCACAAAGGTATTTTCTATTTTCAACCTCTTATTTTAGACGAATAATTTCAAATTGAGAGGATGAAATTTATTGAAGGAGATGATAATGTAACACCCCAAGATTTCATAGTATGTTATCTCACTAAAGTAATTCAATAGCTTACGCTACATGCAACACGAAGTTCGACTGAACCAAAAATTACCAAACTAGCCTTTCAAAAAGCGGTTATGAATAGTATTAATTGCATTTTGAATATTATATACACTATATTATTTTAACACACATATTATGTTTTTCTTATACATAATATAAGAACAAATTCAATTTTTTAGATAAGGGAAGTATTTTTCAAAAATGCAACTTTACCTCCTACTAATGGTGATTTTTTAAATGCAATATCTAACACTTTTATATTATATTTGAAAAAATAAACTTCTTATTTAGAAGTGGGACATAAAAATTTAGTTTATAAAATTTTTTGATACTTTTCTGATAACTTTTATATTTTGATGAAGAGTGAAAAATACTTTGTTTTGAATGAAAACAACTTTTTTAATCGAAATAATTTACAGTTTTAAATTATGCATTTGAATGGTTTTTAGTTATAATTAGATTATATTTTTATCATTTAATACAATTTAGGTCATTATAAGAAATTTTTGATTTAAATTTGACATAAACAGATGTCAATCTTTTGATAGTTTTTACTTTTTTAAAAACCCGCTTTTTGGTTTTGACAACGGGAATTAATTTTAAATTAATAAATTCAACTTATATGTTTTGAATTTGGTAAAATGGAATTTATTTTTGAATTTGGGATATCAAAATTATCTTATAATACCTTTCTGGTATTTTTCTAAAAACTTTCAATTTTTGATGAATAGTTAAAAACACTACGTTATTGGTTAAAACTGACTTTTTATATAAATAATTATTTATTTTATTTAAATTTATTTTTGATCAAAATAGATACATAATACCTATATAAGTTCAATGTAATTCATTGGATTCATTTTATAATAAGTTTAGATATATAAAAATTATATTGAACTTTTTACCGTCTTTTACCCACCTCATAGGAGCATTTGAAAATTTCCATAAAACATAATTTTACCGCTTTTTTGAGAAAAATTTCAAAAATCCGAGAGACATGGTTAATATCAGTAAGTAAAATATGGTTATATAAGATAAAAATAAGTTTTGGTGAATATTGACTTTTGACTTTTATTTACCACGGTTAAAAGTAAATAGGGTAATTAAGGGTAAAAATGATATCATAATTACCCTGACACATGTCCTAATTATATTTGAAAAGTATAATTAGACTAAAATCAACCATATTAATAAAATATGATCCTATTTATTCCACTTGGATTAGATTAAGACATTTATTATTTTTTATTTAAAGAAGAGTTAAAAGAGTTAAGTTCAATGTTTGATAACTAAAGCATTTTTAATATAGGGTTATACGTAAGTTAAATTTGACTATAAATATTCATTAGAAATATAAAAATATTTCTTACATAACGGTATTTTATTTATAATTTTTAGACATTAAATAATTTAATTTATTTATGACACGATGATGATGCAGTAATTACCTTATTAAAGAAATATTAAAATAATTTATATTATAAATATCCAAATAATTTTAAATTGAGAATTATGATGAATTAAAATAATTTTATAGGTTAATATGAAATTTTATGGTTGATTATATAATTTTTTTTCTAAGTAATAATTATTTTATGATTTTCAAAAAAAACAAATACTAAATATTGTCAAAATTGATGTAATTGTGTTTTTAAAACAAATACTATATTATTAATTGATATAATATTCATAAATATCTTCAATTATTCCAAAAGACTGATATAATGTTATATATATTAATAATGATCCACTTGGTGCTCTCTTGGTAGTTTATAGTACGTTTATTAACCATATAATTTAAAAATACAAAGAGACATGGTAAATGACAAACTATTTTACCAAGAGTTAAATCTAAATGATAATGTTAATATGGTGACCTAAACCTATCTAAAACCTATTGTTTGAGAGGTTTTTTACCCATAACCACCTTATATTATAAATAAATCATTTTTTATTCATTATTAACAGAAAATTATTTTATTATAAAATAATATTTCAAGATTTTTCTAAAGTGACCCTCACCTCTCTTATAAAAGGGTACTTAACCTTCTCTCAAAATAACACCTCGAAATCCATTTGGATCCACCAATATCTACCCAAATATCCTCCAAACATTCATACCATCATCATAGAGGCCTTAATTTGGTCATAAATCCAACCTATGGATCCCTTTTGATCAAATCAAATTGAAGAACATGAAGAGTTGTAAATATTTCATCACCTCTTTCAAGTTCTTTTCTTCTTCCACTTCCTCATTCTTTGTTTTTTCCATTATAAAATAATAACTCCAGTATCTTCTATATAAAGTGATGTCATCATAAAAATGTTAAAACATATTCATTATTCTATCCATAATATGAATGACAAAGTCACCATACGTGCATACGTAAGGCTTACCGTCTCCACGTCGTGGTGTAGTTTTTTATTCAAACACTTCATTATTTGGATGGGTATAATAATGAATATAAATGATGTAAATAATAAATATTACCTGTTATGTATTCTGTATATATTATATAACATCCAATTCGATATTATTTCATCATCAATATAATGATATTGTCACTTGTGCGTATGTATGGATTACCGTCTCCACGAACGCGATGAGATTCATTCTCTATCATAATCATTCAAGAATAATTTTCATTTTATGATTAAAAATAATGTTTAAGGACTTAATATCATTCTGTATATGAATAAAATACATCCTATCCATAAACAACATGGATAACATAACCGAGTATATAATGGAAAATAGATAAGTTAACACCTGAAAAGATGATATTACTAAAATATTATCAACAAAGCGTTATTTAATGATCATATATGATATCATATTTTTGTATATAGTTTTTTTATAATTTAATAACAATTATTTAACTATTATATAGGAGGTTAACATACCCTTATCCAAGGAAAAGTACAAGGTAAGGGTAAATTTCACAATTTCTTTATTATCCGAGTTTGTTTTTACATAAGTATCTACTGGGACCTCATTATCATCCACATCCATGTTTTCTAAAAAATCTATATCAAAACATTTTTACTATTTACTAGACTATGGGTTAAATTCATTAATACCCTTATTTCACCATATATTTTTTGAAAGGAATCTTTTCATCATTTTCCAAACAAGGTACTTTATGACCTTTTCGACAAAATTAAGGTAGGAATGTTTTTTAACATATACGGCAGGTGCAACTATTTTCCACCATTATAACATAATCAAAGCTTCCGTTAAAAGGTTATAAGAATATTTTCAAAGTAATTTTTTTATTTTAAAATTATGTGACTCTTAAATGGTTTCAAAATAGAAATAGGTATTTCTTTCAAATAGTTTTCATTCCATCTATGTCAACATCCTTTGATGGATTTTAAACTTGTCTGATGTTGATTCATTATGATACAAATCTTCCATATAGTATTGAAGTTTTTCTAATATGTTTGATTGTGGATGTGTTATTTTTATACCATTCATGGTTTATGGTTAACGTATTGACATTAAATATGCTAGTTTTAATAGAAATGTTTATATTATGTTTCAAAACTTTTCATATGAGGAATGTATTGGACTTAGCATGCGATGGGTGGAGCCCAATATAGATCCTCGACGCATTAGTCGGTCTCATTAGACAATTAGATGTGGAATTGGCTGAGGCCTTTCCCAATTTGAAATATGGTTTTGGACGAGGCCTTAATAATTTTTAGACATCTTGGTCGAGGCCTTGACAAAATGTTTCAGAATGTCTGGCATTATACATTCCCTCATTATGAAAATAATATTGATGGTTCATGTGGTTATTCAACTAATAGAATACCCATGACTATGTTTTATTATGGAATAATTTACTCAGATCATATTTCTACCAAAAAGTGTTCATATTTATTATTTGTAAAGGTATGTGTTTTAAATTACTCACCATGCCTATTGATTATGTTATCTTCCACTAAATTGTTTACCCTTACTGAGCAACTGGGATCACCCCTTTCTAATGTTTTATTTTCCTAGGATTTCCAAGAAGTGTATTATTATTGATATTATGGGTTAAGCTAAAAGTGAATAATGGTATTCTCAATGAACTATCTATGCTGTATTTTATGTCTAAAATTGTTATATGAAGTTGATGTATGTAATATATTTCCAAGACAGCTAAACTGATCGGTCTTTAGGGACATGATTTCCTTGTATCATGCTAATGTTATTAATAGTGCACTGACTCTGGGTAGCAGGTGTCAGGGCGTTACAATTTTAGTTAGGTGTGTTTACTTGGTCCATCCCTATGAGGGTATAGTGTGGATTTATATCCTTGTCATAGGATTTTGATCACATCTATGGGTTTAGTCTCAGATATATTTTCTATTATCCATTGAGGAGATCGATGTGGGATCGTCTATCATTTCCTCATCTTCCCTATGTGGGGTTTGAGGAATCATCACGACCAAATTATGTGTTTGTATGATCACCTACATGTAGGGTTATTATAGAAAATGATTATGGTGTCCCCTATTGGTATTGGGTTTGATTACCTCTCTATGTATTGAGAAATTTGGAAATCAAGTGAGTACTTATTTGGTGATAATTGATGAGCACTACCTCTCAAATGAGCACCATCAGTGATAGCATGGATCCTAGAGTGAGATCTCTTGGATGAGTGTTACCTCGAATCCTTGAGATAAATATATTGGTTTCTATTATGGTTGATACCTTCTTTATAATTATTTTATATCATGATAATATCTATGTTTTTATTATTCTTATTTTTATGTAATATATCTCTTATTAATATACCTTTGTGACTTTTTTCGATGCTTTCACTAGGGCCAGCATGACGTGCGCCCTACCTGTTTCCCCACATTCTCACTTTCTATGGTGGTAAGGTTCCATCACTTAAATCAGTGATGTCCTCTCCTTCATCAAAAAAGTACTATGGGATGTCGGTTCCTCCTTCCATGGATTCATCCTTGGAGCTCATCACCTTGTTTAAGTCTCCCTTATATATTTAAGTCATGCTTGTAAAAATCATTACCAGGGCCATCTCGAGGTGGATTCTGGTTAGTTACACTACTTCTATTTTAAAAGGGTAGAATCCTTTGATCAGGGTAGGTAGTAATTTTGGACACATTAATAATGTTTGAACATTGGGTATGTTGGAAACTTGTAGAGTATTTTTATTTCAGATGGATTCTCATGTGTGAGGAATATTGTGTAAAGAATCTAAGGCATCCCATGTCGGTCATGAGGTATTTGATGTGAGGGGAAAAAGTATTCTAATATTTTTTACATCTGAAATCCCATGTTCATTATATGTGATAGGGATTATGGATTAGGTCATAAGTTTAACATTTTGTGGAGATGGATCATGCATAGGTATAACATCATAAGGGTACAGGTTGGGCACCAGTTTAATTTATTATGGGGATAGTTTGGGAATAAGTTTAAAATCATATAGGGAAAAGATGGAAGCATGTATAACAACTTGTAGGGGTAGGTTGGGCACAATCTTAACATCTTGTGAGGAAAGGTTGGGTGCATGATTAATGTATTTCATGGAATGGTTGGGTACAAGTTTAATGTCTTATGGGAAATGATGGGTATAGGTTTAATGTATTATGTGGAAATATTACGTTCAGGTTTAACACATTGCAAGGATAGGATGGGAATAGTTTTAAAATCATTCAGCTACAGGTTCGGAACATTTTTAACAAATTTTGGGGACAGGTAGGGCACAAGTTTAATGTCTTATAGGGACAACATGGGCATATGTTTAATGTATTTTGGAGATAGGTTGGGTGAAGGTTTAACAAATTGTGGGGATAAGTTGTGGACATGTTTAATGTTTTACATGAATAGGATAGTTGGTTAAGTGTGTCCCCATCAAGAAATATTTTACATTTGGAGGTTTGGTGGAGTTTGCCCCAGGGGGAAGATTTCACACATGGTGTTTTCAGAAGTGTGTCCTTAAGGGGAAGATTCAAACATGGATTTTTTGGGAGTGTGTCCCCAAGGGGGGAAGATTTCACATCTATATTTTTCAGGAGTGTGTCTCTAGGGGAGATATTTCACACCTATATTTTTTGGTAGTGTGTCCCCAGGGCGGATATTTCACACATGGATTTCTTAGGATTGAAATTACTAGAGGCATTCAATCTATCCTAATTAAGATAAAAAGATGAGAACAAATTTATTTTGATATCATGATTTATGTTCATGTGATAGGACCGACCCATTTAGTTTAACATCATGCGGTAAGAAAACATGTGTTGTAGATGAAGAATCAATAAGGGATGGTGTGGGGTTTATTCATGGAATTTGATGAGTGCTTCTAGAAGTATAGAATATGTGAATGGGGTTTATGAATATAATCTTCTTAGGATCTAGGGTTTCATCCCAAGTGTGGAGTCTTATCCCTAGTGTAGATAGGATAGTGTGGGGATTAGGCATGGAAGCTAACCATTATAGGTGTTTCATCCCATAGAGGTTAAGGGAGTATAATCCCATGAAGATCATATATAGTTAATTCTATTCTAATAACATAGGATAAGGATATAGTTTAATGTCATGTGATGAGGATGTCTTCATGTAGTTTAATTTCGTATGACCAAGACATGGATCTAGGAATTTTTATTTCATGTAGCTCATACTTGGACATGGCTTACACCCTGAGGGAGACTATATCAAGGTGAAAGGAAAATCTATCAAAAGGACTCTATACCATGATAGATAATACATTAACTTGAGTGACCCCAACTTTAGAGCTTACATGTACACCACTCATGTAGATATGAGTGGATCATGTGGTAGACATTACCATAGAAGAGTGAAAATCCGGAGGCCCAACATTAGGGTACCTATGATTAGGAGATAAAGGCATCAGGGTACCTATGATTATAAGAAATAGTTAGGTTAAAGGGACACATTAGTTGAAAAAAGTTTTTAACCTCACCATTTTAACATCTTTTATTCAAGACTAATGTTAAAAGACTTCCATGAAGGATTTTAACATCGGTTATTTAGTAATTGAATTTAAAAGGCCTCGTAGAAGGCGTTTTTACATCTGTTTTATGATAACAATCCTGAAAAATATTAAAAATATAATTTTTCACATTGATTTTATGATAACTAATGTTAAATGTCCTTGTGTAAGGCATTTTATGTTATTTATTTAGCAACCTTCATGAAATTTGTTTTAAAATATCATTTTTCACGTTGTTTTTATGATAAACGTCATGAAAAATATTAAAATTTTCATTTTTGACATTGGTTTTTCAAAAACTAATTTTAAAATTAATTTTTCACATATATTTTTCAAATAACCAACATTAAATTTTTGTAATAACTTATATTTAATTTCCTACGCTTAGATTTTACTAGTGATAGAGCTCAAACACAGTTACAAATAAAAAAATTTGGTTATCGAAAGTGGGACTTATTTAGGAATTTGTTTACAAATGATCAACTTCTAATGTCCATAACATTGGATCCATAAGTCCATTTTATAAATTTTAGGTGGAAATTTAAAATTTTAATTACATTCTATAAAAAATTTGGAATTCTACATTGGTGGGATGTTAAATTTATTTTTCACGATGGTTTTATGATAACCGTCTTGAAAAGGTATTAAAAATCATTTTTCATGTCGATTTTTTTATTACTCATGTTAAAAATTATCATGGAAGGATTTTAACATCTGTTATTTAATAAAAGACCTAAGAATATATTAAAAATATCATTTTCATGTCAGTTTTATGATAAACATTGTGAATAAATATTTAGAATTTTATTTTTCATGTTGGTTTTTTAAAAAACAACAATAAAAGTGATTTTTCACATCATTTTTTTCCAAAAACTAACATTAATAATTTTGGAATTTTATTATTATATTTCCAAAGATCCCAATTGAGTGGTCATCGAGCTAAAATGGGCATACAGCTCAAAATTTTTGGACGTTAGAAGTTGATCACCTCTAAATGATTTCTTATAGAAGTCCAACTTCCGATGACCAAAAAATTTGATCCGTAACTCCATTTGAGCTCCAAGATTAGAAAAGTTGTAGATAAAAAAATAAAATACAATTTTCTAAACCATTTTTATGTCATTTATTTTTAAAAAATGACATGAGAAAGGAATTTTAATGTCAGGTTTTGAAAAATGAATGTTAAAATTACGTGAAAAAATAAAATTTTAATATTTTTTAATGACGGTTATCGTAAAACTGGTATGAAAATTGATATTTTTAATATATTTTCATGAATATTATTAAATAACCGATGTAAAAAAACCATCCATAAGTAATATAATGTGAGTTATTATAAAATCAATGTAAAAATGATATTATAATATATTTTGTAACACCTCAAGCTTCTACGGTACGCTTCTCTTTGAATAATGCAATAGCGTGTGTTGTACGCAACATCGAGTTCTAACACACCACAACCAATCAAACTAGCCGTTATGAATAGTAATACGCAATTTTTGAAATTTATAAATTTTATTCTTCAAAATGGACTTCATTTTTGGATTCGGAATATGGAAATTAGCCTAGGGTTAATTTTTTGTATTTTTCTGAAAAACTTCATTTTTTGATGAATAGTGAAACCACTAAGTGGTAGTTTAAAAAACTGAATTTTTCATAAAACATAATTTTAACACTTATGTGGGTGGAATTTCAAAAATCTGAGAGACACAGTTAATATTAAGGAGTAAAATGTGGTTCAATGAGATGAAAATAATTTTTGAATTGTAACTTTTTTGTTTTATTTATCACAGTTTAAAGTAAATAGGGTAATTAAAGGAAAAAATCATATTAATATTTCCCTAACACAAGTCATAATTCTATTTTACAAGTTTATCTCGACCAAAAACAACCTTAGGAATAAACTATTATCATTTAGGTCCACTTGGATTAGATTAGGACATTTATTATTATTTAATTCAAAGAAGAGTTAAAAGAGTTAAAATCAATGTTTATTTATTAAATCATTTTTAATATATGGTTACACATAAGATAAATTCGATTATAAATATTTACTAGAAATATAAAAATATTTTCTACATAATTATATTTTATTTATAATTTTTATACATTAAATAATTTAATTTATTTATGACACAATGATGATGTAGTAATTACCATAATAGTGAAAAATTCAAGTAATTGATATTATAAATACACAAATAAATATAATTTGAGACATTTTATGAATTAAACTAATTTTCAAGGTTAATATGACATGTTATTATTGATTTAATTAACTATGTTCGAAGTAATCATTCTGTTATGATTTTCACAATAATCAATTTTCCAAATAATGTCAAAATTGACAAAAAAGAGTTTTTTTAAAAAATATTATATTATTAATTGATATTCAATTCCTAAAAATCTAAGGATAGGCCAAGAGACTTATATCATGATAGGTGTACCATTAATGGACCACTTTGGGGTCTCTTGGAGGTATATAGTATAGTTATTAACTATATAATATAAAAATACAAAGTGACATGGTAAGTGTCAAACTAAGTAACTAAGAGTTAAAACAAAAAGATAAGGTTAATATAATGATCCAAAACTGTCTAAATTCTATTGGTTGAGTGTTTTTAGACCCATCCCCACCTTAAACATTAAATAATTAACTTTGGATCCATTAAAAACCGAATATTAATTTATTATAAAATAATATCTCAAGCTTTTCCAAAGGTGCCCCTCACACCTCTTATAAAAGGGAACTCCCTCTTCTCACTAATTCACACTTTCAAAGACCTTTTGGATCGGCCAAACCCTGCCCAAATACTCTTTCAACTTCCCTCACTTAAACCTAGAGGCCTTAGTTTGATCATAAATCCAACCTAAGAAGTCTTTTTGATCAAATCAAAAGGAAGAACCCGAAGAAGAGGTAATGTTTTCACCACCCTCTTTCAAGTTATTTTCTTCTTCAACTTCTACTTTATTTGTTATTCCCATTATAAAATAATAACTCCAGTATATTATATATACTGTGATGTTACTATAAATATGGTACAACCATATTCATTATTATATCCATACTTTTAATGACATGTCACCATACGTGCGTACGTACGACCTACAGTCTCCACGTCGTGGTGTAATTGTTATTCAATATATTATTATTTTGGTGGGTATAATAAGGATGTGTAATTCATGTAATAAGAAATATAACATGATAATGATTTTTTATATATGATATACCATCCAATTATATATTATTTTAATATCATAAGAATGATATTTTCGCTCGTGCGTACGTACGGACTACCGTCTCCACGAACGCGATGAGATTCATTCCCCTTCATATCCATTCATGTCTAATTCTCATTTGATGATTAATAATAGTATATAAGGACTTGATATAATTCTGTATATTAATAATATACAACCTATCCATGAGTCTTGCGTAACAAAACATATAAAAGAAAATGAGTAAGTTAACACCCGAAACAACGATAATACTAAGATACTATTAACAATTCAATGTTAAAAGGTCATATATGATATCATATTAATGTATATGATTATTGTATAATTTAATAAAAATTTATTTCCCCATTATACATGAGGTTAACCTACCCCCAACCAAGGAAAAGTACAAGGTAAGGGTTTATTTCTCAATCTCTTCATTATCCGAGGTTGTTTATACGTAACAATCTACTGGGATTTCTTTATCATCCACATACATGTTTCTTAAAAATGTATTTCAAAACATTTTTACTATTTATAAGAATATGGGTTAAATTCATTTATAACCTTGTTTGAATTTTTATAAAATGTTTATAAAGGAATCTTTCCGTCGTTTTCCAAACAAGGTGCTTTTTTAACCTTTTCGACAGAATTAAGGTAAGAATGTTTTTTTAACTTATACGACGGGTGCGACTATTTTCCTTCGTTATAAATTCGTCGAAGCTTACCATGTAAGGTTATAAGAATATTTTCAAAGAAAATGTTTTATTTTATAAATATATGACTCTTAAATGATTTCAAAATAAAAAGAGATATTTCTCTAAAAAGTGTTTTGATTTCATCTATGTCAACATCCTTTGATAGATTTTACCCCTATTTGAAGTTGATTTATTATGATACAAAACTTCTATATTGTATTGAAGTTTTTGTGATATGTTTGACTGTGGATGTGTTATTTTAATACCATTCATGGTTTATGGATGAAGTGTATACATTTTGTATGCTAGATTTAATACGAATGTTTATGTTATGTTTAAACCTTTTCATATGGTAATGCATTGGACTTATTATGTGACGGGTGGAGCCCGTTATAGCTCCTCGATGCATGGTTAGGTCTCATGAGAAAAACTAGTGTCTTGGAACAAGGCCTTGACAAAATCTTATTTGCAGTCTTGGCACGAGGCATTGTCTATGTGGTTATGATAGTTTGGAATTATGCATTCCATCATTATGAAAGTGGTTATTGATATTGAATGTGATTATTAGATTAGTATAATATCCATGTGAATATGTAAATGGCATTATTTCATTTTATTTTTAACATACTATGTTGAAGTTCAAGTTTAAAAGGATTTTGTTTTAGTTATACATTGCCTTAAATTATTATTCTTATTTATGAAAGTTTTCTCTATATTGTTATCCTTACTGGGCATTTGAGCTCACCCATTTTCTATGTTTTATTTTTCCCAAGTTGTGAAGAAGTAATTTATGAATGACCTATAGGGATAGTATGAGGGGATAAAAGTGTGGACTGTGGAGACTATATTGTTGTAGTTTTCAATTTATGATGTAATGTAAACATTATGAATGTATCTAGTTATTCCAAGTAAACTAAACTAATAGGTCTTTCGAGACATGATCTTTCTTCTAATCATGTCAATGTTATGTAATAATGTACCGACTTTGGCCAAATGGGGTCGGGGCATTTCATATTTTCACGACGGTTATCATAAAATCAACATGAAAAATTAGATACATTCATAAAGATTACATTACATCATAAAATGAAAACTACAACAATATAGTCTCCATAGTCCACACTCTTATCCCCTCATATTATCCCTACAGGTCATTCATAAATTACTTCTTCACATCCTGGGAAAAGTAAAACATAGAAAAGGGGTGAGCTCAAATATCCAGTAAGGTTAACAATATAGCAGAAACATTCATAAATAAGAATAAACATTTATGGAAATGTATAACTAAAAAAAATCATTTTAAACATGAAATTCAACATAGTATAGAAAAAATAAAATGAAATAATTTCATTTACTTATTCACATGGATATTCTACTAATCGAATAATCACATGTAATATCAATAACCAATTTTATAATGATGGAATGCATAATTCCAGACTATCATAACCACATAGCCAAGGCCTCGTGCCAAGACTAAAAATAAGATTTTGTCAAGGCCTTGTGCCAAGACACTAGTTTGTCTCATGAGACCTACCGATTCATTGAGGAGCTATAGAGGGCTCCACCCGTCACATAATAAGTCCAATGCATTCCCATATGAAAATGTTTAAACATAACATAAACATTCGTATTAAAACTAGCATACGAAATCTAAATACTTCATCCATAAACCATGAATGGTATAAAAATAACACATCCATAGTTATAACTATCACAAAACCTTCAATACAATATAGAAGTATTGTATCATAATAAATCAACTTCAAATAAGCGTAAAATCCATCAAAGGATGTTGACATAGATGAAATCAAAAATCTTTTTAGAGAAATATATCTTTTTATTTTGAAATAATTTAAGAGTCATATATTTATAAAATAAAACATTTTCTTTGAAAATATTCTTATAAGCTTGTAAGGGAAGATTTTATGATTTTAAAATGGCGGAAAATAGCCACACCCACCGTATAAGTTAAAAAACATTCTTACCTTAATTCTGTCGAAAAGGTTAAAAAACACCTTGTTTGGAAAACGACGGAAAGATTCCTTTAGAACCCTCTTATAAAAAGTCAAAAAAGGGTATAAATGACTTTAACCCATATTCTTTTAAATAGTAAAAAAGTTTCGAAATACATTTTTAAGAAACATGGATGTGGATGATAAAGAAATCATAGTAGATTATTATGTATAAACAACCTCAGATAATGAAGAGATTGCAAAATAAACCCTTACTTTGTAATTTTCCTTGGATGGGGTAGGTTAACCTCTTGTATAATGGGAAAATAATTGTTATTAAATTATACAAGAATCATATACATTAATATGATATCATATATGATCTTTTAACATTGATTTTTTAATAATATCTTAGTATTATCATTGTTTCGGGTGTTAACGTTCTCGTTTTATTTTATATGTTTTGTTACGTAAGTCGTGTTTGTCATGGATAGGATGTATATTATTCATATCCATAATTATATCAAGTCCTTATATATTATTATCAATCATTAAAAGAGATTTAGAATTGAATGGATACGATGTGGAATGAATCGCATCGCGTTCTTGGAGACGGTAGTCCGTACGTACGCATGAGCGACAATATCATTCTTTAGATATTAAAATAATATATAATTGGATGGTATATCATATATAAAGAATCATTATCATGTTATATTTATTATTTTCATGAATTACACTTCATTATTATACCCATACAAATAACAATTTATTGAATAACAATTACACCACGACGTGGAGACGGTAAACCGTACGTACACACGTATGGTGACTTGTCATTAAAAGGATGGATAGAATAATGAATATAGTTGTACCATATTTATAGTAACATCACATTATATATAAGATACTGGAGTTATTATTTTATAATGGGAACAACAAAGAAATAAGAAGTTGAAGAAGAAAGGAACATGAAAGAGCGTGGTGAAAACATTACCTCTTCTTCAGGTTCTTCCTTTTGATTTGATCCAAGAGACTCTTTAGGTTGGCTTTATGAACAAAATAATGCCTCTAGGTTGAATTGAGGGAATTTGAGAGAGTATTTGGGTAGGGTTTTTCCAATCCAAAAGGCTTTTAATGTGTGAATTAGTGAGAAGGGGGAGTTTCCTTTTATATGAGGGGTGAGGGGCACCTTTGGAAAATCTAGAAATATTATTTTATAATAAATTAATATTCGGTTTCTAATGGCTCCAAAGTGGATTATTTAACTTTTAAGGTGGGTATGGGTCAAAAAACACCCAACCAATAGAATTTAGACAGGTTTGTGTCATTATATTAACCTTATCTTTTAGTTTTAACTCTTAGTTAATTAGTTTAACACTTACCATGTCACTTTGTATTTTTATATTATATAGTTAATACACTTACTATATACCTCCAATAGACCCCCCAAGTCGTCCATTAATGATACACCTATCATGATATAAGTCTCTTGGCCGAACCTTAGATTTTTAGGAATTGAATACCAATTAATAATATAATATTCTTTTAAAAACTATTTTTTGTCAATTTTGACACTATTTGGAAAATTGATTTTTGTGAAAATCATAACAGAATTATTACTTAGAAAAAAATTAATTAACTCAATCATAACATGTCATATTAACCTAAAAAATTAGTTTAATTCATAAAAAGTCTCAAATTATATTTATTTGGGTATTTACAATATCAATTATTTTAATTTTTCACTATTATGGTAATTACTGCATCATTATTGTGTCATAAATAAAATAAATTATTTAATGTATAAAAATTATAAATGAAAGTTATTATGTAGGAAATATTTTTAGCCTTCTGATGAATATTTATAATCAAATTTATCTTATGTTTAACCCTATATTATAAATGTTTTAGTAAATAAACATTGATTTTAACTCTTTTAACTCTTCTTTGAATTAAATAATAATAAATGTCCTAATCTAATCCAAGTGGACCTAAATGATAATATTTTATTCATAAGGTTGTTTTTTGTTGAGATACACTTGTCTAATAGAATTAGTACATGTGTTAGGGTAATATTAATATCATTTTTACCCGTAATTACCCTATTTACTTTTAGCCGTGGTAAATAAAAGTAAAATGTTACTATTCAAAAAAAATTATTTTCATCTCATTGAACCAAATTTTACTCCTTGATATTAACTGTGTCTCTTGGATTTTCAAAATTCCACTCATAGAAGCAATAAAATTACGTTTTATGAAAAATTTAGTTTTTTTAACTGCCACTTAATGGTTTCACTATTTATCAAAAAATGATGTTTTTCAGAAAAATATCAAAAAATCACCCTAGGATAATTTCGATATTCCGAATCCAAAAATGAAGTCCATTTTGAAAAATAAAATTTATAATATTCAAAAAGTGGGTAATACTACACATAACAGCTAGTTTGATTGGTTGTGGTGTGTTAGAACTCGATGTTGTGTACAACACAGGCTATTGCATTATTCAATGAGAAGCGTACCGTAGATGATTGGGGTGTTACATTCTCTCCTCCTTAAAATAATTTCGTCCTCAAAATTTCTAGAATAGTACCACATGAAAAGACTTGGGTAATGCTTCATCATAACTTCCTCGGGTTCCCACATTTCCTCTTCTATCTTATGGTTTATCCACAAGACTTTTACCAGACGAGTTGTCCGGTTTCTCAGTACTTGTTATCTCGTATCAAGAATCTTGAAGGGCTCTTCGCCATAAGACAGATTGGGTTCCAGTTCTAATTCCTCATAGGTGATTATATTCGTTTGCTCAGGCATGTATTTCCTCAACAGAGATACATGGAACACATCGTCAACTTTGGAGAGAGTTGGCAGAATTTCCAATCTGTAAGCTACATACCCAATTTGTTCTAGAATTTCGAAAGGTCCGATGTACCTGGGACTCAATTTACCTTTATTACCAAAAAATATGACTCCCTTACATGGAGATAACTTCAGGAAAACATGATCACTGGATTGAAATTCCAAATCCTTCCTTTGATTATCGACATATATCTTCTGCCTCCTTTGAGATTCTTTGATATGGTTTTGGATTACCTTCACATTTTCCATCGTTTCCTCCACCAGTTCTGGGCCTACATGTTTTCTTTCACCACCGTCATCCCAATAGGTTGTTTTGCGACATCTCTTTCCGTATAACGCTTCATATAGTGCCATATGAATACTCTAATGGAAGCTATTGTTATAGGAAAATTATACCAGAGGTAAATATTGATCTCACATACCTTGAAAGTCAAGTGAGAAGGATCTCGACATGTCTTCTAAGGTTTTAATAGTTTGTTCTGATTGTCCATCTGTTTGATGGTGGTAGGCAGTTCTCAAATGAAGTTCAGTATCCAAGGCTTTCTGAAGACTTTTCCAGAATCATGAATTGAAACGGGGATCACGATCAGAAACAATCGATAGGGGTACTCCATGAAGTCTCACAACTTCATTAATATATTGTCTTTCTAGTTGTTCAAGTGGTAAATCTTCCCTTATATAAAGAAAATGTGATGACTTGGTAAGACGATCAACAATGACCCATATTGCATTGTTCCTTCTAGAATCCTTTTGTAGCCCCATGACAAAGTCCATCGTAATATTGTTCCATTTCCACTTAGGTATGGGAAGAGGTTGCAATACTCCACCAGGCTGTTACCTTCCAGCTTTCACTTATTGACAAACCATACATCTTGACACAAAATCAGTAATCTCCTTCTTCATGTTATCCCACCAAAAATGTTTCTTCAAATCTCTATTCATTTTGGTGCTACCAGGGTGTATATATAAATTAGAACTATGAGAATAATCCAACAATTCCCTTTTTAGATCAGGTATATCAGGAACATAAAGCCTCTTCCCGAATTTCAAAATTCCTTCTTCACACACAAAGTCTCTCAATCTCCCATCATTCACAGCTTTAATCTTCCTTTTAAATTCGTCATTATGAGTCTGATAACTCTTAATCATTTCTAGTAAAGATGGTTTGGTAACCATTTGAAAAGGAATGATGTTTCACCTTCCCTGGTTATTCCCATGTCCATCTTCACTAGGTCCATGAAAATTGGATCCCTTTCAATTATCATATTGTTCAAAACTCCATGCTCTTTTCTACTCAAAGCATCTGTCACCTTGTTTGATTTCCCCGGGTGGTAGTGTATCGTGTAATCATAATCCTTGAGTAATTCAAGCCATCTCCTTTGCCTCATGTTGAGTTATTTTTGTTAGAAAATATACTTCAAACTCTTGTGATCAGTATAAATATCACATTTTTCACCATAGAGGTAGTTCCTCCATATCTTAAATGAAAATATCATAGCTGAAAACTCGAGATCATGAGTCAGATAGTTTTGGTCAGAAATTTTCCACTGTCATGATGCATAGGCAATAACCCCATCATTCTGCATAAGGACACAACCAAGTCCTTTCTTTGATGCATCACTATAAATAACGAACCCATAATTCCCCGATGGTAGAGTCAATATAGTAGCATTAACTAATCTTCTCTTCAGTTCTTCGAAACATTCTTCACACTCTTTTTTCCAAACAAATATAACCCCTTTACATGTGAGAATTTTTAATGGGTTAGCCAACCGGGAAAAATTCTGGACGAAACATCGATAATAACCTGCTAAACCAATAAAACTACATACCTCAGTTATACTCGTCGGTGCAGGGCATTCTTGTACTGCCTTGGTCCTAGAAGAATCAACAGAGATTCCATCTTTAGAGACAATATGGCTAAGAAAAGAAATCTCCTGAAGCTAGAATTCACACTTGCTAAACCTCCCACATAATTCATGTCTTCTCAAAGTCTTCAGGATAATGCACAAGTGATTTTCATGATCTTCGTAGCTTTTGGAGTATACCAAGATATCATCAATAAATACCACCACAAATTCATCGAGATATTCCTTGAAAAATCTATTCATCAGATCCATGAATACAGAGGGTGCATTAGTCAATCCAAAAGGCATTACTGTAAACTCATAATGTCCGTACCTGGTTCGAAATGATGTCTTCAGAATGTCTTCCTTCTTCACACACAACTGATGGTATTCAGATCGAAGGTCAATCTTTAAAAAGTATTGAGCTCCATGCAGTTGGTCAAATAAATCATCAATGCGAGGTAGGGGATACTTCTTCTTTATTGTTATAGCATTGATCTCCCGGTAGTCAATCTATAACCTCATAGATCCATCTTTATTTTTTACAAAAATAACAGGGGCTCCCCATAGAGAAACACTAGGGCGAATAAATCCCTTATTACTCAATTCCTCTAGTTGTTTATTTAGTTAAACTAATTCTACAGTTGCCATTCTATAAGGGGTCTTCGATATAGGCCTTGATCCATGAATTAAATCAATGGAAAACTCAACTTCTCATTCTGGTGGATGTCCAGGTAAATATTTCGGAAACACATGTACATATTCGGTCACAATAGGTACATCCTCTATTCGAACATTCCTTTCCTCACCCATTGTAATTTCATCCTCTTCCTCCCCAATAATTGAATTTAGTTGAGCTAATGGGGGTGGATCTAGATAAGAATTAGATGATGACGATTCTACTCTAAATATATGGTGTTCCTTATCATCATCATCAAAAATTTTACCCTCCTTCTTATTACAATAAATCTTCTCATCATGGTCCGAAATCCAATCCATACTGAGGATTATATAAAACTCCATCATAGGTATGACGATGAGATCAGCGGATAAAGAACATCTATGTGCTCTAATGGGGACTGATTCACAAAACGTTTTGGCAATTATACTTCCCTTAATAGTTTTAACTGACAACTCCCTTGTTAAATCAAATTGGAAATATCTAATTTTCTTAGAAAACTGGGAAGATATGAAACAATGTAATGATCCAGAATAAAATAATACATTTTCTAAACTTCAGGAAACCATTATATTACCTGCCACCACATCTTTCGGATCTTCTACCTCAGCAGTAGTGATAGCATTAGCTTGGCCTTGATCCCTTGGCCTTTTTGAGGTCAGTTCCCCTAATGCTTAGGACATTCATTTTCATAATGTCCCATCTCCATGCAATTATAGCACTGAACATCGGTAGCTTTCTTCTTCCCTTTGCAATCACGAGCTTGGTGGCCTTTTTCACCACACTTGTAAAAGACACCCATTTCCTTCAAGAAAGTACCAGGGTGTTTCTTCCCACATTTACCATAGGATGGATATTCACCCTTTCCCTTCATCCCCTTATTTCCATACCCAGATTGATCAGCAGATCTCTTCTTCTCCTGCTTTGCTTGAAAGTCATATGACTTAGAGAATTCTTTCTCTGTCTTGATAGCACAAGAGACAATGTCTTCGTACGATGATAAGGAATGTGAGTCTAATTCTCAATAGAGAAATGGTTTTAACCCATCAAAGAAACAATCAATCTTACTTTTGGGTTACGTATATAATCTCCCGCATACTTTTCTAACCATGTAAATTTAGCCTCATACTTTGCGACATTCTCATCCTCCTTTTGCCTCAGACTCAGAAATTGTCTTTCCATATCTGCTCGATGGTCACGAGGAAAGTATTTTTCTAAAAACAGATATTTGAACACACTCCATTCCATATTTGATACTTCATCATCTTTATTCGTGTTTTGAATCAATGACCTCCATTGATCAGCATCTCCAGTGAGGCGGTAAACTGCCTTGAAAACTTTTTCCCTTTCACTACTCCCCAAACCCTGAAATATTTTCTCTAGGTAATTTATACATTTCTCAGCTACTAAGGGATTTGTAATCCCTTTGAACATTGGTGGTTGTTTCCTCATGAAGCGATCTAACATTGATCCTCCACGCTGCGGATTCGGGTGTTCCATATGGGTAATGTTATTATTCATAACCTCAGTGAGTTGTCCCAGTATGGTGATTAGCTTATCAGCACCAATTGTATCATGAGCTCCACTATAATTATCTTGAGTAGGAGGTAAATCCCTACATGGAGTGCGTGCATTGAAACGGTTTCCATTTCTTCCACTAGATTCCATTTTTAAACAATGGGATAAACTAGATCAGTATATGAATCAAAATACATAATTTTATACTTATAAAACACTTAACATAAATTGAACTATTTATGGATATAATCCATAATCATAAACATGTTTTCTTTTAAGAAGTATATACTCATAAACCCTTCATAATTATTTTCAAAGAAAATGAAAGTTATCCTAAGCATATCCCCCAGGAGTGTCGTAACCAAGACTGTAGTACGGCCTGTTGTTGTGCACCAGTTCCCGTTCGAGTCCAGCTCAAAGTGGTGTTTTTGGGTTTACCTCTAGGTACATCTGTGCCAGAGCCGCCTCTACCTGCTCGTATCTAGACAGGGATGTATTGCTCTGAAAACTCACAAAATCTCTACAATACCAAAATTCTAGAAGTTCTTCTATACTAATCCTCAAAGTCCATCTTAGGTCTATGTGCTCTAATCAGAGATTATCTAAATCTAGCTTCCAAGGTTTATACTAAACATCCTCTGATACCAAATGTAACACCCCGACCCCAGTTTCCCAGAGTCAGTGCTTTATTACATAACATTGGCATGATCACAAGGGTGATCAAGTCTCGAAAGACCGATTATTTTAGTAGCATTGGAATAACTAGATACATTCATAAAGTTTACATTACATCATAAAATGAAAACTACAACAATATAGTCTCCATAGTTCACACTCTTATCCCCTCATACTATACCTGCAGGTCATTCATAAATTACTTCTTTACATCCTGGGGAAAATAAAACATAGAAAAGGGGTGAGCTCAAATGCCCAGTAAAGATAACAATATAGAGGAAACATTCATAAATAAGAATAAACATTTAAGGCAATGTATAACTAAATCAAAATCCTTTTAAACTTGAACTTCAACATAGTATGGAAAAAAATGAAATAATGTCATTTACTTATTCACATGGATATTATACTAATCGAATAATCACATTCAATATCAATAACCACTTTCATAATGATGGAATGCATAATGCCAGACTATCAGAACCACATAGCCAAGGCCTCATGCCAAGACTACAAATATGATTTTGTCAAGGCCTTGTTCCAAGTCACTAGTTTTTCTCATGAGACCTAACGATTCATTGAGGAGCTATAGCGGGATCCACCCATTACATATTAAGTCCAATGCGTTCCCATATGAAAAGGTTTAAACATAACATAAACATTCGTATTAAAACTAGCATATGAAATGTAAATACTTCATCCATAAACCATGAATGGTATAAAAATAACACATCCATAGTCAAAGATATCACAAAACCTTCAATATAATATAGAAGTTTTGTATCAAAATAAATCAACTTCAAATAAGCGTAAAATCCATCCAAGGATGTTGACATAGATGAAAACAAAACTCTTTTTAGAGAAATATCTCTTTTTATTTTGAAATCATTTAAGAGTCATATATTTATAAAATAAAACATTTTCTTTGAAAATATTCTTATAAAATTTTAAGGGAAGCTTCGATGATTTTATAACGAAGGAAAATAGCCGCACCCGCCATATAAGTTAAAAAACATTCTTACCTTAATTCTGTAGAAATGGTTAAAAAAGCACCATGTTTGGAAAACGATGGTAATATTCCTCTATAAACCTTATATAAAAAGTCAAAAAAGGGTATAAATGACTTTAACCCATATTATTGTAAAAAGTAAAAATGTTTTGAAATAAATTTTTAAGAAACATGGATGTGGATGATAAAGAAATCCCAGTAGATTATTACATATAAACAACCTCAGATAATGAAGATATTGTGAAATAAACCCTTACCTTGTCCTTTTACTTGGTTGGGGGTAGGTTAACCTCCTGTATAATGGGGTAATAATTTTTATTAAATTATAAAAGAATCATAAACATTAATATTATATCATATATGATCTTTTAATATTGATTTGTTAATAATATATTTGTATTATCATTGTTTTGGGTGTTAACTTACTTGTTTTCTTTTATATATTTTGTTATGTAAGCCGTGTTTTTCATGGATAGTTTGTATATTATTCATATACATAATGATATCAAGTCCGTATATACTATTATTAATCATAAAATGATAATTAGACTGGAATGGATACGATGGGGAATGAATCCCATCGCGTTTGTGGAGACGGTAGTCCATACGTACGCACGAGCGACAATATCATTCTTTTGATATTAAAATAATATATAATTGGTTGTTATATCATATATACATAATCATTATCATGTTCTATTTATTATTTACATGAATTACACATCATTATTATACCCATCAAAATAATAATTTATTGAATAACAATTACACCACGACGTGGAGACGGTAAGTCGTACGTACGCACGTATAATGACATCTCATTCAAAGGATGGATAGAATAATGAATATGGTTGTACCATATTTATAGTAACATCACAGTATATATAATATACTAGAGTTAATATCTTAGAACTGGAATAACAAATAAAGAAGAAGTTGAAGAACAAAGGAACTTGAAAGAGGGTGGTGAAAACATTACCTCTTCTTCAGGTTCTTCCTTTTGATTTGATCATAAGGACTCCATAGGTTGGCTTTATGATCAAAAAAAGTCCTCTAGGTTGAAGTGAAGGAAGTTGAGAGAGTATTTGGGAATGTTTTGGCTGGGAAAAAAGGCTTTTAATGTGTGAATTAGTGAATAGGGGGAGTGCCCTTTTATAAGAGGGGTGAGGGGCACCTTTGGAAAAGCTAGAAATATTATTTTATAATAAATTCATATTCGGTTTCTAATGGCTCCAAAGTGGATTATTTAAAGTTTAAGGTGATTATGGGTCTAAAGCCACTCAACCAGTAGAATTTAGATAGGTTTGGGTCATTATATTAACCTTATCATTTATTTATAACTCTTTGTTAATTAGTTTGACACTTACCATGTCACTTTGTATTTTTATATTATATAGTTAATAAACTTACTATATAACTCCAAGATAACCCCAAGTGGTCCATTAATGATAAAACAATCATGATATAAGTCTCTTGGACGAACCTTATATCTTTAGGAATTGAATATCAATTAATAATATAATATTTGTTTTAAAAACTCTTTTATGTCAAATTTGACACTATTTGGAAAATTGATTTTTGTGAAAATAATAACAGATTGATTACTTAAAAAAAGTTAATTAAAGAAATACTAATAAGTCATATTAACCTATAAAATTATTTTAATTCATAAAAAGTCTCAAATTGTATTTATTTGTGTATTTATAATAACAATTATTTTAATTTTTCACTATTATGGTAAATACTGCATCATCATTGTGTCATAAATAAATTAAATTATTTAATGTATAAAAATTATAAATGAAATATCATTATGTAGGAAATCTTTTTAAATTTATAATGAATATTTATAATCTAATTTATCTTATTTGTAACCCTATATTAAAAATGTTTTATTAAATAAACTTTGATTTTAACTCTTTTAACTCTTCTTTCAATTAAATAATAATAAATGTCCTAATCTAATCCAAGTGGACCTAAATGATAATATTTTATTCCTAAGGTTGTTTTTGATCGAGATACACTTGTACAATAGAATTACCACATGTGTTAGGGTAATATTAATATCATTTTTACCCTTAATTACACTGTTTACTTTTAACCGTGGTAAATAAAAGTAAAAAGTTCTATTCACCAAAAATTAATTTTCATCTCATTGAACCAAATTTTACTCCTTGATATTAACTGTGTCTCTCTGATTTTAGAAATTCCACTCATAGAAGCGGTAAAATTATGTTTTATGAAAAATTTAGTTATTTTAACTACCACTTAGTGGTTTCACTATTCATCAAAAAATGAAGTTTTTCAGAAAAATACCAAAAATTCACCCTAGGCCTATTTCGATATTCTGAATCCAAAAATGAAATCCATTTTAAAAAATAAAATTTATAAATTTTAAAAAGTGGGTATTATGATTCAAAACGGCTAGTTTGATTGGTTGTGGAGTATTAGAACTCGATGTTGCGTACAACACACGTTATTGCATTATTCAAAGAGAAGTGTACCGTATAAGCTTGGGGTGTTACAGTATCTTGTTCTCATTCATAAGAAAACCAACAGTGAATCCCTAAGTACACAAGAGTCAATATTGGTGTGGGAAACATTGGAAAAATAGAATATTGTTCATTTATATGAGATTACCAGACAAGGGTTTAACACTCGGGGTATGAACTTGTTTATCAACCATCAGGAGTGACTTGAACCCGAAAGTTCTAGTTAGAGTATAAGACTCTCTAAAGAGCTGAATTTCTTTACTTGAATGTGCTAGTGCAATAATGTGGTAATGCCTGGGGAATTGAATTATACCCAAAAAATGGGTGATTAAGAGCATTAATTGGGACACCTAGTATTTGAAACAAAAAGGTCGTGGTATGATGATAGGGGATAAGAACTGAACAAGTTTGAAATATAAAATCTATTATCATTTTTCAAATAACGGGGAAAAAAATTAGGGTTAACCATTGACCATGTTCTAAACATGAGACCTATAGAAAAATTTCATCAAAAGTATTTCAGGGTATGTTCCTAGGACAGTAGGTGAGCAAGTTATTCTAGGAACCATGCTATCTAGGGGGAACATTTAGATGAAAAATGTTAATATGAATCCAATTCAAACGATATGAGAAGCGTGGGGATGGTCTGATGTAATGTACGAATGAAGTTAAACACTCTCATAATTATGGAACATTGGATTTTGAGCACATTGGGCAGGAGTATAAGTATGAAAAAACATCAAAATTGTCTACCAAATATAGAATCATCTCAGATTCCGAGCGATGGTTGAGGAATATGAAGGTAGGCGAACAGCACCAAAGAGGGAAAGGGTCTTCTTATTAGAGGGCCTAAGATGCTTCATAGTTTTACATCGTGGAATGAGTATGATGGAAACACATTTTAACATCATAAAATGAGGATGATTTACACATAGTTTAATGTCTTACATTGACGATGATGTATCACTTATTTTAATGTTCTGTGATAGGGACATTCAAATAATGGTTTAGCGTCTTGTGACCTGGAGATGTTAACTAAAATGAATCACACCCACCCAACTAAGATTGAATGGGAGTATGTGGGTAACATAATTGGAGTACCGCCTATAGGGTATTGTGAGTAAAATAGAGACTATTATTTGAATTTATGTTTTTCATAATCTAATGGGTTTAGCGAGAACATCAAAAAAATTTCTAGGGTCCACAGTGAGTCCATACTAGCTTTCCACCTCTTTATTTCTCATATGAGTCACATATAGTTTAATTTCATGATACTTGGAACATAGGTTTGTTTGTATTAAATGGGATTTTTGTATCATACGGATGATATAACCTGATGTGAACAAGGATCTTAGGATGCCCTTCCACATAGAACAACTCAAAAACATCGTGCACACAGTTTATGGTCATGAAGCTTAGACCTTGGCTCCTAGTTTAAGGTCATAGAGTTCAATACATTGGGTGAAAATACCAATGGTACATGTGTAGACTGATAGAGTGACAACCCAATTTGAATTAAGAGAAAAGGAGGGACAAAACTATGCAACACATTACATGGGTGAATTGCACATAGTCTAAAGTCGCGGTGCTTGTAATTCGACTCATAGTTTATGGTCATAGAGTTTGGGCCATCAGGGAACATGTATGTCTCAACCTTTCTTGAGGAAAACTCACACCTAACTCCTCATTTGTCAGGATTCATGCTCAATGTGAGAAACAAGGATCAATATATATTTCACATTATTTTCAGGGGATAATACAATGAATGGTGAAAGTGGCAGATAAATCCTGAAAGGGAAATCATGACTTTACAGACCTGAACAGTAAAAGGGTAATGAACGACAAGATGGGAATAAATATTGACTATGTTTTAAATTAAGGTTCTACATCCATTTATATTTAATATGAGTAAGAAAAAATGATGGTTTTACCATTAAAAAAGTTTGAAACATGACAACCACAATTTTTTACTGAATATCATTTGAGGTGTGATCGCAGGATGGTAGCTGATCCATTGTGTCCAGGAACCATTTACATTAGGTAGTCTATTCTGATCAATAGGATGATGATTATACAAATCCAAGAAATAACGAAGCACAAAAATTGGAGATGGGGAATGTTTTAGGGGGAATATTGAGTTCCCTAGGAGTTAATTCACCATGCACTCAAATGTACTAGATGAACATTCTGGTAGGTAAGAATCAGGACTTTACCAGAGGGGAAAGACCCTGGAATGAGTTGATTATAGATATGGACATATGATGAGATATTTGGGTGCCACTATGAATTCCAGGATAATGGGAATCAAGCCACATGTAGTTCTAGACAGCGAAATGGTAGGTAACCGGTGTCGGGGGTTTCAGCCTCTCTATTGGGAATATATAATAATCTCATATTATAAGGCATACTATTTTTAAAAGTGGTAAGGATATAGTTTAACATTGTGTGCTAAGGATATTGGTTTTGGTTTATCTCATATTAATCATATGAGGAATCCTAATTTCCAATGGGGTAAGGATTTTTTGGTCATCCCATATTTATCGTATGAGGCATCCTGATTTTATAATGGGTAAGGATATAGTTTAAATTCATGAGATGAGGATGTCAGTTTTTGGTTCATCAAATATTTATCATATAAGGTATCCTAATTTCATATGGTGTGAGGAATTTTTGGTCATCCCATACTTATTATATGATGCATCCCAATTTTATATAGGGTAAGGCTACAATTTAATGTTGTGTTCTGAGGACATTGTTTTTGATTCATCTCATATTTTTCATACTAATCATATCAATTTGATATGTTGGAGGTCTATTGTTTAACGTCATGTGCTAAGGAATTTGGGATTTGCAGTTTCAATCCAAATTACACTAACTTTGGATGATACTAATTTAAGGTCATAGAGATCGAATCATAGGAGATGCAAATAGTTAAAGGTCATAATGCTTGGACCAGAGGGGTAGCAACTATTTTCAGGTCATATAGCTTTGACCGAATGGGTATGGGTGTCATAAAAAGGCTTTTGTGGCATGAATGAGTGATAACTCATTGTAAAAAGAGGTCCAAATAGACCCTTTACCACACAAACATGAAAAAACATACCCAAGTAAACATCATGATGTTGGGGAAGGAAAGACCCCATAATGAGTTGATAAAGAGGACTTGACCTATGATATAATATTCAGGAATCACTACGTATCGCATAGGAATGGAAATAAGGCTATATGTAGTTCTAGAAAGTGGCGTGGAAGAATTCTGATGCCAGAGGGAAAGTCCTCTCAAGAGAGGATGATGAATCATCTCAAATTTGTGATATAAATAACCCCAAATTTATATGGGGAAAGGATACTATTTAATTTATTATGATGAGGATGTTTTATGGGATTGCACATTGAGCTTCCAATTATTTCCTTCATCATGTCTAGTCATGATGTTATCTGAGCCTGCTAATGGGTCAAGGAATATGATTAGGGTCTATACCTAAAAAGGAATCCCAAAAGAATATTTTGGGGTGATATATCCATTGGTAATGGATGGGTTTATGGTGAATTGATGGATTACACAAAGGATAAGAGATCTAGGAATCACAACATATCTCATTGTAATGTGAATCAAGACACACATTGTTCTGGAAAGTAGTGGGGGCATTGGCCTGGTGAAACACTAGGGATGAAGTAAACCATGAAAAAGAGGGGTCAAAGAGGATGAATGAACATAATTTAATGCAATAATTGTTAGACTAAGACCTCTAGTTTAAGATTAAAGATCTCGTACTATGGGTTGGTACGTTGAGGATGTTCATGTGGCATCAAAAAGTTAATGCCTGATGTAAAATGATCCAAGGAGGTTCTGCACCACCCGAAGAAATCCCAAATCCAATTGCACATTGTTTAAGGTCATGAGGTTTGGACCGTAGTAATTTGGAAAATATTTTAATGTTTTTATTCTTAGATTGGTGGAATTTATGTTTTAAGTGTTATTGTGTGGCATAGAAGAGGTAAAAACTGGCCTGAAGAGACGAATATGCATGCCTTTATTACACATAAATCCCCTAAAACAAACTACACATAGTTTAAGGTTATAATTCAGGGACCATAAGTTGTTCTAAAGGGATAAATGTTGGTGGATTTTCATATGGGACCATATATTGGAGGTCTAGGAATCACTACGTATCCAACAAAAATGGAAACCAAGCCACACATAGTTCTGGGACATGGTGTGGTAAGAGACCAATGCTTGAAGTGTGGTTGTCTCCTCTCTGATGAGAACATTGAGGAATACCATAGTTTTTATGGGGAATCCTATTCTTATGAAATAGTGTAATTCTATAGTTTAATTTCATGCACTAAGGATGATGAACTTTTCAGTTTAAATTTATACAACTCAGACTATGGTCCCTACCAATTTAGGGTCATGGAGCTCAGACCATTGGGGATAGAAATATTTTAAGGTCATATTTTGTGGACCATGACTCTTAGTTTAAGGATGTAGTGTTTTGACCATGACTCTTAGTTTAAGGTCATATAGTTTGTACCAATTGAAAATGGTTTAAGGTAATAATTCTTGAAGCATAGGGATTAACAAGAAGTTCTACTTGAGAAAATTGGCATTGGTGGAAGGTTTGATATGCTATCTGTACACATTAATCAAAGAGTATGCTCTATTTGAATATACCTTATTTATAATGTATGGTCCTTACTAGTTGATCTCTAACTTTAGAGGTGTTTTTTCTAGTATTATTAGTGTTTTGAGAGCTAGGTCCATATCACCCTACAGGAAGGAATAGAGGTGAACCTTCATATTGAACACTCTCACTATCCTATTCTGGTTCCTCTCTAAGTCATGCATGGCCAGAAGACTATTTTCCTTGAGGGTTTCTAACTCATCTATATAGAATTATTCCATACAATCTGGCATCTTCTAGTCATACACAACCATTTTTAATGATAAATACTAAACCTCAATGGTTAGAATTTACTATATTCCATACACCAGGGAGTATGGGGTCACCTGGGTGGAATTTCAAATTTTCATCTGATAGGACCATAGGGAATTGGGGATCATTCGAAGCCAATTTTTTTTGTTCTATAACACCATTTTCCTCAAGATATTAGAGATCATTTTTTTGAATTCCTCAATCTTCCAATTTTCCCATGCATGGTACTGAGAAGTATGGTTAGAATAGATGTTGTACATGGTTTATAAATTCATTACTTTGTAATCATAGAAGATGATGTCATTGTCTAAGAGAATATAATGAAGAACTCCAAACTTATGAATGATGTGGGAGTTTATGAACTTTATCACAGACTTGGTATTTATATCCTTGATGGGGACCACTTCATCAAATTTGGAGAAGAAGTCTATTGTGGTCAAAATAAACCAACACTGTCAAGTTGTCACTGGTAGGTATGACCGCAAAACATTGAGTCCCCACACTATAAATGGTTAGGAGTACTTAGTAGTGTACAGAAGCTCTGACTATCGATTCAAATATTTATCATGGATTAGGCATGCATGGTACCTCTTAGATAACTAAATGTAGTTATGAACCCTGGTTGGAAAGAACTATCCCAACCTATGAATTTGGTGGGATAGATTCAATCCTTCTTCGTGGATGGAACAAGATCTAATATAGATCTATTTCATAACCTGATGTATATCATCTCCTTAGATATAAAAAAGGATAATTCTATCAAAACCACATGTATAGAGGGTTGTCTCAAGGTTTGGCCCACTCTAGAGGGTAAATTGTGCTGTACGCTGGAATATTTTCTCACGCACAACATATTCTAGTGGGAGGATGCCACAATAGGGATACTCTATGAAGGGATTCATCTAACTGGGTCTTCCCTCGACAGTGGGGGGATTTTAAGATCTTAGAAAAGAGGTACTAGTTTCTAGATGATTTACTTGTCAGTTTATATCATTTGAAGGAGAAGATGATGTGACCCTTTATTATTCCACCTTAATGACCAGGTCATACTGGTATGGTTATTCTATAGAAGTGGATAAACATTCCAAAGAATCAACTCAACCATTCTATAACCGGGGAACATGAGTCACCATCATCTTGAAAGGGAACTGGACCATCATCTAATGGGTGCATTCTAGTAGGGGCACAAGGTCTTTCTTTTTGATGACATAGTCACTCTAGATATGTTTGATGAACAATTATAGGTCACTATTTACATGTAAATATTGTACATCAGTTTTGATAGAAAACTTGAGAGTAGTAATAAGGGCTTGATACTATGCTTTTTTATTGGTGTAGACTTCTAAAAATATGAAGGATTATGGAAAGATGACCTATGTCGGAGTGAGGAAAATTATCACCAGGACTACCCTATTAAGTTTGGGGTCATTGATCTTTCTACCAGTTGAGTTCTAGGTAGAAACATCAAGATGAATATCCCAACTTTGTATATCTTGATTCACTATGATAAAATATTTATTTGATAAATCAGCATATATGTGTTGTTATTCAAGTTTGAATGTGCATCTATGAAGTCTGCAAATTCCTATCCTTTGATGGAATTCTACAGGAGAAATGATATGTCAATTTTTTAGAGTATCACCACCCTATTTTCTAATCATCCTATCAACATGGGGTGATTAAGGATAAAATTTATCATGCTTAATGAAGACAGTAGATATATCTCATAATACTAGAAATAATTTCATAACTTCATCTTGAAAAAAATAACACAATGAAACTATTCTCAAGGGGGGAGTATCTGATATCTATGTCGAGGAGCATTTTTCTAAGATAATAGAGGTTTTTACCACCCTTCATTGTTTTTCTAGGCTATATGGGTAGTGAGGGACTATTCTAGAGTAGTCACATAGAGGACTAAAGACTTTACAAAGAAAGGTGTCATAAGAACCGGATTATTAAGAAGGTACTACTTGATTTCCTAAAAGGTGGTCTTGAGGCCCTCAATCCACTGATAAATGATTCTTTTTTTCATGATCCAAAATAAAGGATTACACATTCCATCCAGATTTGAAATAAATCAGCATATATAGGATAAGTGGCCTTGTAGGCCCCACAACTCCCATAGATTTCTTAGGAGATCCCTATTACTGATAAACCTAGTTTTCTTTGGGTCGATATCAATTCCTTCGTATATTAAGATTAAGATAAGAAATTTCAAACAGGTGACCCGAATAATCACTTGAATAGGTTCATATTGAATTTATTAGAGTGGAGAAACCCAAACACTTTCTCGAGATCTTTGAGATAGTCTGGATGATGGTGGTATTTGACCACGAGATAATCCACATATCACTCCACCAATGTCTTAATAACTGGCCTAAACATGTGGTGCATGGCTTGTTGGTATGAATCTCCATCATTATTCAAGCCAAAAGTAACCACCTGATAGTAGAATGTCCCTTGTGAACCTTAAAGGTAGTGGAATCACCATACTTGAGGGCTATCTAGATCTGATTATATTTGGAGTATCTATCCATGAAAGAGAGGGCCTAGAACCCAAATATAGCATCAATTAACAACTCTATCACCAGAAGGGGAAAATAATCCTTTAGAAAATGGCCATTGAGGTTTTGGATGTTGATACAAAATATGATCTTCCAATTCTTCTTCCTGACAGGGACAATTTTGGCTAGAAACCTTCTGTACTGGACTTCCCTAAACAATTTGGCTTTGATAAGCATGTCAAATCCAGCCTTGAACACAACATCGTAAAAGGATTGCATCATTTTGGGAGGCTTTTTGAACCCGAGATGACTCATTTGGAGTCAAATACAGTGAAAAAAAACATTAGGGTATGTCCCTATAATTTCATCACATCTCCAGGTGAATATGTCATGGTGCTATTTCAATAAGTCCACATATCATTGCTACTTCTCGGAATTCAAGGCTTTACTGATCAGTGTCGGCCTTGAATATTCCTTGATACCATGGTTTACCAGAGTTAATTCATCAATAGTGGTGGACACACCCTCTTCAAATGAAGTAGGGGAACCATCCAACTCTTATTTTACATCTAAGATAGGGGGATCAAAAGGAGTAGGAAAATATTATAGACTCTCTATGTCATGGGGAGGACTGGTGTTTACTCTGATGGATACATAATACTCAATGAGAGGTTCCCATTTTAATGATATTGTTGTGATAGAAGATATTGGGCCAATTCTGTTTGGTTTCTGTATATGAGCTCCACTCTTGGTGTAGAAGTAATTGAGACCAGTTTACCTTTATTGAGTCATCCATGCATTTTAGAACATTCAGAAATTCCATAGATCCTTGGACATGGGTACAACCTCTCAGTACTTTCTAGTAGTATGGTCTTCTAGTATTAGTTGGCCCTAACCACTATAGGAGTATGAGTAAATCTATGATCACTCATTTTTGGGAGAAAAATAAATATACACTTGGTATAGGGTCATGGTCTCTAATTAATGAATCAAGAGAAAAATTATGTCATTCAATCCTACCCATGGGTCAAATATAGTGGCCGTTAGATTGTTGGGAAAATTGATGCACCCAAACCCATTGGTATGAAACAATGTTCCTCACCTTTTGTAGTTACTAGCATCTAGAGAGAGAGAGGGACTCTTATGATTCAAAGGGGGATGAATCACCCTAGAGTACCCTTACTCAACCATCAGGCGAGTATTTGAGGCACTAATGATATTAATAGCGAACCAGTCTATGAAAATTATGTCAGGGTATACCTAGAAGTTCTTTATAAGAAATATTCTATGAAACTATCATAAATTTAGTTCTTGATATCAAACCACCTAATTGAGTATTTAGTTAAAATTTTCCATGCAACTTCATCTCACTCTTATAATACCCCTAAACCATCTGGTTAGTGGGAGTAATATTTGATTATATATGTCTTTGTTTGTGGTGTTTCCAAGTTGGTATGAGGCTGATCCCATAGCCAGTATCCACTAGATTGTTGCGTATTTCCATTCCATTGATCTGAACTATGATATAATGTGGGAATATGTTCTTTTGAATAGTGATTTCATAGTATTCCTCAATAATGGATACTTCAGACTAAAATTAAATGGGGATTTTAAGATATTTAGTAAGGTATTCAGACATTTACTTTGATAAGTGGAGTGCCTCAATAATCAAATGCCTCATTAGTAAAATGGTAAGGTTATTTAGCACATCATACTTCTATGCAAGGGGCATATACTTTATTTTAGAGGGTCGTTACATAGAAGAGGGAGCAGTGGATGACACTGGATAAACAAATTGGGCCTAGATAGTACTGGTGATATTCTATTGTAGGCTAACTGGTATACTCTAAAAAACATCCATATGAGTGTTAGTTGGATGAGGTTGGGTTGTTGCAGGTCATAGATGATCATGGAATAGCTATGGATAAGCTGAACGGTTAACTAATATGATCAGCTGCGGGGTCTTACCTGATAGGGCAGACCATGATGAATTTTCTTACTAAGATCTTTGAATATATGTCTTCCTAGTATCAATAATATTAATATCTCAGTTTGAAGCACTATCATGAGCATTATTTATGGCTCTTATATCCTATTTTTCCACTTTAATGGCGTCACCATAGGCACCTGAGGGGTTTTAATGGAATTATTCATTGTTAGTAATTATGAAGTAGTCCAATAGATCAAAAAAATTCATAAAGGTGTATTTCTACTCCTCATCCATGGAATGGTCAAGGGATAATTGGACCATGAGTGAATATACTGACTCATGAATAATGAAATCTTTGAGGGTGTGAGAAGGTTTCAACATCAGTGGATGACTCTGATTTCTATACTTTATTCAATACTTTCTCTTTAGAGATTTATAAGAATGTTCTAGAGATGTTGAGGTAGTGGTAAAAGGAGGTTTGACAACCACATGAGTTTATTGCTTTCTTAAATTAGAATAGAATATATTATGAGCATGATAGAATATCTTATGAGCTAACCAGTCATGTTACTTCTACATCCCATGGTTGGGGACCTATTTCCATTCACTAGGCACTTCATTTTCCTTTATCAGGGTTAAAGAATACATTTTTTAAATTCACTGGAATATAAGACAACATGACTAAGCTATGAACTACTTGGCCTTGGAGTTAATCATTGATTATGATGCATTACTTGATGGTGTGTCCAATGATCCTTTAATACGGGCAACAGTTGGTGCATCCGGTGAGTATATCCTCCTAGGCTATCTTAAAGTCTATAATCATCATGATTTTCTTCTATAGGGACCTAATGAAGTTTCATTAGACCTAAAAATACCTTAAGGAATAAATATTGTTCCTTCTTATTTTGAAAGGCATCCTTGGATATTGTCCTTGATGAGGGGTTGGGCCACATTCTCTCATCTAGGAAGTTGTACATTGTGAGGATATTCCTAGCAAGGTTGCACATGGTTAGGATTTGCATGCGGTGTCTCATCAATACTGGGGTCCAGTAAGTGTACTGGATCAAAAACCTCTACATGCATAACAACATCTGTCTATACTTTTATGGGCATTCTCATGAAGGATATAAGGGGAAATGGGTACTACTATTGTCCATTCCACTATAAGGATTCTTCTAGATGTTGATCTTTTTTAGAGAACTCCATAAATCCACCTAGTTAGTTTAAGGATATGAGGTTAGGGAGTAGATCATTCATAGTATTCTCTATGAACGTTGTGAGTAGTTGTTCCTTGGTTAGCGGTTTGTTGAGTGAGTATGTGAGTCCCTTCCGCTAGGAAACAAAGTCAGTGAATCACTAATCAGGCCTCTGATTTATTTTTAAGAGGTTGATAATGATAATTTTTCATTAGGTGGAGCTGAATTGGTTGTGTAAATTTCTACATAGTTCTTCCCAATTGGGAATAGACCTCGTGGGTAGTTGAATATACCATAAAAATACTAGTTCTTCTAGAGTCTGAATGAATCATCTGATATTGGTTGACTCTTACTATTCTAGAGTCCCCAAAATTGGACCGCACCATTAGGTGAAGTGAACCAAATGATTTAGTATATCTTCCAAACCATTAAACAAGGAGAAGATGGGATTACCAAACTTGAGGGGTGCTCACACATGATCCACCCATGATGGGTACAACATTCATTCAAGTGAAACTGCCACATATCATGTTTCTAAAGGCTTGATGCAAGAAATGATAGATTCTATCATGTCATATTAATTATGATTTATGTAAACTAATTAGTTTTGGAGATCATCAACTCGAGGAGTATCCTGACCTTGATCCCAAGAATGATAATCATGATTCCCAGGTGTGGTGGGAGAATTATATCTTGGTCATTTTTCATATCCACTAGCTTCTTCACTTACTATGTGGGTAGAGCCACCGAGTTCGAATTGGGGAGTCTTATCAAGGAGGATCAAGTACCCCATTGGAGGAGATATGGAGTCCCTTATGTCATTGCTAATGTCTAGGTTATTCTCACCAATTAGCACAATGGAGAGTATTTTATTTTCCTCAACATCCAGAAACAAAAAAAAACAATCCTAGTGTCTGATTTCACTTTTGGAACAACCTTGGATGGTTAGATAAGATCTCCATGTCCCTTTCCCTTTTCAATATATGGAAGGGAAAGTAGTAATGTCTCATTGGGGGGACTGATGAGGCCTAGGGCCTATCTCTGCTAATGAGTATGAATTCCTACCAAGGGGTAGACCCTAGACCATGCCTCCTCTTAAGGAATGTTTTCCTTATTATGCCCTGCATCGATGGACCTATTCCTCTAATCAATTGGTGGGTTGGTAGTGACCACATTCACTATGGATATAATTAGATATGAACTTTCATTTTTAGATAGATAGGTCACATTGAAGGTCTCATCACTTCCATGAAATGGAGGGTAACGTATTGACCCCATCCTCTGATCTTCGCATATAGAGATGCCTCTTCTATGACATTGTAGAGAATAATGAGGCTCTTAACACTGGTCTTCTGGAGGTTCTAGCTTTATCCATACAACTCTAGGAATTGATATATAGAGAGTGTAATGATATGAACCTTCTTATACTACTGGTTGATGACATTGTGGTGATTATGGCTCCTTGGGTTGGTCAGTTTCCTATATCGAAGATGGTGGATAATTTTCTAGATAATCGAGATAATAAAATACTTCCTATTACAAGGTATGGGATTTTAGAATAAAAAAAATAGATCTACAGGTGGCTATAACACAATTGATAGTTGTTCAATGACAAAAAAACTCCCTTAGGTCCTTTTTATTAGGGGAAGGGTCTTGCTCTTGGTCAGCCCAAGCCCCGATTAGTGCAGGTTGAGATAAAGCAGTTGTAACAAACACAAACCTTTTTTATGTATGATAAACTAGAATAGGGGGCACCATATGGTTCAAATATCCACTACAAACTTGGATGAATCTTGAAGTAAGATCCATCTTCAAAATTATTTCCATTTAGAATGGGGTGTTTACCACTGCCTCATGTGCGAGGGATGTATTCTCTATTCGAGTATAGTACATGGATCGTCATTATATTTTTTAATCAACCCACACCTTGAAATATATTTTTTTTTGTTGTGGTAGAGATAAGGTAATCTAACAATGATAGAGATAGTTGCACTGTGATTCCATGGAAGGAGACTAGAATAAAATCCAACTATATTTACATTCAGAGTAATATGGGGATCTTATGGACCCCAAATTTCTGGATTATTTGCCTCAATTTATAGGTTTCGTCCCCAGAATCTAGTAGTAGGGGTGAGGTTACCCTCATTATGTCATCCATCACTTCAGAGTATGAGAGATCTATGATAACATAACGCTTACTAGGGTTCCACATATGAAGTCATGAGACTTATTAAATCAATGATTTCTAAGAGTATCTTGGGTTTTCCTTACACGGGCTATGACCTATGTTGTAGGAATAACCCCCAAGATGAGTGTTTCCCTCCTTCACTAGGATGATTTTTTAGATAAGGTCATGTCTTATGCATCGGGAGGACTTATGTGATGGTTGATGGTGGTGTTCAAAGGACCCACACATTTATTATTAGTGGTATGGGGGAGGAACTATTCAGGGCTATTCCTCATTACAGTATAGACCATAATGGTTGATGATTGCACAAAAAACTATGAGAGTTATCTCGGCATGCCTGTGAGTCATCTGGGGTCTCGACCCTAGGTTGGTGAAGATGGATCCTTGTTCACCTATTGTGGACATGTGATGTAATTCTATTTTGTTCGAAGGGGACATTGAAGTTTTAGAATATGAATCATATTAGGAAGTTTTCTGGGTCTTCCCCTAGCATCAACATTGGTTGTTCTAGACCGAGGCTAGGAGAGTAGGGACAGGGTCATCCTAATAGCTGACCTATGGAACTTGTAGGTGTTAGTGGTAGTGAGGCTTGGTGGGATCCATCTTAGGTAACTCCTGACCGGTGGCCACTACAGGTATGATCTAACTTCTTTGACCTCCTTATTATAGAGGTGTGAACTATTATAGCACTATGAGGAGATTCATTATAAGTGGTTATCCATTAGAACATAGATATGATGACATGAAAATATGATAGTGCACCAAATTTTACTAGTCACCATAGTTTATGGAGTAGAGTTTCATGTCGTTGTTACTACTTTTTATACAACACCTTCATTAGTGAAAAATCATCATGCACACTGCATATTTCCCTACATTCCCACTTTCCAAAGGTGAGAAACTTCCATCACTTTAATTAGAAATGTATACTCCTTGATCAAAATGGGATGATGTGATGTTTTTTCCCCATTCTATGGATTCCTCCTTGGATATATTCTCCTAGTCAGGTTCTTCCTCATAGATTTATGTCATGTTCATGAAACTCATTAAATTTTCTATCTCAAGGTTGGTGCATGATAATTACGATTCTTCTGTTTTGAAAAGAAAACAACCTTAAGTCAGGAGAGGCAGTAAAATTGGAATCCTTGGGAATGTATAGACATTGTGTAGGTTTTATACCTATAATTACTTTCTATTTTGGAGGGAATCTCATTTGTGAGGTATTTTAGGCATAGAACCTAAGATATCTCATTTTATCCATGAGGTGGTTGATCCTAGGTGCATATGTTTTTTGAGAGTTTTTACTTCAAGCATCCCATACTCATTGTATGGGGTAGGGATAATGGGTGAGGTATAAAGTTTAACGTATTGTGAAGATGGATGGGATGTAGGTTTAACATATTGTGGGGATTGGTTGGGTGTAAGTTTAATGTATTTTAGGGATTGGTTTTTCATTAGTTTAACATATTACAATGAGAGGTTTTCCACAGGTTTAACATCTTGTGGGGATAGGTTGGGTGTAGGTTTAACATCATACAGTGACAGGTTGGGAGAAGGTTTAACATATTTTGGGGAATGTTTAGGAGCAAAGTTTAACATTTTTCTGGGGTAGGTTGGGTGTAGGTTATCATCTTGTGGGGACAGATTGGGAATATGTTTAACAACTTGTAGGGATAGGTTAAGTGCAGGTTTATCTTATTCCAAGGAAATATTGGTCACAGTTTTAATGTATTTCAAGGATAGGATGGGATCAATTTTAATTTCAAGTAGGGATAGGTTGGGCGCATGTTTAACATCTTATGGGGACATGTTTGGAGTAGGTTTAACTTATTTTCGGAATAATATGGGTGCAGTTTTAACATATTATAGGGAAAGGTTGGGACCATTTTTAATATCTTGAAGGGACAAGTTGGGTTTGACTTTAATGTATTATGAGGATAATCTACTGTGTACCCAGGGGGAATATTTCACACTTGGAGTTTTGGTGGTGTGTGCCCCAGGGGGAATATTGCACACATTTATATATTTGGAGTGTGCCCCTAAGGGGTAATATTTTACACTTGGAGTTGTCGAGCGTGTGTTCCTATACGGGATATTTTATAATTATATTTTTTGGGAGTGTTCTAATAGGGGGAAGATGTAAAAATTTGTGTTTTTGGGATAGAATCTCATGAAGTCATCCTACATACTCTATTTATGATACATAGATAAAAAATATTGTAGTTCAATTCCATAATTTATGTTTATGGGATAAGAATGGTCAATACAGTTTAATGTCATGCGTTAAGGAATCTCAAGTCGAGGAAGGATCATCAAAATTGGATGGTGTGGGGATTACACATGGAATCTTCATGGGTGATACTAGGATAAGTTCGAATGTGAATGGGGATTACACATGGATGCTGCTTGGGTGTCTGTTTTTCATCCTATGTCTGGAGTTTCATCCCAATAGGAGGGATTATATTGTAGGGATTACACATAAAATATTCCCATTGTAGGTGTTTCATCCCATGGTGGTAAGGGAGTCAAATCCATTGATGATAATAAATGGTTCATCCTATGTTAATAACTTTGGGTGAGGGTACAATTTAACATCATGTGATGAGGATGTTGTTATGTAGTTTAACATCATATGACTACGATGTGGAGTTAGATAGTTTTACATCATGGAACGCAGATGTGTATGGGGATTACATGTTGAGGTGGATTATATCAAGGTGAGAGTAAGATCCATTATAAGGACTCCTTATAAATATAGTTAATCCATTTCCCTTGGTGACACCACCTTTATGGATTATGTGTCTACTACTCATGCAGATCTAGGTGGTTCATGGGGTAGATACTGTTGTGGAGGAGTGGTAATCAGAAGTCCCAATGTTAGGGTAACAATTATTAAAATAAAAATGAATTAGGGTACCTATTCATAGGATAAAAACATAGGCTTAAGGACTAATAATCACTTAAATAAAATTGGGTTGACACACGAGTTGGTGGAACAAGTCGCATGAGGACTTATGGTTTGGTTGAACAAGTTCTGGATTTGCATGTGTGAACTTCGAACTCAAATTTCATGAAATTGTGTTGGATGAAAGAAGGAAACATAATGAGTCTTGAAGGATGTGTTTTGTGAAAGTTAGGGTCTTGAAAAATTATGGAGGTTTTCAAATTTCAGGGGTCTCATGGAAGTCATGGGTTTTATAAATGAGATTGTTTCATGGAATAGGGAGACCCTTCCTCGGAGTAAAGTCTTAGTTCCCTTAGGGTAGGTTTCACAAAAGATAGTTATCTTGTAAACCCCTAAGAACCATAAAGGGATTTCTTCTTACATTAAGTCCATGAACCATTACATAATTCACCTCTACCACTGGTTGAGGTTCTAAAAAATGGGAGGTAGTTTTTTTAATGACGCCAACCATTGGAGGTCCATCTCTTTCTTTTCTTGTGAAGCTTCAGAGTATCAAGAATTCAAATCTTTTATCAGAATATGAAAGGTCAAGTCCCCTTGAAATTTATACATACGGGGTATATAACGACCCATACTTTACATACATTTTTAATACTTCAAAAATTGAAGCACACTTATTACAACATATGACAAAACCACAAAGGACCGTATAGGTATAGTGTCTTTAGAAACTGGGAAACATAAACAACTGGTTCATAAATCTTCTACAGCGTCTCCCATTTATTTCATCATATCTAGGGTCCCTTTTATCATATTCTACTTGATATCCATATTCCTGACCTGGGGAAAAGAAAACATAAAAGGGTGAGATCAAATGCTCAGCAAGGGCAAATAAAGGAAATAAAAATCATATCATATCTTTTTGAAAATCAAAACCTGCAAAAGAGATCATAATATCTTAACATGGAATAAATCATAGAAGTGAAAATGAGATCCCCATAATCATAACATAAAACTTGAAACTTTGTGGCATGCACACATAATCATGGAAAATCATTTCTTGTTAGTCATGACTCATTGCCAAGACTATCTTAGTGGACAAAGTCCCTTTCTGAACCGAGTTCACTCCTCGTTTCAGTCCTGTATCACTGAACCGAAATAACCTTCCGTTCCAGCCATGTCTATCTCATGAGATATAAAATCTTTACCCAATGCATTGGAGGGAGATATAGGTCCCACCCATCTTATAATGAATCCTTTCTTATGTGTGCCACATAATCATAAAACATACATCATCGCATAACACATGTAAAAAAACATCATGACATCATAAATCAATTCATATAAGATAATGGAATTCATAAAAATAATTCCATCACAACATGATCAAATTAATGTAATAATAGGGATAAAAACAGAACCCTTTATTATCTTAGATGGAAAATAATTTTGATAAAACACTTGAACTTCATTCTTGAGGAAAATATCCTTTCTTCTTCAAAAACATTTTTCCTTTCATAACATGTCATACGACTTTAAAATAAAAGAAGTTGATTAAAAATAAACTTGAAAACTTTTAAAGGAATCTTCTTGGAAATAATGTTTTAAAAATCCATTCATGCCGTATAAGTTAAAAAAAACATTCTTCGTACCTTTGTCGGAAAAGTCAAAAAGTACCTCGTACGAAAAAAACGACAAATGATTCCGTTCATATTCTTTACTAAAAACTCACCGAAGGGTAAAATTGGATTTAAACTATTGTAAGTGGATGGAAACAATATTACATATTGAGGGAACATGGATGTGGATGATAAAATACACCCCAGTAAATACTTACGAATAAACAATCTCGGATAAAAATGAGATTGTGGTATTTTCCCTTACCTTAGGTCCGATTAGCTTTGTACGTGTCCGAAGCTCCTGTATAATGGTTTAAATAATGTTATTGACTTATTCCAGAATCATACATATTTATATGATATCATATATGGTCATATTATTAGCTTCTTGTTAGTAATATTTCATTGTTACTTTTTACTCGGGTCTTTATAACTTTTTGTTCTTATGCGTGTTTTGTCGAATAAATTCTTATTCTTATCTTTAGGTTATAGATAATTCATTTACAGAATGGTATTAGTGTATTATATACCATATTCATTCATTCAATTTATTTATATAATCATTATGAAATGAAGATCATGTAGAACGAGTCACATCACATCGTGGAGACGGTATTCCGTACGTACGCACGAGTGATGATATCGTTCCTATGATCGTGGAATTGTATTGGAGTATATATATATTATTTCAGTATCAATATTAATTCATAATAATCATATGTAGTTACTCATTACACCATTATACCCATCCTTGTAAGGTGATGGTGGAAAATAGATTACACCACGGCGTGGAGACGGTATTCCGTACGTACGCACGCGCGGTGATTTCATTTTTCCGTAGGATGGATAGAAGGTGAATTAGGGTTGTTTCATATTTATAATAACATATCAGTATGTAAGTAATACTGATGTTATTACTTTGTCATGAAACAACTAAAGAAGAAGAAGTTGAAGACGAAAGAAATTGAAATGATCGGTAATGGATATTACCTCTTCTTTGGAACGCCTCTTTGAATCCTCCACATAGGGAACTAAGATTGGTCATTGAAGAAGACCAGGACCTCTAGGATTATTCTAGGGAAGTGGAGAGGAGAAAATGGCAGGGGTTGGCCGAGCTTGAGTGCTCAAATTGGTGTGAGGAGGAGGGGGAGGAGGTGCCCTTTTATAAGGGAGGAGAGGGGCACCTTAGGAATATCTCAAAATATTATTTTATATTAAAGTCAAAATCGGTTTATAATGGTTCCAAAGGGTCTTATTTCGAAGATAAAGTGGGGATGGGTCGAACTCCTATAAACCAATAGGATTTAGACAAGTTTAGGGTATTATTTTAACCTTATCAATTAGATTTAACTCTAAGTTAATTATTTTAACTTTTACCGTGTCTTTTTGTTTTCCTTCACTATATGGTTAATACACTTACTATAACATGCCAAACGAACCCCAAATTGTTTATTATTAATATATATATCCTTATCTAAGTCATTTTGCCGAACCATAGATTTTTAGGAATAAAATAACAATTAATAATATAATATTTGATTTAAAAACTATTTTGTGTCAATTTTGACACTATTTGATATATGATTTTTTTGAAAGTCATAACAGAACTATATGTTCGAACCAAGTTGATTAAATCAACACTAATATATCATAGTAACCTAGAAAATTAGTGGAATTCATAAAAAGTCTCAAAGTACATTTATTTTGGTGTTTATAACATCAATTATGTCAATATTTCATTAATAAGATAATTACTTCATCATATTTGTGTCATAAATAAATTAAATTATTTGATGTCTAAAAAATACAAATAAAATACCATCATGTAGGAAATATTTTTAGATTTCTAATGAATATTTACAATCGAATTTATCTTATGTATAACCCCATATTAAAAATGATTTACTTATTAAACTTTGATTTTAACTATTTTAACCCTTCTTTAAATAAATTAATAATAAATGTCCTAATCTAATCCAAGTGGGCCTAAATGGTCATATTTTATTCCTAAGTTTGTTTTTGGTCAAATTACACTCGTCCAATAGAATTAGGACATGTGTTAGGGTAATATTAATATCATATTTACCCTTAGTTACCCTATTTACTATTAACCGCGGTAAAAAAAGTAAAAAGTTACTATTCACCAAAAAATTATTTTCATCTCATTGAACCACATTTTAGTCCTTGATATTAACCGTGTCTCTCGGATTTTCGAAATTCTATTCACAGAAGCGGTAAAATTATGTTTTATGCAAAATTCAGTTTTTTTAACCTACCACTTAGTGGTTTCACTATTCATCAAAAATTGAAAGTTTTCAGAAAAATACCAAAATTTCACCCTAGGCTAATTTCGATATTCTGAGTCCAAAAATGAAGTCCATTTTGAAAAATAAAATTTATAAAATTTCAAAAATTGCTTATTACTATTCATAACGGCTAGTTTAATAGTATATTGTTGTTTAGTGAAACTCGGTATTGCGTACGACGCAAGCCATCGAGGAAGGTCGCGATTGCGTGTAAAGCAAGTCAAGCAAGTGTTGTGTAGAAAAAGATTCCTTTAATAATTTATATAACATAAAAGTCTCTGGTGTTACATTCTACCCCCCTTAAAAAGAATTTCGCCCTCGAAATTCGTCACTTTGTAACAAACAGATGAGGATACTTCTCCCTCATCATATCCTCAAGCTCCCATGTAGCTTCTTCAAGTTGGTGGTTCCTCCATAAAACTTTCACCAAGCGAGTGGTCTTGTTTCGTAGGACTTTTTCGCTACGATCCAGAATCTCTATCGGCTGTTCTTCATAAGAAAGATCTTGCTCCAACGGTACAACTTCTGAGCTGAGTACATGTGAAGGATCTGGTATGTACTTTCTCAGGAGAGATACATGGAACACATCGTGAACTTGAGAGAGATTCGGTGGAAGCGCCAATCGGTAAGCTACCTTCCCAACACGATCCAGTATTTCGAAAGGACCGATATATCTAGGGCTCAACTTCCCCTTCTTTCCAAATATCATAACCCTCTTCCAGGGAGATATTCGTAAGAACACTTTATCACCCACTTCAAACTCTAGGTCTTTTCTTCGGTTGTCGGCATAGCTTTTCTGTCGACTCTGAGCTGCTCTTATGCGTTGTTGAATAGATTTGACCTTTTCTGCCATTTCATCAACGAGATCAGGTCCTAATAGCTTTCTTTCCCCAACTTCATCCCATCAAGTTGGAGTCCTGCATTTCTTTCCATAGAGAGCTTCATAAGGAGCCATCTGAATACTGGAGTGAAAGCTATTATTATAAGAAAATTCTACCAAAGGTAGGTGTTGATCCCAACCTCCTTTGAAATCCATAGAGCACGCTCTCAACATATCTTCTAGGGTTTGAATTGTTCTCTCAGACTGACCGTCTGTCTGGGGATGATAAGCAGTGCTGAAACTCAACTCTGTATCCAGAGTATGCTGAAGACTTCGCCAGAACTTCGAGGTAAATCTCGGATCCCGATCAGATATAATAGAAAGTGGTACTCCATGTAATCTTACCACTTCCTTTACATATATCCTGGCAAGCTGATCTAGAGAGAAATCCTCTCTAATAGGAATGAAGTGTGCAGACTTTGTAAGACGATCAACTATGACCCAAATAGCATTATTGCCTTTGGATGTTTTAGGAAGTCCTGTGACAAAGTCCATAGTGATGTTTTCCCATTTCCATTCGGGTATGGGTAATGGTTGTAACATCCCCTTAGACTTCTGTCTCTCAGCTTTAACTTGTTGACAAACCAAGCATCGAGAGACATATTCAGCAACATCTCTTTTCATGCCATCCCACCAGAAGTACTCTTTCAGGTCCCTATACATCTTCGTGCTTCCAGGATGAATAGAGAATGAAGAACTATGAGCCTCATCCAGTAGCTCCTTCTTTAATTCGGGGATGGGAGGAACACAAACCCGATTCCTGAACTTTATTATCCCATCACAATCAAGGTTGAATTCAGGAACATTTCTCACCTTCTTTTGTAACTCGACATCTTCTTTCTGTGCCTCTTTAATCTTCACATGTATAGATGGTTGAACATTCATTTGAGAAAGATAAGATTTTTCCCCTTCCATTATAATTCCAAGATCCATCCTTTGTAAATCCATAAATATTGGATCTTTTGTGATCCTCATCATGGATAAACTAGCATGGTCTTGTCGACTTAATGCATCTGCCACCCTGTTTGCTTTCCCAGGGTAGTAATGGATTGAGCAGTCATAATCCTTAATCAGCTCCAACCATCTTCTTTGACGCATATTCAAATCCTTTTGTGTGAAAATATACTTTAAACTTTTATGATCAGTATAAATATCACACCTTTCACCATAAAGGTAATGCCTCCAAATCTTTAATGTAAAGATTACCGCAGCCAACTCCAAATCATGTGTTGGGTAATTTTGCTCAGGGATTTTCAACTGTCGTGAGGCATAAGCTATCACCATATCATTTTGCATAAGAACACACCCCAATCCCTTCTTGGATGCATCACTGTAGATCACAAACCTTTCTCCACTACAAGGCAGTGTGAGCACAGGTGCACTGGATAACCTTCTTTTCAACTCCTTGAAATTATCTTCACATTCCTCTGTCCAGACAAACTTAACTCCTTTCCGAGTCAACTTGGTGAGTGGATTAGATAATCGTGAAAAATCTTTTACAAAACGTCGATAATATCCAGCCAAACCAAGAAAACTTCGAATCTCAGTTACTATTGTTGGTCTCGACCATCTTTCGATAACCTCTGTTTTTGATGGATCCACAGATATCCCCTCTTTTGAGATTATGTGACCCAAAAATGAAACTTTTTGATGCCAAAATTCACACTTGGTAAATTTGGCATAAAGCTTCTCCTTTCTCAGGGTCTTCAATATAATTCTCAAGTGATCTTCATGCTCTTCCTTGCTCTTTGAATAGACAAGAATATCGTCTATAAAGACTACCACAAATTGATCAAGATAGTCTCTAAAGACTCTATTCATTAGATCCATGAAGATAGCAGGGGCATTAGTAAGACCAAATGGCATCACTATAAATTCATAGTGTCCATACCTTGTACGGAAAGCCGTCTTTGGTATATCCTCCCTTTTGACCCTTAATTGATGATACCCTGAATAAAGATCAATCTTGGAAAAGTATTGAGCTCCGCGTAGTTGGTCAAATAAGTCATCAATGTGTGGGAGAGGATATTTGTTCTTGATAGTGATCTTGTTAAGTTCTCGATAATCAATGCAGAGTCTCATTGATCCATCTTTCTTCTTAACAAATAGAACAGGTGCTCCCCAAGGTGACGCACTAGGGCGTATGAATCCCTTATCAATATTCTCTTGGAGTTGCTTCTTCAATTCCTGCAACTCAATTGGGGCCATTCTATAAGGTGTCTTTGAAATAGGCAAAGCACCCGGTACGAGTTCTATTGAAAACTCAACTTCACGATTTGGTGGAAGACCCGGTAATTCCTCCGGAAAGACATCATCAAACTCCCGTACAATGGGAATATTCTTAATCGTAAGTTTCTCTCCAACCATTTGAGATAAATAACCTTCATTTAGTGGAATCATGACCCATAAGATGGAAGGAATTTCCACTGGAAGGTTATGTTCATCCTTGCATTGATAGACGATCGTATATTGATCTGGAATATGAAATGTGACTTCCCTTCTTTGGCAATTGATATGAGCTCCATGTAGAGAAAGCCAATCCATGCCAAGAATCACATCAAATTCCACTAAAGGAAGGATCACAAGATTTGCAGGAAGCACTTTCCCACAAACTTCGATCGGAGAAGAATTATAAACTTTTGATGCGATTGATGTGCCATTAGGTGTTGTCACGGCTAACTCAACATCTAATTGTTGAGGTAATATGGTGATACCCTTAGAAAAGTCTTCAGAAATAAAAGAGTGGGTGGATCCAGAATCAAATAAAACATTTGCTACTTTAGAGTGGAAGGTAAGTGTACCTTTTACCACTTCGTTATCGTACTCCACATCGCTGATAGAAATTGCATGTGACTTTCCTTTGTCTTTAGCCTTAAGATTTTGTTGACGTCGACCATCATCATCAACCCTTGGATTTGGGCATTGATTGGCATAATGCCCCATCTCCTTGCACTTGAAACATTGAAGTGTAGTAGGTTCATTCTGTGTATCCCTTCCTTTGTTTGCGTCATTAGACATCTTCTTCCCATTATCACGGCATTCAAATGCCCGATGACCTTCCTTTCCACATTTAAAACATTTACTTGTCCCTTTAAGACAACTCCCTCCATGTTTCTTTCCACACTTTGAGCATAAGGGAAAGTTCATCTTCTTTTCAGTGTGCTCTTTAGAGTTTCCTTTTAATTCCATCTTCCTCTTCTTATCAAACCCATGTGACTGATGGGTTACTCCAATATCCATCTCGACTTTGAGAGCACATCGAACGATTTCCTCGTAGCTATTGAAGTCCCTTATGGCTAACGCCCTTCGAAGACTTGGTTTTAAGCCACTAAAGAATCGATCGATCTTACTCTCAGGTTGGATAATAATACCAGAAGCGTACCTTGCAAGTCTTGTAAAATTTGCTTCATAGGTACCAACAGATTCATCATCCCTTTGCTTCAGTTCAAGGAACTCTTTCTCCATCTTTGTTCGGAGAATACGAGGGAAGTACTTATTGAAAAATAAGTTCTTGAACTCGTCCCATTCCATAGACTCAATTTCATCCCTTTGCCTCGTATTCTTAATAAGATTCCACCATTGATCAGCATCTCCTTCCAAACGATACACTACTAGGATGACATTATCATGTTCAGAACATTGAAGAACTGAAAATATCTTTTCAGTAGTACTAATCCATTGTTCAGCAACTAATGGATCAGTAGACCCGCTGAAAGAAGGTGGACGCTGCCTCATGACGGATTCAACAGAATGTTGCTCCCTCCTTTGCTCGTTTGGAAATCCTGCATGATTCATAGCTTGAGAAAGTTGTGTGAACATGGCTACAAGATTTTGCATTCCAGCTCCCATATCGTTTGGTTGCTCAGGGGGACAATCATTGCATTGCCCATCGCATTCCGCACTAACACGGTTCCTTCGTGTTCCAGCCATTGACTAAAACCAAGAAGAATAGTGTGAGCAACACTAATTATAATAGGAAACCACATAATTCAAGAATAAAATTTTCATGCTTAAGGTCTTATCCTAGGTTATTCAAGGACATTTCTAAAACACTAAGATTGTGTTCTATGCTTAGACTTATCCTTAGGGTTCTTACTAAGGCTTTCACATCCTAGTTTCCAAAGGTTGACTATACCATTCCTCTGATACCAACTATAACGACCCATACTTTACATACATTTTTAATACTTCAAAAATTGAAGCACACTTATTACAACATATGACAAAACCACAAAGGACCGTATAGGTATAGTGTCTTTAGAAACTGGGAAACATAAACAACTGGTTCATAAATCTTCTACAGTGTCTCCCATTTATTTCATCATATCTAGGGTCCCTTTTAGCATATTCTACTTAATATCCATCTTCCTGACCTGGGGAAAAGAAAACATAAAAGGGTGAGCTCAAATTCTCAGCAAGGGCAAATAATGGAAATAAAAATCATATCATATCATTTTGAAAATCAAAACCTGCAAAAGAGATCATAATATCTTAACATGGAATAAATCATAGAAGTGAAAATGAGATCCCCATAATCATAACATAAAACTTGAAACTTTGTGGCATGCACACATAATCATGGAAAATCATTTCTTGTTAGTCATGACTCATTGCCAAGACTATCTTAGTGGACAAAGTCCCTTTCTGAACCGCGTTCACTCCTCGTTTCAGTCATGTATCACTGAACCGAAATAACCTTCCGTTCCAGCCATGTCTATCTCATGAGATATAAAATCTTTACCCAATGCATTGGAGGGAGATATAGGTACCACCCATCTTATAATGAATCCTTTCTTATGTGTGCCACATAATCATAAAACATACATCATCGCATAACACATGTAAAAAAAACATCATGACATCCTAAATCAATTCATATAAGATAATGGAATTCATAAAAATAATTCCATCACAACATGATCAAATTAATGTAATAATAGGGATAAAAACAGAACCCTTTATTATCTTAGATGGAAAATAATTTTGATAAAACACTTGAACTTCATTCTTGAGGAAAATATCCTTTCTTCTTCAAAAACATTTTTCCTTTCATAACATGTCATACGACTTTAAAATAAAAGAAGTTGATTAAAAATAAACTTGAAAACTTGTAAAGGAAGCTTCTTGGAAATAATGTTTTAAAAATCCATTCATGCCGTATAAGTTAAAAAAAACATTCTTCGTACCTTTGTCGGAAAAGTCAAAAAGTACCTCGTACGAAAAAAAACGACAAAAGATTCCGTTCATATTCTTTACTAAAACCTCACCGAAGGGTAAAATTGGATTTAAACTATTGTAAGTGGATGGAAACAATATTACATATTGAGGGAACATGGATGTGGATGATAAAATACACCCCAGTAAATACTTACGAATAAACAATCTCGGATAAAAATGAGATTGTGGTATTTTCCTTTACCTTAGGTCCGATTAGCTTTGTACGTGTCCGAAGCTCCTGTATAATGGTTTAAATAATGTTATTGACTTATTCCAGAATCATACATATTTATATGATATCATATATGGTCATATTATTAGCTTCTTGTTAGTAATATTTCATTGTTACTTGTTACTCGGGTCTTTATAACTTTTTGCTCTTATGCGTGTTTTGTCGAATAAATTCTTATTCTTATCTTTAGGTTATAGATAATTCATTTCCAGAATTTTATTAGTGTAGTATATACCATATTCATTCATTCAATTCATTTATATAATCATTATGAAATGAAGATCATGTAGAACGAGTCGCATCACATCGTGGAGACGGTATTCCGTACGTACGCACGAGTGATGATATCGTTCCTATGATCGTGGAATTGTATTGGAGTATATATATATTATTTCAGTATCAATATTAATTCATAATAATCATATGTAGTTACTCATTACACCATTATACCCATCCTTGTAAGGTGATGGTGGAAAATAGATTACACCACGGCGTGGAGACGGTATTCCGTACGTACGCACGCGCGGTGATTTCATTTTTCCGTAGGATGGATAGAAGGTGAATTAGGGTTGTTTCATATTTATAATAACATATCAGTATGTAAGTAATACTGATGTTATTACTTTGTCATGAAACAACTAAAGAAGAAGAAGTTGAAGACGAAAGAAATTGAAAAGATCGGTAATGGATATTACCTCTTCTTTGGAACGCCTCTTTGAATCCTCTACATAGGGAACTAAGATTGGTCTTTGAAGAAGACCAGGACCTCTAGGATTATTATAGGGAAGTGGAGAGGAGAAAATGGCAGGGGTTGGACGAGCTTGAGTGCTCAAATTGGTGTGAGGAGGAGGGGGAGGAGGTTCCCTTTTATAAGGGAGGAGAGGGGCACCTTAGGAATATCTCAAAATATTATTTTATATTAAAGTAAAAATCGGTTTATAATGGTTCCAAAGGGTCTTATTTTGAAGATAAAGTGGGGATGGGTCTAAATCCTATCAACCAATAGGATTTAGACAAGTTTAGGGTATTATTTTAACCTTATCAATTAGATTTAACTCTAAGTTAATTATTTTAACTTTTACCGTGTCTTTTTTCTTTCCTTCACTATATGGTTACTACACTTACTATAACATGCCAAACGAACCCCAAATTGTTTATTATTAATATATATATCCTTATCTAAGTCATTTGGCCGAACCTTAGATTTTTAGGAATAAAATAACAATTAATAATATAATATTTGATTTAAAAACTATTTTGTGTCAATTTTGACACTATTTGATATATGATTTTTTTGAAAGTCATAACAGAACTATATGTTCGAACCAAGTTGATTAAATCAAAACTAATATATCATAGTAACCTAGAAAATTAGTGGAATTCATAAAAAGTCTCAAATTACATTTATTTTGGTGTTTATAACATCAATTATGTCAATATTTCATTAATAAGATAATTACTGCATCATCATTGTGTCATAAATAAATTAAATTATTTGATGTCTAAAAATTACAAATAAAATACCATCATGTAGGAAATCTTGTTATATTTCTAATGAATATTTACAATCGAATTTATCTTATGTATAACCCCATATTAAAAATGATTTACTTATTAAACTTTGATTTTAACTATTTTAACCCTTCTTTAAATAAATTAATAATAAATGTCCTAATCTAATCCAAGTGGGCCTAAATGGTCATATTTTATTCCTAAGTTTGTTTTTGGTCGAATTACACTTGTCCAATAGAATTAGGACATGTGTTAGGGTAATATTAATATCATATTTACCCTTAGTTACCCTATTTACTATTAACCGCGGTAAAAAAAGTAAAAAGTTAATATTCACCAAAAAATTATTTTCATCTCATTGAACCACATTTTAGTCCTTGATATTAACCGTGTCTCTCGGATTTTTGAAATTCTATTCACAGAAGCGGTAAAATTAAGTTTTATGCAAAATTCAGTTTTTTTAACCTACCACTTAGTGGTTTCACTATTCATCAAAAATTGAAAGTTTTCAGAAAAATACCAAAATTTCACCCTAGGCTAATTTCGATATTCTGAGTCCAAAAATGAAGTCCATTTTAAAAAATAAATTTTATAAAATTTCAAAAAGTGGTTATTACTATTCATAACGGCTAGTTTAATAGTATATTGTTGTTTAGTGAAACTCGGTATTGCGTACGACGCAAGCTATCGAGGAAGGTCGCGATTGCGTGTAAAGCAAGTCAAGCAAGTGTTGTGTAGAAAAAGATTCCTTTGATAATTTATATAACATAAAAGTATCGGGTGTTACAGGGTATTTATAGGCTCATCGAAATAAAGGTATGAGGTTTCTAAAAATATGGAGTATTTCACAAAACATTATGTGCTCCATGAACTGATGGGGTTTCGCTATGCAAAGTTATGCTATGTGGAGGTTACTGTCAGAGCATCGCGTGGATGTGGACTTTTTTAAAATGGAGCTTCATGAACCAAACTGGATCTATGTAGAGGTTACTATCAAATATCTACATATATTGATAATTTCATGAGATATGGTCATTTTTAAAGGTGAAGACCTTCATGAATCTGGTCCCTTAAGTTGATTTTTGGTCTATTTTGGCCTGAATTTCCTTCTAACAATCGATGCCTTCCTCTACCAATCTTCTTTCATGTGTATTTCAAAATTAACAGTAATTGTGATATTTTTGGAGTTGGTTCCTAAGAACCAACTTCTATATACTTTATGATAACCTATATTCATGGTTTTTAATATAAATAAGCTCATTATCACATCATGATTGTTCTTCCATGTGATATAGTATGTGAGAAGGTTCTTAGAGTAAATGTCATAATGAAAGGTCATATTAGTTCCCCGCTATGAAGAGAACCCAGAAGTGTCATGAAAATATTCTTAAATATATGTTGTATATTCAAATGACAAAATTTGAGGGACACAAATGATATAGGCGATCCTGAGTGAAGACTCATAGGACTTTTAGGCACCTTTTCAAGGTTTACTCGCTTGGTAATTTACAGTGTAGTAAATTATGAGAACGGGGCCCACCATTAGAAAATCCACAAATATATGTGTCATTGGATGTTCCTATATGTAGATGTGTGTATTGGAACTTATAATTTATGATTATTATTAATAGATGTTATAAGTTGTGTACTTTTGTGTAGTGATAAAATGAATGATGACATATGTTTGCGACGAAGTAGGATACGTTGGGTGCATCATAAGTAATATTTATTTAATGAACTATGATAGAAATGGATTGTCTCTTATGTTATTTTATAGAATTTAATATCTCAAGGCCTTTGGTGGAAATAATATTCCCTAAATAAGTCCATGTTTATGGTGTTCCATAGGCGATCTGAAATTACAGAAATTCAAAGAATGATACATGGAGTACATAGGTTGTTGGTGAAAATATGGAACATTCTTGATTAGAGATATTGAGATATATGGATTATATTACACAGTAAGTATCAGTATGTGGTTTTATGTCATTATGACATTAAACTATTCTCTATGGGTTCCTTGGTGTGTTTCTATATTTTATCCTTGGACTTTGGGTTGCTTCACCTAATTCCACTAATAAAGAGACCTAGATGGTCACACCTTAAGTTAATGTAGAACCACAGTTAAATAATATTATTATTTTTTGTTTAATAAGTTGAATAAATATTAATCCCATATTTTTTAATAATTATTCATTTTTTCATGATTTTTTATATTCTTTCAACATTTATTTGAGAGAATATTTTGTGATAATAATATTTAATAAATATTTATTTCCTATTTAGTAAATATAATATTTATTTATTTATTGGAGAATAATGTAGTAATACTCATTCATTAAATAAATATTTATTATTTAAGGTCTGATAAATATTGTCGAGGAATGATAGACTGAGATTAAAAGTCACGTGAGAAATAATATATATTGATTATTATTTGGATAAATAATATTCAATTTAATCCATGAGTTTAGAGAAAGTCAAGAAATAATAATATTATCACTATTATTTAAATAGGGTTATGTCATAATTATGAAGAAAAATAATAAGGGTGTATGCACAATTATTATTTTCTAACCTTAGTGGCATATACACTCAATTATATTATTTTTTAGGGGTAATCGATTTCATTTTCAGTGCACAATGACATATAGGGATAATTCTATCGAATCTATAGAGAGAACCATCTCCCATAACACTCTAAAGAATGGAGATCAATCCTCCTCCTACACCACTCTAAAATCTAGGGATATTTTAGATAACCCTTCCTTGAAGATATTCTCAATGTGATCAAAGAATAATGAAACAAAGTGTTAGGATTTACAATGTGAGCACCCAAGGAATCCTACAACAACATTTAGAGGTTCATGGAGCATGTGTAGATCACTGATGGATGGAATATTTTCTTGATTCTATTAGGTCCACTAGGCTAGATACCATGAGAGGGAAAGTGAATCGGTATGAAAAATTTAAAAAACTGCCCCTTTTGATCTTTTTTTGTTAGAAAAAACCCTATTATCTCTATCATTCCCATTGTAGAGTATGAATGAATCTTAAAGAATGCACATGACACAATAATTTTACTTGGTTCACCCTCACTGGACTACGTCCAAGGAGCATACACCGACGATGTTCCAATGTACCAAATCCAATATAATTGTACTGCAATTTACAAGTTCGAAGTGGGCTCACTATCCCTCCTGGTTTACAACCATTCACTATTTGAGAACACAATACTCTCTCAACTAAAGTGAGCTCAATGCTTCTTTAGAAGATCCAATCATAGTTTATATATCTGTAGGTCTTTTCATTATCACCAATGAATTCATCCTCCACTATATGTAGATGTTATATTGAAGTTTAAATTTCATGCACGGATGAATACCCCTTTCCTATGATAACTAGGCAACACACTTTGAAAATACCTTCACAAAGTGCCATACTTCGTGAAGCTCCCAATTTTACAAAGCTCAAATAGGACTTCGCAAATCTCTCGCCTCTTCGCGAAGCACACAACTTCGCAGAGCTCACTACCTCACGGAGCACACTTCTTTATAGAGCTCAGACCTTTTCAAAGATCAAGCCCTCACAAAGCATAGGCCTTCGTGGATCTCAAGTCATCGTAGAGTGAATTTCTTTATGAATATCACTAATCCAACGTGGAACACACAACTTTTACGAAGTTGAATTAGGAGCTGTGACGCTCCGTCTTTCACAAAGCACACTGCCTTTTTGAACCACCTTTATGAGTCGAGAGCAAGTAATTTTTCTTTAAAAACTCTCTACTTCTCTCGACGGTATCGAGGTCTATTTATAGACGATTCCACCGACCCTTGAACCTTCCATGCGAAGTCAGTGCCATGTCATCTCAAATCGCAAAGCTTCATAATTTCTGCCAAAATTTTTTCTATATTGAGAAGCACCATGGAAATTTTCATACCACAGAGCTCATTGTAATTGTAGAGCATTCCATCAAATTCTTCTCACATTTTCCCCAAAGATCCACTCATAATTCCCTTCTCCGCCACAATGCTCTTCAACTCTTCCATTCACGAAGCCCATCGTAATCACAAAGAACACTATCAACTTTCTTCATGTCTTCGTGAAACCCACATCAAGAATCAAATATTCATGAAACTCATGACTTTTCCATATTTTGATGATATCTTCACGGAAATCCATATTTCACAATGCTCACCAAACTCCAAATTTTGGACCCAAAAAATTAGGGCAACACTGGAAAGCAATGCCACCTTGTATCTATTATTTTGTACCACCTCCAGATCTTATGTTCCTTTGACATGGTTATTTGAAAAAATTTATTGTCAAAAAAATCTCTGGAACATGAAAATTCACCATGGAAACCAGCTTTGTCATCAAACACAATCAACCCAAAAACCCTGCAATGTTACCCTGAAATATTTTTTCCAAACAATCTCCCCCTTTGGGTTTGTTGAAAACTCTTATCAGAATGATTTTATGCAGTTTGATAACTCATTGAGTCTCCTTCCATAATCTACCACCATTCGCCTCTTGAGATTCAAATAGAAACCAAATATTCACTCACCACATAATCTAAGCCTATATGAGCAATGCTCGTCATGAGAAACATGAGTAGTATGAAAAGATCATCAATGAATCACTTCATTTCAGACACCAAATGATACCAATTGATAAACTGATACCAATTATTTAACAATAGAAACCATATCACACCATTCCAACACCATTCTTCTACTTTTATCATGATCCTCAGCTATCGGGATATATATTCTTTGATCGATCACTTCTAGCATCATTAGATTTTAAAAACTCTCCCCTTATTTCATTTCTCTCCCTCTATATCACTACGCCACCTATCAGATTATCCCCATGTCTTTGGCTACAAAATTTTCTCCCTTCCTTATCCATAGTTTCTCCTCCTTGAGGGGTCACTATTTCCCCCCCTTTGTCGACAAACCCAATGGTCACTTTTTTATGGTTAGAGACATTGGAAAGAACATAAATTATCACAGTAGAAAAAAACACACCATACCTCGAGGAGGGGGGAGGGGGTCCCACATATACACTTTTTCAAGTGTAGGGAGTTGACTGAACTCCCTGAGCCAGTCAATGCCACTCCGAAGCTTCCTTGTGTAAGGACTTCGTCAGAATGTCTACAACCTACAGTTTTGTAGGCACATACTCTAATTTCATGATTCCCTGCTCAATCTTATCCTTGATAAAATAATACTTTATATCAATGTGATTTTTCCTTGAATGATGGGAAAAAATTGCTGAGATTTATAGCACTTGAGTTATCACATTGGATTCTGATCGGAGACTTCACTTCAATGCTCATGTCATCAAGTTGGTACTTCATCGACAATAACTGTGTGCACGATTGAGTGGAAACAATATACTCATCTTCTATGTTTCTAAATGAAATGAAATCTTGCTTCTTTATTATCCAAGAAATACACTAACCATCAAGATAGAAAGCACCTCCTGACATTGATTTCCTATCAATTACCGATCCATGACAATCAGCATCTCTATATCCAAAAAATCACTTGCTGAGATTTGTCAGTATACTTCAAACCAAAATCCACTCTTCCTTTGATATACCAAAGTATTCGTTTCACTATGAGTATCTGGATTCTCTTGGGATTGCTTTGATATCACATTGCTTGGCCTATGGAGAAAACAATATCAGGTCTCGTCCTTGTCAGGTATAGTAAACTCCCAATAATCTACGAGTATTATGTGATATTAACTACCTTTCCATTATCATCTTTCAATAATTTCATCCGAGTTTCAACCGAAGTCTTCGTCTCCTTGGAATTTTCCATTCCAAATCTTCTAAGAACCTCCTTGGAATATTTGGACTGAGAAAATTAATGTGGCATTCATTCCATGTGTAACCTATAAACCATGAAAAAATGTCAACTCACCAATCATAGACATTTCAAACTCATGTTTCATGAATTTGGAAAACTATCTGCATTGTGCATCATCTGATCCGCCAATTAATATCTCATTGACATAAACCAGCACCATCATCCTTTGATTACATTTGTTGTTGAAATAGAGAATGTAATCAACTCCACAATGATGGAAACCAAGTTTCTTCAAATACTGATTAAGCCTTGAGTACCAAGCTCTTGGTGCTTTTTTCAGCCCATATAACGCCTTATTCAGCTGAAAAACCATGATCTCTTCCTCATGAATGAGAAAACAATATAGCTATTCAATATAAACCTATTTATCCATAATCACATTCAAGAATGCGGATTTTACATCCACCTTTAACACTTTGAACTTACGTTGCACTACAATGGCTAAGAATAATCTGATTGTCTCCAGCCTTGAAACTAGTATAAATGTCTCATCAACATCAATTCCCTTTATCTGGGAGTATCTTTTTCATACGAGTCCTGATTTGTTTTGGATCACTATTCCATCTTAATTTATCTTGCTGAAAAAGACCCATTTTGTCTCGATGAAATTCATTTCAGCTAGCCTCGAAACAATCTCCCATGTCTGATTCTACTCAATCTGATCTAGCTTATCATTCATAGAATGAACCCAGTTTTCATCTTTAGCTGCATCATTAAAGCATTTAGGCTCTACCTAATATAAGAAAGATGCATGCTGCAGTGATTTTAATATTCTTGTCTGAACTAGTGATAATTGATCACCAATGATATTTTTCCTTTCAATTTCATCTTGACTCCATGGCTTCTGTGAAGATACAACATTTACTTCTTCATGCACGTTATCAGTATCTTCTTCTGAATCAGCATCAACCACATCTCTTCCTCCTGCATGGCTTTCCTCCTCATCACTTTCACCAGGAAATTGTTCATTGTGCTACTGAATGTTCTCATAATTTTCCACAAAAGTGATTTCATTATTCTCAACTACTTTTTCCAACCTTTTACTAAAGCATTTATATTCTTTTCTTTTTTCAGAGTAGCGAAGGAATATTCCCTCATCTCCACGTGACTTAAATTTCCCATATATTTCTTTTTTGAGTATAAAGCACTTACTCTTAAATATTGTAAAGTACTTCACCGTTGGATTCTTCTTGTACCATATCTCATAAAAAGTTTTTCTTTCCTTCGGACAAAATAGAGCCCTGTTAGAAATATAGACTGATGTCAATACCACTTCCTTCCAAAATTTTTCTGGTAGGACTTTTTCTATAAGCATTGACTGTCCATGTTGTTGATGATCTGATTTCTCCTTTCAACTACTCAATTCTATTGGGGGGTTCTTACTGAAGAATCTTGATGCCTTATCCTGTGTTTCTCGAGATAATCTTCCACCTTACTGTTTTTGAATTTTGTACCATTGTTGGTGAAAAATTTCAGAATTTTCTATCCAATAATCCTTTCACACTCCCTATGATATTGTTTTAAGCAGCTAAACACGTCAAACTTATGGGAAATAACAAATACCCATTCCATTCTATTGTATTCATCAATGATAAGAACGTAGTACCTCTTTTCATCAATTTCTCTTGGTCTGATAGGCCCACAAACATTAGCATGCACCAATTTGAGCACTCTTATTGACTTATTTTCCTTATCCCAATATGAATTTATGATGAGAATCCCTTGTTGGAATGAAACTCACATGTGAGAAAAATCAAGTGATAGCATAGGGAAGTCTCTTGCTGCATCACACATTACCAGATATTCTAGGGATGCTTGGCATAGATGACCAAGTAGTTTATGTGACAACTTGTTTTCTTCCTCTCGGGATAGAAAGCACATATCTTCTTCTCCACTCACGAGGAAGAGATTTCTCTTTGTTATTTTTCCCTATAGAACCACTGCACCATCTCTTCCTTCGATAATACATATCTTCTTAGTAATCCTTATAGAATTCACTGAGTCACATAGTTGACTGACACTGATAAAATTGTGAATGAGGCCTTCTACTACCAAGACATCAGCATGTCTCATCTCTTTTCCCCCAAAAATGGCCTTTCCAAAGCCAATAATCATCATGCCTTCATCATTTCCAAACATGAAAACTCCTTCTTTGTCATATGTTATGCTTGTAACAAGACCCTTATTACCTGTCTTGTGAGATGTGCAACCACTGTCAAGGATCCGCACACCAGAATGGTGTGATGCTTATGGGAAATTTCTACCAACACTGCCTTCTCATACTTTTTATTATTGGTTCATATTTTTTCCTTCACAGTTGGCATTGATTGATACTTCTTATCATTCTTATAGTATAATGGATCAAATTCATCTTGCAAAGCTACAAATATATTTTTCATTTTCAACTCACCCATTGGTTCATTAATCTACTGATTGCGAACATTTTGATTTTTCATTGGCACATCCCTCTGTATGGTTGATGTATTGTATCTGGCCATATGCCCAAATCCCCCAAAAAAATAGCGTCCTTCGAAATATGTTCTAAAGAACCATGCTTTGTTTGGATCCCACCTCTATTCTTATTCCCTTTGATATCTCTTGGCTATGGAACACACATACTGTGAATCTCCCATCTTTCCACAACAATAACACCTGATATAATGTTTATTCCTTCGTTTCACTTTTTCACTACTAGTTTCTCCTTTGGATCTTTGAATATTCTAATTTTTCTTTGTTCCCAAGTCAACCTTCAATCTCGGAATGGGTACTTGCAGTCTGAATTCAATTTTAGCTGCATTTTGTTTTTTATCAAGCCCCCATTGGACTTTGCATCTAAACATAATCGATGCTTCCTTTCTACTGAACCACTATTTTCCACTTTTGGCTTCTTAGGTTTCTGAGTGATCTGCTTTCCTGATGTCCTAATAGTATTTAAGATTTTTTCTTGATCCTTACCATTTTCTGCAAGCCGATAACTTATCCTTCAAGTTATTCAATATTCTTGATTTGATCTTTCCTTGTGTTATTCAAGCCATCAATCCCTCTTTTCTATTCCTCAAACTTAATTTTATACTCACTAACTGATTCTGAGTCCTCTGGTGTTAATGACTAGAGTTTCTCAATTTCTTCCAACAACATATACTTCTATTCTTCCTGTTGCTGCATATAGAGTTTGGAATCGTGAACTACTTTATTTGATTTATTTTTTTGGTCTATTCAAACATCTATCTCATCAAGAGAAGCCTCTAACTTAGCTTGCATATCAATTCTTCATTTATCTTCTTCTTCTTCATCTATGTTGGTTTCTTCCATTTTCTAAGTACTCCAGACAACTGCCACCATAGAATTTTCTCCATGATCTTTGTAGTTCTCTATCTGTTCAACCTCCTCAACCCCAGACTCATCTGAACTACCACATTCTTGTGAAAGGATATTCTTTTCTTAATGAAATTTATTTTGAATTTTATCTTGATTTTCACATAGTTTTATGTCTTCTTCATGGGAATATCAACTTCATCCTCATCATCTACTTGTAACTTATTGGGTCACCTTACTGCAAGGTGTCCATTTTTTCCACATCAAAATCAAGCAAGTGAATGTTTCCCTTTAAACATTCCTTTTACTCTTTAAAGGTTTTAGAGGAGGAATTACATCACCCCATATCTCTCTTCTTCTTCCCGAGAATCATCAATGGTGAGATTCTTCATGGCCTTGAATGCCTACTCTTTGGATTTCCCCTTTTCCACAACATCGTTATCATCATTTCTCATTTCATTTGAAACAAGGGTATTGTTCAGGTTATCCAATGTTAGATCTTTCGGTTCTTTATCTTCCAAAACTGTAACTTTTGGATTGAACTGAGGTGAAAGATTACTCAAGATGTGCTTCACAATCTTAATGTCTTCAATAAATTTTCTAATACCTCACATGTCTTCCACTACAACATTTACCCTATCGAAGAATGTAACGACCCAAAGTTTTTTAATGGAAATTCCTTTATTATATTTATGACATAAAATCACATGAAAAAACAACATAATGAACTACTAAGTTCTAAGTGACCTCTAAACATATGTTTTTCACTTCTATATTGGGAATTTTGAGAATCTGACAAACACAGTTGTGTTCAAGATGATTTTTGGAGTCTAATAAAACAAAAATAATTTTTGGTGAATACTAACATACCATTATTAATAGTAACTTACCCTTATGAATATTTATATGACCCTAATGAATATTAAATCATCCAACATAAGAGTGACCTTACCCATGAATAATTAAATAAAATTTAGACATCTTAGAGAGTAACAATTTGACCTTAGTAAATGTTTTGGTATTTTGTAAGTCATAAATAAATAATTAATTTAAAATAAAAATTATTTACATAAAATATGTTCATCAATTATCAAATAAATGTCTTATATTTTTTTAGATAATTTTATAATACCGTTCGTAATTTTTGAAAGCACTGTAAAAGCAGTTTTAATTTTGAAAACTGTTTTTTAAGTAAATTATGATTTTAATTAAATATTAAATTAATAATATTTAGAAAATTATTTTTGAAAAATGGACATAATTTTTGGATTCTACACGTTGAAAAATGGTTGGGGTAAATTTTTTGGAATTTTCTAAAATACTTGAATTTTTTATGAATAGTGAAATATCGTAATTTACAAAAATAAGCTCAATAAGATAATTATAGAGTCATGTGTGATGTTCTGCTAATGTAAGATCCCTTGGTTCGGGATCACATGATACAATTACTATTATTTTTCACTCAAGACTCACTATTACTTGTCTTAGGAGAAATTAATAAACTAATGAATTTCATATTAAGGAAACCCCTCTCCCATCCACTATAAAAACCACAATTCACACCATAATTTTCTCACACCTCTCAAGCTCCAAGCCTTCTATAAACTCTTCCCAAACATCCTCCCTAACCCCTATGCCATATTCAAGAGCTTCTGGTCTCATAAAAATACCAATCCTAGCTTCCTTAAGGAGGATCTCAAGAGGAAGGTTTAAGAGGTAATTTCTCTCCCTCCTCTCCCTTTATTTCCTTTCAAGTTCAAGTTCATTTATTGATATCTTCCCACCTATATTCATCTAAATGGTATTGTAACTCCATTATTATACATATAATGGAATTTTATGATGGGATATTATATCATCCAACCCCCTTTCCCTCCTCCTTTTATTTTATTAAAGAGAACGTTGTTCGTGTGGTATTAATTTATCACCTTCAAAAATGACATGCTTTCATCTTCCATTTCTACTTTCAGATATGGTCATGAAACGATTTTTATGGTTGAAATAGAAATTTTTATATATATTATATCCTATTTAAAGTTCTGGAACTAAGTTATGACCATATTTCTAGTGATAAAATAAAAAAAGTTCATTATGATCGAAAAATCGCTCAAATTAACCCAAACAATCATCTTTTAATTATTATCTAATGATACATACACATGGATCTAATATAAATCATTATAAGATCATTAAAACTCATATACTATCATTAATAACATGAAATATCAGTTCTGTATGTTTATCCATGTTCTACCCAAACTTCAATTTTAGAATACAAGTGAACCACTCAAGAAAACCCTAAAAACAAACATTCCAGAACAATGTTTTTAAACTCTATAACTCATCCAAAGGAACATAAAATCACTTAATGAAACCATAATGAACAATATTAATGTAAAAATGTTATTTATTTCTAATTAATGAATATAATGTCATTATACAGGACATTAAAGAGAAGGAAGCATTCAGATACAAGGTAAGGGGAAATTCTCAAACCCAACTTTAATCCATCGGGTTCTTCCTATTTCACTCCATTTTTTGATATGGATACTCCTATAAAGTCATTTGTTCATAATTTAATTTCCTTTACTGGGATATACATGTTTTCCACTATTTTTTATGTTAAACAAAATGTTTTCCAAAAAAATATTCTTTTAACAACACACCTTTTACCTCTCACTCAAGGTGGATGGTTCTTGTATCAAGTATGTTGTTCCATCTTTCTTTTGGGAACCCAAAGTTTATGAATGTATTATTATGATATGAAACTCATTCCTTAACATGGGTTAGTTATGTTCATAATTTATATATGTTCTATGTGGCAGGCATGTTAATGATGATATTATGAGGTGACGGGTGCGCTCGGAATTATATAGCGCAATATGAATGTTTCAAAGTGACGAGTGTGCCCGGAATTATACAGTGCTCTAATGCATTGGGAAAAGTGATGAATATAATGAGTAAATTTGAAATGATGTGTGAACAAAATTATAGCATGGTTCACAAGTATGTGTGGTGGTTAACTACTAAGACATGATGTTTCATTTTTATGCATTTCCACATTTCAAGCCTAATATTTATGCTTCCTCTCATGTTCATGATCTTTTTACTGTGTTATAATTATGATCACCCCATGATATATTATTCTTATCTATCCTCTTACTGGTCTTCTAGATCACCCCTTTTGATGTATATCCTTAGGTGGCTATATGTACTAAGGAGGGTACAAGTGCCAATAAGAAGCTAGAGATGAATATATTAAATAAATGTTTATGTTTGATGTTTTATTTGTTATGTATGGTCCCATCTTTCCCAATACACTAAACCTTTGTATCCTCTATGTGTAATACTATTATGTTGTTTAGTTTTAAAATTATGTAATTGTAATGTAAGAAAATGTTGGGTCACTTCATTATCACTAATGAATGCATCCTCTAATATATATCAAAGAAATATTGAAGTCTAAATTTCATCCACTATGGAATACCCATTTGCCACTGATAACTAGGAAAAACACATTCTAAATACCTTCACAAAGCACCCTACTTCGCGACGTTCCCAATTTCAGGAAGCTCAAACAAACCTTCACGATGCTCCTGCCTCTTCGCAAAGCACACACCTTTACAGAGCTCACTACCTCATGGAGCACACTACTTCATGGAGATCAGAACTTCACAAATATAAATACTTTACAAATATTGGGCTATCGTGGAGCTCAAGGCATCTCAGGGTGACTTCCTTCGCGAACCTCACTAAGCCGACACGGAACACACAACTTTCACAAAGCTGAATTAGCCGCTGCGAAGCTCCTTCTTTCATGAATCACACTGCCTTCACGAAACACCTTAACGATTCGAGAGCAAAAAAAAATTCATAGAAAACAATATAAATCTCTCAAGGGGGTTGAGGCCTATTTATAGGCAATTCCACTTACACTTGAACCTTCCGCGTGAAGTTAGTTCCATGTTATCTCAAATCGTGAAGCTCTGAAATTTCCACCGAAATTCTCTCTATATCGCGAAGCACCACGAAATTTTTAGATTGTTGAGCTCATAATAATCATCAATCATTCCATAAATTCCTTCGCACCTACTTCGTTAATCTCCCCTCACAATGTCCTTCGCCGCCACAATTCTCTTCAACTCTGCCGTTCACAAAGCTCGTTGTAATCGCGAAAAATACCGTCCACTTTCTTCATGTCTTTGTGAAACCCACATCAAGAAGCCCATCATTGAGAATATAATGAACATTCCATATTTTGAAGATATATTTAATGAAATACATATTTCACGATTCTCACCAAACTCCAAATTTTGGACCCCAAAAATTAGGCAAACACTGGAAAATGGCGCCACCATGTATCATTTCTTTTGTACCACCTCCAGATCTTATGTTCCGTTGTCATGGTTCCATGTCAACATGGCTTTTCAAAAACATCTCTAGATCTTGACAATTCACCATGAAAACCTTCTTTGTCAAAAAACATAATCAACCCAAAAATCCTACAATGTTACCTTGAGGGTTTTTTTCCAAACAGATTCCTATGGCACACTAATAGTATTGTGTAGAGAAATTTTTAGGTCCATAAATAATGAAATAATTCATCATAATATAATTATTAGTTTTTTAAATTAATTATATATAATAATTTATGATCATGTTCTTTGGTTCTATCATTATTAATCTCTAATTGATATTTGGTTCAATTTTTTGGACCACATCATTTATATTCATATAAATCATGGATTAATCATCAATTACAACAAAAATTCATGTTCGGTATGCCCCATAAAGTGATTTATCTATGCCCAAATCCGTTAAGTGATATCATAGGGGTCACATAATTAATTATAATTATTTAAAAATCATTGATGGATTTAATAAATTATCACTAGTTTTAAATTTTGATTTAATCGTTCATTAATCCATATCACAAGATCTTCTCTTATTATTATTTTTTATCATAAACATAATAAAATTGCTTAATTTTATAAATTAAATAAATTCTATGAACTCATAAAGAGGTAAAAAGGATTCTAAAAAGTTTAAATAAGAGTACGCGTCCTGTATCCCATTGGTACATGACAAGTACTCATGTTTATTACACCAAGAATTAATTTAGAATAAATTCAAAATGTGCTCATTTATTACACGTAGTGTGTATTTAAATACACCATGTACTTACTAGGATAGTTTGGCATATATTAAACTAAAATACACACCATTTAACAATCATACATGATGTGTAGTCCATTAGTAAAAGACAAGTTGTGTATTTCCCTGCACGACTTACATGACCGATGACCATGTAACTCATAGACCACACAACGTGTTTCCCATGTACATGATGTGTACTTGATTATTTTTTTACATGGTTACATGTTGAGTCCCTATGAATGTTAAATGGATAAATGGTGAGAAACAATACATATCCTATAGCTGGATTGTACACACCATGTATATTAGAAAATTATATAGAATTAAAATTAATTTATTTTACTGCTTAAACCTTATCAACATGTTTCTCATATAGTCATTAATTTGATAGTACAATCCTTATAATGGGTTATATATATATATATATATTAAATTTATAACTAATTTCTATATAACATATGAAACTTCATATCATGTATAAGTTGCAATACCTTTATTACCCTACTCACATTAAAACATAACATGCTACATAAATACCATGTGTTCTGTATGGTCATTAAGTTGATAGTACACGACATAAAATTACATGTTATAAAATTTATGATACATGTCACTTGAGTAAAATTATACAAATATAAAAAACATTGGGTAGTTTAGATGGGTACTCACCGTCTTACCTCTAAGGTACATTTTTGTACACAATTACTTTTGAATAAATTTATTAAATTTATTGAAAATTATGAAGAATGAGAATATTATGAAAAATTTGGATGATAATTAATATAAAATAATTGATTTATTAAGGAATCTAATTAATTTATTCTAGTTTTATTTATCTTAATAAGAAAGATTATAATTTAATAATATTTTTATTTAATGCATAATTAATTGAATGTATGTAGATGATTATGAGCATAGAATTGAATTTTGTATTTTTTTTCCCTTTTAATTTATTATTATATTTAATTTAGGGTTTTCAATCCATATCTACTCTCATTGTTTAAGGGTCTGTGAGCCCGTGGTTTATTTTAAGAAAACCCCTTAACAAATCCTTTGGTTCCCCTAACCCATGTGTGAGTAAAAAATTATGTAATTAATGGGGCTTCCAATCTAGTAGAGGCTGGTCAACTCTGGATATGAGGAAAAAATAATTGAAGTGGTACATTGTTGGATAGGTGGAAAGCTATGACATGAACTATAAAATGGTTCTAGGTGGGTTTTACCTTGGTTGGGGGTTAGTTTTTCAACCTCTATATAAGATAACCATTAGTAAAATATCATGATCATAAAACTTTATTATTTTATTTTATTCAAATTATATGGTTATTTTATTATTTATGTTTTTTCATGATCACATGAATTAATTAATTAACAATCATTCCTGATAGAACTAAAATAAATTGATTTTTGTGTAATATTTATCTAAGACATGATTAATCACTTAAATTCTACTTAATATTAACAAGTATTTAATATATATAAAAAAAGAAATTAATGTATAAATATAAAATCTATCAATTATATATATTAAGTATATATTTTCTTCCACTACTTAAGTTAAAATTAAACCATAGTTTAAAGTGATTTTCCAAATAAAATCGAAGAGCATTCAATTATTGAGGAATTATAACTTGATGTTTTGGTTTGAATTTACTTAGTTCAAATAATTACATTCCTTAAAAAGTATAACTTGGAGTAAATAAGAGGAAAATTTTGAGGACCTACAATTTAAGGATTTTGGGATTAAGAATTCCACTAAAAAGATCAAATAATTGTGAGTTAATGTTGTTGGAATTTGGAATACCTAGCTAAACCCTTCAAATTACATGACCAGCCAATGTTAGGGTGATGAAAAGGTGAATATGGATATTTTACAATATAATGTCCAATAAACAAGGTATTATAAATCCATTGTAAAGTAATATTGGTTTCTAATAAAATAATCAAGGATTAATAAAATCGATATTTATTTATTTGTCTATTTTTATTAGATAAAGTACCAAAATTTTGTTTTACATATGTATAAGAATTATAATAAATATGAATTAAAACATATTAATCTGATCCATACTTGATAAGGATAAACTTATTAAAGTCATATATTTCAAAGAGTGGAAAATTTTCTTATGCATTATCTTATTCCATGAATGAAAATTATAGTTCTTGAAGAACCAAATCCAGAAGCACTTGGTAAAGAGTCAAGTGAAGAAGAGTTATCTCTGTATATTAAATATTTTAATGATGCCAAAAATGTTCAATGTTTAATTATATAATCCATTACTATTGATCTTATGATGAAAATTAGGAAATGGATGTCAAGAACATGATGTATCACCATTGGGATCTCTATCAATAGGAGATACAATATAGATATATGACCACCAATTCTCTATTTATTTCCAATCATGGAGAGTCAGTGTGGACTAGGACTCATGTAGTCAAGATTATTAGTTATGTTGAATTATTAGATATATAAGGGATTAAATTTACATATAATTTGTTCATAGATATCATACTTTTCTCCCTACCTAAGACCTTATAAAACTTTATTTTCAATAATAATATGAGAAAAAAATGAGAAGAGTCATTCTAAACTTCTTACTCTGATTCACCAAGTGGAAAACGACATAGGGTGTGACAGACTCATAGTCTTAATGGAAAATAATAATTAAAAGAACAAGTCAAAGGGGTTGAATAATCATAATAATTATAAAGATATAGATCACTATCCTTCCAATAATAGGAAGATCCAGATGCGGGGAAAGAAAAAGGAAGTAGTATGTTTTACATGTGGAAAGATAGGCCACTATAAGTGGAACTATACATAGAACTAAGGGGAATCTATAGGTTAATTCATTATAGTATGTAATATTTCAATATCTACACATTGGGTATTAGATATATCTTATGGTGATCAAATCTATATCCAAATGTTAGAACCAAGTAGATTTCAAAATATTTCCATAAGAGAGGTTTGTTTCCAAGATACCATTGGTGTGAGTATGTCTGATCTAGCCATTTAAGATTACCCCCTCTAATTTCCAACATGAAGGATACTCATTTTTAAATATTTATATAATTTACTGACTATTACCAAGAATATAATTTCTGTATCCTTTCAAGATACAAATGGTTTTATTTTAAAATTTCTAAATAAAATTTGTTTCTTTTATAAAGACAACATATTTTATGTTATGAGACATTTAAATATTGATTTTAGGTATTAAATTAAGAAAACCAAGTATTTAATTTTGATAATGAATCACGTTCACCTGACTCATATAACACCCTACCGTGGCATCACCGTCTTAGTTATTAAAAAATTTATTTTACAAATCATTTACAATATGGTTATTTAGAATCTTTTAAGATAAAAACACTTGAAATATGTAATGATTATTTACAAGAAAAAAGGACGAAACCACTAATCAATTGATAGGGTGAAAGGTATATGAATCTTCTAGGATTTTTACACATTTATGTCTGTATACTATTTATAATAGAATATATAGGTGGGTATTATTACATCATAACTTTTCTTGATGACTTTAAAAGATATAGTTATTCTTACTTGATGAGGTATAAGTTAAAGTCCTTTGATAAATTCAAATAATTCACGAATGAATTAGAAAATTAAAGTGGAAAAAATATAAGGAATATTTTATTAGATTGATGTGGTGAATATATTAACCAAGTGTATATCAAATGTCTGTGGTATTTTGGGATTCTATCTCAAATCACTCCAATTTTCATGACACAGTGAAATAGAGTTAGTAAAAGGAGTAACCTTACCTCACTAGACATGGTATGGTTGATGTTGAGTCATTATGATATTTTTTTTATCATTTTTATGATAAGAATTATAAACTATGGGATACAATGTAAAGACCCGAAGCTTGACGTACATGGACATTACATTACATTTGCGGAATACTTAGTACATAACAAAAATACACACACAAGGATCATAATAGTTTAGTGTCTTTGGAAACTCGGAATAAAATCTTCTAATCGTGGTGAAATATCTTCAACATCTCACATAAAGATCTTCCTCTCTTTTTTTTACCTAAAACCTTTCTTTATATCCTGGGGAAAAGAAAACATAAAAGGGTGAGCTCAAATGCTCATCAAGGGCAAATAAAGGAAATAAAAATCATATCATATTTTTTTGAAAATTATAACCTGCAAAAGAGATCATAATATCTTAACATGGAACAAATCATAGAAGTGAAAATGAGATCCCCATAATCATAACATAAAACTTGAAACTTTGTGGCATGCACACATAATCATGGAAAATCATTTCTTGTTAGTCATGACTCATTGCCAAGACTATCTTAGTGGACAAAGTCCCTTTCTGAACCGAGTCACCCTCGTTCCAGTCCTGTTTCACTGAACAGGTATAACCTACCGTTCCAGCCATGTCTATCTCATGAGATATAAAATCTTTACCCAATGCATCGGAGGGAGATATAGGTCCCACCCATCTTATAATGAATCCTTTCTTATGTGTGCCACATAATCATAAACCATACATCATAACGTAACCCATGTAATAAAAATGGGATTCTTAAACAACATGACATCATAAAACAATTCATATAAGATAAAGGAATTCATAAAAATATTTCCATCACAACATAATCAAATCCATGTAATAATAGAGATAAAACCAGAACCCTTTTATTATCTTAGATGGAAAATAATTTTGATAAAGTACTTGAACTCCATTCTTGAGGAAAATATCCTTTCTACTTCAAAAACATTTTTCCTTTCATAACATGTCATACGACATTAAAATAAAAGAAGTTGATTAAAAATAGACTTGAAAACTTTTAAAGGAAGCTTCTTGGAAATAATGTTTCAAAAATCCATTCATGCCGTATAAGTTAAAAAAAACATTCTTCGTACTTTTGTCGGAAAAGTCAAAAAGTACCTCGTACGAAAAACGACAAAAGATTCCTTTCATATCTTTTACTAAAAACTCACCGAAGGGTAAAATTGGATATAAAATATTGTAGAAGGATGGAAATAATATTACATATTGAGGGAACATGGATGTGGATGATAAAATACACACCGGTAATTACCAAAGTAAAAACAATCTCGGATAAAAGTGAGATTGTGATATTTTCCCTTACCTTAGGTCCGATTTGCTTCGTATGTGTCCAAACCTCCTGTATAATGATTTAAATAATGTCATTGACTTATTAAAGAATCATATTCATTGTTATGATATCATATATGGTTCACTTATGACATTATATTACCCGTTCTTTTGTAAATTCCATGTTAAAGAAGCGTTTTGGGTAAAATCGTTTCATTTATCGTAGGTGTTTTGACTTGTTGTTCTTGACATAATTATTACTTATATCATGATTTACTTACTTCCAGAATATAAAACATGATTTATATATCATATATATTCAGTATATATATTTATAATATATAGATAAATAAAATGAAAAACACCGTTCATGGAGACGGTAGTCCGTACGTACGCATGAATGCTGTTTTCCTTTCCTTATTGTCTTGAAACGGAAGTAAGTAGATGACATACATATATATATATATACATAAATCCAGTAGCTTTATAATGTCATATATTTCATTATTATTTCTTATATATACTTTATAATCATTCTTAAATGGTTAACATGGAGAATGAATCTCATCGCGTCGTGGAGACGGTAGTCCGTACGTACGCACGGGTGATGATATCATTTCTATAAATATTGAATTGAATTGGAGTGGATTATAAAATATATCAGAATCAATATGATGTTGTAATAACTATTTATAGTTATTCTTTACACCATTATACCCATCCATGTAAGGTGGTGGTGGATAATAGATTACACCACGGCGTGGAGACGGTATTCCGTACGTACGCACGCGCGGTGATTTCTTTTTCCGTAGGATGGATAGATGGTGAAATAGGGTTGTTTCATACTTATAATAACATATCAGTATATGAGTGATACTGATGTTATTACTTCATAGTGAATCAACCTAAGAAGAAGAAGTGGAAGAAGAAATAAAGATGAAAGAATTGGTAACGGTAATTACCTCTTCTTTGAAGCGCCTCTTTGAGACCTCCTCTTAGGGCACTAAAATTGGTCTTTGAGGAAGACCAGAACCTCTAGGATGTTTCTAGGGAAGTGGAGAAGAGATTTTGGCAGGGTTTGGCCGAGCTTGAGTGCTCAAATTGGTGTGAGGAGGAGGGGGAGGAGGTGCCCTTTTATAAGGGAGGAGAGGGGCACCTTAGGAATATCTCAAAATATTATTTTATATTAAAGTCAAAATCGGTTTATAATGGTTCACAAGGGTCTTATTTCGAAGATAAAGTGGGTAAGGGTCGAAATCCTATCAACCAATAGGATTTATACAAGTTTAGGGTATTATTTTAACCTTATCAATTAGATTTAACTCTAAGTTAAATAATTTAACTTTTACCATGTCTTTTTGTTTTCTTTCACTATATGGTTAATACACTTACTATAACATGCCAAACGAACCCCAAACTGTTTATTATTAATATATATATCCTTATATAAGTCATTTGGCCGAACCTTAGATTTTTAGGAATAAAATAACAATTAATAATATAATATTTTATTTTAAAACTATTTTGTGTCAATTTTGACACTATTTGATATATGATTTTTGTGAAAGTCATAACAGAATTATATGTTAGAACCAAGTTAGTTAAATCAACACTAATATATCATAGTAACCTAGAAAATTAGTGTAATTCATAAAAAGTCTCAAATTATATTTATTTTGGTGTTTATAACATCAAATATGTCAATATTTCATTAATAAGATAATTACTGCATCATCATTGTGTCATAAATAAATTAAATTATTTAATGTCTAAAAATTACAAATAAAATACCATCATGTAGGAAATAATTTTATCTTTCTAATGAATATTTACAATCGAATATATCTTATGTATAACCCCATATTAAAAATGATTTACTTATTAAACTTTGATTTTAACTATTTTAACCCTTCTTTAAATAAATTAATAATAAATGTCCTAATCTAATCCAAGTGGGCCTAAATGGTCATATTTTATTCCTAAGTTTGTTTTTGGTCGAATTACACTTGTCCAATAGAATTAGGACATGTGTTAGGGTAATATTAATATCATATTTACCCTTAGTTACCCTATTTACTATCAACCGCGGTAAAAAAAAGTAAAAAGTTACTATTCACCAAAAAATTTTTTTTATCTCATTGAACCACATTTTACTTACTGATATCAACCGTGTCTGTCGGATTTTCGAAATTCCATTCACAGAAGCGGTAAAATTAAGTTTTATGTAAAATTCAGTTTTTTAACCTACCACTTAGTGGTTTCACTATTCATCAAAAATTGAAAGTTTTCAGAAAAATACCAAAATTTCACCCTAGGCTAATTTCGATATTCTGAGTCCAAAAATGAAGTCCATTTTGAAAAATAAAATTTATAAAATTTCAAAAAAGTGGTTATTACTATTCATAACGACTAGTTTTAATAACATATTGTTGTTTAGTGAAACTCGGTATTGCGTACGACGCAAGCTATCGAGGAAGGTCGCGATTGCGTGTAAAGAAAGCCAAGAAAGTGTTGTGTAGAAAAAGATTCCTTTGACGATTTATATAAAAGTCTCGGGTGTTACATTCTACCCCCCTTAAAAAGAATTTCGCCCTCGAAATTCGTCGGGGTTATAAATGGTTTACTATTCGAAAGTTTCTTTAATAGAAACCCACATCGTAAAAAGGAATACCAAAACCTGGCTTTAAAAACTAAAGTATGAAATGTAACGATTACCCAAATAAACTAATCACTGGGTTTCCACATAGGTGAAAATATGGATATGGAAGAGAAATCTAACCATCATGTTCTGATGGAGAGTGGTAGAGAACATGGCTATGGAAAAGCCAACAATCACAAATCCATAAATTTGTGATGATCTAAGGTACCATCCGATTCATCGGGTATAAGATCATTAGGACAACATTTTTGGTTTTCAAGATCATTTCCCTAAAGTCGATGAATTAAAAGAAATACTTACATGATTTTCGTACAATCTCACTGTTGTTTGTGCCTTGAACAATTTCCACTTCATAAATGAAGTTGAATTTGTTATTCGTGAAGTGTTAGCAGATCACGTGATAGAATGACGGGTCATTCCATCTGTCTCAAACAAAAGGTTAGCAAAAATTATATACATAAGTCGATCTATAGTGAGATTAATCATATATGGTTCCTAAAATGGACTTATACTTCATATATCATACTTCTTAATATAGTAAAACTAGTTTCTACTAAACAGGGACTTCCTGTAGGCCAGTGGTAAGCGATAAAGGCCAGTCGCACTTCGGTTGTGGGTTCGATTCCCACAGCCTTGTCCGACGCGATGGGCTGTCGCCCGTCCTTCAGGTTGTCCTTTTTCTAAAACTATATTACTATAACATCCCATCAATAATATCGAGAAAACTTCTATCCTTAAACAATACTAACTTATGTCCAACATAATCCATTCCAATCTTTAGGATTATCCATAATACTGCAGTCCACTCTCATAACATAGTGAAAACGATTATCAGAGATTTAACACCATCGTCGATCCCCATAAGATATGTCTTGTTGGTCACATTCTAAACATTCAAAGTCCTTAATCATGTATTCTCTTGAATACCTTAGTGAAAACATGAATGCAGTTTAAAGTTAACACTTTCCACATACCAAAATCCTCAAAATTCTATATACTCAAACCATGATATTACTTAGTCCTTATATCAATCATGAGCTCATGAATACTGTTAAACATTTCATTTTCTTGTTATCCCTTCATTATGCGCATATCATCTTATTTCCAAAAATATCTCAATCGCTTTGAATACCACATTAAACCAATACATAAATATTCCAATACTCCATGATACAACATTATTTTGGAATCCCATTACATAAACACTTAATCATTCCACCACATCGTTATCATATTCAACATCACCAATAGTGATCGCATGTGACTTCCCTTTGTCCTTTGCCTTCAGTGGTTGCTCATGTTGATCATCACTAACCCTTGGATTAGGGAAATTATTAGCATAATTCCCCATTTCCTTGCACTTGAAGAATTTATGTGTTGGTGGTGCGTTCTCTGCAGTGTTTGCTTTATTCACATCATTAGAAAACCTTTTTCCATTACTTCGACACTCGGCTGCTCGATGACCTTCTTTTCCACACTTAAAACATTTTCTAGTCCCTTTAAGACAATCTCCACCATGCTTTTTTCCACACTTTGTGCATAAGGAAACATTCATCTTCTTTTCACCATTATTATGAGATTTCTCCTTGAACTCCATCTTTCGTTTCTTGTCAAAACCATGAGATGGATATGTAACACCAACTTCCATTTCTACCTTGATAGCACAACGCACAATTTCTTCATAGCTACTGAAGTCTCTTATAGCTAATGCCCTTCGAAGACTTGGTTTTAAGCCACTGAAAAATCGATCAACTTTACATTCAGGTTGGATGATAATGCCAGATGCATACCTTGCAAGTCTTGTAAAATTCGCTTCGTATATACCAACAGATTCATCATCCTTCTGCTTCAGCTCAATAAACTCATTTTCCATCTTTGTTCGAAGAATACGAGGGAAGTACATACTGAAAAACAAGTTCTTGAACTCGTCCCATTCCATGGACTCAATTTCATCTCTTGGCCTCGTATTCTTGATAAGATTCCACCATTGATCAGCTTCACCTTCCAAACGATATACTGCTAAGATGACTTTATCATGTTCAGAACATTGAAGAACTGAAAATATCTTTTCTGTGGTACTGATCCATTGTTCAGCAACAAGTGGATTGGAATTCCCACTGAAAGAAGGTGGACGTTGCCTCATGAAGGACTCAATAGAATATTGTTCCCTTCTCTGCTCATTTGGAAGTCCAGAATTATTCATAGCTTGTGTAAGTATAGCAATAAGATTTTGCACTCCATCTCCCATAACATTTGTTTGTTCAGGAGGGCAATCATTGCATTGTCCATTGCATTGATCAACACGGTTCCTTCGGGTTCCAGCCATCGTCTAAAACCCAAAAAGAATAGTGTGAGAGGCAAAAATCATGCTAGGGAAAACAACATAATAAAGGGGGATTACCTTCAATATCCAACATCTTAGGTTTAATTCTATGATCGTTAGCGTAATTCTAGTACTATAACCTATACGTATACTTATCCCTAGGGACATCCCTAGACATACCTTAGAAATATCTCTAGGGATCTCACTAACGTTTTCGCATCCTAGTTTCCAAAGGTTGACTAAACCTTTCCTCTGATACCAACTGTAAAGACCCGAAGCTTGACGTACATGGACATTACATTACATTTGTGGAATACTTAGTACATAACAAAAATACACACACAAGGATCGTAATAGTTTAGTGTCTTTGGAAACTTGGAATAAAATCTTCTAATCGTGGTGAAATATCTTCAACATCTCACATAAAGATCTTCCTCTCTTTTTTTTTACCTAAAACCTTTCTTTATATCCTGGGGAAAAGAAAACATAAAAGGGTGAGCTCAAATGCTCAGTAAGGGCAAATAAAGGAAATAAAAATCATATCATATTTTTTTGAAAATTATAACCTGCAAAAGAGATCATAATATCTTAACATGGAACAAATCATAGAAGTGAAAATGAGATCCCCATAATCATAACATAAAACTTGAAACTTTGTGGCATGCACACATAATCATGGAAAATCATTTCTTGTTAGTCATGACTCATTGCCAAGACTATCTTAGTGGACAAAGTCCCTTTCTGAACCGAGTCACCCTCGTTCCAGTCCTGTTTCACTGAACAGGTATAACCTACCGTTCCAGACATGTCTATCTCATGAGATATAAAATCTTTACCCAATGCATTGGAGGGAGATATAGGTCCCACCCATCTTATAATGAATCCTTTCTTATGTGTGCCACATAATCATAAACCATACATCATAACGTAACCCATGTAATAAAAATGGGATTCTTAAACAACATGACATCATAAAACAATTCATATAAGATAAAGGAATTCATAAAAATATTTCCATCACAACATAATCAAATCCATGTAATAATAGGGATAAAAATAGAACCCTTTTATTATCATAGATGGAAAATAATTTTGATAAAGTACTTGAACTCCATTCTTGAGGAAAATATCCTTTCTACTTCAAAAACATTTTTCCTTTCATAACATGTCATACGACTTTAAAATAAAAGAAGTTGATTAAAAATAAACTTGAAAACTTGTAAAGGAAGATTCTTGGAAATAATGTTTTAAAAATCCATTCATGCCGTATAAGTTAAAAAAAACATTCTTCGTACTTTTGTCGGAAAAGTCAAAAAGTACCTCGTACGAAAAATGACAAAAGATTCCTTTCGTATCTTTTACTAAAAACTCACCGAAGGGTAAAATTGGATATAAACTATTGTAGAAGGATGTAAATAATATTACATATTGAGGGAACATGTATGTGGATGATAAAATACACACCGGTAATTACCAAAGTAAAAACAATCTCGAATAAAAGTGAGATTGTGATATTTTCCCTTACCTTAGGTCCGATTTGCTTCGTATGTGTCCAAACCTCCTGTATAATGATTTAAATAATGTCATTTACTTATTACAGAATCATATTCATTGTTATGATATCATATATGGTTCACTTATGACATTATATTACCGTTCTTTTGTAAATTCCATGTTAAAGAAGCGTTTTGGGTAAAATCGTTTCATTTATCGTAGGTGTTTTGACTTGTTGTTCTTGACATCATTATTACTTATATCATGATTTACTTACTTCCAGAATATAAAACATGATTTATATATCATATATATTCAGTATATATATTTATAATAGATAGATAAATAAAATGAAAAACACCGTTCATGGAGACGGTAGTCCGTACGTACGCATGAACGTTGTTTTCCTTTCCTTATTGTCTTGAAATGGAAGTAAGTAGATGACATACATATATATATATATATATACATAAATATAGTAGCTTTATAATGTCATATATTTCATTATTATTTCTTATATATACTTTATAATCATTCTTAAATGGTTAACATGGAGAATGAATCTCATCGCGTCGTGGAGACGGTAGTCCGTACGTACGCACGAGCGATGATATCATTTCTATAAATATTGAATTGAATTGGAGTGGATTATAAAATATATCAGAATCAATATGATGTTTTAATAACTATGTATAGTTATTCTTTACACCATTATACCCATCCATGTAAGGTGGTGGTGGAAAATAGATTACACCACGGCGTGGAGACGGTATTCCGTACGTACGCACGCGCGGTGATTTCTTTTTCCGTAGGATGGATAGATGGTGAAATAGGGTTGTTTCATACTTATAATAACATATCCGTATATGAGTGATACTGATGTTATTACTTCATAGTGAAACAACCTAAGAAGAATAAGTGGAAGAAGAAATAAAGATGAAGGAATTGGTAACGGTAATTACCTCTTCTTTGAAGCGCCTCTTTGAGACCTCCTCTTAGGGCACTAAAATTGGTCTTTGAGGAAGACCAGAACCTCTAGGATGTTTCTAGGGAAGTGGAGAAGAGATTTTGGCAGGGTTTGGCCGAGCTTGAGTGCTCAAATTGGTGTGAGGAGGAGGGGGAGGAGGTGCCCTTTTATAAGGGAGGAGAGGGGCACCTTAGGAATATCTCAAAATATTATTTTATATTAAAGTCAAAATCGGTTTATAATGGTTCCAAAGGGTCTTATTTCGAAGCTAAAGTGGGGAAGGGTCGAAATCCTATCAACCAATAGGATTTAGACAAGTTTAGGGTATTATTTTAACCTTATCAATTAGATTTAACTCTAAGTTAAATTATTTAACTTTTACCATGTCTTTTTGTTTTCTTTCACTATATGGTTAATACACTTACTATAACATGCCAAAAGAACCCCAAATTGTTTATTATTAATATATATATCCTTATCTAAGTCATTTGGCCGAACCTTAGATTTTTAGGAATAAAATAACAATTAATAATATAATATTTTATTTAAAAACTATTTTGTGTCAATTTTGACACTATTTGATATATGATTTTTTTGAAAGTCATAACAGAATTATATGTTCGAACCAAGTTAATTAAATCAACACTAATATATCATAGTAACCTAGAAAATTAGTGGAATTCATAAAAAGTCTCAAATTATATTTATTTTGGTGTTTATAACATCAATTATGTCAATATTTCATTAATAATATAATTACTGCATCATCATTGTGTCGTAAATAAATTAAATTATTTGATGTCTAAAAATTACAAATAAAATACCATCATGTAGGAAATCCTTTTAGCCTTCTAATGAATATTTAAAATCGAATTTATCTTATGTATAACCCCATATTAAAAATGATTTACTTATTAAACTTTGATTTTAACTATTTTAACCCTTCTTTAAATAAATTAATAATAAATGTCCTAATCTAATCCAAGTGGGCCTAAATGGTCATATTTTATTCCTAAGATTGTTTTTGGTCGAATTACACTTGTCCAATAGAATTAGGACATGTGTTAGGGTAATATTAATATCATATTTACCCTTAGTTACCCTATTTACTATCAACCGCGGTAAAAAAAAGTAAAAAGTTACTATTCACCAAAAAATTATTTTTATCTCATTGAACCACATTTTACTTACTGATATCAACCGTGTCTGTCGGATTTTCGAAATTCCATTCACAGAAGCGATAAAATTAAGTTTTATGCAAAATTCAGTTTTTTAACCTACCACTTAGTGGTTTCACTATTCATCAAAAATTGAAAGTTTTCAGAAAAATACCAAAATTTCACCCTAGGCTAATTTCGATATTCTGAGTCCAAAAATGAAGTCCATTTTGAAAAATAAAATTTATAAAATTTCAAAAAGTGGTTATTACTATTCATAACGGCTAGTTTTAATAGCATATTGTTGTTTAGTGAAACTCGGTATTGCGTACGACGCAAGCTATCGAGGAAGGTCGCGATTGCGTGTAAAGAAAGCCAAGCAAGTGTTGTGTAGAAAAATATTCTTTGACGATTTATATAAAAGTCTCGGGTGTTACATACAAACTAAACTGAGTAACAATTAATGTGGAAAATAGAATTCCCTTTGAGTTAAGGGGTGTAAAGAAACATGTTCTGTCACATACATGTGTATGGGTTGTGAAGCATTTTTAAAAACTTATTAGGAAATAAAGTATCACCCTAGGGCACAAATGTTTATCATTATAGGGTATCCTTGGGAATGAATGGGATACTTACGATACAAATCCTCTTAAAAGAAAGTGATTTTCACCAGATAATCCTTCTTTCTTAAGTGGGAGAACATCCTTAAGAAGGATAGTAGGAGAATTATGTATTTCGATGAATTTGATACTCAAGATACACAAGGGTTGGTATAACTCGAAATTATGTAGGTCCTCATGGAATAATTTATTCTTTTAAAAAAGGAATATGTAGATAAACCCGAGAGGTAAAATAAATATAGAGATATAGTTTTCTAGTCATTGAAGATGGTGACACATTATTAGTTGAAAATAATGTACCTATCAACTACAAATAGGTAGTAGAGATATTATAATCTGCAAGATTTAAGGATTATATGAATTTTAAAATGGATTCTATGTATCAAAATAAATTTTGTGTTTTGGTTGGTTCATAGGTTGAGGAAAAATTAGTAATGTGGAAATTGGAATTCAAGAGAAATATTGGATTGAAAGGTAGAGTAAGTAACTATGAAGCATGGATAGTGTCTATAGGGTTTAAAACGTTTCAAGGAACTAACTACGATGAACTTTTTCACTAATTTCTATAATTAAATACATAAAAAGTATAATTTACATAGAAAATTACCATGAATATTATGTTTTGTATATGGAAGTCAAAACAAATTTTTTTTATGGGAACCTTCAGTAAGATGTCTACATAACACAACTTGAAGAGATTGTGACTCCAGCTGATGCCAAAAAGATATTCAAGTTGTACAGATCCATTTATGGATTGGATAAAGTATCCAGGTCATGTAATATTCATTTTGATTATTCTATAATGGATTTTTTTAATTAAGAATAAATGTGATCCATTTGTTAAAAAAAATTAGTGGTAATGTTATTTTTATCCTAGTAGTAAATGTCTAGGACATATTGACTGTTAGAAAAGACATACCAGTCTTATAGTAAGTTTAAAACTAGTTAAAATAGTGTTTGTACATGAAGGAATTAGGTAATGAATCCTACATTATAGGGATTGATATCATTTTTGATATTTCTAAGAAGATTTTATAGCATGTAAAGGTTCATAAATTGACTAGGTACTGAATTTTTTATTATGGAACAATTCTAGAGGGGATTGGTTTGAGTGTCACATGGTATAAATCTTTCTAAGAAAATATGTCATAATAAAAAATAATATAAATAGAGAATGAGTAATATCCCATAAACTTCATCAATAATATCAATCATGTATTCTATGTTATGTATTATACTTGGTTTTTCCTACACATTGAGTATTGTAGGAAGATATCAAGATGATCCAGGAGAAAAAAATTGGTTTATATTAAGGATATACTTAAGTATATGATATGAACTAAGGACATGTTCTTGGTGTATGGAGGATATGAGGATCTAATCATCAAGGTTTATACTGATGCTTATTTTGAAATAGATCTATAATGACCCGAATTGTTTTGAATAAAATTACCCTTCTAGTTTAATAAAATATCTCATTATATGTTATGGATATTGAAAAATAGTCTTCATTAGTTATATTATATCCTATCGGATTTAAAAGACTGTTAATTACCATTACAATTTATAATATAGCAATTAAACGATTATCATATGATTAATATAAATATTGTGTTTTAACAAATCCAATTGACATAGAAAATGGAAGTGATGACCTCAACCAATAGTATTGTACTTTTTAAATCCCATTTATCAAAGATTAAAAGGTAGATATCATGATTGGTAATTTCCCTTGACTAATCCTAATATGATATGCATGAACGTAAGCATGAGACAAACTGTTTATTCGATAAGTTAAAGATCATTGAGAACAAGACCCAAATCATGTATCCCGAACCACCCCATGAAAGTCTCACTATCACGAACCTAACTATGAGGGTGTTCTTTGATGTATTAAAGGTATATTTATCAATAACCTAATAATATGAAAATTTATATTGTATGGAACAATGAATATATTTACAATCTATTATTGTTACTTTATAAATGATTTTGATTTTTTTAAAATAAAACAAAAATTATATTTTTGGGTAATATTCAAATTCAATTAAGGGTTTTATATTCATGAATTAATGTATTTTTGAAATAGATAATATTTTATTAAAATATTATTATTAAATAATTTTTATTAAATATAACTTATCATATAATTTTTATGAATTCAATTGTAATTTTCATAGGGATTCAAAAACTATAATTGTCAAAAATCCCAATATTTATAAATAAATATCGATTATTATTTTAAACATGAAAATAAAAATATATAGAAAATAAATTTAATATTATTAATATTATTTTTTAACTCATAATATCAAAATTATCCAATAAGAAATTTTTAATAATTTTTTGAGATAGTCAAATTTTTGGGTAAAAATTAAATAATGTATAAATATATAGTTTGTATTATGACATCATTATGAGCCAAAAGTGATGTAATAAATACTATAAAGGGTATCAAAGACCTAATATATGTTTTCATTTTAAAATAATTTCATTTTATATTTATTTTATTAATTTTATAAAGCCTTTATGATTCCTAAAAAACCTAGAATATATTTTGAGGTTTTAAAATCATTTCTTTAAGAGTATCACTCACATCCACATCACCCAGGGAAATATTTTAATATTTTAGGAGCTTATACTTACAAAATAATTAAATGATTCTCTATTTGGTAGAAAAAATGAGATAAAACCATGGTAATGTTTGTGGTTTTGGTTATTTTATTATGTAGAGTCTGAAACGTAAGTTTGAGAAATGATAAAGACTTCCCCACTCTTTTACTATATAAACCTTCCCAAGATCCCATTTATATTATCTAAAACATACTTTTTTCATCTATTTAATCTTCCCTACCCTCTCTAGTGTCCTCCCAACATTCCTCCAAGCTCTCAAGAAGCTCCTTCCTAGCATTTGGAGTCACATTATCAAGGTAAGGGATCATCTTCTTCTCTTCTTTATTCATGTTTATTCATTATATTATGCATTATATTTTCAATTCCTACTATTGGTATATGTTTTTACATGATTCTATTACTATAAATTTGATATAAAAATTATAATAAACCCATTTATATCTCATAAACCCATTTTATAAATCATTAAGTGATGTTGTTATGCTTTTGAATGTTCACTATGATTTTCCATGCCAAAACAATTGTGTAGTGAATACCATATCCATATACTTTCAAGGGTTTTCAACATTATTCATTTATAATTATTTGATTAGGTACTTAAATGTATGTATTACTCAATAAATTATCATTAAATAAATTTTATTTATAAATGATTTCATGTTTTATAACCTATATGGAACACTTAAGTGTGAGAATAAAATGAATGTGATGGGTGAGACCAAAACTATATAGCGCTCTATTGAAATGGGTAATTTTTAATTCACCTGAGTCGTCATGAAAGGGATTACTGAGTGAATCTAATCCATCATCAGACTTTATAAATCATAATGTCTTGGTAGTTATCCATTACCTATGTTTATGATGTACTGTTTTAAGTTGTTTCCATATTTCCAATGCTACATATATGTTATCTTGATATACCATGTATTATTATTCAGTTTTATGATTATAAAACCTTTTATGACCCATTTATATGCATATTTTATAACATTTATTACCTTATTCATGTTATGACATGTTTATTACCCCACTGGTCTTTATAGATCACCCTTTCTTATGTATTCTCCCAGGTTATCTCATATAATTTTAAGTAAGAGCATGTTAAGGATGTTTTCAATAAAGATGATGTATTTTGTGTTTATAGTTGTTATGTAATGTACACAATTCCCAAAGAATCAAGAATTATCAATCTTATGGGTTTTATTATGTGTAAGTTTATGTAATAAATTAAGAATTAATGTGTAATAAAGAGCAGCATTATCATAGTTGGTATCAATAGAAATGTTTAGTTATTTGTGGGATTAGGATTAGAAAACACTAGTGAAATCCTTAAGGATAAGACTATGTATTAGAAAACATCCCTAAATTTTGGTAATTATAGATTTAGTGGTTAATCAAGTAAATAAATATCTTTTTGGATTCTCTAAGTTGACATAGCTCTAGCACCGACGTATATAGTGGTAAACCCAAAAAACACCACGTTGAGATATACTCTACCATAAACTTATTACAGATAATGGTCCTTGATGAACAACTTGTTTGAGACTCCGAGGGGATATGATTTGGTAAATTCATAAGCCCGTTAAGAACCATTAATAAGAGAACAAAAATACTAATAAGAATATACATTAGTAAATAGATCATGTATAACATATATTGAATCATATAAATTCATAAGTTAAGGAGTAAACATTATTTATTAGTAATCCCTATAATGGATTCCTATTTATGTGTTTAATAGTTTTTTAAAAAACCTTCCCTAATTCTATTTTGGATGAAGTAAATGAGCATAACCAGAATCAAATAGTGAAATTTACTGTTATCAATCATATGTTTACACATTCCTTCAAATCATAAAGGTTTAATAGAACTTTTTAAACACCGCCATCAAATATAGAAGTAGAGCTGCCGACGAAAATGAAAAAATGGGGAAATTATTGCATCCTAAGTATATAACTCCTTCCCTAAAGCTTTTTTGGGATGAACTTCACAAAAAACATTTTCGTACCCCCTTTGGTGGAATTTGATGAAATTTTGGATATATACCACATTTCCCTATATAGATCATGCATAAATTGAAACAATAAGGTAATCACTCTCTGTATTGCGAATCATCCCCCAATTTTGTACAAGTGGAAGGAGGAAGATGAATATTCGTTAGAACCAACATCTGAAGTATGAATATTATTTATCTATGACCAATAATTATAGCTCAAATGATTAAGTCTAAGGAAAGGATCATCATTGAACACATTCTCCTTATCGTGCAAAACACTAAAGTGTTTCCCTATGAATTATCTGGTCTTCCTCTTACCTGAGAGGATATATTTTTAAGTGAGCTTATAGCTGGTTCATTTCCATTATCCAAGACTCTGAATAGAATAGTTATTGTGGAACTTGAGGATCTAAAGAAATAACTATAGTAGAATCTAGATAAAGGGTACATAAACCCAAGTGAATCACTATGGGGTACACATATCCTCTTTGTTAAGAATAAGGACGGGTTAACACACCTTTTCATTGATTATCATGATCTCAAAAAGATCACAATAAAGAACAAGTATCATATAACATGGATTGTTGGCCTGTTTGATCAGCTACACATAACACAATACTTATCTAAGGTGGATCTATGGTTGGGGTATTACCGTGTTAGGGTGAAGAAGGTGGATATCCCCAAGACAACTTTTCGTACAAGGTATGGGCACTATGGGTTCATAGTAATTCCATTTGGAACCATTAATGATCCATCAATATTTTTGAACTTCATGAATAGAGTATTTTGGGATCACCTCAAAAAATTTGTCGTAGTATTTATAAATGATATTCTAATATACTCCAAAATCATGTAGGATCATGAGAAGCATCTAAGCACTATAATAGTGACCTTATAAAAAAGAAGCTTAATGCCAAGTACAAAAACTGTGAGTTCTAGTTAAAGGAAGTATCATTATTGGGGAATAATATCATAAGAAATGGGATATATGTCGACCCATAAAAGACAGATGCAATTAAAGGATGAACTTTGAAAAAATTTGTAAATGATATCCATAGGTTTTTGGATTAGCTGGTTACTAACATTTATTTTTGAGAAATTTACCGCTATTTTAAAACCTTATAACCATGGTAACTCATAAGGGAGCCTAGTTTACCTGAAATGATGAATGTTAAGAAAGATTCAAGTGGTTGAAAAATATTCTTATCACTACACCACTGTTAACACTACCCATAACTGAAGAAATCTTCATGGTATTCAGTGATGCTTTATAGAAGGGATTCATTTGTGTGTTCATGTAGAATGTCAATGTGATATCATGTGCTTTAAGGAAATTAAAATTTCATGAAAAAAACTACCCAATACATGATATAGAGTTTTCTATATTTATCTTCATAGAGTAAATCATGCAGAATTATATCACTGGGGATAAGTGTGAAATATATATGGATCACAATATATTGAAGTATATATTCACACTGAAAGAGTTTAATATACACCAAAAATGATAGTCAGATCTAATCAAAGAATATGACTACTCGATCCACTACCATCTGGGAAATGTTGATAATGTGGAAGTCACTCTAAGTAAGAAGGATAAAACAATTCTATTACTGATGATAATTGAAAATAATTTTATCATCTTAGACTTAAAAAGGATGGACATGAGAATAATAAGGGAAGTAAAATCATCAATCCATTCACAAATGATTTATCATTTATCCTTTATGAATAATATAAAGTATTATCAAAGAGATGATGTTAGAATTCATAAGAAAGTGGAACCTATACGAAAATTAGAATCCTTGTAGTTCGATGTTTGTGAATAAGGTATTGTGAGATTTGGTTCAAGAGTTTATGTACCATCAAATATTGAGTTAAAGAAGGAGTTATTGGATGATGTGCATAGCTCAACCTTCTCCATTCATCTAGGGAGCACAAAGATATATTGGGATATCCAAGAGCACTATTGGTGGTACAATATAAAGAAGGATATCATGTAATATACATCAAGTTGTATTGTATGTCATAAAGTCAAGGAGGAAAAGAAAACATCCAAGGGGGTGATGCAACCATTTTCTATACCTACATGTAAATGGTAAAACATAACCAGAGACTTTTTAAATGGTATTAAAAATAAATAAAGAGGAAATAATTCAATATGGGTTGTGGTGGATCATCTTAGAAATACTACACACTCCACTGTGATTCAAGATTACATTACAATCGATCATATTGGAAGTATATAAATTAGGGAAGTGGTAACGATAAACGGAACACCACTATTGATTGTATATATCCAAGACCAAATATTTACGTCCAAGTTATAGAAGAGTATCCAACATTCTCTAAATACTGAGTTGAACTTCACCACATATTATCACCCTAAAACTAATGGATAATATGAACAGACTATCTAGACACTTGAGGACATATTTAGAGCATGCTCAATTGGATTTAAAGGAGGATGGGATCAACATATTCTATTGTTTGAGTTATCATAAAATAATAGATTCCACTCAATTATCCAAATTTCTCCCTATGAATCCCTTTATAGGAAGAGGTGCAGAACACCTTCATGATTGGAGAAAGTTGGGGAATGAAAACTACTAGTTCCTAAAATGGTCAATGAAATTTGTGGAAAAGGTTAAAACCATTCAGTTCCACAATAAGGATGTTCAGATTTGGCAGAAAAAATATTTTGAAAATCATTGAGGAGACATATATTTTGATTCTAGATACATGGTATTCATCCATATATCTCTATGGATTAAAGTGATGAGATTTTGTAATAAGGTAATGGTTAGTCCAAGATACATCAGTCCCCTTGAAATCCTAAATCACATAGAAGCAGCGACCTATTGACTAGAATTCCCACATAACCTATCTAAAGTGCATGATTTATTCCATGTATCTCACTCTCAAAGTATAAAAAAGATACCTAACATGTACTAAATCTAGATTTGGAACAATAGGAGAATTATATCTCATATGAGGAGTAGCTAGTGAAGATATTAGACCGTAGAGACAAAGTTTTATAGAATAAGAGAATCACCTAGTAAAAGTACTATAGAGAAACCACATGTTTAAAGAAGCAACATGGGAACCAGAGGAGGTGATGAAATAGAATTAACCCATCTATATTAGTGTGGGAAATGAAAAATATGAGGTAGAAATTTATGAATGGGTAACATTATAATGACCCAAACTGTTATAAATATAATTTTTCTTATGATTTAATTAAATATAATATTATATATTATTGATATTGAAAAAATATACACTTATTTGGTTTTATTATATCTTATCATATTAAAAATACTATTAATTATCATTACCATTGATAATATAGATATTGAATAGTGATAATATAATTATTATAAATATAGGGTTTTAACAAATCCAATTTTACACAAAGGAAATGATGGACCAACCAATAGGACCATACCCTTTGAAGCCCATTTATTAAAGATTCCAAGGGATATAGAATCACCAAGATTTTCTATCGACCAAGCCTAATCTAATATCCTATAACTGAAGCACAATCGAAATCTTTGATAGTATAAGTTCAAGCTCATTGATATCACAAGCCAAACCATGTACACTAAACCACCCACTAATGTATCACTGTCACACACATTACTCTTAGGGAGTTTTCAAGTGTATTAAAGGGATATGTATTAAGACCCTAATAATATATATATATATATATTTTATATAATAATTAATATATTTTTATTTTAGTATTTTTACATTATAAATTATTTTGATTTTTATACGATAATAAAATTGTATTTTTGGGTAATATTAAAATTCAATAATGGAATTTATTTTTAGGAATTAATGTATATTTTAAATAGATAATATTTTATTAAAATACAATTATTAAATAATTTTTGTTAAGTATAATTGATCATGTAATTTTTATGATGTAAAATGTAATTTTTATAATTGTTGGAAAATTATTATTGTTAGAAAACTCAGCATTTCTCAATAAAAATTGATTGTTATTTTAAAAGTAAAAAATATATTTACATTTCGGATGAAATTGTAATTATTTTTCAAATAATTTTTTTTAAATTTTCCAATGGTTAATTTTTCATAATTTTCAACGACAGCCAAATTTTCAGGTAAAAATTAAATACCGTATAAATATACGGTGTGTATTATTGCATAATAATGACCAAAAAGTGATGTAATAAATACTATAAATGATTTAAATGACGAAATATATGTTTTAAATTCAAAATATTATTATTTTAAGTTTATTTTATTAATTTTATAAATCCATTATGAATCCTCCAAGACTTATAATATATTTTAATATTTTTAAATCATTTATTAAAGAGTATGACTCACCTCAACATCACTAACGGTAATATTTTAATAAGACCGGCCCATGGACTTATAATATAATGAGAAACAATTAAATTTTTCATAAACCATGGAAAAATGTGTGGTAAGGTTTATGGTATTGGCTATTTTAATATATAGAGTTCAAAACCTAAGTTTGAAAAATGATAATGAATTCCCCACTATTTTCTTATATAAACCCACCATGCTTCCATTTATCATCACTGAAAAACCTTGGAGCACGACCTTTCACTTCCATACACTCTCTAGAGTCCTCACAAGGTTCCCTAATGCTCTCAAGAAGCTCCTCTCTAGCATTTGGAGTCACAGTCTCAAGGTAAGGGATCATCTCCTTATCCTAGTTATTCAAGTTTATTCCTAATATTATGCTTTATATTTATAATTTACAATATTTGGATATGTTTTTACATGTAAATATTACTTTAAATTTTATTTAAAAATTATGATATACCATAAACCCATTTTATTAATCTTTAAGTGATGCCATTATACTGTCAGAATTTGACCTTGACTTTCCATGCCAAAAGAATTGTGTAGTGAATACCATACCCATTTACAATCAAGGTTGTTAAAATTTATACACATATAATTATTTTAGTGGGGACATAAAATTTTTTATATTCCAAATTACATTATCATTTAATAAAATGAAATAATAAATCATTCCTTGTTTTATGAAAAATGTGGCACACATAAGCTTGAGAATGAAATGAAAGTGGCGGGTGAACCCATAATTATATAGCTCTCTAATGCATTGGGTAATGTTTTAGTCTTGTGGGACATCATTAAATGGATTAGATAGTGAACATAATCTATCACAAGACTTTTTTACATCATTATGCATTCACATTTAACCTTGTCCTATAGTTATGATGTAGTGTTTTAAGTTATTTCCACATTTCCCATATTGCCTTTATGTTATCACGATATGTCATGTATTATTATTCACGATTCTGATTAACAAACCTTTTATGACCCATTTATATTCCTATATTCTATTATGTGTTACATTATTCATTTTGTGACATGTTCATTCCCTTACGGGGCTTTATATCTCACTCATTTCTTATATATGTCCCTAGGTTATCCCATGCAGTTTTAAGTATGATCATGTTAAGAAAGTTTTTAATAATGATGATGTATTTAATTTTCTAGTTTTTTATGTAATGTACCTAATTAACAAATAAAATTTACTTCTAAATATTATTAGTTTTATTGAGTGTAATTTTATGTAATAAATCATGAATTAAATTGTAATAAAGGGAAGGGTTGTTATAAGATCAGAGTAATCTAAAATCAAAGTCTTGATATGTTTAATGTATCAAAGGAGGAGTTATGATATGGAAGAGTTAAAATAATCCAATTTTCATTTATTATATAGTGGATTATGATTATATAGTAGCTAATTATATAAAGAAATAAGCTGTTGTAATATAAAACTTTGTCTAGGTGCTTGATGTGATACCTAGTATTAAATACTCTATCACAATGTATTTTGATAATACTATATCAGTGAATCTTAGAAAAGATCCAAGGTCACAACAACAGACAAATCATATACTTTGGAAGTATCGAATCTTGAGGTATTTTTCTTAGAGGGGTGAATTTTCAGTATGTAGAGTTTCCATGGTATAAAACATGGTGGACCACTTGACTAAATGTTTATGTTAGTAAAATCATGAGTATCATGTGAGAGCTAAAAGACTAAATGTTGTCAGTAGGTACATCTAGTGAAACTTATATTTTGTAAGAGTTAGTTACCAAGAACCAACTTCTATGTACTTTATGAAAACCCATATTCATTTTTTTGAATATTAATGAACTTTTTATCAAATGATGATTGTTCTTATGCATGAAATATTATGTGATAATATCATAAAATTAGTCATCATACTAAAAGGTCCTAATAAATTCCCTCTATGATGAGAATGCAGAAGTTCCATGAAATTATTATTAAATATATGTTCTATAACTATATGAAATCATTTGAGGGGTACAAATTATATATGAAATTAGGGGTGGAGACTCATATGACTTTGAGGAACCTTCTCATGGTGTACTCCCTTAGTAATTTCCATTGTAGGAAATTATAAGAATGGGAACCTCCGGTAGGAAATCCATATTTATATATTTCATTGGATGTTCATAATTAAAAAGATGTATATTGGTCCTTATATTTTAATATTATTATTAGTGGATGTTATGAGTCACATACTTTTATGTATTAATGGAAACATAATGACATATATTTATGGAAAAGTATGATATGTTGCATGTATCATGAGTAATATTTCATTAATGAATAATTGGAGTAAAGATTTGAATCTTATATTATTTTATGAAAGATGATATATGAAACCATTTGATGAAAATTATATAGCACAAATAAATCCATATCCATAGTGTTATACTGGAAAGTTCAATTTCCAGAAGGTAAAATAAAGATACACCAAGAACATAGGCTAATGGTACCAGCCTACAACCAACTATATTAGAGATATTGAGAAAAGGGATTATATTATATTATAATAATATATATGAGGTTTTATGTCATTATGACATTAACTTCATTATTTATGGGTTCCTTAGTGTGTTTTTATATGATAACCATGGACTTTGGGCCGCTTTGACTATTTCTAATGAGAAAGAGGCTTAGAGGGTCACACACGATGTTTATCTAGAACCCTAGTTAAATAATATTTTTATTTATTTTCTAACAAGTTGAAAAACTATTTTTAATGTTGTATCATAATTATTCCTATTTTCATAATTGTATATACTTTTTCACAAGTTGTTTAAGAGAATATTTTGTGAGAAGAATATTTAATAAATATTTATTTTCTTTTTAGTGAATGTAATATTTATTTAACTATTGAAAAATAAACTAGTGATATTTATTTATAAAATAAATATTCATTATTTACAGTCCAATAAATATTTTAGAGGAATGGAGGATAGGGATTAATGGTTCACTGATAAATAATACATATTGAATATTATTTGAATAAATATTTTTTAATAAAATTCAAGATATTATGACATGTCAATAAATATTGTTTTTATTATTCTTATTGACATGGGGTTTCATGAGAATTAAGGAAAAAATAAAAGGGAACATGCTAAATTATTATTTTCTAAACCTAGTGGTATATAAACCCAATTATATCATTTTCTTATGGTTATCCATTTTTATATTTTTTACACAATAACATATGAAGATAATTCACTTAAATCCCTAGATACATATCACACCATGAATTCTCTTAAAAAAATACTGATCCTCCTCAATTTCCACTCTCAAGTATAGAGAGTTCAAAGGGAACCCTTCCATGAAAAGATTCTTGGGACAATCAAAGATGAAAAACTTAAGTGTTGGGATCTACTACAATAGCACCCATATATTCATACATTTATGTTTATATGTTCTTCGAGTACATGTGGACCACCATTGGAGAGAATTTAATCTAGATTCCTACAACACAATTATGGTTGGGTGTATAGATATTTTATAATATATCAATGAATAAAGAATTCATCACATGGTAATTATTAAAAGTTTAACATAATTATAAAAAATGTGAGATGAACTTGGGATTTAGTTTTGATATTCTCAATAATCAATTAATATTTTATAAAATTATATTTATCATGACATTCATTATCATGTAAATATCAAATTAATCATCAATTATGACAAAAATGCATGTTGGGAATGCCTCATTCGACAATTCCACCTGAAACCTTCTCAACTGACTACTCTCTTGAGTATTGTTAAACTCACACCTACATGGGGTCTACCATTACATGACATGTATTATACAGGAGAAAAGACATTTGATGGTGTCCTAGGAGTAATATGAGAAGGAAGATCATAGTGAGCTGGACTGACTATGATTTTACTGGTGGATATGAGATTTATTCATGTTTTTTTGTATCATAGGTTTCGTGGGCTTATAGTTTCTTTGTTTCCATTCTATACATATATCATACTATGATGGTTGGATTAGATGCATTCAAGTTTTTTTTGTATTAGATTAATTTTATCTTGTATCATGGTGACTGGTGGATATGAGATGCGTGTATGAATAGGTACATTTGGATGAGGTCTCCCTTGTGTGTGATATGCTTAATCAGTGTTGGTATCTAGCCCCTAGCCTATTGAACGTGGGATTGGGGTGTGAGACATGGATTATCACTATCCAGGAGGCACTTGAAGAGTTGGTCATGAAATGTATACTATAATAACATTATAGATGTTGGTTTACTGATACCCTTGTAAACCCGATTTATGCACTCCACAATATTAGTGGTCATATGTACATATATTTTGCAATCATCATATAACAATGATTGTTTCTCCTTTTAAATACACATAATTTAATCATATAAATTTGATTTTACAATTTAATTTATTCAATTCATATATTTAAAATTCCTTATTGGGGATCATATTCGAAAACTATAAGTTAACAATGTATTTAAAAAGATATTAATTTTTATTCCAAAATAATATAATTTTAAGAAAACATACACAACTTAATGACCGCCTTATTTAATAACTCATATATGATATGGCTATCCACATTACTATAAATATGCTTGATTCAATATTAATGATAATCATTTGGAATCACCATGAAAATACATCATTGTTAATGGACACTAAAATTGGTCTATAAAGATTAGATATTAGACATACTCCATGGATTTGTGTAACATACATGCATATATAGTCTAGAAACCAAATCCATGATTCAAAATTATCCTTTTAAATAATATAAAATTCAATTGTTTTAGGATCATGATTACTATAATATGTGGATTTGATATGTATAAAACCTTTACACTTGTTGTAATTAATATTTCCATCAACTTGAATAAATTTTTTACAATATAGAAAAGCAACGATACATGGACTGAATGCTCAAAACACCCTATTGAAATCCACCTTTGATTGATCAAATTGATGATATAGGGATACATACTCAATGGTGAATAGATTACAAATAACCTATTTTTTGGAGAAAAAGTCTCATTAGTTATGGAAATACTATATTTGATTCATCCCAATCAACAAATACATTCATAATGGCCTTTTGTTTTACATTCTAAGATTTTATATAAGGACCTAACCTTAAACAATAAAAATTTTAGTTTATCTAGACAATAAATTATTTTATTGCATTTATGAATTAATTTTATGTTTATTGTTGTATATAATTAATTCGTCACCCTTATATAAATAATTATTAAATCATAAATAGGACACTTCCACCTAGTATCCATTTTTTCCAAAAAATATTTTAAGATATAAAAAGTTTTATTTTCATGATATGACTTCAAAAATTTTATGTTGAAGTTATACTTGTCCCTAAGAATATTTAAAAACCAGTGAAACACATTTTAAAATGTGGGATGAGCACAAAAATCAAAGTAAGGGACATAAAACAAAATAAATAAAATCATTAGTCCATGGATACTCATAAATTTTCCCCTTTTTCATAATAAACCTTAGGATCAAAATAAATATTTTTACCCCAAAATGAACTTTTATACCAAATAATTTCATAACAAACATCATAAGAAATATTAAATGAAAAAACAAAACCCATAAAGTTTTATTTTCAATCATGAAAATTTCATGGAAATTTTTTCACAAAGTTGTACTTTTCACCCATAAGAAGTTGAAAATATTTTTATTTAAATATAAAATCATTATTTTACATTTTAAAATCATAATATTTCAATAAATAACATATAAATCATTGATAAATCATTTAGGTAACTTAGGATATCATTTTTTATATCACTTTTACAAATGGAAAAACCTATACGGTTGACTTCCAAAACTAATGCATTGGAGGGATATCACAGACCCACCCATCCTCAGTTAATAACTGAATCATACATACTTGGTTTATAATAGATTAAACCATCATAATAAAAATTAAAAATAACCATAACATAATCATAACACATAAAAACTTTAAATTTTCAATATTACACTCATAACAATGTTCCTTGAACCCATAAGAAAACATTTCCGGATATTAAAATATACATTCCATTTTAAAATCCTTTATATGAAAATAACTAGAACATAGAGAAGGAAGATTATTTTATGATTAAAACTTGGAATATTATAAATTAATTATACTATCAAATAATTACTATAATGGTGGGAAAATGTTTTTTTTTGCCGAATATGTTAAAATAGAACAATCCTTTCAATTTTTATAAAGAGTGTCAAAATAATCGATATAATTTTCTTTAAAATATTTCATTTGAAAAACTTTGAAATAAAGTATAAAAGATACATAAAATTTCATTTTTAATTCACTAATATTCATATAAATAAATCAATAAAATAAGTTTAAAAAATTATGGACATGGGAGAAAAAGTGTTGGAAGGGAAACATTAAAAGATGATTTTTTAAAAGGAACTCCCTTACATTGAGTCAAACTAGTCACATACATTCACTATCTTACAGAATAACAAAATTATATGAATTATTTAATTTATTAAGAATAATGCTTCATGCATATTATTATTTTTCTTTTATTTAATATCATTTTATATACAATTACATTATCAATTAAGTTCACATCAGTTGTTTTGATGATATTTGGATCTTATATCCAAACTGACTTCAGTTGGTTGCTTATGGTCAGAGAGGTAGTTATTCAATAATATAAATAATAATAATTATTATATAATAATAATTTTTATATATAAATAATAATTTTATAAAAAACCATGAAAATGGTCATGAAAAATTAACTATGTTACAATCGCGAAGATGGTAGGTCGTACATACGCCTAAGTAACATTTTAATTTGTCAACGATCATTATAAAAATAATTTATTTATTATTTTATCATTAAAAATAAATATAATATAATAAATAACATATTATTTTTTGAAATATACTTATATATATCATCCATGTAATTTGGTGATGAAAAAATGAATAATATTGTTTTATTGAGGTGGTAGTTCACACACACACAAACGATGTTATCATTTTTAAATATAAGAAATGTAAGAAAGGGGATAATATATAATATTTTAATAATGTTAAATATTTCATTAATATCTCATATAAACATTAATTCCATCATTATAACCAATCATGAGAAGAATTTAATGAAAAAAATTACACTAGTTTGTGAGATAGTAGTCTGCTATACAAACGAACAACAATTGTTTTTCTATTTGATAGAAGGGGAGAAGAATATTGTGTATGATATTGAAATAATAAAATATCAATATATTTAATATAATGGTGTTATTATTTAATCATTTTTGAAGTATATTTTAAGAATATTGAAAAATAAACACAATAAAAATGCTTAGAGTTAAGAACTATACCTCTTCGTTGGACAACCTCTTAAGGTTTACACCAAAACCATTCATAGGTAGGTTTTATAATAAAGAAAAGGAATGTATGATGTGTATAGGGATGTTTGGAAGGTATTTATTCATTTATTTTTTGAAAAATGGGGTTTTATGTGTGAATAAAATAGAATAAGATGCGCCCTTTTATAAGAGAGGGGAAAGAAACTCTTGAAATTTCATAAAATATTAAATTAATATAAATTAATTTTCATATTTAAATGAAACCAAATTTATAATATTATAAATTAATATTAGTTTTAGTAAAAATCCTCTAATACAATAAGAAATGGACAATTTTAGTTGATTGTTTTCTCACTTATCATTTTAAACTCATTTTAGCACCTTTTCACAATTACCATGGTATTAAAGATTTTACTCTTTAAGGGACAAGAATGTTATTATAATAGGAAAATTTGATCTTAAATGGTTCATTGTTGATATTTTAATACATATATATATAATATTTCCAAACATAGTATTTTTTATAGTTTCTAATCATTTAATAAAATGTTATTTTTTATAAAATAAAATTAATGTCAATTTTGGAACTATTCATTTAATTTGAATTTAAAAAATACTTGACAAAAATGGAATTCAAATATAATTAATTAAAGCCAATATAATGTGACATGTTTATCTAATTTTTTATGAACATAATAATTCATTAAAATCATACTACCTTTATTTTTTAAAAATAGTTTATTTTATTTTTTAATTGAATAAATACTACATCGGTGTTACATAGGAATTTATGGTAATTATTTTATCACTAGAAATTATAAATAAATTACCATGATAAATAAAAATAAATTATCTTTAAAATTATTATTTATAACCAAACATAGCATATTTTTATCCCTATTTCAAAAATTTAAAGATAATAGAACAAAGAGATTGACAATTTTTAATTTTCTTTAATTAAAATATTATAAAAGTCAAAATCACATAAATATGAAAAAAAGGTAATATATTTTAATTTTGGATAATTATTTATGAAATATACTCATAAAATAAAATCAATACAGGATTTAGGGTTACAATGTATTCTTTATCACATTATTTTTAACCTTAATTAACCAATTTTACCATTACCATAGTAACAAAATTTACTATGATTACTATTCAAAATGTCTAAAAAAAGTATCCAATATACAAAATTTGTACCTACTAATTATAAATATAGAACCAATATTTAAATATCGATAACACGTTAGTTGAATAATTTAATTTAAAATTAAAATGAAAAATGTGATGAAAATAAGTTTTTTTTCAGAAAAATGTCCTTTTAGTATAAAAATATTTTTATACCAAATTATAGTATAAAGGTATTTAAAAATACTATAATTAGATTATTTTAAATAAAATTTAACTAAATACAATAAAAAATAATCCAAAATAGAATTTTATTTTGTAAATACATGAAAATAAAATATAATTTTCTATAAAAATAAGATTTTTCAACAATCATTGAAAAATAAAACTTTTCAGAAAAATATCAAAAATCACTATAAAATTATTTTGACATTATGATTTCAAAATTATTACCATTTTTATAAAATAAAATTTTTCAGAATTTTCATAAGTTCATTATATTATCCACTCACAAAAATTAATAAAAATCATTTTTGATGTATAAAATGACTTTACTATATATTGAGTGATTATTTAATAATAATTTATCTATAATTTTTTTTAATTATAAACACTATATATATTTCGTAAATTATATAATCTTATTCATACCCTCCAAATTAACTGATATGTTCTAACATTCATATTAAAATAATAACATTTAATGATTTGTTTAGGCTCAGTGTTGTATGTTGTAGATGATATCGAACCTGGTTTTTATTTTTAAAGGGTCAAGGTGTTACATTTTCAAGAGTATATATTGTATATGAGAAACAATTTTATTAATTCAAGGACAAGGGACATATGAACATCAAGTCACGTTCATATCATCCCAATAATAAGAGCCGATATAAATTGTACATCAAGTGAAGAGTGATCCCACAATAAGATTGGATGTGCACAAGTATACAGATCTTTAAAATTAGTTATGTTCCAACATGAAAATATTATCAAATATTTCATTATTTGAAAATTTATATTCTGGAATGTATTTATCAATTTAAATGTTGTATTTTTATTCCTGGACTCATCGACCCCAAACAAAAAAAGGTTCCCTACATGGTATTGTTTTAGAAAATTTTTCAATGCACTTTTACTTTTAAACTTCTATAAAATCTTTATGGTGTTAACAATTGATGTAGATATGTAACGTTTAATACCATAGAATTATGGAGTCAGTGTAATGAAACTCCAATAAACAAATTTCTGATGTAACATTCCCTCAACTAATGAATTCAACAATGTAGGATAATAACCAGTAACTAGTTGTTTCTTATCTGTAAATAGAACCTATGAGGTTCATTACCCATATCAGAATCACCCACATTATCTCCAGTTGTATCATCAGATACTTCCTCATTAAATAAAGTATCATTCATTAAATTATGATTATCTATGGGGATGTCCCCTACAGGTCTTTCCATATTCAAATCATCTTATTTATAATTTTATCCTATTAATAGAGTAAAATTAGGAGATAATGAATGATAATTTTTTGAAGTAACAACTTCAATGGATCTCTTATAACACAATTCTATAGTACTAGGTCTCACCTCATCAATAAAATAAGTATCCACATATAATTTTTTTAATCCATTTTTGCAATGTTTCCTGAATAATGATAATACCTCTACCCTATCCTCATCATCAAATAATGGATAATCATTGTTCCATAGAAGATCAACACAATAAAGATGTTGATATGTAGTTGAATTAATTACTTAACAATCTCTCAGTTTTAATTGACTATGAATCATCCTAAAATCATCATCTAATGTCACACAATTACGAATATTTGATACTATTATAAGTAGAAAAATATATCTAAAAAACTAATTGATATAAATTACATCACCACTGTAGTAAATCGATGCTAACATAATTACCTATATTTTTTAAATAAAATTATATACATATATATACTACATCATAAAATTTTTAACATATTTTAATTAGTTATGATTAAATAACTATGGCTTGATCTTTGGATTTTTTTTCTATGGATTATTTTATCATCATTTGATAATCCAACCAAAACCTTGGGGGGTCTTTTGAAGTCTTTATTATCTTAAATTTTAAAAAAAAAACTAGTCTTATTTTATTCATAGTGTAAAAATCCATCATTAACATACAATTCCTCATGTTGAAATCCCTTTTATTACAATGATACTCACATATAGGGGAGGGGTTCTAGGGGTTTAGGATACATAAAATTTTTATGAAGACACATGAGTCCTTACATACTTATAGAGACGGATGACACATAGGTCGTCAATGTAGAAAATAAATTAAATTTATTTCAAATTATATGACCGCGTACAAAAAACAATATAAAACTTCAACCATACATCAATCGGTCATGTTAATTTAAATCAATTATTATAAATTAAAAAAATTCATATAAAAACATTCTACCTGAAATTTCAATCATACATTGGTCTACCAACTCAATATTAGTCATCAAACAACACTCTTATCATGTTTTTTTGTGATGCTTATTGTTTTCAAAATATTTTAACTTTACCTATAAGTATATCTAATAAATAATATATATATTTATATATATTTATATCCATACATTCATGAATATTTTACTCTTGCAGGTAGAAAATTATAGCTAAATCCTTAATTAATTTAAATAACCCCACTGTTGAAGTATATTGATGCATACATGATTAACAATAAATAAAATTTAATTAAACATTATATATATTTATAATACATCATCCAATGTTTAACATGTTTTAATTAGTTATGATTAAATTAATGTGACTTGATTTTGAGAATTTTTTTATGTATTGGTTTATCATTATTTTATTAACCAACCAAAACATAGCGTAAATCTTTTAGAGCCTCTACAATCTCATATTTCAGAAACCACCCATCTCCATTAAATTATGGTGTAAAAATCCATCATCTAAAAAATCCTCTTATCAAATTTTCTTTTATTACAATATTACTCACATACACATGAGGGGGTATAGGGGTTTATAATACATAAAATTCTATGTGGACAGATAGATCCTTACATACTTAGAGAGAGGTATGACATGCATGTCATCAATGAGGAAAATAAAATATAATTATTACAAATCATTTAACTGCATACAAAAAGATAAACACATGAAATTTCAATCATAAGTTGGCTTGTCATATCAAGATCAACCATCACATAATACTCTTAACATTTTTAAGACCCCTAATATATTCCTCATATTATAAAATTACCTATAACTATATCTAATATATAATAAATGTCTATATATACAAATATTTATATTACCTATTTTAAATGTAAATATATATATATATACAATTTTTTATTTAATTATATCTTCTAAATATGCCCTATATTATTTTTCAATAGTATATTCAAATAATATAACCTACATTGTCTTAGTAATGATAATAATTTTTCATTTAATTTATTATATACATGATTTTATCAAATTATTAATACTAATATATTTTTTTAAAAATAATTTACCAGAATAATTTTATTTATCTATGCATCCAATAATATATTATAAATTTATTTAATTTTATATCTACTACACACACACACATTGAAATAAATTAAATTGTATTTGCAATTATTTTAAAATATAATTATTATTATTTTGTAATAAACAAATATTTTCCTAAATAAAAAAATTATAATTTTTTACATAACAACTCAAAATATTATTAATAGTAAATTTTGTTAATTTTCAATAACAAATGTAATATAATTTATTTTTAAATAACCAATAAATTATTGTAAACTCATGTTACTTTCAATGTAATAAAATTTGGTAAGTATATATGCAATTTATGAAGTAATTCAACATTCCAAAAATAAAATAATTTATTTTATAAAAATTTACCTAAATAGTAATTGTTTATAATTAATATAATTTTAAATTTATTATTACTAGTAAAATTTTTATCTTCTTTAATAAAAATATTATTATTATATATATATATTAAATAATTTATCAAATATTTAAATAAATTTAAATATGATAAATAATATAACACACAGAAATACACACATATAAAATTATATCCAATTAAAGTTAATATTGTTATTTTTATAAATAATTATTAATAATATAATTTTAATAAAAATTTTAGGTTTATTCACTTTACTTATCTAGCTATCTATAAAATATTATATTTTAAATTTATTTCTCTTTAAATATAATATATAATAAAATATAAGCCTATAAATATTTTCAAATCTAATTATTAACAATTTTAATTTCAAATATATGACTTTTTATAAATAATACTATTTACCTAAACATAAATTATATTATTTTATACATAATATTTAAATTATGAAAACATCATATTTATATTTTCTAAATCATTCAGTATAAATTAAATCATATAAAGAGAAATAATACATACATAAAACAAATCATACAAAGAACAATAATTCATACATTCATATAACCATATTATTTAAATAAATAAATCATATATTAAATAAATACATAAAGCAATTAGAGAGCTCAGATTTTTAAATGAAAAGTTTACATTCTCAAATTTTAGAAATTAATATGTTAAGAAAGAGATCTGACTGAGCTTCATTGTAGAATATCAGTATGGAATATGGTATATGGAGGGGGGTCAAATTTATCATTTTTTGTAGTAGATGGTGTGAGCCCCCTTCTTGACATCTTTTTATTGATTACCAAGGAAGAATAAATCCCATTAATACTACCTATCCAATGAGGGAAGAATGAACTAGGTCGACACCTTAATTGACTCCTTTTTCTAAATTATTATAACCGAGCAACGCTTTTTAACAAAATAAAACCCATTTAAAAGAAACTCAGCTAGTTTTCATATGAATTATTTTTTTAAAAAAATTGCGTTTAACGAAAAATTAATTACAAATGTTTTGAAATGTGGGTAAATTATTTTTAATTTACTAACACCTTTTTTACATTTGTTTTTATAAAACTTGGGTAATCAATTTACATCCATGTGTTAATGGGTGTCAGCGAACATAGTATGGTCGGATATAGAATGTGAGGTACTTTAAACAGAATGAATTATTGGGGAGAATAATGGGATGCAAGAATCATATGTTGTTATCATGTGGAGGATCCAGTTTATAACTGAATGAAATTTAAAATATCATTTTTAATAAAAAAATACTTTCCCATGGTTATAAATGTAGGGAAAATATTGGTGAATTATTATAAACTAATTTAACTATATTTTTAAAAAACGCACATTATAAATTTAGTGTTTTTTATAAATGTAGTTAATTCTAAATATAAATACAACTAAATGAATTTTTAAGTGTAAACCTCACGCCACTATAACAATTAAGTTAGTACTACTAGAACCAAATGAAAACACCATATCCATGGAACGAAACTGTAAGACACTACCGTCAGAATAAAAAATAATTCTCACATCAAGAATGCACATTCCCTTCCATTAGGGTACTATAAAGATCACTTTACAAAGACAATTCACATTCCATAAACTACACATCCACAAAATTCACATACACCACCTCAGGTACTCTCTAGCTAGCTTGATTACATGTTCCGTTCCTGATTACTACTCATTCCTATGTTCCACTGCTCAACCCACTTACTTATCATGGTCAATGAATCAATATGATGGTATCAATCATCTCAAATTATCCCTAGAATCCATAAAAATCACACAACCCTTCATTCAACTCATAAAACCCATTTTCTATCAAAATATAATCTCATACCTCTACTTTCGCCAAGGATCATCATTTTTTATGACTCTCTAGGTCTTAAAAAAGATCCTTAGATCCTTGGAAACCTGAGGATTCACCCCATAACCCCTACAAATACATATAATGTTATATCAATTACATCCAAATCTCATCATACCTATCAAGATTACCCTAAAATAAAACATCATAAAAAACATGCATATAAAGGTGGAATAAATTCCAGGCCCAACTAATTGGTACTCACAATATCCATCATATTTAGTATCAAAAACTTACTCAGATACAATCATAAGAAATCCTAAAACCTAAAAAAAATTAATTTTTGTCATAACTAGTTAGAGTCAATGAAATAATGAAATAAATAGTGAACAAACTCAAGAGGAATAAGAGTCATGCCTATAATGATCCCCAATGATAAAAAAACTAATGATTACAATCACTGAGGAAATATGTCTCCCCTTTGGGAGAGGAGAGAATGAAAGGGAAATATTAATGAGTTTAACCCATGTATCATAAATAATTGATGAAAATCCCCATTTTTTATTCATTTAAAAAAAATTATTTAATTGTTTAAGCATTTAGAAACAAACACCCAGGAACCCAAAAAAATTGAATAACTCCCATGGAAACTATATTAGAACCACTTAACTCCCAATACACCAACAATGGGTTTTTAGAAGTGGTAAATTCCATTTTATCCTCTTCTATAACTCTAATGTATCCCTCTAGATTTATGATAGAAATATTCTAAAAATGAAAATATGTCCACCATAACCTCATTTCCTTATAAAAAATAGTGGCCCTTTTCTAACACTTCAGACACCCAAATTGAGTCAAGATACACATATTCAAACTGAAATTAGAACAAAATTTCTTACCCAAAAACATTGTGATTATAACCCATAGTTTTCACTTGACCATATATTATTAATGAAATTGGAGTTGTGATGAGATACATGAGTAATATAAGAAAAAAATATTGAGAAGTTGTGAAGTGGATAGTAAGGTATTCTAAGGGAAATAAGGAAGTATTTTTCACTTTTGGAAAATGAATTCATTACATAGGTATGAGGATGTTAACCTAAGACGTTATACTGATAATAGAAGACGTGACACTAGTTATGTGTTTATATGTGAAGGATCTTCCAGAATCTCTTAATCTCAATTTTATTATAAAGTAGTTTTATTCACCTTAAATACAGAGTACATTATTATAACAAAATATTGAAAATATATGGCTTGTATAAGTAACATCATTGAGTAGTTTCATAGAAAGTAATAGAAAAATGTATTGTGTTGTGATTGTAAGAGTGAAATACATCTTGTAAATAGCCTAGTGTTTAATTATAGGATGAATATTTAGATGAAGTTTCAATTAATAATAATAATAATATAATATTATATAATAATGGTAAAAATTATATTTAGATTCAATAATTCGGTTATTATATTGAATAATATTATTATATTAAGAATTTGGGTAATTTTTTTGGCTTTGTTGGACTTTATTGATTAATAGATATTGAGAGGAGGAATAATGAATCATGCATGGAGAATATTAAAGGAAGTAAATTGTGAATTATTTTATCAGTGGTTAATTTATGCAATGATGGAAAAAGAATAATTTTATTAATTTAGGCCATGTTCTAAAGGCTTTTACTAAAAACTAGCCAAACTTTTTTGGTGGCTTTACCTTCATGAAGTGGTCATTGGGGGTTCTAGTGGGAATACACCTTATATAGGGGTCAAATGGCCAAAGGGCCCCAATATAAATTTATAATGTACTTTAGAAAGACTAACCACTATATTAGTGTAAACCAGATGCATTGATTCATATTAATATAGTAGTAGGGACCATGATGACACAAGTTACTGTAACATAGGACACTAATGTGTGGATATGGGTACTGTAGTAGTACAAGGTATTATTTCACCACATTTTTTCATGAGATCATTTTTTGTGCTAGGGTTTTGGTGTGTGTTATTATTTATTTTAAAATTTAACTCCCTAGTATAGTGAAACTTGGTTTTCCCATCTCTGACAATATGGATTCTGCCTTATGAAATTTAATTCATTTAGATTTTATTTTGTTTGTTTCCCATTTTATCTCATTTATGAAATCATTTATTATTATATATCATGTGTTTTATTACAATTAGGAGTGTTATTATGAGTGGGTGGTTAATATTTTTATCTTATGAATATCTAATGATTATAATTTCCATATGGTAGTGAGGTAAAGTTATGAATTTTATGGTATATTTTTTCTAGGTGATACATGGGATCTTTTATGATGTTTCATTTACTTGGGATAAGTTAAGTACTAGTACAAGATTATGGTGATTTAAGAGTTAGATAAATTGATTATATGATATTTTATTTGGGATATTTATTATGATATTGGGTGAAAATTTGTAATAAAGAACTTAAAATATTGATATTGATATTCCAAGTATCACTCATTGTAGTTGGGGTATGGTTTTATAAAATATTCTGGAAACTACTATTTATGGGATAACTTATGAAATGATATGGAATCAAGATTGGATGAACAATTAAAAAAATAACTCATATATATATATATATATCTTCATATAGATATTTTATAATGTCATTCAAGGTATATGTTTTTTTCTTTACTAAATATGTTTATCATGTATTGTTGTTTGGAAAGTTATTATCAATTTTTTAGAGAGTTTATTATTTTTCACTATTGGTATGAATTGTGATATATATTTTTGTTATATAGTTAGCCTAGTTATTTTCCCTCTTAGAGATGATATTTAGATGTTATTTTCCCTTTTTATGAGGATGTACAGATGTTAGTTTCCCTCAAATTAAGAGTGTCCAAATATTATTTTCCCTTTGTGAATTTCCTTAATTAAATTTAGTTTTTTATGAATGGATTTTAAGTTATACGTAAAGTGAGTATGGATCCCCCTTGTGGTGAAGAAGTTATATTTTAATACATCTAATATAAATATTTATTGTAGTGTGGATGGAGTATCCTTTAATTCTATGATTTAGACCAGGTGATATATAGTATGTTATTATTATTAATTAATTTTCATCTTATGTGTTATTCTAAAAAATTATATAGACATAAGAACATTTATACACCTAGATTCATACACTAGTGGTAGTTGAGATCTCTCAGGGGATCCAAATGGGTCTATGTACTCACACTCTACATGCACAACTCAATGCACATATAATTTAAATTAATGTATTATATATATAAGATAGTATGAAAGTATAATCTCATGGATTATCTTTTTATTGGTGGAATAATCGAGTAATGGAGGATGAATTCACTAGGTAGTGGAGTTAAATTGATAACCATTAAGGAGGATTTCTTGATGGAATTTCTCCATATTTTCTTTAGTGAAATAATTTTATATCCTAAATACATTTTTTATTTTTTAGGGGTTGTTTCTTTGTATGCTTGTCAAATCATATGAATAATTTTTTTTATTTTTCATATATTGGACTGTGGTATTCCACTTTTTTCTCATAGTTTTGTTTTTAGAGGTTATATATTTTGGGTATGTTAGATATACAGAGAGGAAGTGCTATATTTTTTTATATATTTTAGATATGAAACATGTAGTTTTCAAAAATGATTAAAACATTTCACAATGATTAACAAAGAATCTTTGTGCTGGTAACTTACCTAAAAACATCAAGGAATACACCTGGATCATGTGCTAGTCTAATATGGTTTAATGGAAGATCTGGGTATGTTAATTATGTTTAAACTATGAAACTTGTAACAAAAAACATTCAACATTTGGTTAAACAAATAATATAAATATTTAACACTTAAAAATTTCATAAAATCATTTAAACAACATATGATTGTGTTAAAAATTTATCATGATGACTTTTAGTGGATTGAAAGAATAATCAATATACATTATTACAAAATGAAATTACCACGACACACAAAATTACAACATGATGCCTTTTTCAAAAACTTGGGATACTTTATCATAGACCACAAAATGATTAACACAATTATATTGTAGTTGTTTAATGTTATTGTATATTTTTTTCACCAACTCTATTATTAATATAAATAAGGGCATATGTAAATTTGATTATAATTCTATTTATTATAGTAATAATAATTAATATTAAAATTATATTTGTAAAACAAAAGTATGAATTAGATCGTCCATATTTGATTTACCATAACAATTGATTATTTTATAAATGAAAAAAATCTCTATTTATCAATATTTTTATTTTTTCTTATACAAAACTTTTTAATATTAATCGATCACTTTAAATTATAACTTGTTCTCCTTCATCATTAAAACAAACCCATTGTAATATCCCATGTACCAATTACCTTGATTAAGGTTTCATTAAGGCCTTAAGTGATAATTTTAGAGATATAATGTATTAACACTTTTATATTTTTGGTTCTAATTGAGGGGATATTTTTAATATAAGGATTTAGATTTGGTTTCAAAGTTTTTATGAGGAATTATTGAGTGTTGTTGGGTGACTGTTGAGTCTTATTGGTGGGTTCAAAGTTTATGTTCTCTATAAAGGTGTTGCAACATACAATTTAAAACTACAAGGGGAACCAGTTACCTAGTGGATTTTCACTAGGTAATCAGTAAGCTAGGTAGAGTAACTGTTAGCCTGAGGGTCTTATCAGATACCCAATGGCCCTAGATTTGGTATTCTATGGGATGGTTGGATTTTTTTAGTGGTTATTTTTTCATATTTTCATCCCCACTTCAAAATTCTTCCCATATCCTTTTTCATATATCTCACTCACATCCATCCACACCTAGGCCCATCCCATGGATCTCTTGAGTCTCTGATTACCTTTCCTCGTCAACTCATGATCCTAAGTGATCCCATGGGTGTTTCTCATGCATAATCCAATGTATTCCTCCTTTATCAACTTCTTTTCTACTTATTCAATTATTTTCATATTTCTTTGGAATGGTTGAGGATTTAAGGGTGAATTACTTATAAGAAGAGTGTAATTTACCAAAAAAACTTAGGGATATCATATCTCTTAGTTATATAAACAATCTAAAGGTTTTTTTCCTTCCATTAAATATCATTTCAGTGTAAATAATTTTAGGAATTATTTATTTAGGGATTTTCAAATGTTAGAGTTTAATTTATGGTAAATTTCATGGTTATTTTAATATATAAATATTACCTAATCACATATGTGATATATGTGGGATATATCATATTATATAATATGAGAAAATCATATGAAATGAAATGCATGAAAAACTAAGGCATATTGTATACCTTGTTCAGGGGATATATTTATTTAGCCTTTGCCTTCACATGAGAAGTGGAATTTTAAAAGTTAATTTTTTTAAATCCCAACCTAATATAATGTTAAACCCGACTAAATGTTTAATAAAATGAAACTATATGGATAACATTTAATGGATAAGGGTTAATAGTGTTTTTTAATTACATGTATAACTCATAATGCGTGAGTTAATCATTAAAATGTTTAGAAGTACCCTAAGAGCTTATATTAGGAGATAGTAAACATGGGATACTGATCATTCCAGCCACTATATATTCTTCCTGAATCTCTCCCTCATTATCTCTTTACCTTGATAGGAACTATTATGCCATGAGAATAGAAGAGGATCCTTCTCAAGTGAGTCGAGTGTTTCTATACCAGTCATGGATACTTCATGGAAACATCATGTAGATATAAGTATGATGGTGGTCCCTTAGAGATATTTACAAAACATGTTTCTTGAAGAAATTAATTAAAACTTTCATCACTAAAAGGTAAACATACTGGTTATTCAATTTATAGAATGTGATTTTGGTTTTCTTATGGTCAATAATGGTTTTATGATTTTTTGTCTCCCCTACCATGTTTAATGCGTGTTGTTTAATCCTAAGAAAACTAGAAGTGGTATCAGAGCTTTAAATTTATTAAGAATCTTGATATCACTATATTAATTAAGATTTCATGTTTACTATAAAAATAGAGCACCATAACATCTTCATGATATATGTTATATCATATGGTGTTAAGGATTTAATGTTACGATGTCCTAGTTATAGGCCTATATAAATTAATAATTTATATATGTTAACTATATAGGTTTGATCTCACGCAATAAAGAGATTAAAAATATACTAACCATTCTGGTTATTTGTAATCTTATGTGGTCTGGTGAAAATTTAATTTTATGCAAGCTAATAGAACATAGACTTAAACTGTGCAAGATTAATTATATGTGGAGACCAAGTTAATATTATGTAAGCAACCAAAATAATGGGTTTAATTTGAAAAAGAAGCTTTATTATTATTATGTAAGTACCCCCAACATCAGTTTCACACTATGTGGGTCCCTAGACTCACTCTACATATGTTTATCACACTCTAAATGTATCATATGAGAAATAATAGTACATTGAATTGGTATGAGCATGATTAATCGCATGAAACACTAATTTAGTCCTATATGGGGGATCCACTATTCCTATATAGGTTGTTTTGAACTTGGTAATTCGAATGTAGCTCCATTTTTTATCAAGTGAGGTATACCTGTTTTTAGTTAATCCAAAACAGGCACCAAGATTCTCTTTACATAGACATCTTGCATGAGATTAATTTTATTTAATATTCTATGATATTTTAAATTCCATGTAAATTTATCTTACACTACTTCCGAGTTAATCTCACACAACACACAAATTGATTTTATGCGAGGAATTTTAAACCAATACAAATCTATAAATTTTGAGACTAATCATATCTTGGCACCATAGATTTAATGTAACATAGGCCATCATGTTTTATCTTATATAGGTTTAAAAAAAATGTCATTCCAAAAATTAAAATATGAATTGAATTTTATAAATTATAAAAAAATTAAATGGGATACTTATTTTTTATAAAAAATTTATAAATTAATTAATTTTAAAATGTATATAAATAATTATATAATTTTTTAGTTTTTTTAAATATCTGAGAGTATTAAATTTTAGTACTTTTTTTACAATTTATATGTAATGAATTATAATTTATAAATAAAGTTTTTATTAATAAATTAAAAGGGAAATTTATATTTATAAATTATAAAATAAGAATAAATATAATATTTTATATTAAGTTATTAATCATTCATTGTAACTGATTTGAATTTCCAATTTAAAAGACTTATTTGATAAATTATTTGGATAATATCAAAATAAGTTTTTATTATTTATATAATCATGATTTAAATAATAAAATTTTTGAATATTTAGATTATATAAATTGTTTACATTACAAAATAGAAATGTAAAATGTTTATATTTAACATAATATCACATATATAAGAAATTTCCTTATAATGGATGATATAAAAGAGTTCATTTTCGAAATAAATATAAAATGTTAATATTTATTTAGTTTTTTATTCTCCATGATTAATTAATTAATTATAAAGTTTTTATTTTTATCTTTATTTGTGAGTTATTCATAAATATGTATCCCATGTTTAAATACTATATTTACTAATTTATTTAATATTTCATTTTTAATTAATGAATATAATTGTTATATTTTGAATTTTAAATTATTATTTAGGTTGAAGTTGTTAAAACTACTATTAGATATTATCATACATGCATTTAAGGAGTCACATGCTCAACATGATAATGGATTTAGTTTTCTTTTACCATAACTTTGTATTATATTGATTTATGAGACTTAATTAAGCATTAAATTGTGATTTATTCATATTAGGTGTTTTAATTATGATATAAGTAAAATTTATCTTATGTAAAGTATATCTAGATAGAGAGAATTAGGGTCAAACTACTAACTGGAATGGTATCTTATTCCTTATCTTGAAAAGTAAGGGTTGACTATTTGAGCCTTCAAGTTTAATCATGTATGGATTATTGATTTCATATGAATCTAATAATTTGCATGAAAGGGTTTCAGGTACGTGATTCATGAGATACATTTGGATATTTATGAATATATTTTTATTTTAACATTATTTTGTAACTCAAGTTATGAGTTGTGTAAAGTGTGTCACCCAAATATGGTTTAAACATATTGGTTTAGTGGAAGGAATGGAATTACACAAATAAATAATTATAATAAAGAATACATGAAAAGGGAAAAACATGAGATAATATCATGAGATATACCCTTTAAAATTCTAAGTGTCATATTCCTTCTAAATCAGACACTTATCAGGTCCTAAATCATTCAGCTAGGTAGTTTCATGCCAAATCGGGGTGCCTATGGAGTATCTTGTTTAAGGAAAGAAAATAATAAGGTGATCCTAAGAGTTATATGTAACATTTCATTGTGTTTTTGGATAAAAATAAGTAGTAATCCCTAGGGGTAAGGGTAATAAATTAACGTTTTTGATTTTAAATAAATAATATATTGTACCAAGAGTTTTTTACTCAAACATCTAGGATACATATATGATATTATTGGGATGAGGACCAAAAAAAGCTGAGTAGTGGGTTTCATGCTCAATCAAGGAAATTTTAATGGTAGAAATCCATTTTTAGTGGTTTCCAAGCTGTTCTTATTGAATATATATTGGAATAAAAATTCAATGGTAGTGAGGTTAGTATTGTGGAGTTTATTTCATGAAAGATGAAGAGGATTGAGGGTTTTCTAGATAGATTATATAATATATTTTCTGGATAAAAATTAATGAAAAATTTATTATTCCCTATATACGAGTCATTAAAAGTTGTGTATGACTCATTTCCATCTTTTTGTGTGTGATCAACTTCTATATATGATTCGTTTGAGAAAAATAACAAATTATTTTCTGTGTATGATTCATATAGAATCTGTGTATGAGTCATAAACACCTATAGAGAGTCATCAACTCTATGTATAAGTAATTTTCACTTGTTTATGAGTCATCATCTCTATGTTTAGGTCAATTTCCTGTACAGACAGTTCATTTTCTGATTGCATATAAGTCATCAACAGTTGTATACAAGTCATCGACGGTTGTATACAAGTCATCCCTAATGTATGATCAATTGGGCAGCTATATATGAGTCATTCAACATTTTGGTATTTTCTAATAATATAATCCTAATATATAATATGATATATTTTATTAAAATTAAAGTAACATCAATAAATTGGCTAACTTGAAAGGAGATAATAAGACATGATTTTAGAGGTGATCAATCAAAATTAATTCAATATTTTAAAGCATGATTTGTGCTAATTTTATGTATCCAAATTTGACCACACACACATTGTCAAAAATAATGTAAGTGGTGATATTATGGTTGGTGAAACATGATTTAGATGAATTTAAAATTCATGTTTTGTGAAAATATTTAGGTTTTAATCAATGACATTTTTTAGCTGATATTAATGCAGTTTACAGTGAGGATAAAATCTACTTGTTGACTATGGAATTTCTATATTAGGTTATGGATTTAATTTTCCATTAAAAATATAGAAAAATTCATAAAAGGAAAAATATATAAATAATTTTTATAGGATATAGTTGGAGTAGAAAAATTTACAAAAGTGAGATTAAAGATTTTCACTCCATTTGAAAGAAGGAAGTGTATATGGAGAATAAGAATTCCAATTTTCTTTACTATGATGAATAATATATAAGTTATAGGATCATTTTATGGAAATTTTATGATGAAATTAGAATTTATCCTAGAGTTCTCGGATTCATTGGAAATATTTTTGACCAATGTTATAGTGATACATCATTTCATTTGTTTTTTATATACTCATTTCATGGATGAAAAGAATATAATTAGAGGAGTAGTACATTTATTATTATGAAGAAGGGCAATGAATTATTCAAAATATTTTTTTGGATACCTAATATAGAGGGATAATGTGTCTACTCCATTATGAAATCAAAAAAATGTTGTGTTCTTTATTCCTTATGTGCATAATCACATTGTTGTGCATGCTCCTTGGATTAGTCCATTCGAGCAACCTAAGTAAAATAATTTTTTTATTACATTCAATTCTATCACTTAGAGATATTTTAAGGGAGAGATAAGAGATCCTCAACAAGATAAGAAAAGATTATATAAAGAATAAATATTTAATCTTAAAAACCCTAATTCACCCCTCCCCCTCTTGAGTATATTCCTTTATTGGGACAAATATGTGGTGTTTAATAAAATGATTCGGGTGAAATAATATCTCTCTTGATATTTTTATGACTATTATAAACTAAAAGGTCATACCTATTTTCAAAGAAAACAATTTTCAATAAGGAAGAATCATATACAACATTATTTTTGGATCATTTGGAATGTATGTGTACATGGTAGAAAAGCATAATATCTAAACAATTATAGATAGTGGATCCTTGTCTTAGAAAGACCACAAAGAACATGATGTAGATGATAAATCTATCAAGTCTCTTGGGGAGTCATGGATAACACTATTTAAAAAATAGGTCATGTCATGAAAATATTCTCATGTGATGTGTTAAAAGAACCTAAATATTTTTGAAGGTCATTCAAAAGTTTGATAGGAAAAGATACATGTTATTTAGAATAAATATAAATATTTGAGAATGAGTATAAATGAAATAGTTGATGCATTTTCTGATTAACTCAACATCTATGTGCAAGATATAAGTGGGGTCAAAGAAGAGATTAATGGTGTTAAAATAATTAAAATTATTCTTGGAATACTACCACAATGTTTTAACATGAAGGTCTTTTTACTAGAAGATAATGATCCAAAGGAAGTATCTCTAGACAATATTTATAATTTTTTATTCATACGAAAAAATGAATTATGAAAATTAAACTAGGGTGAATGTGAAATCAAAATAAGAAACCTTCTTGTAAATGAGGAAGATATTGTTAAATGAGAATACTGAAGATGAAAATGTCAATAAAGTGATGAATTTTATTTTCACTAATATTAAAATAGGTAAATTAAAATTAACAATTATGATTCCGATAACTTTCTTTGTGTAACACCCCAGGCTTCCACGGTATGCTTCTCTTTGAATAATACAGCAGCGTGTGTTGTACACAACTTCGAGTTCTAACGCACCACGACCAATCAAACTAGCCGTTATGAATAGTAATACCCACTTTTGGAAATTTTATAAAATTTATATTTTTAAATGGACTTATTTTCTGGATTCAGAATATCAAAATTATCTTAGGGTCAATTTTTGGTATTTTTCTGAAAACATTCAATTTTTGATGAATAGTGAAAAACACTGAGTTATAGTTTAAAACTGAATTTTTATTTAAATTTATTTTCGGTGAAAATAAACACACAATACCTATATAAGTTTAATTTAATTCATTGGAGTCAATTTATAATAATTTTAGATATATAAAAATTTTATAGAACCTTTCATAGTCTTTTACCCATCTCCTTGGATAATTTGCAAATTCACATAAAACTTAATTTTACCGCTTCTTTGAGTGGAATTTCAAAAATCCAACAGACACTATTGAAATTAGTAAGTAAAATGTGGTTCAATAAGATGAAAATAATTTTTGGTGAATAGTAACTTTTTACTTTTATTTACCACGATTAAATGTAAATAGGGTAATTAATGGTAAAAATGATATTATTATTACCCTAACACATGTTTTAATTATATTGAATAAGTATATTTAGACCAAAAACAACCTTAAGAATAATATATGAACCTCTTTCGTCCACTTGGATTAGAGTAGGGCATTTATTATTATTTAATCCAAAGAAAAGTTAAAAGAGTTTAAGTCCAAGTTTAATAACTAAATCATTTTTAATATAGGTCTATACATTAGATAAATTTACTATAAATTTTCATTATAAATATAAAAAGATATCCTACATAATTTTATTTTATTAATATTTTTTAGACATTAAATAATTTAATTTATTTATGACACAATGATGGTGCAGCAATTACCTAATTAATGAAATATTAAAATAATTGATATTATAAATATCCAAATATATGTAATATGATAATTTTTATGAATTCCACTAATTTTCTAGGTTAATATGACATATTAGGGTTTGTTATATGATTTTGTATCGAAGTAATAATTCTTTTATGAATTTAGCAAAAATAAACTACCAAATAGTGTCAAAATTGACATAAAAGAGTTTTTTTTAAAAACATTATATTATTAATTAATATTCTATTCCTAAAAATATATGGTTCGGCCAAATTAATTATATAATTATATGTGTATCATTAATGAACCACTTGGGGGTCTCTTGGAAGTATATAGTAGGTTTATTAACCATATAATATAAATATACAAAGAGACATGGTAAATGACAAACTATTTAACTAAGAGTTAAATCTAAAAGATAAAGTTAATATAGTGACCCAAACCTGTCTAAAACCTATTGGTTGAGTGGTTGTTTACCCATAACCACCTTATACTTTAAATAATCCATTTTGGATCTATTATAAATCTAAAATAATTTTATTATAAAATAATATTTCTAGCTTTCCCTAAGGTGTCCCTCACCCCTCTTATAAAAGGGAACTCCCTCTTCTCTCTAATTCACACCTATAAAGCCATTTGGATCGGCCAAACTCTTCCCAAATATACTCTAAACTATCCTCCCTTCATCCTAGAGTACTTAATTTAGTCATAAAGACCACCTAAGGATCCCTTTTGATCAAATCAAAAGGAAGAACCCGAAGAAGAGGTAAATATTCCATTACCTATTTGAAGGTCCTTTCTTCAGCTACTTCCTTTTCTTTGTTGTTTCCATTCTAAAATAATAACTCCAATATCTTCTATATAATGTCATGTTAATATATATATGGTACAACCAAATTCATTATTCTATCAATCCTTTGAATGAAATTTCACCATACGTGCGTACGTTCGGCTTACCGTCTCCACGTCATGGTGTAATTGTTATTCAATACATGATTATTTGGATGGGTATAATAACAATGTGTATTTGATGTAAATAATAAGTATAACATGATAATTATTCTTTATATATTATATAACATCTATTTATATATTATTTTAATATCAAAAGTGTGATATTGTCACTCGTGTGTACGTACGGATTACCGTCTCCACGAATGCGATGAGATTCATTCCCCATCGTATCCATTCAAGAATAATTTCTATTAGATGATTAAAAATAATGTTTAATGACTTGATAAAATTCTTGATATGAATAAGATATGTCCCATCCATAACAATTATTACTCACATAACAATGACTATAAAGGAAAATGACTCTATTAGCACCCGAAACGACGATAATACTAAGATATTATTAACAAATCAATATTAAAAGATCATATATGATATCATATTAATGTATATGATTCTTTTAAAATTTAATAACAATTATTTCACCATTATAAAGGAGGTTAATCTAACCTCTACAAAGTAAAAGTACAAGGTAAGGGTTAATTCTACAATCTCTTCGTTATCCGAGTTGTTTATACGTAATTATCGATTGGGACCTCTTTATCATCCACATCCATGTCTCTTAAAAATTTATTTCAAAACATTGTTACTATTTTATAAACTATGGGTTAAAGTCATTTATACCCCTTTTAGACTTTTTATAAGATGTTTATGAAGGAATCTTTCCGTCGTTTTCCAAACAAGGTCCTTTTTATCCTTTTCAACAAAATTAAGGTAAGAATGTATTTTTTTAACTTATACGGAGGGTGAGGCTAGTTTCCACCACTATAAAATCGTCTAAGCTTCTCTTAAAAGCTTATAATAATATTTTCAAATTAAATGTTTTCTTTTATAGTAATGTGAATTTTAAATTATTTCAACAAAAGAGATATTTCTCTCAAATAGATTTGATTTCATCTATGTCAACATCGTTTGATGGATTTTAAGATTATTTGAAGTTGATTTATTATGATACAAAACATCCATATAGTATTGAACTTTTTGTGATATGTTTGACTATGGATGTGTTATTTTTATATCATTCACGGTGTATGGATAATGTATTGACATTTCGTATGGTAGTTTTAATATGAATGTTTATGTTATGTTTAAACATGTTAATAAGAGGAATGTATTTGACCTAGTAAGTGACGTGTGGATCCTGATATAGATCTTCGATGCATCGGTAGGTCTCATGAGATAAACTAGTGTCTTGGATCAAGGCCTTGACAAAATCTTATTTGTAGTCTTGGCACAAGGCCTTGACTATGTGGTTTTGATAGTCTGGCATTATGTATTCCTTCATTATGAAAGTGGTTATTGATATTTCATGTGATTATTTGACTAGTATAATACCCATGTTAATTAGTAAATGGAATTATTTCATTTTATTTTAGCCATATTATACTGAAGTTCATGTTTAAAAGGCTTTTGTTTTAGTTATAAATTTCCTGAAATGTTTATGCCTATTTATGAAAGTTTATGCTATCTTGTTATCCTTAATGAGAATCTAAGCTCACCCCTTTCTATGTTTTATTTTTCCCGGGATGTGAAGAAGTATTTTATGACTAACCTGCAGGGATAGTCTGAGGGGATATGAGTGTGGAATGGAGACAATGTTGTTTTAGTTTTTCACTTTATCATGTAATATAAGACTTGTGAATGTATCTAGTGTTTCCATGGCTACTAAACCAATCGGTCTTTCGAGAATTGATATTTCATGATCATTCCAATGTTATTAAAAATTCAAAAACCCTAGATAACTGGGGTCAGGGCATTACAATTTGGATGTGAATTTCATGACCCGACCCACTGGGGTATGCCTGGCTGGTGGAAAGCAAGGTGTCACAAACCTAATCCCGCATCAAATAATCTAGGGGATAGAAACAAGTACTAAGAAGGCCTAAAGAATTAGATATCTAAGACTAATATACCTTTATATACACACACTTCCATCTCCATGAAAAGTTGCAAAGAATAAATAATGAATTCAACATCTAGAGTATAAAAATGCATGAAAAACCTCCCAGGAATACATTTGAGTAAAAATATATAAACCAAAATGTAATTTGGAAAAATACCTGCACACCCAGAAAAAATGTCCAAAATTGAATACAACTATAAAAAGGGAACCTGAAGAGAGCTTGGATCCCGACCTCAAAGTCCATCCATTGAATGTGGTTAATGTACCCAAGTACCACAAATCACCACCAATTTACCCTACAATCTATCTATTGTATGAATAAGTCACAAAAAATATGGTAAAATACCATGCAGGGGTGAGTATATACATACCAATTAATACACCTCAAAACCACAATGGGAGCAATAGAAAGACACAATAATAGTCATCTCGACCCATAATAAATGAGAAACAAAACACAACATATATATATGATCATAAAGAAACCCAGATGAGACAGAAAGGGGATATCCATATCTATAGACTAAGTACAATGAATGTACATTTTGGTCTAAATGTCCATCTCCAATTACCATGATTAGGTGAAACCTCTAAGAATATACATAGAGGGGCTCAAACCACACTAATGTTCTCTACAACCAAGGGATCCACAACTTTGATAGAGGACCAGATGTCATCTGTATCTCAAATATGGGAGAGTACCCCTCCATAGACAGAGGACCAGAAACAAATTATGTCTATGGGGGTATTGACCCTAACTATATAAAGAGTATGAGGGACCCACATCATAGTGTGATAAGAGATTACTAACCCCAACATCAATTTGATGATTCTTCATGATCACTTTCATCACTCAGGCATCACCTTAAGAAGAGACATTCTTGGAACACCTCACATAATATCTCACATTACACAATAAAGGTTTCCATAATTTTCTACACATAAAAACACTCTGGATAGGCTACTCATAGACCAGAACATGAGTCCTGAAGAAGGAGATATTGAAGGTAGAAGTTCCCAAGAGAATTACATAGTGGGTTTATGGGTTAAAAAAACGTGTGAACTCACCTCATCACCTCATCATGTTCTACCTTTGAAATTTTTTAGTAAGCATTTACATATAACATGACATGAAATGTTGGTACATAGCATGTCTCGTCCACCTAGGGCCTACCCGCAGTTTCCTGGCCCATCCCTGTGTACCCAAATATTGACAATGTTCCTTGGACATGTATGGGTACATGGTCATGCTCATGTACTTTGGTCATACCCATTTTCTTGACCATGTATTTTCTTTGGTGCTCTCGGAGAACACAACAAGATTATAACACTCGGTCACATGAAATTTATGGGCCATACATGGTGGGTGATTTTTATGCCCACATGAAACCCTAACCACCATAGATAGGAGACTACCTGAAATGTAGTGAGGTTTATAACAAGCAGTAATGCCTCAACTTCACTTAGTTTATATATATACCCTTTTCACCAAAAAATCAATCTGTTTCACTACCCGTAATCAAAGGAGAATGTCTTCAGTTGTCTATTCCCATCCTATGGTGTCCAAAAATCAGATTTTAATCGCCCATATGGGAGTCCTTCACACATCTTCCACTGTTTTTGGTCCTAAAACCCTAGCCATCACATGAAATCTAGGATCCCATTATGATCCATCAAAAAATCATCACTACTTATATCATTAATTCAAGGACCATGAATCATAAGGTTCATTTATTATCTAACCCACCCCATAAATGATAAATCACAACACCATGGGCCAGCAATGAATAATGAGAATAATAATGGTTGAAAGGAACATGAATAAAGGTGATTAGTATTGTTTTTATAATGAAATACTAGCCAGTGATCAGTAAGAGTGAGATAAATTTTGGTATCATGGAATAATTAAAATAAATTAATTTAAGAAATTCAATTTATAAAAAAGAATCATGCGAAGGGAATTTAATCACATATTAATTAAAAGAAAATATTAAAATCTATTTTACTTAATCAAATAGAGAGTAAACCATGAATAAAGGTTCCATTCTCAATTTTGGATCGATCACTGGTGAAGAGTGAATTCTCCAATGATGAATAATTTATATTGTACTTTCTTCTTGGATCACAATTCATCTTGATCTAATCACTTGTAAATGTCCTTGGGTTTTCCAATTCCCAAAAAGAATGACCCCCCTCTAAAAGCGTCCCAGGGTTATACAACAAATCCTATAGATTTTCCATAGTACCATATTTATAGAGGGATTTTTGTTTAGGTTTATTTAATAAAAATGAATAAATTATTTATTTATTTTGTTAAACACATCCACCAATGGTCACTTTACATGGAACTTACAATGATGATAAACTTCATATCATGCCTCAGGTAAACCCCATGTTATGGGATCAACCATTGTCTCATATTTCCCATATGAGGTTCCCATTAATTGGAAAACCATTTTTAATGAAATGATGCATGAACATGATTCAAAAGAATCTAATAATATTAATATATTAATTTTTAAGTTACCATGACACCCAAACACCAAATTGAATTTTAAGGAAAATAACTAAACAAGCACACAAATATTAAAATGACTAATCTGAAAAACTAGAGTCGTTATATTCTCTACGCCTTCAAGTATTTTCTCTTTGAAAATCACAGTCTACACAAAATAGTTGTGGGTACTGAGCCTGCATCTATATCTCTCACTTCCAGGAGATCTCCTACATTCTCCCATGTTTCCAATGAACATGGACTAAAGGGATAGTCCATCCATGTAGGATTCGCTCATAATGATCCTCGATTTCCACTGGGTACTCTGTGATGGTGTATCCATCCTTGATGTACAACTTTCCCCAATCAATAATATGCATTGGATCATGCACGTATCTCCAAATCCATGAAACATGGAAGACTTCTTGAACCTGGTCCAATTATAATGTAAAGTCCAAGAAATAAGAAACCTCACCAACCCATGTCCCTTAAGGTTTGAATATTCTGTTCTGATTTTTCCATCACTTTGAGGGTGGTAGGCAGTGCTCAAATGAAGTTTAGTATCCAAGGCCTTCTGAAGACTTTTCCATAATCTTTATGTAAAATGGGGACCATGATCAGAAATAATCGATAGGGGTACTCCATCAAGTCGTACAACATCATTAATATATAGTCTTTCTAGATGTTTAATTGATTAATCTTCTCTTATAGCATGAAAATGTGCTGATATGGTAAGACGATCAACAATGACCCATATTGCATCGTTCCTTCTAGGATTATTTGGTAGCCCCATGAAAACGTTCTCCATAATATCATCCCATTTCTACTCAGGTATGGGAAGAGGTTTCATAACTCCTCTAGGACATTCTCATCCAACTTTCACTTGTTGAATATCCATACATCTTGACACATAATCAACAATCTCTCTCTTCATGTTTTCCCACAAAAAATGTTCCTTCAAATATCTATTACTCTTAGAGCTACTAGGATGTATAGAGAAATTGGAGCTATGAACATCATCCAACAATTCCCTTCTTAGATCTGGTATGGTAGGAACACAAAGTCTCTTCCCAAATTTTAAAATACCATCCTCGTATACGAAGTCGATCAATCTCCCATCATTCACAACTTTAATTTTATTTTAAAACTCCTCATCATCAGAATGAAAACTTTTTATCTTTTATCTTAAAGATGATTTTGAAACGATTTGAAAAAGTATTAAACTTTTACCATCCATGATTATTACCATATCCAACATTACTAGATCCATGAACATAAAATCCCTTTCAACTCTTATCTTGTTCAAAACACCATAGACCTTTCTGATCAAAGAATCTGCAACATTATTTTCCTTCCCTAGGTGGTAGTGTATCGTGAAATCATAATCCTTTAGTAGTTCAAGCCATTACCTTTGCCTCATGTTATGTTCTTTTTGTGAGAAAATATAATTCAGACTCCTGTGATCAGTATAATTATCACATTTTTCACCATAGAGATAGTTTCTATACATCTTCAAAGCAAAGATTGCATCTTCTAACACAAGATTATGAGTGGGATAGTTTTTCTCATGAATTTTTAGCTGTCATTATGCATAGGAAATAACCCTATCATTATTCATAAGTACACAACCAATTCATTTCTTTTATGCATCACTATAAATAACAAACCCATCATTCCCAAATGGTAGTGTCAAGATAGGATCATTGATTAATATTTTCTTCAATTCTTCCAAACATTATTCACGCTTTTTGTGAAAACTAATTTAACCCATTTACATGTGGGCTTGGTTAATGGGTTAGCCAATCAGGCATAATTATGGATAAAGCACCAATAATAACCTGATAAACCAATAAAACTGTGTACCTTAGTTCTACTCGTCGGTGCTGGAAATTCATGGATTGCCTAGGTCTTTAAAGGATCGATAGAGATTCCATCCTTAGTGAAAATATGACCTAGAAAAGAAATATCCAGAATCCATAATTCACACTTGTTAAACTTCCCATATAATCCATTTCATCTAAAAGTTTTTAGAATAGTGTCCGATTTATTTTCCTGATCTTCATAGCTTTTGGATTATAACAAGATATCACTAATAAATACCACTAAAAATTCATCAAGATATTCCTTGATAACTATATTCATTATATCCATGAAGACAAAGGGTGAATAAATCAATCCAAAAGGCATTACTATAAACTCTTAATGCCCGTACCTGGTTCAAAATGTTGTCTTCAGAATATCTTCCTCCTTCACACACAACAGATGATACCTATATTGAAGGTCAATATTTGAAAAATATTGAGCTCCATGAAGTTGATCAAATAAATGATCAATGTGAGGTAGGGGATAATGTTTCGTTATATTTATAGCATTGATCTCCCTGTAGTCAATGCACAGACTCGTAGATCCATCTTTTTGCTTAAAAAAAGAACAGGGGATCCCCATGGAGAAACAATAGGGAAAATAAATCCTCTATAACTCAATTAATCTAGTTGTTTATTTAGTTCCACTAATTCCACAGTGGCCATTCTATAAGGGGACTTTGATATGGGCCCTGAACCTAGAATTAATGCAATGGAAAACTCAATTTCTTATTCTTTAGGATGTCTAGGTAAATACTCTGGAAACACATCAACATATTCTTTCACAATAGGTGAGTCCTATATTTGAACATTCGTTTCCTCGCATGTAATTATTTCATTCTCTTCCTCCATAATAATTGAATTTAGTTGAGCTACAAGGGGTGGATCTAGATAAGAATCTGTTCGTGACGTTTCTGTTCTAAAGATAAGGTACTCGTTATCATCATCAAAAATTTTGATCTCCTTCTTCTTATAATAAATTTTCACATCATGGTATAAAATCCAATCCATACCGAGGATTATATCAAATTCAATTATGGGTATGATGATGATATCAATAGATAAATAAAAATTATATTCCCCAATAGGAATTTATTCACAAAACTCTATTGCAATGATACTTCCCTTAGGATTTTTGATTGAAAACTCCCTTGTTAAATTAAACTGGAAATATCTAATTTTCTTAGAAAACTATGAAGATATGAAACAATGTGATGACCCAGAATCAAACAAATAATTGGCTAAACTTGAAGAAACCATTAAATTACATGCCACCGCGTCTTTCGGAGCATCAACCTTGGTAGTAGTGATCGCATAAGCTTGGAATTGATCCCTTGGCCTTTTCTAAGGAATGTTTCCTTGGCTCTTAGGACATTCATTTTCATTATTCCTTTTTTCTACATTTGTAGAATTCAACATTTAAATCCTCTTTATTTCCCTTACAATCATGAGTTTAGTGGCCTTTTTCACCACACTAGTAAGAGACTCCCATTCCCTTGAGGCAAGTAACAAGGTGTTTCTTCCCATATTTACCACAGGATGGATATTCAACTTTTCCCTTATTCCCCTTATTTCCATTTCCAAATTTTTAAATAGATCTCTTCTTCTCTTTCTTTGATTTAAAGTCGTAAGACATAAATAATTATTTTTCTATCTTGATAGAACATGAGAAAATATCTTAGTACGATGAGAATGATTGTGATACTAATTCCTGATAGATAAATGGTTTTAACCCATCAAAGAAGTGATAAATATTACTCCTTGGGTTATGTATATAATCTACATCATTCCTTGCTAACCTTGTAATGTTAGCCTCATACTTTGTGACATTCTCGTCTTCCTTTTTCCCCAGACTCAGAAATTATATTTCCATATTCGCTCGATGGTCATGACGAATGTATTTTTATAATAAAATATTTTTAAACTCTTACTATTAAATATTTGATACTTCTTCATCTTCCTTTGTGTTTTGAATTAATGACCACCATTGATCTGCATCTCTCATGAGGCGATAAACCACCATGAGAACTTTATATCTTTTGCAACTCCCCAGAGCATGAAATATTTTCTCAAAAGAAATTATCCATTGCTCAGCTAAACATTTTTTTTAGTCCCATTGAATGTTGGTGGTTGTTTTCTTATGAAATGATCTATCATTGACCCTCCACGTTGTGGATTAGGGTGCTCCATACAGGTAAGGTTATTATTTATAACTTGAGTGAGATGTCCTAGTATGGTGATAAGCTGATCAGTACCAGTTGCATCACCAGTTACACTATAATTATATTGAGTAGGATGAAAATCCTTACATGGATTGCGTGTGTGGATAAAGTTTCCATTCCTTACACTAGGTTCCATTTCTAAATAATTTAATACACTAGATTAGTTTATGAATCACAATACATAATTCCAAACTTGTAAAAAATGTAACAAAAATTGAATAGTTTATGGATATAATCCATAATCATAAATACGTTTTCTTTGAGGAGGTATATACTTTTAAATCCTTTATAATGTTTTATAAAGAAAATGTGAATTATCTTAAGCATATTCCCCAAAAATTTTGTAACCAAGAGTGCATCAAGGCCCAATGTCATGTACCAGGATACCTCAGGTCAAGCCCAAAACTCTTTTTTGGAGTTTTCACTCCTATGTACATATGTGCTAAAGCCACCTCTTCATGGTTCTATCCAAACATGGGTGTATTTCTTGGAAAACTCACAAAATCTCTACATTAACAAAATTTTAAGAAGTTCTTCTATACTAATCCTCAATGTCTATCTTAGGATAATGTTCTCTAATCAGATTTTTTCTAAATATATCTTCTGATCTTTTTACTAAGCTTCCTCTGATACCAACTGTAATGCATCAAACCAAATTATATAGTGTCGGTGCATTGTTACATAACATTGGAATGATCACAAGGGATCAAATCCCAAAATACCGATTAGTTTAGTAACCTTGGAAGTACTATACACATACATAAGTTTTACATTACATTATAAAATGAAAAAAACAACAACATTGTCTCCATTGACCACATTCATATCCCTTAGACTATCACTGTAGGTTAGTCGTAATATACTTCTTCACATCTGGGGAAAAAACATAGAAAGGGGTGAGCTCAGATGCTCAATAAGGATAATAATATAGCGGAAAATTTCATAAATAAGAATAATATTTTATGGAAATGTATAAGACTAAAACACAATCCATTCAAACTTAAACATAAGTATAATTTGGAAATAGAAATCAAATAATTCCATTTACTTATTCATGTGGATATTCTACTAGTCGAATAATCACATGCAATATCAATATCCAATTTCATAATGATGGAATGCATAATACCAGACATCATAACCACATATTCAAGGCCTCGTGCCATGACTAAAAATAATATTTTTCAAGAACTTGTTCTAAGATACTAGTTTGTCTCATGAGACCTACCGATTCATCGTGGATCTATAGTGGGCTCCACCCATCACTTACTAAGTCCAATGCATTCCTCATATGAAAAGGATTAAACATAACATAAACATTCATATTAAAACTAGCATACTAAATGTAAATACTTTATCCATAAATCATGAATGTTGTAAAAATAACACATTCACCATAAAACATATCAAAAAACCTTCAATTAAATATTGGTGATTTGTATCATAACAAATCAACTTCAAACATGCTTAAAATCCATATGGATTTTGACATAGATGAAATGAAACCTATTTGATAGAAATAGCACTTTCTATTTTGAAATTATCTAAAAGTCACATTATCATAAAAGAAAATATTTATTTTGAAAATATTATTACAATCTTGTATGGAAAGCTTTTAAGGTGTTATGATGGTGGAAAATAGCCGCACCTTCCGTATAAGTTAAAATAAACATTCTTTCTTTAATTTTGTCGAAATGGTCGTAAAAACCTTGTTTGAAAAATGACGGAATGATTCCTTTGTAAAAATATAATGAAAAGTCAAAAAATGGTATAAATGACATTAAACCATAGTCTAAAAAATAGTAAAAATGTTTTTGAAATACATTTTTCAATAAACACATATGTGGATGATAAAGAGGTTCTAGTAGATACTCACGTATAAACAACTTCGAACAATATAAAGATTAAAGAATTAACCTTTAACTTGTAATTTTCCTTGGTAGAGGGTACAATAAACTCTTGTATAATAGTTAAATAATTTTTATAAAGTTATACAAGAACCACATACATAAATATGATATCATATATGATCATCTAATATTGCTTTGTAAATAATATTTTAGTTGTGTCATTGTTTCAGGTGTTAACTGATTTGTTTTCCATTATATGTTTTGTTACATAAGTTATAATTGTTAGGGATAGGATTTATTTGATTCAAATATAGAATGATATTAATTTCTTAAACATTATTTTTTATCATAAAATACAAATTATTCTTGAATGATTACAATGGGGAATGAATCTCATCATGTTCGTGGAGACGGTAATCTGTACGTATGATTAGCGAAAATATCATTATATTGATGGTGAAATTGTTTTTAATTGGATGATATATAATATATAAAGAATCATTAACATGCTATATTTATTATTTACATTATTTATACTCATTATTATACACATACAATGAATGAAGTGTTTTACTAACAAACTACACCACGACATGGATACGGTAAGTCGTACGTACGCACGTATGGCGATATATCATTCATAGGATGGATAGAATGATGAACATGGTTGTACCATATTTATAATAAAATCATATTATGTATAATCTACTGGAGTTATTATTTTGGTATGTAAACAACAAAAGAAAGAGCAAGTGGAAGAATAAAAGAACATTGAAAAAGGGTGGTGAAATTATTACCTCTTCTTCAGGTGTTTCCTTTTGAGTTGATACAATGGGGTCCTTAGGTTGTCTTTATGATCAAAGTAAGGCCACTAGGTCGAAGTGAGGGTAGTTAGGATGATATTTGGTCAGGGTTTGGCTGTGAAAAATGGCTTTGGAGGTGTGATTTTGAGAAAAAGGTATGTACCCTTTTATAAGAGAGGTGAGGGTAACTTTAGGAAAAGCTAGAAATATTATTTTATTATACAATAATATTTGCTTTCTAATGGCTCAAAGATGATTTATTTAGTGTCTAAGTGGGTATGGGTCTAAAAACATTCAACCGATAGGTTTTAGACTGGTTTAGGTCGCCATATTAACCTTATCATTTAGATTTAACCCTTAGTTAAATAGTTTAGCTTTTACCATGTAATCTTGTATTATTATAATAAATGGTAAATAGACTTACTATAAAAAGCCAAGAGAACACCAAGTGGTTAATTATTAATATATCTAACATTACTTATGAGATTTGGCACAGCTATATATTTTTAGGAATATTATATCAATTAATAATATAGTATTTGTTTTAAAAACTCATTTATGTCAATTTTGACACTATTTAGTAATTGATTTTTGTGGAAGTCATAAAAACATGATTAATACTAATAAAAGTCATTTAATTAACCCTAACATGTAATATTAATATATAAAATTATTTTAATGCATCAAAAGTCTCAATTTACATTTATTTGGATATTTATAATATCAATTATTTTAACCATTCCTTAAAAAGGTAATTAATGCGTCATCGTTGTGTCATAAATAAATTTAATTATTTAATGTCTAAAAATTATAAATAAAATACCTTTATGTAGTAAATATTTTTATATATCTAATTAATATTTATAGTCAAATTTATCTTATGTATTACCCTATATTAAAAATGGTTTAGTTATTAAATATTGAATTTAACACTTTTAACTCTTATTTAAATAAAATAATAATAAATGTCCTAATCTGAACCAAGTGGACCAAAATGATGATTCTTTATTCCTAAGGTTTCTTTGGTAAAAATACGCTTATCCAATATAATTAGGGAATGTGTTAGGGTAATTATAATATTATTTTTACCTTTAATTACAATATTTAATTTTAACCGTGGTAAATAAAAGTCAAAAGTTACTATTCACCAAAAAATAATTTCATCTTATTGAACCACATTTTGATTACTGATGTCAACCGTGTCTCTTTGGTTTTTGAAATCAAATTCACAGAACCAGTGAAATTATGTTTTATACAAATTTGCAAATGCGCCTAGAAGACTGTAAAAAATTAATAAAATTTTATATATCTAATATTATTAAAAAAATGACTCCAATTAATTACATTGAACCTATATAGGTATTATATATCTATTTGTTTAAATATTTGAATAAAATAACTAATTATTTAAATAAAAAGTTTTGTTTTAAACAATAATGTATTTTTTCACTATTCATCCAAAATTTAATGTTTTCAAAAAAATATAACAAATTCACCCTAAGATAATTTTGATATTCCAAATCCAAAAATGAAGTCCATTTTATAAAATAAAATTTATAAAATTTCAAAAAGTTGGTATTACTACTCATAATGGCTAGTTTTGTTGGTCATGGTGTGTTGAAACTCGAAGTTACGTACAACATAATCTATTGTATTAATCAAATAGAAATGTACCATAGAAGATCGGTGTGTTAAAATTATGAGGAAATGTAGAAGGATTATTTTCCTTCAATGTTAGACTATTTTTAGGATTTTTTTCCTCATGAATTCTATGAATTACTTACCAAGTGAGAGATCATGTTTACAATCGAGTTGGTGCTGGGATCAGAGCCAATTTGCTTCTTGTCTTATAGAATGGAACTAATAGATTTTCTAGAGTTGAAAGTTTATTTTGAAGATCTAGAAACTAATGGTTTTATAAAACCAAGTACATCTCCTTGGGGTTCCCCACTTCAATTTGGAAAGAAGGATAATGGGGATTTTTTCTTGTGTGTGGATTATTAAATATTGATGTAGATGAAAGTCAAGAATCATTATCCCCTTCTGTAAATATATGATATTTTTAATCAGTTAATAGGTTTTATGATCTTACCTAAGATTTATGAGATATATCAATACCAATATTTGAGTGTGACACCATCATATATACTTCAGACAATTTCTCAGAGAAGGTATGGGTTGAATGAGTACATTATGATGTCGTTTAGTTTGACCAACGCACTGGAGGTATTCATATAATTGATTAATAGTATCTTTCAAACTTTTTTGGATCGGTTTGTGGTGGTTTTTTTCAATGAAATCTTAGTTTACTCCATGTCAACATATAATCATTCCCAACATCCTGACCTCATCGTGAGTATATCGAGAGAGCATCAGCTTTATACTAAGGATACCAAATGTAGTTTATAGTTTGATAAAGTGCACTTATTAGGCCATGTCATCTAAGATTTAATATTTTCTATGAACCCAAAGAAATTTAAGTCATGGTATCTTGGGGGAATCCCAAAAATGTGTTTGGGATTTAGAGATTTTGGGGTCTAGCAGATTATTATCTACTCTTTATCCATGAATTCTCTAGTCTGGAATCACTGATGATATGATTGACCAAGAAAGGAGTGAATTCATTTTTTTCTAACTCTTAATAGAGATAATTTTAGGATCTAAAGGTAGGATAATCTTATAACCTATCCTCACTTTATCTATGTCGGGTAAATTATATAAAATGTACTGTGATGATTCTGATGTTGGACTTGGATCAGTTATGATGAATGAAGATCGAGTGGATAATTATAACTATATAATTCCATGATATCATGAGACTAATTTTATTACACATGATTTTTAGTTATTAGTGATGGTACATGCCTTGAGATTCTAGAGAAATTATCTCATGGGAGAGAGGTTTGTGGTATACATGGACCCCAAGAGCCTCCGGTACATCTTTTCTCATTGAGACATGAACCTTTGATTGAAGTGGTGGGTCACGTTTCTAAATACTTGTTACTTTGAGTTATATTATACCCCAATCAAGAGAAAAATTATTTTCAATGCATTAAGTTTAAATATGCAGACATAGGAAATAAGAGAGTCTTGCGATGAGTGACGTATGATGGAGCTCTTTAAAGACATATATCTAGATGTTCAAGAGTCACATGGATGAGTAACTCTAACTTCTAAATCTATTATACCTATGATTTTGGACTATATCAAGACCTAGTAGTTATATAATATGGGGTCGTAGTTAAGAGAGAAAACATATATGGTGGGGAGACACCATTGGTATGGCCTCTTAGTAGTTGAAATTCTCTTCTTTTCCATGTCTAAGTATGGGTTCCTATGGGCCTGCTTGAGGAGTTGATGAGAGAGTTTCATGCTTCTAGATGTGAGGTACATCTTTTTTTGACAATGATTTATCCTGATCTACATATATAGTAAATTTTTTTAGGAATAAAGAAGGAGGTAGCATGTTTTATAGCAAGATGTTTCACTTGTCAACAAGTGAAAGTTAACACTTAAAGTCCATCTAGGATTTTTTTAGCATTTTCCCATTCCTGATTAGAAATGAGATGAGGTAACTATATATTTTATTACATTATTACATAGTTCAACCAATAAGAATAAATTTGTATGGGTGGTTATGGATTAATTAAAGAAGGTTTCTCACTTATTTATTATCAGAGAGACCTTCATATTTGACAATTAGGGTAGTTTTTATGTGCATTAAGTAGTATGAATACATGGTGTTATGAGGGGTAAAATTTTAGATAGAGATTCATGTTCCAAATCAAAATTATAGAAGTATATTTAGAAAGATCTATGATCATAGGTTCTTTTGATTATGTCATATCATACTCAGACTGATAGTTAATTTGAGCGGGCTATTCTGGTTCTGGAGGACATGGTATGAGCCTATGTTTTTTGGTTGTTCTTGGGAAAAACATATGGAACTCATGTAGTTCACATATAATAACATATTCTAGAAATATATCCATATATATCCTTTTGATGCCCTGTATGGAAGGTCGTGTCATTTGACTCTTTGTTGGTTTGAGGCTAGCGAGTCAGTGCTAGTTGGGCCTAGTCTCATGCATGAGACATCTAAGTTTCTTCAGTTGATTAGGAAGTAGTTGGTGACAACATAGAGTTGGTAGAAATTATATTCTGACCATCAGATACAACCTTTCAAGTTTTATTCTTTTTATTGTGTTTTCTTTTGGGTGTCTCAGATGTCGGGGAACTATCGAATCAGGAAAAAAGGGAAGCTAGTGCCTAGGTTTTTCAGTCCATTTGAGATAGTGGATAGGGTCGGTCCAATGGAATAGAGATTAGACCTTCCAGAGTGTTAAAATTCTAGAAATGATGTGTTTTTCATTTCATAGCTTTGGATATATTATTCATACCCTTCTCATGTCATAGAAATATTTAACATTGAGATTAGTGCTAATTTTTCCTTTATGGAGTATATAATATGGATTGTAGATGTAGTGACAAGTATATCCGCTATTGGGAGATTCCTTTGGTTCAAGTGTAGTGTCATCATTAGTGGTTTTAGGAGGATACTTGAGAGAGGGATTCTGATATGTGAGTATAGTTTCCAACCTTGTTCGTTGAGACCCCATAGTGATTATTGGAGCTGCTCCTGAATGAGTTATTATATGGTGGGGTGGTTGTAGGATCTCGTCTTTTTTTGGGTATGTCCATATTTTAGTTTTTTCATTTGAGCCTTAGTGGTCTAGTATTTTTCAGAGATGGAAGTACATTATTGGGAAACATAACTCAAATTCTAGTGATTTATTTTTTTGAATTAATTTAGTTTGTATATAAATGTTTTAAATAGGTTTATGTGGGCTTTCCATGCTTGGGATATCTTTGGAGGCATTCTGCTTCCTTATGTATAATTTGGTCCTAAAAATGTATGTTCGGTGATTATACATCATGTAAAAGTTACACAACATGTAACTAATGCATGTTAATTTATGAACCAGTTAGGGTGTGCATAAGTTACATGTTTTGTAAACTGTTCACATCATGTAAAATTTGAGAAGGGTGAAATTGAAATCTAAGGCAACGTTTTTTTGGTGTAACTCTCCAAAAAAAATTACATGGCTTGTAAATGAGTTGAATGATATGCAATTTCCCAATAATATTTTAAAAGGGATACATGCATAAAATTTTTATCTTTTCCTCACGTGAATCATCCTCATCTCAACAATAGGGAATCTTCCAGGAAATTTTGAAGGGCCTCTCTTGATTTTGAACATCCCAATCACACATCTGATCCCCAGTAAGTGGTTTTGGTTAGGTTTTTTCTTCTCTCCCTTTGATATTCAGCTTCATCGGTATAATATCTTGTATGTGAGGATTTTGGGTTTTGATATTGATCAATTATGGTCAATAACCCTCCTTGTGATCATCTTCACCTTCGTTCTTGTAGGTGATTCTTGTTGGAAGCATTGGTTGATTATCAGTTAAAGGTAAGGGGTCTAAATCTTAACTCTATGGTCTATTTAATTGTTATGTATGTGAAATATTGAAATTGTTCCAACATATCATGTGCCTAAATAAATTAAATTATGAATTATATTATTACTTTGTGTCCCTTTATATCCAATTGGTTATTGAACTGGATTACATTTACTATTTGGGTGAGATATCCCTTGATTATAAATGAGTAGTAAAATGAATTAAAGTGTGTTTTTCTTCATATGGGATTTGGGTGATTGCTTGATAATGATTCACCTTATCCTAGAATAATTTTTTATCTGAATTACATCTTATTGGTTTAAGAACAGATGGTAAGTAAATCTGAAATTGAATGATAAATTGTAATTTTCATAATTTCACATTTAGCCTTATGATGTGCTATTTTGATAACCATATTGTTATGACACGTGTTGTGTTTTTCACACTATATTGCTTATACAGGGCATTGGAATAGTTTTATGTTGAAATGATTCTATATCAAGTTATACCTAGGGACCCTTGCTGAAATACTTATATAGATGTATCTTCTTAAAGATACATACAGAAATGTTTATATATCCGTCTTGGCCCTGACACATGCTGAAATGATTATATATTGAGATTGGCCCTAAGAAACTCTGAAATGCTTATACACCAAGATTAGACCTGATTTAGTTTATGAAATGCTTATATAGAGGATTTGACCCAGATTTTGGTGATACATATTATGGATATATGGTTATGGTTGGAATGGTTGTGAGACATGCTCAGAGATATTCTAGCATGACACCAAGGAAGGTTATTCTTTACCATGCTTATATGGTTTTTGTTGGAAAGTTTTTGAGATATTCTTAGATACATTCTAGCACGTTGTCAAAGAAGGTTTATGTGGTAGTAATATAATTTCTTAATTAACTTATACACCTGTTTATTTCATTATTTCATGCACTTATTATTTGACTAGTTACGTTTAGAAATGGTGGTGTAGACATACTGAGTTATACTCATAGCCTATCTAGGTTTTCATTTGGTAACTGAGTAGATTACATGGATGTATTATTGGACAAGGTAAATGGACATTTTTGGTATTTTTTTCTTACTCTATGGGAAGGATTTTGGAGACGGGACCAATACAGGGTTCGTGACCAGGGACACTGAGTATTTATTTGAGTATGCCAGTATTTTATTTGTATTACTTATAGAATAAATTTTAGTTACATTCCATCACATCATTTAATTATTCCTTTATTATTTATTAGATTATTCTATTGGCTTTTACTATTTAGTTCTCCATGGTATTATATAGTTTCCATTATTTCTACTACTTGAATATTTATTTATATTTCTTATTTTCATCATATTATAACTATATAACATGGGTTATAGTCTCCCCACTATTCTTACCTCACCCCACTGTTATTCGGCACCCTTTGTTATACGACTAGGTGAGCTGAAGGTTTTGTAACCAACCCATTTTGGCTACATGAGAGAGTGTCAAATCAAGAGACGTTATATAAAATATGTTTTATAACATTATTCAAATGAAAAACAAAACTAAAAAACCATGATATATTTATACCAGTAAAACTTATACATTTAATTGTTAGGTATTAATATAAGTAACCAGGTTATGAAATATATTAATATAAATAAGGGTTATTTTATGAAAACGTACATGATTCATTATTATGTTTAAGAACTTATCTTTTTTATGTGTTATACTTTTTATAAAATTAAAGTAAGTATTTTATTATTAAATTCTTATTTTAATAAAATGTAATATTAATTTGTTAATTATGGTATTATTAGTGTTTTTTATAAATTATGAATAAGAAAAACTAGTATTCTAAAAATGTTATTTCCCTATTAAAAGTTGATCATTATATTTTATGATTTTATTTGAAAGTTAAGATAAAATTAAATAGAATTTTATTTTGACAAAATTAAAATATTTTTTTATTTGTAAAATAAATATAATCTTAAGATGAATTTTTGATATTTTTATAAAAGATAAATTTTTAGGTGAATAGTGAAAATACAGATTTTACTAATACTATCAATTTTATGACATTTTTCCATGAATTTTTTTGAAACCCTTTTTACTATAAAAAATTTATTTCATAAAGTTTTTTCAAGTATTTTAAAATACTATGTTGATATATAAAACTTATTATTAACATTTTAAAAAAATGGTAATGATTAAATGAAGATTCTTTTTCAATTGTTTATTTTAATAAAATTGTCACATGGTTGAATTAGGTTTAAATCATTATTTAATAATAATTAAATTTTATTTTAATAATAATAAACATTTTAATTTCAATATAATCTTTAAAATTTATAATTTTATCCTAAACATAAATCATATGCTTAAAATACATATTCCCTAAAAAGGTTTTTACACATAATGTGCTATAATATTAAAATTAATTTATATTAATTGGTCATTTTTTTATAAAAGGATTTAAATGTTTTAAATAATAATTTTAAAATTAATAGATAATGAAAATTTAAATTTTTCCATTAAAATTGGTTTCCAAGAGTTAAAGTGGAGTTACTAATGTAATGGTAAATTAGGGTAAAAATGGTTTAAACATTTTTCAAGTTGACAGAACGAGTGATGAAGTTTTATAATATTGGATGGAAAATGGAATATCGGAATAATATCTTCCCCTCACAATTAGTTTCCATTTTTATACCTTTTTATTGAATAATGGAGTGATATTATTTAGAAATATTGTGTTTTTACAAAAGTACCTGTTTAATCTTTTAAAAGGAGACCAAATCCTGCAATTTATTTAACCATCACAAAGATTGTATCATACAGAAATCTAACCTAGTATCTCTTAATATCACTCATCTTTCATTTCATGATTTTTTCTCACCAAAATACCAAGCTAAAGATTTTCAAGGAGTTACCCAAGGGAGAACTACTAGGGAAAGGTGATACTCTCAACCCAACTTCTCTAAGGTCTTTTCATCTTCTACACCTCTCAAGTACCATCTATCGATAAAATGATTTTAAAACCCTAAATTCTAATATGATAAAATATTATTATACTAATTTAATATTAATTATAAACTTTATTATAAAATCAATAAGGAAAATGAAAGTGTTGTCATGTGTGTGTGCTGACTACAGCCTTCATGAAGGACATGTTAAATTTTCAGTCACTTCCTCAAATGGTAGGTTCAAAAAGGTTATTAAATTAACAAAAATGATATTTTTCACATAATTAATATTCTATAATAATAATATTGGGTTTTATATATGTGTGATTAACAAGAAACTATCGCAGTAACTTTAACCACATTAAATGGACTTATCAATGTACCTTTCATAATTTGGATCAATTTTGGAGTAAAATTGGAAATCATATAAGTATTTAACTAATTGAATAATTAAGGACCTAAAACTAAAAAATTATATTGATCATGAAGTTATTTTATAACACCTTTTACCTTGGTCATCAAGATGAAAATGTTATAAATAAATTTACCAAACAACCTTGAGTAACCGATATAAGAAAAAACTATATAAATAATATGCAAAAAAAGTTAATATATGTACCTTATAAATGTAAATATAGATGAATAAGTTTATATATTATGTATATATAATTAATTTAATTTAATTATTAATTAGTTTATGTGTAATTGTAGATAACGTTTTAATTAATGGTAAGGGTTTCATCTTAAAATTTTCTTCACTCAAACACATTTTCTTTTATACAGATAATCTATTTTAAATGGTTTTTAAAAAAAATTGGATATATAATATCATATACTATATTTATTAATAGTATGTAAACTTCATATTCAAGATCTCCTTATTTTAGAGGGTATTTATTAGAATTTTTGTTAAGTTTTATAGGATCTTGTGAACCACCCTAGTTACCCATTGGGTACATGTTCCCTTTAATTTTCCTTATTTTCTTTATATTGTTTTCATTTATATCATTGATATTATATATATATATATATCTAGTTTACATTACCATTCTTTTTTTTGGGAAATTACATTTTATGTTCCCATCGAAGTTTTCTCTTTTTGTGAACCTGATTTTTATGGGAACCACCCTTGTTAAAAAATCATGAAAAGTACCACCCCAATATAATTTTTTAGCATTGAATGTTTTTATATAAACATTATTTATTTCATGAAAACTATTTTTATTTAAATTATTTTTTTTAAAACATTATTCCTTTTTTAATTTGAAAATTCCTCCCATCATTTCAAAAAACTTCAAATATGAGGTTCTTTTTATTCTTACATATTCAAATTGTTTTATTATTTATTTATTAAAATGAATAGCCATGTTCAATAAATATGTTTACACTTAACCAAAAATTAATATCCAAAATAAGTTTATTCCATCATCTCCATGAAATCCATTTGATATAGCCTTCGATTATTCTTGAAGACATGATTGGGAATCCCACTTTCTTCTCATGGGTTTTATCATGATTATGATTTACATATAGTTTATTTTTCATTTTGTGGTAAAAATATCCTTTTATATATAATTATGGAGTTTATACTAGGTTTTTATAGGTGGTTATGTTATATCCCTTCAATTTATTGGGTATTTTTAATATTTTATGATATTCCATATATGGTGCATAAGCGGTTTGCCTGAGCACGCTATATACGATACACATCTGGAAAGCCTAAGAACAATATGTTATGATTGTGGTTATAGAGAACATACCATTTATAATGGAATTTATACTATATTATAATGTCTGGTAGTTAGCCTTTACATATTCTTATGATGTCAGGCTTTATGATGTTTCTAAATGTTTACAATATCATGCTCCTATGATTTCATTATTTTATACCATATTTCCTTGATTGTTATTATCCCCCTCATTTTACAATTTTTTTTATGCTTACTCTTTTATGATTGTTTCACAACCAAAACATACTCTTATTATTCCATTATTTTGATTTTTAGCTCACCCTTTTCCATATGTATTTCCTTAGGATATCATGTGAAGTATTACACGACTTATGGGAGATGGAGAACTATTTGGAGTCCTAAGTAAAGATATTTCATTTATATTTATGATGTTTTATTAATGTATCTAATTTTAAAAAGACACTATACCTCTAGATCCTTGGATTGTATTTCTGGGAATATATGTGAAAAATTATGAAATAAAGTGTTTTTATAACATGGGTCTCTATAGTTTGTATCAGACCATGGTCTTCATATTTTTTGATTTTAAGATGTTAAAACCTTAGTGAAAACCCTAGGGATAATTATAAGGGATAATCATATATATATGATAAAATCCAATAATTTTGGTAAAGTAGATATTGTGTATTCTTCATTTTAATTAGATTCATGTATAGAAATGAATAAGTTCATGAAGGATCTATCATAGTTGTACCTGTGGGTAACAACACCAAAGAGGGTGTGTTGGATATTAACTAAACTATATCCTGGTGAACTAAAAAGAGGGAAAAAAATAAACATGGATAGACAGGCCCAATGGAAAGGATTTAGTTAATATTATTATCATTATAAACATAAATTAAAGATTAATATCTTAATTAAATGAACATATTCTGTTATGAGGTATGAGAAGAGAAAACAAAAAGAAAAAAGATGTAACTAAGAGAGTTATTGGAATAACTATGAATGTAATTGTTGATATGAAAGTATCATGGGATGAAATGAAGGTATCACAGGATAAGACATCTTAAGATTAATATTTCATATTCATATACTTTAATTATTTTGGCTATTATCATATGCATTTTAGTTTTAGTATTTGGTTGAAACTGAGTCATGAGGACAAATATGAGAAAGGTATTCATCAAAAAAACCACTATGTAGTATAAATAAATGAGGTAGAATACATAAATGGTTGATAATATTATTATATTACTATTATGATTAAAAATGTTACATTCTTAGGTTTACTAATGGTAGTGAGGTTGACACCATAATAGAAATTAATTTTTGATAATCATAGTTTTATTCATTAGTGAGTGGTAATTATCAATGGTATTTTTTTATATTCTAAACTTTATAATAGTTTTGTAAACCATATAAGGATTGTGCTTTATTAGTTATTAATTAATTGTTTTGAAATATATTTTAAATGGAATCAATAACCATGAAAATTTATTTTATAAAAATTTCACATTTTATGGGATAATTATTGAAGAACATAGGATTGAGGTATATATAACTCTTAAGATTAATATAATATTTATGTTTAGGTAATAAAGGGTTAAATTAGTTTGAGAAAATTTAGTTACATATGATTAATGTCCTTGGAATTTATTATTGGAAAACTTGATTCATGATGTTTTTGGTGAATATTATATCATTTTTGGAATTATGATATATATATATATACCAGTTTGTTACTTTATTAAATAGTGTTTGATGATAAGAGTTAATTTTTAAGGAATATGTGATTTAATTTTGGTTTAATGTATTTTGGGATCAAATGGTTAGAGTATATAAATACTTGGGTATATTTTTGTATGAATGATCAATATTTCTGGAAGAAATATTTGTAACTTGGTATAGCCTAAGAAATATTGTAGATTTATTAGTAGAAGTAAAATCCCAAATTATTAATTTGTTAAGAATACCCTCACAAAATTTCATAAGTTTTGAGTAATTAATATTGCCAGGATAAAATTTATTTAAGGGAGGAAGAATAGCATGACCTAGAACTTTAATACTTGTTTTCCCCTAAATAAGGAATACATGTTAGATAATTGATCTAGACGTAATGTTGAACTAAAAAAACCAAGATATTTTTAGACAGTTAATGCCTAGATTTTGAATTAGCATTTTTTAATAGAATCAACATAATTATGAAAAATATTATTATATGTATATATATAGGTTATTTCATAAAAATTCACTTAATTTATTATTATGTTTAAGAATTTATTTTTTAGGTTTTGTAATTTTTATTAAATAAAACTAGGTATTTTATTGTAAAAAAATTATTTTGATGAAATATAATATTTATTTTTTAATTATATAATCACTAGTGGTTTGTAGAAATTAATAACAAGAAGAACGAGTATTTTAGAAACGTCTTTTCTTATAAAAACCATTATTCATTATATATTATTATTTTATATAAAAGATAAAATATTTTTTTTGAAATTTAATTTTCAAAAATTATTACCATTTTGGGATTTATAATATCAATATTATCTTTAGAGTAATTTTTGGGTTTTCTTAGAAAATATTGATTTTTAAGTGAACAGTAAAAAATAACGATTTAACTAATTATGTCGATTTTATGAAATTATGGAATAAATGTTTTTGAAACCCTATTTAGTATAAAAAATATATTTTATAAAGTTATACCAAATATTTTACAAACCCATTTCGATATATAAAACTAATGCTTAACATTTTAGCAAATTTTGGTATTATTTTAATGAAAACGATTTTTCATCTATTTATTTTAATAAACATTTGACATGGTTTAATTAGGTATTTAAATTTATTTAATGATAATTAAATATTAGTTTAATTATAATAAACACTTAAATTTCAATATAATAAATAACATTGATAATTTTATCCTAATGATAACTATTCGTATTAAAATATTTATTTTTCAAAAATGGGTCTTTACACGTCATGTACTCTAATACTAAATTTAATTTCTATAAACATATGAAATATTTATTTTATAAAACTATTTAGATGATTCAAATCATAATTTTTTAATAATTAAATAATTATAATTTAAATTATCATCATTAAAATTTGTTTCCAAGCATGAAAGTGGAGTTACCATGGTATTGGTAAATTAGAGTAAATTTGGTTTAAACCTTGTGGAAGTGGCTAGAACATGTAAAAAAATGTACAATATTAGATGTTTTTGGAATTATTAGACATAAATCTTTCCCCACACGATTATAGGCTATTTTCCTTGAATAATGCAGTGATTTATTGGGAAAAATTGTGTTTTTACAAAAGTACCATTTTCTTTGCTTATAGAAGAAGATCATATCCTCCCATTTCTCCACCAATTATAAATATTTTGATCTGTAAAAAACATTCCCCAATATATCCTAAAAAACTACCCCATTCCTTTTAATATTTGGTCACATAAAAATACCCAGCTAAAGAGACTTGAGAAGTTACTCAATGGGGAACTTCCAAGGGAAAGGTCACACTCTCAACCCAAATTTTCTAAGTTCTTTTCTTTTTATAAACCCCTCAAGTTTCTAATATAAATTAAGTTATGATAACACCAAAAATTTCACTATTCTAAAATTTAATTATACTAATAGAATTTCCATTTTATATTATCCTCTCAAATCAATAAGAAAAAAGAAAATGTTATTATACGTGTGTTTGAACTATCAACTCCACAAATGACGTGTTTAATTTATCATAGGCACATTTAATGGTATATTAGAAAAGGTTATTTAATTAAATAATATTCTATTTTTCACACCATTAATATTTTTTAATAATGATATTGCATGTTCTATATGTGTTATTAACAAAAAATAGTCATAGTAACTTTAACCACCATAAATTGACATATGAAGGTACATTTATTAATTTGGATCTGTATTGGAAAAAATTGACACTGAATAAGTATTTTACAAATGTAATAATGAAAAAACTAAACCTACACTATTCTATATATGATTATTTGATTTTACAACACCGTTGAGCATAGTTAAAAACCTGAAATTTTTACAAAGAAATTAATCGAACAACCTTGTCTAACAGACAAAAGAAAAGAATATATTATAAATAAGTTCCAAATAATAACATATGAAATTTATAAAATTAAAAATATATGAATATGGTTATTTGGTACTTATATAATGAACATAAGTTAATTATTAAGTGATTTAAGTATAAGTATAGAGTGCTTTCAGTCACAAGGTAAGGGTTTCTTCTCAAAATTTACTTTATTAAGACACATTAGTTATGCACCTAATTTCTTCTAAATGTTGTATATACTGAAAATTAAATAAATTATATAATGGATTATATGTATTCATAGTATTTAAACATCTAATTTAATCTTTATATCTTTCAATAAGTTTTTTTATAATGTTTCATAAGCTGTAAGGGATCTTATGAACCACCCTCATTAAATTTTGGTTACACATTCTATTTCTTTTTCCCCATCTTCAATTATCTTATCCTCAATTATATCATCCATATTATATATGTGTGTTCTGCTTAAATATAAACCTAGTTTACTTTACCTTTATTTGTTTGGTAAAGTTTATTTTTAAGTATCCTTTGATGTTTTATATTTTAAGTGAACCTAATTTTTAAGGTAAGTTCCCTTTGTCTACAATCATGACAAGTATCATCCGCATAAAATTATTTAAACTTTAATTTTTTTTCTAAAAACATTATTTATTTCATAAAAAATATTTTAGTTCAATTTTGGGATTAAAATAAATCATATTACCTTTTTCATCTTCAATATTTCCTTCAATCATTTTAAAAATAATCTCTTATGATATTATTTTAATTATTACTTATAGGAATTATTTTAAGAATTATTTTATAAAATTACTTCTCATGTTCAAAAAAATATGTTCAATTTTCCTAAAAAAGAATATAAAAAATTATTTGTTTCTATTATGTCCTTGGAATCCATATGATATAGCCTTCAATTAGGCCTTAAGAAAGGATTGGGAAACTCACTTTATTCTTATGGGTTTACCATGATTATGATTTATATATGGTTTCTTTTTCATTTTTTGGAATAATAATTCTTATACATATTATAGTGGTGGTTATAAAATGTTTTGATTAGTGATTCTTTTATATTCCTCCAATTCATTAGGTAATTTTAATGTCTAATGAGATTCTATGTATGGTTCATGAGCGGTTAGCCTAAGCACGCTATGTATGTTACATGGTATTTTAGCCTCATAACACTATATTATTTCCGCAATTATCCAAATCATACCATGATTATGATGGTGGTTACCCAATATTATGTTTTCTTGGTGATAATCCTTGACATATGATTGTGATGTCATGCTCTATGATGTTTCCACATTTTTGGACTTAATGATCATATGATTGCATTCTTTTATGACATATTTCCATTATTATGATTATGAACCTTATGTTATGATGTTATGTATCCTTACTTATTTATGATTTTTTCACCATCCCGATTTACTCTAACTTTTGCATTAATGGACTTTTTATCTTACCCTTTTACCTATGTGTTTCCAAAGAATATCATGTGAAATATTATAAGACTTATGGGAGTAGGAAAACTATTTTGAGTCTTAAATAAAAATATTATGTTTATTTTTAACATTTTTTGTTTATGTATTTAATTTTCTAAAGACATTAGACCTTTTGATTTTTTTCTTGTATAATTAGAAATGTATGTGAATTTTTTTGAAAGAAAACTTTTTTTGTAGCTTGGCTCACTATCAATAATCTCATCATGATGAACAAGGTTTTCTTAATATGGATACTATTTGGAATTTTAATATAATAATGAAGTTATGTAGATATTTATCTGAATAAATATAATGTAATTCAAACTCAGATGGAATTGGTAAAGGTAGACTTCAAAAATAAGGTTTGAGAGAGATTTTTATGTTTCTCACTTTTGGAGTCTTGGGAATGTCATGAGAAATTCTAGTAGAAAGGTATATTTAATGTTCATTAACATACACAACCTGATCTTGAATGAAGAAATTCATTATAAGTAGATTCACATATATTCTAGAAATGATTACAATGTGGAATAAACATAACATACTATTTGATGAAAAGGTCACTAAAAATGGATGTGTTTGAGGAACCAAATAAAGAGTATATTGGTGAAAAGTCCTCCACATTGGTGTAATTTTGGGAAGAGAGGAAACCTTAGAAAGAATTTTAGCAATTATAGGGAGAAACATAGATGATAAAATTATGTTAGTGGGTTTATGAACCATATGTCAGAATATATGAGTGGGTTTCTCTTAAGTACCACCAACTTACTTGAGTATTGGGTGATAGACTATAAATATTAATTCTACAAAAAAAATTCATCTAGGGGGTGGGAAAGATCTTGAGATCATTATATTGGGATATATCTACATCTATAAAATGAATTCAATCTTGTTGAAGCTATAAGCTATATAGCACATCCTCGGATTAAGGAAGAACTTAATTTCTATGGGAAAGCTCAATGAATCAGGTTTTTGTACAATTTTCATGGATAGGAAATAGAATTTTTCATGTGGTGCCTTGGTCATAGAAAAGGGAGTGAATAATTACATCATGTATCCTATAGGTTTATTGAAAATAGTGTTTCTTACTAGAGAAGTTATCTCTGATACAAATTGGAATGACTATCTTGGTCAACTCAATGAGAAGGGAATACTGATTTGAATATGGTGCACGCCTATTGAAAGGCATGGTCAAAAGTAATATGATATATTTACTAGTTTAACACAGTGGATGAATGAGGTTTTCACACTTGAGAATCCATTCAGTTTTATCACTTACTTTATCTAAATCACCAAAACTAATTCTTTTTTGTGGTTTTTGATTAATTTATGAAAACAATTACAATATTTTTTTCTTTTTGATTAATGACATGTAATAATGTGAATTATAATTATACTAAAACAAAAATATAGAAATAGTTAGTTAAGGGAATAAAGCACATGGTCTTGGTTTCATCCTTGGATTCAATCATAATTCATCTTTATGTATTTTCTTTTAGTTTTATAATCCAAAAATTAAGTCTAATGTTTTAACTACCATTCTTTATTTATAAATTGTTGAATATCATTGAATGACAAAGCACACTCAATTCAACCTCCTCCTTTAATAAATTTTGATGACACTCCATGGTCTAGGATGTGTCATCTTCCAGGACCTAGCTCTATCGAATCCATTTAATCCATTGATTATCTCAAATCTAACGTGTGAATAACTAACCAATTGAGAGAGGGAAGATTTATTAAACAGAATAATAAAGATAGATCAAGTTTCATGTCATCAGGGGTAGTCACCACAACAGGGATATTTCCCTCACCCATGAATTCTACTGAATTATATCTATAATCATAAAATTAAACTTTAAATAAAATTCATGAACACCTTTGCATCCCCCAGTGCTAGGCCTTGGGATCAGTGTCTCATTTCTGAGAGTAATATATCACAATGTTTGAGTGGATTGAAAGAGAATATAAAGAGAGAGAATAAAATTAAATAAAATAAAATAACATAAAATATATATATAATTTATAAACAATGTTAAAATAATAATAATAATAATTATTATTATTATTATTATTATTATTATTATGATATAAATTTTTGATAAAGAAGAGAGGAATAAAATTAAAAATATTACAAAATTAATTTTAAAATAATAATGTTAAAATGATATTTATAATAATAATTTCAATAAATAAAAATAAAAATAATAAGATTATTATTATTATTATTATTATTTTTAATACTCACAATTTTAATGAAAAAAATAAAATAATTATGGTGGAGATAAAATTTAGAAAAATTGCATGAAATTTATTTATCAAAACTAAATATAAAATTTAGAATTAAAATCAAAAATAAAAATTGAATTAAATATTAAATAAAATAAAAAAATGAAGAAGAATAAAGGAGGGAGAAGAGAGAGTTACAGTTTCCACTCATCCTCCTTCAGGTGGAATCCCATCTTTATGGGTGTCAAAATGATAATATGGGATGGATTCAAGGCTCTTTTATATAGGCAAGGGGGTGTCTTGACCTTAATATAATTAAAAGATCCCTTAAATTAGAGAATAAATCTTGGGGAATTTAAACCAACCCTGGACCCACGGGGAATAAATATTCAACGCTAAATGAATATATATTTAAATAACCAGATTGTGTTGGGTTAATCATTCTTTAGCATGGAATAATTCATGTAGGATTCATTTATGAGGTTCTAGTGTCGATCTGATGTTTAGTGGGTGAGAAGTAGTGGCTAGTGAATCTTGATCAGCAATGGAGAATGAGGTTCATCATGGGTTGTTCCACCCAAAAGTTGACAATAATGGATGTGTCTATGATGTGGAGAATGATGGTGAATCGATGATTTCAAGCATGCCGTAGTGCTCAATGAAGGCACTGATCAGAGGGGTGAAGCAGCAGGTGCGATGGGTGGTTCTAAGTATGGTGATCCACAATGGCGTAGAGGTGGGAAAAAGGAGGCTCGACCAATGGTTCTCAATGGTGCATGGCCGTGGTGGAGGTGGTTTACATGAAACAGGAGACAATGAGCAGAAAGCGACGATGCATGCATGGGGTGACGGTGAGTGGTAAGAAGTGTTACATGTATGGGCTGGTAGTGACCAGCGGGCGACGGTGCATGCCTTTGATGATGGTGAGGGGTAGGGCATATCTAGGGTGGAGGTGAGCGGCAAGCGACAATGCATGCTTGGGGTGGCGGCGAGCGGTGAGCAGTGGTGCTTAAATTGGGTGGCAGTAAGTATCAAGTGCCAATGCATGCATGGGGTGGTAGTGAGCGATGAGTAGTGGTTCATGCATGGGGTGGCAGTGAGGTGAAAGCGGTGGTTCATTCATGGGGTGGTGGGCCTGCATACTAGCCTATTTTAAACACAAAAATTATTAAAATAATTAAATAATTTCCAAACCGTAGTCATGATGTCCTCTAAATTTCATAAATAAATTCCAAATATAAAACCATCATCTTCTTTACTCTTATTAAAATATTTTTTATTCATATCATCATAAATTCAAATTTTTAATTAAAACTTTCAAATTCTAGGGTTTAAACACTGAAAATAAACCAAAATGATTGAAATTTGAATAAAATTTTACAAAATATTTTGGCCTGTCAAATACCACACACTTAAAACATGTTTTTCATTAAATAATAAAATCTCAACAAGAAGCTAAAGAGGGCACCTATGTCTATTAATATGAAAATTTCAAATGAATAAAATCAAATGATTAACAATTTTAAATCAATTTCTCAAAAATTCACATGAAATATCAATTAAATTTCCCATTTTTTAACGAAAAAATAAATTCATATTTTTTATCTTTACCCTTTGAAAAATTATGGAACTTCTCCTTTAATTTAATCAATTTCCCCAAATCATTATTATTAAACAAGAGAAATCATTATTTAACACACCTAAATCTTTTCACTCATTTCTAATGATAAAATTGAAGTAGATTTATGATAATACAATGAGAACATGGTCCTTATCTAGGGGATTGTAAGAGATCTATTTTCTCCACTTTTTATAGGTAATAGAAACATAAGATCATGAGGTATTTTCAATTAAGGTTCAAATGTCTCTCTGGTTAATGGTTGGTAGGAATTGATGTCTCAAAAATAAATCTCAATGAGGAGGTTTATCTCTTAAATCATAAAGCATGGTATTCAATGTAAAAGTTTAATGACATTCTCCCCTTAAATTTATATCTACTCATGACTTCCTAAATGTACACAGTAAATATTTATATCACTTAAAGCATAATGAATTATTTGTTCCATCTCTTGAATATATATATTTTTCTTTTATAATTTTTTCCTTTTTCATAGAACCTTCCCATTTATTTTTATTTTTAAAAAATTTATGATTAGAGTAAACCTCACATTTAAGACATAACCACATATGATAAAAATCATAGTTCTAGTAATGGTGATTTTTCATTTTCCCAAATCACAACCCATTTTCTGATTTTTTTACTCCTTTTGAATTTTTCATTTTTTTATATTAAATAGGGGAAAAATAATAGTGTACAATGAATGATTCCACAACCGTTTACAATTCCCATAATAATCACCCCCACACTTATTCCTTCTAATTTAAATTATTTAATTTACCAGGATTCCCTTCACCCACACACTTAAACTGTATAATATCATGCTATTACAAAGGGTTATGGTAGTAATGGATAAAATTGGCTTGAAACATGGCTCATTCAACAAAAGGTTATTCTTGGTCATAATACGCTATAGAATGATGAATGTAAAGATGATAATTTAAGATAAGTTATTTTTAAAAGGAAGTTTCAATAGAATTAAATGTTTTTTGGCATAGTCATAACATTGAAACATTCAAATTCAGGTTCTAGTAGGTGGAAAGTGCCAAGATCACGCAAGAAATGTTCTCAATAATATAATAAGAAGTACTTATTATAGAAATACTCTCAGGAATGGGACATATAATTTGGCACAATCAATCAAGGTATTATTAATAATAAAAAATTTAATTCACATGAAATTTAAAAATTTAAAATCATTAAAAAAGGTTGGTGAATTTTATTTACATGAATTAATTAATTTATTTAAATTGTGAGTCCTCTTTTTAATATTCATATTTCACTTTACAGTTTTAATTCTCGATTTTACTCATTCAATCATATTAACATAGAAATATAAAACACGGAATCCCCAGATTCATAAGATATTAATGTATCCTATACAAGTCAAGTAAAACATTAATTCAAGTATGGTCAGAAAATATTAACTTTAAATCACCAAATAGGTTGTTAGAAAAAAAATATATAGAGAGTTTAAATGGTAATCAAAAATAGTGAACTCCTATTCCCATGAATTTGTGGTCCACTTTACTCTATTCAATTTCACGGTTTCCTTCTACCATTTATGATCTGAATAATGATAATTACAAAAGTAAGCACAAGGATTAGGTCATTTAAGATTAAAAAAGGTAGGAGTGATTGGGCTACATGTTGCACTACTTCAAAGAAAATAAATTGAAATCTAAACTCCTATAAATCAATTCAAATGGATAAGTCCTGGTATTATCCCCCAAGTGGGCCATATATTTTTACTGCTTCCAGAGGGAAGTACCAACTATTATAAAAAATCAAATGGTGAATGAATCTTATTTGATTTTAAGCACCAAATGTGGATTTTACCAGCTTGTGATTTAGTCATGCTCTTGATAAATGATCCATGGATAAAGTACACCAAATCCTCCCCCCTAAAAATGAGGTATACATTTCAGGGAGGGGGTAGGATAAAGTATGGATCATCCCTTTTCATGGTTGATACTCGTAAAACCATTTCTTCTTCCATTGTTGTCTTATCATGGGCTGCATGAATTGAATAATAAAAGGGGAAGTAAACAAGTTTCTTTAATTGAATAAAATTTGAATTTTTAATTAATTGATTTATCCCTTTCAATAAGAGCATCCTATTTTATAATTTCTTCAGGCTTAACTACTTGGATCTCATAATAGGGATCCTCAAATATATGTTCAATAAAATTAGGGAGCTCCATGTGTTCCACCATCGGTGCAGGTCTAGTTTCTTCATTATTCTCTAAGGAATGACATAGACTATCTAAAATTGAAAATTAAAAAATAGTGAGTGATGCATAATTATGTTTCAATAAATATAGAAGAGACAGAGTATGATCGAAGATCAAATCTCTATCTTGTTTTAGTTATAAACTATTCCTTAGTGGTGAGAGCCTCTTGGATTATATTATGAGTGGATGGTGGAATGTAGTTGGGTTCCTCTATCTTTACATTAATTTACACTATTTAGGTGGTGTATTACTTTTCTGATGTTGGATATTATTATTTGTAGCGATTAGGGAGATCAAGTATTTCCTCACATTTATTCCATAATTCCTCCAGTTCTTATTGATCTGCCATATGTTTCATAACATGCATGTTTTCCTCATTTTCTTCATTAGGTAAGAAAATTGTCTCATCTACTGGTTTAGGGTTGTAATGAGGTTCATGTTCCTATGATGATGATTGGAAGTATGCAGTTATCCAATCCATATTTACTTGTAGATCTTTCACGTTTTCATCAAGCTCTTGAATCCCATACTTGAGTTTGTGTTTTTCCACTTTCTCTTGGAAATATTCTAGTGTAACTTCTTCAAAAGTGTTAGGTGGAATTTTGGAGCACTCTACTTATATATTAGATAATTTTTTATATAATTCTAGGAAGTATTCTCATAATTCACTTAGCTCGCTGTCCAATCCTTCAACCACTAGACACTCAAGGGTCTCCTTAAGATCTTGGATGAGGTCCTAGAATTCCTCCTCTTTACAAATTTGGCATTGTGCTCCCCAGATCTTTTTAGCCCATAATACAATAATATCTCCTATAGACCAGGGTGTTTCAACTACTGTTTCTTGCACCTGATAATATTTTTTTCATAAATTGAAAAAATTATCATACGATAACATCAGGGAAGGATTTTTTTAGTTTTTATTTTTATAAAAATAAAAAAAATCTATATAAAATGTGAAATAAAGAAATATAATAAAATTTATTATTGGACCCCTAGCAACATTGGAAGTTTTATGCATTCCTATTGTAGGGTGTGGTCAAAAGAAATATTATATTTATCCTACTGTATTACAGTGGTCGAATATGGTCATATCACTTGAATATCCTTTCAGTTTGGTCACTTTATTTATCTAAATCACCTAAACTAATTCCTTTTGTGGTTTTTTTATTAATTTAAGATAACATTTCAATGATTTTGGTTTTTTTATTAATGAAATGAAAAATTAAAAATTCTAATTTATATTAAAATGAAAATATAAACAGACCAAGTTAAGGAATTTAATAACTTTGTATTGGGTTAATCCTTGGACTCAAACAATATTCTAGTTGGTCGGAGTAGAGTACTCAAGAGGGGGTGAATTGAGTATCTATTTAAAATTTTTGTATAAAAGTATTCTTAAAAGTTTTCCCCTATAAATATAACTACATCCCAGTTAATCAGTGTAATAAAGTTATAAAGGATTGACTGTTTAAATAACTTCTCAAAATATTGATTAATTCTCAATAATCTTAATATCAGTTATTAATATTACTTTTGAAGATATTCTAATTATGAAGAACAATTATAACTTATTTCCAAGATTAATTATCAAAGTAGATTTAGTGATTTCTGAATTATACAGTAAGTAAAATAGATAAGACTAGATTAAGTTACACAACAGATATAAAATAAGTGGTTCAATCTTAAGATGAGACCTAATCCACCCCACTTGGTGATAAATTTCCACCAAGAAGTTTATATAGATTAACTTGGTCCACACCCTGGATCGGGGTACACAATAGTACATAAGATTTTCCAAGTCACACAACCTCTTCCACATTTCATCATTGGTACAAACTACTAGGCCACACAAGGACCTCTTCCACACTTATCCTTGGGTGTAAAAAAGTAGAGAAAGATGTTTGAGAAAGGATATATTGTATCTTTTAGTTTAATGCACCATTTTTTCACATGACTCTCAGCCCAGTTGGTGTTATATCCTTTAGTGCATCCACGATACCCAGGTTCAAAACCAGGTAGAGGAATTTTTTTGGGGGTACTGTACTAGTATTGTAGTAGTACTGTAGAAGAAATTGTAGTAGAATGGTAAACTATACGGTACTCTAGCAGAACTGTACGATGTGCAGATACTATAGAAGAACTGTACATTGTGAGGGTACTGTAGCAGGCACTATATCAGTCACTATAGTAGAAATTGTTCAGCACTGTAGAAGTGGGAACTATTCACCTTGGGCCATCGGTTTGGGCTTGGAGTCTGTAAGGATTTTGGGCCACCCTTTCCTTTGGGTCAGTAGGGCTTTCGGGCAACCTTTAAGGCCTTAGGGCCACCTCAAGGCCTTCGAGCCAAATGCAGTAGCCCTAGACAGAATCTACAAAAAAGGAGCAGCCCCAGAAGGGGATTTAGAGACAGTGCACTCACCAAAGTAGAGCCAAATGGATTGTCAGAATGAGATGGTATGGATATTCCATCGGGACCAGACTGTGCTTGCACGAGAAGCCTATCCAAACGACCATGCAATGATGGAGAGATACTATCACGATGTAGATGCTCAAGAGGGGCAGTTCCTTGTAGATAGTCTGGTTTAATTCTTTAAGACCATTAGGTAATATAATCTCCTAAGCCTACGAGACTTGTAATCTCTGAGCCTAAAAGCCTTTTAAGGATTTACCCTCATACCTTTAATGGGGGGTTATCATAAAACAATAAAAAATAAGGCCTTTGGGCAATTCAGGAAGGTATCCTTCAGTTTAATGCAGGAGACAAAGTGTCTTTTTATAAAGATACACACACTTCTCTAAAGATAATAAAATTATACACATCTGAGCCTAAGTATTGAGATAGGGTTAGAAGTTATTTGAGTGTTAGTTTAAGTAGCTCTGGACTTCTGGAATGAAGCAGATGTAGGAATCATGTCCTTGTGTGGAAAATAGAGTTTTGAAAGTCAGACAAATCTGTCTTGTGTTCTTTATGGTGTTTTTAGTGCGAATATGTCCTTGATTCTGCGATTCAAGTATGCTTCGTATGTTCATCAATAGTGTTGAGTTTCATGTATTAGTTTTTTTCTCAATAAATCTCAAATTGTTTCTTCGTTTTCGTGCTCACACCCGATTGCATGTATATTTTGTTTCTGGGTCACACTTCTTTTTTATTTTGGCATGTATGTATTGAACCCGATAGGTTGCATGTATTCTGAACCTCGTACCTCGTACTGTCAGATGACATGTCTACAAACAAACATTAATTTTGTCAGTGTATTTAAAATCTTCAAATATGAATGTTAGAAATTAATTAGAGAAGTGGAAAAATAGACTAAGAAACAATGTCATAGTTAGTCAAAAAAATAGTGTCTCCCTGAAGCAGTGTCTTCTTGAAATGGTGTCTTATGTTCATGGTGTCTGATTCACAATGTGTTTGGTCACGATGTCTGATTCACCTAGTGTCTATCCACAGTGTCTGATTCATGGTTTGTTTTGTCACGGTGTGTCTGGTCAAAGTGTTTGATTCACGGTGTCTGATTCACGGTGTGTCTGGTCACAATGTGTCTGGTCACAATGTCTGGGTCCTTTTCCTGAAAAACACAATTGGTGGCAGACTCATGGTGTCTCAGACTTAGCCAAAGTATCTGTATTCATACTTAAGTAGTGATGTTATTAGAATGTATCAGACTTAATCATCAATCAAATAAATCATTATAAAGTAAATCAAATATAGTGCATAATAATCAAACATCATGTATATCAACTAAGATCTTGGATATATTTACTTAAAGCAGAAAGATACTAAACAACTTTTCACATGATTTGAGATAACTTACATAGGATTAACAAGTTGGAATAGGATTTGTGATCATTAAAACATGATTAACACCTGAGGATTCCAACAATATCCCCCATTTTGATGATCACAAATCATGTATATTTAGAGTGTATATTTTTCCAATTTACATATAAACTACATATTGCCTATGTGAATATAACCTATATAGTGTTCTCCCCCTTTTGGGATTATCAAAAAGAGTGAATAAGAGATATAAAAAAAGTGCACAATGCATTAGAGAAAAACTATTGTCATTACAAAGAGTAAAACAAATGCAAAAATATACCTATCAAAAGATAGTAGTCACTATTATATATCACCGAATAGTCTTCTCCTTGCCCCTAGCATCAGCATCTGAAGAAGAATCCATAGGATTGGAGGTTTAAGAAGAAGTAGGGAGTGACCTGATTGACAGAGAAGGTAAAGGAAGACCTTATAAGACAGAAGGGGGAAAGGTGGGGGTAGTAGATGACAGAGGCAATTTTAGATCAAGGATTACAGGCCTGATCTTACTCAGGGCCTGACTGATAGACAATGATGTGGTGGCTAGGGCAGAGGTGAAGGTAGGAAAACAAGATCTCAAAGGGGATGTTATTGGAGCAACAATGGAAGTACTCTGAAAATGAAGATAAGTCCTAAAGATCTTGATGAAGTTGATAATAATCTCTCCAACATACTGCATAGCTTTTTAAAATTCATCCTCGTTCTCCATAAACTTTTCCAATAGATGAGTGAGTTCTATGATCTTTTGGACTTGGGTTTTTAAGGATTGAGTTACAGGAGGAATCCTCAGATTCTCCACAAGGTATTTGAAGTGATTGGTCATGTCATTATTATATAAGATCCAACTGAAGTAGAAATCCACTTTCTTGGAAATTTATTACTGAGAATCATTAGAAGTCTTGGAATGGATTCTAACCAAATCAAGAACTCTGTCACCGTTTTTGATAACTTCAAATAGAGATTCTTTATTAAAACCACTATGCACATCCTGAAGTTCCTCTTTGACAACTGTTCTAAGTAGATCACTATATAAGGAAGGTTGATTAGATCGTACAGAGGCATTAGAAGCAGGGACATAAGAGGTTAGAGATTTCAGTTGATTGAGCACTTTCTGAAGGCACCCCTTATACTCATCAGTTTACTTGTTAAGACTAAAAAAAATCTCACACATCTCTTTCACTATTTTTTTTGTTTCATTCAGATACCTTTTCATCTAATAAAGTTAAATGAGGTTGAATAAGAGAGGCTACTTCCTGTGGGGTATAAGTAAAAATAGTTTCAATAGAATGAGAAGCAATCCCTGGTCTCATGTTCAGCACTCGCTGCATATCTTCAACCATACCTTTTAGAGTCTTTACTTCATCACTAAGTAGTCTGTTGTCAACTTTGAATTTCTGAATATCATGAAGAATTTTGGGTCGAATCTACCAAATAATATTTTCTAATAACAAGGAAGTATCTCTCTCACTTAGATTGGTTACATGAGATAGTTGGGTATTTAGGAGCTTTTCAATCCCATCCAAAAGGGTAGCTCCAAATTCATTCAGGTCATTCTTATTCACCAAGGTTGGAGGTTATTGTGAAGGCTCAGAGAGAGAAGATGAGATAGGTTTAGTTTATTTAGAAGAGATAACTTTAGGATCAGATTCCATTTTCAACTAAATCAAAGTGAAAGGTAAAGACCTTTGACTGAGACTTCTTTTGAGTCAGTCATATCATAATAATTGGAGTACTTATACCACATGTCTACTGAATTTGGTTCAATAAGATTTGGAACTTCAGTAGATTCTAGATTGGGGGGATACTCCCCCTCAATAGTGCATCTTCCTAAAGATTGAGAGCTCTATATACTTTATTTATTTCCATTATTTTATCCATTATTTACTCAACCATTTCCTTTCGAGCCAATTCAAAGTCTTGTTCCATTATCTCTTCAGTAGAAAGAATGACTTCAGGAACATCTTTTTCCTCTGGGAGTTCCTCAAGGGCATCTTCCTGCACAACAAGAATATATTCTACTATAATTTTATTCATATCATATTTTTTAGTTGCATTAGTAATAGATTCTTCCTCTACATGTTCCTCACAAACAGTTTCTTACACAAGAGGTAGATTTTCTTCTATATGATATTCTACAACTTCATTATCTCTTTCAACAATATTAGAATTTTCTTCAGCAGTGGGTTGTTCTTCATAATCATCAAACTTTGTCGGAACATGTATTTCCTTCTCAATTATGACTTGAGGAGTAGGTGTACTATCTTCCTCATCAAGAATAGTTTCTTCCAGAGGTATAACAGTCTCCACACATTCATCCTCATCAGAATATTAAACAAGTTCATCTATATCCAATCCAGGATCAGAAATACCTTTAGGTCTTGAAGGGTGTTCCACTGGATTAAACTTTTCATAGACTCTATCATTATATTATACCCATTCCTTTCTCCTTGGATTCAAATTTATTTTCATCCTCTTTATAATAACTTTTGAGATACATAACTCATAATCCTTGATAACTTCTTCATTTAGTCCAAACAATCCTTTGGCATGGATCATAGCTTAGATAAGCCAAGAATAAAACAGGTAGGTTGACTTGGAGGTGGTTTTGATCAACTCACACATACAGTGTATAACATATTTAGAAAGATTGTTCTTATGTCCATTTTTCATTCTCTGTATCAAAAATACATCCTGATATTTGAGTACAGTTAAATCACCTTTTTGGGGCTAATTAAATACTAAATAAACATGAATAGAATTCTAGATTCTCTACCTAGATCAGTATCTAGGGATCTCTTATGGGTTCCATTTCTAGGTAGACCTCTCAAATAATCTTCCAAAACAAATAATTCACCTGGAGGTGGGGGGCCTCTCTGGTAGTCCTCACAAATACCTTCATGTTGTATCCTAAGGGATTCCACCCATAACATTGTATAAAATGTGCATCTTTGGCCATTTATCCAACTTATTACAACATTACCATCTTCAGAATCAAACGAAAATTGAACATACTAATAAAATTGTGCAGCTATCTTTGGGTAGATAGTCCTATCCTCCTTAGTAAACCAATCTAGACACCCATTCTATATTAGAAAATTCAACACCAAAGACATACTCATCAGAATCCACTTAGGGAATATCTCTTTCTTAGGAACTACTATTCAGTTTACCTGATTTGGATTCAGATGACCCTCGAGTGCAAATTTCGTCACTATCTTGAACTTATTCTTTGAACTGCATTTCTCAGGAGTCGACGATGAAGGATGTTTAATCCTGGGCATTCACCGAAGGTTTGAGAGAGAGAAGGGTTAAATAAGGGTTGCAGTTTGAAAGAGGAGAATAGATATTGAGTGAAGAACGAGTGAAACTTCTTTTATTTTATCATTTATTAATACCAATCATCACAAAACAAAAACGTGGGAAAGTAAAAATGGTAAAGTAATTAAATATAGAGATACAGATTCTAATTTATAAATAAAACAACCATGCATCCTTACCGTGAGATTGTAACTGACTTCTCACAGTGAGACAGTAATAGGAGTTCACGGTGGGACCATAACAATGTGATTTCTAGACTGTGTGACCATATTGTTTGATACATTAAGTGTCAGATGGTAATCAAGAAATACTAACTATGAGACAGTAAACATGACACCATAAGATATGAAACATTAACATATCTACTTAATGTTAATCATTCCCAATTTATGTATGATGTAATTTATTCTTTCATAATTTAATGGTTTGGTGAATATATCTGGATGTTAATATTCAGTTCAATGAATTCCAAAGTGATATCACCTTTTTGATAATGATATCTCAATAAGTGATGTCTTACATCAATATGCTTTGTCCTATAATGTGAAACAAGAATTTTCGAGATGTTAATAGCACTTTTATTGTCACAATTTATAATTACATGTCTGAATTGATATCCATAATCTAGTAATGTGTGTTTCATCCACAAATTTTGTGCAAAACAACTGCCAACAGCTCTGTACTCAAATTATACAGTAGATAATGCAACAATGTTTTATTTCATAATAAACCATGATACTAGTGATTTCCCTAAAAAGTGAAATGTTCGAGAGGTTATTTTTTATCTAACTTACCTCCACTAAATTCAGCATCAGAATAACTCACTAATTCAAATGATTGTCCTCTAGGATAGAATAATCATATATTGGGTGTATGCTTAAGGTATTTGAAGATTCTTTTAACAACATTTAAATGTTATTACTTAGTATTTTCTTGAAAACATGAACACATAAACACACTAAACATAATTCCAGGTCGTCTAACTTGGAAGTAGAGTAAGCTTCAAATCATTCCACTATAAGTGGTTAGATCAATAGATTTTCCATCTTTATCATCATCCAATTTACAAGTGGTACACATTGGAGAGTCACTACATTTAGTTATATCCAAACCAAAATGTATTAGAAGATATATAGTATATTTTCCTTGATTTGAAATAATTCCATCATTAGTTTGAAATATTTAAAATCCAAGAAAGAATTTTAGTTCAACCATTAAACTCATTTCATATTCGTTTTGCATAATTTTTGAAAAATCAATACGTAAAGAATTTCTTGAAGATCAAAATATAATGTCATATACATAAATTTTAGAAAAGTAAAAACATCATCTGAAATTCATTTTATAAAAATGTTAGGATCATCTATTCCTTTTTTAAAACCTTTGGAAGAATGAAAATTACTCAGCCTATCATAGTAAGCTCTTGGAGTTTGTTTTAAACCATGTAAAGCTTTTGATAATTTAAAAATATGATTTGGAAAAATGAGTATTTGTAAAAACATGGGGTTCCTCAACAAAGACATCCCCAATATATACCCATTTATGTATTCACTTTTAACATTCATTTGATATAGTTTGAAATTCATATGTGCAGCACAAGCAAGAAAAATTCTGATGGCTTCAAGTTTGGATACTAGTGGAAGGGTATCATCATAGTCAATTCCTTCTTCTTGACTATAGACTTTTGAAACCAATATTTCCTTATTTCTAACTATGTTACCAGCTCCATCTACCTTATTTCTAAACACCTATTTTGTTTCCTAGGGTGAATATGTATTTTGGTCATTCGATAAATTTCCAAACATTTTTCCTTTCAAACTGATTATGATCTTCTTACATATCCATTACCAAAAATTCATCATTGATAGACTCATTAATGTTTTTAGGTTCAATTTGTGACAAGAAGACTTGATATTTAACCTGATTTCTAAGAGAATATCTAGTTTGATTTCCTTTGTCTATGTCTCCAACAACAACATCTAAAGGATGGTTCTTAAGAGTTCTAAGAGCTCTAGAAAAAAGTACTAGTGACTTCAGGTTCATCAATAGGTTCAAGTTCATTGTTAATTGAGTTTAAAGAATTTACAAAACATAAAGTTTTTGTAGATTCCTTCACAAGATGGTTAGAGGATTTTTAATTAATTTCCAGATTCGATACATCATCCTCCAGGTTCTCTAGAATGGTCTTAGGTTCATGTGGATCTGTTTTATCAAATTTGTCATGGATAGATTCTTCCACACATTTAGTTCTTTTATTAAACACTCTATAGGGTTTATTATATATGGAATATCCTAAAAATATTCCTTCATCACTCTCGGATAAATATTTTTCAAGATTGTCCATAGTATTAAAGATATAGACTTTGCAACCAAAAACTTTGAAGTAGCTAACTTTGGGTTTTCTACTATTCCATAACTCATAAGGGGTTTTTTTAGAACAGTTCTAATAAATTCTCTATTAATTATGTAGCATGTTGTATTTATAGCTTCATCCCAAAAATAAATAGGTAGGTCATACTCACTAAGCATGGTTCTAGAAATCTATTGAAGGGTTCTATTTCTTCTTTCTACAAATCCATTATATTGATGTGTTCTAAGGGAAGAGAAATTATGAATATAGATATTTTGTGAGAAAAAAAGATTCAAACTCTATATTTTTAGACTCATGGCCATGATCACATCTTAGGATCTTAATTCTATGCCCACTATGATTTTCTATAGACATAGAGTATTTAATGAAATAAGAATATGCTTCATTTTTGTGAGCTAAAAAATATACCCCAGTATATCTAGAAAAACCATCTACCAGAACATAAACATAGTGCTTCCCATTTAAACTATAAACTCTATATGGCCCCAAAAAAATCTCTGTGAACTACTTATAGATGTTTAGAAATTTACAATTCTTTCTTCGGTTTGAAGGAAATTTTGTGTTGCTATCCCTTTTAACAGTGATTACACACTTTATCATTTGGATACTAAATTTTGGGTAGGTCATTGACTATGATTTTTCTAGTAAGCTTTCCATGGGAGTGAATATTATAGTTTCTTAGTCTCTTATGTCAAATCCAAGACTATTTATGAAATACACTTAGACATGAAGAATTTTGAGAATCTAAAGAATCTATGTTAAAAGAATAAACATTATCATCTTTTAATGCAGAAAACACCAAATAATCTTTAGAATTAAAGAGATTGCAAGCATCATTTTAAAATCTAACATGAAATCCATCATCACATAGTTGTGAGATTATAAGTAGATTATATTTCAATCCATCAATAAAAGGTACTTTCGAAATTAAAAGTGAGTTAGATTTACCAATTTGTCCAAGTCCAATTATTTTTCTTTTGGCATGGTCACCAAAGTTGACAGCTCCTCCATCAATTTTTATTAGGTTCTTGAAATAAGAGTACTCTCCTATCATGTGTCTTAAACACCCACTGTCCATGTACCATAAGATTTTACAGGAACTATTTGAGTAATTTACCTCATATGTGTTTGTCATAAAACACATACTGGCTATGTTAGCCTATTCATCATGTGAAGAGTCTAAGTCACTCAAACGGTCCTCAAAAGCACTCCATGTTGCTTTCACCTCCTTTTTATACATTCTGTCCTTGTCCTCATACTTCGTTTTGTACTTGAGATTTGGAAAATTAGTGTTGATATGTCCTTTGCGCTTATATTCATAGAAGATAATCTCATCAAACTTGTCACTTATTTTCCAATCTTTCTTCCAACTTCCTTTTTGATCATATTTTCCCTTGCAGTTATGATTTATGAAAAACCTCTTCTTCTTGTAAAATATCTTGAATCTTCAGGCTAGTTGATAAATCTCCTCATCACTATTAGGTGATGATTATTCACTGCTGGAACTCTCTACCAAAGCTTCCAATTTACCATAGTCTTTATGTTTAGAGGTGGTGGTACTGAATGCAACAGATTTTCGTTTGGGTTCATCCTCCTATTCATTGTTTACTTTCAACTCTTCTTCATACAACATTGGTTTTATAATGAGTTATTTTGATGGCATCTTACTAATGTCACAGGATTCTCTAATAGAGATGGAGGTTCCTCTCCATCTGTCAGGTAGACATCCGTGTATTCTCATGATCTGTTCCTTGGCATTGACTTCTCTTCCAAGAGAAATCATTGTGTTAAAAATTTAGTTGATGCTGAGATACATGTCAAAAATAGACTCATTAGGTTTAGTTTTAAAGTGATCATATTTAATAGTATAAGTATTAAGTCTCATATTTTTACACTGGAAGTTCCTTCATGTGAAATAGACATGGTATCCCAAATTTCATGGGCAGTTTTACATGCAGAGATTCTATTCAATTCCTCATCTCCTAAGGAGAAATACAAATCATTCTAATATTTGAAATTGTTATTATAGGTAGTTTTGGTACGTTCATCCCAAGTGATTCTATCAATAAAAGGAATATTATGTTCATCTATAACGGAAGGACACATTTCAAAACCCATACTTTTCAAATGAATTTTTATTTTAATTTTCCATTAAAAATAATTGGTTCCATTAAATAATGGTGGAATATTTTTTTTGAAGCACCTTCCAATATATTATCCATAATAATGAAATACTTTAAAAGAGATATAAATTGAGAATTAATATACATTTACAGATCTTTAAAGTACAACTAAAATCATAGTTAAATAAGGTTAAAATAAGAGTCTTAATAAACTAGAATCTGATAAAAAAATTTTGCCTAAGTAGAGTACTCAAGAGGGGGTGAATTGAGTATCTATTTAAAATTTCTATTTAAAATTATTCCTATAAGTTTTCCCCTATAAATATAACTACTTCCTGGTTATTCAAAGTAATACAGTTATGAAGGATTTACTATTTAAATAACTTCTCAAAAGACTGATTAATTCTCAATAATCTTAATAATAGTTATTAATATTACTTTTGATGTTATTATAATAAGGAAAAACAATTATAACTTCATTCCAAGATTAACTATCAAAGTAAATATAGTGATTTCTAAATTATAGAGTAAGTAAAATAGAGAAGACTAAATTAAGTAACACAGCGGATATAAAAAAAGTGGTTTAGTCTCAAGCCGAGACCAAATCCACTCCATTTGGTGATCACCTGCCACAAAAAAAATTATATATATAAACATGATCCACACCCTCAATTGGGGTACAAAACAGTACACAAGACTGTCCAGGTCACATGACCTCTTCCACGGTTCTTTGTGGGTACAGAGTACCAAGACACACAGGGACCTCTTCAACACTTATCCATGGATATACACAAGTATAAAAAGATGTTTGAGAAAGGATATCTTATATCCTTCAGTTTAATACAGGATACAGAGTGTGTTTTTATACAGATACACACACTGCTCAAAAGCTAATAAAATGATACACAATAGAGCATAAGTATTGAGATAGGGTTAGAAGTGCTCTGAGTGTTAGTCTAAGTATCTCTGGACTTCTAGTATGAAGCAGATGTAGGAATCAAGTCCTTGTGTAAAAAATAAGGTGTCACAATTCAGACAGATATGGCTTGTGTTCTTCATGGTGTTGTCAGTTTGAAGATGTCCTCGACTCTGGGATTTGAGTACGCTTCGTGTGTTGTTAACTAGTGTCAAGATTCATTTATTCTTTCTTTTCTCAAGAAATCTATATGTGTTTCTTCGTTATCGTGATCACACCCACTTGCTTGCATATTTTGTTTCTGGTACGCACTTCTTTTTTTTATGGAGTGCATGTGTTGAATTTTACAGGTTGCATGTATTCTTCACCTCGTACCTCGTAATGTTAGGTGACATGTCTACAAAGAAACATTAATTATTTTAGTACATTTAAAATCTTCAAATATAACCATTAGAAATTAAATAGAGAAGCGATAAAATAGATTAAGAAATGGTGTCACAGTTAGTCAGGAAACAGTGTCTCCATGAAGCAGTGTCTTCTTCAAATGTTGTCTCATGGTTATGGTGTCTAGTTGTGGTGTTTCTGGTTATAGTGTCGGGTTATGGTGTCTGGTCACAGTGTCTGATTCATGGTGTCTGATTCACAATGTATCTGGTCATAGTGTCTGATTTGTGGTGTGTCTGGTGATGGTGTCGGATTCACAATGTGTCTGGTCATGGTGTGCCTAGTAATAGTGTCTAATTCATGGTGTTTTTGGTCATGGTGTGTCTAGTCACGGTGCCAGGGTCCTTTTCCAGAAAAAAATAACCGGTGGCAGACTCCTGATGTCTCATAATTAGCCAAAGAATCTGTATTCAGACTTAAGGAGTGATGTTCATAGAATAGATTGTACTTAATCATCCATCGAAGAAATAATTATAAAGTAAACAAAATATAGTGAAAAGTAGTCAAACATAATGTATAGCAACTAAGATCTTGTATAGATTTACTTAAATAATAAAGATACTAAACAAATGCACACATGATTTGAGATATTTTACATAGGATTAACAAGTTGGAATAGGATTTGTAATAATTAAAACATGATTAACACATGAGGAGTCCAACAATTCTCATTTATGTTTTTTATTTTAGTTTGATAATCCCTACATTAAATATCATGTTTTAACTACTAGTATTTATTTAGAAATTTTGGATTATCATTGAATGCCTATGAACTCTCAATTACACATCCTCCTTTAATCAAGGTTGATTTCACACCTTGGTCTATGATGTGTATTATTCTAGGACCTCGCTCTATCAAATCTATTTAATCCATTGATTATATCAACTCCAACATGTGAAGAGCTAATCAATGGATAGAGGGAAAATGATTAAATAGAATAATAGTGATAGATTGAGTTGCATCTCATTAAGTGAATTCGCCGCATTATTGACATTAACCTCACCCATGCATGCTATTCAATTCTATCTACAGACTTAAAATTATACTTTTAAGAGAGTTCATGAACACCTTGACCTCCCCTTGGGATAGGCCTTGGGGTCAGCCTTTGATTTCTAAGAGTAAGAGATCACAATGGTGTAGTGGATGGAAGGATAAGATAAAGAGAGAGGATAGAATAAATAAAAGGAAATAAAATATATAATTTATAAATAATTTTAAAATAATACTAATTATTAATATTATTTTATTTATTAAGAGATATTTTTTTGAAAAAGAAGAGAGGAATAAAAAGAAAATATAATAATTGTGGTGGAGGAAAAATTTAGAGAACTTTCATGAAATTTATTTAGTAAAACTAAAAAAGTAATTTAGATTTACAATTTAAAATAAAATTTAAAAATTGAATAAAAAAAGAAAATAAAGAATAAGAAAGGATGGAGAAGAGAGAGTTGTATTGGCCACTCATCCACCTTTAGGCGGCATCCTAGCCTTATGGGTGCCAGGAAGATCATATAGGATGGAGTTAAGTCTTCATTATATATGAAAGAGGGTGTGTCTTGACCTTAATGGAATTAAAAGATCCCTAAAATTGAGGAGGAGATGTTAGGGAATTTAAATCAACTTAGGACCCTTAGTGAATAAATATTCTGTTTGGAATGAAAACATATTTAAATCACTATATGGAGTCAGTTTAATCATTATTAAGTGTGGAATAATTCATAGAGGCATCCTCAAAAATGTTGCAGCGGTGAGTATGCGACCAGTGGGAGCGTAGTAGTGGCTGGTGGATCTTGATAAGTGGTGGAGAATGAGGTTCTTTATGGGTTTTTCCATGCGGCAGGTGGCATTAATGAATGTGGCCAGGCAATGGAGAATGGCAGGGCATTAGTGACTACATGCATACAGCGACGCTCGATGGAGGTGGAGAGTGGGGGTAGAAGCAGAAGTGGAAATGTTCGGTGCTGGAAATAGTGATCCAAATTAGCTTGGAGGTGTGGAAATGGAGGCTTGAGAAGATTCTATCGATGGTGTATGGTTGCAGTGGAGGTGGTTTGCATTGCAGTAGGGGGCGGGGAGTGGTGAGCTGCAGTGCATGCCTGTGGTGACAATGAGTGGAAAGCACCAAGCATTGGTGCATTCTAACACTAACGATGAGCGGTGGTGCATTCTTTCAGTGTGGGTGAGTGAAATGTGGTGGTTCATGCATGGGGTGGGGGTGAGCAGTGAGATGTCATGCATGAATGGGGTGGTGGGGAGTGGCGAGCAGCAGTTCATGCATGGGGTGGAAGTGAACGATGAGTAGTGGTGTATGCATGGGTTGGCAGCGAGCGATGAGCGACGATGAGTGCATGGGGTGGCATCAAGCGGTGATATATAGTGCATGCATGGGTTGGAAGGCCTTCCTAATAGCCTATTTTTATGACATAATAATTAAAAGAGTTAAAATATTTCCAAACCATAATCCAGATGTCGTCAAAGTTTCATCAATAAATTAAAAATATAAATCCATAATCCTTTTATCTCATATTAAAATGATTTTTATTCTTATCCTCATAAATTCACACATTTAATTAAAACATTGAAATTCAAGGGTTTAAACGTCACTACTTCAAATATGGGCTTTATTGTCACTAGAAAATGGAATTTATAGTGCTAGAAATGTTTTGTTAGTCGAGGTGAATATAAGAGAGGGGTTCCCTTTTATCAGTGCTCAGAAAATGACTGATAAAGGCCTCTTTTATCAGTGCTAAAAAAAGTGCTGATAAATGGGTCCTTTATCAGAGTTTTTTGGTGGTGTTAAAGGACACCTTTTATCAACTCTTTTAAAAAGCACTTATAAAAGTTAAAAATCAAAAAAAAATCTACATATTGGGGTAGAGGCTTCAATAGCACATTAAGCCCCCTTTCAACAGCACCAAAACCCAAACTGTAGCTCGCACTCCCCAGCCACCCCGATAGCCATTAACAACACGCCCATACCCTTAAACAACTCTTGTCATTATTCCCCACCTATGCGCGTGATCTGTCACCCCATGGATTTGAACTCGGAAACTATTTCCTACACGCCTAAGCCTTTACCACTCCACCATATTCCTTTTCTCTTCATTTATTAATATATCTATTAATTAACATATGTATTTTTAGTTATATTTACTCATATATTAATACATATATATTAACATATATATATTTTGTTATATATATATATATATTGAGTTATATTAATATATATATATATATCTGTATAATAATATATATAAATTTATATATTAATATTTGTATATATATATTTGTATATAAATAAATATATATATATATATATATATTAATATATTTTTTCATATATTAATATATATTTATAAGATCAGTTTTGAATGAATTTATAAAATATGCGCTTTATGTGTGTTTATAAATAGAGAAATACATATATACAATACACACACACACACACATATGTATATCTATGTATAATTATACATATTTATATATATCTACAGATATTATATATTAATATGTATATACACATGTTTAGAATATAAATATAATATATATATTAGTGTGTTAATATAGGCACCCAGAAATATATATATATATATACACATAGACACACGTCCACATTTTATAGGTATATAAATATTCATATATTTGTATTTTAAATAAAATGGATATTATTTTCTTATTTAGATAAGGATTATATATTGGGAAATATTTTATATATATAAATAAGTTTAATATTTATTTGTAAAATTAAATTTTTATGACCGAATATACAAAAAAATATTTATATATTGTTATATATTTGAATATTAATAATAGTACATTAGGAAAAATGATAAAATTTTAAAGCCATAATATGAATATGAATGTAATCCATTGAAATAAATTCATTCCCTACTGAAAAAGAGAAAAAGACCCCCATAAATGAGGCTGAAATTCCATCAAATATTAAAAAAATTGGGTATATGGACTAACAACTCAATTTTGGAGGCCTTTGGGCCTTTTTTGGACTCAAAATATGTGATGGAAGGTTCCCTTTGGTTACAACATGTGGAGATCGTCATAGGTTTTGATTTGATATGTTGTAGAGCCCAAACAGACACTCGGATCAAAAGTTATGGCCTTTTGAAGTTTGAATTACATTTTAAAGTTATTTTTAGATATTTTATTAATTTTTTTTTATTTTTTGTGTCTTCAATTTGTAATTAAATGATTATAAGTCGATGCTGATTAGAAAATTATTAATTAATAATTTTTTACTATATTTTATAATCCTTTTCCACTACATATCTTACATAGTAAGTGAAAATGATTATTTATAGTTATCTATAACATATTAAAAAATATATATTATATTTATAAAAGTATAAATATACTTATATATCAATATATTATTTTTTATGAAATATAATTATTTTTAAATATACACTTTATCAGCGCTAGGAAAAAGTACAGATAAAGCCCCCTATCAGCGCTACTAAAAAAAGCACTGAAAAAAGCAGCCCCTTAAATAGTGTTAAAAAAGCACTAAAAAAGGGGGTGCCTTAATTATCACTAAAAAAGCACTGATAAAGGGTCTCTTTTAATAGTGATTTTTTAGCACTGTTAAATGTTCCCTTTATAAGAGCTTTTTTAGGACTGTTAAGGGTGGCAATATGGACACCTAGTTTTGTGGTAATGCATTGAAAACCACCAAAAAATGATTGAAATCTGAATAAAATATTTCACATTATTTTGGTATTTCAAAACTCCTAAGGTATTTTTGAATAATGGATTCATAAATTATGAAAAGTGTGAGTATTGTGTCTTTGGAAAATAATTAATCATTTCTTTCCAAATAAAATGGAAATCACTAAATCACTAAATGTTGGAGTTGGTTAACAAAGATGTTTAGGGGCCAGCTCTGGTGTATTCTCATTAAGTATCACTCTGCTACATGAATTTCATTGATGACTTCACATGAAAAGTGTGTTTTTGAGGTGTTTGATACATTTTTATATTGTATTTCTTGGATGGATAAGTATATCAGAAGTACTTTGATGTGTTTATGGTTAGACAATGGAGGTGAATAAAAAACTGGCGATTTCAAGAGATTTTTAATGTGTAAGGGAATTCATTTTAAGAAAATATTTCTAGGTATTATTGAGTAGAATAGAGTTTCATATAAGATGAATATGACTTTAGTGAAAGAGTATAAGAGAATTATAATTCACATAGGGTTCCCCATTCTGTTTTGGGTGTTGGATATGAAGTGTATGGTATATCTAGTTAATCAGAGTGAATCTCCACCTATTAGGAAAAAACATGTAAGTAATTATTGGCCTAGAAGAAAAGTTGATTTAAACCACCTAAATGTCTTTGTACAACTCATCTATTCCCATGATAATTATTAGAAATAGGGAAAATTGGAAGAAATGTATATGGAATGTTACTCTGTTGGATATCATGATGTAGAATTTGGAGTTAAACTCTAAGATAATGACTCCTGGAATGTTATTAGAAATTGAAGTGTGATCTTTATTGAGGGGATCTAATGTAAGGATCAAAACCTTATAAGAAATTTTGATGAAATAAAATTATCATCATAAGATAACGTTCACTGGGATCTATAGCCAAATTATATAAATATATAAAAAACCCATCAATCGTGATATTTTCGGAATTTCTAAGACATAAAGTAGAGTTACTAGAAGAAAGGGGACATGTTCTAATGGTATTTCCCAAGACTAATGTACCAAAGTTTTCAAGGAATTCTAAATATTGATAATTAAAATTTCACAGTTCAGATGTTGTAGTTTCATAAGTAACTCACCCACAAGGAAAACTATAAAGGTACTCCTAGGAAATAATCCAATTGAAAAGGAATGGGAATACTTGTCAATATATACTTTTAATACTTTCCGGAGAGATCAAATCCCTATAGGAGGAAATATGTTTAAAGGATTACAAAATAACGTTGGTTAGCCATGACGGATAAAAATGTGTCCCACCATATATCGAGTACATGGAAGATGGTGGAGAGATCTACCAAGATGAATATTCATCAAAACAAATGGGTTTGTCAGCTAATGGAAGAAATAATTCTATGAAATGTTTTCTCTAGTTATTCAGAATACAACTATTTTAATGGTGTTATGTGTGGTTTCATCAAGATATCTTTTTCTAGAGATGATGGATGAACAAAAATATTCTTTCATAGATATTATTACTATTTTTAAGGAATAACATAACCTAGAACATGTGTGTAATATCAAACATACCCTTTATGGTTTGAAGTAATCCGTGAGGTGTTAGAATAGAAAGTTAAATGATTTTGTGATGGAATGAAAGTTCATCCAAAGAAATGTTGACCATTACTTTTATTATAAGGTGTTTGATGATGGTAGTTTCATCATCCTTATACATCATGTAGTTGAACTTCTAATAGTGGGTTTGGTGAAAGAAAGGATTGATGAGATAAAGCTTGATCGTTATTGTAGCATCAAGTTTAAATATCACTATCAATTAAAGTGTATTTTTGAGATGAGGATTATACGAGACTAAAATTTCATTATGTTATACCTAACTGAAGCCTATTATAATTAGAAGGTGATGAAATGATTCAGTATATTAGTAGAAAAATCTATGAACACACCCCTACCCAAGAATTTAAATATAGTTAATATGAAATCACCTTTAATGGAGGTCATAGTTGAGTGAATGGTGAAGGTTCCATATGCATCATCGTCTATAAGTTTAATGTATGTCATGGTATTCACTCATTTTTACATTTCACAAGAAGAATGAGTTGTCGGTAATGTGATATCCAACCCTAAATGGAAGGAGAAATAGACCATGATGTCAATTCTTTAGTAATTTAAGGGATCTAAATACATGACACTTTTTTAGAATATATTATCCTTTATATGGTTATTCAAACTCTAACATTGCTAGAGATTAAAACATATAGAATAGAACAACAGGGTATGTGATTACTTTTGGAGGCTAGTAGATAATTGGATATCCAAACATCAACTAAGGGACTCACTTTCAATAATTGTAACAGAGTATGTTTATTTGACCAAGGAAAGGAAGAATTTATTGTGTCTGAAGGGATTTCTAGAGGATATCAAAAAAGAACCAAAAGTAGGGTTTTTTTTAACTTGTGAATTGAAATTCACTTGAAAAAAATCCAATGTATCATTCTCAGATGAAGCATATTCAACTGAAGCACCACTTTATCTAGACACTGTTAGAGGAGGGAGTGTTAAACCTTTAGAAGATCAAAGGATTATGGAATCTAGATGACATGTTTACAAAGGGAATAACATGGGAAGTGTTGAGGTGATGATATACATCAGTAAGTCTGGGATTCTTGTTAGGAAGGCACGGTGGGTAACCACATAAGTGCTTTTTGAAAATTCAATGGATGGAGAATATATGGGTGGTGGTAGAGGAAATAGCCATAAAATGGAAATGAACCTCAAGAGGGGGATTATTGAATTGTAAGCTTCATTTTATTGGAATAAGGAAATAAAAGACCATAGGAAGGATAAAATATAGTGAATTTATCTATAATGAATTCATGGATATGGATTGATAGCATCAGAGTTCAAATTTATTAGAAGTTGTAGACTAACATAGTTAGAAAAAATCTATCCAATATTGTATCATCGAAAGATATATTGGATTCTGTGTATGTGATATATTTGGAAGGAGAATAGTCAACTGACTGATCATGTTGAGGTGGTTGAATTATTTGACCAAACATAGGGTTTCTATATGGATCTTAGAGATGGTGGAATTTATCCTATGTGAATTGAAGGATGGTGATGAATCGAAGTACCAGATGGGAATAACTATATAATGTTGGGAATATCACTTGTGATTTGTACTATATGATTTAGTTATTGAGATCATTATAATCATTCCTCTTGATTAATTGAATAAATGTGAAGTAACATTCCCCTATGTATTTGGTTAAAATCCTTAACCACATATTCCCTTCATGTGGTTCTTTTATTTTCAATTTTCTATGAATTATGGCTTTTATTTTATCTTGTTTTCATATTAAAATTATGTTATATTTACTATCCCATTTATATTGATTAAAAATTAATGAAAATTGATTAAAATTATTTTTTAAATTATCAAACTATTATATTGGATCATTTTTTGTTGGACCTTTCTTTTCTATGTGGACCTATCTTTTCTATGCGGTCCTCCTTATTTGGGCCTTGGAATGTTTTTCAGGTTGCTGCATGTGGGCCCTTGTGACACTGTGGAAATCCACTTGTAGTTTAGATCAATGAACGTTGATTAAATTCACCACTTGTTTGATCCTCACCCTCCATCTTTCCTGGTGTTTTTTCGTGACAGTTGGGTTTCTATTTCAACCTAGTGGTGTGGCCTCTCTTAAATGGGTGGGTTGATTGAGGTGGGTAGGCTGGTGTCAAGGGAATTGATCACCCTTGCACTCTGTTTCTTTAGCGGGGATTCATTCTGGATCTTTTTCCTTCTTTTCTTATCAGATACCCTGGTCATTGGTTCCAAAAGACCTAGCTAGATTATTATTTTTCTCTAGTGGTGAATCTATGTACCTGTCAAACTCCATGATATGCTGTTGGAATACTACTACTAGTGGAGCATTGTTGATATCTCTCTTACTTTAGGTTTAGTACTCAAGGAATATGATCTATTCCAAGGAAGTTTGTGAGCATTGGGATATTCTTCTAGCTTTCAACAATTCCAAATAGTCCAATAAAGAAGTGAATAGATCTGGATGGAAATACCTATTCGAATCTAGCACTATAATTTACACAATTAGAAAAACTAGTATTCATGTGGGGAGAAGAGAACACTATTTGGTAGTCACTATTAACCTTATTAGTGACTTCCAAATGGAGATTGTGGTATTTTCTCTCTCCCCCACCCTAAATCCATGTCGTTCACCCTCTTACGGCCCTACGACCCCATGACCTCACTCCCCCTACCCCTGCCTCTATGAAACCCCATCTCTCTTCTATCCATCATCGCTCCTTTCAACCCCTTTTACCCCACCTTCGATATCTCCTACATCCATCAATCCCTCTTTCCCCTGTCAAGCTCTACTGTCAAGCCCCCTCATCCCCATCGATCCCTTCCTCCCCTATTAAGACCCATCTTTGATACCACCCACCCCTTTCATCAATCCCTGCTATCAAGGACTTTTTTCCCCGTTGAGCCCCCACCTATCCCCCATCATGGATACCCAGTCCCATTTCCCCCTTTACACACTGGCCCTCAATGTCATTTTGGAAACATTTATCCAATTTAGTAAGTAGTTTTAGTTTGGGGATTGAATTTCTATAATGATTTCCCTATATGAACTAATTTTCTTGGATACTTCGTTCAAGGAAAAAATCATTATCTTGAATCATAATAACATACCACACATTAGTTTCCTACATAAATATGGCATAGATCCTTTCATTTCCTTCTATGAACAACCATTTTCAATGCCTCTGGTAAATTGAAAACATTATCTTTTGGTCCTCATTCCTACTGTTGTTCACAACATCATCTGGTATTTTAAACTACTCTGTGTAAATATCATCCCACAATGTACTCTTATCATAATTTATATGGAAATTGTGAGAATTCTTCATTCACTAATCATTTTTCACACTAACTTTTTCATCAAAACTACTTGGATGTGGTGAATTCTTACCTTGGATAACATATTGGTGTTACTGAACTGTTAAAGGTGAAACATAATTCTAGTGAGGCACTACTACCTTAAAATATAATTTTATCTTCCAGTATTCTATAATTTGTAAACATCAACTTATTTTACCTTGAGTTATAGATCTTTATATTTCAATTCTTCTGATGTTTTTTTTATTTTTTTCCTTCTAGCGATTCTTAATTTTATAGCTTTCTCTCCATCACATAAAAACCTTGGTTTTCTCATGAAAGAATTACGTGGAGTCTCATAAATAGTATAATTTATTCCCATTAATATCTATTAAATCAATCACAAAATTTTTTATATACTAATTCTGATAAATTAAATAAATTTCATTCCATTCATTAAAACCATTCACTTCAACTTCTCATCATTACCGATGGTCACACAATCCTTTCATATTTTTATGAACTTATTCAAACTTACTTCATTGTTGGGTTGTAATAGAAGAACATGAATCTATGATTCTCACACATATGATGGTTTCCCCAACCATGAGTATGAATTTATGGTGGATTTACTTTAAATATCCAGTCTACTTACATCGATAAAACTCAAAGGAATAATCCAACAATTGCATAGAAAAATGATCTTCTTCACAAACAAATTATACTCAATATAATACTAGTAATATGAATAACAAAAAATAACAAGGTTTTTCATAATGATATTATGATCCTCACCACCTAATATACAAATTTGTGTATATAAAACTCCCCTTCCAAGATTTATAATCAATTACAAAATATTCAGAAACCACCCACTCTTCAAATTCTATATTTTCAAAGACATCAAAAACTCCTTGTATTCTCCCTAATATTAAATGTGTTTATCTAAACATATATTTTATTCTTTATAGAAAATAATGTTTTCTATCCGCTAAATAATTTGATCTTATAAATTAAAATTTGATTTTCTAACCAACATAAACTTAAAATACGTCAAATTCATCCATTAGATCATCCATATTTAGATATTTTCAATTGATATCCATTTAGATTGTAAGTGGTTGTACGAAGAACTAGAAAATACTAATAATAATAATTTTATGCTGTAAATTCTATTTAAATTTATAAGTTACTCACTAATAATGATGTGTATAACTTCAGTTTGATTTCACAAGTTGGTTTTTACACTGGTTACATAAATCCACTAGATACATTGTTATGTGATTTTATATTTAATGGGATAATATTAATTTTTCTCTTCTAAAAACCCTTTTTTTAATTTAAAAAACCTTATAACTATAAGATGATTAATCTAATCATGAAACACATTACAACATGAAATTTAATTTTATACTGAATAGTTCCATTATTCCGCAAACAACCACACACATCTATTTCATTGTCTGATCACTGTAACATGATCTCACCTATTATTTTAAAGAAAGAATAGAATAATTATTGAATCATTATTTTCAGTTTGGATGCCTAGCTAATTATAGGATAGCTTTATCTATTTGTCTGTTTGGAAAAAAACCTTTTTCTAGTGATTTTAATATTAGATAATTGGTTATTATTTAAAAGAAATCACACTTAAAACAATCTTAAATTCATGTTATTGGGATTGGATCCGATTTGTTTTTGGGATTTTCAAATGTATTTTTTGGTTTCACTCATGTACAAACATCTAATGTATTTATTTGTTAATTCTTTAACTCTTGTTCTTTTCTGAATCAATTATTTATATAATTGATGTTTGTGTATGTGCATACACACATATAAACAGTTTATATGTGTTAGATATTTAATTACAATCTAAATGTATAAATTATTTGATCAATATTATTTATTCTATTTTCATTATGCTATATAAATAAGTCCTCAAAGTATTGAATCTAAGGCTCATTATTGTTCTTAATTGTATTTTAATATATTATTTTGTAAGATTTGATAACTTCCCAAAGAGGTTTGGTATCCCTGTGTATTTGTTTCATCTCTATCCAAATTTTCCTTAGACGGTGGCTCTATTGGTTAATAAGTTTTAATGATATGAGTTTTTTATAATTTAAATATGATATTTAAATTATTTTATTTCTATTAAATATAGATATGGATAAGAGTTTGATTTATATGCCTGATAGTTTTTAAGCTAAATATTATTGAGGGATTAAAAGATTTATGGATATGGACAGTGGATTTCAAATTGATTTTATTAGTTGCACATGCAGAAAATGAGAAATCAAATATATCTTCATATGAGATAATGTTATAGAACATCTATTTTTTAATGGATTTTTGAAAAAATATATGTCACAGAAACCTCATGGAGAAGTGAATATTTCACATCACCAATATGAAAGTATTCATATGGATTTTGATTCAAGAATAGTTGACCCAATGAATATAATTCTCAATGATATGATGCATCAATTTTGACTTGAAGACAGTAATGTCGTAAATGATGATGTTAGAGGGTGTAATCCACATTCTACTAAATATGGAGAATAATTGAAATTATTTTAAATTTTAAATGATGTGAATACTAAATTATATCATAGATTCACTAAATATAGTAAATTATCTTTCATCATTGAATTGTTACACCTGCAGGCCTTGAATTAGTGGGAAAACATCTCATTCAGCATGTTATTGGTATTATTGAAGAAGTTACTCCCTAATGGAGAAAATATTCGAAATATATTCTATCAAGATCACAATTTTCCCGAGGACCTTGGTTTTAAATATGAGACAATTGATGTGTTCCAAAATAACTGTATATTGTTCAAAAAAGATAATGTTCAATTCAATACTTTAACTATTTTATATTCATCTAGGTGGAAGACCAATGAGATTAATCAAGTTGGTTATATTCTTCTTGGAAGGGTCTTGATTTAATGGAAACAAGTTACCGATAAGCATATGCATTATTTCCCACCAAAACAAAGAATAAAGATATTCTTCAGGTTAGTTAAAATATCTAAATTTGTGACATAAAATTTTGATAAAAATAATGTTGTTGATAAATAAACTCACCTGAGAGATTCTTTGGTATCGACATAGTTTGATCAAAGACACTGAGATTTTTCCTAAGATGATTGTAATTTTGGACTGGGTTTGGAAGAAGATGGTTTTAACCTATTTATATCTATGGTTGGTTTGACACATAATACTTGGAAAGTGGTTTTGGTTTCTTATAACCTTACCCCATGGGTATGTATGAATAATCTATTTTTGTTAGTTTTAACTCAAGTTGATGGAATGAGAAGACTTGGTGATAAAATCGATGTTTATATGAAACATTTGATTGATGAGCTGTAAGAATTTTTTAGATATGGTGTAATGAATTTTTACTCAACATATAATGAAATATTTAATCTTTAGACCGTTTTTTATCGACAATTAATGACTTCCTAGATTATGCTAACTTATCAAGTTGGAGTACAAAAAGAGAATTCACCGACCCTTACTATAATAAAATTAATAAATCTATATTGAATAATAATTATAGAAAGTGGGAATATATAGGCCATAGATGATTTATTCCTCTATTCCAAAGGATAAGAAAATACATCATGTCTTTTGATGGGAATAGAGAGCATGGTCAATCACCACAAATAATTTCCGAGGTTCAAATTCCTGCACAACATGACTAAGAAAACATTTGTACAATGTATGATTTCTAGGATTTATTAGCTTCTTCATTTCCTTATGTTCTTAATTAAAAGAGACAAAAAAAATAAATATTGGAATATGTAGAGTATCTTCTTAGATTGTACTTATTGGAAAGATAATATTTTAGGACATAATTTGGAGGTGGTTCACATTGAAAAAAATGTTTGTGATAATATATTGTGCGTTATTTTAGGATTCAATGGGGAATCAATGGATAGTGCCAATGCTCAACATGATTTGAAATAAATGGGATTGAGAACATATTTATATTTCCATCTGGGGGATAGTAATCTGACATACATTCCTATATAAGAGTACACAATGAGTAAAAAAGGGAAAAACATTTCTATCAATTTTTGAAGACCATCAAGGATCCAGATGGTTATTTCCCCAATATTTCTAAGTGTTTCAATATGATGATCATGGAATTGTAGATGTTTAAAATCCATGTTAATCATATTCTGATTCAACAATTTATCCTAATTACAAGTCGTGATTTCTTAACTACCTAGGTTGTTGAGTATTTGATTGAAGTTTCTAATTTTTCAGACAACTTGTTTGAATGAATCATCACATGAGTTATTTGAGAAAGTAGTAAGATAAAATTGAACATTCCATATATCACCTAGAGAAACTATTTTTCCATGTTTTTTGTTTCATGGTCAAATTAACAATGCATTTAACTAGTGAATTCATTTCTGGTGGTCCCATACAATTTAGGTGGATGTTTCCAATAGAGAGATACTTAAATAATTTGAAATGGTATGTGCATAAAAATCTCATTCAGAATATTCAACTTCTAAGGGATATTTTATGGATGGGTGCACTGATTGTTTTCTTAATATATTTGTGAGGTTTATAAAATGTTAGATAAACCCTCTCAGAATGACGATTCTTCAATTGGAGAAGGGATAACATTTGATAAGCTAAACGATGAGTGGGTTCAAGCTCATTGATATGTGTTGTTCAACACTCAATCAGTTATGTCATTGATATAGTAAGTTGTGTATTGATCAATTATATATTATATTTCTATATTTATTATATTAATGAACTTATATTGTGTTATGATTGAGGATGAATATTGCTAAGTTGAAACATTAAAGGCCCCATGCAACAAATCATCAAATCCAAAAACATCATTTCAACACATATCATGAGTAGTTGAAGACTCACATATGTATAAATAATTGATTTAATATTTTCATAGAGCACCTAAATTGTAATTTAACAATCTTTTAACCATTAAATTATATGAAAATTATATATTCACAATATGAGTGATTTAAGTACTCATAATGTGAGAGAAGAACAAAACCAACTAGTTGATGACCCATTTATTACAAATCGCCACTACATGTCTTTGGATGATAACAAATTCTGATTCTGTATTAGATATTTCAATGTGAATCGATCCATATAGAACAACGGTCTTTGTTATTAATTTATTGATTTGGGTTATTATTATGGATTTCTAAGGGATATTATTGAGGTTATTTATGGTCACGGATTAAAGCACATATTGTTAATGTGTTATTGGGTCGATACGATTCTTGGTTAATAAGTTTATAACTTCCAATTTACATTAGTAAACATTAAAAATATTCCATATAAATATGATCAAGTAAGAAAATAGTAATTCATACTGACATTATAGACAGATCAAGTTCACTTTTTCGGTATATATTATAATTGGAAATTTGTGGGGGAAATTTCATGAAGAGGTTTTTTGTTATGATTGACCTATATGAACTTGATATTGTCGCCTTCTTGATAAAAAAAATGACCAAAAAACTATAGCTATATGAGAATAATATATGCAGTGGGATAGAGAGACAATTTAAGGAGATATAGTAGAATTGTATGATCAATGAAATATTGTAATTTTTCTCCCAATTAATGTTTGTAAAAAAATATGAATTATATGTATATAAATTTCTTGATTTAACTATATAATATTTTTATTTATGTTGGTATGTCACGTGGTGGTCAAAGTGGTTCACCTGATATTGTCAGTATGTATGTTTTCATTTTTTAAAATTAATTTAATTTAATTTTTTGTAAGTATATTTCCTAATATGTTACTATTTTTTAATTTAAAATTAATTTGTTGGTAATTACCTTAATAATTTATATTTATAAACATCTGATGCTTCTTCCACCAGATGAAGGGTCCTTGTAGAGGGGTTCAATACTTTAACTCTAGACCCCAATTGGTTGTGTTATTTTATGACACCTTTCATCTAGTTGGAGAAGGTGTGAGTGTATTGATTCGTTTGTTTGGGAATATGATACGAGACCCACATAGATTCCCTCTCATGACTCATGATAGTAATTAATTCCCCTAGGATACAATTTAAAAATTATAGAGGGAGATTCAGGTAAATTCAATGCTTAATTTTTTATGGTATTATTATTATTGTTATAGCATCAACTAACTATTTTATTAATAGGATAATTTGACATCCTATCCAGATGAGTTTTAGGAAGTATGTATCACCGAATGATGAAAATTATGAAATTTTTACAGGGGAATGGTTAAGATATATCACTAGATTCCATTTGGGGGTGTGATATACATTTTTTGGTGAGTCACTCTAGGAATTCCTCCCAGGAAAATGGAAGGATTTAGTTTTGTTTTGGTCGATTGAGGAAATGTTTGTAAAATTTATTACTTTTAATATAAAAATGAATGATTTTTAATAATTTTATTAACTAAATTCATTGAATGTATATTGAGTCTACTCGATATTCCCATAATCATGTGATATATGGCATGCCTTCCAGACTGGGTACTCGATATGTGTCACAACTGAGACAGGACGTAAGTTTAGAATTTACTGTTAATTTTTAAATTAAAAATATTGTAGTATAACATGAATATAAATATGTATTTGGTGGACCCCTTTATTATAGTTACACCAGCACAGTGAGCCAACTGATCGAATCCCAATATGGGTAAGGACTCATCAGGAGGGTTATCCTGATGCTGTCTGTGTTATAGTAAGAAAAATATTTAGTAAAAAATGAATTTTTATTTCATATAAATTATTAATATTTAATAATTAATTCATTATGTATATTCTATAAAATCATTTTGATGCTGATTTAGTAGATCTTCCATATGCGAAATGTTGTAGAATTGTCTACAAAAATGAGATATTTTAGTATGCCGTGGGGTGTGATTGTCATGGTCATTCTTTAGATTATGGCATTGGTGTCCCAAAAAATGAAGTTGTTAGAGAATAGATGATGGGTGTGTGCAATGATATATGGATTTGTACACAGACTGAGATAGATTCCACCATGCATGTTATGCTATGAAATATGGATGACTGGTTTAAGTAGCAATGTGCATAGTATAAAGAGATATTATTATATATGTCAGCATGTATCATTGAAGTAATGATGCATTATCCTATTTATGGTACAAAAATGGAGCCAGAGGTAAAAAAGAAAATAAACCATACTCAAATTGACTTTATTTTTATGATTAAGATACATAATAATTATTTATATTATAGGCTCCAGATATAGCTATTGGAAATCATAGTGAGTTTATTGGTGATCCAGTTGAGGATGAACCTCATGTATGAGATAATTTATATTATCATTTTAATATTATACATGAATTAGGAATTAAAAATTATTCTCAAACCTTTAGTTATATTAAAAATATTTGTGTTTTATTGTTTTAATTATTTTTATTTAATTGATTCTTTTAATGTTTACTTGATTTATAATCATGATATATTACACAACACATTATTTATTTAATATTAATCATTATTTAAATTTAATTTGATGGTCTATCTATTTTGGTCTCAAGTGATTGTATAGAAAGATAATATAGTCAGTTAAGTAACAATGAAAATTTATTCATTTGGTATGTTAAGTAATTATGAAATTTATTTCATATGATCTGTTAAATAATCATGAAATATTAGTCCAAAAGTCAATTTACCTAATGTTAACAAACATAGGTACTGCATGTAAATTTATAAGATAAGTCAAATAGGCATAGTATAATTCCATTTTAAATTTTCAAAAAGATTATAAAGGATCCATAATTTCATAAATAAATCATTAATAAATAGTTGAGATAAATCCTTACGGATCAATATTTCTTATTAATAAATTTTATTTATTATTGGGACAAATTATTGATTAGATTTTTGGTTTTATACCTATAAAATATAGTGTGGATTTTGATAATAATTGTTAATCAATAAATTCTTGATGAAATGTTTTTTCCAAAAATACCAGTAATTGATCAAATAAGTTTAGTTATTGACTAAATCACATCTAATGAACTGTTATACATTATTGGATATAACATGTGGTAGAGATGTGCTGATTAATATATCACATTGAATAAATAAAGATTATATTTTCATGAATATGGGTACATATACTATAATTATTTCATGAATATTGGAATTATAAAAATCAGATTACACATGCTAGAATATTGGGGATGTGTTCAAATCCAAATTTGGGGTGATCTTTTGGAAAATATAGAATTAATCCAGTGTATAACAAGAAATAGTTGACCATTTTTTATCTTAAAGTAAAAAATTTAAAAACCTTGAATTAATTTTTATTATTCATGTGGATTTTTTATAATGATTAAGATAGAGTGTATTTCATGATTATTATGAGTGATCTAGGTGTCGAAGACAAGTATCAATGATGTTCAGACTGTTTTAGAAGATTGTTAGATAATTTTATACCATATTTGACTATAGAATACCATGGAAGATTGATTGATCAACCTGTTAAAGGAGCACTATAAATATATTTTCATATAATAGACATGCATTGGTATGAAATCCTAAAGGGAAATCTATATTTTTTGAAATAGATGATGAAATTTGTGACATTGCTGGATCTTACCATCTTGATTTTGTAATCTATTATCTACAAAATGTCAGTGCAGAAATCTGAATATAGAGGCTGAAATATTTGATATGTTATAGAGATAATAAATATGTGGTACCAATTAAAGCTATTATCTTGAGAATATAATTATATAATTAGATCATATTTTCCATAATTTTCATTTCTATTTATAAAATATTAGTAAATGGAAATTTTCCACAACACCTATTGGATCTACTCACAGAAAACATTCAAAGGTATTAAACATGATGATTCTGTTGAAAATGAGTTTGGGTCTCTCAGACAAGATCACATACTGATTTAAGATGAGTTGGATGGTAGGTAATCTCTCATAGGGCAATATGTACCACTTCAACCCTCGACGTCTTCTATCTCTTTTGTTAATAAATAATTGAATGAGTTTAAAACCGATTGGATGAATGTGATGAAGTAAATCTTCCTTGGTTTTGCAACTTATATTGAACCTAGTAGAGAGGGTAAAATATCACGTATAGAGTCCCATGTAATTTCTCACTTTCGATAAATTATATTTCTCAAGATAGTTCCAAAGAATAATGAGACTAAGCTTTTAATACCTATATATGGTGGAAAATCAAATTTTTATTCTACATAATACTCTTTCTTTAACCACTGATCCTAATCCACAACATTATACAACAAAAGAAAAACATACCATGGATCCAAGATCAATTCAAGACCCAAATGAAAATTTTAAAGTTTTAATGCCCTTTAAAAACATGTGGGGCATCAAAACTAACTGAACTATATCTGAATTATATGGCATCAGATGGAAACAACCATGTAGTGAATTGTAAAATAATGGAGTAGACAGTACATCGATCAAAGGTATTGTTTGTCCGGGATGATGTAAAACACACTTTTAGTGTCATAAAATTCCAAAATGTGTGATTAATAGCTAGATATATAGAAAAAAGCCTAATAATGACTTGAAATCATAGGAACACCATTTAATTTTTATTTATTATGTGTATTAGAAGAATACATGTCAATCAGACATGCGATATTCCTAGAACGATTGAATATACTGCTATTAATGGTTTGACGCCTTTTTAAAAGATGTGTTTATTGTTAAAAACCAACTAAATGACATATGAATGTCATGAAATGAGATGAAAACAATTATAGAGTGAATTGTGAAATGGTTGAGTATTTATAATGTCAATCAGAGTTTGTGTTTTCATAAGAGGATGAAAAAACTCTTTTATTGTCATAAAACATAAAAACACGCATTTAATGGTCAAATACCAATAAATGACCTCAGAATGACTTGAAATCAAAGGAAACTCATCTTATTTCTATTTAGGGCGTGTACATGGAGAAGACCCATCAATCAGTAGTGTATTCTCCATGGAATGACTGAATATGAAGTTTTTAAAGGTTTAACACCCTTTAAAACACATGGGGGACCTACCGAACGACCTTTGACTATGATGAAATGAGACAAAAACAATAATAAAGTGAATTATGAAATGGGGCATCAGACGGTACTTCAATCAGATGCGTTATTTTTCTAGAAAGACCAAAAACACACTTTCAGTATTATAAAAGTTCTAAATGTGTATTTCACAATCAGATATATCAAAAATTACCTCATAATGACTTGAAATCATAGTAAAATTGTACTGTTATTATTTTGGACACGTATGAGTAGACAAAACATGAATCGAACATGTGGTATGCTCGAACCTACCAAATATGAAGTTTTTAAATCTTTGACCCCTTTAAAAAGGTGTGTTTGGGGGTTATGGCCAACCAAAAAACATCTAAATGCAGTGAAATCAAACAAAAAACAATGCTAGCATAATATTTAAAATTTTAACGTAGATGAAATGTCAATCTGAGTTGATGATTTCTTGAGAGAGCTGAAAACACACTTTTAGTGTCATAAAACACTAAAATTCATGATTAGTGGTCCCATCAATAGTAAACAGCATTAGAATGACTTTAAATCATAGGAAAACATCTTTTAATTGTTTTTTCATGAAAAAGGATATGAAACATCAATCATTTGTGTAGTCTTCCCGTAATGAATGAATATTCAATTTTTAAAGTTTTGATGCCCTTTAAAATTACATATGGGGTCAAAGACAACCAAAAAAACTATAAATGCTGTGAAATCAAATGAAAAGAACCGTATAGTTAATTGTGATATGTTCAAGTAGAAGGTATGAGAATTGGAGGTTCAGTTTGTCTAGGATGATGGAAAACACACTTTTAGTGTCATAAAACACCAAAGATGCGTTTAATGGTCAGATATATAGAAAAAGTCCTTAATATGATTAGAAATCATAGTAAAATCATCATATTGTTATTTAAGATGTGTAATAATAGACTTAATGTTAGTTGAATGTGTCATCTGTCTTGAACTATCAGATATGCAGTTTTTAAAGGTTTGACACCCTTAAAAAAGGTGTGCTTGGGGGTTAAAACCAACAGAACGTAGTGAAATTAAATGAAAAAAATACAACAGTGAATTATGATATGTTCAGGTAGATATAACATCATTAGGAGGTTTTTTCCGAGTATGATGAAAACTAAAGATGCACTTTTAGTGTCATAAAGCACCAAAACATGCGTGTAATGGTCATATCTATAGCTAATGACCTCAGAATGACTTGAAATAATAGGAGAAAAAATTGTTATTAATAATGAAATGTAAGATAAGAAGAAAGTTCAATCAGATGTGAAGTCTATGTGGAACAACTAAATATGTGGTTTTCAAATATTTGGTTCCCTATAAAAAGGTGTGTACGGGGGGGTGGGGGTCAAAATAGCTAAAGTACCTCCAAATTCTATGAAATTAGACAAAAAATGATGTTATAATGAATTTTGAAATGGTTAAGTAGCTGTTATGTCCATCGGAAGTTCCATTTGACTGTGATGATGGAGAATACACTATTGGTGGCATAAAATACAAAAACATGCATTTAATGGTCAGATGCATAAAAATGGCCTTAGAATGACATGAAATCACAAAAAAACTGAGTTATTATAATTCATGATGTGTAATAGTAGAAGACACATCAATTGAATGTTTAGTTTTCTTAGAACAACTAAATATGTGTTTTTTTAAAGGTTTGATGTCCTTCAAAAAGGTACGCTAAAGGGTCAAAACTAGATGATCAACCTTCAAATTCTATGAAATAAGACAACACAAATTGTGGAGTGAATTGTGAAATGGTCGAGAAGACATAACATCAATCTGAGATGGCATATTTCTAGATGGATTGAAAATGAACTTTTAGTGTCATAAAACCAAAATGTGCCTTTAACATAATGATCCATAAAAAATGACCTCACAATTACATGAAATAATAGGATAAATATTTATTTTTTATACATAACATGTATGATAAGACGACCTGTAAAAAAGATGTGTGGTCAGCATTATATGAATGAATATGTGGTTTTTAAAGATTTGATTCCATTTAAAAAGGTGTTTCTAGTGGTTAAAACTAGTTAAACAACCTATGAATTCCATGAAATCAAACAAATACAACCATTGAGTGAATTGTTAAATGGTCTAGCCGACAATACATCTATCGAAGGTGTCATCTGACCACGATGATTAGAAACACACTTTTAGTGACATTAAACACCATAATGGGAGTTTAATAGTCTAATCCATATAAAATTACCTCATAATGACATTAAATCCTGGTTAAACCCTCCTATAATTATTATTATTTTTTGAGGAAATGACATGTCAATCGAACATATGGACTTTGTTGGAACAATTGAATGTGTGGTCTTTAATGATTTGACACCCTTTAAAAGGTACTTATGGGGGGTCAAAAGCAACTAAACGACATTGAAATTCTATTAAATCATACAAAAACAACCATTTAATGATTTTTTAAATGGTCGAGCAGAATAAACATCAATCTGAGATAGAGTTTACTTGAGAGGACCGAAAAGGGACTTTTAGTGTCCTAAAACACCAAAAATGTAACTAAACAGTCATATCCATATAAAATGACCTTATAATGAATTAAAATCATGGTAAAACCATCTTACTATTATTATTTATTTTTAAGAGAATACAAAATGTCAATTAGACATGTGGTCTATACAAACTGAAAGAATATGTGGGTTTTAAAGATTTGTATTCCTTTAGAAAATGTGTGTTTGGTGGTCAAAACTAGTCGAACGACATCATTATTATTGAAATTAGATTAAAAAAAGTGTGGAGTGAATTATTAAATGATAAATTAGAAATAATTTTAGTTTTATTTAACTTTTTTATGAGATGATGGAAAACACACTTTTTTTGTCATAAAACACAAAAATGGGTGTTTAACAAACAAATCCATATAAAAAACATGGGAATGACTTTAAATCATAGGAAGAACATATTATTATTATTATTTGGGACTTATAAGATCATATTAAACATCAATCAGACCTATGATTTGCATAAAATGACTAAATTTTTCATTTTAAAAGATTTGATGGCATTTAGAAAGGTGCATCTAGGGGACTGAACCAGAAGAAAGACCTATGAATGCTATGAAATCTGAAAAAAACAATTTTGGTGTGAATTTTGAAATGGTCATGAATAATAAATGTGAATCGGAGCTGGAGTTTTCCTGGTTGGACCAAAAATGCACTTTTAGTGTCATAAGACACCAAGATAGGTGTTTAATAGTCTAATCCATAGTAAATGGCCTGGAAATGTTATGAAATCACCAAAAAATCGACTTATCATTTTTCATGATGTATATGATCTTATGATTTGTCAATTGGAAGATTTATCTTCTCAAAATATCTAAATATGTGGTTTTTTATGATTTGACATCATTTTAAAAGGTGCGTCCGGGGGGGGTTAAAACCAGTCGAACAACCTCTGAATGCTGTAAAATCATAAAAAACAAATATGATGTGAGTTATGAAATGGTCGAGCATATGGAATGTCATTATATGATGGTGTTTTCCAAGGATTACTGAAAATTCACTTTTAGTGTCCTAAAACTCCAAAACATGAATTTAACAGCCAGATCCAAATAAAACATCTTCAGAATGACTTAAAATCATAATAAATCTATATTAATATTATTCATGACGTGTGTTAGTAAATAACGCATCAATAGGACACGTGTTCTATGAGGTACGATTGGATATGCGTTTTTTAATGATTTTATACCCTTTAAATTTGTATATTCAGTGGTTAAACTAATCTAACAACATATGGATTCCATGAAATCAAATGAAGAAACTGTGGTGTGAATTGTGAAATGGTCGAGCAGACGGTACATCTATCGGAGGTGTCATTTTACCATGATTATGGAAAACACAATTTTGGTGTCATGAAACACCAAAATGGGAATTTAATGATGAAATCCATAGAAAAAGACCAAAAATTAAAGAAAATCACAATAAAGTTATCTTAGTATTATTCAAGATGTGTATAAGAAGGTAGAATGTCAATAAAATATGTGGTCTGCTCAGAATGACTGAATGTGTGGTTTTTAATGATTTAACACCCTTTAAAAATGTTCATCTTTGGGTCAAAAACAAACAAATGATATTTGAATTCTATTAAATTAGATGAAAAAACCATAATTTGAATTTGGAAATGGTCATGTAAAAAAAAACTTCAATCCGGGATGGAGTTTTACTGGGAGGATATAAAACACACTGTTATTGTCATAAACAAAAAAAACACACGTTTAATAGTCAAATCCATATAAAATGACCATCTAATGAGTTGAAATGACAGGAAAACATATTATTATTTCTGATGTGTAAGAGGAGACAAAATTTCAATAGTATGTGTGGTATATGCTAGAAAATAGAATATGAGGTATTTAAAGACTTGACATCCTTTAAAAAGTTTGTTCGAGGGTCAAAATTAGTCGAATGGAATTTTAATGCTATAAAATCATACAACAACACACATGCAATGAATTTAAAAATTGCCAAGTAGACAGAACACCAATCTGATTAGGTGTTTTCTGGAGAGGATCGAAAATTTCCTTTTAGTTTCATAAAACCCCAAAACGGGAATTCAACAGCCAAATACATATCAAATTACCTATGAATGATTTTAAATCATAACATAATTGTATTATTATTATTATTATTTATGACATGTTAGATAATATCTCACCTCAATCAGACATTCATTCTGCATGAAATGGCTGAATATTTGGTTTTTAAAGAATTATAGCCCTTTAAAAAGGTGTGTCTCTGATCAAAACTAGCTGAATGACCTTTGAATGCTATGAAATCAGATGAAAATAATTTTAGAGTGAATTTTAAAAAGGTCAGGTAGATGAAATGTCAATCTAAGCTGACATTTTCTTGGGAGAACAGAAAATTCAATTTTACTTTCATGTTTTTTGTTATTCTTGTCTGTATTCATTGAGAGGTTTTACATTAAAATATGATGACTTGGGTGATAATATACTATGTTTCAATCATCAAATGTGGGGTTCTTTCTAGAGCTATTTTTTTAACATAAAGTTATAGTGGATGTATCTTCCTATAGTATAATAATAAGGTGGTGGGACCCAATAATTTCCTCCACATTGAGGCCCCAGTCTTCGTCATCCCCTTGTCTTGATCGTCAATATCATCCAACACCTCTTCCATAGTCACTATTTCCATTAGGAAGTCAACAACTGTGTAAATAAATTATTCATTGCCTTCCATGACTAAGCATGTAACTCCCCGACTGTCATCACTGCCCTGTCTCCATCCACTCGTGTTTTTTCCTTATTTTAGCATGCAAGGTCCAAACATCTTTATTAGGGGTTCAGTGGAGTAGATCCAGGTGATCAAGATAATACTGTAATATATCCAATGGGGTGAGTACCTGCTGCTATCATGTCGTGACGTGGATGTAAAATGACTCTTCTAGTTGTACCGCCCGACACAACCCTTCCATGTCATGTATAGGATCAGGCACTTTTTTTGCTCTATCTCCATAACCTCAACCAATTCCTACATTAATTCCCTTCAATTCATTATTTTATTTTATCATTATTTTTAAATTAATCTATAATTTTAATTATATTCAAAAAGTCATCTATTAAATTTTTAAAAACTATTTTTTTCATAAAATTCATCACTAATTGAAATGTTTAATTTTAACTTCGATCCAAATAACAGTAATTCTAACTACTTGGTTGAGGCCTCAAAAAATAGAAAAATAAAAAAAATTGATATTTTAAACAATTATCATGTTATTTAATGTTTATAAACTCACACAATATAATATTAAGGATCATAATTTATCATTACCCTTCAATTTAGATCTAGATATTATATTCCTCACTACTATAATATTAGTTTAAAAATAACCCCTTTATAAAAATGCTAATAAAGGTATATTTTTATCTCTGCATTTTAAAAATTGGTCATAAATGATTCACTTTATTAGTATTAAAAACAAATATATCATAGTTTTTTAGTGTTGATAAAATGTATCCTTCACGAAAAATACATATATAATTAAATATCATACATTAGTATATTAATAAATTTATATTTATACTGATTCAATATATTTACATAAATATTATTTATATAATACCAAATAAGTAATTAAAATTAATATATAATATATTTAATAAAATATGATTTATAAAATAATTACTATTGAATATTAGTTAAAAATATTCTAATTTGTATTGAGTAATACACTTTTAATTAAAATATGGTTATAAAAATAATAAATTTATTAAAATTATAACAGAATTTGAAGATACTGATGGGGTTCAACCTGCGTTTCATGGGAAGTTTTTTAGATATGAAGATATCAATTTTTTTAAATTAAAATGGTGGATGCCTCTCTATATCTACAAGTTGGTTTCCATGGGAACATTTTATATCTTTTTACACTCTATTTAATAGGTAGATTAGTAGGAAAGAAAAATAGAGATTTTTAGTTGGAATTTTTTTGAGCAGCTAGGTAGAAGATATGAGGATACGTAGGGGAGAGGATAAAACTCCATCAATGACATGAGCGTAGGAGGCGGTAGCATGTAGTGGGCAGCAGCGAGAGGCACCAAGCATGGGGTGTGCAACAACTTATTTAAGTTTCTTCATCAATTTCATGTGTTCAGTTTTAATCTCCTAAGTGTGGTGTCTTTTCATGGGATTATTACCAAAGAGGTGACCGAGGCTTATTAGGGTGTTGGTTTTCATACATGATTTCCTACATTGTATTTGTAATTCATGTTCAGTTCTCTTATTTCATTATGTTAACTCTTTGATTTTTATTAGATTTTTAAATTTTCCTCATGGTTTGATAATTCTTTAAATTAAAAGTATTTTCCATGTTGAAATCTATATCCCCATTTATTTTTTACTTTTATTTCTATGCTCTGTTTTCATTGGCGATTCCCACAATTATTATTGATGTGACTGAGTTATTATCCTCATACTAGTCCCTTAAAACCCAACAACAGGTACCCAAGGAGGCTATCAATATTTTTTGATTAAATATGAATGACTTGGGCCCTGGGATTTCGGGCTACATTAAACTATTTAACAAGAAAATTGATTTTTCAATTTGGAAGCAGAGTTAAAAATATTTTGGTTTGTTAGAAGATAATAAAGGCATTGAAGAAAAATTAGATAAACTAAGGTAGATGGGTGGTAGTGATTCATAGGATATGATATATTTAGGGAAAAGTAAAATTAAAATGTATTTATCTAATAATATTCTATGGGAAGTGATTAATCTAACAGATCCAAAGAAGATTTGGGTGAAACTTGAAAGCAGGTATATATTAAAATCCCTCAAAAATCATTTATATATTACGAAATGATTGTATAATTTTCGAATTATAGAAAATGTAGATTTAGGTAATCATTTGGATGAGTTCAAAAAACTTCTAACAGATCTGTATTCAGTGGCAGTCAAGATCAATGAAAAAGGTAATGCGGTACATAATGAAATGGAATAAGAATACAAAATGTTTCTTCTTTTGGGTTCATTTCCTGATTCATATGATAATTTCATCACCACACTATTGTTCAGGAAAGACACACTAATGTTGTATGATGTGATTTCATTATTTTTTATGAATGAGACTTGGAAAGGGACTATTGATGGATAATCTTTAGGTAATAGAGGTACTCTAGTTGTGGTAAATGAATGGGGTAATCAAATAGGTTGATCAAAAAATAAGAAGAAAGTTAAAATAATTATTGTGTGATAAGAAGTGTCATGTTTATGTAAACTTCTATGAATTATAAAAACATTAAGGAAGAAAATAAGGTTCACAACACCAATTATGAGGATACTTGTGTAATTCTTGTTCAGTCTGAGGGTGATTTACTTTGAGTGGTCATTGATTATCATAGTTCAGATATGTACACTGAATGGGTGGTTGATTTAGAAGTTTCATACCATATTTCACCAAAATGGGAAATATTCTTTTCATACAAAGAAGGTGAATTTCGTAGATTGAAAATGTGGAATGAAGACTATATTGATGTCATTGGTGTTAGTGATATTTATATCACTATGAATGTGGAATGTGAAATGACACTGAGGTATGTGCAACATGTGCTTCGTATATGCCATAATTTTTTTATCTACTTTTACTCTTGATACTTCTGTATTCATGAGTTGTTTTACTGGTGTAAAATGGATCCTTTACAAAGGATTGATGGTTTATGTACAAGAAATAATGAATGAAATTCATTAAAACAAAAATTTAAAGGTGTGAAGTGATTGACCAATGTAGATTCAAAGGGGACTTCATCATATTTGTTATGAAGATGATCATCATGCATGAGTTGAAAACCATTCACTATGATGAAGAAGGTTTGGAAGCTGAAGAATGTCGGGTTAGGTGTTTTAGGTCTTACACATAATTCTTTTACTTCAGAGTGTTCTACTATTGAACAAATAATTAAAATAAAATATTAGGGTTACGCACTGAAAGTTTCATATGACTATGAGGATATTGATTAGAGGGAGAAATTAATTCTTGTAGGTGCTCTATATAATTAGGTGATCAAAATTATTTGGGATCTAGATATTGTTGATTCTATTATTTACAGTGCAGATACAGATATGATAAAGACTTCAGCATTTAGATTTCTTTTAAAAATGAAGATTTTAGGTTTTTGTCAGAGATGTAAAAGAGGGATGTCATATTTTCTGCAGAGGATGATGGTTGGTGCAATACCAACTAGTTTTCATTCCAAATTAGAATTTTGGTTTTGATGTCTCAAGTTGATTATATGAATGTATATATTGATGAGGTTCATCCCACTTTTCATGCGTGGTTTTTTTTATATTTGAAAATATAATTTTTTTTCAAATTCAAATTGTGGTCGCCTCTCCTTCTCTAAATGTTTGTTTCCATGGGAATATTTTATATATTTTTTATTCTATCTAATAGATGTGGAAGTAAGTATTAAAAATATATATTTGGAGTTGAAAAGTTTGTGGCCATTGTGGTAGCATATATGGGGATATGCAGAGGATAGGAGAAAACTACAGTAGAGACTTGAGTGTAAGAGCCATCAGCATGTAGTGGGTTGTAGTGAGCAGCACCAATCATGGGGTTCATGATGTCTTATTTGGGGGGGGAAACAATGTCATGTGTTTCTTTAATCTCTGAAGGGATAGATCTTGTCATGGGACTATTATGAGAGTGGCAGTATAGGCGCATCAAGGTGTTTATTTTCACACAAGTTTTCTATGTTGTATTTTCAATTCCTATTTGGGATTCTACTTTGACTATTTTCACTCTATGACTCTTAGTGTATTTTTTAGAGCTACCTCATGGTTTTTTAATCCTTCACATTGTATTTTTCCACTTTAAAATATGTGTCCCAAGTTATGTTCTTATTTTATTTTCATGCTCAATTTTCATTAGAAATTATCATAATTATTGTTGTCATATGTGAGTTATTATACTTATTCAAATCCACTTTCGACCCAAAAAATTAGACTTGAACTTAAAATGGTCATAAATTTTGATATGGGTGCATGTTTGGACTCCGTAAGAAATTACATTGAGTCTTACAATTATATTTATAATATCTGGCATGGGAGGACCTAGAACCCTATATTTTATTCAACAAAATAGGTAGGTACTCTAAAAATATAATTTATTGTTATTTAAATATATACTCTATTAGTTATAAATGATTAAACATTATTCAAGGAGAAATAATGCTTCTAGTGACCTCATCTATGAAATTTATTAAAAAAATATGCACCCTTCATAAAATATAGTTAGACCATAAATGTAAATTTAAAAAACTATAACCAACTATGAAAGATGTTTTAGATTTAGTCAACCACCTAAGAATATTTCAAAAACACTTCCTTATGAAAGTAAAACTGGAAATCATCCTCATAATAATTTCAACATATAACTTCTATTTCAAAACATCCTTCTGATCATCAAAAATTGAAATAAAAAATGATTTAAAATTCAACTCTGAATTAAGTTTAGAAATACCATATTTATCCCTAATAATATCTAATTTGGATTGATTATATTCTTTCCTTAACTTCTTATTTAATTTCCCCACTCCAGTCACATATTCATCTATCTCTTCAAATGTTGTAGTCTAATATTCATCATTTGAAGAAAAATAATAATGATCATCTAAATTCAAAATTATAAGGGTTTCAAGAGTAACTTTTCACATGAAAAAAACTCATCTAGAAGGGGATTTTATATATAAATCAATTAACTTCTAGTTTTCATCACTATTTTCATAACATATATAAGATGAAAGATCTTCACTACCACTCCATGTATCAAAAGTAGCTTTCAAATATTTTTATCATTACTTTTATAGGATCTTCAATATTTCTTATCCTTTTTATTTAACCCTAAAAAATCCAATTTTATATGACCTAGTTTTTTTTCACTCATAAAAAATCACATCTACAGAGTCTTTTTTTCTACCAAACTTTTTACATCTATAATTATTATCATTATGATAATATTTAATTATTTTTTACCATTGTATTTTTCATATTCCATGTTTTATGTGAAAATATTCCTTTAATAAACAGCACATGAAAACTATTCAAATGACATTTAGAAGTAATCATTAAAGTACACTTCAAAGAACTAATAACTATAGAAGTAGTAAAATTAAGTACCACATCATTCCTACACTTCTACTTCTTAGTATATCATTTCGACCTTTTATCACACCACATCAACATTCTGATAAGGCCATCAAGGTCCATACTAAAAAAATATTTTCCATGAAAAAATGTTCTCTTATATTCCCACTCCTTCATATGTATGTTAATAATTTTCCCAACTAGATGCTCATCCATAATCTCCCTCTCACAAATAAATTACAATAAATTTTCCAAAATTATGAATCATTGATGCATCTATGAAATCAAATATCCTAAAAGAAAATAAAATTCCTAAAAATCACCTCACAACACCACTCTCCATGTATATAGTACTTTAAATGTTTCAAAAAGAGTAATCTCAAGTTTAATATAAATTTTAGTAGTATTATCACATGAGGATATCTGATTTTAAATATTCTATGTCATCAATGAAATAAAATTATTATGGACCTCATAATTCACTTGATACTCATACTTCTATTCATGATTAATGTTTGAAATTTATTTCTCTAAAAATCGTATAATTATTGTCTATCATCGGATGATGATTAAATCTAATATTTATCAAAAAAGTGATAATATAATCTCCTCAATACTCATAATAAACACTATCACATATTTTTGGTCTACTGAATTTACATTCTCTAATTTTCATACTGGTAATCCCAAAATAACTAAAATAATCTACTTTTTATTTCACATTAGTTTATGGAAAAATAAACTCACATAAAAAAGGTAAGATATACGATTGAATATGTAGAGAGAGCCTTAGATACCAAATGTTATCCTAGATATGGAAAATTAAATAGGGGAGGTGAATTTTAGTGTAATGTGAATTTATAAATTTTCTCCCATTCAAGATAATAAATTGACAAAAAGTTAAAAATTCTAAACTCATTAGGGTAAAAAAAAATTAATTAAAAATTAAATTTAGATGTTATAATCTATTTGAGTTAAACAAAGCAGTTAAAATAAGAAGAATATATAATTAAATAATGAATTATATTTTAAATAAAAATCAATGAAATTATAAAAATATATTAAAAATAATATAATTAGTTCTAACTAAAGGAAATCTATACATTTAATTCAATGTGGAATTAGAATCAATACCTACATTCAAGATATACAAGTACTATTACCATATAACTTCTTTAATCAATCATCATGGAAGATAAAAGTATTATCCTCTAGCTTCTTCAAATGGCATCATTAGAAGTAACAACTCTATAACCATAATCCTCTTTGATCACACTGATTGGAATCAATTTCTATCCTTCGTCTTTATTTTACTAGAATTTCATAAGCATATATTTCAATCCCCAAAATATTATTGATCACATTCAATAAAAATAAAATGATTAAAAAAATAAATCATAGATCTTTTACAATTTAAAATATTATAACCATAAGCTCTAAGAACACTCTTGAAAATGCTTTAAAGTGAAATCTCTCAGACACTAAGGTAGTGTTAAAATAAAAATTGAATATGTTCTAGATATTATAATTTTTTCCCCTCAAATCCTCTTTTCCTATTTATATGTATTGATGTAATGAACTTTAATAGTAAACTTTGAGTTCTTCATGCGTAGTCATCACTTATAACAAAGGTAGAAAAATAAAATTTATCTTTTTCTTGATGTAGTTCATGTGACTTCAAAATGTTCCTAATATTAATAGATAATAATATGATCACTTGAAAATATGAATTAGAAGGTAAGTCTGGACAAAAAATATAACTAACAAAACTTAAACTAAGTACATGTAAAAAAATAATGTGTTGTAATTCATTAAAATAATGGATCTGGAAGAAATAAATTTTGAAAAAATTAATCAACCCATATAATGTGCTTATCTATTAAGGAGAGTGGCATGTGATTTGATAATCTTTAAAGGGGAATGAAATTATATGAATTTATCAACCCGGATAGTCTATACATAATGAATCAAGAATGTATTAGTAGGATATATGGGATTGAAATAATTCTTCTCCCATGTTTAATTGATTTCTTGGGAAAATAGATCATATGAGAATTCGTGTTTTCATTTAAGGTTTTGAGCATAGTGGAAGCGAGTTGGGCCAATTACTATGGATGTTTTCTATCCATATTTACCAAAAACAATATGAGAGAACATGATAAGAAATCATCAAGCCTAATGAATATGTCTAAAGAAATTGGGTAAAATAATATTGAAACTCTTGAGTATATATTTTCTTGATAAATTTATAATCATTTTAATAACAATAATTACCTCAACCTTTAGCCTATTTCTTTAATAAATATATTGATCATTCATATATATGTTTATATTGTACCATCATTTAATCGACATGATCCAAAGTAGAATCCATTTAGAATTAATCCACATGTGCTTCTTTGATCTCAAAGCATCATCAATAGTACTTCTGGTGCTAGTGTGGTGGTGCTGATTTTGATGTGTCACTCTCTTTGATCGCCTCACAGTCCTTCGAGGTTGAAGTATTGATTCATATTCTCTCATTAATGAGAGTTTGGAGGAAAGGTGAAATATTTCTCATTGTCATTAGATAATCCCTAAAGAAGTTATTTATAGAGAGAATTATCTAGAGGAAATCATTGGGCACAAAAAAATATTTTTCAAATAATCCCATAAATGATATAATCATGTACATATTGAGCTAGGGTTAGAGATTTCTTAATTATATGAAGTCCCATTATTAATACAAAAATAATTAGAGAATCCCATATCTAAATATAAAAATATTATTATTATTTCCTTGATTCTCCCAAGTCCCACAGATAATATAAATATTAATTAATTAATAAATATTTATTTAAATGATATTTATTATGTCATTTCCATAACCTGTCTCTATGAATCATATTTTACACATTTATTATTATTTATCAAACCTTGAATAAAAAATATTATTCATTTTATAAATAAATAAATATATAAACTATTTATGGCCTTATGGATATATTTTTATTTTAATACTCCAATCACATAAAATAGTGATTGCGTATTTATGATCAAAAAATCCCAAATAAATATTGTTCTTATATCTGGAGAATAATATTTATTTTAATAAATAAATTCAAATAGAATTTAATTGATATTTATAGAAATTCTATGTTTTTAACCCTTTAGGCCTCTTCCTAAGTTGATTTTGATGTGATTTCCTAAATTCCAATACCAATATCTAGAAATATGTAAGGGTGATCGTAGAGGATAAAGTCAATGTTTCAATGTTGATAACTACATAAAAATTTTCACCTTTTAATATAATCCCTTTTTCTGGATATCTCATCAAGTATGTTGCACACTCATGTCACTAACTTATATGCTTGATATATCTTTCTTTGACTTCTTGAAATGAACTAATCTGTACACCATATCCACAGAATTTAGTTTCATAGCTCTATTTTGATGAAATATGCAAGATATTATCTTCATGGAGATAGATTACACACATCCTTCCCAAAAATATTCATTAATAACATATCATTCATGATGCACCCAATTTATCAAACTTCATCATGAACATTTTTCATCATATTTTATAGAAATGAATCTATGTACATGACTCATGAAATACGTGAATAATAATTTTGAAGTCTAATGATCATTACAAAAATTTATAGATATGAATATTTAAGGACATGTAACACGTGGAATTATTAATAACGGGATTGTCCTTATAATCTCTCATTTATGAAATTATCAAGTGGGAACTTTGAAGTTCTTGGGATCATTAAAACATTAAGAAGTGGGTGTTGAATAAATGGTTGTCTTTTTAAAATTTCTAACTCTATGAAATTAACACAGGAAACTTGTTAGAGTTTCTATCCTTATCAATTTTTTATAACAAACTCATACGCATGAAATGATTATAAATTAAGGAAAGGAACACAATATTTACAATGTTTATCAATAGTTTGAGAACCTACATCCCTGTCCTGGAAACTTCCATCGGCATGTGGAATTCATTATAAAAATGTGAATTATAAGAGTCAAATCTCATCAGAATCATTCTATTTAGGGATAGGTATGATTATATCAACTCTTGTTAGTCTACTAATTTTTTATTATAAAAATAATCCAAAAAATTCCAAACTTGTAAAATATCTCTCCAAAAGTTCATTCACATTTCCACTGAATGAAAATTTTCATCCAATGCACCCTACCATCGTCTGGTGAAACTCCGTTCAGTGCACCTCACTAAAACTACGCATCTAATAAGATATCATTTCAATGAAAAAAATTTATACGCCTCTAATCTATTCAGAATTATTATTTGATATTCTCTTGGGTGATGAGGTATGTCGTCAGAGTTTTTCTATAAATAGGGTTTTGAGAATTTTTTATTTTCCAAAACGGGTTAGGGCTTGGGATATTTTTAAAAATGGGTCCGAGATGCGTAAACCCCATTCACGCACCCCCAATCCCAGGAATATGCATGAATGGGGTTCATGCTTCTCCAATCCGAGCGAGATGCGTGAACCCTGTTCATGCATCGTTTGTGAATCAGAGGAAGGATGCATGAACATGGTTCACGCATCATACAAAATGTTTTTCTTACTAGTTTTAATTTTTTTTTTATTTTTTTTTTATTTTGTTTTGTTATATATATATATATATAACAAAAAAATTTATCAGAATTTATCCGATATTTAAAATCCAGCAGCACTACCGTTACAAAAGTCTGGATTCTGATAGAAACTCTCTCCCATGACTCCCTTTTATTAGAGGGCTTCCCTGAAAATTATTCCTCATTTTAGATGTAGGATACAGGTTCTTTCTAACCTTCATTGTACATTCTGAATTTTCGATGTGGGATTCTCTTTCAACTACATGACTTTGAAAGAGTATAAAATATATACTATAAGGCTAATATAAATGAAATTTTAAACATTGATTAAATATATAAGAAATATTTGAAAACAAAAATAATTTCATAAAAAATGGTGATCAAAAATAAATTATAATCATTCAAAACCATCAAATTGAAACATAAAAACTGTTTCAGGTATTTCATGTATGTGACTATGAAAGACTATAAAATATAAACTATAACACTAATATAAATGAAATCTTAAACACTGATTAAACATATAGGAAATAGTTGAAAACAAAAATTATTTCATAAAAAATGTTGATAAAAAATAATTTAAAACCATTCAAAACCATCAAATTGAAACTTAAAAATGATTCATGTATGTGACTTAGAAAACCTATAAAATATAAGGTGTTAGACCAGTATAAATGATATTAAAACATGAATTTAAAATATAGAAATTTTTTAAAATAAAAATATTTTAATAAAAAATGTAGATGAAAAATAATTTATAAGATTTCAAACACACCTACTTTAAACATAATAATGTTTCAAATATGTGGCTTTGAAAGAATATAAAATATAAATTACAGGATGAATATAAATGAAACTTAAAATATGAATTAAACATATATGAAATAATTAATATTTAATTAGTTAATTAGTAGTATCATTATTAATTATATAATTATTAATTACTTATTATTCAATATAATTATAAATTAGTTAATTGTTAATATACATATTAATTATTAACTACTAATATAATTATATAATAATTAATTAGTTTAGTAGTAATATGATTATTTATTATAATAAGGAATTATTAATTATATAATAATAAATAGTTAATTATTAAAATAATTATTAATTATTATTAATAATTACTAATATACAATAATTAATTAGTTAATTAGTTATATAATAATTAATTATACAATAATTAAATAATTAACTAATTAGTAATGTAATTGTTAATAATAATTATTCAATATAATTATTTTTTTTATTTCTTATTTATATAGTAATGAATTACTTAATTAGTAATTTAATTATTAATTATAATTAGTCATTAGTCATTATTAATTATATATATAATAACTAATTATTTATTAGTATTATAATTATTATTTATTTAATAATTAATTAATTAATTAGTAATATAATTATGAAATTTAATTTGTAATATATTTATTAATTATAAGTAGTAATTACCAATTATATAATAATTAATTAGTTAATTAGCAGCATAATTATTAATTATTAGTTAATTAATTATTATATAACTAATAATTATATTTCTATTTAACTATTTAATTATTATATAATTAATAATTATATTACTAATTAACTAATAAATTATTATATAATTAATTATTATTAATTAATAATTAATATTTATAATGAATAATTATAATTATTAATTAATAATTAATATTTATAATGAATAATTATAATTATTAATTAACTTATTACTTTACTAGTTAAATAAAGAATTATTAAATAATTAATAATTATTTTACTAATTAATTAATTAATTATTATATAACTAATAATTATATTAGTAATTACCTAATTAATTTTTATATATTTACAAATTATATTACAAATTAACTAATTAATTATTATATAATGAATAATTATATTACTAATTAATTTTTATATAATTAATAATTATATTACTACATAATTATTATATAAATATCAATGAAATTACTAATTAACTAATAATTATATTACTAATTAACTAATTAATTATTATATAATAAATAATTATGTTACTAATTAACTAATTAATTATTATATAATTATATTAGTAATTAACTAATTAATTTTTGTATATTAGTAATTCATAACTAATATTTATATTAGTAATTAACTAATTTATAATTATATTGAAAATAAGTAATTAATAATTATATAATTAATAATTGTACTACTAATTAACTAATTAATTGTTAATTATTTCCCAAATGTTTAATCCATGTTTTAAGTTTCATTTATATTCTTCTTGTAATTTATATTTCAGTCTTTGAAAACCTCATATTTGAAATATTTTTATGTTTCAAGTATGTGTGTTTGAAATTTTAAAAATTATTTTTCATCAACATTTTTTATTTAATATTTTTATTTTCAAATATTTCTTATATTTTGAATTCATTTTTTTATTTTCATTTATATTGTTATTATACCTTATATTTTATATTCTTTCAAATTCATATACATGAAACATTTTTAAGTCTCCATTTGAAGGTTTTGAATGCTTACAAATTATATTTCATCATCATTTTTTATGAAATTATTTTTGTTTTCAACTATTTATTATATGTTTAATCAATTTTTAAAATTTAATTTATATTAGTCTTATAGTTTATATTTTATAGTATTTCAATGTCACATACTTGATATACATGAAACATTTTTAAGTTTCAGTTGGATGGTTTTGAATGGTTATAAATTATTTTTGAACAATATTTTTTATTAAATTCTTTCTATTTTCAAATATTTTTTATATGTTTAATCAATGTTTAAAATTTCATATATATTAGTCTTAGATTTCATATTTTATAGTCTTTAAAAGTCACGTAATTGAAATAAATGAAACATTTTTAAATCTCAATTGTATGGTTTTCAATGCTTATAAATTATTTTTGATTAACATTTTTTATGAAATTTATTTTATTTTCAACTATTTCTTATATTTTTATTCAATATTTTTAATTTCATTTATATTATTCTTATATTTTATATTTCATAGTCTTTTAAAGTCACGTACTTAAAATACATGAAACATTTTTAAGTTTCAATTTGATGGTTTTGAATGGTTATAAATTATTTTTTATCAACATTTTTTATGAAATTTATTTTGTTTTCAACTATTTCTTATATTTTTTATCAATATTTAAAATTTAATTTATATTAGTGTTATTTTTTATATTTTATGGTGTTTCAAAGTCACATACTTGAAACACATGAAACATTTTTAAGTTTCAATTTGTTGGTTTTGAATGGTTATAATTTATTTTTGATTAACATTTTAATGAAATTATTTTTGTTTTAATCTATTTATTATATGTTTAATAAATGTTTAAAATTTCATTTATATTAGTCTTATAGTCTATATTTTATAATCTTTCAAAATTCACGTACTTGAAACAGAATCCCACATTGGAAATGCAGAATGTATTGTGCAGGTTAGGAAGAACCTCTATGCCACATCGAAAATGCGGAATAATTTTCAGGAAAATCCCTCTTAAAAAAGGGTGTCCTGGGTGAGAGTTTCTATCTGAATCTAGACTGTTGTAATGGATGTGCTGCTAGAATTAAAATAGCGAATAAATCTTGCTAATTTTTTTTGTTATATATATATATATAAACAAAACAAAAACAAAAAAAATAACAAATTTTAAAACTATTAAAAAACATTGTACATGATGTGTGAACATCGTTCAGGCATCCTTCATCCAATTTGTGAAGGATGCGTGAACGAGGTTCATGAAGCTCTCTCAAATTGAAGATACATAAACCCCGTTCACGCATCCTCCTGGGATCGAGGATGCGTGAATGAGGTTCACGCATCTCGGACCCATTTTTAAAAATATCACAAGCACTAACCCATTTAGGCAGAAAAAAACTTCTAAAACCCAGAAAAAAAATTATCCCTGTCATCGCTTAGCTAATCTCTTGAAAACGTTCCTCAAGCACTATCTCAATTTAAAATTCATCTGACTGTTTCCCCCTCTCATGGTTGGACCGTATCGAAGTTGTCTCCTCCAACGGTCTTTGATCCTGGATCATCTCGTGGCGCTTCCCCTGCCTCGTGGCCACCAGTAGATCCTGAATACTCCCATGGTAATCCCAGTCATGGTTCCTCCTTCAAATACATTTTCATTGCTCCATTTCGTGGATCTTCTCAGCCCTACTTTCCAGCCGTTCCCCATAGTGGTTTCGAGATATGGCATGCACCTCTCGATTGAGATCCCTATGGTAGACTTTACAGAAGCATAATCCTATCTCAAATGGATGTTGGTGGCACGGTTTGCTAGTGCGAAACCACCAATCTCGGTCCTCCAGCATTTTGTCGGGTCATGGGGTCTGTTCTCTCTGACAAGGATATCATAAATCCACCAGAATTCCTTCTTCATGGCCTTTAGTATGGAGTTCAATTTTGTCCAAGCCTAGTGTAGGGTGCCCAGATCCCTTGTTAGGAGGCGTTTTAAACTTGTTCATTGGTTGTTGGGTATTCAAAAGGGAATGTAAAGCTCCTTGGCTGTGGTTTGGGTTTGTCTTCTGGGCATTCAACTCCCCTTCCAAAACACTGGTTCCCTCAAGGTCTTTGGCGATTCTATGGGGGATTTCTTGGGTTTGGATGATCGCACCTGGAGTTGTTCTAATGCCTTAGAAGCATTTATATAGGTGTAAATGTACATATCGTTCCCTCCTCCAGAAATTATCACCCTCCAGTTGAAGGAATCCTTCATTTGGTCCCAACCCATCTTTTTTCTAGTGTACCCGAGGTACCTTCTCTTCTTGCTATATTCAAGGGAATTCTTCTCTAGTTTGCAAGAAACATCATCATGGTGGCTGAAAAAATCCACCTCATGGTGATCCGGAGCACTTACATCCATCAGTGGCCCTTAATCCTTTACAAGAAAATCAGGACTTTCCCATAGATGATGTGGTGGGCTCAGATCTAGAGGTCTTTGTACCTCCTTTGGAGGCCTCGGTGTCTCATCCTCTAGCCCTTGTGAGTTTAGAGGGTTCTTTAGTGTTGGCTATACAAGACGAGAAATTATCGAGGAATAGAATTGGAACACAACACAAAGAGATTTCAATCTTTTTATTTTACAATAATTTCATGCTAAAATTACATATATTTATAGACCCACAACATTAAATTCAGAGCATTTATGTTGTTACAAAGAAATACCAAAAACATTAAATGAAAAGAATTTATGACAGTACAAGGAATTATCAAAACATTTAATGTAGATCATTTATAACGGTACACAAAATACCAAAATATTAAATCTGAAACATTGATTTAATTCAAAGAAAATAAATCGAGGTGAACCATTTAAGAGAATAAAAAGGTTCATGTAATAAATGACACTAGAGGAAATAATGTGGGCAGCTTTGACTCGTTGTTTTTGTTTGCAATTCTGACACTCTCCTTCAAACCAAAACCGGCTTCATTCCAAGCATCGTTCTGAATTTTTTGAATACATCTATATGTAATGTATTTGTGAAAATATCATCCAATTGTTCCATAGTACGATAATATTCCAATTTTATCATCTTATGCTTCACATGATCTCTTAGAAAACGGAATCAGGTGTCAATATGTTTTCTTCTTCCATGCTACACCAAATTTTTGGAAAGTTTAATTGATGACTTGTTATCCACATATATCATTGTGGATCCATCATGCGGATGCTTTATCTCCTTCAGCAGATTTCTTAACCAAATTCCTTCACAAATAGTGGATGATACTGCCATGTACTCTGCTACAAATTAAGACAAGGAGACCACACTTTTCTTCCTTGAATTCCATGTGAAAGTAGTCGATCCAAGAAAAAATACATACCTAGTGGTTCTTTTTCTTTCATCTTGGTCGCCTCCCCAGTCACAGTATGAGTATCCATGAAGATTTTCTTCTTCATTGTATGGATAAAAAAGACAAAAATCCATCGTTCCTTTAACATACCTGAGGATACATTTTGCCGCTAGCTAATGTGACTCTTTTGGTGCTTCCCTGTACCAACTTAGAAGCCCAACACTATAGACAATATCAAGCCTTGTGATTGTGAGATACCTCGGGAATCCAATTAGACTCTTGAATAGTGTCCATTCAATAGTTATTCCTTCTCCATCTTTTTCCAGTTTTAATCTCATTGCCACAAGTGTGTTTACAGCATTGCAATTAGCCACCTTGAATTTTTTAAGTAGCTCCTTAGAATACCTCTTCTGAAAAATATAGATGCCTCCACGTAGTTGCATTACTTATATGCCCAGAAAGAAGGACATGAGACCTCTATCGGTCATCTCGAACACCTTGAATGTAGTCTCCTTGAAATCATCAATCTTCTGTCGACTATTAACTGTAAACCGAAAATCATCAACATACAAGCATGCAATGAGTATATCACCACGATCATTCTTCTTGATGTAAATTGAATTATCATATGGACATTTGGTGAATCAGCTCTCTTGAAGATATCTTTCAATGCATTCATTCCAAGCATGAGGAGCCTGATTCAACCCATAATGATCTTTCTTCATTCGATACACTTTGTCTTCCTCCCCTTTAATAACAAAGGCTTCAGGTTGGTCTATATAGACCTCTTCCTCTAGAATTCCATTCAAGAATGTAGACTTCAAATTAAATTGGTAGATCTTCCAACAGTGATGAAAAAAAAGGTAGATAATCATTCTCATAGTGTCAAGGTGAGAAACAGGAGCAAATAATTCTTCATATTCCATCCCATACTTTTGTTTGTACCCCTTTTCCATGAGCCTTGCCTTGTAGCAATCGATTTGACCATTAGCATTTCACTTGATCTTGTACACCCATTTGACACCAATAGTTTTCTGGCTATTAGGAAGTGCGGTCAGATCCCATGTATCATTTTTCTCTATGGCACAAATTTCTTCTCCCATAGCCATTATCCAACATTCTTCCCTCATGGATTCTTGAAACATCAGAGGCTCATGATCTGCATACAAAAAAAATATTTACATCTTTGGTTTTCCCATAAATGTCTCTTAATACTTTCATTTTTATAGGCACCATGGGTGAGGATGAGCTTGCCAAATTTTGAATTTATGGAGTCCTATTAGGAGTGATGGAATGTCCTCCAGAACTCATGTGTACTAACGATGCACCCGGGGATGGTGTTAATGGCGTTTTCTCCTGATATCATGCCTTTCTTCATGATCTTCTGTTTCGACTGGAATCTCTTTGGTTGGTTCTTCATCATTCCATTTCCAGGATTCTTCCTCACTAAAGACCACATCTTTACTCACCACTAATTTATTAGTTAGTGTATTATAGAGCTTATAGGCTTCAGACTCTTCACTGTAGCCGATGAAGATGCACATTTCACCACAATCATTAAGCTTCCTTCTTCTCTCTTCTGAAACATGAGTGTAGAAAACATACCCAAATATTCTTAGGTGTGCTATGCTCAGTTTTTAGCCACTCCATGCCTCCTGTGGTGTGATGTTTTGGATGCTCTTGGTAGGGAACCAATTGAATAGATAGGAAGTACATGCCACTACTTCTACATAGAAGTTCTTTGGAAAGACTTTCTCCTTCATCATGGTCCTCATCATGTTGAGGATGGTGCGATTTTACCTTTCTGAAATTCTATTTGGTTGTGGCATGTAGGTAGTAGTATATTGTTTCTTGATGCCTTGTTCCCTGCAAAAATCTTGAAAGGCATTTGAAGCATATTCTCCACCTCTATCAGATCTAAGAACATTTATTCTATAACCACTTTCAGCTTCAACACAAGATTTGAAAATTTTAAATATCGCAAATGAAGAATGTTTTTCTTTGATGCAATACACCCAAATTTTCCTACTAAAATAAGCAATTATGGTAATAAAATACTTATTACCTCCAAGTGAGGGTGTTTCAAGTGGTCCGCTGATACTACTGTGAACAATCTGAAGTGGTTCATTTTCCCTTCTAGACACTCTACTTGGGAAGGATTTCCTTTGTTGCTTTCCAAGTGTACACGTCTCACACACATGATTTGGGACTTCAATCACCAGCAATCCTCGCACCATAGTTGATGAAGATAGAAGTTTAAGGCTTCTAAACTACAGATGTCCAAATCGTAGATGCCATCTCCACGAGTCATTCTTCATGAGTCCCAAGAGAGACTCCACGGCCTTTGTGATTATTCGTAAAGGAAACATGCAATTCTTCACCATTTGGACTTGAGAAACAAGTCTCCTATGAGCATCCCTTATAGAAAAAGAATAATTCTCCATGCGTATAACATACCCCTTCTCAAGGCGTTTTCCAAGACTAATGGTATTGTCTTTCATGTTTGGTATATAATACACATTAGATATGTAATTTGGCTCACCATTATTCTGATATATTTTTATTTTAACATTGCCAATCACGGGTACCTTTGATGAGTCTCCAAAGATCATGTCACAAGGAACTTCTTCTGTGAGTTCCTCAAACAGTTCTTTGTTACCACTCATGTGTTTACTTGCACCCATGTCGAGATAACACACATCGGGGTGTTCACATGCCTTCTCTTGTGTGAGGAGGATTGTGGTACCTTCTTCTTCACGATGAGATGTTTTGACATAGTTGTATCATTCATCATGATCCACTTTGATCCAAAAATCAGAACCATAATGGCCAAATTTGTTACAGTTATGGCATTGAATTTTTTTTTGCGTTTCCAAGACCACACATGAAACGACCTCCACCATTCCCTCTCCACAGAAGCTGGTTGGATTTTGTTACTTTTGTTGATGACTTGGATAATATCCACACCCTCTTCCTCTTCCACGATGACCGCCTCGTTGAGTTTGGCCATTCTTTTATTCATGTAGAATCAACATGGATTCCAAGTCATTCTCTATTGTTGAATTGGTATTCTTTTGCATCCGATTATCATTCAATTGTAACGACCCCATCAGTTCTTCAATGGATAGTTTCTCTAAATCAATTGATTCTGTTATTTCCACAACCACATGCTCAAACTTGGTTGTGATACATCGAAGTGATTTTTTGATACCTCGAATTTCCTCCACTTTTTCACAATTCCTTTTCAAATTGTTAATAATAACAATTAATCTTGATAAATAATCAGAGATACTCTCACCTTCATTAATTTGCGCCACTTCAAACTCCACTCTTAATGTTTGAAGATGCACCCACTTCACTCGATCAACACCTTTGAAGATGGTTGAAAGGGTATCCCAAGCATGCTTTCTTCATGTTGATTCGGAAATATTTTAGAATGTCAATTCATCCAACCCTTCATAGAGGAGGAACAACGCCTTGTTATCTTTATTTCTTTGATTTTTGATGCCTATCATGTCTTAATTCGTGAAGGAAAATTCTTCCTCCGTAGATGGTACAATGTACCCATCGGTGATGATCTCCCATAATTCTTGTAACTCAAATAACGCCTTCATTTGGATGCAACACCTTTCATAGTTGTCCTTAGACAGCTTCAGAACTTGCAGCTGGATTGCGGCCATCTTAAAAAAATTGGAGGATCAGGGTAGCCTGCCTTTGATACCAGTTTTTTGTCAATACGAGCCGAGAAATTTTAGAGGAATATAATTGGAACACAATACAAATATATTTCAAGCTTTGTATCTCAAAATAATTTTATGCTACAATTACATCAATTTATAGACCCACAACATTAAATGCAGAGAATTTATGTTGGTACAAAGAAACACCAAAAACATTACATGCAGATCATTTATGATAGTATAAGGAAAGAACAAAACATTAAATTCAGATCATTTATGGTGGTACACAAAATACCAAAATATTAAATATGGAACATTAAATTCATACAATGAAAATAAATAGAGGTGGACCCATGGAAGAGAAAAAAAATAGAATGTAATAAATTAATCCATGGGAAACAATGTGGGAAGCATTGAATTGTGGTTTTTGTTTTCAATTAAAACATTTAGTCCCTCTTTAATGTTCCTGGATGGACAACCCCGCGGTTTCCCTTGCTCTGCTACTCCTGAAGCTCCAATAGTTTGTTGTGTTTGGTACCCTACCAAGCTTTCTTGTCCCTCTCAGGCCTCCACCTTTTATCTTGATCCCCCAGTTTCCCTCAAACCTGATCTAAAAGACCCTCTTCTTAACTTTTCCTGTTTCTGGGGCCCATTTCATTCTAATGGAACACCATGTTTCTTCTCTTTCGACCACTTTACCTAATCCTCCTGCCTCACCTCCTCCTTCCTATATCCCCAAGTCTCCCCCTTGAGAGGCTTCCTGGCTTAAACTTCACCCACATCATCCTTGCATGGAAATAATTCGAGGTCCCCCCTCCCATTGAAGGTGACCTCAACTTCAACCCCGCAATCTCCAACCAAAGAAATTAGATACACGAGAGCTCAATCTCAAAATTTGAGGGAGAACGCTCAATCTTTCTCACCGATGGAAAAGAGTCCCAAGGTTGGGACACTCCTTGTTCAATGATTCCTATCAATTTTTCGAATTCCCGTGGCCTCAGAGCTTGGGTGAAGTCGGACATCCTTGCCTCAGAATCTCGTAAGCATAAGGTCAATATCATTTCTGTTCTTGATCATAAGCAAAATATATGTAGAATTTATGAGTTCTCTAAAAGTCTAACGATGCATGAGTACATGCATGTGAAGCCATACAACAAACATATGTTGATCTTCTAGCATCAGATTATTTCGTTTAACCTTGTCCAATCAGGTTACCATCATATTACAACCAAGGTCTCTCATGACAATGGAGCCTTATTTGTTACATTCTTCTATGGGAGTCGTGAAAATCAACAGCATGAGGTCTTGTGGCATGAACTCCCAACGTTCAACCCTGACCGTTACCCCTGGTTACTAGGATCTTATTTCAATGTGATTGTGGCCCAATAGGAAAAGCAGGGAAGGGATCCTTTTCCTAGGAAGGAAAGTTTGTCCTTTGTTCATTTCATGGGTGAAAACGGGCTCATTGATCTCTGTTTCACTAGATATCATTTTACATGGTGAAACAACCAACGCAGATCCTACCATTCATGGATTCGTCTTGACCGCTGCATGGCCAACATATAGGCCATCTCACGTCATATCCTAGTATCAAAGTCAGTCACTTGGTGTACGGATTCTCCAACCACTCCCCTCTTCTTATCACTCTTTCGATGAGGCAAGAAATTCCTGACTCCTTTAGATATTATCAGCATTGGGTGAACCTCCCTGGGATTCTAGAAATGGTTAATAAATTGTGGCATGTGACAACCCAAGTTTGATCTTGGATGACCTTTAATAATAAGATTAGAAGACTTCAAAGCAGGCTTCAGGACTGGGTAAAATATTTTATCCTGAGTGATAGGGATATGGAAGTTGTCATGCTTGATATTGATTGTCTCGAAGATAGTCTCGAGAGTACCAGGGATGATTGGATTTATGAAGATTTGTCGCTAAAAAAGCATATTTTGGATGATATGGTTTATCTCCAGGAGCGCATGGTGAGAGAGAACTTGAGGATCAGGTGGATTTCTGAGGGAGACATAAATACCACATTCTTCCATGTGTGCATTAAGGAAAGGAAACGAATGGTTTAACCCATTATCCTGATGGAGGATGGGACCTTCTAAAATTACAGAGATAAAGTGGGGCACCTCGCCCACTATTACTTCAAGCATATGTTTGAAGGACTGAACCTGCATATGATTGATGGTTACCCAATAGGGGAGGCTAATTTCATGGATTCCATCACCAAGCAAGTCTTAGACAAGTAAAATGAGATGATGGAGGCCATCCTCAAGGGATCTGAAATCCCCAAAGCTATCTTGCACCTCAAAGATGATAGTGCCCCAGGCCCAGATGACTTATCGAGATATTTTTTACAAAGATGCATGGGATGTGTTCAAAATTGAACCTATACAGGCCATTTATGATTATTTCCAAGGTGGAAGCCTAAAAAGAGTGGCTTGTTCCATGACCTAGGTTATTCTTCCTAAAGTCAAGAACCCCTCATCCATTCTGCACTACCATCCAGTTTTTACATGTAATGTCTCATACCATATACTTGAAACCATCTTTAATGCCCGACTTATGGCACTTTTACTGTGGTGGATATACATAGAGAATCATGTCTTTGTGAATGGTCATTCAATTCATGGTGTGATCACCTTAGTGCAAGAAATGATTCTGGACATCAAATAAAGTCTTGAGGCTCCAACCTGGTGGTTAAACTGGACATGAACAAGGCTTATGACCATAATGAATGGTGCTTCATCAACAAGGTTTTTTCAGGTATGGGTTTCTCCCACTGGGTGTCTGATCTATTTTTTCGTTTCTTCAGTTCTTCATGGCTGGATGTTCACTTTATGATAAAATCACATGGATTCTTCATGACTTATCAGGGATTAAGATAGGGAGAACCCATCTCCTTGAGCCTTTTTATTCTATCTCATGAGACCCTCAGTCAACTCATCCACCAAAGCGTGAACAATGATATGTTCCTTCCCTATAGAAGGAAAAATAATGTCCCCTTCATCTCCCATATCATGTTCGTTGATAAAATGATTATATTCTTGAATGATGCCTTGCGATCTATCTGTGTCCTTATTAGTGTTTTGGAAGAATATTGACATCGGATCGGGCAAGTCTTCAACAAGAGTAAAAGTAACTTATTCATATCTAGCAAGTGCGTACCCAACTAGGATGGCCATATTTGTGACCTTCTCGACATCCAAAGCGGTAGATGTCCTATGAATTATTTGTTATCTACTGTAACCTCAGGTCATCTCAGAATTCAAGATTTCAAGCACATTGTTAGCTGAATCATAGATAGATTCCTCTCTTGAAAAAATAGGTACCTATCGTTCGGTGCTAGGACTGCTTTAGTGAACAGTATCCTCCTAGACACCCCTATCCATGAACTTTCTTGTGTAAAGTTTCCAAAGGGAGGGATCTAAAAGATTGACAAGATACTTGCCTAAATCATATGGGATTCCCAAGATGAGAAAAAACACACTTGGGTTTCTTGGGGGAACATGGCAAGGCCCAATCAAGAAGGTAGGATCATCATTCATAGTCTTGTTGATACCCTTCTTTTCATGCATGAAAAAATAGACTAGGAACTTCCTGAGCATCGAACCCTTTGAGGTAAAACTATGGGAAGTTCGACTTCCTCACCTAGAGGCTCAAACATGATGCAATTTCCACATATGTGAACATCATGAAATGTGGTATTTTCATGGGTTTCTATTTCTCATTCTAAAAAGTTCACTAATAGTGGAGCAGCAACCGCCTTTTCTTAGAGGGAGAATGGGATCGGGAGGTGTGGTCCTTTTTTGGTCGTTTTACCATTGTCCAGGCTCACTATCCATCTGATGCTTCCTTATATGAGCACTGGTTTCATGCTTCAGGTAACAAGGGGTAGAACACATGTCCAAGTCTTCAATCTTACATGCATGAATTTGGTGTCTTTGGATGAATATGAATAGAGTGAGATTTGAGGGTATCAGATCTACTAGGAGAGTCGTTATTTCTTATACCTGAATCTTGCTTCTTGATATGACTAGGTGTATTAGTAACTGGAGAGATGCTCCCTCCCTCCATCTACTACAAATAGCTACCTAGATGAATCCTACTGCAGCTATTTCTCATGGACAATGGGTCTGTTCTCATCTGCCTTGCTCTGTCCTAAAACTCAATATCGATGGATCTTGTTTTGCGGGAGACATGAGGGGAGGTGGGTTGATTCATGTCTTCATGGGAACCTTTTCATTGACATTCACAGTACACCATGGATGAGGATCCTCCCTATAAGAAGAGTCCCTTTATTTTTTCTTTTAGGACATACTCTTTGCACCAAGGAGATATTGGTATTGTGGAAGCCGAAAATGACCCACTGATTCTATTCAACTCACTTCATGGCACTGAGATTGCCCCTAGTCAATAACCTACCCCATCAGAAAGGGTCATGCTCTTCTCTCCAAAAATATCCAGCTAATTCACTCACAGTGTGAGGGAAACAAGGCAGTTGATCATAGGGCTAAGCTTGATGTGCTTGGTTCATGTGTGTCATGTTTCTATAACATAAACCAGTTGAAACCCAAGGGGTTTAACCTTATTATTGGGGAATCACTCAGTCTCCATTATTTTTTCCCCCTAGGAAACTCGCTCATGTTTTATACCTTGTACTTATATTTACCTTTTAAATAAAGAATGATGATGAAGATGATTACTTTATCTGGTTGTTTTTTATATTCTACTTATTGGTAAGCCTATTTTTGGTAACTATGAACTTAAAACATTGTGTGATTCCCTGACTAAATCATTTTATGGTAGATCTTCTTCCAAAATAATATTAACTTGTTTGGAAAATCACTTTAACACTAAATATTTAGCATTTTTTCGTATTGGTGAATAGTTTTATGTATAATTTCAATTACAACAATTTATATAGATTCCCTCAAAAACTACATCTGGAGGAATGTTTCTCTTGTTTATTCTTTAGAAACTCATTTGTCTTGTGGAATATATTCACTACATCCGTTTTCCTTGTCCAAATAACTCTATCTAGTAATCCTACCTCATTTCAAACATTATACATCGATTTAATACACAAAAATCATTCTGAAACAAATGCTCAAAATCATTTGTCCGGTGACATAGAAAATAACAATCTGATTCTCGCCCATCTCATGTATCCTTCTCTATCGATTCAAATTAGTCGTATCTATTTGAACATTATCCATATTATTTTTAATAATACGATGGAATCAAATTGTGGACTTAATAACATAGTTTTATTTAAAACAAATAACATCATACAACCTATAACAAAAAATTTCCACTTAAAAATTATACAAATAGACTATATGAAAAATTCATTTTCCACTTTCTGATGAACTTGATCCATTAAATATTTTGACTACATTATTGGAACTTAAAAAGTCTCATCGTACATGATATTTCTTTCTCTGGTTCCCTACTCAGATTTTATATATTAGTGTATATCCACTTTGAACTTTTATTTCTCCCCCTTTATTTTTCCATCTATAAAAACATGAATTTGGACTTCTTATTTTTGGACTTCTTCCCATTTTCACTTCATTTTTCAGAATCGAAAATTTTCTTCTTTTGTGAATAATTATACAAAACTCAATATATTTATTTCTTACAAATAATTATCCAAAACTTTTTATTGTGTTTCATGTCATGTGGTTATAGCTCCACATTCTTACAAAACGTTTCACCACTTTAACACTAAAAATTTAATATAAAATTCAATAAGTATAATTTCAAGAAAATATTAATTTGGAAACATAAACATTATTCCATTCATAAAACATTGTATAGAACTCACTATCCTATTATCTTTTATCAATAATAAGTTTCTAGTAATAAAGTCTCCCCTTTAGAAGCTTCTTATTTGGACTTCCTACTACATCCCTATCTACTCCCATCCATCCAGTAAACTATGACTGGTGGTCTACGTCTAATAGACTTTATCTGGTAAAAATGTTATAACCTTATCCTTTTGTAAAAATTATTGAATCATGAGATTTTCATTATATTATTAACTTTGTTAAAAGTTTATATTCTTTTAAATTTGTAAGAAAATTTTATAACAAATTTAAGTAAACATTTTAATTTCCTCACATTCTTCACTTCCAACAACTCATTCTCACCGGTTTTTAAAAAACACACAAAAAAAATATGTTATCAAAAAATAAAAAACTTTTTTTAAAAAAAAATCCAAAATTATCTTCAATCTCCCCCTTTTTATTTTCTTGAAACAATCGTAATGTCTATTCAAACTAAAAATGTTTCATAACTATTTTTTTAAATATCAATTTTCATCATTTGTCAAATCCTATAATTTCTCAAAAGAGATGGTCTTAACCTAAAACTACCATACAAATTACTGTTTTTAAAGTAATTCCATCCATCAATGACAAGAAATATTTTACCCATGTTAAGATAAACTCCCCCCCAATTTTATGTTCTTCATTTTTTCTTTCTCTAACATTTTTTATGATAGTTATAGTACCATGTTCACAACAAAAAGAGTTATACAAATTTTTACATAGTATTATATTACTCTCATAATTTGAAAAAAAATCCAAATTATATATGGGGTATTCTTAATTTATAACTTTAGCATGCCTTTTGTAGAGGATGAACATGTAGTTGTAGTCACAATTCCACAAAACTTTCCCATGGAATAACTTTAGTGAAAACGTCTATAATTTGTACATTTTTTAAATGTATTCAATAATAAATTCTCCATAATCAACTTTATCTTTTATAATGTGATTATTTATATCAATGTGTTTTCATATATAAAATTTTAAGTGTTTTCTGAAATATCAATAGCCCTTTTATTATCATAAATAACCTCTAATGGTGTAGAAACATTGACCTTAAAATATTCCTATTGAACTTTCATCTAAATCATTTTCATACAATAATAGGTGGAAGAAAAATATTCTTCTTCTATTTTACTCAATGTTTGTTAACTCTGTTTCTTACTATTTCATATCACCCAACAATATCCCTAGAAAAGGGTTTCTCCATTAGTTTATTTTTTATTGTTGAAATCTATAACCCAATTGGCTTCAGTGTTTCCAATAAGGTTTATATCACAATTTTAATTATAAAAATTATGACCAGAAGATATTCCTTTAAAATATCTATGAATTGTTTTCAATACCAATGTAGTTGATCCATTCCTATCACTATGATTTCTAGAACACAATTTAAAAACATATACAATGTATATCTTTGAAGCTATAATATAGAGAAAACTTCCAATAAACTTTGAGAAATCTTTTCGATTTAGACTGTTCTTAGCTTCATCTTTACATATATCCATGCCAACATCAATGAGAGTAGAAACCTCTTTGAAATAATCTATATCCAACTTCTACCAATACTCCTTGAATTAATTTTCTAATTATAAAAAGATACACCTTTCCCTCTATTTCACTTATAATCCCAGAAAGAAAATTAATTCTGCAATCATTGAAATTTCCATGTTTCACTTAATTTATTTAGAAAAATTATTAAAAAATATATAATTATCCCCTATAAAAATTATTTCATCAATATAAATGATAAAAATATGGGTTCATGAGTTCATCTCCATCACATGTAAGTTTTTTTCAACTTTTCATTTAGAAAAGATCAATTTCTTCAAGAAATTAACAATTTCTGAGTACCAAGATCATTGAGATTGTTTCAACCAATAAAAATATTTCCTTTAATTCCATACCTTGGTTACATATTTATTAAGTATGAATCCATGAGGTTTATTAATGTAACATTTTTCATTAATTTATCTATTTGAGAAAGTTGACTTGGCATCCATTTGATAAACATTGTCACTATGATGTGTAGTAACTACCAATAAAATAATTATAGTTTCCAATATCACAAAAGGGAAAAAGTTTATTAAAAATATAAACCTTCTACCTATGAGTAACCTTTTCAAAAAGAAATGATCTTTATTTCACTTTTATTTCTCCATATTTATTCAGAGTATTTTAAAACACCCACTTCCCTCAATAATATTATTTCCTTCTATTATTGAAACAAGTTCTCATGATTCATTCTTATTAATATAATATAAAACTTACATAATATGGTTTATCCACTATTTATGTTATAATACCTATGAAACTAATTTCAATTAAACTTATGAGAGAAGTGATGTCTTATTTTCAAATCTCAGTTTCCTTAGGGTTCGAACCGGAGCTTTCGGATTTCCTATGATATTGTCTGATACTACTTATTTAGATAGGGTATTAAATTTGAGATATGTTTTTTATTTAACTTTATTCATCATTAAATTAATGTTATAAACTTTTTATATGCATTATATCACCTTTAACAGTACTTTTTTTATTCTTTTTGGAATCCTTTAACTTATTTTATGTAACCTTTTCAATAAATTTTCTTAAGTAAGTTAGATTATTAAAAAAAATTACATCATAAGAATCTACTAATTTTTTAAATGTTTATTCAAAAAAATTTAACTTCTTATATTGGGTAAATATACCATACAAATTTATTCCTCACATTTTTCTTCAAACTTTCCAAAATCCCGATTCTGGATCTTTATTAAGCAAGGACTCCCAAAAACCATGAATTATTTCACTGAAGTATTTTTCTAAGAAAAAATTTCTTAAGAAGTTTTTTCTTATTAAAGATGATACAAAAACCTTTTTGGTACATATATAGCAGGACCAATATATTCCCTCCATAAATAATTATAATTTTTATATTCAACAAGCATTCTACTTTCCATTTCAACTAAATGTTTGTTTTTTTTCTTTATACTACTCCATTTTGTTGAGTGGTGTATAGAGCACTATATTTATGGTTTATTACATGTTTATTGAGATAGTATTTGAGAGAATTGATTGTGTATTCATTTTTTTGTCTATTATCAAAACCAGTATATAAATAATCTTCTCTCTTTCAACTTCCCTTTTGAAAAGTCTAAACATTTATGCAGCCTATGATTTACAGTTCATAAAATTTATGTTGGTCATCTGAATGAGACCATGAATATAAGTGAAAGTGTAAAAATACCATTTTTTATTGATGTCACTTAAATCTATTTTTATTTTAGTGTGTAAGAAAAAGTTTTTTGGTGGATTGGATTTGAACATTCTTATGTCTTCCAATAACTATATTCCCTTTCTGACATGTTGTAAAAAAATCAAATTATTTCCTTTCTAATGGTGGTAAGTTTCATGCAGCATCTAATCTAGAATTTTTTCATACTTTTCTGGTAAATATTCCTATTTATTCCCTATGACAACTTATTTTCATCTTCATAATGTAAAAAACATGAGTAAAAAATTTCTCCAATCTAGAGAATATTTCCACAAGTTATTTAACTTAAGTAAAAATCTATTTATCTTTAATGCTACTAATGATACAAGAATATTTAATTAATATTACTTATTTACTTTCATAACAAAGTTAGATAAAATTTATTAATTTTTTAACACATTAACATAAAAAACATATTTTGATTTCAAATTTTTATTTTCAATATCAACAATTCATATTCTTGTGATTTTTAAATAGATTTTATATCCAAATGTAATGGTTCCAAATTCACTATTTTCAATATAAACAAGTTATTTATATCACTTCCCATATGTAAGGAATAATAAATATAGAAAATCCATGGCTTAGTTTACTATTTGTGCCTATATAAATGAGAAAATCATCAATATTAGCTAATATCTTAATATTCTATAGAAAAAAGATCTTTACCTATAATCTATTTTTCAAGGTTGAACATATCTTTCGGTATTGGAAATTCACTATCATGGGAAATGCTTACTAGAGAGGTTATTTTGAAATTTCTTTGATGTGATGGATTTTTTACATCCTTTATCCACCCATGTTTTCCCAACATTGTTTCTAACACCTTCACAATTAGTCAAATCAGATAAAATTTTGTATTTAATAGATGTAGATTTCACCTAATTCTTGATTGGTTTTTACCAACATTATCTTTTTTAGAAGAAAGGTTTTTACTAAGATCTTCCACCATATTTTATTCTCATGAAACTTTCAATTTAAGGTTCTTAATTTACTCAATGAATGTGTCTTCCTTTTTAAGAATATATCAATTTCCATAAAACTTATTCTCACTGACATTATTTAACATTTTGGTTCTTTTATTTAATTTAATGTTTCTCTCAATACATACAACATGCTCTGATCTCAGTTGATATAATCTCTATGATTTTTCAACTAATTCTTATTTACTACTTGAGGAATCTTCATTTTTCTCGACATTAGAAATTATATTTATAAAATTCTATATATTTTCATCTCCTGACGAACTATTTTAAATAGATTCATACTCAAATTTCTTACTCAACATACATATTTTATTTCCATAAATCATTTTCTTACTCCTAGTGGAATTCATATCATCCTTGGTAATTTTGATCCATTTATTCCACTAAGATTTTTTTTCATTATCATCTTGATATTACCCAAATTTCTTCCAAGGATAATTAATAACCCAAGGATAAATTCCTCCAAACTTGAAAATTTTAATTGGGTTTTTAAATTTATATTTTACTCCACCCCTTTGAAATGTTTTAGAGATATGAGACATTATTTTTCCATTCATTTAATCACCTTATTTATCTTCTGAATCAAAATTTTCAACCATATTATGATCAAAGTCTTTTATTTTTTATATTTATTATAGATTCAAAATTCATTTCATCCTTGGTATTGTTTTTTAATGATGGATTTTTCCTCATATCATATAAATCTAGAAAGTTGTGTAATTAATCAAGAGATAAATCATATTTATCTCTTAAATAATTTTTTTTAGAATCAACCTTCCCTATAAAGTTTCCTATATCTTTCATATCATTGGTTAAATATTACGAGACATCTCTAAAACAACTGATATTGTAAAAACTTCATCATGTTTGCTGAAGTACTCATCAAAAGTTTCATTAACTACTATCCTGATATCTTAGAACTTGTTATGCCAGTTTTCTAGCTTTTCCTGCTTAACTTTGGTATTTCCCTTAACAATACTCTCAAGTTTGTTACAATTTTCATTAATAGTTTTGTGTTCCATCACCTTCATCAATTTGTTTTTGATAAATAAATTACGATACAATTTCTAGTTCTCCCATCTACCTCAATATTTCTCTTAATAGTGAATTTCATAGGTGTATTTTTCTCACTGGGTGGAAACATAATTATATCCTCATAAGTGAACTCCATGATAAGAGACAGAAGATAGGGTATCATTTTTCATTTCTAACCATGCTAATTTTTTCAATATAAGGTATGAATAAATATTTTATTAACTTCATTGAGATTTTACATAATAAGGATAAAACAAGGTTATCATTTCTCTAATACCAATTTAAGTTCCTTAGGATCATTAAACCACTAAGAATGGGGGGTTTATTTAGATGTTATATTTTTATAATTTCAAACTGTCTAGAATAAATCAATAAAAAATTTCAAGTTTCCATCCTTGTTAAATTTTTATAATAAAACCAAAATCATGAAATTATTAGAATGTAATAATATGAATTAAAGATTTATAAAGTTTTTCCTTAGTGTGAGAACCTATATATTTATCATGGAAACCCTTATTGGTCCATGGAATTCACTATAATAGAAAAGTGAATTATAATGAGTCAATTTAGGTTGTGGTCCTATATCCCAATGGGTATGATTATACTTAATCCAATCAGTTTACACAGTTTTACTTATAAAACTAATCCAATTAAAAAGATGTAAAACATTGTAAAATAGATCCCTATAATTTTCTATATTTCCATCTTTTGATATCCTCTATAGTAATTTATTCCTAATGTAACGTACCTCTATTCGATGAACCTCATTAGAATTTCATGTTTGATCTAAGATCTATACAATGAACAAAAATCATGCACCTATAATATTTTTAGAACCACTATCTAATTACTTTGTCTGGTAATTTTTCTAATGCCACTTATCTGTAAGAAATTTATCTAATAAAAATAAACTAAATACGTTTTCCAATTATATGAATAAAACCTATATTGGGTATCTCTTCTTCAACTATAATATAAACATGATTATAAACTCACTCTATTAACAAATATTCAATGTTTTTTATTTACATAAGAGTGAACAATATTATATACAGTCATAATTTCACCCCACTATATTGGTTCCCTCAAAGTATAAAAAGTGGGAAACCAAATTCCTTTTCCCACTCACTAAAATTACAAAACTGAAAATCTTGCTAAAATGAAATTCAATGGATTATTCTCAACTCTTCTAAAATATTCATGAACATTTTTAAAGCCTCATTCATTCTCTAGCAACTGAAACCTTCTTCAAAATTTCTTAACATCAACATTAAGAAAATTATTTGGTTGTCCTTATCTCAGCTAGATAAAAAACCAATTGAAAAATTAGTTTATCTTCATAATTATTATATTTTGTACAAAGTTATATAAATCATCTCAAAAATTCCATATGATGAAATGTTTGTCTGTGTATTCTTTAGGAACTCCTCATTCGAGTGACAAATATTCATTATACTTTTATACATCAGTCTAACTCTGTAAAATTTTCATAAATCAACTCAAACTTTATAAATTTATTTGATTAGTGAAACAAATTACAATAAAATTTTCTAAATTATCTATATATTTAAATAAAAAATATTTCTCTAATTATTTTCCATTCGATGGATCCTTCTCCATCTATTGTACATATTTTCATCTATTCATACATTATTTATCAGATGGTTCATCATCTAATGTACTTAAAAAATTTCCTTAATAAATCATCATTATTAAAAAAAATTAAACTTCATATACAATGTAAAAATATTTTACAACATAAACATTATTCAAAATATCCATTCAGAAACTATAGCTCTACCTTTGCAGTGCACTCGAGCCATTGAAGATGTTTAACTAAATTTTTTTGAATTATAATGACTCATTATATATGTTTCTTCTATGTTTGGTTACATATTCATATTTCTTCCATATAATTATATCAACATCAAATTTTCTTATTTCCCCCCATTTATTTTTACATAGATAAAATCCTGAATTCTAACTTCATTTTTTGGAATTCTATCAATTTTCAATTAATTTAGTAGATTTTATTATTTTTTTTATTTTTTTATACTCATAAAAAACTATTCATATGTTTTTCTTAAAATTATTTTCCCTAAAACCCTATTCAGGGGTCTTTATCCATTGGATCAAACTTCTCCTTCTTAAATTTTTTATCTCCACTTTGACTCCTCACATAATATAAAAACTTCAACAATAAAAATTTCAAGAAAATATCAATCTAGAATATTTAACCCTGATATGTCCATATAACTATTTCTACAACTCTGTATCGGGTTATCCTTGTTCAGTAATGTGCAGTTGGTAACAAAGTATCCACTTTATAAAATTACTCTTAGAATTCTCACTAAATCTTCATTATCTCTTATCTATTTGATAAACTGGATTCGGTGGTTTGTTTCTGGTCGAATTCATTTAGTAAAAAATTTATGCTCCTACATTGGTAAAAAATATTATATCATGATATTTTCATAAATTTAGGAACTTGTTGAACAACTTATCATTTTATGTCTTTATAAGAATTTTTCTTAAAAAAATTTAAGTAATATTTATAACTTCATTCAAAAACATCAGAAAAAAATTCTAAACATCTTGGAACACTCTCTCGCCTATTAATCAAAAACATACTGAAGAAAATATATTGAAAAAAATAAAATAATTTTTTATAAAAACATAAAAATAATATTAAAACTTCATGAAATAATGTCTCATCCACTTATGAGTACTCACACTTGAAAGTCTTCATCATTTTTGTCCCTTTTTATGATGTCATACGACCATAGGTCTTAGTTAAAGAATATTTCCATAGAACTTCAAGTTTATCATTATAAAGCGTAACTACTATGACATTTTTAATATGATGAATACACTAAGAAATTATCATATTTATGTTTCATATAATAACGACCAATGGGTGATAAATAATTTTTTTAATATTTAAGTATATGAATATATGGTCAATCTAAAGTACCAAGTTGTTGGTTCTAGGGATCTAACTCCAAATAAATCCAACTTTAACAATATATAACTATTAATTATTTTTCATTTACTATCTCTCACATGATGCAAAAAATTCCTCTAATATGGGGCTTTAGTTAATGTGTATTACATGTTATATTTTGTTGAAACTCTACTTACAAAGATATCACCTCCTTGAGAAAAATACCACTAGAGATAATACTTCAAGAGTATGCACTTTTTCCACTGATGTGACCTTAGATCCTTTCCAAGATCCACCATTACAGTGTTATAATAGTATATTATGATAATATCTTTACTTTTAGGAACCATGTCATGTTTTTTAGGAAGTATCATATCCAAGATGGTTCTTTAGCTACTTTAGTGATCATAATATACTTGGAATCTAATGTAGAATCCATGAACACTACATACTTTGAAGTCTTATAGCTCAAAAAATCCATTAATAATAAATATTTATCTTGATTTAAAATTTATATTATCTTGATCTATTTGAAAATTTTCATCTATATATCCTATAGCACCCCTAGTTTAAAGAAATAAACCCTTTGTTTAGGGATTTTATGTATATAAATTTATTAGGTTAATTTTTTGGAGGTATGGAAGATTTTTTGAATGTTCTTGGGATTTTATGGAGGTTCAAAATTTGGACATGGTTAGAAGAAACTGTGAAACACCTCCCAATAAATCATTCCACTAAAATAGTGGGCACTAGGTTGGCGTGTTGTTAGGCACATGGTTTGGAAAAACCATGTATCCACACATGAGAAAATATGCAAGGATAGATTGAGGGTAATTTCATGGTTTTCACATAGATTGACTAGTTGTGCGAGACAACCATGTGAGGGGTTTTTGGAGGCAGTGTCTTGTTCATTGTTAGTGAACATTTTTTCTAAATGTTCCTCCTAACTAAAAAAGATAAAAATTAGATTTGCGTTTGGTGGATATTAATTGTTTAATCCCATGAGCCTAAATTTTTCCCTTAAAAATTCATAACCCAATTTCCTATCCATCCGTATGTTGTAGAGACCATTACTCATGATCTAGGAGTGATTTTGGGGTGAATTTATATGATTTGGAGACCAATTCTGTTGGTAATTGATTGCTCTTCATCATTTTCCTTAGTCTTATTCTTCTTCCTTATCTTGTATTCATGAATCTAATACTTTGAGGATTGATTCATGCCATTTTACATCAATCATGATTATATATTCTTGTTTTGTCTTAAAGGAATAAGATCTAAGGATATTTTCGGACATTCAATCCGGGTTTTGAATGTTTTGTATCATTTGTTGTTTTTGCATGAGTTTGAGAGGTGGGTGTCTTCAATATCAACTCCCTTTGATTAGAAATTAATGTATTGGTCTAAAATTGATTAAATTTATTGAAAAGAATTATGAAATTTATTTTTGATTCTTTTATGGAATGAATTATTTAGTGATGGTTTTGTAAAATATTGGAATTTTATAGTTATATAAAAAACCTCATGAATTTAATTTTAAAATTGTGATTTTGTTTTGATTACTAAAATTTTTTTTATGGAAACATTTTAAATAAAAGAATGACTTTATTGAAATGGTTTGGCATGGTATTTGGAATAAATGGTTGGTGTGTGTTCATTCACATTGATGTGGCCCTATGGAAGGGCCATGTTCTATTGGGGCACTTAGTATATGGTTACCTTATGATGACTTGGTATATCGATGAGAGACTACTCATGATTATAGAATTATCACTTGGGAATTCATTTATGGATGTGTGGAATGGGTATTCAAAATTTATTTGAGAAATTATTTGAAATAATTGTTTTGTTTCTTTCCATGGAAAACTATTTTAGTTTAGAAAACTACTTGGGTTTCGAAAATTGGTTTATCTTTGATATAAAATGATTTAAATTGTTTTAAACTATTTTATATAAATGTGGTAACATGTTTTATAGTTGTAGAATGGTTTTGGAAATCCTAGGGGAGAACTTAATAAGTTTTATACTCACCCCTACTTGGTAACTTTGGTGCATGTTTAGATATTGTACATCAGGATATAGGTAAAGTAAAGGTATCTCATTTTTTAGTGATGCATCATGATACCATAGGAATGGCCTGTTAATTTGGATCTTGGATCATGTTGGTAGTTTTATATTTGATGTCTTTGGTGTCTTTTAGTTTTTTTTGGTTTTTTATTATGCTTTGTACTCAGATATTGGTCTTGGTTTCCACATTTTACTCTAATAAAGTTGGTTTCATTACTTTTTATTTTTTACTCATGAATCATATACCGGTTTGTTTGGTTATTTTTATTTTGGGTTGGTTGTTTTATTTTATAAGGGTAAATCATCTCCCATGGTTTTTTGAATCCCTTATCATTTATTTATAGTATTTAGTGTCTTGGGGATGTCACCAAATTCCTAGTATAAAACCCACAACATCTCAATCCAATGAGTAGAGGTTGGATGTTACAAATGGTATCCACCTTGCCCATCATATCTTTCATTTTTAGAAGATGGAATTAGTTTGTTTGGTCCTAGAGTTAAAAAATAATTCTTCTTAGTCCTTGATTTGGTTTAGTAGTAAGGATTAGGATTGTCAGAACTTGAAAGGTACAAAATAAATTGGTGTTTCTAACCTATTTATATTGACCTTCAAGTTACCAGGGATTTTGGGTACATGAGTGTTTTCGGACACCTCTAGGATTTATAACCTCATTTTCTTTGGATTATTTTATGGGAATATAATTACATGTGTTGATAAAAATTACTTCCCACTAGGATTGATTAATTAATTTTGAGTAATGATTTACAATTTGGTGAAAATATTTTGATTTTTGAAAATAGTTGAAAATTATTTGATTTTCAAAAATCATGGTGGAATTTTAAAAAATGATTTGAAAATAGAAATTTTTGAATTTTGGAAAGCTTTGTTGTGATATGTTTGATGTGGTAAATTGGAAATTTCTATGCCTTTTGTTGTTATAATGTGTTATAAAATTACCTTTTCTTTTAGTTATATAAAATGGCACACGGTAGGTGTAGAAGAAACCAATCAGAAGGGGATATTGAGAATGTGGTGACTACTAAGACCTATGGGTGAAATAATAGTCGGTTTAGAGTATTTTTCTAGTATTTTCAAGTTAGAGATAGATAGAAAATAATGGATTAAACAATGAAAGTGGATCGTTAATATTTTTTTCCAAAATTAGAATCAACCCATATTTCTGGGTGATTCAGATATAGAAAATGGGTAAGTGTTGTAAAATATGAATAATTGAATATTGGATTTTATAGGCACAATATATGAGATGAAATTCAAGTTGGAAATGTACATGATGAAGGATCTGGCACTCTAGTGGTGGGATTTTGTAGTTCTGACTAAATTGGACCCATGTATTACATGGGAGGATTTTTAAAAATTATTCATCATATAATTCTATCTTCACCCATTTAGAATTATAATAATAATAAATTATTTTATCTTGAAGTAGGATAATCTATCAGTAAAAGATTATGTTATTAAATTCATGAATTTATACCTATTTTCAGTAGAATTTGATTCAAGTGTGTCCTTTAAGGTACACATTTTTTAATCAAGTTTACGGATAGAAATCCACATAAATAGTGTTATGATTTGAATTTCAGATTGTACATATATGTTCAAAAGAGAACGGGTAGAAGAAATGTTAATGAACTGTGGTTTGAGGAAACATTATGATACCTATGGTAAATAATGGAAACTATAATGTTTGGAAATAATTGAAGAGGGACACCTATTTCCAAGGCAGTGGTATCATTTTTTAATATGTTTTGATTGGTAAATATTCCTCAAAAACAAAATAGTATGCTTAAATGTTTTCAATCTAGTTCTTTTAGAAATATGAAGTGATATTTTACAACACCACCTAGAGTATTCCAAAATTGAGAACATATGGGGAATATTCAGTGCTATTATTATAGTGCTCCAAGTTTGGGTGATTAGAACACATTTCATGTTTTGTAGACATTGTATACTTTAATGGGACGAGTGTAGTAGAATTGATCTCATCAGTAGATTTGAGGAATCCATGGTGATTCTAGGAATACCATGACTTCTTAACTAGTGTAATCTCAACACGGTTATAAATACCAAAGGGTAGCATGTAAGATATTTTATGTAGCTGGGAAAGTGATATGGGACGATCAATCTAGACCTTCAATGGTGAAAGGTATGAATATTTATTTGTACCCTTATGAAATATTGGTTTTATATAGGTGAATTCCATTCATTTATATCTTCTTGTGATATTCACGTTCTTGGTATTCATGTTGAGATGATGGATTCTATTTTTAATCTGTATACTCCTCTTGGACAAAGAGAATATCGAGCCTTTATGTGTAAAGAATATTCTATATTTGTTTATGTGGATAAATTGATTTTGTATACCTCCATGCTTAAGATGGATGTATGTGTCATAATCCTAGGAATGGATTGGTTGAAAATGTTCAAAAATCACAGACTATTATACCCAAAGGCTTAGTTTTATATCTAAGGACGGTGTCAAGCATTTCATTAAAGGATATAAGAATGTAAAGGTAGGTGCATATGGATTGTCAACACCAGTAATAGGAACTATCTAATTCGATTTGGAATATTTGACCATTGAATCTTTGGATGAGATCAATAATAGTTTTTTTCTAAAAAAATTATCAATTATTCTATTTTTTTATGATAACATCTCAAGGTTTCTACCCAAAAGAGAATTGGAGTTTAAAATTGATCTCATAATAGGGACCAGTCCTATATCACTTCTATATTATCATATGGCGCCAATATAATTTAGGGAATTGAAATTCTTATTGGTAGAGTTGGAAAGCAATGAGTTCATTTGACCTAGTATGCCTTCATGGGAGCACTAATTTGGTTTGTGAAAAATGCTGATGGAACTCTTAGTATTTTTTTTCAATTTTCATAAGCATAATCTTTAAATGATATAGAATAATTATATATTTCAATGAATTAATGTTCTTTTTATCAATTGAGGGTATCCCAGTTATTCTCTAAAATTAAATTGCATTTAGGATATTCCCAACTACGGGTTTGGATGGATGAAATTTTGAAGACAATTTTCAGTAGTAGATAGGTCCATTACAAGTATATTGTATTGAATTTAGGTCTTAAGAATGAACCATCAGTCTTTATAGAATTGATAAATTGGATATTTAATGGATATATAGATTATTTTGAGTTGGTGTTTACGGATTACATACTGGTGCATTCATGGACAATGTTTGAACATGAGAAAAACATTGTTGTAGTGTTTGGTAATTTCTAGACCATCATCTTTATGAAAACATTTCATGTGTGATTTCAGGATACAGGAGGTGTATTTCCTTGGACATGTTATCTCTGAAAAAGGTATTTCATTGGATGTAGAAAATACAGAGGTTGTGATCTATTGGAAAATACTAAATAATATCTTGGAGATACATTGTTTATTTAGCCAAAATGGTTATTATCAATTATTTGATCATTAATTTTGATGACTAGCTGCACCAATGATAACTTTGACAAGAAAAAATATTATATTAAAATATAATGATGAATGTCAGAAGTCTTTTTAAGCGATTAAATTTTACCTTACATAAGCATTGATATTGAAATTCCTTAAATTAGGACATAGTTATTGTGTGTATTGTGATGCTTCGGGATATGCATTGGGGTTTTTTCTCAGGTAGGTAGATCATGTTGCCTCTAATATCTTATAAAAGTTAAAATTTCATGAGAAGAACTACCCAACTCACAACATGGAATTATTTTTTGTGGACCATGCTTCAAATACTTGGAATTATTTTCTTTTTGGGGATAAAATTATGGATTTTAAGGATCATAAGTTCTTGAAACACATTTTCTCACAAATATAATTGAAGTTGAGATAAGTAATGTGGATGGGGTATCTAGAAATGTTTGACATTGACTTAATGTATACACTAGGTAAAGGGAACTCTATGTGGGATGTATTAAGAAGGAATTCATATATTCAGATGAAGAAAGATTACTCATATGAATATTACTATATGTTATTGTTATCCAATATAAACATGGATTGTAAATATCTTATTAGTTTTGTGGTTTTATTTTTAGTTTCTATTATACCAGATTTGAAAGATATGGTTAAAGGGGAACAAACATCTGATTCTGAATGTGTTTCTATATGGTAAAAATGCAATAGTAGGGAGACCATTGAGGAATTTAATATGGATGGGAATTCAATATTTTGATTTAGAGATCAAATGGTAGTAAATTTTTCTTTTTAGGAACAAATTATTCATGATTACCACCATTTGAGATCAGATGTTCATGTTGTAAGAGAGAAGACATATAAGGAACTAAAAGCACAATTTTGGAGGGATGGAATGAAAATAAAAGGTGATGAGTTTGTTATGAGATGCCTCACCTATCAGCAGGTTAATCCAAAGACCAACAGCCAGTAGGTATGCTTTAGTCTTTACCAAATATTATAGGGAAATGGGAGTAGATAGGTATGGAATTTTTAACAAGTCAACCAAAGATGATTTGGAAACACAATTTTATATGTGGGATACTGGGATGACTCAAAAGTTGACCAATTTCATCTCTATTAATTAATCTCAAATGGTGGAATACTTTTCAGGAATCTATATATGAGAAGTACTAAAAAAGGAACATCGTCCCACATTCAGTAGTTTCATATAGAGACCCTAGGTTTATGTCTCGTTATCTAAAATCTTTACAATATTACCTTGGGACTCAGTTGACAATAAGCATGGGGTATCATCCTAAAATGGATGGATAATACGAAAAGATGAAACAAATATTTTAATACATTATTAGGGATTGTGTAATGAATTTTGGTGTCTCATGGGAGGATCACGTACCGTTAGTGTATTTCATGTATAAAAACTATTACCAATACTCGATATATATGGATCATTTGGAATCAATTTATTGGAATTATTTTAGTGATCCACTTTATTGGGTGGAAACAGTTGAGACTTCACTGGTTGGGAAAAGCCGCATATAAGATAGAATGGAGTATATTCATTTGATCATAAAGAAGATGTATATGGCTAAAAATTTTCATAAATCATTTGTAGACCATCTTCTATGTTTTTTGTGATTTTAGGTGAGTGACCATATATTCCTAATAATCTCTGGAAGGGTTATGCTTCAACATTTTTGAATGAATTTCATGTTATGTCTTCTATATATAGGTCCTTTTGAGATAAAAGAATGGGTTGGTGGTGTTTAATATCGATTGGATTTTCAAACAATGTTTAGTTCTCTATATGAATTTCATGTATCTCAATTAAATAAGTATCAAACTAATATTGACCATGTGATTCAATAGGATCACATTATGTTATAGTAGAATGCTATACCACTTCATGTGTCAGTATAGATTATGGATTAGCAAGAGAATGTATTTTATAGGAAAAGAATTATTCTAGTATGGGTTTTTTCGAAACATGATTGGATTCAAGAAGAAATATGGGAGAATCAGTAAAAATGGTCTAGAAATGGAACGAACTCTTTCAATCCAATGGGGTTTTCAAAATTTTTGGGATTGAAAGACCAATTGTGGGAAGAATTTAGCACTACCAATTTCAGGTAATTAACAATTTATTTATGTATTTTATGTATATAAAGTTATTGGATTATGTTTCCAGATATCTGGAGATTATTTTACATATTTATGGGGATTTTGTGGAGGTGAATGGATTGATCATGGTATGTAGAAACCATGTAACGCCTCCCAAGAAACTATAAAACTGAAATAGTGAGCACCGGGTAGGGACATGGTAAGGCGCATGGTTTGGCAAAACTGTGCGGCCACCAAAGAGACACACTGAAAGGTTGGAAATAGTGGAATTTCATGGAGGTAACATGGTTTGTATAACCTTACAAGACAACTGTGTGAGGGGTTTTTGGAGACATTTTATTGTTCATGGTTACCATAGAGTTTTCCAAACCATGCACCGTCAAAAAACTAGATCTGAATTTTTTGGATCTCCCTCTGTTTATCCCCTAATCCTCTTCCCCCTTAAAATTTTCATAACCCAAATTAATATTTATCCGTAGGATTTAGAGACCATTCCTCTTGATTTTAGGGAAAGTTTTAGGTAAATCTAGGTGCTTTGAAGAATGGTTTGGTTGGTAAGTGATTGTTCTTTATCATTTTCTTTACTTTTATTCTTCTTCCCTCTATTGGATTCATGAATATAATCTTTTGGGTACATATTCATGCCATGTGATTTTAATCATGATTATATGTGGTTTTTTGGTTTATGGTAACAAAATAGAAGTAGTTTTTTTAGAGTTTCATGCTATGTTTTGGATGTTATGGTGTTATTCTTTGTTTTCACATAAATTTGAGAGGCAGGAGGATTAACTCTAAAATACCCTTTAATAGAACCTAAATTATTGGTTTCAAATTGATTAAATTTATTTATTTAATTTGTTAATTTATTTTTTATTCTTGATGCAAAATATTCATTAGAGATGGTTTTTTGAAATGGTGGAATTTGATAGTTTTGTAGAAAACCTTAAGATGTTGATTTTAAAATTGTGATTCAAAAATGAATTTTTTTTATTCATGAAAGAATGATTGTATAAATGTTTTCAATAAAATTATTTTTTTATTTAAATGGTTTGGCATGATTGGTTTGGATTGGGTTTGGCATAAAGGGTTAGTGTTTGTTAATTTCCATTGACGTGACCCTGTGGAAGGGGTGTGTTCCGTTAGGGAACTAGGTATTTTGTTACCTTGTCAAAACTTGGTAGATCAATGAGATAACTCTAATTAGTATGTAACTATCACATGGGAATTCATGTGCGTATGTGTTGATTGAGTATTCCAAATAGATTTGATAAATGATTTCAAATAATGTTTTGATTACATTCCATGGAAAACAATTTTAGTTTAGAAAAATATTTTTGTTTGTAAATTTATTTTGGATTTGATTTAAAATAAATTAAATTGTTTTATAAAATTTTATATAAATTTTATAACTGGTTCTATCCTAATGGAGTGAGTTTCTAAGTCATATGTGAGAACCTACCAAGTTTTATACTCACCCCATGCTTGGTCACTACAGTGCATTTTCAGATGTTGTACATCAAGACACAAGTATAAGAAAGGTATACTATTTCTTTAGTGATCCACTATGATACCACTATAATGGATTATTGAGTTGGCTCCATGATCATTTTTGGAGACTCTGAATTTATTTCTTTTTTTCCTTTGAGTTTTGTGTGTTTTTGTTTCCACTTTTTACTATTATATTGACCTTGATTTACGAATTATACTCCGATATAGTTGGGTTTTTTTGGTTTTCTTGAGTTTTATTTTTCTAACCATGCATAATATAGTTTTGTTGGGTTATTGTTATCTTGGTTTGGTTGTTTTATTTTCTAAGGGAAAATTTCCCCTAAATGGTTTATAAAGCCCTTAGAATTTATTTACAACCTTTGGTGTCATGGGGATATAACCCAAAGCTTATTAGAACACCCATAACTTCACAAGACAATGACGAGGTGCATGATGTTACATATCCCCTAGTGATGAGATACTTATCTCCTCTAAAAATAAGGGACAAATCCATAGTGAAACTTATTTCATTTATGATTGTCTTGACTACCATACAATAGTGGTATCCTATATCAACTTGATACATGCCTAACAAGGTTAAGGTATAGGCAACATATTACCTAGTACATAACATAGAATACATGACTAACCCTGTCATAGATTTTTATGAGATTCTTATCATTATATATCTCTACTCATGTGTTTGGGGACACTTTTTTGGAAATATGAATTCCATGTGATATTGAAAATAATCCCATATTGGATTGTTCCATATTAAATCTCTTAAGAATCTTGTCAATGTATGTAGTTTGAGGTGACCTATATGTTCCCTCTTATGTCTAGTGCTAAAAACACATACTATACACATAGGCTTTGATATCAAGTGATATAAATCAAGTTAAACATATATTCACTTTCTTTTATTTCTATAAGTTAAACACTGCATCTCTTAAATAATCCTTCAATATAATAGACTAAAGGTTTAGTATATATGATAAATATATATATAAGAAACTTATTTTACAATATTTGTGAACATTTATCTATGATTGAACCACACTAGATACCCTTACGAATTCCTTATAGGTTATACTCATCTTCATAACTTGGGTAATGGAAAAATAACAAAGGGGTGACCTAAAATTATTAGTAAGTGTAAAATTACCAATATATCACCAAGGGTTATATTATAATATTTCGATAATAGATGAGAATATAAGAAAAATATTATTAAAATAACATTTAATAATAATATTTTCTATAAGTCATAATAGACGGATATCTGATATAAGAGGACAAAAAATATACCATGGCCTAAGAGTAAAAAATTATGAAGAATAAATATGATCCATGGATCATAAAATAGTAATATAATATAGAAATGTCACATAAAAATAAGCATGAGAATCAAAACATAGTGGATCTATAATAACATCTTATTTCCTTTAGTGGATTGGGTATCATAACAAGTTACTCATAGTGGATCGTGCATCACGATCGATTTACCATATGGGATCAAGCATCCAACTAATTGGAGGGTTATATAGGACCCCAAATGAAATAATAATAATCAATATATATTTTTTCCTTGTGAAATAAATAATTCATCATACCATAAAGAAACTATAGAAAGAAAATTGGTTTCATAACATTTCAAAATGGTATCACATAAAATTAATTGAAGACATAGATCATTAAAAAATGAATTAGTCAACTAAAAGGATTATTTCATAAAAGAATTTTTATAATGGTTGATAAATAATAACTACATTGGATTTAAATCTTTTGGAGTTAAAGAGGAAAAAGGAAAACGTAAAATAGTATTTAGAAAACATTTCTTAATATTATGTTAAAGAGAAGAGATTATGAGACACTTTCGAAAATATAATTTTTTTATAATATTTCATGAATAATGTATAAAAATAATGTTTTAATAAATATAATTATATCATTATTATAAAATATATAAAGGTTCTCAAAATAAAAATTTTATTGGAAGATAAGATGTAAAATCGGGTAAAGAAAAACCTTTTCTGTAATTTTAAAAATACCATTATATAAAGACAATTACTAATAAGAGTAAAAAATATTTCATTTAAAAATAGGTACAGATATATTTTAATATTATCTAAAGTAAAACATATTTGAATTTCAAAATAATAAATGGGAATATTTTTAACATGAGTGAATATGGATTTGGAAAAGAAATGGCTTATTTAGAGAGGGTGGGAATTGTTCTTAACATCACAAACTTTTAGAATGAAAGAAAACAATTAATGAAATCTACTTGGAAATAATTATTAAATATTGTATAATATAATCATAGGATATAATAAAACAATTATATAATACCATAGTCAAAAAGGAATCATTTTGAATCATGAAAACAAGTTAAGTCAAAAAACATCATACCTTTTTTACTCTAACTTCAAGAAAGATATTTAACCTATTATTTAATAAACATGACCATATTAATAACCTATTTAGAACATTATTAATGTATATTTATCTATATAATATTTAATTATAGTAAGTTATTATACATTTATTAGTTAGTTATAGATTATTTTCATCATCAAATGTTAGAGATTTTGGTTGTTTCACACACGCTTCAAAATTTTGATGTTGATTCCCATTATTTTATAAAAATTTCATTATTAGTATATTATACAAGGTACTTGGATATATTATTTATAATTATTTATATTTTTATAATTTCATTCCATGAGATTCAAAGTCATGATTCATGAAAATGGAAATTGTGATAGGTTTATTTCGATAGATTTTCTAAATGGGTGATATACTAATAATTGGTTAAATATTAATATAACCTATATATAACCTAAATAATGATATAAAAATTATTTTAATTAATTAAATATGTTATTATAATCTATAATATTGGGTGGTGTTGAAAAATAAATACATCATTCCATAGTGACGGTTGTCCGCACGTACACAATGATGATGTTTTCATTTTCCATAGAAATGAAGAAAGATAGATAATGTTTTAAGTTTTAATAATATTAAACATGATATAAATATAATATTTATTCATTAAATATCATCATATATCTATAAATTTATGTTATTTATAAAAAATAAAATGCATCGCTTCGTGGAGGTAGTAGTCCACTTGCATGCATGAACGATGTATTAATTTATCTAAAGAGAAGGGAGGATTATAATATTTTTCAAAAAATATTATTAAATTTAAGTATAATAATGGTTATTATTTTAATATTTTGGTATGTTATAATATAAGTGGGGTTATTATTTGAAAATATAATGAAATAGAAATGGAAAGGAATGATTTGGAAAATATTACCCTACTCTTTGGAATAACTTCTTTGCAAATTATGTTAAGATTTTGAGGGATGGTACATTGTGGAGACAATGACATATATGATGTTTATATGAGTTTTAATAGGTATTTTGGTAGAGTTATAAATAAATAATTTTATTTTTGTGTGAAGAGAAATGTTATTGTGAGGGGATCCTTTTATAAGTGAGAGGAGAGGCATTTTTGTAATTAAATAAAATGAGAAGACTCTATTCAAAGAACCTAGATATAAAAGTGTAAAATAATGGATATTGGATTATAATAGGTAAATAAATACTTCAAACACTTATTTTGATAAATTTCATAACATAATTTAGGTCTTTTACTCTTTAATTTAACCCTTTTAGAATTTTTCTTATTACCATGGTAAATAATTTTTACCTAAGTGATTTATTTTCTATGCCTAAAAATACAACTGATATAATTAAAGAATTTCTAACTTATGATTAAAAATATGAAATTCATTTTATTAGATAAAATTTCTAAAAGTGATAAAAAAAATTAAAATTAGAATTGTATAATGCATAAAATAGTTTTAGATAAGAAATATAACTTATGTTCTCAAATGTCAAATATTGGGTTATAAATTAAAATTAATATTTTTTTATGTATAATTTTACTTATAAAATACATTTTTTCTCAATAAAAAGGTTTTAATAAATTTTATGTTAAGATTACATCCTGATTATTTCATAAAATTTCTGATATTTCTGAAAATAATATTTCGCAATATTCACTTAATAACCAATGTTTCCATAAAAATTTCAAAAACTTAATCCTCAGATAATATTTTAATTATGAATCAAAAAATTAATTTCATTTTTTAAAATTTAAATTCTAAAATTTAGGAAATTAAATTCTAAATGGTAATATAAACTATATTGAAAAACTATTTTTTATATAAAATTGAAATTTTCAAATAATAACTATTTTTACTGATATTTTATATAGATTTTAATTTAAAATAGTGTTAATATATTTTTCACATCAATAATATATTTTATCATTATTTAACCATGATATACTTATTTTCTTAAAATAAAATTCATAGCACATAAACAGATGATTTTATAATAAAAAATCATGTTTAAGAATAAAATGATTTTTTTAATTATTTATATACACTAATTTAATTTTATTAATTAATTATTATTTAGAATGAAATTTATTTTTCCTTTAAAATATACTTCATAATTTTATTTCGTCTATATGTACATGTTAAATCAATAAATACATTATTACAATTTAAAATGTTTCCTAGTTCATTTTTCTTCTGTGTCGCTTGTGAAACAATCTATTTAACACTCACTTATTTTATGAAGTAATATACACTAAAATCATGTTTTATTACATTGTACCCCTTAAAATAATTTCATCCCTAAAATTTTATTACAATGATGAAAAAATTAGGATATCCAAGTCTTAGAACATCCTTAGGTTCCCATATAGATTCCCCAAAATTATGATTACACCATTAAATGTTGACTAGATGAGTGGTCTTGTTCCACATAACATTATATCATTGATACAAGATCTCCACTGGTTGTTCCTCATATGAGAAATTATTTTCCAATTAGATGGATTAGGATTTTAGTTGATGTGAAGTGTCTAGTTTTTACTTTCTCAAAAGGGAGAAATGGAACACATGATTTATTTAGTATAGGTTTGTAGATAGTTCTAAGAGATGAGTTATACCCCTAAATGCACATGAGCCTGAGCTCAGTTAGTAAGGACTCTGTAAGTGCATCCGGGAGACCCAGGATCAAATCCAGGACGAGACAATATTTCTAGTACTATAGCAGCACTGTAGCATGTACTGTAGCGGGAACTGTGTAGTACTGTAGCAGGTACTATAGCGGGAACTGTAGCAGGTGCTGTTTAGCACTGTAGACGTCAGGAATATGCCCTTGTTTGGGACTTTGGGCCACTGATTTTTTCCCTGAGTCCTTTAAGGACTTCGGGCCAACCAGGCCTTCAGTTCATTAAGGCCTTCAGGACACCTCAAGGCCTTCGGGACACCTTAAGTGGAGATGCAAACCAGGTGACCTTCAAAGAACAAGCTCTATAAGGAGGATGAGCAAGGAGATTTCACCACAACAGAAGCTAAACGGATTGTAAGAATGAAAGGTTATGTCACCTGCCATCAGGACAAGCCTGTGCAAGCACGGGAATGCCTAGCCGAACAACCATGTGAAGGTGGAGAGATGATTTCACGATGAAGATACTGGGGAGGAGAAGTTCCAAGTAGTTAGTCTGGGTTGTATGTAATGTTTGAAGCCTATGGGAAAATGTATTCCTATAAGGCCTACGGGCCATGTAATACTTATGCCTATGGGCCTTGTAAGTGTTCCACCTCACCCCTTGAAAGGTGGATGATCAAAAATCAATAAAAAATGAAGGCCTTCGGGCCATTGGATGGATGGAGTTATACCCCTGAAATGATCAATTATCTCAATGGGACTGATACACCAAAGTCTTAGCTTCACTTCCTTCTCAGATCTCATAACCAGATTCCAAATAGATATCTATAAGAACACTATATCACTAACATCTTACTCTATATCTCAATATGATTGTTTTCATGCCACATTTATCAGATTTTTTCCACCTTCATATTTTTTTGGATGGTTTGAAACTTATTCATAATTTATTATAAAATTTTGGATTCTATTTATTTCCTCTCTATAAACTTATCCTAATTTGTTTGAGTCCTACGTCTCTTTTTTATATAGATCCTTATATGGTACCATCTAAATGATATAGAGAAAGATATTATTACATGAGAACGTTACCAAGGGGAGGGTTTGGTACCAACATCATTGGAAATCCATTTAATAGGATCTTTGTATATTATTAATAGTCCAAATGACCCTTTCAGACCGAATATTTATCTAAGGGTCATAAATAGTGTTGAAGCTTAGCTCAGTCTCTAATAATTGATGAAGACTTCTCTATAACCTTGAGCCAACCCTCAGATCTAGATCAGATATAATAGAGAGTTATTCTTCATGCATCATTACCACTTACCTTATACATATCTTGGTGAGTTAGTCAATAAATATATTTCCTTTAATGCAAATAAAATATGTTGACTTCATAAGGAAATAGAACACAACTTAAATATAATTATCGACTCTATATGTGTTGGGTAGTTTTATGAAAAAATACACTGCTATTTTTCTCATTTATATACTGGTATGGGTATTGGTTGAACAACCCCCCTTAGACTTATGTCAGTTAGCCTTACCTTATTGGGATACCAATCATAAAAAAATGTATTCTACAATCTCTCTATTTTTGTTATTCCACTAGATGATTTTATTTATATATTTATACATATTCATTCTTCCTCAATCAATAGACAAGGACGAGTTAAGAGCATCATTTAAAAGTTCCATCTTTAATTTTTTCTATAGTAGTATATTATATTTTTAGGATTCTTTGAACATTACATGGAGATATTGTTGGGCATTCATTCGAGAAATATTGGATTTCTCCCCATACCTTGTGATTTAAAGGATTGTCCTTATAAATATAAGGGTATTCGTTATTTTTCAACCATAATCATGGATAATGTATCAAAATCATTCCTTATTAGAGCCTTATACACCTTGTCTAGATTCCCTAAGTGGTTGTGTCATAATAAATCTTATTCTTGGATCAATTCCAAGAATATAATTTGGATTATATTTAAATCCTTCTATGTAAAAATATATTTCAAACTCTTTTGTTTACTATAGATATAACACTTCTCACCATAGAGATAAGGTTGTTGAATATTTAATTCTGAGATCACTATCTCCATATCTGAATCATGCATCAAGTAGTATTTTTCATAAGTTTTTAAGTGTCTTGAGGCATATTCAATTGAATTATCATTATGAATGAGGACACATGCCAAGCCCTTATAAAAATTATCATTTCATATTAAAAACCCTTTCCCATTGTGGGATAATATAATTACAAGTTAAGTAAAAATATTTCCATTAGTTCCTTAAAATTTTATTCACAATCCTCTATATAATGAAACTTAACTCTTTTCTATGTTTACTTGGTTAGTGGAGTTTATAGGAATGATAAATTTCTCAAATATATTTGATAATATCTATCTAACCTAAAAAAACTGTGGATATCCATTATTATGGTTGGTCTAGTCCTTTGTTTAATAACTTTTATATTTTAAGGATTTATAGATATTCCCTTTCAAGTGATTTCATGACCCAAGAATGATAATTTTTAAAATAAATTGCACACTTTCTAAATTTGAAATATAATTTATCCTTTATTAAGGTCTTCAACACAGTCCGCAAATGATCTATATTTAATTCAATTATCTATGAATGTGTGAGAATATAATTTATGAATAAAACCAAAAATCGATCAAGGTAATCTCAAAATACAATATTCATTATATATTTACAGATAATAGGATCATGTGTAATTCCAAATGAAATCATTATAAATCCATAGTTTTTATATATTATAAAGAATTTTTTCTAGGAAATATCCTACATTTTAATGATTATTTGATGATATCTTAAAAAAATATTAATATTTCATAGGTATTATAATCCTCTTAGTTAATTGAATAGATCATCGATACAGGATAGAGGATAGATTTTCTTGATCATTATTTTATTAAGCTCATGATAATCAATTCAAACATGAATTTATCCATCATTTTTTCTAACAAAGAGGGATGGTGCACTACATGGTGAAGAAAAGGGATATACAAATCCCTCATCCAGATTTTTTTGAATATTATTCCTTAATTCTTAAATATCAATAGGGGAAATTATGTAAGGCCTCTTGGATATAGGCATGGATTTGGGTATGATTTCAATCGAAAACTCAACCTCACGCTCTTGGGGAAGACCAAATAGTTCATCCTAAAATATATCATTATATTCTCATACAATATTCACATCATCAATGTTTACTTCTTTGCCAATAATTTAGGACAAAATCACCTCATTACTTGGTGTCAAGACCCATAATATAGATTTTGATTATAAAGGGAGATCATGATCATCCTTACATTGATATTTGATAACATAATTATTTGGGATATGAAATTAGATTTACTTATCTCAATAATTGATATGTTTTTTATATAGATAAATATAATTTATACCAAATATTATGTAAAATTATTTTAATATAATAATAAATAAATACACATAAAGTATATTTCTACATATTTCGATCAGATGAAAGTTATATATAATATATGTGATCATTACATCAACTGGTGTTTTCACAAATAGTTCAATATCAATTTCATGGGGAGTTGAATCAACATTCATAGCAGATTTATATGATTTGAATAAATGGAAATAAATAGAATAAAATAAGGTATTTATAGATCTAGAGTGCAAAATAAGTGTACATTGAATCACTTCATGATCGTGATCAACCTTAGTGTTATTGATAACATACACTCTTACATGTTCCCATTGTACATGTGGTTTTGTGTTTATTTTTTATTCATTAGATCTGGGGTTTGAAAATTTATTTTCATAACCCCCAAACTCTATATTTTTTATGCATTGGAGTGTGGGTGATCCATTATCTTGAACATTCTTATCTTATATTGTATTAATTGAACTCTTTGTATCTTTTTAGAAATCACATTCTTAATGACCTACTCTACCACATTTTAAACATATTCTTAAAACTATTGATTAATTTTTCACGAATTTATTTCATTATTTTTTGCATGTATTGTATTAAACTCTATTTCCTCTATGATATTTTCCATATGAGTCTCCATGATAATCTATCTTTATTTTCTTATCTCTGAAATAATTAGAGTCCCCTACTTTCATTTCCACATTAAGTGAACATCTAATAATATCCTCATAAATACTAAAGTATACTATAACTTATGTCTTTCAAAGACTTGATTTTTGGAAACCAAATATTCATTTGTGATTATTTTCAGGTTCATGAATAAAACTATATGCTTATCTCATGAGTCTCTTGAAGTTTTATTTATATAAAACAATAAATTTATCCTCCTTTTCTCAACACTCAGAATTATATATCCATTTATATATGCAGTTTTTTTTGAAATTATTTAGTAAATAATATGTTCTAGAACTCCTACCATCCCATAAACTCCACCTTTTCCTTATTTTTTGTATTCTTAATGATATTATACCATTGGTCAGCCACACCTTCCAAATGATACAAAACTAAGAAAAATTTCTCATGGTATAATTATTGTAGAATAGAATATATATTCCTTATAGCATTGATCCATTACTCAACAATTATTGGGTTATAATATCCACTAAAGGAGGATCGACATTACTACATGAAATATATGATAGAAGGTTGGTCCTTGGTGTATTTGGAAGCTTAATAAGATTTTTACTCCTATTCATTGCTTGAGTTAGTTCGGTGAGAGTTACTTTAATATTTTATACTCAACGTCACATAGTATTTGGTTGTTTATTAAGATAGTAATTCAATTTTACATCACACCTAATGTTCACTCGGTTCCTCCTATTTCCAATAATTTACTAAAATAATGAATGTTAAGGATATTAAGATTATAAAAAATGAAATTATTAACTTAAAACAAATAAATCACAGATGACATATAAACCATAAATTATGAATTTCTAGAATTCAATATAGGATATACATGGTCATTTTATTATTAGGTTTTATATCCAAAATATACTAAAATTCCTAATAATATTTTATAAAGAGTAGGAAAATCAATATAACACACCCCCAAGAAATTCAAACTAGGTGTATAGTTAGGCATATTTGTTGTGAACTAATTGAAGATCGATTTAATACCCATCCATATTTTTTAAGGTTATTACCAATAAGTTCATTTGTTCTAGAGCCTACAATCACTTGTTTTGTATCTAGACATTGATTTCATTGTATGAAACCAAATAATATCCACTTTAACAAAACATCAAGATGTTTTCCTATACTCATTATTATCCTTAGGGTTTTCACTAAATCTATCTAGTCGTATTTTATAAAAATAACTAAAAAATCAAAAAAATAACTATACATGACTTTGATACCAACTGAGGTACCCTAGAGATGAACTACCAGGTCTGATGCCAAAAAAATATAATTTAAACATTGGATTTTGTACCAAGTGAGATGAATCGAGCTAAAAATATTTATATTTTATATCATTTTTATATATTAAACATTATATCTCACAAATAATCACATAATACCATTAACCAAAGGTTTAATGTATTTGATAACTAACTATATAAGAAACTTATTTTACAGTAATTTTAAACATTTCTCTTTAATAAATACACAATAACCCCACTACTATACTCCTCATAGGTTATAATCTTCTTCATAACCTGGGGAATTGAAACATAATAAATGGGTGAGATAAAATTCTCAATAAAGGAAAATTATCAATTTTTAATCAAGGGTTGAATCATAATATTATGAGAATAAATGATCATGGGATACATATATTATTAAAATTAGATAGAAAAATAATAGTTGTTTACAAGGAATAATATAAGGACATGTAACCTCAAATTATCAAACATATACCATATAACAAGAGTGAAAAATCATGAGGTAATAAACATGATACTTGGAGAATAACATAGTTATATAACATAAAAATGTCGAATAAAAATAAGAATATGAATCATAACATCATGGATAAAGATTAAATTAATATTTACCTTTGTGTATCATGTATCAAAACTTATTCCCTGTAGTATATCAAGTATCATGACTTGTTTCCTATAGTGGATTAGGTATCAAAACTTGTTTCTCATAGTAGATCAAGCATCGTTACTCATTCCCCATTATTATCCCATGAGATTTAAAGCTTTAACCAATAAATGAGAAGTTTATATAAGACCCACTCATATCATAATAATAATTCATACATATATGTTCCACATGAAATCAATTATTCATCATATCAGAAATAAATCACAGAAATAAAATGGTTTTCATTACGTTTCATAATGGTATCACATAAAATGACTTCAAGATATAGATTAGTTGATACTAACAATTTAAAAAACTAAAAGGATTATTTTATAAATTAATTTAGAAATATTTTAATAAAACATAACTTCATATGGGTTTGATATTTTTGTTGTTAAAGAGGAAAATAGAACAAAAATGTAAAAGATTATTTAAAAAATATTTATTAATATTGTTACAAAGAGATTAGTTTATGAGACACTTACAAAAAAATCATTTTTTGAGAATTTATTAGGAATAAGTTTACACCATAATTTTCAATAAATCTCAATGAATCATCAATTAAAAATATATAAATTTTTTACAAAGAAAATGTGGAGTGAGATATAAAATATATAATTGGGAAAATAGAAACATTTTCAGTCATTTTAAAAATACCTTTATTAAAATATGAATAATAAAAAGAGTAATAAATATTTCATTTCAAAAGTGTTAAAGAAATTTTTGAATATCATTAGATGTAAACCATATTTAGATTTCAAAATAAGAAATAATAACACTGAAAGTGAGAGTGAATATGGGCATGGAAGAAAACTAATCTCATTTGGAGAGGATGTGAATTATTATTAATATCATTAAATTTTTTGAAGGAATATATAAATTAATTCAATTACCTAGAATGGAATTTGGAAATTAAAAATAATAACATCATTGAAAAAAATAAAAAAATCTTATAAAAAATAGTCAAAGAGGAATCTTTATGACTCATGAAAAAAAAGTTGAATCAAGACAACCCCTAACCTTTTTACTCTGACATCCCTAAAATTTTATTAACCTCATTGGTAATAAAAATAATTATATTAATAGACTATTAAAAAACATATTAATATCTATTATACTCTAAACTCTTTAATTATAACTGTTTATAATATATTTATTATACATTTATAGTTTATTTTCATCACTGGATTTTAGAAATTTTGGTTATTTCATGCATGGTTGAAAATGTTAATGTCGATTCCCATTATTTTAAAACATTTTTGTCATTCCAATATTATAAAAGATACTGGAATAGAATATTTATAATAATTTATAGTGTTTTAATTTCCTTCCATGATATTTTTAGTCTTGATTCGTGAAGATGAAATCAGTGACAAGGTTGTTTTAGTAATTTTTGAAAAACAAAAGTTGGTATATTAATAATGAGTTGAATATTAATATATCGTTTCGAAAAAATTTAAAATTATATAAAAATAGTTTTAATTCATTAAATAAATTTTTATAATTATTTATTTGGGGTGGTGATGAAAAATAAATACGTCATTTTGTGGAGGTGGTATTCCGCACATAAACACGAGTGACGTTTTTTGTCTTCCATAAAATAGAATAAAGGTTTGAAATTGTTCATATTTTAAAAATATTTTAAATATTTTAAAAAAAATTATTCATTAAATAACCTTTTAGAATTATCCATTTCTTATGGTTATAAAAAATAAAATACATCACTTCGTTGAGATGATACTCTACACATACACACAAACAACATATTCATTTTTCTAAGGAGAAGGGAAGGGTATATAATTTTTCCTTTAATATAATATAATTTCCATAGTATAATGATAATTATTTAATTATTTTTGATTTTTATAATATAATTTATGTTTGAATAATAATACTTAAAGAAATATAAATGAAAATGAGCGATCTTAGAATTTTTACCTTGCCCTTTGGAATAAATCATTTGTAAATTAGATTTTGGATTTGAATGGTGTTACTTTTTGGATACCAAAACCTATAGGGATGTGTCTAGGGGTTTGGTATGGGTATTTAGGTATATTTTTTCTATAATAAAATTTTATTTTGTGTGAGGATAAGTAGTGTGATTAAGGGCTCCTTTTATAAGTAATTAGAGGAACATTTGTTTAATCAAATAAAATGAAAAGTCACTATTCAATAAAAGTGACTCCAAAAGAGGATAATGGTGGATAGATGATTATTTTGGGTTGAAAAATCCACCTACCACTCTTTTGGAGACAATTTTTAATATTATTTAGGTCTTTTATCCTTTGTTTTAACTATTTTACTATTTTAGCCTTTATAGTGGTAACTAATTTTCGCCAAAATAATTTATTTTTTATGCTAAAAGTAAAATGAATCATATTAAATAATTTGGAACTTATAAATAGAAAAAACAATTATGAGATAAAAGTTTTAAAAGTGATATCAAATAATTTTAAAATAATAAATTTTCACCTTGTAAAATAACTTTAGAGAAAAAATATAACTTAAGTTATAAAATTTCAAATATAGGTTTATAAATTAAACATAATATTTTTTAATGTATATTTTTACTTATAAAATACATGTTTGGTCAGTAATTTGTTTTATAAATTTTAATTTATACTCAAATTCAAATGATGTCATAAAAATCCTTATATTATAAAAATGGTATTTCACATTATCCACCAAAAATAAATGTTTTCATAAAAATACAAAAAAGCTCATCATAAAATAATATTTCAATGATGAATCCAAAAATTAATTTGATTATTTTGAAATTAAAATTTTAAAATTTTGGATTTAAAATTTTAAATCTAAATATAAACTCTAGTGAAAAATATTTTTATAGGAAAATTACCTTCACAAATATTATCAATTTTTACTCTTCTTTCCTCTCAATTTTAAATTAAAATTTTGTTAATATATTTTTCAAAATAAAAATATTTTTATACTAAGTTACTTAAAATAAAAACTCAAATTTCATAAAAACCAAATTAAAAAAAACATATTTAAGTATAAAATAATTTTTTAAATTATTTATCAATAGTAATTAAATTTTATAAATTATTTAGCGTTAAAAATGAACTATATTTTTAATTTTTATATAAATTTTATAATTTGGTTAGTTATATTTATACCCATCAATCAAATTACTACTTTAACATGATTTAAAATTTGTTGGGGTCTATTTTAGTTTGATATTGAGTGAAAAACAAACTATTTAACATATGTTTACTTTATAGAGGAATATTCACTAAAATCATGGGTTGTTACATAATTTGACATATCCCAAGTATACTCTTCTATATACCATAATGGTTATTTACTATCACTTACATTACCTTTTTTGAAGTTATTTTTCATTTAATTTCCATTATTTTTTTATTTCGGGGGTTTCCCATTCATTTTGGGGGTAATGGTGGTTTTTCAAAATTTGGGCCAAATCGTGAGCCCAATTCCAGATCTAAAAATAAATTTTGTTACTTTTATAAATCCTTCATTTTTTCAACATATTCCTTCATCCATTTTAATTACTACATGGCCTCCCCAGACCTATTAACACCACCATATTAATTTGGACCATTTAGGAATCCATAATCATGGTGGATTTTGGTTTTTATTTAAGGGATTGGGCATGCTCGGAAGCCCCTTTCCAATTTTAAAAGTGAATTATTTTTATTTAACAACTTATTCGTTTTTATTGGTTTTTGGATATTCCACCTCCCACCCAAATAAAAACACCTGGTGATCACCCCCATTAGCGAGTTTGCCTCTTTGGAGCTTATCCCCCCCCCCCACAAATTATGGAAATCTTCCGAAATCGTTCACAAATCAACCAGATTTGAAAAGGTAAAATGATTCATTCATAAATCCCTAAATTTTCATTCTTTATCTCCCATTTTAGTACCCACATGACCTAATATGACTCCTTCGAGCCTCCTAATCGTTTTGGTATCTTGGAGATTCAAAATTTGGTTGATTTGGTGTGATTTATTAAAGTTCTCTTAAAGTAAGTGTTTCCCTCTTTGATATCTTTCTTTTCTTTAGGGTTTCCTCGATATTTATTGATTTTATAAAATTTCCATAAGTTAGTGTTATAAACAAGGGTTTTATTTGGTGTCTATTTGGTGTAATATAGAGGTTGTCGGTTCCTCTTCACTTCTTTGTGGTGCGGTGGTGGTGCGGTTGATGTTTCAGACCAAGATTTGAGGGATTCAACACTTTCAGTAGGTGGTTTCATGTGTAAAAAATTATTTATGAGTTAGATTGTGGTATTTAATCATTCTTCATATTCCTAATATGTTGTGTGTGGTGAAAAAACTATTCATGATAGATTTGGCTTAGAGGTTAATTTTATAGTTGCATTTTAGCTTGACATTGGGTGTTTTTCATGTGTAACACTTGGGGTATTATTTGGGTGTATTTTAGTATACATGAAATTGGTTTAATAAATCTTTTTTGGGCTTCAAATTATGTTTTTTTAGGGTATTGGTGTTCCATTGGGTTTGAAAGAGGGTTTTTGAATGAGTTTATGGTGTAAAACAATGTTGTACTTCTTGAAAGTGATTTTTGAAAACGTGCGTTTTTCATGTGGATCTTTTGTGGTATTGTTTTAGGTATTTGTATAACATTGGAGGGTGGTTTAATAAATTTTTTCGGTGCTTAAAATTATGTTTTGAATTTGTATTGGTTTGATTTTTTCCTTGATATATTATTTTAAAATGGGTTTTATGTGAAATTCTTGGGTACACTTCTTGGAATTATTTTATGAAAGTTTTGAATGGTTTAATGATTTATGTAAGAGGTGAAACCATATTAAAAACTGTTTTGGATTGTGTATATTTTGAAATGGTCCTTTTTAAATTTAAATGGGGATGTTATTTGATGTGTATCCTCTTGGAAATGTTTTATAAAAATGTTTTAAGGATTTATTGAATTGTGAAAGAGTTGTGAATGTGATGTGGGCTTTTTGTGTGATTGTGATGTTAAAAATGGATTTTGTTTATGAAAAGGGATTTATGAAACATTTTAGTGGTCTATTATTTGATGTTTAGCATATTTTTAAATATTTTATAAAATTTGTAAAGGATGCGTTGGATTGTGAAAGTTATGCAAAATGTGTTGTGGGCTATTTTGGTGTGAGTTTGATTTCTAAATGCATTTGAAAGAAAAGTATATTTTGTGACTTATGTGTTGTACATGGGGATTTTTTGTTAATGTGTAATGTATATGTGATATTTTAATGTTAAAACTATATTTCTTGGCTTTTTGAACTTGTTTGAGCATAAGAGGGAAACCTGGGTATCTAGGTTGGTGGACGTGTACTAGTATGCTAGTTAATATGTGGGGTTTGGCCTCAATTTGACGTAGCAAGATTGATGCTTAAAACACTAACTAAACTATGATGGTGATTATTTGGAATCAATAGTTTATGGGTATTCTCCCTATTATTGGATCGTGTGCACGAGAACATATATTGTGATTGTTATTCTCACCGAGATACGAGGTACCTTGGACCCACAACGAGCTAGTGCCTAGGGGTTATTTCCTATTGATTGTGATAATTGAATTATATTTACTTACCATCAGAATATGGTATTTTTGGATGGAAATTTAATTTATTTTGGAATTTATTTTAAAAGTGATGATAATTAAAATTATCCCACTTGAAAACTTTCTTAATTTTTAAGTTGCATCTTTTATAAATTGTAACTAGAATTTTCTGTTTATGAAAACTTTCAAGATTTTAGTCATTGAATGTTTATCAAATGAAATATCTTAGTGGTGGTATCCTAATTATTATTTTCTCACACCTTACTTGCACCATTGGTTGATAGTATACATGGTTATTTTTTATCTTAGGTTTAGGTACAACTTTTGTGCCAATAGTTCGGGTATTTACTGGTCGTTCATGATGTAGTGGAATGGGGATATCTTGTGGGAGGAGACTCTTTCCATGTGAATGTTCATGGGAAGTCCTTATTTTTTTTGAACCTTTTTAATGGTCTTTAAACATAGTTTTAAATTATGTCATTCAGTTCTGACATTTTGTAAAAGATGGTTTTAGTTTAAAAATCCAGATTTGTTTTATTGAGTTTGTTTGTTGTTTAATGTTCATAAACTCAAATAAATCATTCCCAAACTTCATTTTATGATTCCCAGGCACTTTTTCCAGCCCTTGAGGATTGGGAATGCCCTTCGAACCTTGTCACGGTCCAGGTTGGGTGCTAGTTTTGATGGAAACTAAATTTAGTTCGTGACAAAATGGTATCAAAGGAGGTTCAGGTTAACCCCTAGGGTCATGTTATTTGGGGAACAGTAAAGATAGTATGGATTTAGGATTTTTGGGACTTGGAATTCCGATTATGGGTAGTTTTACTAATCAACACCCCACATGATGGGATTGAAGTCACTAGGGGACTTAGGACTTATCTGAGTCCTTCGGTTTTCTTGGTTTTATGATGATTAGGGGAAATAAAAAGAGAGTTGGGTAAATGTTCTCAGTGAGCTCGTAGGGACTGGAAATCCATGTGGATCCGAAGATATTTTCATAGAACACTATCTATGATGGTGAAGTGATTGGAGTATGGCTTCCAACCATATGTTCAAGTCACCCACCAGAACTAGTTTCTACTCACATTGTCTTATGTCATATAGTTTTGAAATCTTGTAAGTTCAATTTTAAAGTAAAAATGACATGGTTTTAAGAATTGAAATGTTTTTGTGAAATAATTTTATAATAAAGAGGGATTGGTTATATTTTTGAAATGGGAGAACTGAATTTTCAGAATTGTATTGGAATTGAAAATGGTTTGTTTTCACCTCTTTCGAAATCATGAACTTTTTCAAGGTTTGTTTTAAAGAATTATTTCCAATAGAGTTTTCAAAACTATTGAAAGAAGTTTTAATGGGATGAGATGTTTTGAAATTGATGTGAATGTATTTAAAGTTAGATTTTATTTGAATGATTGTTCCCTTATGAAATTTTTTGGTAAGCTATAATTTGGGTTTGATTTCGTAGTTAGCGGTTTTGAGAAAAAAAAGGCATTGGTTGAAAGTTTTGGTTTTGAAAAATTGAATGAATTTTTTGTTAACCTTTGGTATTTCTATAAGGGTCCACATTCATGGGGTTATATGGGATGATGGATGGTTTGTGGCATGGATGGATGGATTCCATGATGGATATGAGGAGGGTGCCCGTTGTGGCACACAAACATGCATGTATGAGGCCCATGGGGTGCCATAGGTGGACACTCTAACCACTGAAAAATTTTCTTTTCCAAGAAATGTTTTTAAAGTAAAACATGATGTTTTGATAACTATATTTGGATGGTGTGTATTATGTTTTTTTAATGTATATGTTGTGGGATGTTTTGAGTCCAAGAACCCTTCCTATTTGAACCGTGTTTTGGGTCTGTGTTTGGTCGGCAAGCTGGGTAAAAGGACTATATAGTAGTCTCTTATAAGAAATGTTTCCGGATGCCTTTATAGTGGTTTACATTAGGTTTTTGGATATGTTTTGTGGCACATTTTAACCAATGTACCAGATTGGTTGGGTCCTTGGGTTCTCTCATTGGATAAAGTACGCCCATATTAAGGGTTAGTACATGACTAAAATCCAGTGCAGATTGTTTCACCATTAGACAATACTCCATTTGATTAATGTAAAGAATAATTTTACCAAGATTTGGAGAATGTGTTTAAACCATATCCTCTCTTTTTTTAGTGGACCCTCTTATAGTATGAGAGTTCTCGTGGAAGTTAGAAAGATACCTTAGTTTATTAAGTTACCTAATTAATCGAAGGAGAAAGTAGTCTAGGGTTGCTAGTGTGGATGGTGTCTAAGAGGGACTCTAGGTAATTAGTAGTCTCTTAGAAGAAAGGGGTTACATTAAACCACTAGTGTGGGATATTTTTTCATGAGAGGATATTATGGCCACCTTCTGGTGTGTTGTTTGGGGATGTTACACAAGGCACCTCTCCATGCATTACTTCTATCAGTCGCAATGGTTATGATTAGTGACACCTTGTGATGTAATGTGTTCATTTGTCTATAGAGGCCATGGTAGTACAATCCTATGAGTGTCTCTGTTATGTTGGGAGAACATCTCCCTTGGAAAACATTAAATCTTATATCTTAGATGAAGCTGTTTATATGTGTCCTTTTCTTCGGTTGTTTCTCACTAGAAGAGACAAGGTGTGAAGTGTGTGGGTATTCTAAGCCCTTGGTTCACTAAAATGTAAGGTTTTTGTAAAGTGAGTTTTGGTGTTTGTTGTGTATTGGTGAACCCATCTTGGATTATGGTGTATTTTTTGGAATCACCAGTAGAAGAAGTTCTGTTTGTGGGTTTCCAAAGACTAATTTCAAGGCCGAAGATGCTTCAATAATTTGAGCTCCATCCATAGGTCCCAGAGAGAAACTTGTGCATAGTCAGGGTAAATCAAATGGTTGTTTAAACCAGTGTATAAACTGTTACCCTCAGTATGAAATATGGGATGATTTTAAACCACCAGTTTTGTCAACTTTATTCTATTGTTCTGATTTAGTGGAAAGAGGTGAAAGGCCTCATGCCCAAGTTATCTCCCAATTCCATTCTTTACCCCATTGTTTTCCTTTGTATTTTTTGTGTAAGATTTGGAGTTTGGATATAAATTTTGAGCACATGGTTTTCACATGGTTAGTTGTAATTGTGCCCTAGAAAACCATAAGGATATAAGGATCCACACGGTTATCGCACAATGTCCCAAACTGTGTAGACTAACCATTCAGTCATCCCAACTCTATAATTTTGTGATATTTTGGTGTCTGCATGTTTCGGTCGGTTAAGATGGATAGTTTTTATGGTGGGGAGACCCACCATGGTTCTCATTTATATTATTTTGAAAATATCTAATGTATTTCTACCCCTTGTACTAGGGAGTTCGTTCGAGCCTCTCCCTGTTCATGTCCCGATTCTGTTTAGGGAAAATTTTAAGTTGTCTGTTATGTTGGGGTGCCCATTTGTGTCTCACTGTACCGGTAACTCGTATTTTCCATTGGTATTGTCTTATAAGTAGTAATTATTTTTCGGGTTTATCTTACTACCTACATATTTCTTGAAGAAATGATGGGATTAGAGAGCTCCCAATGGTTTAGGTATAGTAATGTAAGTGTAACCTTGTTCGATGTTGTTGTTCATTTGGGTGAATTTCTTAAGTCTTGTTCGGATAGTGTTTGAGGAGTTTCTATTTGTGTTAAATCCTAAATGTGTTTTATTTTCTTCATTAAGGTGGTGAAAGTTTGGTTTGTTAGAGTAATCCTTCCATAATTGATCATTGGAGGTGTTTGGGCCCTTGGAGGTGAAGCATGTAAATGAAGTACATCTTGGTTTATCAGTTGGGTTTGGTTTTTTTTCTTTTGGACTTATTATGGCTTTCTGGGGGTGGAAAGAATTGTGGTGGGAATAACTTTCAAATCCATGAAATTTTTTTATAAATTTATTTTTCATTTAGTTTCCACTCTTGTTTTTTTAGGGTTTCTCATTCATTTTGGTGGAAATGGTGGGTTTTCAAAATTTGGTCCAAACCGTGAGCCTAATTCCATATTTAAAAATAAAATTTTATTTCCTTTATAACTCCTTCATTTTTCAACATTTTTCATCCATTTTAATTCTTATATTGACTCCCCTGACCTATTAACACCACCATATTAATTTTGAACATTTAATAATCTATAATCAGGGTGGATTTGGGTTTTTATTTAAGACATTAGTCCTGCTCGGAAGCCCACTTCCAATTTTAAAAATGAATTTTCTTTATTTAATAACTTGTTAATTTTTAATGTTTTTTGGTGATTCAATATTCAAATATAATCCAAAAACCTGAGTCTTGATGGCATTATCGATTTTTTCCTCTTTAGATCTCATCTCCCCCACGGATTAGGGCGATCTTCCAATATCATTCTCAAATCGGCCTGATTTGAAGAGGTAAAATGATTCTCTCACAACTCCCTCAATTTTCAATCTTTTCCACCATTTCAGTCTCAAAATGACCTAATATGACTCATTTTTTCCTCCATACTAGTTTTCGATTCTTGGAGATTCAAAATTTGGTTGATTTGGTGTGATTTCCTTAAGTTTTCTTTAAGTAATTGTTTCTCACTTTGATTTCTTCCATTTCTTTAGGGTTTCCTCCCTCATTCATGATATTCTAAAGTGTCTAGAATATTGTGTTTCAACCTGGGGTTTTATTAGGTGACTCGTTGGTGTAATATTGAAGTTGTTGGTTTCTCTTCACTTTTCTGTGGTGTAGAGGTGGTGCGGTTGATGGTTCGAACCAATAATTGAAGGATTCAACACTTTTAGTGGGTGGTTCCATGTGTAAACAATTATTGATGTGTTAGCTTGATGTAATTAATAATTATTCATATTCCTCATATGTTGTGTGTGGTGAGAAAACTATTCATGATTTATTTAGTTAAGATTTTAATTTTATAGTTTTATTTTAGCTTGAAATTGGGTGTTTTTTATTTGTAACACTTGAGGTATTATTTGGGTGTATTTTAGAACATATGAAATTGGTTTTATAAATATTTTTTAGGATTAAAATTATGTTTTTTAGAGTCTTGGTGTTCCATTGTATTTTAAAGAGATATTTTAATGAGTTTAAGGTCTAAAACAATGTTTTACTTTATGAAAGTGATTTTGAACATGTGTGTATTTCATGTGGATATTTTGTGGTATTGTTTGAGGTATTTGTATAACACTTAGGGGTGGTTTAATAAATGTTTTTGGTGCTGAAAATTATATTTTTAATTGGTATTTGTGTGATTTTTTACTTGAAATATGATTTTGAAATGGGTTTTATGTGAAAATCCTGGGTACACTCCTTGGAATTATTTTATGAACGTTTCGAATGGTTTAATGATTTATGTAAGAGGTGAAACGATATTGGAAAACAATTTTTGATTGTGTATATTTTGAAATGGTCTATTTTAAATGTGAATGGGGTTTTCATGTGATGTGTATCCTCTTGGAACTATTTTATAAATTATTTTGAAGGATTTACTGAAATGTGAAAGAGGTGTGAATGTGATGTGGCTTTTTTGTATGAGTGTGATGTGGAAAAAGGATTTTGATTATGAAAAGGGTTTTGTGAAACATGTTAGTGGGATGTTATGTGATGTTTAGAATATTTCGAAATATTTTATAAAATTGTTAAAGGATGTGATGGATTGTGAAAGTAATAAAAAAAATGTTGTGGGCTATTATGGTGTGAGTTTGATTTCAAAATGCATTTGAACGAAAAGTGGATTTTGTGACTTGTGTGATGTACATAGGGATGTTTGGTTAATGTTTGATGTGGAAGTGATATTTAAATGTGAAAACTATATTTCTAGGCTTGTTTAACTTGTTTGAGCACAAGAGAGAAACTCGAGTCTCTAGGTGGGTGGATGTGTACTAGTATACTTGTGAATTCATGGGGTTTTGCCTCATTTTCACGTAGCAAGATTGAAGATTACAACACTAACTAAACTATGATGATGATGATGATTGGGGACCACTATGTTATTGGTATTCTCCCAACTAGTGGCTCATGTGCATGAGAATGGATATTGTGATGGTTACTCTCACTGAGATACGAGGTACCTGGGACCCATAATGAGCTAGTGCCTACGGGTAATTTCTTATTGCTTTTTCTCATTGGATTAATTATTATTACAATTGAAATATGGTATTGTTGGATGAAAATTTCTGTAGTTTTGGAATTTATTTTAAAAGTGATGATTCATTAAATTATCCCATTTGAAAACTGTTTTAATTTTTAAGTTGCATCTTGTAGAAACTGTAACTAGCATTTCCTGTTTATGAAAACTTGAAAGATTTTTGTCTTTGAATGTTTATAACATGGAATATATTAGTGGAGGTATCATACTGGGAATTATATCACACCCTACTTACACCCTCTAGTGTAATTAGACTTGGTTATTTTTTTTCATAGTTTGGGGTATAACTTTTTTGCCAACAGTTTGGGTTTTTACAGGTCATTCGTGATACGGTGTTGTGTGGATGGATTGAGGGCGGTGACTTTTTCCATGTGGAGGTTCTTGGGCTGTAATTATTTGGTTTTTACCTTTTTAATAGTCTTTAAACATAGTTTTAACTTATGTAATTCAGTTCTTAAATTTTGTAAAATACGGTTTTAGTTGCGAAATCCATATTTGTTTTATTGAGTTTGTTTGTTGTTTAATGTTTATAAACTCTGGTAAATCATTCCCAAACATCATTTTATGATACCCGAGTACTTGTGCCAGCCCATGGGGATCGGGAAATCCCTTCAGGCCTTGTCGTGGGCCGGGTCGGGTGCAGGTTCTGATAGCAACAAGATTCGGTTATTGAAATTTATCCTATGAATTTATATTGATTAAATTAAGTATTTCATGGAGAATCATGATTTTATCCAAGTCTCAGCCGAGATTCTGATTTCTTTCTAATTTCTAATTAATAGTATTTCATCATTATAAAATATCATGAAAATTATTGCACTCCCACTAAACTTTTTTTATACACAAGGCCTACATTCAATCTTTATGGAACTAAATTTTATCATGGCTTCATCAAAGTCAATGTTACATTACCTGAATGATTTTTTCAGTCCATAAATGAATATATGTGACATGAATACCTTATTGTAATTATTTGGAGTCACAAACTCTTTTAGTTGTGTCATTTGGAAATCTTCCTAAAGTTTCCCATTAAGGAAATCTATTTTGACATCTATCTAGGAAATCTCTTCTTCAGGGTAAGTTGATATGGAAAGTAGAATTGTGAGGGATTTCAATATAGAAACAAGTGAAATGAATTCATCATAGTATATCAATTTATACTAATTGAATTATTTTTCTGAACAATCATACCTCATAGTTACTAAATTATTCATCCATGTATAGTTTCTTCTTGAATACCCATTTTCAACCAATGGGATTTACAGCCACTAAAGGATCTTCCAAAAACCAATCATTATTTTGGTATATGGAATTCATTTCAGAATTCATGAATTTCTTCCATTATATAAGTTTTGTGACACATACTACTTCCTAATTGCCTAGAAGATCCTTATTATCAATGAATTATGAGTCACAAACTTTGGTGACAAGAAAACCATATCTTTTGGGTTATCTAACCTCTATTATAAACCAATTCAATGCTTATGTCTCTCAAACATCCTATTACATAGGGATTTATTGAATATATTATTATGCCAACTCACGTGTATCTTGATCCATGACTTTATAAATGTTTAACTCACTCTAGCTATCTCTTTTTTATATATTCTCCCTCTGAAAAACACGGGGCATATATTAACCAAAACCTTATTATGTATGGTTTCTTATAGATAATATCCTTTCATTTCCATAAGACATCCTATAAAGATACACTTAGTGCCTTAGAGTGCAATTTTTTTTCTATAAATATCCTTAACAAATCCTTTACAACCCCATACATGTATGTTTCAACATGCTTATTTCTTTCCACTCTATAATTCAAATGTAACAACATTCTCCACATTATTTTGCACTTAGTTTAGTGTGTATACCACTATCTATATTTCATACCCCAAAAATCATAATAAAATAATTGTATGACACATTATTGATCTCAATATTTATATAAATATGTGGTATGTCCTTTCACATACATCGTTCTATTGTGGTGTATAATAAGTAATGATATGGGAAAGAATCTATAACTCTTGTATAAAATAATTGAATTCTTATTTAAGATATTCTATTCCATTGTATGATTGGAGTTTCATTATCTTATTATCAAGTTTATTATCAACTTCATTCTTTTATTCCTTGAATTTCATAAAGGAATGTGTCTTATATATTATTAACTTGACATATTTACATCTACGAAAGTCATCAGTAACCGTTATAAAGTATGAGTATCCATCCCTTACTTTAACTAAAAATGGCCCACACACATCCCTATAAACCAATTCTAGAAGCTTTGTGCCACTTTCACATGTTTCACTAAATGAAGATTTTATCATTTTTCCTTAAATAAATGCATGACATATCCAAACTGTTTTTAGTTCAAAAGAATATAAATACCCCTCTGGTCTAAATTTTTAAAGTGAATTTTATTTCACTACTAAAAATCACGCAAAATGTAGTTCTACCCTTTATTATCATTAGTAAAAAGTAATGATAAATGGGGCCTTTATCGAAGTTTCTTTATAGAGATGATAAATTTGCCACTTTATTATCTCATTTTTTGCACTAATAAATTCCCCCATTCATTAGTAATTTATATAAATTATAAAGGGATTATTTCATTAAAAATTATATATAATTAAAAATAATATATTAATTTATAACCATATATATATTCATATAAATATAATATATTATATTAAATATGATTTATATACAACAAAATACACATTTCAACTAAATAAAAAATAAATTTAGTGAATAAATATTATAAAATAATTTAAAAAATAATATTAATTCATAATTTTAAAATTATTATCGAGTAATGGTTATTTAATTACAATTGGATGACAACAAAATTAAATAAATAAATGAATGGTCTAATATATGTAGAAAACATGTATAGAAATTCAAAGAGACACAAATTTTGATACAGGTGTTTATTTTTGATCTAGAGCATATAAAATCAAATTTTTTTAAGCTATATTTTTCTTGTTAACTCAGGGAACCCCAATTGAAAAAAATTTCAATGTCTAAAAAGGAAGCAAAAGGCCTCTAAAACTGAGTTTTTAGTTGTGATACCTTAATATTTTCATTTTTAATGATATTTTAACTTCAATAAAGAGGGCATTCCACCCCATTCTAGTGGAGATTGAATTTATTCTTAAGGTTTAAATTCATATAGATTTTATTGTTTTTATTTTTTTATCATTTTTCAAATTTTATTTTATTTATAATTAAATATATACATATATTATTTTATTTATATATAATAAATAAATTCTATAAATACATATTTAAGATAATTTACATAAAAAAATATTTTACAATATATAATCCATATATAAATGAATATTTATTATTTATTTTATATTAATAAAAAATTGTCCATTTTATTTACCTTATAAAAATACAATAATATGTGTGTGTGTGTGTGTCTACCTATATAAGTAATGTTAATATATAAACTTTTTTTTGTAAAAAAAATATTTATGCATATATTCTAATATATTTAAATAAATAAATATATGTACATTTTTTTCATGTAAGTGAGAAATATAAATTTCTGTGTGTGTTTCTGAATATGTGTGTGTATCAATATTGTTTGTAGAAATCATATATAAATGTATTTTTATAAATATATTATTATCATTAAATATAGTGTATAAATGTTTTTAGAGTAAATATTTATAAATACCTAATATAAATATATATATAAATATACAATTATATTTAAATATCTATAAATATTAATATAAATATATAGACATATAAATATATATGTAATGAATAAAATTAATATCTAATTACACAATATGTAGAACTTTTTAAAAAATGTCTTTAGAAATAATTATATAAATAATATCAAATTAATTATTATCCATTTTATTTAAAACAATATGGAAGCATTTTTTAAATATTATAAAAATATATGAATATATATATACTTATACAAATGTAAATATCATGTATATATATAAACATGTGTATGTATTAATAAATAGATATATATTTATATTTATACTTTAATATTATAAATAAAAAATAATATATAGTATATTAACATTAATATAATTGTATATATATATCATACACACACACACAAACACAAAACATATATTTGATAAATGAATTTAAAATTAATTATATAAATATATGAATAAAAATGTATGTACATATATATAAATAAAAATAAATATCATAAAATACAAAACAAAACAAGCTAGGAGGAGTGGTAAAGGTATTTGAATCCCACAAGGGATGTGACATGATCAAGTCCAAGTGTGAGTGGGTGGTTTAGCAGTACGGGGCAGTGTCAAAATCATTGTTAAAGGGTTTTCCTGATATTGAAGGGGGGTTGGGGTGTGTGAGAGTGGGTGTGTGGTGGTGGGATGAATGTAGAGAGCTGAAAAAGGGGCCCACAATCACTAATAAAGGGTGTTGCATGAAAAGAAAAAAAAAATCCACACGAGAAAACAATGCTGATAAAGGAACCCTTTATGAGAGATCTTTTTATCATGAAAAAAGGTTCCCTTTATCATTTATTTGTTAGTGCTGATAAAGATCTCATTTATTAGCACTAAAAAATCACCGATAAAGGGAACCTCTATCAATTCAAGTAAAAAAACTGATAAATGTTCCATTTATCAGCGTTAAAAAATAACTAATAAAGGAATCCTTTATCAGTGGTTTTTTCTATCACTGATAAAATAAATCCTTTAGCATATCTTATATTATTGATGTTTTTTTAGAGGTGATAGAGATGGTTTTTAACACTTTTAATTTTGTTTTTTTGTAGTGTTTACATGACCTAGACGGTGATGCCACAATTGGGTGTAATATGATTTATAAAACCCTGATTCATTATCAATATTTATTACATTATTTTTGTAATACTAAACATAAATATTGTTATTTAGTTGTTTCATACCTTAACATACATTATTGTAAAATAAGAAACTTTTATTTTCAAATTTGAAAAAAATCATATGTATCAAGACTTGACTTGTAAATAATGTTTTTGTTGTTTCATGGAACATAATAAAGTTTCTTCAAAACCAATATCAGTCCAGTCATAAATGTGAGGTGTTAGTCTTTAATTCCCATTTGAGTGATGTAATCTCCATTAGTAGCACATAAATATACCTTACCTTATGAAGTTATTATGAATTTACTTTGTTCACATAATTAGATAAAAAAAATTGAGAACCAAAATCTATATTTAATACAGATTTTTTCAAAATATATAGATTTCAATTGATAAAAAATAAACCTGAAGATTCACTTTGCTTCTCTATAGTGGCGTAGTTCTTATTCTACTGTCCCAGCTTACCATATACAAAAAAATTCATTTTCAATTTCTTCCCCCTTGACCTTCCTTCTCTTGGAAAGGAATTTCGAAGAAGCCTTAGACTTAGTGTTAGTATTAGGGATTTTTTATTTTCCTATCCTCTATATACCATAATAATAGAATTTTTTCTATGATTTATGTCCTTATCAACTTTTCAAAGTAGTGTTAGGGGATCTAGTGTATACTTATCAATGTTGTTCATATTAAAATTTACAACAAAACAAGATAATTTATAAGGGAGTGTGGGAGAAAGATATTGGTGTGAAATTCATTAGGTAACATAAATCCATTAAATATCTAGATTCTTAATTTAGTTATTAATATTGACTATATAAGGACCATATTATACTCCCTCTCTAGGAATTCACATGAAGAGTGCCTTGGAGATATCGAATTCCTTTTGTCTAGCTCTCTCTTGATAAATATCCATGAGGTACTTAAGAATTATATATACATCCATGCACTCAGGACCTTTCATGAGTTCACCATATATGGATGAAATCATCAAACACTAGACACAAAATTCATCATCTATGTGTTTTTCATATACATCAATAACTTCATCGCTCACCATCTTATATAGATGACAAAAAACAAGGGTTTATAACATGTAAAGTTTCCATTCATGGTGTAATACACTGTGAAAGATCGTGTACCATTCTTAGAAACTAATTCCAGTAAGGTTTGTATTTTTAAATAAAATTGATCATCGGGATTCCATGGTTAAAAAACATCCTATTTTATTATAACATAATAAAATCATAATTAAGTACTTCATCTTGATTAATGAAATATGATTGAAGAAATAATTTAATTTCATTATTAGTCTCCTATTATTTTATCATGTTCTAATATCCCTTTCCATTGGAAATTTAATTTCAATTTATGTCGAAATTTTAGTGGAAAATATTCATATTTCCATCCTCATAACCGAGAATTTAACTATAAAATTCATAAGAAGGTATATAGGTAAATGGTCATGATAATTTCTAGATTATATTTCCTTAATATATTGAGTATACTTCTCAATTATAAAATTCTGACACATATTTCCTCAAAACATACCTCCAAAAAGGTATTTAATATAATTTTTAGATTATACTCAGTACCAATTAGGTTAGTTCAACCCATTATCTTTGTTAATATTTCATAATAATTGAAATTTCACCCAACTTGGTCATGATAGATGGTTTAACTTTGTGATAATCTTAAATTAGATAATATATGGCTTTGTCTAAATTAAAATTTTTTTAAGGGTTTTTTATTATGTGTAAACATTTCTTGTTAATATTATGTAGATTTTACATAATTAATAACTATGCCTTTAAAAAAATCAATTTACATATAATGAAGTTTATTTAAATTATATCTTTAACTTTTGTTTATTCATTAGTTATTACGATCATGATAGATTATTAATAAAATTATCCTTATGCTTAGACATGAATAAAATAAATAAATTTACTTCATTTTGAGAAATTGAATGGTTGATTTATTGAGATGAAAATAAATCAACCTATGATCCTAGTGGAATGAACTCCATGTGGTGGTCATGGATTTATGTATAACATTCCAAGATCAAACATTGTATATTCTAGGTTTGTTTCACCTTGTCATGGGTTTTGAACCACCTCCTCTCTTTGGAGATCAATTTTTGTTATTTTTTATAATTTTTCTCAAGTATTGGGTTCCAATGGAATTTTTAAGAGGTTTACATAAAATAAATCATGGATTTGAAATTCTTACCTAATATAGGGGGGAATGATCACACGTAATCCATAATTTTAATTTAAAAATTGTAAATCCCATGCGATTAAATTAAATAACATCTGACACATACATAGTATAATAAAGATCAATTTCAATCACATAAATTAAATGAATAAGAATTATTTATCATTCTTTTCAATCATTGACTGTTAAGATTAATTATCTATTTTAATAAATTTTTATCTTATTAATTCTTTTAATAAATTATCATATATCCATAAAAATAATACTTAATACTTCCATCCAATATAATTTTAAACAAATTAAATTACATAATTTTATTTAAAATTAATTATATACATGACATGTACATAGAGGCCACATGTTTTGTACCTATCTAAACAAACCTACATGGTCTCAGTTTGGTACTGTATACTCAAATGAAATGTTGCATATGTGGTTTCTCATGTAATTATAGGGTGTTTACTATTAATAAATGACACAATGGGACGTGTTATATTACCCGGAATGTAATTATTGTAATGCATATGAAGTACACAACATATAAGGACTATGTATGTCATATAATTCCAAATTATATATGGAAATAAATAAATAATTTAATATTTCATAAAATATATCACATGGTGTGTACTTTCAATTAATGAAACATATAAATGATTTTTTTAGTTTAATGGTGTAACTAATTAATTTTTTCCCATGTAAATATGTAAAGGATCCATGGAATGTACAATACAGTCAAATAATATTTTTATAACTCACTTTTGGACTAAAAAAAGCTTAGGGACACTTTATAAATGTCTTATCAGTGATTTACATGGTACATTATGTGTAAAATATAGCTACACACTATGTAATATATTAGTTTCATGACTTTTGGACATAAGTGTTGAGTAATTAATACATGAAACAAATTTGCACATGTTTTTTTACACCATGAAAATGTATTGAATGCATGTTGTGTATACCTACTACATGCCGTGTAGTCTAGAAATTCATGTTCAAGTCTCACCCAGTCAACAAATGGCATGTAATGACATTGAATGCCATTTTATTCACATGATGTATCTTAATTAATTTTATGATCATCATAGTGAAAACAACATAAATACACGATGTTTAACTTTGATGTACACATAATGTAGTTTCCTGTTATTCAACTAAAATCATAGACACCTCTAGATGATTTTTTAGTTTCTCTCTATGTTCTCTATTTTTAAAATGTTCTTAGTCATATTAAGTTGATAGAATAAAATATAAAAACATTAAGATTGAATAATAAACTATAAATTTAAATTGACATCAAATTTATATAATGATTCATGATTAATAAAAAATTATAAATTTAAATGTGACCCGTCTGACAACACCTAAAGGTTCTAGGAATAACATAAGTTGGTTTGACCCATGCCCAATGTTGGTTTTTAATTGATCATATAAGATAAAAAAATTTAAATCAAGTGTTATCCCTACAAATTGTTTAACTAAATGTTTAGAAGCATGGATTCATATCCCCAGAATATCATTGATCTTCTAGTATTGAAAAAAAAGGATTAAAAAAATGAAACATATAACATTTAAACATAAAAAACTCACAAAAGTAACCCCTGATAAAAAACTAGAAAATTAATACATGTGGAATCATTCAACCACTATGGTTTTGTATATATCATGATTCAAAATCTTCTAGCTTCTATAGTTTTTGTTTCTCAAAGACTCTTTTTATATTTATATGTTTTGATATTGAAAACATTAATAGAAAACTCTATGTTATTTAGGCATATATTTAACCTCTATAAAAATATAAAACTCAAATATATATTCTATTTGTTTAAGTTCAGGTAACATCACAATATTTCTAAAATTAATAGATTAAAATAAACTCCCTAGAACCTGTGAATCAGAAGTTAAATCTTCATAAAAATTAAACATCATGTAATTACAAGTAAAATAAATAGTGTGTTATGATACATAAAAATAATGGATCTTGACGATGTTATCTCCGAAAAATGGATCAAAACATATTATGTGATTATCTATTCTAGTGAGGGGCATGTGATGTGATCATCTAAAAAGGTGAATGGAATGTGATTTTTTTTATTGACCTGGTCATTCTATACTCAAATAATAAAGACTCTATGAGTAGGTTATATGGGATTTACATACTCTATATCTTATGTTTACATGATGTATTGTAGAAATGTATCATATGAAAATGTTTGTTTTCATATGATACAATTGGTGTAAATTAGTATTGAGATATATGTGTCTGATTAAGATGGAATTTGATCCATTTTTAGCATGAGTAGTATCTTTTTTTGCTATAGGACCCACATTTATTGCATTTTTTGATAGGGTGATTCAAGTTTTTTATAAATTCTGAAAAGTCCTATGAGTTCACAGTTTTTGGTTGAGAAAACAGGGATTGATTTTGACTCACATAGATACTTTTAAAAAATAGAGTTTAACTAAAATGGGGTTGGATAATTATACACATGGTATTTCATATGATGTGATACATGGTGAAGTTGATGACATATTTCCAAAAAGATTGAAGATATCCAAAATTTGTTTTGGGTATAATTTCTAAATTTATTATATATGATATAATATAATGTTAAATGGAACAAAATCTATGAGGATTTAGTGAATGTGGTGGATTATTAGATATATTCCCTAGTCCCTCTGATATGTGATATATGTGATTTATATTATATTATGTTATAGGATTATGGAATATGAAATGAAATGCATGTAAAACTAAGGCATATTGTATGCCTCATTCATGGAATATCCTTATACTAGCTACTTTCTTCTCATGGTCAATGGAATGTTAAAAGGTAACATTTGATAAATCCTGACATAAAAAATCATTAAAAAACATTGTTTTTTATTAAATGAAATGCATGGGATAACATTATATATTTGAGGGTTACAATTGGTTTATAAATGTACATATAAATTATAACATATGAGTTAATGCATGCACTCTTAGGTGATATCTAAAGAGCCTATACAAGGAAATGATCACCATGACATGGTAATCATTCAATCCCTTGTTGATTCTCCTCAAATCTCTCCCTCCTATGCCCTTTACTTTTAGAGTCACTAGCATACTATTAGAATATAGGGGGATCCTAATTGAGCGAGAAAAGTGATTTAGTATGTCTCATGGATACATCATGTAGAGGAATTTTTGATAGATTCCCTTAATAAATCTTTATTATACATATTGGTGGAAGAAAATAGAAGTTACTTTTTTTAGTGAAAGGTACATGATCCGGTTCTTCATTTTATACAGTGTGTTTTGGGGTTGATGTATAGTTGATCCTAATTTTATAGTTTCTTATTTTTTCCGCTATGTTTAAATAGTGTTGTTAAATCCTAATAAAACTAGAATATTATTTACAGATTACAACTATTATGTTCTTGGGATAATTTATAGAGTTAAACATGTTGGTTTTTTGAGATTTTAGTTGCTTCTTGACTATGGTAATTATATATCTGACTCTCTATTGTGATAAAATTTTATTGTATAATTATTAGGTTTTACCTGAGGAATGTGGGAATTTTTTAAAGAACACCATTAATTCTTGTAAGTGGTCTTAACTCACTGAGTGAATTTTATTTATTTATGCAATATGTATGCCTTCAGTTTTCAATGTTAATAAATAACCCTATTTATATTTTTAACATATAAAAAAATAGTTTCCAATAATGTTTTAATGTGATGAATTAAAATTTTCTAGGGATGGTTATTTGGATTTTTTAAAGAAAATGTCATTCTTTATTTCCTGTTGAAATCTATATGTATCAATTTTTTATTTTATAATCTCATATAAGAAAAAAATCTTATTATTTAGTCTTCCTTGATAGATGAATTTGATAACTGATGTTGATGTCATGCCTTTTAACTGGATTATCTCACGTGTTGGTAACTTCTCTTGAAATTAGTTATGTGCTAAAATTGAAATCTTGGTTTCTTATTAGCACCTACCACTTTAAAGAAAATTTCTAGGTTTAGAATCCTTCCTTGAATAAAACCAATTTCATTTTCCATAGTATAAAAATTGTATATCCCTTTATTTATTACTTATATTCTAATGAATATAAATTCATTCATCTTAGACCTGAATGAACCATAAGTCCATAAACCATACATTACCATTTGTAAATAGAAATTTAGTGGTGAGGTGGTGGTTGGGTTGATATGGTTAGAGAAGTTTATTTTCCAAGTGAAACCAATAGATCTTAGCTTTACATCAATGCTTACGATTAAAAAAATACAATGGTTGTTCGTAAGAGATAAGGGTTCTTAAACTTTTAAAATAATTAATGTATTATAAAATTATTCCCTTTAAAAATTAATTGTTGACTGAATTTAAATTATTCTTACTTTATTTCTTTAAAAAAATTCTAAAAAAATTCTATTTAATTTTTCTCTCCCACATTTGAATCATGGTTTCTTTAATAATATCATATGTTATAAAAATGTAAGATTAATTCTTTAAAAAAACAATTAGATATAATGAATTTTCATTCACCACTTCCACCATAATTCTTTAGCTATCATCAATCTATGTATCCCTAGTACTACTAGTAGTATACACTTGTTAGTTTCTTAATTCAAAAAACTATCCAATATTCAAATTTTTTTTGGGAATGTATTGAATAAAACCTTATTAAAATTTTCTTATCCTGTTTTGGAAATCCAGTAGATACTACCATAGTTTTATTTGGTTTATAAATATAATTTTTAGGTTTCTTACATAAAATTTCATATTTGTAGGGTATTATATAATTTTTTTATACTTACAAACCATATTGGGTGATTTATTGTGTGATTCTAATTTCAATAATCTTGATCATGACTAAATTCATTGTTATGATGAGCATTTTATGTATTTATATTCTAAAATCATGCGGTTGCTTTTTTTTATTTTTATGTTGACTTGTTTGACATGATCATATGATGTACTGATAGATTTTTTATGTTTGGGATAATTTCATAACTTTTATAAGGAATTAACTATATCAAAGACACTTAAAATGAAAGGATGAATCATGAATATACAATTTTAACTCATTTTTTAAAAATAAATTCAAACCATTATTGATTTATTATTCTCTTAATGATTGTTTTAAAATCATGAATATCTTATTACCCTTAACAATCATGGAGTTAGAATTATATCTAAGTATTATATGACTATTTTTCATAGTGTTTATATTCTATTTCAGCTTGAGAGATATGTTTATGATCCTTACTCTATATTTAACAACTTTTTTATATGTAATTATTATATCTTGATCATAAATTATGTAAGAAAAGGGTAATATACATTAGGTTAAGAGGTTTCTAAATACACCTTTGGTTAATAGACAAGGTGTTGATATGGAACATGATCACATCACCAACTCTTTTATAACCATTTCCCCATTTCTAAAGGGATGAGTTACAAGATTCTTTTAAATTTACTATACAGAAAGACATATCATCTCCATGGGATGGGTATTGAACCTAGCCTACATTATGATAATTTAGTGGGAACAATTTCATGATTTTATGACCCCAATCATATCAAAATATCAACCAAGTCGGGAATCCGGAAAGGAAGGTATGTATCCTCCCAGTTTAGGGGGTTATTGTTATCGATGTTATGGTTATCCATGTCATTATTCTATTGTTCTTCAACATCAATTATTTTAATTTATGTTACTATACTCGTTTTTGGTTGTAAAACTATTTTCTTGTATATATATAAATATGTTGACATGTTTAAGCATACATGGTTTTATCATTGTAGTTTTTAGACACAATTAGTGGTTCTTAGACACCTTGGTGGTTATGTAACATCTCTTATATTTCATTAAAGGAACATATAGACACTAATTTGTTTTTTGATATCAATAGGAAATATAGTGTACTTGATGGAGAAGCGATATCAGTTCCCACTTTAGAGTTGGGGAGGCTGGATACTATGTTTGGCACACCACCAATTCCTACTTGGGTCTTCCCTGTCTTAGGACTTTTTTGGAATGAAATTTTCATTTACTCATTTTTTAATGTTGGTTTGTATGTTGATGGATCATCAATGAATTCATTCAAAGTGATTTTTAGACTATTTTCTCTCTTTTTTATCCTTCTATGACATGTTTGGTTTCATGTTATTCTCTAGTTCATTTTGTAATGTCTAAATTATGAATGAGTCATGTTGAATTTTTAAGGGAATCTGGTTATAACAGATCAATTCAATAAAAGTGTGAAAAATATTCCCCAAATGTATGTCAAGACCCATGGTTTTATTCATCATCCCCTAGGGATCAAGTATCACTCTTGAGGTAATAGTGCATGTCACTACTCCAAATATGGCTTTTATCAGCACTAGAAAAGTGCATTAATAGTGCTAGAAAAGCACTGTTAATTGAGGTGAAGATAAAGGGGGGGCCTTTTATCAGCGCTCAGGAAAGCGATGATAAAGGCCCCTTTTATCAGTGTTAAAAAAAAGCACTGATAAAAGGTGTCTTTTATCAGTACTTTTTTTTCACTGAAAAAATACCCCTTTTATCAGGGCTTTTTTAAGAGCAGTTAAAAGTCAAAAATAAAAATAAAAAAAGTTAAAATGAAGACATTAATGAGGGGATATTTTAACAGTTCTTGACCGCCCCCCTTTTACCAGTGCTAGGCAGAGCCCCCCCCCCCTCTTAACGCATACTGCACTTTCCTGCACACCCCTTACTTCCACCAGAACTCAAACCCGAGACCTCCCCCTTGCACACCTGCACCTTTACCACTTAGCTATTTAGTTATTTTTTCCATTTAAGGATGTGTCTATTTATAAATATGTAGTTATTTTTATTTGTATATTAAAATAGATTCATATTGGTATAAATATATTTATTTATATTAATACATATATATTTATTCATATATATATATATTTATTCATATATATATATATTTATTCATATATTTATATATATATATATATTTAGTTATAATTTTGTATCCATTTATTTTTTTTACATTAATATATATTTAAAAGATATATTTTAAATTCATTTACAAAATACATTTTTTTATGTGTGCTTATAAATAAATACATACATACATATAAACAAATATACAACACACACACAGAGAGACAAAGACACACACACATATATATATTTTTACGAAGAAATACATATATATGTGTATCTAAAAATCTATGTAATGTTAAAAATACAATAACTTCTAATCCAAAATTCAGTTTCAACTCCACAAAAAGTAAAATAAAATACACTAAAACAATCTTCATTATAATATGTGGTACAGGACTAGCATACATCTAGATCATAAGTTATAGTTGTTTGAATGTTAAAAAATCGGGGTATCCCAACTAAAAACTCTGTTTGGAGGCATTATGGGCCATTTTTTCCACAAAAATTGTAGAAGATGGTTTTCTTTGACCATTAGCACGTAGAGATCATCGCAGGCTTTGATTTGATATGTTATAGAGCCAAATAGACACACAGATCAAAATTTATGGCCGTTTGAAGTTTGAGTTACATTTTCAACTTATTTGAGATCTTTTATTATTATTTTTGATTTTTTGTGGCTTCAAATTGTTATAAAATGATTATTAGTCGATGATAATTATCAAATTATTAATAAATTATATTATTTAAAATATTTTAAATTAATTTTCATAAATTTCTTATATATTTAATGTAATAGTCTATTTATACTTATCTAAAACATATTTAAAAAATATATATTATATTTATATCAATATAAATATACATATATATCAATATATTATTTTTCATGAAAAATTATTATTTATTAAATATTAATTTTATCAGTGCTAGGAAAAAGTTCTGACAAAGTCCCCCCTTTATTACCACTACTAAAACAAGGGCTGATAAAGGGGTCCGCTTTAACATTAATAAATAAGTGCTCATAAAGGGGGTGCCTTTATCACCGCTAAAAAAAGGAACTGATAAATGTTCATTTTTAGAAGTTCTTTTTTAGTGTTGGTAAAATTTTCATTTATCAATGATTTTTTGTAGCGCTGATAAAGGGTGGTTCTGCGAAAATCCAGTTTTGTGCTAGTGTGTGATTTGGGTATTGTATCGATATTTAGGTCACAAACATTATTGGTTGGGTTTTTCAACTCACGGATATTCATGATTATCTTGTCTCATGCTATTAATAAAAATGAAATTAAGTATCCCATGGAATATAGATTCATTAGATTCTATAATTTAACTATAAATTGAATAAAATTATTAATGTGAACAAATTTAAAATTTATGTTTCACAATTTTCATTCCAATGAAATCTATTTTTTGTTTGATATACCACTTACTTATCTCATTATTTATTATGTTTTATTTAATTTTCAATGTTTATAAATGGATACAATGATAATGAGAATGGTAATAGAATAATTAATAATTAAAATATCTTATATATTTATAAATCAAATCATTATTAAATAAAAAAGGATTTTATAAATAGTAAAAAAAATTCTTTACATAACACATAATTTTATTTTCAATAATAATTATCTTTATTACATAAATTGGTTTTTAATTTAGAAATTTTAACACATCCATTATTTATCTTTTTTTAATTTTTTGATGAATATTAATTTTTTACTCAAAATAATATATTTCTTACGTGTTTTGATGTTTTTTCATTTTATTTGCCAATGAATAAATTATTGATGTCTTTAAACTTTTAAATGAATATGAATCTTGTTTAGATAATAATAACACATATTTTAAATGAAATAAAAATACTATTAAGCTTATAAAGAATGATCATTAAATATTAATGATCCTCCAACTTGAATATTAACCAACTAAAATATACTTTTCACTTGTCACATTTTTTATATGTATTGATATTACTTGATAAATTATAGAGGACTAAAAGGGAGTGCATCAAGTATAGTCAAATGAATTATCGAATAAGGTTTCATTGGTACTAAAGCATGTGGTTTAGACAAGATTAATTATTTCAAAACATTATATTAGATGATCTATATATGTGAATGATTAAATATTTCCAACTAAATATGGAATAAGACTATGATAACCATTTGTGTTCTAATCACTTCACATTTTAAATATTTCGTTGTCTATTATTTATAATATTTTGTGGGTGTGGGTGTACTACCTCTTAAACAACACAGTTCGAGTCTCTCATCATTAAGAGTTTTCTCTTTAGGTTTCATCCTAGGAAATTCTAACATTTTAGTGGTTTGGGTTTTGATTGATTTATATATCATTCATTATCTATAGTTTTTAGTTTTTTATCCCCTACTTTTTCTATAATTTTTTATTCTAGATCTCGTTTTATTGATTTTCATTTTCTTGGATCTGTGGTTTGGGGTTGATTCAGGGATGTTAAAATGAAATATCAATGATGTATTATTATTTCTGGATTAGAGATATTTTGTGGATCTCTAGATGATCAAAATCTGATAAGTTGAAATCTAATAGGTTTACATTTGATCGATCAAAATATAGAAAGATTCAATTGCAAAGTTCTTTTAATATAAATTTTTTAAAACTATTTATTTAATAAATGCTCTGTTTAAAATATTTTTGAAACCAATACCCAAAGGTGAAAAGGCCCTTGCTTCCTTTGAGGTGTTCTCACCCAGGCCGAAGGCGGAAAATCCATTGTCATCATTGCCAAGATGTTACGGCAAAGCCCATATGGCCCTTACTGTCTTTTCCCAAATGGGGAAAAAATTAAATATTCATGTTTGTATATTTAAAATTTATATTTTGTTTTTTAATTTTTTGTTGTTTATATATATATAACAAAAAATTTCAACTGAATTTAACTTCAATTTAATATCAAGTGTTTCTATCAATATAGTAGCCTGAAATTCCGACAGAAGCCTTCTCCTAGAGCTCCGTTTAGAAGGGGGTTTGACAAGAAATCCTTCTTGGATTCTAATGTAGGATTCATTCACTCTCTTTCCTACATAGAATTAATTATAAATTTTAATTAATAATTAGTGACTTATTAAATAAGTAATAATTATTAATAAATATTAAGAATAATACCTAAATAATAATTAACTATTAACATTAATTGTTAAATATTAATAATTAAGTAAGTAATATTAATTACAATTTAAATAATCTTAATTAATAACAAATTAATTATAAATAAATATTAGATAGTTAATAGTAATTAATTTTTAAGTAATAAATAAATATTAAATTACTTATTGATTATATTAATTACAAATTAACTAACTAATTGTAAATTAATTAGTAAATATTAATAATTTTTTATTAGAAAATTACTAATAACTATTTAAAATTATATCTAGTTACTAAATAATATTAATAATTATTAAATAATAAAATAACTAATTTTTAATTAATTATTATTAATTTAGTATTAACTAATTAACAACTTGTTTCTAATTAATATTAATTACCAATAAATATTAACAAAATAATATGATTTAAAATTAAAAATATTAATTTCTAATTATTATTCATCACTATTTAAAATTAATCACTAATAAATATTAAGAATTATTATTTAGGAAAAATATATTAAAATTAATAATATAACTATTAGTTATTAATTAATTAGTAATTGAATAATATTTAAGCACGTATTAATAATATTATGTAAAAAAATTAACTAAATATTTATTTATTTTTTAATAACTATGAATAAATATTTTTATAAAATAAGTAACAACTATTGAAAAATAATTTTTATTTACTAAATATTATTATTAATGATGAAATTATTAAAATACTAATGAGTAATTAATTATTATTAAATTATTATTATTTAATTAATTAATTTTTCTTAATTAATATTAATTACTATTAGATATTTAAAAAAATTGTTTAGTATCTAATTATTAAAAATAATAATTATATATTTATTTTTTATTTTTAATTAGTTATTATTAATATTATTTATTATAAATTATATATTATTTAATTACTAATTAATTTAAACCTATTAATTATTAAAAATTAATTAGAAGTTAGTTAGTAACTAATTAGTAATTAATTTGTTATTAATTAATATTATTAAAAATATTGTTAATATTAATTACTTAGTTATTAATATTTAATAGTAAATGATAATAGTTGATTATTATTTATGTATTATTATTTTGTATTAGTAATTAAAATTTATTATTATTAAATTTCTAATTGTTAATAATAATCTATTATTTATTCTATGGAGGAAAATGATAACATGGATCCCACATTCGAAATCCAAATGAATTTCTATGGAAAAAACCCTTATAAATGGGAGCCCAATGTGAGATTTTATGTCATAATTTAAGACTATTTTAATAATGGTAATATTGGATATTAAATAGCTATTAAATTCTACTGAAAAGTTTTGATATATATATACAAACATGTGTATTTAAAAAAAGTTTTTTTTATTTTGGAAAATGCAACAATGGTTTTTCCAGCTTTGCCCTAAATTTAAAACAAACGAAATAAGGTTCTTGATACTTTTGGCCCAAGTGAAAACATTCCAATGGGAGAAAGGACCTTGCTACCTTTGTGAATTAGTTTTAAAAATATTTCAAATCTAACATTAATTAAATAATTATTTTTTGAAAAAAAATGATTATTAAAAAAAATACTTCAACTACATATAGTGGATCATCTAGATATGGTAGTTTTTCCACATAAAAACTAATTTTAAAAAAAACTAAAAACATCTATTTGTGGATATCTATTTCCTAAAGTACCAATGGTTTATGAAAGATGGGTTGTAACTGTCCAATAAAACACCTGTCTAACTATTGGGGATCGGAGCTCAAAGCAACAAACATGGAAATTGCTCCGGAAGATCACTCGTAACTTTGGTGTTCGGAACTGAGAAGTCCAAGCACCCCAGCCACCATATCGAGTCATCCATGCATCTGGTTCGGGTTCTCCATAAGTCTTTATTTGATGAAATTATTAGAGTGAATTACATATAAACATGCATGCAAGAACAAAGTAAAAATCAACACCCAAAAGTATTACGTGGTTTGGAATTTCATCATGCATCCATGGGAGAACAACGACATCAACTTAATTCAATGAGGAGAAACTTCTAGGTTACAAGAATTTTCATCATCCAGAACACTACCTAAATAATTAAAAGATATGCCACCAACATTGTTTTGTCATTTCTTTTTCGGGTTCCCTCATACTACTATCTTCCCTTACAGGTCTTGACTTCCACCTTTGGCCCTGGTGCCTAAAACTCTTTGTGTGTGCCTAGGTCGGCTTCCTCAGAAGGGGATCTAACTCTACCTTTTTCATGACTTATCGTCCTCTCATCAGTTATACTGAAAAAAGTTCACTGCATCCATTTATATAGACTGCATGTCCATATATCTAATTAATGCCATTAACATTGATTTTTTACATCCATTAATATTTATAACTAATTATCAATTAATTTTGGGTGAAACTACTCTATTAATGTCAAGATAAATATCCCCCTTAATGATTTTCTCTCTCTCTAATAAATCGGATGGATACAAAAATAATTCTATCTTTAGAATCATTTTTGTAGGTTGAGTCCAACAATCTCCCACTCGAAGACTATTTTCATACTCTCAACAATGTCAAAACTATCCTAGCTTGCATTCATCATTCTTATGAAGTGCCTGCATGTTTCTCCACCATGCTACTTCAATCGTCTAGGCTGCCAATGAAGACGTTCCTCCTCATTCTTCTTGAACAACGATCAAATAATTCTACAATCTATGTGAAACTCTTCTAAATGACTCCATTGAAAATTTCACCAATGAAATGAGGAATGACTTGTGATCCTAAAACTTTATTGATATTCCCAAAAACAAGTTGTGCTATGACCCATGTCCATGGCCTCAATCTATTGGTATTCGATGAATTTTTGAAGAATATACTACCAATTTTGTACACCACACAAGTTCCTTTTTGTTACAAAATACTCTAGTTACACCATCGGAACTGACCTTCATCCTATAACCATTGATTCTGAAAATCCTGAGGTCATCAGCATGAAGAACTTCCACTGAAACTTCCTTTAGTGTGACAATGAAAACATTTGTCCTTTTCTCCCACTGCATCCAACCTAGTTCAGACTCTTTGAGAGTACACCTTCATCAAAGAATTTCCTTATGTTTCTATACTGATCCTCTGAAATATCATTATTATAGAATTTACAAATATAATATCCTTTATCCATTCACAATGTCTACAAAAACAAGGGCACTAACTGAATATTCCATCGACATGAACTCATAACTGCCGGCTTCATCCGACATATATTTCAAGGAACGTGAGTGATCTATCCCCTCACATAAACTTCCAAAATAATACCTGAGTACTTTCTATAGTGTTATTCTAGTTCTATTACCTTCCATATTTTTAGTATCCTTCCACCGAGATCCAAATGTCAACCAATGAATGGAATATGTCACATGAAACCTATGTAAAAGAAGGCTTTCTATATTCATATAAAAACACTGATACCTCTGCCATCTTCTACTGACATTCTTCCGAACACCTAATAGACCACCTAACTTGAGGAACCCCATCAATATTCCACCAAACTCTGACTACCACCAAAAATAACACGCCTTATGACCTGTACTGGTCAATTGGACATTCTATATCCCAAAGACACCTCTAGTACAACCACTATTTTTTGGTAAAAACCTTTCATTTTATGAAAAACTATTCCACTATATGCTTTCCACCATGTTTTTCAATCAAACACTCTAACAAATCGCTTTGAAACTATGTTTTGGGGATCGGAGCACGAAGAAAAAAGAACAAAACTTTCTCCAGAATATCCCCTACAACTTTGGTGTTTAGAACTGGAATATCTAGCCACCACACTGTTTTTCCTTTACATTTTGTTCTACTCATCCCAAATTATTCAATTGAGGTCATGAATAAGAGTTCATGATTAAAAAACATGCATAAGAGCACAAAGTATAGAACAATGCACAACATGATTACGCAGTTTAGACATTCATATTACATCCACAAGAGAATGGCGACATCAATTTCATTAAATGAGATGAAAAATCTTGGTTATAAGAATTTCCATCTTCTAAAACTCTACATAGATCCCAAAAATATGTTCTATCAGCACCGTTTGATTGTTCCATCTTATGGCTCTCTCCTTCTGGTCTTCACCCTTACAGGTCTAAACTTTCTTGATAATCCCTTATTTGGGATCTCGAATCCCATGAATCCCACAAGGATTAGCTATTTGGTATTGAAAAACCATTTTCCAAAAGTTTCCCAAATCTAATGACTACCATGTAGCCCTCCCCCTTCAATGAGTCTTTGGTCTTTCACAAATCTTACATGAGTTCATCCTTTTGTGAAACACTCCATGTTCATGTTGCACATCTCATATGCCCCCCTCCTCAAACCCTTCTATTATGAACCCATCCCCCTTTGTGAACCCCTCCCCCTTCATGAATCCTTTTCCATGGTAGTTATAATTTTTAAAATTTTGATTTTATAGGTTACATTATTTTGTTTTAAAAAGTGATAATTATACCAAAATACTTAAAAAATTATAGTGGTTGGAATATATTGAAAATGTGAAATATTTTATTGAATTGGGTTTTATAAATTTTTTTCTGGGAATTTCAATTTGTTATAATATTAGAGTTTTTTTAAATTTATTTTTATAGTTTATATTTAATTTTTGATTTATTTTTTGATGTGTGTACTAATATTTTTTGTGTTAGATTTATTGCATTGATATTTATGTAATGGTTTGTTTGATATTTCTTTTGGTTATTATTTTTTAAGTCATTAATAATTTTAAATCTTTTCTTTTGAATCATTTTTCAATTAATTAATTTTTATTGTAGAACAAAATCAACCATTTTACTATTGGATAATAATTCATATAAAAATATTATACACAATTTTTCAATTAAAAATAATTTATTAATTTAATAACATGATTTAGATAAATTAATTTTTTTATAAATAAAAAATAATAATTTAATAATAATATTTGAGGAAATTACAAAATTTAATATTTGATAATAAATTAAAATTTCTAAAGAAGTAAATTGAAAATTAAATATATATTAAATTATAATTATGAAAATAAAAATAATTTAATAGTGTGTAAATATTACTAAATTAAATGTTTTGTGATAAAAATATTAATTAAAATATTGGAGAAAATATTTAAAGGTCATATTTATTAATAAATTTTAATTTTAAAAAAATTGAATTGAATTGAAAATTTAATTTAGATATTAATTATTATAATTTATTTATAAGTAAATATTAATTGTCAATTATTACATTGTATAAAATATATAGGTAAATTAAATTTAAAATTTGTAATTGATATATTTTTTCATTGTAAAATATATATGTATGTATGTATATATGTATATAGGTATGTATGTATATATTTATTAATATATAATTACATTATAGCTATATATATATAACAAGTAAAAGAATTAAATAAAAAAAGACATTAGGCATGTATTATTTCATTTATGTCTTGCTAAGGGCATAACACGGTAGAGAGTGTCATGACATGCACCTTAGTTAAATGGTGCACACCCCTGAACACTATTAAATACAATATTAAATTAAATATAAGTTAGTAAATTATTTATTTATTTTAGATTAATTAAATTTTTTATAATTAAAATAGATTAATTTAATATAAAAACTTATTGTGAATTCTAATATTTGATGTTTGATAATAAATTAAAAAAATAAAAAAGTTGGAAATTAATGTAAATTAAATATTAATTCATAACTTTTTTATCTATAAATAAATTTCATTTGTTAATTATTGTTTATGGATGATGGTGAAAAATGGATCATATCATGTGATCATTGAGAGGATCCATCAATATTGAGTGGAGTAAGGATTAAATAAAATGAGAAAAGGAATCAGATTAAAAGTGGTGTGCTTATTTTTTTTGTGTATTGTGAAAGGCCGGGCATAGAGGGTCAAGGTGCATGTCATTTCACATAGTGGTCTAGCAGTGGAAGATCAACGTCGATGGAAGAAATATTGGGAGATGATAGTGGTACTCAGTTCCGATAGGGACGACGGAAACTATGGTCTCACAGTAGCGGGGTGATGATGATGATGTGCGGTTGGAAAATCCATCGGCATGCCTGAGCACAGTGGTGGTGAGGTGTTGATGGAAGGGATTGGGTCACAAAGTAGAATAGTATCATTGATGGAGACGATGGCCGCAGAGGACTAGTAGTGGATGGATGACATTAACGACTGGTAGTAGTCAACCAAAAAATATGTCAGCAGGTAGAGCAAGGACTGGAGGTGGCGAGCTTCTCTAGGCGAGCTGCTCTAGGCGAGCACCGGGTCCCAGAGAAAACACACGGAGGTCGAGTTTTTATCCATTCTTTTATTATTTTTTAAATAATTCCGTGTTAAATATTTTTTTTGAAAATTAATTAACAAAGGCTGCAGAGGCCCCACTACCTTTAGGTTAAGTGGAAAAAGTGGCCTCTGTCGACTTTTAGTAAAAATAAATCAAACACCTTTTAAAAATAAATGTTTGTAAATTTGAAGATATATATATTTGCGTATATATATATATATAGTGTGTTAATTTTATTTTATTATGAATTATATCTACTGATGTTTGAAAGTAAAAATTTTATGTTTTTAAACTATAAATTTAGTGAAATATCCCTTAGGTTGTATTTATATTTTATAAGTTATATGGTTTTAAATTCAACTACATGAGACATAATAATGCTTGAAGTTGGTGGCATTGAAATTATATAATTTATAAAATAAAACTACAATCTAAATGATATTTGACACACTTACTGATCATATAAAAAATAATTCAATATAATATGCATTTCTTAAAAAAATTAATAAAAGGAAACTTTTGTGTCACTATATATTGTTGTTTTAAACCATTAAAATTATATTTATAATATTTTTTTACATTCATTTAATTTTAAATTATTTATTATATTTATGAAATTATTTTTATTTTTAAAAACATTTTTCATCCTTAGGTTGTGTTTTAATTTTTATTTAGATTGTTTTCATATTTAATAATTTATAATCTTTTAAATTTACATATTTTAAATTTTATAAGTTTTCCTATGTTTCAAGTAGTCGACTTTAAATTCTTATAAAATATAAAGTGTAAATAAAATATAAATGAAAACTGAAATAGTATCTAAATAGGTAAAAATGTTTGATAGTAAAAATAATTTCATTATTTTAATATAAAGAAAATATATACATGAATGAGTAAAATCACTCTCTATGGGGGGGTCTCATCCCACATGATGATGTGTGAATGAGATGCCTGTATCAAGATATTTTACCTCTATGCTGGGGTGGAGTATGATGACCCGGAAAGGGATAATCCTTAGTTGATCGAACCTCAACTGTCTTATTCTCTACCTGTGTCTCAATGGGATGGAGGTGTAAAATAGATGTTGTCCTGTGAACCCGATATTTCTACAACTAGTTGAGTAGAAGGACCTACCATCATTTCCTGGGGGAAGTATATATCCTATGAATGATCTGACATGAAAGTTAGAGGCATAGGAAACGACCCGTGATAAAAAATCAGATAATCTGTTCCCAGAGAAAACTATGGATATCCTTCCAATAGAGATGTATTTCATGTATCTTGAGGGATTTTTCTAGTCATCTAAGACTGTAATTCTTGAGGTCCAACCTCTACCAGTGGAATAGGTGAGGCCCGAAATGCAACAGGTTGTGGTCTACTCCATCATCGTCATGGCTCCTCAGCGTCAGCAGCTGTTGTGGGAGGTTCTTGAGCAAGAATCTCCACTCCCTGGGTAATAATTTCCTCTTGCTATGGTGAAAGATTGACAATAATATCATGAACCACATGATAAGGTATCATCATCCACTATACTAATGCATGGATCTTTGCCAAGCAAGAAACCTCATCCTCCTCTGGATCAGATATATAGATAATCCGTTGTAGTTGACTATGTTGTAAAGAGATTTAAAATGAATTAGAAAATAGTATAATAATAATAATAATATAAATTTTTTTATTTTCCATATCCCAAATCCCTCTTCTATGTAAAGTAAGATATATTATAGACTTCAGTCTATACCATGGATCATACTCAACCTGTTGTGACAGTGAAAATCTCATTTTACAAACACCCTCGATATGAAGTGATGCTCATCTTCCCCATAGGTCGAGATAATCATTATATCTTCAGTTATAGTAAACATCATGCCACCCTTTAAGCTTCACATAATGAAGCCTTGGTGACAATTTCGGTGGAAATGGAATGCACTAAATACAACCAAATTTGGGCATGAATCTTTCAAGCTGGTGATACTTAATAATATGAAAGATAATGAGAGACACTACAATAATAACATAATAAAGTCTAGTAGTTCAATATATAAGTAAATGTTATAATAAATCCCAATATGGAATCCATGCAATCTGAAATGGAATGTGGGATTTTTTTAAAAAAAAGTTAATAAAAACAAAAATGCCGATGTTATGAAATTGGACAGTCAATTAAATGTTGTATATAATGATGTAGGTGGGTAGTATGTAGTCCAACATGAGACAATATTGGTCAAAATGGTGTCCCAGAGGAATGATAAAGTTGTGTTGCTAACTCCACAAATAAAATAAATATAAAATATGATAAATAATAAGAAATTAAATTCAATAACTCGTACTAGCATCAGAAAGAAATAAAGATGAGTGATCATACTAGTGTCCATGAAAAGTATCACATAGCACATCTATAGGTAGATTCAGACTAGAAAAAATATGGGAGAGGAGAGTGATGTTCTCACATGCCCACATATAATGAAGGATGGCACATTCCCCACGATATGTGTGATCTAAGTGGAATGCCATCCATAATACTCTGTAAGTGTAATCCAAGAACACATAACCCCTAATGTATCTTCTGGACTGATTAAAATCCTCTTGTACCCCAAATACATCATTTACATATGCACACTAGAGTGATTAGTGCACAATTTCCCTCTAATGAGCCACAAGATATGTGCATGAGCATGATTCATGACAATATTCCTATCATCATCATCAGGTAACTGTGAAAAATGCTTCTCAAGCCACGTCATAGATATTAACCCACCATCTGTAGAATAATCATCAACCAAAATTTTGACATCGAGAAATCTATTTACAAGATCAAGATAGTCTCCACAGGTGGGTCCAATAACTATATCCTCTGGATAATAAGACCAAGAAGGATTGCCTTACCCATAAGGGTGATAGTCATCTCTCCCTCAAGCAGGTGAAATTTTAGTTTCTCTTCTATCAATCTCTCAAGCAGGGAAGAAAGTTGGTTATGACCAAGGAATTTGAAATTAGATAACACAATGTAATAGAATCTAGCACAGTGTAGTTGTGGTATATTGGCGGTTAGAGGCAGTATGTGATGATGATGGTGTGCTTGATACACCCTAATTTATCGAACATAATGACCATCTATAACTTCATTGATAACATGACTATACTAATCATTGAGTAGTGTAGTATCCTTCATATGTATGTAAAAAAAATGAAATAATACTTAATTGTGAAATGTAAATATAGATTTATGGTTGTTAGAATGTTATGACTGGTATAATGTAATACATGAAATGTTTATTCCCATTGTTTTATGAAGTTTCTTCACCAAAATAAAATGGAATGTCTTCCGGTTTCTCAGAGAATATTTTTAAAATAGTTTTAGATATGTTTTTACATTGGAAATGTTCTTTTGTAATACATGGTTTTATATAATTATATATATATATATATATATAAATTAGGCATTATCAAAAAGTTTATTAGAAAATAAGTGACAAAATATTATGGAAAGTGATGTAAAAAATAATAGAAAACATTAAATCAATTAATTTATCCATGATAAAATGATAATTATGATCATATAAAGTGAAATAGACAAGAAAGAAGACATTAAATAACAAATGAATTCTTTACAATAGACAAGAAATTCTTTGAAATGTTTCAACAGAATATATTTTGGATGAGATGATTCTAACTTGTGAAGTGAAGTAAAATATGAATTATTTTCAAGTGGTAGAGTAATAACATCTTCCAAAGGAATGTACTTTACTTTTTAATTTTTAAAATCTTTTAGACTTATAATAAAAGGCCTTCACATATGACAAATATTTCTTTAAGAGGATGAAATATTTTTAAAATTAAAAATTTAAGTACATCCCATTGGAATATTTTATTTTGTTACCACTAGAAAATAAGAAAGATTTTAATTCTCTTTGAAAGTAAAACTCATCTCATCCAAACTCTATTTTGTTAAAAAAATCCTAGGTTTTTCTTGTCTATTTTACAACATTCATGTGATATTTAATGGGGGTTTTCTTGTCCATTTCACTTTATATGATCATAATTATCATTTTATTATGGATAAATAAATTTATTTGACTTTTTCTATTTTATTTACCTCACATTATGAAAACTTATATAACTTATTTTCTAATAAACAAATTATTATTTTATATTAAAAGTATTTATAAATGGTAGAACATTCTAAAAAATAATGGATTCTATATTGACACCACAAAATTAACAATATGAAATGATCATATTTGTGACAATACATCATTATGGATGAGGGTATGAACTCAGTCCAATAATGCTAAGGAATTTTTTTTGGTTATGCCCTTATTTAAGACATATGAAACATCTAAAATTTATCCCTTGTTCTTGAGACCATTCCTTCCCATTCCATATCCTATTGGGCTTCGTTCTACCTCATTAAATCAACTTATTGATGTTGAATTTAAATATCAGCCGGTCTCTGAGCATTAAAAACTATTGAAACTCCCAAATAGGCATCCATGGTGCAACATAATTGTTATCCATGGTGTCTAGTGGATACAATTTATCAACATATGATTCCCATGATATGTTCAAGGAGCCATATGTTACAATGGCGTGTGCACATAGAAACCCTAATTCCTAGAATATTCCACATTAACATTGCATTCCTTCTTATAATACCACCATTTTTTCAATGCTACAACTTATTATGGGATCCATACACTCTTGAACTTCAAACTGATATCCTTCTCAGTGTAAAAGACACATTGGATAAGAAGATTCTTATTCAATATTCTTTTACAAATATCATTGAAAGTGTCATTCATACCTTATCCACTATTGAATCCCATCTAAGGACAGTTTTTTTCTATTGATGAAGTACTTTAAACGATGATAAAATTTCTCCTAAACATTGGCAGTTATTTGTAACTTTTAAATTCCCATAAAGACACCATTGATGCACTCCACAATGATTATGGTCATGTTCTCATACCTATTCCTCCCATCATATTCCAATGCCCATTTTTTCTTTTAGAATCATAATAATATAATCATACACTACATGATTAACCATGCATATTTCTTCAAAACATTATTTAAACCATTATTGGTCTTGCTCATATACTACTCAGAAGTGATCATATTTCACATAAATTAATTTTATATTTATGTTGAAATAGTAAAAAATAATAATTACATTTAATACTAAGCCACATGATTTTCTTCTTCATTGGTTCATTATGGAATTTTTTTCACATTTTTATATAAATGTGTCTAATGTAGTTTTGATGATGTGTATTTGGGGGTATCCATGTATAGGATCCTTATTGATTTCCAAAATTATTGATTGATTCCTATCAAATATCAAATAGAAACCCCGAATGTGGGTGTAATGGTTACTAATACATGAAAAAAACCAACTCCATGATTCATAGGTTTCCTTCTCCATAATAAAAAATGCAAGAAAAATAGGTTAATTTTTTCCATATTGGGTTTACAAAATTAACCATCCACCATTCTATTTTCTATCTATAAACATCACATAAATATTTATAAACTATTTTCTGAAACAAAATATAGAAATACAATGGAGTAATGCTCAGAAAAATATACATAATTGAACACGATATGGATTAAGTCAATTATCTTGAGGCACATGTTTGTTATTATGAATAAGGAAGAAAACAGGGTCATTATGTCTTAGTATAGATATAAATTGCAGCAACACCCGATATAAGTAATCCTAAAAAACATAGATCTCACAATTACCTTCTATTTCACCATCCATGCCTTAATAAATGAAATCTTATAACCAAAATTTTGTTGTATCCTCTCTTGAATAAGGGATACAAAAATATCATGAAAGGTCTTAATCATATCGATGATAATAAACAATAAAAATTCAACATCCAATGAATTGTGATCTTGTGTCAAGTTTGGATGAATGCTTGTATGTGCTTCCTCAATCTTTTAAATTCTCCAACCTCAAAATGCAATGTATGAAGTATACCTCAAAAAAAAGTTACAATCATCCCCATATTTATCACAATATCTGATTAATTTTTTATGAATTTATTAATGAACTAATTACCTACAGTTACTATCAATATGAAATCATTATAGTATGTTTTATAATTAATCTAATCTTGGAAAACCTCTGTCATCATTTAATGTTGTTTCCATCTCACTCAACCTATCAACTATAACTCTAGAAAAATGAGTTGAAAGTGTGAGAGAAATTATCTTAAAATCAAAAAAAATTGTATTTTAATTTTAACAAGATTCAATGAGTGGTGGGCGATTCATTATGTGTCTAGGATGTTGTACAACTAATGCATTTCAAGAAACTCCTGCATCCCCCCTAAACATTTTCTACTACCTCCTCATCATCACTATTGTATATGTTTATTATATAATTTTAAAATTACTAATTGGAAGTCATATTTAGATGTATATCTATGATATCTTCTAGATTTTTATCTTAAAAATCATAGGGAAGAGCCTCAATTTGTTAAGAAATAAATTCTTCAACCACTCTTGTAAGTCTACGTCTTCATACAATTAGATGTTTTTGTTGTACAGTATAAATCTCAACATATAACTCCATCATGGAACCACCGTACCATTGAGAAAATAAATTTATTTCTTATAGCCACTCTTCATTAGTAACCAATGGATAAGGTTGATGACATAATGTATCTATAAAATGAAAATGTATATAGCTAATAAAATTAATCTCATAATCAAGTCCCAGATTTAATTAACCACAAATTCTACCTTGAATTTTATTTAGGGATACACAATCAGATGTCCAAACCATTTTTTCTATATTTACTATAGGAATATCCATTCTCATCTTGAATAACATCCTCGTAGCAGTAGAGATAGGAAAACATGGCTCTCTACATCAGTTTTTTTTATCAATATTCTTATTGTGTAAATAATATTGACAATGAGGGTTGGCCATATAATCTTTATGATACTAAAAGTTTAGAATGACTTTTTTTCCAAAAATATGATACTAATATTTTATTATATAAAATTTCATTTTAAAATAAGTCATAGAATGTTTTGGAAAATGAGGTAAGAAGAAGAGAAAACAGCAAATCAGTTCATTTATCAATGATAAAATGAAAATTACAATCATATAAAGTGTAATGAATAAGAAAAACCCACTAAATAACACTTGAATTATTTTCAATATACATGAAATACCTTGTCATTTTTCAAAAGAATATATTTTAGATGAGATGATCCTAACTTAATAAGTGAAGTAAAATCTAGTTTATTTTCAAGTGGTATCTTAATAATGTCTTCCAAAGGTATGTACATAACTTTTTAATTTTCTTAATCATTTGGAATTATAATGAAATAATCATTATATGGGGAGGAATTTCATTAAAATTCCTAAAAATTTTGAAAATTAAAAATTTATGTAAATCAAATTGGAAGATGTTATTAATCCACCTCTTGAAAATAAGATAAATTTTACTTCACTTATGAAGTCAGACTTATCTCATCCAAAACCTGTTTTATTGGAAAGTTTTTTGGTATTTCTTATCATTTGTAAAGAATTAATTTGTTATTTAGTGGGTTTTTCTTGTATATTTCACTTTATATGATCTTAATCGTTATTTTATCATTGATAAATAAACTAATTTTATGTTTTCTATTCTTTTTACCTAGTTTTTTAAAACATTATTTTAATAATATTTACAATGAGTGTTGAATTTATAATCATTATGATACTGAAATTTTAGAACATCTCCAAAAGTCGTAAAATATGATATTGGTGTTTCGTAGTAAAAATTTTAATCTTCTTAAGTTATTTCTTTAGTTTAAAAAGAAAATATGAATATTCTAAAGAATATCCCGAGGGAGTTCCAAACTTGTTATGAAGCAAGGATCATTTTCATGCACCTGTTCCGGATTGAGTGTACCTCAATGTGGTGTTTCAGGTTTTACCCTTAGGTACATCTATTCCAGAGCCATATCCACTTGTAGTATTAATGAAGGGATTTAATGGCATATATAACCAAATAATATTAATGATACCAAAATTTTACAACATTTTCTTATATCCTAAAAGACGACATTAACATTTTGCAGTACAATTTTTAACATTCTTAAAGGCATGTTCAGTGGTTTATAAAGAAAATGTGATTAGTATAAAATATATCCATTAACATTAAAAAAATGTGTGCAATAATTTATGAATCGTCTAAATCATGGGAGTATAATATAATGTGTGTATTTAAGCCTCTTTTTTATATATATTTTCATTTTTCATCCTATGTTAATTCTATGTTAATCCAAAGTTAATCAATATCAAATCACTAATTAATAATTATTTAGTCATTCATTAATCATTAGTTGATCAATCTTTAATCATTAGTGAATCATTCATAAAACAATATATATTCATTAGTTAATTAATCTATAATAAATAGTTAATCATTGTTTAATCATTATTTAAAAATTAGTTAATCCATGTTTAATCATTCTTTAATTACTCTTTAATCATTCCTTAATCATTATTCAGTCAATAATTAATCATTAATTAATCAATAATTAAACATTATTTAATCATTAGTTAATTATTCTGTATTCATTATTTAAGAATTCCTTAATCATTAGTAAATAATTATTTAATCCCAATTTAATTATTAATGAGTCATTCTTTAATCAATACTTTATCATTTCTTAATAAATATTTAATCATTAGTTAATAATTATTTAAAACATAGATAATCACTATTTAATCATTAGTTAATCAACAGTAAATAATTAATTAATAATTAAATAATCATTATTTATTCATTCATTAATAATTCCTTAACCATTAGTTAATCATTCTTTAATAATTCATTAATAATTCCTTAATCATTCTTTAATCATTATATAATAATTCTTCAATAATTACTTAATCATTAGTTAATTATTATTTAATCATTCTTTAATCATTAGTTAATAATTATTTAATGATTCTTTAATCATTCCTTAATAATTCTCTAATCATTACTTAATCATTAGTAAATCATTACATAATTATTAGTGAATCATTATTTAATCATTGTTTAATCATTCCTTAACCATTCCTTAATCATTCCTTAATCATTAGTTAATCATTCTTTAATAATTCCTTAATTATTCTTTAATCATTACTTAATAATTTCCTAATCATTAATCAATCATTAGATAATCATTATTTAATCATTAGATAATCATTATTTAATCATTCCTTACTCATTATTTAATCACTCCTTAATCATTATATAATCATGAATTAATCCTTATTTAATAAATATTTAATGATTAATTAATCATTAATCAATCCTTAGTTAATCATTAATTAATAATAATTTACTCTTTACTTACCATTAGTTGATCATTAGTTTGTCATTACTAAATCATTAGTTAATCATTAATGAATCATTTTAAAATCATTACTTAATCATTCTTGAATCATTAGTTGGTCATTATTTAATCATTTATTAACCACTCTTTATTCATTATCTAAAAATTAGTTAAAAATTAATTAATACTTAATGTTAAGTTAATTATATGGTATTCATTATTTAATTATTATTAGATAGTAATTATATATAATCGTTTTTAATCCTAAGTTAGTCATTATTCAATCTATAATTAATCATTACTAATAATAACTATTATTTATGAACTATAAATAACTAACTAAACTACTAAATAAATAACATAATTAGAACTAAATCAAATCAAATGAAATAAATAAATGAATAACATTAAAATAAATAATAAAAAATACCTCAAAATGATGCTTTGTAAAAAATCATCACTTCTTTTAGGCCACTAGAACCACCAACCACAATGAAATATTATTTTAGAGAGAGGGAGAGAGTAAAATTTAGAGATATAGAGGGATTTTGAAATGAGGATTAGGGGTTCCTTTTTATAGTCACTTCAGGGAAAGGCAACTGCCCCTCACCTTCCTTTTCCTTGTCATTGATCCGCATTGAAGGCAAGAAATGAAAGACCCCCCCCCCATCTCCTTTCAATAAGTTGGGGAGGTGGAATGGACTATATTTCCTTTATAATATAGAATTTAAAAAACATTTAACCTATTATCCTTTAACGTTTTTTCAAAAATACATAAAAAATTCTAGGGAGGTCACATGGGTGAAGATGTTCCATCCAGAAAAAAAGTTACTTTAGACTATGATTGGGTTCATGTATTGGGATTTAGTGTCTACAAGATATTCAATGTCCATGTTATGGGTTTGATGTGCTTTTAATAATAATAAGGGTACCATTGTTTTAATAAAAATGAGATATTCTCTCTTTAAAAATATATATGTTTAAATTTTAATTTAGGTATATTAAATGTTTTTTAGTTCAAATAGTTTAATAAAAATAGAGTATATAATAAAATAATGTGTTTGATAATTATTTTTTCATAAACTAATATTAAATTTAACCTAATATAAAATTTAAATATATATTCATACTTTTTTTTATTTATAAGTAAATTTTTGTTGTTAAATGTATTAGTGTATTAAAAAATGTATATATTGATTTATACATAAAATATATGTGGTTTCATTATATATATACCAGAATAATTTTAGTTGATGAGTAAAAATATTTTATATGGACAACATATCTAAATGATAGGAATTTTAATTTTTGGAAATGAATACTAATTTATTGTTTTTAATTTTCACATTCATGTTCCAAGAAAGCCAGATTTTGTTCGCCACTACGCATCATGTCACCACTTATCTTCACTGTCAGTTTTGAATTCTCCATTTGGGGTAAAATTGATTTTTAGAATATTTTATTATTTAAAATTTATCATTATTATAACATGTAGAATTTGGTGAATAATGTTTCTAAATTTTTTTGTCCATTCAACAAATGAGACATGTTTTTTATGAAAAAGTTATTATCTTAAATAATATTGCTTTGTTGGAACATGTTTTGCAATTAGATATTATCTATGTCAAACTTGTGTCTAGTGATAAGGGATTTGAGGAAATATATTTATAAAATAGAATAAAACGGATATAGAAGATGTAAATAATTTATTTAAGGTATTGGTGTTAAATGAAATAGAAACACACACCCACCCACTCACACACACTCAGTGGACTAGAAAGGATCATACCTCATTTCCCCTAATGATAGACCCCTAACCCATGAATATTATTATAATTTTTAGTGTGACCACCCAATATTATTTCCCAAAGGCACATCTTGCACCAGTATGAAACTTGGTTTGCACCATTGCCTACATCGGCTTATCAACGTCATCATGCATGTGTCACCCTATATCATAAAATTTCTATGTTTCCACCAATAAATACCTCAAGGGTCTTGTGATAAATCAAAACCTAGTACCTTTAATGAACTAAAAAATATATAAATTATTAAATGGAGAAACAAAAGACATATATAATAGATAAAAAAATCAACAGTTCAGAAGTGCATGTAAATACAATATAAATTATCATTCAAATTAAAATGCTAGAGGATGTCTATTTTATATTTATTATAAGAAATATAATTTAAATAATAGTACTTAATTATAGTTATAATTGAGAATTTATTTTATATTTTTAGAATGTAAATGTAAATTTTCTAAGTTTTATTTTTATTTGAAGAAATGTCGGTGTATATATTTAACCTATAATTTAATTTCAACTAATAGTTTCAAAAAAATAGCCAAACACTTCTGTGTGTTTATATATCATGGAAGTGATATAGTAGAAGATGAGAATGAGACATTTTATATTGGTGGTACTGTAAAATTAGTAAACTTTAACATATGTGATTTGATGAATGAAGTTAACAGTAAAATTCATAATCAATTTAATTATGTTGAGAATTATTAAATTACATCCATTATTTACAAATTTCCTCATATTAAGGATAATATATATTACATATGTCATAACATTATCAATGATAACAATTTATGGCTGGAATATGATACATATCAAGATCGTGGAATTATAAGTTGAGTAAAGTACCTTTATATTTTTTGACGACGCGATTAATGGTTTTTATATATTGTAAACATGCTTTAAGAACATGAAAAATGTGTTTGAGGATATTGAATTTTATTTGAGATGTCTGGAATGTGTTTGATAATGGTTCGGGGTAGTTTCAAGAATATTTGAAAATGTTCTATGAATAATAAGATTTTTCTAACCTGAAAAATTGAAAAATTACTAGGTGTAGGGTTTTTTGTGTGAAGAATAAGAATTATAGGGCTAATCATAAATCATTTTGACTTAATTTAGGACCATATGTCTAATAATAAGTTTTAAATCTTGACAGTAAGTTTCCAACATAAGAATTATTGTCGGAGTGTATGTCTTTGAGAATGTAATACATTTTCATGAGAATATGTATTCTTTTATTAAACTTAACACTATTTTGAACATATAACTTTGATCTCCTTGGTGTAAGACTTCAATACTTAGTGAAATTTTTATTTTTTATTATGTGAAAATATCAGATTCTAGAATTCAAATATTTGGAAGAAATCAAACCTAAGGATGTAAGAAATGTTCTTTGATGTAGAAAACATCACATTGAAAATAAAATTTAAGAATATTTATATAATATTTCAAATTTGATGACTAATATTCATATATTTTTTAGTTTTAATCCAATTTATCTAAATAACTATTTCACTTCTTGAGGGTGAGGATACAAATTAAGAATCATTAGATGTTAAATCTAGAAATCTATTATGATGATGCTGTGATAATCTAAAGATCAAAGATAAATTATTGTTCAAGATGTGATGCATAATGAGTTTTTGAATTGGTTTTTTAAGAGAAAATATATGAAATATTGTTTGTGACATGATTTGTTTAGGAAAAATGTATTTTTGAGACTAATCTAGTTGAGTCAAGAAGTGTTATCTGAAGAACGTGATTTTTTAGCTTATTTTGTTACATCACAATTTGGAAAAAATGATACTACACTGGATATCTCCATGAAATGAATTTGTTTTCATCTAATTAAAAGAAAAATTAAAAGTGACTTCATTTGATTTTCTTTATCGGGTAGGGAAATTAAAGTTGTAGGAAACCGGAAATGGGAATTCTATAATGATGTTTTTTATGGAAGCCTTAATTTATTCTTGATTTTCCTTTTATTAATACAAAATTCCAAATGGGTCATTTAATTATATTAAATGTATTTACTTTTAATAAAATAAATTCATAGAATATTGAATTGTAGTGGATAAAATATATGATGAATGAAGTATGAAGAATTATTATCAGAATAATACTAATAGACGAATGTGGAAGATAGTGTGAGTAATTGAAACTATAAAATAATTCATCCAAAGATATGGTTTTAGATAATTTTTGTTATTTAGTTTCTGAAAAGAGAATAATAATAATTATAATATCTACATCTCATATTCATGAAGTGAATAAATATTATAAAATATTTCAAAAGACACAATGAGGGAGATCTACTTCTATTATTGGTGAATCAAGAGAGCATTCAAGAAGATCTATTTCATTCTAGTTGCATATTTTTCATGAAGGTAGCATAAATTTGTGGTGTCCAGTGTGACTCTGGATTGGTATAGTGGGACTCTATCCTATCATTATAAGTTATTTATTTATTATTTCTTATTGTGAGTAATTAATGGTTATGGGGAGTAAACATCCATGGAGAGGATTGGGATATATGGGAAGGGCCTAAACATTATAAAAAATTTGTGTGTTTGTTTTTTCATTATTTTCTTTATATATTAGTGAGGTTGAGACTCTCTACATAAGTGAATCAAATCTTAATAGACTACAAGAGTTGATTATGAAAATAATAAAGTGTTAAAAATGGATCTCGAATGATTCATCCCCCCTTTATATGTAGTATTCTAATCTAAGGAACTTCAACCAGAATTATAGGGAAGGTCCCAATATTTGATTCTTTTATGTACACAGAATGGGTAATCTGAACTTAGTGAATAGCAGGGTTGTTTAAACATTTTATTAAAAAAGGGTCATATTTTTATGAACCAAATGTTACCATATCACCCATCTATTATCTTGGATGTTATATATGAAAATGTATTTGTTTTTTCACCAATTTAATGGAATTCACCAATTATCCTAGATAAAAAAATAAATCATTAGAGTGATGGAAAATCAAAAAATTCCATTATTATGAACTTTTCAGAAAAGGTGTCCATAAAAGTGATGGGACTTCAAATAGAAAAAAAGTCTTAGAGAAGCCTGGAAATGGAGACAAAATAAAATGTAAAAGTCCAAGAGGATAAATTAGAAATCTAAATAAGTATGTATAAATGAATTAATATGGATGAAGAAGAAAACACTGATGATTATAACACTCAAGTAAATTAGGTTTCTAGTAATATCAGAGAATCAGGTGAAAATATTGAATAATTCACAATTGTCAAGATGATCCTAAATAATTTTCCTAAGATATAAACTATGGAATATAAATTGAATATTTCCTAGGATGAATTTCTTGATAATATCATATCTTATTAAATGAGAAAATTTATAGTCTTCTAGATAAAGGTAAAAGATGAAATGGAATTTAAGGCCATAATAACATAGGAAATTAAAGAACAAGTTCACAACACAAATTCAAGTGATTATAAAAATAAAAAAAATGGCATGGACTTTTAATTATTCATTGTTCATATCTAAAATATATTAAAGAAGGAAAAAATAAAGGGGGTATAAAAGTATCCTCTTCGATGCTACAAATATAACAGAATAAGTAACTTTACCATTAACTTCCATAAGAATAAAGAATTTGATAATGAATTTTAAGAAGATGAGGAACATTTCAAAAATAAGTGGAATCAATGTTCATGAAAATTATAAAAATTTATAAAAAATCAATAAATATATTTCTATATACAAGAGAAAAAACCATATAAATAAATAATAATTGGTTTTCCTCTCATCTAGTAGTGAAATTGAATAAAATTCAAATGATAAATTCACTAACATCGTGTCTCATGTTAAAAAAGATTTTGAAACATCAAGTTTTGATGAGAATGGTTTAGAAAAAATTTGAGTTTAAACACATTTTTAAGGATGATCTTGAATTTTTAATTAAGTAAAATACCATTCATAGGAAACAAAATAAAAATCTTGGAAAAAAATAATTTTATTGAATAAAATAAACAGTTTGAAACGAAATAAATAAACCTTGTTTATGAGGTCAAAAAACATAGGTTGAAATATGTTAAACAAGAGAAAATGATAAATGACTTGAAGAAAGATTTTATTCAAAAGAAGAATAATTATATGTGACACAATAAAATTGTATTCAAGCTATGAATGAACTAATGAATTTGAAGTATAACTTCAAAAAATCATTTGAAGTCAAGTTTGAATCCTTTATATCAGCTAACACAACTTTTATGAAAAAATCAGTATATGACTGTACTTAATAAATCTATTTGTAATCCTACTTTCACTGACATTACATGTGATTACTCATGATCTGGACAAGTTGGGGATAATATAAATTAAAATAAATACCCACTTACTAAAATTGAAGAAAATAGAAACTTATGAAGCACTTATTATTATAAACAAAAGTAAATCTATACTGAAAATTCACAAGAAGGATGAAAATATATAAAACAATATATTAATAATTTTTATGAACTGATTAGATTTATGTTTCAAGCGTAATATTGAATGTTTGGTAATAAAACCTATTCTTTATAGTAGAATATTTAATTTCTTTGGATGAGCTAGAAAGTTTGGGGAAGTAACTCTGATAAGGATAAATCAGATATAGGAATAAATCTTGCAAATATAATGAATATTTCAAATTTTGAAACATGAAACCAATTTTACTTCATTAAATAATTGTATAAAATATGTTACCAGAAATTTTATATAGCTGAAAATTTCATGACATGTTTTCTATGTAATTTTCCCCTAACATTAAAAGGGAAGAGTGAATGGGTGCATAACGTTTAAAATACTTTCTTATCTAAAATTAATCTTAAATAAAACTAGGATACAATGTCCCGGAAACTTTATTATGAGTTTTCCTCCCACATGATAGGTGATTCTAGACACTTGTAAAATGTTAAAAACGTGGAGGTGTTAGGAAATTTGGTAATGATTATCTAATGAAAATAAAATGAATTGGATCTATCAAATTGAATATTAGACTTTAAAATAAAATTACATTCATTAAATGGAAGGTATAAACCATAATTTTTGGAGTTTTATACAACTATTTGATAATGGGAATGAATTTTTTTTCAATAAAGATTCATTTATTTTTAAGTGCTCAAAATATAGAAGAAAAATCACTCAAGGGAATAAAACAAGTGGAAAATTATTTTTAATTGGTGATCCAACCAATATATGGTAGATATGTGTGAGATATGAGAACATTATATGGAACCAATGGTTTTTTAATCATAGAAAAATAAGTTAAGGAAATATTTTAAAACATTCTGTTGTGATAGATCTTCTAAATCTGAAAAGAAATGATGAATTTGTTAGTGGAACATGTAAAAAGGTACAATTCTCACAAAAGACACACAACAAAGTAGATATTGAATTTATAATACCATTGGAATTAGTTTATATGGATCTATATGTTCCAATGAGGAAACTTTATACCCTATTTAATATTCAATTCATCAAATTCTTGAATTATTACTTTGGGATTACAAATTTTCTTTTTAATTAAGTTTAAATCTGAGGCAATTGATATCTTAAAAAATTTATTAAAGATAATTTGAAAAGTAATAGGAGTTATATATCAAGAAGTTGATATAAAATAATGGTGAAGAATATAAATGTGTTAAATTTTAGAAGTACATTTCTAAACATGGAAACATACATTAATATAGTACACTATATACAGTTTTAAAAAATGGTGTTGTGGAATGAAACTATAGGCATAGTAGAAATGGGTAGAACTATGCTTTCTGAAAATAAAATTTCTAATTACATTTTTATAGAATATATGGTTTTTCTTTTACACATTGAAAATATATTATTTTTTATACCTGGGACACATGATATGAAATATAAAATGTTTTAATAAAGAAGTGTATATTGAGGTGCTTTAATTTTTTTGGCCATCCATGTTACATAAAAATAAAATACAAAAAGCAGGGAAATTTTTAATAAAAAATGGATGATGGTGCCTTTATAGGATATTTATCAAGTGTAAATATATATTTATTCTAAAAAAAATCCCTTCAAAAATGTTTTTAGTTCTCTAGTGTAAAAATTTAAGAAAATATGGGAAAATGTATAATGTGTACAAGGTGGTTTTGATATATCTTTTCAGGACAATGATAAGTCTTCAAAATGTATGGCATAGAAATTGGTTGACATGAAACAAAAAACTAATTATGTTGACTCATAATATATTATTTATGATTAGGATTCTTCTTATGGTGTCTAAATTCAATTTTAGAGAATTAAAAACATGTAAAAATTGAAAATATAATTTTAAATTAGGATGCATAAGTTCATACAAGAAGAATACTATGAGTTGAGAATCAGGTAGCTCTTATATCAAATGATAAACCAAGAAATATATTTTAAGAAACTCAAAATGATTATTGGGTTCAATATATTAATTTAAAGCTCAACCATACTGAGAATAAACTTATATAGGATCTTGTACCTATATCAAAAGGTAAAAAATTAATTGACACAATAGGGTTTTCCAAAATAAAATGAATGAGATAGATTAATTCACAAGGAGTAATGCAATGGTAATTTTAAAAGTGTATTCATAACTATATGGAATTTATTTTTATAAAACATTTTTCTAGTTTTTAGTCTTAAAACAATAAGAATATTTCGTTCAATGACTGCATGTAAATACTACAAAGCCTATCAGATGGATGTGAAGTCAACATTTCTAAATGGCGAACTTGAAGAAGGATTATTTATCAAGAAACCAAATGTCTTAATTCATGATCATAATGTAAGTATGGTCTATATACTCAAGAAATAAAAATATATAATAAAATGGGCTCCCAGATCCTAACACTCTAAACGTAATAATAGTTTGAGAAAAATGGAATTTATTAAAGGCATTGTTGACTATATTATTTATATAAAAGATATTTTCATAGGTACCTTCGTAGTAATTATATATGAAAATGATATAATTTGTTTAGTGAAAAAAATTATCATATGATGGATTTTGTATATGTATTCAAGAGTTTTTGGGGATTTATATATAGGGTGAGATGAATTATATATTGGGATTATAAATTGATTAAAAATATGACTGTATATTTATATCCCAATAAAAATATTCAAAGGAATTATTTTAGAAGTGTAGAATGAATGAGGCCAAAGAGGTTTCCCCCATATTTCAATTATTCAAAATTTAAAAAGGCTAATAAAGGGAAAATGTTAATCAGAAAGAATTCATAAGTGTAGTTGATATCTAGTGGTATTTTAATGCTTTAAGACTAGACATTTCTTATGTTGTGACCCTCTGTGTTTGATATCAAAATGACCCTAGAAAATCACAAATTATTTTTATAATGAGGATTTGTAGGTATGTTAAAAGTTTAGTGGACTGTGTATTTATTTATAGTTTCAATATGGATATCTAATATCTTTGTTACACTAATGTAGAATAGGATAGTGACTACACCAATGAGAGATCCAATTCACGTGGTGTTTTATATATTGGATATGGTTGTGTGATCTGGTAGAATAAGAAAAAACTCAATGATGTCAGGTATAGATAAATCTAAATATGTGTTCATTATAGATGAATATATATAACTTTTATGGATACAGATATAGTTGACTATTTTGAGAGTTTCTTTTGAAACTATTTAATAATTCTCCAAGATAATCTGAGTATTATCAATCTCTCTAAAAATCCAGTTCACTATTCTCAATTTAAACACATTGACATTCAGTCTCACTTTATCAAAGTTAAGGTGGATATAAGTGAGATCATAATTGAATATATTGGAAAAAAATATCATCTTGCCTATATTTTTACTTATTATATTCCAAGATAATGATTTATGAAGTTAAGGATGAAACATAATATTTATAATTCACCCCACACATTAGGATATTTTAAAGTCAGTTTCATTATGGGAATTGGATTGTGTTGATAAAGAGAGATAAATATGGCCCCAAATAAATGTCGTAGGGGGTGTGATCACTTTTATATCATCATAAGTTTTGTTTAATTCTGAATTGGGAATCATGTTCAAAGTTAAATTGTATTAGTGATTTATGTGATTCACATATTTTGGGGTAGTTCTTCTATATTACTTGTATAAATTTTCTTAACAGTGAGGGATGGAATTATCTGAAAACATGAATTATCCTATTTTTCTTATAAAGTCAATTATTGTATGAGATTGGAATAAAATAATGATTCTCATGATGAAGCATGAGAAATTTTTATATGATTTAGGATTATTTTAATGATTTGATTTTGGTTTCAAAAAAGTAAAGTGGGGGATATTTATGTTCCTTTAGATTTTTTGATGAAGTGGTTAATTCATTGAATTTTTTTCCAACATGGTTGTAGAAATTGGAAGAGGTTTTTGAAGCTATTGAAATGTTTTTGAGATGTTTAGAATATTTTTGAGAATGGTTGGAGGGAGTTTGAAGATGTTATAAAGTTGTTCTATAAATCACAATTTTCAAACTAACCTAAAAAATTAATCAATTATCGAGTATAAGTCTTTGATCATTGACTGTAAGACTTAGTGAGATGGGCATAATATTCTCATGAATGTAAGACTTCATGTCTGAGTATAAGTCATTGATCATTACTTTAACTATTCAACTTAATACTTCATGGAAGATCATAAGTCTTTTAGAGTGTAAGACTTTTCCATGAATGTAAGTATTATTGTATTGAATATAAGACTCTATAGTGAATATATATTTGATCTCATTTGTGTAAGACATCCATACTTAATGAAGTTTGGGTTACTGATGGGTGAAAATCATAAATTCCATAATTCATATATTTTGAAGAAATCAAGACCAATGATACATCAACCAATATTCAATGTGAAAACATCACATTTAAATTGTGGTTCAATAAGATTCATGTGAAATTTTGAATTTAATGACCACTATTCAAATCTGTTATAATTTTTTAGATATTTTATTTTAAAATATATTATACTACTCGAAGATGAGGCTATAAATAATGAAAATATATATATTGAATAGGGAAATCTATTATTTAATTGTTGTGTTGATCGTAGGATCCAAAAAACATGTTTATAAAGAATTGATTCATTATGAGTTGTTGGGTAGATTATTTTAAAACAAAAGCAGAAAAATCTTGTCTGTGTCATGATTTGTTCAAGAGAAAATATAATTTTGAGGTATATCCAGCTGATTCAAGAAGTTTATACTGAAGAAGGTGAGTTTGTCAGATTTTTTTATTACATCATGAGTAGAAAAAAAAACCACTTCACTGGATATCTATATGCAAGGGAATTTTTTTCATTTGATTAAATGCAACATGAAAAAAGAACTCATGTAATTTACTTTATCAGGTAAATAAAACAAAGTAGTGACAAACCTAAAAATGAGAATTATATAATCATTTTTTTGAAAATCTTAATATCTTACTATTTTTAGTTATATGGCTATACAATTCAGTATAATTCATTTAATGCTAAATGAAATTAATTTTGAGAAAAAATGATTTCGAAAATATTGATGTGTAGTAAAGTAAGACAATAAATGATGAGGGTAGTGTGAATAAGTATGCTCAAAATAAGATGAAGAGAGGTGAGTGAATGTGATGATGAGTACCAAATATTGTGAAAACATTAATACGATTATATAGTTTTATCAAATTTCTTCATGTTGAGTTTTTGAGAAGGTAATAAGAATAAGTATTAGTTATATAGTAGATCTACAAGAAGAGAGTAGTTGTTCTTGAATATTTCATAAGGGTAAATAAAGGAGATCTACTTATAATGTTTTCAATGTAATCAATATTTCACAAAGATATATCTCATCCATGTTACATATTATATTTTAAGGTACAGTGAATTTATAATTTCTAATGTGACATTAGATTATCATAGTGAAACTCTAGGTTATTAATATAATATTGTCATTTTTTGTTTCTTATAGTGAGAAATTTTTTGTCTGGGGGGGAAACCAACCATGATAAGTAGTATGTTACCTGGGAAGGGACCAAATTATTTAAAAATTAAAAATGGTCTTTGTTTATTTATTTTATTAATAAATGAGTGAGTTTGAGACTATCAACTTGAGTGAATTAAATCTTAAAAATTTCAGAGGCTAATTATAAGATTAAGAAATTTTAAAAATTTGTCTTCATTGATTCATACACCATTCTTGATTGAGTAATTTTATCTTAGTTTCTTCATTGAGGACATTACAATTGAAGATACCCCAAAAATTGAAAACAATACTTTAGAAGATCATAGATTTATTGAGGAGTTTGTTTTTACATAAAATATGGATATTCAAGGTTGATCGGGCGAAGAAAATATATGTAAATCAATGAAAGGAAATCATATGAAAGTTCCTATAGATGTTCCTGGAAAGTCTATTGTTATTGATGATCTACGTACAATTTCAATTAATAATACTTATGATAATGATTTTAAGGATGATAATGCATATAATAGAGAACTTGAGAAGATGTCATTAGATGATACAAAAAGGCAACATGCATGGTCAATTAAAACATCACTTTTTATTACACCATTGGTACCAAAGTCTTATTTGGATGTGATGACACTAAAAACCAATTTTACATGTCTTTTATAAGAATTCAATGTTATAAGGATTGTGATGAACCATTTTTTGAAAACAAATTTGAGTGAAAAGAGGCATTATAGGATGCTATAATGAATTACCATATGAAGATATATCATAATTAGATCCTAGATGACTCTACGAGATCATTATTTTCTATAAAATGTCAATATTATGGAGAAAATTTAAATATGTGATTAAAAGATACTCTTGTAAGAAATTAAACATGTTGAAATTTTAAAAAATTAATAGACAACATACTTTTTTGAATAAGAGGGTGAAAAATGATAGTAGACACTCTAACTTGAAATTAATATTATATATTATTATTGGTATTATTAGAGTCAATCAGAATGATCATTTAAACATAGTACATGAATTTTTTCAGAGTGGATATGGATAAAAAATATCATACAATAAAGCATGACTTGGAAAATAAAAAAACTATTGATATAGTTTATAGTTACTATAAAATGTCATTTCAGGTGTTATATAATTGGATTGATTTATTATTTTAAATTTTTTAGGTTGTATATCAATTTTAAATAGTAGAGGATGTGGTGAATAGTTATTTCATTATAGAATAATTCAAATTTCATCAGATATTTTGGGCCTTCCTTCCATGCATCAAACCTTTCATCCACTATAAACAATTCATAAAAGTGGAAAATGATATTTGATATAGAAATTATAATGTTGTTCATCTAATTTTTTCCACTTAGTAAAGAAATAATTGTCTTTTTCTACTAATATTTTCAATTGTAGAGAGGGAGAACCTTGAATCATTAAATTGGTTTCTATAATTTTTCTGTGTTCATTTCACCTATAAGAAAGCTATATGACTTACTTCAAATCATTGTCACACTATCAAAGAAGTGGTAAATGTCAAGGATGGTGGTTGGATATCCCCCAATTCCTACCAACATTATTATGTGATATGTATTTCTAGTAATTTATGGAAATAATTTCATTATAAAAACATGAAAAAAATAAATCATCAAATTAGTTATCAGATCACATATTTTGTGTATTCAACACCTCTAATTATTTCATATCATTGGGTAGTTTTTTAAACATTTATTATATAACTTTATAATATAGGATCCAAGAAAATATATTTTTCTTTAGATATTAGAATAAATAAAAAAAATTAATGGGGATTTATATAAGTAAATGATGCACATTCTAACATAGAAATGGTATTTTTAATTTGATAATGGGAAGAGATATTAGAACATACCTACCAGAATTTCTGAATATATCAATGAAATCTTCAAGGGGATTGGACAATTACAAATCATAATAATCGTTTCTCATGAATTTTACATATGTGTTAAATAATTTGTTGACAAATAAAATTATTTTGTGATAGAATTAGTTTAGGCTCATCAATACTCCAAAAAAATTATAATGGATCTAGGGGTTATTAGAAATCATGATACACCATACCATGTGCATCATTTTCATAGAATGAGTGGCTAGGTTAAAGTTGAAGAGGGTTAAGATCCACTGGCTGATGTTAGTGTCTATGTGATGACCATTATACTAAAAAAATGCACATATGAATAATGATACTTCTAAGATTACATTATTTCATTCTCACATGTACATGTAACATGTTTCCATCTCCACATGTCTTGGGAGAGTTATGCCGATCCAGTGTATAGACTCAAAAAAATGTAATATTGTTACAATATAGAGTAGAGCCCAAATGAAGATTTATAAATATTAAATTTCCTTTCAAACCATCCAATTATACGACTTAATGAATCTTGGTTGTGTATAAAAGGTTATCTAAAATAAATATTAATAAGACAATAAATGGATTAATCCAAATAGAAACAGATGTGAAAATGATGTGGTAAGTGTGATTATAGGGGGGAAATAGTAGATTGTGTCCTCTATATGATAATATTGATAGTTCATCATCACATATATTATAAATTTTTAGTTCAATTGATTATTTTAATTGTTCTATTTTCTATGTATAATGTTTTAGTGTATAAAGAATTTAATTTTCTTTAATTATTTTCCATTAAACAAATATATTACTTAAAGGATTTATATATTTTATATTTTTTGAAACTTTTCACTGATTACATCATCACAGATATATATAGGCCCCAAAGATCCATTTTTTCTTTAGGTATAGAGTGAGTATATCAAAATATTTTGTTTATAATGGTGGATAGTGGATACTGAAAGTCTACAGGGCCCACCACTTCCACCAAGATAGTTCTATAGATCTTATCATCCCTTGTTGGAATCATAAATGATTTAATGTGTTGAGGATGTGTGGGAAATTACCCTTGAATTTTTTCTCATTTCTTATTTGGTTGAGTGATGAAGAATAGAGACACATTCATATCATATACATTAGGGAGAGATGATAATTACATTATAAGGTGTCTTAATATTATTTAATCTTTCTATATATATATATATATATATATATATATATATGTTTTTATGGGTCTAATGATATAAATTTGATAGTACTTTTTACATTGCTATTTTAACATTCCATTTCCAGACACCTCGAAGGGCCATATATGAGGTAGGATATGTAAGCCTTGGTAGGAGACCCATTTCAATCCCATTGATCTAGATACAGATGTAGTGGCATTGTATAAATATGCACAAGCATACATTATGTGATTGATTAGTGGTGCTTTACATTTTATAACACTTTGGATTATAGTTTCCTCTAATGTACCTACCTATTCATGGGGATTTTTAGAGTGTTGGTTAGTATAGTTTGGGTTTGGAATTTCTTTCACTTATGTACAAGGAATTGTGAATAGAATCACATATATAAGTAAAAGAGATAGCTAGTTGCTATGGGTTAAAAAATATTTGGGCATGAAATCAATTCCCTACACTTGGAGCATGGTCTATAACTAATTTACTAGTAGAAACATTGTGTATAGATCCTCTAGGTTTCATGTTCTTTAAAAGTTAAATACATTCTTTTATTCCAAACTCGCGTGCCAATTATATAATTTATGATTTTTTTACTTTCAATGCATAAGTGGAGCTACTCAAAGAGACACACATAGAAAGATATATATATATATATATATATGAATTATATTTCATATTTCTACATGATATTTGATCAACTTTCTATTTATGAGGAGTCACTTTTGATTTAATTAAGTTTTCTTTATTTAATAATATTATTGAATTTATTTATATCTTTGTAGATTTATTGAATGACATATGAGACTGAGCTCATTTTATATTTATCATATTACTATACACTATGGATATATAATTATACTATTAGGATGTCATTTATCTATTTTTATATAATTGAGTGGCACAAACTCGAAAGGGTCATTAGGCGGTTTAGGTATCGACAACCTATTTCAGCACCACCAAGACAGGTTGCAGAGGTGAAAGGTATATGGATTACTACAAAGAAATATTGTGATTAGAATACTACCCACAATCTATATATATCCTTGTGGGATTCACGTGAGTGGTATTATGTCACTGGATATCACAGAGAATATCTCCATCATGGATCTCACACAGGGTACATGCTCTGGAATATGTGAGCGACCATTTGATTTCCCACTTAGCTGGGAGGGGAATACTATACTATAGTAAATTGATTTTATTTCACTTATAAATTATTTATAATTAATTTTTGAATCTTTTATTTAATTTATATCATTTTTAACCCACTTTTTCAAGGTGATGGGAATGATTAGGTTCGTGATATGATCACACATGAGACATGAGAAAAATTCAATTTCAATGATTTTAATTTAATTATTCAATTAATGGTAGGTTCTATATAGAGTGTAGAGAGAATATATATTCAGTCTGAGCATGATTATCATCCATAGATCACATTTTAGTAGTCTATGCCCGATCCATTACACACCGATGAGGATCAACCATTACATTTATGTCAATTGCGACATTACACTACTCATAAAACTAAAAATGCTATTAGAAAAATAATAATTGGACCTTTATCATCGTACATATTTATATTTAAGAAATTCTTGAAACACCCTTCTTTAGATTGGTCACTAGATTCAACACAAATTGAGTAACCGATTGGGAAATTGGGTGTCATATTTCACCCACCATTTTGGCCTCTAACTTTGATATTGCAACCCCTATGTCATCTATAGATCATGTAGTTCTATATTAATATAATTTGGTCACTCATTAAGTGGGTCCCTATCATTGATTTATCTACCACTAATCCATCTAGATTCTAGTTTCTTCTACCACACTTGAGTGGATGGAGGGTTGGATACTATGATAATCCATATTTTTAATAGACATTGTTTCATGATTAATTACAAATAAGAACATGTAAAAAAATCCTAGAATATTATGATTACTTGTGTATTTGGAAAATTTGGTACGTATAACATAAACATAAAACATGAATACAACAAAATTACTGAAACTTCTTTAACATTCTCCTAAAATTTCATCATTTTTCTAAAACTGTTTGGGAAAATTATGGGACGTACATAAGAAGTTGATGAGATATAAATCCCAGAAGGGGAATAATCAAAGCATAGTATATGGTAAATATGTACATGTAATACAAGATTTATATAATTATAACGTAAGTGGGTTGAGAATCATAATCTTGTACAATGATTAATGATATAACAAGATATCATAAAGTCAATATCGAAATGTGCCAAAAACATAAATCATTTCATAAACATAAGTTAGTGTATAATCCCAAGACAAAGTCAAATGGTGGTAGGAGTCCCATAATGTATTAGGTTTAATCCCTAATACCGCATTTGTCATCTCATTAGATTAAAAAATTATCCAATGCATTTGAGTTATATCTAGGTGCACAAATCATAATATACATATGCTCATGTGTGCCACATCGATAATTCAACATAAGGATATATTCAATAACATTTAATACCATGATTAAGGAGTGTGGGTTAAATTCATGGAATTACCCAATCAATAAAGGATAGGTACATCTAGTTGAATACCCTTTTGTAGAAATGGGGATGGGTATTCAATACAGAATGTTTTTGTCATAAAAAATCATAGGGAAAGTTCAGCATCATAATGTCAGTACTTAAGTTTTATAAAAGGGATTAATGAGAGTGAAAGGGGTATATCATAAATTGGGAATAATAATTGAAGAAACATGGATATATAAAATCATATTTAAATATGAATATTTTGAAATCAAACGGCACATTCAAATGTAGTTTCATGAATAAAGAGAAGATTGACAGGATCCCTTACCTTGAGAGGGTTCTTCTTAAAGCCAAAGAGGGTATTCTTAAGAGATTAGGGGAACCCTTGGAGGGATATAGAGAGGTATTAATAGAGTAATTTCATAATATAAGAGTTTTTAGTGAAGTGGAATTGGATTTTGGGTTGGTTTATATAGAATAAGTGAGGATAATTTCTTATTAATTTACAAACGTAGGTTTTGGAATCTATATGATAAAATAATAAAAATACACAAATGTTACCATGGTTTTTATCCATTTGATTGTACCAAATTTGATTTTTTTTAATTTTAGAAGTTCACGGACAAATATCATTAAATAATATCCTTTGTGATGTTGAAGTGAGTCATGTTTACAAATAATTTATTGTAAAACATCAAAATATAATATTAGTTTTGGAGGATTCATTAAGAATTTATAAAAATAATAAAAAAAAACCTAAAAATCACATTATTTTAATTTTGGAATATATATATGGTCTTTTATACCTTTTATGTCATATATTATGTCAATTTTGGGTCATTATGATGACATAATACACATAGTATATTTATACCATATTTAATTTTGACATAAAAATTCTGATATCTTTGAAAATTATGAAAAAAATCACATTTGGATAATTTTTATGTTCTTATTTTTAAAAGAATATTTATGTTAACCAAAACATTCTCTATGCATGGTAATTTAATCTTTTAAATCAACAATATACATTTATTGAAAAATAATGGTTTATTTCACAATAACAGTTTTTTTGACCCTTATAAATTTTATTTTTGACTTCATAAAATTATATTAAAATTTATATTTGATAAATATTATCTAAAAATAATATTATATTATAATATAATTAATTTAAAAAATTATTGAATTCTTTAGAAAGAGTGTTTTGATTAAACTATCCATTTCTCAAAAATATAATTTTTTTATCGCATCAAAATCAAATTTTTATAAAATTTTTAATTTATTAATTATAAATTAATAATAAAATGAGAAATATGATCCTTATTTTATCAAATTATACAAATATATATTTTTAGGGTCAATATAAAAAACCCTTTATTACACCAATTAATTCCCTTAGGGTAAGGTGTGTGATAGTGAGATTTTCTTGGGGTGGTTCAACGTACATGGTTTGGGTTGTGATCTCGATGACCTTGAAATTCTCCCATAAATGGGTTTTATCATGATTTATTTGTTGAATTTATGATTAATCTTGGACAATTGAAATTCTTGGTGATTCTATCATCCTTATAAGCTCTAATAAATGTGCTTCATCGGGTACAATCCTACTGGACGAAGTCATCACTTATAGTTCCCAAGTAACTTCCCCAAACTTATGGTTATGTCATGTAACATTGACCAAATGATACGTCTTATTTCGTAGAACTTTGTCTCTATGATCTAATATCTTCATCAGATGCTCCCCATATAAAATACTATTCAAAAATGGTACCACCACTGGATTCAATAAATATGAGTGTTCCGGTATGTACTTTTCTCTATGATCTAATATCTTCATCAGATGCTCCCCATATGAAATACTATTCTAAAATGGTACCACCAATGGATTCAATAAATATGAGTGTTCTGGTATATAATTTCTTAATAAGGATACATGGAACACAACATGTACTTGAGATATGTTAGGTGGGAGTGCTAGTCTATAGGCCACTACTCGGATGTGATCAGGGATATAAAATGGGTAGATGTATTTTCATATATGATTAAATTTTTTCCAAAACTCATGAATTTATTCCATGGTAATATACAGAGGAGAACATTATCTTTGATCTCAAACTCTAGGTCTCATTAAAAATCATTTTAATAGATTATCTATCAATGTTGTATGGATTTCATATGACATGGGGTGGTTTAAACCTTCTATTCCATATCATGGATAAGATAAGGTCCAATAATATTATGTTGTTCGACTTCATTTCATCATGTTATAGTCCCACACCTATTCCCATACAGAGCCTTATATGGTTTCATTTGAATGCTATAATAGAACATGTTGTTATATTAGAACTTCACTAGGGGAAGGTGTTGATCCAAATATACTTGTAAATCTATTGGATAAGATCTCAACATGTTGTTTTAATTTTTTTTGGTCCTTTTATACTAACCAAATGTTTGAGGGTTAAAAGGTGGGTTGAAGCTTAGTTATATATCTAATGTTTTCTGATGTATTCCCCATAACCTCTTGGTAAACCTTTGATCTCAATCAGATAAATTTGAGGTGTAAATCTATGAAGTCTTACCACTTCCCTTATTTTTATCTTGGAGATTTTGTTAAGATATATCTATTCCTTAATGGAAATAAAATGTGATGATTTTTTAAGGCCATCGACTACCACCTAAATGGTGTTATTTACATTAGGTGTCCAGGGGAGTCCTATGACGAAAACTATAGTTATGTTTTCTGATTTCCTTACTGGTATGGTAAATAGTTGCACCATACCCTTAGACCATTCATTTCTTCCATGAATTATTATAATACTAATAGTCAAGATATAAACTACAAAATCTCCATCTTTATGTTATCCCAATAGAATTTTTTTTCAAATCTCTATACATCTTAGAGCTTCCTAGATGAATAGATAAGATGATATATAAACATCATCCAGAATTTCCCTCTTAATTTGTTGGTTTTATGGAACACATATCTGAGTTCCAAACCGTATAACTCAATATTTATCAATGTTTAACTCCATCATATGCACTACCTTTTTCTATAGTACCACATTATCTTTCTGAGCATCCTTTATCATCTCAAGAATATATGGTTAAGAAGTTATTCAAAAAAGGTGGGACTAAAATATTTTTATGATTTTAATTTCCATCCTTGGTATGTCCATGAATATTGGATCCCTTATGATCCTCAACATGGATAGGGTTAAAAGGTCATTTCTACTCAGATCATCTACCACTTTATTTCCTTTCCTAAGATGATAATGTATTAAACAATCATAATCCTTGACCAGATCTAACCATATATATTGGTTCATATTGAGCTCCTTTTATGTTAATATACACTTGAGGCTTTTATAGTCCGTATATATATCACACTTTTCCCTGTAAATATAATTTCACTAAATCATCAATGAGAATATTACCATAGACAATTATAGATAATTTTTTGGTAGTTTTTATTATTGATATTTAATTTCTGTGAGTAATTGGATATCAATTTTTCATCTTACATTAGTACAAAAACTAATCAATTTTTAGATTTCTTGCTATAGATCACAAATCTATCCCTATTAGTGGGTATTGTTAGCACATGTGTAGTGATAAGATTCTTCTTTAGCTCTATAAATGTTTCCCCACATTTTTCACTCATGAAAAAATTTATCCACTTCCATGTTAACTTTGTTAGTGGGATTGAAAATTGAGATAAGTTTCACATAAAATGATGATAGTTCCTATATAATCCAAGGAAACTATAGATATACATCACAGTGTTTAGTCTGAGATAACCTTTAATTGCCTCTATTTTTGAAGGGTCCAAAAAAATCCCTTCTTTGATGATAACATGCCCCAGGAATATAATAGCTACAAATATAATTTTCATTTATTATAATTTGAAAATATATTTTCATTCCACAAGTTCTTGAGTATAGTATTAAAATAATCCTAATGTTCCTCTATTATTTTAAAGTAGATGAGAATATCATCTATAAAGACTATAATAAAATTTTCAAGGTAATTTCTAAATAATTTATTCATCAAGTCCATAATGATTTTTGGGTCGTTATTGAGTCAAAATTTTATCACTATGAACACATAGTGCCTGTACGTTGTATGAAAATTAGTCTTCAGGATATCATCATTCTTTTCAATTACATGATAATATCCAAACTAAAGATCTACCTTAGAGAATTATTTTCTCCACATAGATGATCAAACAAGTCATCAATCTATGGTAGAGGGTAATTGTTCTTTATCATGACCTTTTTTATATCATGGTAATAAATACAAAATCACATTTACTTATACATTTTCTTTATGAAGAGGACTCATACACCCCATGATGAATCACTCGGTTTTATAAACCCTTTATCTAGATTAACCTGAATTTAATCCTTCAGAACTTCTAGTTAAAAACATACATTCTATATAGAGTCTTATATTTTGGAAGAGATCTAAGTATGCGATCGACTGATAACTCAACCTCTCATTTGGGATAAAGACCAAAATATTAATTAGTAAACACATCAGGGAATTCTTTTACAATTGGAATTTCATCAAGGATGATATTTTATTTAGTCTCAATCATTTGATAAATTTATTAATTCACATAGGGAAATATTATCCATGATGGATATGATGATACCAAAGTATATTCATCTTCCTCTTTAAACTTGTATAGGATTTGGGGATGATTCATGATAAGAAGTTTTATTTTCTTCTCTCATAAATTTATTTTATATTTATATATGGGAATATAATTCAATCCCAAAATTGCATTGAATTCCACTAAATAAGTATCATATAATTAATTGGGAAACTCATCCCAAAAGTATAGATAGGGGATGATTTATATTATTGGGATGCAACAATTTACTCACTCATTGTCTTTACTAAAAACTTTACTTCCCTATTTTTAGGTTCTATTTGAATAGTTATACTAAACTTTCATGATATGAAAGAATATATAAAACTAAAATCAAAAAGTAATATTCATATTCCAGAATGAATAAATAGTGTAACTATCATCACATAATTATCAATTTCCACCATACAAGTTGTGATGGAATAGGCTCCCCCTCTCTTCCTTGGAGTTTGTTGGTATTTTCTATGACAACCCTTAGATTAGGGCATTGGATTTCATAATTCTCAATTTCCATGAAAATGAAACACAATAATACTGGTTGAGTGTTGACTAGAGAATTAATTTCTTACATTAGATTGGTGTGTTCCTCCTATTATAAATCTCTAGCAAGTTACTCCTCCCTCCCACACCTAAGAAATTTCCTCATTCCATTTAGGAAATTTCCGGTATTCTTCCTCCCAATCTTTTATTAAGTAGGATGTTGGGATTTCAATCCACCATTGTATTTCTCTATCATACCGCCATAATAAAACTCCTTTTCCACTTCTTAAACCCATGATAACCTTGAGATTCACTAATATCCATTTCAACTTTCAGGGCACATCATAAAATTTCCACAAAGATATCAATGTCCTGAATCACCAAGGATTTTCTTATACTCAACTTCATTCCACCAAAGAAGTTGTGAAATTTACTTTCTGGGGTAATGACAAAGCCAAAGGAATATCTTGAAATTATTTTTAAGTTTTACTCATAGTCCATGAGGGAATCATCACATGTATTCTTAACTATAATGAATTCCCTATCTATTTTAAGCTAAAGAGTATGAAGTAAATATTTATTGAAAAAAATTCTTTAATTCCTTTCACTCCATCTCATAAACTTTTCTTCAGACTTCATATTTTTTTATCAACATCCACCACTGATAATATTATCCTCCAATAGGATAATCATATAATATATAATTCTATTTTTTATAGCATTAAATAATATAGAAGATATTTTTAATGGAGTTGATCCATTTCTCTATGATTAAGGAATCAGAAGAACCATTGAAAGTTAAAGGCCTTTATCGGATAAAGGTATCAATTGAAACTTTCACTTTCTTAAGGGTATTTGGGTGTTCTTCATGACTCATGTTTTTGTTTAAAATATGATTCCATTGAAAAATTATAATAATAAAGTTCATTATTTCATCTCACATAATATTTGGCTTCTCATTTGGGTAGTCATAATTTTACCCCTCACATTGGTAGTTGGATCACTTTCTCCTATTTATATCCATTGACTAAAAATAAAGGGAAAATTAGCGATGAAATTTTTTGGACTATTAAATACATATATAGGAATGAATTAAAATTAAATATATAACTCAAAAATGACTTATATTCTTTAAAATATTAATTTTTTGGATTTCAATCAATGTTATTCATGATCTATTTACAGATATAAAAAATTATGGGAATTTGTTTCAATTTATAATGGTTATTAAATAAATTGTAAATTTTACAGAGAATATCCCCTAGGAGTTTAAAACTAGGTGTGAATTAAGGGAAAATTTTATGCATTAGGTGAAGATGGAGTCTAGATCAAGCACACTTTGCTAAGGTAATTACGACTAAGTACCTATGTGCCAGTGCCACATCCACTTGTAGTATTTCGATAGATAGATATTTTTATAGAAACCACTTACACTATACTGTACCAAAATTTAGGGATGTTATACAATGTTTAGAATTATCCCTACGTATTTCACTAGAGTTTTCTAATTCTAATCCCAAAAATAACTATACTTTCCTCTAACACTTACTATAAAAAAATAAATTTTTAATACACATTATTTCATGATTTATTACATAAAGGTAAACATAAAAACTACCTAATGATCATGAAGCCTAAAATATTTGAGAAATTAGGTATATATCACATCAACTTGAAACATGAATGAAATAACACTATTGAAACATTCCTTAATATTCTCCTAAAATTTCATTGTTCTTCTACAACTACACAGGATAACCAAGGGACATACATAAGAAAAGTGTGAGCTATAAAGCCTAGTAAAGGAATTAAAAAAGTCATAACATAAGGTAAATAAGTACATTTTAATAAATATCCATAAAAGGTAACATAAAATTTGTAAGAATCATAATCTCGAACAATAAGTCATGATATAACAAGATAGCATAAAAGAAACATTCGAATGTGGTGAAACATAAATCATGTCATAAACATAAGACAAATATAACTTCCAAAATATCCTCTTATGATGGATAGAGTCCCATAATGGATTATTTTTACTCCCTAATCCCATACATGATATTTATTGATACCAAAACATTACCCAATGCATTAGAGATTCATCTGGGTGCACCTATCTTAAAATGTACATGCTCATTTGTTCCACATAGATCATTAAAAATAAAGACATATTTCATCACATTTAATCCCATGATTAAGAAATTCAGGTAAAATAAATTGTAGTGCCCAATCAATGAAGTAAAAATATATATAAAGGTGAAAATCCTTGAGTAAAAATGGGGACGGGTATTCACTACATAATTGTTGTTCATGAAAATATTATAGGGGAATTTCCAAAACATAATAATGGTACTTAATGTTTCAAAAAATATTTTAATGATAGTGAAATAAGTCTATAATAAATTTTAAATAATAAGGGAAATAATAAGGATATATAAAATCATATTCCATAATGAATAATTGGAAAAAATGGAATAATTTAAAGGATTTTCTTGAATAAAGAGGAGAAGGAGAGGACCCCTAACCCTGAGAGGGTAATTCTTAAAGCCTGATAGAAGATTCTTAAGAGATTAGAGAACCTTTTGAGGGATATATATTTAAAAATTATTGTTTAATTTCACTCTATAAGAGTTCTTTGTAAAGGGGAGCGGGAGGTTGTGTGGGTTTATATAGAAAAAGAGAGGGTATTTCTTTATTATTTTATAATATTTGGGTTTAGACTCTATATAATAAAGTAATTTTAAGAACCTGAATTTTAACTCAGGTATGGATACTTTAAAATTAAGGTATAAATATTTACATTGGACCTAATGTGGATGCTTAATGAGTTAGTAAAGGTTCTGAGGGTGTCTGGGGCTTATTCAGAGCCCAGAACCCATCTTCTTGGAGGAAATAGACTCTGTGCGTGGATTAGTGTAAACCGTGAAGAAGGTGTTTCTTTGGAAAGTGGAACCTCACATGGTACGCACATGGTTGTGCAGAAAAACCATGAAAACACCCCTTTTTCCCACGTAATCGTGCATATTTAGGTGCATGGTTTGATCAAAACGTGCGGATGAAGAGTTTTCGGGTAGAACAGACTCACACAGTTTAATTATGCAAACCCTTCCTCCCTAATCTTATTTTATGAAGGATTGACCTAATTCTCTCTCATTTTGGATATTTTTGAAGGCCAAATCTAGGGATCAATAGATCTCTTTCATCTGGCTTCCGATTGAGATTTTATTCATCACATTAGATGTGCCACGATAAGTGATCGAGTTCTCTTCAATTATTCTTATTCTCTTTCACTCTCTACCTAGATATCACCATGTGATAATTTTTTACATTTTCTTATATCTACTTCGATTCGAGGAAAATCATGGTCCAATACCAAAGGAGAAATATCATACAACCCTATGGTGGGTGATCTTTAACTCATCCCAAAAGTTAATTGTCTTTTGAATATTTTTGAGGGCCCCACCAGTTTCATTGGGAACCATTTCTTAAATTTTCCTTCCATGATGATACTTGTTAGAATCATAGGGTTATTATCATTACAAACATGTGATTAGTTGTTAGTGGTTACACCCACAACTCAATCCGCCTCATGTCAAAGGTTATGCCATAATTGGGTTTTTAATGTTCCGAAACATTTGAGCCACCGTTCAGGCATGGCTTTTCTTGAACTTTACAAAGGTGGGTATTCTTATCATAAATGACTTGTTATTACTGAGAATTGAAAAATGGTATGTACCATGTATGCTCACCACTTGACCCGCCTAAGGTAAGTGATTCCAAATGGTTATTAAAAGTGAAATGTGAAATATAAAATGGAAAGTTTAGTAAGTATATAACTTGGCCTAATTTAAATATATTTAATAAAGGATACATGTCCATAGAGCCCCTTTCCAGGTTGATGAAACATAGTGGAGTGAACCTAAATAATTGAATATGCCTTAATTGCTAACTAAGACTTGATTGAATGGTTGCAACGCTACTTGGCCTATCCACACTAAAGGAAGACGAGGCTTGGACCAATGAATAAATGGTTTGAACTCTACTTTACCTTTCCACACTAATGGAAGGAAAGAATTGAACCAAATTAATTCCTATATGATTAAAATATCAAATATTAATGGACTCACTCGAGCTCGCCTTAGACTTTGGGAGGAGAATTCCTTGGGTCTCAGGAACCCGAATCTGATTCAAGAATATGGTTTGATTAGGTTTATACCCACCTAGAATGTGATTCCTATCTATTCCTTGTATTCTTGGTATACTACTATAGGGTCCCTTTATCTGTTACTGGATACCTTAGATAGACTCCTTGGATCAAGAATTGACTATTAGGTGCAATGGTGAAAGCCCACAGGGCCCTATCTTTTCATAGCCCCGTTTTAACTTGATCGATCACCTTGGACTCAGTAGGCAACTTATTGTGGAATTCCTTGGATTACGCTCCTTTGATTACACTCTTACCCCTTAGCTAAACTTAGATAATACTGAGTTATCTTTTTGTGAGTTTAGGTTTACTTGGTTTTTACCCTGGAACTCCCTCACTAGATATCATTGTCTAGTTTCCTTGTTATGTCATGGGACCTTCATTACTTATACCACTACGAGGTAATTTCAATGTTGGATATTCCTTACATGACCTATTAGAATTATAATTAACGGATTAATTAATGAACTGGTTAAATATTCAGACACCAGCCGAGGGATGAAGAAGGAACTTGGCTATTTAGTTATATTGTATTGCTTGATTTACTTTATATATTAATTCCTACACACTACTATATTCTATTACATGGGCCAGATAATATAGACACCGTTGGTGGGGGCCCACTGAGATTTATCTCACACCCTCTTCGGGCACCGTTTAGTACCCAGAGTAGATTGCGTGGTTGCAAGTATTGATAAAAGGAGGCACGAAGCTTCCAATACTTGATTATGAGATGATAGGATAGAGCTTGATAGTAGATGAATGAGTAGGATATCAGGATGATTGGATTATAATTGTTTTATTTTACCTTGTGGATCATGGTATTTCTATTGCCTTGTATCTATGCTTTCCAGTTTTCAAGTGACATGACATTACATCATCACTGTTTCAGTTGATATATTTATTCTTATTTTTGTTTATTTATTTCATCAGTTTTCTTCCACTATTTATTATATTTCTTCCCATGTATACTATTATGTTATATTAATTTCGCTGTGATACACTCTACTAATGAGGGAATAGTCTTCCCACGAACACACCCTAGGCCCTCACAGCTAGTCAATAGCCTCGGGTGTTTGGGAAGATGCGCTTGAAGCCATGTGGGCATCGGGCACGGGGCACCCATTAAGTGGATTCTAGGTCTGGGTCGACTCAAAGTGGTATCAAAGTTGGTTTATTTTCTTGATATACTCTTTAGAGACAATAGATTATAGAATAGGAATTCTTGGTACTTGGTCACAAGTTGTGATTGGGTGTCACATACCCATATTTGGGGTAAAATCCAAGTTAACCATAATGAAATTTTTGTTCTATTTTTTCTATTAAAGTTGATATTATTTCACTATTGGATGAATAACATGTTTTGTTGTGTTGTTGATTATTACTCATTGGAAATTTGTTTCATCCTTGGCCCGATGATATGAGGGTAAGGAGTATTGCTACATGCATAATCATAGGCACCTTGAATTCACATGTCATGCATATTGCCATACCATATAGGTGTATTTCACTGCTTTTCATTTCTTGATATGCATGTGATTTTTGAGTGATGTAGTGATAGTTTATTTTACTTGTATTACTTTGGCTTTGATTGAGTGATTTCATGTATCAATTAATGAGGTGTATGGGCCCTCATGGGTTGGGATGAGTAATTTATCGAGTCAATCCATTATACTATAAATAATTCAATTTCATTTCTGTTGATAGGTGTACGAGAACTGATTCATTGGAAATCACTATCCATTATAAATTGAATCCTGAAACCTAAAATAAATTGGTTACACATCCTTATTCCACCTTTTCTTGTTTATTAATGGTAAAGGAGTGAACCTAAGAATTAACTATGAAATGACATAAAACTTATATTTGAGCACTTACCGATACCTGGTCGTCTAAGTGGGTTGTTTGGGTAGTATGCCTTGGGTAGTGAGTTTTCATATAATCATTTTCTACTAGTGATGCTTTCTCCTTACATCAAATATTGTTCTAAGGTTTTTTCTTGGAATTTTTAGGCCAATTCCTACACGACGTCCTCATGTCATTCTCCAGGAGGGTGGTGACGACCATGATCCAGACATGGTGGACCAATAGCCACCAGTCTTGTTCCAGGAGTGCCACTTGAGGTAATGCCTGTTGTGCCTAATCTGGGCACTGATTCCCAACTCTTTGATAGTTTCCTACATCTAATATATTCTATGAAAGGTTCCCCCTAGGTTTCACCTACGATGGATGATCTGACCCGTGAGTTCTAGCAGCAGTGTCCACTTACTTTTTTAGGGGATGGAAGATCTCAGGATGCTGTGTCTTGGATATAGGCCATGCTTTCTATCTTTGAGCATATAGAAATTCCTCAAGAGTGGAGAGTCAATATTGCTTCATACATGCTTTGGGATTCATCTAAGCATTGGTGGGATGTTGTTACCTAGGACGGACGTCGTCAAGGCATCTTATAGGTTGACTTCCAAACAACCTTCAATGACCAGTTTTTTCATCAATCACTGAGAGTTGAAAAATCTAGATAGTTCATGCATCTTGAGTAGGGATCTATGTCAGTTATGGAATATTCAACATGTTTCACTGATTTACAGTGCTTTTCACCACTACTATTTGGTGATGAGGTTTCGCGTGCTAGATGATTTGAGGATGGTCTCTAGTAGGCCATCTAAACTCAGATGTATGTCTTTATCCATCCTAAATTCTCTGCAATAGTTTATCAGGACCTTATCAATGAGTGTAACATAAGGGATGGAGTGAGTACTGGGTTTAAAGAATCAATGTCGTGTCAAGCCATTAGTTCTTCTGGTGGTTTGAAACGTTACCTTGAGGTTTATCATCAGGAAATAGGTAGCCATAATATCCAGTTTGATAGATATGTAGTGTGTCATCAGTGTGGATAACCAGTTCATAATAAATATTAGTGTGATAGAGACCCTATGGAGTTCTGGTCTTGTGGCTGTATGGGTCATCTTCAACGCTTTTGTAGGACCTTCCCACCAGATTTGAGTGGAAAAGTATCAGCTTTTGTTCCACCTTCAGGAGCGAGTTCTTTTATACCATGTCAGGCAGGGAGTTGGAGTATCACCGGTTGGTCTAGTTGAAGAGGAGGTCATGGCCGTGGTAGTCCGATCCCATATCACCAATAGCACCGAGAGAGCAGTCATGATCGTGGTAGTCCATCTGTTGCACAGTGTCGTGGATCAGGTCAGTTGTATGCCTTACAGTTAATACCCAATGATCAGGATGTGGGACCATCTTTAGTACAAGGTATTAATCTAGTTTCCTTTACTATTGTCCCTTATTTGTTTGATACAGGTGCTTCAAACTCTTTTATTTTCGTATCTATCGTAGAATGTCTCAGACTAGAGATATAGTATCACTATGGTGTAATGACCTTCGATACACCATTGGGAATATGGATGGAGGGAATTCACTAGTTGAGGGACTATCCCCTTAAGGTAGGAAGTTACCCTTTCTTTTGCACTCTTTGTTCTTGAGATTATAGGCTTTGATTTCATTCTTGAGAAGGACTGGTTGGTCCACTATCATGCCTTTGAAGACTGTTAATGCTGAAGGGTTTTTTTACATCACCAAAAGGAAACAATAATATTTTCAAAGGTGAGTGGTATGTCTAGGATGGGAGAGCGGAACTAAAGCATCATGGGGATAGGTGGAGTGACTTCCCAAATTTTAAATATTTTAAAGGAGTATTGGGGATTTATTCAAACTGATTTCTCTCCAGTAGTTCATCATTTCAGGGAAGTCTTTCCAGATGAATTTTTTGGATAACCTATTGAGAGAGAGGTAGATTTTTTAATTGAGCTTATTCTAGGAGCATATCTAATGTCCATTTTCCCATAAAATATGTCACCTACTGAGCTTCAGGATCTCAATAGGAAGATAGATGACTTAGATACCAAATGCTTCATATAGCCCAATACATCATCTTGGGGTTCACCCATGATTTTAGGTAAGAAGGCGAATGGAACTCACCATTTATGTGTGGATTACATAAGGTTGAAATAGGTTATTTTCAAGAACTGTTATTCACTTCCTTGAATATATGATCTATTTGATTAGCTTCGAGGAGAAAATGTGTTCTCTAAGATCGACATGAGATCAGGTTATCATCAGGTGCAAGCCATACCCTTAGACATACCTCGTAAAACTTTTTGTAGAAGGTATGGTTTTCATAAGTACCTGGTTATTCCATTCAGTATTATGAACATGCCATATGTTTTCAAGGCTTTGATAAATATGGTTTTCCAACCCGACTTGGAGTCTTTTGTCATGGTCTTTTTGGATGAAATCTCGGAGTATTCATGCACTCGTAACAACCATTCCAAACATCTTGAGACCATTTTGAGTATACTGAGAGAGAATCATCTTTATTCCAAGCTTTCTAAATGTGCCTTTTTGATTGATAAGGTGCAATTATTGGGAAATATTATTTTAGAGTCAACAATATCTACTTACCCTAAAAAGGTTAGTGATGTAGTCTCTTGGGATAATCCTAAGAATTTGTTTCATATCAGGAGTTTCTTAGGGATCTCTGAATATTATAGGCATTTCAAATAGGACTTCTCACATCTTTCTTCACCTCTTAATAGACTTACAAATGATGGTGTTAAGTTATTATGGTCATAAGAATGTGAGAAATCCTTTCAAGAGATTAAATGGAGTCTTGTCATGACACCTATTCTAATTCTTCTAGAACCTAATAAAGGTTACATCATCTTATGTGATGCATCAAGAATTAGACGAGGAGCAGTATTGATGCAGGAAGACAAATTAATTACATACAGATCTTAGCAGTTGAGGCCTCATGGGAGAAATTAGCCAACACATGACCTTGAGCTAGCAACATGTGTCCATTCCTTATGTTAATGGAGATATTAACTCTTGGGTGAGCGCTTTGTGGTGTATACAGATCACTATAGTTTCATGTATATCGTTTCATAGTGTGACTTGAACCTCTGACAACAAATATGGTTGGAATATCTACAATCCATTGATTTTGAGCTTTCATATATGCCTGGAAAAGGCATTGTGGTAAGAGATGCACTGAGTTAGAAAAATAAAATACAAGCCGTACAAGATTTGAGTCATGAATGGAAGTTAATGGACTTCTTTTCTGAACACCATATAGAGTTTCATGATAGTTACGAGCAGTATTACCTCCCATCCTTATCAGTTACCATTTCTCTCCATGAGAAGGTAAAGAGTAGATATTTTTTAGATCCTAAAGGTTTGGTTCTCTATGAGAGTATATTAGGATATAACCCACCTCTAGATTGGTCTGTGGATAGAGATGGCATCCTACATCAACGTGGACATATCTGGGATACTATAGATGTGTGAGAGGAGTTGATGAAAGAGTACCACTCTTCCAAATGGGCAGTTCATCCAGGAATTTCAAAGATGTATCGAGATATGAGACACCTGTATTGGTGGCCTGGGATGAAACATCATATTTTAGGCTTCATCACTAGGTGTTCCACCTATTAGCAGGTGAAGGCGAAGCACCCGAGACATATAGGCTTGTTACATCCACTTTCAGTCTGAGAATGGAAATGGGAATATGTTCTTATAGATTTAATAGTTGGCTTACCTAGGCCTCCAAGGGGTAGTGATGCTGTCTAGGTAGTCATTGACCAACTAATGAAATCATCCCACTTCATTACTATTCAGAATACTTTCTCAGTTGATGATTTGGGAAGACTGTATGTCCATGAGATCATATTACTATATGGAGTTCCAGGTACAATAATTTTAGATAGGGATGCTCATTTCACTTCACGATTCTGGAAGGGTTTTTATAAAGCTATGGGAACTCAGTTGCTTTTAAACACAACTTTTCACCCTCAGAATGGTGGACAATCGGAATAGAAAATACAGGTTGTGGAGGATATCCTCCGAGCATGCATCCTTGATTTCAACGGTTCTTGGGAGAAGCGTATCCCTCTCATCAAGTTCACCGATAATAACAGTTTTCAAGAAATGATTCAGATATCTCCTATTGATACCATATATTTTAGGCCTTGCCATTCACCCTTGTGCTGGCTAGGGGTAGGTGAGATAGCCCTAATATGTCTTCATCCCATTCAGGAGACTTTAGATTATGTCTAGTAGATCGAGAAGCATATGACTACCGCTTAGTCTAGATAGAAATAATATGTCGATCAATGTTGACAACATCTTGATTTCGAGGTTGTGGATCATGTTTTTCTTTGGGTATCGCCCATTCTAGGGCATAAACGGTTACAGATGTAGGGAAAGTTTTTTCCTTATACGTCGGGCCGTTTGAAATTCTAGAGAGATTTTGTTTGATAGTTTATCGGTTCCTACTACCTTAGAGGAATAGTGCCATGCATGACATCTTTCATATCTCACAGCATTGTCAATATCATTATGACATGTCTCATACCTCTTATCCCAAGGAAGTTGAGTAAGAAGTTGATGTTATCTTCGAGGAGTATCTAGTACACATCGTTGACTAAAGAATCAAGTCTCTCTGAGGCAAGTTTGTCCCTCTTGTACGGGTGCTATGAAAGCATGGCCGAGTACATGATGAGACTTGGGAGAGGGAAGTTGATGTATGTGCCCAATGGCTAGAGCTATTCTCATACAGTGTTTCCTTTCCCTTGGAATGATAACTCTAGGGGTGAGTTCTTTTTAGGGGGAAGACTATAAGAACCTGATTTTTCACTTAGGTATTGATCCTTTAAAATCACAGTCTAAATATTTACTTTATACCTAATGTGAATGAATATTGAGTTATTAAAGGTTTTGAGGGAGTTTGGGTCTTGTTCAGAGACCGTAACACATATTTTTGGAGGAAACATACTCTGTGAATGGTTTAGAGTAAACCGTCTAGGATCTCCACACAATTTTACAAATAGTGTGGAAGGTGTTTTTTCAGAGAGTGCCACCTCGTACAGTTGGTGCATGACCCTACATCCAAACCATGCAAACACCCTTTTTTCAGGTAACTGTGCATGGGTGGCGCAAATTTTGATCAAACCGTGTAGAAGAAGACTTTTTGGGTAGAACCACCTTTCACGATTTGTGCACGGTTCGACCAACTGTGCTGACAAACTGTACATAGGCTAAAAACCTATGTAAAATGTCCAAAACTCCCTTAATGATCTATTAAGACAAACCCTTCCTCACTAATATGAGTTTATGTAGGATTGACCTAATTCTATATCATTTGGGATCTTTTTGAAGGCCAAAGATGGGGATCAAGAGATCTCCTTCATCCAACATCCGATCGATCTTCTATTCAACATGTTTGATGTGCAATGGTAAGTACTCGAGTTCCCTTTTGCCATTATTCTTCTCTTTCACTCTCTACCTATATATCTCTATGTGGGATTTTTTCACCTTTTCTTAAATCTACTCTAATCTGAGGAAAATCAAGGGCTGATACCGAATAAGAAGGATCGTACAACACTAAGGTGGGTGGTCTATTACCCATCCATAAAGTTTATTGTTTTTCAAATATTTGTGTGGGGCCCATTGGTTTCACTGGGAACCATTTTTTAAATTTACATTCCCTGATTATAATTTTTATAATCTTATGGTAATTCTACTTCCAAATTTCTGATTATTTGTTAGTGGTTACACCCACAACTGAATCCGCCCCATGTCGAAGGTTATGCAATAATTGGATTTTTAGCATTCGGGCACATTTGAGCCACCATTTGAGTGTGCCTTTTCTTAACCATTATAAAGGTGAGTCTTTAGATAATAAATTGCTCGTTATTATTGATAATTGAATAATGGCATGTACCATGGATGCTCACCACTTAACCCGCCTGAGGTAATTGCTTCCAAATGGTTATTAAAAGTTAAAAGTGAAATGTAGAATCGAAAGTATACTAAGTATATAACTTGGCTTTATTTAAATAAATTGAATAAAGTTTACATGTCTGTGTCACCCCTATCCATGTTTATGGAAGGTTGTAGAGTAAACCACAATAATTTAATATGCCTTAATGGCTAACTAAGACTTGATTTAATGGTTGCAACGCTACTTGGATTATCCACACTAATGGAAGACAAGGCTTAGACTAATGAATAAATGGTTTTAACTCTACTTGACCTTTCCACACTAATGGAAGGATATACTTGAACAAAATTAATTTCTACATGATTACAATATCAAATATAAATGGATTGACTCGAGGTCACCTTGGATTCTAAGAAGAGAATACCTTGGGTCTTGAGAACCCCATTTGGATTCAAGGATATAGTTTTCTTATGTTGATACCCACCTAGACTTAGATTTTTGACTATTCCATGGATTCCCAATATACTACCATAGGGTCTCTTTCTCTATTATAGGATACCTCAAATACACTCCTTGGATCCAGCATTTACTACTAGGTTCCATGGTGAAAGCCCAAAGGGCCCTATCTTTGCTTAGCCCCATTTTACCTTGGTCGATCACCTTGGACTTGGTAGGCACCTTATTGTGGAATGACTTGGATTAATCTCATTGGATTACACTCTTACCCTTTAGCTAGACTCATATACTAATGAGTTACCTTTCTGTGAGTTTACTTTACCTTGTTTTTTAACCTAGAACTCCTTCACTAGATATCATTGTCTAGTTTCCTTCTTACGTATTGGGACCTTCACTACTTATACTATCACAAGGTAATGTCAGAGTTGGATATTACTCACATGACCTATTAGAATTATAAGTTAATGATTAATTAATGAACTGGTTACATGTTCAGACACCGACCAAGGGATGAAGCAAGTACTTGGTTATTTAGTCATATTGTACTTCTTGCTTTACTATATATATGCATGCCTCCACACTGCTATATTCCATTACACGGGATAGATGTTATGGACACTGTTGGTGGTGGCCCTCTGAGATTTATCACACACCCTCTTCAAGCACCATTTGGAACATGACATAGATTTTATGGTTGCAGGTATTGATAGTGGGAAGCATGCAACTTATAATACTTGATTGTGTGCAGATAGGATGGAGCTTCATAGAAGATGAATGAGAAGGATCTCAAGATTCATGGAGTGGAAATGTTTTCTTTAACCTTATAGAGAATGTTATTCATATTGTATTTTATCCATTATTTCTAGTTTTCTAGTGACATGACATTACATCATCACTATTTTAGTTAATATAGTTATTTTCATTCTTCTTTATCTATTTCATCAGTTTTCTTCTACTATTTATTATATAGCTTCTTTATTTTACTATTACATTTTATTCCTTGTGTTGTTCCAAACTCTGCTAATGAGGTCATATTATTCCCACTGACAAACCCTAGTCCCTCACTACTAGTCCATCACCTCTGGTATTCAGGAAGATGCGCTTGAGGCCATGGGGCAACTGGGCTCGAGGCACCCATCAAGTGGCATCAGGGTATGGGTCGTCACAGTAATCAAAACCACAAACCTTACCATGGTTTTCCACATTATATTCTTCCAAATTTGAGTTTTTTTATATTACTTAAAGTTTAATAACCAATATCATTAAAATAATACCCTTGGTGATGTGGAAGTAAGTCATGTTTATAGTGAATTGATTTTAAAACATCAGAATATAATGAAGGTTTTGGAGGATTCATTAAGGGTTTATAAAAATAATAAAATAACATAAAAACAGATTATTTTAGTTTTGAAACATATTTTTGTACATTTATACCTTTTATGGAATATATTACATCACTGTTTTTTATTATGATGTCATAATACACACAATATATTTATAAGGTATTTAATTTTGATCAAAAAAATTATCTATCTTCGAAAATTATAAAAAAAATAATAAATGGATTAGTTAAATGTGATTATTTAAAAAATAAAATTTATTTAATCAATAAAATTCTATAATTATTAGAATTGAAACTTTTAAATTAAAAATCCACCTTTATTAAAAAATAGTGTTTATTTACAATAATAGTTTTCTGGCCCTTATAAAAATTATTTTTGACTTCCTAAAATTATATTATTATTTATATTTAATAAATATTATTAAATAATATTTTAATAAAATATAATTCATTCAAAGAATTATATAATTCATGAAAATTAGTGTTTTTATTGAATTATGTATTCCCCAAAAATAAAATTTATGTTTTATCACATCAAAATAAAAATTTTATAGAAGTTGTTATCTAATAATTGTAATGTAATATCAAAAGGGAAAATATGATCATTATTTTATAAAATTATAAATATCAATATTGTTATGTTCTATATACATATACATTTATTACAATAATGAACACCCTAAGGGTATGGTGTGTGATGGTTATATTTTCTTAGGGTGGTTCGGTGTGCATTGTTTCAGTTGTTATCTCAATGAGTTTGATCTTCTCTCATAAATGGATCCTCTCATGATTTAGTTGTTTAATATTATATTGATATTGGTCAAATAAAAATCCCAGTGATATTATATCCCTCATATGATCTGATAAATGGGATTTATAGGGTACGATCCTACTGGTCGAGGTTATCGCTTCTTTCATCTATGTCAATTGGACTTTATCATAACCCTTAATATATTATAATCAAATGACCTATATACAATAGATATATTACCAATGGTTATAAAGTTTAATGGTATTTTAAATCTGGTAATATATAGATTATAATGGTCTAAAATAAACAATGTAGTGCATATGTTTTCTATTAACATATTAAATAATACGAAATTTAATTAAATCACAAATACAAATTAATTTATAACAATTTGGGTCATTACGTTTCTATTTTTGTGGTTATACCCACTTTTGAGTACATCACATCCATTCCTATAGCCTATCACACTATAGGGCCTACCAAATAGACCAACTGATATGGGCATACTATCATAGAGATAAGGTGTTGGACTATGGGACACTTATGTACACATAGATATTGATAATTCATTAGTTTTACATTTCATTGACATAAAAATATTAATTACGTATAATATTTATATTATTCTATATTAATTTATAATACGTTTTGTGTATAAATATATGTTATCATTTTTTCTCTAACTACTATTGACATAAAATACATTAATTTATATTATAATATTGAAAACTAATGCTATAATGAAATGAAAAAATAACATATATTATAATATTATATATATTTTTCAAAATACATAAAAAAAATTATATAAAAAATTTATAATATATTATAATATATAAATATATTGAAAATTATTATATTATATAATTACATTAACATGTATTATAGTATAATAATATTTATATCTATTGTAATATATAATTATGACAATAATATTTTTAATACATATTATTTCATGATTTTTTACATAAAATAACACATAAAACAATCCCAAAATTTTTTAAAGCCAAGTTACTTGGGAAATTATGTACACATCACATAAAATTGAAACATGGATACATCACCATTATTGAAATTAGCCTTAATATGCTCCTAAAATTCCATTATTCTTCTAAAACTCCATGAGATAACCTGGTAAGGTTTATTAAAAAGGAGTGAGGTATAAATCCCAATAAGTGAATAAAAAGGAATATAATATGGTAAAGTAGTAAATCATATCAAATTGTAATATCAAAGTAACATAAGAGGGTAAAAAATTATAATCTTGAATAATGATGATATAAGATGCCAACATAAAGGCAACAAGAGAATGTGGTGACAACATAAATCATTTTATAAACATAAGGAAAGGATAAAATCTTATAAAACATCACATGGAGGACATATTCCCTTAATGTGTTATGTTTACTCCCTAATAACATGCATTACATCTCCTGAAACTAGAACATCACCCATTTCATTAGAGCACTATCTAGGCGCACCAATAATATTATGTACATGCTCATTTATCTCACGTAGATCATTCAACATTATTAAATATTTCATCACATTTAATACCATGATTAAGGAGTGTGTGTTACATAAATTAATTTACAAAATAAATTAAGGATAGGTTCATCTAGAAGATTTCCCTTAAGTTTAAATAGGGATGGGTATTCACTACACAACTGTTTGGCATGAAAAAACATATTAAAATTTCAGCAGCATAACAGTGGCACTTAAAGTTTCATAGAAGAGATTAATGAGGGTGAAATAGTTATATAATCACTTTTAAATAATAATTTAATTAATATGGGTACATAAAATCATATTATAACATGAATAATTGTAAACAATGCATAATTAAGAGGAGTTTCTTGAATAAAGGAAAGAATGAGAGGATCCCTTATCTGGATAGGGTTATTTTAAATTTTTGGGATCCCATTATTAACATATTTGGTCACCTTGTTAGGTATATAGATGTTTAAGGGTGGATTAATTTAATTATAAAATATTTTTTAGTCAGTAGAAATGGAAGGATGGGTGGGACTATATAGAAAAATATATGATAATTCTTAAAAAAATTCTACACATTGATTTTAGAATTTATATGATAAAGTAGTCAAAACCAAAAACCATACCATGATTTTTCCCATGGTTTTTGAAAAAATGGATTTTTTTAATTATTTTACATGTTTTATAGTTTATATAATTAAAATAACACCCTTTATGATGTGGAAGTGAGTCATTTTTACAAATAATTGATTTTAAAACCTTAAAATATAATATCAGTTTTAAAGGATTCATTAAGGGTTTATGAAAATAAAAAAAATTTCCTAATTAACACATTAATTTTAAGGTGAAATATATATTTGGCCTTTTATACCCTTTATGAAATATATTACATAACTTTTGGGTCATTATGATGTCATAATACAAATAGTATATTCATACCGTATTTAATTTTGACACAAAATTTCATCAATCTTTAAATGTTAGGAAAAAATAATTAGTTGATAATTTTGACATTATTATATCAAATATAACATTTATTTCAACCATAAAATTCTCAATATATGTTAATTTACACTTTTAAATCAAAAGTCAATTTTTATTGAAAAATGCTTGTTTTGCTTACAATAACAGTTTTCTGACCCATATAAAAATTATTCTAGACATCATAAAATTATATTATAATTTATAATTAGTTGATATTATTTAATGATGATATTTTATTAAAATATGTATCATTTAAAAATTTACTAAATTCTTCAAAAAGTGTATTTTTATTGAACTATATAGATTTTCTAAAAATAAAATTAGTGTTTCCTCACATCAAAATCTGATTTTTATAAACATTATTATTTGATAATTATAAAGTATTATTAAAAGGATAAATATGATCATTATTTTATAAAAGTATAAAATTTTATACTATTAGGTTCTAGATATAAATACCTTTATTACACTAGTGAATTCCCCATGGGTATGGTGTGTGAAGGTGAGGTTTTTATGGGGTGGTTCAGTGTACAAGGTTTAGTTAGTGATCTAAATAAGCTTTAACTTCTCTAGTAAAAGTTTTTTCTGATGATTTAGTTATTGAGTCTAATATGGGTATTGTTAGAGTGAAAATTCTAGTAATGTTATCTCCCTAGTAATCTTAGATAAATGGGCTTTATAAGGTACAATTCTACTAATCGAGTTTTTCACTTATTTCATCTGTATCAATTAGACTTTATCATAACACTTATTATATACTAATTATATAATCATTGTACAATAGATATATTATCAATTGTTGTGATGCATAAAATTATTTTAAATCTGATAATATATGACACATAATGTTCTAAAATAACCAAATTAGTTAATATTTTTTATATAACCACATTACACAACAGGAAGTTTAATTTAATCACAAAATAACTACATTTATAAAAGTTTGGGTTGTTATATTCTCCCCCTTCAAAAATTTATTCCTCAAAATTTTTATTTCATACACTAAAATTGATTAGTGTATATATATTTCATTTCATATTATAGTTCCCAAGTATCTTCCTCAAACATGTAGTTTCCCCACAACACTTTGACTATGTGATTTGTCTTATTTAATAGAATTTTGTATCTTTGATCTAAGATAATAATCAGGTTATCCTCAAATGAAATATCATTCTCCAATGGTACCAACTCAGGATTTAGTACATGTGAGGGGAGTCGTATGTACTTTCTTAACATGGATACATGAAACACATCATGAACTTGAGATATTTTAGGTGGGAGTGCTAGTCGATATGAGACCGCTCAAATGTAATCAAGGATATAAACTCAAATGATGTATCTTGGACTAAGATTTTCCTTCTTCATAAACCTCATGAATTTATTCCATGGTGATATATAAAGGAAAACATTATTTGTGACCTTAAACTCAAGGACTCATAAACAATTATCTAAATATTTTTTTTCAATTTTTGAAGGTTCCATATGACACTGGATAGTTTAAAACCTTTCTATCATCTCTTGGATAAGATCAGGTCCCATTGGATTCCCCTTCCAAATTTATCCCATCTTGTTAGATTTTGATACATCATCCCATACATAGTCTCAGAAAGTTCCATTTTTAATGTTAGAATGGAAACTGTATTTATATGAGAAATACTATAGGGTAAGGTGTTGATCCCAACAACCTTGGAAATACATTGAAGAATATATCAAAATGTCCTATAGAGTTTGAATGTTCTGTTCAGATTTACCATAATTTTGTAGGTTATATGTAGTGCTAAAGCTCAGTTCTATATACAACACTTTTTAAAGTCATCTCAAAAACATTGTAGTAAACCTATGATCTCGATCAAATACAATAGAGAGTGGAAATCTATATAGTCTTACCACATACATTGAGTATATCTTTGAAATTTGGTCAGGAGATAAATAATTCTTGATATAAATGAAATGTGATGACTTGGTAAGGTGATTGACTACCACCCATATGGAATTATTTCATTTAGGTGTACTGGGGAGTCCTATAATGAGATCTGTAGTTATGTTTTCTCATTTGCCTACTATCATGGGAAATGGTTTCACCAAAACCTTATAATTTTATGGTTCTTCCTTGATGTTGTGGTATACTAATCATCGGGATACATACTCTTTAATCTTCCTCTTTTTTTATCCCTTGATTTTTTCTCCAAATCCTTATATATCTTACTCCTCCACAGATGAATAGAGAAGTATGAGATATGCACATCATCCAAAATATTCATATTTAGTTCTAGTTTTTTTTGAAAAACATATCTGGGTTTCAAACCATATAACTTCATATTCACCAAATTATAACTCTGGAATATTTTCTACCTTTTTCTGTAGAACCACATCATGTTTCTAGGCCTCCATGGTCGTCTTTCTTGAGATTTTTTTCTGTAAAACCAAATCATCCTTCTTGGTCTCTTTGATCATCTTTCTGGAATATCCTTTTATTATTTCCATCTATATCCATTTCATGTGCAGGAATATTTGATCCCTTACAATCCCCATTATCAATAGGGTTGTGGGATCCTTTCTACTCAATAAATCAATCGCTTTGTATTGCTTTATAGGAATGGTAATGGATTTAACAATCATAATCTCTAATCATCTCTAACCACCTCCACTTGTGCATATTGATACCCTTTTTTTGAATATATACTTGAATATTTTATGGTCTCTATATATGTAATACTCCTCCCTATAGAGGTAATTTCTCCAAATATTCAGTGTGAAGACCACTACATCTAATAATGGATCATGTGTTGGGTAGTTCTAATCAAGGAAGTCTTATTTGTAGGAGGAATAGGATATAAATTTTTAATATTTTACATGTACACAATCCAAAATCTTTTTGTATCCATCCTTATATATCAAAAATCCATCCCCTCTAGTAGTTAATGTGAGCATAGTTTTAGTGATAATACTATTCTTCATCTCTTTAAAAATTTCCATACATTATTAATTATTGAAAAACATTACCCCCTTCTGATTTATCATGGTTTGTGGGATTTAAAATCATGATAATTTTCTCAGAAATCAATGATAATAAGTAGATAATATGAGGAAACAAAAGATATTTGTCACATAGGATTGTCAGGTCCATCCTTTAATTGATTTTTTGTTGATTTATCCATGGATATCCCTTTGTATGTGATAAAATTCCCTAGTAATGTTATATTATCAAACCATAATTATTATTTACTATAATTAAAATACATATTTTCTTTCTATAAGGTCTTCAATATTGTATTTAAATTCTACTCATGTTCCTCATTTCTTTTTAAGTAGAAGATAATATCATCTACAAAGACTATAATTGTTTGTGAGGTAATCTATAAATACTATATTAATCAATTACATGAATATTTTTGGAGAATTATTGAGTTAAAGTAGAATCACTATGAACTTGTAGAACCTACACCTTGTATGAAAATCATTCTTGGGGGGTATCCTTCTTCTTCCCCTTTATTTGATAATATCACGACCAAATATCCACCTTAAATAAGTATGTTACCCCATGTTATTGATCAAATAAGTCATAAATATGTTGAAAATGATACTTTTAATTTACCATGATCCTGTTTGGATAATGATAATCATTTCAGAGGTATATTTAACAGTCCTTATTCATGATGAAGATGGTGGGTTCACCCCATGGTGAAGCACTTGGGTGTATAAACATTTTATCCATATTCTCATGTTGTTTGATCTTCATTAATTTTATTTCAACAATGGGTATTATATATGTAGTCTTGGATATTGTAAAAGATCTATGTATGAGTTTAATTGATAACACAAACACTTGACTTGGAGGAAGAGTAGGAGATTCTTCAAGATAAACATTAGTGAATTCCCTTAAAATGGGAATGTTATCAAGGAGGGTATTTTCTTTATTCTCAATCACCTGAGAAAGATAAAATTTCTAATAGGGAAATAATATTCATGCTTGAGATGATGATACCAAAGGAAATTCATCTTCCTCTTTCACTTGCATAGAATCAAAGGATGATTTCCAATGCGAAGGGAGTTTTCCTTCACACAGTAATTTATGTTGGATCTAAATAAGAAAAGGCAATCCATTCCCAGAATTTCATCAAATTCCTCAAAGGATGTATCAATTTGTTTTTGAGAAATTCCACCCAAAAATAGAAAATGTATGAGCTATATAATTGGGATAAAAAATAGGCCCATTTTCCATCTTCACTGATTACTCAACTTCCATGTTTTGAGGTGGTGTTTGAATAGTTCTACAAAACTTGTGTAATATAAAATAATATGTAGAACCAAAATCAAAAAGTATGTTTCATATCCATTAAGGAAGGACTTCTTTACCTATCACCACATTTGTTTCATGATCCACCTCATTAGTTGTGGGGGGAATAAGCTCAGCCTCACTTCCTTGGAGGTTTTGGCATTAATTATCACTGAAAACCCATATCTTCTAAAATTACTTTTCATAATTCCCATGTTACTTGAAATTGAAACATTGTAATATTGGATGAGGCTTACTAGATTATTCCATTCTTCCATCACATTGGTGGGTGTCTCCCATCAGAAATCGCTAGCTATGTTCCCTTCCTTACTGAACCTAAATCATTTCCTTGTTCACATTAAGAAATTTATGAAATTGTTCTTCCCACACTTTTGAAAAGTGGGGTGTTGGGATTTCATTCCACCATTACATTTCTCCATCATACCTCCATAATGAAACTCTATTTTATTCTTCTTATCACTGTGATAACCTTGAGAATCACATATCTCTATTTCAACATTTATGGAACATCAAACCATTTCCCCATAGATGTCAAAGTCCTAAATCAATAAGGATTTTCATAGACTTGGATGCATCCCTCCATAGAAGCAGCCAAAATTACTTTTAGGGATAATTAAAAAATGTAAGGATTATCATGAATGTCTTGTGATGTATTCCTAAAACATTATAATTGATTAATCATTATTTTATGTGAGGCTTAGGAAGTACCTCTCCATTTTAAGTCATAGAGTTTAAGGAAAATATTTATGGAAAACAATTTGCAGGGATTCCTTACACTCTAATGATATAACCTCTTATTTAGGATTCCTATTTTTAATGAATATCCACCATTGATTAAGTTCTTCATCCATATGATAAATAGAAAATATAAACATCTATTTCTAAAAGTTTTAAAGTATAAAGAAGATATTTTCAATGGATTTGATCCATTTCTCCATGATGAAGGGATTGGAAGATCCATTGAAAGTTAGAGACATCTATAACATAACGACCTCAATTATTACATGTTCCTTTTTAGTTAGATTTACATTTTACTATTGATTCATGTTTAGATTAAAAACTTGATCCAATTGGGAAATTATTATCACAAATTTAATTCTTCTATACCCATCAAGTTGGGAATCACATTTGGGTAGTCATCAAATTACCCCTCACATTGGTTTTTGTCTTGGTTTATCTTATTTATACCAATTTAATTGAAAATTATATATAAGAATGTTTAAAATGATAAAGTTATAAGTGGGAAATAGATGATTCCATGATTATTATTAGGAAGTGATTTTATTAGTGATATTGAAGAAGAAATGGTTGAAAGTGACTAAGCTAATTTTATTATTCTGAAGAGAAGATCATGTTTGAAATCTAATAAACCATCTCATCACGAAGTATTATCCAGATTAAATCTAAATCATGAAGATAAAATTGGATAAGGGTACAAATATTCCTTTTTTACTATTAAGGAACACTGAGATAGTCCTCAGATTCATATCAAAGAGATTAATGTTATTGATGCAGAATCCCAAACCAGATATTTGAAACTAATAAATGAAGTTGAACCTTTTAAAAATTATTTATCAGGGCCCATAATTGAAATAAAAATTATATAAAAACAATAATTTTAAAAGGGTGATTTTTATGAGTTGAAAATGTTGATTAATTCTATTATTAAAAAGGTTTAAAGAGATTATTTCGAAGAAGAATTGTTATAGAGAACTGTCTATCAGTCCTTAATAGAATCAAAGTTACAAGTTGTTTCTCAGGCCATAGAAACATTAACCTTGACAATAACCTCTATGGAAAGTAATCATATGTCTAAAGAAATGTTATAATAACTTCAGAAAATTTGATTTCCGAAATTGGGATATTTCTTATATTTTTTCAAAACAATATAAAAGAATTGATCAATCTCAAAAATAAATTTGTGCTATATTTAAAGAGAAGATGCTAGTAAATTAAGATGTTTTTTAAAAGTCTCATAATGATATCTATGTTACTATCACCTCATTGGGAAAAAATATTGGATCGTTATCCAATAATTATAAGGTGTTGTAAGAAAGGTTTAAAAAGTTATAACAGTTGGTTGTGGGAAAATTGAGATCAAATGCATTAGAACAAAAAGAAGAAGCGAATGCATCTACTAAACAGGAAGAATGAAATAATTCTTCAAAGTGAAAATAAAATGATGTTGTAATGTTATATTCTTTTCCTAATGTTGGTTTAAGAAGTTTATCTAATAATCATTTTGAATTATTAAATAATTTGGTTTCAAATTGTTCTATGAAAGGGTATATGAATTTTTTTTGGAAATTTATCTCATAGAGTATGAAATTTTTTTCCACTCTACTAGAATTTTGAATGAATAAGTGGTGAATTCTTTGGAAATTTTCACAGATAAACTCTTCTGTATCATTGGTAAACACTCTCTTAGACCTGTTATTCTATATCACTATGATATAACCTCTTATATATTTAATGTAATCATCGATCCAAATAAAATATATTCAGGGTAAAACATCAAGTTTATAGAATAAGTATATTTACTTCTACCTTAATCCTCTAATAAGATATCATTTATCATTGTATATAATTTTTTTTTGGAATAGACATAGGAAAAAAACTCTCGAAATTTAGTCCACTAAAGTAAGGATCACTTGAGGTGTTGGGGATGCACTTAGAGGAACATTACTTATGATGGATGATGTTGTTAGTGAGAGTTTTTAGTCCTTTATGCCAACATCTTCACTACTATTTGGATACCTTTGATTTTTTAAAATTACACCAATGATACATTGATATGTTCCAAAAAACTAACTTTAAATTTTTTCAGGCCATTTTCCAGAATGAGACCTCTTAAACAATTAAATCCTTAGGAAAAAATTTTAATGGTTTTTTGTTGTAGATTTATTTCATATTAATTTTCTGCTTTATATTGAATGTTTTATTTACATACTCTTAGGTTTTCAAGTATTATTTATCCTTGGTAATTACTGTTATCTCTTTTATTTTCTCAAATTGATTTTTATTTGTTTTAATTTCTATGTTCTCTTCTTTAATTCAATTTATTGTTTGCCCTTTTTCTCCATGTATTATTTTCTATGATATTTATCTTTTTTAACTATATTTCTTATTAAGAGTTTATGCCAAATTATGTTCATATCAAGTAGTTTTCACTATTTACACTTGTTCAATTTCCATACTGATTGTATTATTTTCCAATATTTTAATTCTATTTTATATAACCAAATGGGGGAGAAGAAAAAGGACTATAAAAAAATTAAAATATCTTTTAAAAAAATTTACAATTATTATTCTTCATTTAGTTGGTACTGTGACTATAAAAAAGTAAATATTTTTGGAAAAACTTATGTTTTTCCAACATATCATAGTATTATATGTGTTTGGATGACTCAAAAAATCACCCTTTTTATTTAAATGATTTTATATTATGTTTTTAATACTCTATATTCTTATGAGAAGTGATATGTTTATTATACATGAATATATAGTCATCCAATCCATTGGATTATAGCTATTTGATTTATCTTATGGTGACTGATTATCTTACTCATAAAAAAATTATCTTATGGAAGAAAATCAGTATTTTCAATGAATATTTCAATCTATAATAAATAATTTTATCTTACAGCTGAGGAAAGTTATATAAAGAAAAAGAAATTTATAAAATCGTTATTTGGAAGAAGCCAGGAAAATAATTTATCATATACCAATTAAAAATTAGGTTATAAAGAATAATTATCTTTTGATCATCAAAAGAGTTATCTCAGTAAAATATATCTTATGAAAATAATGAAATATTTTTATTCTATATAGTGTAATATAAGAATTATTTTATCTTATGAAGTTGCTCAGAAATTTATCTTTTGAGAACATTTATATAATATTTTTATCTTAGGAAGTATAAGATATTGTGTGGATCATCATGATTACTTTAATAACATTAGAATAATATTTTGATGAGTTATTTCATTCTTTTAAGGGTGTCAATAAAATGTTTTCTAAATAAAGAGTTATTGATTTAGCCAAAGCATCATTTTTAAGAATGAAAAGACTTGAAGAAGAAAATTTTTGAAATTGATTCCATAGAATCTTATTCCATGTTTAGAATGGAAGGAAACACCATTAAGAGAATGTATTATTAACTTTTAAAAGGGTTAATATATGACCCTAAACATTCATATATGTACGACTTAGTTTAAATTTTGTTTTAACTCCTTTAAAATGGTTAACGAAGTATTTCCTAAGAATATGAAGAGACTCGGAGTGTCTCATGGTTCTGGGACAGTAGAGATAATGAAAAGAGTCCATACAGTACATATTTCATGATTGGAACATGGTAAGTTCTAACCATGTGGTGGAATTGAGGACCCTAGAGAGGGTGGTGTATGGTTTGTAAAACTACGCATGAAGGGGGGATAAACCATGGAGGCTTGGATAGAGCCATCCTGCACATCCATGACATGGTTTTTCAAATCATGTGGGCTCCCCAAGGGACTGTGTCACCCAAGACCCCTTTAAACCAAGGGTGGTGAATGGTTGGTGAATGTTTTGGCCAATCATGCTGTCAAATTGTGTTCCCCATTAAAATGGAGGATTTTACCATTTCCCCATTGAGATTTATGAAACCTCACCCAAATTTCCTCTGATTTCACCGTACAACAACAAGGGTTATGATCCATTATCCAAAAAACTTCAAATAGGTGAATATCCTTGGATTCTTCGCTATTCTGAGTGTTGTTGGGTGATAATCAAAGATCTAGGTGGGTCTAACACTTTACTTTTCTCTATTTCATGGAATGTGAGTTTTGGAATAATTCTTACCCTTTCGAAGCTCTAAAACCTCACTTTTATAGAAAATTATATATTGGAACATGAAACAGTGTTCATGATCAAATAAAGGGTTAAAATTATGAGATTTTTCGTCTACAAGCACGAGGTTGGTGGTCTATAAGATTTTTATCATAGTCTCATTATTTTATAATTGTATGAGGTTGGGATAATGTAACCTATTGCTAAATTATTATGTATTTGATTTTGAAATGTATTTTGGGCCCTAAATTAAGGTGTGTGGCCCCTTGTAGACCCCGTTGGGTGTGTTGAATATTTGAGACCGGACCAAGGGATACCCTTGGGATATACCAAATCCTTGTGAATGGTGAAATGATTAGGTAAAATTTGATATAGGGAACATGTTGTGAATTTTGATTTGGTATGTGGGAATGGTAAATAAGTTAATATAAATGTTTACATACTGTATTTTGGGAATTTAATAGAAGGTTTTCAAAATAATTTAAATGATTATTTTTTATTTTGATTTGGTTTTTGTTTGCAATCAAAGAAAATGATTTTTTTGAAAGTGGGTAATGTTTTAAAAAACATTATTGACCTTAAATAAGTTAAAAAATGTTTCTTATTAGATTGAAAATGGTTCTTTAATTATGTGTGTGGTTTCACACATGTTAAAATTCTATGGGGTTTTCTTTTAATGGGTAAAAGGGAATGGATGGTCAATGGACCTATTTTGATGTCTATGAGAAATTCCTTGGTGAATGGTAGTTTATAAATGTTTTTATGAAGTGAATGGATTTTTAAGGATCTAAAAAGGTTTTTATTGGTGTTTAGTGAAATTGTAATAAGAGGTTGGGTCTCATTGGGATGTGTTGATTTTTAAGGTCTATTGGGACCTTGATAAATGAGGAATGATTTAAGGTAATGGGATTTGTGAAAAATTATGTGAGAATATAGAAATGACTAGTTATGAAATGGTGGGGTATGGTCAAACATGAAACTTCATATACTAATTGGATTCATGGACTGATACACTGTTTCTTCCAACCCATGACTAATTTTTGGGGGTATTTGAGTGATGTTATAAACCCTGGTTTTGGGAATTAAATGATGATGTTCTAGGTGCCTTAGTGTATAATAGTTATTATTGGGAAGGATTGTTGCTTCAAAACCCAAGGGTATGGACAAGGAATTACAAATCAAAGTTGGGATGGGTTCCAGACCACTATTAGATTTATATAAATATAAACCATGTGTTTATACTTATGACTTGAAGTTTGGGATGTTTATACATGAAATTCGGAGTCCCTGTTGGATTCATGGACTGACACCCTATGTTTTTTTACTTGTGAAGTAGTGTTTTGGATAGATGAACATGACGTACTATATCCCTATTAGATTCATACATGAGGATACTTAATTGAAAACTTTTAATCCATATGATATATGGTATGCGTACCCATATATATGATCTATGGTATATATGATTAAAGTAATGGATAAATGAATTCCCTTTTGAAATAAATTGGTATATTCCAATGGTGACGTTATGACATAACATGAAGAATGTAAATAGCTAATTAATAAATGTTTAAAGTAAAACTTTTTTGCCTTTCTATTTATTTTTTATTGCACCATTTATTATCTACATTTAATACTCCATGGAATGGATATTCCTTTAAACACCACAGGTGGTGGCCTACTGAGTTATACTCACACCCTTCTCGAGATTCCATGACACTTGGGTACCCGAGCAAATGGTACATTTTATCTATCACAATTTTAGGATATGGACTTCATGTTTGGTTTATAAATTGGATGATGGATTGGATAAAGGGATTTAAAGATAGGGTTCGGACTCAAGACTATGTTTGGGATGATTTATGGTTTTATAAATAGAGATTTTATTTGTATGTCTTCCGAAACTATAGTGTATTCATCATATTCTTATGGCATGTGTAATAAATTGTGACTATTTTAAGGTACTCCCCAACCCTTTGTGTTTTCATGCATTGTTTAGGTTTCATTTAGGTATGCTTCGGGTGAAAATATAATTTTTTTAAAATTCATGGGTTATGCAGGTTCGGTATATGGTTTTACCAAACTGTGTTCCATCCAAGTGGAAATCACAAAAACCAGATAGTGTGGTTTTCATTTATGATGTACAGTTTGAAAAACTATGCACACACCAAGTAGAAGTCATGAACCTTGGTAGAGGAGCATCAATTTAGGGAAGACATTTTTTCTAAACATGTGGCCCTTCCCGTCTAATAGTGCACACATAATTCTTTTATTCCATTTTAAAAAAAAATTACTAAAACCCTATTTTTATATCCCAATTCACCCTAATTATCTATATCACAATTTATTTGGTTTATAAGTCTCTCAAGGACCCTTTTTGTCTCCTCTAAACCCTTTTCTAGGAAGATCAAATCATGAAAACTCACATTTGATCTCCTCCGCATATGTGAATCTTTTACTCTTGGTCTATCCTAATCTCTTTCTATATCCTTCTTAAGGTTTTATAATTCTCAGTATGGTAAAGGATCTAATCCTTGTTTTTTAGATCTTGAGTATAGGATTGATTCTTGGATCTCCATTGTTTATGTCCTTTATTAGAGTTTCCCATTACTGGCGTTGTGAGACACGATCTCATTTTCTCAATATGTGGTTTAATTTTAGATTATATAATTTATTTAACCCTAAATTTCATTATTTAACTATACTTACATTTAATTAAATTATGAAAACCCAATTTTTTTGGATTGTGATTTGGATTCGATATGGAACTAAAATTTGGGAAAATCCATAATTCTAGTGAATTGGGGTGTGATTATGGAATTTTATGAAAAATTATGAAATTAAAATTTGAAATTAGTATGTCAAATTGATTTTAAAATTTTATTTTAGTAAAATGGATTAATTTTTTTGATAACAACCTATTTGGTTTATGTTTGAAAAATTCCTAAATTTATTTAAAACCCATTTTTGGTTTTCAAGTGGAAATTGGCATATTGAAACGGGAAATGTGAAAATTGTATTTTAAATAGTTTTGAAATAAATTTACTATTATTTATTGTTATTTGAGAATGTTAATTCCTTGGTAGTTATTGATTTATTATGGAAAAAACTCTTGGTTGGAATTTCCCTAACATCATATTAACGCTTTAAAACTCTTACATAAACTTATTTTAAGATCTTATCCCTAGTGGGATGTTGGTCAGTCCTCTATGGCCGGTTTCATAGGGACATGTTTGATATAAATTTCTCATTTATATTAATTTTATCCTCAGGTCTTGGAGTGTTGTGTCTTCTGGTACTTGGGTTATTTATCCCATTTTCTGGTACATTGTGGCTAAAATTTAGGTTTATATACCCATTTTAATTCTGGTACTATTCTCTCTATGGATTTTTCATTTAAGAATACTGAATGGTATCTATTTATTTCACTATTTATGGGTAAAACCAATTCTTACCATTATCTTGTGTGATTTCAGGTGCTTGTCATAAACCCATGGGGATTGAGAACATCCTTTGGGATATGTCAATGTTTTCTCGGGTATCAGGGTACCAGGGTATCCGGGATGGTTCATTATCAACTAAACCTCATCCAGTTAAGGATCATTTAAGCCATGAAATTTTATAGGCTTTGGTGAAGTAATTATTGGAAAAAAATACTGATGTTATTACTCTACGGTTCCACAGTTGGAACCTGAATGGGAATGGGTGTTGGTGCCTGTCCCAAATCTTGGGAGGATTTTCTAACAATGGTTCATCAGTGGATTCCTACTAGATTCTATTAACATATATTCTCAAATTAATTATGCTATAAAGAATCAGTAGACCATATAGAATATATTATATTAACACTCAAATAGATAAACAAGATAAATTAATCTCATTAGATAGATAAAAAATATTTTCACTTCAACCTATCCAAATAAACAAATTTAAAATAATATAACTAATCCTCAATATGAATTTTCCAAACCATCCCTGGTGACATAAGGCTCATTACTATGAGATATGGATAGAAACTCAATCACAACTACCTCCTAATTCTTTATAATATTTCACAATTGTATATTGATATCAAGTTAAGATGCTTAACCTACAACTCTTATAACACTTTTTAAATCTACCAAATCCACCTACATATCTTTTATCTTATGTGGTGTATATTAATACACCCCTTTGAATGAAGAGATGTAATAGTCTTTGTTTTCCTACTTGTTTTTTCTCTTTATCATATATTGATATTACTTGGGATTTTATGGTTCTCAACATGAATCCTCTTGATTTCATTTTTAAGATGGATTGGATCAATGCTAATAAATTCCATATTGATTCTTATATTTGTTGGTTCTCTTTTTCTACACAAAATGGTGTGTTACATATAATTCAGGGAGAATCAGAACTGAGGTCAAGTAGGTTAAATTATCTTATCTAGATTTGGGGAAGGTAATATTAGTGTTCGATTTTATTCTGGAGTGAGAAACCATGAGTGATGATCTCCCTCTAGTGGTCATCAATCTTCTTGGAATTTTTCCTTCTGACTTCGATGGTTAACCATCATTAAGGTGTGAAGAGTTTTCTATTGATTTAGTTCATGGTACTAAACTAGTATCTATTCCTTCTTAGTACATGGAACTATCTAAGATGATAGAGCTGAAGATTTAGTTGGATGATCTTTTAGAGAAAGGATTTATATGCCTAGGAATTTCACCTTTGGGCACCAATTCTCATCAATAAGAAATATTATGGTTTGATTTGACTTTGTGTTTATTACCAAAAAATCAATCAAGTTATAAAAAATAAAAAGTTTCTATTTCAACGGATTTATGGTCTATTTGACCAATTAAATAGGGATAATAGTTTTGAAAGATTGATCATTAATCCAGTTAGAATTAGTTGAGAATGAAATAATAAATCATTTGTGGTTGTTTTTGTGGATTGAATCCTTATTTACTTTAAATTTATGAAGGATAATGTGTGTCATTTGAGAGAAGTTCTAAAGTTTTTGAGAAATCTCTGACTTTATTCCAAGACATTGAAATGTGATTTCGGGATTCAGGAAGCAAAGTTCTTGGGTCACGGGGTGTCAAAACAAGGTATATCATTTTATCCGGATAAGCTGAAGACTATTATGACATGGGAACAACCCTAAAATATTATCAAAATTTCAGAGATTATCTGGTTTAGTTAGCTATTATCTTTATTTTGTAAAGGACTTCTCAAAGTTGGATTCTCAGATGACTACTCAAACTCATAATGGAGTAAATTTTACCTGGGCTGTAAATTTTCATAATTAATCTATTGACCTAAAAAATATTTTGATTAATTCACCGACATTGACTCTTCCATAGGGCGAGTAGAGCTATTTAGTCTTCTGTGATGCATCAGGTTTTGGTTTGAGCAATGTTCTCAAGTAGGGTGACCACGTTGTTTTTTATGGATATCGATAACTTATACCACACAAGAAGTGTTATCTGACCCATGAACTTGATCTTAGAGTTGTGATTTTATTCACTTAATAGTTTGAAACGTTACCTTTTAGGAAAAAGTTTTTCTATTTTTCTGACTACAAGATTTTGAGTTATATCTTCACTGAAGAATAATTGAAAAATTCTTTATAGGAGTTGGGAAGAGTACCTATAATCTTTTTATTATGAAATCCCCTATACCCCGGGGAAAGGGAATTCCATTTCAAAAGATTTGAGAAGGAATCTTCCAACTGAGGCTATAAAAGATTCATCAGGAGAGTGAAACTTGATGGATATTTTTGAAAAGTTGTATATTGGAGTTCTAAAATCTAGGGATTAGGTATCCTTGTAAGTTTTTAGTTAACTCCTTTTCTTATCTAGTTGATTCTTAAGGAATAAAATCTTTATTATGAGTTATATAAAATTAAGGACTCTCTTTATAGTGGGGAGAATGTTACTGATTATTTGTTCTCCACAACATACATTCTATTTTGTTGAAATCATTTTTTTTGTACAATTTTCATTTATAAAATCTATGATGGGGGATTTCCATAATTCCTAGTAGGAAGTGCACCCAGGAACCATGAATATGTTCTACAACATACAGAGACAATTCTAGTGTCCAGGTATGAGGTGGAGAATTGCTGATTTTGCCTCTCAGTATTATACATTCCAACCGATCAATGTTGGGCACCAGAGACATTTGGTTTTTCTTCAACCACTTCCAATTCAGACCTAAAAGTGGGATGTGATCTCAATGTACTTTTTGGTTGGGTTGTCACATACCAATAGAAAGAAGAATGTGATATTAGTAGGGATTTATAGACTTACCAAATCATCTCACTTTATACCCATTCATGAAACAAGAAAAGTCGACAATATATGAAATATATATATAAAATAGATTGTTCATTTTCATGGAGTTACATCGGTGATAGTCGCTGATAGAGGTCCCCAATTTACTTATCACTTTTGGATATGCCTTCAAGAGGCATTATAATCTAGAGTTTGTTTGAGTATGGCATACCATCCACAGTTGGATGGACAAATAGAAAAAGCTATACTGATTCTTTAGGATATGTTTTTAACCTATGTCTATTATTTTTTTGGATTTTGGGGTTAAAATCTTGGTATGGTTCAGTTTTACTATAACATTAATTTCTAGTCCTGGATTATAATGGGTCATTTTGAGGCCTTGTATACCTGACTTTCAAATCTCTATTGGGTTGGTCAGATATCAGTGAATGTTTATGGGTTGCACTGAGCATGGTTCAAGAGGTAGCAAAAAGTATTTAGCAGATTCAACATATAATTTTGATGGAAAAAGTTGTTATAAATCTTATGTTGATCTATTCTATAGACCGCTAGAGTTTTCTTTCAGTGATCAGGTGTTCTTGAAAGTTTCACCTCTTTTGGGTCATCAAAGACTTGGGAGGCACAAAAAGATTGTTCATTGTTTTGTGGGACATTTTCATATTGTTGAGCTAGTGGGGAAGGTGGATATTTAGCACTTCAATAATAGATGAATTCAATACATATTTTTTTCATGTTTCATAACTACAAAAGTATCTTTCTGGTCCTTCTAATGTTGTCAGCTAGAGTGATGTCGATGTTGAGCCTGATTTATCCAAGACTAAGTATCTAGTCAGGATAGTTGATTCTAAAACCGAGTTACTTTGTGGGGGGTGATACATTTGGTTCAAGTGATATGTCATCATGGTTCTGATACTCTTGATACATGGGAGAGCAAGGTTCTAATGAGAGATCAATTTCCTCATCTTTTTGGCATGGAATATTCTTAATATTATTTCTTAGTAGAGAAAGTTTCTCTAGTTCGGAGGTTATAACTACCTATTAATATTTTCAAGAACTCCTAAACCCCTATTTTTTATTCATTATTTTGGTTGGGTTTTGTTTAGGAATGTTTTAGGATAAAATTTGAAAATTTTATAAATTTATATGTTGTCTATGGTTGGTGCATGGTTTTACCAAACTGTGTGTCCTCCCAGTGAAAACCATAAAAACCCAAATAGAGTAGTTTTTAACAGAAAACCCACAATTTGAAAAATTATGTTCCCATATTGTATAAATTGTGCACCTTAGAATATGGGCATAGAGTTAGGGTGCAAGGGTTGTCTAATTGTGTGGCCCTTGCTAGCTAACAGTGCGCAAGGAATTATTTTATTCCAAACAATGTTTAAAATTACCAAACCCCTTTATTTTACCTCCCAATCACACCTAAATACACATATCAAAATTTCCTAGGTTAAAAAGGATCTCAAGAACCATTTTTGTCTCCTATAAACACCTTTCTAGGTGGATCAAAGTGTGGTGAATCATGTTTGATCTTCTTTGAGTATGTGAATCTTCCCCTCTTGGTCTCTCATGTTCTCTTTCTCTCTCCTCCTTAGGGTTGGTAGATGTCTATGTTGTTACAGGATCTAACTCGAATTTTTTTTATCTTGAATCCAGGTTTTATTCTCAAATTTCCATTATGAAGGTTCTTCATTGGTGTTTCCCATTTCAGGTGTTGTGAGATGTGATCTCCTTGTTTCAGTTGGTGGTTCCATTTAAGATTCACCAATTTATTTAACCCTAAATTTATTTATTTAAATTGTGAAAAAAAATTCATTTTGGCTTGTGATTGGGATTTTATTTATCATGAAAATTGGGGAAACCCCCAAAATCCAATGAATTAGCGTGTGATTGTGGAATTTGATGGAAATTTTTGAAATTAAATTGCGAAATTGGAATGTGAAATTGATTTTAAATTTTTATTTGAGAAAAATGGATTAAATTGTATTGATAATAAGTTGTTTGGTTTTAACCTAGAATAATTCATAAATTGATTAAAACCACATGTTTTTTTTTAAATAGAAATTAGCATATGGAAATGTTAAATAGACTAATTTTATTTTTAATAGTTTTGAAATAAATTTCCTAGAAATGAATGTTGTTTGAAAATATGAAATTTTATATAGTTAGTGATTTATTTGGGAAAAATATTCTAGGTTGGAATTTTCCAAGCATTGGATTAATTATTTACATCTCTAACATAAACTTATTGTCAAATCTTATCCCTAGTAGGATTTTGGTTAGTCACCCTAGGCTAGTGTCGGAGTAATGTGTGTGCACATTTTCATTATCACTATATGAGTGTGTGAGGATCCAAAAACACATATATACCATTGTTTGTAAAAAAATTACATATTCCTTGTGAATCTATATAAACTATTTTATATAAAATTCTTATTAATCCATTCTTAGAAATAGTCCCATCTATAGAAATATAAATAATGATTTGTTTTAAATATGATTTTTCAATTCCATGTCTATTTATTTAAAATTTAAATATTTATTTGGTTAATTAATATGGATCCATTTTTTGGAATACTTAGAGAGACCCTATCGATCTTTTACCTCACACCCTACCAATTCCATTGGGTGTTTGTAGATTTTTTTCTTCTAGTTTTATAAAATGGTGAAGCACTTTTTGGAGGTTGTTCTTGTTTTTTATCCTTGGGTGTTTGATAGCTGTGTCCATTGGGACTTGGGTTGTTTATCCTATTTTATAGTACCTTTATATTTTACTTTATGATTATATACATATTTTGATTCTGTTATTGTTCTACCTGTGGAGTTTAATTTTTTTCATACTAACATGTATCTATTTCTTCTACTGTTTATGTTGAAAAACTATTCCCATATTTATCTTGTGTGATACCGAGTGATTTTCTTGAATGGTTGGGATTGCGAATACCCTTCGATCTATGTCAGTGTCGGATCAGGTATCAGGGTACCATGGTATCTAGGAAGGTTCACGATAGCATGGGTTACTTGTTTACATGTGGCCTTTTTCATAAGTTGACTATTTATTGTTACTAATGATCATTATATATATTTTTATACGTTTTATTATAGTTTTACTCTAAACAGTGGGTATAGTCTCCGAAATTCATCTATGTAGACTCGTGCTTCTAGTATGTGCCTCTCACGTATGGGGAGGCATGCTTGAGGTCATTTGTAAATCCTTCTCAGGGAAACAATTCTATGGATACCTGGTCAGGTTGTTATAAATTTGAATCATAGCTGGTTTCTTTTTTCTTAGTATCTAGGGTAGGGTATATTAGAGACTAGAATCTTATCATGAATTGTTAAGAAGGTCATTCCTCTGTGCCTAAATCCCCACATACGAGTGAAAATGAATGTTTTCTAGGGTGGGAATTTTATTTTCTTCATTTTTCTTTTAAATATGGTTGATATTTACACCGTGAGTGGTGCAATTTGATGTGATGTTATTGATTTATGAGGTTCTATCTATTTTACTGGTATAGAAAGAGAGGGTATGTGTGTTCATGAATCACAATAGGCACATAGGATTGATAGGTAATCTGTGTATTGCATGTGATTGATAGTTACTTTGGATTCATATATTGGTAGAGTATTCTTTCTGATTTTGGTTTATGGCTATTCATATTCTTAAAATTTTTATTAATGATTTTTTTATGTGGACTTGAATAAAGTTGGGCTCTTTTGAAATGTGGGTTAATAAATGTGTTTTGGAAAGTGTAAATATTCAAGCCTTAAAAATGGAATGTTTTCAAATGTGATTTATTTTGGTTTTAAAATGATAAAGTTTTAATTAAAAAAGTTAGAAGGAAATGATGGAACCTTGGGACTTGGAAAACGAGTACCATTTATGTTGTTTACCTGGCCTTTGTTGGGGTGGTTTGGGCAGTGAGAGTGCCTTAGTTTTGAGACCCTATCTTATAAGATATGAGGCCTTGAAGAGACCAGATGTTCCAGATAATGTAATTTTTATTGTTGTGACTTCAATTAGGTTATGAACTTCAGGTATTGAGAGGTCTTATGTTAATATTTATGTGGTGACCCTTGTGGTATGGGACCATGAAAGGAGTGTTTTGGACCCAATAGTGGGTTTTTGGATCATAGTGTTGATGTGTGGGCATGTATATTTGGTGTGGGGCCTAAAGTAAATGGTATCCTGGTGTGTTAGACTCATTTTGTTTCATAACAGGGGTAAGAGTGCTGCTCGTGAGAATCGATTTGTAGGAGTCTTGTTATGTACGTCTTAGAGGGAGATTTAATATCCTTTTCTATAAATAACTCTAGTTTAGGGATTTGGTGTCTTTTGACCTTTGATGGTGACCTTCATGATGGTTCGGTTGGGTTACTAATGATTTTGGGTTCATTTGACACAGATGGAAATTTTCGAAATTAATAGCGATGCATGAATGGTGATCCTTGTGTGGGGTCTACCCGTAAGGATAGATAGTAAATTCAATTATTTAAGAGAATTCAACATGATTTTGTTCATGCCTCTAGGGTTTTTGGAAATCTAGGGTAACCACAGGGAGGTTAGCCTGGTTTTGTAGGTTCCTTGTAATGTGTATCATGGGTGGGTGCTTCAAATATTTAATCAATGAATAGTCAGTGCCATCAAATTTTTGTATAGTGAATGTTTATTCTTTAGTTTCATTCTTAGGGAAGCACCTAAGTGTTTTCAGTTGGTTATAATGCTGTCTTAGGAAGGGATTAAATCATTTTAGTCTTTAATCATGATATTTTGGAAATGTTCAAGGAGGGGATCAATATTATCTATAGATGAAAATTTTGATATGAAGGTGACACCTGGGTGGAGGGGTGGTCATGTGGTTGGGCTGGGTTGTGAGGAAGGTTGGTTTTTTGAATGGAAACATTGAGGGTGCCTCAAGTCCAAGGAGTATGATGGTCTAGGAGTCATGTCTTTTTGTATGAGTGGGTGTTTGGGCCAAGTTCCATTTATGTATGTCCCTTTGGATATAGAGTCGAGTTCTGTGAATTATAACAAAATAGTGTGTGAACATGAGGGTTTTTATGAGGTCCGGAAGTTGAGAACATGATACAGATGAGTGATACTATTTTGGATAAGGGAATAGGTGGATCAAGAATAAACACATGTTGTTTCTTTGAGAAAAAATTGGGAATATCTTGTTACGCAAGAGACGAGTTGATTTTTGAATATGTGGTGGTTACTTTTTTCAGTGATATGTTGGTGTACTTCCAAACTCAAGATGATCATTCCTAATACCTTAACATCATATGCGGTACACCAAGAGATCATTGCCTATACTAAAATATAGTTAAGGATTTCTTCTGATTTGATGAAGGGACTTCTTAAAGGTTTAACCCTTGTATAAAGTTAAATGTGTTCCATGGTGGTTTCGATATCTTGAGAAAAGCAATTTCAACAATACTCTAAAGGTAGGAAATGACGTGTTAGTCATGGGAGTGTGACTCTCATGTTGTTAGGTTTGTATATATGTGGATAATATTTTGGGTTGTATGTGGTGGCATTTGGCTGCCAATAAGTAACATATGTAGAACATGATTGGATGCCTTGGGAAGGCCTGGTGGGCCTTAGATGTGATGGTTGATTCAGTCGAGCATTGTATTTTGGCCTAGTATGGTTCTAAAAGAAATTTTATTATTTATGTTAGAGATGTTTCAATTGGTGTGGTAGAGCACAATGATGTCTTGGGAAGTGGAGTATTCTTTGATGGTGGAATTCACTATCAGTTGGGGATAGAATCTAGTTTGTATTTCATATGATTGTGATATTCCTTAATTGAGAAGGTATCATGTCTAGGAAAATATTCAATGTATCAATGGTGGGATTTATGTGTTTCTAAATTGATTCATTTGAGGATGTTCCAACATAATACTGTAAAATAGAATGAAGGCGATGAGTTGTAAACCACCTTCATTTAATATTTGGAATGAAAAGTACGTTTCAGGAATGAAATCATGCTTTGAGAAAAATTCAAGGTGTCTTTAGTTTATGAATGGATGGTGGAGGTGCATCCATTTGTGGTGGTTTCAATAGAAAGGATGGGTGCTGATTTTTGATGGTGTTCTCATGGATTTTGGGGCATGGTGAGTTGGGAAACACATAAACTTTGTTATGGAAGTTGAGTTTGAGGTTCTAGTGGTTTTTATGGTGATGGGAGTGTCAAAAATCAAAATATAGTGGTGGTGAGCTAAATAATATAGAGGGGAAAACCAGAGTTGGAAAGTGTTCCGTTGATGATGTGATCAGTGTTACGAGTTAGATTGGGATTGGGTAAGTTCCATCTTGGTTTTCGGTATTAAAAAGTGTGTTAGATCGAATTTTTATGGGTTAAGGTATCCCAGTGTAATGTTGTTCCTTAGTTGTGTTTTGAGAGTTATGTTATCAATGAGGTAATTGATCCTTGGATTATTGACCAACACAGGTTAGGGGGTGTGTTGGATTAATTTTATGCTCATTTGGTTTAATCTAAGTGAGTTGGACGACTTGAGAGTTGTGGAAGGAAATAGACTAAGGGTATACCAATTGGATCTCCAAGGATGGTTTAGTTATCTTTTGGTGTTTTCTTGTGTTGAATATTTAGTGGTATTAACCTGAATCTACCACATGGTTCATATGATTGGTATTAATGAGGATTAGAAGATCTTGATGCATCCCTTAAGGAGAATCAGTCACATGTTATGGGTCAATGCCATAAAATTATTCTAGGTTGGACTGTTTCCTTCGTCCAACTGTTGTGACTTCATTTGCATGTTTAGGAAAAAACTGAGAGGATGGATGTTGGTGATTAGGCCACATGTGTTGACCATTTTTCTCACAAGCTTAGTGATTCTTGGGTGTATAGCTTGAGGATGAACATTTATAAGGTGAGGTGGTTGTAAGATTGTAACTTTTCATGGAGGACTTTTATTGTATAAATTCTGGTCTAAATCCATTAAAATGGCCAATGAAGTGTTTTTTAAGAATATCATGAGCCTTCGTGTGCCTTGGGGGTTCAAAATTCAAAAGTGTAGAAAAAGAGGATGTCCAATGAAAGTTGCATGTTTGATGCATAGTTAGTGATAAATGTGCACCAAAACTATGCAACCTGGAGAGGGGTGGTGCATGGTTGGTAAAATCATTCATTAAGGGGGAACAGTCCATGTGGGGTTATACATATCCATCATATACTTCCACTACATGTCTTTACAAAAAATATGGACTCCCTAAGAGACTGTGTGACATAGTACCACTTTGGAAAGAGGGTGGTGCACAGTTAGCACATGGTTTGGCCAACCGCGTGGCCAAACCATTCTCCCTATTAATAAATGGGTTTTATCCCATTTACCCCCATTGTATTTTTGAATCCTCAGCTAAATTTTCTCCCATTTTACCCTATATCAATATGGTTTATGAGAAATTCTACCCCAATCTTCCAAGTGGCGATTCTCCTTCTATTTTTTGTCATTTTGAGTGTCTTAGGGTGTGAATTGAAGATCTGAGTGTGTATAACACTCCTATTTTATCTATTTTATATATTACGGTTTGTGGAATAACTATTATCCTTTAAAATAACTAAAAAATAACTTCTATTGAAGATTCCAATTTGGGGATTTAAAGGGTGTTCGAGATCAAATCAAAGGTTGAGATTAGGAGAGCGTTTGTCTACATGCATGAGGTAGGTGGTCTATATGATTTTCCTATAGTCTCATTATTTTATAAGTGTATGTGGCTATGATAATGTACTTAATTGTTTTGCTTTCATTTATTTGGTTGAGGAAAGTATTTTGGGATATAAATTGAGGTGTGAGACCCCTAATGGACCCCATTGGGTCCATTAAAGATTATATATCGGACTGAGGTCTACCCATGGGCTATGCAAAAACCTAGTGAATGGTGAAATGATTTGGTAAAATTTGAGATAGGGTAATCATGAATGTGAATGGGTTCTGAATTGTTTTTTGGTATGTGGGTATGGTTAATGGTTAATTAAAATGTTTATATTTTGGATTTTTTGAAATTGCAAGGAGGATTTTTGAATGGTTTTAATGATGCGGTTTCGATTTTGATATAGTTATGGTTTTCAATGAGAAAATGATGTTTTTAATGAAGGTAATGTTTTAAAAGGATGTTTTGATCAAATATGTAAAAAATGGGGTTTTATTGTATTATAAATCATTTGTAAATTATTTTTTTAGTTTTAAAATTGTCAAATTTCATTGGCGGTTTCTTTTAATGAATCGAAGGGAATTAATGTCCAATGGCCATGTTTTGAAGTTTATTAGAAATTACATTGTTTAAGGGTAGTTTTGAAATTTTTTAATGAAGTCAACGGCATTGTTAAGGATCTAAAAATATTTTAAGTGTTGTTTTGTGGAATTATAGGAAGTGGTTGTGGCTCATTGAGACATGATAGTTTTAAAGTTCTATCGAGAACTTGCTAAATAAATAATGATTTACGGTAATGGTTTTATGATATATTAATTTAAAATAATGGAAATTATTGGTAATGGAATTGTGGGGGTGGTTATAAAGGATGTTTCGAGCCCTGTTTTGATTCACGGACCGTTGATCCATATTCAAAGACCTATGAATAATGGTTTTGGATGATTGAATGATGATCCAACCACCGGTTTTGGGTGGGCTAGACTAATGGTCCAAGAACACTGGTGCACCATAGTTATTCAAGGTTAGGACTAATTCTATTGAACCCAAGGTTATGGACCTGGAATTCCATATCAAGGTTGGGATGGTCAGGCATGATGTTCTAAGTCTTGGTTGGAACCATGGACTGAGATCTATTTTTATTAACTTGTGACTTAAATTTTGGGATGGTAAAACATGGTGTTCTGAGTCCTAGTTGAATTCATGAACCGATGATCCATGTTTTTTGACTTGTGACCTAGTGGTTGGGATGACCAAACATGACATATTGAATACTAGTTGGATTCATGGACTAAGGCACTTTTATATACAACATGTTAACCCTATGATATATGGTATTGGTGCCCAATCTTATTCCCTTTGGTATATTATATTAATGTAATAGATAAATGAATTCCCTTTTTAAATAAAATGATAGATACAAATGGTGACAATATTAAGTGACATAAAGAATGTAAATGGATAATTAATCAATGTTTAAAAGTAAAAATTCCTTTTACTTGATTTTTATTTATTTATTGTACCTTTGATTATCAGTAAACAATATTATAAAGACTAGAAAGTGCTCTAGAAACCGTTGGTCGTGGCCAACTGAGTTGTACTCACACCGTTCTCAGGCCGCTATGGCAATTGGGTACCTGATAATATTCTACTTGTTTTTAATAATATGTTCAGGATAGAGACCAGGTGTTTGGTTTATACAGTGGATGATGATTTAGAGTAGGAAATTTCATGATTGGTTTAGGAATTGGGACTATGTTCATGATATTTAATGGTTTTATTATTTGTGATTTTATTTGTATGTCTACCTGACCTGTAGTGTATTAATCATATTGTTATTGTATGTGTTACTTGGTTACTTATAGACTTTGTCATACATTTTACATCTATTGTTCCTAATGGTAATTACATTTTTTTTATTATTTCTTCAATGGTTTTACTCTAACCAGTGGGTATATTCTCCCCAATTCATCTCTATTGACTCGCACTGCTAGTCAGCCATCTCTAGTGTATAGTGAGGCATGCCTAAGGTTATGTGGTGACCCAGCTTAGGCTTCTGGTTCTATGGCTACTAAAATATGAAATTACAATTATTCATTTTATCATTGTGATTATATGGTATTCTTAATCTAAAAATTAAAGATGCGATATAAATATGAAAATTCAACTATTGTATGAAGAGATAGATACACACATACATACGAACAGTCTAATAACACAAAGGATGAATATGTATACATATAAGAAATATCATACAACACTTGAATGTTTTTATTACATGTTTATCTATTCTAATATAATAAAATCCAGTAATATTCCTCGAATATCATCATCTTCTCTTGATGTGTCATTTTCTGTTGTTAGTTGCACCTTTCAATAGTGTAATGTAATGATTCGTTAAATCAAATTCATCTCTATTTCAACTTCACTAATTTTTATTGAGTGTGCTGATGATGTGGTTATTCTTAGAAAAGGAATATCCTTGTTAAAATCTATTGTACCTTTGTATCAATTTATAAATACTTTTACTTAACTTGAAACCCTTAAAAAAGGCTTGTCATGCTAAAAAATACCAAACTAATGGATTATAGTGTTCATGGAGTGGACAAGGTGACTTTGGATCCCCAAACCACTATAAATATCCTATGTTAAATCTATATCCTATAAGATTTTTATTTCCACTTCTTGTATCTGTTATGTAAAATATTGAATCCTTCATACCTTGAAAAGGGTGGTTTTTAAAAGTGAAGAAAATTTTGAAGAACTCAATTCACCCCTCTCTTGAGTTTTCAGTTATCCATTCTCTATGAAAACATTTATCTCACTTAATAATGGTTCATAATGAGCTTATGAATTTACTAAATAATATCCCTCAAGATTTTTGACCCACGTTTGCATCAAGGACAATTTTCATGTACTAAGTGACGATAAATTCTAGCACAATGCACCATTTTAGAGGTTATTACCCATATGTTCCTTTGTGATAGAGCCATATACACTAATTTTATCCAAACATGGATATATTTTATTGGAAGAAACTTAATTTATTATTTAATAAAATTTAGGGATATTTTCATTTGTTTATCCTTATCCCTAAGGATTTCACTAGATCTTTTTAATCGTAATCCCAAAAATAACTAAACATCATCTGATACCAACTATGTCAACCCATATTTTTAATAAACTTTATTTCATGATTTATTACATATAGGTACACATAAAACAATACCAAAATATCATAAAGGCTAGTGTATTTAAGAAATTTGGTATATATCATATAAACATGAAACCTGGGTACAACTATATTATTGTAAACTTCCTTTACATGCACCTAAAACTTCATCCTTATTCTAAAATTTCATGAGATAACCTAGGGAATATGAATAGAAGGTTGGGTGGGTTTATTTAGCAAAATAAAATGGAATTATTTATTAATTTCCAATATTATCTTTTGGACTCTTTACGATAATGTAATCAAAATCAAAAGTACTTACATGGTTTTCTTCCTATAATTTTTTCAAAAGTGGAATTTTTCCATTATTTTACATGTTTGAGAACAAATATCAATAAAATAACACATTTTGTGATGTGTAAGTGTTTTGTGTTTGTAAATAATTGATTCTCGTACCTTAAAATATAATATAGGTTTGGGAGGAATCATTAAGGGTTTATAAATAGAATAAAATAATCTCAAAAACCCATTATATTATAGGGGAAATATGAATTTGGTCTTAGGTACCTTTTATGGCATATATTACATTACTTTTGGGTCATTATGATTTCATAATACACAAAATATATTTGTAGTGTATTTAATTTTGACCCAAAAATATAAGTATCTCTAAAAATTATGAAAAATAATTGTTAACTAGTTTTGACATTATGATTTCAGAAATAAAATTTATTTAATCCAAAAAAATCTATTAGTATGACAATTTATACTTTAAAATTATAAAACTACATTTATTAAAAAAATGTTTTTTAAGAATAATATTTTTTTACCCTTATAAAAAAATTTTTGGACTTCATAAAATTATTTTATCATTTATATTTAATAAATATTATTTAATAATATTATTTAATTAAAATATAATTCATTTAAAAATTTATTGAATTTTTCAAATTGAGTATTTTGATTAAATTATATATTTTCCAAAAATACACATTGTATTTTATAGCATAAAAATATAATTTTTATAAAATTAATTATTTAATCATTATAAAGTAGTAATAAAATATAGATATGATTATTATTTGGTAAAACTATAAAAATTCATACTATTAGGGTTTAGATTCACAGCCCTTTGTTACAGCATCGAACGCCCTTTGGGGAAGGGGGATGATGGTGATATTTTCTTAAGGTGGTTTGGTGTGCATGGTTATGGTATTGATCTCGTTTTTCTTAAAATTCTCTGAGAATTGGTTTTTCTTATGTTTTAGTTGTTGAATCTCAATAAGGTTTTGGTCAAGGGAAAAGATCCAGGATGTTATCTCCCTCGAAGATTATGATAATGGGCTTGATAGGGTACTCCTACTGGTCTAGGTGACCCATTCTATCATATGTATCAATTGGAATTTCACTATTGAAAAAAAAATCTTATGCCAACATTTCAAAACCATTAGTATAGGATAGATAACCGTTGGCTTTAGTGTCTCTGGTAAAGTCATATTCCAACAGTTCTTAGTGAACCATTGGTATAGGGTTGTCTAAAATTCACTTTAGTCAATAGTACATAGTGAACCATTGGGGAAACCATACACTAATGGTTTACTGTGAACTACTAGATAAATTCTATACCAATGATTATAAAACCATTGGTATAACCCCCCCCCCCCCCTCTAATTTCCATCGTAAGCATTAACCCCACCCCAACCACAAAAAAAACAAAACCAATAGCAAATATAATAAAAATATAAACTATAGTGAATATAAAAAAGAACATATATCAAAACAGAACCTACGAAAAAATATAACATGAAATAAAAAAACAGAACCTACAATATTCATTCAAAACATCACATATATTCATTTAGAATAAAAAATCAAACCTCAAATTTCATAATTATCAGTCAAAAATAAAAAGGAACAACCTTTCCATTGTCATCATCACTATCATCACCATAATCCTTTGGCTTATCCTCGTCCTCAGCATCATCCTCATCCTTGACCTCATCCTCACCCTCAGCCTCATCCTCATCCTCACCCTCGGCCTCATCCTTTCCATCATTTTCACCCTCTTCCTCGTCATCATCCTCTCCATCTCCATTACCAGTAATAATGTCATCTCTACCACCACAAGGACTATTTACCATTTTAATATATAATGTAAAAATCATCAACATATATACATCAAAAACTATGATAGTCTCTATTGGAATTGATGGGAATAAAAAATTTACCAGTTTCATAAATTTTTCATTTGTCTTTTGATTCCGTTCTTCCATCTATGTGGACCTTTCTTCAGCATTTTCTTATTTAGCCTCAGCATGTGTTGCTTGTGAATTATCTTTATTAAAGTTTTTTCTACCATAACTGGCACCAGAAGTGGGCCAATACCTCATTGGGACAATATTATTACCAAGTTGACATTGTACTATTTTATGGTACCCATCTCCCAAAACATGATGGTAGTGATCATTTGGCCCAAATTTGTCATCTTACAAGGAATAAAGGGCCACCAAAGAAAGGTAATTAAAAATATTAATTGACTAATAAGTTAGAAAAATTATATAAAAGTTTTAAATAAAAAAATTAAAGCATAAAATCTTATGTAGTATTGTTTCGTTAATCGTGCTTCCAATTTTTCCTTTGTTCTTGAGATAAACATTTTTTCTTGAGGAAAATATCCTTAAATATTTAAACCCACCCACTGAAATTACATTGATTATAGGAAACCATAATTTAAAATTAGTTAATAATAATTAATTATATAACAAAAATCAAATGGATATTTATTTTTAATGATACTGAAAAGAAAAACATATGGTATATTAATTATAACTAAGTATTAATGAATGGGTTATTTATAGATATAACATATATATAAGTGAAAACTTCATCACAGTAATCAATAATAAGTTTGTTATATTATCACTATAATTAATTATAAGATGAAGAAGTATTACTATGACATAAAGTAATATTAATTAATGGGTTATCAACACTTTAATCATGACAAAAATAATGGGTTTTCATGGTTTTTTTCTTCTAGTTTTTATATAAATTCAGTTTAATTTGATTCAATTTAGGTTATTATAGTACAGTTAAATTGTAATCAAGTTTGGTTAGGACATATTAATTCATGTTTACTATGTTTGATTTAGTCTAATTTGATTCATTTCAATTCAGTTCTATTTAGTTAGGTTTTGTTTGGTTGTGGGGGGTTCCGGCCAGTTCAATTAATTATTGATTTATTTAATTCTATTTTTTAGTTTGGCATAGTTTTATTAAGATCTATTACTTTTCATTTTATTTATTTCATTATATTATAGTTCTTCTTGTTTGAATCTATTTAATTTAGTCTTATTGGGCTAATTGATTTTGGTTTAGTTAGATCCAAATTCATTTCCATCAAATTAGGTTGGTTCAAGCTGATCAAATTCAACTAAATTTAATTTAGTATAGACCATGTAGGGATAATTTTTGTAGGTACAATAAAATTTGGTTTTATTATGATTTTTTTACTTTATTTATATTAAATTTATTTTAGTTTAATATTGTTCTATTTGGTTCATTCCTGGTTCGGTCTATTTAGGCTATGTTAGTTTGATTTGATTCAATTCAATTCAACTTTATTTGGTTAGATTTTAGATTTTTAAATTCTATTCTATAAAATCAAATTTTATTTATTTATTTATATATAGATTTATTCAATTATATATAATTTGGTCATTATGGTTTGTTTCTATAATATTTATTTCTGTTCAGTTTATGTTGGTTTTAGTCTTTTCAAATCAAATATATTACTTTATAGTCAATTGTGTTTGGTTTATCTCTACTTAAATTGGTGTATACATGTTTATTTGGATCAATTTTATTTCAGTATTCCTAGTCTAGATTAGTTTTTTTAGTTATTTTAGATTGGGTTTCATTCAATTAAACATTATTTAGGACTAGTTGATTTGGTTTGATTCCAATAGGTGTCATTCAATTGTATTTATGATAAGTAATGTAAAATAAATTTGGCTTAAATCTAATTTATTTATCTAGATTTGATTTAATTATATTTATTTTAGTTTACTGTGTTTTAGGATGAGTTGGATAAGTTTAGGTTAATGCAGTTTCATTATTTATTGTTTTATATGGATTAATTCTATTCATTTATCATTGGTTTAATTTAGTTTGATTCAATTTGATTTAGTTTAGATAAAAAAAGTGTTTGATTGATTATGTTTCTATAATTTCATTCAATTTGACATTGTTAAACTTGAATAAAGTGGAAATTTTTTATTTTAGTTTGAATTAGTTCATATTGGTTTGGTTTAATTTTTATTGGTGTAGATAAGGTATTTTCAGTAATATTCGATTTTTGGTCAGGTTATCTTAGTTTGATTTAGGTCATGTAATACCAATAAAATTTTGTTCTATTAATTTTTATTTATTTAATTTGATTTTAGTTCAATTCCATTCAGTTTGGTTTAGGTTAAGTTTAGTTTTTTTGTTTTGACTTGATTCAGTAAGGGGTAGTTTGGTTTAGGTTATTTCTAGTTGATTCCATTTGGTCAGGGGTTGTTTATTTCAGCATCAACATCATCCTAAAGAAAAATTATAAAGGAGTTTTGTATCTGCTTCCTCTTAGGGATCGACATCATAATTCTCCCCAAAGTGTGGATTTATTTCGTAGAAACCTTTTTTTTCTTCTTGATGATTCCTATTTTTTCAATAATACAAAAAGAAGGTATAAATTAAAATCATTCTAATTTTCAATTTAAAATATAAAATATGATGAACCTAGAACTCGTAACTCTTCCAATGAGTAATCATTTCCCAATAATATTTTTTTGGATAGTCATTCATGATAGGTGTGGCCTCTAAATTCTGGCCAACTCTAGCATGATATCAACTATACAACTCCTGCTAATATACTCTCCACAGATCACCTAATTCCAAGAGCTGTGCTTTCCTCAAAGCCTCACCATTAGAAATATTAAAATGAATTTGGAATCGAAATATTAATTATTATAAATACAATAATAATATAACATCAAATCCAATTATTTTTTCACACATATTTGTGTCCAAGCATTGACTTTCACTTCATTAGGTAGGTATCTCCAGGGGAGTGGACAGACGGAAATGATATTGGAGTATTTAGAAAGAAACACAAAAATCTCATACATTACGTCCATTTTCCAATAATTTGGTTGTCTTTATTGTACCCCACCATCAGGTTCATGCGGCGATTCCAGACTAGACACATGTGTGTAAACCTAGACCACTTATTGGAAGATATAACTATTAATGAAGAAGAAATATTATATCAATACATATTATAATGAAAATAAAGTATAGTTAAAACAAATACCAGGGTTCTACAAATATACCTGAGGTAGCTTGATTGGTGGGAATCACTGGATCCCCATGCACTAATAGAATATCATCCTATATAGATGGAGTGGGTCCTAGTGTATACTCTGCAGAATCAAAATGTTTACAAATAGGATATGAAGAATAAAGACATTATAATCTCAAGGAGAAAGAATTAAAATGAATATAAGATTGTATAGATGGATTCGTAAATGAATAATAAGGATGGGGAGTAGGAATCATCACCTGATATGGGAAAGATATAAGAAGAGGCTCAAATGAAAATGCTGGGGAAAAATGAGTGGTCTAAATATTTTGGGTGTCTATAATGATACTGTGGGATTATAAGGTGTGGTAGATGGTACGTTAGGGGTAGTGACAAGGTCTGATTAGGTATGAAGAATAGATTCCCTAACTATAGTACCACCCCCCTCATATTTCCAACATGAGCACTGGAACCAGTAGGCTGGTTTGAGAATAAGTGGTGCCTTAGTGATGGATCCTGATTAGACATAAAAAATTAATCACATGAGATTATATACTATTAACATATATCATTGAAATAAAATACTCACAGTGGGTTATAAAGGAGGGATTCTCATCTCATTCATTCATTGATTATTGTCAAGATTCATTTTTCTTTAAATTTTCTCATTTTTTTCATTTTCTGTATATGAAAACAAATATGGAATTAGTTATAAATCCTTAAATAATGTGTAACCAAAATATTAAAGAATATGAGACAAGTCTTAATTATGGAACACCATTTTTTAAACCAAATACAGTATACAAAGTGATATGACAAAAACATTTTTTATCTAGTGGAAAGAATATCAAAACATAAGAAATTTCCTGGAAACAACAATACATTCAAATTAGTATGTTTATCATTGGTATGATATAATTTTCTTCTATTTTTAATTTCATCCAATTAAATTTTTTTCATATGATTTTGTTCATTCTAGTCAATTGATTGGGTATTTTTTCATTTTTATTTGTATTTGATCATTTGGATTATTGTTTGTCAATTAATTAGGTTATTTCTCCATTTTTTGTTATACCATTATTTTCATTAGTTTTTATTTTCATATCAATTAGTTTAATATTTTCAAATCAATTCATCTTTTTTAGTTACTATTTAATTATTTTAGTCATGTTTGGATTGATAGGTTTGAATATAGTTCAATTTCATATTAGAAAATGCAACTCAAAGAAAATTGAAACCAATAAATATTGAAGATGAATATGAATTTAAAGATGGATACAAAAATATTTGTAATGAATATTAAATAAATTTATATATCTCTAACCTTAATGACCCAAGTTGGGAAAAACCCAAATAACTGAGAACACATATAGATGATCTTGTATATTTACCACCACAACATCAGGTTCAAAATTAACTATGAAAATTGATGTATTAGAGTCATAATAAGTAATAAATGGATCAGGGACAATAGGAGTAGGGAATGTGTCAATTACATCATCACCATCACCAAAATATTTCTTTGGTATTACTTCAATAATGACACCAAATTCAGGTCACGGATGATCTATGACATAAAAAAATTGTTTCACCATTGATTCCAATTCATATGGTTCATCATTAGCAAGAGTGTGAGTCATGTCAATAAATCAAAATCCATAATCATCAATAAATTTTTCATGCATCATCATCGAATCAAACCACATTAATTTCATGATAGTGACTTGAGCACGAGAGTAATAATCCAATATTAGAATTTTCTCAACGACTCAAAAATAAGATGAATTTTCAAATCATGGTCTATTATCTGATGAATTGGCATAAAAATATATTATATCAGTTACCATAAAACCATAATGTTGTTTTATCATGTTTTTTTTCTTATTTAGTGGTAATAAAACTGTACCAATTGATCGAAATTTATTTGCATTCACAGACCACAGAATTTGGACCCAAAGCCAAATCTCTCATTTCCTAAGAGGCAAGGCCACTAGGAAAACTATATACTGGAAATACAAATGAATATTAAACTTAATTTTATACTGATTTTATTAATTTCTTATATCAATATGTATACCATCAATTTAAACCAAGAAGAAAACACTTTTCTATGAAATGTCTCTCTCAATATCTAAGATAAAGAATGATTCTTTCTATTTAAGGTTTTTTTATGTTACCTATGAAAAAATAAAAATAGTTTAACAAAAGTTTAAATTTATTTGAGATGACATAAGATATACATGTTAAATTTTCTTACTTTATATAGTCATTGAAGAAATCATAGTTAAAAGAATGTGTGATGTGCCATATCCCACTCTTCAAGGCTTAATATGGTAAATGTATATGATCCAGGAATACCCCCTATTAAGGGAAGTGATGGAAAACTGGTTGACCAATAAGGAATATCAAAGAATATACTCATCTTCTTCCAATTTTATTAGGTTTTACTAGAAACATTCTCCCTCTTTCTATATTTCATCTGACCCTTCCCAGATGAAATACTAAAATCTTGAAATTCATTAAGAATGTCTGTTCAAGACATATGGTGAGGTGGATTTTTAGTCTCCACGGTATTTTTAAATCTTCAATGATTATTAGAATATGTATGTTTCATTGGAAAGAATCATTCATGTCCCATAAAACTGAAAATATGATTATATTTTAGTCTTTTGGATTATAAATTATTCCTCAAAATATGACAAGATAGTTTCCCTTTGTGCTCCATCTAAACATCATTATATAAGATATAAAAACATTGATCTTCTAAATAAGTGAAACACACATATGAAATTTTTCTTCCAAACATGAACTAAATGTGTGCACAGCCACATTCAAAAGATGTTTAAAATCTTTTACTAAATATTACATTTATATATAAATATCATTATTAGGATCAGACAGTCTATATATGATTATAATCATGAATGTGAATGGTTTTTTCATACAAATCTCAAGTTGAAGGTTATAAATGTGTATGGAAACTATCCATGTGATGTACGGAGTAAGAATCTTTCCAGACATATTAAAACCATCACATGAAAGACCCAACCTAACATTATGAATGTCATATATGAAATTAGGATATCAGGCATCAAATCTCAGCAATGAAAATCCATCTATAGGGTGAACGAACTCATCATTATTCTTCTTTCTCTTGGTATCATTCCATTAAATTTTTATTGAAATTTCATCAAAAATGAATAGATTATGGAGTCTTGGGATCAATGGAAAAGGACACACTACTTTCTTTGGCACACAGGATAATATTCTATCATGTTTTTGCATCCATATATATGTCCCATATTTTATACATTCATTCTACCCAGCAGTTTCTTCCGAAAATATGCTAAAATATTTTGGGAAATCATGATTGTTTTTGAAACTCCAAGTTCCTCAAATAACTTCAATGCCATATTGTGGTTTTTGAGAATATCTCCATCATCTAGATGAAATTACTTTAAAAGGTAAGAATGAAATTGATGGTAGTATTATAAAGCCCATATATTTTTCCTATGAATCAATTGAATTAAAAATTCTTATTTTTACCACATTTTCGATATACTAGAGTCATGGAAACATCATACAATTTTTTCACTCTACCGACATCATAAACTTTATTAAATGCATCACGTGTGCTTGTGTTGAAGTCTTCTTAGGTCAACATCTCTTCCTACTTATGATGAAAAATATAACGAAACTAGTCATCTAACAAATTCTCTAATCCGATCCTCTCATTTTTATCATTAGCATTTTGAGATTGAATTTTCTCCCCATTGTGTTAACACATGCAGTAGTTTTTTTATAACCATATTATTTTATATAGTATATAACTTCTTCATTGTTCAACCATGGTATTCCAACATATCTATAAGATGTGAAGTGTATGTGATGACAATCTGAAGCATTTTCAAATGAAAAATATAAAAATATCTCTAACTTGTTTTGAAAACATATTTAAATACAATCGGTTTCATACATCTATCTTTTATCCATTATATATAAAAAATTTAATATTTCATTTCATAAAAGTAATTAAATAAGATATAAGTTTAATAAAAAAAATATATTTAATGAAACGAGAACTATTCAATTAATATGAAATGATAACTAACACACTATTATATATAATGATCATACTATAAAATACAAAAAAATACAATATATTTAACAAAATAATATAAATAGAAAACAATGATAATGACTTTAATTATATCAATGAGTAATAAATATATATAATACTACACAAACTTGTGTTTATAGTTAATGTGTTTATTTATTCTCTTATTCTATTAATTTTTTAACTAATGTCATACTTATTCAATAAATTCATATATACAACATTAATATTTCTTGATAACCAACTTATATTTTATTCAGATCTATTTTGGTCAGTTCTATTAATTTATGATTAATTTAGTTATGTTCAATATAGTTTGGTTGGTTTTAGTTTTTTTTATTTGGATTAGGTCAGTGCATGCCTATTAGGGTTTTATTAATAAATTTTCAAGTCAATTAATTTTTGATCATTTCTATATAATTTCTCTTAGTTAGGTTCAATTAAGTTAACTTTTTTATTTTAGTTCATCTTGACGCAGTTTAGTGTTTTTTAGGTCTTCTCATGTCTACTTGGGTCATATCAATTCATTTCAATTCAATTAATTTAATTTGGTCAAGTCGGTTTGATTATGATACAGATAGGATTTTTTAGTTTCATTAATTTTCATTTTGTAAAGGTTTGATAGGTTTGGTTCATTTATTTTCGATCCTAGTTAGGTCTGTTCGATATAACTTATTTTTCTTTGGTTATGATCAATTCATTTCAATTTAGTTAATTTATTGGGCCATAATAACAAGGAATAAATTGGGAGATTATTTAAAACATAGTGGATGTGATGGAAAATCAATTTATAAAGAAAAATCTCTCTAGGATAACTATGAGAAAACATTTGGGACACTGTCTAAATTTTTAGAGATCATTGTATTTCATAATTAATGATATTTATAATGAATGGTGACCCTCTTTAAAGATATTTGTTTAGTGTAAGGAATCAAATTTTTAGTATTGGTGATAAATGATTTCATAGTATGGTATTTTGATGATAAACATATTATAAATAAGGTGTATGTATTAAATATTTTATACACCATTGACAATGATATTTTTTATATGGTTTGTTTTTTAAGTTATCCATCTTGGAAAAGTCATTTTTTATTATATTGATTATAATTGACATTCATGGGACTCATATTGTTTTATATAGTCTACTATTTGAGTTTGAATTCCTATATTGATGAGTATTATGAAAATCTAGGCTATCATATAAGATATTATAGGATTACCATTTTATGGATATTTATTGAATATTAAGGCTTATACAATAATGTGAGTGGGATTTCCATATCGTTATACACTCTAATAGTTAAGACTATTCAAGGCCATTCCCTCTTAAAACACTCTCTAATATTTGAGGCCTGTATATTACACAATAGAATACCCCTTACAATTGATTTTATAATATTTAAGGATTACTCAATATGCTAACATGATTTACCATATTTATATATAATTATTATTTTTAACACAAAGGGTTATTTTATTTATCATTATAAAAATGTAAAATAATTTTCCACAACATCCTCAAGTTATATTTAATTTTAAAATATATAATAAAATATTTATCAAGCTAGTGTAGATGAGGTTGAGGTGTATAGTGTCTCTATTGGTTAGGGAATCGGGAAAAAACACCATATTGGTGGATGATTTCCCTAGATCCTAACTATGAATCATCCCCTATTAGCACTATATTTTCTATTAATAATTTCACAATAAAACAGAAATTGTAATAACATGTATGAAAAATAATATTATCAATATCTATCATGTATTATAGAATAATAAATATTAAATCTCTATTTAAATAATCATATAGAATATATATTTCATTAAATACATTGGAAATAATTATATAAAGACAATAATAGTCTATTATAAGTGACAATAACACCTAATAACTCACAAAACCTACTTAATTGGAAAAAACATGTTGTATAGTTCATCTATTTCCATAAACTCTAGAAAGATAACCCTCCCTAAGAAGATATAAAGTATTTGGAGCATGCCAATTTCATATTCAATAATAATAAAATGAAAATCATAATGGATGAGTGATTGTAGTGGATATGCAATAAAACTAAAAAAATGTAGATAAAAGGAAAAAACAAATTTGGGATAAGATATAACTCATTTTGAACTCACCAATTTTAATTGAAGATGAAAAATGACAACAACCAAGGATGGATCGTCAACTAGAAAGAAGAGGATCGGTCACCGACTAGGAAGAATATAAGTGCCCAGGTTGGTAAAAATGAAGATCAAATCTGGAATATAGAGGGAAGGTTGGTCATGTTCTATTTGAGGAAAACCTATTCAAATGGTTATTCTAAACCGTCTGTATAAGACCCCATATACTAATAGTTTCTTAAAACTATTGGTATAGAGGAGTTGGTATATGTAGTCTTTCTAGTAGTGTTTTTATAACCCTTAATATATATATTAATAGTATGATCACTGTACAATGACTATATTATCAACGTTTAGGATGATTAATGGTCTTTTAAATCCAACATGATATAACTTATAACCGTCTAAAATAATCAAAGTAGTGAATTAGTTTTCTATAACCACAATACATAATAGGGAATTTAATTTAATCACAAAAGGAACATCATTTATAAAATTTTGGGCTGATATAATGATAAAATTAACATATATTTATATATTATTATAATATATATTAAATCCCCTTTATTAAAAAAGAAAACAAAAACAGATGCAAATGAAAAGGATAGAGGCCATACATTGCATTCCTACCATCATCCAAAGAACCAGATGAGAAAAGAAAATATAACTCAAATGCCAATAATGCCTCCGAAAAAGAAGAAACATTAAAGTCTGTGTTCCTTTAGGAACTTTGCCTAAGATTAAAGACTCATGTTTTGTTGAGTTGTTTAAGATCCCTAACAACGAGGACGTCATCTTCATCTCCATTGATCCATATGATCCTTTTTTGAATAGGTTGAATCCATGAATAGAAGGGTATCATAATACCCAACATCCTTAAAATATATTTCTCTATAATAATTTCCAGAGCAACAAAAACAATATTGAAATTCGTAGTTTTAACTTTTCACCTAGGACCTATCAGATCTTGCATTATAATAATATATATTTTATATATTGTAATAATAAATATGATAATATATGTATAAAAATATAATAATCAAGTATATATAATTATAGTTATAATAATAATAATATATTTACATATATTATAATAAATAATTTAGATATTATATATACTTTAATTTAATATTATAATAAAATTATCAAATTATATATAAATATATACACAATTTAAAATTTTATTAAAAACTTACATTTTTTACTAACACATATTTTTTAACATATATTATAATACAATAAAATTAATATATATATTGAAATATATATTAGTTGAATGGGGTCAAATTACAATCAAACAGGGATACACACACACGCCCCAAGAGAGTAGCTTGGTCCATAACCCCCCCCCCCCCCCCATAGGGATAATACTAATAATATATATATATATAAACATATATATATATATATAATATTTATACTAATATATATTTTCATATATTATAACAAAATATATAATAAAATATATTATTATATCATATTATAATAATAATAAAATATTGTATATATATATATATATAATAATATTAAATGTTTCATTTCTAAATAAAATTATTTTTTTAACTTATAACACTAATATTAACATATATTATAATGAAAATATTAATATATATTATATTGTTTTATTAAAACCTTTAATTTTTTAAATTTTTTAATTCAAAATGGTCTTAGATTTAAAAATAGATTTCTAATATACCATATTTAGAAAATTAATTTTTCCCCTTATATGATAAAAATTTCCTTATATATGTTGGATCGAAAGTGTTGATCGTATGGTATTTATATTGTATTAATCTGCTGGTGGATTCATCTGGTATTGTTCTGGTGGTGCATCAACATTATTGATCATCTTGTATTTATCTGTATTGATCGTATTATTTTCAAATGGAATTCACCTAGTGAATCTAGTGGATCGACATTGTTGATCATCTAGTATTCGTTTAGAATTCATTTGATATGCATCTATTGGATTGAATTCATTTTTTATGGTTTTTATCTTATGGTATGGATAGCTACATTTGATGGATTGAAATCATTTTTTCGTTCAATTTTCTTTAATAAATGACCTTATTTTTTTAGTGGTCATCAATTTTCTGGGAAATTGGATTCTAATTGGGGATCGCAATCATATTCAAGAGTTTGAAGTATACAAGGATTTAAAAAGTATGATCCCAACTAAGTCCCCTTGGGTAGGCATTTCTCATGTAATCCATTTCAAAAATTATTGGTATATTGTGGTTTTGGATGTTATCCACATAATAATAGGATTTTGGAATGATTCTGGTTTGATTTCCCCATATAATGAGACCTTAATTACTCGGATCCCATGATTTTTACCCATATGATTAACAAAAAATTCAAAAAAATCTAAATCAAGAAACTTTTTTCTGATCAAGGGTTTCTTTCCAGCTATTAGTCATAGAAGGGAAATGAATTTTCTTGAAAACCACCTACTTCATATTGTATTTGAGGAAGACGTTTTTCTGGAAAGTGTCTTATATAAATTTTTTTCTAGGAAAGTTCCTTCCATGAAAGCCCCTTCCTTTTTATGTTTTTTAAAAAAATTATTTCAATTTTAATTTTTTTATAAATATAACCAAAAAGTAAAAAATAAAACATTATTTTGCTGTTTTTTTCGTATTACTTTTAATTCAACTATTCCGAATATGTTGAATAAAATATCAGTAAAAACCCTCTACTTTATAGGTCTACCTCTTCACAAATTTTTGATGTACGATAAGAAACTATATTTTACAACAATAAATAAATGATGATTTTATTATAATAGCACATTAATGATAAAAAATAATCAATGATAGCACATTTTTAATAATTAATTTTTATTTAAAATTTAATCACATGAAATTAATTATATAATTTTCTTTATATTTAAATAAATTAGTTATAATTAATAATCTAATTAATAATAAAAAATAGATAAAATTATGGATTATTTTAATAATAATATTATTAATAATTTAATTAACAAACAATTTATAATATAATTATTAAAAGATAATAATAATCAATAATAATTATTAATATTATTAATATTGTTATTACAAACAAATTTTTGGTATCTTGTAAACTTTTTTTGTTAATTATATTTATAAATACTATTATTATTATTATTAATTAAATAAGGTTATATATGAACCCAGATACCAACAAAATACATGCATGCACAGATATGACCATGAATAATAAAGTCAGGATAATAATGTCATGATAATATTAAATTATTGATAATAAAGTCATTAAATTAAAGTCATGATAATAGTCCCCTAATTGTAAATTAATGAAAATAATATTATCAATAATAAAGTCATTACAAAGAAGTACAAGGACCCAAAAATAAAAGATAATAAGTCATTATAATTATTAAAAGATAATTAAGTCATGATAATTATGTCATGATAAAATATATTTGTGGTAAAAATAAAAAAAAATTAATTTACATAAAAAATGTTTACCCCCCTCCAATGGCCTGAAGGCCTTCATTTTTTATTGATTTTTGATAATCCACCTTTCAAGGGGTGAGGTGGAACCCTTAAAATGCCCATAGTTATAAGTATTATATGGCCCGTTGGCATTATAGAAATTCATTTTCCCATAGGCTTTAATTATTACATATAACCCAGACTAAATACTTGGAACTGCTCCTCCCCAGCATCTTCATCGTGAAGTCAGCTCTCCACCTTCGCATGGCCGTATGGCTAGTATTTCCTGTGCATGCACAGGCTTGTCACGATGGTAGGTACCATAACCTCTCACTCTTGCAATCCGTTTAGCTTCTGTTGTTGTGAAAGCTCTTTTCTCATCCTCCTTATAGATCTTGTTCCTCGTAGATTGTCTGGTTTGCATCTGCATTTAAGGTGGCCCGAAGGCCTTGAGGTGGCCTGAAGGCCTTACTGACTTGAAGGCCTGGGTGGCCCAAAGGCCTTAAAGGACTCGGGGACTAAATCGGTGGCCCGAAGGCCCAAACGGGGGTATATTATCGGCTACTACAGGTCCAAACAGTACCTGCTATAGTTCCTGCTACAGTACTGCACAGTCCCTACTAAAGTACTGCTACAATACCCGGAAATAATGTCTTAACTTGGATTTGATCCCGGTTCTCCCGGATGCACTTATAGAGTCCTTACCAACTGGACTAAGGCTCATGTTCCATAAAAAATGTTTACTACAAAAAGAATTTATAAGTAAAAATGATATATTTTGAAACAAAATTTTTTTATTCAATTGAAATTTCTTTCATCAATTTCTTTTAAATTCATTTTATTTTCAATTATTACGTTACAAGTAGGTGACATTGGATACCTATAAAATATAAAATTTATGTACAATTTAAATTAAACATAAAAAATGGATTCAACATATAAAAAATAGTTTAAAAAATCATAAATATAAAAAACCAAAACTAACTTACATGACACAATCTTTATTGATTAAAAACCCAATTTTTACACTTCAAAAAAATTGTGTGCATAAAATATATCATAAATTAAATCTAAATAAAATTTGATATATTGAGTGTACAAATAAAAACTAATTTTAAATAAAAATAATGATAAAAAAATTATTAAAATAAATAAATTTACACAAAAAAAAATTGGTTTAAAAAAAATTATAAGTACAAATGTTATGTTTTGAAACAACAATATTTTGTGCGATTGAAATTATTTTTCATTTATTTTTTTTAAATTCTTTTAATTTTCAGTTTTTTTGTATATTTTTATTCAAGGTTTTGAATTTTATTTATATTTTATTTACCACCAAAACTGAAGGTAATTAAAAATATAAAATTAGTTTTAAAACTTTATGAAAATTAAATATAGCATAAGAAATCAATATAAATTTTAAAATATTGACCACATGAATAAAAATTAATTGAAAATAAAAGGAATGTTTAAAAACAATAAATAAAAAAAAATTAATTTATAAAAAAAATATTTTGTGTAAAAATAATTTTATGTACAAATTTTAGGTTTTGAAAAACAATATTTTATGAAATTGAAATTATTTTTCATCAATTATTTTTATAAATTATTTTTATATGTTTTGTCAATTTTCAAATTTTGTTTATATTATATTTATACATTATATTTTATTGTATTTTAAAGTATCCTACTTGAAACATTATTAATCATCTATTTGGTGACTTTAGAGGCCTATAAAATTATAACTATTGGTAAAATAAAAATCATACTTAAAATATGGATTAAAAATAAAATATTACTAAAATATAAAATAATTATATAAGTATAACAAACTAAAATTAATTCACATGATAGAAAAATTTATGATTAAAAACATAACATTAATTAAAAATAATAATTCAAAAAAATATAGTATAAATAAAATCTAAATGAAATTTAAAAACATGATTTTATAAATAAAAATTAATTTAAAATAAAATTAATGTTAATAAAAAAATAAATGAATTAAATTTACGCAAAAAAAAATTTGCTAAAAAAATTATTTAAAAGGTCTAAATACAATAAAAATTAAATTTAACACATAGACTAAGGATATAAAAAATAATTGAAAATAAAAATAATTTCATAAATTCAAAAAACAAAAAATAATTTATATAACACAAAAATTATTATTTAAAATCATAACATCTAGACATTAAAAAATTTATTGTCATATTTTTTAATAAGGATAATATTATTAATTACATTTTTATTAATTAGTATTAAATATGTTATTATTATTAAATATTATAAATTAATTTATCAATAAATAAAAGTTATATTATTACATATATATCATCATTATAAAAATAATTATGAGAAATGATGTAAAGAATATAAACGTTAATATAATTAATAATAATTTACTAATATAATTTTAAATAAATATTATTTTAATATAAATATTAATTTAAATAATTAAAATTATTATTATTCTTAAATAGACAATAATTAAAAATGACTAGAAGGATGGACACTTTCTAAAAAAGTGTGTTCTTTAAATATATTCTTAAGATGGTGATTCTTCTGAACTCACCTTCTTGTGAATTATTTCTTATAAGGTTATCTATGAGAAAATGTCTTCTCATGAAATAATCTAAAAAAAATTATAATCAAATTCCTTCTTAATAAACCTCTTCTAGAAGATTCTTTATTATCAGAAACCTTATTTAATATGTTTATAAATAAGGAGTATTTTTAAAAACTACATTCTTTATACAAAAACCTCCCCTCACCCCATCTGTAGATTGGAAATTTATTTCCCAATTAAGGAATAAAGAGTTTATTTTTTATTTTCTCGTATATTGTAATATTTTCCCTCATACGTAAAGTGGGAAATCCTAGTATGGTTTTTGAATTTAGACCTATTATACTTTTCTACATCATTTTATAAAAAATACAAAGTTCTTTGCTAAAAGATTATGTCATGTTTTTCTAACCCCTGTTTCTAAATACAAAGTACTTTTATGACCAATCATTTGATCAGAGATAACTCAATTATATTCAATAAAAATTTCACTCAATGAAAGTGGTATTAGTTTTAAATATAGGATCAATGTATTTGAAACATTATAATATGAAAGCCTATTATATATCTTGCTTGTAGTTTCTCTAATTTTTCCTTGAGTGGATTTTGTGATATATAGGTGTATAATGTTATTGAGTTGTGTTTCAATAGTTTTCTATAAGGTTAAGGTTAATTGTGATTTCACTTATTCCTTTTTCAATCAATGGGTCTCTATCAAATAAGTTTCATGTCTCTCTATTTTTTTATTCTTTTTACGGATGTTTTATTAAATTTGGTTTCAAATATACCACTGTAGTGTGAGACACATGGAGGAAAAGCGATTTAAAGGGAACTCATTGTTACTCATCATTTCTTCACTCATGATTGTATTATTTTCTCTTGGGTATACTTGGGAGGTGTTTCAAGTTATCTATCATTTAGTCATCTATTATTAAAAATATTCAGGATATAAGGTTATTTTTTCCAAACCAGATGTGTCAGTTAACAAAGAATCTTTGCCTCAGTTTTGAGAAGATTTGTGTACTTCGATGAATATATGAACACTACAAAAAAATGTGGTCTTAATGGAAGTTTATTAGTGGTGTTTTTTATAACCACCTCAAATTATTTTTTTCATTTTATTTAAATTATTGAGGTGGTTTCCCACAACCAATACCATTCATGAAATACTTTTCGACTTTGCAGCGATTTCATTAAAATTTACACTATATTCTTTAAAAATGATCTAATTAACCCCTTCAAAACACCCCTATGAAGACCCCGATGGTGTCACCCCCCCCCCCCACTCCCATCCTGGTCCCCCTCCCTCGACACTGACCCTGACCCTCCCATTTGTAGACCCCTCCCTCAATATTCTTTGCATACTATAGTGATCCACCCCAAAGACTCTTCTCCCAACAAAAATGGCCCATCTTCCCAATTTCTCATCGAATAATACCCTTCTATGTGGAATATACCTAACATATTCCCCAAAATCTTGTGCTCCTCAATTCCTCCAAAATTTCCCTTACTCTTGTCTATACATGTGTCGGACTTTCCTAGGATTGTATCCCCAACCTCCACACTTTTTGTTGCGCTCTCTTAGACTCAGTGACCTTCTTCCATGACATCTATAACTTTTATTGGGAGGGATAATATTTATTCATTTATTTGGTTTATTTTTTTCATATCATATTGAATCATTTTTATGCTAATTTGTGTTCTATCGAATTAAGACCCCAACCTGGTCATTGAGGAAGTTAGGTGATGTTAAAAATTAATAGTACTTGTTTGATTAAACATTTATATCTTTATATTTGAGGGTATAGGGAGAAGAGTATAAATACAATAACTATGGATAAAATTTGACCTCAAAACATACCTTAATATGCTATGAGTTTGGACTAATTTTTATATTATGCAATTTCAAACTGGTCAGTGGGTGGTAGAATAAAACATCTATGTCCTGGTGTAAATTCAAGGGATAATTGAATAGAAACGAATTCTATGAGAACTTGATATTGAAACAATTTTCTTATTGATATGTATGTTTTATTTGACATGTTGATTCTAATGTTATGGAAGGTAAAAAATAATGGTTCTCCTTTCATTAAAACATAATGTGACCCTCAAAAGGATAATTCAATTCAGAACATTATAAATGATGCATTCAGATTTTTAAGACACAATTTCAAATAATTATTAGATCAAAATATTCTTCTAATTATCATGAGAAGGTTAATATGTTTCTTAAATTTATTGACCAAAAAAATGAGTTTTATATATTAGTTGAAGTTGGAAAACAAGAACTGTATAAAGGGTGTGTCAAGTATTTGAAGTTGTATTTTCTACATAAGTGACACCATATCATGTATATCTCTGAAATTAATGAAAATGTCATTAACATGATTTTAGAGTATTTTAATGATGCATTTTTTGAATATAATATCCCTTAATCATTCAATGATATGAATAAAATCATCAAAAATCATAGACATGATTATACAAATATATATGCATTCCATAATTTTTTCATGCATTATTTTGGAGAAGAGTCTAATTAACAAGAATTCATAATATGTCATACAAGTATGTAAAATTTAATGAGAACCAATGATATTACAAATCAATGCAACACCATGAAGAAGAAGAAGCAGAAAAATCATGTAAAGTTTTTGTTGAACTTTCATCTGAAACCACACTTACAAAGATTATTCATTCCATCTATGATTTTTTATGACATAAAGTGGAATGCTTAGGATAGTAAAATTAATGTCTTTATGAGACATCAAAAAATTATGATATCATGGAAGGTTTTTGATTCATTGTATCTATATTTTTCTTCATGATCCAAGGAATGATCATTTCAAATTTTCCCTTGATGGTTTTAACAGTTTTGGAACTTTATGTACTAATTATATCATATGGATAGTTGTTTTTATCCCCTATAATCTGCCTCGATGGATGTGTATAAAGAATAATTAATTCATTATTTTGATTATTGTTCTTAGTGAAAAATTCAAGGAAATAACATTGATGTATACCTTCATCCACTAATAAAATAATTATTGAAATTACTGGATGATGGCATGGAAACATATGATGATTCAAAAATAAAACTATTCAAAATACATGCTAATTTAATTTGGATATTTTTTAACTTTCTTGGACTTGGAAAATTTTCCTATTGAAATACTCAAACTGGTTTGGCTTATCTAGCTTTCAATTTTTATTTTAAATATCAACGATTACCTTATAGTAAAAAATGGTGTTCTATATGTCATCATTGATTTCTTGCTGCTTCTTAGAAATAAAAGTTTAACAAGACACAATTAAATAGAGATGTTTAATTGTGAAAGCCACCAAAGGTGAAATCTAGTTAAGAAATCTTGGGAAAATTAATGAATTTCACTGTAGAATTTGGATATTATAATTAACTTAATGAGGGGGAAAATGATATGATATACAGTATATGAAAGAGATAAAACCCAACAGTAGAAGAAAATGAGTCTATTTTTAAAACATCTTTATTGGGAGACTAATTTGATATGTTATAATCTTGACCAGATGCATATGGAGAAGAATGTATTTGACAATATAATTTTTACATTTCTTGATGCTCAAGGTAAATCAAAATATCACTTTATTTCTTATAATTATTTGTAATAAATGAATATAAAGTTTTATTTGTGGTAAAATGAGAATAAAAACTATACTTTGGTGATTTTTAAAATGAAAAAACCTAAGAAAGACATATTCCTTCAAATATTATGGAATGAAAAAGTTCTATATGGATATTCAAGTAACATTTCATGGTGTGTTGACCTAAAACATTGAAATTCACATGGATTTAAAATTCTTGACTCACATATTCTGATGGAGCAGTTATTGTCAGTGAAATTACATAATATGTTACCTGAGAATTTAAATTTAGTTATAATTGAGTTTTGTACCTTATTTAGATATATTTTTTGGAAAAACTCAAAATCCAATTGACCTTGATAAATGTTAAGAAATAATTTTTTTCATAGTTTTTCATTTTGAGATGTTATTTACCCATTCATTTTCATTAGTCATGATTCATTTGACTATTTATTTGGTTAAAGAATCTAAACATGGTGAACTGATACACTATCGATGGATGTGTCTATTTTATAGGTAGGTAAATATTTTTTTTATTTTCATTGATAAATACAAATATATAAAATCATTGTGTAAATTTTTTTAATATGATTCTTACGTTTTTCATCAGTTACTTTGTTCATTGAAATCACATATATGGAATAAATCTCAACTGAAAGGATCTATTATTGATGGTTACATATCCGAAGAGATCTTGAAATTATATTCTAGTAATTTGGATTGGATTGAGACTAGATTCAATCAGGTTGGACATGATGATGGCATCTCCAATAATTATCATTATTAAAACTATTCATTGTTATTTCTAACTATTGGATAAATAGTTGGAAAGGGTTCAAATTTTTTAATAACTAAATTGGAGTTACTTCAATTTTATATATATGGTGTTAATTATCTATATTGGTGCCATTTGATCCTTGTAGATGACCCTAATTAATTGGGATTAATTCTTATTTATTGTTACAATATATTTTTCATTTATGTTTTTATAGTAATGAAATAACACTAAATAACAATGATAAATTCATTAATTAGAAAATATTATCAATTTTATATAATTTAAAAACCATTGTTAATATTATTTTTTTAATAGGTTAAAATTCAACAATCCTGGGATGTGAACCCTTCACAATCATCATTGGTTTTCCAGAATGATGCGGTTGCAATAGTTTTAGCTAAGAAGAATCTCATGTGTGTATGGGGGATGGGTTCTGGGACTTCTTAATAAACTATATTTGGTAGGGAGTCATCATCATTTACTGGTGCACCTAGTGGGGGTTTGAGTGCTATAGTTAATCAGGAATAAAATAGAGAAATTTCAAGCAGGAATAAAAAGTGCAAGAATATGACTCTTATAGGAAAACACATGATCATTGATGGCCACTAATGTAAAATGTCTTTGTTTTTTGAATTTTATAGGATGATGGGAATAATCTCTTAGTGAAGTTCTGGTCTTATAGTTCATCCTTCTGAGGTAAATTCTTAACCCAATCCAAGAATATATAAATTGTTTTGAAAGATATCACATTTTAAAAAAACAAGCATCAAGTGGTAAAAAACAAAAAAATGGTGTCAAATGGAAATTAAATCATAATAAAAATGTGATTGATTGATTTTTGAAATTTAGGAACTGAATCCACACCAATCCAAGTTATAGTTTTTTTTATATTCCTATAAACACAATTTTAGGGTTTTAAAACACTAAAATGTTCATGTAATAGTGAAAACCATTTAAAATGACCTCATATTTGTGTAAAAATATGGTAAAACCACTTTTTAATTATTTTTTATTTTTTAAAGTAGACAAAATGTCCATATGATATACAGTGTTCTTGGAATGACTCAATAATCTTGAAAGATATTTAATCTTTAAAAACATGCATCAAGGGCTCAATATGAATAAAACAGTGTCATATGGATATGAAATCATAGGAAAATTTATTTTAATTTATTTTTGAAATTTAGGACTCAACCCCATGTCAATTCAAGTTATGGTTTGATCGGGATGCTTGTAAACATGTATTTTAGTGTTTTAAAACACAAAAAATTCCCATGTAATGGTCAAATCCATAGGAAATGAACTTAGATTGACATGAAATTTTGGTACAACCACCATTGAATTATTTTAAACATTCATGAGTAGATAAAACATCCCTTAAATATGTGGTTAGCTAAGAATTACCTGAAAAATTATTTTAAAATAAATCAATGTCTATAAAAATGTGCATCGAGAATAAAAAAACAAAGAAACAACATTGGACGGCCACAAAATCATTAGACATCGATATTTGATTTATTTTTGAAATATATAAATTTAATGCACATCAATATAAGTTACATTTTTTTGTGATGCCTCCAAATATGTTTTTAGTGTTTTAAAACACTGAAAAATACATGTAATGGTCAAAAACATTGAAAATGGCCACAAATTGATGTGAAATAATTGGAAAACTACGGTTGAATTATTTTTTATATTTATGATCATACAACACATCAATATAATGTGATTATTATTTAAAATTAATCAATAATTAGTTTTAAATATATATATTTATTTAAAAACATGTTGTAGGGGGTCAAAACAAAGAAAATAGAATCATATGATAGTGAAATCATATGAAAATGTCCACTGATTGATTTGTGAAATATAGGGACTGATGGAATTTCAATACAAGTTACATTTCTCAAGAATGCCCCTTAATTCATTTTTAGTATTCTAAAACACTAAAACATGAATTTAATGGAAAAAACATAGATTACGGGCTCAAATTTACATGAAATGATTGTAAAACTATGTTTGAATTATTTTTGATGTGTATGAGTAAAAAATGTTTATCAGATGTGTAGTGTACTCAGAATGACTCGATAAAAAATTTTAAAAGACACATAATTCTTTAAAAATGTGCCATAGGGGGCGTCAAAACCTTGAAAATAGTATCGTATGGCCATAAAATAATATTAAAAAGATTGTTTGAAATTTAAGAACTCACTCCACATAAATCCAAGTTACAGTTTTCCTGGGATTCCCATAAAGTCGTTTAAAGTATTTTAAACCCCAAAAACATTCTGGTAATGGTAAACACCATAAAAATGACCTAAAATTTACATGAAATAATAATAAAGACAACATTGAATTAATTGTGACATGTAAAAGAAAACAACCCATCCATCCAACATGTGGTGTGCTCAGAATGACTTAGTAAGCAATTTTAAAAGTTATCAAAGTCTCTAAAATGTTTTTTATAGGGTTATAACAAAGTAATAAATGTCATGTGTCCATGAAATCATAAGAAAATTATAATATATTGATTTTTTAAAAGATGGAACTAATGTTACATTAACCCGAGTTATAGATTTCCCAAGATGATCGTAAACACATTTTTAGTGTTTTAAAACACTAAATTGTGCATGTAACATCCAAACCCCAAGAAAACGACCATAGATTCATGTGAAATCAGGGGAAGAAATTGGTTGAAATAATGTTGATGTGAATGAGTAGAAAACATGTCCCTGACATGTGGGGTGCACTCGTAATGACTCAATGAGCAGTTTTAAGAGATATTAATGTTTTTAAAAACATTCATTAGGGTATCAAAATTTAAAAAATGGTGTCATATAGTCAAAAAATCATATTCAAATTATCAATGATTTATTTTTTAAATGAAATAACTGATGTTACATGAATCTGATTTACATTTTTCTTGAGATACCCAAAAATGAATTTTTAGTGTTTTAAAACACTAAAACATAAATGTAATGGTAATAACAATATAAAACAGACTCAAATTGATGTGAAATCAGGGGAAGACTACAGTTCAATTATTTTAGATGTGTATGTGTAGAAAATATATCCATATAACAAGTGGTATGCCTAAAATGACTCAATAAGCAGTTTTAAAAGATGTCAATGTTTTTAGAAACATGTGTTAGGGGGTCAAAACCAAGAAAATGGTGTTGGATGTTCATGGAATCATAGTAATATTATCATTGATTTATTTTGGGAATTTATAAACAAACACCATGTCAATATGAGTTACAGTTCTCCCATGATTCCTATAAACACATTTTTAGTGTTTTAAAACACTAAAATGTTCATTTACTGATAAAAACCATATAAAATAACATCATATTGATGTATAATGATTTAAAAATAATGGTTTAATTATTTTTGAATTGTATGGGTAGAAAACACATCCATTTAATGTATGATGTGCTTGGAATGACTCACTAAGTAGTTTTAAAAGATATCAAATCCATTAAAAACAAGTGTTAGGGGATCAAAACCAAGAAAATAGTGTTAGAAGTCCATGAAATCATAAGATAGTGAAATTATATATTTTGATGAATTTTTGGAACCAATTTCAAGTTAATTCGATTTATAGTTTACCTATGATTCTTATAAACATGTTTTTAGTGTTTTAAAAAATTAAAACGTGCATGTAACTATCACAATCGTAGAAAATGGCCACTAATTAACACGAAATCATAGAAAAACTATATATGAATTATTTGAGACATGTGAGAGTATACAACACATCCAACTATTGTGCAGTGTACTCATAATCACTCAATTATACGTTTTAAACGATACTAATGTCTATAGAAATGTGTGTCAAGGGGTCACAACCATTGAAATAGTGTTAGATGATTGTGAAATCATTGGAAATTGAACATAGATTTATTTTTGAAATGTAGAAACCAAATAAACATTAATACACGCTATTATTTTCTATTGATTCCCATAAATGTTCTTTTAGTGTTTTAAAACACTAAAACTTGTCAATGACAGTCAAAACCCATGAAAACAACCATAGATTTATGAGAAATCATGGTAAAACCCTATTTTATTTATTTTTCATGCATATGAGTAGAAAAAACATCCATCTAATGTGTGGTGTGCTTGGAATAACTAAATGATAAATTTAAAAATACATCAATGTCTTTAAAAACATTCTTTAGGTGGTCAAACCAAGAAAAAAATATCGAGGGGATATTAAATCACAATACAACGATCTCAAAATAATTTTTTAAATATAGGAACTGACTTCATGTTAATATGAGTTCCAATTTTCCCAAAATGACCATAAATGTGTTTTTAGTGTTTTAAAACACTAAAACATGCATGTAACAGTAAAAACCATAACAAACAACATCATATTGATGTCAAATCATGATAAAACCACTATTGAATTATTTTTGAAATATAGGAAATGATTTTATATCAAAGACATTAATTTTTTTATTTATTAATTTCTAGCACATCTCACAACCATTTAAAAATTTATTATGTTATTATATGCTTATCCCTTTTGAGTTCCAAGTGTTGAATCATATATTAAATAGGTAAGTTTATTTTTTCAAAGTGTTTTATGGAATATATTATTCATTTTAGCTGAAAATTAATTTCATAAGTTTGATTAAAAAATAACAACTTCTTAATTACAAATATATTTTGTGCATATTATGTTTTGTATTTATTGTCTTTAATATTTTGGTATGTATTGTAGTGATAGATGGTGGTGGTAGTAATGAGGTTAACCATTATGATCCATGACACTCTTCTGAAGGTAGTCATGAATGCTCATTGTTTTGTTGTATGGTTAGTTATTATCAATGATTCTACTGTAACTCTTATTTATTATGTTTAGATCTGATTTCTATCTTTTTTGTTCTATTTTATGAAATTATGTGGTTGGTTTCACTTATGATGACTATAGCTATGTAGGTAGTTGAATGTAGTGGGGGTGGTGGGATGCATGTATTAGTCATTGGTTGATGGAGGATGTAGGAAATATTTTATTTGTATATATATGATTACTAAGATGATAGTTGACTGATGGTTCTGAATTTTTTACCATTGATGTATGGATGTATGGATGTATTAATGTATGATGAGTTTATTTTATATTTATAGTTTTGTTTGTTGTATAACTGATTTTATATATGCATATTGTTTTTTATTAAATATTTTAAATAATTATTTGATATATTTTGATACAGTGAAGGTGGTTTCGATTATTTTTTTCCAACAAGAATGTAAAAGTTATGCTAAATTATTGTTGATAATGAACTAAACTTCAGTTTAAATAACTAATACTAAATGGTATAATGGTGGTTTAAGCTACCACCAATAGTAAATAATCCATGGCTAAAACTACGTTTTAATAGTGTAATGGTGGAAAATAATCGTAGGTATCTTGGATTACCAATGGTTATTGGATGATCTAAAAAGAAATTTTTCCAACCAATCATTGATAGGGTGTGAAATGTAGAGGCCCAAAGCATGACGTACATGGACATTAAATTACTTTTGCGGAATACTTAATACATAACCAAAACAAACACTCAAGGACCGTAATAGTTTAGTGTCTTGGGAAACTTGGAATACAAACTTCTAATCATGTTGGAAGATCTTCAACATCTCCCATAACGATCTTCCACTTTTTGTTTCCTTACCTAAAACCTTTCTTTTAATCCTGGGGGAAAAGAAAACATAAAAAGGGTGATCTCAAATGCTCAGTAAGGGTAATAATGGATAAAATAAAACATACAGTATACATTTGAACTTAAAAACATGAACATAATGTTTAAACATCAAAATCTTGAGCAACGACATAAAACATGGAAGTACATAAGGCATAGATCATAATGGAACATAAATCATGATAAAATTTCCTGGGAATAAAACATTTAGTTGTGTAAAACCATTAATCACGTGATATTATTTCCATAGTATCCAAGGCATTGCTGCCAGGACCATCTTAGTGGACAAAGTCCCTTTCTGAATCAAGTTCACTCCTCATTCCAGTCCTGTAATACTGAACCGGATTAACTTACCATTCCATCCATGTCTATGTCATGAGATATAAATCTTTACCCAATGCATTGGAGGGAGATATAGGTCCCACCCATCTCATAATGAAATCATTCTTTTGTGTGCCACAAAATCATAAATCATACATCATAGCATAACCCATGTAATAAAATGGGATTCTTAAACATCATGCCATCATAACATAATCCAAAAAAATGGATATAATTTCATCATAAGAAGAATAAAACCATGTAAATAATGGAGACATTATACTTGAAACATAAACATATTAAATAATGTCATTTTAGTTGGAAAATAGTTTTGAAAAAACACATGAAATGAATTCTTGAGGAAAATATCCTTTCTTCTTCAAAATAATATTATTTTCACAAAATGCCATGCAATTTTAAAAAAGGGTTTTTTTGAAAATAATCATGAAATATTTTAGAGTAATCTTCATGAAAATGAGGCAATATGAAACGGTAAAAATCGGTTCACCCGCATAAGTTAAAAATAACATTATCCTCGTACTTTTGTTGGAAAAGTCAAAAAAGTACCTCGTAACATAAACAAAAGAAAGATTCCTTACATGCCATGTAGTAAAAGTAAAAAATGGGTAAAAAGTACTTTAAACATATATGAAGAAATTTTTAGAAAACATGGACATGGATGATAACAATAACCCCAGTAAATTCTTACGAATAAAAAATCTCAGATAAAACGAGATTGGAATAGTTATCCCTTACCTTAGTTCTGATATTTTTCATACATATCTGAACCTTTTGTATAATGATTTAAATAATTTCATTGACTTATTACAGAATCATATTCATTGTTATGATATCATATATGGTTCACTTATGACTTTATATTACCCGTTCTTTTGTAAATCAATGTTAAAGCAGGGTTTTGGGTAAAATCATTTCATTTATCGTACGTGTTTCGACATGTTGTTCTTGATATTATTTCTTATATCCTGATTTCATTAATTTAAGAATGTAAAAAATGATTTATATATAATAAATATTCATCATAAACATATATATGATATAATTATAAATGGAATGAAATACACCGTTCATGGAGACGGTAGGTCGTACGTACGCATGAACGCTGTTTCTGTTTCCCTGTTGAATTGAATGGAATTAAATAGATTAAATACATATATATATATACATAAATACAGTAAAATTATTATGTAATATATTTCATGATAACTTATTATATATACTTTATAATCATTCTTGAATTTTTAACATGGAAGATGAATCTCATCGCGTCCTAGAGACGGTAATCCGTACGTACGCACAAGCGATGATATTGTTCCCATATTTATTGAATGGAATTTTAGTGAATGATGTAATATATTATAATAAGTATGAAGTTATAATAATCATATGTAGTTATTATTTAACCCATTATACCCATCCAAGTAAGGTGGTGGTGGAAAAACAGATTACACCACGGTGTGGAGACGGTATTCCGTACATAAGCACGCGCGGTGATTTTGTTTTCCGTAGGATGGATAGAAGGTGGAATATGGTTGTTTCATATTTATAATAACATATCAGTATATTATTGATAATTATTTTATTACTTCATAATGAAACAACTAAATAAGAGGAAGTGGAAGAAGAAATAAATTTGAAAGAATCGGTAATGGATATTACCTTTTCTTCGACACGCCTCTTTGAAACCTCCTCTTAGGGCACTAAAATTGATCTTTGAAGAACACCAGGACCTCTAGAATATTTGTATGGAAGTTGATAAGGGAAATGGGTAGGGTTTGGCTGAGCTTGAATGCTCAATTTTGTGTAAAGATGAGAGGGAGGAGGTGCCCTTTTATAAGGGAGGGGGGCACCTTTGGAATCCTAAAACATATTAGTTTAATATAAATTAAAACTCCACATAAAAACCCCAAAAATGACTCAATTAGAATATTAGATGATATTGGGTTGTAATATCATCAGCCAATCTAATTTATCCATGTTTTGATCTTATTTTAAACTTTATCATTTTGATTTATCCTTATGTAATCTATTTAATTTTTTTATGGTAATAAAATTATAAATTTTAAATGGTTATAAATAATCACTTCTGTGTTGTTAATTATCCATAATTGGATAATTTATGACCTTTTAGACTTTATAAACTTCAATTTATAATTTTTAAATATATTTGTGATTTTTAAACAATTTAATAATATGTTATTATTATAAAATAACAATAGTGTCAATTTTGACACTATTCATTTATTTGAATTTAAATAAAATCCACACACAGGATATATTCGAACTATAATATTTAATAGGTTCCTAACATGTCATATGAATCTATAAAATTAGTGTAGAACATTAAATAGTTTATATAATATTTATTTTACTATTTATAAAACCATTTATTTGATACTTCTCTTAATAAAATAATTTATACAACATTTTTGTATATTTATTAAATATACTTATTTGTTTCATAAAAATTAAAAATAAAATACTATGATGAATTTAAATATTATATATTACATAAAAATACATTTATTTGGATTTATCTTCTAAACATCCAAATTTTAAAACGTTATATTTATTAAATTATGAAGGTGAAAACTTTGACATCATATGAAATAAAATAATATAAGTGTCATAATCACTTTTATAAGACTCCAAGTGGTCATATATTCGGTCATTGTATGCTTATGGTGTATATATACACTTAAAATAAATTTTGGTTAGGTTTTTGAGACCTATAATATGTATTACTATTTCAATAAAAATAATATTATTGATTTTTTTTACTAAATAAATAATTTTTTCATCATTAATGTATAAGCTATTAATGTAATTAAATATCTCTTAAAATTTATAAATAAATTACCATGATAAAGAAAAAAATTTTATATTTCAAATGTGTATTTATAACCGAGTTTATATTTTGTATAAACTTATATTAAAAATACTTTAATTATTAAAGTTGAGTGAGACATATTTCACTTTCCTTTAAATAAAATAAACTAAATGTCTTAATCACCTCCAAGTGGGTTCCAATGGATTCCATTTCGACCCAAATATTCCTTAGGATGAAATATAAGCATCCAGTTATATTAATATAAGTTTTAGGGTAATTTTATAATATTACATTTACCCTTAATTACCTGATTTGCCCTTTTCTATGGTAAATATAATTTACCGTAGTTACTATTCATAATGCCCAAAAATAAAAAGTAGCCTATTAAAATAATTTGGACCCACTTATTCCAAATATAAAATTCATTTTTCTAAATTCAATACACAAATGTTTCAGAAATTAATTTAAAATTAATCCCGTTGTTAAGAAAATGAGTTTTTAAAGTTAAAACATTGCAAAACATTGAAATGATTTTACCTATGAATTCAATGTAAAATCAATTATAATGACATACATTATATTAAATGGTAAAAATATATTCTATTAATACTTTAAGACTATTGAATATTATAATTTAACCATATAAATTATTACTATGAAAAAAGTTGTTTTTAATTAAAATATAGTGTGTTTTTACTATTCATTAAAATATGAAAGTTACCAGAACAATATCAAACCTTTATCCAATGTAAATTTTTATATCCTGAATCAAAAGAAGAAGTTTATTTTGTAAAATGTAACTTATAAAATTGTCAAAAATTATATTTAAAATGGGTGCGCCATCAAAAGGCGGCAAAACAGCATTTTTTTTAAATACTTATTTTACCTGAAAATTTTATTTTGTTCTCATACCATATTCTATAAAATGTGTAAGATGAATTATAATGTCATAAAATTCAAAATTTATTTACTACTATTCATATAGGCTAGTTTATAATAATATTATAACCATATATTATTGTTTAGTGAAACCCTGTATTGCGTACAACACACGCTATCAAGGAAGGTTGTGATTGCGTGTAATGCAAGCCAAGTCAGGATTGCGTGTAGTGCAAGAAACCTTTGTTTTTTTGTATAACAAAATCCAACCATATTTCATTTATACACTGAATATATATATATATATATATACACTCAATGTTGCTTTGAATAACTATTATCAAATGAACTTGAAATTGTGCATAACATGATCCAAGAATAGTGTTGTGTATACTACAAGCTAATACGGTGTTGCGTATAGCACAAGATAATCTTGGTGTAGCATACAACACAAGACATTAAAAAAATTAAAATGAATACTTCTCATAAAATCTCAGTGTGTTACATTATACCCCCTTAAAATGAAATTCGCCCTCAAAATTTGTCGGGGTTATAAATGGTTTACTAATTGAAATTTTTTTTAATGGAAACTCACATCGTAAAAAGGAATGCCAAAACTTATCTTTAAAAACTAAAGTATGAAACGTAACGATTACACAAAGTAACTCATCACTGGGTTTCTATATAGGAGAACATAGGTGAAAATATGGATATGGAAGAAAAATCTAACCATCAGGTTCTGATGGAAAGTGGTATAAAACATGGCTATGAAAAAGCCAACAATCACAAAGCCCTAAATTTGTGATGATCTAAGGTACCAACTGATTCATCATATATGATAGCACTAGGATAACATTTTTTTTATTTTCAAGATCATTTCCCTGAAGTTGAAGAATTTTATTTAGAAGAATACTTACTTTATTTCGGCACAATATCACCGTTGTTTGTGCCTTAAACAATTTCAACTTCATCTCTTAATGAAATGAAGTTGAATTTGTCTTCCGTGGAGTGTTAGCAGATCATGTGATAGAATGATAGGTGATTCCATCTGTCTCAAACATAAGTTTAGAAAAAAATATATATATATATATATATATAAGTCCATCTATGGTGAGATTAATGGTATATGGTTCCAAAAAATAGACTTATAATTCATCTATCATACCGATTAATATAATAAAACTAATTTCTACTAACCATGGACTTCTTGTAGGCCAGTGGTAGGTGATAAAGGCCTGTCACACTTTGGTTGAGGGTTCGATTCCCACAGCCTTGTCTAACGCGACAGGTTGTCGTCCGTTCTATAGGTTTCCCTTTTTCTAAAACTATACTATCATAACATTTCAGAAATAAAAAGTTATATCCTTAACCAATACTATATGATGACCATTCCAATTTTTAGGCTTATTGAAAATACTTCTCTCCAATCTTATAGTATAAAGAAAATTATTACAAGAAATGTCATCAACCAAGCATGTGATTACCATCATTTATCCCTCATATATCTTGTTGGTCAAATTTTAATCATGTGAATACCTTAATCATGTATTCTCTTGAAAAATGATTACCCATTGAAACATAGTGAAAACATGAATGCTGTCAAAAGTTAACTCTTTCCACATACAAAAATCCCAAAATTTATATATACTCAAACCATGATATAACTTTGTACTTATATCAGTCATGAGCTCATTTAATTTTCTCTCTATCCCTTCATTATGTGCATATCATCTGCTTTCCAAAATATTTGAATCACTTTTCATGGTTACCAGTACCATAAAATTATTGAAAACCACAATAGACTAACACAAAAATATTCCAATAATCCATAAAAGTACCTCCACAACATTATTCTTGAATACCAATACATAAACACTTCAATCCATCCTCTTCAATGATTTTCATGGAATAAGTCCTTCCTTGATTTATAAGTAACCTCTTAGGTCAGGGCATTGAGTTGGGTAATTCCCATGTTCTCCACAAATATGACCTTGAACTCCATAACAGTATGCCACTCTATGACCCTTTTCTCCACACAGATAACATCTTCCCCTCCATTTGAGGTATTCCTCAAGGTTCTTCTTCTATTCTTTATAAATCTCAATCATCCTTTCCTTATGCTCCTCACCATGTGAACATGCATAAAATTTCATCTTCCTCTTATTTTATGACTTAGGAATACCACCAAAGTTCACCTTGTTAATCATATATTGTGATGACTGATTCGGAAAAATCACAATATCTTTCTCTCTAGACATTACACAATTTTATTGATCATAGTCACCAATTTGTCCATCATAATCAACGTTAACTGAATTCCTTCTCATTCCCTCCATTGACTAAAACCAGAAACCATAGTGTAAGAAATAGTTAAAATAATGAGGAACAACATTATCATTAAAAGTCACTTATGGGATTTATTACTTATCACACATTCTTTAATCCATGACACCTTAGGTTCACCCTATGTTATTCATGATCGTCAACATAATTCTATTACTATAACCTATAGTTATACTAAACTTTAGGGACATCCCTAGACATACCTTAGAAATATCTCTAGGGATATCACTAAAGTTTTCGCATCCTAGTTTCCAAAGGTTGACTAAACCTTTTCTCTGATACCAACTGTAGAGGCCCAAATCATGACGTACATGGACATTATATTACTTTTGTGAAATAATTAATACATAACAAAAACAAACACTCAAGGACCGTAATAGTTTAGTGTCTTAGGAATGTTGGAATATAAACTTCTAATCATGTTGAAAGATCTTAAACATCTCCCATAACAATATTCCACTTTTTGTTTCCTTACCTAAAACCTTTCTTTTTATCCTGGGGGAAAAAATAACATAAAAAGCGTGAGCACAAATTATTAGTAAGGGTAAGCATGGATAAAATAAAACATACAGTCTACATTTGAACTTAAAAACATGAACATAATGTTTAAACATCAAAATATTGAGCAATGACATAAAACATGGAAGTACATAAGTCATAGATCATAATGGAACATAAATCATGATAACATATCATGGGAATAAAACATTTATTTGTGTAAAACCATTAAGCGCATGATATGATTTCCATAGTAGCCAAGGCATTGCTGACAAGACCATCTTAGTGGACAAAGTCCCTTTCTGAATCGGGTTCACTTCTCGTTCCAGTCCTGTAATACTGAACCTGATTAACTTACCGTTCCATCCATCCAATGAATTTTAGGGAGATATAGGTCCCACCCATCTCATAATGAAATCATTATTTTGTGTGCCACAAAATCACAAATCATACATCATAGCATAACCCAAGTAATAGAATGGGATTCGTAAACATCATTCCATCATAACATAATCCAAAAAAATGGATATCATTTCATCATCAGAAGAATCAAACCATGTAAATAATTGAGACATTATACTTGGAAACATAAACATATTAAATAATGTCATTTTATATTGAAAATAGTTTTGATAAAACACTTGAAATGAATTCTTGAGGAAAATATCCTTTCTTCTTCAAAATCGTTTCTTTTCACAAAATGCCATGCAATTTTTAAAAAAAAGGTTTTGTTGAAAATAATCATGAAATATTTTAGAGGAATATTCATGAAAATGAGGCATTATAAAACTGTAAAAATATGTTCACCTGCATAAGTTAAAAATAACATTCTCCTCGTACTTTTGTCAGAAAAGTCAAAAAAGTACCTCGTAACATAAACAAAAGAATGATTCCTTACATACCAGGTAGTAAAATTAAAAATTGGGTAAAAAGGACATTAAAAATATATGAATACATTTTTAGAAAACATGTACATGGATGATAACAATAACCCCAATAAATACTTACGAATAAAAAATCTCGGATAAGAACGAGATTGGAATAGTTATCCATTACATTAGTTCTGATATGCTTCGTATGTATCTGAACCTCCTGTATAATGATTTAAATAATTTCATTGACTTATTATAGAATCATATTCATTGTTATGATATCATATATGGTTCACATATGACTTTATATTACCCGTTCTTTTGTAAATCCATGTTAAAGCAGCGTTTTGGGTAAAACCGTTTCATTTATCGTACATGTTTCGACATGTTGTTCTTGATATTATTACTTATATCCTGATTTCCTTAATTTAAGAATGTAAATAATGATTTATATACAATAAATATTCATCATAAACATAAATATGATAGATTGATAAATGTAATGAAATACCCCATTCATGGAGACGGTAGGTCGTAGGTACGCATGAACGTTGTTTTCGTTTCCTTATTGAATTAAATGGAATTAAATAGATGACATACATATATATATACATAAATACAGTAGCATTATTATTTCATCTATTTCATGATTACTTATTTTATAAACTTTATAATCATTCTTTAATTTTTAACATGGAAGATGAGTCTCATCGCTTCGTGGGAACGGTAATCCGTATGTACGCACAAGCGATGATATCGTTCCCAAATTTATTGAATGGAATTGGATTGAATGATATAATATCTTAGAATCAATATGATGTTATAATAGTCATATTTAGTTTTTATTTACACCATTATACCCATCCAAGTAAGGTGGTGGTGGAAAAACAGATTACACCACGGCGTGGAGACGGTATTCCGTACGTACGCACGCGCAGTGATTTGATTTTCTGTAGGATGGATAGAAGGTGTAATAGGGTTGTTTCATATTTATAATAACATATCAGTATATGAGTGATACCAATTTTATTACTTCATAATGAAATAACTAAATAAGAGGAAGTAGAAGAAGAAATAAATTTGAAAGGATCGGTAACGGATATTACCTTTTCTTCGACACGCCTCTTTGAAACCTCCTCTTAGGGCACTAAAATTGGTCTTTGAAGAAAAACAGGAACTCTATAATATTTATATAGAAGTTGAGAAGGGAAATGGGTAGGGTTTGGCCGATCTTGAAGGCCCAATGTTGTGTAAATATGAGAGGGAGGAGGTTCCCATTTATAAGGGAGGAGGGGGCACCTTTGGAATCCTAAAAAATATTAGTTTAATATAAATTCAAACCCCACATAAAAACCTCCAAAAATGACTCAATTGGAATATTAGATAATATACGATTGTAATATCATCAACCAATCAAATTTATACATGTTTTGATCTTATTTTGAACCTTATCATTTTGATTTATCCTTATTTAATCTATTTAATTTTATTTGTGGTAATAAAATTATAAATTTTAAATGGTTATAAATAATCACTTATGTGTTTCTAATTTTCCATAATTGGATACTTTATGACATTTTAGACTATATAAATTTCAATTTATAATTTTTAAATATTTGTTTTGTTTTTTAAACAATTTAATAATATGTTTTTTTATAAAATAACAATAGTGTCAATTTTAAAATTATTCATTTATTTGAATTTAAATAAAATCCACACAGAGGATATATTCGAAATAAAATATTTAATAGGTTCCTAATATGTCATATTAATCTATAAAATTAGTGGATTACATTAAATAATTCATATACTATTTATTTTACTATTTATAAAACCATTTATTTGTTACTTCTCTTAATAAAATAATTTCTATAACATTTTTGTATAATTATTAAATATACTTCTTTGTTGCATAAAAATTAAAAATAAAATACTAGGATGAATATAAATCTTATATATTTCATAATAATACATTTATTCGGATTTATCTTCTAAAACACCCAAATTGTAAAATGTTATATTTATTAAATTATGAAGGTTCCAACTTTGACATCATATAAAATAAAATAATATAAGTGTCATAATCACTTTTATAAGACTCCAAACGGTCATATATTCGGTCATTGGATGATTATGGTGTATATATACACTATAAATAAGTTTTTGTCAGGTTTGTGAGCCCTTTAATATGTATTAATATTTCAATAAAAACAAAATTTTTGATTTATTTTTCTAAATAAATAATTTCTGCATAATTAATGTATAAGCTATTAAGGTAATTAAATATCTCTTAAAAATTATAAATAAATTACCATGATAAAGAAAAAAAATTATCCTTCAAATGAGTATTTATAACTGAATTTATATTCTGTATAAACTTATATTAAAATACTTTAATTATTAAAGTTGAGTGACACATATTTCACTTTCCTTTAAATAAAATAAACTAAAGGCCTTAATCACCTCCAAGTGGGTTTTAATGGAATCCATTTCGACCCAAATATGACTTAGGACAAAATATTAGTGTCCAATTATATTAAGACAAGTTTTATGGTGATTTTTTAATATTACATTTACCCTTAATTACCTGATTTACCTTTTACTATGGTAAATAAAATTCACCGTAGTTACTATTCATAATGCCCAAAAATAAAAAGTAGCCTATTAACATAATTTGGACCCACTGTTTCCAAATATGGAATCCATTTTTCTAAATTCAATACACAAAAGTTGCATACATTAATTTAAAATTAATCTCATTGTTAAGAAAATGAGTTTTAAAAGTTAAAACATTGCAAAAGATTGAAATGATTTTACCTATGAATTCAATGTAAAATCAATGATAATGATATAAATTATATTAAATGTTAAAAATATATTCTATTAATCCTTTAAAACCATTAAATATTATAATTTAACCATATAAATTATTACGATGAAAAAAGTTGTTTTTAATTAAAATATAGCGTGTTTTTACTATTCATTAAAATATGAAAGTTATCAGAAAAATATCAAAACATTATCCAATGTAAATTTATATCTCCTAATTCAATAGAATAAGTTTATTTTGTACAATTTGACTTATAAACTTGCCAAAAATTATATTTAAAATGGGTGTGCCATCAAAAGACGGCAAAACTTCATTTTTTTTAAAATACTTATTTTACTAGAAAAATTTATTTTGTTCTCATACCATGTCCTATAAAATGTGTAAGATGAATTATAATGTCATAAAATTCAAAATTTATTTTATAATATTCATAATGGCTAGTTTATAATAATATTATAACCATATATCGTTGCTTAGTGAAACCTTGTATTACGTACAACACACGCTATCGAGGAAGGTTGTGGTTGCGTGTAATGCAAGCCAAGTCAGGTTTGCGTGTAGTGCAAGACTCCTTTGTTGTTTTGTATAAAAAAAATCCAACCATATTTAATTTATACACTGAATATATATATATATATAGTCAATGTTGTGTAGAATAACTACTACCAAATGAAATTGAAATTTTTTATAACACGATCCAAGAATAGTGTTGCGTATACTGCAAGCTAATACGGTGTTGAATATAGCACAAGATAATCTTGGTGTAGCATACAACACAATACATTAAATAAATTAAAAAAAATACTTCTAATAAAATCTTGTTGTGTTACATGAAATCAGGTAAGTGGATGGAAGGGGAAATGCCTACCAAAGGCGGGGGAAGATGTCCTTATAAATTTTTTTGCTCAAATAGTATTTTCATTAATTATGTATTTATTTAAATTATCATATTTCCTTATTGACTAACTCTAGTCTATTTTTTTCAAGTTTCTAGTCGGGATAGTTTATGGGAAGGATAATAATCATTTTTAATCATGGAGTAAATTATATAAACCTAAGGATGCATGTGTCTTGTGATTTCAGAATATGAGAAAGTTCAATGAATCCTTCTTGGATAAGTAGTTTTGTAGGTTGGTTATATCTTATTTGTTTCTCTATTCTTGAGTTTTGAAAGAGAACCATTTTCCAAAAACTAATATTCTCCATTTATATGTTGGCATGAGGCCTCGTTTTTTTTTTTGAGAAGTATTTTTGGATCAATATCCCTTGTTGAATAGGTATTTTGCAGGTGGATTTCATATGGAACATTAATTAAATTGTATAAAGATTTGTGGTTAATTATTATTTATAATAGTTTTATCTCAACTAATATTCCTCTAGTTATAAATTATTGTGTGGTTCTTGATTTTATTAGATATTATCTTTCTAGTTGAGATTTTGATATGGGTTTCTCTTTTTCCATGAGAGTGGAAAAAGGATTTTCTAGATATTCCTACATCTCAACATGAAGGGGTGATCGATAATTTTGGATTTAATATAATCATGGAGACTACCCATGAAATTAGTTTATTTGTTGGTTATGGAAGGTTTGTCTTAGGTGAGGGATGAATCTAAAAAAGTGTTTGGTGCATATATTGGCCTCAAAATATTAAACACTTTTAGTGGAAGGTTTGTATTGATATTTTTCATTCCAGAGAGAGTCTTTGTCATTGAAATATGTTAACAACCCCATTTTACACATTGTATGGTTATGTTTCCAAAAATTCCATGAAATTTATTTTTTCTTTCCCATATGTTTAGTCATTCTTGTTTAATTGGGGGAAGTAGGTTCATCCTATTCTCACTACTCATAGTATTTTGGGAAAAGGATTTTTCTGCTAGTCTCATGCATCTTGTTTGAATATCTTCCAAGATCTATTTTTAGTTTCATGGTTCATTTATATGTATTTCATTGGGTTTCTTCTTAATAATAAGATATTACTTGATAAAATGTGGATTAAACAAGTAAAAAATCTACTTGATCATTGGTATGGATGTCGAACAAATGGTGTTCATCAAGATTTTGTTTCTTTTGAAACATGATGGGATACTTCGGCTGAAGGATTAATTAAATTTAATGTTTATGTGGGGTTTGATGTTGATTTTTTGTTGTGTTTTGAGATGTAGGTGATATTTTGGAGTCATACACTATTAACGATCCACCCATTAATAGTTTCCCAAAAAAGGGTTTTATGTTTTCTAAAAATGCACTAATATTGTTAGGGATGTTAAAAGTTTGCATTTATCCACATTAGAAAAAAAAACACAGATAAATCATTACCACGTATTATACTTTATCTAGCACCAGCTTTTATTAGGTCTGAACATAATGTATTGATAAAAGTGATCCCTTTATCAATGTAGTTTTTTGTGCTGATAAACGTGTATCTTTATCAATTATTTCTTAGTGATAATAAATATCTATTTTACAAGAACTTAAAATTTCAACACTAATAAAATTAATCTATAATAGTGATATTTTGAAAGTGAAAATAAGGGCCTTATTGGTCATTTAAATAAAACCCAAACAGATTTATCCTCACTCAATCCATTCAATCTCTACCAGAACCAAATCTTTATCTTCGCACTCTCTTGATCATTTTGGTTATATATGAACCTTCAAAATCCAACTTATGTCATCACATCTGATCCATCACTCTTCCTAAAACATTTTTATTTGTTTTTAATTTTTAAAAAAGTTTTGAACATCATGCATAGTGATCGTATTTATACTTGATCCACCTCACTCATTATCCACTCAATCCCCCTTTCCTTAAGACATTGTTGGTTCACTCTCTATATCACCTTCACATTCATTTTTAATAATTCATCATTATTCCTCAAATTAATTTTATAGATCTCATAGAAGTGAACCAAAAAACCCTACCCTATTATTATGTAAGGTGGAGACTACAAATGATAAGTAATAAGAATTTTTTCAGTGCATAGTTGGAAATCAGCTCCAATTTACAAGTATGCCTCCTACTATCGTGGACTAAAATAAAACAATTATTTCTATTTTCTTCCATGTCTAGGTAGAATAACCCCAATAATTTTAATATCTGTTTATTTTTTTCAATTTTTATTGGAATTATGAAATGGGTTTAATTTAGTTTGAATGATTCATTCTTTTTTTATAGTGCTTGATAAAAATTATTTCATGATACTTTTTAATCTTATACACATACTATTTATTTATATACATTATTTTTTGTATAATGTTTGTTCTTAATAATTTTATCTTGTTATGAAATTATTATTTTTTTAAAAAAATTAATATTTTTTAATATTTGTTAACATTGTTATAATATTTTATTTTTTATCGATATTTGTTTGTTATATATTTTACACATTTTTTAGCTGGGAATTGTAGAAGAGGGTGGTGTTGGGTGATATATGAATTTTTTTTAATATCCATTACCCAAAACCAAGAGCGAGGATCTTGCATGTCAAATTTATAATTAATTTATTTAATATTGGAAGAAATAAATACTTAGTATTAAGAACCTTCTTCCTTAGTTAATATTGACCATCTGAAATGTCCCTTTTGGATTACCTTCATTGTGTTGTGGGTATCTAAGGATATAATCCTTCTAGCATTGATCCATGCATGCTCATATGATCTCCGAGCAGTACCACTAAATCTCTGGGTGCTGGAAAGGTGAGTCGAATGTCTTGTATTTTTCTTTCTTGATCGCTCATTCTTGGGTTTTGAAGAAATATCTCTTTCACTTCTCATTCTTGAGAGGGATAGATAATGAGGAGTTGAGATATAATTGTTTGTGTGTGACAATTCTCTATTCTAATTTTTTGGGTACTCTAGTCAATAAGAATAACTGTCAATTTATAGAGTTCATATTTTGGTTTAAATATTATTTAATTGCATGAATGCCATTAAATAATGTTTATTATATTTAATGAACTTCATGACACATATTATTATTATTATTATTATTATTCAATTGCATGCACCAAATCTCATAATAAAAAATATTATTTAATCATCTAGTTAATTAATAATTTTTATCAGACATGGTTTTGGTCTGTTTGAACTCCTCTGGAATTTATTGAACACCTGAATAAAAAATTATTCATAAATAAAATTTTAATTCACATACTGGTCAATAAATATTAATTAAATATTAAATAAAATAATTAAATATATTTTTATTCAAATTTCTATGAATCAGTATTAATTTAATTTATGCGATCAATATGACATGAAAAAAATTATTCCTCAGATATGAGAATAATATTTATTCCATAATTAAACTCAAATTTAATTTAATCGAGACCAACAGAAACACTTAGTGTATATACTTATTGTATTATTTCTCATTAACATCATTTGGAATTTCTTAAAACCTAATATTACTCCCAATCAATGGGTCAAGGCCCCAAGAAAAAGATCTTAACATTGTAACATCAAAAACTACATATGAATGATCATTGTGTAATATAATCCCATTGTCACAATATCTCATCAAGAAGGATGCATGATGGTTTCCTCAACCTATTTATGCAATACGTATATCTTTGACTATATGAAATAAATAGGTCGTTAAACCATGACCATGAAATTTAATGTAATGGTTCTATTCCATTCAAATGAATGAGATATCCACATCAATAAAGATGGAATGGAAAATCCTTCTTTGACTTATCCATTAATGATATGTCAATCATGATGCACCAAAAATACCCATCTTCCCACCAACATATGGTGTAATAGTTTTGGTCAGTAAATATAATTACACAAGTCATGACATACATTAATGATAATCATAAAGATTAAGGACCATTACACATGCTCACATATAGAAATATCCATGCCACCAAAACATGTTGAATTCATACTGGCGAGTCTGTTCTCATAATCCCCTTCAAAGAGATTAACAAGTGAGAAGTTCATGATAAGAAGCCTCTTCGCTAATGAGCACTCTCACCTAAATTCATAAATACCATGTGTCCCATAATATTATATTTATCCAACTAAAAAACTATATTAATAATGTTTTCATTGAACTTTAAGGTTCTCATCAAAGAGGGAAACTTTTATGACCTTATCAATGTGACAAATATTTTAGTATATTATTACTTTAAATCCACTTAGAAATAACAAAAAATATGTAATAATATGTTAAATTAACATTTAATACATCAAATCTACATGTAATCAAAGTACATTTAGTTGGTCATGGGAAACCAACTATAAAAACCCAACTTGGAAAAGAGCCAAGACTATGAATTTCTGTTCTATAGACCTCAAATGATATTCATGTTTCTTATAAGTAAATTCTTTAGTAAAGGGGCCTGTGAAGTTGTCTTCCATATAAATACTTCTCACTATAATGTCACCACTCTAAGAAAAATATCTCAAGAGATGATACTTCCAATGTATATTCTTTATCTGTTTACGTAACCTTGGCTTTTTTTACGAGAGCACCAGATGCAGTATTACCACAGTAGAGTGTGATAGTATCTTTATTACTAGGTACCAAATCAATATCTTCTGGATCAGTTTTGGAACTATCATTCTCATATCCTCTTATGAATAGTTCCTCATATCCTCCATAGACTAGGAATATATCCTTAGTTCACATCAGATACTTAATGATAGTTTTAACTTTCATCCAACGGTGGTCAACTTTATTGTCTCAATATCTTCTTACCACACTAATTGCATAGAAAACATCTAGCCTAGAACATAGAATATCATACAAGAATAATCTAATCATTGATTTAAATGGAATACTTGATATTTTGTTTATTTTTACATGTGTCTCAGGGAAAATTTTCTTAAAAAGATGAATGCCATGTGATACTGGAAACAATCCCCTCTTGGATTGTTCTATAAGGAATCTCTTCAATATCTTGTCAATGTTTGTACTTTGACATATTCCAAGATACCTCTTATATCTATCAAGATAGATCTCTATACCAAAATATATTATGGTTCTCCAAAGTCCATTATCGATAATAATTTATTTAACCACATCTTAACAGAATGTAAGACTGGTAGTTCATTTCCTATAAGTAATATGTCATCAATATATACTATTATTAAAAAACTTCACTCCCACAAAATTATTTGTATACACAAGGCTCACACTCAATATTTATGATACCAAATTCTTTTATGGATTCATCGAATCAAATTTTCCATAACTGAGATTCTTTCTTTAATAAATAAGTGTATTTGTTTCAATTTTAATTTCTTATCGGCGTCCTTTGGAGTCACAAACTATTGAGGTGTTGTCATATAGAAATCTTCCCACAGTTTTCCATTACATAAAGGTTTTTTGACATCCATTTTCCAAATCTCATTTCCATGGTAAGATGTAATGTAAAGTATAATTTTGATGGATTATATAATTGAAACTGGTGAAAAGTTTTCCTTGTAGTTAATGCTTTGAAACTATTTAAACCATTTTGCAACCAATCATGCCTTATAGGTACTAAATTTTCCTTCCATATCCAATTTATTCATTAATACCCATTTTAAACCAGCATGATTTACATCTACAAAAAGATATACCAAAATCTATACATGGTTTTATTTCATAGAATCTATTTCAAAATTCATGTCTTTTTGTAACTTGGTAACATCTATGCCACATATAGCTTACTTATAGGTCAAATAAACATTATTATCAAATAATAATGAGTCACTATCCTCAATGACTAGAAAAACAAAATTTTATGTTTCTCTAATCACTCTTTTACTTCCATGTAGTACTTATGTATCCAGAATAGTTTCATCTTCCATAGGGATCTTTGGAATATATTCATATACACACTCTTGTGTACATTGAGCCTCAAATTCATCAAAGTCTATCTCGCTCCCACTGTCTCCTTTAGAGATGTGATTACCCTAAAAGGCTATGGAATTTCTTTACACTATAACCTTTTTTCACTAGGGGTTGTATAGGAAATACCCCATGTTTCCTTGTTTTATACTATAAAGGTATAATTTGTGCCTTGCTTTGAAATTTTGTAATATGAAGAGGCTTTAAAAAATGATTCACATCTCTTAACATGTAAATTTCATAACATGGTTTTTATTCAACACTAAAATTCATACGAAATACAATTTATCAATTTAGTTGGTACTTGGTTTACTATATATGTTGTTTTTTGTAATGTGTATCCATGAAAGGATAATGAAATACTTTCATGATTCATCATTGATCTCACCATGTCCAACAAGGTGTAGTTCTCCTTTCACTTATACCATTCCACTGAGGATTATAAGGAGAATTGAGTGGGGAAAATATCCCAAAATCCTATAAGTAATCAATGAAGTAATTTTTAAGATATTATTAACCACAATATGGGTGAATTTTTTAATCATATTACCAAACCAGTCCTCAAATTCATTATTTTATCCCTTGAATTTATCAAAAGAATCTAACTTATACCACACCATATAGAAAAATATATAAGCAATAAAATCATCAATAAAAGTTATGAAGTATGAGGACCCACCCATTTCTTCAATAGGAAATGGATCACACTCAACAATTTGAACTAAATCGAAAATTTCTTTATCACTTTCACTTTTCTCACTATGTAGGGATTTTTTTCATTTTTCCCTTATAAACATCCATGACATAAACCAAGTGGTTTTAGTTCAAAACTATCTAAATAGGCATATAGAGGCAATTAAGTCAAATGATTTTCGTTTACATGACCAAGACAATGATGCCAATGATGGGTGTGGTATGATCCTTGTAAATTAACTTCATTATCAATTATCATTACATGGTTCTTGAAGTCTAACACAAAAATATTGTAATTTAAATGTTCCTTACCATAAAAATTGCATCTTTATAAAATAAAAATCTTTTATTTCAAAATTTGAAAAAAATACATTTTTATAATTTTTGGATATAGATATAATGTTTCTGGTGATATATGGAACATAATAACAAACCTTCAAAACAAAGATCATCCTAGTTGGAAACTTGAGATGGTAGTCCTCAATAGCTACAACAATGAGTTTATCTCTATTGGACACTCATAGATCTACATACCCTTGGTCTATCTTTTTGAATCTACTTGATTCCTATATTTGAATACATATGTGATCACTAAAACAATATTTAATAACCAAATTTTGGAAATAGAAGTATTTTTCTTTATAACAAATGCACTTGATTCTTTCCCTTACTTATTTGGATTGATGTAGTTTTTATTCTAGTGTCCCTTATTAAAACATGAGAAATAGATAGCAGCATGTTACCTTTATTTCCCCTCGATCTTCCACTTCTTGGAAGTGTGTAAAGAATATTTAGGATTAAACCAATTTTCTTTCCCTTTCCATTTGTTCACCATATGTACAGAAGGATTTTCATGATTCATATAAACCTTAGAACCTCTATGCACTTAATATAGCCAATGATCTTGAATATATGATATTAAACTATGGAAACATATCCAATATTTCTCTAAAAAGTGCCTTGTAAATCTCAAACTATTATTTTATGTCTCTCTCCTAGTAAAGACCACTGAGTTTCTAAGGCATGCTATACACATCCATGCTTTTGTGATGCTTCATGAGTTTACTAGTCATCGATGAAAACATAAAACATTGAGCATTGACCATGTCACTCAAATGTTTTTCACAAAAAAGTAACTCTTCATCACTCACCTACTTATAATGAGGATTGGGAATTTAGGACTCTAGCATGTTAGATTTCCATCAATGGCATAGAACAGCCTAAAAGCATCTAAACCACTCATAGAAGTTACTACCAATTATGAGGCTGTCTTAAGCCAATATAGATCATAGGGATACTTTGGACGACGATATTTGCATTTTATTAAACAATTAAAAATATAATATTATTATAACCATTATTGATTATAAATTATGTGATAAATAAAAAAATTATTAAATTTATTAAATCTCCCACTATTTTAGCAAGTCCAAATAGACCTCACCATTCAACTCGGAATGCCTAGTTTCTTTAACATTCTACTGGAAAAGATCCATATTCCTCTTCACATAACCCCAAGAATGGTTGGTTAAGATAATTGAAGGTATTTATGTAGGACAATATTTTTCAACTAGGGGTATGCATCTCCTTGATCTTTTGATCGGATTCCCCAATCCGAAAATCCAAACTTGGATTTCCTAAGTAAGTTCCTCCAAATTTCACCACATTTAGCAAGGGGTACTCCTTTTAATGTAAAATGATTATGTCAACCCAAAACCTTCATAATAACCTACCTTATAAAAGTAAGAGTCCCAACAAGGGTTGGTCAAACACTTAATTCTATTGAGTTTTGTTCTTAATAATGTAACAGAAAGCTCAGTCTGACATAATATTATGTTGAGTGATTTTAATTAATTATCAATATAGTTTATCATGTTTTAATTGTTAAATGTATTTATAATATTAAGTGGATTTTACTTAATTAATTAACCATGATGGATAAATATATTTGTGCATAATTAATTTATTTTATTTATTTTTCATAAATTTTATCTTTTTTTATCATTTACTTGTTTTGTTAATATTAAGTGGGTGTAACTTAACTAACTTACCATACATGATAAATAATTTATTCCTAATAGGTTTATTCAAATTCTATCTTTTCTCATTAATTCATTTTTTGTGGGACTAAGGCCTTTCATCCATAAAATAAATAATTTCATAAACATAAATAATTAATTAATTTAATGATATGTTTATGAGCTTTATCTAACAGTTGATTTAATGAAAAAAATCAAATAATCTTATAACCTAGGATAAATAACTCATTTTTTAGTCTTGGTATGAGTTACAAGATTCCACATATCCACCTTTATATCACCTGAGTTGGCATGATAATGGTTTCATCTTGAACCACCTCCAGGGTCCTTGGCATACTCTATTAATTACATGTATTTATTACTCATACACAGCTGAGGGGAAATGAGTGATTAGTTAAAATGGGATTACACAACTTTTTTTGGACATGTGGTTTATATATACTAATGGAGGGAGGTATGATAAGTAGGTCATCAAATTTAATTTAATAATAAATAATTGCAAACACATGCAATAAATTAAATTAAATCATCCAACACATACAAAGGTCTCAGTAAAGCACAAGAATGGTCATACATGCAACAAATATTAAAAATTAACTAGATAACATTCATTTCATTTTTCATTATTTATTATTTTAGATGAACACTCTTTCGTTAATTAATTGATTGATTGATTGATTGATTAATAAATTAATTCTATTTCCTATTATCGATCATCTAAACTTAATTAGAGATACCGATCATTTATTAAATTTTTGGAAAATAAATGGAAGAACACATAATGAAATAATTATTATAAAAATGTATTTTAGAATTTAAAATTATTTATAACCATTATTAAATTTTCAAACACACATTGGTGTTCCAATCAATAAAAAAAGGTTTTAATGATGTTATTTTAAAATTATTGTAATTATTAATTATGTCATTTAATGACTTATTGAACAACATGTAAATTCTTGATACATGTTGTGTACCTTTTTTTCCATGTATCAAAGTCACATGTTCTGGCCAACAGTGTGTTAACTCGGCCAGAATACATGGCATGTACAGGATAGCTACACACCAGGTATCTGGTTTCTATATTCTAGGTTGTCCTAGCCCACATGTGGTGTGAAAAAAATGAAATACGTTTAATTAACTACTCAACACATATAGGTACAATGTTCATGGGTAAACAATATGTGATTCCACTAAATGCCTTGTAACCTAGTTTTACTAGCCAAATATTTGACTGCTCCCATTGGCATCTCCAATCATTTTTCATTTAGTCTTAATGATTTTAGAAATTGAAACACTGAACGAACATTATTAATATGTTGATAACATGTTAGGTAAAAGCATATTAAATAATGAATAACATGAAATGAAAATCTAACCACAATTTCACAGAGATAAAAAATCAAATATATAATTATAAATTTAAACATGATCACTTTGATACAACTTTTTTGTTCTGGGTGCTAAAGAAGAGTGTGGTGGGGGTGATATATTAAAATTTATTTTAATTATCATTTCCCAAAACAAAAAGTGAGGATCTTTCAAATCAAAAATTAATTTATTTAATATTTTCTCCTTTCGTATTACCTTCATTATGCTATAAGGATCCAAGGATATAATTCATATAGAAGTGATACACATGTGCTCCTATGAACTCTGAGAAACACCACTCGTTCTTTGGGTGATATCGTAGTGAGTAAAATGTCTTGCATTGTTCCTTCTTGAACACTCATTATTCGGTCTTCAATAAATCCCTCTTACACTTCTCATTCTTCAGAGGGAGAGATAAATATTATTTTTTAGCGATTTGTTTTGTGTTCAATAGTTATCTATTCTCAATTTTTTGGATACTCTACACAATACACATATACTTCTATATATATAGTTTGGATTAATTTTTAATATTATTTAATTTCATGTCATCCATTAAATAAAATTTTTTAACTTTAATAAACTCTAGGCCACATAATAATATTATTATTATTATTATTATTTGGTTGTGGGTGCAAACTTGCACAATAAAAAATATTTTTTAACTAGATTGTCCATTAATATAGGTCATCAGACATGGTCTTGGTATGTTCAAACTTCTCTTGTATTTATTAAACACCTGAATAAAAATTTATTCATAAATAAATATTTCATTCAAATATGATTGAAAAATAATTATTAAATATTAGATAAAATAAATAAATATATTTTTATTCACATGTTGATAAATAAATATTTATATAATTTATTCAACAAATATAACATCAATAATATTATTCCTAGAACTTTAAAATAATATTTATTCCATTACTTAAACTCAAATGGAATTTAATCAAGATTAACAAAAGACCTTATTGTGTAACCCTATATGATTATTTCTTATTGGTATTAGGATGGCTTTCCTAAAGTCGAAGATTACTGTCTAGTAATGGGTCAAGTTACTCAAGAGAAAAATCATAATGTCACAACATCAACAACCATGAAAAAATGATCATTGTGTAACACAATATCTTTATCACAATATATCATCAAGTAGGATTCATGATGGTGTCATCAACCTATTTATTAGGTATGTATTTCTTTGACTATTTAAAATAAACACATTATTACACCCTGACCATGAAATTCAACACGAAGTTTCAATTCAAATCAATGGGTCGAGATATTGGCTTCCATAAATATGGAAGGGAAAATTCCTTCCTTGACTTATCCATTAATGACAGGTCTAACATGAAGCATCAAACATACCCTACTTCCTATCAATATATCTAATGTTGGTTTTGGTCAATAAATCTAAGTGTATGAGTCATGACATACATTAATGATAATTATAAAGTTTAAGGACCATTACACACACTCGCAAATCAAAATATCTAATGACACCGAAACATGCATAATTCATACTGGTAGGTCTATTCTCATAATATAACATATTAGAGATTACCATGTGTGAACATCATGAGAATAATATTTATCCTCTAATGAGCATTCACAGCTAGATGTCTAAATAATATGTATCTCATTGTAGTACTATTGTAGTTAGTTCCCAAGAACAAATATTTTTGTACTTTATGATAACTTGTATTAAATTTTTTTTAATATTAATAAACTAATTATCACATAATAATTTTTATTTTACATAACACGATATGTGATAATTTCATAATAGTGGTTATTACACTAAAAGGTCATAGCAGTTCCCCACAATGATGTGAACCCATAAGTGCTACGACCCTATCTATAAATATGTATTCTATATTCAGATGATATCATTTGAGGGACCCAAATGATATAGACTATAAATGGGGGATACTTATAGGATATTGAGTAACCTTCCCATGATATACTCCCTAGGTAATATATAGTGTATGATATTATTATAGCGAGACCTGCCAGTAAGAAATCCATATTTATATGTTTCATTGGATGTTACTATCTACATATGTGTTTATTGATCCTTATAATTTATGATTATCATTGATGAGTATTATAAGATACATACTTTGATGTGTTGATGAAAACCATGATTACATATGTTCTTAGCAAGTCATGATACATTGGGTGTGTCATGAGTAATATTGTATTAATGAATAATGAAAGAAAGTATTCTTCAATTTTTTTATTTAATGAAAGTTGATATCATAGGAACATTGATGTAAATGATATTTCCTAAATAAATCCATGGCCATGGTGTTATATATGAATGTATGATTTTTGGGAAGTCAAGAAAATATACATCAAGCACATAGGTTGATGGAACCTGAATGCAACCTACTTGATTATAGATATCACATTAAAGGGATTATATTGCAATGTAAGAATCTGTATGAGGTATTGTGTCATTGCATCATTAAATTATTTTTTTATGGGTGCCTTGGTGTGTTTCTATATGCTAACCCTGGACTTTAGGATCTTTCTCCTAATGCCACTAAGAAAGAGGCCTAGAGGGTCACAAACAAAGTGTATCCAAAATCTCAGTTAAATAATATATTATTATTTATTATTTGACAAGTTAAATAAATTTTATTACCACACATGGTTTAATAATTACACATGTATTTTTTATCACATATATTCTGTCACCAATTATTCGAGAGAATATTATTTGAGAGGAATAATTATTAAATATTTATTTTCTATTTAGTGGATATAATATTTATTTATTTATTTTTCAATAATACAGTGATATTTATTTATTAAATAAATATTTTTTATTTAAGACCCAATAAATAATTTAGAGGAATGGAAGACTGGGTATTCAGGTCTTGTGAGAAATAATATATATTGAATATTATTTAATTAAATAATACTTATTGTAATTCAAATGTTAATCTCATGGTGAGAAAATTTTATTATTATTTTCTCATCGGGTTCCGCAAGGGATTAGATAAATATTAAAGGGAACATGGAAAAATATTTATTTATAAACCCTAGATGTATTTAAACCCTATTATATTATTTTCATAGAGATCCAATTAAATTTTTTTCATATACAACAACATCCAGAGAGAATCCACTAAAGCCCTAGAGAGATCCCTCTAAAAGAAATATCCCAAGAATTGAGGGAGATCTTCCTCCACCACTCACTATCAAGTCAATAATGTTCAAGGAGAATACTTCAGAAGCTATTCTATTGGTGATCAAAGGAGAAAGTCATAAGAAATGGGATCTATTATGCTAACACCCAGAGATTCCACCATCAGCATTCAGAGATTTTTGGAACACATGCAGATCACTGCTTGAGGGAATCTCCTCTTGGTTCCTACAATGAAACAACCATATAACATAGATCTATTTTATGATTGATAAAAGAATAAATAATTCATGCCAGATAATAATTTAAATTGATTAACTTAATTATAAATAATATTTGATGATCCTATCTTGGGTGATGTTATTTTATATATTGTCTATTTTAATTTACTTAATTTCATTGATCATGACATTTATCTTCAGGTAGATCTCGAATTGATTATCGATCATGAAAAAAAAGAAATGTTGGGAATAACCCATTGCATGCTTCTACTATGCTCGAAACCTACAATTAGTGTCAGAGCAGTCGCATTATTATTTATAATTATTTTAAGATCATTTATTGATTTACACATTTATCATTTAGTTTTCAATTCAAAATTTAATAATTTTTTCAACCAGATTGTGATATCTAATTCTTCATCTTTCACCTTGAGTGGATCTACTCGAATAGATTAATTTTATAAATAAACTAAAATCGAATAAATCATTTATAGGTGATGATGATTATGGTCAGATAAAAAAATAGTATATGTCATGTAACCAAAGTTACACACCAGGTACTGGTGTTCAATTCACCGAAAACTAATTCAGAATTAATTCAAATAGTGTTCATTGAACACACATGGGGCATTTAATATCTTACACCATGTATTGACAAGGCCACACTAGCACACGATCAGCTAGAGTACACACTCTGTAACATATTTACATATCGTTTAGTCCTTTTATGTCATATATAGGCAATGTATTTTCATAAACAACATACATTGATGGTGATTGTGTAACATAGAGTCCACATGTGATGTATCCATTGTACACAATGTGTACTATAATTATTTTCCCAATTCACGGTTTACACATCAAGTCCAAAGGTGTGTGCCTCAGATAGATGGTGAGAGATGTACATTCCATGTATCTCAGTTGTACCCACCATGTACTTATATCAAATTATGATGAACTAAAATTAATTTATTATACCATGTAAACCTTATTAACATGTGCTTTCATGTGGTTATTAATTTTATAAGACACACCATGTGATGGGTTTTCATATATATATATATAATTGTTTAATTAATTTCTACTCTATTTTTAGATCTTAATATCATGTGTGAGTCATATTACAGATATTACTCTACGTACATTAAATCATTACACATGACAGAAAAATATTGTAATGTGTTTAATCACTGAGTTGATAATATATGTCATGAAAGTACATGATAAGTCCTGTATGTCAAATGTCACAAGACTAAACAGAAATTGAGTATAATATATTTCAGGTATATTTGGATGGGTATTCACCATATTTTCTTAAATGTACATTTATGTACATAGTTAATTTTAAATAAATTTATTTAATTTGTATAAAATTGTGATGGATGAAAATATCAAGGGAATTTGGATGAGAATTAAGATAAAATAATTGATTAATAAAAGAATATAATTAACTGACTTGAGTAATATTTATCTTAAATAATACTTATTATGAATTGAATTATAGTTTTATTAAGTGAAAAATTTGGCATATGCATGTTAGTGATCATGAGCTTAGACCATACCCTTGTATGTGACTGGTTTCATTTAATATATTATTAATTTATTTGTTGTATTACGTGACTTCTCTCCTCTTATTATGTAAGGGAATTCATGATCATGGTTTCTTTTATGTAAACACTTTTCACCTCACCTTTGTGTGAGTAAAATCATATGTAATGGATGGAGCTCCCAAGCTAGTGGAGGCAGTTCAAGTTAGGAGTAGAGGTTAAACCAATCCAAGAGAGATACATTAGTGGACATGTGGAATGTTGTAACATGAACCATAATTGGTTCAAGGTGTTTTACACCTAAGTAAATGGTTAGTTTATCACCTTCTATATAAACTGACCATTAGTAAAAAGTCATCATCATATCACTTTATTATTTTATTTTTGTCAATTTTCATTGTTATTTCATTATGGATGTTTTGTCACATGAATTAATGAATTAAAAAGAATGCAATATAGAAATAAAAAAATTCATATTATGCATAAATATTATCTAAGAAATGATTAATCACATATGTAAATCAACTTAATATTAAAAAATGTAACAAAGATAATTATTGGAAATTTATTCATAAAATGATTAAATCCCTCAATTATATATATTTAGTCGGTATATAATTCCACTACATCAGTTAAAATTGAACTATAGTTTAAAGTTCATGTACCAAAAAAATTAGGGTGCTTTCAATTATTGTGAAATTCTAACATGAATTTTTGGGATGACTTAACTTAGTTCACATCAAGGGTTGACTTCAAAAATAGGACTTGGTGTAACTGAGAGTAAAGCGTTCACTAAATCCAATTTAATGATTTTAGGATTGGGGATTCCACTCAATAGATTAAAAAACTATTATTTAATGCATTTGGGATTTGGAATTCCTACCTAAAATCATTTAAGTTGATTAACCATACAAATTTTCAGTAATGAGAAGGGGAATATGTATCCTTTCCACTAGAATTTCCCAGAAATAGGATATTCCAAATCCAATTATGAGGTATATTGGGTTTCAATAAAATAGTGGGAGATTAATAAATATAATATTTATTTATATGACTACATTTTATTAGATTAAGTACTAAAATTATGGTCATCTTATTTATAGAAACAATACTAAAATGAATTCAAACATATCTTTGTGATCCATACTTGAGAAAGATAACCTTCTGACTAACACAAATTTACAGGAGTGGAAATTCACCATGAAAGGAAATTCTATGTTATTAAAAAACCAATTCCAAATGCGCCTAGAAATGATGTTTGTGATGAATATTTTCCTATCTACAAGAAACATTTAAACTATGCTATTGATATTTAGTGTTTAATGCTATCATCCCTGAATAATGATATTTTCAAGCATCATGAGTACATGGATTAATATTTCATGATGTCTCGCTTTCAAGATCTCTATCAAGAGAAGAAAAGACAAGAGATATATCATATCTCCAATTATATGTTTACAACTATGCTTGGAGAGTCTGCACCAGTCGTGCCTTATGTAGTTAATATTATTGGCTATATTTAATTCTTATAAATCTTTGGGATTAAATTCTAGGATGAGTTGTGTATAGATCTCATACATTCATCACTTCCCAATACCTTCTCTAGTTTTATTATTATTTATAATTTTATAAATAATTAGAAGTGTATTTCAGAACATCCTACTTTGATTCTCTAAGTTGATGAGGACATGGTTCCTGATAAACCCATGGTCCTTATTGTGAATAAGAATTTGAAAAATAAGGTGAAGGGGACCAAGACTCGTAAAAATATAAGGCTACTAAGAACCATCCTTAAAAGAAGATTAATATCCAAAGGCATGGAATAAAAAATGGTTCTATATGTTTTTCATGTTGCAAGAAGGGCCACTAGAAGAAGAACTGCACCCATATGAAAGGGGAATATAAATTTGTGTGTATTATCAAGTGTAATCTTCCACTATGTACACATTGGGTATTAGATATAGATTATGGTTCTTACATCTATTTAAAAATTCTGGAATAAAGTGTATTCTGAAATATTTTGAGAGGATAGGTGGATTTACAAGCTACCAATAGTGTGAGGATGGCTGCTCCATCCATTGGTGACTACCACCTTTCATTTTCAACAAGAATTATTTTCGATTTAAATAATTTTTATTATATACCAACTATTACCAAGAACATAATTTTTATATGATGACTCGATACAGGTGGGTTTATTTTCATGTTTGGAAATTAATTTTTTTTCTTTTATAAGACAACATATGTTATGGTATGGAAAATTTAAATAATGGTCTTTATGTATTACATTAGAAAAACCACGTATTGGAAATTGGTAAGGAATATTTTTAATGTGACTCTTATAACACCCAACTATGGCATCACCATCTTGGACATGTAAATGAGAAGTATTTGAAAAATATATATCAAGATGGTTATTTTGACTCCTCTGAGCTAAAACAACTTGAAATATGTCATGCTTATTTATAAGGAAAATGACCAAACCACCATTCAGTGGACAATGTGAATGGGCTACAGTGATTCTATGATTAGTACCAACTGATGTGTGTGGACCATTTTCAGTTGATACTATAAGTGCGAATTCTTACTTCATAATTTTTATTGATGACTTGAGTAGATATGGTTATGTCTACTTGAGGAGGTATAAGTATAATTCCTTTAATAAATTTAAGTAATTCTTGAATGAATTATATAATCAACATGGAAATATGATGAAGAAGATTCGATCAGGTTATGGTGATGAATACCTTAACCAATAGTTTATCAACTTTCTATGGAATTTTATCAACTAACTCCACCTTACACAACACATTGGAAGGGTCTTAGTGAAAGGAGGAACTATACATTATTATACATGGATAAGGTTTATAATGAGTCATGAAAATATTCAATTATACTTTTGGAGATATTAATTACAAACTACGACATACACATTAAACCGAGTACCAACTAAATTGGAAAATTGGATTCCATTCGAGTTGTGGAGTGGAAAGAAAACCATTTCATCGCATACACGTGTATAGAATTGTAATGATTTTGTTATAGACTTATCAGGGAAAAAACTAGCACCCAGGTCCACAAAGTGTATCTTTATAGGTAATACTAAAGAAATAAAGTGATACTACCTATAAAAACCCTCAGTCAAGAAAGTGATTATCTCCAGACAAGTCATGTTTTTTGAGAGCGAGCACATCCTCATAATAGACAGTGGGAGAAATATTGAATTCAATAAAGTTAATTCTCAAGATACATATGTGTTAGTACAATATTAGATTCCACATGTCCTTGTGTAAGAAGTAATTCCTAGAAAACAAGTACTACGTATGATCACAAGATGGGTAAGAGAACTGGAGAGATATGGTTTTCAAGTCCCAAAATATTGTGACTCATTATTGATTAAAAATAATGAACCTATCTCCTAAAAAGAAGCAGTAGATATCTTAAAATATTCAATGTGGAAAGAATCCATGAATTCTAAAATTCCTTCCAAGTATTAAAACCATGTTTGGTTTTTGGTTGATGCACCAATTAAAGTAAGGATTATTAGGTTACAATGGATATTCAATAGAAAAATAGATATATAAGGTAAATTAAATACCTATAAAGAAATTATAGTTGATAAAGGGTTTAAAAAATGTCAAGGAATTGACTCTGATGAAACCTTTTTAATAGTGTCTATGTTTAAATCCATTAGAATTATACTTGTTGTAGCAGCTTACCATGACTATGAAATTTGGTAGATGGATGTCAAAACTGCTTTCCTTAATGGAAACCTTCTAGAAGATGTCTATATACCTAATGGGATTGTGACTCCATGTGATTCCAAAAAATAATCAAATAACATATATCCATTTAAGTATTGAAACAAGAATCCACATCATAGAATATTTGATTCGATGAATCTACAAATGAATATTGTTTCATTAAGAACAAATGTGATCTTTGTGATTAAAAGAGTTTTAGTGGGAATGAATTCTGTATCTTAGTAGTATATGTTGATGAAATATTACTTATTGGAAACAATATACCAGTCTTACTATCTATTAAGGATTTGTTAAAGAAGTGTTTCTCTATAAAAATCTTAAGAAAAGTAGCCTATATTTTAGGGTTTAAGATTGTCATGATAGATCCAAAAGGCTTCTTGGACTGAGTCAAAGTATGTACATTCAACTGATACTAAAGAGATTTAGAATGAAACAACCTAAGAGGGGATTGGTTTCTATGTCACATGATTTATATCTTTCTTAGAAAATTTTTCCTCATACACAATAGAAAAAAGGGAATAAGTAAGATATCATACGCTTCAGTGATAGGATCAATCATGTATTCAATGTTATATACTATAATTGACATTTCCTAGTCATTGATCATGGTAGGATTATATCAATAAAATCTAGGAGAATAACCTTGGTCTACTATTAAGACTATCCTTAAGTATCTGAGAAGAACGAAGGATATGTTCTTAGTGTATGGAGGAGATGAAGAGCCGGCCATCATGGGTTATAATGATACTGGTTTTAAAATATATTAGAATGATTTGAAGTCACTGTCAGGACATGTTTTTGTATTAATGGAGGAGTTGGGAGCTAGAAGAGTTCAAACATTCCAATTTTCATTGACTCTACAGTGGAGTACAATTATATAGAAGTTTCTAATGTATCCATGGAATCCATTTGGTTATGAAAAAAATTTAGGATCTTGATGTGGTACCTAGTAGTAAATACCCTATCACATTGTATTATGATAATACCATAGTGGTGGATCTTCAAAAAGATCCAAGGTCAAACCAAAGGACAAATCATATACTCTTGAAGTATCAACTCTTGAGAAATGTTTATCAGATAATTGAAGTTACAATAATAAGAAGACCCATAGAAAATATTATTGAGTACCCCTTGAAAAAATTCATTTCTTAGAATAAATATGAGTATCATGTGAGAGTGATAGGACTGAAGGTTGTCAGTAGTTGGCTCTAGTGAAAGTTGGAGTACTTTGGAGTTTGTTCCCTAGAACCAAATTTTGTGTACTTTATGATACCCTATATTAATAGTTTTTAATATTAATAAACTCCTTATCACACCATAATTTTTTCTTCTACCTAACACGGTATATGATAATATCTTAAGACTAGTAGTCACAGTAAAAGGTTATTGCAGTTCCCTACTATGATGAAAATCTAGAAGTGATACAATACTATTATTTAATATATTTTATGTAAACCGATGATATTATTTGATAGAAACAAATGATATATACCATTAGGGGTAGAGACTCATAGGAATTTGAGGCACCACATCATGGTGTATTCCCTTGATAATATCAAATGTAGAATATTATAAGAACAAGACTTGTCGATAAGAATTCCAAATTTATAAGTGTCATTGGATATTCCTGTATGTGGATGTGTCTATTGATCTTTAGACTTTAGGAATATTATTTTTGAGTATTATAACTTGGGTACTTTGATGTATAGGTAAAAACTGTGATGACATATTTTCGAAGAGAGGTAGGATATATTGGGTGCATCACAAGTAATAATACATTAATGAATAATATTAGAAAGTGTTTTTCCCTTATGTTCATTAACATAAGTTGATATCTCATGCCATTTGATGTAAATTATATAGGATAAATAAATCCATGGCCCTGGTATTCTATAAGAATGTTCTATATCTGAAAATTCAAAGAAAGAGACATCAAGCTCATAGGTTGATGGCACCGACATTCAACATTCTTAATTAGAGATATCACGTTAAAGGGATTATATTATACTAAAAGAATTTGTATGAGGTATTATGTCATTGCGACGTTAAATTATTTCTCTAAGGGTGTCTTGCTGTGTTTCTAGACCCTGACCATGGAATTTAAGATGTTTCACCTAATTCCACTAAGAAGGAGGCCAAGAGGGTCACACACTAAGTGAATCCATAATATCCTTTAAATAATATATTATTATTTATTATTTAAAAAGTTGAATAAATATTATTCCATCACGTGGTTTAATAATTGTTCATGTATTCTTGATCACATATATTTCTTCACCATTTATTCGAGATAATATTATGTGATCGTAATATTAAATAAATATTTTATTTTCTATTTAATGGATATAATATTTATTTTTTATTGGTGAATACTATAGTGATATTTATTTATTTATTAAATAGTCATTATTCCTGACCTGATAAATATTATGGAGAAATGGCGGATCAGGTTTTTAGGTCTCGTGATAAATAATATATATTGAATATCTTTTAATTAAATAATATTTAATATAATTAAAAAGTTCAGAACATGTCAAAGAAATAATAATTATTTGACATGAGGTTCTGTAAGAGATTAAATCAATATTTAATAGTACTTGTGTAAATGGTTACTTCTAAAACCTAGAATTATTTAATCCCAAATATATTGTTTTCTTATAGACCTAATTCATTTTTTTGTGAACAAGGACAATCAGAGATAATCCTCTCAATTTCTAGAGAGATCAATCTGCAATAACTCTCCTAGGAATGGAGAGATATCTTCCTCTATCATTCACTCTCATGTAAAGAGAGATCATGGAGAACATTTTGGAAGCAATTCTCATGGTGATAAAAGGTGGATGGTTCAAGTGAAATGATATTATGTGTTAGCACCCAAATATTCATTTGGAGATGTTTGTAGATTTATGGAAAACATGTGGCTCACCCCTTATAGGAAATATGCTCTTGATTTGTACTACACAATAACCATATAATATATATTTGTTTACAGATTAATCAAAATAGAAATAATTCATAGAAGGAAATACGTTAAATTGATTAAATTAATTATAAATAACACGTGATGATCCTCTATCTTCTTTTGAAATTTTTTCCATTGTTTTTTCTTGTGATTCAATTTTGTTGATCATAATGTTTATTATTATGTAGATATTGGATTGGTCATAGATCATGAAAAAAATCAATGCTCAACATGAACCATCCTATGCTTCCACTACACCCAGAACATACATGTACATTATCCAACTACATAACTATATTAAAAATATTTTCATTACACTTTAGGTTTCTCATCATAGAGGGGAACGTATATGATCTTATCAATATGAAAAATACTCTATGACATTATTACATTAAATCCATGCAAAAACATTTAATAATATTTAATAATATGTCAAATAAACATAAAATACACCTAATATACCTGTCTTCAAAGTACACTCAGTTGGTCCTGGGACACCAAATCTGACACACATGTGATATGGCATGAGCACATGGGTTATTACTATATATTATGGTCGAATAATGAACTATCACATATGAAATAACTTGATGTTATGATATCATTAGAACATGGGTGGCATAAATTTCTTACATTCCATAAAAATTTAATATTACTTCAAAACCCAACACATCATACATTACCAATTATGTAGTATGAATATGTGGAAAAAAGATATGTCATTACTCCATTTACAACTTATATAATATAATCAATCTAACATAATGAGAACTTCGATGCTTGACTCATCCATTTTTATTCAACACCAACCTGATACACTCCATGATGAGTATTTAACACTGATTTATCTTTATGATATTTTTCTTCATTATATAATAATTAATGGTACTAGAATTCAATTAAATGATCATGATGCAGGCTCGAAGTATTTTGTAGTTTATGAAAATGATAGTTGATTTATAATGTTCTTTAACAAGCTAAAGAAGAATAAAAATTAATTACTTGTTAATAAAGGAATTAAATGAACTCTGAATAGATATAAATATAGATAAATTATTTCATTTATTGAACTTAGTTTAAAAATTTTTATTTAAAATTGGATTATCTAAATTGTTTTTCAAAAGTTATAAGTCCTTTTAAATTACAATTCTATGGATGGTTTTTTTTTACATTCAAACCATGTTTTATAAAAGGTTATATAATTTTTTAAATCTTTTTTAATATTATATTGATGTTTTTTATACCACATGTGGTTTTAAAAAATTTTAATTTGATTTAATAAAGGTAATGTTTTAATGTTTCATGTGGTGTTTAATAGATTGAATTATTTGTCATGGGTTGTTGAAAGGACCCTTTAATAAAATGTAAACGGTCTAAAATGGTAATGAAACATGGGAACCCAAACATAAGACTTATTTTTCATTAGATTTAAATTCAAGAGTTTATTCAAGAATTGGGTTTTCAAGACCATGTGATTGGGCCCTATAAATGTTTTCATCATCTGATAAAAGATAAAATTAGGATTCTAAGCATCCTATTACTAAATCTCACCTAACCCACCACGTACCAAGTGAGTAAATGAAAAAACAATAACTCCTATCTCTTGTTCATTTTAATTGCACACTACTTTTTTTGGATCATTTTTATGTATTTAATCATATAATATATCATTGAATTAATTGTACGTCTGATCTATGTGTTTTTTCAATAAATCAGAATTTAATTATGTTCTTTTTAACTTTATAGATATCACGCATTCTTTTCCTTCAATGATTTCCACCACTACATAACAATATTAATACCCATCATTTGAATCTTATTATCCTATAATAATGAATTAAGGTAGATTAAATGATTTTTTAATAATTAACTTTTTTAGGTTCCAAGATCAGACTTTTGGTGTATTTATTTATTTTGTTAAATATTAATATTAATGAATCAAATAGGACAAATGTGAATTGAAAATGGATAGATGTCATTCATATGACAAAAAAGGTATGGTTATGGGGTGAAAGAGTTCATCGAGTTTAAAACATATCATGCATATGACCATTATCAAATCCTTTGTACATTCTTACATTGTGGTTATTCAATGCTAATTTTTCCAGAGAATTTTGGAGAACACCTGTTCAATCATGGAATAAATAAAACTTATAAATGTTGGACTGAACATGAGGAAAACTGAATACAACTTGTGAATGGATAATAATTCATTTTATGGATCATATAATATGATTACAAGTGCAGATAATGATGAAGAGAATATCAAGGATGTGATTATGGGTGTTGATGATAATAAAGATTGTATTGGGGAAATTACAATGATAGTTGAAGATGAACTTTTTTATTGTTAAAAATTGGTTTAGAAGTTAAAAAGTTGTGAAAATACACCATTTTATGCTGGTTGTACTAAATATATAGCATTGTCACCCATACTAAAGCTATATAATTTAAAAGAGGATAATGAATGGAGTGATGTAAGTTTTATTGAACTAATTTCTATCTTGAATGATATGATACCATAAGATAATGAGCATCATTTCCAAATATATGATTCTAAAAGAATAAAAACCTATCCAAATTACGACATACTATTTTTCAAGGACAAAAAATTACGTAAAAATTCTAAATTGTGGTGCTTATCGATACAAAAAAGATGAATCGGGTCAGAAAAACTTTTTAGGGTACTTTCTAATCATTCCATGGTTTAGGAACCTATATGGAATTTAGGGGAATTAAAAACAATTGACGTGTCATGTAGATACAAGAATTAATGTTGTGAAAATTCATCACCTGATAATCTCTCCTCGGTGGAAGAGAATCAATCACGAGTATCCCAAATTTTCAAATGAGTTGAGAAATATTTATATTGTTTTATCTACATATGGAATGAATTATTTTGGTTTTCAATGAAACACTCACAGTACATGGCCAGTTATATTAATAAATTATAACATTTCACTATGGTTATACATTAAATGAAAATAAATTAGTTATCTCTGCTTACATTAGGAAAACAATTGTAACGCCCCGACCCCAGCTACCCAGAGTCGGTGCATTACTTCGTAACATTGGCATGATCACAAGAAAGATCAAATCTCGAAAGACCGATTGGTTTAGTAGCCTTGTAAATACTAGATATATTCATAAGTTTTACATTACATCATAAAATGAAAAACTAATACAACAACATAATGTTTCCACAAATCCACACTATTAACCCCTCATAAAACCCCTGCAGGTCATTCATAACTTACTTCTTCACATCCTGGGAAAAATAAAACATAAAAAAAAGGGGTGAGCTCAAATGCCCAGTAAGGATAACAATAAAGTGGAAACTTTCATAAATAAGAATAAACATTTAAGGCAATGTATAACTAAAACAAAAGCCTTTTAAATACGAACTTTCAACATGGTATGGCATAAATAAAATGAAATAATGCCATTTACTTATTCACATGGATATTCTACTAAATGAATAATCACATGCAAAAATCAATAACCACTTTCATAATGTTGGAATGCATAATGCCAGACTATCATAACCACATAGCCAAGGCCTCGTGCCAAGACTACAAATAAGATTTTGTCAAGGCCTTGTGCCAAGACACTAGTTTGTCTCATGAGACCTACCGATGCATCGAGGAGCTATAGCGGGCTCCACCCGTCACTTATTAAGTCCAATGCATTCCCATATGAAAATGTATAAACATAACATAAACATTCGTATTAAAACTAGCATACGAAATGTCAACAATTTCACCATAAACTATGAATGGTATAAAAATAGCACATCCACAAAACCTTAAATACATCATGGAAGTTTTGTATCATAGTAAATCAACTTCATATAATCACAAAATCCATCAAAGGATGTTGACATAGATGAAATCAAAACTATTTGAGAGAAATATCTCCTTTTTTGAAATCATTTAAAAGTCACACATTTATAAAGGAAGTAATTAAAAAGAGATTTTTGAATCAAAGTGTCCCATAACACTTTGAAACTTTTTAAAGGGATTAACATTTTAGAAACATTCATGTCCATATAAATAAATCCTTAAAAATCATTTTGAAAACATGGACATTAATTAAAAATATTTAAAAAGATAAATCTTTAAAACATTTAAAATTATGATTTTGTTAAAGAGTACCTTTCCGAAATTCTTAAAATATTCATTTTGAAATCATTTAAAAATAAAACATTTACTTTGAAAATGTCCTTTTAAGCTTGTAAGGGAAGCTTTGAAAATTTTATAACGGCGGTAAATAGCCGCACCCGCCGTATAAGTTAAAAAAAACATTCTTACCTTAATTTTGTCGAAAAGGTTAAAAAGAACCTTGTTTGGAAAATGATGGAAAGATTCCTTTATAAACCTCTTATAAAAAGTCAAAAAATGGTATAAATGACTTTAACCCATATTCTAGTAAATAGTAAAAATGTTTTGAAATTCATTTTTAAGAAACATGGATGTGGATGATAAAGACATCCCAGTAGATTATTACGTATAAACAATCTCAGATAATGAAGAGATTGTAAAATAAACCCTTACCTTGAACTTTTCCTTGGTTGGGGTAGGTTAACCTCCTGTATAATGGTGAAATAATTGTTATTAAATTATACAAGAATCATATACATTAATATGATATCATATATGATCTTTTAACATTGCTTTATTAATAATATCTTAGTATTATCGTCGTTTCGGGTGATAATCGATTCGTTCTTCTTAAATGTTTGGTTACGTAAGACATGTTTGTAATGGATATATTATATCTTATTTATAATCAGAATGATATTAACATTATTTTTAACCCTAAAATGAGAATAATACTTGAATGGATATGATGGAGAATGAATCTTATCGCGTTCGTGGAGACGGTAGTCCGTACGTACGCACGAACGCTACTTCCATTTAATTTTTATTTTAAAAGAATCAAATCCAAATGATACATAGGTATATTACTATTCCAGTATAATATAATATTTTATATATTTTACTTAAGTTCATTAACACCATCCTTTATACGTTCCATGTGTGGTATGAACGAGTCATATCATTTTAAGGGGGCGGTAGTCCGCACTTCCTCAAATGAAATTATCGTATGTATATACAACATGAAACGAATAATGGAATGAAATAAAATGGAATTACAGAAGCTTATATATAAAATATATATCATTAATATCATATTTAATTACAGTGCCATCATAATGGCCACCATGAGAGGCGGTAAGATGTATTTGAACAATCATCGTTTCGTGAGGCGTTAGTTTGCCATCCACAGAAACATTATGTTCATCATCCATTAGATGGAGTTGTGTGTATGTGTAGTTTGAATCCTTCTTATAACAAAATCCTAGTATATTGAGGATACTGGTTTTGTTACAAAAGAAAGGAAATAAAAAGAGTTTGGGGGTTGGAGAAGCAAAATAATTTAAGAGAAATCGTTACCTTTAATCTAGGTAACTCACTTTGGTTGGAGCCAAATGACTTCTTGAAATTCTTTCTGCCTAAGGGGAAGCTTCAAGGAGGAGGAGAGGGATGTAGGGAGCTTAGTTGGGCAGAGTTTGGACGAGCCAAAAGGCTTTGAAGGTGTGAAGAAATGAGAAGGAGGAGTGCCCTTTTATAAGAGGGGTGAGGGGCACCTTTGGAAAAGCTAGAAATATTAATTTATAATAAATTCATATTCGGTTTCTAATGGCTCCAAAGCTTATTATTCAAAGGTTAAGGTGGGGATAGGTCGAAAACCACTCAACCAATAGAATTTAGACAGGTTTGGGTACTTATATTAACCTTATCTTTAAGTATTAACTCTAAGTTAATTAGTTTCACTTTTACAATGTCTCTTTGTATTTTTATATAATATGGTTAATAAACTTACTATATACATCCAAGCGACCCCCAAGTGGTCCATTAATGATTAACCTATCATAATATAAGTCTCTCGGCCGAACCTTAGATTTTTAGGAATTTAATATCAATTAATAATATAATATTTGTTTTAAGAACTCTTTTATGTCAATTTTGACACTATTCAATAGTTGATTTTTGTGAAACTCATAACAGATTGATTACTTCGAAAAAAGTCCATTAAATCAATCCTAATATATCCTATTAGCCTAGAAAATTAGTTTAATTCATTAAAAGTTTCATATTATATTTATTTGGGTATTTATAATATCAATTATTTTAATTTTTCACTATTATAGTAATTACTGCATCATCATTGTGTCATAAATAAAATAAATTATTTAATGTCTAAAATTATAAATAAAATATAATTATGTAGGAAATCTTTTTAGATTTCTAATGAATATTTATAATCTAAAATCCAACATATATAACCCTATGTAAAAATTGTTGTTCTAAAAGATATATGCTTGTGTCATTTTTGTATTCATTTTAACTAAATTAAAATAAAGTGTCATTATCACTTACAAGTGGATCCATGGGGTCCCAAAATTGACACAAAGATGTCCATGGTCGACCATCTATCAACCAATAGGGTTAAGACACGTTTTTAGGGTAATTTAGTATTATTATAATATTATTTTTTTTAACCCTTATTTACCGGATTTACCCTTAATCATGGTAAATAAAATATTTACCGCAGTAATTATTCAAAATGTCTAAAAATAAAAGTTACCTATTTACACAATTTGAACATCCTGATTCCAAATATGGAATCCATTTTCCTAAATTCAAAACACAGAAGTGGCAGAAATTAATTTAAAATTAATTCCCGCTGTCAAAACAAAAAGCGTGTTTTTAAGAGATAATAACTATCAAAAGATTGACACTTGTTTATGTTCGGTTTAATTGTAAAATTATGTCAAATGACCAACATTATATTAAATGGTAAAAATATATTCTAAATATACTTTAAAACTACTAAAATTCATAATTTATCACTATTAATTATTTTGATTAAAAAAGTTGTTTTTAATTAAAATTTAGTAATTTTCACTATTCATCAAAATATAAAAGTTATCCGAAAAGTACCAAAATTTCACCCTAGGATAATTTCGATATTCCGAATCCAAAAATGAAGCCCATTTTGAAATATAAAATATATATGATTTCAAAAAGTAGGTATAACTATTCACAACGGCTAGTTTAATTAGTTGTGGTGTGTGTTAGAACTCGAGGTTGCGTACAACACACGCTATCGCATTATTCGAAGGGAAACGTACCGTGAAAGCTTGGGGTGTTACATTCTCCCCTCCTTCAAATAATTGCATCCTCGCAATTTCTAGGGTATTACTGTATAAAAAGACTCGGGTGGTTCTTCATCATAAGTTCCTCGGGTTCCCACGTTGCCTCTTCCATCTTATGATTCCTCCACAAAACTTTTACCAGACGCGTCGTCCGGTTTCTCAGCACTTGTTCTCTCGTATCAAGAATCTTGATGGGCTCTTCGCAATAAGACATATCGGGTTCCAGTTCTAAATCTTCATAGGTGAGTACATGCGTTGGGTCAGGCATGTATTTCCTCAACAGAGAGACGTGGAACACATCGTGAACTTTGGAGAGACTTGGCGGCATTGCCAATCAGTAAGCTACAGCCCCAATTCGTTCTAGAATTTCGAAAGGTCCGATGTAACTGGGACTCAATTTACCTTTCTTACGAAAACGTATGACTCCCTTCCACGGAGATACCTTCAGGAAAACATGATCACCGACTTGAAATTCCAAATCCTTCCTTCGATTATCGGCATAGCTCTTCTGCCTACTTTGAGCTGCTTTAATGTGATTTTGGATTACCTTCACCTTTTCCACCATTTCCTCCACCAGTTCTGGGCCTACAAGTTTTCTTTCACCAACGTCATCCCAACAGGTTGGTGTACGACATCTCTTTCCGTATAACGCTTCATATGGTGCCATCTGAATACTCGAATGGAAGCTATTGTTATAGGAAAATTCTACTAGTGGTAAATATTGATCCCACATACCCTGAAAATCAAGTGAGCAAGATCTCAACATGTCTTCTAAGGTCTGAATAGTCCGTTCTGATTGTCCGTCTGTCTGAGGGTGGTAAGCAGTGCTCAAATGAAGTTCAGTATCCAGGGATTTCTGAAGACTTTTCCAAAATCTTGAAGTAAAATGGGGATCACGATCAGAAACAATCGATAGGGGTACTCCATGAAGTCTCACAACTTCATTAATGTATAGTCTTGCTAGACGTTCCAGGGGTAGATCTTCTCTTATAGAAAGAAAATGTGCTGACTTGGTAAGACGATCAACAATAACCCATATTGCATCGTTCCTTCTAGGAGTCTTTGGTAGCCCCATGACAAAGTCCATTGTAATATTGTCCCATTTCCACTCCGGTATGGGAAGCGGTTGCATGACTCCTCCAGGCTGTTGCCTTCCAGCTTTCACTTGTTGACAAACCATACATCTTGACACAAAATCAGCAATCTCCCTCTTCATATTGTCCCACCAAAAATGTTCTTTCAAATCTCTATACATTTTGGTGCTCCCAGGGTGTATAGAGAAATTGGAACTATGAGTATCATCCAACAATTCCCTTTTTAGATCAGGTATATTGGGAACACAAAGTCTCTTCCTGAATTTCAAAATTCCATCTTCATACACAAAGTCTCTCAATCTCCCATCATTCACAGCTTTAATCTTCTTCTGAAATTCTTCATCATCGGTCTGGGAACTCTTAATCCTTTCTAGTAAAGATGGTTTGGAAACCATTTGAAAAAGCATTGATGTTTCACCTTCCCTGGTTATTCCCATGTCCATCTTCTCTAGATCCATGAAAATTGGATCCCTTTCAATTCTCATCATGTTCAGAACTCCATGGTATTTTCTGCTCAAAGCATCTGCTACTTTGTTTGCTTTCCCCGGGTGGTAGTGTATCGTGCAATCATAATCCTTGAGTAATTCAAGCCATCTCCTTTGCCTCATGTTGAGTTCTTTTTGTGAGAAAATATACTTCAAACTCTTGTGATCAGTATAAATCTCACATTTTTCACCATAGAGGTAGTGCCTCCATATTTTCAAAGCAAAGATCACTGCTGCTAACTCGAGATCATGAGTAGGATAGTTTTGTTCATGAATTTTCAACTGTCGTGATGCATAGGCAATAACTCTATCATTCTGCATAAGGACACAGCCAAGTCCTTTCTTTGATGCATCACTATAAATAACGAACCCATCATTCCCCGATGGTAGAGTCAATATAGGAGCATTGACTAATCTTCTCTTCAGTTCTTCGAAACATTCTTCACATTCTTTTGTCCAAACAAATTTAACCCCTTTACGTGTGAGCTTTGTTAATGGGTTAGCCAATCGGGCAAAATTCTGGACGAAACGTCGATAATAACCTGCCAAACCAATAAAACTACGTACCTCAGTTATACTCGTAGGTGCTAGCCATTCTTGGATTGCCTTGGTCATAGAAGGATCAACAGAGATTCCATCTTTAGAGACAATATGGCCAAGAAAAGAAATCTCCTGAAGCCAGAATTCACACTTGCTAAACTTTCCATATAATTCATGCCTCCTCAGAGTCTTCAAGATAATGCGCAAGTGATTTTCATGATCTTTGTAGGTTTTGGAGTATACCAAGATATCATCAATAAATACCACCACAAATTCATCCAGATACTCCTTGAAAACTCTATTCATTAGATCCATGAATACAGAGGGTGCATTAGTCAATCCAAATGGCATTACAGTAAACTCGTAATGCCCGTACCTGGTTCGAAATGCTGTCTTCGGAATGTCTTCCTTCTTTACACACAACTGATGGTATCCAGATCGAAGGTCAATCTTTGAAAAGTATTGAGCTCCATGCAGTTGGTCAAATAAATCATCAATACGAGGTAGGGGATACTTGTTCTTTATCGTTATAGCATTGATCTCCCTGTAGTCGATACATAACCTCATAGATCCATCTTTCTTTTTAACAAAAAGAACAGGGGCTCCCCATGGAGAAACACTAGGGCGAATAAATCCCTTATTACTCAATTCCTCTAGTTGTTTCTTTAGTTCAACTAACTCTACAGTGGCCATTCTATAAGGGGTCTTCGATATAGGCCTTGATCCAGGAATCAAATCAATGGAAAACTCAACTTCTCGTTCTGGAGGATGTCCAGGTAAATCTTCTGGTAATACATCTACAAATTCTTTCACAACAGGTACATCCTCTATTTGAACATTCCTTTCCTCACCGACAGTTATTTCATTCTCTTCCTCCCCAATAATTGAATTAAGTTGAGCTACTGGGGGTGGATCTAAATAAGAATTAGGTGGTGACGATTCTGCTCTAAAAATAAGGTGCTCCTTATCATTATCATCAAGAATCGTAACCTCATTCTTCTTACAATAAATCTTTGCATCATAGTCCGAAAGCCAGTCCATACCGAGGATTATATCAAACTCAATCATAGGTATGACGATGAAATCAGCAGATAAAGAAAATTTATGTGCTCTAATGGGGACTGATTCACAAAACTTTGTTGCAACGATACTTCCCTTAGGAGTTTTAACTGACAACTCCCTTATTAAATCAAATTGGAAATATCTAATTTTCTTAGCAAACTGGGAAGATATGAAACAATGCGATGATCCAGAATCAAATAATGCATTTGCTAAACTTGAGGAAACCATTAAATTACCTGCCACCACGTCTTTCGGAGTTTCTACCTCAGCAGTAGTGATAGCATAAGCCTGGCCTTGATCCCTTGGCCTTTTCTGAGGTAAGTTCTCCTGACGCTTAGGACATGCATTTGCATAATGCCCCATCTCCCTGCAATTGTAGCACTGAACGTTGGTAGCTTCCTTCTTCCCCTTGCAATCATGAGCTTGGTGGCCTTTTTCACCACACTTGTAACAGACTCCCATTCCCTTCAAGCAAGTACCAGGATGTTTCTTCCCGCATTTACCACAAGATGGATATTCAACCTTTCCCTTCTTCCCCTTATTTCCATTCCCAGATTGATCAGAAGGTCTCTTCTTCTCTTGCTTCGCTTTAAAGTCATAATACTTAGAGAATTCTTTTTCGGTCTTGATATCACATGAGACAATGTCTTCGTATGATGAAAAGGATTGTGAGACTAATGCTCGACGGAGAAATGGTTTTAACCCATCAAAGAAACGATCAATCTTACTTCTTGGGTTGCGAATATAATCACCAGCGTACCTCGCTAACCTTGTAAAGTTAGCCTCATACTTTGTGACATTCTCATCCTCCTTTTGTCTCAGACTCAGAAATTGTCTTTCCATATCTTCTCGATGGTCGCGAGGAAAGTATTTTTCTAAAAACAGATCTTTGAACTCCCTCCATTCCATGTTTGATACTTCATCATCTTCCTTCATGTTTTGAATCAATGACCACCATTGATCAGCATCTCCAGTGAGGCGGTAAACTGCCATGGTAACTTTTTCCCTTTCACTACTCCCCAAAGCCTGAAATATTTTCTCTAGGGAAAATATCCATTGCTCAGCTACTAAGGGATTTGTACTCCCATTGAACGTTGGTGGTTGTTGTCTCATGAATCGATCTAACATTGATCCTCCACGCTGCGGATCAGGGTGCTCCATAAGGGTAAGGTTATTATTCATAACCTGAGTAAGTTGTCCCAGTACGGTGATTAGCTGATCAGCACCAGTTGCATCACCAGCCCCACTATAATTATCTTGAGCAGGAGGGCAATCCCTACATGGAGTGCGTGCATTGATACGGTTTCCATTTCTTCCACTAGGCGCCATTTCTAAAAAAATGGCATAAACTAGATCAGTTTATGCATCAAAATACATAATCCCATACTTATAAAACACTAATCATAAATTGAACTATCTATGGATATAATCCATAATCATAAATATGTTTTCTTTGAGGAAGTATATACTCATAAACCCTTCATAATGATTTGTAAAGAAAGTGAGAGTTATCCTAAGCATATCCCCCGGGAGTGTCGTAACCAAGAGTGCAGCAAGGCCCGTTGTCGTGCACCAGTTCCCGTTCGAGTCTAGCTCAAAGCGGTGTTTTCGGGTTTTACCCCTAGGTACATCTGTGTAACGCCCCGACCCTAATTACCTAGAGTCGGTGCATTATTACATAACATTGGCATGATCATGAGAAAGATCAAGTCTCGAAAGACCGATTAGTTTAGTAGCCTTGGAATAACTAGATACATCCATAAATTTTTACATTACATCATAAAAAAAACATCTTGTCTTCATATCCCCTCATACTATCCCTGCAGGTCATTCATAAATTACTTCTTCATAATCCTGGGAAAAATAAAACATTGAAAGGGGTGAGCTCGGATGCTCAGTAAGGATAACATTATAGCAGAAGCTTTCATAAATAAGCATAAACACTTAAGGTAATTTATAACTAAAACAAAAGCCTTTTAAAATTGAACTTCAACATAGTATGGCAAAAGTAAAATGAAATAATGCCATTTACTTACTCACATGGATATTCTACTAGTCGAATGATCACATGCAATATCAATAACCACTTTCATAATGATGGAATGCATAATGCCAGACTATCATAACCACATAGCCAAGGCCTCGTGCCAAGACTACAAATAAGATTTTTCCAAGGCCTTGTGCCAAGACACTAGTTTGTCTCATGAGACCTACCGATGCATCGAGGAGCTATAGCGGGCTCCACCCGTCACTTATTAAGTCCAATGCATTCCTCATATGAACAAGTTTAAACATAACATAAACATTCGTATTGAAACTAGCATACGAAATGTCAATACTTTTACCACAAACCTTGAATGGTATAAAAATAGCACATCCACAGTCAAACATAACTCATTCGATACAATATGGAAGATTGTATTGTATCACATTAACCTCAATCAAGAATAATGAAGGATGTTGACATAGATGAAAATAATCATCAAAACTATTTGAGAGAAATATCCCCCTTTTCTTGAAATCTTTTAAAAGTCACACTATTTGTCAAAAAGCCATTTAAAAATAGATTTTTGAATCAAAGTGTCCCATACCACTTTGAAACTTTTTAAAATGATTTTTAATTTTAAAACTTTAATGTCCATATAAATAAATCCTTAAAACCATTTTTAAAATATGGACATTAATGAGCATGATTTAGAAGAATAATTCTTTAAAACATTTTAAAATGGTATTTTGGTTAGAGTTTCTAACCAAAAGAGAGACACTTGAATACAAATAATTGAGGTAATCAAAACATTGTAATATCATGAGAATAAAGGAATTCATGATATACTATTTCAAAGTACATTATATACACCACATAAAAGTGATTTGGTGTATATCATCAAAGAAGTCTCAATGGAATGTAAATTGAGATGAAATCTCTCATAAAGGTTGTATCCTTTGGTTAAGGATAAATCAACGACATAATTATGTGTGACAAATATAAATACACTAAATATGATTGGATATTCAGTGTAAATCAATCAAAGTATATTCACACATATTCTTGTAAAAACAATACCAACGAATTGGATGTTTAACTCAATAAATGGAGAATGAGTTAAAATTACTCTTATCAAATTCATATCAATGACTTGAGAATTATCAATGGAGTGATTATGTGTATCAAACTTATATCCACAGGAATGGGAGTGGAAATTATGACATAATCAAATGAATAGTGATTCCACACATAATCTTGGGGTAATATAATCAATGAAATATGCGTAAAGCCAAATGAGTGGAAGTTGAAATCTCAAATTCCCTTATTGATTAGGTAACTTAAGAAACATACACCCATGAAAGAATTATCATACCATTATGATGTAAATACCCATAAATAAAAGTATATAACACAATGAATACAATCATGGGCAGTACACATACACCACATGCAATAATTAAGTGGTGATCAATGGAATTCTCACGGAATTAAAAGTGAGATAAGAAAATCCCTTACTTTGTACTTTTTCCTTGGTCGATGGTAGGTTTACCTCCTGTATAATGGTGAAATAATTGTTATTGAATAATACAAGAATCATTTACTTTAATATGATATCATATATGATCTTTTAACATTGATTTGTTAATAATATCTTAGTATTAACGCCGTTTCGGGTGTTAACTTACTCATTTTCTTTTATATGTTTTGTTACATAAGTCATGTTTGTTGTATCTTATTCATATCCAGAATGATATCAAGTCCTTAAACATCATTTTTAAATCATTAAATGATAATTATACTTGAATGGATACGATGGATAATGAATCTCATCGCGTTCGTGGAGACGGTAGTCCGTACGTACGCACGAACGCTACTTCCATTTAATTTTTTATTTTAAAAGAATCGAATCCAAATGATACATAGGTATATTACTATTCCAGTATAATATAATATTTTATATATGTTACTTATGTTCATTAACACCATCCTTTATACGTTCCATGTGTGGTATGAACGATTCATATCATTTTAAGGGGGCGGTAGTCCGCACTTCCTCAAATGAAATTATCGTATGTATATACGACATGAAACGAATAATGGTATGAAATAAAATGGAATTACAGAAGCTTATATATAAAATATATATCATTAATATCATATTTAATTACAGTGCCATCATAATGGCCACCATGAGAGGCGGTAAGATGTTTTTGAACAATCATCGTTTCGTGAGGCGTTAGTTTGCCATCCACAGAAACATTATGTTCATCATCCATTAGACGGAGTTGTGTGTATGTGTAGTTTGAATACTTCTTATAACAACATCCTAGTATATTGAGGATACTGGTGTTGTTACAAAAGAAGGGAAATAAAAAGAGTTTGGGGGTTGAAGAAGCAAAATAAATGAAAATAATTTAAGAGAAATCGTTACCTTTAATTTAGGTAACTCACTTTGGTTGGAACCAAAGGACTTGTTGAAATGCTTTCTGCCTAAGGGTAAGCTTCAATGAGGAGGAGAGGGATGTGGGGAGCTTAGTTGGGCAGAGTTTGGACGAGCCAAGTGGCTTGAGAGGTGTGAGGAAATGAGAAGGAGGAGTGCCCTTTTATAAGAGGGGTGAGGGGCACCTTTGGAAAAGCTAGAAATATTAATTTATAATAAATTCATATTCGGTTTCCAATGGCTCCAAAGTTGACTATTCAAAGGTTGAGGTGGGGATAGGTCGAAAACAACTCATCCAATAGAATTTAGACAGGTTTGGGTACTTATATTAACCTTATCTTTAAGTATTAACTCTAAGTTAATTAGTTTCACTTTTACAATGTCTCTTTGTATTTTTATATAATATGGTTACTAAACTTACTATATACATCCAAAAGACCCCCAAGTGGTCCATTAATGATTAACCTATCATTATATAAGTCTCTTGTCCGAACCTTAGATTTTTAGGAATTTAATATCAATTAATAATATAATATTTTTTTTAAGAACTCTTTTATGTCAATTTTGACACTATTCACTAGTTGATTTTTGTGAAACTCATAACAGATTGATTACTTCTAACAAAGTCAAATTAATCAAACCTAATATATCATATTATCCTAGAAAATTTGTTTAATTCATTAAAAGTTTCATATTATAATTATTTGGGTATTTATAATATCAATTATGTTAATTTTTTTACTATTTTAGTAATTACTGCATCATCATTGTGTCATAAATAAAATAAATTATTTAATGTCAAAAAATTATAAATAAAATATAATTATGTAAGGAATCTTTTTATCTTTCTAATGAATATTTATAATCTAAAATCCAGCATATATAACCCTATGTAACAATTGGTTTGCTAAAAGATATATGCTTGTGTCATTTTTGTATTCATTTTAACTTAATTAATATCAAGTGTCATTATCACTTACAAGTGGATCCATGGGGTCCCAAAATTGACCCAAATATGCCCATGGTCGACCATGTATCAACCAATATGGTTAAGACACATTTTAGGGTAATTTAGTATTATTATAATATTATTTTTTTAACCCTTATTTACCGGATTTACCCTTAACCATGGTAAATAAAATATTTACCGCAGTAATTATTCAAAATGTCTAAAAATAAAAGTTACCTATTTACACAATTTGGACATCCTGATTCCAAATATGGAATCCATTTTTCTAAATTCAAAACACAGAAGTGGTAGAAATTAATTTAAAATTAATTCCCGCTGTCAAAACAAAAAGCGTGTTTTTAAGAGATAATAACTATCAAAAGATTGACACTTGTTTATGTTCGGTTTAATTGTAAAATTATGTCCAATGACCAACATTATATTAAATGGTAAAAATATATTATAAATATACTTTAAAACCACTCAAATTCAAAATTTATCACTATTAATTATTTTGATTAAAAAAGTTGTTTTTAATTAAAATTTAGTAATTTTCACTATTCATCAAAATATGAAAGTTATCCGAAAAGTACCAAAATTTCACCTTAGGCTAAATTCGATATTACGAATCCAAAAATGAAGTCCATTTTGAAATATAAAATATATATAATTTCAAAAAGTAGGTATTACTATTCATAACGGCTAGTTTGATTGGTTGTGGTGTGTTAAAATCTCGAAGTTGCGTACAATGCACGTCATTGCATTATTCGAAAGGAAACATACCGAGGAAGCTTGGGGTGTTACATTCTCCCCTCCTTCAATAAATTGCGTCCTCTCAATTTTTAAAATTTTACTTGGAAATATAATGGAAAGTCCCACATCGGAAAAAGAGTCAATAAAACTATCACTTTAAAAGAAAGAAAGAGAGGTATAAGGGTCATCCAAGATAACCCATACTAGGATTCCATGTAAGAAAACATGGATATGGATGATAAACTAAGTGTCAAGTTCTGATGGAGAGGGATATAAATCATGATCACGAGAAAGTTAACAATGAGAAAACCACAAACTTGTGTTGGGAAAAACGACCATTAGTCTCCTAGTAGGAAAGTAAACGGACAACATTTTTTTTTAAGTTACATTACATAAGGAAGAGTAATTCATTTATGATATTGACTAAGAACAGTATGAGATATACTTACATTTTAAGTAGATTTTCATTCTTTAATAAATTTCCACCACTAACTCATTTTTTTTAAACGATGGGTATTCAAGAAGACTTGGTCACACTGGAAGAGATAGAATAAACTTCTATAGAATCACATGATCCATGAAGGATAAACCATATATTTACATTTTCTGTGAAGATTAATCAAAACCAAAATGGTCAGTGAATGATCTAATGATCCCCCAAAAGGATATTCATTGAGATAAATATGCACTAATCTTAATTTCTAAAATTAAACCAACAATACCCCAAAGTTAAATAGATACCATTCAATAACCAATTTTCCTTAAAATCCTTTAATATAATCCAAACTAATATTGAAACCCAAAACATAGAAGAATTTGATTATGTAGTCTCCCATGTTAAATTGTATCTCCAAATGACATCAGATACTCTTAAAGTCACATACTCAAAAGTAATTAACCTAATCACATATTCTCTATTATAGGTTAATCATTTACATAAATAACCCAAATCAATATAAATCCACAATAAAAACGTAGATAAAAATCTATCATTACTCCACAAGTGAAACCCCATAGTATTCTATTTTCCTTGGGCATATAGTGTTCCCAACAAAGCGAACATCTTCCAAAATAACATTTATCACTTAATCACCAAATCATTTTCCTATACCAAGGGTATTCTTTTGATATGAAATAAGAACCCAAATCAACTTATTATTGATAAATAAAATCATTTAACTAAAAAAAAGTCACACTAACCAGGGACTTCACGTAGTCCAGTGGTAGGCGATAAATCCCAATCGCACTTTGGTTGTGGGTTCGATTCCCATAGCTTTGTCCGACGCGACGGGTTGTCACACGGTCTACGTGTTGTCCTTTTTCAAAAACTATATTTTATAATATTGCCAAAATGAGATAAATTCCTCAAAATACTATATCATAAATTTAACCACAAATGTTATATCATACCTTAAATCTTCATCCCAAATTAGAATAACTTATAATTCTCTCAAACCCCAATGATCATATAAATCCAAATGGTTATTTATACCCATATCCACAAGAGAAGAGACAATTCTTCCTCAAATATCATTCTCACATGGAAAACTGCGGGGTTACAAATACAAGAGAAAATTATTCCATAGTAAACCCATCAACAAGGAGTGCTAATACTTTTTAAACATTTCTCCAACCATTTATTCCCACATAGCTTCTTCTTTGACCAAGAAAATATCCTATAGAATAGTACATTCACTCGGGTAATGGTCAGGTCCCCTACATTTACGGCAAATGACTGTAAATGGACTCTTGGGACCATTTTTATCTTCTTCCATAGTACTCTTCATTTTTCTTCGGCAATTCTTTACTTTATGTCCTTCCTTCCCGCACGTAAAACATTTCGTTGTCCCATTGAGACACTTTCCTGGGTGTCTCTTTCCACATTTCCTGCATGATGAAAATTGAGGGTTCTTTTCTCCATGGTCTCCATTGCTGGAGCTCTTATCATTTATCACCTTTCTCTTCCTTGTTGAGTCTGGGAGTTGGTTAATATATATGTTGTTGATCATATTTTTGGAAAACTGATTTGGCATAAAGACGATATCTTTTACGCCTATCAACATTCCATTTTGTTGCTCATTTCCACCACTGTTCCCATCTTGTACATCATTCTCAAAGTCACTATGACTTCCTTGGAATCCAGCCATTGACTAAAACCATAAAGCATTGTGTGAGTAATAGTAGTCGTAAAATCATTTAGAGATTAAAATGTCACCATATTCTCAATTTGAAACATATTAGGATTAACCAAGGTCATTTACTCTCATCTTATATATATATTACTTAAATTGGTTTGTAATGAAAATGTAAATTATCCTAAGCATATCCCCCGGGAGTGTCGTAACCAAGAGTGCAGCAAGGCCCGTTGTCGTGCACCAGTTCCCGTTCGAGTCTAGCTCAAAGCGGTGTTTTCGGGTTTTACCCCTAGGTACATCTGTGCCAGAGCCGCCTCTACCTGCTCGTATCCAGACAGGGATGTATTGCTCGGAAAACTCACAAAATCTCTACAATACCAAAATTCTAGGAAGTTCTTTTATACTAATCCTCAAAGTTCATCTTAGGTCTACGTGCTCTAATCAGAGTTTATCTAAATCTTGCTACCAAGGTTTGTATTAAACTTCCTCTGATACCAACTGTAACGCCCCGACCCTAATTACCTAGAGTCGGTGCATTATTACATAACATTGGCATGATCATGAGAAAGATCAAGTCTCGAAAGACCGATTAGTTTAGTAGCCTTGGAATAACTAGATACATCCATAAATTTTTACATTACATCATAAAAAAAACATCTTGTCTTCATATCCCCTCATACTATCCCTGCAGGTCATTCATAAATTACTTCTTCATAATCCTGGGAAAAATAAAACATTGAAAGGGGTGAGCTCGGATGCTCAGTAAGGATAACATTATAGCAGAAGCTTTCATAAATAAGCATAAACACTTAAGGCAATTTATAACTAAAACAAAAGCCTTTTAAAATTGAACTTCAACATAGTATGGAAAAAGTAAAATGAAATAATGCCATTTACTTACTCACATGGATATTCTACTAGTCGAATGATCACATGAAATATCAATAACCACTTTCATAATGATGGAATGCATAATGCCAGACTATCATAACCACATAGCCAAGGCCTCGTGCCAAGACTACAAATAAGATTTTGCCAAGGCCTTGTGCCAAGACACTAGTTTGTCTCATGAGACCTACCGATGCATCGAGGAGCTATAGCGGGCTCCACCCGTCACTTATTAAGTCCAATGCATTCCTCATATGAACAAGTTTAAACATAACATAAACATTCGTATTGAAACTAGCATACGAAATGTCAATACTTTTACCACAAACCTTGAATGCTATAAAAATAGCACATCCACAGTCAAACATAACTCATTCGATACAATATGGAAGATTGTATTGTATCACATTAACCTCAATCAAGAATAATGAAGGATGTTGACATAGATGAAAATAATCATCAAAACTATTTGAGAGAAATATCCCCCTTTTCTTGAAATCTTTTAAAAGTCACACTATTTGTCAAAAAGCCATTTAAAAATAGATTTTTGAATCAAAGTGTCCCATACCACTTTGAAACTTTTTAAAATGATTTTTAATTTTAAAACTTTAATGTCCATATAAATAAATCCTTAAAACCATTTTTAAAATATGGACATTAATGAGCATGATTTAGAAGAATAATTCTTTAAAACATTTTAAAATGGTATTTTGGTTAGAGTTTCTAACCAAAAGAGAGACACTTGAATACAAATAATTGAGGTAATCAAAACATTGTAATATCATGAGAATAAAGGAATTCATGATATACTATTTCAAAGTACATTATATACACCACATAAAAGTGATTTGGTGTATATCATCAAAGAAGTCTCAATGGAATGTAAATTGAGATGAAATCTCTCATAAAGGTTGTATCCTTTGGTTAAGGATAAATCAACGACATAATTATGTGTGACAAATATAAATACACTAAATATGATTGGATATTCAGTGTAAATCAATCAAAGTATATTCACACATATTCTTGTAAAAACAATACCAACGAATTGGATGTTTAACTCAATAAATGGAGAATGAGTTAAAATTACTCTTATCAAATTCATATCAATGACTTGAGAATTATCAATGGAGTGATTATGTGTATCAAACTTATATCCACAGGAATGGGAGTGGAAATTATGACATAATCAAATGAATAGTGATTCCACACATAATCTTGGGGTAATATAATCAATGAAATATGCGTAAAGCCAAATGAGTGGAAGTTGAAATCTCAAATTCCCTTATTGATTAGGTAACTTAAGAAACATACACCCATGAAAGAATTATCATACCATTATGATGTAAATACCCATAAATAAAAGTATATAACACAATGAATACAATCATGGGCAGTACACATACACCACATGCAATAATTAAGTGGTGATCAATGGAATTCTCACGGAATTAAAAGTGAGATAAGAAAATCCCTTACTTTGTACTTTTTCCTTGGTCGATGGTAGGTTTACCTCCTGTATAATGGTGAAATAATTGTTATTGAATAATACAAGAATCATTTACTTTAATATGATATCATATATGATCTTTTAACATTGATTTGTTAATAATATCTTAGTATTAACGCCGTTTCGGGTGTTAACTTACTCATTTTCTTTTATATGTTTTGTTACATAAGTCATGTTTGTTGTATCTTATTCATATCCAGAATGATATCAAGTCCTTAAACATCATTTTTAAATCATTAAATGATAATTATACTTGAATGGATACGATGGATAATGAATCTCATCGCGTTCGTGGAGACGGTAGTCCGTACGTACGCACGAACGCTACTTCCATTTAATTTTTTATTTTAAAAGAATCGAATCCAAATGATACATAGGTATATTATTATTCCAGTATAATATAATATTTTATATATGTTACTTATGTTCATTAACACCATCCTTTATACGTTCCATGTGTGGTATGAACGATTCATATCATTTTAAGGGGGCGGTAGTCCGCACTTCCTCAAATGAAATTATCGTATGTATATACGACATGAAACGAATAATGGTATGAAATAAAATGGAATTACAGAAGCTTATATATAAAATATATATCATTAATATCATATTTAATTACAGTGCCATCATAATGGCCACCATGAGAGGCGGTAAGATGTTTTTGAACAATCATCGTTTCGTGAGGCGTTAGTTTGCCATCCACAGAAACATTATGTTCATCATCCATTAGACGGAGTTGTGTGTATGTGTAGTTTGAATACTTCTTATAACAACATCCTAGTATATTGAGGATACTGGTGTTGTTACAAAAGAAGGGAAATAAAAAGAGTTTGGGGGTTGAAGAAGCAAAATAAATGAAAATAATTTAAGAGAAATCGTTACCTTTAATTTAGGTAACTCACTTTGGTTGGAACCAAAGGACTTGTTGAAATGCTTTCTGCCTAATGGGAAGCTTCAATGAGGAGGAGAGGGATGTGGGGAGCTTAGTTGGGCAGAGTTTGGACGAGCCAAGTGGCTTGAGAGGTGTGAGGAAATGAGAAGGAGGAGTGCCCTTTTATAAGAGGGGTGAGGGGCACCTTTGGAAAAGCTAGAAATATTAATTTATAATAAATTCATATTCGGTTTCCAATGGCTCCAAAGTTGACTATTCAAAGGTTGAGGTGGGGATAGGTCGAAAACAACTCATCCAATAGAATTTAGACAGGTTTGGGTACTTATATTAACCTTATCTTTAAGTATTAACTCTAAGTTAATTAGTTTCACTTTTACAATGTCTCTTTGTATTTTTATATAATATGGTTACTAAACTTACTATATACATCCAAAAGACCCCCAAGTGGTCCATTAATGATTAACCTATCATTATATAAGTCTCTTGGCCGAACCTTAGATTTTTAGGAATTTAATATCAATTAATAATATAATATTTTTTTAAGAACTCTTTTATGTCAATTTTGACACTATTCACTAGTTGATTTTTGTGAAACTCATAACAGATTGATTACTTCGAACAAAGTCAAATTAATCAAACCTAATATATCATATTATCCTAGAAAATTTGTTTAATTCATTAAAAGTTTCATATTATAATTATTTGGTTATTTATAATATCAATTATGTTAATTTTTTTACTATTTTAGTAATTACTGCATCATCATTGTGTCATAAATAAAATAAATTATTTAATGTCAAAAAATTATAAATAAAATATAATTATGTAAGGAATCTTTTTATCTTTCTAATGAATATTTATAATCTAAAATCCATCATATATAACCCTATGTAACAATTGGTTTGCTAAAAGATATATGCTTGTGTCATTTTTGTATTCATTTTAACTTAATTAATATCAAGTGTCATTATCACTTACAAGTGGATCCATGGGGTCCCAAAATTGACCCAAATATGCCCATGGTCGACCATGTATCAACCAATATGGTTAAGACACATTTTAGGGTAATTTAGTATTATTATAATATTATTTTTTTAACCCTTATTTACCGGATTTACCCTTAACCATGGTAAATAAAATATTTACCGCAGTAATTATTCAAAATGTCTAAAAATAAAAGTTACCTATTTACACAATTTGGACATCCTGATTCCAAATATGGAATCCATTTTTCTAAATTCAAAACACAGAAGTGGCAGAAATTAATTTAAAATTAATTCCCGCTGTCAAAACAAAAAGCGTGTTTTTATGAGATAATAACTATCAAAAGATTGACACTTGTTTATGTTCGGTTTAATTGTAAAATTATGTCCAATGACCAACATTATATTAAATGGTAAAAATATATTCTAAATATACTTTAAAACCACTCAAATTCACAATTTATCACTATTAATTATTTTGATTAAAAAAGTTGTTTTTAATTAAAATTTAGTAATTTTCACTATTCATCAAAATATGAAAGTTATCCGAAAAGTACCAAAATTTCACCTTAGGCTAAATTCGATATTCCGAATCCAAAAATGAAGTCCATTTTGAAATATAAAATATATATAATTTCAAAAAGTAGGTATTACTATTCATAACGGCTAGTTTGATTGGTTGTGGTGTGTTAAAATCTCGAAGTTGCGTACAATGCACGTCATTGCATTATTCGAAAGGAAACATACCGAGGAAGCTTGGGGTGTTACAATCTGTGCCAGAGCCTCCTCTACCTGCTCGTATCCAGACAGGGATGTATTGCTCGGAAAACTCACAAAATCTCTACAATACCAAAATTCTAGGAAGTTCTTCTATACTAATCCTCAAAGTTCATCTTAGGTTTACGTGCTCTAATCAGAGTTTATCTAAATCTAACTTCCAAGGTTTGTACTAAACTTCCTCTGATACCAACTGTAACGCCCCGACCCCAGCTACCCAGAGTCAGTGCATTACTTCGTAACATTGGCATGATCACAAGAAAGATCAAATCTCGAAAGACCGATTGGTTTAGTAGCCTTGGAAACACTAGATATATTCATAAGTTTTACATTACATCATAAAATGAAAAACTAATACAACAACATAATGTTTCCACAAATCCACACTATTAACCCCTCATAAAACCCCTGCAGGTCATTCATAACTTACTTCTTCACATCCTGGGAAAAATAAAACATAAAAAAAAGGGGTGAGCTCAAATGCCCAGTAAGGATAACAATAAAGTGGAAACTTTCATAAATAAGAATAAACATTTAAGGCAATGTATAACTAAAACAAAAGCCTTTTAAATACGAACTTTCAACATGGTATGGCATAAATAAAATGAAATAATGCCATTTACTTATTCACATGGATATTCTACTAAATGAATAATCACATGCAAAAATCAATAACCACTTTCATAATGTTGGAATGCATAATGCCAGACTATCATAACCACATAGCCAAGGCCTCGTGCCAAGACTACAAATAAGATTTTGTCAAGGCCTTGTGCCAAGACACTAGTTTGTCTCATGAGACCTACCGATGCATCGAGGAGCTATAGAGGGCTCCACCCGTCACTTATTAAGTCCAATGCATTCCCATATGAAAAGGTATAAACATAACATAAACATTCGTATTAAAACTAGCATACGAAATGTCAACAATTTCACCATAAACTATGAATGGTATAAAAATAGCACATCCACAAAACCTTAAATACATTATGGAAGTTTTGTATCATAGTAAATCAACTTCATATAATCACAAAATCCATCAAAGGATGTTGACATAGATGAAATCAAAACTATTTGAGAGAAATATCTCCTTTTTTGAAATCATTTAAAAGTCACACATTTATAAAGGAAGTAATTAAAAAGAGATTTTTGAATCAAAGTGTCCCATAACACTTTGAAACTTTTTAAAGGGATTAACATTTTAGAAAAATTCATGTCCATATAAAAAAATCCTTAAAAATCATTTTGAAAACATGGACATTAATTAAAAATATTTAAAAAGATAAATCTTTAAAACATTTAAAATTATGATTTTGTTAAAGAGTACCTTTCCGAAATTCTTAAAATATTCATTTTGAAATCATTTAAAAATAAAACATTTACTTTGAAAATGTCCTTGTAAGCTTGTAAGGGAAGCTTTGAAAATTTTATAACGGCGGTAAATAGCCGCACCCGCCGTATAAGTTAAAAAAAACATTCTTACCTTAATTTTGTCGAAAAGGTTAAAAAGAACCTTGTTTGGAAAACGATGGAAAGATTCCTTTATAAACCTCTTATAAAAAGTCAAAAAATGGTATAAATGACTTTAACCCATATTCTAGTAAATATTAAAAATGTTTTGAAATTCATTTTTAAGAAACATGGATGTGGATGATAAAGACATCCCAGTAGATTATTACGTATAAACAACCTCAGATAATGAAGAGATTGTGAAATAAACCCTTACCTTGAACTTTTCCTTGGTTGGGGTAGGTTAACCTCCTATATAATGGTGAAATAATTGTTATTAAATTATACAAGAATCATATACATTAATATGATATCATATATGATCTTTTAACATTGCTTTATTAATAATATCTTAGTATTATCGTCGTTTCGGGTGATAATCGATTCGTTCTTCTTAAATGTTTGGTTACGTAAGACATGTTTGTAATGGATATATTATATCTTATTCATAATAAGAATGATATTAACATTATTTTTAACCCTAAAATGAGAATAATACTTGAATGGATATGATGGAGAATGAATCTTATCGCGTTCGTGGAGACGGTAGTCCGTACGTACGCACGAACGCTACTTCCATTTAATTTTTATTTTAAAAGAATAAAATCCAAATGATACATAGGTATATTACTATTCCAGTATAATATAATATTTTATATATGTTACTTAAGTTCATTAACACCATCCTTTATACGTTCCATGTGTGGTATGAACGAGTCATATCATTTTAAGGGGGCGGTAGTCCGCACTTCCTCAAATGAAATTATCGTATGTATATACAACATGAAACGAATAATGGAATGAAATAAAATGGAATTACAGAAGCTTATATATAAAATATATATCATTAATATCATATTTAATTACAGTGCCATCATAATGGCCACCATGAGAGGCGGTAAGATGTATTTGAACAATCATCGTTTCGTGAGGCGTTAGTTTGCCATCCACAGAAACATTATGTTCATCATCCATTAGATGGAGTTGTGTGTATGTGTAGTTTTAATCCTTCTTATAACAACATCCTAGTATATTGAGGATACTGGTTTTGTTACAAAAGAAAGGAAATAAAAAGAGTTTGGGGGTTGGAGAAGCAAAATAATTTAAGAGAAATCGTTACCTTTAATCTAGGTAACTCACTTTGGTTGGAACTAAAGGACTTCTTGAAATGCTTTCTGCCTAAGGGGAAGCTTCAAGGAGGAGGAGAGGGATGTGGGGAGCTTAGTTGGGCAGAGTTTGCACGAGCCAAAAGGCTTTTAAGGTGTGAAGAAATGAGAAGGAGGAGTGCCCTTTTATAAGAGGGGTGAGGGGCACCTTTGGAAAAGCTAGAAATATTAATTTATAATAAATTCATATTCGGTTTCTAATGGCTCCAAAGCTTATTATTCAAAGGTTAATGTGGGGATAGGTCGAAAACCACTCAACCAATAGAATTTAGACAGGTTTGGGTACTTATATTAACCTTATCTTTAAGTATTAACTCTAAGTTAATTAGTTTCACTTTTACAATGTCTCTTTGTATTTTTATATAATATGGTTAATAAACTTACTATATACATCCAAGCGACCCCCAAGTGGTCCATTAATGATTAACCTATCATAATATAAGTCTCTTGGCCGAACCTTAGATTTTTAGGAATTTAATATCAATTAATAATATAATATTTGTTTTAAGAACTCTTTTATGTCAATTTTGACACTATTCAATAGTTGATTTTTGTGAAACTCATAACAGATTGATTACTTCGAACAAAGTCCATTAAATCAATCCTAATATATCATATTAGCCTAGAAAATTAGTTTAATTCATTAAAAGTTTCATATTATATTTATTTGGGTATTTATAATATCAATTATTTTAATTTTTCACTATTATAGTAATTACTGCATCATCATTGAGTCATAAATAAAATAAATTATTTAATGTCTAAAAATTATAAATAAAATATCATTATGTAGGAAATCTTTTTATCTTTCTAATGAATATTTATAATCTAAAATCCAACATATATAACCCTATGTAAAAATTGTTGTTCTAAAAGATATATGCTTGTGTCATTTTTGTATTCATTTTAACTAAATTAAAATAAAGTGTCATTATCACTTACAAGTGGATCCATGGGGTCCCAAAATTGACACAAAGATGTCCATGGTAGACCATCTATCAACCAATAGGGTTAAGACACGTTTTTAGGGTAATTTAGTATTATTATAATATTATTATTTTTTAACCCTTATTTACCGGATTTACCCTTAACCATGGTAAATAAAATATTTACCGCAGTAATTATTCAAAATGTCTAAAAATAAAAGTTACCTATTTACACAATTTGAACATCCTGATTCCAAATATGGAATCCATTTTCCTAAATTCAAAACATAGAAGTGGCAGAAATTAATTTAAAATTAATTTCCGCTGTCAAAACAAAAAGCGTGTTTTTAAGAGATAATAACTATCAAAAGATTGACACTTGTTTATGTTCGGTTTAATTGTAAAATTATGTCCAATGACCAACATTATATTAAATGGTAAAAATATATTCTAAATATACTTTAAAACTACTAAAATTCATAATTTATCACTATTAATTATTTTGATTAAAAAAGTTGTTTTTAATTAAAATTTAGTAATTTTCACTATTCATCAAAATATAAAAGTTATCCGAAAAGTACCAAAATTTCACCCTAGGATAATTTCGATATTCCAAATCCAAAAATGAAGTCCATTTTGAAATATAAAATATATATGATTTCAAAAAGTAGGTATAACTATTCACAATGGCTAGTTTAATTAGTTGTGGTGTGTGTTAGAACTCGAGGTTGCGTACAACACACGCTATCGCATTATTCGAAGGGAAACGTACCGTGAAAGCTTGGGGTGTTACAACAATTAGGTAATAATATTAATGTTTATTTGGATGCATTGAATGGAGATTTAAAATTAATGTGGGATTCAGGTGTTGCATTATTTATTCATTCAATAATAAATATTTTACATTCAGAGCTGTGTTATATGGGAAAATAAATGACTTTCCTGGTTATGTAAATTTATTATGATATAACATTAAAAGAACTCAGGGGTTTCCCATTTCTAAACACAGTACACTGTCAATTAGGATAAAACATTCATCAAATACTATGTTTCTTAGATATCACATATTTCTACCTTAGGAACATAAGTATCAATCTTGGATGACATCAATATATGGGATTTTAGAAATATATATCACACTATCTTCACTAATAGTTGATCAAATTTTGAGAAATTAAAATATTTTGATAATAATTTAGGTAAAACATTTTAAAAAAACATTCAAAAACTAATTGGAAAAAAGATTATTTTTTTTAAATACCATACTGAAATTTTTTGTTTTCTATGAATTTTCTTGATGTTATGCACATTAAAGAAAATCTATGTGATATTTTCATTGGAATGTTACTAAATGCACCCAAAAAATGATGGAATTAAGGGTAGGTTGGACATTATTGACATGGGAATATGGGAATATTTGGCACCAATGAAGAGTGAAATATGGACTTCTCTTCCTCCAACTACTTACACACTTTACAATAAATAGAGATTTCAATTTTTAAAATTCTTAAATGATGTTATGGATCCAAAGGGGCATTAATAAGTTATAAAAATAACATTTCAATGACTGGTTTCAAGTTAAAGGGTTTTAAATCTCATGAGTGTCTCATTTTGATGAAAGATCTAATTCTTATAGCTTTATGTTCCATTTTTTCATGCATTTACATCATGCAGTAACCAAGATTTATTTATTTTTCAAAATTATGGCCAGAAACTTTATACACATTGTGAATTTTCTATCTATGAAAAGGTAATTTTTTTGTCATATTATGTGAATTAGAGATATTCTTCCAACCGTCATTATTTGATAATATGGTTCACCTTATAGTTCACTTGGTAAGATATATTCTAAAATGTTTCCTTGTGTATTATAAATAGATGTAACCCATTGAACAATATATTAATGTTATGAAAAGGAATGTAAAAAAATATAATTGTTCTATAAAATTTTATTTTGGAGTGATATGTTTTTGAAAAACACATTGAATTTTATACCAAATAACTATATGGTATGGAAACTATTATCTAGTGAAATCTCATCACACTGGGTGACTTGTGGGTGAGGGAATTTTCAAAATAGATGTTGTCACAATTACTATTATAAAGTTAGAGTAGGCCCACCATTACATTTTTTCACAATAGTTTAGAAGTTGTACCATATATAGAAACTCATAAAGTAATTTTTAGTAATTTTAATCCTTAATGGGATTAAATATGTATATAAAATACACATAACCAATAGCTTTTATGATGGTTTCAATAGTATATTTTGAAAGAGTCAACTAAAAATCCAGATTCAATGTCACAAAAACTTCAATGTATAAGGGGAGGACCCAGTGTGCATGTATTATCTTATAATGGTTATATGTTCTATAGAAATGAACATGATGTATATAGTACAATGAGAAATTATGGAGTTACACTTGTGGATAAACATATTCAAGTATTTACTACCAATGATCGATATCTAATTTATTGGAGTATGTCATAATTTTTCATCATCAAACAAATACAAGAGTTGGATTATACAACATTCCAAGTGTCTAATTTTCAATTCAAGTGAGTTGATAATAGGAGTTTAGTTAAAATAGATGAATTAAGATTCCTAAAAGTGGATTTCAGTAAAGAGGGGTAAAAATATGAACCATTTATAATGAAATCATAGGTGGTATAAGTAATTTCTATACTAGATCATACATATCAAAAGTGGTCAATTATTCTGTTATCGACCAAAACCACTAAAGGGTTAAATGTAAATTCAATTAAGGATGACCCTTTTTTGGGATGTTTCAATCATTTCATAGTTGTTCCAATGTATATGAAATATTTTATTTCAAAGGACACTACAGTGAATTTAATTAGATACTTGATAGAGGGTTAAAATCACTTCAAACTTTAAAAAAAGTGTTTAATAATCAGGTTATGTTTTTTTTTAATATTCATTGCATTACCTCATATTATTATGTGTTCATAGCTGTATTTACATAATCTAAATTAAGTGTTAAAAAATTCTACAAATAATTAATTCTTCACATACTAATTCTCTCTGTCCTGAGAAACAATAGGTTTCTCAGCATGCTAGTGTTCCCAATGAAGAGGAACAACAACTTCTACACATGTCGATGCTACCAATAAATATGAACAACATATTAACATTGTTGAATCCAATGAAATGGTAGAGGATGAACAAACTATGTCCTTGAAACAATAGGGGAACCATACTATGATGGTGTTAGAAAAAAATATTATGGTGAGAAATAAAGACATCAAAATAAAGGTTGGATGGAATGCATGTGGCCATATTTTCTTCCCCAAAAGGCCTTGTTCAGTAGTTACATTAGTATCACTTGTCAAATGCTTGTGCTGATTGATGTATATTCTTAGAACAATGTTGTGTATGTGCCTAATAAACTAATTTGGGAAGATATTAGGGTAACATTATAATATAAATGATATATATTATTAAAAAATATAATAATGAAATATTTATTTACTCTTCCTTATCACTTGGAAATGGCATTTATAGTATATGACTCTTAAATTAAATTTGTATTAATGATCAATGGAAAGTTTCATAGATTTTTTTGAAAAATTATTATGAAGTATCCTCTCAAAGATAATTCTTGGAAAATAAACCTACATCCACCACAGTTGTATACATACCTAATAAACCAACAAGTGTGGGATGCATTTGTTGGTCATCATGAGGGATTGTATTTTTAGGTACATTATGACAGGTAATATATCACTTTACAATATATGCATTAATCACTTTTATTAATAATTTTTAATTTATGAAACATCAACCAAGTGCTAAAAATAAGCAATATGCAGTAAAACCAACATACCTCTATCAAAATGTAATGATGGGGTATGCTTCACTTGAAAAAATAGTATTTATTTTAAATATATCATAATAATTTTTTGTGACATGAAATAAAAAACAGAATTATATTACAATTTTTATATGTAGATTGATGAATCCAAATCCAAATAAACATCCATCCCACACCAAGTGTTTTGGAAGGATGTATGTTTAAATAAATACATGATACTAATAGATGAAATCACATGAAAATTGATGGAAAACTATATAAGTATGACATAATAGAAAAATTATTTAAATCAATATTACACAATAATGACTACATATTTTTCTATATTTTTTATTCTACTTATACACAAGAATCATCATCATATATAAATGATGAATGGTTACTATCAGTGGCCTTGAAGTGGCTGGAACAATATGGTCACATCATAGGTGTGAGTTTTTATGTCACCCTAAACATATTTTGATAAAAAAAAATAAACAGGGGGATAAAGATAAGAAATTGGAAGAGTTTCAAGAATCATTATATACTCTAGATGAAAAAATTAACTGGTAATCAATGTTTTATAAAATATTATTTGAAGGAATCAAAGAGAAGAAAAAAATAACAACCACTATGTGAAGACCCCCCTCCCCTACACCCCATATTTGAGGTGAGTTATTCCCGTCAAAGAACTATCTTAGAAGTGGTTATCAATATTATCATAGTTGTTTCTATGAAAGGTAAATTAGGAATACATTGATACCTTGACTGTACTGATATTCTACATGGTGAAAATTATTGTGATTTATATCCATAATCACCAAACCATAACCTTTTTACAAGGGTTACCATGTACAATATACAAGGATATATTCTATACAACAAATAACTTCCAATAGGTCATGTGAGAGTGGGGATTCACATAGCTCACGAGTCAAGCACTGAGCTAACTATTCCACTTGATGCTATGAATATTCATACTATTGAGTAAGTTATTATAACTTTTATATAATGATTATTAATTCTTTTAAAAATATATGTCAACAAGTAGATATTGATTTCAAAATTTATTTTTTATAAAAACCCTTTAATAATTAGTTAAAAAAGACCAAACTTGGTGAATTTTATTATAGGTGGACAAAGGGGGTAAAATAGAAATTTGAATCAAAACAATCTAAAGGATCAACAAACCAATTAAAAATATATTCACAAAGTAATTTTTCCTTACTCATGAAATATCTATATTTAATAGCATTAAAGGTTCAGGCAGATACAACGTTAGTAAGTAGTGATATGACCATAATAGATTTTGATGAATAGATGTATGGAAAGGTAATTATAGACTATATTTTTCTTGATAATGTAAATGAAATCCTAAATAATGAATGTCTAAGAGTTTCAATTATAAAGGTACACATGAGTCATGTTTTCTGTATTTTTTCCCAATACCTGATCTACTATCATAATTATGATTAAATACTATTGAATTTTTTTGCATAATTTCATGCCCAAAGGGAATCATTATTTCCCACAGATTTAATCAAAATAAAATTATTTTATCCCATAAAAAACTAAAAATAAATTCACAGTAAAGTGGAAATATGGGTTTACACCCATAGAGAATGGGGAACACGACATACAATTCTAAACCAAAGGTGAGGTTGTTCCAATTTCAGTTTGATTTTATAAAACTAATTAAATGAAACAAATTAAATAATTGAATGAAAGAAGAAAAAAATATATGGTATCATGGTAAATTTAAGGGTATATACATAAGATAATTTTAAATATAACTTTTGATAGTTATATGGATTAGGCTATGAAGTGGTGCAAGGGTATCCAATTGGTTTTGGTCAAACCAATGGGATCTGCCTCACTGAAATTATTCCTTGGTCCAGGTATTTATAACAACCTAGATAAATTATGATATGATTCTATATAGAATGTATCACAATCTAAGGTTCATACCTTTCTCAATTCCAATTAGGTTAGGTTCATTCAAATGTACAACCCATGGTCCCTGCTATGAAAAATAATGTAATAAAAATGTGTTTTTCACATAATTATAGACCTAGGGTTACCAAGGTTCCATTTATAATTATTAATTAAGTTTAAACCACCCCTACTCTCAACCCTTAACCCTAATCAAATTATCCACACAGGATGAATTTTTTTAAAGAAAGATAAATTGATGGCTTGCTTGACATAACTATTAAATGATTCATAACAAGGCAATCCAAAATTGAAACTATGAAAAGTCAATTCAAAAATAAATTAAAAAATAAATAACAAAGAACAATAAAATGTATGAATGAATGAGAAATGAGATTAATAATGGGAATATATTAGAATAAAACTAAATATAATTCAAAATTTCATAAAATAAAATAATGAAAATAAAAACAAAACAAAACATATTTATAAAGATGGTAGGTCGGAACCCTATAAAAGCCACGTAATGTTAGTACCTCAAGATTGTAATTGAATTTCTAAATATTTTATCTGAAAAAAATATTTATAATCCCTAATTTCATTAATTGGATTATAATGGTCAAATTTATGCTTAAATAGTCATTTGGGTTATCAAGGATAAAAAATCCCATCGAAGATATGCTGAAAATCAGCCTTTTCTACTCTTTCGGACATTCACACACCCTATAAAGATTACCCAAAAGGTAATATTCATACCTAAAAAGTTTCATGACATTATTTACATGAACTATAAATAGTTCATGATTTTTATATTTACATATATTGTACAAATTACATGATTTTTATCTTCAACTTACAATGTCAGAACCTCTATTTCATCACACTTCTTCAGTTTTGTGCCTCCATAGACTATATTGTTCTATTGGGCTTCAATCATCAACCTAAATTTCTTTTTCATTTTCCATTTTTGTGCCATGTGTTTTTTTTTCTTTGTGTGAAGTTCCTTTATGTTTCTCAATTACTGTGTTTTCCTTAATTTTTCACTAAATTTTGGTCCTACATACGAATACACAATACATCAATGTATTTCATGAAACTAAACTCTAATCAATTAATATTATATGAATTAACATATGAAAACCACTGAATATATATAATAAAGTAGAGAAATCACATGCATATATTTCAATACTATTTGAAGGGAACCATATGAACAGAAATTTGTACTCATTATCTCTCACTTCACTTATACACCACAATTCTCATTGGAACCAAAGTAATAAGGTGGAATAGTAGAAAAATTGGCCATAATGTTTTAAATAAAACATATAACTGATATAATCTTATTAATACCCATCACATAGAGGAAAATTTCTACAATTTAGTCCTATAACATATATTTTAATTCATTTCATTATTTATTCCATTCTATTTTTTAAGTAGCATTGGTAACTCATTTCAATCATTTTGGATTCTCTATAGATTTATTTTTAGGATTCAATGCATGGATACCCAAAAAAACAACCACACATGATGAAGTTTATCCATTTCTAAAACATTACATGCAAACTTTTACAATTAAACATCAAGTTATACATTTTATATTATGTTTTAATGAAAATTATATTATGATAGGGTGGTATTAAAATATTTTCTAAATTATGGCATGAGGAGTGTCAATGAGAAAAAAACTTATCAAATTCAGAAAACTAATAATTATTAGGGTATATATAATAAAATTACACTATCAAGACATATATAAAAACAAATTACTTATTTTTCTCAATGTTTCTGTAGTGCCTGAAACAAACTAATATCAAAGACTATGGTCATTATGTTTACAAATTTAAGTAACATATCATATTATATTAAAAAACTAACATCCTCATAGATGTTTTTTATGATAATTATAATTTCATTTATAATATTTATTAATCCTTTGTTTATTTATATTTTTCTATTACTACAAATTACATCAATAGTCCTCATATTTACAATAGGAAACAGATTTATTTATAAATTAATGGGTTGAAAACATGGTGTCATATTTTATAGAAATCGTGAATAGGTCACTCCCAAATACTTATTTAGTGAATTTTATCATCATTTTATCTACATTTTTAGTTAGTTTCCTAATAAATTTTATCGAATACTTATTTTGTTAACTTTCATAGAGATCATAATGAACGGTGAAACACTCATGATGAATGCATGTACTAAGATTATGTACTCAACATGGATGATGAACTCATGATGATACACTTTTATTTTTATTATTTTAAGTATTCAAAATTATGTGTTATCAAAAAACAATATTGTTGGATAAACCTGAATGTGGAATTTTTAAAATAATAAATAGACATAGTGTGATGTGTATGAATCAACCACAACTCAATATAATTCACGGTATTCCCAGTATAAATCAAAGTTAGTTTTAGTTTAAATTTTAGATTTTACATCATAACTCACATTACATAATCAAAATTGAGAAATCACATTCATATTGTTTTGATACTTTAGTAAAATGATTCACAAGTCATTTGTGACATGTAGAAATCAACCACACCTCAATTCAATTAACAATGTTTCCAATATGAAAGATCTACTGACATGTTTAATATTGATCATGATCATGTAGTAATAATCCACACCTCAATCACCCATACCTCAATTTTATAAACAATGTTATTAGTATTAATTGAACTTTATGGTTTTAGTTTATAATTTAAATTTTAATTCAAAACATACAACGCACACTCAAAAATGAGAAAACACATTCAATTATTTTTTATAATTTTGTAAAAGAATTCATATGTAAATTGTAACATATAAGGATAAAATTAATCTCATTCTGATACATGGTGTGTCTTGTATGACTCAAAGTGAATTTTTTTAGTAAAAAATTGACATTTTAGATCAAAACACAAATCACATTCTGAAAAATACGAAAATTCATTTGGATTGTGTTCATATTTTAGGAATATTATCGATAAATATTTTTTGAAATTTAAGAATCGTCCTCAACACAATACGATACAAGTTGGGCCCAATATGTCTCAAAATGTATGTTATCAATTTGAAATTGAAAATTTAGTTCCAAATGTGTGAAAGTCACTAAAAAATGAACAAACATATTCAGATTGACTTGATGCATTAGAAAAATGATTCTTAAGTAATTTTTGACATATTGGAATTAACCTCATATAAAAATAATACATGATGTGACTGGTATAACATAATGTTCATGTTTCAGTTTAAATTTCAATTTTAGTAAAAAAGACCCATAACCTACTCAAAACCAAGAAAAAAACATTCAAATTGTCCCGATACATTAGGATAATGATTTTTAAGTCCTTTTTGATGTATATTAATCAACCTCACATCAATCCAATGCACAGTGTAACTGGTATGACTCCATGTGAGTCTGTTTATTTAAAATGTACATTTTAGTTCAAAAAACACATCACAAACTCAAAAACAAGAAAAAAAACATTCATATTATTTTGATACTTTTGGATAATGATCCATAAGTCATTTTTTATGTGTAAAAATCATCCACAACTCAATATGATACACAGTGTGATTGGTATAACTCAAAGTGTTAATTACGAGTTTAAAATTTACAATTTAGATCAAAATGTGTTTCACACACTAAAAACTAAGTAAACCCGCTTGGATTTTCTTGATATTATGGGATAATTATTCATAAGACATTTTTGAAGTACACTAATTATTCTCATGTCAAAATGACAAATGAAGTGATTGGTATGAATCAAGCTGTGTTTTTTAGTTTAAATTGACATTTTAGTAAAAAAATTACATGGCATGATAAAAATAGAGAAAACACATTTATATTCTCTAGATACTTTGGTTAAATAAACCTTTAGCCATTTTTTATGTGTAGGGATCAACCATAAGTAAATCTGGCACATGGTGTGACAGATATGACTCCAAGTTTGATTTTTATTTAAAAATTAAATTTTATTTCAAAACCAACATCGCATAATCAAAATTGAGAAAATTCATTCATATTTTTTTGATAATTTATGATAATAATCTATGAGTCATTTTTGAAGTGTAGAAATTATTTTCACCTCAATCTGATACATATTGTGCGGGGTATGACTCCAAATTCACATTATTAGTTTAAAATTAAAATTTTACATCAAAATGCGTGTAACTCACTGAATACTAAGAAAACATTCTAATGTAGTCTTTATAATTTATTAAAATGATTAATAATACATTTATGATGTGTAGGAATCTGTATCGCATCAAACTAGCATACGATGTGATTGATATGACTCGAAGTGTTTGTTATTAGTTTAATATTGAAAATTTAATCCAAAACAAATTTCAATAATTAAAAACCCAGAAAAAATGATAATATTGTATTTATAATTTAGTAAAATGATTCATATTTTATTTTTGAAGTGTATGAATTACTCTTATGTCAAACTGACACATGATGTGACAGGTATGACTCAAAGTACATTTTTTCTGTTTAAATTTTCATCTTAGTAAAAAATGAACATGAAATGATCAAAACTAAGAAAACATATTCCAATTATCTAGATACATTAGGAAAATTATTCTTAATTAATTTTTTATGTGTATGAATCAGCATCACTTCAATCCAACGAATGATGTGACTGGTATGACTCCATGTGTTTCTTTCTATTTAAAAAAGAAATTTTAGTTCAAAACACATTTCACATACTCAAAAGTGATCAAAAACAGTTATATTTTTTTCATACTTTATCATAACTATTCATAAGTCATTTTTTACATTTAGGAATTAGCCTCACCTCAATATGATACATGGTGTTCCTAGTAGGACTAAAAGTGTATGTTATGAGTTTAAAATTGAAAATTTAGTTTAAAATGTGTGTCACTCACTGAACACCAATCAAAAAAACTTGGACTGTCTTGATACCTTATTAAAATGATTAATAATTTGTTTATTATGTGTAGTAATTAGTATCACATCAAACTGACACATGTCCGATATAACTCAAAGTATCTGTAATCAGTTTAAAATTGACACTTTTGTTCAAACATGTGTCACCCACTTACAAACAAGAATATGTGACTATGATGTATTAATAATTTAAGAAAAAAAATTTTAAGTCATTCATGAAATATATTAAATGGTCTCACATCAAACTGACACGTGATGTGGTCGGTATGACTCAAAGTGTGTATTTTCAGTTTAAATTGACATTTTAGTAAAAAGATGCATGACATACTCACAAACATGAATACTCATTTGGATTTTCATGATACTATAAGAAAATTATCCTCAAGTCATTTTTGATGTGTGGGAATTATGCATACATTAGTCTGGTGCACAATAAGTTTGGTATGTCTCTAAGTGTATCTTTTTATTTAAAATAGACATTTTAGTTCAAAGCACATATCACATAGTCAAAATTTAGAAAAATAATCCATATTATTTTAATAATTTAGGATAATGATACATAACTAATTTTTGATTTGTAAGAATAATCTTCACCAAAATCTGATACATGGTGTGCTTGGTATATCTCAAAGTGTTTGTTATCAGTTTAAAATTGACAATTTACTTCAAAATGTGTGTCGCTCAATGAAATGGTCAAACATGCTCAGTTTTTCTGATACTTTAGGGAAATGATTCATAATTCATTTTTGATGTGTAGGAATCAATGTAACTTTAAAAAACACACGATGTCATTTTTATGACAGAAAGTTCATTTTTTAAGTTTAAATGGACATTTTAGTTAAAAAGACATGTGTCAAACATAAAACAGAGTAAACAAATTCATATTATGTTGATACTATAGTAAAATGTTTCATTTATCATTTTTGTTGTGTATGGATCATTCACAAATCAATCTGATGCATAATGTGACTAGTATGACTCCAAGTGTATCCTTTTATTTAAAATTGTCATTTTATTAATGTATTGCTTCATATTTATTTTTAATTTATTTATTTATTATATTACTCATATAATAATTTTTTTCTTATAAAGGTGGATTCTTTTTCTCAAGATAGTCTAGTCTGTTTGGAAACTAATACCATGGTTGGGGTTTTTTATAGGGGTTGGGTTCCAAAGACAATGAAACCATTGATATTTTTGAATATATTTTATAATAATTACTAATGTAATTTCACAAAACAATGGTTAATATGTGTATAATATAGTGTTTTCTTCTTTTAGTTGGGATGTAATTTTTATTTCAATTAAATTATGATTTTTCCATATATAGGTGTATTTTGTTCTACAATGTGTTAAAATTAAATTCTCTAAAGTTGGATAAGATTTATTAGCACAAAACTAGCACGCATAATGTAACACCCAGAGATTTTATGAAAAATATTCTTTTAATTTCATTAATGTCTTGTGCTACACCAAGATTACCTTGCGCTATACGCAACACCGTATTAGCTTGCAGTATACGCAACACTATTCTTGGATCGTGTTACACACAATTTTGATAATAGTTATTCTACACAACATTGAGTATATATATATATATTCAATGTATAAATTAAATATGGCTGGATTCTGTTATATGAAAAAACGAAGGATTCTTTCACAACACGCAACCCTAACTTGTCTTGCATTACACGCAATCGCGACCTTCCTCAATAGCGTGTGTTGTACGCAATATCGGGTTTTAATAAAAAATGATATATTATTATAATATTGTCATGAACTAGCCTTTATGAATAGTATTAACTAAATTTTGAATTTTATAACATTATTATTCATCTTACACATTTTCTAGAACATGGTATAAGAACAAAATAAATTTTTTGGGTAAAATAATTATTTTTTTAAAAATGCAGTTTTGCCACCTTTTGATGGCGCACCCACTTTAAATATAGTTTTTGACATGTTTATAAGTTAAATTTGACAAAATAAAATTCTTATTTGGAATCAAGAAATAAAAATTTACTTTGGATAAATTTTTCATATTATTCTGGTAACTTTCACATTTTAATGAATAGTAAAAAGACGCTATATTTTAATTAAAAACAACTTTTTTTCATCGTAATATCTTATGTGGTTAAATTATAATATTGAATAGTTTTAAAGTATAAATAGAATATATATTTACCATTTAATATAATGTATGTCATTAGCATTGATTTTACCTTGAATTCGTAGGATAAATCAATTCAATCTTTTGCAATGTTTTAAACAAAAACCCGTTTTTATTCGACAACGGGATTAATTTTAATTTAATTTATGAAACTTCTGTGTATTGAATTTTAAAAAATGGATTCCATATTTGGAATCAGTGGGTCCAAATTATGTTAATAGGCTACTTTTTATTTTTGGTAATTATGAATGGTAACTACGGTAAATTTTATTTACCGTAGTTAAAGGTAAATTGGGTAATTAAGGGTAAATATAATATTATAAAATTACCCTAACATATTCCAAAATTCTATTTGATGGCTAACAGTAAACCCATATCAACTGAGGGTCAGATTAGATTCATTTTATGGACTTTTGACCATGAAAATAATTTAATTATTATTAAAACCAAAGAAAGTGACAACATGTCACTCTCTTAAATCTTATAAGTATAATAATTTTAACTCATTGATAAACATCATAAAACTTCGAACATGAATATTATACAGAAAGGTAACAAAATTATCTAAATCATGAGAATTTATTTAGAATTTTTTGGGATTAAATAATTATCATTAATTGTGACACAATAGTGATGCAGAAATTATTTATCTAGTGAAAAATCAAGAATATAGTTTTTATTAAATTAATAGTTACCATAAAAGGAACAAAACCCTGACCAAAACTTATTGGTCATGTAAATTTAAACTATAATCATACAATGGTCTAATATTTTACCATTTGGAGTCTTATACAAGCAATTATGACACTTGTATTATTTTATTTTAAATGAAGCCAAAGTTGTCACCTTCATAAATTAATAAATATAACAATTTAAATATTGTGATTTTAAGATGATAAATTCTAGTAAAAGTATTATTGTGAAAGTTAATATATTTATATTTATCATAGGATTTTATTTTAAATTTTTATGCAACAAATAAGTATATTAAATAATTATACAACAATGATGTAGTAATTATTTTATTAAGAGATAAACCAAATAAATGGTTTTAAAAATAATTAAATAAATATTATATGAACTATTTAATGCGATCCACTAATTTTATAGATACATATGACCTTTTATTAATATATTAAAGCTTTTATTTCGAACATATCTTCTGTATATATTTTATTTAAACTCAAATAAATGAATAGTGTCAAAATTGACACTATTGTTATTTTATAAAAATAACATATTATAAAATTGTTTAAAAATCACAAAAATATTTAAAAATTATAAATTTAAATTTATATGGTCTATAATGTTATAAAGTAAACAATTATGTAAAATTCATAACAAATAAGTAATTATTTATTATAATTTAAAATTTAGAATTTTATTACCACAAATAAACTTAAATAGATTAAATAAGGATAAATCAAAATGATAAGGTTTAAAATAAGATCCAAACATGTCTAAATTTGATTGGTTGATTATATTAAAACCATATCTCATCTAATCTTCGAATATGAGTCATTTTTGGAGGTTTTTAAGTGGGGTTATATTTATTATAAATTAATATTTTTAATAATTCCAAAGGTTCCCCTCTCCTCCCTTATAAAAGGGCACCTCCTCCCTCTCCTCCTCACACCAATTTGAGCCTTCAAGCTCGGCCAAACCCTGAAAAATTATCTTCTCCACTTCCCTAGAAAAATCCTAGAGGTTCTGGTCTTCTTTAAAGACCAATCTTAGTGCCCTAAGAGGAGGTTTCAAAGAGGCGTATCGAAGAAGAGGAAATTTCTTCTCCCGATTCTTTCAAGCTTCTTTCTTCTTCAACTTATTCTTCTTTAGTTGTTTCATTATAAAGTAATAACATCAGTATAACTAATATACTGATTTGTTATTATAAATATGAAACAACCCCATTTCACCTTTTATCCATCCTAAGGAAATCAAAATCACCGCACGTGCATACGTACGGAATACCGTCTCCACGCCGTGGTGTAATCTGCTTTTCCACCAACACCTTACATGGATGGGTATTATGGTGTAAAAAAATAACTATACAGAGTTATTATAACATAATAATGATTCTGATATATTGTATCATCCACTCCAATTCAATTTAATAATTATGGAAATGATATCATCGCTCGTGCGTACGTACGGACTACCGTCTCCACGACGCGATGAGATTCATTCTCCATGTTAACCATTTAAGAATGATTATAAAGTATATATAAGAAATAATAATGAAATATATGACATTATAAAGCTACTGGATTTATGTGTATATATATGTATGTCATCTACTTAATTCCATTCAACTCAATAAGAAAACGAAAACAGTGTTCATGCGTACGAACGGTCTACCGTCTCCATGAACGGTGTATTTCTTTCCATTTACTGATCTATTATATATATATATATATATTCTGAATATATATTATATATAAATCATGTTTTATATTCTGTAATTAATTAATCATTATCTAAGTAATCATATTAATAATTACAAGTTAAAACACGAACGACAAATGAGATGATTTTACCCAAAACGCTACTTTAACATGAATTTACAAAAGAACAGGTAATATAAAGTCATAAGTGAACCATATATGATATAACAACAATGAATATGATTCTGTAATAAGTTAATGACATTATTTAAATCATTATACAGGAGGTTCGGACACTTACGAAGCAAATCGGACCTAAGGTAAGGGAAATATAACAATCTCATTTTTATCCGAGATTGTTTATACTTTGGTATTTACTGGGGTGTATTTTATCATCCACATACATTTTTATTCAATATGTAATTTTATTTCCATCCACCTACAATTTTTTAAATCCAATTTTACCCTTCGGTGCGTTTTTAGTAAAGGATATGAAAGGAATCTTTTGTCGTTTTTTCGTACGAGGTACTTTTTGACTTTTCCGACAAAAGTACGAAGAATGTTTTTTTAACTTATACGGCATGAATGGATTTTTAAAACATTATTTCCGAGAAGCTTCCTTTAAAAGTTTTCAAGTTTATTTTAATCAACTTCTTTTAGTTTAAAATTGTATAACATGTTAAGAAAGGAAAAAATTTTTTGAAGTAGAAATGATATTTTCCCCAAGAATGGAGTTCAAGTGTTTTATCAAAATTATTTTCAATATAAGATAATAAAGGGTTCTGTTTTCATCCCTATTATTACATTTATTTGATTATGTTGTGATGGAATTATTTTTATGAATTCCTTTATCTTATAAGAATTGTTTTATGATGTCATGATGTTTAAGATTCCCATTTTTATTTCATGGGTTATGCTATGATTTATGGTTTATGATTTTGTGGCACACATAAGAATGGTATAATTATGAGATGGGTGGGACCTATATCTCCCTCCAATTCATTGGGTAAAGATTTTATATCTCATGAGATAGACATGGTTGGAATGGTAGGTTATATCGGTTCAGTGAAACAGGACTGAAATGAGGGTGACTCGGTTCAGAAATGGACTTTGTCCACTAAGATAGTCTTGGCAATGAGTCTTGACTAATAAGAAATGATTCTCTATGATTATGTGTGTATGCCACAAAGTTTAATGTTTTAAGTTATGATTATTGTGATTACATTTCACTGCCATGAGTTATCCTAGGTTATGAAATTATGATCTCTTTTACAGGTTAAGATTTCCAAAAGTTTTGTGCTTATGTATATGATGTGATTGATATTTCTTTTGTTTACCCTTACTGAGCATTTGAGCTCACCCTTTTATGTTTTCTTTTCCCCAGGATATAAATAAAGGTTTTAGGTAAAAAAATGGAATATCTTTATGGGAGATGTTGAAGATCTTTCACCACGTTTAGAAGATTATATTCCGAGTTTCCAAAGACACTAAACTATTACGATCCTTGTGTGTGTGTTTTTGTTATGTACTAAGTATTCCGCAAATGTAATGTAATGTCCATGTACGTCAGGCTTCAGGTCTCTACAGTTGGTATCAGAGGCAAAGTAGGTAGGAATGTATTCGATCCTTGGGAACTCTCACATGTGAGCGTTGGACGAAGCATGGCTCTCCGCCCAAGGGCTTCATGAGGAAATGGCTGCCACTTGGGAAGGTGGTGTGTCCCGCCCAGGGGGTGTAGCCGCCCATGGAGTGCCCTGATAGGTATCAATTATAGTCCACTGGAAGTAATTCCAGACCGCTACAGTTGGTATCAGAGGAATGGTTTAGTCAACCTTTGGAAACTAGGATGCGAAAATGTTAGTGAGATCCCTAGAGATATTTATAAGGTATGTCTGGGGATGTCCCTAAGGATAAGTATACGTATAGGATATAGTCCTAGAACTATGGTAACAATATTAGATTAAACCAAAGATGTTAGATATTGAAGTTACTCCCCCTTTATTATGATTTTTTCCTCTCACACTATTCTTTTTGGGTTTTAGAAAATGGCTGGAAACAAGATGATTCATGATAATGGAGGATATGATGGACAATGAAATGATATTCTTCATGAGCAACCAAATGAAATGGGATTTGGAAGTCCAAACATCATTATTATGCTGAATCAGCAATCTCATAATATGATCAATAAATTAAAATTTGGTAAGTTTCCTGACTTGGCTAATAAGAGAAAGATGGAGTTTCATGATGATCATAGAGGAAAGAAAGTTCAATTTCCCCTATGTAAATCATGTGGGAAGAGGCATCAAGGAGAATGTTTCAAAGGAACTGGAAGATGCTTTGGGTGTGGAAAAGAAGGACACAAATCCAGTAAGTGTAAAGGAAAAGGTTCAGTTAACACCAGGGATGAGGATAATGGTTTTGCTACGACATCAGCAATGGTTAAATGTTTTAAATGTGGAATGTACGGTCATTATGCAAACCAATGCCCTAAGGGAAAGTCTCATGAAGAGAATCAGTATGGTCGTATGGGTAGTATTTATGTGCATGATGATGAAGAGACTACAAATGATATGTGAGATGAAAGAATTGTTGAATCTCGGTCAGTGGTTTAAGAATGTAGAGGAATGATTACATGTTTATCATGTGTAATGTTGTATAAGTAATCTCTTGCTACTATGGAATAAAGAGATATCTATGGATTGTTACACTGTTGTCTTTCCTTGAGTTTTGAAAGTGTATGATTAATGTTACCAGTATCCAAGTAAGGTTATTCAGATATTTTTGGAATGTAGATGATATGCGCATAATGAAGGGATAAGGAAAAAATTAAATGTTTGATAGTATTCATGAGCTCATGACTGATATAAGGAGAAGGATATATCATGGTTTGAGTATATATAATTTTTGGATTTTGGTATGTGGAAAGAGTTATCTTTTTATAGCACTCATGTTTTCACTACGATTCAATGGGTATTCATTTTTCAAGAGATTACATGATTATGGTATTCACATGACTGGAATGTGACGAACAAGATATATGAGGGATAAATGATGGCATTCACGTAATCATTTTCTCTATACTATGAGCTTGGGCCGAAGTTTTTTCGATAATCCTAAAGATTGGAATAGATTATGTTGGACATAAGTTAGTATTTTTTAAGGATAAAACATTTTTTTTATATTATTGATGAGATGTTATAGTAATATAGTTTTAGAAAAAGGACAACCTGCAGGACGGGCGACAGCCCATCACGTCGGACAAGGCTGTGGGAATCGAACCCACAACCGAAGTGCGACTGGCCTCTATCGCCTACCACTGGCCTAAAGGAAGTCCCTGGTTAGTATAAACTAGTTTTATTTTATTAAGTGATATGATATATAAAGTATAAGTTCATTTTTGGAACCATATATGATTAACAATAAGATGGACTTATAACTTTTGCTAACCTTTTGTTTGAAAGAGATGGAATGACTCATCATTCTATCACATGATCTGCTAACACATCATAAATAACAAATTCAACTTCATTTCTTTAAGGAATGAAGTGTAAATTGTTCAATTCACAAATAACAGTGAGATTGTACCAAAATCATGCAAGTATTTCTTTTAATTCATCAACTTTAGGGAAATGATCTTGAAAACCAAAAATGGTGTCCTAGTGATCTTATATCTGATTAATCGGATGGTACCTTAGATCATCACAAATCAATAGCTTTGTGATTGTTGGTTTTTTCATAGCCATGTTCTCTACCACTCTCCATCAGAACTTGATGGTTAGATTTTTCTTCCATATCCATATTTTCACCTATGTTCTCCTACGTGGAAACCCCGTGATGATTTAATTTGGGTAACCGTTACATTTCATACTTTAGTTTTTAAAAGCCATGTTTTGGTATTCCTTTTTACGATGTGGATTTCTATTAAACAAACTTTCTAGTAGTAAACCATTTATAACCCCGACGAATTTCGAGGGCAAAATTCATTTTAAGGGGGGTAGAATGTAACACCCTGAGATTTTATGAAAAATATTCTTTTAATTTCATTAATGTCTTGTGCTACACCAATATTACCTTGCGCTATACGCAACACCGTATTAGCTTGCAGTATACGCAACACTATTCTTGGATCGTGTTACACACAATTTTGATAATAGTTATTCTATGCAACATTGTATATATATATATATTCAATGTATAAATGAAATATGGTTGGATTCGGTCATATGAATCAATGAAGGATTCTTTCACAACACGCAACCCGGACTTGGCTTGCATTAAACGCAATCGCGACCTTCATCGATAGCGTGTGTTGTACGCAATACCAGGTTTTAATAAACAATGATATATTATTATAATATTGTCATGAACTAGCCGTTATAAATAGTATTAACTAAATTTTGAATTTTATAACATTATTATTCATCTTACACATTTTCTAGAACATGGTATAAGAACAAAATAAATATTTCGGGTAAAATAAGTATTTTTCAAAAAATGCAGTTTTACCACCTTTTGATGGCGCACTCACTTTAAATATAGTTTTTGACATGTTTATAAGTTCAATTTGACAAAATAAAATTCTTCTTTGTAATCAAGAAATAAAAATTTACTTTGGATAAATTTTTCATATTATTCTGGTAACTTTCACATTTTAATGAATAGTAAAAAGATGCTATATTTTAATTAAAAAAAACTTTTTTTCATCGTAATATCTTATGTGGTTAAATTATAATATTGAATGGTTTTAAAGTATAAATAGAATATATTTTTACCATTTAATATAATTTATGTTATTAGCATTGATTTTACCTTGAATTCGTAGGTTAAATCAATTCAATCTTTTGCAATGTTTTAAACAAAAACCTGTTTTTCTTCAACAACGGGATTAATTTTAATTTAATTTCTGAAACTTCTGTGTATTGAATTTTAAAAAATGGATTCCATATTTGGAATCAGTGGGTCTAAATTATGTTAATAGGCTACTTTTTATTTTTGGGAATTATGAATAGTAACTACGGTAAATTTTATTTACCATAGTTAAAGGTAAATCAGGTAATTAAGGGTAAATATAATATTATAAAATTACCCTAACACATGAAAAAATTATATTTGATGGATAAAAGTAAACCCATATCAACTGAGGGTCGGATTAGATTCATTTTATGGACTTTTGACCATGAAAATAATTTAATTATTATTAAAACCAAAGAAAGTGACAACATGTCACTCTCTTAAATCTTATAAGTATAATAATTTTAACTTAGTGATAAACATCATAAAACTTCGAACATGAATAGTATCCAAAAATCTAACAAAATTATCTACATCATGAGAATTTATTTAGAATTTTTTGGGATTAAATAATTATCATTAATTGTGACACAATAGTGATGCATAAATTATTTATCTAGTGAAAAATCAAGAATATAGTTTTTATTAAACTAATAGTGACCATAACAGGCACAAAACCCTGACCAAAACTTATTTTTCATGTAAATGTAAACTATAATCATCCAATGGTTGAATATTTGACCATTTGGAGTCTTATAAAAGCAATTATGACACTTATATTATTTTATTTTAAATGATGCCAAAGTTGTCACCTTCATAATTTAATAAATATAACAATTTAAATATTGTTATTTTAAGATGATAAATTCGAGTGAAAGTTTTATTGTGAAAGGTAATATATTTATATTCATCATAAGATTTTAGTTTAAATTTTTATGCAAAAAATATGTATATTAAATAATTATAAAAAAATGATGTAGTAATTATTTTATTAAGAGATAAACCAAATAAATGGTTTTAAAAATAATAAAATAAATATTATATGATCTATTTAATGTGATCCACTAATTTTATAGATACATATGACCTTTTATTAATATATTAAAGCTTTTAGTTCGAACATATCTTCTTTATATAGTTTATTTAAATTCAAATAAATTAATAGTGTCAAAATTGACACTATTGTAATTTTATAAAAATAACATATTATAAAATTGTTTAAAAATCACAAAAATATTTAAAAATTATAAATTTAAATTTATATGGTCTATACTGTTATAAAGTAAACAATTATGGAAAATTCACAACAAATAAGTAATTATTTGTTATAATTTAAAATTTAAAATTTTATTACCACAAATAAACTTAAATAGATTAAATAAGGATAAATCAAAATGATAAGGTTTAAAATAAGATCCAAACATGTTTAAATTTGATTGTTTGATGAGATTACAACCCTATCTCATCTAATCTTCGAATATGAGTCATTTTTTGATGTTTTTAAGTGGTGTTAGATTTATTATAAATTAATATTTTTAAGAATTCCAAAGGTGCCCCTCTCCTCCCTTATAAAAGGCCACCTCCTCCCTCTCCTCCTCACACCAATTTGAGCCTTCAAGCTCGGCCAACCCCTGCCAAATTATCTTCTCCACTTACTTAGAAACATCCTAGAGGTTCTGGTATTCTTTATAGACCAATCTTAGTGCCCTAAGAGGAGGTTTCAAAGAGGCGTATCGAAGAAGAGGTAATTTCTTCTCCCGATTCTTTCAAGCTTCGTTCTTCTTCAACTTATTCTTCTTTAGTTGTTTCATTATAAAGTAATAACATAAGTATCACTAATACACTGATTTGTTATTATAAATATGAAACAACCTCATTTCAACTTTTATCCATCCTACGGAAAAGAAAATCACCGTGCGTGCGTACGTACGGAATACCGTCTCCACGCCGTGGTGTAATCTACTTTTCCACCAACACCTTACATGGATGGGTATTATGGTGTAAAAAAATAACTATACAGAGTTATTATAACATAATAATGATTCTGATATATTGTATCATCCACTCCAATTCAATTTAATAATTATGGAAATGATATCATCGCTCGTGCGTACGTACGGACTACCGTCTCCACGACGCGATAAGATTCATTCTCCATGTTAACCATTTAAGAATGATTATAAAGTATATATAAGCAATAATAATGAAATATATGACATTATAAAGCTACTGGATTTATGTGTATATATATGAATGTCATCTACTTAATTCCATTCAACTCAATAAGAAAACGAAAACAGCGTTCATGCGTACGAAGGGACTACCGTCTCCATGAACGGTGTATTTCTTTCCATTTACTGATCTATTATATATATATATATATGTTCTGAATATATATTATATATAAATCATGTTTTATATCCTGGAATTAATTAATCATTATCTAAGTAATCATATGAATAATTACAAGTTAAAACACGAACGACAAATGAGATGATTTTACCTAAAATGCTACTTTAACATGAATTTACAAAAGAACGGGTAATATAAAGTCATAAGTGAACCATATATGATATAAGAACAATGAATATTATTCTTTAATAAGTCAATGACATTATTTAAATCATTATACAGGAGGTTCGGACACTTACGAAGCAAATCGGACCTAAGGTAAGGGAAATATCATAATCTCATTTTTTTTATCCGATATTGTTTATACTTTGGTATTTACTGGGGTGTATTTTATCATCCACATCCATTTTTCTTCAATATGTAATTTTATTTCCATCCACCTACAATTTTTTAAATCCAATTTTACCCTTCGGTGAGTTTTTATTAAAGGATATGAAAGGAATATTTTGTCGTTTTTTCGTACGAGGTACTTTTTGACTTTTCTGACAAAAGTACGAAGAATGTTTTTTTTAACTTATATGGCATGAATGGATTTTTAAAACATTATTTCCAAGAATCTTCCTTTAAAAGTTTTCAAGTTTATTTTAATCAACTTCTTTTAGTTTAATATTGAATGACATGTTAAGAAAGGAAAATTGTTTTTGAAGTAGAAAGGATATTTTCCTCAACAATGGAGTTCAAGTGTTTTATCAAAATTATTTTCAATATAAGATAATAAAGGGTTATGTTTTCATCCCTATTATTACATTTATTTGATTATGTTTTGATGGAATTATTTTTATGAATTCCTTTATATTATAAGAATTGTTTTATGATGTCATGATGTTTAAGATTCCCATTTTTATTTCATGGGTTATGCTATGATGTATGGTTTATGATTTTGTGGCACAAATAAGAAGGGTATCATTATAAGATGGGTGGGACCTATATCTCCCTCCAATGCATTGGGAAAAGATTTTATATCTCAAGAGATAGACATGGCTGGAACGGTAGGTTATACCGGTTCAGTGAAACATGACTGAAACGAGGGTGACTCGGTTCAGAAATGGATTTTGTCCACTAAGATAGTCTTGGAAATGAGTCTTGACTAATAAGAAATGATTCTCTATGATTATGTGTGTATGCCACAAAGTTTAATGTTTTAAGTTATGATTATTGTGATTACATTTCACTGCCATGAGTTATCCCAGGTTATGAAATTGTGATCTCTTTTACAGGTTAAGATTTCCAAAAGTTATGTGCTTATGTATATGATGTGATTGATATTTCTTTTGTTTACCCTTACTGAGCATTTGAGCTCGCCCTTTTATGTTTTCTTTTCCCCAGGATATAAAGAAAGGTTTTAGGTAAAAAAAGGGAATATCTTTATGGGTTATGTTGAAGATCTTTCACCACGTTTAGAAGATTATATTCTGAGTTTCCAAAGACACTAAACTATTACGGTCCTTGTGTGTGTGTTTTTGTTATGTACTATGTATTCCGAAAATGTAATGTAATGTCCATGTACGTCAGGCTTCGGGTCTCTACACATAAAGGACCATATTTCCTTGCATATTTTAACACTGATTAAGGACCCCCGTTAGGAGAACTTTTGTAGCACTAATAAAAGTGGATCACTTTTAACTACACTAAGATCAACAATAATTTTTTAGAATTGACAAATAATTTGTCTATCATTTTTAAAATTCACTTATGTAGTAGTTAAGTGTTCCTTTATCATCACTTTTTTAGCGTTGATAAAAAATTTGGAGAAAAAATATTTTCTCACACACACCAACACCCCCTCCTAGCACTTGTAGCCCCCTTTCTCATAGCTTTCCATTCCCCAACCGCCATCACACACCCACAACCCTTGCTCATCACTTGCAAATACCCCCCCCCCCCCACCCCCCTCAGTGCTAGAATTCTCCCCAAAATACTAGGTCACACATGGATTTGATCCTGTGAGCTCCCTTATGTGATTCAATTCCCATTACCACTTCACAAAGCTTGTTCTATTTTATATTTTATAATATTTCTATTTATTTGTATATATTTAGATACATATTTTTGTATTCATATATGTTTATGTGTGTGTGATATATATATACAGACTTATATTTTTTAAAATATATTATATATCAATATTAATTTATATATATTAGAATATAAATATAAATATATGTGTTTATTAATACACACACATAAGTATATATAAACATTATGTACAAATTTGTATAAGTATATATATTCATATATTTTTTCAATGCTTAAAAAATGGTTATATATTTTTTAAAATAAAATGGATAATAAAAAAATTTATATGATTCATATAATTAATATTAAATGAAAATTTAAAATATGTCTATATATTGATATATAAATTTTATACATTACATATAGATTTATATTTCTATATATTAACCTATATATATATACATATTTACATTTAATTTTATATTTAGATATAAATTTTTTATTTTTTATTTTTAAATAATTGAATAAAATAAATTTATATACTATATTAAATGATATCAACATATTTATAAAAATATAGTTGTATATGATGTATATTCACAATATTGACACACACACACAAACACATATTTACACATGCATGTATGCATTTATATTTCCAACAAACACACACAAATATTTACATATATGTAATTATTTACGTATATTAAAATATTCACATAAATATGTATTTTTTTATTAACATCCACATGTTTATATATAAATATTACTTGTATAGGTATTTATATATATTAAAGAATTTTATAATGTAAATAAAATGGATAATTTTTTATTTTGAAATAAATGAATAAGTAATATTTATTTTCATATGGTTTATATATTTAAAAGTATATTTGTATATAGATATGTTTAAATATGTATTTATACAATATCTTTTTTATATGTAAATATAATAAAATATTCATATATTTAACTACAAAAAAAACTAAAGTACAAAAAATGATAAAATTTAAAAACAATATAATCTATATGAATTTAATCCTTGGTATTAAATTCATTCTCCACTAAAAAGGATAAAAATAATATCTTAAAAAAAGTTTTAATCTCATCAAATATGAAAATTTTAGGTACCCCAACTAAAAAGTCAATTTTAAAGGCCTTGTGGGACTTTTTGAACCCAAAAAAATAGTGACCAAGGTTCCCACCGATCAACATGGTGTAAATATTTTTACAAACATTGAATTGATATGTGATAGAGCCTAAACGGACACCTGAATAACAAATTTATGATTATTTTAAGTTCTAGTCAGGTTTTCAACATATCTTATATCGCTCATTCAGTTAGTGAATTTTTATGTCATTATATTCTTATAAAATGACAATTACTCAATAAAAAATATTAATTAATATTATTTCTTAAAAATTATTTTATAATTAATTTTTCATTAAATATCTTGTATATTAAGTGTAAATACATATCTAGGGCTATGTAAAATATATTTAATAAAATATATTATATTAATATTAATAAAACTATATTTATAAATTAATATATTATTTTTAAATATATATTTTCTGAAATATACCCTTTATGAGTGTAAGAAAACAGTGATGATAAAGGGGGCCTTTGTTAGTGTTAAAACAAAATCTCTTATAAATGTCCCCCTTTATCAACATTTTTTTATAGAATTGATAAAATTCACCATTTATCAGTGTTTTTTGCTAGAGCTGATAAATGATGGATTTATCAGTTATTTTTTAGTGCTGATAGAAGCACCTTTTATTAGTGAAACCATAAAAGAACTGATAAATGGAGGTCTTTATCAATGCTAAAAATCACCTTTAAAGGGGGTCATTATCAATGTTATCACAAAGCTCTAATAAAAGGGGGTATTTAGCAGCGGTTTTTGCTAGCGCTGATAAAGTTTAGTGTTGTGTTTCACTTAATCTGTAGTAGTGATAGCTTAAAATGCTTATTTCAAATTAGATCCCTATTGGTACGGAAGCTATGGTAGTATGCACATAACTTCTTTTGGAAAAATATTTGGGGTGGGGTTATAATGTCCTTGATTCTATCCATTTATCCTTGGTTTCTTTGATAAACAAGTGGACATATATTTTCAATGCATTTTGGATTATCCTTAATGAGATTTGGGGCAATTTATTTTTATTTTATCAAGGTGTTTTCTATTTTTTAAAAGGTATGGTAATATGATTTCCCACTATATTTCTAGGTGTATAGAATGATCTTGTTTTTAGGTTTCACTACAAAAAATAGGGAATTAGTGAAAGTTTTTCTTAACAAGCGGTAGTTTAAACCATAAAATAATAATATAGCAGTGACTATTAAAACTACCACATATTTCACAGTCACCAATCATTTCATGATGGCTTCTTTAATGTACAATTATTTTTTGTATGTGTAATTTTTTGAGCATTAAGTGGTAGTATCTATTTTATTTAGGGGTGGTTTTCTTAAAAAATGAAAATAAAATATATAAGATAAAACCTAACCACTACTAATTTTTTTGGCGGTGGTAATTTTTAGTGGAGGTTTATAGTAATCATCATTAACTATAATTATCATTAATTTATTTTGTATTGGTTACTATGAAACTCTTCTAAATATTATTTTTAATTTTTTTAAATATTTTATAAAAAATGTAGATATAAAAAACATGAAATATAATAAACTAAAAAAATAAATGTATGGTAAACTCATCATACATACATCATAGATCCAAAATAATATATACAGACATCCACAGTCAGCATAACCTCAGTCAATATATACCTCAATTGACTGGTAGTTTTAGTCAACCCATACATCAGTCATCAATTTATACATATAAAATATGTCCAATAGAAACCCATGCAGAATATACACCAACCCCACAACCTCCAGTGCATATTTTTTACTCCATATAATATCATCAATTGAAACCGGCCACATTATTTCATCAACTACAATAATAAAGAAAAAAAATTAAAACTACACATAATAAATCATAATTATAGTAGAATAATTGATAAAATTTAAATATACCAGAGAAATTAAGAACCATCAAGAATTCCTTATGATTAATTTAATGGATCGGAATGGTTAACCTCCTGCTTACTGCCAGTATCTATTACCTAAAATGAAAACCATAACATTTAAGTACTGAAATTCAAAGAAGAAAATAAAAAATATATATTCAGAATGTTTGGCATAAAATTTTTTATTTTGTTAATCAAATAGAAGAAATTTTAATAAAAAATAATATATTATGAAAAACACTTTGAAAACATACACTTACCTACTTAAGATATGATTCAAAATTTAAAACTGAAAAGGGATAAGAAAATATTCTAATTATTTTTTAAATCGATGTGTGATTTGATTGAAATTTACTTCATAAAAAAATTAAAAAAAATTGATTTGAAATCATTTCCTATATTTCAAAAATAACTCAATGGTGATTGTCTCGTTATTTCACATAAATCTGATATTTTTTTCTATGATTTTTATTGTTATACAAACGTTTTAGTGTTATAAAACACTAAACACACATTTATTGGTATCATTAGAAAATCATAACTTAGAATAGTGTTTCTTTGGTTTTTACATTGCTTAAATCAATATATAATCATTTTCATCTTATTTCATATAAATCTAAGGTCATTATCCTAGTTTTGACCCCTGACACATATTTGTAATGGCTTTGGTATATCTAAAATATGTTTACCAAGTCATTGTGACAACACTACATCTGTAAAATATGAATACCAAGTCATTTTGATCACACTACATGTCTGATTGTTATTTTTTCTATGTATACAAATTATCAACAATGTAATGGTGGTTTTCCCCTGATTTTATGTCAATATGATGTCGTTCGACATAGTTTTTACAGTTACATGCACGGTTTAGTGTTTTAAAACACTAAAAATATATTTATGGCCATCTTAGAAAAACTATAACTCCGAATGACATTTCATTAATTCCAACATTTCATAATTCAATTTTTGGACATTATACTCTAATTTTTTATCAATCTAATGGCGTTTTAATGGTTTCAACCCTACGACACAAGTTTTTAAAGGCTTTGGTACCATTAAATATTGTTTATCGAGTCATTCCAACCACAAACCACATTATATTAAACATTTTTCGATGATTACAAGTCAAAAATAATTAAACAATTGGTATCCCAAGATTTCACATCAGTTTTACGTCATTTTCTATTGGTTGGACCATTACACAAATGTTTTAGTATTTTAAAAAACTAAAAATGTGTTTATAGACATACCGAGAAAATAGTGAATTAGAATTATGGTTTATCAATTCATACATTTCAAAAACCAATATATGGTTTTCCTCTATGATTTCAAGGAAGTATTATGTCATTTTCTTAGTTTTGACACTCTAACACTTGTTTTTAAAGGCTTCAGTACCTTTAAAAATTGTTCACTAGGTCATTCCAGCCACACCACATGTTGGATTGAAATTTTTTCTACACATACACATAAAAATAACTCAATAGTGGTTTTCCCATGATTTAAAATCAATCAGATGTCATTTTCATTGGTTTTTACTATTACATGTATGTTTTAGTGTTTTAAAACACCAAAAACACAATTATGACTATACTGGGAAAACCATAACTCAGAATGATTTTTTTAAGCTCCCAAAATTAAAAAATCAATATAAAGTCATTTTCCTATTATTTAATGACAATATAACATCATTTTATTTTTTTTGACCCCCCCCCCCCCAACACATGTTTTTAAAGGATTTGGTGCCTTTAAAAAGTGTTTACTAACTCATTCTGACCACACCGCATGTCAAATTGAGGTTTTTTATATAAAAACACATCAAAAATAACTCAAAAGTTATTTTTACCTTAATATCACTTCAATATGAGGATGTTTAATATATTTTTGATTATTACAAGAACGTTTTAGTGTTTTAAACAGTAAATACGCATTTATGAGTATATTGGAAAAAACTATTACTCAAAGATATGTTTCATCAGTTCCTAAATTTAAAAAATAATTATAAGGTCCTTTTACTCTAATTTAATAGAAATATGATATTAATTTATTATTTTTGACCCCCCAGCACATGTTTTCAAAGGCTTTTGTACCTTGAAAAAGTGTTTATCAAGTCATTCTAACCGCACAGAATGTCATATTGACATGTTGTCTATATGTAAAGATCAAAAATAACTCAACACTGGTTTCCCCATGATTAAATATCAATATGAGGTTGTTTTATGTAGTTTTTATAATTACACACATGTTTTAGTGTTTCAAAACACTCAAAATACATTTAGGGTAGTCATGGGAAAATCATAACTCTGAATGATGTTTAGTCAGTTCATACATTCCAAAAATAAATCTACAATCATTTTACTCTGATTTCATGGAATTCTGATGCCCATTCCTAGTTTTAACCCCCCAATACATATTTTTAAAGGCTTTTATACCTTCAAAAAGTTTTTACTGGGCCATTATGACCACAAAACACTTCATATTTAAATGTTTTCAATTCATACATATCAAAAATAACTCAAAGGTGGTTATACCATGATTTTATATCAATATTAGGTAGTTTTAAATGGTTTTTATCATTAAACACATGTTATATGGTTTTAAATCACTTCAAATGTGTTTATTGTCATCCCAAAAAACTATAACTTGGAATTACATTTCATCTGTTCAAACATTTAAAAAATAAATCTATGGTATTTTTCTTTCGATTTTATTGAACTCAAATATCATTTACCTAGTTTTGACCCCCCCCCCCCCCCACATGTTTTTAAAGGCTTTGGTACCTTTAAAAAGTGTACCAAGTCATTCTAACCACACTACACATCATATTGACATGTATTCTATACATACATCTCAAAAATAAGTTAAAATTTTTTGTACCAGACCCCATTTCCAAAAACATTTGTACCATGATTTCACATCTATTTGAGGTTTTTTATATGGTTTTGACCATTAAATGCACATTTTAGTGTTTTAAAACACTAAAAATGCATTTATAGCCTTATCGGGAAAACTGAAACTCGAAATGATGTTTTACCAGATCCCACATTTTGAAAATAAATATGTTGTTATTTAACTATTATGTTATGTCATTTTGATGTCATTTACCAAGTTTTGACCTGCCAACACTTGTTTTTAAAGGCATTTGTACATTTAAAAAGTGTGTATCGTGTCATTTTCAGGACACTGCATGTCACATTTACATGTTTTCTTTGAATACATATAGAGAATAACACAATGGTGGTTTTCCCATGATTTAACATCAATTTAAGTCTAATTTATATATTTTTTATAGTTACACATACGTTTAAGCATTTTAAAACAATAAAAACATGTTTACGACCATCCTAGAAAAAATGTAACTCATAATGATGTTTTGTCAGTTTCTACATTTAATAAATAAATATATGGTCATTTTCATATGATTTTATGGAAATACAAAATTTTTCATCTATTTTTGACCCCCCCCCCCCCAACATGTTTTTAAAGTTTTTCTTTACATTTAAAAAGTGTTTACCGAGTAATTCCAACCACACAACACATAAAATTGATGGATTTTCTATTCGAACAAATAAAAAATAACCTCATGGTGGTTGTCCCATGATTTCACATAAATCTGTGATAATTTTCAACGTTTCTTACTATGACACACACATTTTAGTGTTTTAAAACACTAAAATCGCTCTAATAGTCATCCAAGGAAGAAAATAACTCATAATATTGTTCTGTTAGTTCCTAAATTTTAAAAATAAATCTAAATTTGTTTTCCTCAAATTTCATGGAAATATGACATATTTTTTCTAGTTTTTTACCTCAACACATGTTTTTAAAGGCTGTGGTACCTTTAAAAATTGTTTACCGAGCCATTCTGACCTCATCGCATGTTGGATTTATGTGTTGTCTATGAATACACATAAAAATTTACTCAATGATGGTATTCCCTTGATTTTACGTCAATATAAGTTTTTTTTATGGTTTTAAAAATTACATGAATATTTTAGTGTTTTAAAACACAAAAAATTAGTTTACGCCCATCCTGGGAAAACCATAACATGGGATGACTATAACAACCCCACACTTTATATAATATTTAAAGATATTTACAACATAAAATTGAACTGAATACAACTAAAAATATCAAAAGTTCTAGTGTATTTGGGAAATTAGGTACATTACATAATAACTTAAAATGTGAAAAGAAACATATTTTTTGGAAACTTCTTTGACATGAACAAAACATTCCTTTATACATAACACTACACGAAATAACATGAGGACATACATAAGAAAGGGGTGAGATATAAATCCCAGTAAGGGAAAAATCCTAGAGTAACATAAGATAAATATTACATGTTAGAAAAGTCATATAAATGAGTCATAATGGAACATTATTAATAAGGCATGATATATCATAAGACTCATAACATGGTAAATATAAAAACAATGTACAACATGATGTAAGCATGAGTGAAGGATTATTGCACATGGAAGATCATGATTCAAGGATCATTTCACATGGAGGAATGTGGTTTGGGGCTCATTTCACAAGGAGGGGCATGGGTCAAGGACCATTTCACATCACTTAACATGATAATAAACATTAACTATTTCATTGGAGAGCTATCAAGGTGCACCTTTCATAGTCATTTCTTTTTTATGTTTAAGTGTTCAACATAGATTATATAACATGATTTAATTTGACATCATAATTTATTCAATGATATAATAATTTTTAATTCATACATATACATCCCCAATCAATAATTATATTGGCATGATGGTGAATACCATTTATAGATAAAGGCATATGGTATTCACATTATGATGATTTTGGCATGGAAATTCATGGTGCAATTTCAGTAGCATAATGACGTCATATAAGAATTCATAAAATGGATTTATAATAATTTAAAATTTATATGGGAATTATGGTATATATTTAATGACATATCCCAACATAAGAAAAGTGAAATCAGAATATATAACATAAAAGTATTACTTGATAAAAAGGGGGGGTGGAAGATTCCTTACAAAATTTTGGCATAATAATGGGTGTAAATAAGGGTTAATAAGCGAGATAAATGAGATTTATTATAGATCCCAGAATTTAAATTTCAAATGTACAATAATGGGAATAGTTAATAATGTATCACAACTTAATAAAATACAATTCAAAAGGGAATATCATAAATGAAGTGCTCGATAAAATGAGGAGGGAGAGAATCCCTTATGAAATTTCGGCATAGTAATGGCTTAGGTGAGGGTCCAAATGAGGGGGAATAAATTATCCCTCATAAAAATAACATCCCTTGTAATGTAAGGTAATGATTATAAATTAATCAAAATATATTCAATAGAAATTAAAAGAAATAATCTCAAATAATGCTCTCGAATTCAAAGGAGACGAGAGAAATCCCTTACCAGGATGTGTTAATCCAAAGGATTAAGAGAGGATTAATAGATCTTGGGGTCACTTTGGAAGGACTCTAGGGATTATATGGTATATTTTTTATGATATTAAATTCTTTTTTTTTTGAATGTAAATTATATCATGGGTGGTCTTATATATGAAAGGAGAGGGATTGTTTTATTATTTTTGGTTTTGGACACTACATAATAAAATATTCAAAAACAGAAATAGTCATATGGTTTTCCCCATGGTTTCAAGAAAATGTGAGTGTTATACATTATTTAATAAGGATAAGGTATTAATATAATAAAATATTTCTCTTACTCATGTGTTGGTGAGTCATACTTTCAAATAAATTATTTTAAATTTTTAAAATATATCATAATTCTTGGAGGATTCACTAAGAATTAATAAATTGAATTAAATAAATTGAAAATTACATTATTTTAAAGTAAAAAACATTTTTTTATTAGTATACATTTTATATTATTTATTACATCATTATTGGGCCAGTATGATGTCATAAAACATACCATATATTTATATGATATCTAATTTCTACCAAAAAATCGATTATTTTATAAAATTATGAAAAATTCACTATTGGATAATTTTAATGTACTGATTCTGAAAATTATATCTATTTATCAAAATAATTTTATAAATATGTGAATTCTCACTTTTAAAATAAAAACCAATATTTATTGAAAATGAAAGGTTTTTGACAAATAAATGTTTTTCAAACCCTAATAAAAATTACATTTGACTTCATAAAAAACTATATGACCATTTATATTTTAGAAATTTAATTTAATAAAAATATTTTTTAAAAATATTATTTATTTTAAAAATATATTAATTCATCAAAATAGATTTCTTAATTGAATTTGAATATAAATCAAAAATACAATTTGTGCTTTAAAAATCATTAACAAAGTAACAATAATAAGAAGAAAATATATTCTTTATTCTATAAAAATATTTTCAATAATCTAATTCTTAGGTTCCTAATACATATCTCTTTATTACACCATAATATTCTCTAAGAGTAAGGTGTGCGATAATGTGGCCTTCATGGGTTCGTTCGGTGACCATGGTTTGGGCCATGATCTTGATGAGCATGAACATCTCCCATAAATGGTCTCTCTCATAATTAAGTTGTTGAATCTTCGATTAAGATTTTTCTAGAGAAAATCCCAGAAATTCTATCTCCCTCAGATGCCCAGATAAATGGGCATCATGGGGTATGATCCAACTAGTTGAGGTCGTCACTTCCTTTTTCTGTGCCAACAGGATTTGTTAAAACCCTATATCAATGCTTATCATGTGATCACTTTTCTATAGTTATATTATCAATGGTAAATATACATAATAGTCTTTTAAAATCCAATTAGATAAAAAAAAGTGCATGTGTTTTCTATATTCATAAGACATTAAATTAAAAAGTGGAATTTTATTTATAAAATTTTAGGTCGTTACAATATTCCCCTTTAAAAAAATATCACCTTTGAAATTTTCTTTTTCCACACTAAAACTGATGATGGTAAATCTACTTCATCACCTCCTCTGGTTCCCACATTGCTTCTTCAAACTTTTGGTTTCTCCATAACACTTCAATGAGGGTATTGTCTTTTTTTATAGAACTTTTTCTCTATGATCTAAGATCTTCATCGACTACTCCTCATAGGAAAAGTCATTATACAATCGTACCACCTATGGATTGAGTATATGTGGTGGGTCTGGTATGTACTTTCCTAAGAGGGATAAATAGAATACATCACGTACTTGAGATAGGTTTTGTGGGAGTGTCAGTCAATAGGACACTTCTTCAATGCGATCAACGATATCAAAGGGGTTGATGTGCCTTCAACTAAGCTTTCCCTTCTTCCAAAATCTCATCACTCTTCCATGGAGATATTCAGTGGAATACCATGTCTCCAACATCAAAATCTAGGTATCATTGAAGATTTTTAGAATATCTCTTTTGTCGACTCTGGGCATCTTTGATGTGCTGCTGGATGGTCTTAACCTTTTACCCCATTTCTTAGACCACTTTTGGACTTATAAGTTTTCTTTCCCCAAATTCATTAAAACATGCAATATTTCTTCATCTCTCCCCATAAGGGACTTTATATTGGTCAATTTGAATGATTGAGTGGAAATAGTTGTTTTAAAAGAACTCCACCAAATGAAGATTTTGGTCTCATTAGCCTTTGAAATCCATTGAGAAACCTCTTAGCTTATCCTCAAGTGTTTGGATAGTCCACTCAGATTAGCCATCATTTTGAGCATGATAAGTCATACTAAAGTTTATATCAGTCTTTATAGTATTCTAGATACTTTTCCAAAACTTAAAGGTGAATCTTGGATCTCTATTAGACACAATCGATAGTAGTAGTCCATGCAGCCTTACCACCTTCCTGATGTATATCTGTTCCAGTTGATCTAGAGAAAAATCCTCTCAAATCATGATAAAGTGTGCATTATTTATAATAAAATTCACAAAACCCCAATATAATTGTTTCCCTTGTATGTATTTGGATGTTTGATGGAATAGTTTGGTGTGATGTTTTCCCATTTCCATGTTATTATGGGAAATGGTTGTATAATCCCCTTACTCATACCTTTCAATCATTACATTATGACATACAATGAACTTTGATGTATATTATATAATATCCTAATTCATGTTATCCCACTAATATTTCTCTTAGATATCTCAATACATCTTTGTGTTTCATGGGTGAATAGATAAATTTGACATATGTGCATCATCAAAAAGTTGTTTCTTTAACTCGGGATTTGATGGAACACATTGTTTTGACACAAATATCGCAATTACTTTTTTATTAACATTGAACTTATAGTATTTCCCTCTCTTTATAGTTTCCACTCTCTTCTGAATTACCACATAGTATTTTATGAGAATCCATTAAACTTTCCCAAAGATACAGTTGAGATATCATTTTTGAAAGGATTAATGATATTCCTTTCTTTATGATTCCCATGTCCATCCTCTTCGAATCTAATAAGATTTTATCCTTCTTAATTCTCATTGAGGATAGAATTCCTAGATCCATTCTACTTAGAGAATATGCCGCCTTGTTCGATTTCCCAGGATGGCAGTTGATTGAGCAGTCGTAATCCTTGATGAGATCCAACCATCTTCATTGGTTCATATTCATCTATTTCTATATGAATACATATTTAAGACTTTTGTGATCTATATATATTTCAAACTTCTCCCCAAAGAGATAATGACACCAAATTTTCAATGAAAAGATCACAACATCCAATCCAAATCATGCATGGGATAGTTTTTCTCATTAATTTTCAACTGCCTTGAGGTATAGTCAATGATTTTTTTATTTTTCATTAACACACATTCCAACCCCTTCTTTGAAGAATCATTGAAAATTATGAAGAGTTCCACACTTATGGGTAGTGTGAGCATAGGGGTAGTGATAATCCTACTTTTCAACACCATGAATATTTCTTCATATTAATCATTCTAAGAAAAATTCCCTCCCTTTTGAGTTAGATTAGTATGACGGTTTAACAATCCTAAGAAATTTCTCACAAATCGGTGATAATATCCAGCTAACCCAAGGACGCTACGGATATCTATCAAAGATGTTGGCCTCATCCATCCCTCAATTTATATTATCTTTAAACGATTCACATATATCCCATTTCTTGTGATTATATTCCCAAAAAATGAGACTTCTTTTAGCTAGGACTCACACTTACTCTACTTTTCAAAGAGTTTCTCCTTTCACAAGGACTTTAGCACAGTGCTCGGATTATCCTCATGCTCGTTCGTGGTTTTGAAGTATATTATAATATCATCTATAAATACTACCACAAATTTTTTAAGTTAATATATAAAGATCGTATTCATCAAGTCTATGAATATTTCGGGAGAATTAGTGTGTCTTAATGGCATATCTCTGAACTCATAGTGTTCATACATTATACGAAAAGAATTATTGGGGATATCCACCTTCACCATTACTTGCAAATATCCTGACTGAAAATCCACCTTAGAGAAGTATTTTCCTCTACATAGCTGATTGAACAAGTCTTCAATTCATGGAAAATGATACTTTTTCGTTAGCATGATTTTTTTGAGCTCATGATAATCAATGAAAAGGAGCATTGACCCATACTTATTCTTAATAAAGAGGACTGGTGAACCCCATGGTGAAGCACCTGGGTGTATAAACCTTCTATCCATATTATCCTATAGTTTTTTCTTCAATAACTCAATTTTCATAATAGATATCCCATATGGAATCTTGGATACTGACAACACCCCTAGTATAATACCGATTGAAAATTCAACCTCTCGACTAGGGGGAAGACAAATAATTTTCTTAAGAAACACATCAGTGAATTCCTTCACAACAGGCATGTCTTTAAGGATGGTTTTTTCCTTAGAATCAATTATTTGTTCTAAATATTCTTTCTTATAGGGAAATAATATCCCTGATTGAGATAATGGTGATAAATAAGATTCATCCTTCTCCTTGAACTTTTATAGAATCGAGGGTCAATTCCCTATATAAAGAGTCATTTCCCTCTCATGTAACTTTTTTTGGCTCTATATCGGGAAAGACAACCCATACCCATAATTGCATCAGATTACACCAAGGGATGTATGACAAGGTTATTCAGGAAGTTAAATCCAAAAAAAATTAATGGGGGGGGATTTATATACATGGGATTCAAAATTTCCCCATTTTTTTCTTCACTGAAATCTCTACTTCCATTCTTTCTGGTGGTGTTAAAATAGTTCTAATAAACATTCATGATATAAAGGAATGTATAGAACTAGAATAAAAAATTAGGTTCACTATTCATGAATGAATAACTAGTATACCTGTCACCACTACATTTCCGAGATCCACCTCAACAATGGTGATAGAAAAAGCTCACCCTTGCTAACTTGGAGGTTATTGGTTGCCTACAAAAACCTTTAGCATAGGTAATCAATTTAAAAAGTTCCTTAGTTCCCTGCATTTTTAGTAATGAACTATTTTTTGAGGGTTTAATGGAATGATACTTTCTTCTATTTAAATTTTAAGATTCTCTTGTTGGAAATTATTAGCTTGGTTCCCATCCTTCCCGCACCTAAAATATTTCTTTGTTACTTTTAGAAAATTATGAGGTTATTCTTTCCATACCAATGATAAGTGGGATGATGAAATTTATTATCACCATTTGAATAATCCATCAGACAAACAAAATTAAATTGAACTTTCCAATTCTTATCTCTATGATACCCCTAATATTCACTGATATCCATTTGTACATTGAGGGAACATCAAAAAATTTCATCAAAGTTATCAAAGTCATAGATTTCCATAGATTTTCATATTCTAGGATTTACCAAGTGTTCAGACTTGTATTGAAGGGTAAATAAAAAACTGGAGTTGTATCAAGAAAGTCTTGTGATGTTTTCCTCGTACTCCCCAACAGATTCATTGTCATTTTTATTCAGTGAAAGAAAATCTCTTTCCATCATAAGATGGCAGATGCGAGGAAAATATTTATCAAAAAATATTTTATATAAATCCTTATACTATGTTTATTTGATCTATTCCTCAGTCTTCTTATTCTTGATCAATTTCCACCCTGATCAACTTCACCCTCCATACCCTAAATAGCATGAAGAGCCTTATCTTGTTTGAAACATTGATATATGCAGAAGATATTTATCAATGGAATTGATATTTTTCTCCATGATTAATGGATAATATATTCCATTGAAAGTAGGATGCCTTTTTCATATTATGCTCTTAATTGTGGGTTGATCTCTCTTAGAGTGGGTTGTATGCACCTCCTAGTCTAGGTTTCTATTCAGAACTTGATTTAATAGATAGAGTATCATGAAAAAGTTTGTGATTCCCAATCCCATTGGGTTGGTCATATCATTGGGGAAATCAACACACTACCCTACGCATTAGTTGTTAGCATGATTCCACCTATTTTTTTGCCATTTGATAGAATAAAAGAGAAATTTAGGATGATTATATTTAAATATTAAACCCACAAAGGGGAATAAAATTACAATAAAGGGATAACTTATGAATTACATTTATCTCTTTAACTTATGAATTTTTGTATTCAGTCTGTGTTATACATGATCTACTTAATAACATATATTCTTATAATCATTTTTTGTTCCACTAAAAATGGTTTACAATGATCATATGACTTTACCAAACCATATACCCTAAGAGTGTCAAATTAGGTTCATATTAAGGATCATTATCATGTACCAGGTTAACCAAATTCAAGCCCGTAACACCATATCAGAGTTGTTCCTCCTAGGTATATCTATTCTAGAACCACGTCCACTAGTTGTACCTAGATCGGGATGTATTTTCTTGATAAACCACTTAATCTATACTTACAAAACTTTAGGTATGTTTTATTATACATTTTATTATCCTTATGAGTTTTCACTAGGGTTTTATAATCCTAATCCCAAAAATTACTTAACTTATCCTCTAATACAAACTATAAAAACCCTTCACATTATATCATATTTAAATGTGATTTATTAAATAAAATTTCACTTAATACAACTCATAATATTGATAGGTCTAGTGTATTTTGGAAATTTGGTACATTACATAACAACTTAAAATATTAAAATCAAAATATTTATTGAAAACTTCTTTGGTATGACCAAAACATTTCTTTATACATAAAACTGCATAGGATAACATGAGGATATACATAATAAAGTGATGAACTTTAAAGAATAATCATGGAATAATCATGGAATAACATGGGGATAATAGTACATGTTAGACAAAAAAATATCAATGATTCATAAAGGAAAATTATTAATAAGGCATGATATAACATGATAATCATAACATGGGAAATTTGGAAACAACATACAACATGACGTAAGCACGAGTCAAGGATCATTGAACATGGATAATCACAAGTCAAGGATCATTAACCAATACATTATATCGCTATTAGGGTGTACCCTTCTTATTTATTTCAATCACTTGTTTATGTGTGCCACATAAGTCATATAACATGGTTTGATTCAACATCATAATTTATTACACAATATAAGAATGTAAAATATGTACATGTAAGTCAAAAATCAATAATTATAATTGTGTGAATTTGAATACCCTTTATATATAAAGGGGTATGGTATTCACTACATGATGATTTTGGAATGGAAATTTGTGGTGTAATTTCAATAGCATAACAGCATCATATATGAATCCATAAAATGGGTTGATGAGAGGGAAAGGTGTGTCTCATAATTTAGACATGAAATTTATAGTAAGGGGATATTTTTGAATATATACCAACATATTAAAAAGAAAATGATAATATATAACATAAAAGGAATTATTGATAAAAAGGGAGGGAGGAAGATTCCATTAAAAATTTAGCATAGTAATAGGTGTACATAAGAGTTCATAAGAGAGATAAATGACTTTTCAATGGAAATATTATCAATGGTAAAGATACCTAATGGTCATTTAAAATTCAATTTGAAAAAACAAAATAAGTGCATGTTTTTTCTATATCTAAAAAACATAAAATCAAAATGTGTAATTTTATTCATAAAATTTTTGGGTCATTACAATGATGTTTCATTGGTTCCAACATTTCACAATTCAATCTATGGACATTTTCCTCTGATTTGAGGGTAATCTGACATCATTTGTCTATTTTTACCCCTTGATACCTATTTTTAAGTTCTTTGGTAACTTTAAAAACTATTTACATAGTCAAAACAGAGAAAATGAGCTTAAATTGTTTTTAAAATTATATATAATATTCAATATTTCATTTTTGACATGTAGGGACGAACCACATATCAATATGACACAAGATGTGTTTTTCATTACTCAATTTTCATAATTTCTATATAAAAATTTCATTTTCATTTAATTTATTAAAGTTGTATGTGTTCTTTGAAAATGTGTGAATAATCTATGTAAATTAGAATTTACCTCAATAGGATGAGCTATTAGGCAAGAAATTTCTTCAACGATTATGTTGGTCATCCACTGAAATATAGAAACTAAACCATTTTCCATTTTGATCACCTTTAATCCTGTGTTCACCTATGAGAGTGTTGTTCTTGCACTTTTCCTTTCAATATCACAATTTATCGTTGTGATTCCTGATCAATGGGACTACTTAAACCTTTGTCGAGTGTAGCAGTAAAGGATGATGATTCCCTACCAAAAAAATTTAATGGAGTAGGCCTACAACTCATCCCCCATTCACGTCATAGAAGGTCATTCCCTAAAAATATTTCAACTATATCATCCTGGGGAATAGATGATGATTGTAAATGGTTTTCATCCCATACTTCTTTAATTTTAACCTGTCAATACAAAAAATATTAACAATGTTTGTTTAAAATATTTAACCTCGTAATATTATTGAATTAATAAATTTTTCATTACTATTTATTGTTATTTCATTACTATAAAAATATAATATTTAAAAATTAGTTATAACAACAAAAAGACTTAAACCCAATTAATTTGGGCCCACTATATGTATCAATTGATGCCAAATTGGCAGCATTTGACCCATGTAGATGCCCTATTATTTTTGTTTAAGGATGATTAGTTGTTATAATATATTTTTTATTATTATATTTTTATATTTATGAAATAAAATAAAATGGTAATGAAAAGTAATTACTCCAACTTCTTTGGTAGGGTCATTTACAATGCTTCCATCGGGTTTCCAATACACTTTAAACAACACATATATTTATCTAATAGAGTGAAATAATTCAATATCCTTTATAAAAGATATAAACATGTAAGAAAAAACCATGAATTATAATAAAACCATATAAATAAAAATTAATTAAATACAAACCAAAATATTTATTTTTGTCAAAAAAAAATTGAGACCCAGTGATTTGAGGAATGACTTGCCTCTCACGATTCGCTGTATTTTTTTAGACAATTCCTACAAAAAAAATAGAAACATTAATAAAATGTATAATTTAATTGTTTTAATGTTGTTAAGATATTTTCAAATATGCAATTACCTCATGGGATGAATATATATTAATATTGACAATGAGCTTTTATTTCACACATGAAATACCTTAGACATTTTCTTATGCACCTATTGTGAGCTCATAGATGGGTCACTAAAATTATTACATAATCTTCAATTGAAATATCTACCTTTATGGCCCAAAATTTTCAAAATCCATGGTCATGAAATGGAGATAGGAACATCAAAATGAAAAAACCTAGAGAAATAAAAAACATAACACAATAAAATTATATTACAAAATTTTACTCATGTTGTTTAAATTAGTAATCGAGGAATATTAAATTAATATTAAATTTATTTGACCATAAAAGACTCCATTTTTTCAAGTTACAGGAATATTCCAACATTTTTTATAATTTATGGGTAAACTCACCATCTCAAAGTAAGTTGCCAATAAATTCATCCATAGACTCTAGAAACATCACTAGTATACACCTAGAACTCATCAAATGGAACAATAATCATGAAGTACATTATATCCCATACATATTTCATTTTCATATTTATATCCTTTCTATATTTTCATTTATCATTTTGAAAAAATAATTAAACATTTAAAAAAAATATAGTTATTTTATGATGACATACATACTAGAAACAGTAACTTGCCAATATACCCTGGATTGAGGGTTGACCAACTGCTCTAGTATTGAAGGTGAATCAGGTGGAGGGATGAAAATGACATTTAGGAAATGGATATCTCACTAGTAGTCTTGGGTAAAAAAAATCACTCTGATCCCCAGAATCTGATGGTATGGTGGCTTTCTCTGAGATACTGATCGGCTAGGATCCTAAATTTTTTTTTCTTGGCATTCCTACAAGTCAAATGGTTCGGGTATATTAAATGTATAAACATGAAAAACTAAAATATTTTCATAAAAAAACTAGAAAATATATATATATACAAATAAATTAGAAATTTTTATATATTTTCATTACCAATGTATATGTTCAATTATCTACATCTTCATTGTCTTCATTGTTATCAACCTCCATTACGATGAGTAATTAATTTTTACCGTCTCTTGTAGGTTCTACTGTTTTGATATTTTCAGGAAACAAATTTCCAATGTTTTGTGGTTGATGAGGTTCATTGTCATGAAGTACTAATTGATCTTTATCAACCATATCATATAATTCTATCTATATTATGTGTACAACAACAATCAAAAATTCATATATTTCATTATCCACATAATAAACGATTTTATTTTGTGAAGCCAAGATAAATGGATCATGCTCTGCATGCTCACTTGTATTGATCAAGTGATAGAAGTTGACATAAGTAAAATGTAATGAATCTTTCATTATACCCCTATCTATGTTGACCTAGTTGAATTTGAATAATATAACTAAAAACTATCCATGATAGTTTAATTCAATTATATCATTCATCATTCTATAATATCCTAATTTTTCAAATCATCTTCATGATAAATTGTACGAAACATGAATCCATGAATATTGTAGGCATCAAATATCTTAGTCTTTCTTATAAGACCTCGATCCAAAAAGTTAAAATAATTTGATATTTCAAATTGATTCTCAACATTGATTATCTAGAAAAAACGATATAAGGTGTTAATTTTTACAAATATTAAATAACTACACACTAGTAATATGAATATGAGTATATACTTACATGATGGGAGAACCATTAGACATTATCCTTATTAAAATATTTTGTTAATTACAACTCATTTCAAGATTAAACCCTTAGAAGCCTCTTTTTTTGAAAACACAATTATTCAATAAATGGATTTGTAATAAAACTATTGAATAGAAGATATCTATGCGCTTATAGAAACTCTAATTCAGTCAGTGTAAAATATAACCCCTTTCCATTTAGTCTTCCAATAGTTAGAAATAATGATGACTGGTTTTCAGAACAAGAATTTGTTGACATGTCATCATCACATCCATCGTGATTGAATATAGTATCAATACCACCCAAATACCTAAAATAGAAGGTAAATAAGTCTTCAGCTATGTAAAGTTCAGAAATAGAGTTGAAAATTATTCCTCACATATAATGAAAAAAATAAGAAAAAAAATTAAAAAAATTATGCAATGATTTGATAAAATCGAATTCACCAATGAAAATAAAAATAATATCAGCATACATCTCAATTGGATACATCCATCGATAGAGTATCAGTCCACCAATTTTATCTTATTCAACCAAATTAATAGTAAAATTAATACTAATTTTGAATAATAAATGGGGGAATAACATATCCAAATGAAAAAGTGTCAAAAAAATTTCATTCTTGAAGTTTATCAAGATAAATTGGATTTTGAGTTTTTCTACAAAGCTCTTTGAAAAAGGTACAAAATTCAACTTGAATTATTTTTTCAAGTAACTTATTACCCAATAAAAATGAAAACAACTGCTCCATAAAAATATGTGATTCATGACTTTTCAATCCATGTATCTTTTGATGTGTTAAGTTAATACACCTTGATATGTGACTTGAATATACATCCGACACTTTTAAATACTTTAATATTCAAGGGAATATGTCTTTCACTACTGGAAAGGGGAGTTTTCCCAACACTTGTATACCAACAGTTCAAAGTAACCATTGTTATATGTTGTCTTTCCCAACGGTTTATATAAATCGTTGGGAAAGACCTTCAAGAACTTACATTTCCCAACGGTTTCATAAAACTGTTGGGAAAAGTGGGGGGGAAACATAGTTTTCCCAATGGTTTTATGAAACCGTTGGAAAAAATTGGGTTTTCCTTAGTTTTTCCAACAGTTTTTAAGAACTGTTGGGAAAAAAATCCCCAAATACCAAAATGCAAGCAGCGGCCTCCCCACGATTCCAGAAGCCTTCCGCTCGTCTCTTAGAGCGATTCCTTGGCAGAAGGACTTCCCAATCCCCACATCTTTCATCGGATTAGCACCTACTAGGTCAGACTCCTTTAATATTTTTTCAAGGATATAGTTCCACTTCTTATAAATCATATCCTTCTATTCTTGATTTTGTTATTCCCAATTTTTAGGGTTTTTGTAAAATTTTATGATTGTTCGACGAATTGTGTACTCAAATCCCTATATCCGTGTATGTCCAATTAATGTTTTCATTACACATTTACATTTATAAGGGCATGGTGTCTTTTTATTGTGTTCTAATTTTGAAGTTTCATAGTTTTTTTTAACCTGCTTTAAATATTATAGCTTCATGTATAGGAACTAATAAGAAATTGTTTGTAATATTTATTGACATTATTTCATGAAAATCACTCCTTTCATTAAGATCATGCTAAACATGAAGATCTTGTTTATCATGATTTTTGTATACTATGTGTATTACATAACAGGTATGTGTCATGTTTTTATAAAAATCTATATATATATAAAATGACACACTGTTCACTTATCCTTTGCACAATAGAACGTATGGAGTATCTTCTTGAACTTTGACAAATAGTTTGTGGTCCCTAATTAGAACTTCTTCCTTCTTCATGAAACTAATTCACAGAATGTCAAATTTGCAATATTAGTGAATATTATTTTTTCTAATATAACCATTAATAATTATGCCTTCGACATCATACATGTGTTATTCAATCACCTTTTTAAAACACAATGACCATTTTAACTAATTTGGGGTTCCTCAAAATACTTGGGAAAATCAGAAAAATAAATGTATTGAATCGTGTTTCTCATATGGTTTCATGGATACAAGTTCATCTCGAAAATCATGACTGTGTGGTTCAAATATCATGAGGACCATGAGATTATTATTCTTCACACAAATGAAGTTTTTTTCTACAACTATGTGTTTTTGTTTTCACTTTTGATTTGGCCGAAATGGGAGCTTTGTGGTCATTAATCATGGTCGTGGGTGGTCATTTATGATGTAAGATAGTATGAATTCATTTTACTTGATATATCCAATATTATTATTGATTTATGTTCAATTTGATTATCTTTAACTAGTGATGTTATTTAATAAGTTTTTATTAATGGTTGTAATAATGACGATATGGTATAAGGGGTCATATGGTGTGTATAAGGGTTCACGTGGTGTGTATAATGGTTGGCATGGTATCAGTGAACTCAATTCATTAATTTAAGCCCTCATTCTCACTAGCATGTAAGAAATTGAGTGATGTCGACTCATCCTCACATGATTTCATACCTTAGATAGTGTCCAACATATGGAATACGAGCTTTTGAATTCATCAGTTAACCAGGATCATATATTCCATTTCCCCCAAGATGACTGTACTAATATAACTTTAGGGTCAACTAAATATGGTTCTCATTGTACGTTGTATATTATGTGTCCTTCTTGGACAATACTCACTTTTATGAGGGTGGGGTGCTTTTCACTACATCGACTAGAAACTTCTTCCTTTATCATTTACTTAAATTTATTTTCTATTAAAGTTCAATCCTATTGAATTGTTTATGACAAAATTACTTATATAAATTCTTTTTACAGAATGGACAAAAGTTGGATGTATGAAACCGATCGGATCTCAAGCGATTTTTGAAACAATTAGGAGAGCTTTATAGATTTTTCATTTCACAATGCTTCATATAGTGGTCGCATTCACTGCCCATGTTCCAATTGTGTTTGTAGACCTTGGTTGAGCCGTGAATAAGTCAGCTACCACATAACCAAAAATGGTTTTCAAGAAAACTACTTTCTGTGGTATCACAATGGGGAGAAAATGAAATCACAAATTGGTGATGATTGAAATGAAAGGACTGGAATGGAGAATTTGTTAGATGATCGGTTTCCGTTTATTCATTATCATAAAAAAGAAAGGATTTCGACTCAAGAAGACTTCGATATGAGGACAGCTGATGCATCTAGTGAAAATGATGATATTGATAGTGTTAAAAAATTGAATGATGTTGCCACGACTCCAGTATATCTACAATGCAATAAAATAAAAAAGCAGGAATTTTTAATCCGATTGTTTCATGGGAAACTATGTATGGAATTTCTAATACAACAATAGATTACATTCTTACCCTCTTGAAAGATTTACTTCCAGATGATGCAGATATTCCCTCAAACCACTATATGGCATTGAAGTTAGTTTAGGAACTTGGATTTTCAAGAAACAAAATTCATGCTTGCCCGAAATATTGCAGTTTATTCTGGGAGGAAAAAGCTGAACGAAATGATTGTATAAAATATGGCACATCCCGCTGGAAGTCAAAATCTGATGGAACGCCATCCCGCGATCCACAAAAAGTAATTTGGCACTTTCCATTGATCTCCATACTTCAGAATCTTTTTATGTCTGATGACATATCAATAAAAATGAGTTGGCATGATACTGAGAGAAAGAAGACTAATGATGAGTTGGTTCATCCTGCAGATGGATTTTCATGGCAGAGATTTGATGCTCGACATCCTGATTTTGCAGCTTACTTGCGTAATGTGTGGCTGGGTCTTTCATGCGATGGTTTTAATCCATTTGGGCAGATGCTTTCTTTGCACAGCACATGGCCTGTTTTTGTACACATTTATAATCTTCCCCCTTGGTTGTGTACGAAAAACCCTTTCACTTTCATGAGTATACTCATATTTGGTCCTTTTGATCCCGGCATTGATATTGATGTATACATGCAACCTTTAATAAAAGAGTTGAAACTTCTTTGGGATTTGGATGGACGCGCATACGATGCATATTCGAAAGACATATTTAAGATGCGTGCTGCGCTTTTGTGGACGATCAATGATTTTCCGGCTTATGCAATGATGTCTGGATGGAGCATGAAGGGAAAACTATCATGTCCAGTTTGTATGAAGAATACACGATCCAGAAGACTGAAACATCACTGTAGTTTCAGTTTTATGAGACATCAACGATTCTTTCAAAAGGATCATCCATATAGAATGAATCATCGAAGATTTGATAATAGCATCCGCCTCAGAGTATGTCTGGAACTAACGTGCTTAATGAATTGAAAGATTTCAGTTTTTCATTCGGGAAGGGTCAAATGAAACCTGTAAAGGGAAAGAATGTTTCCACTGAAACCTGTTACAATTGGAGGAAGAAGAGTATCTCTTTTGATTTGCCTTATTGGTCAACCAATTTGTTACGTCATTACTTATTCCTAATGCATATTGAAAAGAATATATGTGAAATGTTGCTTTCGGTTCTTCTAAATGTCAAGGGGAAGACAAAAGATGATTTACGATCTCGGCATGACTTGGTGGATTGGGGCATCAGACCAGAATTGCATCCTGTGCGTATCAGTGAAAATAAATGGAAACTTCCATGTGCTTCTTATGCGATGACACCTACGGAAAAAAACAATTTATGGAAGTATTAGAGACTATTAGAGTTCCTAATGGCTATTCAAGAAACATATTTAAACGGGTCAACATAAGAGAGTTGAAGCTAAAATCTTTGAAGACTCGTGATTATCACGTTCTACTGCATGAGTTGCTTCCTATAGAAATATGTCATCTTTTGTCCAATAATGTAAAGGTGGTTTTTATTAGTTTGAGCCATTTTTTTAGAGATCTTTGTGCTAAGAACTTGTCCAAGTCTTTCTTGCAAAAAATGTTGACAGATGCCGCATTAATTTTTTGTGAGTTGGAGAAAATATTTCCTCCATCATTTTTCACATGCATGCTGCATATGACTATCCATATTCCCACTGAAATACTTCTCAGAGGACCTGTTTCTTTTCATTGGATATATCCAACTGAAATAAATATGTTCACATTAAAGTCTTATGTCCGAAACAAAAATCATCCCGAAGGTTATATCTTGAACGGTTACTTGGCTCAAGAATGTATGGATTTCTGCTCGATGTATTTGTCTGATCTTAATACAAGATTGAACAGATCCATGAGAAATGAAGAAGAATAGTATGAGAAAATTGAACCCAGTTTTCCATCACTTCCTCAAACAGGAGGAATTCCTGGATAATATACATTGAAGACATTAAGCCATGAAGAGCGGGAGATGGCACATCACACAGTTTTTTTCAACTGTGATTTTTTCGATGACTATATCAGGTAACTAAATTGATTATGTATATCTTACATATATATCTGTTAAACTAATAATATTTTTTATCTACAGGGAATATAAAACAATGATAAATAGGAAGCATCGTTCTTTATCTTTGAGAAGGAGAGAGACTTTGCGTAGCAATGAGTTTTCTGCTTGGTTAAAATTGAAGGTATAAAAAAATTAATGTTTAAAATAATTATATAAATATTTAATTAAGTTTAATAGTCATTTATATTGCAGGTATTGAGTTTGTCTGCTGACTCTGTCTCTGAGGAAATAAGAGCTTTGGCTTTTGGTCCTAATACCGTGGTTCGTGACTGTAAATCAATTGTTATCAATGGGTAAAAATTTATTGTCACTGAATCAGCAAAGAACATGAGAACACAACATGATGGTGTTATGGTTAGTGCCACAACAGATTTTTATGCCAGCGCATCAGATAGTAGACCGCGATTTGAAAATGTGGGTTATTATAGAGTTGTTGAGAAAATATTAATATTGGACTATTACTCTCATGGACGAGTCACAATGATGAAATTCCATTGGTTTGATTTGATGACGACACATGGCACATTTATTGATGATTGTGGATTTCGAGTAATTAATATGACTCGCACTCTTACTACCGAAGAACCATATGTGTTGGCATCAATGGCTAAACAAGTTTTTTATGTCAAAGACCAACTTCGACCTGAATTTGGTGTCATAGTTGAAGTAATTCCAAGACATATTTTTTATGATGGTGATGATGGAATTTACATTGTACCCAGTGCCATTGGAACCAATCCATTTATTTCTTTTGATGACTCAAATAGCTCAATTGTCAGAGTTGATTATGAACCTGAAGTTGTGGTTGAAAATATATATAATCATTCATCCATGTTCTCAATTCTTTTGGTTTACCTCGAGTTGGGTTGTTAAGGTAGGTAATATTCAAATTGATTTAGTATTGATCACAAATATGTTTTAGCTGACTTGACCGTTATGTGAATTTTCAATGTTTATTGGTTACAGTTTTATTTGAATTGTATTTTCTAATTTGGAATTGAACTGTATTCAAACATAGTCAAACAATATTTCTAACTTGGTGAACATTAAAACTTGTATGATTTATTAAATCCATTCAAGCTCTTCTAAAAAAATTGATAGCTTAATTGACCATTATTTGAATTTTCAATGATTATTGGTTGCAGTTTTATTTGAATTGCAGTTTCTAATTTGGAATTGAACTGTATTCAAACATAGTCAAACATTATTTCTAACTTGGTGAACATTACAACTTGTATAATTTAATAAATCCATTCAAGCTCTTCTAAAACAATTTAAAGCTAAATTACCAATGAATCCCCCTATTCCCTCATATATTTAGTTTTTTGGATTACTCACTAGTTTTCTTTTTCAAATTAATTACATATTTGTTTTCAAAATGCAGGAAATGAAGGCAATTGAAGAGAGACAAAGGAAAAAAATGATGGAGAACAATCGTCGAATGACGGAGTTGGGAATTCCATAATTAGTGCCTATAGTGAGTCCTTTATTTCAAATTGATATATTTAAAGAATATATAATGTCATGTGATTAATTTTTTTGTAAATATTTTTGTAGGATCCACCTACACGTCGACAGTTATTCGATGAGGAGCCTAGTACTGGTCCTAGTACTCAGGCAGGTGGTATGAGGAGGGTTCGTACCAGAGGTGGACGAGCAGATGTGCGTACCCGACTAGACCCTGCCCCTCCCATTTACATGTCATCCATCCCATATTCTGATCCTGGTGTGTCATTAGAGACACACGGGATATTTAGGTCATCTATTTTTTCGCTACCTTCTTCATCTTCTGGCCCATCATTTTCACATCCCTTGACGATTCCCACTCCTCAGTCAGCATCTGGTCAGACAGCTATCCCATCTTCTTTTCCTTCTACTTCTATCTCTCTGAGCTTCTATATTCCATCATCTTCAACTCCTGTTCCACCACAGGGTGTTCCATCAGTTTCTGTCGATCCAGCGACACTCAGCGATCAGACCAGCACAGGTATATTTATAGAACCATAAAAAACTTTTATAGAAATATTTATTTTCATTATAACATGTTTTGATAAAATATTTTTTTTTCTTTCATGACAGATACATCTACTGACAGGAGGCGTGGGTGGGGGCGTACACACATGCATTTGGTGTGGAACAGTCGCACATAGGTTATGGTCGATTATAATGAAGACAACCAAATGGTTGAGAAAACATGGCAGCAATGTCGGAGTTTTTGGGCGACGCTTTCCAAATAATCCGACATCATTCGCGTCAGCCCGCTATCATGGAGACATTTTCCACATGAGGTCAAGGATAGATCTTGGGTAGAGATATGGGTAAAAAAATATGTTCTATTTAATTCCATGAATTATTTTTGTATTTATATGAATTAATATTTTGATTTCAGCTTCGATTTAATTTTCCCGATGGTGAGGGTGCATGATCGGAACGTATAAAGGATTTAGGTGAGCTTTGGAGAGCCTACAAGCATGAGTTGTATATTGGATGGGTTGCTAGAGTTGGAATTGAGTTAGAGGCGGTACCAGTGGTGGATGATTGTCCTATAGAGAAGTATCGTCAGATGATTACTCATTGGATGAGTACCCAGTTTAAGGTATTAATAACATTTTAGGTATTTAAATAATAACTTTCATGTTTTTCATTAATAATATCTGTTGAATTTTAGAATTTTTTTTTAGGAATCATCTGGAAAAAATAAAAATAACATTGATTCAAAAAAATTCCTCCACACACTGGGACGCACTACGATGCCTGATCATGAGAGGAAGCAGGTATGACAATTGTTTATAAGTTTTCTTTAAGACTTACACTTTCTTTTGTTTCTTCAATTATTTAATAGTTTGATAAATTTTTCATGTAACTTTAGTTTTCATTGTCATTGTAGAGGAAAATACAAAATATTGAAGGACGTGTGCCTCGAGCAAAACTGTTTTGCTTGAGTAGACGGAAAAAGGATGGAAGTGCCGTCAATGAAGCGACTCAGCAGCAGATTGTAAGTTTTAATCTGTTGAATTTATTTTTTTAATATCTATTTTGTAACTTAATGATATATAAATATTTGTAAAAGGCTTCTTTAGAGGCCCTTGATGCCTAAGAACCAGACAATTTTGGGCCAACAGATCACTTACATCAGGTGTTGGGAGAGGAGCATTCTGGCAAGTACGTTGCCGACCTAGGATAGCCCTGACGAGGTATTGGCTCTCCTCAGGTATGAGTTTTAGTTCCACCGAGCTACAGCAACGTAGGGCACAGGCAGAACAAGCTGAGAAAAGAGCCACAGAGATGGCAGAACAGTCTGCTAGGGAAAATAGTGCGTTTATGAAATTTATTGAAGTTCTACGACCTACACTTCCAGCAGAGCCTAGCCCAGATTTTGATGAGTATATGTCGTCGATACATTCTATATACGGTGCACCAGGTGGCAGTTCTAGTGGTGGTCAAGACGATGTACAGCTTGACGATGATGATGGCGAGGAGTCTGATGCGGAAGAGGAGGGAGAGGAGGAGGGAGAGGCGGGTGGCGAGGGTGAGGAGGGTGAGGATGAGGAGGAGGGTGAGGGTGAGGACAATGATGGATACGAGGACGAGGGTGATGATGATGATGGTGATGATGGTGATGGTGATGTGGGACAAGTTGATCCATTGCATTTTTGACTGATATTTCTGAGATTTGATATTTAATCTATTCTAGTTGTTGGTTTTATCTAGACTCATAGTATAGTATTGGAGTTGAGTTATTTTTATATATTATCTATTTTTATGGATGTTTTTGTCTTTTAGTGTTTGTGTGTTTGGGAACCCCCCTCCTTCCTGGACCCTGGAAAACCCCCACCCTCCTCCCTGGACCCCGGACAGCCCCGCCGGACAGCCCCACGGACAGCCCCCCCACCCTCCTCCCTGGACCCCGGACAACCCCCTAGATATCCCCCCAAATAGCCCCCCAGACACCCCCCCCCCCCAACCTCTTCCTAGGACCCCAGACAACCCCCCCCCCCCCCCCCCCCCCGAACATCCCCAGACAGCCCCCAGACAGCCCCCCCCCCCCCACCCTCCTCCCTGGACCCCAGACAACCCCCCGAACAGCCCCCCGGACAGCCCCCCATACAGCCCCCCCACCCTCCTCCTTAGACCCCGGACAACCCCACGAACACCCCCCAGACAGCACCCCCCCCCCCCACCCTCCTCCCTAGACCCCAGACAGCCCCCCGAACAGTCCCACGGACAGCCCCCCAGACAGCCCCCCCGCCATCCTCCATGGACCCCGGACAACCCCCCGAACACCCCCCGCACAGCCCCCACCCCCCCACCCTCCTCCCTGGACCCCAGACAACCCCCTAGAAGCCCCCCGGACAGCCCCCCCAACCTCTTCTTTGTACCCCAAACAACCCCCCGCATAGAGGATTCTCATAAAATGAACAACATTTTAAGTACATATGGAAAACCGACCAAACGCATTTGGTTTCCATTTAAACATTAGGAGAACGATCCATGGGTCATATGTGACGTGTAAGAATCAACCAAATGCATTCTTATTGTGTCGATACTTTAGTACAATGATCCATGGGTCATATGTGACGTGTACGAGTCAACCCCGCCTTAATCTGAGGCACGGTGTGGCTGGAATCACTCTAAGTGGCTCCCTTTTGCTTAAAATGGACAACAATTTAAGTACATACGAAAAACCGACCAAATGCATTCTGTTTCCATTGAAACTTTAGGAGAACGGTCCATGGGTCATATGTGACGTGTACGAGTCAACCCCACCTCAATCCGAGGCACGGTGTGGCCGGTACAACTCAAAGTGCCTGCCTTTTATTTCAAAAGTGCATCATTTTAATTGAAAAACATCAACTGGCATACGGAAAACCGACCAAACGCATTCGGATTGTGTTGATACATTATCACAACAATCCATGGGTCATATGTGATGTGTACGAGTCAACCCCGCCTCAATCCGAGGCGCGGTGTGCCTGCCACCACTCAAAGTGTCTGTCTTTTGTTTCAAAAGGACATCATTTGAAATGAAATACATCAACTGGCATAGGTAAAACCAACCAAACGCATTCGGATTGTGTCGATACATTATCACAACAATCCATGGGTCATATGTGATGTGTATGAGTCAACCCCACCTTAATCTGAGGCACGGTGTGGCTGGAATCACTCTAAGTGCCTCTCTTTTGCTTAAAATGGACAACAATTTAAGTACATATGGAAAACTGACCAAATTCATTCGGTTTCTATTGAAAATTTAGGAGAACGATCCATGGGTCATATGTGACGTGTACGAGTAAACTCCGCCTCAATCCGAGGCGTGGTGTGGCCGGCACCACTCAAAGTGTCTTCCTTTTGTTTCAAAAGTACGCCATTTTAATTAAAAAACATCAACTGGCATATGGAAAACCGACCAAACGCATTCGGATTGTGTCGATAAATTAGCACAACGATCCATGGGTCATATGTGACGTGTAAGAGTCAACACCGCCTCAATCCGAGGTGCGGTGTGGCCGCCACCACTCAAAGTGTCTGTCTTTTGTTTCAAAAGGACATCATTTGAAGTGAAAAACATCAACTAGCATACGGAAAACCAACCAAACGCATTCGGATTGTGTCTATACATTAGCTCAACGATCCATGGGTCATATGTGACGTGTACGAGTCAACCCCACCTTAATCTGAGGAAAGGTGTGGCCGAAACCACTCTAAGTGGCTCTCTTTTTCTTAAAATGGACATCAATTTAAGTACATACGGAAAACCGACCAAACACAAATTAATATATTGAAGTTCTACGTCCAACACCTCCAGCAGAGGCCAGACCAGCTTTTGATGAGTATATGTATTCGATAAGTTCTATATATGGTGCACCAGGTGGCAGTTTTGGTGGTGGTCAGGATGATATCTAGCTTGATGATGATGATGGCGAGGAGTCTGATGTGGAAGAGAAGGGAGAGAAGGAGGGCGAGGCGGGTGGTGAGGGCGAGGAGGAGGGTGAGGGAGAGGAGGAGGGCACCTTGGAGGGCGAGGAAAATGATGGGGATGGGGATGAGGATGAGGGTGATGATGATGGTGATGGTGATGTGGGACAAGTTGATCCTTTACATTTTTTACTGATATTAATGAGATTTGATGTTAAATCTATTCAAGTTGTTGGTATTATCCAGACCTATAGTATAGTATTGGAGTTGAGTTATTTTTATATATTTCCTATTTTCATGGATGTTGATGTCTTTTAGTGGTTGTGTGTTTGTGAACCCCCCCTCCTTCCTGGACCCTGGGCAACCCCCCACCATCCTCCTTGGATCCCGGACACCCCCTCGGACAGCTCCCAGACAGCACCCCGAACAGCCCCCCGGACAGCCCACCCACCCTCCTCCATGGACCCCAGACAGCCCCCTGGACAGCCCCCCAGACAGCCCCCCAGAAAGCCCCCCCATACTAAGAATGATATAAAAATATTCTATATGAATGTCCAGAAGATTTTAAGTAAATATCATTCCACCAATAGACACATGAGGATTCTCATAAAATGGACAATGTTTTAAGTACATATAGAAAACTGAACAAACACATTCGGTTTCCATTGAAACTTTAGGAGAACGATCCATGAGTCATATGTGACGTGTACGAGTCAACCCAGTATCAATCTGAGACGTGGTGTGGCTGACACCACTCAAAGTGTATGACTTTTTTTCAAAAGGACGTCATTTTAATTGAAAATCATCACCTGGAATACGGAAAACTGACCAAACGCATTCAATTGTGTCGATACTTTAGGACAACGATCCACGGGTCATATGTGACATGTACGAGTCAACCCCACCTCAATCCGAGGTGCGGTGTGGCCGACACCATTCAGAGTGTCTCTCTTTTGTTTAAAATGGACAGGATTATGAGTGAAAAGAACAACTGACATATGGAAAACCGACCAAACATATTCAAAATGTGTTTATGCTTTAGGAAAACGATCCATGGGTCATATGTGACGTGCACAGGTCAACTCGGGCTCAATCTGAGGCACGGTGTGGCCGGGATCACTCTAAGTGGCTCCCTTTTATTTAAAATGGACAAAATTTTAAGTACATACGGAAAAAAAACCAAACGAATACAGTTTCCATGGAAACTTTAGGAGAAAGATCAATGGGTCATATGTGACGTGTATGAATCAACCCCGCCTCAATCTGAGACGCGGTGTGGCTGGAACCACTCAGAGTGTCTGTCTTTTGTTTCAAAAGGACGTCATTTTAATTGAAAAACATCATCTGACATACGGAAAACTGACCAAATGCATTAGTATTGTGTTGATACTTTATCATAATGATCCACTGGTCATATGTGATGTGTATGAGTCAACCCCGCCTCAATCCGAGGCACAGTGTGGCCGACACCATTCAGAGTGTCTCTCTTTTGTTTAAAATGGACAGGATTATACGTGAAAAAAAAACTGACATACGGAAAACTGACAAAACGCATTCTAAATGTGTTGATGCTTTAGGAAAACGATCCATGGGTCATATGTGACGTGTATGAGTCAACCTGGGCTCAATCCAAGGCACGGTGCGGCTGGGATCACTCTAAGTGGCTCCCTTTTGTTTAAAATGGACAACATTTTAAGTACATATAGAAAACCGACCAAACGCATTCGGTTTCCATTGAAACTTTAGGAGAACTATCCATGGATCGTATGTGACATGTAAGAATCCACCCCACCTCAATCTGATACACGGTGTGGATGGCACCACTCAAAGTGTCTGTCTTTTGTTTCAAAAGGACGTCATTTTAATTGAAAAACATCAACTGGTATATGGAAAACTGACCAAACACATTCGGATTGTGTCGATACTTTATCACAACGATCCACGGGTCATATGTGACGTGTAAGAGTCAACCCCACCTCAATCTGAGGCACGGTGTGGCCAGCACCATTTAGAGTGTCTCTCTTTTGTTTAAAATGGACAGGATTATAAGTGAAAAGAACAACTGACATACAGAAAATGGACCAAATGCATTTGAAATGTGTTGATTCTTTAGGAAAACAATCCATGGGTCATATGTGACGTGTACAAGTCAACCTGGGATCATTCTGGGCCATGGTGTTGCCGGGATCACTCAATGTGGCTCCCTTTTTTTTAAAATGGACAACATTTTAAGTACATACAGAAAACCGACAAAATGCATTCGGTTTCTATTGAAACATTAGGAGAACAGTCCATGGGTCATATGTAACGTGTACGAATCAACCCCGTCTCAATATGAGATGCGGTGTGGCCAGCACCACTCAAAGTGTCTGTCTTTTTGTTTTCAAAGGACGTCATTTAAATTGAAAAACATCAACTGGCATACAGAAAACCAACCAAATACATTCGGATTGTGTCGATACTTTAGCAAAACGATCCATGGGTCATATGTGACATGTACGAGTCAACCCTGCCTCAGTACGAGGCACAGTGTGGCTGACACCATTCAGAGTGTCTCTCTTTTGTTTAAAATGGACAGGATTATAAGTGAAAAGAACAACTGACATACAGAAAACTGACCAAACGCATTCGAAATGTGTTTATTCTTTAGGAAAATGATCCATGGGTCATATGTGACATGTACGAGTCAACCCGGGCTCAATCCAAAGCATGGTGTAGCCGGTATCACTCTAAGTGGCTCCCTTTTGTTTAAAATGGACAACATTTTAAGTACATACAGAAAACCGACCAAACGCATTCGGTTTCCATTGAAACTTTAGGATAACGATCCATGGGTAATATGTGACATGTACGAATCAACCCTGCCTCAATCTGAGTCATGGTGTGACTGGCACCACTCAAAGTGTCTATCTTTTTGTTTCAAAAGGACGTCATTTTAATTGAAAAACATCAACTAGAATATGAAAAACCGACCAAACGCATTCGGATTGTGTCGATACTTTAGAAAAACGATCCACGGGTCATATGTGACGTGTACGAGTCAACCCCGCCTCAATACGAGGTGCGGTGTGGCCGACACCATTCAGAGTGTCTCTCTTTTGTTTAAAATGGACAGGATTATAAGTGAAAAGAACACCTGACATACGGAAAGCTGACCAAACGCATTCGAAATGTGTTGATACTTTAGGAAAATGATCCATGGGTAATATGTGACGTGTAAGAGTCAACCCGGGCTCAATCCGAGGCACGGTGTGGTCGGGATCACTCTAAGTGGATCCCTTTTGTTTAAAATGGACAACATTTTAAGTACATACGGAAAACTGAACAAAGGCATTCGGTTTCCATTGAAACTTCAGGAGAACGATCCATGGGTCATATGTGATGTGTACAAATCAACCCCGCCTCAATCTAAGATGTGGTGTGGCCATCACCACTCAAAGTGTCTATCTTTTGTTTCAAAAGGACGTCATTTTAATTGAAGAACATCAACTGGCATACGGAAAACCAACCAAACGCATTTGGATTGTGTCGATACATTAGAACAACGATCCAGGGGTCATATGTAACGTGTATGAGTCAACCTCGCAGTAATCTGAGGCACGATGTGGCCGGAATCACTCTAGGTGGCTCTCTTTTGCTTAAAATGGACAACAATTTAAGTACATACGGAAAACCGACCAAATACATTCGGTTTCCATTGAAACTTTAGGAGAACGATCCATGGGTCATATGTGACGTGTACGAGTCAACCCCGCCTCAATCCAAGGCGTGGTGTGGCCGGCACCACTCAAAGTGTCTGCCTTTTGTTTCAAAAGTACGTCATTTTAGTTGAAAAACATCAACTGGCATACGAAAAACCGACCAAATGAATTCGGATTGTGTAGATACATTAGCACAACGATCCATGGGTCATATGTGACGTGTACGAGTTAACCCCGCCTCAATCCGAGGTGCGGTGTGCCCACCACCACTCAAAGTGTCTGTCATTTATTTCAAAAGGACATCATTTGAAATGAAAAAAAATCAACTGGAATATGGAAAACCAACAAAACACATTCGGATTGTGTCGATACATTAGCACAACTATCCATGGGTCATATGTGACGTGTACGAGTCAACCCCACCTTAATATGAGGCACAGTGTGGCTGGAATCACTCTAAGTGGCTCTCTTTCGCTTAAAAGGGACAACAATTTAAGTACATACGAAAAAACAACCAAACGCATTCGGTTTCCATTGAAACTTTAGGAGAAAGATACATGGGTCATATGCGACCTGTATGAGTCAACTCCGTCTCAATCTGAGGCATGGTGTGGCCGGAACCACTCAAATTGTCTGCCTTTTGTTTCAAAAGTATGTCATTTTAATTGAAAAACATCAACTGGCATATGAAAAACCGACCAAACGCATTCAGATTGTGTCGATACATTAGCAAAACGATCCATGGGTCATATGTGACATATATGAGTCAACCCCGCCTCAATCTGAGATGCGGTGTGGCCGCCACCACTCAAAGTGTCTGTCTATTGTTTCAAAAGGACATCATTTGAAGTGAAAAGCATTAACTAGAATACGGAAAACTGACCAAATGCATTCCGATTGTGTAGATACTTTAGCACAACAATCCATGGGTCATATGTGATGTGTACGAGTCAACCCCGCCTTAATCTGAGGCACGATGTGGCCGGAATCACTCTATGTGGATCTCTTTTTCTTAAAATGGACAAAAATTTATGTACATATGGAAAACCGACCAAACGCATTCGGTTTCTATTGAAATTTAGGAGAGAGATCCATGGGTCATATGTGACGTGTACGAGTCAACGCCGCCTCAATCCGGGGCACGGTGTGGCCGGCACCACTCAAAGTGTCTGCCTTTTGTTTCAAAAGTACGTCATTTTAATTGAAAAACATCAAATGGCATACGGAAAACCGACCAAACGCATTCGGATTGTGTGGATACAATAGCACAACGATCCATGGGTCATATGTGACGTGTACGAGTCAACCCCGCCTCAATCTAAGGCATAGTGTGGCTGCCACCACTCAGAGTGTCTGCCTTTTGTTTCAAAAGGACGTCATTTTAATTGAAAAACATCAACCGGCATATGGAAAACTGACCAAACGCATTTGGATTGTCTTGATACATTACCACAACGATACATGGGTCATATGTGATGTGTAAGAGTCAACCCTACATCAATCCGAGGAACGGTGTGGCTGCCACCACTCAAAGTGTCTATCTTTTGTTTCAAAAGGACATCATTTGAAATGAAAAACATCAACTGGCATACAGAAAAGAGACCAAACGCATTCAGATTGTGTCAATACTTTATCACAATGATCCATGGGTCATATTTGATGTGTAAGAGTCAACCCCGCCTTATTCTGAGGCACGGTGTGGCCGGAATCACTCTAAGTGGCTCACTTTTTCTTAAAATGGAAAACAATTTAAGTACATATGGAAAACCGACCAAATGCAATCAGATTACATTGAAACTTTAGGAGAACGATCCAAGGGTCATATGTGACGTGTATGAGTCAACTATGCCTCAATCCAAGGTGCGGTGTGGCCGGCACAACTCAAAGTGTCTTCCTTTTGTTTCAAAAGTACGTCATTTTAATTGAAAAACATCAACTGGCATACGGAAAACTGACCAAACGCATTTGAATTGTGTCAATACATTAGTAAAATGATCCATGGGTCATATGTGATGTGTAAGAGTCAACCCCGCCTCAATCTGAGGCGTGGTGTGGCCGCCACCACTCAAAGTGTCTGTCTTTTGTTTCAAAAGGACATCATTTGAAGTGAAAAACATCAACTGGCATACGGAAAACCGACCAAACGCATTCGGATTGTGTCGATACTTTAGCACAATTATCCATGGGTCATATGTGATGTGTACGAGTCAACCCCGCTTTAATCTGAGGTACGGTGTGGCCAGAATCACTCTAAGTGGCTCTCTTTTTCTTAAAATGGACAACAATTTAAGTAAATACGGAAAACTGACCAAACGCATTTGGTTTTTATTGAAACTTTAGGAGAACGATCCATGAGTCATATGTGACATGTACAAGTCAATTCCACCTCAATACGAGGCGCAGTGTGGCTGGAACCACTCAAAGTGTATGCCTTTTGTTTCAAAAGTACGTCATTTTAATTGAAAAACATCAACTGGCATACAGAAAACTGACCAAACACATTCGGACTGTGTTGATAAATTAGCACAACAATCCATTGGTCATATGTGACGTGTATGAGTCAACCCCGCCTCAATCCAAGGCATGGTGTGGCCGGTATCACTCCATGTGTATGTATTATGTTTAAAATGGACATTATTTCTGGTAAAAATATATGGTATATAAAAAACTGATCAAATTATGAATTGACTTCCGGATTCCACATATAATTGTCATCTAAATTTTAAATTGAATTATAAATGAATTATGTATGTTTATAATTACGTTATGAATTATAATATAATTATGGATGTGTATAGTTCCACCATTATATGTTAAATGTGTATGAATTTGTTCTTTATATGTAAGTGTTAGTTGGTTATTGCATGTAAAATGATTGTATATGTATGTGTTAGTTTATTTCAGGTACAATAATTGGATTGAAAATGAGAGTGAACCCACAAAATGAGACCTGGTGGGAAAATTGGAGAGCTGGTTGCAAATTGGGGAGCTGCTGGGAAAATTGCAGAGCTGCTATGCAATTTTCCCAACAGAAGCTATGCCAACTGTTCAAAACCATTGGCATAGAATTTCTATGTTTTGTTTTACCAACGGTTCATAAACCTGTTGGTAAAACACCTTTCCCAACAGTTCTAAACCATTTGGAAAGAAGAGATGTTGGGTTTTTCCCAACGGTTTTCCAGAACTGTTGGAATAGGGTACTTTTTCTCCACCCTATCCCAATAGTTCACTGTAAACCATTGGGAAAAGTTTTTCCAAACGGCTTACTTCCCTACGGTTTGCAGAACCGTTGGTATAAAATATACCAATGGTTCTCCAGCCTTTCCCAATGGTTTAGAACCATTGGGAAATCCTGTATTTCCAGTAGTGTTTCTCATGGCTTTTCATTGTAAAAATAATATATGACCATTAATGTGATTCTTCAATTGAACCTTCTCATTAAGAAATTTAAGAAATTAAATTTTAAATATGTTCTTATCAATATGCATTACATCAAGATTATAAAGTCTCAAACTAAAATCCCAAAAATAGAGTATAAAAAATATACTATTTTTCACATCGTTGTGTTCCAACTACTTTAGATACTATACCTTAGACCCTCTTCACCCTTCTTTAAACTGATTAATTTTTCCAAATTATTATGTGACCTTCATTAATTGTACCACGATTTTTGAAATAGATAACACATTTAATGGATTTATCAATTTAATATCTCCATTGAATCATGTATTATTAAACTTGATTTTTTAGAAGCATCAATGAATAAACATTGACATATAAAACACCATTTTCTTCTATGAATTTATCATTGAGGTTCAAAATCAAAATTAAAACTAAACAATCCCAACCAGTATGTGTGTCCCACTGCAAAAAAATTTCTATTTGGGTGAAATCACTAATTTTTCACATTAAACTAGAATTCATTTTGAATAGTTGTCTCGTTGAATCATCATATGTTTCTAAACCATCATCTCTTAATCCTCGCAATTCATTGATTAGAGGTTGAATGTATACATCAATTTCATTACGAGTAATTTTATTTCCATGAATAATAATTGAAATCATGAAATAATTATTCTTCAAACACATCCATATATGTATATTACAGGGGGTCAAAACAACTGGGGAAATGTTATAATTATTAATTAAAGTACCAAAAGGGATAAAAACATCAGAAGTTTATCCCAAATGTGCATTCCTAAGATCTAAAGAAAAATATTGACATAAAAAACAGAAATATTCCATGATGTTTAATATTTTAAATGTATCCTCAATCCATTTTTATTATCGAGATCATGGAACTTCATGTCATATACAGCCTTAGACGACTTGAATAATCTTTGCAAGAGTGGTTTTAGAGGAAATTAATGCAATACCTTTGTAGGGTTTTTCTTCTTATACTTCTTCCTAGGGTTTCATTAATTTATACTCTCATTGTTTTCCATTGAATTAAATATTTTTTTTATGAAATATTATGCATTATTTTTTATCGGACTCTTCTACCCAGTAACTCATGAAATCATTAGTTCTTGCATCTATCTCTTTATAATCATGTCCATGTTTGTTTATGGATTTATTCATCACATAGAATTATAAATGGATATTATCTTCACCAAATGAGTCATAAAAAAACTATAAAATAATGGATATTTCTTTGTCATTAATTAAATAGAGACACTTTATGAATTCTTGGAACAAACTTGAAACCGTTCTCGCTATCATTCTTCAAATAATTCATAAAAATAATTTTTATTCATCACATATGTTTGATAAATATTAACCTTATTAGGATCAATTGAATTTTCTGTTGATATATTAATACCTTGGAAATTGTATTATGTAAAAACAAATGCGTGATTTAACAAAATTTGACTAAACTCTCTATTGTTGGGTCACTTTGTGTTTCATTGACAGTATTTTCATTGTTTTGACTTTCTAAAACAATTGATTCACTATTCCAATTGCAATATACATATTGATCATGAAACTGTTTCAATATAAAATGATCATATACTTCATTTCAATTCAACCACCACTTGAATTTACAATCATGACGTGGAAATTTTATTCTACCCTCCATTGATCAGTTTGCAATTGAATAATCTAAAAATTCAACCAAACCCTTGGATAATGAGGTGTGTTTCATGTTAAATTAACTCAAATTTTATTCATAGGTATTGGATTCTCCTCACCCTATATATTCAAATATAAAGATATAAATTTTTAATCAAACAAGTACAGTCAAAATTAAATTTCCCCCATATTTATCATTGAACAGGTTAGGGTCTTTATTCGATATAACACAAATTTAACATCAAAATGATTAAATCCAACATTAAACACATAAACAACATTCAATTACAACAAATATATATAATTTAACTAAAACTTTAATAAAAATTCAATCAATCATACATTCAATGATGTTAGGGGCTATATTTAGCAGAAAAAATAGAAGAGAAGCCTTTGGGGTAATTGTCCATGGGAAGGGGAGATTAGGGGTCTTGACAGTAACTAAAAAGGGAGTTAGGTCATAGAGATCCCAGAAAGTAGGTTTAGGTTCATGATGGTCACTGAAACTGAGGTCAGGGTCATGACTATTACCGATAGTTGGGTTGGGGTCACGAAGGTTTCAGATAGCGGGGTTCGGGTCAGGGTCATAGACAGTAGGGAGGGTCAGGGTTACGATGGTCACTGGTAGTGGGTGGGGTCACCATGGTCACCATTAGGGGGCGGGGTCATGGTAGTTGTAGAGAGTGGTGGTCGGGTTGATGGTGTAATAAAGAAGAGGATTCAGGGTTAGGGTAGTCGTTTGTAGGGGTTGGGGTCACGGTGGTCTCTAAGGAGAGTGGGTGGGGTCGGGAGAGGCTGCCGATGGGAGTGGGTGGTGGGGGTGGTTGGGGTCAAGGGTCACCACTGAGGGGAGTGGGAGGTGGGTGGGTCACCGCTGAGGGGTAAAAAGGGTGGGGTGTCAAGGTCAGGGGTCACTGCCGAGGGGAGCAGGAAGTGGGGTTTGTCAGAAAAGAAAGTGTGAGGTGGGGGGTCGAGGTTGGGGGTTGCCACTAAGAGGAGTGTGGGTGGGGGTCACCATCAAGGGGAATGGGAGGTTGGGAAGTTCATGGTTGGGGCCATGGGGTTGGGGGTCATAGAGGGGAGAGGGAGCAGGCAGGGTGGTTCTGGGTGAAGGAGGGAGTGGGAACGAAGTTACAGTTTCTTTAGAGTATGTGGTGATAGTTTAAATAAAGACACCAATAATTGTTAAAATAAAAAAAATAGAGAATATGTTTATTAAAACCGCTGTTATATTATAAATTTATTTTAATAATATTTATTTTTTTAGGGTTATTAGAATCACCGCTAATAAACCACCACTAACCACTGGTTTTTTTATATTTTTGTGTGAATGTGTGTCTCTTTCAATAAGGAAATTTTTACTTTAAAATTTAGATGTTTAATATAAATTTTGATTTGTGTTTTATAAAGAATAGTATACTAAATCTAAAAAATACCAATAATTTGGTAGAGCCTCAGAAACCTCCCCTTTGTTTAGGCCTCATTCGGTATGATTGGAGAGTTTGTGATGGGAAATAATAGTGAAATCAAAAAATAATGGAAATGTGACACAATAAATGTTTGGTATGAAGAAAATTTTCACATTGGAATTATGAGATAAAAATTTCAAAGAAGAAAAATTCCCCTATCTTAAAATAATAAATTATTAAATATGATATTAATTATGATAACATGTTTGTTTATTATTATTATTATTATATTTTTATAAAAATAAAAACAATTATATATTTTAAAATAAAAAATTAATATTGTTATGCATAAAATAATAATGCATGTTATCATAATTTATATAATATTTACCAATTTTTTATTATAACGTATGGATATTTTTGTTCTTCTAAATTTCCCTTTTTATTATTAAGGACTGTGGTTTGGTGTATTATTTTAATTTGTGTGGGATTTAAAAACCTAATTTTATTATAATTATTCATAATTATATTTTATAATAGTAATATTGTAAATATATTACTATTATAAAATGAATATTTATATGTAACTATATTATGATGTTAATATATTATAATATTAGTAATATAAATATATTAAAATATTAATGTTATAGATATATTATTACTCTTCAAATATAAATAATATTATTAATATTAATTTACTAATAATAACATATATCAATATTATATTACTATTAAAACCCTAATATTTATAAATGTATATATATATATATATATTATTTGTCAATATGTTATTAACTTATCAATATATAAATATATTATTATTTTTAAATATATAAATATATTAATATACATCCCTCTTGTGGTAAAGTAATAATAATAATAATAATAATAGAATTATTGTTAATTAATGAGGAAGGACATCACAATTCATTTTTACCATCATACATGCATGGTATGGTCCTTTACATTTTATGTATAGAATTACTTTTACTTTTCATTCTATCAAACATGCACACTAAACATGTGCATAAATAATCACTAGTTTCAAAGCATGAATCCAATTTCCATGATTCTTGTTAAGAATGTATCAAATAGAATCTCGTTTTATTTAAAATTTCACAATTTCTTTGGATTATTGATATTTTATGATGTTTTTTATTCTAAAGTGGCATTAACGGCCTGTTTTTTTATACTCCTTGTTCCATTCAAAAACAAACTCTTCCAAATCCAAATTTTTCTTCTTCAATCCCTATTCTCGTGCTCATCATGAATTTGAACTAGTGATCGAGGAATATGAACCCTAACTAGAAGACAGGGGTCGCTCGCACCTACAACCCACAAAGCTTCATCTACCCATTGTTTGGACTCACCCTCATCTTCGCCATTGTCAACCACTACTACCTCCACCAAAAAAAATATCCCGAAGTGGAATACCATCTCCTCCCATTACCAAAAAAGAATCTCGCATATTATCATTGAACAAACTCTATAAACACATCCACATACCCCTCTATAATAAAATTTCTTGGTTATTTATGGTTTGAGAGACATCTAATTATATAGTTTCATTTCTTGATATTCTCTACTATTGTGATTGTGGCAGGTGAAGAAGGTATAGAGGTCAATCCAGGTGGATAAGATGGAGGATAGTCTAGATAGTGACAAAGCAGAATATCTAGTGTCGGAGGCCCACTCCTACATGGAATCCCATCTCCTCCAATTACCAGAAAATCATCTCATATAATAACATAGAACGGAATCCATAATGGAATTAGGAGAAGCTACCTAAAGTCCAAGTTTAATTTCTAGAAACACACCAAGGAATCCATATAGAAATATTATAATGATGCAATGACATAATACCTCATATGAATGCTTACTATGTAATATAATCCATTTATCATGATATCTCAAATAAAATAGGTTGCCTGCTATTTCCATCAACGAATGTTTTAAATGTCTATTTCTTTGACTTTCAATAAACAAAACATTCATATTGAACACTATGGCCATGGATTTATTTAGGCTATATCATTTCCATCAAAGGACCTAAGATATCAACATCCATTTAAAAAAAGGGATAAATCATTTATCTTATTATTTTTTAATGCAATATTACTCATGACACACCCAACACATCTTACCTCGATGTAAACATCTTTCATCGTAGTGTTTATCAACACATCAAAGTACATTACTCATAATACTCATTAATAATAATTTTAAAGTCTATGGACCAATAAACACATATACAGATAGAAAAATCCATTGACACATATAAATGTAGATTTCCTACTGGAATGTCTCATTCTCATAATATCCTACTATATATTACTAAGGGAACACACTATGAGAAGGTGCCCAAAAATCCTATGATTCTCCACCCTGATAGCCTGTATCATCTATTTCACTTAAAAGATACCTTCCATATATAAAACATGTATTTAATAATATTATTCTAGCACTTTCATGTTTTCATCATAGCAGGGAACTACTATGACCTTTTAGTGTGACAGCTAATACTGGGACATTATCATATACTATGTTGTGAAAAATAAAAAACCATGATATGATAAGTAGTTTATTAATATTCAAAACTATGAATAAATGTTATCATAATGTTCACAGATGTTGCTTATAGGGAACCAACTGCAACAGAATCCCCCTTTCACTAGATCCAACTACTAACAAATTTTAGTCTGCTTGCTCTCACGTGATACTCTTAATTATACTAAGATAGGTCTTTAGTCAAGGGTTCTACCATGTTCTCTTCCATGGGTACTCTACTCACTGAAACTTCACCATTTTGATTTAAATAACTCAAGAGGTGATACTTTTGGAGTATGTTCTTTGTCTGTTTTTGTGACCTTGTCTCTTTTACAAGATCCACCACTGTAGTATTATCAAAATACAATGTGATAGGGTCTTTTCTATTAGGTACCACATAAATCTATAGGAAAAACTTCCAAATCCAAATAGCATCCTTAGCTGTATCAAAATCCTCTATATACTTGGACACTATTTTATAATCAGTGATAATTAGCTTCTTTGAACTCTTTCATCTCATAACTCCTCCATTGAGATTGAAAACTTATCATTACTGATAACTCATACCATTATTATCTATTTGAAAACTATCATCAGTATAACCCCTCATGAATAGTTCATCATCTCCTCCACACACCAGGAACATATCCTTAGTTCATCTCAGATACTTAATTATTGCCTTAATAGAAGTCCAATGTTGTTATCCTAGATCTTCTTGATATCTTCCTACTATGATCAATGAATAGGAAACATTAAGTCTAGTACATAGCATGGAATACATGATTGATCCTATCATTGAAGCATATGACATCTTACTCATTATATATTTCTCATGTTGGGTCTGAAGACACATTTTGTTAGAAAGACATAAACCATGTGACACTAGATCCAATAGCCTCTTGTATTGTTAAATACTAAATCTATTCAGTTTCAGGTCCACAAATATACTTTGACGTAATCCATGAATCCTCTTGGATATATCACAAATGTACTTTTTCCCCTGAATGTAGGCTACTTCACCTAAGTCCTTCATGGAGAAACACTTGTTTAACCAATCCTTAATAGACTGTAAGACTAGTGGGTCATTTCCAAGTAATATGTCATCAAAAAATACTACTAGGATAAAAAATACATTCCCACTAAACATCATGAAAACACACATCTCACATTCATTCTTAATGAAACAAAATTCTTTATAGCTTCATCAAATCAAATGTTCTATGATATAGATGATTTTTTTGATCCATAAAGGGATATATACAAATTCCAAGTCCTTTTGGAATCACTTGAAGTCATAAACCCTTTTGGTTGTGTCATATATACATCTTCCTTAAGGTTCCCCTTAAGGAATGTAGTTTTGACATCCATATTCCAAATATCATAGTCATGGTTAGATACTATAGAATGTATAATTCTAACAAATTTAAACATAGAAACACATTAAAATGCCTCATCATAGTCAATTCCATGATTTTATTTAAACCCTTTACCTACTAGCCCTACTTTATTGGTATTTAATTTACCTTACATATACAATTTCCTCCCGAATAACCATTTTTATCCAATGGGCATTACATCAACCGGTGCATTCACCAATACCCAAACTTTAATCTAATACATGGAATTTATTTCTAAATTCATAGATTATTTTCATCTTAAAGCTTCCATTCTCTCTACTACCTTCTTTTAGTAGATAGGTTCATTATATTCGACCCATAACGAGTCACCATATTCAGTGACTAAAAAACATTATCTCTCTTGTTCTCTTACTTTTCCTACACTCATATGCAGTACTTTTTTTTAGGAACTAATTCTTCTATAGGAACCTATGGAATTTGTTCTCTTTCCAACTCTTGTGTATTATGAGCATCAACTGTATCGAAGTAAATATTTCTCCAATTATCATTTTTGAGATTGTTCTCCCTCTCTAGAAGAACATATTTTCTAGTGATAGTCAGTTTCTTGTATAAGCGGTTGTATGTGAAGTATCCTTTTTTCCCATAGGATACCCAAAAAAGATACAAATTTTACCCTGGGCTGCTAATTTTTTTCTTGATAAGGCCTTAAAAAATTCCTTGAAACCCTATATGTGTGTATATGAAAAAAAAGGATTCTTTCCACTTTATAACATGAAGGAAATTCTATTTTATTCTTTAGTTGGAACATTGTTTAATGTGTATGTCACAGTTTGTAACGCATATCCCCAAAAGGATAATGGAATATCTGAATGAATCATCATTGGACTTACCTTTCCTAATAAGGTATGGTTCCTCCTTTCACTAACACCATTCCAATTTGGTTTATAAGGTTGAGTAAGTTGATATAGAATCCCGAAATTCTATAATAATTCGATAAAAACTTGGTTAAGATATTCATCACCTTGATCCAGTCGAATATTCTTTATCTTCATTACATGTTTATTCTCTACTTCATTTTTGAAATACATGAATTTCACAATGTACTTGGTATTATAGCTCATCTAGTATATATATCAATTTCTAATCAAGTAATTAGTAAAAGTTATGATGTAAGAATATACGCCTCTAAATTCTATTGGAAATGGATTACACACATCAATGTGTACCAATCCTAGAAGTTATCTAGACCTTTAACCCTATCCATAAAATGGTGGTTAGGTCATTTTTCATTATAAACAAGCATGACATATTTTAAGTGTTTTCAGCTCAGAATAGTCTAAATAACCATCTTGACAGAGCTTTGAAAATGCTTCTCATTTACATGACCAAGGTATTAATGCCATAGCTGGGTATTATATGAGTCATGTAAACATGATTCTTTATCAATTTCCAACACATGTTTTCCATAATTTAATACATAAAGACGATTATTTAAATTTTTTATAACATACAATATGTTTCACTTATAAAAGAAACAAATTTTATTTCCAAACTTGATAAAAACCCATATATATCAAGGAATGATACAGAAATTATGTTCTATATAACAAATGGTACATAATAACAATCTTTTAAAACCAAAATGATTCCCATTGGAAATGAAAGGTGGTACTCACCAATGGTTAGGGAAGCTAGCCCCACACCATTAGAATGTCTCAAATTCACCTCTCCTGTAGAGATATTTCAGAATCTACTAGGTTTCAACATTTGGATATAGATTTGATCCCCAAAATATCTATCTAATACCCAATGTGTAGATATTGAAATATTAGAATTGATTGAAAATGCACCATAGATTCCTATAGCTTTTGGTTGCAGTTCCTCTTCTAGTGTCATGACTTGCCACAATAAAAATGTATTACCTCCTTTTCCTTGACCTACCTCTATATCTTCCTCCTCTTGGAAGGATGGTTCTTTGGAGATTTATATTATTTATAGTTATTGGTCCCCTTTTACTTATTCATTATTTTCTTATTCACCATAAGTACTTCGGGTTTATCATTCCCCATGCCCTTATCCACTTGGAGAGTCTAGGTAATAAGTTTTAATAGAAACTTATCATTATTGATCATATTATAATTCACAATAAAACTAGATAAGGTCTTGGAAAGTGATTAAAGTATGAGATTTATAATAAACTCATTTGTTAATTTAATCCCTAAGATATATAAGTGTTCAATTTATCCAATTTTCTTGACTACATGAGGCCTAGCTGGACCAGACACTCAAAGCTTAGTTGTGAACAAATCATCAGAGATCTTATAGCTCTTTTGTATCGCTCTCTCTTAATATATATCCCAAAGGTGATAAATCATGATATATGCATCCATGTCCTCATTGATGCTTCAAAATATCATTGTACATGGATGATAGAATGAAACACTAAACATCTGCAGCATAATTCAAATATTTCTCAAAGAGAGATTGATATTCCCCACTTGTCTCATTACTAGGCACAATTTAAAAATGTTCTTCCAGTACATACAATTGATTTTCATGGTGAAGTATAACACATGAGCATCTTTTCCACACTTGAAAGTTTGGGTCACTGATAAGGTTATTCTTATCAAGTATGGATCATAGCAATATGTTTGAATTCATTTTATTTTTCTTTATATAATATAAGTTGAGCAGAATTTTAGTACTTTATATAATAAAATTTTGATAAATAAATAGTTTTTTATTATCATCTTACTATTTTATTGAATCCTAATATCCCTCACCATTGGCTTTAGAATATCTTGTTTCGTATAAATTCTAGTGGAAAGGATCTATATTCCTCATCTCCTTACCCCAACTTTGGTTGGTCAACCAACTTGAATGGTTTTAGGTACGCATTCCAAATGCCAACTGCATTAACTCATAGTTACTTGATCTGTTGAGTGGAATCCCCAATCCTAAAATCATTAATTTAGATTTCCTCAACCCTTTCCTCTTAGTTATATGAAGTCCTTCTTTTTAAGTCAACCCTTTATGATAAATAAGTTAATTCAACCCAAAACATCAAGTTAAAATTCCACGATAATTGTAAGCACCCCAAATTTAGCTGGTCAAGCACATTGATCTGTGGTTTGATTTTAACTAAATTAGTTGAAGGCTATACAAACTTAATATATAATTGATTTATTTTATGTTTTATGAAAAAATTCCAATTATTATCTTTATTACATGATTGTTAGTATTAAGCGGATTTACTTAAGTGATTAGACATGTGTTAGATAATATTTACCCATACGCCAATTTATTTTAGTTCTATCTTGAACGATCATTAATTTCATTAATTAATGTGATCATGAAAAAACATCCAAAATGAAATCACCATGCAACTAATAAAAAAATAATAAAGCACTATGAGAATGTTCATTTACTAATGGTTAGTTTTTATAACGGTTGATAAACTAATAGATGACCTTGGGGGTAAAAAATTTAAACCAATTAAGTTTCATGTTACATCTTTCCACCTGTCTACCTATGTATCTCCTTATATTGTGTTTTTTCTATCTCCTAACTTGAACCGACTCCACTATCATGGGAGAACTGTCCATTGCATATGCATTGACTCACACACAGGTGATGGGAAAAGGGTTTACATAAAAGATACCATGGGCATGCAGGTCGTACATAATAAGAGGAGAGAAGGAACATAGACCAAAAATTTAATTTAATAATAAATTAAATGAAACCAATAACATACAAAGTTATGGTCTATGATCATGATCATACGCATTCATACAATGAATTATGAATTTAACAAAACTAGAATTCATTTCTTAATTGTTCTTATTTAAGATAAATCGTGATCAAATCATTTAATTTATATCTTTAATTAATCAATTATAATATCTTAATTATCATTCTAATTTCCTAGAGATTGTCATCCATTGTAATTTTCAAATATTAAATAAATTTATTTAAAATTAACTATGTATATAAATGTACCTTAGAGGCGATACAGTGAATACCCATCTGATTCTAACCAAAATGTATTATAGTCATATATATTTTACTCTTGTGACATATGTCATACATGAATTATCATGTACATTCATGGCATGTACTACCAAATTTATGATTATATGAATTACGTGATTTTTTAGACACATGTTATGCTTCAATGCATATAGAGTAACAACTATAATATGACTCATACATGATATGTAGATCTATACATTACACATATATTAATTGAAAATTTATTTATATAAATATTAAAACCCATCACATGGCATGTCCTATCAACTCAAGAATGTGACTCAAGGTTTACATAATATAATGAATAAATTTTAAATCTATGTAATTTGTTATAATCACAAAACGTGTACAAGATAGCTATAGGTTGTTTACGTCTCTCACTATCTATTTGAGGTACATGCCTAAGGACTTGTCGCGTTGATCGTAGTATAGAAAAATAGTGTATATGGAATGTGCAATAGGCTAAAAGTCATGTGATCTCATAATTACACGGTTACTAGTCAGTTATTCCATGTATGGTAATACATAGACCATCTGTGACTAAAAGGGACTACACACTGTGTATGTGGGATACGTGGGATGTACTCTGGTTGACCATGCACCTCCCTAGACTGGTAAACAGTTGATGTAAGTTATTTAATTCATTTTGTGTAATCAATGAACATGGTTTGAATTAATTTATGAATTAATTTTTAATGCATTGACCAAAGTACGCGGAGTGTAATTCTGATTACATATCATGTAATCCTGTGTTATCTAACTATAATCTCAGGCACCTCTAGATGAGTTCTTCGATTTTATTTCATTTATCAAATTAATCGCATTAATTAGGTCTATGAGAAACAAAGCCGAAAGGATCAGATCTCCTGATTCAGATTAAAAGAATGATTAAACTTGAATTAAAAAAATAAATTAAATTTCACAAATCATCTAATATCATTAAATAAATATGAATAATTATGTGACCACTTTGATAAAACTTATAGGTTTCAGGTTCAGCAGAAGCGTGCAATGGGAATTTCCCAACATTGATGTTTCTATGTTAAATAATCAATCCAAGATCTGCATGATGATAAATGCTATGTTCAATGGAATTAAATAAAAGAAGATAGACAACCTGAATCTCTCTAGAACCAGAGAGAGTAGATCATCACATATTATTTATAATTAATTTAATTAAATAATAATTACCTTTATGGTATTCTTTTTTCTTTTTTAGATCTGGTAACATATCTTTGATGAATCATCATTTAATTGTATGAATAAAGTGAAGATACCCCCTAGTGGTGATCCACATGTGTTCCACAAATCTCCAGATGTCACTGAAGGAATATCCGATTTCTAGCACGAAATATCCTTATGCTTACTTTATCAGCCTTTGATCGCAATCAGAATTGATTCCAAGGTCTTCTCCTTAATCCGGTGAAGAAAGATTTATTTCTATTCTTGGGAGCGATCTTGGTGACACAAGATCTCAAGGTCTTGAGATAATTCTCTAATTCCATTTTTCACAACCCAAAAAAATGAATTTTCCTTGTGAAAAAATAACATAACTGGGTCTATATATATCTTGGGTTAAAATAAAATAATTTTAAAAGTGACCTTAATTATTTATTTAATCTTTAAAAAACCCCAATGTCAAATAATAATTTTAAAACTATTATTTCTCAACATGAGCTTAACTTTAAAATTAAAATAAAATATTATTTAATCAAATAATTTTTAATATTTATTATTTTCTCACCAGACCTAAAATCTCGATATACCATTCTTGTATAATATTTATCAGACGTTGAATATTGTCTATTTATTTATAAAATAAATATCAGTATATTATTCATCAATAAGTAAATAAATATTATATTAACTAAATAGGAAATACATATTTATTAAATATTCCACTCACATTATATTCTCTCAAAGAACTGGTGAAGGATAAAATGAAATCAAGAAAACATAAATAATTATTAGACCACATGTGGGAATATTATTCATTCAACTTTTGAATAATAAATAATAATGTATTATTTAATTGATATTTTGAATACATTAGTGCATGACCCTCAAGGCCTCTTTCTGAGTGAAATTAGGTGAAGTATCCTAATATCCCTGCCCAGAATGTCACCTTGTCGGATTTGGATCATCCTTTGATATATATCTAGGTGGTTGAACAATGATTTAAAAGTCTCTATCAAATTCAACATCATCCTTTTTCTTGTATTTTTCAGTGGCTTTGATGGAATGAATTTTGATATCAATCAACATCCTCCATATTTCATCGATTTTAGCTTCCTCATATATAATTGGATATGAAGTTGTCGAAAAATAATAAAAATTTACATAATCCTCCACTGGTTCCATTTTCTCCTTAATATTCATATAGTTTCAAATGTTTTGGGGATGTATATAAGAAATTTATTTTTTAATTTCTTCAGATATAGTAGTATATAGAGATGGTATCATTGTTTTTTCAATTCGTTGTTCCTCTAATGATACTTCTTTAATTATTTATTCATCTTCTAGAGTGAATCGTACCTCTCTTGAATCATCATTTTAATTCCATTTACAAGACAAATGTTTTTCAAATAAAACATCTATTTTGTAGATAATCTTATTTTTGATGAGATTATACAAACATTATCTCATTTCTCAGTCTCTATAACCCATAAGGACACACTTCAAACTTTTTCCTAGAGATTTTTTCATTTTCACTTAGAAATCCTGACATAGTCAATGGAACAAAAAACTATACGATGAATTACACTTGTATTGTGAGTAATCCATACTTCATGGAATATCTTTACTTCATCATTTTTATCTCACATCTATTGAGTGGATACACTGCACAAAAATCCTCTTCATCCCAGAATTTCATGGGAACATTTTTATCTTTCAACGTGCTTTTTGTCTTGTTGATAATGGAGTGATTTTTCCTTTCATGTACTCCATTGAGTTAAGGTGTGTAAACAGGCATCCGATGGTGTTGAATTTCATGCTTCTTGAGGTTCTCTTGAAAAAAAATCAGAGGTGTAATCCTCATATCGATCATATCGCAATGTTTATAAGTGTTCATTACTTTGATTTTCCACCAGTGCCTTGAATTCATTGTAGACACCAAACCCTTGCAGCCCTATCTTAAGAAAAATTATCCATGTTTTCCTACTATAATCATTAATAAAAGTCAGAAGATGCCTCCTTTTTCAATTTTATTTTTGATTTGATGGAATACACACGTCAGTGTGGACTAATGCTAGTGGCACAATAGCTTTCTAGATTTCCTTCATTGAAAAGTTATTTTATTGTTTTTTTCTTATAACACAACTTTTAAATAATTGATTAGGTGTCTATTGATTTGAATCTCCTTTACCATAATCTTTCTTCATAATATTGTTAAAATATAAATGTTTAAATTCCCAAACCTGAGATGTCATAGCTAGTATTTATCATCATGTATCATTTATATACATCATCATACACCGGGTTGGATCATACTCAAGAAACATGTTGATCCTCACCATAGGTACTATCTTGATCATCCTTCTTTTTTCATAAAAACACCATTTTTTATTTTATAGGATTATGTGAAATCGTATTTCTACCAATTTCTTGAGACTCAAGATGTTGGTCTTTATGTCAGGTACATAGTAGATGTCAAAGATGAAAGCATGATTGTTCTCTTTTTATCCTGATCAGAATATCTACTCTTACTTAGAAAAATATTATTAAGAAATTACCAAATAAAATCTCTCCTTTAGCCCTCTCATCTTGGTTCAAAAATAGGTTCGTGTGATGTGTCATGTGGTTGCAATCTCTAGATTCAAAATACCACATACCGTGATTTTGTGTTAGTTCATGTGTTAGCAAATCATGGGAATGATAAAAAATATTTCCTTTTTCGATGATATTTTCCTTCTCAGTTTCATTGAACATGGATTTTTTATTCCAATATTCATTGTTATAATGTCCATATTTTTTAAAATTGTAGCATTGATCATTTCTTTTATATGTTGGCTTCCAATTTTTGAATCATCTCCTTCTTCCTTGCCCATGTTATTATGGATTATAATTTTGATATCCATTACCTTCTTGATTTGGGTTTCTTCCACCTCTTCCTCCTATTCTTGGATCATGTTATTTTATATGGAAAACTCTGCCTTAGGTTTTTAGAAATACCCCACACCCTTGCTCATATTTATAGTTGTAGAGATACGACTTTGATTGAAAGGAATGCTTCACTCCATTGGTATCACTCCGATAATTCACCTTTAGTTTGTGGGATTTTAAAGACCCCATTAGTTCTTCGACATGGATCATATTTAGGTCTTTAGAATTTTTCAGGGAAACAACTATATAATCAAATTTGAGATCTAAGGATCGAAAACTATTTTCGCAAACTCACATTTTTACAAGATTTTATTCATTTTTTTAGAGTTAATCCACCAAAATCATTAAACAAGCATGACACTTAGTAATGGCTTCATAAGATTTCAAAAATAGGGATTTAAACTCACCTTGTAGATATTAAAATCATATTATCTTCACTTTTTCAACACATTTTAATGCTTTTTTAATATTATCTCATGTCTACTTTAATGATTTTAATGATGTGATTATATATATATATAACATAGATTAATAGTGGACTTGATAATTATTATCATATTTATGAAATCCATTTAATATTGTTTCATGAAATAAATAACAATTTTTTTAAATCTAAACTATATTAGATTAAAAAAATAGCTTCTTAATCTACATAACTTGAAAATTTATTTTCCCCCTTTTGTGAGAAATTTTTTCCAGAATTTGGTGGATTAGAAGTGTTGATCATATGATAGTTATCTAGTATTCATATGATGGTAGATCATTTGGTATTCATTTGGTATTGCTCTGGTGGTGGATCAACTATGTAGATTTTATGGTATTCATCATCTAGTTTTCATATGGTATATATCTTGTGAATTTGGAGGATCGATAGTGTTGATCATCTAGTATTCTTTTGGTATTAATCTAATATGAATCTGGTGGATTGTCTTTATTTCTTATTGATGGTTTCTATATCATTGTTCAGATAACTGCATTTGATGGATTGAATTCATTTTATGGTTCAATTTTCTGGGAGAATTGGCCTTATTTTTTTGATAGACATCAATTTTCTGTAAATTGGTCTTTTATTGGAGGATCTTAATCATATCATCAGCATTTAAATTTCCGTAATCAATTTCATGAATTATTTTCCTTTTTTTTATTACCATCTACATCTGATTCATTTTTTATCTGCTCTTAAAAAAGAAGTTCCCAAGAATAATTCTTATCCAAATAGTTTTTAAAACTAAGGTGGAGGCTAGTGAATATTGGCTACACCAGGAGCAATGAATCCACTATGGTCGAACTATCAGGGACTTTGTGCATTAAAAATTTCCTCAATGTGGTCTTCATGCTTGAGAACGTGTCCACCATTGATGAGACATGGCTGGATGATCTCGGGTATGATGGAAATACATTCATTTGGTGCCACTAAATGATTATGAACTCGTGAATTTATAAATGTCTCAAAAAGGATGTTTTCTCGATCGAAAATAAGTTTCAAGAACTTCATTATTCCCCTAGAAGTGAAAAGTAAAGGTATATAATATAATTCTTTGAGAGTCATCTTGATAATCTGTTGCAGACTATGGAGATGTTTTGGCAGTTATGATCAAGATATAGTTTGGTGTAAGGGGTTATCTGAATACTCTCTTCTTCTATTAAAAATCCTAAGCATGAAAATTAAATATTTTCTTTTTTTTCTTAGGTATGAGAGTGAACATTGGGTGGTAGGAGATATGGGAGTTAAAAGAATTTTTCATATTACATTAACTATCATTTTAAAGATAAAAAAGTATATTCTCTCATGAAGTCAGACATTTCATTAAACTTATTGTTTATAAAATAAATTATATTTTTGGTGGTGATATTCATGAGTTTTGAAGTATACATGGTTTTAAAATTTATTTTCCCACCTAAATCCTCATGGGTGGATAATTTTAATGTAATGGTTTTCAAATAGTATTGGTATATTGCGGGTCCCAATGTTAACTCCTTAATGAATAGATTTTTGAACAGTTCGGAATTGATTTCACCGTATAATGAGACCTTAATTACCCTGATCCCTAAAGTGGAATATCCTAGTCACTTGATCAGGGATAACTCAATTATAGACCCTAAAATATTTCACTCAATGAAAGTTATATTAGTTACAAATAAACGATCAATGGATTTGAAACTTAACAAGATGAAATCCTATGATAGGGTTGACTGGTAGATTATATAATTTCTCTTTGTGGGTTTCATGATACCTAGGTGTACAATGTTATAATATGTGTTTCTAATGTTTCCTATAAGGTTAAGGTTAATGGTGGTTTCACTTATTCTTTTTTTCATCAAGGGGTCTTCATCATGGAGATTTCATGTCTCTCTATTTGTTCATTCTTAATGCGGATGTTTTTTCAAAGATCATTTCAAATGATCCTTTACATGGACAAATAAATGGAGTAAAAATTTGTTAGATGGGATAGGTTATTACATATATTTTCTTCACTCACATCTAAAAATAGGCATTTAACATCACTAGAAAACGGTACTGATAAACGTACCCTTTAAATGATGCTAAAAAAAGTGTTGATAAAGGGAACCGTTTATCATCAATAAAAAAGTGCAGATAAAAGGTACCATTTATCAACGTTTCTTATCACTGATAAATGATAACATTTATCATCCCTTTTTAGCACTGATAAATGGTACCATTTATTAGTGCCTTATTTTTAGCATTGATAAAGGAACCCTTTATTAGCGCCTTTTTTAGCATAAATAACAGGTATCCTTTATTGATGCTTTTCAAAGGAAAATAAAAGTCCTAAATAAGATGAAATTACTGAAAAAATAAAAAATAAAAATGATTATCTTTTTAAAAAATAGTAAACATTTTATTAAATAAATAATTATTGAAAAAATGAATAAATTAAATGTACAAATATATAAATTATAAATATTAATTAAATCGTATTTATAAAAATATTGATATGGAAAATGAATAAAATGAAATAATTAAACCAAAAAATTATAAATGAAAAAAATAATAAAAATATTAAACATTTTATTAATTAAATAATTATTGATGAAAAAGAATAAATTTAATACACATATATAGAGATAATAAATATTAGTAAATAGTATATATTAAATATAGATATATAAAATGAATAAATTTTAATAATTTAAAAAATAATAATAAAAAACTGAATAAAATGTAATAATTAAACAAAATAACAATGAATAAATTACTAAGTTATTAAAAATATATATTAATGAAACAAGTATTAATAAAAATAAATAAGTTTAATATATATATATATATGTGTGTTTGTTAATTATATATAGTAATGAATATTATATATTAAATATAAATATAGATAATGAATAAAATGTAATAATTAAAAACAAATTAATGTCTTATTCGTTCTTAATGGCTTTTATACACAAATATTAATGAAGATCCTTAGATTGATTTGGATCTTGTATCACCTGGGCATCCTCTTAATTGTCACATCTTTAGTGGGTATCCTCATTAAGATAGACAAAGCGATAGAGGTTTCAAGGTCTGAATACTTTTTCTCAGATTCTAGTTGAGGTTGACCTTATATTTATCCTTACTGATCAAGTGATTCAATCTACACTTGATGTTGATATTTTCATGAAAATTAGATACAAGAGGCACCCTTATTTCTGTTTAGGTTGCAATATCATTAGACATTTTAAGGAGAACTATTGTAGAGAGGTGGTATGTGGGTTCTTCTCTAAAAAGGGCCCCGCCAAGATGCATGACTAGGTCGTATTCGTGCTGCTGGTAAAAAATACTTGTAGTCATCAGTTGTGGATAAATAGAACCAAGTATGTGGTACCTGTGGATGTTGATCCTTATATTCATGGTCCATATAAGGTTGTGCAGGGTTCTAAGAATGAAGTTGAGTAGTTTTACACTGTCTTCTTGATTGATAATTCTGATGATGAAATGAATATTGGAACTAGAAAGGGAAATTCTTTGTCTATTTTTGATGTTGCAGGGAAGGTGTTGAATAACCCTGGTCAGTCTTGGGCTAACATGGAATATGAGGATCCTTCTTTAAAGGATTTCTTGATTTGTGGTTTTGGTGATGGTGCCAATATTAATCAAGGATGTGTTAAGATTGATGATGAATGTTTTTTCCAATATGAGGAAGATAAACAGCTTGATTTGGAGCAAGAGTTCGTCATGGTCAATGGTAGGAAAGTAAATAAGAAGATATAATTAGTCCAATCTGTTAATTTTTCTTCTGGTCAAGATTTTTTTGGGTGCTTCCAGCCTTCCAAATGCAATAAAACCATTGTGGATAGTTAGGGATTCAATAGGTCAAATATAGGAGATCCAGTCCACATGTTTCTATCTCCAACGTAATTTGGGTCACTATGTCTGACTTTCCGGTATACTGATCTTTGGGTGATGGGATCTAACCTTGTAGTGTAAGGGTGGATGAATTTGTGATAGTGGTAGGTGCTCAACCAATTTCTCATGGTGAGAATGTTCCTAGAGTTTATTTTGTTAATCAACAAGATTCATTTGTAGGATAGGGTACGGTGATAGATTAGGATGGTGAATCTCTAGAATCTTGGTCCATTAAATCTAGAATTACCCTAATTTAAATCTTAAATAGATATTTTAGTAAAGAGTATTCCATGAAAAGTTGGTAATGTACATGGATCTTTTGATGGAAAACCCGTTGGCATAGAGGCTGCCAATGAAAGAAGTGATTCTTGAATGAATTATAGTGTTTTAAATAAAGATGAGTCATTCAAATACAACTTAATTGGATGTATTTAACCTCATTATTAAGTTTAAAAACATTGTGAATGAATTATTAGGTTGATATTTGGAAATCCCCCAAGCATTATGAGAGAGGTAGATATCTGAGAGGTCGTGGCAGCTCCCAAGGAAACACAAAAGAAGGAAACTATTGTTCGATCTCTTTTTTCTCATGGGATTTTATGACATAATCTAGAATTTTTCCCCTCTCTTTAAACTATAATTTCCCTCTTATTAATAATTTTTTTGTGACCATGGGTTTTTAATCCGTGGTTCACATATTTCATGATATATTAATAATGTTAAAAATATATTTGTAAATAATTATTTATGAAAAAATTTATTTTTTAAGGTATATTAATTGTTTTTATAAATATAAATAGTTATAATTATAAATAAATAAACAATATATTTTAAAATTCTTTAAATAATTATAAAATTATTGTTAAAATAAAAATTTCATGCCTTTTATTCATTGCAATTAAAATGTTCATAAATGTTTATTCATATGTAGTTTTTGTGGATGTATGGCATTGTTTATGTGACAACTACTTTCCCATATTTTTTATTATGGTATATTTTTTCTTTTCTGGTTTACCTTATTAGAGGATTTAACTTAGACCACAAATCTCTTATGATCGAATGATCATTATGGTTCCCTTATGTGTTTCTTTTCATCCGGTGTGATCTGCAACTTCGCCTTTCCTCTAATGTGGTGCCCCCACATTCGATTATTTGAACCGCCTTGTTCATATGGTCCATCAACACAAAATTTATCCAGTGGCCTCTATGATCACTACCTAACATTTCCTAACTCACCATCATTATGCATGCTAAAATTTTCGCTTCATGAGAGACCCACCCTTTTGACCTTGGATCATCAGTTCCTTTTACTTAGGTTTTGGTTCTCGAAGATAAAAAGGGGAAAATCTTTGTTTCTCTAGAAATATATCGAGAGGAAGATTATAGAGTTGATGTCATGGACTTTATTTTGGATCCCTGGCATTATAAGGATCATTCGTCAGTAATTGGACATCTTGTCCCGTAGATATTCGTTGGTGACTCTAACTGGGATCCAAATCTGGATGACTCTTGCATACGGCGTAGTTGCTGTTGAGTTTAAATCATTTTTGTAACAAGATTTTGGTAAAGGGATCTCACATTTTAAATGATTTTTTTATCTATTTAATCTGTTGTTGAATCCTATATCTGGTGTTTTTGAGAGTCCATACAGGAGTGGATGGTTTTGAATCCACATTAAGGGTTTTATCACTTTCATTTGGTTCAACAAGACTGTCCTTCTCAAATATCTATTATGCTCCTTTTATTTCCTTTTATCGAGTTTTTATTCTTTCTTGTTTCTAGTTTAATAATATGAACATCTCGCTTGTTGATGTTCTCTCTATGTAAGTTAGATCCCAATGATCTAAATAATGCTACATTTGTGTGTTATTCTTTGTTTTATTTTCTTTTCTAAACATGAGAATTCGCTTAAATATGTAAACTAGTTATTTCTAAAAAAAATTGATATTTTTAAATCACTTCATAACCACATAAACACCTCAGTAGATCTTGGACATCGAGTAGGGACAGCCTTATCAAAGTTTCCCCTAACAATTGGCATCATATCCTTTCGAAAATGTTTATAATGGGTTCACTAAAGTTTGAAATCAAAATTTTTATAGTGAAAATGATTTTAATCTATGGATAATTAAAATAAATGATTTGTTATATCACAGTGAGTTAATTGATGCTCCTAGATTTCCTAATAAAAATTTGGCCACTCTATCTCGCAATGGATAAAACATTGTTGCTTTTTTAAATGTTTCTGATGGTGTGATTATGAAAGCATGTTGCCTCATTTTGTTTCCTTTATGGGAAAATTTTATTTTGTGAGTATATTTTTGAGTCATCTACCACTAGTATCTAGTACAATTTATAATCTCTGTATATTAATCAACATTTAGTTGGAATGTTGTGTAAAAAATGAGACTTTATACCTTCAAAATGCACCCTATAACTACAGTCAGGACACATATTGATGATTTTAATATAATTATATTAGATTTTCCCAACATAGATGTTGAAATAGGGGATGAGGACCAATAAATAATTCTTTTAACTTCGTTTTATGAATCATATACTTTTGTAAAATAATCAATGATGTATGGTAGAGTCTCTTTAACACTTGAAGAATTTAAGTCTTCTTTGTTAGATAAATAAATCAAAAAGAAATGCATTATTAATAATGAAAATGAGGGTTTAAATATTTTAGGTAGAGGTGATCATATATTTAAATGGCGAGATATAATTCAATCAAGAAAACATAGGTCTAAATCTAATAATAGAGTGTCTTTGACTAAAGTATTCAAATTTTTTCATTATAAATATTCTGGGCACATAAAACATAATTTCCCTAAAACAAAAAATGTCTATAATGAAAATAATAGTGACCATTCATTGTTATTTGAACAATATTTTGACATGGATGATGTGTTGAATGTTATTTCTTGTCCAACCTCTAAATAATGGAACATTTATTCAGTATTCTCATTCCATACGTGTCTGAATAGGGAGTCTTTCACTAATTTGAGAGAGATTGAATCTATTAGTGTCTACCTATGGAATAATAAGAGTTGTCACATTATGGTAATAAGATAAGTTCCCTTGGAACTTCATGAGGGGATAGTTAAAACTATTGAGGATGTTAGGTGGGTACCAGAACATAAAGAAAACAATTTTTCCCTAGGTTTTTTTGGACCCGAAGGGTTACACCTTCATGTATTGATCTGGTTGTCTAAGAATTACCCATGAATCTTTCATTATCATAAATGTAAACATTAATAATGGGATTTGTTTTTTTTTGAAGTAATAATCACATAAAATACTTAAATGTTTAATATATTCAAGACTTATTTAATACTATATTATGGAATATAAGGATAGGTAATGTTAGAAATAAATGTTTATATTAACTTAGAAAACATGGTATGTTATCCAAGATAAACCCCAGTAGTCTTCCTTTTTTTGAAGATTGTGTGTATGGTAAATCTAAATGGGTTAGTTTTATTAAGTCATCCTATAAATCTAGAAACCCTTTATAGTTTGTAAAATCCGACCTTCAGGGCACCTTTGGGACTACCTCTCATGGTGGAGGATCTTACTTTTTGATCATTATAAATGAATACTCCCAGAAAGTTTGGGTATACAAACTAAAACAAAAAAACTAATACATTTAAAACCTTTAAGATCCGAAAGGATAGTGTGGAAAATGAATCAGGTAAGAAGTTAAAAGATCATAGAACTGATAATGGTTTTGAGTATCTATCCACTGATTTTTCTGTATTTTGTAACTATAAGGGTGTTCATATGTATATGACTATTATGTAAACCCCACAATATAACGGGTTATATAAGTGAATGAACATAACTATCCTATAAATGGTTAGGTTTATGTTTACCTATTCCTCCCATACTAAGTCCTTTTAGGATGAGGCTATGTCTACAACCATGTACCTAATTAATATATTCTCATCTTGAGATAATGTATTTAAAATAATTAAATAACTCTGGATAGGAAAACCTCATAGTCTTGATCACCTTAGAGTTTTTGGATCTACAGTTTATAAACATTCTAAGAATGATAAGATAAAACCTTGGGATATAAAGTGTGACTTTTTTGGTCATCCAGTGACTGTTAAGGGGTATAAATTGTTGGTAGATAATCTAGGTTATAAAAAATGTATTATCAGTCATGATGTTGTGATTAAAAAGTCAAGTATTCCCAAATAGAAGACTATTGAGTCTTATGAGACTAGTATACCTAATCCTTCTAGTGTTGAAGTTGGTCCTGATTCTCAAGACACTTAAGAACCTATCCTACACTTTCCTCTCACCCCTTAAAACTTGAGGGTGAATAGGGATCTTATTCGGATTATGAAATTGAAGCGTAAGTAGGTTCCCTTAGAGGATACTAATTGACTCGAGATTGAGAAATTAGTTATCATACCCCCTGCTAATTTTAGAATTGCTGATATGTCTACATATGACTTTAGTGATACTCTATACATATGTATTGATGAACCTCAAATAATTAATAAATTTTTAAAATAAAAATAATACTAGAAGTGGTAGGCTACTATGAACGAAGAGATGAATTCCCTTCTAATGAATAAAAAATGGACTGTTATGACCAAACCTCAAAATGAAAAGTTTATAGATTGGAAATTGATATTTAAAAAGAAATAAGATAATAATGGGAAATTAAAAATAAAATTTAAATAGTGTTTAGCGGAAAAGGGATACCTCCAATGTGACGGAGTAGACTGTTGTGATATTTTTTACCCAGTTTTTAAAAATTCATCTATTCATGTTTTACTTTATTTTACTGCAAAATATTATTTCCATATAGAACAGTTAGATGTCAAAACTACTTTTTTCATGGTGAATCGGATGAAATCATTCATATGGGACATCATGAAGGTTTTTTAAAGGATTTTAAAATAAATCATGTTTTCCTATTACAAAATTAATTATATGATTTGAATCATCCTTCTAGGGAATTCTATAAACATTTTAATTATTTTATGATTGAAAGTGGTTTCAATCAAAAACAATTTGATGCATACATTTATTACAAACATATTAATCATTAAATGATTTACCTAATTTTTTAGGTTGATGAAATTATATTTATTTGTAATAACATGAAATTAATTTCCCATATGAAAAAAAATTGAATTCTATATTTAAAATAAATTGTTTCGGAAATGTAAAAGAGTTCCTTCAAATGGAAATCATTAGGAATATAAAAGAAATATTTTTTATCCTTTCTCAATATTCTTATATCAAAAGTGTTTTAAAACAATACTTATTCGAGAACATTGAACCAGTATGCATACCTTTAGGTCAACACTTTAAATTATCATTAATCTAATCCCCTATTAGTGAATCTGAGATTGATTTTATGAGCAAGATTTCTTATGCTAATGTTGTAGGAAATCTTATGTATGAAATGTTTTGTTCAAGACTATATATTTCTTTTGTTGTGTGTAATCTAAGAAGGATTTTGGGAAAACACTACCACAAAAAGGGGCAACAGAAGCACCTCTTTTTATCAGTGCCAAACATAAAGTGCTAATAAAGGGGTGTATTTATCAACGCTAAAAACACTCATAAAGGGTACCCCTTTATTAGCAGTTTTTTTAATAGCGCTGATAAAGGGTGGCCTTTATCAGTGCTATTTTTACTAGCACAAATAAAGGGTATATTTATAAAAATTAATATTTCATTAAAAATAAAATATAAATATATAAATATATTGATATTGATATAAATAGAAAATATGTTTTCGAAATATGTTTTAGATAAGTATAGATAGATAGATATACATATATACTAATATATGAATAAATATATAGATATATAATTATATAAATATAATTATACATGTGTGTGTGTGTATATATATATATATTAATATATGAATATATATATATATATCAATATAGATAAATATATATATATATATATATATATATGTTACTAAAAATATATATATGTTAATATAAAATATATTACTCAACATATAAGCTTTATCTAAATAAAAAACTAATATCCATTTTATTTAAAATACAAATATATGAATATTTATATACCTCTATAATGTGTCTATGTGTGTGTGTTTGTGTGTGTCTATATTAAAATCTGATATATATTAATATACAAATAAATCAAGGATAAAAAATATAACTGAATATATATAAATAGATAGATATAAATATATATTAATTTTAAAATAAATATATTGATATATAAATATAACTATACATGTGTATATATATATATATTCACACGCATATATATTAATATACATATATATATATATAATTGAATATATATATATTTTAATTTAAATATATATATGTAAAAATATATATATATATATGTTAATATAAAATATATTTCTCAATATATAATCTTTATCTAAATAAAAAAACTAATATCCAATTTATTTAAAATACAAATATATGAGTGTTTATATACCTATATAATGTGTATGTGTGTGTGTATTTCTGTCTGTCTCTATTAACAACTGATATATATTAATATTCAAATAAATATATAGATAACAAAATATATATAAATAGAAAGATATAAATATATATTAATATACAAATAAATATATAGATATATAATTATATAAATATAGATATACATGTATATATCTATTAATATATATATATTAATATATATATATTAATATATGAATAAATATATATATATATATTAATATAACTAAATATATATTTTAATATAAATATATATGTTAATATAAAAATATATATATGTTAATATTAAATATTTTCTCAATATATAAGCTTTAAATAAATAAAAAACTAATATCCATTTTATTTAGGATACAAATATATGAATATTTATATACCTATATAATGTGTGAGTGTGTGTGTGTATTTGTGTGTGACTGTATTAAAAATTGTTATATATTAATATACAAATAAATATACAGATAAAAAAATATAACTAAATATATATATATATATAAATAGATAGATATAAATATATATTAATATACAAATAAATATATAAATATATAAATATATGAATAAATAAACATAACTATATATATTTAATAATATATATATATATATGAATATATATATATATATAACTAATTATATATTTTAATATAAATATATCTATGTTAATATAAAATATATTTCTCAATATATAAGCTTTATCAAAATAAAAAAAACTAATATTCATTTTATTTAAAATACAAAGATATGAATATTTATATACCTCTATAATGTGTGTGGGGGTGTATTTGTGTGTGTCTGTGTTAACAACTGATATATATTAATATACGAATAAATATACGGATAAAAAATGTAACTAAATATATATAAATAGAAAGATATAAATATATATTAATATACGAATAAATATATAGATATATAAATATATAAATATATAAATATAACTACACATGTATATATATATTAATATATATATATATACATATTAATTTATATATATATATTAATATATTTATTTATTTATTTAATATAACTAAATCTATATTTTAATACAAATATATATGGTAATATAAATATATATTAGTATATGAATAAGTATAACTATATATAATTAAATAAAGATATATATCATTAAATTGATAGAAAAATAATATAGAGGAGTGGTAAAGGGTCCAAGTGTACAGTGGGAGGTCTCGAGTTCGAATCTAGGGGGAGGCAGGGGTGCGCGCAGTGGTGAAAGGTTTTTCTAGCACTGTTAAAGGGGGGTTCTAGTGATGTTAAAGGGTTGGGGATGGAGCTATGGTGTGTTGGGGTGGTAGGGGTGTACAGGGGTGCTTCATAGTGTCGTCGAATGGGGGGATTAGGCATTGTTAAAAACCCCTCCTATATGTAGAAATTTTTTAATTTTTTTTTTAATTTTTTAAACATTTATCAACCATTTTTTACCACTGATAAAAGACCCCTTTTATCAACACTTGTTTTTAGCGTTGTTAAAAGGGGTCTTTATCAACTTTTTTAGTACTAATAAAAGGGACCCCTCTTTATCTTCGCTGAGATTAACATCGCTTTTTAGCACTTTAAATGGCCATTTCTAACGCATTTAAAGGCCATATCTGCAGTAGTGAAACCTAGGAAAGCACACTAGCATGCTCTAAAATGGATTTTTAGGTATGTCTCAATGTATTCTGGTTTATGTATTTATTTTGGGAAAAATTATTGTCATGATGATGACATTGTAGGATTTTTAGACTCTGAATATACTACTAATATAGACACTCATAAATCAATTACTTGTTTTGTTTTCCTTGCTTATGGTGATCTGATTTCTTGGAAGTGTTACATGAAATTGGTAGTTGATCTATCCACCATAGAGGCTGAGTATATTGCCTTTCCCGAATGCATTAATGAACAAATAGGGATGAAAGGTACTATTCACGAGTTGTATTTATATTCTTCAATTATTATTGTACTCTGTGATAGGTAGTCTGATTTAAATTTGTCTAAAATTTGGTTTTTCCATAGTAGATCGAAGCATATAGACATTAAAATTCACTTTTTTAGGGATATTATTGAATCTAGGATTGTGTGTGTCACTAAGATACACACCAATGATAAAATAACCGATAGTTTGACTAAGGTTATCCCCATTTCTAAATTTAATAACTGGTTAAATATTAAGAACCTTGTCTCATTTCAATAGTAGTAATTACACGAACACAATATTTTAAAATGAACCATTTAAAATACAAGGTGTATATTTGTTAAAATAGACAGGTCGTGCCTTTGATTATTTTCAATTAAAATGTTCATATATGTTCAATCATATGTGGTTTTCATGGAAGCATGGAACTATTTACGTGGAAATTTCTTTTCCATATTTCTATTTGCAGTATATTTTGGATCATTTGATTTTCCTTATTAGAGGATTTAACTTGGGAAATTGATCTCTTATGATCGAGCGACTGTCATAGTGCTTGGAAATATTTCATCCCATTGGTGGAGATTTGAAAATTTACCTCTCTTCCAATGTGGTGATCTAGCATGTCATTTCCATCTTCCACCCACAGTTATTTGAACCATCTTATTCATCTAGTTTTTCCATAAGGCCTTCATCTGGTAGCCTCTGCACTCGCAGCCTTGCAATTTTCTAACTCCCCTTAATTATGTTTGTTGTAATTTTCACTTTGTGATAGCCCCTCCATTCTGACTCTAAAACATCAATTCCTTTTGATCTGGATTTGGTTCTCAGAGATCAAATGAGAAACATCTTTGTTTCTCTAAAAAGTTCTCAAGAGAAAGATTAGAAATCTTAGGTCCCAGCCTTTCTTGTGGTTCCCTAGCATACTGAGGATTGTTCTTTGGAAACTGGACATCTCATTCAGTATAGATTCGCTAGTGACTTCAACAGAGAACTATATCTGGATGACCATTGTACATGGATTAGTTGTTGTTGGGTTTATGTCTTTTTCATAACAAGGTTTTAGTAAAGTGATCTAGAACCATAAGTGATTTGTTTTTTTATTTAATCCAATACTATATTCCATTCCATGTGTGTTTGTGAGTCTGTCCAGGAGTGGACGGTGCTAACTCCACATGACAAGTTTCATCATCACCAATTGGTTCGACAAGACCATCCTCCTCAGATAACTTCTATGGTCCTTTTATTTCCTTGCCTCAAGCATATATTTGTTCATGTTTCTAGTTTACTAATAATAACATATCACATAGTGGTGTTCTCACTATGTACATAGGATCCAAAGTATCCAAATCACATTACATTTTCATGTTCTTGTTTGTTTTTTTCTCTTTTTTAAACATGAGCATTCTTCTTAATCCATAAACTCGTGATTTTTAAAGAAAATTGGTCCTTCTAAATAACTTAGTAACCACATAAACACATCAGTGGATCTTGGCCATTGAGTAGGGATAGCCTTATCAACACTACCCCTAAAAATTATAATAAAACTATTTAAATCATGATCATATTTATGATATATATTAATATTTTTTTATTTTTTATTTTTTTATTTTTATTTATATTTATTATATATATATATATATAATTATATTAATATATATAATGATATAAATATATAAATAGTTTTTCAAAAAATATTTATATAATTATAAATTAATAATTATATATTTGAATAATTATAAAATTATAATAAATATATTTAAATAGTTAATATATTTAATATATTCATATTTATATTTATATTTATATTTACTTATTAAATATATATATATATATACTTATATAAATATTTATAATTATATAAATATATTTATAATTATAAATAAATAATTATAAAAATATTTATAAATGTTTATTTACAATATATATAAAATTATATATTTATAATTATAAATCAAAAAAAATTAAAGTATTTATATAATTATAAATATATATATATATATAAATAATTATAAAATTATAATAAATAAATATACAATTATATAAATACATTTACAAATTTTTTATTTATAATTATAGTTAGAAATCCTTTATCAACGCAAATGTTTTAGCACTGATAAAGATTCCTTTTATCAATGTTTCTATCGAATTGATAAAGATAGAGCATTATCTGTGTATTTTGGAAGCACTAATAAAGTCTCCCAATTCTATTTGAAGAACCCTAACACACTGATTTCAGTCGCATTATCTCAGGATTTTGTGGAAGTACCCTACTGCCATTGATCCTCCTCAAATCTAAGGCTCAAATCCAAGGCTTGAATCAATTCATGAAGGATTCCAAGGCTCGAATCAAGGCTCAAATGAATCTAAGGCTCAAAATAATCCAATCATTCATGATATCTTTACTTTCTCTCAGAAAAATAAAATCTCAAATCCAATGTATGTTATTTTATCCTCATCCTCACTAGTTGATTTCTTGTTTGAGTTTCACAAAATCTCTTCTTGGTTTTTGGCTAGTTTTTCCTTAGGAGGTGGTACCCAAATGTGGTGAGTTTACATGGGCCACCTTGAGTTGGTTTTACATGTTTTACTTGCTTTTGATTTATTTTTGGATGTTATGGATCGACCACTCTAACCTATGAAATTTATACGTTTTCTAGTTTCTTTTGGTTTACTTGTTCTACATACTTTGTATCATTTATATTTATGAGATTAGTTTGGATATTTATTCTGGTTATTCTATATTTATATCCCTGTTGGTGTATTTTTTTTGGATGATGTGGAATGTTTATATAAATGCGTTGAATCATATGCATTGTTTATGACTCTTTTATTTATTTATTTTCTCAGTTAAATTTATTTTATTTCATATTAGTTCAATGAATGGGCCTTCCATATTGGAATCTCAAAAGGTTTTTTATTATTGATTATTTATTATTAAAAGTAAAAATCATTCTCAGGAACTCTTTCTTTTATTCCCAAGAACTATTTTTTTTCTCGTAGGGGATTATAAACACCCTTGGGTTATTTATTCTTCTAGAATACATTTAATTTTTCCAAACCCTAGGATCTAGTGAGATTCCCATGATGATTTTTCATTTTATGATATTAGCTTAGAGATCTACACTACACACATTGTTTTCATTCCTTTTACATTTCGTATACATGTTGTAGAAATTTATTTTTGTTTAATATTATTATGAATCATTTTTATATTGGATGTCATTTGATATATCTTCCGTATTTAATTTGTAGTTGAGTTTACTTTTTATTTTTATTAAAAATGTGTTTTGGGAAATGTTTTTATTGAATAAAATTATTTTTTATTTATTTCTAAAATCCCATAAGTCTAAATTTTTTATATTTTAAAGTGTTTTGAAAGAATTGTTTTAAATTAATTTTTTAATCTACATGAGTATAAATGTACTGATCTTAATCATGGTTGTATTTTATTTTCCAAAAAGTTTTTACCTTGGTATTTTAAAAATAGATTAACGTATAATGGGTTTTCCATGGATTTTGATTGAATTATTTTAAATTAAATTTTTTATCATGCCAATTTTTTTTATCATGATGATAATTTTTAACAAAATCATAATTTAATAATCCATCATTGAATTTAATCAGTGGGTTTTCCTCTATTACAATAGGTTTGTTGTGTATTCTTTTTCAATTAGTTTTCAATTTTTTTATATTCTAGTTAAATTTTTTATTAATAAATTAAATGTTATATTTAAATCTATACCCCTATGGCTCATAAAATATCCCATGATTTCCATTACCTATATATCCATTATTTATGCTACCACTTTTTAGAAAATTTCCCTTACTATACCCCAATTTCCATCTAGTCATCCCTGATTTCTTCCTCTTGTACCCATGATATCCATATCCACTGGTGTACCTTTACCGGACCTAGTGATTTAGAGACTCTTGAGTTAGTTCATGAGGTTTGTGCCTTCAGTGCTCCTCAGTGAGGTCATACTGCCTCACCAATAGTGGGGTACAGCAGGTGGGGCTTGCTACATCTCGTACCAAGGCGTACTAAGGTGCATGCCTTTGAAATCACTAGTGTATGTATAGTTTAATGATCATTAATATTAAGATAAAAAATGTACTAAACATGGAATAGTAAAAAATTAATTAATAATAGTATTAAACTAGGTAATGCATTAGACATAGCATTGACTATAAAAAATTCTAAGCCATAATAACCCAAAGAAGTCATAAGGTGTGACTCAAGCACCAATTAATATATTCTAATAGAAAAAATGAAAGATTCTCATTTAAATTAATTTTTTACATTTAAAAAATGATTTAGTAACAAACTTTTTTAAGTAAATAAGTTTATTAAAATTTAATATTCACATGTATAACTCATATTTGATGAAAATGATGGTTTACACTTTTGATCTTTAAATATATACAAATAACATGTCCTATTAGTAAAGTAAAATTATGATTTTGTAAAAAAATTTAAAGAATGAATATACCTAATATCAAGATTTCATGAAAACAATCTTTTTATATAAGGTATTTATATAAAAAAATACATACATAATTATTTAAAAAATAAAACACACTTCATACTTAAAGATTTTTTAGTTTAGTTTCAAAAATAAAACAAGTTGATGATACTTAATAAGTTATCATAAAAAACAATTCCTCGCCAATTATTCAACCAAAACATTATCTCATAACTATTTAAATCACTAAATCATGTTTAAGTATTGTTCCTTTAATTGTAATTTATTTAAAATATTGTGAAAGGAAATTAATTTCCAAGTAATACAAGACAATGTATAAAAGTAAATACATGACGAAGTATATTCATACCATTAAAAATCATGGTTTAAAACTAAATTTAGGATTAATAAAAGTACTTAAGATATCAAAGCATATATATAAACGAAATATTAATTTCCTTTCTTGAACAAAGGTTTAAGACATGTGAATATTCCAGTTACTTTATCAAAATAAAGGGATGTAACATAACCCAAACATATGATAGTGACATTATATTATGGATCATAAAATGATTTGTAGCTTATATAATTTCTAAACAAGAACTTATATAAATGAAATAATGTAAATAATTAAAGAATAAAAGTCTAAACTTTAATTTCAATGAAAAAATAATTTTGAAATAATTAAACATGCTTAACTAAGTTTACACGATAAACCAACTATAAATATATAATGTGAAAAACACGTACAATGTGGTTTTCATATCATCACACCCAATATCATGAAAAATCTTTATTATCTCCTCCTAAGGTAGAATTTTCACTAAAAATGCTCAATTTCACTCATCAATGCACTATCTCATCGCTCTATAACAAAACCTAACCAACTGATATCATCCTATGATCTTATAAACACCTAAAAAACATGATAATTTGAAAATTGGTGTAACATCATGGTTGGTTCCTTTCAAAAAAAACAAATGTTTTATCTTTATCTCACACTAGGTACTAGATATCCTCTAATTCAACTCACACTCTGATAAATTCAAATCAAACCTTATCCCAGTATCATACAAACACTACATCTCACAACTCATGATTTATGTGAAATAGTTTACATGCCATGAATATTTGTAAAACCTTATTGATTTTGATTCTTGATTAAATTATATATAATATGAAAGCGTGGATTTTTGGATTCTTATGTGATGATTGATGAGTCTTGTTTGTGATAAATGAATAGTCCCTTGATTTAATTTTTAAATATCCCCATGAAAACCTTGGTATTTGGGAATTTAGTCTGTGACAAACTTGTTAGGATTTAAATTTTTAATTTAATAATTTATTCTGAAAAAAAATATTCATGTTAACATTATAAAATTTTTATTAAATGGTTAATAATCATTCTTTGATTTAGACTGGGTAGTGGCTTACTTAGCATTTTTAGGGTCATTCCTATTTTAAATTTTAGTTTTGAAAAAAGAAACTTGGTTTCAAATGATAAATTTGGTTTTGAAATTAAAAAACATTGTTTTTCCTTAAAATGAACTGTAATGGTTTTGGTGTTTTGAACTAATGATGTGATTTCAAAGTGAATCTGTAAAGTTTTAAACATTTCAAAGTTTAAATATTTCCATGGAATTATTTTTAAACTTTTAATTTATTATTAATGGTTTTTTTAATATTATTTTAAATTTTGTAACATGATGATATCAATTTTTATAAAAAAGGGGGTTCATATACCATTAAGTGTTTTGAAAAAAAATTATAGATTTTCATGTGGAACTAAAAAATATATTCCAAAGAAGGGTTTTAAAAATTCAAATAGAATATTTTTTTATTTTGAAAATGGTTTTGAGATGATATTTTAAATTTTAAATTAGGATGTGGTAATTTAAAATGGTTTAGTCTCTTGCATAGTGTTTTTTAAATTTATTGGTTTTAATATCGAATTTGGAGAATGTTCATAGTCATAAGATCATTAATTTATTATTTATTAATATCTTTCCCTTAATATAATATTTTTTTAAGTCATCCAGTTATTATTTCATTAAAATTATGGAAGATTATTTCTATGTTTTATTCCTTTTATAACAACTAGGATCCTCTCCATAGTGTTTTCAATCAGAGGTACTAGAAAATCATGCCTCTGTTTCAACTAGGAGAGCATATTGTAGTCTTGGTGAAATAATTTTTCTGTTAAAGGGATAGTGGTTCTTGTATACTCAAGCCAAGGTGATCATGTATCTCAAAAAATTGTGAATGGGGAAAGGGGTATAAAAGATTAAGGTCACTATAAACATGTATTGTGTGATCATCTCGTCAGTCAAACCACTGTGTGCTTGAGAAATTTTTCTTCTTGAGGAAACATACTTAGAAATTTTTTCTAGTTCGTCACAAACTCCCAGCCCAAGAACATTTAGATTTAAGGAGACATCTATCATCCTCATTAGCTTCATCTCATGAAAATGTATCATTGAATTTTGTTTCTTGAGAATAATCCCACACTTATTCTAGAAATGCACATATGTTCCTTGAACTACTATGAGCAGTAGTTGTCCCATACCTGGTATCATTGATCATGTTTGATGAATTTAGAGGATAACACCTATCAAAGCGGAGTAATTATTTTCTTAAATTAAATTTCTAATTTCCTTCAAATCATACTAAAATTATTTAAAACAATCAAATGTCGAATTCCCCTTATTATAATTATCTATAACATTCACCATTGATAATAAATATCTTATGTGTATTAATTTATTTTTTGTACAAAATTAATATTTTTTAAACCTAATAGGATGGACATGAATCGAAAATGGATGCACGCTAATCGTATGGAAAAAGAGTTTGAATATAGAGTTAATTTGTTCATTAAGTTATCAATAAAGAATTTATATGACCCTTTTAAAGTTATTTGTCTATTTTTATGTTGTTGTTATCAAATACATATTAGTTTGGAAGAGTTAGAAGAAAATTTTACTTATCAAAAAATAGATCAGAACTATATATATTGGACTAAACATGTAATAAAACAAAGCGTTCACACTGATTATGATAATACAGTGGTTTGTGGATCATTTAATATGAATAGCAGTGTAAATGATGACTGAGATCATGTGGATGAAATGACAATTAAAACTGAAGATGACCTTCACAATTATAAAAATTTGTTTGAGTAGTTAAATAGTTATTCTAAGATATTATTGTATACTGGTTATACTAAACACACAAAATTTTTAGTTATGTTGAAGTTATATAATTTGAAATATGGTAGTGGATGGAGTTAGACCAGTATTATAGAACTACTTTTTCCCCTGAATGATATACTACAAGAAGAAAATGATCATCCATGTTGAACATATGATGCTAAATAAATTCTACGTTCAATCTGAATGGTCTCTAAAAAAATAAATTCTTTTTCAAATAATTGCATATATTATTTCAAAAGACCCATGAATCAATTATAAAATTCCATAAGTGTGGTTAAAAATTGATACAAGAAAAATGAATCAATTCGTTCAAAACATATTTGGTATTATCCTATCATTCCATAGTTTAGATGACTATATGGATGTTAGAAAACTATAAGAAAATTGACATGGAAATTGAAGATGTGGTGCAAAAAGTTTCCTATTACAATAAATTTCTTAGTTTGGAGACTCAGGAGTTAAGCCTTTCTTACCAATGAAAACTTTCATAAGAGGGGAATTCACCTGGATTCTCATTGCTAATGTTTCCACAGTCCACAAAAATAAATAGCCTGACATTTATTTTTTGATGGGGAATGGGTGTGTGGTATTTGGGGATATCTGAATATTTATATGGGAATCGCAGGGCGCGACGACATACTAACTGAGTTTCTCACAAGATGGTTCTAGGATGTGGGATAGAAAGAGGTGGAGTCATATGTTCGATGGATGGTTTATACTATGGTTTTCTAGGATATATGGGATGCCATAAACATGTTCAAAGAAGGAAAAAATACTCTCTTATTTGGATTCAGGTACACATGAAATCCCTTGTGGCAGAACTTGCAGGTGTAATACAGGGTGGTAGAGTAGGAACATCAGTTTGCAGGTTTATCTCAAAGAAGTTATTTCCACTGGGTATGAAAGGATAAATAAGGGGAGGTGGGGTTCATGGTGTCCTCTAGTGGCTAGACTGAAAATTATTTTGGATGGTTCCTTCCTATATGGTGAAATGTGAGGATGATTTCTGGTTCCTAATAGCAGAGGCCCTCTTATTTTTGGCTTCAACTCTTTTTAGGGCCAGGTCAACTCCATAGGAGCGAAAGTGAGGGTGATGGATAGTGGAATCATGTTGTTCAGACTTTATAATTTCATCATTATGGAAGTGGAGTCATACTTTAATGTTTTGGTTATGTTCTTTCATGGAAAAGCTAGTCCTCAATGGGAGATTTCTTATCGTTTATGGAGATGTAGGAAGTCTATAGATCACAATATAGAGATCAAACACACTTGGAGGGAAAGTAACTTCACTAAAGATGTGTTGGCGAACAAAGGAGATACTAGGGAGACCATTATTTTGTTATTTAATACAATAACCTTGATGAATTATTGTAATCTCATCATTAGAGAGATTCAATGGGGCTCCATCATTTCCATCCCCCCTAATCTATTGTGGATTTTTTTCTTTTGAAAATATATTAAATGAATGGTGATGATGTAGAGTATCCTAGATTTGGAAATGAGATGAGACACTTTTGTCTTGTTTAATATATAGATGGAATAAATCCTTTTAGTGTACATATTAGTACTCACAATACATGGCCATTCATGTTAGTAAATTATAACTTACTTCCATGGTTATGTATGAATCATAAATACATTATGTTGACTCTTCTTATATCTGGAACAAAGAAACCCAATGATGATATTTATGTCTATTTGGATCCACTGATTGAAGATCTGAAATTGACGTGGGATGCAGGTGTTATAATGTTTTATGATACTCAGAGAAGTGAAGAATTCATATTGAGGTCCGTATTGTCTGTGATGATAAATTACTTTCCTTATGGAATTTTTTTAGGATATAACATTAAAGTAATGTTGGGGTGGTCCATTTGAAATAATGCACACACTCAGTTCTGTTGAACATTCCTTGAAGACTATGTTTTTAGGACAACATAATTTTTTTCCTTGAAGACATAAATACTGATCTTGGATTACAACATTCTATAGGAATATTGAACAAGGTATAAGACCATCTCCATGAATGGGTGATCAAATGTTTGATAAAGTAAAATTTATTGAAACTATTTTTGGTAAACCATTTTTGAAAACCTTACGAAATAAGGTTTTTATAAGAGATCAATTTTCTTTTAATTTTTATATTGAAATTGTTTTTACATTAGAAAATTTCATAATGTCATAAATATAAAAAAAATGAATTTTATAGTGTTATTGGAACAATGATAAATGTCCCTAAAAAATAAAATACAGAATCATGGATAGTTTGGAAATGATTGTCATGGAGATAATAGAAGATTTGGAATCAGTGAAGGGTAAATGGAATGCTTTTCTTCCTCCAGTATATTACACTTTATCCATATAGAAAAAAAATGTATTTTTTAATTTTACTTAATGGTGTAAAAGTTCCATAGGGGTATTCATCAAATATTAAGAAGGACGTGTCAATAAAAAATTTGAAGTTGATGGGAATAAAATCACACTACTATCATGTATTGATGAAAGATTTTATTTCCATTGATTTTCTATTGCATTCTTCCTAAAAATGTACCATATACCTTAACCAGACTATGCTTTTTTTTTAAAATCCATAGGCAGTAAATTTATAGACCTGAAAAAGTTTCCAATCATGAATAAGAAAGTTACAATCAAATTATTTGAATTAGAGATGGTCTTACCACCATTAGTATTTGATATAGTGGTCCACATAATAGTTCATATGGTTATAGAGGTTCAACTAAGTTTTCCTATCCATTATAGATAAATGTACCTCATTAAATGGTATATGAATATTTTGAAAGGGTATGTTAAGAATTGAAGTCATTCAAAAGGTTGTATTGTAGAATGATATGTTATTTAACTAGAGGTTGAATTCTATAATGATTACCTATCAGATATTGAAAATATCAGTCTCCCAAAGTATCATCACAACAAATTCCTTATAGGTTAATGGATTTCTAAAATCAATGTTGTTAAAATTACTATCACAGAGCAAGAGAGGCAGTACCTTTACATTTTACATAATAGTGAAGATGTTGATCCATATGTTGGAACCCACAAAGCAATTCTTAGATATTTGAATCATTTAAGGGATTAAGGATGTATATAAAATATAAATAATCTATTTATTTTAAGACAGTTATGATATCATATTTATAATGAGTTATCTGAAAATATGAGTTTAATTACAAAATTAATTTAATGGCTATCTAGGGGCCAAATAAAAATGGTATATCTTACACTGGTTTTGTAATCAATGGTTACATGATCTATACAATAGAACACAATTATTGTAGTATGATGCAAAGAAGTGGAGTTATGTTTGTGGTGTAAGAGATGCACATATTTGGTTCTAAGGATAGAAAAACAATTTATGTGAATATGTCATATTTTGGAATTATTGAATAGATTTATGAGTTTTATTATATAACAATCAAGTTTCAATTTTCCATTGTAAATGTTTTGACAATATAAGTGTAGTGAAAGTTGATGAAATGGGATTTGTGAAGGTGAATTTCAGTATATAAGGGGGAAAGGATGAGATGTTCATAATGGAATCACAAGTAGTTCAATTATTTTATGTCTTAGATCCGGCAAACAAGAGTTGGTCCATTGTCGTTCTAGTGACTAAAAACCCTATTTGGTTAGATGAAAATTCAATCAATGATGGCCCTTTTATTGGGATATCACAATCAGTTCATGGAGTTCCCAATGTAAACAATGTCTTGTATGTTAGAGGGGAACACAAAGAGCATATTTGTATTCTCAATATAGGATAAAAATCCCTTAAACCATTAAAAAAAGAAGTTATTTTAATTAAAATTTTAAAGTTTTTTTAATATAATATAATTTTCCTTATTATATTATATGTTCTCTACTATATTAATATAATCCAAATTAAATTTTTGAAAACTCATTCAAACAAAAAATGTATTCTATGTAATATGATGTTACCAACATCGAGTAAGAATAGACAATTGATGCTAAAACTATATAATTATTAAGAGATCAACAACATGCTGATGAAAAAATCAAGAATGATGAAACATCATATTGTTGAATAAAATTATCAAGGCATGAAGTAATAGTATAAAATTTGAGGTTTTCCAAAATCAATGCAGCCAGCCTATTGACCCCAACAAGTCAATATTAATTTTTTATATTGATGTTACAATGAGGTTGAATGTTTCTGTTGATATATATTTTTGGCACCAAGTTCAGAATATAATGAAGGAAACCCTTTGGTAATATATAAATGTAATGTTATGATATAGATTTTATATTTTACTGGAAAAATTAAATAATGAAATTTTGATTTAATTTTCATTATTCCTTGTAGAGTTCATTTATTTTAGAATATTTTTATATAAAATATCTCTTAAGAGAAACTAAAAAAAATCCCATAGAGGCTTATGCAATCCTTTTCCATGTTACATATTAGGTATTTTGTGAGGAAAGTAAAGCCCCTCCACCAGTCAGTTATGCACACATTATAGAGTAAGAAATGTGGAATGCTTTCATCAGTCATTATGATGAGAAATCATTTCAGGTTCATTGTAGTTGATAATATATTATTTTAAATTATTTATTTCTTCCAATTTAAAAAAAATTAATTTATGAAACAATAAATGAGTGTTGAGAATAAGTAATGTACATGAAAACTAATGTACCCAAATCACAAAGGAAGGATGGTGTATGATTCCCAAAATAAGAAATTGGTAAGTATTTTAAATAAAAAATTAATGGCTAATCTGATATGAAAAAACATATGTTATTTTTTATATTAATATTGATGAATCAAAATCTAAGGCCAGTTCCATATCATGTCATGTGCTATAGATGGAAGATCGAATAAATAAAGAGGGTAAACTAGTTTATGGAAACACTACAGCGGTATGGGAAACATTTTTAAGTATGACATAATAGTAATTCATTATTATTTATAATAGAATTACATAAAAATATCTATTTATGGTCATATTTTTTATACAGTTTATACACAAGAATTTACATTGATCATATCGAAAGAAAAACAAATTTCAATTGCTTATAAGTGGTTGGAGCAATATGTTCATGTTAGATGAGTAGGTTTTGGAGTTTCTCCGTGAACATATTTCAAGAAGATAAAACCACAAGAAGAAACATATAAGATTTTGAAAGGATTTAAGGAAAAAATATATGTTTTCCAAGATATTATTGTCTAGTCTATTTTGGAATACCAATGTTTGAGAAAGGATCAAAGAAAACTAATGGTGGAATACATATCCGTACATAAATAACCAAATAACCCTGCTACCTTTGAGGCAATTTATTCAACCCAATCGTATACCATAACTGATATAATCAATTTTTTCATTACTCTTTCTTCTAAATGAGAATCAAATAACTTTTGATAACATTATATTACTAAAACTATACAAGGTAATGTTTTATGTGATTTTTATCGGTCAACACTCATACACCACCTTTTTTGTGATGGTTATGGTGTATAAAATATTAGGATACAAGATACACAACAAAGAACTCCCAAAATATCATATGAGAGTAGGGATTGATGTAGATCAAGATCCAACCACTGATTCTCCTATTTAACTATGTGATCCATATATTACAATGACCAATGATCATATTGGAAATTTCATAGTATAGATGTATAATATTATAAAGACACATGAGGTATGTATTTAAATAAAATTCTAATGAAAAACCACTAATTGTTGAAGAAAAACAGTCTAATGTGCATTATGGTATGACATATGGATAAATAAATGGGGAAACAGAAGGTCAAATAAAGAAATCTAGTGAATCAACCAAGAAATAAAAAGAACCTTTCAGGAGTAACTTCTCCCAACCAGTTTCACATCTACTTTTATTATCATTAAGACTTCATGAAGAGACTACGTTTAAAGATGAAAATATTTATTACATTCCATATTTATAAGAAGTATTTGGAACTTTCATTATAGACATAGTTGGTCTTGAGAGTATAAATGAGATTCTTAAGTTTTAATTCCCAGGAGTCTCAGTTGTAAATACATACATAAGGTACGTTTTCATAATACATTTTTCTAAATAGTGATCTAATTTTTCATTAAATTTAATAACTATTCATATTTTCTATAGGTGTTTGTATTATTACAATATAGAGGGAAAATCATGTGAATCTTGATTTGGATTTATTTATCACTATATCATTTCAATGTAAAAAAACTTATTTGGAGAAAGAAAAAATTGATAAGAAGAAATATGATCTATGCAATGAATTTTTAGAAAAAAAATAGAAGACAGACTCCTTTTTATGCCTACATTACAAGGGTAAAACTTTACAATATAATCACATAAAATATATTTTATTTTTTTAATTAATTATTTGTTTTTATTTTTTTAAGAAGAACTAGATGTTGATGACACTCAATTTGGATACCCCAAATATTTATTTTTTAGATCCAATTTGTGGATATCCAAAAAAACAACCACACATAATGTGTATTTTTAATTTTTAAAACACTAAAATCAATATTTTATAGATAAAAATCAAATTATTTTTTTAGACTATGTTTTAAATATAATTTTTTTATGATAGTGTGTTCTCTAAATATTGGATAATTCATGAAATGAAGTCGGTGACTAAACATATAAATCTGGTGGATTACTTCAAATGGAAACAAATTAAGGTATATGTAGAAATATTTAACTATAAAAAAATATTTCAAAATAATTTACTTATTTTGTTACATTTTTGTAGTGTTTGAATTAAGATAGTGGAAGTTATTGTACATGTTATGTTTTGAAATTTATGAGAGATATAATACACCCTAAAAATCCAACACCCCAAATCGATAATTTCCAACAGTAATTAAAATCTCTTTAAATACATTTCTTAATCATTTTTTTCTATATTTTCTCAGCACTACAATGATTTTTGAAAAACTTCATACTCAAAAGAAGAATAAAATTTGTTTAGAGATGAGTAAGAATCATGCATGGTTTCAGAATGTTTGTTGACAACAAATTTAGGCTATTACCTACTAGTTTCATGATCTAGAATGGTCTATTACATTAAAAATATATTTTTTATGTGTATCATTAGTATCATAATGCTTATATATTATTTTTGATCTATTTATCAAGGATAAGTACAATGGATGAAATAAATTTTTTTATAAATGAGTAGAAAACACGACCTTAGACTGTATATAGACATCATAAATATGTGACTTCATACAACTTATTTATTTAATTTTCTCAGCATTTTATCTACTTTTTTAATCAATTTACTTATCACTTCAGAATAAAATTATACTAATTCCCTCTCTAGGGGTCCATCATTGGTGATGGTAAATTATAGAATAAAAGAATAATATAGTGTTTTTACTTTGGTGAGTGGTGGAATTATTTGGGCTATTTAGTCATAAATTATATTCATAATATAATATCAAAAATTATTGGGAAATTCATTCAAGTAACACATCATGTTCACATTAGTGAAATGGATTGACTAAAAATAAATCTTTAAAATGCACATGATGTGAAATTAAATCATCTCACCATTATATCACATAGAATCTCACTATAATTATATGAGTATATGTGTTTAACCTATCCTTATAATGCATATAAATACTTGCTCACTGGCACACCATAAAAAATTTGTCCACTGTTTTGTCACTAATATGCATGTGCACATTAATTATGTAAAATGATCCATGTTCCCAAGATCATTAATAAAAAACGAACCATAATTCTCAATTAAAAATACATGATAACAGGGATTTCCCCATTTTGACAAAAAAATAATGATGATTTTATGTTAGAGTTTATCATCACCCAGAATATTTAAAATGATAAACTAATCTATAGGAAAATTTAGGAAGACTTAATATATACACTATATTTTAGTGTAATTGGGATGCTATAAAGGGTTATATTGTTGTTTTAAATTTTCAAAAAGGGGGTAAACAATTTATATTAGATATTAGTGAATTATGAAAATTATAAATGGGTTAGACTGATGTTTTACTCATAAAATAAGGTAAATGGTTTATCATGGAGTTTTTACCATCTATAATGGAGAAAGGGAAAGGTAGATTTAATTATGATCCATAAAAAATAAAATGTAAATATTTATTTTAGGTTACTCAATGAACTCTAATAGGTTTTCACTAATAGTTAATGTTGTCTGGAACAAAATAAAGGTATATACCAATGTATAGTATAATCTAGGAATATATAATGTGTTATGCTAATTTTTTTATAGAAAAATTGAAGGGAAATGTTTACATATAAGTTTTACACCAACAAAAATGATAAAAAATTTAGGGGATTTTTTTTTGAAAGATGATGTTTTGGCCCAAAACGACCAAAGAAAAATTATTATAAAATTAAGAAGTTATAAGAATATAAAATATGAGATCATATTACAATATTTATCATGAAAAATAAGTAAAACAATAGGGAGGTCTTCAAATCAGGTAATGTATATATTTAAACCCATTTTTTCCAGGCTATATGTAACTGTGTTTTCTTCTCAATAAAAATGTGTGATGATATTGTTGATATCGATAAGAGAATGGGTGCAGTCTATCCAATGGGTGGTAATCGGCCATTCAAGATGCACTATGCCATTCCAAATCGCCTACACGATGATAGTAGAATCACTTTAAATCTAGATATTTTTATAACCAAATACATTGGACAAGGAAATACCATGTATTCAAATCATTATATCATCTTCAAGAGAGGTGTTGATGTCGTAACTACCCATAAAGCATCCAAGTAACTGACTGAGGTGATTCTTGATGATAGAATCATAGCCCGCAGGGCCTGGTTTGCCTTTGGAGGCACCATCAATATCAACTTTTATCCATCTAGGAAGAGGAGATCTCTAGAACATTTATAGAGTATGATGAGGTTTAAAGTAATTTCTATTAATTCAAAGACATAATAAGATTTCAATTTCATGCATTGTGTTGTGGTAATGTCCATTTTAAATCAAAGAGGCTTCTTGTGTAGCAATAAGGATCTTAATCTGACCTTCATTTTGATTGAGTGAGTAATTATTATGAAAAATATTTTCTTATGGTATTAATTTAATAGTACAGGCAAAGTCATCATTGTTGTGTGACATTGGGGACCAATAGTTTCTGATGGTATTAATGCATTCATCATAAGAGTACCACGAATTATTAAATCTAAAAGGTAATGGGGGTATCATGACTTTGGTGGAGACATTGACTAGGATGGGATGATGGGAAGAATTCATATTTTTAAGTGTCATTCTAGAGATAGTGTCGGATTTATCTAAAGCAAGAAAATTTGTGAAAGCTCTATCTAGATTAGAGGAAACCACTCTATTTTAATGTCTTCTATACCAAATAAATTTTACACCAGTGAGATTAATTTAAATTAGATTGTTGTCTTTAATTGAAGCTTTAAATTCTCTCATGGAAATAGTAGTAGGGAGGGGCCAATTTTTTCACTTAAGTTGAGAATGGAATTTAATTATCCAATAAGAAACCAAGGATCATTAATACTAGTGCATAGATATGATAGGTCATTTCAAAAAGGTCTCCTTTCTTGATATTTATTCTTATCATAAAAAAAGAGAAGAATAAGTAAGAGTTATCATTGTTAAAGTTGCAGGTAAAATTTTGGTCAAAAAAATTAAAGATATTAACATTTTTTAAGGAAAAGTGATAAAAAATCCATAGAGTTTCAACCTTGGTGGTATTTTTATTCACCAATAAAATATTAGTTATGCTGGCACAAGTGATAATGTTTTTCAAAAAAAATTACTTTTGGTTCAGTATAAGAAAACAAAAAAGGATAATGAGTATTCAATATCTTTTTTAGAACTTTGAACATGTCAGAGTTAGCTATACCTTGACAATTCTGGAAAATAATCTTCATTTAAACTTATGTTTGTATTTAGAACTCCCTTTTTTTCCTTTTCCCTGAATTTTTATTTCAAGAATAACTTCTTTATATTTGGTAATTATCTCTATTAGTGATCAGTTTTTGTATATTTTTAGCTATACCAAGAGGGATTTTCGAATCCCTAACATTCCCCTTAGTAAATTCAATAATTGAGGTACTTGAATCTTTGGAATTTTAATTACATAGAACCAAAGAGTAAACATTTTGGTTAGTAGACAGATTTCCAATATGCTTAGCACTATCAATGCTATTAATAAAATGAGTACTATTAATAGAAATTATTGTAGAAAAAGGATTCGATATACCTAGACCTAGAGAATATTTGTCTTACTGTTGAACATCGCATGATACTGGAGGCTATTTTTGTGTCCTTTCAACCCATATATCCTTAGTGTCAATCAAGGAATATTGGGGTCAAACAATGTCTAAAGTAGGTGGAGATCACTGCATCATCTCAATAGGATATATAATATTCTTCAATACCATGACAACAACATCATTGTGTTCCTAAAATTGTGGAGGACCCTTTACTAAGGGAAAATTCCCCTCTACAGGTGAAAATTTTGATTTCACATATTTCATATGTTTAGCTTGATATTTATTAAGATTATTAGTAGATTGTGCTTTATATGGGATTTATTTTTTCTAGTTGGAAGATTTTCATATTTAACAGTGCAACTATTGGTATCCATAGTTTGAGTGTTGTTTATAGTATGCTTGTAAGTAGAGGGACAATAACTAAATTCGGTTTCCTTGTTAATTGTTTACTGATTTATCCCTATCGTAACAATATCATAGAAGGTGCCTGGGATCTATCCAGTGTATATATCTGAAAGAGTGTGTACTTTCAAATCCTTCTCTATGGTTAACCCATGTGAATCAGTTGCATGAATGGGTGAAGTACATGTGATGTGATAATGGCATTGCAACTGATCATGTTGAGACAGTGTTTCCCACTTACCCAGAGAAATAGATGTGTTTATTTTCATCCTGAAAGTGTCCAGATCCAAATATTTTGTAGCTTATATAGGTTTTATTTTTGGGAACATAAATCCAATGGTCATGGTGCCAGATTCAGTATCATTGATATAATTAGAGTAAGAAGCATGTTCAGATTGACAAGTAATATTTTCTATCTTCTTAACTTCATGGTTGGAGATTCGAATGGTATCTAAAACTGAAGTCTCTATTTCTTTTAAGAGGTTTGTCTCCTTGGAGTAGGAATCCTCCTCTTCATCTACATCTACCCAGGATGTACCTAGATTATCCTTTATGTGCGTCAAGTTATGCGGTTTTTTCACCCAAAGTTTATTTCTCTGTTTGGAATTTTCATGTATATCCACAATGGGAAACTTTTATTTCCCATTTTTCCATGTTTCATTCCATTAATTTTAAGTTGGTTGATTTACTTGTTTTCTAACCACCCTAAAATTAGATATTTTTTGTCTGATGATCTTATAAAAGTTCACAAAAGGGTGCTTTTCTCTCATATTCTATTTTGATTTCAATTTTATAATAATTTTCAGTTAAACTAATAATATTGGGCAGTTTTTAATCTAATTTAATTTCCTCCATCACTCTCTCAAATAAGACTAAATCATCGTTTAAAGTACAATGATCTATTTTGAGAGGAGTTCCAATACAAGCGACAATATTGTTCAGTATTTTAGGGTGACAAAAAAACCAATTCAAACATTTCAGTTTTACCCAAACTTGTTCCATGGTGTTCTTATATGTATGTGGGTTAAATTCATAGTCCCAATATGAGAATATAATAAATCTTGGCTTCATATTAATTTTTCCAATCCTCCAAACGTTATCAAGATCATCCTTTGTTTTTAAAAGTATGTGATGGTAACCTTTGCCTATTAGAATCAATTTCCAGTTAGAGATATTCTAGAAATATGTAATACACGACTATAAATCAAGCAAAGTCAAAGGATTATCACCTTTAAGGAAAGCTATGTGGCCCATGACAGAGTACTTGCACATTTTTGTGCATTGTTGTAGCGCATCTGGTCTACTTCCACCAAGAAGCCACCATCATCGAGTCTCTTGAACTGAGGGTATTTTGTTGGGTACTCTTTTATTAAATTTTTACCTTTCAGGGCATCCATGAATGAGATTCCTAGTGATCTACCTAAGAGGGTGCGTGATGGAAACTTTTCCTCAAGTGCTTTGTCTTTTTGATATTTTGCAACAGAATCATGTACATAATGAGATTTCTTCATCTGGAGAGTCTCAAAGTGATGAGAATCAAATCATTCAGGCATGAGAAATGATGCCACCATAATAGAATACCTTTTTTATTCATGTTAGTGAATCCCTAAATGTTCATGATTTTAGAGAGATATGGTCTCCCATCTCTCTAGTTCCCATCGTTTTATGGGAATTTTTTGTAATATTTTAATGTTATGTTATTTTAAAGTGGTTAAATATATCATTGTGTTGGTATTAAAATTCTAAAATATCACATATTTATGCATAGTGGGTGAATGAAAAATGATATAGTTTGGAACCATAGTTTAAAACAATGGTACTATGTATGAATTATTTCATACTTATGTTTAATTAATTTCTTAATAATATTACTAGAATAAGAATTTTTTTCCTATATAGGTGGATTCTTTTTCTTAAGTAGGGGTGGTTTTTCTGAATCTTATCATGCTCACGAGAGATTGGACTTTAAGGCTACAAATGAGAAAATGATTAGAAATAAATGTGTACATGTTCCTTTCTGATAAAATAGGAAACCCTATGCTTCCTGAAACATGAATTATTTGATATAAAATTAGGTTTCCTATTCCATCATAATGGAACATGTTATCTCTTTTCTAGATTTTTTTATATAGTTGAAAGTAAAAAAACATATCACATACTCAATCATCCCTTCCTCAATTTTATACATAGTGTGATTGACATTACTTATATTGTATGTTTTTTTGTTTTTAATTTACACTTTAGTTCAAAACACACACCACATACTCAAAATAGAGAAAACAGGTTTTTTTATAATTTAGGGAAAAATCCGTAAGTAATTTTTGACATGTAGGTTTAATATTCATGTTAATATGAAAAAGTGTGTGGTTGTTATGACTCAAAGTGTGTCTTTCTATTTAAAATTGATATTAATTTTAGTAAAAAAGAAAACTAGCTTGATCAAATCCAATAAAATACATTCATATTATTTTTAAACTTTATAAAAACAATCCATAAGTCAGTTTTTATGTGTATAAATCATCACAACTCAATATGATACACGGTTTGACTGGTATGACTTCAAGTGTCCACTATCGGCATAGAAATTATATTTTAGTTCAAAATGTGTTTCACTCACTAAAAACTGAAAAACTTCACTTTGATTTTCTTTATAATTTAGGAAAAAAATTCATAAGTCATTTTTGATGTGTAAGAATTAGTATCACATCAAAATGACACACAATTTGACCATTATGACTCAAAGTTCTTATTTATTATTTAAAATGATATTTTAGTATAAAAGACAAGTTACATACTCAAAACAGAGATAAATATTTCATATTGTTTTTTTACAATAAAAAAACAATCCATAAATAATTTTGGATAAGTAAGAATCATCCTCACATCAATCTGACACCTGGTGAGACTGGTAAGACTCTAACTATTTCATTTTATTTAAAATTGACATTAAGTTTTGCAGAAAAGACAAGTAAGATAATAAAAATCAAGAAAAACCCATTTAGATTGTACTGATAATTTATTTAAATTATACTTAAGTCATTTTTGATGTGTAGTAATTAGACTCACCTCAATCTGATACATGATGTGCCCAGTATGAGTCAAAGTGTTCGTTATCAATTTAATTTTGACATTTTAGTTCAAAAAGTGTCACTCAATGAAAACTAGTAATATTCACATAGATTCATTTGATAATTTAAAAAATTGGTTAAAAATTTTTTTTGACATGCAATAATTAGTCTCACAACAAATCGACACATGATTTGACTGGTATGACTCTAAGTGTGTGTTTCCAATTTAAAATGACATTTTAGTAAGAAAGAAAAGTGACATACTCAAAACTAATCAAGTGAATTGTTATTGTTTTGATACTTTAGTTAAACAATCCATAAGTAATTTTTGAGGTGCATGAATCATCCTCACCTCAATCTGACATACAGTGTGACCGGTATGACTCCAAGTGTGTCTTTTTATTAAAAATTGGAATTAATTTTAATAAAAAAAAGGTAAGTGAAAAACTGAAACCAAGAAAACACATTTGGATTGTTTTTATACTTTAGTAAAATTATTCATAAGAAATTTAATATGTGTAAATCATTCAAACCCCAATCTGATGCATAGTTTGACTATTATGACTACAAGTGTGTCTTTTTATTTAAAATTAACAATAATTTTACTAAAAATGACAACTTCCATACCCAAAACCAAGAAATAATATTAATATTATTTTGATACTTTAGTAAAATAATCCATAATTTATTTTTAATATACATTAATTATCCTAACCTCATTACTATACATGATGTTCTCGGTATGACTCAAAGTTTCTATTATCTGTTTAAAATTGATATTTATTTCAAAAAGTCTCACTCATTGAAAACCATAAAAATGAGCTCGGATTGAATTTATAATTTATGAAAATGATTCATAATTAATTTTTGATTTGTATTAATGCATCTCATTGTAAAACTGACACATGATGTGTCCAGTATGACTCAAAGTGCTTGGTTTTAGATTAAAATTTCATTTTTTTTAAACCGAAGCGACATACTCAAAATCCAGAAAACACATTTAGATTGTGTGGATACTTTATTACGATGATCCATAAGTGATTTTTCATGTGTAGAAATTAGACTCACCTCAATACAAATTATTGTGTGATTGGTATGACTCCAAGTGTGTATTTTTATTTAATATTGACATTATTTTTATTAAAAATTAATCTAACATACTCAAAATAGAGAAAACACATTTATATTATTTTGATACTTTAAGAAAATGATTAATAAGTTATTTGTGATGTTTAGGAATCAAAATCAACTCAATATGATACATGATGTTCCCATTATGACTCAAAGTGTCCGTCATTATTTTAAAATTGACATTTTAGTTGAAAAAAGTATTACTCACTAAACACTGAGAAAATACTCTCATATTGTCTTGATAATTTATGAAAATGATTAATAAGTAATTTATGACATGTAGGAATCAATATAATGTTAAACCCACACATGATGTGACCAGTATGAATCAAAGTAAATATTTTCATTTTAAAATAAAATTTTAGTAAAAAACACACAAGTGACATACTAAAAACCGACACTACTAAAAAATGAGGCTATCCACACACATCTATACCCAAAATTTATAGAAACCATGGGTATAGATTACTTAGAAAAATATATACCCACGATTATAAAAAAAAATGTTGGTATACTTTGATCTGTACCAATGATTTTTAAAAACCCATGGGTAAAGAGTCTTAACATATTGTCCTCCCCATCCCTCTTAATTGATGAGCCCTAATCTCCCCTCCACTTATACTACATCCATCCTCTTCCCTCACATACTCAAGTGATATTGTCCCAACCATCCATCCCCTCTTCCTCCATTTATAGCATTTTTTGTTTCGATCTTTGAGGGTAAATATTTTCTTCTCTCATATTCTTTCTTCTCCCCTCACTTGAGAGATAGATGTTTTTCATCTATATCATTATCTCCTAATTAAGGTTTTTTTTATTTTTATCTTCCTCAAAATCATATTACTGAGTCTTGAATCCATCTTCTCTTCTACGGACTGCTATTTTTATTTTTATCTGTCCATGTGATTCTATTAGAGCATGTTGTAATCACTTATATCATCATGTTTGTAAATATTTTGTCTAATAAAGATCTAATATACTCTATTACATTACTATAAGTACTATTTTTATAATAATTTATTCATTTAAAAACTATCATAGAGATTCTTATTAATTTAACAAAAAACTGAGATTCTTTTGGTCGAATATTTTAGGGATTTATATTTTTTTGTGTTTGAAATCATATTTAAGTTAACAACATGGGTTAATGTTTTTTTTTTATCCTTGAGTTATGGGATTTAATTTTTTATATTTTATTTTTTATACAATAATCAATGGTTAAACTATTTATTGGTTTTTTTAACCCAAAAAATAAATAATTTTATGATGATGTACATGATTATACTATTGTAAGTAAATATGGAACATTTCTCTTTCTATAACGTTTGGATCTTTAGTAATTCACTATTGTATGGATAGTACTTGTAAATCATGTTTCTTAAAATTAATTATTTTAATATATTCTTAAATGAATAATAAAAGATTATTTCGAATAAATAAATATTTATATTTTAAATTTTTAATGATTTTAAAACCTTTATTATGTAAAAATATTTATAGTAACATTTAGTAAATGATTTGAAATAATTATATAAGTTATAATGGGAATATTTTTGTATTATATTCATTTTATGAAACACGGTTTCCATTGAAATATTTTTACATAAAAAAAATTTTCTTTAAAAAAACATTAATGGTATAAACCTTAGCATCACCTATTTTGATTAACTATTGATTATAACATAGTTCTTTATTAAAAATTCTTCTTTATTTCATTTATCATGTATATATTATTTATCCATTAATTTAAACTAAAACTTTAGTGAATTTAAAACCATCTAACAACACTTTATACCTCAATTAAGAGATTTCTTCAATGGTGACGTAATGGATCGGTTTCATAAAGATGAATATAATGGATAGATTATTTACTCTTGATGGATCTTCCCCAAATTAAATACTTTTTAAATTTAAATATAACATCATGTAAAATATATTCTTGTTTTTATAAATAATATAAGTAATTTTAACCATAAATAAAATCATTTCATGAATAAATTTTATCCTCAATTATGTTTTAAAATGATAATACCTCTTTGGATAAGAAATATAGTTTTTTATGCTAGTATTATGTAGTTGTTATTTATTCTAATACATGCACCTTATTTGGATTTCTGTAAGTATGACATGGTTTTTCTAATGATATTATTTGTTCTTTTTTTGTATGGATAATAGTATTATATAATGGTCACTTTCATCATGAATTATATTAAATTTGGTTTCCTATTAGTGTCATTTAATTTCTTCTACACAATACTTTTAATTTGTCATTGAATTTGGATATCATTCTAGAATTATACTCTATGTAGTATAAATTTTCATATTCATTTACCTATTATAAAGAATATAAAATGGGATATATTTCTATGATATATCCCCTAATATGGTACCATATCTAGTGATGAATAGGTTTTTAAATAAGGGATTCATATTTCGATAGGATGACTCTATATATAATATGATAATGGTGCACTAACTCTTCTCAATTTTCTTATTCTAGATTCCATATCATTTATTACATTTTTCATATATATATTTTTTTATTTTAAAAATATTAGTTTCTATGATATAAGGATTGGATGATTAGTTATATTTATACTAGTTATAGTAGAATATCCATGGTGTTTTTATACCATGTTTCTGTAGTTTTTATGTTGGGTGACACATTGTCGTTTTCTTGAGTAAATATTTTCCATCATAATGACAAGTTTATTTAATTTGATTAATTTCTTATTCAAAATATGTATGTTTTAAAAACAATTGTTTCATAAATACATGTGTATTTAATTTTATTGTGTAATAATTGTTGATCATTTCATGTCTTATAATTTGTTTGGTTCTTTATTTATAGGAATTAGTTATAGAATATGTTTTTTATTATTCTTTGTCTTTTTACCAACTATCATGATTTTATGACCATTATATTAAAATTGGTTATAAATAATTTATTAATTATGGCTTACATTATTTATTTTAATATAAATTCTTTTCCCTATAATAAAATATATATAATCTAGATGAATCATACCGACCATATTTCAACTAAGTCTAAAAAGAATTTGGATATTATTTTAGGTTTTACATTAAACAACTCTTAAAATGGAAGTCATATATAGTGTATATGTTATCATTGTTTTGGAAGACCGTTGTTAAGTCGGGAAAAGTTATCTACTATATAAAAAAATATGGATTTCAAAAAAAAACTATTATGTTTGTTATCACATTGAAGAGATGAGAAAATATTCTGATGTTCATGAATAGAAAGAAAGAAGTAGAATGGAGAATTTGATATTATATCGGCCTCCATTTTTGCATCATCATGAGAGAGATATTATTCTAGAGAAATAAGACAATGATATCAATACACATGAGGAATGAAATTAATATGATGATGTTGACAGAGTTAAAAAATTAATGGATGATTCCAGAACTCTTGTATATTAGAAATGTAATAAAAAAAGTTATAATCATTAATGTGGTTATATCATGGAAAAATAATGTATGGAATTTCTAAAAATCCATTTATTTTATTCACACATTTTTAATAAATTTCTTCCTGATGGTTTAAATATTCCCTTGAATAATTATAAGGCATTGATGTTAATTAAGTATCTTCTATTTTATACTAATAAAATTCTTGCTTTTTTGAAATATTTCAATTTATTTTGAGAGGAGACAATAGACCTTAATGACTATAAAAAATGTGGCACATCTCTATGTAATTAAAATGTAAATGGAACACCATCTCATGTGCCACCATGTGGTGCTTTCCATTGAATACCAAGTTTCAAATTCAAATCATGTCTGTAGAAATCTCAACCAATATGTAAAGGATTAATGTTGAGATAATTAAATATAATAATAAGTTGGTTCATACAAAAAATGGATTATCATGGTGGGAATTTTATTCACAAAATCGTATATTTGTAGCTAAGGTGAGTAATGTCAGGTTGGGTTTATCTTATGATGGTTTTCATCTATTTGGCCAGATTCTTACTGATCTCACCACATGAACAATTTTTATTCATGTTTTTTTTTTTCATCTTTGAATGTGTATGAAAAAACCATTCACATTCATGATTATATTATAATATGTTCCATATAATCCTAGAAATGTCATAAACATCTAATTTCAACATTTAATAAGAGAGTTAAAGCAACTTTGGGATATTGGTTTTCACAGATTCGACTCTTCTTCAAAATATATATTTTAGATGTGTTATTGCCTTTTATGGATTATAAATTATTTCCCTACTTATGAAATGTTGTCTGGTTGAAGCACGAATGGAAAAATATTGTGTTCTATTTGTATAATGAATAAATGATTAAGAAGACTTAAATATCATCATAGTTTTATTTTCATGGGGAATCTATGATTCTTTCCAATGGATCATCAATACAGGATTAATTTTTAGCAGTTTCATAATACTGTTGACACTGAAAAATCACCTCAACATATTAAAGGAACTAATATTCTTAATGAATTAAAATATTTTTCTTTTCATTAGGAAAATTTCATATGAAATATACCAAAGAGGAATACTTTTGACACTAAATCCACTTACAATTAGAAAAATAAAAGTATATTTTTTAAGCTTCTAAATTGGTCTAAAAAATTTTTATTTCATGGTTTACAACTAATGAACATTGAGAAAAATATATGTGAATTGTTTCAACTAATTATTTTAAATATCAAGGTGAAGATCAAATAGGACTTATGATCTCACCGAGATTTTTGGATTGGGGTATTTGACCATAACTCCATCTTTTTTGTATCAGTTAAAACAAAGGGAAACAACTTTGGGCTTCTTATCTAATGATACCTTTATTTAAATATAAATTTTTACAATTATTAGATAATATCAAGGTTCTTGATGGATTTATCAATAATATATATATAAATTAGTCAACATAATGGTTTTGAAACTAAAATCACTAAAAACACAAGATTATCAAATATTTATTCCTGAATTGATTTCAATTGAATTCTGACATTTACTATCTAATAATTAAAGGGTTATAGTGATTTTCATGTGCCATTTTTTAGAGACCTTTCTTATAAAAGGTTATACAAATATTTCTTGATAAAAAATCAGCAAGATCCACCATTAATTTTGTGTGAGTTGGAAAACAAATTTACTCCCTCAATTTTCACTTACATGCTACATTTAAAAGTTAATCTTTCAACTAAAACACTTCTTGGGGGACCAGGTAATTTTTATTTGATGTATCCGATATAAATAAATATGGTAAAAATTAAAACTTATTTCTAAAATAATAACCATCCTCTATTTTCTATTATGAGAGGTTACCTAGATCAAGAATGTATGGATTTTTGTTCAATATATTTTTTTGATGTGATCACAAGACATAACAATCCAATGAGAAATGAAGATGAGTAGTATGTGGAAATTGAGATCTAATTTCAATCTCTTCACAAAATTGGAGGAATTAATAGTCCATATACATTGGCTATATTGATCCTTGAAGAGTGGGATATGGCACATCACACTATCATGTTTAACTGTGATTTTTTCAATAACTATATTAAGTAAGTAATTTGAATATTTATATGTTATCTCATACTATGTAATTTTACATATACCTTAAACTTTTATTATCAGTTTATGTAGGGAATATAAACAAATAATTATTAGAGTTCATCAATCTTTTCCCTTAATGAGGAGAGAGTCTTTTCCTAGCAAGGAGTTTCCAACTTGGATAAAATCAATGGTATTACCATTAAATTAATTAAATTAAAATATAGATATTAAATTAATTATATTATTGATATATATTTTAGGTATTGATTTTACCTATTAACTTAGTCTCTCATGAATTTTGAGCATTGGATTTTGGGACCAATTATTTGGTTCTTTAAGCAAGTATTTAATAATCAATGGGAATAAATTTGGGACAACTGATCGAGTGGTGAAAATTAAAATACAACATTATAGAGTTATGTCAACTAAAAAAATTTATTGTTATGCCAGTGCATCCAATAGTAGTCCTCCATATGAAAATGTGTCTTATTACAGACTTGTTGATAAAATATTGGTATTGGATTACTAATGTCAGGGCCAAGTCACTATGATGATATTCAAATGGTTTGATTTAATGTCATGACATGGTACATTTATCGATGACTGTTTATTTAGAATTATTAACATGAATCACATACTAGATATCAATGAACCATATATTTTTGAATCAATGGAAAAACAAGTGTTTATATGAATGATGATTTGATACCTAGTTATGGTGTCATTATTTAAGTAATCCCAGGAAATATTTTTTATGATGGTGAGGAAACAATTGACACCATATATTTCACCATTCGTGTTGACCAAAATATTTTATTTAATGACTCAGATTATCCCATTTTGATAATTTATGTTGAACCTACTGTAGAGACCCGAAGCCTAACGTACATGAACATTACATTACTTTTGCGGAATACTTAATACATAACAAAAATATACACACAAGGATCGTAATAGTTTAGTGTCTTTGGAAACTCGGAACGTAATCTTCTAATCCTGGTGAAAGATCTTCAAAATCTCCCACAAAGATCTTCCTTTTTTTTACCTAAAACCTTTCTTTATATCCTGGGGAAAAGAAAACATAAAAGGGTGAGCTCAAATGCTCAGTAAGGGTAAACAAAAGAAATATCAATCACATAATTTTCATAAGAACATAACATTTTTGGAAATCTTAACCTGCAAAAGAGAGCATAATTTCATAACATGGGATAAATCATAGTAGTGAAAATGAAACCCTTACATAAAACATTACTCATTGTGGCATACACACATAATCATAGAGAATAATTTCTTGTTAGTCAAGACTCATTGCCAAGACTATATTAGTGGACAAAGTCCCTTTCAGAATCGAGTAATCCTCGTTTCAGTCCTGTTTCACTGAACCGGTATAACCTACCATTCCAGCCATGTCTATCTCATGAGATATGAAATCTTTACCCAATGCATTGGAGGGAGATATAGGTCCCACCCATCTTATAATGAATCCTTTCTTATGTGTGCCGCATAATCATAAATCATACATCATCGCATAACCCATGTAATAAAAAATGGGATTCCTAAACAACATGACATCATAAAACAATTCATATAAGATAAAGGAATTCATAAAAATGTTTCCATCACAACATAATCAAATCCATGTAATAATAGGGATAAAAACAGAAACCTTTATTATCTTAGATGGAAAATAATTTTGACAAAACACTTGAACTCCATTCTTGAGGAAAATATCCTTTCTTCTTCAAAAACAGTTTTCCTTTCATAACATGTCATACAACTTTAAAATAGAAGAAGTTGATTAAAAATAAACTTGAAAACTTGTAAAGGAAGCTTCTTGGAAATAATGTTTTAAAAATCCATTCATGCCGTATAAGTTAAAAAAAACATTCTTTCGTACTTTTGTCGGAAAAGTCAAAAAGTACCTCGTACAAAAAATATGACAAAAGATTCCTTTCATATTCTTTACTAAAAACTCACCGAAGGGTAAAAATGGATTTAAACAATTTTAAGTGGATGGAAACAATATTACATATTGAGGGAACATGGATGTGGATGATAAAATAAACCCCAGTAAATACCAAAGTATAAACAATCTCAGATAAAAATGAGATTGTGATATTTCCCTTACCTTAGGTCCGACTTGCTTTGTAAGTGTCCGAACTTCCTGTATAATGATTTAAATCATGTTATTGAATTATTAAAGAATCATATTCATTGTTATGATATCATATATGGTTCACTTATGACATTATATTACCCGTTCTTTTGTAAATTCCATGTTAAAGAAGCGTTTTGGGTAAAATCGTTTCATTTATCGTAGGTGTTTTGACTTGTTGTTCTTGACATCATTATTACTTATATCATGATTTACTTACTTCCAGAATATAAAATATGATTTATATATCATATATATTCAGTATATATATATATATATATAATAGGTAGATAAATAAAATGAAAAACATCGTTCATGGAGACGGTAGTCCGTACGTACGCATGAACGATGTTTTCCTTTCCTTATTGTCTTGAAATGGAAGTAAGTAGATGACATACATATGTATATATATACATAAATCCAGTAGCTTTATAATGTCATATATTTCATTATTATTTCTTATATATACATTATAATCATTCTTAAATGGTTAACATGGAGAATGAATCTCATCGCGTCGTGGAGACGGTATTCCGTACGTACGCACGAGAGATGATATCATTTCTATAAATATTGAATTGAATTGGAGTGTATTATACAATATATCAGAATCAATATGATGTTTTAATAACTATGTATAGTTATTCTTTACACCATTATACCCATCCATGTAAGGTGGTGGTGGAAAATAGATTACACCACGGCGTGGAGACGGTATTCCGTACGTACGCACGCGCGGTGATTTCTTTTTCCGTAGGATGGATAGATGGTGAAATAGGGTTGTTTCATACTTATAATAACATATCAGTATATGAGTGATACTGATGTTATTACTTCATAATGAAACAACCTAAGAAGAAGAAGTGGAAGAAGAAATAAAGATGAAAGAATTGGTAACGGTAATTACCTTTTCTTTGAAGTGCCTCTTTCAGACCTCCTCTTAGGGCACTAAAATTGGTCTTTGAGGAAGACCAGAACCTCTAGGATGTTACTAGGGAAGTGGAGAGGATAAATTGGCAGGGGTTGGCCGAGATTGAGTGCTCAAATTGGTGTGAGGAGGAGGGGGAGGAGGTGTCCTTTTATAAGGGAGGAGAGGGGCACCTTAGGAATATCTCAAAATATTATTTTATATTAAAGTCAAAATCGGTTTATAATGGTTCCAAAGGGTCTTATTTCGAAGATAAAGTGGGGATGGGTCGCAATACTATCAACCAATAGGATTTAGACAAGTTTAGAGTATTATTTTAACCTTATCAATTAGATTTAACTCTAAGTTAAATAATTTAACTTTTACCGTGTCTTTTTGTTTTCTTTCACTATATGGTTAATAAACTTACTATAACATGCCAAACGAATCCCAAATTGTATATTATTAATACATATATCCTTATCTAAGTCATTTGGCCGAACCTTAGATTTTTAGGAATAAAATAACAATTAATAATATAATATTTGATTTAAAAACTATTTTGTGTCAATTTTGACACTATTTGATATATGATTTTTGTGAAAGTCATAACAGAATTATATGTTCGAACCAAGTTGATTAAATCAACACTAATATATCATAGTAACCTAGAAAATTAGTGGAATTCATAAAAAGTCTTAAATTACATTTATTTTGGTATTTATATTATCAATTATGTCAATATTTCATTAATAAGATAATTACTGCATCATTTTTGTGTCATAAATAAATTATATTATTTGATGTCTAAAAATTACAAATAAAATACCATCATGTAGAAAATCTTTTTATCTTTCTAATGAATATTTATAGTCGAATTTATCTTATGTATAACCCCATATTAAAAATGATTTACTTATTAAACATTGATTTTAACTATTTTAACCCTTCTTTAAATAAATTAATAATAAATGTCCTAATCTAATCCAAGTGGGCCTAAATGGTCATATTTTATTCCTAAGTTTGTTTTTGGTCGAATTACACTTGTCCAATAGAATTAGGACATGTGTTAGGGTAATATTAATATCATATTTACCCTTAGTTACCTTATTTACTATTAACCGTGGTAAAAAAAGTAAAAAGTTACTATTCACCAAAAAATTATTTTCATCTCATTGAACCACATTTTTGTCCTGGATATTAACCGTGTCTCTCGGATTTTCGAAATTCCATTCACAGAAGCAGTAAAATTAAGTTTTATGCAAAATTCAGTTTTTAACCTACCACTTAGTAGTTTCACTATTCATCAAAAATTGATGTTTTTCAGAACAATGCCAAAATTTCATCCCAAGCTATATTTCATATTCTGAATTCAAAAATGAAGTCTATTTTACCAAATTCATAACATAAAAGTTGCATTAATTAATTTTATAATTAAATCCCGCTGTTAAAACAAATAGCGTGTTTTTAAGAAACAATATCTATCAAAAGATTGACACTTGGTTATGTCTAGTTTAAATGTGAAATTACATCCAATGACCAACATTGTATTAAATTGTAAAAATATATTCTAAATATACTTTAAAACCACTCAAATTAATGATTTATCACTATTAATTATTTCGATTAAAAAAAGTTGTTTTTAATTATAATTTAGTAATTTTCACTATTCATCAGAATATGAAAGTTATCCGAAAAGTACCAAAATTTCACCTTAGGCTAAATTCGATACTCCGAATCCAAAAATAAAGTTCATTTTGAAAATTAAGATTTACTGGATTTCAAAAAGTGGTTATTACTATTCATAACGGCTAGTTTTAATAATATTTTTATAGCATATCGTTGTTTAGTGAAACTCGGTATTGCGTACTACACACGCTATCGAGGAAGGTCGTGATTGCGTGTAATGCAAGTCAAGTCAAGGATGTGTGTTGTGCATGCTCCTTTTGGTGTAGCGTACAACACAAGACATTAATAAAATTAAAAAGAATATTTTTTTATAAAATCTTGGGCTGTTACATTCTACCCCCCTTAAAATGAATTTCGCCCTCGAAATTCGTCGGGGTTATAAATGGTTTACTATTTGAAAGTTTCTTTAATAGAAACCCACATCGTAAAAGGGAATACCAAAACTTGGCTTTAAAAACTAAAGTATGAAATGTAACGATTACCCAAATAAACTAATCACTGGGTTTCCACATAGGTGAAAATATGGATATGGAAGAGAAATCTAACCATCATGTTCTGATGGAGAGTGGTAGAGAACATGGCTATGGAATATCCAGTTATCACAAATCCATAAATTTGTGACGATCTAAGGTACCATCTGATTCATCAGGTATAAGATCACTAGGACAACATTTTTGGTTTTCAAGATCATTTCCCTAAAGTTGAAAATTTGAATTAGAATAAATACTTACTTTATTTTGATACAATATCACTGTTGTTTGTGCCTTGAACAATTTCCACTTCATCTCTTAAATAAATGAAGTTGAATTTGTTATTCGTGAAGTGATAGCAGATCATGTGATAAAATGACGGGTCATTCCATCTGTCTCAAACAAAAGGTAAGCAAAAGTTATTAAATATACATAAGTCATTATATAGTGAGATTAATCATATATAGTTCCTAAAATGGATTTATACTTTATATATCATACTGCTTAATATAATAAAACTAGTTTCTACTAAACAGGGACTTCCTGTAGGCCAGTGGTAGGCGATAAAGGCCAGTCGTACTTCGGTTGTGGGTTCGATTCCTACAGCCTTGTCCGAAGCGATGGGCTGTCGCCCGTCCTGCAGGTTGTCCCTTTTTCTAAAACTACGTTACTATAACATCCCATCAATAATATCGAAAATCTTCTATCCTTAAACAATACTAACTTATGTCCAACATAATCCAGTCTAATCTTTAGGCTTATAATACTGCAGTCCACTCTCATAATATAGTGACAACGATTACCAGAGATTTAATACTGTCGTTGATCCCCACATATCATAAGATATGTCTTGTTGGTCACATTCCAAACATTCAAAGTCCTTAATCGTGTATTCTCTTGAATACCTTTGTGAAAACATGAGTGCAGTTAAAAGTTAACACTTTCCACATACCAAAATCCTCAAAATTCTATATACTCAAACCATGATATCACTTAGTCCTTATATCAATCATGAGCTCATGAATACTATTAAACATTTCATTTTCTCGTCTTCATTATGCGCATATCATCTTATTTCCAAAAAATATCTCAATCACTTTGAATACCACATTAATAAATATTGCAATACTCAATGATACAACATTATTTTGGAATCCCATTACATAAACACTTAATCATTCCACCACATCGTTGTCATATTCAACATTTCCAATAGTGATCGCATGTGATTTCCCTTTGTCCTTTGCCTTCAGTGGTTGCTCATGTTGATCATCACTAACCCTTGGATTAGGGCAATTATTAGCATAATGCCCCATTTCCTTGCACTTGAAGCATTGAAGTGTTGGTGGTGCGTTCTCTGCAGTGTTTGCTTTATTCACATCATTAGAAACCCTTTTTCCATTACTTCGACACTCAGCTGCTCGATGACCTTCTTTTCCACACTTAAAACATTTTCTAGTCCCTTTTAGACAATCTCCACCATGCTTCTTTCCACACTTTGTGCATAAGGAAACATTCATCTTCTTTTCACCATTATTCTGAGATTTCTCCTTGAACTCCATCTTTCGTTTCTTGTCAAAACCATGAGATGGATATGTAACACCAACTTCCATTTCTACCTTGATATCACAACGCACAATTTCTTCATAGCTACTGAAGTCTCTTATAGCTAATGCCCTTCGAAGACTTGGTTTTAAGCCACAGAAAAATCGATCAACTTTACTTTCAGGTTGGATGATAATTCCAGAAGCATACCTTGCAAGTCTTGTAAAATTTGCTTCATAGGTACCAACAGATTCATCGTCCCTTTGCTTCAGTTCAAGAAATTCTTTCTCCATCTTTGTTCGAAGAATACGAGGGAAGTACTTACTGAAAAACAAGTTCTTGAACTCATCCCATTCCATGGACTCAATTTCATCTCTTGGCCTCGTATTCTTGATAAGATTCCACCATTGATCAGCTTCACCTTCCAAACGATATACTGCTAAGATGACTTTATCATGTTCAGAACATTGAAGAACTGAAAATATCTTTTCAGTAGTACTGATCCATTGTTCAGCCACAAGTGGATCAGAAGACCCACTGAAAGAAGGTGGACGTTGCCTCATGAAGGACTCAATAGAATATTGTTCCCTTCTCTGCTCATTTGGAAGTCCAGAATGATTCATAGCTTGTGTAAGTATAGCAATAAGATTTTGCACTCCATCTCCCATAACATTTGTTTGTTCAGGAGGGTAATCATTGCATTGTCCATTGCATTGATCAACACGGTTCCTTCGGGTTCCAGCCATCGTCTAAAACCCAAAAAGAATAGTGTGAGAGGCAAAAATCATGCTAGGGAAAACAACATAATAAAGGGGGAGTACCTTCAATATCCAACATCTTAGGTTTAATTTTATGATCGTTAGCGTAATTCTATTACTATAACCTATACGTATACTTATCCCTAGGGACATCCCTAGACATACCTTAGAAATATCTCTAGGGATCTCACTAACGTTTTCGCATCCTAGTTTCCAAAGGTTGACTAAACCTTTCCTCTGATACCAACTGTAGAGACCCGAAGCCTAACGTACATGAACATTACATTACTTTTGCGGAATACTTAACACATAACAAAAATATACACACAAGGATCGTAATAGTTTAGTGTCTTTGGAAACTCGGAACGTAATATTCTAATCCTGGTGAAAGAACTTCAAAATCTCCCACAAAGATCTTCCTTTTTTTTACCTAAAACCTTTCTTTATATCCTGGGGAAAAGAAAACATAAAAGGGTGAGCTCAAATGCTCAGTAAGGGTAAACAAAAGAAATATCAATCACATAATTTTCATAAGAACATAACATTTTTGGAAATCTTAACCTGCAAAAGAGAGCATAATTTCATAACATGGGATAAATCATAGTAGTGAAAATGAAACACTTACATAAAACATTACTCATTGTGGCATACACACATAATCATAGAGAATCATTTCTTGTTAGTCAAGACTCATTTCCAAGACTATCTTAGTGGACAAAGTCCCTTTCTGAATCGAGTAATCCTCGTTTCAGTCCTGTTTCACTGAACCGGTATAACCTACCATTCCAGCCATGTCTATCTCATGAGATATGAAATCTTTACCCAATGCATTGGAGGGAGATATAGGTCCCACCCATCTTATAATGAATCCTTTCTTATGTGTGCCACATAATCATAAATCATACATCATCGCATAACCCATGTAATAAAAAATGGGATTCTTAAACAACATGACATCATAAAACAATTCATATAAGATAAAGGAATTCATAAAAATGTTTCCATCACAACATAATCAAATCCATGTAATAATAGGGATAAAAACAGAACCCTTTATTATCTTAGATGGAAAATAATTTTGACAAAACACTTGAACTCCATTCTTGAGGAAAATATCCTTTCTTCTTCAAAAACAGTTTTCCTTTCATAACATGTCATACAACTTTAAAATAGAAGAAGTTGATTAAAAATAAACTTGAAAACTTGTAAAGGAAGCTTCTTGGAAATAATGTTTTAAAAATCCATTCATGCCGTATAAGTTAAAAAAAACATTCTTTCGTACTTTTGTCGGAAAAGTCAAAAAGTACCTCGTACAAAAAAAATGACAAAAGATTCCTTTCATATTCTTTACTAAAAACTCACCGAAGGGTAAAAATGGATTTAAACAATTTTAAGTGGATGGAAACAATATTACATATTGAGGGAACATGGATGTGGATGATAAAATAAACCCCAGTAAATACCAAAGTATAAACAATCTCAGATAAAAATGAGATTGTGATATTTCCCTTACCTTAGGTCCGACTTGCTTTGTAAGTGTCTGAACCTCCTGTATAATGATTTAAATCATGTTATTGACTTATTACAGAATCATATTCATTTTTATGATATCATATATGGTTCACTTATGACATTATATTACCCGTTCTTTTGTAAATTCCATGTTAAAGAAGCGTTTTGGGTAAAATCGTTTCATTTATCGTAGGTGTTTTGACTTGTTGTTCTTGACATCATTATTACTTATATCATGATTTACTTACTTCCAGAATATAAAATATGATTTATATATCATATATATTCAGTATATATATATATATAATAGGTAGATAAATAAAATGAAAAACACCGTTCATGGAGACGGTAGTCCGTACGTACGCATGAACGATGTTTTCCTTTCCTTATTGTCTTGAAATGGAAGTAAGTAGATGACATACATATGTATATATATACATAAATCCAGTAGCTTTATAATGTCATATATTTCATTATTATTTCTTATATATACATTATAATCATTCTTAAATGGTTAACATGGAGAATGAATCTCATCGCGTCGTGGAGACGGTATTCCGTACGTACGCACGAGCGATGATATCATTTCGATAAATATTGAATTGAATTGGAGTGTATTATACAATATATCAGAATCAATATGATGTTTTAATAACTATGTATAGTTATTCTTTACACCATTATACCCATCCATGTAAGGTGGTGGTGGAAAATAGATTACACCACGGCGTGGAGACGGTATTCCGTACGTACGCACGCGCGGTGATTTCTTTTTCCGTAGGATGGATAGATGGTGAAATAGGGTTGTTTCATACTTATAATAACATATCAGTATATGAGTGATACTGATGTTATTACTTCATAATGAAACAACCTAAGAAGAAGAAGTGGAAGAAGAAATAAAGATGAAAGAATTGGTAACGGTAATTACCTTTTCTTTGAAGTGCCTCTTTCAGACCTCCTCTTAGGGCACTAAAATTGGTCTTTGAGGAAGACCAGAACCTCTAGGATGTTACTAGGGAAGTGTAGAGGATAAATTGGCAGGGGTTGGCCGAGCTTGAGTGCTCAAATTGGTGTGAGGAGGAGGGGGAGGAGGTGTCCTTTTATAAGGGAGGAGAGGGGCACCTTAGGAATATCTCAAAATATTATTTTATATTAAAGTCAAAATCGGTTTATAATGGTTCCAAAGGGTCTTATTTCGAAGATAAAGTGGGGATGGGTCGAAATCCTATCAACCAATAGGATTTAGACAAGTTTAGGGTATTATTTTAACCTTATCAATTAGATTTAACTCTAAGTTAAATAATTTAACTTTTACCGTGTCTTTTTGTTTTCTTTCACTATATGGTTAATAAACTTACTATAACATGCCAAAAGAACCCCAAATTGTATATTTGTAATACATATATCCTTATCTAAGTCATTTGGCCGAACCTTAGATTTTTAGGAATAAAATAACAATTAATAATATAATATTTGATTTAAAAACTATTTTGTGTCAATTTTGACACTATTTGATATATGATTTTTGTGAAAGTCATAACAGAATTATATGTTCGAACAAAGTTGATTAAATCAACACTAATATATCATAGTAACCTAGAAAATTAGTGTAATTCATAAAAAGTCTTAAATTACATTTATTTTGGTATTTATATTATCAATTATGTCAATATTTCATTAATAAGATAATTACTGCATCATTTTTGTGTCATAAATAAATTATATTATTTGATGTCTAAAAATTACAAATAAAATACCATCATGTAGGAAATCTTTTTATCTTTCTAATGAATATTTATAGTCGAATTTATCTTATGTATAACCCCATATTAAAAATGATTTACTTATTAAACATTGATTTTAACTATTTTAACACTTCTTTAAATAAATTAATAATAAATGTCCTAATCTAATCCAAGTGGGCCTAAATGGTCATATTTTATTCCTAAGTTTGTTTTTGGTCGAATTACACTTGTCCAATAGAATTAGGACATGTGTTAGGGTAATATTAATATCATATTTACCCTTAGTTACCTTATTTACTATTAACCGTGGTAAAAAAAGTAAAAAGTTACTATTCACCAAAAAATTATTTTCATCTCATTGAACCACATTTTTGTCCTGGATATTAACCGTGTCTCTCGGATTTTCGAAATTCCATTCACAGAAGCGGTAAAATTAAGTTTTATGCAAAATTCAGTTTTTAACCTACCACTTAGTAGTTTCACTATTCATCAAAAATTGATGTTTTTCAGAACAATGCCAAAATTTCATCCCAAGCTATATTTCATATTCCGAATTCAAAAATGAAGTCTATTTTACCAAATTCATAACATAAAAGTTGCATTAATTAATTTTATAATTAAATCCCGCTGTTAAAACAAATAGCGTGTTTTTAAGAAACAATATCTATCAAAAGATTGACACTTGGTTATGTCTAGTTTAAATGTGAAATTACATCCAATGACCAACATTGTATTAAATTGTAAAAATATATTCTAAATATACTTTAAAACCACTCAAATTAATGATTTATCACTATTAATTATTTCGATTAAAAAAAGTTGTTTTTAATTATAATTTAGTAATTTTCACTATTCATCAGAATATGAAAGTTATCCGAAAAGTACCAAAATTTCACCTTAGGCTAAATTCCATACTCCGAATCCAAAAATAAAGTTCATTTTGAAAATTAAGATTTACTAGATTTCAAAAAGTGGTTATTACTATTCATAACGGCTAGTTTTAATAATATTTTTATAGCATATCGTTGTTTAGTGAAACTCGGTATTGCGTACTACACACGCTATCGAGGAAGGTCGTGATTGCGTGTAATGCAAGTCAAGTCAAGGATGTGTGTTGTGCATGCTCCTTTTGGTGTAGCGTACAACACAAGACATTAATAAAATTAAAAAGAATATTTTTTTATAAAATCTTGGGCTGTTACACCTAATGTAGTGGTGGGTAATATATAGAAGCAACCATATATGTTCAGAAATCATCTATTTTACCTTGATGTGGGTTTATCATGTTGGTAATACTATAATTATATTTATTTAGTTTCAACTTGTAAGGATATGATTATTTTAGTATTGTTTGTTTTCATTTATTTTAATTATATTTATTTCAATTCATAAAATCATGTTTAAAATTGGTTTTTAAAAAATGTATAACTTGATTTTAAATTATCGTTACTAAAATATGTAATGAAATTTTTTAGTGCTTCATAGAATTCTAAGATGTATGAATAATTTTTAAAAAAAAATTCTAAAAAATATACATTTCATTATTATGTAGATTATGAAATATATAGAATAATTTCAAAAGAAGTGATTATTTGATAGTGATTAATGAATTCTCAAGATAAGGTTTCCTCCTCTGGTTCTCTCAGTGAGTATAATAATTTTAATATTTTTATTTTAAAATAAATTCAATTCCATGTTCTTATTCTTTATCAAAAAAAATTAGGTACACTCATCTCAACTAGAGTTAAATTCTACTCGGCCTACTAGTATGGCTCTGATTAGGGGTGCTTCAAGAGCTACATAAAGCACCCGTTGTACCCGTTCACACCCTAAACCACCTGCGAACACACCATCTACCACACCATTTCATCCTCTACTTGAGGATCCCTAAATTTTCCCACACATCCCTCCATTATCATCTCATTTATCATTTTCTTACAATAAAATATCTGTTACGCCTCAAGGGATGTTCCCACCAACACTATATCCATATCTTATGATGTATCCTGACCCTTATATAGTTATCATTTCATGTCTATGCTGCCTCCATTTCCTATTATCCATCTGGGATCTAATGATTCCATTCTTTCATCTTCCACTCTAGTGCTTTAAGATCACCCAGTGCATTCATTGGAACATGAACATTCTTCAGAGGATGTTGATTCAATACAGCCCATAGATCCATCATAGCATAATGATCATTATGTATTAGGTTTTTTTATTATATATATGTATAATTAGGTCACATCATTTTTTCCTATTGTACTATGACTTAATTCTTCTTTTATCACTTTTATCTTATTCAGGGGGATATTCTAATAGGCAACATGGGCACACAAATATTCATGAAGCCTAGAATTTTCAAACTTAAATAATGGTGGATTAAAATTAATACAATTAGATGATAGGTAAAAATTCCAGGTAGGGTATAAGTTTTATGGGAACTTTATCCAAGTAAAATGATATCATTCCAGTGCAACCAGACTCAAAGAGGCATGTTGATAAAGAGATCAAGGAGAAAGATTGGATGGAGATATGGGTAGGATAATTTTTTGAATTGATATCTATATTCTTGTTGTATTTATATGAATTATTATATTCATTGAAATGTCATTTTAAATATCCTGAAGGTGAAGCTATTAAGGTTTCACAGTTGATTGATATTTGGGAATTCTGGTGATCATATAAGCATGAGTTATAAATTCATTATAATAGTATAGTCAATTTTTTATTTAGAGGGTGTACCAATATCCCTCGACATTCCAACAACACAATATCAAAAAAATTGATCACATATTGGAAGAGTAATGAGTTTAAGGCATTCTTAATCTTAAATGGTTTTCATTGAAAATTTTATTCTTATTAATGTTATTTAATTTTTGTTTTTAGGGAACATCAAAAAAGAAATACAAATATTATAGGACATATTTACAAAAATTTTGGATGTGCTACAATTATTGAACATGAGAGGTTCCATGCACATTAATATGAATATAAATAATATATATATACATATTTATATTTTTACTTAAGTATAAGAGATTTACTTGATAAAGTTAAAATTTGAGGGGATATCTCTATTAGATAGGATTCAATATTTTTCATGTTGTGAGTGAACTAAAATAAAATATTATATAGGGCTATAAATTCGCCATTTTGTTATATTTTTATGATAAAATTTAATTTTTCTTCTCATGAATCACTTTAATATAAAGATATAAATTCCCCTTTAAATAAGGAGTTATGTTTTATGTTTTTTTGTTTTAAAATTGGTAAAATATATTTACATGGGTTTAACACCTCTATCCAGTTAATTTTTAAGAAATAAAACTATTTTCTAAAATTATTCTTTTTATGATAATTAGTTTTTGAAAAGGCTGGGTATTTTGAAACGATTACTTTTTGTAATATAACTTGGTTGAGTGTTTTGTAAATTTTTTTGGGGGATTTTAAACAATAATGTAATTCTAGTGAAACTATTTAAAGTTTGAGTTCTTTATAACGCAAATAAACAAATGATTAAAAGACCAAATGTCCAAATGACCAATTGAAAAAATGGACCAATGATCAAATGGAAAAATGGACAAATTAAAAAATAACAAAAAGACCAAATGGCCAAATTACCTAATGAAAAATTGACCAAATGACCAAATGATCAAAGGAAAAAATAGAAAAATAACAAAATAACCAAATGGAAAAATTGCCAAATTGACAAATGACCAATTTCCCACATGAAAAAATAGACAATATACAATTTCTCAATTACCCAATTTCTGAATTTTCCAATTTCTCAAGTTCTCAATTTCCTAATTTCCCAAATACTCAAATGGAAAAATGTTGAAATGGCCAAATTCACAGATAGTAAAATGGCCAAATAGCCAAATGGAAAAATAGGAAAATGGGAAAATGGGAAAATGGGAAAATGGGAAAATGGGAAAATAGGAAAATGGGAAAATGTTCAAATGAACAAATAGAAAAATTCTAAATAGAAAAAATGACCAATTGGACAAATGAAAAAAAATTAAATAGAAAATTGACCAATTTCTCAATTTCCCAATTTCTTATTTTCTTAACTACTCAATTTTCCAATTTTCCAACTACCTAATTTCCAAATTTTCAAATTTCTTAATTTCCTGATTCATGTAATGCCCAAATGGCCAAATGTGTAAATTGAAAAATGTAAAATTTCCCAACTTCCCAATTTCAAAATATTCTAATTGATCAATTTCTAAAATTCCAATTTTACCAAATGGTAAGATAGACAAATGATTAATTGGTCAAATGAAAAAAATAGAAAAATGGCCAATTGACAAAGGAAAAAATGGCCTAATGGACAAATTCCCAAATTCCCAAATGTACAAGTGGCCAAATTACCAAGTGGAAAAATGAAAAATTGTTCAATTTTACAATTTAAAAAATTATCAATTGGCCAAATAGAAAAATTTCCAAATTGAAAATTTTATAAATTCTCAAACTCCCAAATGACCAAATAGGAAAATTGACAAATGGAAAAATGAAAAAACAACCTTTCTGGAAAATAAACCTTACGACCAAATGATCAAAATTACCAAGTAATTGAATAACCAAATAACAAAACACAAATAGAATTAGAAAAATGACTAATGGAAATTTTCCAAATTCCCAAAATTCCCAATGTCTAAATAAACAGATAGATAAATGGAAAAATAGAAAAAATGACCAAATGACCAAATTACCAAACAACCTAACTAAAAAATAAACCTAATGGACAAATAATCAAAATTACCAAGTGGCTGAATAACCAAATAATGTTACACAAATAGAGTTGGACTAAAATGAATATATAAGAGGAATAAATATCATATCCATATTTATCATGATAATTATTATGTACTGATTATGTTATTCCACTAGTATTAAATTTCTAGTTAAATATATATTTAGAGGCTTATTTATATTATGGATTTCTTTAGTGGAAATTTTTTTAATTTATTTCTAGTTTATCAGTTTTATATTTTTCAATATTTTCCTATTAGAGTATTCAGTTTTATTTGAAGAAATCATCATTGGGCCTCAACATTCATGTCCCTCGAGAAATTTTTTTTCTCGACTAGTAAGATATTATGGAAATATTGTAAATGTAGATAAAAAAGAAATGATTATAAGTATTTTTATTGATATTTAAAATTTTGAAACGTAATTCATAATTTAATATCTTGTTTACATTTCCAACAGTGTTCCCTAGAGTCCCTCAAGGATAAATAAGATAACAACATCAGGACAACTGATCATTTGAGATAGTTATTAGGTGGGGATCACCAGGTGAGATTTCAATATTAAACCAAAAAAAATCATCCCCATTAGGTATTTTCCCTCATCAGACGACTTTTAAACCTCTCACATTATCGAGCTGCAAAATACTAATACATAAGTATCTATGGAAAAAAATAGCTATAAAATATCATGAAAGATGTAAAATGGTCATTGAATAGTTCCCAAAATCTATGTACTCTATATTTACATCACTTACATTATAGGTTGATACTATTTTTAATTCATGTATGGAATCATTTCTATCTTTATATGATTCCCTGAGTGTTGTCAACGATGGCCATAATGGAATTCAAGCAGATGGTACTGGTGGTGGTGGTGATGGAAGTGATGACAGAGATGATGACGACGACAAAAAAGATGAAAATGATGATGATTATGATGAAAATGAGGGTGGTGGTGGTGGTGCTCTAGGAACTAAATAGTGATGATTATGATAGAACCTGTGGTGATGAGGGAGATATTTCTCCCCACCATTTTTGAGTTTAGGAAAAGATACATGCGTATATTACTAAAATTAATTGAGAAGATGGATTTTATATGAAGTTTATAGTATTTTTTGTGGCTCACGTATGGCATGTAAGACTTTGGAATATTTTTGAGAATATTTCTGAAGCCATACAGTGAGTCATCATGGGATTCAGGGGCACATAGATCCTTAGTGTAGTAATTTTAAAAATATTAAATATATTTGTTCATACATGCACAATTTATTTTAAAACATGGAATAACTCCCGAGAAGAGTCTCGTGTTAGAATTATGAGACTTTGGCGGAGTTCAGAAAATCTTGTTTACCCTAGGTATGACCTAATATTTGTTAAAACTAGGTTTTTGATCGGGGGTGAGTTGGTGATGGGGTGTTAAGAAGGATGTTAAATTATTTTAATTGATTAAATAGTTTTAACCGGAATCCCTCCATCCCCCTATCACATTTTTCATAGAAGAAAGATGATATAAGACCTATCATGTCCTCTTTGGTGGCAGACAAAAAAATATCAGAATTAAAGCGATGAAGCATTTCTGATCTTCATTCCAGGTTTCGATCATCATCAGATCGAGGAGAAACCTGATCTAAGCATCTTTATACACCCAAATATTCAGAGTTTCACCCTTGAGGTAAGTGGTTTTAAGTTTTAGTCTTGATACACTTCATTTTCCATTGTTTTAAGGTTTTATATCCCTATTATGAATTTTAGAGATCCCTCCTAGGTCGATCTGCATGTTTTGAGGTAAACTTAAGTGAATTGGGTGAATATATAGGTGATTCTTATATGTAATTACTATGTATATGATGTGTATTCCAATGAGACAGGTCATGTATCTATTCCTATTTGGGAAAGATGACTTTGGGGTACTATATGTCGTGTATTAGGGTTACATGTTGTGTAGTGACCCCATATCATGCGAACAGAGGACAGGCTTGGGATTCCATGTGAATGTACATGGCCATGTAAAAGTACATAGCCAAAGTACATGGATAGAGGGGGTCATACATGAGATGCTAGACACAGGGTGCTGCAAATGGGAAAACCACATGGCTAAGTGGTCGTTTATCCTAAAAATTCCATGTATCATGGGGAACATAATGTCTATGGGACATTGATTATTGAGTTGTGTGGAGGAAGAACATGAATAGAGGCCATGTGAGGTAGAAAAAACAGTGTATAGGCTATGCATGTTGTGTACCCCTACATGAAAAATATAGGTCATGTGAATGGGCGAAATTTTCGGGTTCACGGGCAAGTCCACACGCCGTGTGGCCTCTAGTTCACACTATGTAATTTCATGGAGATCTTCTTGATATTTTTTCATCCCTACGTAAATCCTTCCCTGTAACTCATATTCAAGATTTTTATTAATATATCTTGAGTATTTATTCACATAGAACATGATGGTGGAATCCTTTTGGCCTATGAGATATGATGTGGCATGTTTTGATCATTATGCATGTACATAGGTGTTTAACCTTGGGCAGTGATCGGGGTGAATCACTAGGTTTGTATTGAGGTTGGTACCCTTTCTTTTCACATTAGGATGTGGATCCCCCAGACACTTTAGACTGGTATATTAGTTCTCTCCTATTGTATTGGGGTGTGTGTCCTTTACTCATGGATATGTTGCGATGCGGGATATGATATGTGTGACATTCCTTTCAGGGGTGATTGGCCGATGATTTAGATTGGTGTGGTTCATAAAGAGAGATGTTGGTACTAGTTCCCCCTATATAATTAGGGCTCACATTTACCTTAACACTTTGCTTTTGTAGAGATGGGACTCCCCACGATGAGGGAGTGGGTTCTATTCCTTCAGGTTGCTCTTCTGGGGTTGGTCCCCCCTTTATGGATTAGGGAACGGGTTCAGTGTTTCATTCATGTAGTTGGAGAAAGTGCTTCCCTTTCGGGATAGGGTTCGGGCCATCCATACTTTTCGGATAGATAGAGTAGGTACTCTCATGTTGGTCCAGTGTGTGGGTATATCAGTGGAGTCGGTTCTCCCTTATTGTACCAGGGTGTGGGTCATCCATATGTGATGTATAGATATAGTGGGTACTCCACTATAATGTTAGGATTAGGGTCAAAATTATTTAGAGTAAGAACTCTCCTATCATAACTGGGTGTGAGTCCTCTATACGTGTTGTTCTTGTAGAGTCGGTACTCATGTGTCGTACCAGGGAGCGGGTCCTCTAGCTAAGGTTTGATACTCCCCTATCATGTCAGGTTGTGGTAACCCTATAGTAATTGAGATGGTAGAGTGGTACTCCCTTTTCATATTAGGGTGTGGTTCCTCTATCTATAGAGTTTTACTCCCCTGTTAGTCCAGGGTATGGGCCCTCTATCTATTTACTGGTACTCCCTTGTCATACTAGGGTGAGGGTCCTCGCCTATGGAGTAGTACTCCTCTGTCATGTCAAGGTGAGGGTCCCCCATAGTAATCAAACTATTAGAGTGGTTCTCTCCTATCGTGTCAGGGTGAGGTTCCTCTAGACACAAAGTGGTACTCTATTATTGGGATAGGGTGTGATTACCATATATATTGACGGGTTCTCCCCTATCGTACCAGGGTACGGGTCCTCACCTACTTTTTCATACTCCCTCATCTCTGATAAGAAGAAAGAAGCAATTACTATATTAGATTTAGTTCTCCATTTGATGTTGCGTACAATTGAGATGTGTGGGTCCCTCCTTTCTCTCTCATTAGAGCGGATACATGTGATTCATATCTTGAAGTAGTGTTCCTTCAACTATGAGTAGTGGTGAGGTGTGAACATCTACATTTGGGTTCTTATAGTCCTATGTCGGGGGCATGTTAGTGATGTAAGTACCTCTTGTGTTGGGTACTAGAGATGGATCTACTGATTTATTCTTAATGGAGAATATCTCTTAGACAGGTGCCATCAAGGATGGTTGAGCTCATGGAGTGTGTTCTCCTATATGTTTTATTCTTTAAGAGCCTTGTGTATAATCTATTTGTTGTCTATGAGTTCAGAACCTCATGTGACTTAGAGTCTAAAATAGTTATACCTGGGAGATTTTCTAGGAGTCCTTGCAGTGTTGTCACTTTCTAGGTTGACACCCCTTGTAGACTAGGTATTCATACTTCACTGCATCCACACATTAGTTTTGGATATTCTTTTTTCATGGGAGGAAAAGATGCATGGGGTATTTTATTTTCTCTCTATGTTAAGTTTATTTTGGTTGGATGAGTTTTATCTCCTACTAGGATTAGAAAATAATCGATGTGTAGTTCATCTACTCACTTTTTTGAGATCATTGTTCTTGGAAGAACTTTTTGGGATGATATTTCAGATGGAGGTTCCATTAATCTCCCATTTAATATTCTTTTGATTGATCTCACTAGTCATATTTAGTTGAGGATGGTTTGATATGGAGTTTCTCTCTCTATTGGGTTCCCTCTGGCTAGGTTGTGCGGACTGTTTTCTTTCTGTTTCTACCATTTATTTTGGATTTTTGGGGTGCCTATTGAGTATTATTATACTCACTCCTAAATGGGATTTTATTTCACATGATGTGTATTCTGTAGACCATAGGAATTTTTAAATAATCCCCATAGGACCTAAGGTAGATAAAGTTTAGTGATCTAAACCAACTAATATGTTTACCAGATTTGGGTTGAGGAGCTTTCTTGCAGTTTCATTTTATAGTGATCCCCTACTTCTGAGTAGGATGGATGCTTCTATGGTTTTCTTTTGGTGGGAAAGAATCTTTCTATTTTTATGAATTATTAACTTCTTTTTTACTCTAGTTTTGTATAGTTTTATGAATAAATTTTAGTTTCCATCTTTGTATATATCTTCATTGTCACACTGAGGTTTTTATGCGTGTGTTTATATAGGTACCTTAGGAAAAGGCCTCCCATTTGTGTGATATTCCTACTTGGTGCTAGTTTTAATCACATGACCTAGTATATGTGGGTTTGGGAGTCACGGTTTAGACCCGTCGGGTTGATTCATGATAGAGTGGTATCAGAGTGGATTCCACTTTGGGACTATAGTGTTATGATATTGGTTTTTATCACATAGAAATAGTGTTAGTGTGTTTTGAGTATGGATCTAGAGCTAGAGGTTCCAGTGTTGGTGTGGTAGCTAATGTATCCATTCACTAAGACTATGATAACTTGTTGTTCTACTCAATACATTAGGACACTATATGTAGTAAAATATTTGTACATGCATCATATAGGACTAGGTTCTGGGTTCCTTGTCCTTATTGAATCATCTCCCCAGTTATACACTTTGAAAATGGAATTTTGTTTCTGATGCCTTATTTAGGGTGTGTTTCCATCCATGGGGATTCACTAGTTATTTCCCCACATTCCCACTTTCCAAAGTCGGCTGACATCAGTCACTTATTTAGGGAAGTTTTCTCCTTGGTCGAAACAAGATGGTGGGATTCTGACCTCTCCTTCCAAGGATTTCTCCTCAGAAGTTTTCGCCTATTCTGGGTCTCCCTTAAGTATTAAGATGTTTTTTTATTAAACTCTTCTGCATGCCATATCATTATGGATTCTAGTTAATTACACTACTTATGTCAAGACATTCCATGGATTCAAGTCAGGGTAGCAACCTTCGGTTAGGGCTGTAGTCACATTGGGATCGCTGGAATCTTTGGTCACTTAAACATTGGTACACCTATATTTTCCCATTATTATTGGGCTTCTTGAGGGATTGGATGCCCGAGGCATTTTTCTTTGAGTGTGGGGAATTTTATGACTTAGGCATGTGTCTAAGGTTTTCGGTGGCTTCCCATGTTTAACATGGTGTATGCCGTGAGTTTAACTTCTAGCAGAGACGGATCAGACTGATCAAAACACTGATGAGAGCGGATTAGATGAGTATATCCCTTGGAGGGGGAACCTGGAATGTTTACTAAATGGGTGGATCAAGATTCCCAATAAGAACGGATTTGAGGTGGTGTATCCCTTAGAGATTAGATATCACACTGTGAAGGCAGATCTGGACACCTCAAAGGGTGGATTAGAGGTTGATTGGGTCCCAACAAATGGGACACCAATGTTTACCATTGGATGAGATTGAGCCTTTTAGAGGATTTCTACATACCCTATATAGAAGACATGTATCAAAACAGAAGTAGTTTGAGAGGGTGAATCATGGGATTGGGGTGTGCACAGTGGACAACAACCCAAAGACATGATGGGTATAGTGTTTACTTATAATACTGAGTGATAAAAAGGACTAATGAGATGAATGGGGCTTACACATGGTCAGCTTCCCGAATGGATGGCATGATTTCACTAGGATGTGGCAACCCAAGTAAAGTCAGGACAGAAATGGATGAAGTTTCTAAGAATGAAATAAATAGATATGGAACTGAAAACTAGTGTACAGGTGATTGTATATAGACTGAACCTAGAAGATGTTTTCTATGTATACCCATGGTAGAAAATCAAAGTCCATGTATTTCGGTGGGGTGATGGGTAACCTGAAGAGGTGTCTCGTGATAATGGATGCATGGACGGGACTCAGAGGAAGTAGAAACTCTGAGTTGAGTAATGACATTCGTGAAATGTATAGGCTCAAGGGGCAGACCAGGATGGTACATGGCTGAGGGGATTGAACCTCGGGGATGCTTCCTACGTACCTTGCTCACAATGGGCATGGATCAAAGTCCATATAGTTCGGTTATGGGGGAATAGTATTAGGGTGTACATAAAGGAAAGTAACATAAATACATGCTCAGGCTTACAATTGGTTAGCATCCCATCACAAGAGGGGCGCTCTTGGTTGTAGTACTATGGATTTAGTGTGGGGCTTATGCATGGTTAGATTATTGGGAACTACTTTGACACCATTATGTGGTGGACCAAAAATGTGTGTCCCAACCAAGGGGACACCGAACATTATTAGTTTTTGGGGTTGAGCCTCTGGGAGGATTCCTGCATATCCTATCTATGAGATAGGGATCAAAACCCATGTAGTTCAAATTCATATACTTTAATGTTATGTGGGATGAAAGAGGCATACAGTTTAACGTCATGTTGGATGAGGGATGTGAAGTGGTCGGGACTGCTGGGTGATGGGATTGAACCTCAGAGAGGCTTCCTACGTACATTTCCTAGAGAGGGAAAGGATCAAAGTCCACGTAGTTTTGTAGGATAGGGGATGGGTATTACAAACTAAGATGGGCCAAAGAGAATGTCATGGTCTATTCTTACTCTAATAGCATGTGATTCATTCTCGGTGTGAGAAATAAGAGGCAACAAAGACCTGAAAATCATGTCATGAAAGCTTCATCTGTGAGAAATGGGGTAGGGCTTACACATGGTATGTATTTCAAAGAAGATACAGGGGCTTACTATAAGAGGGAATCCCATATTAGGATCTAGATGTACGAGGAGGATATGGCCACCATACCCTGAACACCCTGTCAAGTTGGGTCAGGTCTTACACAAAGACTACCCGAGGTGCGCATGGAGACAATGATTAGAGGGATAGGGGAGTGATATGGAACTCATTCCCATATTCTTCTTGGTACTCTCTTTACTTTTCAGTTAAGCGGTGATCACAGTTTAACGTCGTGTGGTTTGGACATGGGTTCTTGGTAGTTTAATGTCTTGTAACTTGGATGGTGAGGATTCACTCCCCACCCCTAGGACTTACATAACTTATAATAATACACTCTTGAGGGAGGGAAGGAAAATTTAAGGCCATGTGGTAACAAGTTTGAGGATTGATCCATTGGGGGTCCATGTTATCATGGATATGGGAAGAATCAATCGTTGTTAGTGTGCCTATGAGAAGAAGTATGAGGAAAAGAAACAAAACATGAAGCACTTCCCAAGGAACTTTTAAATCACTTCCTAAAAGACTGGAGGGCCACACAGAAAAAGATTTCCTGAAGAAAGAGGCCTATCAGAGAGGGTTTTCACAAATCATAGGGGATTACAGAGTATAGGGTCTCACAGATCACATGGCTTCATAGAGATCATTGTCTTGCAAAGCACAGGGGCTCTCAGAGCACTTGGCTTCGTAAAGCTCACAAGATCGCAGAGAATAGGGGCTCGCAGAGTACAGGTCTTCACAGAGCTCACAGGCTCACAGAGCATGAGGTCTCTTAGAGGATATGACGTCGCAAAGAGGTAAAATATTAAAATCATAGTTTCTAAGCCTAATCATAGATTACTAATGTTTTTGGAGGGTTCTTTGTGATGCATGGGTGATTTGTAAATTCCTGAGTACCCATAGGGGTCTTCTTCCTTTTCAGTGGCCAATGGGCTTCATGAAGGTAATACATTCTTGAAATAGGGGTAGATTTGAAAAAAGGAAAGGTTTTTCACAATTCTAAAGTACCTCAGATGATTAATTTTCCCAGTTGGTTCTCATAGAAAATAGTTCTTCATGATTTGGGAATTCGGGAGACAAAATATCAGGTCCTATTTCATTGAAATGGGGGATCCAGGTATTTATAGAAGCCAAGGGGCATGATTATTTAAGAGTGAACTATAATGTAACTTTCACTCTGCCATCAGAGGTAGATCTCATCAAGTTTCATAGAGTAATAAAGTTGACCTCCGTCCCCTCCATGGTGTAGAGGCTTAATTCGTTCCCTCTATGGAGGTCGTAGAGGATTCCATAAATTTTGACAGACTCAAGGAGGTGAATTTCTTTTCCTCCATGGTGTAGAGCCTTATGTTAAGTTCATCTTATCCATAGATTCGACCATCACTTTCCTATGTGGCAGGTGAATATAAGACCTCGTCTTTTCACTGGTTGTGGTTTTTAAGTGATTTGCAAGGGTGCTTTGTGAAGTATCCCCCTTGGAACCATTTAGTGACCTTTTCTTATTTTTACCAATGCAAAGATTTTGGTGGAAAAAATTCCCCCCATCAATATTGGACTCGAGGAGAAAATGAGGGTTAGATTTTGAGGGTAGAACTCCAAAATTTAGGCAGATCACAGAACGGCGCTACAAAGCCGGATCGTGATGCGGATAGGTGTTGTGTGGGTTGAGAACATCGTGAAGCTCACCGTGTCTAGGCATGCTGCAAAGATCGGGGTTCATTGCCTATAAATAGAGAATGAAGACCCCTATTTTTTCCTCATCTGTCCTTGCATCTCCATGCTTGATCTCTTTATTTTCAAATCTCCATGTGATTCGTGATCGCCCTTTGCAAACCGAGATCTTTTTTACTCTGTGCCACAAAATGATTCCTTAGGCTCTATAGTTGTGTGCTCTGTGAGTTGTGTCGACAAGTTCCACAGTATAACTCTATAGACGGTCTTGACAATTGATATTTTTGATCGAGATTTGTGAACTAGAACCAAAAATACTAAAGTCTCAGGACAAAATGGACAACCAAGAAGCTTCTCGGTGGGTCATCGTAAATGTTTCCCAGAGGGAAGATATTGAAGATAATCTGGTCATCAAGGAATATGTGTAAAACCATTCAAACCATGAATACCAAGTGGAGATCCTATCAGAAATCCAAAAGAACTATCCACTCTGTAAGAGGCCACCTTAGTACAGCTCTACTCTAAGGGATGACATTCTCATACCTAAATCCAGTAGGGATGAAAGAACTTACTACTTCAGGAGTACGCCATTTCATCGCTAGTGGTTCAGGGTTGCTGATGGTTATACATAGAAAAACCACAAACCTATCATTTTTGATTGCATGTATAACCATTTAAACAATGTTGATGAGAAGTTTATGGAGCCAGATGCATCTCCCCTACAATACCACAACATCCTCAAGGCAGCTTAGGGGAACCTGAAGAAGGGGTGGACTGATTATTGGGACATGTTCCCAGGCGGCAATTTTATGGAATATTGGGCCTTGGATTACTGGGTTTGTGCATCCAGTGAGGAATTAAAGGAAGATCTGAAGCGATTAGGGTTTTATGAAGCTATGTGGACCTCCCAATTCCACATTTATCATCTAGAACACATGATTCTACAGTTGTTGAGCAGGTGGTTGTTGAGGACCAACACTTTTCATCATCACCACGGGGATGCCGGCATCATCCTATGGGACCTTCACAAAATCTCGGGGATTCCAATATTAGGGGAAACATGTGACAAGTTCCTCCCTATGGAGAACACATGAGAGGATTTAGATCAGATGTCGGAACTGAAAAATTCACTGATTGATCTGGTGTGAGGCGAGGAGAAACAGTCGGTGAGGGATATTCATTTCATGTTTTGGTTAAAACATTTCATAAAATTTCCACCAAATCCTAGCACTAAATGGGAGGGGGTTCCCATGAAGCTACTTATTAGGCCTCCCACATGTCCAGAGGGAGCCCAGTGTAGTAAAGAGAATTCATATTGGTGAACCCTAGATGAAATATAATGAAAGATATGGGGCTATAGTTTCAACACTGAGGAGTAACCAGTGGTTAGGTTGGATGGGTTTATCTCTATGCTTAGTTGCGGCTAGATGTTTCCAGTCAGGGACACAAACATGGGTGTGTGACCAAGTACATTCATTATGGTGTTTGTGATAGTGATGGGGGAGAATTCCAACTTGGGGATCCTAGTGCGGTCCAAGCTGTACAAGGTGTTGTGGAACATCATTGAAGGAAAAATTCCATATAGGGTGTATAGACTACTCCATCTTTTGTGTAGATGGATAGAGGCACACATGGGAGTCTATGAATATTTGAACCCTATTTTCCCTCCTGGATAAGACTTCCAACTGTACATTTTGAATGTTGTTGGGAGATTTCCAGCCAAGCTAACTCCCTCGTCGGTGCTGAACAGAGCCTAGAAGGCAAATGAATTCAACTTCCATCCATTTCCCTTTCCAACATTTCTATTCAATGATGACGGCCAGGGAACTGAGGAACATTGGTCCAATATCCTAGCCTTTTGGGGTGGATTTTAGGTGGAATGGATTGATTGTGATCCTATCTGTAAGCCATACACCCCCCACACTACTTTTGAAGGTAGTTTTGGTGCATTCAGGGGTTGACCCAGAAAGTCTACCTGGGATTATGTCATGATGATTATCCATGTGTGATGAGGAAGATGTGGCACATGATCACATGAGAGGATAATAAAATGTGGAATGATATGCCTCTTCCCATAACTCTCTATGGTCTAGTCAATGAATATTCCAAGAGTTGGGAGGTATCCTACCAAGGGGAAATGGTGAAGTGATGAACCATCCATGAGGGTGATGGGGTTCCTCCTCAACCTCAAGGTTGGGGGGCGGAAAGTGATTAAACACGCCATGATGTTGGGGTTGTAGTAGTGATGAGTCAAACAATTATAAGATCTAAACCAAGTGGGAGGCAACCGGAAGTGGTGGACCCGGTGGTCCTTGATGAGCAAAGCTGATAGGAAGAGGGTCCACCCAGGGAGTTTTACAGGATATCTACTTGGGCTCTAGGGAAGCAGCAATGCCACATAGACATGCCTGAGGATTCATTTTTTTTTGAAGGCTTGGGTCACCTGGGATGTCAGCAGACAATTCCTCAGTCTTTCCAAAATGTGGAACCACCTTAACCATATTGGGATGGATCTATCAGAGATCATCCAAGCCAAGGCTGGATTTCTAGTGTCTCAAGAGGAAGGGTAAATACATCACTAAGTTGGAGGACATTGTGCACTCCCAGGGTTGTCCGGGTCTAATGAAAGACTGGGTGAAAGTACTGCTTAAACAAACAGTCCCATTATAGTTGTCTGCTACTAAGTTGAGGGATCACTTCCCCTTACCCAAAGAATCGGAATTGTCTTCATGGGGGGAAGAAGTTGGTAGAGGGATACCTTTTGAGGAAGGTGAAGTTGCAACATTGGAGTTGGAATAGTATGCCAAGGATCTTGAGGTAAACCCTAAACCGTTTCATTGTGGACCTCATTCAGGTAATCTAGGTCTTCTTAACTTGCATTTTCCCTATTCAGGATAAAATCATATGTAAAATATACTCTTGTACGATAGTAGACATAGATTCAGGGTCTCCACCTGTGACAATGGTGATTCCAGAATCTAGTAGGGATACGACACCCAGGGTGGTTCTCTCAGAGTCTTTAGAGTTCCCAACCATATATTAAGGGCCACATTCTGGGATTATGATAGCAGTTCTTCAAATGGATTGGTCCACCCTAGCGAGGATAGTTGGGGCTCCTGGTGCTCCTTTTCCAATGGGAATGTCGGTTGTTGTGGAATCGGATTATCATGTTGTCCATAATAGAGTGATCACAATAACATATAGGACTACTGGCGAGATAGAACCTAAGACTATCAAGGTGGAATTCGATGAAGAGGATTAACCTAATGACAGAGAAACCATTGTATCTGACAGGAAACCTGAATAAGACCCTATTGATGAGTTTTTGGAAGTGTTCCTAGCATATGAACCTACTGACCTAGAGGACCAGGATGAGACTGCTTCAGATGGATAGTATAACAAGGCCATCCATTGTTGGTCATGAAAATTGATCAAGCGCTTCATCAAGGAGATCCCACAAAAAGAGTGGATAAACCATATGAGGTGACTTCATTCCCAACTGCATGAACTATGTTTTGGAGGAGTATATGTCTGAAGTCCTCATATTCTCATTTCATATTACGTGGAATATAAAATACCAGAGCATGACCACAGCCTCGGTGTCGGCTGGTAGTATAGGAAGTATGTCAATATCAAGAAACATCAGGAGGTTGAGCAAGAGGTCTAGTGCTTAAGGGAACAGTTGAAAAAACACTACGTTTTCATCAATTCACAATCAAAACTCTTATTGTGATTGAAGGAATAGTTGATATAGGTTGAGGAACAAATGAGGTGATCATCCCAAGAGATGGATATTATCTGAGCTGATGAGGATTGAGTCCAGATCAGGGTCGATGAACTTTGCCCCGTTTTTATTGAGGATGTGTAGGAGCTTAACTAGTGATCAAAAATTGTGGATGTCACAAGACAAAGAGTGGTGGAGCTGAGACGCTCCATTGAAGACGCCAACCATCTATTGTAGGGGTTAATTCATAGGAGCTATAATTTTCAAAAACTCACAAAAATACTTTCATGATTTCTTGTTTATTTTGGTAGCGTGCATGAGTCCCATTATCTTCATTGATTACTACATCTCAACCGTATCTATGAAATATCTAGTGACCAATCCCTAAGTTCACGTGGGTCGTGCTCGATGTGAGAAACTAGGAATGACAACATAGTTATTTCTATTACATATGAGAGTTCCAATCAATCACTAAACATGTGGGGTCTGAATAACCACACTGGGTTTTTGTGAAGAAAAAGGGGGACTTGGTTAGAGAATATATTTCTCAAAACATCCAAAATTCTCTCCCCCAACATGCTCTTAGACACGATCGGAATAATTCTAGGGTTGTTGTATAAAATCCAAACAATGGGGAATGAAGAATGTGAATTAAGATATCCAAAATTAAAAGAACAGTGATGATGGAATGATGATGGAGGATAGCTTTTGACCAAACTCAAAACACATCATATGTATATAATTATCCAGATATGGGAATAAACAAACAAGGTCCATCCATTGACCGGATTCAAAAACAAAGGAACAAACTCGAAGTGTCGTCTGATTTCCTTCAAAATGTTGGCCCAGGATGGTAGGTGATCCTTAAGGATAAGAATCCTAACAGTTAGGGGGTTCCTTCATATGTGAAAGGGAATTAGTATCTGAAATAGAGGGCATGCAAATTGTAGTTATGGAATTATGGGTTGTTTGGATAAAATCCAACACTCTTGAAATTACGCCACTATGATGAAAGTATAGTAGGTAAGCCTATCAGTCTAAATCAAAATTATGACTACATTGGGGAGGGACATCTCTGGAGAGGAACTAAGACGTTCTATAGTTTTACATTGTGTAAAATGGGGATGACAAGCTTGTAGTTTAATGTCATGTGGTAAGAACGATGCATGAATAGTTTAACATTGTATGATCAGGACATTGCACATAGTTTAAGGTCATATTGCCAAGACCATGATCAATAATTTATAGTCATATTACATGGACTAGGAACCCCAAGTTTAAGGTCATGGATTTCAGACCATGATTAGAGGGAAAGAACCAGGAATGTAAATGGCATTGGGGATGGGCTAGAGGTAAAATTTCAAGGCATCTCTATGTATCCCATAATGGTGAGAATCAATAAAAATGGTGTTCTTGTGCATAGTGTGGTGAGAGACCAACACTAGTGGGGGAAATCCTTTCTAGCGATGAATCTGATGCATCCCAAAATTCACAGGGGGCATCATGAACTTTCTCAGGGTAGGGTCGTAGTTTAAATCCATATGTTAAGGACATGGTACCCAAAAGAGGAAATGTGTGGTGTGGTTCATAACCCGGCATGAATGAGAACCAGAGAGGTCTGCACAATACCGCACATTCATAAAATAGAATTTGGGGCTGAGAAGGCCAGGATAGGGAGTTTACCATTTAGTGGAAAGACCCAAGGATCATATTCCAAAATGTATCTACATATTATTCAAGGGAAAAATCAATCCTTACATAGTTACTTGTGTTCCAAACATTTTAACATCATGTGGTGAGGATGATAGTGTCACAGTTTAAGGTCGCATGGTAGGACCAACGGGTCACACCATCTCATATATGGATATTAACCTACCACAACCCTTAAGCCTACGTGAGAAATGCTACGTATAGAAAACAAGGAGCATTTTCAGGCCATCCTCGTCTAACGAGAGCATGAAATGGTGAAAGGAAATGTCAGGTGGATAAAATCCCAGATGAACCAACATCCCTACTAGACTTGCACGAATGCATGGAGTTACAACACCAGGGGTGTTGAGGGTCCATAAAATGGAAAGGGGTATTAAACATTCGATTCAGGGCATCCAATATTTGGGACACAATGGGAGTGGTGTGATGATGAAAGATAACTATTGATCATGTTCAAATCATAGAATCGATTTCGCGTTAACCTAGAATAAGAACAAACAAATGAGGATCGACAAATAACCAAATTCTCTACATAGAACCTATCTCATAATGTCATTCAAAATCCTCCAGGATGTTGGCCCATGATGGTAGGGGAGAATTAAGGCCTAGAATCCATAATATTAGGAGGTCCCTTCCGATGTGAAAGATAATAAAAATCCTAATGAAGGAATGTATGAAGCATGAACATTACCCATGAAGTTTAAGAATCATGTTGGATGAGAACAAGGATTGGTAATCTCAAAGGAAGTACATGGAATAGTTATTATAAACCTGAAAAGAATGAGGATCGAAGAATTCTACACCACACCATGTACTTTTAGGAGAACCCAGGCCAGAAGTGGCTGGGGGAGGAAAAATTGGTTGCAACTGGACCTCAGACAGGAAGCATGGGCATCACTACGTATCCCATAAGGATAGGAATCAATCCACACATAGTTTTGTTGGTGGTATAGCTAGTGGCCAATAAAAAAAGAGAGGAATATCATAATTATTATGAATTTTAATGTTGTGCAAACATATACTAAAATAATCTTAGTTTAATGTCATAGAGCATGGACCATAAGGTGCCTAGTTTAATGTCATGTGCATGGGATATGCCTGTGCATTTTATCATCATAGATTATGGATGAAAAATGGAGAACTCTTGAGAGTGGTATGTGGCGTGGTTACTGCAAACCACACATGAATGGGGACATAAGTCCACACCACACCACATACTTACAAGTAAAATCAGGTTGAAATGGCACAAGAGGGCTCACAGTGGTGCAGATGGACCACAGAAAAAAGTTTGGGCATCACTACGTATCCCATAAAGATGGTAATCAATCCACATATAGTTATTGAAGGTGGTATGACAAGAGGCCAATACCAAAAAGGGTAAAAGTCTTCTCGAGTGAAGACCTCATATGGCTGGGTAATTTATCATTACATATCATGGATGTAGAATATGTAGTTTAGCATTGTATGATAAGGAAATAAGGGATGTTAGTTTATGGTAATAGAACTATGACCAAAATGAGGAGATTCTAGAAGTAAAAATATATGATGCGGTTTCATAAAGAAACCCAGTGGGGATAGGGACAAGGTAGTTTGTGTCGTATTAAAAATTTCTAAGAGAACACACATAGTTTAAATTCATGATGCTTGGACCAGGGGACCGGAGCTCCTAGTTTAAGGTCATATAGTTTAGACCAAAATGAAGTGTGGCCCTTCCATGTAGGCACAAACCTTACTCAAATTCCTAAGACTGTTTGAGCCATGATTAGTGTGGGAAACAAGGGAGGATAATATCTTTACGGTGCATGGAATCACACGGTATGGGATGAAGGTGCATATCCAAGGGTGACCCCATGACACTAGTTTTTCCTCTTAATGTATAAAGGTGAGCAGAGGGATAACACCAAGGGTGTTGAAATTCCACTTAAACAAGATGGAGGGGAAAGGTATGTGAATCAAAAGACCAATATTTATGGAATTATTGGGGTGGAATAACGATGGAGGATAACTTTTGACCATGTTCGAAACATAGCATCCATATCATGTGACCTGAAATGGGAAAAACAAAATAGGGTCCACCACTGACCAAATTCGCTACATGGAACCTGTCTTATAATGTCATTCAAAATGATTGGTGATTTTGGTGAAAAGTGGTAAGCGATCCATAAGGCTAGACATGTATACCATTCAAGTGTCCTTTTGGATGTTAAATATGATTGAAACCCAAATAAAGGGAGACATAAAGTATAGAAATGAATGAAATAATGTCCATGAAGAATCCAACATTTTAATTCAAAAACTATATTTTATATGATCACGTTGGTGAGGCATAATAGAGGTCGATAATTCTAATTAAGAAGGGGATAAATTGGTTGATGAACTTGGGGATGGACCTGAAGAAGAAATGTTCGGGTGTTTCTGTGTATCCCATGAGGATGGGAATCAAGCTAGACATAGTTCCTAAAAATGGCATGGTTGGATACCAATGACAGGGGAAATAATGTTGTGATGGTCTCACCCATGCACTGAAAAGTGGCATTTGATGGATCTTGTTTCTTCTTTAGTGTGGGTGTGTTTTTTGGGAGCAGAAAACCTAGGATGGATAATCTGTGTGTTGTCTCAAGAATTAATCCATATATAGGCCTTGAAAAATATCATGGTGTATGACTGATGCCAAACATGATGTCTCCTTAAGCGAGGAAAACAAAATGAGTTGATGTTTTTCATCATGTAGTTAAGACGGTAGTGTCTCAGTTTAAAGTCATATGATAGGACCAACCCATTCACTTTAACGTTGTGCAGCAAGGACACAATAGTTTAAAGACATGTGGGATAAAGCAGTATAGTTTAAAGTCTTATGGTTTGGATGCATACAGAAGAATGAGGTTCTAATGGGAATGCACATGGTGTGATAACGCATACTCAATGTGAATGAGGACAAAATTTCACACCACACCACGTGCAATCTCAAAGAGGGGGGACCTCAGGCCAAGGGGCTAGAAAAGATCGAGGGGCCTGGGGCTTGACTTGGTGATGAAATGTTTGTGATTTCCTATGTATCTCATAAGGATGAGAATCAGGCCACACATATCTCTTAACTGATGTGCAGTTTAACATCATGTGGTAAGGATGGGGAATGGAGAGCTCTCAGGAGAGGTGCATGGGGTGATTATTGAAGACCCGACGTGAATGAAGACATAAGTCCACACCACACCACATAATCCTAGGAGAACATAAGCCAAGAGGCCAATAAAATGATAAGGGTTCCAAAAACCGGGGCTAAACCTAAAGAAAAAATGTTCGGGAGTTCTTACATATCGCATTAGTATAGGAATCAAGCCACATGTAGTTATTGAAATACTGTGCGGTTTAACATCATGTGGTAAGGATGAGGGGAAAGAGGTATCTCAAAGAGTAATGTGTATGGAATGGAAAAATAAATCGATGTGAATGAGGACATAAGTCCACATACACCACACCATTCATAATTCTAGGAGAGAACTCAGGCCAAGGGTATGAGAGAAATAATAAATGAACCTGGGATGGACCTGAAGACCAAATGTTCTGACATTCCTACGTATCCCATAAAGATTAAAATCAATCCAAATTTTTTTCTTGAAATACCATGTGGTTTAATGTCGTGTAGTAAGGATGCAAAGAAAATTTGATGCTCTAGAAGGAGGGTCGCATGGTGCATCTGTTGCAAACCTGACGTAAATGAGAACATAAGTCCACACTATTCCATGCTCTCATAGGATACATTGGTTGATACACTAGAAATAAGGAAGAATCTACGATACTTGGGGATGAACCCAAAGTTGAAATGCTCGGGCGTTCCTATGTATCCCCTAAGAATAAGAATCAAGCCACATGTAGTTTTGAAAATGTCATTCACCTTAACTTCATGCGGTAAGGATGCAAAGAATAGGGGATGGAGAGCTCTTGAGGGAGGTACATCGCGTGGTTATTAAAAATCCAATGATAGTGGAGATTAAATAAGTCCACACCACACCATATGAAACCCTCGAAGAAAACTAAACCATAGGGAGGAGATATTTGTTGGGATTGATTCTAAGATAAAATGTTTTGGCATTCCTACGTAACCCATGAGGCTGGGAATCAATCCATATATAGTTCTAAAAATGTCATGCAGTTTAACATCCTGTGACAAGGATGTGGTAGATCTTAGTTTTTGGACATAGAGATCAGACTGTAGATACCCAATTTAATGTCATGTGTGTGGGACAGAAGGGCCGAAAAAGGTGAATCATTGGGATTGTCATTTGGGAGACCATCAGGATGAAAAAAATGATTAGGAATAACTAATGACCATGCTCACAACATAGTATCTATCTCATGTGACCTAGAATAGGAACAAATAATTGAGCATCAACCACTGACCATATTAGAAATGTGGGACTTGTGTCAAATTTTCATTCAATATACTCAAAGATGTTGGCCCCAAATGGTAGGTGAGCCAAGGTGGAATGGGACCAAGCTGTTGGGGGTCCTTTCAGATGTAAAAGATAATGGAGATAATAGTAAAGGGACATGCACAACATGATGGTACCCATGAAATTTAACATCATACCATAATGATGAGGGAGATCTTAGTTTAAGATCATAGAGATTGTAAGATGAGGTGTATTCACTTTTCACAGTTTATCATCATGTGGGATGAAAGGGATCTTACTTTAGGGTTGTAGAGATCAAACCATTTACAGTTTAACATTTTTCAGGATGAGGATGAGTATTTTAACATCTTCCATGATGGAGACTCCCTCACACGAAGTACTGCATGAGGAATTTGTAATTGGTGGGAGGAGTAAAATGCTCACCCGCCATAGTGACTAGAGTGTAATCACCATTTAGGTAAACTGTGTGAATGACATAAGGTTCCTCCCATTTAGGCTCCATATTCAGTGGCTTCCTGATGGGTATCATTGGCATTCTCAGGGCCAACACTGAGTAACCTTATAAGAAAGATAAGAGGAAAACTTTCTTATTTAAATCCCTGGATATCTTGTTCTGATTCTTCTCTATATTGTGCAAGGAACAAAGTCTGTTCTCTTCAAGTGATTATAGTTTATCCATACATATTTTGGCTACTTTTTCCAATGCCTTATAATCATAGATGGATGTGTGTAGGGAGGGTAACTGAATATTGATGGGAAGAACCTCCTCTGTTCTGTACACCATTGAATATAAAGTCACTTGGATATAATTATGAGTCATCATCCGGTAAGCCCATAGAGAATTGGGGAGTTTGTTCGGCTAACTCTTATTGTTCTGAACAACCATATTTTTAAAGATGTTAGAGAGGGTTTTTTTGAATGCCCCAATCTACCCATTTTCTTGCGCATGAGAGAAAGTGGTAAGATTAAAATGGATTTTGTACTGTGCGTATAATTTCTATAGCTTGGCTACATGAATGTTGGTGATGTTATTAGTGAAAAATGCATTAGGAACCACAAATCGGTGGATGATACTAGAGCTCACGAACTCAACAATAGGATGATCTTTGACTTCTTAGATATGAATTTCCATGTCCCACTTAGAAAAGAAATTTGTAGTGGTTAGGATGAACCTACACTAGAAATCTATTACTAGTGGATATAGTCTGATGACATTGAGTCCTTATACTGCTGTAGGGTCCTAAAAATTCCACCATGGGAAGAACCCCCCCCCCCCCCAACTGATTTGAAGAAGGAATCAAGTACTCCTACAAGTATAAAAATGTGGATAGACTCAAATCGAGTTGAAATCATCAGAAGAAACATGAAGGAATTAATGTTTTCAAGGCATTTCAAGAGGCATGTGTACCATCACTTGGAAAGGTATGTGGACCATCTAGATCATGAACCACCAGGTATGAAAAACAATCCGTAAACCGCTGGATCATGGAGCAATGGCCAGCGAACAACGCAGACCGCAAACTGAGTCTCCAGCAAACTCATACACGTGAATTCAATCTGCATACCAAACTGTAAACTCATCAGTTCAGAGACAAAGAGAACCATAAGGGTTCCATGAACCATGATTGCGAACTAAATACCTCATGAACATGAGCTGACCCAGTCTTTTGTGGTTCAATATATCTTCATGGACCTCGAAAAATGGTGTTGTGGGCCTAATAGATACAAGTTTTACGATGCTCTATAAAATTGTGTGCAGTAGAAAGAATCACCGACAGATTTATGCACAATGAAATATTGAGGGAGACTTAGAGGTATGGAAAAATAGTTTGAAGAAAACTCCAGCTTCAGTCTTGATTCATCGGCGAATCCTGAATTTCTATCTAAACCCTCTGCAGGTACAGCCGACCGCGAACCATAAAATAGGGGAGTTGAATAATAATAATAGAACCAAAAAGCTAATTGGTGAACCATGAATCATATACTTCTCATGGATAAACTCCCTACGAATGATGATCCTCCAAACCCTCCTTCAAGATGGTTCTTCTCATAGCGTTCCACTACACGGACTGAACCCGGTGTTGCATACTGCATCAGTAAGTAGATGGAACCCAAAGTGGTGTGATGGGACACGTAACACTATGGTACATGGTTATATATACCCATTACCATGTACAACATTGATATGAAGATGACTACTATGATCGCATACCACTTTGGTATGTAGATCTTCTCTCATCCTAGATAAGAAACCAGTATGTGGAATGGGGTATTTTTGGGTATTGTTTTCTCTAGTTCCAACCTCACCCCTCCATTACCATCTAGTCCTATGTGGTCCCTCCACTAACCAGTCCTATGGCATCATGCCAAAGCCTCCTCCAAATCCACTGAACTCGTATGATCAAACCATCGGGTGCACCAGCACACCCCTTTGAGTCTACATACCCATGGTAATCAGAGTCGTGATGTCTCTCCCCATAATGGTTCAGGCTTTGAGAATTCATGTGGGTCTAAATTCCCATGGTAACCCAGAGTCCAACCATGGGATGCCAACGTGAACCTCCCATTTTAGGGATTAAGGGTGATCACTTGATTTTCCATTCAATGAGGAATAGTGATCAATCGAAGGGGTTTTGTTTGCTCCCCCCCTTTGATGAGGGAAAAAATCCTCCCCTTCCCGGGACGTGCTTTGGATCTCTCCCACTAAGGTAAGTCCCAAATATTCTAAGTTAGAGATGTGTGACCCTCAATGTCATTTCACATTGAAGGTTTCATTGCATCGCGCCCTCACCCATGGTCCCCCATCCTCTTTTGTCACGGGATCTCCCTCTCCCACCAACAGGGGAGGAGGCATCTGAAATGTTGAATATTTCACATCCTCTTGTTTATCACACTGATCATGACTCACCTGGGCTTAGAGGTTTGTGAGGATTACAACATCCAATTGAATCTAAACTAATAGAACTACAATTCTTGACTAAATCAGGATAAGTAGGATGCCTACCAGAAGTCCTGAGATAAAAAGGGTGCCCACCGATAAAGGGTCCACCCAACCATGCCCCCTCAAATGGGAAACTCCCATGCGTAATCCCCACACCATCTTAACTATGAGAAATATTATTCTTGAACAAATCAGGATACATAGGACTCCTACTAGAAGGCCCGAGCTCAATAGGGTGCCCATCCATAAAGGTTCCACCCAATCATGTCTCATCAAATGGGAAGCTCACATGCATAATCCCCACACCATCTGAACTATGTGGGATCTGATTCATATCTCGAGGATACATAGGAATCCCTTATTATGGTCTTGATCCCAACATCAATTCACCCCCCTAGATGAAGATAAACTCCAAAGAACCTTATTAGATGGATCAAGTCGGCATCACCTCTGTAGAATCAAACATATTCATGCTTATGAGGATCATGTCAACCAAGGGTGGCCCATGGAAACACTCTTCGGGAATGATCCAAGGATTATAGAACATATGAAAATGAGTTAAATCTATAAGAGAGTCCCTAAACAACAAAAAATCCTCCCCTAGAAGGTTGTGGTGAACCTGACCTCCCATTCTCTCGACCAGTGGAGTCCTTAAGTGTCGTTGGCCAAATCATCAGCCAAAGAGCACATGCCTTTGGAAAGCAGGTACATGAATCATGGATACCATGGCCGTTGGGAATTCTTGTCTCCAAGAATAAACCCATTAGAGACCATCTGAGAAATTTATATCTGAGAAGGACTAATTTCACATGTGCTTGACCCCCACGCAATCGCCCACTTGTACTAACAGTTCCCGCAGGGTTAATCCAACCTTCTTTAAAGGATAATGACGTCGAATGGGTCAAAACAAAAGGAATGGTGAATTCTATGAGAACCCATCTCTATAGAAAAAGGGACAGGCGATTATTCTCATCATACCATTTCTACACCACCCAGAAATGTGCCACCACAGAGGCAGAATAAAAATGGTGTACCCAACGTGAATCCTTAACCAAGGTGGTGGTTCTACACCAATGATAAAAGAAAAATGGATACTACACATCAGACCATTTGTTTCACCCCGGTATGCAGAAATGCACCACCTCAGAGGTGGAACAATAATGGTGAACCTGACGTGAATCCTTAACCAATGTGGTGGTCTTACCCCAATCAAGCCCTTTTGCCCCATAGTAAAAGAAAAGTGGAAGGGGAGAAGCCGAATCTCCAAATATGAATATGTTTAAAAGAATAATACATTGACAAGTTTTTTGTTCTGTATGTCATATATGTATATTAGAGGTTCCTACAGAGCAACATTAGATCCAAATGATCTCCCAATGACCCATGTAGACACTCACATCAGCGATCCCACAGGCGGCTGGGGCCCCAACGAAGAGCAGGACCCCCTCGCCTACCTAGCATATTCAACGCTGGGTATCCAACACACTAATCAAAGAGTACCACTAAAATGGTACTCTCCCCATGTTGGAGGTCGTGAGAAAAGCCATGTATTCTGCAAAGATCCACCAGCCACCTCTTCAGCCACTATCGGCACCCCAGCACCAGGCGGCCCCGATGTTCATCTCATACCATTTCAGGATATAGTCCTCAAAATGTGACAACGAGTACCTCCCTTATCATAGGGAGGTAGATGATGATGATGCAGACAACTTCATCTTAACTTTATGGGGGTCCTACTCATGGGCCCCTACCAGAGAGTGTCGTCGCTGATACCAGACGACCAGGCCTCCTCCCACTGAAGAGTACCTTATGCCAAATGAACCTTCCAAAGTCCAGGAGACCTAGGCCCCTCAAGCTTCCCACCAAGGGAGGAAAATATATAATTAGGAACACTCAATCACCCTGGTTCCTGAGGAGCAGATCTTCCATACTAACATGGTAGTATTCAATGGGTAGACATACAACTCCGCCCTCTACACTCAATCCCACCATAGAAATAATGTGGCACAATACAAGCACATGCACGTTCCTGCAATTTATCATCGGTCCCACCATGTAGACAGAGCATCAAACTACATGCAGATGAAGATATCTGCCAATGCACAACTAGCCCGCTATTCAAATATGGTGGCACACATCTCCATGCAAGCACAAACACCTACTGATGCATTTTAATCTTGACATCTAAATAGGGTATCAACAGGATATTCCCAGGAAAAAATACCTGCTGATTCCTATCAAGCCCTCCATCCAAATAGGATGACAACCAAATATGACCGGATTCAAATTCTTGTGGATTCATACAAATTCAGTGAGACAAATACAGTAGAAACGAGTAGATGAAAATCCCCACTCTTGAATATGAATTCCACAAATCAAACACAGTGGAAACTGGAGAAGACAATCGGTGACATACTCATTCCTCTATACCGGCATAAGATAACGGCCAGTATCTACTGGTAACTCATGGAGGACAAGAGTAGGCACCAACTCCTACTCTGACATCAAAATGGGACTTCATACTTTTTCCATCCAAATATGTATCTTAGTATATCATGGAAATGATGGAAGATCAGACATCGATTACATACCATATCATTCAAACATGCCAAGATATCATTGCATCGGCGGCAAAGGGGAGAAATTAGTCACATGACGCAGTTTCCTCGAATAGAATGACTCACTCGCAAGAAAAGTTAGTCACTCTGGAGAATTTATGAATCCATGCTCCAGTCCAACATGGTAGATGGAAATATACTTTGATATATGGACAACTAGATCAAGAAAAAATACTCATTCTAATTGGGAGGTGTCGGTCCAACGTGGTGGCTTCTCCAGGGCAGGCATATATCCCCACGAAAACTCAAGATTCCAATCGGCATATCTCGATGAAATATTGATACCCAAAAATATTAGGACTCATATATGAAGGCCATTACCAATATCATATAGCCCCAGTTACCCTCAAGCGAGTGCTCAAAGATAAAATTCTCCAAAGACCACCAAAAAATGAAGGGAACATACATGATCCTGCTCTACTGGAAGCTGGGGTCCTTAACGCCCTAAAACATATGTTGACACGGTCTCAATATCATGTCATTCCTTTACTAAATTATGGAAGTGGCAGTAGCAGTTGTGAAGGTCCTCCCTGCAATATCTCCACCAGATGATCTGAAGGCCCTCTATAGAGCACCCATAGGGGCTTACTCCATGGGTCAAGAATGATTGATCCTGAGAGCCTATCTACTGATGTGCATTGGGGTTCCATCTCATCAACCTAGAGATAAAACAATAATAAGGTCATCCCCTTACTATCATCCTCCCTGATGGTCCTCCCTAGGGTATACGTTGTAGATAAGCTTCTCCTTGTAGTCGTACATCAAGTAATGATGGTAGTCCTCACCATGATGATAGTTATTGCGAAGGCCCTCCCTGTAATGATAGTTACTATGAAGGTCATCCCCATTGTGATACTAAGAAACAAAAAGGTCCTCTCCTCATATCAGTACATCCTGAAGTCCCTCCCCAGGATGTACACTACAGAAATTCTCCCTACAGCCAGGTATCAAGTCATGATGGTAGTCCTCACCATGATGATGGTCATTGCGAAGGCCCTCCCTACAATGATGATTGATGTGAAGGTCCTTCCCTCAATTACATCAAGAAGAAAGAAGTTCCTCCCCTTGAAATAGCCTACCCTGAAGGTCCTCCCCAAGGTGTACACCATAAAGAAAATTCCCACGGTTGGGAATCAAGTTGCAATAGTAGGCCTTGCTATTGTAGGACCACGTGCGAAACTCCTACCCACAACCAAAATTCATGCTGGAAAAAAGGTCCTCCCCTTTCCAGAACAAATGTGAGAAATCCCTCTTATGTTGAGGCACTTAGAAAGAAGTCAGACACATCAGGAACTCCATCTATAATGAGTGATACTCTTTCTTAACCAGAGGATGACCTGCGTACATGCTCATCCTCTAAGCCTCCCCTGCGCCATCCAAAAATCAATAAGTCTCCCATTATCCCAGTTTCTTGGAACAAAATAATTAAGAAGCAGTCGAGATTGGCATATAAAGTAGAGGATCCTCCATTAGAACAATAGTAGGATATGTTTCTTTTGAGAAGAAAACTAGATAGGGATAATATACGAGTGATGTATTGGCCCACAGATACTTCTCACTTCTATATACCATGTGAGTTGTTTCGGGAATGCACGCATGAAATTTTCCTTAACATATAGAAGAACCTTCGTCAGCTGAAAGAAAAATTCATACCCTATGAAGGGTATGTAGACCATGTTAACACGTTAGGGGAGCTTCACCATCTCATCGACTAGGAAGCCCTCCCATCTGCACGATAGCCACAATCAGAAAGGAGAGTGAAAAACATTGAAATGGCTTTCCTCCATGCACTGCATAAATTGTGTTGCTTCATTGGAAATTCCCCAACTAGAGTTCACATTCGGGGGTGGGGAGAACATGGAGATATACACTTCACCCCACGTTCCATCCATTAGACCCCATTGTAAATGACATCCTACAATTTCATCATCCATAGGCAACAATCAAGTGAAAATATTGGTCAGAAAATATGGCACACTCAACGAAAACTATCCCAGAGTAAGTATCGAAAGTGTTAGGGCCGAAGAGATCAACCCATCAAAAAGCTTCGGTGCCAGGAAACCAGGAACATCCAATAGGCTTCCTACCTAAGGGAATCCAACCATAAAGTAGCTCTCATATCTTCAAAAGACCATATAATTAATGTCGGCCCAATTCCATACTCAGCTTACACCAGTGAAAGAGTACGTGAAATTGAAAATGTTTAAATTGCGGTGGTTGCCGCCACAATACAGTAAAACCCCCAACCCACAATGCTGGGGGAATTTTAAATAAAAATTCCCCCATAAGACCAAAAAAATACAATCCATAATGAATCAATGGAAAAACGGGAACAACCCCAACCCCGAGGGCTAGGGGAATTTTTACCTCAAATCCCTGCACAATGGACGTATGTCTTCCACCATTTAGGAAGAACAATGGACAAAGGAGTTACCCATTCCACCCCTTCTTATGTCTTGCACCCTCCGAGACAAATACGTGTTATGAGGTTAGACCAGGGCTCCATTTGAGTCAATATTTCCAAGAAACCCAAAGAATACCACAAAATGGAAGGAGAAATCCCAATAAAGGGCGCAGGAAGCCTTTCTACCATTCGGCACGGGGAACACCACCCCCAATGTGATATGCCTTAGTGAACATGGTAAAAGCTAACCCCAAAGATCACACAAGAAATGACGTGGGGGTAGAGGATTAAAATTAATATGGTTCCCTCCCATAGGAATCCCACACCGAGCCTGATGGTGTGCATACTCGGAATTAGAGAGCGGTCCTAAATTTGGCTTCCCCTTCAGCTAATCCGTCAATACCTCCCCTGCAAAACTCCAACAAGGAGAAAAATAAATCCAAGGTCGTTTATGACCCGCCTCCCCCTCCCCCTGAGAATGTGTCCCTCACTCTTTAGGAAATGTTTTTCAAGAAGGGGGAAGAAATTAAAGATCTCAGGTGAATTAATACCGAGTTATGTCGGGGGAGCTGCCTCACCGGATGTGTTCCCCCTGCGGAACGTCAATAGGTGACCCTAGAAAAGGTTCCCATACCATAGAAACTTATCTTGGTGAATGAATCCAAGCTCAGAGGACCATTTAACCAGGATCCTAAAGTACATCAAGACTTCTCCCCATTGAGAATACAACCAGAATATATTCAGGTAAGCCCACAAATGATACATACGGCTGGGTATCAACCCCAAATTCCAGTAGCACCAGCACACCCAGTCTTAGCCACTGTTGCACCAACTCAAGATCAAGACCAATAGGATATAAATCAAGGGAACTTAAACAATGTATAGAAACTAATAGCTTGATTAGAATCATTGGAGGGGAAGCACCCTCCGATATAACTAGAGTGAAAACCCTACCCCGAGTGGGTGAGTAATGTTCCGCCACCACCAAACTTTGGAAACCCCATATTCCTAGTATTCAATGGTTTGGGAGACCCAGAACAACATTTAATGAATTATTACTCTTATTGTGACCCCATGATGGGAACTCCATAGTTGAAAGAAGCAGTAAAACTTAGGTTCTTCGTACAAACCCTACAGGTCTCGAACTTCGTGTGGTATACTAGCCTTCTAGACAATTCAATTATAGGCTAGGAGGACCTCTGGTGATAGTTTCTCTTCTAGTTCATTTCAATGTTGCCTAAGATGATGGTCAGTGACCTCATGAACTAAAAACTATGAGACAACAAAAGAGTCTCAGACTTCATTTCTAGATGGAAATTCCTGACATATTCCTTGAACCTATCACTCCCCTAGGATGAGATCCTCTCCATGTGAATCGATAAACTTCGAGATGAATTGAGAACATCGGTCATCCCAGTAAAGTAAACAAATGTGTTTAGAGACTTCTTAGCCATTCCTCAAAAGATAGAAGACTCCTCGTAGTAGACCAATCTTAAGTCCCAAGTGTCCCCATCATCCCCAGGGAAAATAATGGGAAAAGATGAAGTGTCTTTTGTCATGCTTAAGCCACCCCTGACACCAGCTCTAGTTGCGAGGCCCCCACAGAACCATGCAGGACCACCTGGATGCCAAAAACCACCTCCACCTTGACAAGACGAGTGAAGGGGTGCTAAAAGAAATCAGTTTGAAGAAAGAAGAAATAAATTTTACTCATTGAAAGATGACCAAGTCCGCTGCTATTTCATAGCCACTAGGAATTTCAATTTACTTCAGCTACCAGAGCCAATGCAAGCTGATGAAGTGGGTATAGACGACCATAAAAATTATTGTCCCTATCACCAAATACTAGGACACACTATCCAGGAGTTCGTCATTTTCTAGGATCTCTGGAAAATGATGGTGGATTCTAAGTAAGTTAGGTTAGGCCCACTGCCAACACCAATGGCGTGTGTTTCCACCTCGAACTCAAGAGAGGAAGAGGAGTAGAAAACAGTCACCAGTAAGAAGGAGAAAAAGTTATACAATTGGATGACCCATAAGACCATCAACTGAGTCCAAGGCATCCTCCAGGTGAAGTTTAAACAACCAACTATTCCCCTATAAGATCCCAATAAAACAAATCCATCCTTCTCGACCCTACGGTCCTCTGAAGGCCAGAAGGGCCAAAAACAAGAGCAAGAAGATGAGATGAGCCCAACACCGAAGTAAGTGTTCACACTTTCAAACTTCATGCTAATAGACCTGGTTCAATGGGCACCGCCCAGCCTAATAGTTCCACAGGAACCATCCCACCAAATGACACCTTGAGAAGGAGACAGTTAGATAGAAACAGTGTCGAACCAAGAACTGATCTTTGGTTCCATTAATGTCATTCACTTGATGGACCCCTTCTCTGATGAAGACTATGGCCACAAACCCAAATTCCTCGTTCCCAACTAGAGATTTTGAGGAAGAGGCTGTAGAGGCCACTTGTTTCATGGAAGTCATAATCATGGAAGGATTCAAATCCTCAGTGATTCCACAAGTCAAACCGTTAACATCGCAGAAACTCACGGAAGGACCCTCCAATAGACACAACAAAAACCAGAATGCTCCTCTGAACCCATTGGAAGAAATCCAATCCCAATTTTCTTAGAATATCCATCTGGGGAAGAACAAATACCAAATTTCCCAAGGTATACAGGTGGAACAGTTCGTCCAAACCCGGAAAAGGCCACAGTGCAACCGGCCCCGGTCATAGAAGTCAAACCATCTACGTACAAAGCTTAACCCCCTAAAGTGTTCATGGAAGATAAACCCTGAGAGAAGGAAGCACTGACCTTTAGATAATAATTATGATATTCTAAAGAATAATAATTCACTACTATCAAAGTTGTCAATCCAGGATGCATTGAGCCTATCCGCATATCTTAGAGATGCAATCATTGAATCCTTTCTAAGCCCCCAAGAGTTTGAGGATGAAGTAAAAACAGCCAAAGTTTATTGGATAGAGACCAGTCCCATATAATGACATGTCTTCATATCCTTCATAGATAGGGATGAAGATTCTATTATATAGGAGAACATTAAACCCCTATATGTTTCCAAAAAGATAAATGGAATTATTGTTCGGAGTATCTTCATAAACAATGGCTCTGGAGTTAACCTCCTACCACTGTGAACACTTCATCGGCTAGGATGTGATAAAGAAAGCTTGACACCCTTCCCCACAACTCTGTTGGGATATGAAAAAATCAAGAAGAAACTGTTCGGAAAAATCAATCTTAAATCATGGATCGGAGATCTTGTGTCTGATTCCAAGTTCCTGGTAGTGTGGAAAAAGTACAAACTTCAATTTCTTATTAGGGAGGCCTTGGATACATAAACACACTACATTTCTATCATCATACCATTAGTGCATAAAATATTGAGAAAATGGAAAAATGGGACGGTTCATGCTGATAAATCCTTTTTTGAGTCTAGTGAGTCACATTATATTGATGTGGGATTCTATGAATCGGAAGAAAAACATATTTTGACTATAAATATTGATTGGTTCCATGACCTGATGGATTGGAAATAGCTCATACCAACCCCCTATATCAGCTTAGGTAAGAGTATGTACTACCCATCAACCAAGTTGAATGAATAAGTGAAAGTCGGGATATAGACACAATAGTCTGCATGATCTCTGCCATGACCATCAAGCCTAAAGATGTGGAAGGGTGGGATGACTCCCACAATGCTATGGAATACCCTATCAAAGATGTTCATGGCCCGTCCTCATTACATCAAAATACCCTTTCCTCATAGACTAAGGAAAAAAGACGATTTCTCTCCCAACATCGGAGAGTCCATCTCAAAAATCCTCTCCCCATCAGAATAGTAAGAAGATGAAGATGATGAAGAAAAAGAAATAGAGGAAGAAAACCTCAAAGATTCCCCTCCTACATTAAAATATGGTGTCTCCACCATAATCTTTTAACTTAAGAAGATAAATCTAGGCACCATAAATGACCCACGACCCACTTTGATCAGTATGGTCATGACTTTCAAGGAGAAAGAGGCATATACCACCTTCCTAAAGAATAATTGAGATGTGTTTTCCTGAAATTACATGGAAATGCTAGGTCTCAATCCTGAGGATACCACCCATCATTTGGGATTACCAGAAGATCACAGGGGCTATAAGAAGGCAGCCTAAAGGACCCATCTGATGAATGGTTCCAAAATATAGACTGAATTTGACAAACTGAAAAAATACAACTTCATACAGGAGGTATAATATTATATTTGGTTGGAAAACATAATCCATGTCTAAAAGAAGAATGGACATATTAGAATTTGCATTAACTTCAGGGGCCTTAATCGATATTTCCCAAAAGATGATTTCCCAATCTCGATCATAGAATTGTTGATCGATGCAACAGTCAGATATAAGGACCTCTATTTCATGGATGGATATTCTAGATACAATAAAATCTAAATGGCCTGAGGTGATGAAGAAGCTACTTATTTTAAGGTCCCTTAGGGGGTGTTATGTTATAAAGTGATTCCATTGGGTCTAAAGAATGTCGGTACCACATATCAGTGTTCCATGCACCACATCATCAATCCCTTCTTGGGATAATTCATCGATTGTTATGTTAATGATCTGGTGGTTAAATCAAAATAGTGCTCAAAACACTAGGCTGATCTTGAAACTGTCTTCAACAAATTGTGATAGTATAGTTTAAACATGAATACCCTGGAGTTCCCCTTTGGCGTTACCTCGGGATAATTCATCAGCTTTGTTTTATGCCATCGTGGCATCGAAGTCAACCCTGAGAAGACAAAAATAATAATTGGCATTTCCTCACCTCACAACCTCACCGAGTTGAGAGGTATCCAAGGGAAACTTACCTATATTTGGTGCTTCAGAGCCAACCTAATAGGTAAATGTTTACCTTTCACCAGGCTCATGAAGAAAGGAGTTACATATGAGATGGATAATGATTTTCAAGAAGCGTTCAACAATCTCAAATGATATCTCCTAATCCCACTGGTGATGATGTCACCAGATGAAGGGAGACCACTCATTTTGAATGTAATCGCCCTGGAATAGTCATTAGGCACTTTCTTCACACAGAAAAATGATTTCATCACTGAGAACAGCTTGTACTTCCTCAGCCGAATAATGATCGATAATGAAACATGGTATTCGAAAATTGAAAATAACTGCCTAGTAATAATATTCGTGGGTCAGAAGCTCAGGAATTGCATACAGCACCATGAGTTCCAACTGGTCTCTCGTTGCAACCCACTCAAATATATCCTCAATCATCCCATGCTATATGGTCACCTATCATGAGGGCTGGTCATTCTACAATAGTTTTACATACGGTAAGTTCCCCAGAAGTCCATAAATGTCTTGGCATTAGCATAATTTCTGGCTGAGCACCCCTCGAAAGAAACGACACCGCTAGATGTCGAAATTCTAGATGAAGAAGTTTTTTCCATACAGGAGGACCCCCGGACTTGGGAAATGTACTTTTTTGGTGCTTCCTAAAGACTGATAGGGAAGAGGATGGAGGATCCCAAACTCAACAATGTGGGGTTGGTAGTTATACTCGTATCTCATAAAAAGTCCATCTTTCCTTACTCTTTCCTACTTTTGGAAGGGTGTACAAAAAATGAAGTGGGGTATCAGACCCTCCTTGCTAGCCTAGAACTGGCACTTCAGGTAAAATCCAAACACCTAAAAATAAAGGGTGATTTGGAGACAGTCATCAAACAGGTCAATGATGACTATGCCACTAAGAAATAAGTATTGGTCCCCTTGATGAACCATGTTCAAGGACTGGTGGCATAATTCCGATCAGAACCCATTTTGACTTATATCCCCCGATCACAAAATTCCCAAGTCGATGCTTTAGAAATGCAGCCACCACCATGGCTGATCTAGACTGGGATAAAATGTTGATTATCATTTCCCACTTTTGGATGGTCTTTCCATTTATCTAGAGCGATACAGAGGAAATCTATGAAATTAGCCCCATCTATGAGCCTTATGGTCACATCACCAGTTAGATGACGTCCATTGAAAATTACCTTCAGAATGGGGAACTCCCACTAGATAAGGCTAGAACGGAGCAGGTCCGAAGATGGGCAGTCAATTTTCTCCAATTTAATGGGGTAATCCAAGAGAAGGTTCTCTACAAATGAATCTTTAACGGAGTCCTTCTCAGGTGCATTTATGGGGAAGAGACTATTTCCATCATGAAAGAAGTGCACACCTGATCTTGTGGAGAGCACCAGTCATCAACCAAGCTCTCTCACCAAATTCATAGGCTTGGGTATTACTGGACCACTATGATACAATATTGTGCCTTATTCACTAAGAAGTTCCATTCCTTCCAAGTTCATACTAATTTCACACAACCCCTCCTAGATTGACTTAATACAACTAAGTACTCTTGGAAATTTTGTGCCTGGGGGATGGATATTTGCGGGACCATATTTTCTCGCTACAGTAAGACAATTCAATTTCATACTCACGGTGACCGACTTCTGTTCCAAATGGGCCAAATCCATTACCCTTAAATAATTCATAGAGAAAAACATTATTATCTTTGTAAAGTTTAACATCATTACAATATTTGGTGTCCCACATAAAATTCTGGCAGAAAACACCACCAACTTCCACTCTGGTGAGTTGGACAAGTTATACAAGAAGTATGGAATTAAAGCCAATTGTTAATTCCACTACCACGCGGTGGCCAATAGGCAAATAGAGGCTTTCAAAAAGACTTTTTAAAACATACAAAAAAATATGGTTGATAAGGACATAAAATTGTTGCTAGAAAACCTTCTTCATGCTTTATAGGATTACTTGAACATGGCTAACACTGCCACCCAGGAAACCCCATACTCACTAGTATATGAGGAAGAAGGATTTTTTTTTATCAAAATCCAAGTTCCATCACAAAGTGTGGCCTTTTTGATCAACCAATAGATAATCAATCTCAAAGATAGTTTGATGAATTAATGTAGCTAGATGAGAAAATGCTTCACACTTTAAACCATTTAGAAATATAACAAAACTGGATTGCACGAGCCTTCAACAAAAATTTTTTCCTTCGATCTTTCCTCGAAGGAGAAATGGTGTTAGTCCTAAAAACCCCGATGATACTCAGGGAGAAGGCCCCAAAGCTTGAACCAAAGTGGGATGGACCATATGTCATACACAAGGTCTATTCCAATGGAGCATACACCCTGATATTAATGTACGTACATCTCATCACGTTCTAATCACATGGTAATAAATTGTATGGTCTCTCACAGAACTATGTGTGGCTTGATTCCTGCCCTTGCAGGATACATAGAGATGCCTCGATCCTTGATCTTGTCCTAGCCCCACCCCACCCCCCCCCCCCTAAAAAATGCCTCCTACATTCCCCCTATCTACCCATATTCATAAGGGAAACCCTTATCACTCCGTGTTTCTCACATTAAGTCTAACTCATGTGATCTTAGGATCAATGGTAGGTATTTTCTTATGAAATAAAACTATGGAGTAACATGATAGACCTGGAAACTGTGATGGATATAATGAAAATTCCCCTACCCCTAGACCAATCCAAATCGGTAAAGGGTACATAAAGAACTACGTACGGCTTGATTCCTTCCCTCGCAGGATATATAGTGATGCCTCGATCCTCGATCTGGGCCCATCCCCCCACCAACACCCCACAAAAAAAAACAAATTCCACCCATAAAATTCTCTACCTTCCCACACTTGAGAAGGAGACTCTACGACCACTCCTTGTTTCTCACATCGAGTATAGATCACGTGAGACTAGGATCATTGGTAAGGATTCTCTTACGCAAAAAATCATAGGGTAATATGGAAGGCATGGCACCCATATCAAGTGAAAAAAAATTCCCTCACATGTCCTCACACACGGACTGAGCGAAATCGGTACAGGGAACTTTCAGAACTACATGTGGCTTGATTACTTACCCTCTAAGATAAATAGTGATGTTCAAATTTGGAATCCTAGCCTAGAAATCATCATCATCATCAAAAAAGAAAATTCCCTGAAGTGTCCCTGCACATCGAGAAAACATTTGTAATGAACATTAAGAACTACGTGTGGCTTGATTCCTACCCACACAAGATATTTAGTGACATCCAGATTTGGAATCCAGGCCCAGCCACCATCAAAATTCCCCTTATCTCTTATACATAGGTCATAATTTTATGGGGATCCCATGAAAGGTCCAAATCGCATGACAATAAACTGAGAAATTCTTCGAGAGTTATGTGTGTCCCAGTCCTCGGTGTTATGAGATCCCGAAAATTACCATGACACATGATAACTCAAAAGATCCAGCTCTTCTCTCTACATATGAGTCAAATCTATGTGGAAGTTCCAATAGTTCATGTGTAATCACAATCTGAATGTTTCTCACATTCCTATGCACATCTTTACCGTTTTTCAAACTCCATACCCCAGGAAACCTTGGATCCCCATAATCATTCAAGGCCATCTGGGATGGAAGTCCAGTGTCCTGTGGACCCCTTTTTTGACTATGCACATCATTCTCTGGTGGCTCGGAATTCGTTTCCCATGAAAATGGCCATCAATCAAAGGAAAATTCGTCCCCAGGAGAGTCCTCTCCTATCTTAGTATGCCTAATGGATACCAATACCCATGTCACTCCTCCTGATTCAACCTTCCCTCGGGATTATAATTTAGACCATTTATCATCACTCATGTCTAAGGAACGTTGGGACATCCCGATTGTGATTAACTCAAAACTATTAAAGATCTTTATGACAGCATGATTATCCCCACTGCATGACTCTAAATTGCATAGTATCATGTACTCACTTCACGACACTAAACTACAAGGTGAAAATCATCATTTTTGTATGATGTTAAAACCCATAGGATTGGTTTAAGCCTAAAGTTCCCCCTAATGATGATTTCTCCATTTTTAGGAAATGGCTTGGAATCCTCATAATACCTTATTTCTCACACCGAGTATAGCTCACGTGATATTAGGGATCTTAGTGAGAGATAAACCGTGACATTATGGAAAAGTATCGCTAGAATTTGGTCCAAGTAGAATTACCCTAAAAGGAATGTCATGGTTCCCTCCCCTAAGAGGAACCCTATGTTCAGGAAATGTGACTCTAAATGACCAGGTACTCCAAAAGATGAAATGAATTCCTCACCCTACATATGAGTCGGATCTATGTAAGGTACACTTGATTCCATGAGAAAATTATAGCCCAAATGTCCCCAATATGTTTAGATAGACTCCTACCATACCCAAAACACTATGCCTTGAGTGATCTTGAATCCCCATAACCCTCCAAGGCCATCTGGGATGGAAGTATAGTGTTCAGTGGACACCTTTGTTTGACAATGCACATCATGCCTCAGTAGCTATGCATATGTTTCCAACAAAAATAGCTATCAATTAAAGGAAAATGTGTCCCCAGGAGAGTCCTCTTCTATCTCAGTATGCCCAATGTCTTCCAAGACTCATTCCATTCCTCCTGATTCAAGGCCCCTCAATGTCATGGTTTACATTTTCCTCCTTACACGCATCCTATATGTATCAGAACATATGGGCCCGATTCATCTCTAGTTTCTTTTAAGGTATCTAAAGGTACACCATCCATATGCGTGAAGTTGATTTTCATAAAAAATAAGGGTTCCCCCGCTCATTTCCATATTTTTCCAAAGAATCTCAGTTAAAATGCCCCTTTTGGATACTCAGGTGCACCCCTCGTCGAAGGTCACATACCATATTCAGAAAGTTCCCAATCTTTATAATATTCCATTGTAATCAGAGAATGAAAGGATAGTTTCCTACGAACACCTTTGATTGACTATGAACATCATTCCTTGGTGTCTCTGCATATGTTTCCGATAAAAATGGCCACCAATCAATGGAAAATTCGTCCCTAGGAGAGTCATTTCAAGCTTCTATATGCTCAAATGACATTCTTGTTTTATCATACCCCTAGATTTGGAAAACTCTTGGATAAGGGCTTACATGAATTATTCATTTCAAATTCCCCTCACATGGAAAAGACTTTTAATTGAAATGACCATTTACCAGCTCTCCCTCATGCAAGTAAGAAATGTGTAGGAATAATTCCCACTCAAATCTGATATGAATGTTCCTAATGTTTTCAGACAACACTACTCAGGCCAGCCACCCACTATGGCTCTCGACATCCAAATAAATTCAAAATATTGTAGATCTCATAATGCCATCAGAAATGGAAGGCTAGTGTCCTGATTACACATTTTATTGACTATACATATCATTCCCTAGTGTCTCTGCATATATTTCCCACAACAATGGCCACTATTCAAAGGAAAATTCATCCCCAAGAGAGTCATTTCCTACCTCTATATGCCTAAAATGTCTCTCGAGACTTATGTATTCCTACTTTTACAAATTTAGGGTCAATAAAAATACTTAATCCATGTTTAAAGTACATTAGAACATTCCCAGTTTAAGGTCCCGAATTGGGTCCCTTTCCCCATTATGTTTGGTCAATGTTGCTCGACCTAAAACACTAGTAATAAGATTGATTTGTAAGACTGTGAACTTCCAGTGAAAAAGATGCCATAATTTCCAAAGGGAAAATACATGGAAGGAACCTCTAGGTAAAATACAAGTATCAGTTCATTAAAAAAACATTGATCCATTAAAAAATGTGTGACTCTTGTTAGGACTAAAACCTGTAAAGGGCATCTTAATAAAAAACCAAGTTAAACTAGCTAAACCCGTACCAAGAAGGATTAGGAAAAAATTTGTGGAATAATAAAAATAATTGACATAAAAGTTCATGAGTTGTTCCATAAAACATCATAAATAGTAGAACTACGCTTGCTAAGTCCCACAACTCAAGCAAAAATTAGGGCACAATTCGATTATTACAATTCACTGGTTTCAAATCATGGTTTAAAATAATTCCTAGTTGAAATGATTTTAACACGATAGGAAAAGTTAAATTAGAATAATTCAAATTAAAATTAGGTTCATTGAAGTCAACAAAAATGGAGGAACATCTCCAATTCAGAGTCTCTTCATAGTAAAAAAAATAAAGAAGAAGAGTACATATCATGATTTGAGATGGGACTATAACAAGGCTCGGTTCTCCTTATCCAGAAGGATGGAAAATTATTTTCATGGGCCATAAATATTCTTCTTAAAAGAGGAAATTTCCTCCATTTTAGCCTTGATCATCAGATGCACCCGCTCCAGAATGATTTTAATGTTCTTCCCTTTCTTCTGGATGGCTTCATAATCAGCACGAGAGGAGTCCAATTGTTCCCTCAACCTTTACTTATGGTATTCTCACTCCTGTATATCCTCCACTTGATTTTCCACCAAATCACATTTCTTTACCTCTTTATCCTTGATATGAACAAATTCTTCTGAAAAATCTTGGAAGTTTTCCACCTGGTGAGGGGAAGAATTGAACTTGGCCAGGTTTTCCTTGCATAAGGCAAGGTCTTCTCGGGCAATGATGATTTGGTAAATAAGGAGGTTTAAGTGTTGATATTTAAAGTTTTTAGAACCCAGCTCAGTTAATAACCACTGAAAATTATCACCCTTTTCAGCAAAATTGGTCATGGGTGTCTCCACAACGAGAGCGCATATCTGGTGCCATGCCTCTCTCTACACCACCTAGTGCTTTTGCACAACACCAGCAAATTGATCCTCCACTTATTCCATGTGTCTATAAGTAGGAAGCATCATCATAAGAGTGGGAAGGGACCTAATATAGGTCACCCAAGATGGGAGACTCTCTCTTCCCTCAAATGGCCCAGCCACTGGATCCATATATGGAGGAATAACTGCGGTTTCCAGGATGATTGGTGATACTATACTAGTTCTGACCTCATTAAGGTCTTGGGAAGTATACGTAGGAGGGGAGAAGTATGAATCACTCCCCAATGAGATAGGTCATATCGATGAGGCCCCTCCAAGATTCTTTTAATGGCATACTCAGTGTCTTCTTACCACAAGGGCAGGAGAAGAAGGTGTGTCCATCGTGGCTGTGGTAGGGATGGAAGTAGAAGGCATAGTTGTTTCACTCTTCATGGTAAAAGGAATGTGCAGCATTGTCATTGGGGAAAGGACGGAGCTGGAAATGGTCAAGGGTTTCTGCACCCACCAAACTAGTTCCTTCATAATCTCGTTAGGGTAACAATCTATCCATAGTTGGGAATATTCCAATGACAGAAAGGTGGGACCCATTGTGTTAGTAATGATAATCTCCCTAGCATCACCTTCACACATCATCATAAGCCACAATTGGTAGATAACCACCAGATGAGATTCTCCCATTAATTAAACAACCAAAAACTGTGCAGTCTGTTGAAGTCATCCAAAATGCCTAGAAAATGGTAGGGGAGGTATGGCTCATATATAATTATTTGGTCTATATGAGCAGTGAGCGTCCTATCCCAAAGTTTGATGAGGTATGGGAATTCCTCCATGGATCCTCTCCTTTCACATCTCAATGACCAATGAGGGGTAGGATGCAGTGCAAACGAGAAACGAGAAGCATCTTTCAATAGCCCAACCACATCAATAATGTTCAGAGTCCTGGGGTGAACAATATAAATATTTATAAGATCATGATGAAATTCGGAATGGGGAACCCTTGAAGTATGCTGGTATTCATAATAGGGGAAGTGTTCCTACATCCATATGTACAAGAATTGGAATGGTCTGCTGATATGGTGCGGAGGTCTTCCTTCCTGTATTTGTCCCAAAAATTCATAAAGTTGAGTGAGAGTGGGGAGGTCCAAATTGATGGGTTGACCCTCTACCAGTGTGACCTCCATAATCATAGTATAGGACCAAACCCCGATGTATACATTGTGGGATGGGAAAATCCATCCACTCAAAAACATAGCAAAGAAACCTACCAATCTAAGTGAAGTTGATACATATGGTAGAATCTCATATCCCCATGTGGTGTATCATCCCTCTTCAAGGGTATCACAATATGACCCTAGATTTTGGAAGGATTGACAGGTTGGGTGAGTCTGACAATGTAGATCCCTCAGCTTTGGTCTGTTCATCTACAAGAATAACCCTATCCAAGATTCGAATGGGATGAGTGAGTGAGCCTTGAGGGTATGATCTAGTAATCCCTATGTTGTGATCAGTAGACTCCATGTCAAAGGGGGCACGTGGTCAATTTCATTCCATATGGCGGCCACTGGGAGAAAATTGTCATACATTTCTCCAAGGATGGGGAGTCCTCCAAGATGGTAAATATCCCAAAGGCTAATTCCCACCTCCCCATGTAGTGGGTGGAAGGTGTTTGTTCTTGTACCCTAGTGGATTAGTAGCTCCGGAAGAATTTCACCTAGGGAGAAGACAACAAAATAAGAATCCCAAGCTTCCTGGTACAATCCCACCTCCTCTAGCTATCCATGGGACTCCAGATAGGTCTGATGTAACTAGAACACTCAGGCCCACTCATTGGAGAAACGTCATCCGACTAGCATATCCAACTTGGTTTTCCACCCACCATTGGTATTTTCTTGGGAGATGATGATAATGTATGTGTATTCTTAGACATCTAGTCTCAGGAAACCGTTTTAGCACCCATGATTACCCAAAGTCCATGTTAAGCTTCTTAGTATTAAGACATTCTTTTGAATCAGAGTGGAAATGATTTCTCCTATTGGGGAAATGTTGGCACTATTATGTACTTGGGGTGCCTCTAAGAGGATTAAAGGGATATCAGGGGGAGGAAATGGCAGAGGCACGTTGATAGGAAGGCCAAAGATGTAAAGTGGTTACTATAAAAATAGCAGATAGGCTATGTGCTTTGGAATTAATAATTCCTTTAGGAATCTGTCGTGAGTGATTTTGGATCGAAGATGATCCTCGCTATTCCCCGCTATGGTTTCCCTTTTCTTCATTGATTTTATCACATCCGATGAATCATACATTTTAGCCTAAACATGAAGTTCCAAAATCCTACAAAAATCCAGTCTAATAAAAAATGTTGGATAAAAGGATATGGAAGAGTGGATAAAGGACTCAAAATATTTTTACAAAAGGTCTTGTGTACTATTTTCTGGAACGGTACATGATAGACACATCCTTCATACTGCATGATATGTAGAAGTAACCCTGCCTACAGCTATGGTATGCAATCGCATTCCACTGTGTACAACCATGGTATGTGGGCCTTCCATGACGCGTTGGACCATGGATATTTGGCTAGTAGGTTGGAAGGCTCGTGGAAGGTAGACACTGCAAGCCTAAGCTTTGGTTAAGATCATGTTCAGAAATTGTAGATTAAAAGTTTAAGTTTGGATTATTAATTTTCAACGTCTAGTTCTCTGATTCAAGTTTGGTACATAGAAAAGAAAGACGTGTAGCATCCTCTTATAAAGAATCTAGATTTTATGTCTTAAAATTCTACAAAATCGTTCATGGAATCCAAGAAATGGTATGCAGATGGAAAATTGGTGAGAAGATCAGTTCGCGGTACGTACAAAGAAGTTCGTGAATGGGATTTTCACAAGGAGCATAGTACACAAGAGTAGAAGAATCTGGGGAGATTTAGTGAACTTTTCACCATGAGAAATAGTAAAATACAAATGACATGGGCCCATATATATGTGTGTAGTCCCCTCCATCCAAGTCCATTTGTTCTACCGTGAACCATTTCAATTCAAGACGGCTTCTACATCGGAATAATCCCCTTTTCATTCTGAACGGACACCATTCCGATGGGGGGGATTTTTAGAGTCCTAAAAATTCCTAAAAGGGAAGAAAATACCCCCAGAACTGCTTTACATAAGTAATAAAGTTCTTCTACAAGTCTAGCAAGGTGAATATACTCAAATCGAGTTGCAATCTTATGAAGAAACTTGAAGGAATTCTAGTTTTCAAGGAATTTCATGTGGCCCATGTACCATCACCAAGAAAGGTACATAGACTAGTTGGATTATGAACCACTATGTATGAAAAATGATCCGCATACCACTAGCCTACAGAGTGATGGCCAGAGAACAAGGCAAATAATGAATCGAGTCACCAACTAACTCATACATGTGAATTCAATCTGCATACCAGACCGCAAACTCATCATTTCACAGATGAAGTGAACCTATAGGGTTTTGCAAGCCTTATTCGTGAACTGAATCCCCTGAAAACACCAACTGACCAGGTCTTCTGTGGGTTAGGATAACTACATGGGCCTTTTCAAATAGTTTTGCATGCCCAATAGATACAAGTGTCCCGATGCTTTGTAAAATAGATCATAGTAGAGAGACACACAGATGGATGGATAGATGATGGAAGCTTGAGGAAGACTCAGAGGTTTGTAGAAAGAGTTCTAAGAAGACTCCATCTCCAGCCTCAATTCATCGATGAGGCACGAATTGCGAACTACACCATTCACTGGTATAAATATCTATGAACCATAAAATCAGAGAATTAAATAATAATAATATAACCGTGAACCTAACTAATGAACCATGAAAAACAAACTTCTTCTAGATGAACTCCTTTCAAATGTTGATCCCCTAGACCCTCCTTTAATATGGTGCTCTGCGTAGTTTACCACTACGCGGAATGAACCTGGCACCACATACTGCATCAGTATGCAGATGGAACCCAAAGTGGTGTGATGGGCCACGTACCACTATGGTACATAGTTGTCTATACCCATGCCCACATACCTCATCAACACACGGAAAACACTTATGACCACATACCACTATGGTATGAGGAGCTTCCCCCATCTCACATAAGAAACCAGTACGTGAAATGGGGTATTTTTGGGTATTTTTCCCTTCCAACCTCACCCATCCATTACCGTCCAGTCCTCAATGGTCACCCTTCTAACCAATCCTCTAGCGTCAGGCCAAAGCCTCCTCCAAATCCACTAGACTCGTATGATCAAACCATCGTCTACACCAGTGCGCCCCTTTGATTCTACATACTCATGGTAAGAGGAGTCGCAAAGGCTCTCCTCACAACAGTTTGGGCTTCCGGAATGCATGTGGGTCTATATTACCATGGTAACCTAGAGTCCAACCTTTGGATGCCAACGTGAACCTCCCTGTTCTATGGATTAAGGGTGATCACTTTCTTTTCCATTCAATGAGGAATAGTGATTAGTCATAGGGGTTATGTTCTCTCCCCACTTTGATGAGGACTAAACTCCTCTCCTTCCTCGAATCTGCTCAGGGGATCTCCCACTGAGGTATCTTCTGAGGAAGGTCCGCATGACCTTCAATGTTATTCCACATTGAAGGGTTCATTGCACTTAACTCTCTCCCATGGTCACCCTGGCCTCTATCACCATGGGTTCTCCCTCCCCCATCAATAGGGGAGGAGGCAAGTGCATTGTTGAATCGTTCACATCCTATTGTTTCTCACACCCATCTTGACTCACGTGGGCTTAAAGGTTTGTGAGGATTATAGCATCCACATGAATATTAACTACAAGAACTCTAACTCCTAACCAAATCAAGATGTGTGGGACACCTACTATAAGGATCGAGCTCAAAAGGGTGCCCACCCATAAAGGTTCCACCCAACTATGCCCCCTCAAATGGGAAGCTCCCATGCGTAAGCCCCACACCATCTGAAATATGAGAACTCTAATTCCTTACCAAATTAGAATATGTAGGATGCCTACCAGAAGGCCTGAGCTCAAAAGGGTTACCATAAATAAAGGGTCCACCCTATCATGTCTCATAAAATGGTCATCTCCCATACCTAAGCCCCCTGACATCCGAACTATGTGGGTTCTGATTCCTCTCTCGAGGATACGTAGGAAGCCCTTATTATGGGCCCGATCCCAATATAAAGTCACCTTATATCCCCCTAGATGACGATAAAATCTAGAGCACCTTATTAGATGGCTCAAGTCGGTATCACCTATGTATCATCAAACATATGAATTCTTACAACGATCTTTCCAACCATAGGTAACCCATGGAAACACTCTTTAGGAATGATCCAATTATTCACGAACATATAAACACAACTTAAATCTATAATAGAGTCCCATAAAAGGCAACAATACTCCCCCAGAAGGGTCTGGTGAGCCTAGCCTCCCGTTCTCTCGACCAATGGATTCCTTAAGTGTCGTTGGTCAAATCGTCAGCCGACAAGTTCTTACCATTGGAAAGCAGGTCCATGAATCATGGATACCAGGGATTTTGTGCATTCTTAGCTCCACGAATAAACCCATTGGAGACCATACGAGGATGTTAAATTTGATAAGAACCAATTTCACAAGTTCTCGATCCGCACACAATCACCCACTGGGACCAATAGTTCCCACAGGGTTAATTCAACCTTCTTCAAAGGATAATGACATTGAATGGGTCGAAACAAAAGTAATGATGAATTCAACGAGAACTTGTCTCTATAGAAAAAGGGAAAGGTGATGATTCTCATCAGACCATTTCCACACCACCCAAAATTGTACCACCTTGGAGGCGGAAAAACCAAAAAGTTCCAAGAGTAATTTCTAGTATAAAGAGGCTCTGGCAGCCGATGGACAAAATTAACATGGATCTGGAATGCATGGAAACACCTAGAAAACATGATACAATCACAAATCATGGTGTTACAAAAATATCCCAATTATCAAATATGATTATAGATTTTTGGTCATTCCTGATGAGCCTCATAGGAATCGGTTTTAAATTCTTACATAACCTGAGAAATATCATCTCCTTGAATGAAACGGAGAAGAATCCCATCAAACTCATGTCAGTAGAGGATCTTCTCAAGATTGGGACCACTTTGTTGGGTGAACTACAATGTGTTCCATTAGATTCTCTCACATTTGGCTCATTCTATCAAGAGATTACTGTGCAGGAGATACTCGATAAAGGGAGTCCTCTAGTCAAAGTTCTCCTCCAATACTGTGGTAGGCGGACCTAGAGGTCCCAATGTGGAGGCATCAGTGGTAAGGTTTCTTACCTATGGGTTATCAACCTCATCTTAAGTGACGAGAGCGATGAATCTTCTATTCACTATATGGATAATTAAATAATCATGGTCTGGATTTGTAAGAGATGTGGAAAGGTGGGAGAAGGCATCATCTTGACAGTTTTGTGATCAAGAGACATGAGTAACTTCTAGTTGAGAAGGGAACTAGGCCATCAGGTGGTGAGTACGCTCTAACAGAGGTATGAACTCTAACTTCCTATAACATATTCACTGTTGATCTACTTGATGACCAACTAATAGTCCACTTTCACATGAGAATGGGGAACATCAATCTCGAGGTCCATCTCGAGATCAATGATGAGAGCCTGTTACTCTGCCTCATTGTTGGTACAACCTTTTGATAATAGGAATGAATAGGGTAGGACAACTTGTTTAGGCAAGATTAAGATGATACATAGGCCTACTCTATTGAGTATGGGGTCATTGAGTCTCCTGTCAGTAGGGATTCTGGAAGAGCCATCAAAGTTCATTTACCAACACAAAATGTCTCGATCCACTAAGAGTATTTCCTCATTGGGAATGTCAAGTTCTAGACACTTTTATGTAGGGGGTGGATGGGCGGTAATAAAGTCTTCCAATGCCTATCCCTTGATAGAATTATATGGTACAAAATTGATATCTAATTGTTGAAGGATTATTTCCCACTGAGTTACATGGCCTGTCAACATGGGTAGGTTCAAAATATACTTTAGAGGATCCATTTGGGAGACCAACTATATCTCATGGTGCTACAAGTAATTTCATACTTTTTTCACTGTAAATGCCAGCTCAAGGTATCTCTTCTTGATATAATAATATTTGTAATTTGTATCAAGGATCATGCCGCTGAGATAGTATAAATTGTTCTCTATTCCTTCATTTTTCTTCTTGGCACGAAGGGAACTGAGGGACAATTCCAGAGTGGTCACATAGAGGACCAGTAGCTTTTTAGAAATGGGAATCATCAGAATTAGATGTTGTAGTAGGTACTACTTGATTTCCTCAAAATCAATCTAACATTACTCATCCCACTGATAAACAGAACCTTTCTTCATGAGCCAAAAAAGGGATTACACTTGACCACCAAACTTTTGACGGATTGGAGTATTTTGGCTAAGTGTCCTTAAAAGCCTTAGAGCTCAAGAATATTTCTTAGAGGAGACATCTGACTAATGGAATTTATCATTTTATAATCGATCTTAATGCCTTTTCATCTGAAAACAAAGTCAGGGAACTTTCTAGAGGTGACCCCAAAGGCACACTTCAAGGGGCTCATCTTTAGATGGAGGGAACATAAGAAGTCAAACACTTTCTCGAGATCAATTAGATGGTTCTGATGTTGGTGATATTTAACTGCCAGATCATCCATGTAGAATTCCATCAATTTAATGAGGACCGACTTGAATATGTGGTTCATGGAACATTGATAGGTGGAACCTGCATTATTTAGACTGAAAGTCATTACCTGGTAGAAAAATGTACCTTCTGGTTCTCCGAAGTTGGTAGAATCTTTATCATCAAGGGACATTCATATTTTATTATATCTAGAATACCCATCCATGGAGGATAGATCATGGAACTCAGCAGTGGCATTAATCAATAGTTTTGTCACAGGATGGGGAAAATAATCCTTTAGTTAGTGATATTTGAGATCTAGGAATTCAATTCAGACTCTAATTTGTCTATTATTATTCTTAATGGGCACATTGTTATCTAAACATTTAAGGTACTAGAACTCCTTGATGAAGTTTTATTTTATGCACTTATCAACCTCATCCTCGGAAATGGAACCGTGAGAATTGTGCATCTTCCTAAAAAGTTTGAACCTGTGATGATTTTATAGGAGATAGAGACAGTGGACAGAGACCTGAGGATATAGCTCTGGTATCTCATCATAACTCTATAAAAATTCATCATGATTCTTCTTTAGGAAATCCATGTATTAATGTTTCTCTTCCAAAGGAATAGTTTCACTAATCAGTGTTGGTTTTGAATCCATACTAGTACCAAGGTACACATGTATAAATTGATAGACCATAGTAGAGACAACCACTTTGAATGTGGGAGGGTTGTATTACAAATACTCTTATTCATCCATGGGGAGAGGATCATCGGTAGGAGGCAACACCTCCGAGTCGATAGACCCTAATGGGACACTGGTGCTAACCTGAGCGGTAGTGGAAACCTCATCAGGGGACTCCTGTACTGTTGAAACCATGGTGACAAAAGCATTCAACTCGATCCCATATAGCCTTTGACCTAAGGGGCCACGTTTAATAATATCAAAGAAATAGTGGTGCATTATTTGGAGATGATTTGTCCCATAATGGGGAAAAAAGAAAGTATAACGTATTGTTGTTTCCATGGGGAAAACATCTCGATACCTTATAGGACTGGGGGGCTCTGTGATAACTTGAGCCTGATTTTTGTAGGAATATTATGTGATATCATGATGTTCCTCAGACTTGGTAATGTATTTCCCCCTCACCACCAACACAAAAAATCATTGTCCTAAGTCCGGGGTGGCGGCCTTCAATTGGTGAATCAGGAAAATGTAGGCGTCATCCTGGTTTGTCCATGGGTCGGTAGCAGATGTAGCATGCTCAACTTCATTAAACCGAATCTTCTTATCCTTTCTCTTGTATTAGTCAGTATCTAGGTAGTGGAATTTACAAGAGGAAAAGGGAGATTCATCACCTTATAGTATTCCTACTCGACCATTAAGGTATTACTTTAGAAATTTTTGATATGGGGAAGGGACAACCACATACAGGTGGTGTCACGTTCTACCCATCAACGTGTTGTAAGCGGTGTCTTGTGAGATAGCCCTAAACTCGGTTATGGTAAATATTCCATCGAACTGGGTATTCTTGCGGATCACTCCAACTGGTGTCTGCTCCTTCCTTTTATAACCTTGAATCTTCAGGTCCGAGGGACTCAAATCTGTTTCAAACAACCCAATCTTATGGAGTTTTCGGTTCTGGATAAAGTTCATCCTAGAGACCGTGTCAAACATATAGTGGTAAACCAACACACCATTGAACTGGTCAGTGATGTACAGTGGGAGTATGTTCCCCAGTAGAAAAGAACCTTCATCTTCTCCAAAGAAAGATATTGTGGCCTAATATTATGCATGCTCGACTATCTCAACATGGAAGGATTTTGTGGCTACTACTTTTGTCTCAAACTGGAGGGGGATTTTTAATACATCCACAAGGTATTCACGCATATATCCTGATAGGTGGAGATCCTTTAGGATAGATATCATCACAGAAATTCTGGCAAGATGCTTGAGGAAATCATTTTTCCATTCCAGGTGTACACTTCTACTGATCGGAGGTCGCTCTATGGTAGGAGGTATGACGAGTTCTATTGGTTGAACCAGTGGATTCTGGATGATTATGGGAATGTCCCACTTCTCACTAACAGAACCACATATATTGAATACTGGTTGAGGGTAATATTATTGAGGTCCATCCACAAAAAAACATGACTGGTCATAGTATAGTACTGGTGGCATTGCCTGATCAAGCAGTACAAATAGTGGAAGGGGTGAATCTGATGAATTGAGATGAGAAGGATGTTCAAGTTGATCTCTAAGTTGGGCCTACTATCTGGTCTCAGTGGAGTGTATGTCTTGGATGGAACCACTGACTAATGCATTCTGGTGATTTACATATCCACAGCTTTATCGATGCTGGCATCGACATGGGACGTTGGGAGGGTCTTCTCACTACTCTTCATCATCAAGAACCATTTAAGGGTTTAATAACTAGACGGTGTTGACTGGAGCATACCCCTAGTTATCACTTAAAAAATCCTCTACTGTTGGGATAATTTTCTGTGAAATATCCATCTTTGGGGGCATAAAATCTCTGAGATTATGGGATGGATTTGGAACAAGCAGAGGGATTTTTCTTCCCTTGTGTCATCGATACTTTCTCCAATGAGAGGACAAAGGCTGAGATGTTGATACCAATGTAGTAGCTTAAGGTAGCGCAAAGACTTCTGGAGGATTGGATCGATTAAAATGTGCACATATAATACCATGTTCATGGGAGACTACTTCGTGATCCATCTAGTTGTCATATTTCTGAGACCTGCGGTAAGAAACATGTTGTCATTCACCCTCACTGTCGCTATCAGGATTTATAAACACACATGCCACCTATGTCAGGGCTAGACCTAACATAACTATGTTGTTATAGACCTGGTCTCGAGTCCATTATTTAAACACCTATCACTGATTGAGGGTGTTCCCAAGAAACCGGTGATTGGGGAAGTAATTGGGGTGATCAGTAAGATCTAACTCTTGAGGAATATTTCATTCTAGAAACCATAGGATTCCCTAGGTTAAGGTGATTCAAAAATTTCCAGGAACCAGAGACTCGTTAAATGAGTAAATATTGTTCCTATGATCTAGGAATGGATCTCTAGGGGCATGGACCTAATGAGGGGTTGTTGGAGATTTTCAAGGAGGTGGAACCAGATTATCTCACCTAAGTGGTGGTGCCACATTAATGGGGTGTGCCATCCAATTTTGAGGTTAAAACTACTGAGTTGGAGGCTAGGAGAAGCTATGAAGGTGGATCTGTTGTTAAAAATTCCATCTTCCGAGGAACCTCTATTTTTTCTACTGTGGTTCTCTCGGACCTGGAAGATATTCTTGTGGGAGTTACAAGAGGCAATGTGCATTCCTTCTTGTCTTACTACAATAGTTCCTCTAAACTTTGATCTTTGTTAGTGAAATCCTAGAACCCACTTGGGATGTTTTGAGTGATGAGAGAAGGGAAAAGTTTGGTCTTCACATTCCCCATGAAAATTTTTAACTGCTTATTTTGGGTTAGTGGAATATCGATTGAATATGTGAGGAACTTACACCTAGCGAGAAAGTATGTGATGCACTCATTAGGCCTTTTCTTGAACTTGAAGAGGTCAGAAATACTTATCTTTCAGGTTGTAGAACTAAACTGGTAGAGAAACAACCTAAAAAGATCCTACCAATCAGCTATTGACCCAATGGGTAACTGGCTGTACCAAAAAAATGTGGTCCCCTCCAAAGTCTGTACAAAACACCAGAGCATGGAGGACTCCTACTATACTAGAGTTCCCAGCATGGTTCTACGACTTGAAATTAATTGGTCCAGATGCCACAGCAAATCACCCGTCCCATTAAAGGTGGTGAAGGTAGGATCTCCAAAACCCAAGGGTGCTTCGTCCAGCCATGCTATATTTGGATTTACATCAGGAAGGATTTCCACCTATCGAGTTTCTAGGGCCTCGAGGGGAGAAATAAGTGCTGCCATCGAATCATCTGGATGTGGATTCTAATCTTGATTAGAGTCCCTGACCACCAACAAATTGGTATTTTCTTAAATGTGGTAAGTGGGCTCTATAGCTCATGGGGTGACTAGTATAATTACCTGAAGAGCTGGGGGAATAACCGGTAGAGTGGGTCATGGGACCTGTGGAGTAGCCAGTGGAACTTGATTTAGGTACTGAGGAAGGTTTTCATGCAATTTAGGTGGATTAGGTGATGCATATCATGTCTGATTACCATAAACATTGGCCTCTTCCCTTTAGAGATTCACATCGTTATCAAGATCACCAAAAGAAAACTCACCAAGTGGAATTTGTTCCTAACCCTTCCCCTTTTGACCCAATTGAGGATTACCATAATATGGTCGTCATTTCGCAGTGCGCTCATCGAGGAGCTCGTCAACCGTATTTTTTCTATTCATCAAGTTGTTGACAAAATTCCTCCTTTTTAGGGTCATCTTCTATCTTTTTCATAGAGCCAGATGAGTCAGAGGGTTTTTTAGTCCCAATTTTCCCTTTTCCTTTACTGGGGTCTTGACTGAGAGGCAATGACCAAAAAGGTATAGGAAGACAAATCAAAGTTCTTTATTGGTGATTATGGATACCTGTAAGATCTTATGAGTGTTATAATACCCTAGTGGGTTGTTCCTCTTCTACATGACTTGTTCTAGTTCCCACTTCTGGGTATATATTTGGAACAATTAAGTTTACTTTGATGATTCCCATAGGCATATCATTGATATCACTAGGTGAATGATGTCGGTACAGGATAGAACTGAAATGTAGGGATTCATACTTCCCCATCCATGGATCTGAAAATGTGGGGAATCCTCCTTTATAACTTTGAAGAACACAATGAATATTTGTATTCATTGTTTCTAGAGGTTTTGAAGATAACCAGGCGACATGGGGTGCTGTGAAACAGGGAGTGCGGCCAACTCAACTAGGAGGCACTTCTGGCCAATGTTGTCATAGTGTTCTCGACTCTTGGGGTACGATAACCACTGATAAAGGAGACAGAAATGAATCGTCCCTCAAGTTCAGTATAGGCACATAACCTCATCTTGGATAAGAGACTCTGTAATTTTGAAGTTTTATGTTGCAATTGGATAAAAAATCTCTAGGAAATGGTCCACTGCATGAATGTCCCAAAAAATTCTTGGCTCAAACTTGGGATCCGGTCCTTGATTTCCCAACTCTTCTACTAGAGGAGGTTGTCAAACCGGTAACATCACTGAATCGGGTCTTTATGGTGGTAGACTGGTCGTTTGAGAGTAAAGCACACTAGCTGACAAGCCATTGCATCTTGGGATATCTTCCGAAGAATGCCCAGATTGCACCACCACATCTATGTAATATGAACTAATGAACATTGCTTCCCATGTAGGGGATGAGGTCATTAGCAATGGTTCACACTATTTCTATTCCTCTATTTTTCACTAGAACAACTCTCCATGATATCTTATTAAGGTAGATAATGATCTTGTTAATGATAAGGAGGATTTCACGGCCAGGCCCTAGAAGGGGGCCAAATCTTCCTCCATCTGTATGTCTCTTTGAAGGGATATAGGGATTTGGTGGACCTCTCTTTCTAGAAGGGTGAGGCAGATATGCCTTGTTCCTACCCCATCCCCTGACACCAAGGATTGGTGTGAAGGTTATCGAATCGCACTTTTCTTCAGAGTCTGAAAAGCGAACGGGGTTGATTGTGGTTTGAGGCTTCTCAGGATTCTTCTTTTGGTGGTGATAAACCACCCTCCAGCCCTGGTATGGTTATTTAGGGTAGGTTAGATTTTAATCAAGGGGAGGACCCCTTCTTTGATTGGTACTGGATAGGAGAGGACCTCTTCTTGGACAAACCATGGTGCGAGGAACACCTGGTCAAATGTCAAATGGAACATGGGGAGGTCTTCTGTAATTGAGGATGTTATAGCTAGGAGGGCCTTTTTTGGATCTGGAAAGCACATGGATAGGGCCTCAATCATGGTCATCTTTAGCACAGGGATGAACTTCTTGTTGACCGGATCTTGTAGTTATGGTACGAGGATGGAATTTGTTCTGACCATACTGTATATGGTAAAGACATTCGTGGCGACCACCGATGAAGCGGGGACGGCCTCCACTAAAGTCAGGGAGAACACAGGGAGGACCCCTATGCTATTTGGTGAAAGATAAAGAAGGATCCTCACATTGAAAACCTGGTAGGCATGGGAAATTTTTATACTTGCAACTAGGGGCATGTGGAGGATCTTCATGTTGAACATCAACAAGACGAGGAGGACCTCATCTCTTGAATATGGTGGTGGAACGAGGAGGTCCTCTATGATTTATGTGATACTATGGAGGACCTCCACTCTGTCTTATGATGATATTTGGAGGACCTATGTACTATACATCATCATCGCATATCATCCTATGATGGCTGCTGCCTGCACCGGTGACCATAGAGGTCAACTCAACCAACTTGTGAGGTGGCTGGTGCGTCACTCTAAAATAGGCATTGAAGCATCCTTACTTTAGGATAGGGAAGTTCCCTTGATCTGGGACAACAAAAAGGGTACAATATCATGATCCAGTAGTGGCTCGATCCATAGGATCTACAAAAGATGATGCCCCCTGGAGGGTTCCTTTCTGAGCTAGCACCTGACGTTGACGCTGAGTTAGCTGAACTTGGGCCGACTTTGACTAGGTCTGGACCACCTACTCCTTGGTCTGTGGGACCGGATAGCAATGCTGACATGGGCGGGTGGGTTCCCTCATTGGTCTATCCCTCGTTGAAGTCCTAGATGAGAAGACTCAGACATCCCATACTTTGTCTGTATAAGGGAAGGAATCATAAGAGCGCTCCAGGTATAAGCTCCCAAAGCTATTAAAGGTCAGAGTGGGGATCAGTGGCTCTCAGCGCGACCCTTGGGGTGGCCTCACTAACATGGTATAGAAGCCTATAGGTATTCATGGGCCATGTCCGTTGTATGGATAACCCCCTCCTGTTCGTATTGACATACAATAGTATTGATCACCCTCCTTTGAATAAATTCATATAGTGAGATGGGTCATGGGAGCCTAGTAGTTGTGGTCATGGAAGTTTATGAAAAAGATATGTAGCCATGCAGGACTATCGTGTTGGCATTTCCAATGCCCCTATGTTTGTGGTCATGAGGTGATCAGTTTCTTGTAGCTATAGCTTGGGTCCTACAAAGCAGGAAAATTCATCCATCAGTACAGACAATAGGAAAGTGATTCCTAGTGACCTAGCACTGTTCAATATTCCATGGATGGATAGAAAGATCCACACTAAAAACATTGTAAATCAGGATTCCCAATGATCAACTTCCCCAAATCCTGGTGAGTTTCATGCGAGGCCCAAAATTTGTTTGGCGGGACCTGGTGTCTGATAGCTAGATCTGGTGACATGCTTATCTACTAATGTCTCAAACTCTACTAATATCAATATTGAGGAGAATAAAGTCGTTTCAGGTTCCCTATTTCTATTTTTGATGCTTTCATGAGGGAATTCATCCATCAGTGGGGACATGATGGTTGTTTCCCTAAATTCTCACTTTCAAAAGGCGAGTAGAATCTGTCACTTCTTCAGGGACATTTTCTCCTTGATCGAAATGGGATGATGGGATGTTGACCTCTCCTTTGGGGTATTTATCCTTAGAATTTATCATCTAATTCAGGTTTCCCTTAAAGAATAAGATTTTTTTCATGAAACTTATCTTGGTTCCATATCTTTGTGGACGCCGGTTAATTACACTACTTTTGTCAAGACATTCCATGGGGTCAAGTCAGGGCAGCAACCTTCAGTCAGGGAAGTAGTCATGTAGGGCATCACTGTCATGTTTGGGCACTGGAACATTGGTACTCCTAGATTTTCCCATTATGATAGGGCTTCTTGAGGGCATGGAAGCCTATGTCATCCCGTGTCAACTGTGAGGAATTGTATGCCACTGAAATGTCTCCATGGTTTTCATCGGCTTACCATTTTTAACATGGGGTATGCCACAAGTTTAACATTTAGTGGAGATGGATCAAACTAATCAGAACACTAATGAGGGAGGATCATATGGGTACATACCTTGGAGATAGCACCTAGAAGGTTTACTAGATGAGTGGATCAAGATTCCTAGTGAGGATGGATCTAAGGTGGTGTGTCCCATAGAGGGAAGATATCACACTATAAAGGTTTATTTGGACTCTTCAAAGGGAGGATCAAAGGATAATTGGGTCCCAGCAAAGGGGACACCAAGGTTTACCATTGGATGGGATTGAACCTCATGGAGGCTTCCAACATACCATGTTTATAAGACAGGGATCAAAACCCACATAGTTTGAGAGGGTGAATCATGGGATCGGGGTGTACACAATGTAAAACAACCCAAATACATACTAGGGATTAGAAATTGTTAGTGGCATGGGTTTTAAAAAAGAACAATGATATGAATTGGGCTTACACATGGTTATCTGTCTGAATAGTTGGCATGATTCCACCTGGATGTGCTAGCCCAGGTAAAGTCATGATAGATATAGATAAAGTATCGAAGAATGGAATTAATAGGGATAGAACCAAAAACCAGTGTAGAGGTGACTTTATTGGGATTGAAAATCGAAGAGGTTTTCTATGTATCCCTATGGCTTGAAATCCAAGTCCACATAGATTGGTGGGGTGGTGGTCACCTGAGAAAAAATATCTTCAGAATGGATGCATGGATGGGACCTTAAGGAAGTAGAACCTTCAGGTTGGGGCATGACCTTCACAAAACAAAAAAAGGATCAAGGGAGAGACCAGGATGGGACATGGTTGATGGGATTAAACCTCGGGTATGCTTCCTGCGTACCTTGATCAAAAATATAAAGGATCAAAGTCCATGTAGTTTGTTTATGGGGGAATAGTATCGAGGTGTACACAAAGTACAGCAACCCGATGAAATGTTGGGGCTTACGTGTGGTTAGTATCTCATCGCAAGAGGTATACTCTTGGTTGGAGGATTATGGATATAGTTTGGGTCTTATGTATGGTTAGCTACCCCGGAACTAGTATGACACCACAAAGTGGTGGACCAATGATGTGGGTCCCAACAAAGGGTAAACTGAAGTTTACCAGTGTTTGGGGTTGAACCTTAGGGAGGCTTCATACATATCATGTCTAGGAGATAGGGATCAGAACCCATGTAGTTAAAATGAATACAGTTTAACATCATGTGGGATGAAAGGGTCATATAGTTTAATATCATGCGGGATGATAGTGAGTCAACATAAAAGGCCGAGACTGATAGGTGATGGGCTTGAACCTTAGAGAGGATTCCTATGTACCTTTCTAGGAGAGGAAAAGGATCAAAGTAAAAATAGTTTGGTAAGATGTGGGATGGGTATTACACACTAAATAATCCCAAAGAGGATGTCATGGTCTATGCTTACTCTAATCTCACATGATTCATGCTTCGTTTGAGAAATAAAAGGCAATAAAGACTAGACAATCGCATCGTGAATGGTGTTTTTAAAAGGAAGGGAGTGGGGCTTATGCATAGTTAAAATCCCAAAGAGGATATAGAGTCTTGTGCTGAGAGGGAATCCTAAGCAGGGATCTAGATGTACAAGGAAAATATGGACACTATACCCAGAATACCCTGTCAAGTTGGTTCGTGGCTTACGCAAAGACTACTTGAGGTGAACATGGAGACAAAGATCAAAGGGATAGGGGAGTGATAAGGCACTATTTTCCATCCCCTTCATGGTCCTCTATGGACTTTTCACTTATACGGTGATCAAATTTTAATTTCATTTGTTTTAGACATGGGTGGTAGGTATTTTAACATCCTGAAGCTCAGGTGGTGAGGATTCACTCCCCACCCCTAGGACTTAAATAACTTGTACTGATAAACTCTTAAGGGAGGGGATGCACAAGTAATGACATGTGGTAACAAGGTTGTGGAGTGATCCATTGGGGTCCATGTTAGTGTGGCTCTGTGAATAAGCAATAGTTTTCAGAGTTCCTTTGCGAAGAAGCATGAGGAAAAGAAATGCAACATGAAGCACTACCCAAGGTACTTAGAAATCACTTCTTACAAGCCTGGAGGGGTGTACGTGAGAAGATTTATCAAAGAAAGAGGCCTCACATATAGGGGTTTCGCAAATATCATGGGCCTGCTGAGCACAGGGTCTCACCCAGCACATAACTTTGTAGAGATCATGGGATCACAAAGGATCATGTGGATTTTCAGAGTTCACAGGCTCGTAAAGCATAGGGGATCGTAGAGCATAGGTATTCTCAGATCTCACGGGCTCGCAGAGCACAGGGGCTCACAGAGGATATGACTTCGCAAAGAGGTGAAATTGATGAAGCATAGTGTCCCAGCATAATCTAGGATTACACATGTTTTTTAGGGTGATTCGCGAATCTTGGGTGCTTTGCAAAGTCCTAAGAACCCATAGGGGTCTCCTTCCATTGCGATGGACAATAGGCTTCACAAAGGGAATCCATTCTTGAAAACGTGGTAGATATGAGAAAAGGAAAAGGGTTTTCATAATGCTCGAGTAACTCAGATGATTTATTTTCCCTGTTGGTTTGCCGATCAAAGAATGCTTCACGATTTGGGAATTCGGAAGACGAAAGGTCAGGGTCCTCTTCTTTTGGAATGGGGGAACTAGGTATTTATAGGATCCAAGGGGTGTTATGCTCTGATGGTATGCCACGAAGTAACTTGAGTTCCACCATTGATGGAATATTTCTTAATGTTTCTCAAAGTCATGAAGTCAACCATCATCCCCTCTATGGAATAGAGGCTTCCTTCAATCCCTCCATATCAGTCGCATAGGCTTCCATTAATTTAGAAGGACTTGCAAAGGTGATTGTATTTCCCTCCATGGTGTGGAGCCTTCTATGAATTTCAACATAATTGTAGAGTCGACTGTCACTTTTCTCTACGGCAGGCATAGAGAATGCCTCGGCTTTTCACCAACCGTAGTGATGAAGGGATTTATGAGGGTGCATCGCGAAGTATCCCCTTTGGCACCATTTAGTGTCCTTTGATTCTTGTTACCAACACACATATTTTTGGCACTAACACATGTATTGATTTTGTTTCTAGATTATATCATGGTGACAACCTAATAGGGTACCATGGTGGGATTTTGGTGATGATCTACCCTTTGAATAAGATTTAGTGTTAGGAACTAGTTATAAGGAAGTAACTCTGGGTGGTTAACTAGTTGATCCACCACCCATTTAGCAGTTGGTTGTGTCAGATTTTCAGTTCAAAGAAGCATACAAGAAGAGTGCACTACATGAGTTCTAGAGGAAACTGACTTTTAGGTATCAGGGTGAACTAAACCCCTAAATATCTTATGACTAGATCGAGGTAGTCACTTGTGTTTTCTTCAATGTGATGAAACCTCTTGATAAGATTGTGTTCCTAGTGGTAACCCTTATACAAGGTTTCTTTGGGTGATGGTGTAGTTTATTGATGCAATCACATGATAAGGTGATTCTAACTTGGGTAGAGTTTGAGAGACTCTTCAAGGAAGAGTTTTACCCAACCACATTGAGATCAGTGCGTATCTATGAGCTTCAACAAATTCAGCAGGGTAGAATTATTGTGCCAGAGTACTCATTGTGTTTCATAAAACAGTATTGATACTCAATGGATACGGTTTAAAACACATTATTCATAGATTAAAACTTTGAGTAGGGCCTCCGCATAGATTCCCAAGTAGGTGTGGTATCCTTGTTTCTTCCCTATTATGTGGGGGTACTAGAGAGATCTATGGTCATAGAGAGCATCATGGTGGAGGGACCAATAGAGGTGGTATATAGTTGTGGTCATGAGAATGATAAATACGCAACAAATGGTTGAAGGTAGATGAATGTATCATGGTGCAGAAGGCATCCCATGACCAAACTCATGAATTTGGGCTTATAGATCAAGATATGTACTGGGGATTATGTTAACTATAAGAGATGTGATGTTACACTTGCGATGGCTGGGGAAATCTTACTAAATGTTTTCTGAACCACCATGCTGCTAATTGGGATCTGGTCAACATATCTCCTTGATAGATGTATCATTTAGAGGAAGTACTTCTGTAATATGGAGGACATGGAAGAGGAGTTGTGAGAGCATTAGTTGGTAGAAGGAAGTTCAAGGTGTTTCCACCACCACCCCTAGGTGGTCCATGCCAGTTTTAGAGAGCCAGAGGATGAGGGATAGAAAAACTACAAGTCATAAAGGCCTTTGACCCAAAATCTCTAATAAATAATAGAGGTATGCTATGTGTCCTTTCTACTTTATGTAGTAGTGATTGTTAGAAATTTTTGTGAGGTACTCCTTTCTTTCCGCTTCATTCTTGAGGTTAAACTAGGGTGATGGGGGTGTTGGTAGAACCCTATGTTGGTGTTGTTTGATATATCTTTTAATGCACAATAAATAGGGGTCCATCCCCCACTGAGACACATTTTTGTGATTCGATTAAAACTATGTGGGTGAGTAAGTGCCACCGAAAGAGGATAGCATTGAGTTTTCATGGATGAGTCCCTATGACTTATGCGTTTGGGGCCTGATGATATGTTAGTGGTTTGTTGATAGAGGTCCTGGTAAGACTCAGTGTGAGAATTTGGGTAACCCTTTGTTTTCATTAGTACCCTCATGCGCTTGGTGTTATCTTTGTATACACGATTCTTGAGGAGGACATGACATGATTTAGTGTAGTTGTGGACTCATAAGAAAGAGGGATGATTTCCCATCCAAGAATCATTTTTGTGACACGATCAAAACCATGAAGGTGAGTCAGTGTTGGAAAAAGTGGATAGTTTCAATGTGTGGTAGTTTATTTCCTTATACTTGTGTTTTTAGGGAGAGGTTTTGATATGGAGTATTGGATTAGGTCTTAGAATTTCCAATGGATTTTATTTGCTGGACACATTTTTTCTTAGCAGCCCTGGAGGAGGGATATACTTACTTATAACCATTATATAATGGTAGAGTTATACCTTAAAATGTTTCAAAAATTTGGTTTGGTTTCATACCATCCATACACATCTGATATTCCACAAGTGGGTGTGGTGTTTCATCAATTTTAGTGACATATTTTATATCTAGAGGTTCATAGTTGAAGGGCCTGATAAGACCTAGTGTTTATACTTAGACAGTCTAGTTTTGTTCATTGGTACCCTCATATGCTCAACTTCAACCTTTAATAAAAGACACTTGAGGAGGTTATAGTGTAGTTTATCAAGGGGTGGATGTGAAATGTTGGGTATCATCGGTATCTGCATTAGGTTAGCAATGTATTGTATTGTAAGACTCTATGACTGCAGATAGACCATGGAGCTTGGTTCCTTTCAACCTATCATAACTAAGAATACATGTTCCTCTTGTTACGAGATGTTGACCTGGTTGGAGCTAGACTTAAGTGTGGTGTGTCCTTGGTGTTTCCCCTTATTACATGATTGGAAGCCGCACAAGAACACCTGGGGAGTTCACTAGCATGGGAGTTTTAGTGGAGAGCTCAATTTCTTCCCTCATGAATAGGATTTCACTTTTTGGGGATGGAAAGTCTTAAATTTTGGGAGAATTTAGTGACTTGGGTGTGACATATAATACTTTGTAATATTAATGAGAATATTTATGAAGCCAGGCGCTGAGTCAGCGTGGGATTTTGGGGCCCAGATATTCTCAACATTGTGATTTTAAAAATATTAAATATATTTTGTCTCACATGCATAGTATATTTTCAAATGTGGAATAACGCTCAAGAGGAGTCTCATATTAGTATTATAAGACCATGTTTGAGTATAAAACATCATTTTTACCCAAGGCATGACATAAACTTTGTTAGTTCTAGGTTTTCAGTTAGGGATGGATTGGTGATAGTGTGTTAAGGAGGGAATTAAATGATTTTAATTGATTAAATAATTTTAACCTAAATCTCTCCCCCTATCATGTTTGGAACATGTGAAAGAGGATTGAATCCCTATCCTATCCTCTTGGGTGATAGATGAAAAATGGGCTGAATCAATGAAACAAAACACTGAAGATCTCTGTCCCTGGTCCCGATCGTCACGAAATCGAGGATCAGTGTGTTCGCGTCATCATTCTATACCCAAATCGTCAGTTTTTCTCAGGTAGGAGGTTTTGAGTATTGTCTTGATGCCCTTTGTTTTTTTATTTTAAGGTTGTATATTTCTATTATGAATACTAGATATCCCTCCTAGGTTGATCTATAGATTTCAAGGTAAACCAGGGAGAATCAAGAGAATCTCAATATAATTACCATCGAAAATTACCATTTACATAGATTGTAGTTCAATGAGTCATGTTTTGTATTTATTTATTCATAGAAAAGTTTATTTGTTGGGACTGCACACTGTGTAACATGGTTATATTTCGTGTAGTGACCCCATGTTGTGTGGCCATAGGACATTGATTGGGAAGCCATGTAAATGAACATGGATGTGTAATAGTACATAGACAATGCTCCAAGATATGTGGTATGAGACATAGGAAAATCACATGACTAATTGGACACTTATCTTGACCATGATGTGTATCATGGGATGCATTATGTGTGAGGGACATGGTTGTCCGAGCCATGTAGAGGAAGAGCATGGCCAGGGGACAGGTGAGGAAGAACATGTCATGTAAGTTTAGTACACACCATTTACCCCTACATGGCCAATACATGCCATGTGGATGGGATACACAATCAGGTGTATAAGTGATTCCACACGACATGTGTCCTCTAGTGCACATAATGTACATTCTCGTAGATCTTCTTTCTTACATATCTCCGTCTCTAGAACATAGATTTAGACTTGTGAGTAACATATTCCAAGTAGTTTTCCACATATAACATGATATTGGAATCCATTTTTTCCTATGAGATATAATGTTGTGTGTTTCTAGCATGAACCTTGTGTAGCAATGCTTAACCTTGGGTTGTGAACGGGAAAAATCACTGGGTTGATGTCAGGGTTGGTACCCCTCCCTTTCACTTTAGGATTTGGGTCCCCTTGACTCTTTAGGTTGGTAGAGTGGTGTTCCACTATCATATCAAGGCACAGATGCCCTTCTTGTGGTGGTGTTGCGTTGTTCCATATGATAAGTGTGACACTCTTTTCAATATCTCTTGACCAATGTTGTAGATAAGAGTGGTTTGTAAAGATAGACATTGAGACTCATACTCCCTAGTGGCATTAGGGTGATGATTTCTCTTAACTCTCTATTTTTGAAGATATGAAACTAACAATGGTGTGGGTGTGGGTTCTATTCCTTCTGATAGCTCTTCCAGGGTTGTTAGTCCTCTGATGGATTAGGGTGTTAGTTCCCCATATCATTTTTTTTAGTTGGATATAGTGCTCCCCTGTCATTCTACGGTGAGGGCCTTCCATAATTTATGGGTAGATAGATTAGGTGCTCCCCTTTTGGACCAGGGTGAGGGTCCTCTATCCCTGAATTAGGTACTTCAATGTGTTAACATGGTTTAGGTCCTCCATATGCGATATATATATAGAGTCCTCTATCATTGGATTAGGAACTTCCCTTTGTACTAGGGTGCAGGTCCTCTATACATGTTATTTCAATATAGTTGGTGCTCCCCTATCATACTAGGGAGTGGGTCCTCTAGCCTGGGGTCAGTATTCCTCTTCCTTGTAAGAGTTTGGATCCCCCATTGTAATTGAGTTGGTATAGTGGTACTCCCATGTCATATCAGGGTGTGGGTCCTCTAGAAAAAAAAGTGGTACTCCCCTACTGTGCTAGGTTTCAGGTCCTCTATCTATTGAGTGGTACTACCCTTTCCTACTAAGGTGTGGATCCTCACCTATAGAGTAGTACTTTAATGTCATGTTAGTTTGTGGATCCCCCCATAGTAATCAAGCATGTAGATTGGTACTCTCCAATCATATCAAAGTGTAGGTCCACTATCCACAGAGTGGTACTCCCCTATTGGGCCATGGTGTAGGTCCTCTATCTATTGAGTGGTACTCCCCTATAATATTAGGGTGTGGGTTCTCTCCACTAGAGTATTACTCACCCATATTTGATTATCTATAGGGAGTGGGTCCTCCATCAGAGTTAGTGGTCCCTTAGCTATTGAGTGGAGTTGTGAGGTGTGGGACCCTCCATTCTCTATCATTAGAGAGGATGCATGTGGTGCATATCTTCGACCAGGGCTCCCTCAACAGTGAGAATTGATTATGGTTGGGCCTCTTCACTTTGGTTATTACAACCTTTTGCAGGGAACATGTAACACCCCAAGCGTCCACGGTACGCTTCTCTTTGAATAATACACTAGTGTGTGTTGTACGCAACATCGAGTTCTAACACACACCACAACCATTCAAAGTAGCCATTATGAATAGTAATACATGATTTTTGAAATTATATATATTTTATATTTCAAAATGGACTTCATTTTTGGATTCAGAATATCAAAATTATCTTAAGTTGAATTTTTGGTATTTTTCTCAGAACTTCCAATTTTTTATGAATAGTGAAAAATACATAAAAACTAATTTTTTAATCAAAATAATCTATAGTGATAAATTATAATTTTTAGTGGTTTTAAATTATAATTATAATATATTTTTACCATTTTATCCAATGGTGTTCATTAGAATTAATTTCACTTTGAAATTGGACATAAACAACTGTCAATCTTTTGATATATATTGTTTCTTAAAAACAGGCTATTTGACAGCAGGAATTAATTATAAAATTAATTAATGAAACTTATATGTTTGGAATTTTTTAAAATAGACATAATTTTTGAATTCGTAATATCAATTCTAGCTTAGGGTGAAATTTTGGCATTGTTCTGAAAAACTTCAATTTTTGATGAATAGTGAAACCACTAAGTGGTAGTTAAAAACTGATTTTTCGTTTAAATGACACATTACCACTTCTGTGATTTGATTTTCAAAAATCCGAAATACATGGCTGTCATTAGGAAGTAAAATTTGGTTCAATGGGAGTAAAATAATATTTGGTGAATAGTAACTTTTAAGTTTAATTAATCGCGATTAAAGTTAATTAGTGAAATTTAAGGTAAAAATGATAATATAAAAATATGAAAATACCCTTAAACATGTCCTTCTCTTATTGTATGAGTCATGGACTACCAATACAATCCATGGGTCAACTTGGGGACCCCATGGATCCACTTGGGTAAGAAAATGACATTAATAACTTTTTATTTAAAGTAAAAATAAAATTGTCACAAACATGTGTTGTTTTACTAAAACAATTATTACATGGGGTTATATAAGTTAAATTTTCAACTTTAAATATTAATTGGAAAGATAAAAAGATTTTCTACATCAGGATATTTTTCTTATAATTTTTAGACATTAAATAAAGTAAATATTTTATGACACCATGATGATGTAGTGATTACCTCATTAATTAACGATTTAAATAAAATGAAAAGATAATGTAAAATATAAGACTTACACTTGTCAAAAACCTATTGGATGGGTAGATTTAGAACCCGTATCACCTTAACCTCGAAATATATAATTGTGGGACCTTTTAAATCCGAAAAGCACTTCATAATAATGTATCATTTTATTACTTTCCAAGAGTGCCCCTCTTCTCCTCTTATAAAAGGCCCCCACCACTACCACTTTATTCACACCTTGAAGCCTTTTTTCTCGGCCAACCTCTGCCCAAATACTCTCTCAGCTTCCCTCTCTTACTCCTAGAAGCTTCACTTTGGGCAGAAGTCTTCCCAAGGAAGCCTTTGGTTCAAATCAAAAAAAAGTTACCCAATTTTATGTTCATGTCTTCTCTTATGTTATTTTGTTTTATTTTGATTCTCCAACCACTTAAACTCTTTTTATTAAATTATTTTGTAACAAAAATAGTATCTTAAATATACTAGGATGTTGTTATGAGAATTATTTTATTTACACTTACACACTCCTTCGTCTAATGGTTAAAGAACACACTGTTTCTGTGGTTGGTGAATTTCTGCCTCACGAAATGATGATTGTTCAATCTTCTTTTAACATGTCTAATGGTGGCCATTAATATGTAACTATATTTATATATGATATATATTATGTTTATGTTTTCCTTATGCTTCTGTATTTCTCATTTATGGCATACCTTTATGATTTCCATTATGGGTAAATGTGATAATTTCATTTTAGGAAGTGCGTACTACCGCCTCCTCAAAGTGATTTAAATCGTTGATGCCATATGTGGGATGTATAAAGGATAGAGTAAATGATATTATATATGATATTATACTGCAATTATAACATACCTTTATATAATTATTATTTCATTCCATTAAATATGAAATAGAAATTAAAGTAGCGTTCATGCGTACGTACGGCTTACCGTCTCCATGAACGGTGCATTTCATTTCTTACCTATAAATGTTATATATTATTATAAATGCATGTATCTAATATATATATATGATATATATGATATATACATCATGAATATAATTCTAGAGATAATGGATATTCTACCACATAAACAACTTGTAATTATAAGATGTTTATTGTGGACTCATGTACCAAAGACCGACAAAACAACCGTTATTAACTTAAATGACTACATAATTTTTGTAACATATTAATAAGTGATATAAAAGTGATAATGAACTTGAAAAAAGCTCCTAAGCAAGTAGATATTAACTCTAGTTTATTATTCAGGATATTAAAGAACGATCAAGTCAAGCTGGACATGAGGTAAGGGAACTTCTTAACCCAATTTGTATTCTTTGGGCTAATCTCCTACTTTCAAATTATGTCATGATATTATTATGTCCTATCTTGTATTTGTACTTTAATTATGTGTACTTATAGTGAATACACATAATAGATTTATTTTATTTTAAAAAATGATCTTTGTAATGGACTTCATCTCAATCTCCTTTCATTGAGGCATATTTTGTTTTATACACAACTTTCTTTTATACGATGTATAAACCCCTTTGACTTTTACGTTTATTCAAGAAGAATATTTTTTATATGAATCATTTTACTAAACTACAAAAGGGAGTGTTTTTTTGTCGTATGTATGCGGCAACAACGACTTCTCCACCACCGTGACCATTATTTGAGTTTCGGCTTCCTCTACAAGCCATAACTTTTTTAAATGAAAAATAATTACAAAGTTTTAATTTTCTTTTATTTTGGTATTTAAAATGGTATTGAAAGTGTTTTTTTATATCAATGTGTTGTATTTATATCTTGTGATTGAAATGTGGAAATGTTATGTTTCCTTTATGCATGTTTTATGTGATACGATTATGTTATGGTTTATGATATGTTTAAATCTGTTCATATGAGGAATTCATTGGACTTAATAAGTGACGGGTGGAGCCCGCTATAGCTCCTCGATGCATCGGTAGGTCTCATGAGACACACTAGTGTCTTGGCATGAGGCCTTGACAAAATCTTATTTGTAGTCTTGGCACGAGGCCTTCGCTATGTGGTTATGATAGTCTGGCATTATGCATTCCATCATTATGAAAGTGGTTATTGATATTGCATGTGATTATTCAACCAGTAGAATATTCATGTGAATAAGTAAATGGCATTATTTCATTTTACTTTTTCCATATTATGCTAAAGTTCAAGTTTTAAAGGCTTTTGTTTTAGTTATACATTGCCTTAAATGTTTATTTTTATTTATGAAAGCTTCTGCTATATTGTTATCCTTAATGAGAATATGAGATCACCCCTTTCAATGTTTTAATTTTTCCAAGATGTGATGAAGTATATTATGAATGGCCTGTAGGGATAGTATGAGGGGATATGAAAATAAGATGCTGCTGTAGTTTTGTTTTAATTTATGATGTAATGTAAGACTTATGAATGTATCTAGTGTTTCTAAGGCTACTAAACTAATCAGTCTTTCGAGACTTGATCTTTTGTGATCATGCCAATCTTACGCAATAATGCACCGACTCTGGGTAACTGGGGTCGGGGCGTTAAAGTTGGTATCAGAGTCATTTTATTACTAACCTTAGAATCTAGATTTAGATAAACTCTGATTAGAGCACATAGACCTAAGATAGACTCTGAGGATTATTATGGAATAACTTCCTAGAATTTTGGTATTATAGAGATTTTGTGAGTTTTTTGAGAAATACACCCCTATCTGGATATGAGTAGGTAGAGGCGGCTCTGGCACAGATGTACCTAGGGGTAAAACCCGAAAACATCACTTTGAGCTAGACTCGAATGGGAACTGGTGCATGACAACGGGCTTTACTGCACTCTTGGTTACGACACTCCCGGGGGGATATGCTTAGGATAATTCTCATTTTCATTACAAACCACTATGAAGGGTTGTGAGTATATACTTCCTCAAAGAAAACATTTTTATGATTTTGGATTATATCCATAAATAGTTCAATTTATGTTAAGTGTTTTTCAAGTTTGTTGTTATGTATTTCGATTCATAAACTAATATAGTTTATGACATTGTTTAGAAATGGTGCCTAGTGGAAGGAATGGAAACCTTATCAATGCACGCACTCCGTGTAGGGATTTCCCTCCTGCTCAAGATAATTATTGTGGATCTGGAGATACAACTGGTGCTGATCAACATATTACCATACTGGGACAACTCACTCAGGTTATTAATAATAACCTTACTCGTATGGAGCACCCTGATCCGCAATGTGGAGGATCAATGTTAGACCGCTTCATGAGGAAACAACCACCAACATTTAATGGGGGTACAAATCCATTAGTAGTTGAGCAATGGATAAAATCCTTAGAGAAAATATTCCATGCCTTGGGGAGTAGCGAAAGGGAGAAGGTTTTCATGGCAGTTTACCACCTCACTGGAGATTCTGATCAATGGTGGTCGCTGATTCAAAACACAAAGGAAGATGAAGAAGTATCAAGTATGGAATGGAGGGAGTTTAATGAAATTTTCTTAGAAAAATACTTTCCACATGACCACCGAGCAGATATTGAAAGGCAATTTCTGAGTCTGAGGCAGAAGGAGGATGAGAATGTTGCAAAGTATGAGGCTAACATTACAAGGTTAGCGAGGCATGCTCCAGATTATATATGTAACCCAAGAAGTAAGATTGATCGTTTCTTTGATGGGTTAAAACCATTTCTCCGTCGAGCATTAGTCTCACAAACCTTCTCGCCGTACGAAGATATTGTCTCATGTGCTATCAAGACGGAAAAGGAATTCTCTAAGTCTTATGACTTTAAAGCAAAGCAAGAAAAGAATAGATCTTCTGATAAATCTAGAAATAGAAATAAGGGGAAGAAGGGAAAAGTTTAATATCATTGCTGTAGTAAATGTGGGAAGAAACACCCTGTTACTTGTTTGAAGGGAATGGGTGTCTGTTACAAGTGTGGTGAAGAAGGCCACCAAGCTCATGATTGCAAGGGAAAGAAAGTTGTTGTCAATGTGGAATGCTATAATTGTAGATTAATGTCCTAAGCGTCAGGGGAACTTACCTCAGAAGAGGCCAAGGGATCAAGGTCAAGCTTATGCTATCACTACCGCTGAGGTTGAAGCTCCAAAAGACATGGTGGCGGGTAATTTAATGGTTTCCTCAAGTTTAGAAAATGCATTATTTGATTTTAGATCATCACATTGTTTCATATCTTCCCTGTTTTCTAAGAAAATTATATATTTCCAATTTGATTTAACAAGAGAATTGGAAGTCAAAACTCCTAAGGGAAGTATCGTTGCAAAAAAAAAATTGTGAATCAGTCCCCATTAGAGCACATAAATGTTTTTTATCCGCTGATCTCATTGTAATACCTATTATTGAGTTTGATATAATCCTCGGTATGGATTGGATTTCAGTCTATTATGAAAATATTTATTGTAAGAAGAAGTAGGTTATGATTTTTGATGATGATGATAAGGAACACCTAATTTTTAGAGCAGAATCGTTACCACCTAATTCTTATTTAGATCCACCCCTAGTAGCTCAACTAAATTCAATTATTGTGGAGGAAGAGAATGAAATGACTCAGGGAGAGGAAAGTAATGTTCAAATTGAGGATGTACCTATTGTGAAAGAATATGTAGATGTGTTTCCGGAAGATTTACCTGGACATCCTCCAAAACGAGAATTTGAGTTTTCCATTGATTTAATTCCTGGATCAAGGCCTATATCGAAGATCCCTTATAGAATGGCCACCGTGGAATTGGTTGAACTAAAGAAACAACTAAAATAATTGAGTAATAAGGGATTTATTCTCCCTAGTTTTTCTCCATGGGGAGACCCTGTCCTTTTTGTTAAGAAGAAATATGGATCTATGAGGTTGTGCGTTGACTACAGGGAGATCAATGCTATAACAATAAAGAAAAAGTATCCCATGCCTCTCATTGATGATTTATTTTACCAACTGCATGGAGCTCAATACTTTTCAAAGATTGACCTTCGATCTGGATACCATGAGTTATGTGTGAAGAAGGAAGACATTCCGAAGACAGCATTTTGAACAAGGTACGGGCATTACAAGTTTACAGTAATGCCTTTTGGATTGACTAATGCACCCTCTTTATTCATAGATCTAATGAATAGATTTTTCAAGGAATATATTGATGATTTTTTGGTGTTATTTATTGATGATATCTTGGTATACTCTAAAAGATACGATGATCATGAAAATCACTTGCGCATTATCTTGAAGACTCTTAGAAGGCATGAATTATATGGGAAGTTTAGCAAGTGTGAATTATAGCTTCAAGAGATTTATTTTCTTGGACATATTATCTCTAGGGATAGAATTTCTGTTGATCCTTCTAAGAACAAGGCAATCCAAGAATGGCCAGCACCGAAGAGTATAACTGAGGTATGCAGCTTTATTGGTTTGGCAGGTTATTATCGACGTTTTGTGCAGAATTTTTCCCAATTGGCTAACCCATTAACGAAGCTCACACGTAAAGGGGTTAAATATTTCTGGATAAAAGAATGTGAAGAATTTTTTGAATAACTGAAGAGAATATTAGTCAATGCTCCTGTATTGACTCTACTATCAGGGAATGATGGGTTCGTTATTTACAGTGATGCATCAATGAAAGGACTTGGTTGTGTCCTTATGCAGAATGATAGGGTTAATTCCCATGCATCACGACAGCTAAAAATTCATGAGCATAACTATCCTACTCATGATCTCGAGTTAGCTACTGTAATCTTTGCCTTGAAGATATGGAGACATTATCTCTATGGTGAAAAATGTTAGATATATACCGATCACAAGAGTTTGAAATATATTTTCTCACAAAAAGAACTCAACATGAGGCAAAGTCGATGGCTTGAACTACTCAAGGATTATGATTGCACAATACACTACCACCCGAGGAAGGCAAATAAGGTTGTCGATGCTTTGAGTAGAAAATATCATGGAGTTTTGAGCATGATGAGAGTGGAAAGGGATCCTATTTTCATGGATCTAGTAAAGATGGATATAGAAATCACCATGGAGGGTGAAACATCAAAACTTTTTCAAATGGTTGCCAAACCATCTTTACTAGAAAAGATAAAGTGTTCTCAGGCCGATGATAAAGAGTTGAAAAAGAAGATTAAAGATGTAAATGATGGGAAATTGAGTGACTTTGTTTATGAAGATAGAATTTTGAAATTTGGGAGGAGATATTGTGTTCCCGATATACCTGATTTAAATAGGGAATTGTTGGATGATTCTCATAGTTCTAATTTCTCTATACACCATGGGAGCACCAAAATGTATAGAGATTTAAAGGGACATTTTTGGTGGGATAACATGAAGAGGGAGATTGATGATTTTGTGTCAGGATTTATGGTTTTTCAACAAGTGAAAGCTGGAAGGCAACTACCTGGTGGAGTATTGCAACCTCTTCCCATACCTGAGTGGAAATGGGAAAATATTACGATGGACTTTGTCATGGGACTACCAAAGACTCCTAGAAGGAATGACACAATATGGGTCATTGTTGATTGTCTCACGAAGTTAGCATATTTTCTTGCTATAAAAGAAGATCTACCACTTGAATGTCTATAAAGACTATATATTAATGAAGTTGTGAGACTTCATGGAGTACCCCTGTCGATTGTCTCGGATCATTATCCCTGTTTTACATCAAGATTCTGGAAAAGTCTTCAGAAGGCCTTGGATACTGAACTTCGTTTGAGCACTGCTTACCACCCTCAAACATATGGACAATCAAAATGAACTATTCAAACCTTAGAAGACATGTTGAAATCATTCTCACTTGACTTTCCGGGTATGTGGGATCAATATTTACCTCTGGTAGAATTTTCCTATAATAATAGCTTCCATTCAAGTATTCATATGGCACCATATGAAGAGTTATATGGAAAGATATGTCGCACACCAACCTGTTGGGATGACATTGGTGAAAGAAAACTTGTAGGCCCAGAACTAGTGGAGGAAACGATATAAAAGGTGAAGGTAATCCAAAACCACATCAAAGCAGCTCAAAGTAGGCAGAAGAGCTATACTGACAACCAAAGGAAGGAGTTCGAATTTCAGGTAGGAGATCATGTTTTCTTGAAGGAATCTCCATGGAATTGAGTTATAAGTTTCGGTAAGAGGGGTGAATTGAGTCCCAGGTACATCGAACCCTTTGAAATTCTAGAATGAATTGGGGTTGTAGCTTACCGTTTGGAAATGCCGCCAAGTCTCTCCAAAGTTCATGATGTATTCCACGTATCACTGTTGAGAAAATACATGCCTGACCCAATGCATGTACTCACCTATAAGGAATTAGAATTGTAACCCTATCTGTCTTATTGCGAAGAGCCCTTCAGGATTCTTGATAAAAGAGAACAAGTGTTGAGAAATAGAACGACTCGTCTGTTAAAAGTTCTATTGAGAAACCATAAGATGGAGGAGGCAACGTGGGAACCCAAGGAACTTATGATGAAGAATCACCTGAGTCTTTTTATACAGTGATATTATATGAAATTTCGAGGAAGAAATTATTTGAAGGAGAGGAGAATGTAACACCCCAAGCTTCCACGGTACGCTTCTCTTTGAATAATACAGTAGCGTGTGTTGTACGCAACATCGAGTTCTAACACACACCAAAACCATTCAAATTAGCCGTTATGAATAGTAATACCTACTTTTTGAAATTATATATAATTTATATTTCAAAATGGGCTTCATTTTTCGATTCAGAATATCAAAATTATCCTAAGTTGAATTTTTGGTATTTTTCTCAGAACTTCCAATTTTTTATGAATAGTGAAAAATACTTAAAAATAACTTTTTTAATAAAAATAATTTATAGTAATAAATTATACTATTTAGTGGTTTTAAATTATAATTATAATATATTTTTACCATTTTATCCAATGGTGTTGATTAGAATTAATTTCACTTTGAAATTGGACATAAACAATTGTCAATCTTTTGATATATATTGTTTCTTAAAAACACGCTATTTGACAGTGGGAATTAATTATAAAATTGATTAATGAAATTATATGTTTGGAATTTTTTAAAATAGACATCATTTTTGAATTCGGAATATCAATTATAGCTTAGGGTGAAATTTTGGAATTGTTCTGAAAAACTTCAATTTTTGATGAATAGTGAAACCACTAAGTGGTAGTTAAAAACTAATTTTTCATTTAAATGAAACATTACCACTTCTGTGATTTTATTTTCAAAAATCTGACATACATGGTTGTCATTAGAAAGTAAAATGTGGTTCAATGGGATTAAAATAATTTTTGGTGAATAGTAACTTTTAAGTTTAATTAATCGCGATTAAAGGTAATTAGGGAAATTTAAGGTAAAAATGATATTATAAAAATATGGAAATACCCTTACACTTGTCCTAACCTTATTTTATGAGTCATGTCCGACCAATAAAATCCATGGGTCAACTTGGGGACCCCATGGAGCCACTTGGGTAAGAAAATGACATTAATAACTTTTTCTTTAAAGTAAAAATAAAATTGTCACAAACATGTGTTGTTTCACTAAAACAATTATTACATGGGGTTATATAAAGTAAATTTTCGACTATAAATATTAATTAGAAAGCTAAAATTATTTATTACATCATGATATTTTTTTTATAATTTTTAGACATTAAATAAAGTAAATATTTTATAACACCATGATAATGTAGTGATTACCTCATTAATTAACGATTTAAATAAAATGAAAAGATAGTGTAAAATATAAGACTTAAACTTGTCAAAAACCTATTTAATGGGTATATTTCAAACCCTTATCACCATATCATCGAAATATATAATTTTGGGACGTTTTAAATCCGAAAAACACTTCATAATAATGTATCATTTCATTACTTTCCAAGAGTGCCCCTCTTCTCCTCTTATAAAAGGCCCACACCACTACCACCTTATTCACACCTTCAAGCCATTTGGATCGGCCAACCTATGCCAAAATACTCTCTCAACTCCCCTCTCTTACTCCTAGAAGCCTCACTTTGGGAAGAAGTCTTCCCAAGGAAGCCTTTGGCTCAAATCAAAAAAAAAGTTACCCGATTTTAAGGTAATGTCTTCTCTTATGTTATATTGTTTTATTTTGATTCTCCAACCCCTTAAACTCTTTTTATTCCATTATTTTGTAAAAACACCAGTATCTTAAATATACTAGGATTTTGTTATGATAATTATTTTATTTACAATTACACACACCTTTTTCTAATGGTTAAAGAACATACTATTTTGTGGTTGGCGAATTTCTGCCTCACGAAATGATGATTATTCAATATTCTTTTAACACCTCTCATGGTGGCCATTAAGATGTAACTATATTTATATATGATATATATTATTTTTATTTTTTTCCTTATTCTTCTTTATTTCTCATTTATGGCATACCTTTTTGATTTCCATTATGGGTAAACGCGATAATTTCATTTTAGGAAGTGCGGACTACCTCCCCCTCAAAGTGATTTGAATCGTTAATGCCATATGTTGGATGTATAAAGGATAGAGTAAATTATATTATATATGAAATTATACTAGAATTATAATATTCCTTTATATAATTATGATTTCATTCCATTAAATACGAAATATAAATGAAAGTAGCGTTCATGTGTACGTACGGCTTACCGTCTCCATGAACGGTGCATTTCATTTCTTACCTATAAATGTTATGTAATGTTATAAATGCATGAATCTACTGGATATATATGATATATATGATATATACATCATGAATATAATTCTGTAGATAAGGGATATTATACTACATAATCAACTTGTAATTATAAGAATTTTATTGTCGACTCAAGTACCAAAGATCAACAAAAGGACCGTTATTAACTTAAATGACTACATAATTTTCATAACATGTTAATAAGTGATATAAAAGGGATGATGAAATTGAAAATGGCTCCTAAGAAAGTATATATTAACTCTAGTTTATTATTCATGAGATTAAAGAACGATCAAGTCAAGTCGGACATGAGGTAAGGGAACTTCTTAACCCAAATTGTATTATTTGGGTTAATCTCCTACTTTCAAATTATGTCATGATATTATTATGTCCTATATTGTATTTGTAATTTCTTTATGTGTACTTATAGTGAATACAAATAATAGATTTATTTTATTTTAAAAAATTATCTTTGTAAGGGACTTCATCTCAATCTCCTTTCATTGAGGCATATTTTGTTTTATACAAAACTTTCTTTTATACATTGTATAAACCCCTTTGACTTTTACGTTTATTCAAGAGGAATATTTTTTATACAAAGCATTTTACTAAATGACAAAATCGAATGTTTTTTTGTCGTACCTATGCGGCGACAACGACTTATCCACCACCGTGACCATTATTTGAGTTTCGGATTCCTCTACAAGCCATAAATTTTTTAAATGAAATATAATTACAAAGTTTTAATTTTCTTTTATTTTGGTATTGAAAATGGTTTTGAAAGTGTTTTTTTATATCAATGTGTTGTATTGATATCTTTTGATTGAAATGTGGAAATGTTATGTTTCCTTTATGCATGTTTTATGTGATACGATTATGTTATGGTTTATGATATGTTTAAACCTATTCATATGAGGAATGCATTGGACTTAATAAGTGATGGGTGGAGCCCGCTATAGCTCCTCGATGAATCGGTAGGTCTCATGAGACAAACTAGTGTCTTGGCATGAGGCCTTGACAAAATCTTATTTGTAGTCTTGGCACGAGGCCTTGGCTACGTGGTTATGATAGTCTGGAATTATGCATTCCATTATTATGAAAGTGGTTATTGATATTGCATGTGATTATTCGATCAGTAGAATATCCACGTGAATAAGTAAATGGTATTATTTCATTTTACTTTTGCCATATTATGCTAAAGTTCAAGTTTAAAAGGCTTTTTTTTAGCTATACATTGCCTTAAATGTTTATGTTTATTTATGAAAGCTTCCGCTATATTGTTATCCTTACTAAGAATCCGATCTCACCCTTTTCAATGTTTTAATTTTTCCAAGATGTGATGAAGTATATTATAAATGACCTACAGGGATAGTATGAGGGGATATGAGGAAAATATGTTGTTGTAGTTTTGTATTAATTTATGATGTAATGTCAGACTTATGAATGTATCTAGTATTTCCAAGGCTACTAAACTAATTGGTCTTTCGAGACTTGATCTTTTGTGATCATGCCAATGTTACGCAATAATGTACCGACTCTGGGTAACTGGGGTCAGGGCGTTACAGAACATGTTAGCAATATAAGGAAATCTAGTTCTAGTAACTAGAGCTGGATCTAGTGAGTTTTCCCTCATGGAGTGTATCTCTTGAATGGTTACCATCAAGGATGACTGAGCACGTGGAGAATTTTCTCCTAGTTTCATGTTATTATAAGAGCCTTTATTATAGTCCTTTTGTTTCCTATGATGTCAAAACCTCATGATACTTTGAGTCTAATATGTGTATATCTAAGTTATTTTCTAGAAGTTCATTCAGTGTTGTCACATTATAGGTGGACACCACTTTTGGACTGGGTATGCATACATATTCTGTATTCAAAACTTAGTTTTTATTATTCACTTTTTGAGGGAGGAAAATAAACATGGGGTATTCTACATGATTTCTGTGTTTAGATTCTTGTGGTTGAATGAGTTATCTCTCCATATAAGGGTGAAAAAATCAAATTGTAGTTCATCTACTCACCATGTTGTGCCCCATATTCTTGTACGATATTTATAGGATGAAATATGGGATGGATATTCCCTTAATCTCTCATTTGGGTTTTATTTGACTAATCTAGATAGACATGTTTAGCTAAGGATTGTTTTATATTCAATTTCACTCTTGATTGGGTTCCTCGGGGCTATGTTGAATGGAAAATTGTCTTTTAGTTGCTCCCTTTTCTTTTGGGTTTTTGGGTAACCTTCTATGTATTCTTATACTCACCCGTACATGGGATTTTCCCTAAAATTTTAGTATTGTAAAGACTATAGGGATTTCTACGAAGTCCCCAAAGGACTCGAGGTTGGAGATCTGAGTGATCTAGACATACTGAGGTGTTTACTGGATTTGGATCGCAGATCTTTCAGGTAGTTTAATTAGACAATGATCCACTCCTTCTGAGAATGTTGGAATCTTTTACAATTTCCTTTTGGTGGGTGTGTGTTTTTCCTTTTTTACACTTTCAATGCTTCTTTTGTACTCTATTTTGGGATAGTTGTATGCATGCATTTTAGTTTCCATATTTTTATATCTATTCAATGTTGCATCTAGGTGTTTATGGGTGTGTGCGTAAAATTACCTTAGGCAAAGGATTCTTATATGTGTGATATGCCTACTTGGCTCTAGTTGCTATCCCCTGACCTAGTGGAGGCCGACTTGGGGAGTCACATCCTAAACCCCGTTGGTTTGGGTCGTGATAGTATTTTAAATGGATCAAAATGTATTTATAGCTTGGTGGTTGAATGATAAATATATAATAATTGTACTTTATTAAATGCATACCCAGGTTTGTAATTTATTTTAAATTTCTATGAGATGTGATAGATAGTGCTTATTTTTTTTTAAAGGGGGTAGTTATTTACACCCATAGTTCACAAAACCATGGGTATAGATGAATTATGGACACCCATCTACAACCATAGTTTTAGGAACTATGGGTATAGATATATACCCACAATTTCAAGTGAATCGTTGGTATTAAGAAATCCTCATATTATTTGTTTTAGAAAAATGATCAATAAGTCATTTTTGATGTTTTGGAATCATACAAACCACAATTTGACCCATGGTGTGACCAATATAACTCCAATTGTGCCATTTTATTTAAAATTAACATTAATTTTGGTAAAAATGATAACTAACATGTTAAAAACCAATAAAAATCATTTATTTTGTTATGATAATTTAGTATAACGATCCATAAGTCATGTTTAATGTGTAGTAATCATGCACACCACAATCCAATACACAATGTTCCCGATATGACTCCAAGTATCCATTATCAGTTTAAAATTGAAATTTTAGTTCAAAAGTGTCACTCACTAAAAATCATGAAAATTTACTTATATTGTATTGATAATTTATAAATATTATTGATAAATTGTTTTTTTATGTTTCGGAATTAATCTTACATCAAACTAACACATGTTGTAACTAGTGCAACACAAAGAGCGTATTTACAGTTTAAAATGAAATTTTAGTAAAAAACACAAGTGACACGATCAAAACTGAGAAAACACATTAATATTATTTTATACATAGGAAAAATTATCCATAATTCATTTTTTATGTGTATGAATCATCCACGCCTCAATTGGACAGATAGTGTGACCAGTATGACTCCAAGTGTGTCTTTTTATTTAAAATTGACATTGATTTTTGTAAAAAATAAAACTAACATACTCAAAATAGAGAAAACAAATTTGTATTGTTTTATATATTAAAAAATGATATGTATATCATTTTTGACATGTATGAATTATCCTCACCTAAATATTATAAATGGAATGCCCATTATGACTCAAAGTGTTTGTAATCATTTTAAAAATGACATTTTAGTTCAATGTATCACTCCCTCAAAATCAATCAAACATACTCAAATTGTCTTGATAATTTAAGAAAATAATTCATAAGTTATTTTTTATGTGTAAGAATCATGATCATTTTAAACCAACACATGATGTGTCTGGTATGACTCAATGTGTGTGTTTCCATTTTAAAATGAGATTTTAGTAAAAAAACATCGGAGACATACTCAAAACCAAGAAAACCGATTCCTGTTATTTTGATACATTAGGTAAATGATCAATAATCCATTTGTGACGTTTAGGATTCAGTTTAACCTTAATCAGACACATGGTTTGACTATTTTGACTCCAAGTGTATCTTTTTATTTAAAATTGACATTAATTTTAGTAAAAAAGACAACTGACATACTCAAAACTGAGAAAAAACATTCGTATTGTTTTTATGATTTGTGAAAATGAACGATAAGTAATTTTTGATGTGTATGAATCATCCTCTCCAAAATATAATTCATAATTTATATGGTATGACTCAAAGTGTCCATTATCAGTTTAAAATTGACTTTTTAGTTCAAAAAGTATCACTTACTGAAAATAAGAAAACACACTCAGATTGTACTGATAATTTAGGAAAATGATTCATAAAAAATTTTGATGTGTAGGAATTAGTCTCAACTAAAAATGACACAAGATATAACTGGTATGAATCAAATTGCATGTTTTTAGTTTAAAATTACATTTTAGTAAAAATAAAACTGACATACTAAAAACTGAGAAAATGCATTCATTTTTTCTTTGATACTTTATTTAAATGATCCATAAGTCATTTTTGAAGTGTATGAGTCATATAAACCGCAATTAAATTCACTATGTGACTGGTATGACTCCAAGTTCATGTTTTTAATATATAAGTGAAATTTTAGTTTAAAATGTGCATCACAACATCAAAAATTGAGCAAACAAGCATAGATTGGTTTCTTATCATTGTATCTTCTATTACTTAATTATTTTCCATATAATTTTTATCCTATACTTATTTAGTTAATTTTCATAGAGATAATTATTGAATATGAAAATAAAATTGTGTGACATGTAAGAATCAACCGTAGCTCAATCCGATACACAATTTTCCTGGTATGACTCAAAGTTTAGTTTAGAATTAACACTTCCTATTTAATTTATTTCTTTATATTATTTCTAAAATAAGAATTTTTTCTATATAGATGCATTTTTTTCTCAATCTGGGGCAGTTTTTTCATAATATATTTAATGGGGGTTAGGGGCCAAATACAAAGAAACATTGATGTTTTTGGATTTCTAGGATAATTTGTAATTACTCGTGTAATTTTATAAACCAATTTTTGAAATGTCTATAATATAGTGTTTTTTTCTTGTATTTATTTTGTAAATTTTATATCATTTATAATCAATATTTGTACATGTGATTTTTTGTTTTTAGTGTTGTAGTGTGGTATAAATTGTATAGAACACTACAGTATCCCTCTTGATTGGTGCTTCCAAAATCATTGAGGAAGGGGCTCTTTATTAGTACTTCCAAAAGAACTCATTAAGGACCTCCTTCATTAGTAGCACTAAAATCTCTAATAAAGGGTCCCTTCATTAGCACTAAATAAAAGTGTTGATAAATGGGGTTCTTGATCAGTGCTTCTAAAATCACTAATAAAGGAACCCTTTAACAGCACATTTTTTATCACTAATAAAGTACCCCTTTTTCAATTCTTCTCTAGCACTGATCAAAGCCTGGGGTTTTTAATCATACTTTGATAGTCAACACTTTTTTGGACCAACAGAAGGCCATTTTTAGTGTTGTTACAGTCATATTTTGTAGTATAAACTGCTGATGGCCATCTTTTCTCCTAGGCTACTTGGGAGGAATTTTAATTTATCGATAATTTTGATATCTATTAATATAGAGTTTTATGATATAAAGTTAATTTTCACAAATAAAAAGTTCCATTAAAGAAATTAGTTGTGTAAGATTTTCAGGATGATTTGTGTATATTGATGAATATATCGACACTATAAAAATATTTTGTCTCAACGGTGGTTTATTAGTGGAATTTTTTACAACTATAGATAATTTAAACTTTTTGAATGTTATTTAAAATATAGTGGTAGTTTCACAAAACCACCTCTATTCATGAAATACATTTTGATTTAGTGGAAGTTTCATTAAAACTGATACTATATCCTTAAAAATGAACAAATTAAACTCTACCCCCCCCCCACACACACACTATCATTCCTACCCCCATGGCCCCAAACCTCCCCCCACCCCCAATCCACTCTTCCTCAACGCTAACCCCCCCCCCCCCCCCCCCCGACGCCAACCCCCCTTCTTCAACACCATTCGCCGACCACAGTGACATCCCATGATGGCTCTTCTCCCCACCATGGTATCCCCTCTTCCCAATTTCCCAATGATCACCACCCCCTGATGGTGGTGTAGCCTTAACATCTTCCACATGACCCTATCCTTCTCTCTACATCCCTAATTTCATCTACTCCTTTCCGTGCACAAGTTAGGTCTTATTGGGCTTGTATCTCTAATCTCCAAACTATCTATTTCTCTCTACTCGGATCAATGAACTTCTCTCATGACATATAGAATGATTATTACGAGGGGTAATATTTATTCATTTATTTTATTTTATTTTTTTCATATTTTATTGAATCATTTTTGTGTTGAATTTTATTCTATCAAATAAAGACCATATCCTGGTCAATGATGAAGTTTGGTGATGTTAAAATTTTATTATAATTATTTCACTAAAATTTTATATATTTATATTTGAATTTATAATATGGAGAGTGGAAATCCAATACCTATAGATAAAATTTGGATTAATTTACCATGAAACACACCTTAGTATGGTAAGGGTTTGGAATTATTTTTAGATTATGAAATTACAAACCGATCAATGGTTGATAGAATAAAATATTTATGTCCAAATTTTAAATTCAAGTGATGGTTGAATAAAAACAAAGTATATAAGCACTTCGTATTGAAATAGTATTCTGATCAATATGTATGTTGAATTTGGACTGGTTAATCGAATGATATCGAAAATAAAAACAATGAATGTCCTATCATCAAAACAAAAATTGACACAAAAAAGGATAATTCAATTTGGATCATGTTGAATGATACAATTATATTTATAGTATACAATGTCAAAGATTTTAATAGATCAACAGAAACTTCAATTGATCCTAAGTAGGATAATATTATTCCTAACTTTAGTGACCAAAAAAAGTAGTTTCATGAATTATTTTAAGATAGAAACCAAGAACTATATGAAGGGTGTATCAAGTATTCAAAGTAGTATTTTCTACATAACTTGTATCTTATAAAATATCTCTGTGAAATTTCTAACAAAGTTGGGTATATGATTTTAGAGTTGTTTCATGATATATTTAGTGAATTTAATATCCCTTTATTATTCTATGGGATGAATAAAATAATCTAAAACTAGGACTTGATTATATAAATATATATACATTCCATAATTTTTTCATGATTTATTGGGTAGAAGAGTATAATAAAGAATAATGCATAATATTTCATAAAATAATATGGAAGTTAATGTTAAACAATGAGATTAAAAATCAATGAAACTCAGGGAATAAGTTGAAGAAGAAAAATAATTTATAGTTATTTTATTACTTTCCTCTGAAACCATATTTTCATAGATTATTCATGTCATCTAATATTTCATATGGCATGAAGTGGAATGAAAAATATAGTAAAAATGATGGATTCCGCCTCAGAGCAGTGTGTCCCTTCCCAACGCGATGGATAGGGTTTCTTCATTATGGTTTCCTCCTCCCCTCATCTGGCTTGTCCTCGAGATGTGGCATTGTCTCCCTACTCTGGATATCATCACGGTGCATCATCGACTCAGGAGTCCCGCTCTGGTGGTGGAGCCTTTGGCTTCGGTTGTCCTCGTTCTTAGATGGCCTGGTAGTGGTACACTATTGTTGGATCCGACATCAGGTGTCGTCTCCGGCATCTGGCATTCTGGACCTCGGATGGCTAGGGGATGGAGCATCGATGCTGGCCTTAGTGTCTGGAGGTTTATCTAACTGCAGATGGTCTGGATTATAGGTTGGCCGTGGGTGCATCACTGGCATGAGTCTTGGCATGATCTCGGTTTTCCCTGTAGATGGAGCGTCAGCTATGGGTTGTCATATGGTGGTGCCTCCAGCTACAGGTTTCTTGGTTCTTGGATGTTATGGGGGTGGAGTGACTCATCGATGGCCTCTTCATCTTCTAGAGTGGTTCGAGAATGCCTTTGGAAAATCTTGGAGGGGGGAGGTTTCCTGGTTCGAGTTTGTTGGTGATTTTCTACTTGTGTGGTTTGTTCCCATTGGATTATGGTTTGGATTTGTGTTTCTTGGTTGTTGGTTTCTTGTGGTTTTTTTATTGGAATTGACATCACCCACACTTCCTTGATCTTGGTTCTTGATGCTTCACCTCATCCCTGATCTCACGAGCCAATTTTTATTGGCATCTTGTGTGGGCTCTTACTCTGTTCAGATCTACCCGGTTTCATCCCAGAGTGATGCTTCTAGGGAAGGTCAACTTGGTTTCCCTTTCCGGTGGAACTCCACTATTGTGTTTACTGGGTCTTCTATCTCTATGTGTCATTGACCTAACATCTCACATCTTAGAGCTCTTGCTCCTTCGAGTTTCTTGTTGATGCGGAGACGAAGGGTGCATGTGGGATCATTGCGGTGGGGATTTTTTTGGTGGCCAGGTGCCCAAGATGTGATCATCGGTGGTTATTTGTTTTATAATGGTGATCATGGGATGATGGTGAATGGTTTTACGGTGTTTCTACTTGTTTGTACTTGACTTCATAGAACAGGTCCCAGAAGAGGTTTTAGAGCTAGCATCTCATCTTTGCAGAGTTGGACAGATTTAGATGTTTGAGAGGGTATAGTGTCAGCCATCAGATCAGGCATGTGCTCTAACACAGGACACCTTCTTGCCGAATAGCCTTGCAATGGTGGAGAGCACCATCAATATCACATGATAGGGAGGGGAAATTTCAGGCTGTCAATCTGATTTTTTCTCTATTTGACCTTTGAGTCCTGGTTTGTCTTATATCGATGATGTCTTTTGGGTTTTCCTCTTCTTCCCTTAAAAGGGGGTTTATTTATAAAAAAATTTAAATGCCTTCAGGTCATTGGATGGATGAGACATATAAAAGATTCAATAACAAGGAAGGTGTTAGATTCATTTTATCTAGATTTTTCTTTGGATCTTTGGAATGTACATTTGAGATTGTCTTCTGATAGATTAAACCCTTTTTTTTACTTTAAGTACTAATTATAGAACATCACCAATTAATTTAATCCCTTATAATATCCCTATATTTATGTTTACAGAGAATACTTATTTCATTATTTTGATGGTTATTACCAGAAATAAAATTAATTGAAATAAAATGGATGCATACCATAATCCAATAATCAAATAAATGCAAGAATTATGGGATGATTTCATGAAAAAATATGATTCATCAAATAGAAAACTATTCATAATGCATGTATATTTAATATGGAATATTTATGACTTTCTTGGAATATGAAACTTGTCAGGTTGAAACAATCATACTGGTTTGAATTTTCTATTTTGTAATTTTTATTTTGAACATCAATGAATACCACAAAATAAAAAATTGTGTTTTATGTGTCATCATTGATTTATTTATGATTATCAAAATTCAAGTTTAATAAGACACAATTCCATAGAAATATTGAATTGAAAAAGTTACCAAATGTGTTATTTGGTTCTGAAATCTTAAGATAATTAATGAATTTCACTGTAGAATTTGGAAAATATAATCAATTTAATGAAGTGGGGGAAAGGGTACGAGGTATAATATCTAAAATAGCTGGAACACAATAGTGGAACAAAATGATCCAATTTTTCAAACTTCATTATTGGGAGTTTAATTTGATACGCCATAATCATAACATAATTTGTGTTGAGAAGAACATCTATGACAATGTAATTTTTTCATTGCTTAATGATAAAGTTAAATCAAAGTATCACCTTAATACTCAAAAGGATTTGGAATCAATGAATAGAAAGTGTGATTTGTGGGGAAATGAGGATGGAAAGTACCCTTCAGCAATTTTTACAATGAAAAATCATGATAAAGACATATTCCTTTGATCTTTAAATAATGTAAAAGTGTTAAATGGATATTCAAGTAACATCTCACTGTGCGTTGACTTAAAACATCAAAAGATACATGGTTTTAAAATTTAGGACTAACATATTCTGATAGAAAAGTTTTTTTCATTGCCATTGAAAAAGTAATTGTAGTTATAGTTGAGTTGTGTACCTTATTCAAAGGTATTTGTAGAAAAACTATAAATCCAATTGATCATGATAAAATCAAGAAAGAATTTATTTGATACTTTTTCATTTTGAGATGTTAATTTCCTCTTCATTTTTCATAGTATGATTCATTTGACTTTTCATTTAGTTTAAGAATATAAAATTGATAGAATAATACACTATTGTTGGATATATATAATTAATAGGTACATAAATATTATTTTTATTTTCATTGATTAATTTAATTTTATCAAATCATTAGGTAAAAAAATTAATATGTTTCTTACTTTTCTCATAAGGTACGTAGGTTATTTAAAATCATATATGACGATTAAATCTCAACTAGAAGTCTCTATTACTGAAGGTCATATAGCCAAAGAGTGATTGACCTTCTTTATTAGTTATATGGATGGGATTGAGAAATGATTTAATCATGTTGGTTATGTTTATGGTATCTCCAATAATTATCATTTTGAAAACCATACATCGGTACTTTCAACTATTGGACCACCATGTTAAAAGGGGTCAAATTATACCCTGACTAAATTGGAGTGACTACAAGTTCATAGATATGTGATACTTAATTGTCTTATTTTAGATCTACATATTGAAGAATCCTAATTGAAATCAAATAAACAACTAAGGGGTGGAGCTCAAAATGAGATGGAATTAACAAAAGTTGTTAATAATGAGATTGTTGAATAGTTTTACCATCATGTAAGTATATACTCATATTTATATTAATGACATGTAGTTATATTTTCTATGCTAAAAGTAACACTTTATAGATTATTTTTTAAATAATGAATGTTGATAATCGAGTTGAAATATCAAATGATTTGATGTTTTTAGATTAAGGTTCACTAGGTTAGGCAAGAATATTTTATTCCTACAATATTCATGGATTAAATTTTTTATACAATTTTTTATGAAGTCTTGTGATATGGATATTTTTAACACACTTTTCCACATCATTTTATTATAATTAATTGCATTTTTATTTATAAAATAATGAATTTGGTTTACAAATTATCATTTTTTGTCTTTTTTTATTAAATGGTTCAAACAATGGTTTTTTTGTAAAAATATGTATTTTATTGATTATTTTAGTCATTTTAAATTATTTAAAATTAATTAATTAATTCTGTTTTAACTTCCATTTTTTATTCTTTTGTTTTTGTTTAAATTATAATTTTTTGTATTCATTAATTTATTCATTATTTATTTTTTTATTTTTTTATGTTTTTCAAAATAATTATTTCATTTATTATATTATTTGATTAATCCTTTATGTAATTATTTTTCAATTTAACAAATCTTAAGTTGAGTAATTAATATTTTTTCTTTTTTTATTAATTTAATTATTTTTCATTAATCCACAAATTTAAATTATTCATACTTTTAATAAAAAAATAAATAATTTTTTTTAATTTCATATTTTTTTATTTCAATCATCTTTTTTAAATTATAATATTTAATTTTTGGATGTCATTTTTTGTTGTTCAAATTAAATTGTTATTCATTCTTAAAAAAATTAAGTATTTTAATTTTTTTCAACATATTTTTCTCTTAATAATTCAATTTCATTTTTTATTTTACTTTAATTTGAATTTCAAAGAAATTATTTTTAAAGTTTTTAATTTAAATCACTTAATTTGTTCAATAAATTTTAATGTTGTTAGTTTAAATAAATTGGCTTAATCCTTTATTTTTTAAAATAATTAACTGTTAATTGTTTAAATTTATTTCTTTTATGTTTTTCAACTAAGTCACTGGTTAATTGTTTTTTAGGGGAATGAGTCACCGCTGAGAACAAAGAACAATGGATTAACCCACCATCACCTACACTCACTGTTATCCATAGTCACCTCCAGAACAAAGTGGAAGTCACTACCATTGTCCTCTACTCACTATTGGATTTCTTCCACCACCACATTTTTTTTCACCAGTAACTCCAACCAATTTACAACCCATCATTGACTCGCTGCCAGTGGGACTCACCGCCGATGGGAGTCACCACCACTTCGACCCACTTCCCAAACAACCTACCACCAAAGATCCTCTACAAACAACACCTTCTGCCTACTATACCCTCAACCGGTAACCTTCTTCCAACATCACTCCCCACCATTGTTCTTCCTCCAACGCCACCCCACAGGTAGCACAACCATCATCCACCGCCGCACCAACCACAGAATCAAAACCAAGTAGTAGAAAATATTTACATAAAATCAAAAACAGATGATCCCAGAATCATCAAAGGACAAGAATTCAAATTGAAAACTTGAAATACCTGAATTCAACACAAACCAGATCCCAAAAAGGCCCCAAACTAAAAGCATTGAAAGAAAAAGGACCCAAAAACTTATATGCTAATTTCATCAAATCTAAGTACAGAGTACAATCCAAACCCAAAATCATGGATTATGTTTGAAGAACATCGGTTGATCATACATCAAGCACCGCTGTGAATCCATCGTCAAGTACCATGGGACCCTTGAAGAGCCCTATGAGGTGATGTTGAGGTTTCCAGATCTATGTTGTATCTACCGCTGCAGATGATTGTTATAGTTAAAGCTGAGCCTGATCTATAAAGGCAAGTCCCCACTGCTTGGAGAAGAAGTCATGCAGAGCTCACTGCTGCTCCTATCCCAGATAAGAGGCTTCTGCGAGAAGTAACTTGAGTTACACATCCCCTCATGGGAAAGAAGACCCTGCAGTAGAGGAGTAAAAAAATAAATAAAATAAAATAAATAGAATAAATAAAATTATAAGAAGAAGAAAATAATAAAAATATTATAAAAACAAAAAAAATAACTAACAATAACAATATTATTAAATTAAATATTAGTAGATTAATAATATATATAAATACGTATATTTATGTATATAATAATTAAGAAATATTTTTATAATAGTTAATATAAATAAATAAATACAATTTTAATTCTATATATATTTTTTAATAGTATTTTTAAATAATAATATATTTATATAAATATATTAATAAGTATTTTTTTGTGTTTGTAAATAGTTTTTTTATTTTTATAAAAAATATAACTAATATTTCAGTAATATAAGTATGTAAATATATAAAAACGTGTATATATTTATTTATTTATTTAAGGCTAGTATAATTAGGTAATATATTTTTTATATTTATTGGAACTACATTTTATAATTTTCCTTTTTTATTGAATAAGGTAAGAGAGGATCATAGTGCATATCCCAGATCCTTGAGGAGTTAGGAATTCCATTGGATGGAGTTTTTTCTCTAGTCACTAATGACGAGGAAGAGACATGTTAAATTTTATACATGGAGGAAAGAGAGGTCATCTAGGAAGTTATGATAGGATATGGAATTCAATTGGTTAAGAGAATAACAGCTGATAAGACTCGATGATGATCCATTCCCTCCATAAGTAAGAGATTAAGCGTATCTTTTGATTCCACTACTCCACCACCACTTCTGGGGTAGGAGACTTAAGTGGAACCTTTCATTAAACTGATCCATTTTTAGAGAACCATCCAGGAGATGATCACCATTTAAACCACACTTCCACTTCTAGGACTGAGACATCTGAGAGAAATATATCAGAAACCATACAGTAGGTGGAGGTAGAAAACATAGATTGAATATTAGGAACTTTTGGATATCGAGAAGGGAGATTGAACACCATTTCCTCTTTTATTTTTTTTTCTTCATTACCATTGCATGGATCATTTAGTTCTTAAATATTTTAATATATTGTATTTGATTATGATTTTTATCTAATTATATTTAAGGGAATAGGTTATCCAGTTAATCTATTTTACTATGTTAATTCATATTTCTTCTCCAATAGATGCTTCTCTCTTTTTCTTTTCAAACAATCGTTTTTTCAAAAATCAAGAATCAGTAAAAATTTCTCTTGATTCAAATTAAATTAATAATGTAATTAATCTGAGTATTTCACTAAAATTTGAATCAAATACGAGAGAGATAATCAAAATTATTTCATCTAAAAAATCAAACACAATGATTATTGATTGGTTCTCACCTAGTGATTGAATGATTTCTACAGTTGATAAACTATAGAAGTCATTCAGTCATGGGTTGACCTAAAAAAATCTAGTCATCCTACTTCAATCAGATCCATATGTTTAAATTAAAATTCATGAACAAATGAAAATTATTATAAAAAATTGCCAACCGATTTATCTCTCTTCAACAATTGATTATTCTCACTGGTTTTTTTTTTCTTCTTTCATTTATTCTTATCTTCACTTTCACTCACTTACACATTCACATGCAAATGATAATTCTATGCATAGTTTCACCACCATCCTTTATTATTTATTTTTTTTTAAAATATTTTTTTTATCTTTTTTTGGTCACTAAAAAACATCATTCCTTCCTTGTGGTTCAACCCTATTACCATAGTACAAGTTTTAGGTAGTAAGTAAGACTATAAATATTAAATTTTTATGCATTCAATTACACACATTAAAAAATTTAGTATTATTACTGGGGAAGGCTTGTGTACCCAAAAAATAAAAACAAAACAAAAATTCATATGAAAAAATATCCAAAAATATAAAATACAAAAAAAACTGAAGTATAAAAAATGTCAAAAAAATCAAGAGAACTAAAAAATTGGTGAAGCTACTGTGTGAAAAATAGCTCTAAACCTAAGACTATAGATCTAGTCATTATATAAATGTAGAAACCCCTCAGAGACATGAATAAAAACAAAAGGGAATAAAAATTAAATTAAATAAAGATTGAATAAACTAAAATATTAACAATCCACCAACTTGAAATAAAAACCCACCTAGTAATGAAATTATTGAGAGGAACAATTTGAGAGAGTTCTTACTTCCATCTATTTCCAAAAACCCTTCAGGAATTAGTCTCTCACCTTGCTCTATAAATTATGAAATCAATCAGTCCATGTTTTCCCAGATGATAAACTTAAATGTAATTTTTAGTGAAGACTCCTTTGATTTCATTAAGAACTTCTACTATAGTGTCTATAAGTTTTCACTGAGAGGCCCGAGTGGGGAAGAATTTAAGTTCATAGTGTTCCATTTCTGCCTCAAAGAAAATTCAAGGACTTGGTTTCAACAATTAGAGGATGAAATATTTGTCACCTGGGATCAAGTCTGTAATTCCTTCACCATGAAATTTTTTTCCTCATATAATGACTTGTGAGATTAGTCACCAGATCACTAATTTCTTACAAAATGAGGAAGAACTATTCTATGAAGCTTGGGATAGATTTATTGGATTACTTAGATAATTTTCAAACCACCAATTCACTCCCCTATTACTCGTGGACACTTTTTATAAAATTCTCACCCCTTACCACCAAACCTTGGTAGAGAAATCATCTAGATTTTAGTTTAGTAATAGGACTACTGAGTAAATAAAGAAAATATTTATTACTTTTGAATAAAAATCATAACATAAAATCTCAATGAGAATAACAATTATTAAGAAATAAACAAACCTTGTTCTATAATCTAGAGCCCAAAATTATATATTTTTTAATGAAAACACTCATAATACTCTTAGGGATCAATTCCACCACTATGGCATGTTTAGAAACATACACTCTTGTTGTCCTAATATTAACATGCATGTCCAAGCTCCTAAGAACGACAGTTTTGTAGGATATGGTGCTAGGATAAAACCTAGGGATGATCTATTTTTAAATACCTATACTCTAGGGTATAGAAACTACCCAAACCTCTCTTAGAGGGAGAAGGTATTTCTTCAATCTACAGCACCTATAGATTTCTAGAAGCCACCTAGATAGAATTTCTATACCCAACCAAAACCAAAATCATCCAACTCATAAGATTAATTGAGAGTAATGTTCCAATAATTGATCGAAATGTTTTATGAAAATAAAAAAAAAATTTAGACAAAGTGAAAATGGATTCAAGAATGAAAAATATATAAATAAAAATAGGGTAGTTGATTGGGGAGGTTGGTATTAGAGACAAGGGTAAGCTTCCAAGTACCACGGAATCAAACCCTATATTAGTGAACAAAAAAACAAGTTGAATCTAAAAATTTATATATGGAAATTGTTGAATCTATAAAATTGAACAGCAACACAGGAAGCACTTTAAGTCATACTATTTCAGCTAAAATACAAAACAAATAAATTTAACTATAAAGAAAATAAAGTCAAAAAAAATCATGAAGATAAATTTTTAGGTATTACCAAATTTTGGAGAAATGTTTCTCATATAATCCCTTTTCCATAAATAATTTGAAAATAAAACCATGATTCTAAGATGATGAAATTTTATAAGGTTGTTAAAAACTTAACATTGATATTCCATTCCTGTAGGACTTAATTCAAATCTCAACCTATTTAAAATCCCTCAATAAAATTTTCTCAAAAAAATAACTTGGAATATTTATCCACTTATAGTCTGACAAAGGAGTGTAGTAAAGTATTTCAGAATCGGACACCACCTAAACTACAAGGCCTAGGGAAATTTTTCATCTATCTCAACTTTGGAGATAGAGGTGTAAATTTTAACAGTCTATGTGAATTTGGTGCTATAATCAATTTGATTCTATTTTATCTATTTCAACACTTGAGATTAGAAGTAACATAACCCATCATTAATATTTTAGAACCTTTTAATTGATTCATCACTCACCTAGTGGGCAGGGAAGATTATTTTCTAGTCAGATTTGGGAGACTCTTTTTTTCTACTAACTTTTTGATATTAGATATGAAGTGTGTCTTGGAGGTACCCAAAATCCTTATTAATATCTTTCTATCCATAGTGGTTGCCATCATTGGTGTATCAAAGGGGAAATTAATTTTCAACTTGGCTAAAAAAAATAGGAGATCAATTTTTTTCAAAAAAATTAAAGAACCCACCCACCCTATATTTCCTACAAATGATTTGTTATTAGCTAAAACATCTGTTGATGAGGAGGAAGAGAAGTTTTTTTGGATGTTGGAAGAAATCAATGATGCACTTGAGAATCCTAATAAAACCTATATGGGGATCTTCTCTACTAAGGAGAAGGGTCCTAAAGAATATTTTTAGGGAGATTTCTTACAACACATATATGAGTTTGATTTAAGAGAATGTTTATCTCTAAAAGAAAAATCTAAATGTGAGAAACATTTTTCTTGAAATAACAGTGATGAAGAGGAATCCTTCTACAATTCCTTATTTAAGAGGCTGTCTAAAAACTATAGTCCAACTGGGCCTTAAATTCTTCATTCAAGACAACCACCACCCTATCTAGAAATCAAACCCCTCCCTGTCCATTTGAATTATTCTTTTTAGGAGAGATATCTACACTGATTGTGATTATCTGATCCATCCTGGAGGAAAATCAAGAGTAAAACCTACTGATTGTGTTGAGGAAGTATACTTTTTTCATTGGATAGTCAATTTATGAAATAAATGTTATAATTCCATCATTTCACATATATAAAATCCCTATGGAGTTTGATATTAAAACAAGAGTGGAATCCAAAAGAAGACTTAACTCAAACATGAAGGAATTGTTCTGAGAGGAAGTTATCATATTGCTTGCAGTTGGGATATTTTTTCCAATTTCTATTAGTCCTTATGTAAGTATTATTTAGGTAGTCCCCAGAATTGTGTTGTGATTGTGTTTACAAATTAAAATAATGAGAAAATTGAAAAAATAACTGGGAACAAATTGTGGGATTTTATAGATTATAGAAAAATAATGTTCCCACAATGAAGGATCATTTACAAATTCCAGTTTTGGATAAAATGTTAGAGAGTCAGGATGGAAATGAGTATTTCTATTTAATTTATTATTATTATGGATACAAATATATTTTAATTTCACTTGATGATCATGAGAACACCACCTTCACTTCTGCATTTTGGACATTTTCCTACCATTGGATTCCCTTTGGATTGTGTGTTGTTCCAAACACATTTCAAAGAAGTATGATGGGAATTTTCTTAGACATGATTGAAAGGATTATCAAAGTGTGTGAGGATAATTTTTCAGTTTTAGGATGTAATTTTGAAAATTATATTGAAAGTATGGAAGCTTTTTTGTAAATATTTCAAGATAAATATCTAGTTTTAAAATAGAAAAAGTGTCAATTCATGGATATTAATGGAATTATGTTTGGTCACAAAGTTTCTATAAAGTTTTTTAATGTTAATAATTACAGGATGGAGGTTATTCAAAAGATTACACCACCTGATAATTTCAAGGGAATAATAAGTTTCTTGGGATGTTCTATATTTTATAGAAGTTTCATTAAATATTTTTACATGATCACTAGGCCAATATTATCACTTCTTATTAAGGAAACACATTTTGTTTTTTAAGAGAAATGAATGGATTCATTTAACTTTATTAAGGATAAATTGAATACATCATTAGTGATCACTACACCAGACTAGAAATTTCAATTTGAAGTAATGTGTGATGCTAGTGACCTAATTGTAGGTGATATTTTGGGATAGAGGAAGGACAAAAATATTCATGTCATTTAATATACTAGAAAGATTCTTGATGATGCTCAGAAGAATTATTCCACAACTAAAAAGGAGTTGAATTTGTTTATGTTTATCCTTGAAAAAATCATATAGTACTTGATAGGGTCCATGGTGATCATTTTTACTAACCATCCATCCCTTAAGTATGTTCTGGCTAAGAAGGACTCAAATCCCAAACTCATGTGGTAAAACCATTATTTTCAATAGTTTAAACTGGTTATTAAGGATAAAATGGGGGATGAAAATGTGGTGGAATGACACTTTTCTTGGATTCCTAACACCCAAATTGAGGAATTGAGAGATATCGATACTTTATTTTTTGATGAATAGTTATTTTCTACTTCTATAAATTAACCTCATTGGTTTAAAAATTATGCTATTTTTCTTTATATAGGTGTTATTCCTAAGTAACTTTCACAAAACCAAATAATAGATTTATATATGGGTTTAAAATCTATTTCTAGGATGACCCCTTATTTTTAGGAGATGTACTGATGGTATATTGAGTAGATGTGTGGATAAAGAAAAAATGTTACTCGTTATTGAGAGATTCCATTTATCACCTTGGGATGGCCACCATGGTTGAGAAATAACTACTCTAAAGTTTCTATGGGATTGTTTATACTATCCAACATTGTTCAAAGATTATATAATTTTGGTGATTCACTGTGAAAAACTCCAAATTCTTTGAAAAGTTGGTAGAAGGAAGAATCTTGAACAAAAAGGAGTTTAAAGGGATAAGTTTTTTGATGTGTATGGATTGGATTTCATGGTAACCTTCCAATTTTTTTATGGGAATGAATATATTTTGGTTGTTAGAGACTATGTGTCCAAATGGGTTGATGTAGTGGATCTTCTCAAAATTTCTGATACTAGAGTAGTGAAATTCATAAAGAAATTTTATTTAAAGGTTTGGAGTGCCGAGAGAATTAATTATAGACAATGGATCTCATTTCAATAATTAAAATTTCAAGAATTTTATTTAGAAATATGTGTGTTCTCATAGAACTAGTACCACATATCACTCATGCTCCCATGGGTAGGCTAAAATTTCTAACAGAGAGCTCAAACTAATCTTGGATAAGATAGAATCTAGCTTAATAAAGGATTGGTTAGTGGAGTTGGATTAGTATTTGTGTTAATTTATAACCTCTTACAATAATCCCATATAGATTTCCCCATACACGAAATTATTTGGAAAGACTTTCCATGTTCATATGGAATTTCATAAAAAATCTTTTTTGGTAGTGAAGACCCAGAACTTTGACTTCAAGTCTGCTAGTGAGATTAGGTTATTAAATTTGAGTGAGATAGAAGAAATTTGGATGGAATCATATGAAAATTATAAAATTTACAAAGAAAGGAAAAAATATTTTCATGACAGAATAACTTAAAATAGGGATTTCACAGTTTTTAAGAGGGTCCAATTATTCAATTATAGACTAAAACTTTTCCAAATAAAATTGAAGACCAAGTGTTTAATACCCTTCTCTATTATAAGAGTTTGGGTTAATGGAGACGTGGAGCTATTTAGAGATGAAAAAATGACCATTCTTGGTCAAATGTCAGAGGGTAAAATAATACTTTGAAGGGAATCCAAAGGGCTTGGCTACGATTTCTTTACCTGAAGGATGAATTTGTCTCAATTTTCATTGTGGACTATAAACTTAGTGTTTCATGGGAAGTAACCCATATTTTTTTTCTTTTTTTTCTCTTTTTCAATAAAGATAACTCATACTACTTGATTCTCCAGTCTAATTTCATGTTTCTATGTTGGTGCAACATTTTTTATTACAGCGAGAGTGTTACTACTGTCATAAACTTGACTAATAAAAACCAAGGAAGCAACCCACTGTATCATATTGATAAAATCTCATTCACTCAATATTTGGTTGAATTTTTCATGGAATTTAAATTCAATATTATGATTATTATTCTCTATATCGTGCAACAAATTGAGAAGACCAACTCGATCACTTCACTTAGTAGTATTTGAGAGGAAATTTTGAATAAATATTAATGGTAAAATATCACACATTTAGGGAAGTGTTATTATGTTTTTTCCATTATTTTTTTCTTCTCATGTATTTTCTGGACTACTATAGAGAACTAAGTGTGGGGTAATATCACCTAATCATTTGAAAAATATACATATTTTTTCTGGCTTAGGTGTAATATTATTTAATTCTTGTTAGCTGAAAATGAGATGAGTTGCATTGTCAAACCTACTTAACCACATAGATTTTATGTTCATTCAATTTATGTTTTACAACATTGGTCTTCAAGATACTATTTTAAATACATTGAAGAATATGTTTTATCTTTATATTAACTAATAACATTAACTTTTTTCAACAAAAAATCTACTTTTGTGCTTCATATGTTGGAGTTAGCTGATATGAGTCTTTTTTATATATATATATTTTATTTTACTATTTTTTGTGTAGAAATATGAATTATGAACATTCCAATAACCACTTCAAAATTATTTAACTACTAAAATGGCCATCTGATTTGAAATAAACAGTCTCCCACCTTGAGAGTCAACATTGGAAACAATGTTGAGTTTTAAGTGTGGGGGAGAGGGATATTTCTCTATGATAATTTGTTCTTAAATTCGAGAAACATAAAAATCCCCATTGATTTTTTCAAAAGAAAGGTCAAATTGTTTCAATTTCATTCAAAAACTGAGGGTTTTTAGGTCTTAATTTGTAAGAGTTGGTGTCTTATAACCCACTGTTTTCACTTTGATTACATTAATCATTAATATATTTAAATATTAAACATATTATTACTTATTTTTCATTGTTCTGCATGACTATAGTATAATAATGCCCTGGAATATTTTTCGCATTGACAAAGTCATAGTAGTTCCCCGCTATGATGAGAACCTTGAAGTTCTATGAAAATTTTCTTAAATATTGTTCTTTGGTTAGATGGAATAATATAATTGGACATATAGTATACATATCATCGGGTGCGAATACTTGTAAGTAAATGAGACTTATTCTCATGAAGTTCACACTTGGTAATCTCCAAGATGGGAGATTGTGAGAACAGACCCTCCATTAGAAATTCTACATGTTTTGGTGTCCTCAGATATTCCTATATACGAGTGTGTGTAATGATCCTTAGTCGTTAATATTATCATTAATATGTTTCATGACTTGCGCGCTTTGATTTACTGACTAAAACTGTCACATAGACAGTTGGCGGGATGTAGGGTACATTGGGTGCATCATGAATGACATGTTATTAATGGATAAGTCGAGGAAGGATTTGTCCCTTCCATTTATGGAATTTGATATCTCATCCCTTTGATAGAAATAGAATAGTCACACAAAATTCCATAGCCATGGTGTAACTAAGAGTTTATTTTAGGTAGTCAAAGAATGACATATCAAGCATAAAGGTTGATGAAACTATCATGAAATCAGAAAGATGATATATTGAGATAAAGGGATTATATTACACAGTGATCATTATTATGTGGATTTTGTTGTTGAGATTTTAATTTATTTCTATTAGGTTCCTTAACCAATTTCTAGACAGTGCTCTTGGAATTTAGGCAAGCCCGCCAAATGCCAATAAGAAAGAATCCTAGAGGGCCACACACTGAGTGTTTCTAGTGGTCTCAATTAAATTCTATTTGAATTTAATTAATGAAATAAATATTACTCTCAAGAAAGTAGAATACTTTTATTCAAGTTAAGATTATTTCATAAATTAAATAAATATTTATTCACCAGATTGTGGGTAAAATATATTTATTTATTTTATTGAAAATTTAATAAATATTTATTTACTTGTTTGTAAGTAAAATATTTATTTAAGAGAGTAATTTAGTTATTTATTTATTTAGGTGTTCAATAAATGGAATTAGATTTCAAGTAGACCAATGTCGGACTGGTAGTAAAATAATTATTTGAAAGGATGTAAATAATTATTTAACTAGTTGGAAAAAGTTAAAATAATAATAACATAGCTATTATTTTATGACATGGAATTTTATTTATAATTAAATTTTGTGAAAGTTTATGCACCATAAATAACGGTGTGGTGTTATTATTAAAATAATGGATTTTCTCTAAGGTTATGAAAGAATTTAATTGTTGTTACACAATTAAATATTGTAACTGAATCCCCATGTCAATAAATAGACATGTACATCTATTGTTCCATGTACCGAACTACATGCCTAGTGAATTGAGAATTAATAAACTAAATGATTTCTCTATTGAATCCTCTTCCTGCCCCTCTAAATAATGAGATACATTCCTCAATACCAAATAACAAGTGATCAAGAACGACCGAAATAAGACACTCACTTCATCGTGCTTGCACTCAGAGAACGAGTGGTGTTGATCGGAGTCCATTGAAGAACATGTGGATAAGTGGTATTCCATAAAAGTTATTAAGTGGAAATAAATCCATGTTATCGGATTTACATGTGTGGGGAAGTGACTCATTTGTTAGGGCCTCTTTAGGTAACAAAATTGCACTCTGAGGCACAAATTTAACCTTTATAGGATAACCCAAGGAAACAAGGTGATATTACCTATACAACCCCTAAAACCAAAAATATTATAGTGGAAAGACATGCTATATTCCTTGAGAGGGATCACATCTCCAAAAGAGATAGTGGGAGTGAGATGGAATTTGATGAATTCAAGGATCTAGGTGTACAAGATTTGGTATAGGAATAGATTCCAAAAAGCCCCAGGGAAGAAAGAATTATTCTAGAGACAAAAGCACTTCATTGGAGTACAAGAGAGGTGAGAGAACCAAAACGGTATGGTTTTATAGTTACTAAGGATGGTGAATCATTATTAGTTGATAATAATGATCCTCTAACCAAAAAAGGAAGCTGTAAGTGGAACAAAGGTTTCTAAGTGGAAATAAGGCATGAATTATGAAATAGATTCAATGTAACAAAACCATTTTGGAATTTTTGTAGATCCTTTAGTTGATGTAAATCATGTTGGTTAAAAATGGGTATTCAAGAAAAAACTGGACATGGAAGGATGAGTCAGTATTTATAAGGCACAACAGGTTGCAAAAGGGTTTAATCAGCGTCAAGGAATTAACTACAACAAAACCTTTTCACCAGTTGGAATGCTGAAATCCATCATAATTCCATTTTCCATTACTGCTTTCCATGACTATGACGTTTGGAAAATGGATTTCAAAACATCATTCCTTAATGGGAACCTTTAGGAAGATGTCTAGATGACAGAACTTGAAAGGTTTATGACTCCAAAGGATTCCAATAAGGTATTCAAATTTCAGAAATCCATTAATGGATTAAATCAAGAATCCAGGTCACAGAAAAATCATTTTTATGAATCCATAACGAAATTTCGTTTTATCAAGAATGAATGTGAGCCTTGTGTCTATAAACAATTTAGAGGGAGTTCAGTCATTTTCCTAATAGTATATGTTAATGACATGTTACTTATTAGAAATCAGATACCAATCTTACAGTATATTAATGCATGGTTGAATCAATGCTTCTCCATGAAGGACTTGGGCGAGGCAGCATATATTCTGAGGATCAAGATCCATCATGATATATCAAAGAGATTACTGGCCCTAAGTCAAATTACATACATTGAAAAGATACTGAAGAGATTCAGTATGGAACAATCCAATAGGGGATTGTTCCCAGTGTAACATGGCATTCATCTTTCCAAGAAAATGTGTCCTCAGACACGTGAGAAAATAAAGATAATGTCAAGGACTCTATATGAATTAGCTATTGGGTTGGTCATGTATGAAATTCTATGTACTAGGTTGGATGTCGCCTCTATATTTAGTGTGGTAAGAAAATATCAAGCTAACCTAGGTGACCACCATTGGATGGAAGTCAAGACTATCCTAAAGTATATGAGGTGCACTAAGGATATGTTCCAAATTTATGGAGGATATGAGGAAATAGTAATCAAAGGATATGAAGATGCTAGTTTCCAGACTAATCAAGATGACATGAAGTTGCAAATGGAATACATCTTTACTTTGAATAGAGGTGTAGTGAGCTGGAAGAGCTCAAAGCAGAGTGTGGTCACATATTATACAGTAGAGACTGAGTATATTGAATCTTCTGAGGTAGCTAAATAATTTTTTTGGATGAGAAGCCTCGTCTAAGAGATAGATGTGATACCTAGCAGTATATATTCCATCACACTGAACTTAGATAAAACTACAGCGGTGGCTCTTGTAAAAGAGCCGAGGTCACATCAGCGAATGAAGCACATACTTCATAGGTATCATCTCTTGGGGGATTTTTCTCATAGAGGTGAAGTTTTAGTGAGTATTATTTCCTCAAAAGACAACATGGTTGACCTCTTGACTAAAACCTTGAATCAGCAGAAGCATGATCATCATGTGAGGTCTAACTGACTAAAAGTCGTAGGCAGTGGGCTCTAGCCCTAGTGGGAGTTTGTAAGATTTGGTGTCTTATAACCAACTTTTTAAACTTTTATTACATGAATATTTAATATATGTAAATATTAAACATCTTATTACATATTTTTCATTGTTCTGCATGACATTAGTGCAATAATGTCCTGGAGTATTTGTCTTATAGACAAGGTCCTAGAAGTTCCCTGCTATGATGAGAACCTTGAAGTGCTATGAAAATATTTATAAATATAGTTATGCAGTCAGATGACATACTATAATGAGATACATAGTATACAGTCCTTTATGTGTGATTAATTGTAAGTAGATGAGACTTCTTCTCATGAAATTTGCAATTGGTAATCTCTAAGATGAAAGACTATGAGAACAGACCCACCAGTAGGAATTCCACATGTTTTGGTTTCATCGTATATTTCTATCTGTGAGCATGTGTAATGATCCTTAGACTTTAATATTATCATTAATATGTTTCAATACTCACTCACTTTGATTTTCTGACAAAAACAATCACACAAATAGTTGGCGGGAAGTAGGGTACCCTGGGTGTGTCATGAATGACATGTTATTAATGGATAATTCGAGGACGGATTTTTCCCTTCCATTTATGGAAGTTGATATCTCGGCCCTTTGATTGAAATAGAACTGTCACACAAAATTCCATGACCAAGATATAATAACGAGTTTATTTTAAATATTCAAAGAATGAAATATCAAGCATAAAGTTTTGTTACATTATCATGAAATCACCTTGATTAGATATTGAGATAAAGGGATTATATTACACAGTGACCGTTCGTATGTGGATTTCATTATTGAGACTATAAGATCTTTCCCTTGGGAGACTTGACCAGTTTCTTGACAGTACTCTTGGAATTTAGGAAATCCCACCTAATGCCAACGAGAAATAATCTTGAGAGTCACACAGTAAGTGTTTCTAGTGTTCTCGGTTAAAACTTATTTGAATTATATTAATGGAATAAATATTATTCTCAAGATAGTGGAATAATTTTATTCAAGTTAAAATGATTGCATAAATTAAATAAATATTTATTCCCCAGTTTCTAGGTAAAATATAAATATTTATTTTATTAAACATTTAATAAGTATTTATTTAATAGTTTGTAAAAAATATTTATTTAAGAGAGTAATTTATTTATTTATTTATTCAGGTGTTCAATAAATGGAATTCAATTTTGAGCAGACCAAGACTGGTCTGATACTAAAATAATTATTTTCAAGATGGTAAATAATTATTTAACTAGTTGGAACAAGTTAAAATAATAAAAACACTGCTATTATTTTGTGATGTGGAAATTTATTTATAATTATATTTTGCACATGTTTGTTAACCATAAATAATGATGCGGTATTATTATTAAAATCCTAGGTTTTCTCTAATGTTGTGAATGTATTTAATTTATATTACACAATTAAATATTGTAATCAAATCCCCATGTCGATAAATTGGCGCGTACGTCTATTGTGCCATGTACCAAACTTCATGCCCTGTGAATTGAGAATTGTTGAGCTCAATTATTTTTCTCTATAATCCTCTTCCCACCCCTCTCAAGAATGATATACTTTCTTCATGACCTAAGAACAATAAATCAATAATGACTAACACAAGACACTTACTTCACTGAGATAGCACCTGGAGAATGAGTGGTGTCGATCGGATGTCATCAGAGAAACTGTGGATTACTGCTAGAGGGATTCTTGTTTGGATCCTCACAAGTGCAATGATACAATCTGGAAGGGTCATTTCGAATTATCAACATCATAAAAGAATAAAGTACCAAAGATATAGGTATTCTTTTATTTATGAAATTAATTAAATTAATTTTAAACATGATGTGCAAGATCCTCTCTAAAGGTTTCGGGCATCTTTTTTATTTATCTAAATCTATGATTCTAATCATTGGAGACTCGTGTTCATTTTTGTGTTGATCCTATAATAATAATTGATCATAGAAAAAATTAAAGTTGGGTGCCTGCCCAACCGAACTTCCGCTATGCTCGGAACCAACACAATTCACACATTAAGTCCTTTCCTTTTTAGAGGATAATTATATGTTTGTTTTTTAGATTTTAAATGATTCTAAAATTTTTGGGGATGTATGATTTTTTAGGGTAGTTTCACACTTATTTTATGAATATTCTATTTAATAACTTTTTAATAGTGTGAGAGAGGATAGATGTTTGTGAAATTATGATCTTAACTTTAGAAAACAGTAAATCTGAACTTGAACCTAGGGACTTTTATTTTGGAATTTAATCACCTTATGGATCCAACTAAAATGATAATCTTATAAGTCCTTTGAAACTAGAGTAAATTTGGAAAATGTGATCCCATGGTGGACATATGAGACGTTGGGAACTAGGTGTGTGTGTAATCCCTCTATACATGTCAAATAAGTATAGATACACATTGCTTCTAAAAATATACAATGTTGGGTAAAATTCAAAAAATATATAGAAAATAGATATAAAAAGAATAAAAACAATAAAATACATATTAGTAGAAAATGATATCATTAAGGTGAGGTGAATTTTGAACCCATATGAAGAAAGGATAAATTGAATTGCATGAATATTATTTGATTTGTATCAATGAAGTGATTAAAATATTTGAACATTGATTTTTGGAACCTAGGAGGAAGTAAAAAAATTGAAGGTGCGTTTTGATTAGATTTTAATTCTAGTTTATCTAATATTTCATCACTTTTATAATTGGAACGTGAACTAGAGTTGAAGTATAGAAGTGGGTGATTTTATATAGAAGCAAAGGAATTTTTAATGATGAATGACTCTCTGTTCCCTTGATTTCTAGTGGGTAATTGAATTTAGGCAGGACTTTTTATGTATAGTTCATTTGAAAAGCTTGAACCACTTCTAATTTTTTTCTTCTATTTTCAAAATATACACATGCGCATTTTTAATTGACATTGAAAAATAATTTCATCTATTTTATAAAGACAAAATCATACATTATTTTGAGGACAAACAAATATTTATGTGTATGGAGTTTGATGTTGTTGTTTTTTAACACACTTTTTCACATCCTTTTATTGTAAATATTTTTACTTTTATTATTGAAACAACGTATTTGGTTTAATAATTATCAATTTTAGTAATTTTTAAGTTTTCATATTCAAATATAACTGTGTAAACATTTATAGGGGTATAATGAATGATTCGTTACATTTTACTTCTATCAACTTGTATCATTTGATCCATACCAGTGACCATGTAGAGCAAGATCCATTTATCTTAGATTTATAAGAAAATATGTTTTATTATGTGTATGATTAAATACATAAATTTTGGATTGTTTTAATAGACATAAAAAAAGATACTTGTATGATATGGGTTATAGAGGTAAATTTGTAATTTATGAACGTGATCCTCATCAACCAAAAAAATATAAAAAAAATTCCAAAAATTTTGAAATAATAGAACTTGCAAGAGAGGGTAAAAATGAAGAAATCTTCATAATGGAAGTTGATAACAATGAAGATAATCAAGATAAATATAATTGAATATATAAATTTTTAATGAAACTATATTATAATTTCTTATTTATAATTTTTTTTACATATATACATTGGTATATTTTTTCATTTTTTTAAAATATTTTACTAATTATTTTTTATACATTGAATATATTATAAACCATTTGAATTGAAGAAATATTTAGAACAAGTGTTTGTTGATACCTTATCCATTTGGCATCTTATAACACACTACCACTACCATCAGCATTAGAGGATCAGAGTGATTCCATTGTACCAAGAACTTCTAGCGATCCAACTACTTCCTCAGATGATGTTGGTTGCCCACCATTTGATTCATCTTCAATGATGGAACATTTGGTCACACCTCTAAATAGGGGATATTGGTCAGTTACCATTACTGGTATGTATGTCATTATACAAAAAAACATATATTCTTTTAATTGTTTAATGAATTTTTCAAATAGATGAAGATAAAAATGTAAGAGATAAAAATGAAAACATAATAGATGTATGAGACCAGAAAGAAATAAAAATTATCATTACATTTGATGAGTTTGTGGTGGCTACCAGTGATACTACCTGAATCCATGGAAAAATTCTTGGGCATACTGGTTAGGAGATGGTGATATTTCCCATTAATTATAAAAATTGGAATCATATTTCCATGACTTGGAAAAATTTGATGTTTGATAATCATGTAAAGTTAATGTTAATTTAATATTCATATATAACTGATTTAAAAGAAAATTTATTTCTGAATGTTTTTTCATTTTGGTTCCCTTGACTTTGTTTCATGTCCATGGACCCTAAATATTTTGGAAATAAATATAGAGACTTTAAATGGAGATTATGAAATTATTTTAATGACATATCTATGATCAAACACAAAAATGTATGTTAAGGTGTAATAACTGGCCTGAATTCCCTCTCAAACTAATACTTAACCCGGTCTTCCTCATACCTGAAGTCTGTTACTGATCCCCATGGTTAGAAAATAGAAATCGGGAATCAAAAAATATAGGGAATTATTTCTCCCAACCTAGAGAAAAACATTACATATATAAAAATTTAAAAAAGAAAAAATAAAACATAAATATATATATCTGTCAAAACAAAAAGAGAACAATGGAAGCGATACAACTTACTAAGGTGGAAAAAATCTTCAAATGACAATCCCAACAACAAAGAACTACCAAAATAAATAGCTACTCCAATATATTCATATGATATCATGGGAAAACCCCACCATCTCACCATCATTTACCCAAAACCCAACTGATAGATAACCTCGTCATCTCACCATGGAACCTTTCCTCTCCATGTAACGAAAGACATAACTATGTCTATGCACCATTGAAGGGGTATAAAAGGTGTGAAATAATAGGCTCAGTAGGTTCTCACCCAAGTGTTCCATATCAAGTATTTGAGCAATAATCCAAGCATTATAAACTTTAAATAAAGAAATTCATGGTAACAGTCTAACGACTTTTATATCAAATGCATTACAAAACAATATAATTTCACTCTTTTTCACATTTCCAAATTAAGTAGGTAAATATGTTTAAAATAATTTAATATCCATATAACACAATATATATATCATGTAGAAACAAATAATCCATCACATATCATATAAAATCCATGGAGTTACAATAAACAATACGAACCAAACATCCTAAATTGGCCAAGAAGCAGCACAGGTAACATCACACCTAGGATTACACTAGGTTAGGATAGATAGGATACTCATACCTATCATAAATAATCATGTATTCATCATTACTATAGACATGTTAATCGAGTCTATAGAGCATAAAAATTCTACATATATTGTACCACCTAATAGGTCGAACAAGTCCCTAGAATAATGATCCTAGGGAGAAAAGTAAATCCTCATGCGAAACCCCCCCCCCCCCCAAATTGGATGAGACCTATTATTATACCTTCCACCAAAGTACCAAAGGCATCCCATTTGATCTATTTTTAAAACAATTTTAACAATACATTTTCATCAAATCATGCTTTGAAAACCATTTCAAAATTATTTGACACTCATTCTCATTTACCAAGAACTAGGGGAAACCCATCTTTTATAAAAAACCCAATTTCGCACCCAAAAAATCAATCATATAATACCATTTCATTTAATAAAAGAATTACCCAAAATAGTCCCAAGGTATTTCACCAACACTAAATATATATGAAACCACCTACCTCAAAACTTGGTCCCCACACACTCACAATAGAATCCACTATAAGGAAGAAACCAAAAATGAAAATGGAGGCACTAGAATATATATACACATCTCAGAATTGATTCAATTTATGAAATGGTGGAGGAAGAGAGGAAACAACACATAACTCAATAATTCTCACCCGCCACACAATAAATAATATGTAATGGAATCTGGAACAAGACCACACAAGTATCTAGAGAGAATCAAGAAGAAACACATCAGGGGTAAATAGATCCAATAACGCAATGCAGTGGTGCTATGATGATTGAAGAAATGAATAATCATAAAGTATTACTCACCTAGAGATATAAAATGCTACTGAAATAGTGATCAATCATAGAACAAATCAATATTTATTGAATGTACATTCCCAAAATAATCGGAAGAGATATATATGTTGAGAGGGAAGAGAGCTGTGGAAGAATGAAATAACAATAAACTTATGTAGTTCCCTAAAATCCCTACTCATGAAATTTACATGGAGTTTAACTTATTTACAATTTATTTAACCCCCGGGGATCATATACACTAAAAATATCATCTCCTTTTTTTTAAAACCTGATATTCTAACATAACAGAAAATGTAACTTGTATACAGTGTGTACTTCCATAATGTTGTGTACCATGTTTTCAGCCTATTCCCTATAGAGAATACACTTCATGTGTTCACATTACATGACATGTATTTATCTATAAGACTTCAAAAACACCATTTTATAGGAAAAAATCCAAAATCACCTTGTATATTCTCTAAACTCAAGGAGAACCCTATAAATACATTAACACATTTATACCCAGAAATCATTAATTCATACAAACAAACATCCTCAAACTTTATGTATTTTTTTCTCAGAAACTTTTCCCTAGCCTAGAGAGTCCCAAGATGCACCCAATTCAAGAATAAATAAATTAAAGAATAATAAAATACCTAAAATTGTGTAACAAGATGTTACAAACTCCCCACCACAATATGTTCCATCCTCGAGAAGTCATGTTGAAGAATGAAGTATAGTAAATATGTGAGTCCATTTCTCCCTCATCAATGACTCAGACTCCCAAGTCTCATGAGAATCTAATATATGCCTCTAGAAAACTCTAACAAATAGAATCTACTTCCTACTCAATACTTTGACTTGAGATTCATTGATTACATCTAGCTTCCCAACAACACAATTATATGGATCTAATTGAATCTATTCCCAACTCAAAACATGATAGGAATTAGGACGGTATTTCTTGAGCTATGATATGTTGAAAACATTATTAATTTTCATTAACTAAACCATTAATTCCAACTAATAACCAACCTTCCAAAGCTTCTTAGGGACTTAAAACAGTCCAACATATCTCAGAGCCAAATTTCTCTTTTCTCCAATCCCACAGTGACGCAAACGAGAGGAAAATTTAAAGAAAATACTATCAACTATGGAGAAATCCAAAGGAAACATTAATGATACAAATAAGAATTACGTCGACTATTCACCATAACTAGACACCAATATATTTATTAAATCCTTGCAAACCTCTCTTGAACCAAACTCAATCCCACCAAATAATATTCTCCCACCTCTTCCCAAAAAATTGGTGATCTACACGGGTGACCACATAAAGCCTCAAAACAAGCCATTTTGATCAATTACTAACAAATATTATTATACTAAAACTCAAACAGTCCCATATGACCATCCCATAATCCACTAAAATCTAATACACATGCACAAAGCATATCATCCAGAATTTGAATAAAATGCTCTATATGACCATCTATCTGTGCATGATAATTTGTACTCAACCTAACCTGAGTCCCCTTCACCTCTTGTAGATTCATCTATAACCTCTAAGTAAACCTAGGATACCTATCTAAAAAATAGCAGAAAAACCCCCATATAACCTCACAATTTTCTAAACATACAGCTTACCCAGATCCTCAACTTTAGTGGTGTCTATGATTATAATGGAATTAGATGACTTTTTCAACTGATAAACCACAACCCAAATAGAATTATCTCATTAGGGATTCTTTTTTAATCCAAAAACAATCCATAAATACCTCATCCCATTTCCAAACCTACACTGGAAGAGGTAGAAGTAAAATAAAAGGTTTCAAATGTTATATCCTTATATTTTGGTAGGTGTTACAATGAGACACATAATCAACAATGTCACGCTTCATACCTATCCAACATAATCACTATCTCATGTCATAATTAATCTTCATAGAGCCTAGATGAACAGTCCAATAAGAGCTATGATAATAAAAAACTAATATTCTCACATATGATGGGTTGAAAAAATGATCCCCAAAAATCAGAATACAATCTGAATATAGATACCAACCAGAAACGGTCTCCCCACCATATAGGGTTTATCAAATTCATCTAAACTCATCATCCTCTTATTAAATTTGAATAAATAATCAAGGATATATGATGAAAACTAAACACTATTTAAAACCATACCTGCAATATCCTCCTTAGCATCAGGAATCAACTAAGTAAAAATCCCCATAAGGTTCCACTCTTCCTTCAATTCCAAAATAACTTGCGATGACAATTTTCTACTAAGAGTTTCTGAAAAAAAAATCCCTATAGTGTAGTCAATAAAAAATTCAAACATATAAAGGTATTATACCCACCACTCCTATCTAAGATTTAAGTATTTATAGGAAAATATATTTCTAAAAATCATATGGTTAGAAAAGACTGTAAACCTTTCCCCAAAAATATAGTGTCACCAACACTTAAGTGCATTTATATTTGTAGAAATATATAAATCATGATTGGATTAATTATTCTAATGTGTTTAAATATGATGAGATCTATAAGATACCACATGATCATCCTACATGAGCACACAACCCAAATAAGTGCTAGAAGCATCACAGAAAACCACATGCCCCTGGTCGGGCTCAAGTAAGATCAAAATAGGGGGTCAATGTCATAATTTGTTTTATCTCACCCAAATAAGACTAACACTTTGAATCCCATATGAATTTAACCCTTTCCTTATAAATAGTAGTCAAAGGTGATGCCAACTTTTAGAAATACTTGAAAACCCATTGATAGTATCTAGAAAGACCAAGGAAGTTTTGAATATTATATCTTAAATAGACCAAAATATAATCCCTTAAAACTACCAAAAAAGTGTCAAGATACTGATATAATATATGATTCATCAAATCAATGAAAATTGTAGGAGTGTTAATCAGACTAAACTACGTCACATGATATTTTTAATGGACATACCAACTTCTAAAATCCATCTTTGATATATCAAACTCATGAAATATGTGATGATGATAATCTAACTGAAGTTCAATCTTTAAAAACCACTTTTCCCATTTAATTGATCAAACAAATCATCAAAATGAGGCAAATGATACTTGTTTATATCCGTTACTCTATTAAAATTTTAATAATCCACACAAAATTGAATTTAACCATTTACCTTCTTGGAAAGGAGCACTAGATCTTCCCAAGGAGAAACACTGTGGTGGAAAAACCCCTTCAAAACCAGATCATCCAACTGAATCTTGATCTACTTTAGCTCCTCTGGTGTTATACAATAGAAAGGTATCAAGATCGGTTGTGTACCTAGTACTAGGTCAATCATAAAATCTAAACTACTCTATAGAAAAATATAGAAGAAATCATCTAGGAAGACATCAAAAAAATACAGAACAACAGCATGAACATAAAAAATAGAAGAAAATTTATAGAGACCAACTAAGGCAGTAAAAAAACTCTTAAGATCTAGGTGGGAAGGTCTTGTATGACCGTACCTCAAGTCCCACTCTCCATGAAAAAACATTTGAGTTTTCATCAGTTCTAAGAAATGATTCACGATGAAAATAAAAATTAACCTCAACCTGATAAGCAATAATCTAATCCATATTTATGATGATATCAAACAGATCAAAATTGAAAATAAGAAAATACAATAATAACTCTGCATCATCTATCGATAGTATACAATAAGGACACTGAAACCCTTACTCTTTTCTCTTCCCTCTTCACAATAGGTTTATCTAAAACCATAATAAAGTTCATGATATCCATTGGAAGGTTAAAAATATCAATAAAATGAAAAAATATAAATGAGTGGGAAGCACCAATTTCAAATAGAGAAATCACTATGGAAGATTCAATACAGATGGTATCTATCAATTTCACTGGATCCACATCTACCTACACTAGAAACTAAACTATAGTGTAACGGTACTTCACTCATAATGCATGTTTCTAAATACCTAAAGTCTTTGAAGCATCCAATTATGCCACAGTAACCTTTAGAGAAAATGATTCCTGACCATATCAAGTTATAGATATAGCCTGATAGAAAAATTATAGATGACCATAACATCTACAACTGTTATATATTTTTATAGGTTAAGGAAAAGGACTTTGTGTGTGTACAACCTTGAAATACTTATAGAAATTAAAAGGCACGCCACTTGTTTCAACTTGAGATTCCTAAGAGTCCTTCTACTGAGAACCACCTCCACCACTCCCACAATGATCCTTACACTTCATCTTTTTTCCAGTAATTCCATTAAAGATACCACAAGGTGGAAGATAATGGGAGAAATATCCAATATTTCCTTCCATATTTATTTCCTCAATCGCATCCTTGTCTACTATCTCCACATAGGTTAAACTCTTAAGAATAAATACAAACAATCTAACATCTAGTCACATATCCTTCAGGTACTTCTGATCTATTAGAAATTCATTCTTTTCAACCTCTTATGAAAAAATAATCATCTCATCAAAACAATTGGTGTACAATGAAAATGAAGGCTCTTACTTTTACAAAGAGAAGAACTCTATATACTTTTCCATAATAAACAACTTTGGACAATAATTTTAGATGAATAGAGTCTTGAGACCCTTCCAATCCAATCCCACGTGCCTATCCAAATATAACGTGGAATCCCACCAATTCTTATTAGGAAACTGAAGTATGAACACTCCACGCTTAACCTTTTTACTCTTAGGTGTATGCAGAAAGTCTAGGATCTAGTCAATATTGTTGATCAAATACTCCATCTCTTAACATTTATTCATACCTTTAAAAGATGTTGGATTCTCATGAAAGAACTCCCATGACAAATACATGTATCCTATAGCTCTAGGTTGTACCTCAACAATTGTGTTTTGATGTTGCAATACATTTTGATCCATGACATGAACTACTCGCATAATATAATGGATATTTTTTTAATCCATTGGAGGACTCCCTTGATGAGAATCAACTACACCCTCATGAGGAACTCATAGAAAAAATATCTGAGGAAAATAGTTGCACACTAAAACAAAATAAATTATCATAAATTAGAACAATATCAGTTCAAACTATATAAACCATAAGAAAAAACTAAGGTTAACATCAAGAACTCAAAACAGGAGAGATACATCCCAACATCACATAGTAACATATGTCTCATAATGGAAAGATATGTCTAGGAACTCACCGAAATATACCTCCAAAGTTTTTAGAATACAATCTTTACTATACCAAACATCCCAAGACAAGAATCTTTAGTATAGACCCCCTTTGATACCAATTTTTAATGAACCGAACCAAATACCATCTCAAACTAGTTCCCTATCCAATCCACCACAAACCTGAAGGGAATTCTTGATCCCCACATGATGGAGACTAGCACCCAGGTATCAAACATCAAATAGAGAGAATGATTTCACCCAACCTAGAGCAACTACATTACATATACACACATGTACAGAATAAATCAAGAAAAAATATATTTTTTATAATAGAAAGAGAATAATGGAATTAATACAACTAAACAAGGTAGAAAACAATATCCAAGTAAAAATCCAAAATAAAAAGGACTACAAAACCAAACATCTAATCTGTAACATCCCCATCCCGAGAGCCACTAAAAGGGTGCTCCAAGTCGGGTTGGACACATGACCTCAAGAGCATCTCCCTGAATCTCAACAGCTTACGACTAGTAGTGAGGGCCTTTTTAATGTGTCCATATGGGAGACTATGCCCTCGTAGGTAACAGGTAAAATACAGTGGAATAAAAACAATTTATGATAAGTAGAATAAGAATATAAATAATCAAACTATAACAGAAGAAATTAAATAATCCCAAATGAATAAATGAAAAGTGTAGAAGTTGATAAATCAACCCAACTACACAATGATTCTATGTTATGATGTATGAATTAAAATAAAAGTAAATAAAGAGAAAAATAAAATCATGCAATCAAACTATACTGAAAATGACACAATGTGTAACAACAACATCTCATGAAAAGGTTCAGTCCTATTCCCCCAACATTTATTCAAAATAGCAGGTAACACTCAAGTATCAGAAGTACTATTCTTCCAATTATCCGTATCTGCGAGCATAAAGTCTACTTAGATACCAAATGGTGCCCGAGCAAGGTGTGAGATAAAATCCCAGTAGGTCGACACCCATAGTGTCTAAACCTTTCCATTTCATGCTATAAACAAAGTAATTATTCTAATATATGATAAATGTAAGAAATTAAATAGACAAAATAAAATTAGTATACCTTTATCTGGGTTCTCAATGACACTCATCCATACAACCTCCTTTGGCCTAAGCCTGGAATCTTAATAAAGTACCAGTAATAAGTATGATATATTTATATACATATATATATATATATATATATATAAATTCTATAAAAATAGAAGGAGAAAAAAGGAACATACTCCCAAGCTTTTTCTTTAGCTTGGGGAAAATTTATGTTTCGACAAAGTGTTCCTCAAGGCACTAGAAAAGTATCACAATTCAAAAGTAACCCAAATTGGGATAAAAAACCATCTATGAATTATCATTATTATTACATTAAAGTTTATATTTGGAGCCCAAGATCATCCCCAATGAATCTCTATGGTACATCCTTTAATTTATCCAATACCACTGAGTCTGTCCAAGGCAGTTCTCCGAAAGACCAAGTATCGCTTGAGGCAAGGATTTATCATGAGTCTGTCCTGAGTATTGCATATCAGAGGTCAGGTTTCACATGAGGCATGGCATATCCACTTTTCCAATAGGTCCATCCTCAATTTTCCTATAGGGAATTGGTATCACTCATGAGTATATAGAAAACCTAGGGAAACCCTTGTATTGAAATTCCAAAGACATTACCTCCCTGACACATAGTGTAGTAACAAATCCACAATGGAGAGTCCATGTGTGGTCCTTAATACGGAACCAACATTTTCTTGACACCTTGAATTTAATTAGGTTTCAAGGAATCAAATATCATATATAATGCATTTATAATTATAACTAAACATTTTAGTAACTAAAGACACATAATTATTGATCATTCAAGATAAATAGTTAAAGCCAAAACACTTTACTAGTGAAATTATTAAAAAACTTTTCTCTTTTATAAAGACATAGCATAGTAAGAATTTAAACAAGGAATTTATTTAGAATAAATAAAACAAAAAAACCCCAAGATTCATGGTTCATAACTGTCTAGAATAATTTATTTAATTTAAATCTCAATAAATATGGGTCGCACAATCCATGTAATTAATTAAATTAATTATTTTGGGCTAACATAAAAATAGAACAATTTAATCGGCACACCCACAGGGGTATCCAACGATATTAAAACAATTTAAACAAACTAGTTTATCTCAAAAAAGTGTGCAATAGTCATGCCAATCAGTTCAATTCAATTAGAAAAGTTGAAATTAAATATCTCTAGTAGGTACTAATGATTATCACAACGTGCGATCTAACAGATTCAATGAAATAAAGGGAAATAGAGTAGATGCCCTTCCTCATAAACATAAAGGATCCTATGCTCTTTAATGATCCTTGATTTCACCTAAAACGGAAGAAGAGGGATGATTTTAGAAAAAATCCCAGAATTTATGTAAAGACATTCCATGGAATATTTCACGATGGATAGTGGATGAGATCCTACTATTCATGGTTCATAACATTTTCCATACTAAGATATTTACTTCACACTTGATAGTGAAGAAAACAGAGGAGTAACGGAGTCACAGTAGGCTTTCGAATGAGGAGAGGAGGAGAAGGAGGTGCACAATAAGGGGGGTGCTACAGAGGGTGATACACAAAGGGAGAGGGAGGAGAGAAAGATAGAAAAGAAAAGAAAAGAAAAGAAATAAAATAAAAAGGAAAAGTAAAAATAAGAAAATAAGGAAAATAGAAAAATGAAATGGATATAAACAAAAAAATAAAAGGGATGGAAAATAAAAGGAAATAAAAATAATAAAAATGGTATAACTCCCATTTTAATTATTTTTACTTTTCTCATAAATCCATTCTTATTTTATTTTCAAATTTATTATAATCCCTTTTTACTTTCTTTTAATTCCATTTAAAATTTATTTTTATTCATTTTTAATTTCTTTAAATTATTTTTAACCCCAACACTATACTAAGGTGAACTGTAATATTTTACATAAAACTTGTGAAGTTATTTAAATAATTTTAATAGTTTCTCGAGACTTGTAATAGGGTGTGCATGAATGCACCCTAAGTCTCTTTAAGGATTTGGGATAAAAATTTACACAGTTTATACCTTGAGTAAAGTTGGGAAGTTACATAATCTAAAGTATCTATATGATAATTTGGGAAAAATCACACCATATCACCACCATCCACCCAATATCTAGCTGACAAAAAACCTAACCACCTCTCTATAGTTCCTAGACTTGACCTACAATGAAAGACATAACCAGGTCTATGCATCGTTGAAGGGGTATGAAGGGTGTGAGATAACAAGATAGGTATTTTTTCACCAAGGTGTTCCGTATCAAGCCTCTAGAAAATAATCCAAGTATTCTCAACATTAAAAAAACAAGGAATGGTAACAGTTTAATATTTTTTATATCAAAAGCATGGTAAAATAGTGTTTTTTTCACATTACCAAATAAAGAAGGTAAATCATTTTCAAATAATTTCATATTCATATATAACAATAGATATACCATGTAAAAACAAATCGTACATCACATATTATATCAAATCCATGGTAATACAAAAAAATTACAAAAAAAACATCCTAAATTGGAAAAGAAGAAGAACAAGGAACATCACGCTAGGGATTACACTAGGTCAGGTTAGCAAGGATAGTTATACCTAACATAAAAAATCATGTACGCATCAATAAAATATATATTAATCAATTATATAGAGTATAGGAACACCCCAGTAAGTGAACCCCAAACAGGTCTAACAATTCCTTAAATTAATAGGTCTAGGGAGCATAGGAAAGCCCCATGAGTAAACCCCATGATAGTGGAAGAGAACTATTAATATTCCTTCCACCTAAGTACCCAATTATCCTTATGTTCTCTATTTAACCAACCATTTCAAAAGTACATTTTTTTCAAACCATGATTTTTGAACCATTTCACAAAACCATTTCACAATGCTTTGAAAATCCTTTTTATTTACAAAAAACCAAAGGAATCCATCTTTTATAAATCTAGTTCCACTCACACACACACAAATCATTGATATCATGTCATTTCATTTAACAAATAAATTTTTCAAAAATATGAGTAAGGAAGTTCACAAATATTGGATATAGATAGAACTACCTACCTCAAAACTCATTTTTCACACGCACGCAATGGAATCCACCATAAGGAAGAAATCAACTTGTAATGACCCTAACTATTATAAATAAATTTTCCCTTATTATTTAATTAAATGTATTATTATGTAATTTCATTATAGAAAACATATTAACTTATTTGGTTTTATTATATACTATCATATTAAACTGGTTATTATAAACCATTACCATTGATAATATTTTCATTGAGTAATGATCACATGATTAGCCTAAATATTGGGTTTTAACAAATCCATTTCACACAGACAAAGGAAGAAATGACCTCAACTAGTAGGATTGTACCCTACGAAGCCCATTTATCAGAAATTTCAAAGGGGGTAGAAACTTTTCCCTTTGACCTTGACCAAACTCGATATGAAATCCAATAACAAAATCCTAAGTGAAACCATTTATGGGATAAGTTCAATTTCATCATGATTAGGGCCAAACCATGTACACCAAACCACCCCATGAAAATCTCAATGTCACACGCCTTAATCATAGAGTAATTTCTATTGTATTGAAGGGATATGTAACAATAACATAATATTAGGAGTATGTACATTATTTTTTATTGAATAATTAATATATTTTCATCCTATTATTATTACTTTATAAATGATTTTTATTGTGATACAATAAAACACAAATAATATTTTTGGATAATATTAAAATTCAATTAAGGAATTTATTTTGATGAATTAATGGATTTTGGAAATAAATAATATTTTAATATAATATTATTATTAAATAATTTTTATTAAATATAAATTATCATATAATTTTTTTGAAGTCAAATGTAATTTTAATAGGGGTTCAAAAATTGTTATTGTCAAAAATCTAAATATTTCTCAATAAAAGTCGATTATTATTTTAAAAGTAAAAATAAAAAAATTTTGAAAATTATTTTGATAAAATAAATATTATTTTTTCAATCAGAACATCAAAATAATCCAATGGTTATTTTTTATAATTTTATGAGATAGTTGAATTTTCCGGAAAAAATTAAATACTTTATAAATATACGGTGTGTATTTTGAAATAATAATGACCAAAAGATGATGTAATAAATATTATAAAGGGTAAAAATGAAAAAATATATGTTTTACCTTTAAAATAATATGATTTTATGTTTATTTTATTAATTTTATAAAGCCTATGAGAATCCCCTAAAACCATTAATATATTTTAAGGTTTTTAAATTATTTCTTTAAGAGTATGACTCACTTCCACATAAGAAACAATATTATTTTTTTAAATTTAATCCAATAGAATTATAAAATAAAATAAAAACACTCCCATTTGGTAGAAAAATGGTTAAAAAACATGGTATGGTTTGTGGTTTTGGTTATTTTATTATATAGATTCCAAAACCTAAGTTTGAGAAATATGAAAGAAATCCCCACACATTGCCTATATAAATCCACCAAAGATCCCATTTATCTTCACTAAAAGAATTTTATCATGTCCTTACTATTACCGTCCACCTATAGAGCCCTCCCATGGAACACACAAGATCCTAAGAAGCCCCACTTATGCATTTGGAGCCACACATTCAAGTAAGGGATCCTCTATTTATCTTCTTTATTCAAGTTTCTTTATTATCTTGTGCCTTCTATTTCAAATTAATAAGTTTGGAATATGTTTTTATATGTCCTTATTAATTACCATTTTATTTCCAAATTATTATACACCCTTTTCCCTCTCATCAACCCATTTTTATGAAATTTTAATTGACATTGTCATGCTGTTGAAATTTCACCACGATTTTCCATGCCAAAAAATAGGGTAGTGAATACCATACCCATTTCACATCAAGGGTGTTCACCTTTATAAACTTATAATTATTTTACTTGGTAGTTACATGTATTTATTCCATTATCCTTGATCATTTAATAAAATATAATGATGAATTAATCCATGTTGTATGATCTATGTGTCTCAGTTAATCATGAGAATGAAATGAAAGTGACGGGTGAACCAAAAATTATATAGTGATCCAATGCATTGGGAAATTTTTAGTCTTATGAGATGTCATGCTGGGATATTGAGTGAACTATATTCATTTATGTGACCATTTCCATCATTATGTCTTGATATTTTTCCTTGACCTATGTTTATGATGTTGTGATTTAATTTGATGCCACATTTCTCATGTTTCCTTTATGTTATCATGTTATGTCATGCCTCATTGTTCATGATTATGATTATCACTCTTTTTATTCTCCATTTATTTTCCTATTGGGTAAAATGTATTACCTTATTCATTTTAGGATTTTTTATACCCTTACTGGTCTTTATAGCTCACCCATTTCTTATGTATGTCCCCCAAGTTATCCCATGCAATTTTAAGGGTGAGCATGTTAAGGAAGTTGTCAAAAAAGATGTTGTTTTTTTCCTATTTTAAATTGTTTTTTAATGTACATAACTCCCAAATATAATATAATTATCAATTTTTTAGATTTTATTATGTTTAATATTATGTAATAAATAATGTATTAATTTTTAATAAAGATTAGAGTTGTTAGAGTTGGTATCAAATGAAAAGTTTTTAATATTTATAGGATTAACATTATAAAACTCTAGTGAAATCATTAGGGGTAAGACTAACTATAATAAAAAATAAGTATTTAGTAATTTTTTTATCAAGAAAATACATCCCTTTATAGATACTATAAGTGGATGTGGATTTTTCACATATGTTCATAGGGGTAAATCCAAAAAAACACTATGTTGATCTAGACTCGATCAGGAACTTGTGCATGATAATGGGCCTTGATGCACTTATGGTTTGAAACATCAGGGGGATATTCTTTTGTAAATTTTTAATATCATTACAAACCATCATTAAGGGAAGAAAAAAATTCCCCTAATAATATATGTTTCTAAATGGATCGTTGATAACTTAGATTGAATCTTATAAATTCAAAAGTTAATAAATAAATTTAATTTATAAGTTATCACTTTAATTTCATTGGATTCCCCATTTATGTGTTTAATAGTTTAGAAATAATGATACCTGATTTTCTATTTATTCTACACAATGGATGAAAATATAAGGAATCAGGTAAAAATCAATATGATGGGAAATGTGATGACTTCCCCAACAAGATGCCCAGCCTAATGGGATCAGGAATCGTGAACTTTATGATGATAATATCTCAGGGGAATTGTTTCTAATTAGAAACATTAATCAGCATGATCATCCAAATCCCCCTAAGATAGAAAAATATATGATTGAGAACATTATGTGATAAAGTCCTCCAAATTTAAATGGATCATCTGATCCGTTAATCATGAAACAATGAATCAAATCCATTGATAAGATATTCTCCATCCTAGAATGTTTTGATAAAGAGAATGTTCTACTTTCTATTTAACATATGGAGAGAAAAAATGATCAGTGGTGGAAATTTATCAAAAATACAAAGCACGAGGAAGAGTTCTATGCGATGGACTGGAAATAATTCTAGAAAAAAAAAATTTGATAAATATTTTCCTCACACTCTCTAACTTAAAATGGAAATGGATTTCTATTCCCTAAATAAATAAAAAATTAATATTTTAGGATGTATCAGGTGAACTTCACAAGACTTTCTTGATACACATCTTTATTTATTCTTACCCCAAAATTCAAGTTTTACTACTTCTTTGGTGGGATAAAACATAGTCTATGAAAATCACTGGTGATACATGTCTTTTATTGATATGAGGATATATTTTTATGTTCCCTCAAAGTAGAAATGGAGATTAGAGAATCTCAAGGATATCATAAGTTACGAAGTGGAAAGTGGACTTTAATTTTGGAGGTTCAATGGAGAAATATAATGGTTCCACAAAATTTCAATATCCCACTTGTCAAAGGTTCTAAAAGAAGAACCCTAGAAATTTCTTAAGGGGGGTGAGGAAATGATTTAAGTGTAGGAAGGAAGGGAACCTAGATATTGATTACTGATATAAGAAACCCACCAATGCGATGGAGGAAAGGAATGTTGTGATAAACCATCATTAATTTGTTCATTACATCAACTAAAAGGAACTAGGGCACTTTTCAAACAAATTCACTAAGAAAAGTGTTTTTTGAGACAACCAAAAACCTCCAAGGAAGCAATGGAAATATTTTTTCATCACAACTGATAATGTGGATCCCGAAAATGATGTGGTGATATGTAGGCAATTTATTCATTTAAGAAAATGACACATACTTTTTTATTCTTGTTCTACAAATTCCTTCATATCATGAAATTTTAGTAGAACTATTCAAACACCACAAAAAAGGATGGGAGTAGAGTTTTCGGAGAAAATAGAAAATGGGGAAATTATTTCATCCCAAGTATATAACTCCTCCCCTATAATAATTCATGGGATGAACTTTGCAGTGAACCTTATCATACTCCCTTTTTTGTAATTAGATGAAATTATGGGTATGGATTGATTTTCTCTATATATATCCAACATAAATTTCCATGAGAAGGAAATCACTCTCTGTATTTTGAATCATCCCCTAATTCTGTACAAGTTCAAAGAGGATGATGAATCTTCTATAGCACTAACACCTTAAGCACAGATATTATTTCCCTATGAAAAATCATATCTAGATAAAATTATTGAGTCTAAGGAAAGAATCATCCTTGAAGAAATTCTCATTGTGAGGGAATATTTTGATGTATTTCCTAAGAAATTTCCTATTCTTCCTCCTAGATGAGTAGTTGAAATTTCAACCGATTTTATACATGGTTCATTTCCATTATCCAAGACTCTGTATAGAATGGATGTTGTAGAAATTGATGAGAAAAAGAAACAACTATAGTAGAATATGGATAAAGGGTTCATATGACAAAGTGTGTCACTATGTGATGCCCCAATCCTCTTCGTCAAGAAGAAGTATGGTTCAATGCACTATTTAATTGATTATCGTGAGATTAACAATATCATGATATAGAACAAGTATCCCCTACCATGAATTGATGACTTTTTCAATCATATATGTGGAGTATAATAAATCTACAAGGTGGATATTAGGTTAGGATATTACCAAGTTTGGGTGAGGAAGGAGGATATCCCCAAGACTACTTTTCATACAAGGTATGGAGACTATGAGTTCACAGTAATTTCATCCAGACCCACAAATTCTCTATTAATCTTCATGAAATTTATGAATAGAGTATTTAGAGATCACCTCGATAAATTTTTGCTTATATTTATAGATGATATTATAATATTATCTATAAACAAGGAGGATTATGAGGAGTATCTGAGCATTATGCTAATGACCTTATAAAAGGAGAATATTTATTCCAAGTAAAATGAATTTTAGTTCTAGTTAAAGGTAGTCTCATTCATGGGACATATCATCAAAATAATTGATATATATATATAGACCCTTATAAGATAAAATTAATTAAAGGATGGATGATTACAAAATCTTTGATAGATATCTATAGTTTCCCTAGATTATCTAGGTATTATCGTCGATTTGTGAAAAACTTTTCATGATTTTTAAACCCTCTAACTAATCTAACTCATAAGGGAGTAAAGTTTTCTTAGAATAATTAATGTGAAGAGAACTTAAATTTGATTAAACACAGTCTTATCACTTTCATGTTATTAAACTACCCACAAGTGGAAACATTTTCATAGTATTCACTGATTCTTAAAATAAGGTATTGAGTTGCTTGTTAATGAAAAATGAAAATTGGTAGACTATGATTTAAGTTAGTTGAAATTTCACAAACATAACAACCCAAATAATTAACTAGAGTTTGATTTAGTGATCCATAATTTGAAAATATGATGTAATTGTCTCCTTGGGGTGAAGTGTGAAATATATATAGATCACAAAAGTCTCAAGTATATATTTACACAGAAAGAGGTGAATATGTTCCAAATAATATGGTTAGTTCTAATCAATGACTGTGACTTCTGAATTCACTACCATCATGCAAATGAGAATAAATTGGAAGACTCTCTAATTATAAATTATCACAGAATTCAATCTTTTATGATAATTGAGAATAATATTAAATTATTATATTTGGAATGGATGGATATGGGAATAATTAAGGAAGGAACATCATCAATCATTTATAAAATGATTTCTCAATCGTCCCTTATGAAGAAGATAAAATATGATCAAAGAGATGATGTGGGAATTTAGAGGAAAGTGGAAACTATAAGAAAATAGAAATCTTTATAGTTAAATTCTAATCAATAAGGTGTTGTAATATTTGGATCAAGACTGTGGGTACCATCAAATACTGAGTTAAAGAAAGAGATGTTGGATTATGCACATAGCTCAACCTTCTATATCCATCCTATAAGCACAATGAGGTATCAAGATCTCTAAGAACACTATTGGTGGGATAATATGAATAAGGAGATCACGGAATATACATCAACATATCTTGTATGTCACTAAGTAAAAGTGAAAAGGTAATAATCAAAGGGGGTGATGCAACAACTACCCATACCTACATGGAAATGGGAAAACATAACGATGGACTTTATCACTATAATTATAAGGAAATTTAGAGGAAACAATGATATATAGGTTTTGGTGGATATTATTACATTTTGAGACCATAAATGATTGGACCAAATGTCTAGAAATAATTATGAGATAAAATAAAGTGAAAAAATGAAAAAATAAAATTTACACCTAATGTAATGAGGAAAAACACCCAAAATGAAAGGGGTAAAAAACCATGGGTAGATATAAGGATCACTATGGGTAAAAGTGGGCACACACACCTTCACTATTATAAGGATATAGCTATCATAAATATAACTATTGAATAAGTGGGGAAACCGCCTCGTAAATACCTCTCTAAGGGATAAAATTTCAGTGATAATAAGCTCCAGTTGATGATGGAAACCAATAGATCTCACATCCTTTTATAGAAAACCCTATCCCCTACATGCTTCCTTCTCCCACTAGTGGTTTTGATGGTGTTGACCACTAATCACATACCACCACCTTCCCCTATTTGAAAAAGGAGGGGTTGGTGTCATTAATGAAGAATAAAGTACCAACACATATCCCATTAAGAGATTTTAATGAGAACTAATCATATCACCACACATCCTTTCTATCTTCCAAACATCCTACTCACATATTTGTGAGGCCACCCGAGGATCTACACCCTCTAAACTTATAAGATTTAATCACCTTTGTCAGAAAATCTACCAGATTTTATTTAGTGTTTATTTTCTACATATCCACACTTCCTTCCTCCACCACATCTCAGACAAAGAGATATTGTACCCCAAATTACTTCATCCTAGAATGAAAATATGGATTCCTTACAATGTGAAAGGCACTATAACTATCACAAAGAAATGCAACATGATCTTTTCTATGCATGAGATCCTACAATAACTTTCTCTTCCAAATTTCATATTTTCAAGCCTATATAGCTTCCATGTACTCTACCTCCATTAGGGATAAAGACACAACTGACTATATCTTTATAATTCAACTCACAACTCCTCATAGAGGAGTAAACACATAACCAATAATGGATTTCCTCTGGTCAAAATCACCAGAAAAATCTAAATCAACATATCCTATTATAGTGAAATCTAATCCTCCATAACATAATACAGCATCTTAGATATACTTGATGTACCTTAGGATCCTCTTCACTATGCTCCAATTTTCCCATCTTGGATTTTCTATGTACTAACTAACTTCACCCACTGCATGTGCAATGTCTGTTCTAGTACAAACCATAGTGAACATCAAACATCCAACTGCTGATGCATATGGTACTTGATACATCTCTATCCTCTCTACTTCACTATTAGGATTCATCGTAGAGGATAACATGAAACTAATGGGAAAAGGGGTAGATATTGGATTACATTATTTCATGTTGAACTGTTTCAATACCCTTTATAAGTAATTATTTTTTGATATCCAAATATTCTCATTATCTCTATCTCAATGAATCTACACAATAAGAATCTTTTTTTATGGTCCTAAGTCATTCATATCAAATTCCCTAGACAATTTTTCCTTCGTCTCCTGGATCTGATCATTAGTGGGTCCTATAACCAAAATATCATCCACAAACAACAGAAGAACGATGAAATCATTACCATATGAACCCCTAAAATATCCACAAGGATCAGAATGAAGTCTTTTGTATCCAAGGCTCTTGATATAGGAATCAAATATCATGTATTAACACCTCAGATTCCATTTGAGACCATAAAAATATTTTTTTCAACTTGAAAACCAAGTTCTCCTTGCCTTCTACTGAAAAACATTATGATTGGAGCATATAAATCTCTTCATCAAGATCACCATGGAGAAATGTACTCTTCACATACAACTACTATATATGTAATCTATATGTAGCACACATCTCCAAAACTATCTGAACTATCCTCATCCAAACAACTAGAGAAAAAAATTGAAATCAATACCTTTCTTCTGATCATATCATTTTACCACCGGTCTTGGATGATATCATTAAATTTAGACTTTTCTATCTCAATTGATATTAATTACAAATTTTCTATTGATATCCTTCCTTCTGTAATCTAATAGAACAAGATCTAAAGTCTTGTTCTTGTGTAGGGCTTCAAGTTCCTCCAGTATCATCATTATCCAAGAGGATACATCTGGACTCTGGGTTTCCTTCAAAAAATAAGATCGATATCCATACTCCATAAATATGTATTGTGAAATATTACTCTCAGTGACATAGTATGAGTTACATATTGGTTCTCTTTTATCCTGAGTTTACCGTCGTGTTCCATACTCAATTGGTACTTCATCCTTGGGCTCTGGTAATGCCTTTGAGTAAACTGATTCTTCCTTGGATTTGTCCTCTACTTTGACTATTATAGTTTTTTTGTATTATTTTACTCCATCTCTTGATCAGTTTTCATTTTCATCTTATCTTCTACAAAAATGTCATCTCTAATGATGATAAGTTTGCAGGTAGTGGGGTCCCATAAATGATACCCCTTCACACCATAAGCATACCCCAGGAAGATACATTTCCTAGATCTCTAATCCAACATTAATCTTTCTTAGTCATTAAACATTGAATACACAGGACTTCTAAAAATATTTAACTAAGAATAGTCAGTAGTTTTATCAGTCTACATATCCATTAGTGTATTCAAATCAATCACCATTGAAGGAGATATTTTGATTACATAACAGGAAATATTCACTAATTCTGCCAAAAATATTTTAGCAATTCTTACAGTCTTCAACATCACCTTTGTTCTATTTAACATGGTTCTCTTTATCCACTCTTCCACTCCATTTTTATAAGGATTTTATGCTACCATGAACTATATCTTGATGCCTTCCTATGGAAAAAAAGTATCGAACTCTTCATCTGTATATTATCCACCATTATCAGTCCTCAAACACTTGATCTTCTTTATAGATACATGTCCCTTCCACACTTTGAATGTTTTTAAGACTTTAAAAACCTATGATTTTTACTTTATTGTGTAAACCCAACATCTCTTGTAATAATCATCAATAAAAGATACAAAGTACCTTGCTCTTCCCATGAATATAACTGATGACTTCCAAATGTCAAAATGGATCAATTCTAAGATCTATGTACTTCTCATTGTTGACATCCTGAACTTTAACCTGTGTTTATTTATCAAAACAAAATACTCACAAAATGGTAATGATACTTTTGTAAGACCAAGAAGAAACTTTTGATCTGCAATAATATTCAAATCCCATTCTGACATATGGCCAAGATTCTGATGCCATAACCTTATCAACACTTCCATCGAGGTAGTAGATGCAATAACTATCTCTGCCTCCTTGTACTTTTAACCCATAAGTACATACATGTTCTTTGAGATATTATTTTCCTTCATCACCACAATCACTCCCTTCACAATTCCCATCACTCTATTCTCGTAATGAGTATTGCATCTAACATCATAAAATTGTACCAAATACAATATTTTCTTCTTTAGGACCTTCACATTACTTACTCCTTGGATGGTTCGAATAATAGCCTCACACATCTTAAATTTTATGGTACCGAATCCAATGATCTTCAAGGTGTGATAATTTCTCATTTATATAATTCTTTCAATGATAGTTTCATACTGATCAAACCATTCCCATCAAGAATTCATTTTCCATGTTTTTCCTAAGTAAATTATCTATGCATCGTTGAGATAATTCCTAATTCCAATAGTCATCGCTACTTCACTGACAAAAATGTATCCATTTTCATAACTACATGCCACATTCCCCTGAGAGATCTTTTTAATACTAATATTATTCCAATAATCCTTATTGATGTTCCCCTTCTTGCCACAATTCAAACATTTAACATTCTTCTTCTTACTCCTTGATTTGGACCTGCAATGATTTTGGCTCCCACTAGAACGACACTCTATCATCCTTCCTCTCTGCATTGATAGAGCCTATGATTGGTGAGAACTTTCATATCTATGATCCTTGTTCTTATGTCGACTTTCGTCTTCAAGAATCATGGGTAAAACATCATTTAAGGGTAGCATATCCATTAGGATGTTGTTGGTGAGGTTAATGATGTGTTGTTCATATGAATATGGAAAACTCTGGAGAAAAATTTCCACATGTTTAGTATCCCCAATTTCATATCCCAACACTATGAGTTGAGTGAAAATAGTATTAAGGTTGTTGATGGGGTCAGTCATTGATGATGACTCTTCCATTCAAAGAGTGGACAATTTTCTCTTCATTACTTTTTTGGGTAGTGTCTTGTCCTTATAAAATATCATTAGAGTGTCCCATATTTCCTTCACTTAATTTTTATCCTCAATGCTCAATTGTTGGGTCGGAACAAACGAGGAATATGGCAAGAGGGGGGGGTGAATTGCCTTTTAAAAAATGATTAACAAATTAAAATCAAAGTAAAGAATGCAGCGGAAATAAAGGAGGCAAGACACCAATATTGATAACGGAGTTCGGCCAAAAACCCGGCCTACGTCTCCGCTCCCAACTCAACCGTTGAGAGATTCCTACCGCTTGCTTTTCAATGGTTTTAGCAAGAAACCCACTAGGCTTTGAGGTAGCACTAGGACCTATTACAGCTTGCTTTTGATGGTTAAGCAAGAACCCACTTGCTTTTAATGGTTTAGCAAGAACCCACTAGCCTTTTTAACGGGTGAAGGCTAGCTCACCGACAACTCAAGTCTTTTAAAAGGAAAGGCTTGAAGAAACCTCTTCACACCTTAATGGTGGCGTGAAACCCAAAAGAAAGGGGGATAAGAAAAGAGTTTGGGGTTTGTAGGCACAAACCCAATTTTAAGCTCAAAATAAAATAAACAATAAAAAACCGTATAGGAGGAAGACTTGGGCGCCAATTGGATGATGGAGTTGATGTAGCGTGCTCTCCCAAGCTTCTTGAGGTGCTCCTTGGATTGGAAAATGGTTGGAGCACTTGTGGATCCTTGAAGGTGGAGCGCCGGAGGTTCGCCAAATGTGCAACAATATGTCCGGGCGCTTTGTATGTGATCCGATTAGGTTCTGGGGCTTCCTTGGCCTTTATTTATAGGCATGGAACCCATTGGGGGCCTTCGGAGCCGTTGGAGAAGTCCTCGGAGCCGTTGGAGGCCAAAAGATGGTTGACTGGTCAAACCCAACGGCTAGTTTGACTGGGCTACCGGCTGGCCGGTACAGCTCCACCGGCTGGCCGGTGCCTTGGTAGAGAAGAAGAGTCTTGATCCAGGCTCTACCGGTCGACCGGTGGAGGAGCCACCGGCTGGCCGGTGGCAAGACAGTAGCAAATACTATTTGGGCTGGGTGCCACAGGTCGACCGGTGACAGAGCCACCGGTCGACCGGTGGAACCTGGCAGTGGGCAATCCCTCTGCCAGTTCCACCGGCTGGCCGGTGCTATCACACCAGTTGGCCGGTGGACTGAATTTCAGTCCATTTCTTGTCCATTCTTGGGCCAATCCTTTGGCAATCTTTTGCCTATCATCCACAACTCTTAAAAACAAAGTTAGATAAATAAGAAGGTGATTGTGATCATGAAAATCAAACAACGAGGGGAACGAGATGTACAACAATCTCCCCCTATTTTGATGATCACAATCACCAAAACAATTAAATTAAAAAAACTGAAATTGAAAGGAAATGCTAAGCATGATGAAAAGGATTCTCCCCCAATCAATCAAGAAATTTCTCCCCCTTTGTGATTATCAAAATAGAATGGGGCATAAAACTTGATTGAGGGATTTTAAACCAATTGAAATTTTTGAAAATTGAATTGAAAGTTTTGAATCAAAATTGAAATGAAAATTTTGAATTGAATACTTTGAAATGAAAATTTTGAAACCAAGAGTTGAAATTCAAATTAAAACGATCCTAACTCCCCCTAAATAAAAACAACAAATCACCGGGGAGAGGGATTTTGAAAAGAGACAATTTTAGGCCCGGAGAGACTCACCAAAAGGGATTTTTCAATCCAAATTTGTCTCATGGCGGGTCTTCTCCTATAAAATTCGTCCGAAAAGTAAAAAGACTTGGGTTGGCCATAACGGGCATTTTTACAATTACATTCATAAATAAGGTGCCCGGGCTTCTTGCAATAATTACAAAATTTATAACTAGAGCTCCCCCTTACAAAAACAGTTGGAGCATGGGAGGAGGAAGCTTGGTTGGTGTAGCCAAGTCCATGTGTGGTTCTAGAAACACGTTGAGAACCAAGGAGATTGGACAAATTTTGTTCACCTTGGGTGAACTTGGCTAGGGTCTCTCTTAGATCTTTGATGGTTGATTCCATAGAATCAACATTTGGAAAATTTTGGATTTTGAGGGAGAGTTCCTCCTTCTCTTTGAGAAGTTGGTCTTTTTCGGAGGAAAGTTTTTTGAAATTCTTTTTCAAAGCGACAAATTTTGAAGATAAAGCATGAAAACCTTTTTCCAATTGATCTCTTGCGTGCGAGAGTTCTTCATAGGATAAATGATTCAATGAATTAGAAGAACTAGAGGAGGAAGAGGAGGAAGAGGAGGAAGATACCTCATGTTTTTCCATTAGGCATTTTTTACCTTGGTCGCTCGAGGAGAAGGAGGAGAATGAAGAGGTGGAGCTATCACTCCATGTTTCCTTTGAAGCCTTCTTCTTCTCCTTTTTCTTGGCCCTTTTCTTGTGAAGTGGGCAAGCGGGTACGGATTTTGCATCGGGTTCTTGCTTTTGAGCGGGTTCTAGCTTTTGAGCGGATTCTTGCTTTGGAGCCTCGCTAGTACCTTCATAGGTTAGTTCTAAAAATTTCCAAAGATCGTAAGAAGAAGTGCAAGAGGAAATACAATCAAAAACATTTCTATCTAACCCACAATGTAGAGCATTCATGGCTTTGCCATCAAGCTCGAAATTTGCAATGTCGGCGGGGGTCCATTTAGACTCATCGGGAGAAGAGAGCGTAAAACCATGCATAACAATTCTAAAAATAGGATAGCCAATACTTTTAAGAAAAGTGGTCATGCGGGTTTTCCAAAAACAATAATCGGCTCCATCAAAGAATGGAGCACGATCCAAAGAATGTCCTTCGGGGGATTGAGAGGAAGAAGCGGTAGAAGCCATCAAAATAAAATAGGATCTTTAATTTGAAACCGTTTAGGGAATTATTCAAAACCTCCCTCTGATACCAATTGTTGGGTCGGAACAAACGAGGAAGATGGTAAGAGGGGGGGGGGTGAATTGCCTTTTAAAAAATGATTAACAAATTAAAATCAAAGTAAAGAATGCAGCGGAAATAAAGGAGGCAAGACACCAATATTGATAACGGAGTTCGGCCAAAAACCCGGCCTACGTCTCCGTTCCCAACTCAACCGTTGAGAGATTCCTACCGCTTGCTTTTCAATGGTTTTAGCAAGAAACCCACTAGGCTTTGAGGTAGCACTAGGACCTATTACAGCTTTCTTTTGATGGTTAAGCAAGAACCCACTTGCTTTTAATGGTTTAGCAAGAACCCACTAGCCTTTTTAACGGGTGAAGGCTAGCTCACCGACAACTCAAGCCTTTTAAAAGGAAAGGCTTGAAGAAACCTATTCACACCTTAATGGTGGCGTGAAACCCAAAAGAAAGGGGGATAAGAAAAGAGTTTGGGGTTTGTAGGAACAAACCCAATTTTAAGCTCAAAATAAAATAAACAATAAAAAACTGTATAGGAGGAAGACTTGGGCGCCAATTGGATGATGGAGTTGATGTAGCGTGCTCTCCCAAGCTTCTTGAGGTGCTCCTTGGATTGGAAAATGGTTGGAGCACTTGTGGATCCTTGAAGGTGGAGCGCCGGAGGTTCGCCAAATGTGCAACAATATGTCCGGGCGCTTTGTATGTGATCCGATTAGGTTCCGGGGCTTCCTTGGCCTTTATTTATAGGCATGGAACCCATTGGGGGCCTTCGGAGCCGTTGGAGAAGTCCTCGGAGCCGTTGGAGGCCAAAAGATGGTTGACTGGTCAAACCCAACGGCTAGTTTGACTGGGCTACCGGCTGGCCGGTACAGCTCCACCGGCTGGCCGGTGCCTTGGTAGAGAAGAAGAGTCTTGATCCAGGCTCTACCGGTCGACCGGTGGAGGAGCCACCGGCTGGCCGGTGGCAAGACAGTAGCAAATACTATTTGGGCTGGGTGCCACAGGTCGACCGGTGACAGAGCCACCGGTCGACCGGTGGAACCTGGCAGTGGGCAATCCCTCTGCCAGTTCCACCGGCTGGCCGGTGCTATCACACCGGTTGGCCGATGGACTGAATTTCAGTCCATTTCTTGTCCATTCTTGGGCCAATCCTTTGGCAATCTTTTGCCTATCATCCACAACTCTTAAAAACAAAGTTAGATAAATAAGAAGGTGATTGTGATCATGAAAATCAAACAACGAGGGGAACGAGATGTACAACATCAATTACACCCCATATTTTAAATCGAAATGGATATAGGCAATATAATTCTCATCCATATCATTCCATTTTTCTTCGGTTACACCCTATAACATTTCACCAATTTCTAATAGGCAATTATCCTTCTATAGCACTTCTTGCATCTCATTTTCCACAAGAAAAAATTATTCTCATTGATTTTATGAATCTCAAAATTGTACACCATTTGGATACATTGTTAGTCGATAACCTCCTCCATTTCACAATGGTATATTTCATAATTTCAATAATTTTTTTCTAATGTGAAAGATCAACCGGATTCGCAATCATAGAGAATACTCAAAATTAAGAGAATTATTAATACCTGGAAATGTGAACAGTATCGGGGCAGTACCTTGCTCTAATACACTAATTATTTAGATCATAAATGGTTGTCCCACTGGTACAGTTATAATTATGAAATCAAATAAAGTGAAAAAATGTGGAAATAAAGTGGACATCGGATGTAACAAGGAAAACCCCCAAAATGGAAGGGATAAAAACCCGCAGGTGGATAGAAGGATTACTATGGGTAAAATTGGGTAATAGATCCCTCACTATTATAAGAGGAAAACTCTAGTAAATATATCTCTAGAATAAGTAGGTAAACCACCTAACAAATACCACTCAAAGGTATGAACTGTCAGTGATGAGAAGTGGAATCTAATGATGGAAAACAAGAGATCTGACTGCCTTTTACAGGAAAACCTCACTACTACTTGATTCATTCTCCCACTAGTGGCTTTGGTGGGGTTGGCCACCAACAGCCTACCACCACCTTCTCCTATTATAAAAAAGAGGGGGTGGTGCCATCAATGAAGAAGAAACTGATGATATTACAAAGACTACGCACTTTATTGTATTTGAGAGTACTTCTCACAAGATCAAATTGCACAGATATACATCATAGAAATTTTAAGGATTCATGGATTACCACATTTAGTTATATCAGATTGAGATCTAAGATTCACCTCCATGTTATAGATAATTATCCAAAAATATCTAGATACTGAGATGAATTTCAGCACAACTTATCACCCCCAAACTGATGACCAATCTGAGCAGACTATCCAAACACTTGGGGACATGTTTAAATCATGATCAATTGATTTCAAAGGAAGATGGGATCAAAATATTCCTCTGGTCAAGTTCTTATAAAATAATAGTTTCCATTCAAGCACCCAAATGGCTCCTTATGAAGCCCTTTATGGGAAGATGTGTAGGACACCTTCTTGTTTAGATCCAGTTGGGGAATGAAAAATTCTAGGTTTTGAAATGGTCTAAGAAATAATAGAAATGTTAAGACCATTTAGTGGCACATAAAGGATGCTCAGAGTCGATATAATAGATTTGTTGATAATCGTCAATGAGACCAAGAGTTTGATGTTGGAGAAATGATTTTCCTCTACATATCTCCATGTAAGAAATTTATGAGATATGGAAATAAGGGAAAGATCCATCCAAGATACATCGGACCATTTCAAATCATTGATCGCATTAGAGTGGTGGTCTATAGACTATCACTCCCACCTAACCTATCTTAAGTACATTACGTGTTCCATGTATCTATCTTGAGGAAGTACATATCATACCCCTCACATGTACTCAATCCATACCATTAGAGAATAACCTTTAAAATCAAGAGAATTTGATTAAGATCTTACATTAGAGAAGAAAAGTTATATAAAATAATACAATGCACATAGTCAAAGTGTTATAGAGAAACCACAATTTTGAATAAGTGATGTGGTAACTAGAGGAGGTGATGAAATATAGTTACCATCATCTATTTTAGTGTTAGAAATAAAAATTCCAAGGTTGATTTAATTAAAATGTATTATTATTTAATTTTCTTATAGAAAACACATGCACTTTTTTGGTTTTATTATTTCCTATCATATTTAAATGACTATTAATCACCATTAACATTGATAATATAGCCATTGAATAGTGATCACGTGATTTGTATAAATATGGGGCTTTAAAAAATCCAACTGACAAAGACAAACCAATTGATGGCCTCAACTAGTAGGATGTTACCCTATGAAGCCTGTTTATCAGAGCTTCCAAGGGATATAACATCTCTGAGATTTTTCCTTGATGAATGCTAAGCTGATATCTAACAACTTAAGCATTTTTTGAAACTATTTATGGGATAAATTCAAGCTCATTGAGATCACACCCCAAACCATGTATGTCGAACCACCCCATGAAAATATCATAATCGTGCACCTTACACATAGGTAGTTTTTTGGTTTATTAAAGAGAAATGTATCAATACCCTAACAATATGAGTATGTGTATTATTTTATATAGAATAACATATATATTTTACTCATATTAGTGTTACTTTATAAATAATTTTTATTTTGATATAATAAAATACAAATATTATTTTTAGATAATATTAAAATTCAATTAATGAATTTATTTTAATGAATTAATAGATTTTTAAAATAAATAATATTTAATAAAATATTATTATTAAATAAAGTTTATTAAATATAAATGATCATATCATTTTTGTGAAGTCAAATGTAATTTTTATAATGGATTAAAAACTGTAATTGTCAAAAAATAAACATTTCTCAATAAAAATGATTATTATTTTAAATGTTAAAATTCACATATTTAAAAAAAATATAAAATGATTATTATTTTTGGAATCATACTGTAAAAATTATCTAATGGTGAATTTTTCATAATTTCCTGAGATAGTCAAATTTTCGAGTAAAAATTAAATACCATATAATTATTTGGTGTGTATTATGACATCATAATGACCCAAAAGTGATATAATAAATACTAAAAAGTTTATAAAAGACCAAATATATTTTTACCCTTTAAAATAATGTGATCTTATGTTTATTTGATTAATTATATAAAATCCTTTGTGAATCCTCCAAAACTATTAATATATTTTAAGGTTTTAAAATCATTTCTTTAAGAGTACGACTCACTTTCACATAGAAAGGGTTGTATTTTATTGATTTCATACCTTTTACTTATAAAATAATGAAAACCACTACCATTTGTAAAATAATGGACAAAAACCACAGTAAGGTTTATTTTTTTGGTTATTTTATTATATAGGGTCCAAAACCCAAGTTTGTGAAATATTAAAGAAATCTCCACACATTTCTAATATAAACCTACCCAAGTTCCCATTTCTCTTAACTAAAAATACTAGGAGTAGGTACTTACTCTCACACCCCCCCCCCCTCTACAATCCTATCAATGATCCCCTAATCTCATAAGAAGCCCCTCCCAATAATTTGGAGTCACACACTAAAGTAAGGGATCCTCTCCACTTATTTATTCAAGTTTTTATATTATCTTATACCTTATATTTCTAATTAATAACGTTTAGATATGTATTTACATGTCCTTATTACTTCCAATTTGATTTTAATATGATTATATACCCCTTTCTCTCTTATAAACATATTTTGTGAATTTTTACGTGATGTTATCATGCTTCCAAAATTTCACCGTGATTTTCTATTCCAAAACAATTGTGTAGAAAATACCATACCCATTTCCTATTAAGGGTATAAGGACCCAGTCCTAAACATTATATAATCTTGAATTAAGTAAAAAATTCACATTTAGGATCTTTTCAAGTTTATAGTTTAAGAGAATTATTCCATAACTATTACATTACATCTCAAAAATTACAAAGTAGACACTTCTACTCAGTATCCATTTTTTCATAAAATAAAAATTATTTAAAGAAAACAATAATTCTTTTCTTGATATAAATATTCTTGAGTTATTGATTTCTCATACCTTTCCTTATACCCTGTGAAAAACATTTTAAAAACTTCGGATGAGCATAAAAATCTCAGTAAGGGTTATAAAATAAAAAATAAAACATTATTTCATCAATACATACAAAACATAATATCTTTAACATACCTCATGAAATCATAAGCTTTATGAATAATACATATAAATCCTAAATCATAAAGGTAACTTGTGGCATCCAAATCAAAATACATTTTATATTTCATATATATGTAGGAAGTTAAATTTGAAATACCCATCACAGTATATCCCCAAAATATTTTTGGAGAAACCTTAACCTTTACCTCTGTCATGTTACGCAATGAATTTGAGAGATATCTTAGGATCACCCACCCTAGGTTTATCACAGAACCACCCATATATGTAAACAATGAACAATAATAATAGAATATTAATAACACATAAAACATGAAGGAAATATAACATTTCCACATCACAAACAAAATATATCATTTCAACATATTGATATAATTAATGATTTATAAAACCATTTTCAAAACTATTTATAACATTTAATAAAAATACTTTTGAATCAAAGTTTCCCATACCACATTGAATCTTTTGAAAGAAATTTTAATTTAAAACATTCATGTACTTATAAATAAATCCTTAAAACCTTTTTTAAAACATGGATATTAATGAGAAATATTTGGAAGAATAAATCTTTAAAACATTTAAAATGATATTTTAGTAAAGGAGTTCCTAACTAATGAGAGATGCTTGAGTAAAAATAATTGAGGAATAAAATTAATCAAAACATTATAATATCATGAAAACAAATGGATTCATGATATAATATGCCAAAGTATGGTATTAACAGAATATAAATGTTAATTGGTGCATAACAACAATGTAGTCTCAATGGAATGTAAATTGAGATGAAATCCCTTATAAAGACCATATCTTTAAGTTAAGGATAAATAAATGACATAATTCTATATAAAAATATAAATACACTCAATATGATTGGATATTTAGTTTAAATCAATCAGAGTACAATCACATATATTCTTGTAAAAACAAAACCAATAACTTTTATGTTTAAGTCAATGAATGGAAATTGGGTAAAGATTACTCTTATCAAGTTCATATTGATGACTTGATAATTTATCAATGGATTGATTATGTTTATCAAAAGTATATCAACCCAAAGGGGAGTTTAAATTACTACATAAATAAAAAAATAGTTATTTCACACATAATTTTTGAGTAAAAGAATCAATGAAGTATGTGTAAAACTCAATGAGTGGAAATTGAAATTAGAAATTCCTTTACCGATTTGGTAACTTACTAAACATTAACCCCATGAAAAAAGGATCATAAAATGAAGATTTAAATACCCCTAAATTAAATTATATTACAAAAAATTAAAATAATGGTCAGTACATACACCACACAAAGTAAATAGTGGCAAATATAGCATGAATCTCATGGGAATAAAAAGTGAGATGAAAACCCCTTACCTCATGTCCGACTTGACTCGTATGTTTTGTGTTCCTAATGAATAATAAAATTAAGTAAATTTATAATTACATAAGAAAATTTTTCAAGTTTATTATTCTATTTATATCACTTATTACCTTGCAATAAAATTTAGTTAATTATTTGAGTTCATATCGGACATTTTGTCGATGTTCAGAACTTTAGTCAAAAATGAACTTGTTATAATTACAAATTGTCCATGTAGTAAAAATTACATTATATCCAGAATTATATTCATGATTTAGATATCATATATATCATATATATATATAGTGTATATGTATTTATAATATTATATATCATTTGGAGTAAATAAATGAAACACACCGTTCATGGAGACGGTAAGTCGTACGTACGCATGAACGCTACTTTCATTTATATTTTATATTTAATGGAATGAAAACTTAATAATAAATAGGTATATTATAATTTTATTATAATATCTATGTTATTTATTTTAATTAACTCTATTCTTTATATGTTCCATGTATGGTATGAACGAGTCACATCACTTTGAGGGGGCAGTAGTCTGCAATTCCTCAAATGAAATTATTGTATTTACCCATTATGGAAACTATAAAGGTATTATATATATAAAAAATAAATAATTTTATAGAAAATATAAATATAGTATATATCATTTGTAAATACAGTTTTATCTTAATTTCCACCATAATAGGTGGTAGGAGAAGATTGAATAATCATTGTTTTGTGAGGAAGTAGTTCATCATCCACAAAAATAGTATGTTCTTTACCCATTAGACTGAGGTGTGTGTAAGTTTAGTTCTAATAATTCTCATATAAAAAACCTATTATATTGAATATAATGGTTTTGTTATAAAATAAAGGAATAAAAGGAGTTTATGGGGTTGGAGAAGTAAAATAAAAAAAACTTAAGAGAAGACGTTACCTTTAAATCGGGAAACTCTCTTTGATTTTAACCAAAAGGATTTCTTGAAGTGCCTTATGACTAAGGTAAGGCTTCTAGGTGGAACAAAGGGATCTTGAGAGATTATTTGGGAAGATTTTGGATGATCCAAGATGTTTGAGAGGTGTGAGTAAAGGGTTATATGTTAGGTCTTTTTATAAGGGGAAAGAGGGGCTCTTTTGAAAAGTTTGAAGATATTATTTTATTATATAATGATTTTCAGTTTATAAAGATCCAAAACATATTAAATTCAAAGATAATGTGACTTTTTTTTGAAATATAATAATCCAATAATAATTTTATAGGTTTTGGATATTGTTTTAATCTTTATAATCTTATTTATTTAAATCATTCATTAATGAGGTAAACACTACAACATTATTGTGTCATAAATAATTTTACTTATTTGATGTCTAAAAATTATAAATAAATACCATAATGTAGGAAATATTTTTATATTTAAAATTAATAATTATATTTGAAGATAAAACTTATATAACCTCATGTAAGAATTTATTTACTAAATGATATATGTTTATGTTATTTTTTCGTTACTTTAAATTAATTAGTATAAAGTGTCTTTATCACTCTTAAGTGGCTCCATGGGGTCCCAAAATAGACCCAAGGAATCCCATGTTCTGAAATGTATCAACCAATAGGATTGAGACCATTTTAGGGTAATTTAATATTATTATAATATTATATTTACCTTGAATTACCTATTTAACATTAACTGTGGTAAATAAAAGTCAAAAATTACTATTCACTAAAAATTATTTTTATTTTATTGAACCACATTTTAATTACTAATAACAACCATATATGTCGGATTTTTGAAATTCAATTCACATAAGCGATAAAATTTCATTTAAATGAAAAAGTCGTTTTTAACTATTACTCGGTGTTTTCACTATTCATCAAAAAATTGAAGTTTTTCATAAAAGTACCAAAAAATAATCCTAAGATATATTTTATATTACAAATGAAAAAATGATTTCTATTTTACCAAATTCAAAACAAAGAAGTTGCATTAATTAATTTAAAATTAATTCCGGTTATCAAAACAAAAAAAAATATGTTTTTTAAGAAATAATAACTATCAAAAGATTGACACTTATTTATATCCAATTTCAAAGTGAAATTACTTCCAATGACCAGAATTGGATTAAATGGTAAAAATATAGTCTAATTACACTATAAAATCAATTAAAAAGACAATATAACCATATAAATAAATTATATTAACATGCAGTTTTGAATTAAAATACAATATTTTTCACTATTCATTAAAAATGAATTTTATCATAAAAATACCAAAAATTTACCCAAAATAAATTTTGATGTCCTGATTCTAAAAGATAATTTTATTTTTTCAAATAAAACATATAAAAGTGACCAAAACTAGATTTAATAAGGGTTCTCCATCAAAAGGCAGTAAGTCGGCCTTTTAAAGAATATTAGAGTATTTAGGCTTAAAATTAGATTCATTCACATTTTAAGACTACTTTTATTGGATAAATGTAAAAATATTTAAGAAACATGTTTAATCATAATATGTTTAGTTATATTCATTACCTCTAAAACAACAGCTATACATTAACTACCTTTTAAAATAATATTATATTATTTTTTTTAGTATGACCCAATGTTCTGTGCAATATATGATTTCAAAGAAACTCGTTATTGTATATTGGGTATTCCATAGAACATAGAATCCCTTTTAAAGTAAAATTAATATTTAATTCAAAAATATTAATAAATATGAAAATATATTATTCTTTATTTACTTGGGATGTTACATCATACCCCCTTTTAGAAATTGCGTCCTCACAATTTTAAAATTGGGCTTGGAAACATCATTAAAAGTCCCACATTGGAAAAAGGGTTAATAAAACTATCACTTTAAAAGAGATAAAGAGAAGTAAAATGGTCACCCAAGATAACCCATACTATGATACCATGAAAACGTGGATATGGAGGAGAAACTAGGTGTCAATTTCTTATGTAGAGTGATATAAAACATGATTAGGAGAAAGTTAACCACTAAGAAATCAAAAACTTGTAATAAGTTAATTGGTCTTTGGTTTCCTAGTAGGAAAATTAAAAAGACAACATTTTATTGTTTTATGTTACTTTTCATAAATTTGGAAAAAAAATTATGATATTAACTTAGGACATAATGAAATATACTTACTTTTCGAATAGAGTTTCATCCTTTAATAAATTTCTACCAAAAACTCATCTTTTCTCCAAATGATGAGTATTCAGGATGACTTGTTCACATATGAAGTGCTAGAATCAACTTCTAGATAATCACACAATTCACAAAAGATGAACTATATATTTTTCCTATCTTTATACTTTAACCAAAACAAAAATGGTTAGTACAAGATCAGATAATCCCAAAAAATTACAATCCTTTAAAAAAGAAATATTATTACTAATCTCAAAAATCCAACAAACAATACCCAAAGTTCAACAAAGACCATTCAATAAACAATTATCCATAAAATTCATCAAAGTAAACCAAACTAATATTGAAACTCAAAACTCAGAAGGATTTAATCACATAGTCTTCCATAGTAAATCTTAACTTTTATCTCCAAATAACATCGACTACTATTAATGTCTCATACTAAAGTGCAATTAACCTAATCACATATTCTCAATGATAGGGTAATCATTTACATAAATAAACCAAATAACCATAAAACATATATTCTTTTAATATAAAATTTCAACCATTATTCCACAAATGTAATCCCATAGTATTCTATTTTCCTTAGTCATATAGTGTTTCTTCAAAAGAGAGAACGTCTTCCAAAATAACCTTTATCACTTAATAATCAAACTATTTTCCTATACTAAGGATATCCATTTGATAAAACATAAGTTCCCAAAATCAACTTATTCTTGATCCATAAAATCATTTAACTAAAGGAATAACTCATACTAACTAGGGACTTCACGTAGGCCAGTGGTAGGTGATGCACCCTTGTCGCCCTTCGGTTGTGGGTTTGATTCCCATGGCCTTGCCGGACATGACGGGTTGTCACCCATCTTATGAGTTTTCCTTTTTATAAAACTCAAAAATAACCCTAACATATTTTAACCTCAAAGGTTGTCTTATACCTATCATTTTCATCCCAAATCATTATGACCTCAAAATATTAATTAATACTTATATATATTGTCATTTTTTTTCACCTCCATATGATAAATAAAATTATTCCCAAAAGAAGGAACATCATACCTTGATCATGGTGTCCACATGGTTTCATTTTCATCTTGTTCACATAGGTAGAAGGTCTATGCATTGCAAAAATAATTTGAATATCATTAAAAATTATTTTCTTCCTTCATCAAAATACACCTTGAACAACATGGGTCATATGTTTTTTCATCGAAAAATAGTTTCGGAAAATAATCATGTATAACATATAATTTCAAAAACATTTGATAAAACTTGATTTTTATAAAACAGTCGAACATAGTTAGATTTAAAACTTTCAATCAATGATCCTTTTAAAATACCATAATTATGTGCTGAAATACTATAATTTAAAAGTAAATATAAATAGGTTATCCAAGGGTCTCCTTCTTCATCACCTTTTTCAAAATCATAATATGCTTCAAAATCTTGTGATAAGTTAAAATATTTAAAAATTACTTGATAATATTTACCATTCATGAAAATATGAGAATATTATAGAAATGGGATTTGATTAAATAAAACCCATGATCCACGATGATATCGAGGTATAGTGGAAATTTTTAATATCTCAAACAACTTCTTGCAAGTGAGTTGTATGCTAGAAAATGTTTCACACTCATCTTAACATGACTTTGAAATAATTATTGGAAGCATGTCATCATGAAGAGATAGTAATGTTGTTTGAGATCCTCCTCCTTCTATTTTTAACTGACTTTACTTTATCTAAAAAAGTTATAAAACAAGGATTTAACTTAAAGAGTAGACATAGACACTAACCATGTGTCTAATAAAAACTCATAATCCCTAAAATTTCCTAAACCGACCTTTGATACCAACTATAAGGCCACAGCCTTATAAATTACATAATATTGAATTAATTTAATAATTCACATTGAAGATCTTTTCAAGTTTAGAGTTTTAGAGAATTAGGCCATAACTATTACATTACATCTCAAAAATTACAAAGTAGACACTTCTACTCAGTATCCATTTTTTTCATAAAATAAAAATTATTAAAACAAAACAATAATTCTTTTCTTGATATAAATCTTCTTGAGTTCTTCCTTTCTCATAACCTACCTTATACCCTGTGAAATTTTTTTCAAAAACTTGGGAAGAGCCTAAAAATATCAATAAGGGTTATAAAATAAATAAAGAAAACATTAGTTCATCAATACATACAAAAAATAAGCTCTTTAACATACCTTATGAAATCATAAGATTTATGAATAACACATAGAAATCATAAATCTTAAAGGTTACTTATGGCATCCATATCAAACATACATTGTATCTTTCACAGCTATGTAGGGATTTACATTTGGAATACCCATCACATTATATTCACTAAATCTCTTAGGGGAAACTTTAATGTTTACCTCCGTCATGTTACCCAATGCATTGGAGAGCTATCTCCGACTCACCCGCCTGAGGTTTATCATAGAACCACCCGTATTCGTAAAACATTTCCAATAACCATAACATATTCATATGACATAAAACATGCATAAAGGAAATATAACATTTCAACATCACAAACACAATATATCATTTCAACATATTAACATAGTCAATGCTTTATCAAACAATTTTCAAAACCATTTAAAACATTTAATAAAGAGATTTTTGAATCAAAGTTTTCCATACCACTTTGAATCTTTTGAATGAAATTTTAGTTTCAAAACTTTCATGTCCATATAAATAAATCCTTAAAACCATTTTTAAAACATGGACATTGATGAGAAATATTTAGAATAATAAATCTTTAAAATATTTAAAATGATATTTTAGTTAAAGAGTTCCTAACAAATGAGAGGTTCTTGAATACAAATAATTGAGGAATGAAATTAATCAAAACTTTATAATATCATGAAAATAAATTTATTCAAGATAAAATATTCCAAAGAGCAGAATTAACACTAAATAAAATTTAATTCGTGCATAACAACAATAAAGCCTGAATGGCCCGAAGGAATTCATTTTTATTGATTTTTGATAACCCCTCTTTCATGGGATGAGGGGGAACCCTTACAAGGCCTGTAGGCTCAGAGATTACATGGCCTATAGGCTTAGGAGATTACATGACCCAAAGGACTTAGGTAATTCAACCAGACTATCTACAAGGAACTTCCCCTCCCCAGCATATGCATCCTGATAGTAGATCTCCACCATTTGCATGACCGTCTGGCTAGGCTTCCTGTGAAAGCATGGGCTGGTACCGATGACATAGTCATACCCTCTCATTCTGACAATCCATTTGGCATTGCTCTGGTGAGTGCACCTGCTCTGAATCCTCTTCTGGGGATGCTCCTTTTTTGTAGTGTGTCTCGGGCCTTCCTTCATGTGGCCCGAAGGCCTTGGGGTGGCCTGAAGGCTATAAGGTGGCCCGAAGGCCTTGAGAAACAACTGTCCTTAAGGCCTTGGGTGGCCCAAAAGCCTTGCAGTACCCGAGGACCAAACCAGTGGCCCGAAGGCCCAGATGGATGAATAGTTCCAACTACTACAGTACTGAACAGTGCTGCTGCAGTACTACTATAGTACCCCAGGAATATGCCTCCACCCTGATTTGATCTCGGGTCTCTTATATTCACCTAGCGAGTCCTCACCAACTGGGCTGAGGCTCTTCTGCCATAACAATAATAAAGTGTCAATGGAATGTAAATTGAGATGAAATCCCTTATAAAGACTGTATCCTTAGGTTAAGGATAAATCAATGAAATAATTATGTGTGAAAAATATAAATACAATTAATATGATTGGATATTCATTTTAAATCAATCATATTACATTCATACATTTTCAGTAAAAAACAACACCAATGACTTGGATGTTTAACTCAATGAATGGAAATTGGGTTAAGATTACTCTTATCAAGTTCATATCGATGACTTGATAATTTTTCAATGGATTTATTATATGTATCAAAAGTATATAAACAAAAAGTGGAGTAGAAATTACTACAAAAATAAATAAATAGTGATTTCTCACATAATCTTGGAGTAAAATAATCAATTAAGTATGTGTAAAACCCAATGAGTGGAAATTGAAATTAGAAATGCCCCTATCAATTTGAAAACTTACTAAAAATCCACCCCATAAAAGAGGGATCATAAAATGAAGATGTAAATACCTATAAATTAAATATTATTACATAAATAATACAATCATGGGAAGTAAATACAACACACAAAAGGAAATAGTGGAAAATATAGCATGAATCTCACGGGAATAAAAAGTGACATGAAAAACTCTTACCTCGTGTCTGACTTGACTTGTATGTTCTGTGTTCATAATTAATAATAAACTTAAGTTAATTTATACTTCCTTAAGAAAATTTTTCATGTTTATTATTCTTTATATATTACTTATTACCTTGCTATAACAATTATTTAATTATTTGAGTTCATATCGGACATTTTGTCGATGTTCGGAACTTTAGTCAAAAATGAACTTGTTATAATTACAAATTGTCTATGTGGTCAAAATTCCATTATCTTCAGAATGATATTAATTATTTAGATATCATATATATCTATTTTATTTGTATTTATAATATTCCATATCATTTGTAATTAATAAATGAAATGCACCGTTCATGGAGACGGTAAGTCGTACGTACGCATGAACTCAACTTTCATTTCTATTTTATATTTAAAGGAATGAAAATTTAACAATACATAGGTATATTATAATTAAATAATAATATGTATGTCATTTAATTTAATTAACTCTATCATTTATATGTTTTACGTATGGAATGAATGAATCATATCACTTTGAGGGGGCAGTAGTCTGCACTTCCTCAAATAAAATTATCGTTTTTACCCATTATGGTAACCATAAAGGTGTGATATAAATGAAAAATAAAGAAGTATAGAGATAATATAAATATATTATATATCAAATATAAATATATTTCCATATTATTGGCCACCATAAGAGGTGGTAGGATAATATTGAACAATCATCGTTTCATGAGGTATTAGTTCATCGTCCACAGAAACAGTATGTTCTTTACCCATTAGACGGAGGTGTGTGTGAGTTTAGTTCTAATTCTTATCATATAAACAATATAGTATATTGAGGATAATGGTGTTGTTTTAGAAGAAAGTAATAAAAGTATTTTATGGGTTTGGATAAGTAAAAAAAATAAAAGAACTTAAGAGAAGACGTTACCTTTAAATCTGGTAACTCTCGTTTGTTTGAACCAAAAGGATTTCTTGAAGTGCCTTATGACTAAGTTAATGCTTCTAGGTGGAAGAGAAAAATCTTGAGAGATTATTTGGAAATATTTTGGATGATCCAAGGGGCTTGAGAGGTGAGAGTAATGGGTTAGATGTGAGGGCTTTCATAAGGGGGAGGAGGGGTTCTTTAGGAAAGTTTGGAAATATTTTTTTATTATACAATAATTTTCGGTTTCTAAAGGTCCAAAACATATTAAAGTAGAATATAAGATTACTATTGTTAAAAATAAAATCATACAATAAGAATTTGATAGTTTTGGGATATTTTTATAATCTTTATAATCTTATTTATTTAAATCATTCATTAATGAGGTAAACACTGCATCATTATTGTGTTATAAATAATTTTATTTATTTGATCTCTAAAAATTATGAAAAAAATACCATGATGTGGGAAATATTTTTATATTTAAAATTCATGTTTATAGTCTAAGAGAAACTTATATAACCTCATGTAAGAATTGATTTACTAAAAGATATATGTTCTTGTCATTTTTGTCATTACTTTAAATTAATTAATATAAAGTGTCATTTTCACTTTTAAGTGGCTCCACGGGGTCCCAATATAGACTCAAGGATTCCAATAGTCGAAAATGTATCAACCAATAGGATTAAGACATATTTTATGGTAATTTAATATTATTATAATATTATTTTTACCTTGAATTGCCTTATTTACCTTTAACTGCGGTAAATAAAAGTCAAAAGTTACTATTCACCAAAAAAAATCATCTTATTGAACAAAATTTTAATTAATAATAACAACCATGTATGTTGGATTTTTGAAATTCAATTCACAGAAGTGGTAAAATTTCATTTAAATGAAAAAGTCCATTTTTTAACTACTACTGAGTGTTTTCACTATTCATCAAAAATTGATGTTTTTGAGGAAATTACCAAAAATTAAGCCTAATCTATATCTAATATTCCAAATTCAAAAATGATGTCTGTTTTAAAAAATTCAAAATATAGAAGTTTCATTAATTAATTTAAAATTAATTCTCGTTGTCAAAACAAAAAGTGTGTTTTTTAATAAATAATAACTATCAAAAGATTGACACTTGTTTATGTCTAATTTCAAAGTGAAATTACTTCCAATGACCAACATTGGATTAAATGGTAAAAATTTAATATAATTAAACTTTAAAACCAATTAAAAAGATAATATAACCATATGAATAAATTATACTAAAAGGGAGTTTTGAATTAAAATATTGTATTTTCACTATTCATTAAAAAATGAATTTTATCAGAAAAATACCAAAAATTTACCCAAAGTAAATTTTGATGTCCCTATTCTGAATAATTATTTTATTTTGTCAAATAAAACATATAAAAGTGACCAAAAATAGATTTAATGAGGGTTCGCCCTTAAAAGGTGGTAAATCGACCTTTTAAAAAATATTAGAGTATTTAGGCTTAAAATTAGATTCATTCACATTTTAAGCCTCTAAATTATTTTGGATAAATGTAAAAACATTTAAAAAAATTTTAATCATAATATGGTAAGTTCTATTCATTCCCAAGAATACAATGGCTAGACATTAACTACCATTTAAAATAATATTATATTATTTTTTTAGTATGACCCAACATTTTGTGAAATGTAATATTTCAATGAAACTCATTGTTGTATATCAGGTACGCCATTGAACATAGAATCCCATTTAAATTAAAATTAATATTTAATTCAAAAATATTAATAAATATAAAAATGTATTGTTTTTTATTTACATAGGATGTAACAAAGGGTGTTCACCTTTATACACTAATACTTATTTTAATTAGGGATTACTTTTAATTTGTCCACACTAAATTATGGTGAAATAAAATATGAGGATTAATGAATCCATGTTGTATGATATATGTGGCACACTTAAGTATGAGAATGAAATGAAAGTGAGGGGTGTTCCCAGAATTATATAGCCCTTCAATGCGTTAGGTAATGCTTAGTATCATGATACAACATGTTGGGATAGGTAGTGAACCTAATTCCTTTATGGGACTTTTTCTATCATGATTTCTTGGTATACTTCCTTGACCTATGTTTATGATGTAGTGTTTTAAGTTATTTCCACATTTCCTAAGTTACTTTTATGTTATCATGCATCATTACTTATTATTCAATTTTATGCTTATCGCTCCTTTTATTCCCTGTTGATATTCCTATTTTATAACATGTATTACCTTCTTCATTTTATGACATTTTTATTCTATTATTGGGCTTTGTATCTTAACCCTTTCTTATGTATGTCCCTAGGTTATCGCATGAAATTTAAAGTGTGATCATGTTAAGGAAGTTTTCAAAAAAGATGTTGTTTTTCCGGTTTTAAATTTTTATGTAATGTACATAATTTCCAAATACACAAAACTTATTAATATTTTGGGTTGTATAATGTGTAATCTTATGTTATAAATCATGAATTAATGTGTAATAATGATTAGGGTTGTTATACAATAATGACAAATGAGGCCCTATAATCAATCTATATATCCAAGAATTGATTTAATTTATAAAAGGGTCAGTAGAGAAGTGAAAACAAAACATACCTCAAGAATGCACACCCTCTATACCACAACTAATAAGTAAATAACCCACAGAATGAGATCGCTTAATGGATCTAAATATTATCAAGAAGAAAACCTGCCACGGGTCAATAAATCTGATAACACATCCCAACGGTACTACCACGATTAGACAAATGAAGAATCATAAATAATTAATTATTTAAAGACATGTAATCCAATCAAAATGGTGATCAATCACTGAACAAATCAATCCAAATCAAATGGAGTCTCCAAAAATTTCTATAATAGAGATCTAGGTTGATTGGAGAGAGGGATATGGAAGAATGAAATAACAATAAAATGATGTAAAGCCCTAAAATCCCTTCTCATGAAATTAATATGACGTGTAACCCATTTATATGTTCTATAACCCATGAGGATCACATATATTAAAAAACTTATCTCCTTTTTATTAAAAATAGATCTTTTAACATTACAAGTCATGTACTCTATTCATGTTATGTAACAGGCTCATGACCTCTAACCTATAGAGAATACACTTCATTTATTCCCATTACAAAGCGTGTATTTCTCTAGAAAACTAAAAACACACCAATTTATATCATAAAATTCAAAAACATCTTGGGAATTATCCAAACTACGTAAGAACCCCTCAAATTTATTAACACATTTATACCTAGACTCAATTAGTTCAAACATACATACATCCTTTATCTTTAGGTAATTTTTTTTCAAAAAATATTCTCCATCGTAGGGTGTCCTAAAATGAACCCAATAAAAAATAAAAGAATAAAATAGATGTAAAATGCATAAAATTAAGTAATGAGATATTATAGAAAGTGTCTGAAGTCGTGTCTTTTGGGTGATGGAAGATGTTTGTCAATATTATCAGTGATTTTTCTCATGAGGTAATTCCATATTTTACAATATCATAACAATATAAACAAATCAAAATTATAATTTTTATTAATGTTGTCAATTTTTGTAAGAAGTATCTAAAAAATGTTGTGAATTGTGAAAAACAAATCATTCCTTATTTCATTGGGATGTTTAGTTTTATAGAAAAAGAATAATTTTGATTATGTTTTATCTAATATTATTTATATTTTTTTATTATAACGAAAGTTTTTTCTCTTACATATATATATTTTTATAAAGTCTAATGAAATAGGTTACCCAGTTGGTTGCAAAGAGATGTATATTAAATTTCATAGGAAACCTAACGACGGTTTTGTGAATAAACCTAATAGAGAAGTTGGAGTCAGTAATTTTCATTACCATTTAATTTTATTTCATTACTATAAAAACATAATAGTAAAAAATAAATTAAAATAAAAAAATACCTTAAACCCAATTAACTAGGGTTGACTATGTAACACCCCAACCCCAGTTACCCAGAGTCAGTGCATTATTACATTACATTGGCATGATCACAAGAAAGATCAAGTCTCGAAAGACCGATTAGTTTAGTATCCTTGGAATAACTAGATACATTCATAAAGTTTACATTACATCACAAAATGAAAACTACAACAATATAGTCTCCATAGTCCACACTCTTATCCCCACATAATATCCCTGTAGGTCAGTCATAAATTACTTATTCACATCCTGGGAAAAATAAAACATAGAAAAGGGGTGATCTCAAATGCCCAGTAAGGATAACAATACAGCGGAAACTTTCATAAATAAGAATAAACATTTAAGGCAATGTATAACTAAAACAAAAGCCTTTTAAACTTGAACTTCAACATAGTATAGAAAAAATAAAATGAAATAATTCAATTTACTTATTCACATGGATATTATACTAATCGAATAATCACATGCAATATCAATAACCACTTTTATAATGATGGAATTCATAGTGCCAGACTATCATAGCCACAGAGCCAAGGCCTCGTGCCAAGACTAAAAATAAGATTTTTTCAAGGCCTTGTGCCAAGACACTAGTTTGTCTCGTGAGACCTACAGATGCATCGAGGAGCTATATTGGGCTCCACCCATCACATATTAAGTCCAATGCATTCCCATATGAAAAGTTTTAAACATAACATAAACATTCGAATTAAAACTAACATATGAAATGTAAATACTTCATCCATAAACCATGAATGGTATAAAAATAACTCATCCACATTCAAACATATCACAAAACCTTCAATACAATATAGAAGTTTTGTAACATAATAAATCAACTTCAAATAAGCATAAAATCCATCAAAGGATGTTGACATAGATGAAATCATAACTCTTTTTAGAGAAATATCTCTTTTTATTTTGCAATCATTTAAGATTCATATATTTATAATATATTTATAAAATAAAACATTTTCTTTGAAAATATTCTTATAAGATTTTAAGGGAATCTTAGAAGATTTTATAACAGTGGAAAATAGCTGCACCCACCGTATAAGTTAAAAAACATTCTTACCTTAATTCTGTCAAAAAGGTTAAAAAAGCACCTTGTTTGGAAAACGACGGAAAGATTCCTTTATAAACCTCTTATAAAACTTCAAACGAGGGTATAAATGACTTTAACCCATATTCTTGTAAATAGTAAAAAAATTGAAATACATTTTTAAGAAACATGGATGTGGATGATAAAGAAATCCTAGTAGATTATTACGTATAAACAACCTCAGATAATGAAGAAATTGTGAAATAAACCCTTACCATGTACTTTTAATTGGTTGGGGGTAGGTTAAAATCCTGTATAATGGGGAAATAATTGTTATTAAATTATAAAAGAATCATATACATTAATATGATATCATATATGATCTTTTAATATTGATTTTTTAATAATATCTTAGTATTATCGTTGTTTCGGGTGTTAACTTACTCGTTTTGTGTTATATGTTTTGTTATGTAAGCCATGTTTGTCATGTATAGGTTGTATCTTATTCATATCTAGAATTATATTAAGTCCTTATGTACTATTATTAATCATAAAATGAGAATTAGACTTGAATGGATACGATGGGGAATGAATCTCATCGCGTTCGTGGAGACGGTAGTCAGTACGTACGCACGAGCGAAAATATCATTCTTTTGATATTAAAATAATATATAATTGGATGTTATATCATATATATACAGAATCATCATCATGTTATATTTATTATTTACATGAATTACACATCATTATTATACCCATCCAAATAATAATTTATTGAATAACAATTACACCACGACGTGGAGACGGTTAGCTGTATGTACGCACGTATGGTGACATGTCATTCAAAGGATGGATAGAATAATGAATATGGTTGTACCATATGTATAGTAACATCACAGTATATATAAGAAACTGGAGTTATTATTTTATAATGGGAATAACAAAGAAAGAAGAAGTTGAAGAAGAAAGGAACTTGAAAGAGGGTGGTGAAAACATTACCTCTTCTTCGGGTTCTTCCTTTTGATTTGATCAAAAGGACTCCTTAGGTTAGATTTCTGATCAAACTAAGGCCTCTAGGTTTAATTGATTGAAGTTTAGAGAGTATTTGGGCAGGGGTTGTCCGAGCCAAAAGTCTTTGAATGTGTGAATTAGTGAGAAGGGGGAGTTCTCTTTTATAAGAGGGGTGAGGGGCACCTTTGGAAAAGCTAGAAATATTATTTTATAATAAATTTATATTCGGTTTATAATGGCTCCAAAGTGTATTATGTAAATTTTAAGGTTGGGATGGGTCTAAAACCACTCAACCAATATAATTTATACAGTTTTGGGTCATTATATTAACCTTATCTTTTAGTTTTAACTCTTAGTTAATTAGTTTGACACTTACCATGTCACTTTGTATTTTTATATTATATAGTTAATAAACTTACTATATACCTCCAAGATACCCCCAAGTGGTACATTAATGATACACCTATCATGATATAAGTCTCTTGGACGAACCTTAGATTTTTACGAATTGAATATCAATTAATAATATAATATATTTTTTTAAAACTCTTTTATGTCAATTTTGACACTATTTGGAAAATTGATTTTTTTGAAAATCATAAAAGAATGATTACTTTGAAAAAAGTTAATTAAATCAATCCAAACATGTCATATTAACCTAAAAAATTTGTTTAATTCATAAAAAGTCTCAAATTATATTTATTTGGGTATTTATAACTTCAATTATTTTAATTTTTCACTATTATGGTAATTACTGCATCATCATTGTGTCATAAATAAATTAAATTATTTAATGTTTAAAAATTATAAATGAAATATCATTATGTATTAAATATTTTTAGCTTTCAAATGAATATTTATAACTGAATTTATCTTATGTGTAACCCTATATTAAAAATGTTTTAGTAAATAAACTTTGATTTTAACTCTTTTAACTCTTCTTTGAATTAAATAATAATAAATGTCCTAATCTAATCCAATTGGACCTAAATAATAATATTTTATTCCTAAGGTTGTTTTTGGTTGAGATACACTTTTCCAATAGAATTAGTACATGTGTTAGGGTAATATTAATATCATTTTTACCCTTAATTACCCTATTTACTTTTAACCGTGGTAAATAAAAGTAAAAAAGTTACTATTCACCAAAAATTATTTTCACCTCATTGAACCACATTTTACTCCTTGATATTAACCTTGTCTCTTGGATTTTTGAAATTCCACTCACAGAAGTGGTAAAATTAAGTTTTATGAAAAATTCAGTTTTTTTAACTACCACTTAGTTGTTTCACTATTCATCAAAAAATGAAGTTGTTCAGAAAAATACCAAAAATTCACCCTAGGCTAATTTCGATATTCCGAATCCAAAAATGAAGTCCATTTTGAAAAATAAAATTTATAAATTTCAAAAAGTGGGTATTACTATTCATAACGGTTAGTTTGATTGGTTGTGGTGTGTTAGAACTCGATGTTGCGTACAACACACGCTATTGCATTATTCAAAGAGAAGCGTACCGTAGAAGCTTGGGGTGTTACAGACTACATGGGTAAAATGGTGTCAATTAGATATATTGGCATTGTTTGATCCATATAGACAGTCCTAATTAATTAGGTTTAAGTATTTTTTGTTATTATAATTTATTTTTTATTAATATGATTTTATAGTAATGAAATAAAAATTAATTAGTAATGAAAAATTTATTAATTGGATAATATTATGAATTTAAGATAATTTAAGAAATCGTTTTTAATAATATTGTACTAATTGGTTAAAATTAAAGAATCCTGGGATGTGAAAACTTCACAATCATCATTGTTTTCATAGAATGGTGATTTTGAAATATTTTTAGGGAAGGAGCATCTCAAGCATGTATGGGGATGGGTTATAGAACTTCTCCATTAGTGGTCTTTTGTATAGAATCTTTATCATTTATTTCTACACTTAGTAGGGGTTCGATCAGTGTCATTGATTGGTAAGCATAAAGAAAAATTTGATATTTAAAAGAAAAAAGTGAAAAAAAAATGAATCTTATAGGAAAAAATATGATCTGTGGTGGTCACCAATGGGAAATTCATTTGTTTCTATATTTCAGAAGATCACGGCCACGATCCCTGAGGAAATTTCTAGTCTTATTGCTCATCCATACAATGTATATTCTAAACCCATTCCATGACTAGATAAATAGTTTGGAAAGATTTAAATGTTTTAAAAAAAGAAATCAGAAGACCAAAACAAAACAAACCACATCAAATAACTGTTAAATCATAGGACAGTGAATGTAGATTTATTTTTGAAATGTAGAAACTAACATCACTTCAATCTAAATTACAGTTTTCACAAGATCCTCATAAACATGTTTTTAATGTTTTAAAACACTAAAACATGCATGTAATAGTTCAACTATATAAAACAATCTTGGATTTATGTATAATATTTTCAAAACCACTATTAAATTATTTATGATGTGTAAAAGAAGGAAACACATCAATCTGACATGCAATGTGCTCGGAATGACTCAATAATCAATTTTGAAAGATATCAAAGTCTTTAAAAATAAACCTCAAGAGTTAAAAACCAAAAAAATGGTGTTTAATGTCCATGAAATAAGAGTATAATAACTGCCAATTAATTTTTTTAAATTTAGAAACCAATACCATGTCAATTTGATTTATGTTTTTTTTATACACTCATAAATGAATTTTTAGTGTTTTAAAACACTAAAATCATTTTGTAATGGTCCAATTAATAGAAAATTTCTTTATATTGAAATGGAATCTTGTTGAAACCACCACTGAATTATTTTTGATATTTACAAGTAGACAACGCATCCATCTGATATGTGTTGATCTCAGAATAACCAAATAAACAATTTTAAAAGATATCAAAGTCTTCAAAAACATAATTTTGTAGGTCAAAACCAAGAAAAAAATATTGAATAGATATTAAATCATAATAAAATTATCATCAATTAATTTTTAAAATATAGGAACTGAATCCATATAAATCTGATTTATGGTTTTCTCAGGATGCCCGTAAATGTATTTTTAGTGTTTTAAAACACTAAAATGTGTGAGTGACAGTCAAAAACATATATAAATATCTCATATTAATGTGAAATAATGGTAAAACTATGGTTGATATATTTTTTATATGTACGATTAGAAAACATGTCCATTTAATGTGTAATGTGTTTGTAATAACTGAATAAACAGTTTTGAAATATATCAAAGTCTTTAAAAAATTTCATTAGGGAGTCAAAACCAAGAAAACCTAATCATATGATTGTGAAATCATAGGAAAATGACCATTTATTGACTTGAAAAATTTAATAACATATGGAATGTCAATCTGAGTTATGGTTTTCTTGAGATTCCCAAAAATATATTTTTAGTATTTTAAAGCAGTGAAACATGTTTGTAACATAAAAAAACATATAAAATGACTTTAAATTCACATGAAATTATATAAAAACATGTTTGAATTATTTTTGATGTTTATGAGAAAACAAAATGTTTATTCGACACAGAGTGTGCTCAGAACGACTCAATAAATAGTTCTAAAATATACAAAAGTATTTAAAAAATTTCATTAGGGGGTAAAAACAAAGAAAATGATGTCATATTTCTATAAAATCATAGGAAAAACATCTTAGATTTATTTATGATATGTAAGACTAAAACCACATCAATATAAGATACAGTTTTCTTGGGATACCTGTAAATTTTTTTTGGTGTACCAAAACACTAAAATATGTATGCAATGGTTATAACCATATAAAATGACCTCAAATTGGTATAAAATCATGGGGGAAACATGGTTGGATTATTAGTTTTGTGTAAAAGTATAAAAAAATCCATATGACATGCGGTGTACTTAGAATAACTTACTAACCAATTTTCAAAGATATAGAAGTCTTTAAAAACGTGATTCAGGGGGTCAAAACAAAGAAAATAATGTCATATGGCCATAAAATCATAAGAAAATGAATGAAGATTTTTTTTTGAAATTTAATAACCAACTTCATGTCAATATGATTTATGTTTTTTCTAGGATTCCCATAAACATTTTTTAGTGTTTTAAAACACTAAAATGTACATGTAACAGTCAAAACCATAGAGAATAACCTTATATTGAAATGAAATCATGGAATAGTTGTGTTTGAATTATTTTTGACTTTTACGAGTGAAAAACACAACCATCCGATGTGATTTGTGCTCTTAATGACTCAATAAGAAGTTTTAAAAGATATCAATGTATTTAAAACATGCGTTAGTGGGTCAAAACCAAGAAAATGTTTTCATGTGGATATGAAACCATAGGCTAGTGATTATCTATTGATTTTTCAAATGAAGAAACCAAATCCACATCAATATTTTTTAAAGATTCTTGAGATACCTATAATCTCAGTTTTTTTGTTTTAAAACATTGAAACATGCATGTAATGGTAAAAACTATATAAAATTACCTCATATTGATGTAAAATCTGGATGAAAATATGTTTGAATTGTTTTTTATGTGTATCAGAAGAAAAAATATTCATCTATCATGTGGTGTTCTAAGAATGACTCAACAAGTAGTTTTAAAAGATATAAAAGTCTTTACAAAAATATTTAAGGGGGGAACCCCAAGAAAAAAACATAGGATTACTATGAAATCGTAGGAAAATGATTTTCTATTAACTTTTGGACTTTATGAACCAACTCCATATCAATCCAAGTTACGGTTTTCCCAGTATTCTGATAAACACAATTTTAGTGTTTTAAAACACTAAAACATGCTCATGAAGGTCAAAACCATAGAAAAAAACTCCAAATGATATAAAACATGGGGAAAATGTGTTAGAATTATTTGGGACTTTTACGAGAAGACAAAATTTCCATCGGAAATGTGGTGTGCTCAAAGTGACTTTATAAGCAGTTTTTAAAGATATCAAATCCTTTAAAAATGTGCTTTATGGGATCAAAACCAAGAAAAAAACTTCTGATGGCCATGAAATAATATGATAGAAAATGTTGATTTATTTTTGAAATTATGAACCATTGTCTTGTCAATTCGAGATACGGTTGACCTAGGATTTCTATAAACACATTTTAAGTGTTTTAAAACACTAAAATGTGTGTTTGATGGTAAAAATCATATAAAAATGTCTAATTGACATTAAATCCTCAAAAAACTATGTTTTAATTATTTTTGGGATGTACGAGAAGATAGAATCTATATCCAACTTGTAGTGTGCTCAAAATGACTACATAAGTAGTTTTAAAAGATACCAAAGTCTGTAAAAATGTGTGTTAGGGGCTCAAAGCCATGAAAATATCAACATAAATCCATTAAATCATATTAAATTGACCATAAATTTATTTTTTAAATTTATTAACTCACGCCACATAAATTCGAGTTACGGTTTTCTCAGGATGACCATAAACACACTTTTTGTGTTTTAAAACACTAAAACATGTGTGTAAGTATAAAAACCATAGAAAATGTCCTCATATTTATATATAATTTTTTTAAACCCACTTTTGAGTTAATTTTTATGTTTATGATTAGACAACACATCCATCTGACGTGTGGTGTGATTGTAGTAACTCGATAAGTAGTTTTAAAATATATCAAAGTCTTTAAAAATGTGCATGAGGGGGTCAAAACCAAAAAAATGATGTCAAATGGATATTAAATCATAGAAAAAACACCTTAGATTTATTTTTTAAATATAGGAATCGATATCACATTAATATGAGTTATGGTTTTCCTGGGATGCCTGTAAACACCTTTTTAGTGTCTTAAAACACTAAAACGTGCATGTAAGGGGTGAAACCATCACAAACAACCTCATATTGACGTGAAAGCATGAGAAAACAACCATTTAATTATTTTTTAAAAATATAAAGTTCTACTATATCAAATACTTTAATATTTTTTTATTTAGTAATTTCAACCATATCTTACATTGGTTTAAAATTTGATTAGATTTTTATATACTTTTCCTTTTTAGTTTCAAGTGTTTAATCATATCTTAAATAGGTATATTTATGTTTTCAAAGTGTTCATTGTGATATATTATTTTCTTTATTTTAAAATTAATTTTATCTTTTTTATTAACAAAATAAAAATTTTAAGCACAAAATTATGAATATATTATAAGCATATTATTTTTTGTATTTCTATTCTTAACTGTTTTAATTTATATTGTAGGTGAGATATGGTGGAGGTAGAAAGAAGTTTGATTATTCTGATCCATGAAACTCTTCATAAGAAGGTCTTGATGGCTCATAGTTTTTTTCTATGGTTAATTATTTTCAATGATTATACATTAATTCTTATTTATTATGTATTGTTCTAATTTTTATCTTTTTTATTACAGTTGAATAACATAATGTGGATTGTTTCACATATGATGAATATATCTTTTGCGGTAGTTGGATGTAGTAGAGGTGGTGGGGTATATGTATTATTTAAGGGTTAGTACTAGATGTTGGACATTTTTTATCTGTATATATATAATTACTAAGCTTATGATTGATTTATGGTTTTGTATTTATGATTATGGAGGTGTGGATGTATGAATGTATGGATGTATGATGAGTTTATTGTACATTTATGGTCTAGTTTGTAGTATGAATGAATATTTTGTATGTATATTTATTATTAAATTGTTAAAAAATATATTTGATATGATTAACAGCAGTTAAGGTGGTTTTAGTTATTATTTTCCTTAAGAAATCTAAAAAGCCCCTAAATTATTTAGCAATGGTTATGTTAATTCTCCTAATTTTTTTCCAAAAAACTTTACCAAAAAAATTAATATAGAACTTATTTTAAATACCAAAAGGAAACACATATAATAACCACTTTTAAACTATAAAAAATTACTACTAAATTATTTCCAATCGTCAAATACATGGCGGTTTAAATAACCTCTACTAAATAGTATAGTAGTGGTTTAAACTGTATCCATTAGTAAAAAAACTATGACTAAGACCATATTTTTTATAATAAAAATGTGTAAAAGAATAATAAATATCTTTTATTTCCAAAGGTTATTGGATGATCCAAAAATAAAGTGTTCCAATCATTCGTTAATAGGGTGTGGAATCAGGATAGTGGCCAGAAGGGGAAATTCCTATCCAAGGTGGGGAGGATATCCTTATTAAATTTTTGGCTCAAATGGTTTCTTTATGCATTATTTATTTATTTAAATTCCCATATTTCTTTATTGACCAAATCCACTCTATTTTTTTAAAATATTTTGGTAGGGTGTGATGATGGGAAGGATAATAAGTATCGATAATCATGGAGTAAAATATGTAAAACTAAAGACACAGTTGTCTTTTGATTTCATCTTTTGATGAATTTCAATGAATCCCTATTGATTAAGTAGTTTTGGAGGTTAGTCACATCTCTTTCATTCTCTTTGTTTGAGTTTTTAAAGTGAACAATTTTCCAAAAAACTAATTTTTCTACAAGTATGAATGATTGTGTGGTTCTTGATTTTATTGAAGATGATTTTCATGGTTGTGATTTGGAAAAGGTTTTCTCTTTTTTCAATGAGAGTTACAAAAATTCTATTCTTGATCTTCCAACTTGTCAACTTTGAGGGGTTGATTTATTTTTATGGATTTACCATAGACAAGGAGACTACACCATGAAATCAGTTTATTTCTTGGTTATAAAAAGGTCTTGATAGGTGAGGGATTAATCTTGAAAATGTGTTTGGAACATATATTTAACTCAAAAAATTAATCACTTTTTGTAGAAGGTTTGTATTGATCTTTTTATTATGAAAGTGTCTTTTCCATAAACATATCCTAATCACTACACAATGTGGGATGTGTGGTGAGGCGTCCAAAACTTTCATACGGGATATTTTTTCTTGCTCATCAGTTCAGTCGATCTTATTTAAGTGGGGGAAGTGGGTTGATCATGTTTTCACTACTCTTGGTAGTTTCAGAAAATTATTTTTCCATTGGTATAGTGTGGCTGATTTAAATATATTCCAAGATATTTATTCAATTTTATGGTTCATTTGTTTGTAGTGCATTTATTTTTTGTTTAATAATGATATCTTAACCGAATATGGGTATATTAAACAAGTAATTAATCTTCTTGAGCTTTGGAATGGGCATAGAATGAGTAGTGTTCATCGATATTTAGTTTCTTTTTCCACACTATGGGACACTTCGGCTATAGGATTCCTTAAATTTAGTGTTGATGTGGTTCTTGATGTTGGTTTTTTATTTCTGTTGAATTTTTTATTTGGAATTTGACATGTGAGGTTCTGTAATCATAGCATAAAATATTTATTTCAGATTAGATACCTCTTGTTTTGAAAACTATGGAAGTTCTCACAGAACTTCTTTTCATGAAGGATTTAGACCATCATTAGATTTACATTGATTCTAACCATTTATCCTTGCAGACATACATCACCTCTAGTTAAACTTTTAACTAGATATTCCAATACATCCATAGGATGTGTACTTGTTTCCTATTATATTTTCATTTGTTGGATCATTTTTTTAGGTCATTATTTGTATTTCAATTTATATATGGTTTTTTCATTTTTTGAGGAAAATCCATGAGACATAACAATATTTTTCTATAGAGACTCAAATTATTGCAGTGATAACAATGAATCTAGAAACTACAGTGAAAAAGATGAGTCTAGATAACTTCAGTGACAACTTCGACAAGTCTAATGAATTCAGAGGTGATGAATACCCTATCAAATGCAGTTTCATGTTGTCCCTAAGTCTCATCTAATGTAAAGGTTTGATTCTTATTATTTGAGAACTTCCTTGACTCCGGTGGGGTTTAGTCTCAGTCCCCAAAACAATTTTTTGAATAAAACAGGCACCAATTGCTGAAGAAGGTGGCATAGATTATCTATTTATTTTTAAATATTTATTTTTCTTATTTGTGGAAAATCTCTATTATATTTCACCAAAACTAAATGTTATATTATTACCATTTATTTTTTAATACATTTGTATCATTATAAATTTTCTATAAAGTTTGTATGTATATTATTTTCTAATTATAAAATCTTCAATTTCTCTATTTTGAATCCATTACAACCCATGGGAACAGAGGAAAAGGGAACTATTTTATAACTTTACTCATGAAAGTTCCATTTGGAGTTACACTGTAATTTTTAGAATCCTTGAATAAACATGTTTTATATTATACCATAATTTTTTCAGGGAATTGTTCTATTGTTCCCCACTAGAGCTTCCACTATAGGTTTCTCTAAAACCACCATTGGGGGTTCCACTGGAACATCCATTGGAACCACCACTGGGGGTTCCACTATAACTTCCACTAGAATTTTTGGTGTAAATTCTACTAGAATATTCATCATAACATCCACTATAACTTCAAATTGAGATTCCACTAGAATTTTTTGTGGAACTTCCATTGAAAAATCTAGTAGAGGTTCCAATAAAACTTCCACTATAACCTATTCTACCTAATTACAGAGAAAATCAACCTAATGAAAAATCTTTTTTGTTCTTTCCCACTAGAAGTTATAGTATATCTTACACTACATGTTCTAGTGGATATTTTATTGGAATTTTTAGTGGAACTTCTAGTAAAATTTTACCTTTCAAATATCAACTATAATTTTTGGAATCCCCAAAAAAATATTTGTAGTGAAATTTTTACAGGATTCAAAAGTGAATTTAATTCTGACTTTTTTCACTATAACTTTCACTGTAGGTTCCATTAGAACTTCCAATGAAGTTATACTGAAGGTTCCACATGTAAATATATTGTAATCTATTATACCTAATTATATTTCAAGGCTACCTTAAATAAAAATTCATATAGTTCTTTCCCACTAGATGCTCTAGTGAAACTTCCAATCACATTCTACCATTCAAACCTATAATTTAATTTATATAATCCCTAAAAAAATATTTATAGTGAAATTTTTATAGGATTTAGAATTTAATTTCAATTCATTTTTTACACTAGAACTCCCACTATAGGTTCCTCTAGAACTACCATGAGAGGTTCCACTAGAACTTTCATTCCTTTTTAGTAGGGCATTCTGTTTTTTCCCATATAACTTATAGTAGATCTTCTACTAAAAGTTCCAATATTATTCTACCTTTAAAACCTATATTGTAATATATGGATTCCCCCTAGAAAATATTTTTTATTTTTTATAGTTAAATTTTTATAAAATTTAGCATAGAATTTTTATATTCATTTTTTTACTATTGTAAGTTTTTTTAGTAACAAGGAAAGGAATTAATTTAAATTTTTAGGTTTCAATTTTAAGTCTAATATGAAATCATTAAAAATAGTAATATAATAAATCAAACCAAAATTGAAAGAAGTTCATACAATTTCTTTGTAGAATAGTCTATTTTGGAATAAGTTTTTGGAATCTCTATCCAATACTATATCACCATAAGAATGTAAGAAATCCAATAGTTTTATATTTTATGTACTGGATAACTATGTTCATTTATCTAATTCTTTCTGAATTGGTGGATTGGATATAAATTTCTATGAATTTGATATCTAATGGATATTTGGTATAACTAAAGGTGAAATAGTAATAGAGGACTCGTACTCTTTAAATCCAATTAAGGAAGCATTGTGTATATGGATATTTCAAATATGTGTTAAATTATTGACACAAAAGGAAATAAAAATATCTATTTTGGAAGCTATAATGGGAAATGAAGGAGTAGATCATGTTGAAATAGGGAACTTATATGTTCATACACATGTTCTACTCTAATTTTACCTACTAAATCTCCTAACATGAGTTGGGGTTTCTTCAATTTTGTGGATATTTTAATAAACATGAAGTCACTAAAGTGGTCTCATGCAATCCACTAATAGTTTATTGAATATATTGAATAATTTTACAAGGAGTGCATAATTCTTATGGGGATATTGTAACGACCCTGGTATTTATATAATAATACTTTTGATTCCTATTAATACTTATGAATAAGATATTAATTTTACTTTAAAAGTGATTCTATGTTTAAGGGCATACCTAAAACTCAAAAATGGGTTTCTATGAAATCTCATGTTGCACACAAGGCTGAGTCATACCGAAAAATAATGTAAAAATATTAATATTTTAAATAGTAGTTAATACCTAGTTGTTGAATTGGAAGGAATGAATAGAAATTTCCATATTATTATTAAACATGTTTGTTAAATGTTTTTACATTTATGCAATAAAATTTAGAGGCTTGAAATGAGAATGAATCCAGTTTTAAGCATAAATACTCTAATATTTTTAAAAGGCAGTTTTACCATCTTTTGATGGATAACCCCTTTTAAATATAGTTTTTTGACATTTATATGTTCCATTTTAAAAAATAAACTTCTTATTTAGAATATATACCTCAAAATTTACATTGGGTAGATTTTTGGTATTTTTCAGATAAAGATCATTTTTAATGAATAGTGAAAAATACTACATTTTAAGTCAAAACTGTCTTTTCATCTAATTTATTAATATGATTATATTATCATTTAAATTAGTTTTAAAGTTTTATTATATTATATTTTTATTATTTAATCCAATTTTGGTCATTGGAAGTAATTTCACTTTGAAATTGGACAAAAACACATGTCAATATTTTGATAGTTTTTACTTCTTAAAAATACGCTTTTTGGTTTTGACAACAAGAACTCATTTTAAATTAATTTCTATAACTTATGTATTTTGAATTTGGAAAAATGGATTCCATATTTTTAATTATATGGTACACATTTTTTAAATAGGTAACTTTTATTTTTATACATTGTGAATAGTAACTTTAGTAAAAAAAATATTTACCATGGTTAAAGGGTAAATCTGGTAAATAAGGGTAAAACATAATATTATAATAATATAAAATTACACTAAAACATATCCTAACCATATAGTTTGAGATATTTCCAAACATGGGCATCCTTGGGTCAATTTTAGGACCCCATGGAGCCACTTTTGTGTGAAAGTGACATTTAATTACTTTTAATTTAAAGTTAAGGAAAATATAACCTAAACATGTATCTTTTACTAAAACAAATTTTTATGGGGTTATATAAGTTATTTTTTAGACTATAAATAGTCCTTATAAATATAAAAATATTTCCTAAATCATTGTATTTTATTTATAATTTTTAGATATTAAATAAATAAATTTAATTATGACACAATGATGATGCATTGATTGCTTCATTTATAAAGGATTCAAATAAATGATATTATTAATGTTAAAATAAATTTAATTTGGTTATTTTTATGTAATAAAAGAATTTTATGGATGATAGTTACATGTTATATTTTTATTAATGAATATTTTTCGAATCAATCAAGTTTTTATGGATTTTTAAAAAAGTCATGATATGAATAGTGTCAAAATTGACATAATTTATATTTTAAAAAATATAAAATATTTCATTAAATATTATAAAATTACCAAAAAAATCTAAGATTAATTAAAATAGTTATAATAATTCTAAAATTTTGTTATTGACTCTTTAATTGGATATTTTTCATGTTTTGGTAACTATTTTGATTCTCAAAGTGTTAAATTCTGGATAAAATGGTAAGAGTAAAAAAGGGTTAAATAAAAAAATATTTAACCTATATAATTATTATTGGATGATATTATTTAGACTTATATGTATCTTATCTTTTAACTAGATTAATTTTTACTCATTTATACTTGAAATATAATTTATAATAAAATAACAATTCAAGATATTCCTTAAGTTCCCCTCCTCCATCTTATAAAAGGAGACCATCTCTAGACCTTAATCACACCTCTCAAGCCCCCTTGTATCCACAAATATCTACCCAAATAATCTCCCAACATCCCTATCTTCCTCCTAAAAGCCTTCCCATAGGAATAAGTCAATTCAATAGATCCCTTTGGCTCAAATCAAAAGAAGTTACCTGGTTTGATGTAACGTCTTCTCTCAAGTTCCCTTCCATTATTTTTCCTTATCCACTCTCTATGATTTTATTATTCTTCTTTATATAACAACCCCAATATCCTAAATATAATAGGTTGTTTTTAAGATAATAATTCAAACTAAAATTTTACACACCTCCATCTAATGGGTATAGAACATATTGTTTCTGTGGACTGCGAACTACTACCTTATGAAACGATGATTGTTCAATATTCTCCTTCCACCTATCATGGTGGACATTATGATAGAACTATAATTATATATGATATATAAGATATTTATTTTATCTCTATGCTTGTGTAATTCTCATTTATAATATACCTTTATTCTTTTCATGTTGTATAAATATGATAATTTCATTTGAGGGAGTGCGGACTACCTCCCCCTCAAAGTGATATGACTCGTTCATGATATATATGGAATGTATAAAGGATGGAATTCATGAAATTATGTAACATATAAGACATAGATATTATACTTCAATTATAATATACCTATGTATCATTAAGTTTTCATTCCTCTAAATATGAAAAATAAATTAAAGTAGTGTTCATGTGTACGTACGGTTTACCGTCTCCATGAATGGTGCATTTCATTTACTATATCCAAATGCAATGGAATATTATAAAATAAATATATACTATATATATATATGATATATATTATATCTAAACCATTAATATCATTCTGGATATAATGGAATTTTGACCACATGGACAATTTATAATTATAAAAAGTTCATTTTTTACTCAAGTTCCGAACATCGACAAAATGTATGATATGAACTCAAATAATTAACTAATTGTTATAGAAAGGTAATAAGTGATATAAAAGTAATAATAAAATTTAAAAATATTCTGAATCAATTATAAAATAACTTAATTTTATTATTTAGGAAATTAAATAATGAACGAGTCAAGTCGGACATGAGGTAAGGGACATTGTCTCAATCTCATTTCTTTAAGGCATACTTTGATTTATACACGACTTTATTTTATACAGTGTATAAACCCTTTTTACATTTAATTTCATTCAAAGAGAATAATTTTTTTATAAATTATTTTACTAAATGACAAAAGTAATGTTTTTAACATATATTGTGACAATGACCTTTCTGTTGTCGTGAGCAGTATTTGATATATGGATTCCTTAACAAGCTATAATGTTTTTAAAAGAAAAATAAATACCATATACCCCTTTTTAAGTAATTTTTTATTGAAAATGTTTTTTTAATTGGATTTAATATTTCAATATCTTGAGATTATTTCTTGTGATTTCAAATGAAATTTTATGATTGAAATGCTAGTATTTGCAATCTTTTATGTGTGATGATTATATAATGGTACCTGGACATTTGAAGGGTGATTACGTGATAAACCTAATAATGGGTGGTTCTGTGATAAGCCAAGGATGGTTGGTTACATTATATCCTCCAATGCATTGGGTATGTAAGTCGATCATATGGCTATTCCATTTGTAAGAATGATTTTTTGAAGTCTACTATATGGTTATTCCATTTAAGAATGATTATGTCCCAAGTTTACCTTTATATAATATACGTTGTTTTCTATGGGATTTATAGTAATATTTTGGTTACAAAAATGGTAAGAAATGATCTTATATTCAATGAATTATTTTTTCTACTTATTTAAGGTGAGAAGTATTACTTTATGATTAAGTATTCATGGTTTACATGTTGTTTTAAAAAATAACAGCTTTCCTTCTTTTTGTATCACTTACTGAGCTTTTTCTGCTCATCCCTAGTTTTTGAAATGTTTTTCACAAGACTTAAGGTGGAATAAGATCAAGGATGGGATTAAGGAAAATTCATGTTGTTTAAAACATGGACCTGAACAGGTTTCTTTTCTTTTGAAATTTTTTATTTTATGAAAAAAAATAGACACCGAGTAAAAGTGTCTATATGTAATATTCAAGATGTTTTGGATAAGTTATGACCTAATTATCTAAATCTCTAAAACTAAAAATATCCTTGATGAGAATTATTAACTTAATTCAAGATTATGTAATGCTTAAGTTTGGTGCCTTATAGTTGTTATTAGAGTTCGGTTTAGATAACATTAAGAGTTAGGATTTTGTTAATAGATTATCCATAAATGATTTTTACATTATAGTTAAATTTAAAGGATATAGAATTTGAAGACTACCATGTTGCTACATCTAAGATATGTTTTTTTAGAATAGTTTTTCGTAGATGGAATAGGGAATATATGTTGGGAAGGAATACAGTGGAGAATAAACTTCCAAATCTGCATCCAATGATGGTAGGAATTGGAACTGAATAATATTTTGCAATGATGGCTCAGTTGACTCATGCGATAAATGGTGGTGGTGTCCATGCACAAGATCAACCAGATAGACCACATAGGAACATTTCTATAGTTTATCATTTAATGAGGCAACATCCCCCATCATTTAGAAGATCATATAACCCTATTCAATATGAAAGGTGGATCAAATAACTGGAAAAGATTTTTGATGTCATGGGTTGTACAAAAAATCAAAAGGTTAGCCTTTTTGTTTATCGTTTCAAAGGAGAAGCAGATCAGTGTGGTCAATGGTTAAAAATATTAGGGATAGTGTGGATACTGATGCTCTTAGTTAGGATGAATTCAAAGGTATATTTCTTGAGAAATATTTTCCTAAGGTGGTTTAACTTAATATGGAAAAACAATTCTTAGAATTGAGGCTGGAGGATGACTCAGTGGTTGCTTACCAAGAAAATTCCACTTGACTGGAAAGGTATGCCCCAAATTTCATCTGATATATTAATAGTAAGATAAATCAATTTTACTCAGGGATAAAGCCGCAATATTGAAGATAATTAGCCTCTCTTGAATTTAAAATCTATTAGAAACTTTTCATATGTTCCAAGAAGGTAGAAATAGAGTTTTCTAATGATCGGGTCTTCCAAGATAGAAAACAAAATAAGAGGTACATTTGGTAGGAAAAGGGAAATAATTCATCAAAGAAGCTTGGAGGTAAGAAAATTAAATTTCCATCTTGTGAGAAGTGTGGTAAAAATAATCCTAGAGAATGTATCTCAAAATTTGGAAAGTAATTCTGGTGTGGTAAGACTAGTCATATTTCTCGTAACTATAAGGAAGATGATCAAGAAGGCCATGAAAAGTTAGGGGTAAGTTGTTTTAGTTGGAATGAGTTTGGACATTATGCCAATGTGTGCCCAAATTTGATTACCCAGGGTGGAAAATAGAAAGATCAAAAGAATAAGTGTGGGGGGAAATCTTTTTCTATAACTACAGTTGATGTGGGACCATAAAATTAAGTGGTATGGGGTACTTTGTTTTTTCAGATTATGTCAATGTGTTGTTTGTTTCAGGATCTACAAATTCATTCATTTCGGATAAATTTTCTAGTATATTGGGAATTCCATCTCAAGATATGAATCCTGAACTTGTGGTAAGATCACCTAGGGGAAATTTTGAGGTAGAAATAAATTATAAAAATCTTTCTATCCTTATTTGGGGAAATCATTTACCTACAAACCTTGTTTTTTTACCTCTAGTAGATTTTGATGTTATTTTGGGAATGGATTGGATTTTTGTTTGCCATACTAAAATTGATTATATAGATAAAGAGGTTTCTTTTTAGAAAGATGTTCAGTTTGTGTGCAAGAATGAACCCTTATCTCTGATAACATATTAGAAAGCTGATAAACTAGTGAAATATGGAAATTAAAGTTACCGTGTATATATTGCTAAAAACAAAGGAACTATTCAAATTAATGATGTTCCAGTAGTAAATGAGTATCTTAATATTTTTCCTGATGAGTTTCCTGGTATTATACTTGATCAGGAAGTTGAATTTATTATTGACTTAGTTCGTGATGCTAATCCAATTTCAAAACCTCCTTATTGAATGGCTCAAAATGAAATTTTAGAGTTAAAGAAATAATTTTAGGAGTTGTTAGATGAAGGTTTCATTCAACTGATCAAATCATTGTGGGGTGTTCCAGTATTTTTTGTTAAAAAGAAAGATGGTTAAATGAGACTTTTCATTTATTACAAAGCCTTTAATAATATCAATATTAAGAAAAAGTGGCATTTGCCCCATATCAATGGTTGGTTTGATTGGCTCTAGGGAGCTTAGTATTTTTGGAAGATTGAATTGAGTTCAGTTTACCGTCAGTTGAAAGTAAAGGAAACAGACATTCTGAAGACTGCATTTCATACTAGATATGGCCATTATGAATTTATAGTTATGCCCTTTGGGTTAACCAATGCACCTACTGTATTCATAGATCTTATGAATATAATTTTCCGTGAGTTCTTGGATAATTTTATAGTTCTGTTTGTTGATGACATTTTAGTATATTCCAAAAGTAAATAGAAACATGAAAGTCATTTAAGGGTTGTTTTTCAAGCCTTAAAAGAAAATAAATTGTATGGGAAATTCAGCAAGTGTGAGTTTTGGTTATAACAAATTCCATCCCTTGGTCACATTGTTTCAAAAAATGGAATAATTTTTGATCCTGCTAAAACAAAAATTTTTGAATAATGGCCATGAGCCACAAATATAACTGAGATTTGTTGTTTTCTTGGTTTGGAAGGCTATTACAGAAGGTTTTTTGAGAATTTTTCATTGTTATAAAGACCACCAGCTAAGTTAAATTGAAAAGGTGTTAAGTTCATTTGTACAAAATAATGTAATGATTGTTTTTAGGAATTGAAAATAATATTTGTGAATGCTCATTTTTTGGAATTACCTTCTAAATATAGTGACTTTTTTATTTACAGTTATGATTCATTGAAATGACTTGGTTGTATCCTAATGAATAATGATTAGGTAATTTCTTATACTTCAAATTATTTAAAAACTCATGAGTTAAATTAATCTACACATGATTTGGAATTATTTCCTATTGTTTTTACATTAAAATTTTGGAGGCATCTTCTGTATAAAGTAAAATGTGGAATATATACTAACCACAAAAGTTTAAAGTATATATTCACTTAGAAGGAATTAAACATAAGATAGTGTAGATGGTCAGAATTAATCAAAGATTATGATTGCATGATCCATTACCATCTAGGAAAGGAAAATAAAGTGGATAATTCTTTGATTAAAAAAATTAATGCTACATTAACCATGTTACATTTGGAACAATATCATTTGATTAAGTATTTGATGAACTTTGGCATAGAAGTTGTTGGTGTAGGAAATTATTTTGTTTTTTTTTCAGGTGTTAGTGAAATAATCTATCTTGGAGAGAATTAAGAAAGCATATAAGGAAGATAGTGAGTTGTAGAAAATGATAGATTTGGTTCAGAAGGGTAAGTTTCCTGAATTTAGCATTTATAATGATTGTATTTTGAGATTTAGTAAGAGATTATGGGTGCCTTGTGATTCACAATTGAAGAAAGAGTTGTTATGTGAAGCTCATAGTTCTCTGTTTTCAGGAAATCCTAGTAGTACCAAGTTTTACAGATATATTTGGGAGTATTACTGGTGGGATGGAATGAAAAAATATATTTTTGACTTTTCTGTGAAGTGTTTGACTTGTAAATAGGATAAAACAGAGTGGCAGTTACCGAAAGGGAAGCTTCAGCCTTTACCAGTGCCAGTGTGAAAATGGGAAAATATATCCATGGACTTCATTGTGGGATTACTAAAGGCATCTCGAGGTAATAATTCAATATGGTTTATTATTGATCAATTGAATAAATCTTCTCATTTCTTTCCAATTTGAGATACTTTATCTCTAGATTAACTTTCTTAGTTGTATATTAAAGAGATAGTCAGGTTGCATGGAGTTCCCCTCTCCATTGTATCTGATCATGATCCCAGTTTTACTTATAAATTTTGGAAAGGCCTTTATATTTCATTGGGTACTAAATTAATTTTTTTTTCAACTTTCCCTCCTTAATTAGATGGGAAGTCAGAACAAACAATTCTGACATTGGAAGATATGCTACGTGTTTACTCAATGGATTATCAGAGAAGTTGGGACCAACATCTTTCTTTGGTTGAGTTTTATTATAAAAACACACTACTAGAAACTTGTCCTTTACCAATGATTTCAAACCATTGGTAAATGATAGACAATTGTTGGTATAAACTATACCAACAGTTTCCCAAACTGTTGGTTGTGGAGCTATGGGGAGAAACATATCCAAACGGTTCTATGAGAAACATTGGGATATAGGTTCTTAATGGATTATATACCAATTGTTACAAGAAACTTTTGGTCTAAATGTTTACAAATAGTTTAAAACCATTTTAAATATTAAAATCCATGTTTATACCAATGGTTGTCCAAACCGTTGGCATAGAATTTTACCAACGGTTCCTCACAAACAGTTAGAAAAAGTCAGGTATAGAGTCTATACCAACGATTTGTAAACCATTTGTATATACATATATCAATGATTTAATTTAAACTGTTTGTATATGTTTTATTTTCAAACATATACTAACATTTTTAAACCATTGGCATAGAATTTATGCACCTACAGCAGCAGTAGGCCTACCTCCCCCCCCCCCCTCGTGTACCTACAATAATGCACTCTTCCACCAGTTCTCAATACACACATACCTACAGTTCTGTATTTTATTACCTGGTACACACATACAAAATTAACACACATAATTCATAAGGTAATTACAGCAAGTATACACATACAACAAGTATACCCATACAACATTAACACATAATTCATAAGTTAATTAAATCCATAAAGAATTCATTTAAGAATTTTGAACAATTACCGTATGCAATATAGAATTTTGAATTGAATACATACAATATTGAATTCTATATAACACAAATAGAATTGAATTCAGGATTCATAATATAATAACCCCTATATAATAAAATAATGTTTCAAGTTTTAAATATGTCATTGTTGTTCATAAGCATGGATGAATTCAAATGAGATTTAAATTTTTGGATAATGTGGTATGCCACATTGTAGTAAGGGGTTATGTGGCATGGGGTAGAGTCTCAAATGGTTTATGCCTATCCATGGAGGTAAGGGTGTCCAGGGGTGGGGGTGTTTAGGGGGTGGGGTGTCTAGGGGGTTGGGTGTCCAGGGGGTGGGAGATGTCCAGGGGTGGGGGATGTCCAGGGGGTTGGGGGTGTCCAGGGGTGGGGGTGTCTAGGTGGTGGGGGTGTCCAAGGGTGGGGGCTGCCCAGGGGGTTAGGGGCTGTTCAAGGGGGTTGGGGTGTCTGGGGGGGGGGGGTCCATGTGGGTTGTCCATGGGGTGAGGGATGCCCATGGGGTTGGGGTGTCAAGGGGGGGTGGGGGCTATCTAGGGGGTTAGGGGCTGTCCAAGGGGGTAGGGGTGTCTAGAGGGGTGGGTGTGTCTGAGGGGATGGGGGTGTCTAGGGGGCTTTCCAAAGGGTGGGGGCTATCCATGGGGGAGGGCGTGTTTAGGGGGTGGGGCTATTTAGGGGGTCAGGGGGTTGTCCAAGGGGGTGGGGTGTCGAGGGGGGTGGGGAGTTGAGGGGGGTGGGGGTGTCCAGGGGTGGGAGCTATCTAGGGGTTTGGGGGGCTGTCCATGGGGTGGGGGTGTCCAAGTGGTGCAGTGGTGTCTAGGGGTGGTGGGGGTTGTCCAGGGGGGTTGGGGGATTTCAAAGGTGGTAGGGGTGACCAGGGGGTGGGGTGTCCATGATGGGTGAGGGGGTTGTCCAAGGGGGTGTGGGATGTCTATGGGGGTGGGGGTTTCCAGGGGCGGGGGTGTCTAAGGGGAGGGGTGGTGTCCAGGGGGTGGGGGTTATCCAAGGGGGTGGGGGTTTCCAGGTGGGGTGGAGGTGGGGGTGTCAAGGTAGTGGGGTGGTGTCTAGGAGGTGGGGGCTATCTAAGGGGTTGGGGGCTGTCCAAGTGGGTAGGGGTGTCCAGTAGGGTGAGGTGTCCAGGGGGTGGGGTGGGGGGGTTTCATGGGGGTGGGGGTGTTTAGGTGGTGGGGGTGTCCAGGTGGTGGGGTGGTATCCAGGGTGTGGGGGCTGTCCCGGGGGTAGAGGGTGTCCATGGGGTGGGGGTGTCCCGGGGGGTGGGGGGATTTCCATGGTGTGGGGGTTGTCCATGGGGATGGGGGTTTCTAGGGTAGGGGTGGTGTCTAGGGGGTTGGGGGTTGTCCAAGGGGGTAAGGGTGTCAAAAGGTGGGGGTATCCAGGGGGTGGGGCTGTCCAGGGGGTGGGGGTTGTCCATGGGGGTGGGTTGTCTAGGGGGTGGGGTGTCCAGGTGGTGGGGTGGTGTCTAGGGGGTGGGGAGCTATCCAGGGGGTTGGGGTTATCTAGGGTGGTGGGGGGATTTCCATGGGGTTAGGGGTGTTCAGGGGGTGGGCGTGTCCAGGGGGTTGGGGGTTGTCCAAGGGGTAGGGGTGTCCAGGGGTGGGGGTGTCCAGGGGGTGGGGGGTTGTCCATTGGGTGGGTGTTATCCAAGGGGTGGGCAGATGTCCATGGGGGTGGGGGTGTCCAAGGGGGTTGGGGTGTCTAGGGGTGGGGTGGTGTCCAGGGGGTGGGGGCTATCCATGGGGGTGGGGGTGTCCAGGTAGGGTGGGGGTGTCCAGGTGGTGGGGTGGTGTCCAGGGGGTGTGGGTTGACCAAGGGGATGGGGGTTGTCGAGCGGGGTGGGGGTTGTCCATGGGGGTGGGGTGTCTGGGGGTGTCTAGGTGGTGGGTTGGTTTCCAGGGGGTGTCTAGAGGTGTGGGTGTCCAAGGGGTAGGGGTTTTTCAAGGGGGTGGAGTGTCCTAGTGGAGGAGTAGTGACTAGGGGGTGGGGGAAATAAAGGGGGGCGGGTGGCTGTCCACAGGGGTAGGGTGTGTCCAGGCGGGTGGGGGTGTCTTGGGGGTGGGGGCTGTCTAGGGGGTGGGGTGTCCAGGGGAGGGGTGAATTAGTCACAGGAAATCATCAAGTCAATTTTTATTATTTATAGATAAAGAAATAAATATAACATTACATACCTAATCACACAAACTTTTAGGCACAAAAAATCATCAAACATCAAATTTCAGTAATATTAGTAATAAATGAAACAGAAAAATCTTTCCCTCATCACCATCACTATCATCACCATCATCATCAACCTCACCATCATCTGCATCATCATCCCCATAATTTCCCCCACCCTCCTCAACCTTATCCTACCCACCCTCTCACTCCTCCTCTCTCTCCTCATTACCCTCATCCTCCACCTTGGCCTCCTCTTCGCACTCCTCCTCCGCCTCGACCTCCTCCTTTCCCTCCTCCTCTGCCTCGGCCTCCTCCTCCTCTTCCTCAGCCTCTTTCTCTCCATCATCTCAAACACCACTAAAAATTCCACATGGTGCACCATAAATATAATGCATTAATGACATATATTCATCAAAAGTTGTTATGGCCTCTAGTGGAAGTGTTGGACGTAAAACATCCATCAGTTTCATAAATGAAGTATTTTCCCTAGCAGATTGTTTTGTCATCTCTATGGACCTTTTTTTAACCCATTCTATCTATTCCTTAACTTGATAGAACTCGGTGGAACTACAACTCAAACCTGAGGAGGTACAATAGCTCATCGGTACTATACTCTTCCAAAGTTGGTAGCTTACTCTTCCAGGGTGCTCATCTCCCAACACTTGATGTAAGTGATCATTTGTCCCAAAATTGTCAGGTTCCTAGGAATCAAGGGCCTCTAAATAATCCTGTTAAAAAAATAAATAGATTATTAAGATAAAAATTAGATATTAAAATTTGAAATAAAAATATTAAATCTTATAATATGCTGCTGAGTCTGTTCATTAACGGCACTTCCATCTTTCTTCCTTTAACTCGAGAAAAGCAGTTTTTCTCGAGGCATCCATCCTTTAATATTCAATTTTTTCCACTATAATGACATTTAATGTAGGAAATCATAATTAAAAATAGGTTACCAATAATTAATTTCATAACTAAAATTATATAACAACTTTATCAATAAAATAAATTATGGAGGAAACAACAGAAAGTGAAAGTCGTAAAGTAAAATTATAAACAACTGTCATACCTGCTTCCTCTCAAGATCTAGCATCGTAGTATGTCCCAATGTGTAGAGGAATTTTTCAGAACTAATGCTTTTTAATTTATTTCAGATCATTTCCAAATAAAATTCAATAATACAAAAGATAGTATTAATGCCAAACAAGAAATTTTTCATTTAAATACCTCAAATATAATTAATACCTTAAACTGGGTAGTCGTCCAATGAGTAATAATCTGTCGATATTGTTCTATCAGATAGTCATCAACGACAGGGACCACCTCTAACTCTGTTCCAACTCTAGTACTCTAGACAATATACAACTCGTGCTTATATTCTCTTCAAAACTCACCTAAATCCTTAGACATTTTGGCTGTGCACCCTCACCATCGGGGAAATTAAACTGAAGCTAACACCAAAATATTAATTCATATAAATACCAAAAATAATATATTTTATTAAATACAACAGATTTTTTTACCCATATCTCTTCCCAATTATTATCCTTGACTTCATTTGGAAACTGTCTCTATAAGAGTGGGCTAACAGGAATGATGTTGAAGTATTTAGCAAGTGTCACCAAAAAACTTTAACATTGTTTCCCTTTTTTTCAATCATTTGACTGTATTCATTGTAGTACACCATAAACTGTGGGTGGCAGTTCCACACCGCACACATGCGTGTATGCCCCCTCCCCCACGTCCTATCAATATATGTATATGTTATGAAATAAAAATAAATGTTTTATCAATACTAGTTATAATGAAAATAAATAATGGCGTAAAATTTTTTAGGGTTCTATAAATATACCTACGGTAGTCTGATTAATGGGTGACGCTAGATCTATAGAAACTGAAGGAACACCCTATATAACTGGAGTGAGTCCCAATGTATGCTCTACAGGGATAGACTCTGAAAGAAAAGGAGTCGAAGAAGATGAAATATAGAAGCTTAGAGAGAAGTACGTATAAGTAAAATAATATGGAACGAATGACTAGCCAAATGTTGGATGGGGAGTGGGAATCATCATCGGATATGGAAAAGATGGATGAGGAGACTCAGATGTAAAGGGTGCTGAAAATATGGGAGGCCTAAATATCCTGTGTGTCCCTAATGACACACCGGGATTAGAATTTAGGATATATGGTATGTCAGTGGGAGGGGAAGGGTCTAATCGGGTATGCCAACCAGATTGGATAGCTCTCGTACCACCCCCCTTGTATGAACACCCTAATTACTAAGACCACTACTATGCTTCTCATTAAATAATTTTCACCTAAGAGTTGGATCGTATAAAAATGTTTTAAACAAAATTAATCACTTGAAATTATAAATTATTTAAATATATATATCTGAAATAAAATACTCACTATAGGCCCTAGTGGTGGAATGCCCATCTCAGCCCTGCGCCGATTGTTGTCCATCATATTTTTTCATCACCTCTTTTTAATTGGTTGCATTTCTTGCATTTGAAAAAAAAAATGGAAGTAATTAGAAAAATATAACTAATGTATAACCCAAAAAAATGAGAGGGAATAGAGGGATTCATGAATAATTTAACTATCCATTGTTTTAAGTGATCTTGAATAGATATATAATGAATTTAATAAATCGTACAAGATTTAATAAAGAAATTTAATTTTTAGTAAGATGGTTATTTACTAATAACACAAACCTTCATGTCCATAAGGGGTAAATCACTTGTCAAAATTATGGAAAATTTTAATTTCTTTAGCCCTGGTAGATGATACAAGTCTCTATACATATTTTTCAGAAGAAGACAAACCATCATGTTCATTATCTGGTGAAATGTTAAAGGGAGGTATTAGATGTAAGAACCCGGTTCTTATTTTTGAGTTACGGGCTTCTTCCTTTTCCTTTTCCTTAAGTGTTTTTGAGAAAATATGGAAAATGGAAAAGAATGCTAATTTTCAAAACTACACGCCGTGTACTTTGTTCACACGCCATGTACTTTTGGCCATGTTGGGATGAGTACACGGGGCATGTAGCCTTGTCGGCAACGAGGGGTGAGGGAACTGACTACACGCCATGTAGTGGTACCTTACACGCTGTGTAGTCAGTCGGTAGACTTGAATAGTAAGGCGGTGGAGTCACCGCCAGCTGGGCAAATGTACACGTCGTGTACTTGGGAGTCCATTCCATGTACTCAGGTCGATGGATGAACATTGCGGCAGGGCCTCCAAATGAACAGTTAAATGAAAGAAGTACACGCTGTGTACTCAGAAGTACATGCCATGTACTTTGTTTTTTTGGCATAAAATAGGCAGTAGACTCCTCATTTGGAAGAGGAGGTATTTGAGCCATTTTGGATCCAAAGGAGGAGGCCAGATCTTTGAAGATCCACCGGGCGTTCTTCTGGAATCTGTTTCGGCTTCGGATGATTTCGTTGGAACCGCACGGGTAAGCCCTCTCCCCTCCTGGTACCGTTCTTACCAATTCTTCTCCTAACGTAAGTTATTTACATTTGAATGAGTTTTATTCTTCATCAGATCTACGCCATTCTTGGGCGTTTCTGGAGTCGACGTTCAGGTATAACGTTCGTTGGCAAGGTAGGTGGCTTTGTGTTCATTTTCAAACTGTTGTGTGTTTTTTTGTATTTTTGTTCCACGAACCCATGTTTGGGTGTCATGTGGCTGAGGTCGTTGCTATATTTAATGCCTATAATTGCATAGGTGATTAAATTGTGATAATAAAATGTTTGTTGGGATCGTTGCTTGGATCTAGAACCACCCCCGGGGTGTGTTTCACTGTTTAGTCATTTGGCCAGGATACCTGAGGGTATGCCTTTAAAGTAGTAATTGTAGAATTTCCTTGAGAGTAATTGATTGTTACTACTTGTTTACCTGTTGGGCATGGCTCGGTTACCTTTTTGGCCTAAGGGCGTTGTTGTGATTATCCTGTGGGCACTGTACTGTATTAGCCTGAGGGCGTGACTGTTTTAGCCCGAGGGCTGTCGTTATTCCGCCTGAGGGAAACCTTTCGTGCCTGAGGGCTTGAATTCTATGCCTGAGGGCGACACTTCTTATGCCTGAGGGAAATTTCTGTTACGCCTGAGGGCAATACCTGTGGGTTATATTCTGTATGGCCTGAGGGCAAGCTTGAGGGCGTGGTTACTATTTTAGTCTGGGGGCAAGGTTCTGGTTGGCCTGAGGGCTTGGTGCTATTGAGCACAAGAATGTTAATAAATTAAATAAATTAAATGAATAATAAAAAAGAAATTTAATTGTTAAGTTAGTTACTTTTTAGTACTACTTACTTTATTGCATTTTATTACCGCACACTATAGTTGCATGCTTACACGCGGTTGGGCACGGGCCTTTGGTGGGTGCCTACTGAGATATATTTCTCACACCCTGTTTGGGTCAAGTTTTTTGGCCCAAACAGATTAAATTTCTGCAGATGTAGATAGGTGCAAGATTCCCTATACAGGTACTTGACTGTTGCTGAGGAGTAGGAGGGCATGGGACAGAGGCTAGGCTCGCGATGCTGCTTCCAGCTATTTTGATTTGTTTTTCTGCACTCTGCTTTTGGTTGTATCGTATTGATGTATAACATGTTCTCGTTGTTTTCTTAGAACTTGAGACATGTATCATCATCATTTATATATTTTTGGTTATATCCATTGTTGTTGTGTATTTCAGCTGTGTATGGTTTACTGCTTCCGCTGTTTGTTGTATGATTTATTTGAATTCCGTTGTGCTACACTTTGACAAAATGAGGGCATAGTTTCCCCACTATCAGACCTGGACCCTCGCTTCTAGTCCGCAGCCTCTGGCGTTTGGGTAAATGCACTTGAGGTCACGTGGCGAACTGGGTTCGAGGCACCCGTTGCGTGGCACCCAGGTCTGGGACGTTACAAAGTGGTATCAGAGGGATTTCTTTTCTTGACTTACTATTTGGATCCGTAGTTAGGGATAGGATGGAATGGTAGTTGCTAATAAGCTATGCTCGGGCGTAGGTAACCCGTGTATAGGGAAAAGCCATTCTACCTCATATTTTGCATTCTTAGGATTTTGCAATTTTACGGTTGATATATTTTCACCGTTGGGTGACGCACGTGGATTGTGATGTTTATATTTTATATGTGTGTTCTATTTAGTTACAACCCGATGAGATGAGGGTATGTCGTCTCATGCATCATATAGGCACATGTTAGATATCACATACCATGCATAGTTTCCATGCCATATAGGTGCATTAGAATTTTCATGTTGTTGTGATAGTTGTTGTGCTAATAAAGCATGCTGTTGTGATAGCTTCGTGATAAATACCTGCCTTGTGATATGGTATTTTAGTTGAGCTTGTTTATAGAATGGACGCAAAACTTTGGTTTTTGGGGAGTATGGGCCCCCATTGACTGGAATTTGGTGGGTCATTGACTGATTCTTGGTTATAACATATATAAGATGTAAAACTTTGATTCGTGGGGAGTATGGCCCCCTACGGTTTGGAATTTGACACTTAGGTGTTGTTTTTCATTATTTTCTAGGTTCCGGAGAAGTTTCTAAGGAATACTATCTGGAATCCCAGTATACACGCCGTGTAGTATTTTTATACATGTCGTGTATGTTCTTCTATTCGGGAAGAAAAATGAACTTTTGAGTACACGCCGTGTACCCGGAGTACACGCCGTGTAGTCTCTTCCCGTGTCAAAAACCGTGTGGGCGGTGACACATGGTAGGGAAGGGCTTGGGTAAAACACGCCGTGTAGGTCTGTGCACGCCGTGTAGTGTTGACCTGGAGTCCGACCATGTAACTAACAACACGGGTCGGTAATCTCCTTCACAGAACACGTCGTGTCAATGATGCACACGCCGTGTGGTGTGACCTGGGGACTCGACCGTGTAACTAACAACACGGGTTGGTGTCACCACTCCTTGAACACGCCATGTACCTATGAGACATGCCGTGTAGTCTTGACCGAGGACATACCATGTGGACTTAGCCGTGTGGCTGGGAAACAGGGGTGGTGTACACGCCGTATGCGGGTGTAACACGTCGTGTAGTTGTAAACTGAGTAGTCGGCCGTGTCACAGACAACACGGGCAGTTGTAAAATAACATCATACATGCCGTGTAGATATTATACATGCTGTGTAGTTTTGTTGAATGGAATCCGTGTGGCCTAGCCATGTAAAAGGACCCGGGCAAGGGAAGGGAAGTCAAGTACATGTCGTGTAGTCATTGTACACGCCGTGTAGTCTTGTTCTGCAAAATTTTGAATGCCTTCTTCCTCTTGTTCCTTTGTGGTTCCTTCGCTTTTCATTCTTAATAATCTTGAATCTGAGGCGTGCTTTTGACCTTGTAGTGTCATGCCACTGAGACGACCGCGAGTTGTTCTCCAGGAGAGCGGCAAAAATTATACTCCGGAGATGGTGGGGCATGGGTTACCAGTGGATCCACCAGCAGATCCAGATGCGGCACCAGCTGTTATACCAGACACAGGCACAGAGGCGCAACTCCATGAAGGTTTTATGCGGTTTATGCAGACCTTTCAGGGAGCACCGCAGGCTTCTACATCTATGGATGAGCTGACTCGTATCTTCCAGCAGCAGTATCCGCCTACGTTTTCAGGGGATGGCAGACCGCAGGCTACGGAGTCTTGGCTAGGATCGATGTAGACTATTTTCGGGCATCTTGAGATGCCTCCAGGGTGGAGGGTCAAGCTCGCAACTTACATGCTGCGTTATTCTGCCAAGAGGTCGTGGGATGTTACCACCCAGTCAGAGCATCACAGGGACATGGTGTGGGAAGATTTTCAGAAAGTCTTCTATGACTTCTTCTTTCATGAGACGCTGAGGACAGATAGAGCTCGAGAGTTCATGAATCTGCAGCAGGGCGCTATGTCAGTGATGGACTATTCTGCTCGTTTTACAGAGCTTCAGTGCTTTGCACCCGTGCTGGTGGGTGATGAGATGCTGAGAGCCAGACGTTTTGAGGATGGTCTTCAGTATGACATCTGAGCACTGGTGAATGTTTTCAGGTTGCCTACTGTACACGTCATCGTGAACCAGGCACTGATTACGGAGAGGAACCTGTGAGAATCTGGTGGTGTGGGCCAGGTCGGTTCAGCACCAGTTACTGGTACTATTTCTGCTGGAAAGAGGAAGAGACAGATGGACATCTCTCAAGGCGGCAGTACCACCCAGGCAGCTTCTACAGGTGGTCCGATCAGGTGCTACCAGTGTGGTAGAGAGGGTAACAAGAGGTCGTAGTGTCCACGAGACCCAGTGGAGTGCCGAGATTGCGGCAAGATGGGTCATCTGCAGCGCTTTTGCAGGGCATTTCTACCAGTCTCTAGTGAGAGGGGTTCTGTGCAGACTCCGCAAGCGGGAGCAGGACCAGTGGCTTCTTACCAGTATGGGAACTAGAATACGTCAGGGCGTGCAGGTAGAGATGGTGTTTGTGGCCGTGGTATCCAGACACCAGGATCTTAGAGGTAGTAGGGCGGGACAGCTCAGGGTTTCCAGGCTGTGTCGTTGGGCCGCGGCACTGGGCAGGCATATGCAGTGCAACAGACCCAGCAGGAGCAGGATCTCGGACCTTCTACAGTCATAGGTACTATTCTAGTATCTTCTATCATGTCTTCAGTACTTTTTGATACGGGTGCTACGCATAGTTTCATATCTGTACCCGTTGTGGAGAGCCTTGGGCTCGGTGTTACTTCTTCTTCTGATATCATGATGCTAGACACTCCGTTGGGGACTAGAGCGGCTGGTGTGCGTCAGTGCAAGGAGTTCCCCCTTGAGTTATATGGGTGTCACTTCCTTTGGGACCTCTATGCCTTAGATATGATGAGCTATGACGTCATTCTCGGGATGTACTGGTTGGTTCCCTTCCGAGATTTTGTAGACTGCTATCGTCGCAGGGTGCATTTCACGTCACCAGAGGGCAGAGAGTTTCTATACAAGGGCGAATGGGATGTTCAAGTGAGTCGAGCTGGACCAGAGCATCATGGGCGATGTGGAGTCACAGCCCAGATTGCGAGCTTATATCTGGATGACCAGGGGACTTGTCAGATGGATTTCCCTCCAGTTGTCGATCATTTCAGGGATGTCTTCTCGGACGACTTTAAAGGTCTACCCCCAGTGCGTGAGGTGGATTTCTCTATTGATCTTGTTCCAGAAGTAGCACTGGTGTTCATTCCTCCTTATAGGATGGTCACGCCTGAGTTGCAGGAGCTCAAGAGGCAGTTAGAGGAGCTATAGGTGAAGAGTTTTATCTAACCCAGTACTTCTCTTTGGGGTTCTCCAGTCCTTTTTACGAAGAAGGTGGATGGTACCCTTAGGCTTTGTGTGGATTATCGGAAGCTAAACTAGTTGACGGTTAAGAACCGATATCCCTTATCGAGGATAGATGATCTATTTGATCAGCTTCATGGAGCACGAGTATTCTTGAAGATTGACTTGAGATCCGGATATCATAAGTTGTGTGTTAGACCATCTGATATACCTCTCACAGCTTTCAGGAGAAGGTATAGTCTATATCAGTATACGGTTATTCCGTTCGGGCTAATGAACGCGCCAGCAGTTTTCATGGCTCTGATGAATCGTTTGTTCCATCTGTATCTTGATTCTTTTGTGGTAGTATTCGTGGATGACATCTTGGTGTACTCCCACACTCGACACAACCATGCCACCCATCTTGAGATCGTATTGAGTACACTAAGAGAGCATCGGCTATATGAAAAGCTCTCAAAGTGCCACTTTTTGATGGACCAGATTCACTTTCTAGGTCACATTATCTCAGAGGCGGGAGTTGTAGTAGACCCAGAGAAGGTGAGAGCAGTAGTTTCCTGGGAGCAGCCTAAGAACTTGTTTGAGATATGGATTTTCTTAGGGCTGGCTGGTTACTATAGATGCTTCATACAGGACTTCTCCCGCTTAGCAGCACCGTTGTCAGGTCTGACTAAGAAGGGTGTGAAGTTCGTTTGGTCGGAAGCTTGCGAGGCAGCTTTTCAGGACTTGAAGGGAAGTTTGACATTAGCACCGATCCTGATACTCCCAGAGCAGGGAAAGAGCTATACAGTTTACTGTGATGCATCAGGTATTGGGTTGGGAGACGTTTTGATGCAGGGTGACCGAGTTGTCGCATACGGGTCTCAGCAGTTGAGGCCACATGAGAGGAATTACCCGACGCATGATCTCGAGTTGGTTGCGGTTGTGCATGTGTTGCGCTGTTGGAGACACTATCTATTAGGAGATCATTTTGTGGTTTTCACCAACCACAAAAGTCTCAAGTATATCTTTACTCAGTATGACCTGAATCTGAGGCAGAGAAGGTGGGTTGAGTACCTACAGTCCTTAGATTTTGAGCTTGCCTATACACCTGGTAAAGGTAATGAAGTAGCTGATGTACTGAGCAGGAAGACTCAGATACAGGCAGTGCAGGAGGCCAGTGGTGAGTAGGAGCTCATGGATTTGTTCTCTGAGATGCAACTGGAGGTGCATGATAGACAGGGGCAGACTTATCTTTCCTCGTTAGCTATGACTTCTACCCTCATGAACAGAGTGAGTATGAGGCAGCTATCTGATTTAGAATGCCTAATTCTATGGGAATCGGTGGCAAGTGAGGACCCTCCTCCCGGTTGGGTGATAAGTGATGACGAGGTTTTGCGTTTCCATGGATGAGTATGGGTTCCAGGGGATATATGCGAGGAGATGATGCGTGAGTTTCATGCATCAGCTTGGGTAGTTCATCCCGAGGTTACCAAGATGTACCGAGACTTGAGACGTCAGTACTAGTGGTCAGGTATAAAGAGAGAGATAGTTGGGTTTGTTACGAGATGTTCCACCTATCAGCAGGTGAAGCCAGAGCATCAGAGACCAGCTGGATTATTACAGCAGTTACCCATTCTAGAGTGGAAATGGGATGATTTCGCGATGGATTTCATGACGGGTTTTCCGAGGTCACCTCGTTGCAATGACGTCGTGTGGGTTGTTGTGGACAGACTCACGAAGGTAGCTCACTTTTTTCCGATCAAGGAGACCTTCGGTGTGGATGAGCTCAGAAGGCTGTATATCCGAGAGATCGTACGTCTTCATGGGGTCCCTTGTTCTATCATTTCAGATTGGGATGCCTGCTTCACGTCTCATTTCCGGTAGAGTTTTCAGAGGGTGTTGGGTACACAGGTGCTTCTGAGCACAGCATACCACCCTCAGATAGATGGCCAGTCAGAGTGGACGATACAAGTGCTAGAGGACATGTTGCGTGCATGCGTCCTAGACTCTGGGGGCTCTTGGGAGAAGCATATACCCTTAGTCGAGTTTGCCTATAACAATAGTTTTCAGGAAACTATTGAGATGGCACCATATGAGGCTTTATATGGTAGGCCATGCCAATCACCTTTGTGCTGGTTAGAGGCAGGTGAGGGAGCTTTACTAGGGCTACAGCTCGTGTAGGAGACATCTGAGCAGGTCCAGTTGATTCGTAAGTGTATGGCTACTGCACAGCCTCATCAAAAGTCTTATACTGATCGCCGCAGATGACCTTTGGAGTTCGTGGTCGGGGATCATGTTTTTCTATGTGTTTCGCTGAGGCTGGGACACAAGCAGATCAGGAGACAGGGTAAGCTTTCACCGAGGTATGTGGGGCCACTCGAGATCCTGGAGAGAGTCGGGCTGGTTGCCTATTAGTTGCAGTTACCACAGCGGTACCGAGTCATGCACGAAATCTTCCACGTGTCTCAGTTACGTCGCTACCATTCAGACCTGTCTCACACCTTTCAGCCTGAGGAGGTAGAGCTTCATCATGATGCGTCCTTTGAGGATCATCCGGTCTGTATCGTTGACAAGAGCATGAAGGTTCTCCGAGGCCGGTCAGTTCCTCTCATACGGGAGCGATGGCAGCATGGCTGAGTGCAGGATGAGACCTGGGAGCGGGAGGCCGATGTACGTGCTCAGTGGCCAGAGCTATTTTGAGCTTTATCTTCGCCACCCTTGGAAGGGTAATTCGGGGACGAATTGCTATAAGGGGGGAGTTTGTAAGAACTCGGTTCTTATTTTTGACGTACAGGCTTCTTCCTTTTCCTTTTCCTTAAGTGTTTTTGAGAAAATATGGAAAATGGAAAAGAATGCTAATTTTCAAAACTACACACAGTGTACTTTGTTCACACGCCGTGTACTTTTGGCCGTGTTGGGATGAGTACACGGGGCGTGTATCCTTGTCGGCGACGAGGGGTGTAGGAACCGACTACACGCCATGTAGTGGTACCTTACATGTTGTGTAGTCAGTCGGCAGGCTTGAATAGTAAGGCGGTGGAGTCGCCGCCATCTGGGCAACTGTACACGTGGTGTACTTGGGAGTACATGAAATGTACTCAGGTCGACGGATGAACAGTGTGTTGGTGCCGCCAAATGAACACTTAAATGAAAGAAGTACACACCGTGTACTCAGAAGTACACGCCATGTACTTTGTTTTTTCGGCTTAAAACAGGCAGTAGCCTCCTAATTTGGAAGAGGAGGCGTTTTAGCCATTTTGGAGCCAAAGGAGGAGGTCGGATCTTTGAAGATCCACTGGGCATTCATCTGGAATCCGTTTCGGCTTCGGACTATTTTGTTGGAACCGCACGGGTAAGACCTCTCCCCTCCTGGTACCATTATTACCAATTCTTCTCCTAATGTAAGTTATTTATGCTTGAATGAGTTTTTTTCTTCGTCAGATCTATGTCGTTATTGGGTGTTTCTGGAGTCGGCATTCGGGTATAACATTCGTTGGCGTATATGGTAGGTGGCTCTGTGTTCATTTTCCAACTGTTGTGCATTTTTGTGCGTTTTTTTTTTTGCCACGAACCCATGTTGGGGTGTCGTGTGGCTGAGGTCGTTGCTATATTTAATGCCTAGAATTGCATAGGTTATTAAATCGTGACAATAAAATGCTGGTTGGGATCGTTGCTTGGATCCAGAACCACCCCCGAGGTGTGTTTTACTGTTTAGCTGTTTGGCCAGGATACCCAAGGGTATGCCTTTAAAGTAGTAATTGTAGAATTTCCTTGAGAGTAATTGCTTGTTACTACTTTTTTACCTATTGGGCATGGCCCGGTTACCTGTTTGGCCTGAGGGCATTGTTGTGATTACCCTGTGGGAACTGTACTGTATTAGCCTGAGGGTGTGACTGTTTTAGCCCGAGGGCTGTCGTTATTCCGCCTGAGCACAACCTTTCGTGCCTGAGGGCTTGACTTCTGTGCCTGAGGGAGACACTTCCTATGCCTGAGGGAAATTTCTGTTATGCCTGAGGAAAATACCTGCGGGTTGGATTCTGTATGGCATGAGGGCAAGCCTGAGGGCGTGGTTACTATTTTATCCTGAGGGCACGGTTCTGGTTGGCCTGAGGGATTGGTGCTTTTGAGCACAAGAATGTTACTAAATTAAACAAATTAAATGAATAATAAAACAGAAATTTAATTTTTAAGTTAGTTACTTTTTAGTACTACTTACTTTATTGCTTTTTATTACTGCACACTATCGTTGCATTCTTACACGCAGTTGGGCACGGGCCTTTGGTGGGTGCCTACTGAGATATATTTCTCACACACTGTTTGGGTCACGTTTTTTGGCCTAAATAGGTTACATTTCTGTAGGTATAGATAGGGGAAAGAGTCCCTATACAGGTACTTGACTGTTGCTTAGGAGTATAAGGGCATGGGACCGAGCCTAGGCTCGTGATGCCGCTGCCAGCTGTTTTGCTTTGTTTTACTGTACTCTTCTTTTGGTTGTATTGTATTGATTTATAACATGTTCTGGTTGTTTTCATAGAACTTGTGATATGTAGCATCATCATTTATATATTGTTGGTTATATCCACTGTTTTTGTGTATTTCAGTTGTGTACAGTTTACTGCTTCCACTGTTTGTTGTATGATTTATTTGAATTCCGCTGCACTACACTTTGACAAAATGAGGGCATAGTTTCCCCACTATCATACATGGTCCCTCGTTGCTAGTCGGCAGCCTCTGGCGTTTGGGGAAATGTGCTTGAGGTCATGTAGAGAACTGGGTTCGGGGCACCCGTTGCGTGGCACCCGGGTCCGGGACGTTACATTAGAGTTATACTAATTTTATACATAGTCAATAAAGAACTGAAATGTTCACCAAGTTAGAAATTTTGGTGTCATAGGTTTGAATACAGTTAAATTTTAAATTAGAAAATGCAATTCAAATAAATTTGCAACCAATAAACATTGAAAATTCACATAATGTTCAACTCAGATACATCATATTTGTAATAAATATTAAATCAATTTGAATATTACCAACCTTAAAAACCCAAGTTGAGATAAACCAAAATAATTTAGAACATGGATGGATGATTTTATATATTTCCAACCATAACTTCAGGTTCATAGTCAACTCTGAAAATTGATCTATTGGAGTCATCGAAAATAGTAAATGGATCGTTTCCAATGGTAGTAGGGATGGTGTCAATTTCATCATCACCATCATCAAAAATATTTCTTGGAATTACTTCAATAATGAAACCAAATTTAGGTCAAAGATGGTATTTGACATAAAAAACTTTTTTTGTCATTGATGCCAATAAATATCGTTCATTGGTGGCAAGTGTGAAAGTCATATCAATTATTGAAAATACACAATCATCAATAAATGTGCCTTGCCTCGTAATTGAATCAAACCACTGGAATTTCATTATCAGGACTCATCCATGAGAATAATAATCCAATATTATTATTTTTTCAATGACTCCATAATAACCTACATTTTCAAATCACAATCTAATATTTAATGCACTGTCATAACAGCATATTATGGTAGTAACCATAACACCATAATGTTGTGTTATCATGTTCATTGCTTGTTCAGTTATAATAAATCTATACCCATTGATAACAGTTGATTTACAATCATGAACCACAGTATTAGGACCAAAATCCAAAGCTCTTATTTCCTTAGAGACAGAGTCAACAGGTAAACTCAATACCAGAAATATAAATGAATATTAAACTTATTTAAATATTTATTTAGTTTTTTAAACAGTAATATTTTTACCTTCAATTTCAACCAATTAGAAAACTCTTTTATATGAAAAGTACCCCTCTTTCTCAAATATAAAGAACCGTTATTTCTATTTATCATTGCTTTATGTTCCCTATAGATAAAAATAAGAATATTTTAACAAATATATATGTAATATATACATATATTCAGTTTACTTACCTCATGTAATCATCTAACAAATCACAGTTGAACAAAACTGTTCGATGTGTAATCTCCCACTCTTCTAGGCTTCATGTATTCAATGTATATGATCCATGAATTTCTCTTGTTTGTGGAAGTTATGGAATATTGGGTTCAATTTTCTCATACTCTTCTTCTTTATTTCTCATTGGTCTGTTCATTCTTGTAGTGATATCATAAAAATACATAGAGCTAAAATCCATACATTCTTGATCCAAGTAACCATTCACAATAGAACCTTTGGGATGATTATTATTTCAGACATAAGACTTTAATGTGTACAAATTTATTTTAGTTGGATATATCCAATGAAAATAAATAGGTCCTCCAAGAAGTATTTCTGTTGGAATATGGACAGTCAGATGCAACATGCATGTGAAAAATGATGGAGGAAATATTTTCTCTAACTCACACAAAATTAATGGGGTATTTGCCAACATTTTTTTCAAGAACGACTTGGATAACTTCTTATCACAAAGATCTATAAACAAATGGCACAACCGAATAATTTCCACCATTACATTATTGGAAAAAAGATGATGGATTTCTATTGGAATCAACTCATACAGAAGGATGTGATAATTATGAGTCTTTAAAGATTTTAGCTTCAAATATATTCTGTTGACCCATTTAGATATGTTTCTTGAATAACCATCAGAAACATTAATAGTATCTAGTACTTCCAGAAATTGCTTTTTTCTGTAGGTGTCATCACATAAGAAGCACATGGAACTTGCCATATATTTCCACTGATACGCACAGGATGCAATTCTGTTCTGATGACCCAATCCACCAAGTCACACCGAGACTGTAAATCATATTTTGTCTTTCCCATAACATATATAAGAATGAAAAGAATCATTTCACATATATCTTTTTAATGTGAATTACATCCATGAAATGACGTAACAAATTGGTTGATCAATAAAGAAAATCAAAGAAGATACTTATCTTCTTCCAATTGTAATAGGTTTTAGTGGAAACATTCTTTCCATTTCCATATTTCATTTGACCCTTCCTGAATAAAAAACTTAAATCTTTCAATTCATTAATCACATCAGTTATAGACATACGTTGAGGTGGATCATTGGTCTACATTGTATTGTCAAATCTTCGATGATTATTTCTATATGGATGGTCCATTTTCAAGAATCGTCGATGTCCCATAAAACTGAAACTATAGTGATATTTCAGTCTTCAGGATTGTGTATTCTTCATACAAACAGGACATGATAGATTTCCCTTCATGCTCCATCCAGACATCATTGCATAAGCAGAAAAATAATTGAGTGTCCACATAAGCACAACATGCATATGAAACATGTATTTCAAACATGAATCACATGTGCACACACCTACAACCCAAAGAATATTCAACTCTTTTATTAAAGGTTTCATGTATATATCTATATCATTTATAGGATCAGAAGGTCCAGATATGAGTATACTCATGAAAGTTAAAGGTTTTTTCATACACAACCATGGGGGAAGGTTATAAATGTGTATAAAAACTTGCCATGTGTTGTTCAAAGTAAGAATCTACCCAAACAGATTAAAAGGATCACATGAATGACCCAGCCTCACATTATGCATGTCAGCTAAAAAATAAGGCTATCGAGCATCAGATATCTTCTATGAAAATCCATCTGTAGGTTGAACCAACTCATCATTATTCTTCTTTCTCTCGGTAACATTCCATTTCATTTTTATTTATATTTCATCAAACATAAAAATATTCTGGAGTCTGGGGATCAATTAAACTGACACATTACTTTATGTGGCATAGAAGATAGTGTTCCATCATCTTTTGGATTCTAGTGGGATGTGTCACATTTTATACAATCATTTAGTTCAGTAGTTTCCTCCCAGAATAAACTGCAATCTTTTGGGAAATCATGAATTTCGTTTCTTGAAAATCCAAGTTTCTCAACTAACTTCCAATCAATATAGTGGTTTGAAGGAATATCTGCATCAACTGGAAGTAATTCCTTCAATATGGTTAAAATGTAATTGATGTTAGTATTATAAATCCCACACATAGTTTTCTGATGAAATAATCAGATTAAAAATTCCAAATTTTTCATTTTATTGCGTTGTTGATATTTTGGAGTCGTGGAGGCAACATTCAATTTTTTCACCCTGACAATATCATCATTTTCATTAGACACATCATGTGTGCTCCTATCAAAGTCTTCTTGGGTCGAAATCCTTTCTTTTTCATGATGACGAATAAATGAAAACTGGTCATATAAAAAATTCTCTAATCCAGTCCTCTCATTTGTATCATCATCAATTTGAGATTTCATTTTCTACCCATTGTGATGCCCACATAGTAGTTTTCTTGAAAAAATATTTTTTTTTATGTGGTAGATGAATTTTTTACATCTCAACCAAGGTCTTTCAACACAATTGTAATATGGTAAGTGTATGTGACCACTATCTAAAGAATTGTGAAATGAAAAATCAAAAAAGATCTCCAAATTGTTTTGAAAATTGTTTCAGATCTGATAAGTTTCATACATCCAACTTTTATTCATTCTATAAAAAAAATTGTTATAAGTCATTTTGTTAAAATCAATTTAATAAGATTGAAGTTTAATTGAAAATATATTTAAGTAAACAAGAATTGTTAACTTTATATGAAACCATATCTGATACACTACTCTATATGAGAATCATAATATAAAAGAAAACAAAATACTCTATTTATAAAAAAAATATCTTTGAAGAATTATACATGAGTGTACATAATCATATAGACTTGTGGTAGATAATTATTCAAGAGTTGAGTAAATTTTATATTGAAGAAATTTTATATTTTAGTATATTATTTGAGTGATCACATACACTTCTCAAGGGGGTAGGGGTCTAGGGGGTCGGGGTGTCCAGGGGTGGGGGCTATCCAGGGGGTGGGGGATGTCCATGGGGGTGGGGATATCCAGGGTTGGGGGTGTCCAGAGGGTGAGGGTTTTCCAGGGGGTGGGGTGTCCAGGGGGTGGGGTGGTGTCTAGAGGAGGTTGTCCAGGGGGTGGGGGTTGTCGAGCAGGGGTGGGGGTGTTTAGGGGTGGGGGTTTCCAGGGGGTGGGGGTGGGGTGGGGGGATATCGAAGGGGGTGGGGGTGTCCACCCCCAAACTAGGGTTGTAGAATCTAATCTATATCAAATTGTATCATGACTTCAATCATAATATAGATGAACCAGAAGACTGTTGGTGTAAAACATGAATATCATACATATAAATCACAATACACCTAATTGTAAACACACCTCCAAATATCATACAAGGATTGGATTTTATCTTCCACTCTAAATATCATACATTAATTCTAAAAAAAACACACCTAATTTTAAACACCCCTCCAAATTTGGATCTAGGTATGTGGATTATCGATGCCTTGATAGGCTTACTGAGAGCTAATTCTAGGTTTTGATACAAGGTGTAAATATAGTATTTTCATTGTTTTAAAAAAATTTGTGTGTGTTTCAAATATGATCCTATGTATGTTGTTTCGGAATATGATCCAAGTTTCGATGGGACACTACTCATGGGAGTATGATCCATGTTATATCATTAGGTGATATGGAGTTGTACGAATGTTAAATTTATATGAGATCAATATGGATAGTGGATAAGAACCTGAGTGAGATTTCTTTATAGAGATCACTTATTATTTGAAGGGTAAGAGTGAGTGTTGGTATGGAACTTCAATAAAAGTCTTAAAGTGTGAAAGTAACTATACATTGGTTATATGTGATTCCTATTTTTTTATAGAGTATCAGAGTGGAAAGCCCACCTCCCTCCTCCCTAGACAGCACAACCCCCCTTGAATCCCCCATACCCCCCTGCTCCCCCTGGAAAGCCCCCCCCCCAACACACACACACCCCTCCCCCTCCTCCTAGGACAACCCATACCCCCCTCCCCTACCTAGAGATCCCACCCCCACCCCCCTTGCAAATCCCACCCCCTGGACATCCCACACCCCCTCCCCAACCTAAACATCCCACTCCCACACCCCTAACAGCCCACCCCCTCCCTGGACAGCCCACACCCCACCTCCCCACACCCTTATAGCCCCCTACCCCCTAGACACCCCCCCCCCCCCACCTGGCCACCCCCTCCCCCTCCCCCACCCCACCTGGACAACCCCCCCCCACCTGGACAACCCCCACCGGGACAGCCCCCCCCCCCCCCACACACACACACCTAGACTCCCCCCCCCCTCCGCCACCTGGATAGCCCACCCCTACCCCCTGAATAGCCCCCCCCCCCACCTAGATCCCCCCCCCTCCCCTCCCCCCTCCCCCACCTAGATCACCCACCCCCACCCCCTGGATATCCCACACCCCCCTCCACTGCCTGGATAGCCCACCCTGACCCCACCATGACATCCCACATCCTCCTTGGACAGTCCACACCCCCACTCCCCCACACCCATACAGCCCCCTACCCCCTAGAAAACTCACCCCCCACCTGGACAGCCCCCCCCCCCCCACTTGGACAACCCCCTACCCCCCATGAAACCCCTCTTAGGGTAATTTTATTTAAAACCATTTTATTAATTAATAAAGTAAACCCATCATGCATTATCCATTTCATTCAAAACACCCCCATTAAATTTATCAAAACATGAAAAAATAAATTTATAAGGTCTATGGGTTAATTAGGAAATGTCATTGGGGAAAGGGGAAATCACCTACATGGTTAATTTCAATTTAAAAACTTGTTCAATCACTTAGGAGGTGGGGTGTTGTACAAGAGGTGGGGTGGTGTCCAGGGGGGGCTATCCCAAGGGGGTGGGGGTTGTTCCAAGGGGTGGAGGGTGTCCATGGGGTGGGGGTGTCCAGGGGGTGGGGGTGCATAGGTGGTGGGGGGTCTCTAGGGGTGGGAGTGGGGCTGTCCAAGGGGGTGGTGGTGGCCAGGGGGTGGGGGCTGTCTAGGGGGGTGGGGGTGTCCAAGGGTTGTGGGGTGTTCAGGGGGTGGGGTTGTCCAAGGGGGTGGGGGTGTCCCAGGGTGGGGCCTTCCAAGGGTGGTGGGGTGTCCAATTGGGGGTCTAGGGGGTGGGGGCTGTCCGGGGGGTAGGGGTGTCCAGGGAATGGGGTGTCTAAGGGGGTGGGGGAGGGGAGCTGTCCATGGGGGTGAGGGGTGTCCGGGGGATGTCCAAGGGGGTGGGGGTCTCCAGGGGGTAGGGGTTGTCCAAGGGGGTGGGGTGTGCAGGGGGTAGGGGTGTGCAGGGGTGGGGGTATCCAATGGGGGTGTCTAGGGGGTGGGGGTTGGGTGTTCAGGGGAGGAAATACCCATATAATACCTTGAAAATTACGTATACCCAATCCAACCAATATCAAAATTCCAATCCATCACCCAACCAACAACCAATGCATCCTCAATATCACTACTCTATACATTATTCCTTGAAAAAAACTATAAATACAAAATCCAAATCCAATTTTCAACTAAACTAAAGTCCATAGAAACTACCATATCACCCCACTAAAAAATGGAAAACCACCTACACCACTATCCCAACCATCCCCAATCCCTTCACATGGAACGTCCTTATATCCATTACCCTTTACCATCTTTGAGTGTAAATACAACTCACCAGGACCCATTAGTTCATATGGTAAAAGAAACTCTACACAAACGGAGTGTGTATTAAGAATTCAAATAAATGTGATTCACACAATCATGACACTTGAAGTGTATAACAAAAACAGAAAACTAATAAAAGTGTTCTGTATACAATGCCAAAGACCGCACGACACTCTATTTTGGGACAAATATAAATAGAAAACAAAACAAAATAGATGTAGAACATTAAAACTAAGGTAGAAATTACTAATTTGAAGCATATAAATAAAATATTTCTTGATTGAATATGTATCTATCGGGTGGAAGGAAATTTTCACCCTTGGGTAAAGAGAGAGGTTTGGGAGAGGTTATGATTAGGGATTACAAATGCATGAATGGTGGAGTTGGGTTGTTGTGTAATTGGGGGAAACCATTCCCAATGGTTTTTAAAAATTGTTGGGAAATCTCTTCTTTACCAACGGTTTTAAAAAATGGTTGGTAAAGAATAGATAATTTCAAGATTTACCAATAGTTTGAGTAAACCATTGGGAAATCTTCCTTCTAAAAACACAATGCCAAAGGTTTGAAGAAACTCTTGGGAAAAGTTTCTATTTTTTATAGTATACCAAAGGTTTGTTCAAACCATTGGAAAAAAAGTTTTTAAAAAACCTCCATTTACACTAGTGACAATTTTCATTCCAGTATACAAATGGCTCCATTTGTGAAATTATATGTAAAACGGTGTTGAACTCTATCTTTTTGGGATGATGTAGGTGAAAAAAAGTTGATGGGACCAGAATTGGTAGAAGAGATGATAGAAAATTTTCATTTAATTCAGAAGTACATGAGGACAACATAGAGCAGGTAGAAAATTTATGCCGATAACTGGAGGAAGGATCTTTATTTTGAGGTAGATGATCATGTATTTCTCAAATTTTCTCCATGGAAAGTTGTGATGCATTTTTTTAAGATGGGAAAGCTGAGTTTGAGGTTCATTGGACCTTATGAAAATCTGGAGAAAGTTGGATCAGATTCCTACAAAGTGGATTTACCCCCAAATTTATCCCAGGTACAATATTTTTTTCATATTTCAATATTGAGAAATAATATATTGGATCCATCCCATGTTTTGAGTCCACATCTAGTTCTGTTGGAAGATAATCTCTCTTATGAGTAATAACCAGTCCAGATTCATGACCGAAGAGAGAAAGTGTAGTAGAATAAGGTAATTCATCAAGTAAAGGTTTTTTTTAAAAACCACATGGTTGAAGATGCTACATGGGAATTTGAAAATGCTATGAGGGATAAATACCCTCACTTATTTGATAAGTGAATATAATTGTGGGGACACAATTCCCAAAAGGGGGGAAGGATGTAACAACCTAGGTATTAATAGAATAATACTTTTGATTTATATTAATACTTATGAATAAGGTATTAATTTTAATTTAAAGAGGATTTTATGTTTGATGGAATAACCAACATGCAATAATGTTGTTTTTCGAAATCTCATGTTACACACAAGGCTGAGTCATACCGAAAATAATATAATAATATTATTATTTTAAATGGTATTTAATGTCTAGTCGTTGTATTGGAGGGAATGAACAGAACTAACCATATTATAATTAAACATGTTTTTTAAATGTTTTAACATTTATCCAATAAAATTTATCGGCTTAAAATGAGAATGAATCAAATTTTAAGCATAAATACCCTAATATTTTTAAAAGGTAGTTTTACCGCCTTTTGATGGAAAACCCCTTTTAAATCCAGTTTGTGTCACTTTTATATGATACATTTGATAAAATAAACTTCTTCTTTAGTAGTTGAACATCGAAATTTAATTTGGAAATTTTTTTTGTATTTTTATGATAATGTTTATTTTTTAATTAATATTGAAAAATACAGCATTTTAAGTCAAACTATCTTATCATCTAGTTTATTTATATGATTAGATTGTTCTTTAAATTGGTTTTAAAGTGTAATTAGATTATATTTTTATCATTTATTCAATTTTTTTCATTATAACTAATTTCACATTGAAATTGGACATAAACACATGTCAATATTTTGGTAGTTTTTACTTCTTAAAAACGTGCTTTTTGGTTTTGACAATGGGAATTAATTTTAAATTAATTTCTACAACTTTAGTGTTTTGAATTTGGAAAAATTGATTCCATATTTTGAATCATGTGCTTTAAATTGTGTAAATATTTAACTTGTATTTTTAGATATTATGAATAGTAACTTCAGTAAATATTTTATTTACCGTGGTTAAAGGGTAAATCTAGTAAATAAGGGTAAAGAATAATATTATAATAATATTAAATTACCATAACACACTTCATAACCCTATTTGATGAGATATTTCTAACCATGGGAATCCTTGGGTTGATTTGAGGGCCCCATGGAGCCACTTGTGTGTGAAAATGACATTTAATTACTTTTAATTTAAAGTTAAGGAAAATATAACCTAAACATGTATCTTTTACTAAAACAAATTTAATATGGGATTATATAAGTTATATTTTATACTATAAATATTAATTATAAAGATAAAAGGATTTCATAAATCGTGGTATTTTATTTATAATTTTTAGAGATTAAATTTATAAATTTAACTTTGACACAACGATGACGCAGGGATTGCTTCATTAATAAAGGATTCAATTAAATGATATTATAAATGTTAAAATACATTTAATTAGGTATTTTTATGTCATAAAAAATTTATGGATTATAGTTACATTTTATATTTTTATTAATTATGTTTTTTTAAATCAATCATGTATTTATGGGTTTTTAAAAAAGTCATGATATGAATAGTGTCAAAATTGAAAAAAATTCATATTTTAAAATATAAAATATTTTATAAAATATTATAAAATTCCAAAAAAAACTATTATTAGTCCAAATAGTTATCATAAGCGTAAAATTTTATTATTGACTCTTTAATTGGATATTTTTCATTTTTTGGTAACTATTTTGATTCTCAAAGTTTTAAATGCTTGATAAAACGGTAATAGTTAAAAAGGGTTAAATAAAAAAGATAAGGATTAAAAAATATCCAAAACCTATCTAATTATGATTTGATGATTTTATTTCGACTTATATTAATCTTATATTCTAACTATATTAATTTTGACTCATTTATACTCAAAATAGAATTTATAATAAAATAATAATTCAAGATATTCCTTAAGTGACCATCCTCCCTCTTATAAAAGGACACCACCTCTAACCCTTAATCATACATCTAGAGCCCCATTTTATCATCCAACCTCAGAAAAAATAAGCTCTCAACTTCCCTATATTCCTACTAGAAGATTACCTCTAGAAATATGGTAATTCAAGAGATCCCTTTGTCTCAAATCAAAATAAGTTACCCGATTTGAGGTAGCGTCTTCTCTCAAGTTCCTTTCCATTATTTTTCCTTCTCCACTCCCTATGCTCTTATTATTATTTGTTTATATAACAACACCAGTATCCTAAATATACTAGGTTTTTTATAAGAATAATTCTAACTACACCAACACTCACCTCCGTCTAATGGGTATAGAACATACTGTTTCTGTGGACGGCGAACTACTACCTCACAAAACGATGATTATTTAATATTCTTCTACCACCTATCATGGTGAACATTATGGTGGAACTGAAATTATATATGATATATATTATATTTATTTTATCTATATTCTTCTGTAATTATCATCTATAACATACCGTTATGCTTTTCTTGTTGTATAAATACGATAATTCCATTTTAGGAAGTGCGGACTACCGCCCCATCAAAGTGATATGACTGACCCATGCTATACATCGAATGTATAAAAGATGGAATTAATGAAATTATTTAACATATATAACATAGATATTATAATTTAATTATAATATACCTATTTATCATTAAGTTTTCATTCCTTTAAATATTAAAAAGAAATGAAATTAGTGTTCATGCGTACGTACGGCTTACTGTCTCCATGAACGGTGCATTTCATTTAATATATCCAAATGATATGGAATGTTATAAAACAAATATATATTGGATATATATGATATATATGATATATAAATAAATAATATCATTCTATAGATAATGGAATTTTTACCACATTGAAAATTTATAATTATAACAAGTTCATTTTTTACTCAAGATACGAACATCGACAAAATGTCCAATATGAACTCAAATAATTAAATAATTGTTATAGAAAGGTAATAAGTGATATAAAAGGAATAATAAACTTGAAAATGTTCTGAATAAAGTATATATTAACTTAAGATTATTATTCTGGAAATTAAAGAATGAACGAGTCAAATCGGACACGAGGTAAGGGACTTTGTCTCAATCTCCTTTCTTTGAGGCATAATTTGATTTTTACACGAATTTATTTTATACGGTGTATAAAACCCTTTACTTTTAATTTAATTCAAATGAAAAAAAAATATGAAGAGTTTTACTATACAATAAAACAAATGTTTTTAATGTATGTTGTGATAATGACCTTTCCACCACCATGGGCATTATTTGGTATATGGCTTCCTTAACAATCCGTAATGTTTTTAAAAGTAAAATGAAAACCTTATACCATTTTTTATGGAAATTGGTATTGAAAATGAGTTTTGAATTGGATTTACTATTTCAATATCTTGAGATTATTTCTTATCATTGCAAAATAAAAAATCTATGATTGAAATATTGATATTTTCAATCTTTTATGTCTGATGAGTATATAATGGTACATGGATATTTGATGGGTGGTTACGTAATAAACCAAATGAAAAGTGGTTCCGTGATAAATCAATGATAGGTGGTTACGTTATAACCTCCAATTCATTGGGTATGGAAGTTGGCCGTATGGTTATTCTATTTGTAAGAATGATTTGTGGAATTCTACGATATAGTTATTCTATTTAAGTATGATTATGTCCCAAGTTTACCTTTATATGCAATAAATTGTTTTATATGAGATTTATGGTAATATTTTGGTTAAAAAAAGGGTAATTAATGATAATATATTCAGTGAAGTGTTTTTGTTACTTCTTTAAGGTGAAAATTATTACTTTATGATTAAGTATTCTTGGTTTACATATTGTTTGGAAAACTAACAGCTTTTCTTCTTTGTTCATCCCTTACTGAGCTTTTTCTGCTCATCTTAAGTTTTTGAAATGTTTTTCATAGGATTTAAGGTGGAATAGGTTCAAGGATGGGATCAAGGAAAATTCATTCTGTTTAAAACATGCAACTATGCTTGTTTATTTTTTTAGAGTTTTTATTTTATGAAAAAAATGGATACTAAGTAAAAAAATTTACATGTAATATTCAAGATGTTTTGTATAATTTATGACCTAATTCTCTAAAGCTCTAAACCTAAAAAGACCCTCAATGTGAATTATTAACTTAATTAAATATTATGTAATATTTAAGGCTGGGACCGTATAGCTATTGTCACATTATTATTATGGAATAATATTTATTTTCACTTTAATGTATAATTTAGTCTTTATATAATTATTATTGTTGTAGTATTGGTATTGTGAAGAAATATGAATAGTGAAAGGAAATGAACAAGTTGAAAATCCACCTTTTAGAAAATAGTTCTTGTCAGATTTTGATAATACTATTAGAAAACTAAAGATTCAACAACTTGCAGGTAGTGTGGTAATTCTACCAATTATAGTCTAAATTTAATGATTTTTTAAACCCATGAGTATGTAAAAAGAAAAATATTATAATTACAAAAAAATTATAAAATTACTGAGTAGAAAAAAACCAGTAAGGAAAGTGGTGTTCCCCAATAGTAAAAGGTGGATGAAAAGGATGAAAAAATAAAATGTCTTGAAAAATAAAATTCATCATTGAAAATAAAACTAGAGAAAATAAAAGCAACATTTAGAAAGTAAGTTGAAACTTTAAAAAAAACTGATGTTTTTGGTTACTGAAAACCCCCAAAAAATAGGTAATAGGTATAGAGAGTAAATAACCCCTTATGTAATGGAGGGAAGCCAAACAGTGGGTACCAATGAAGCTGGAATCTTGGAGGCAGTAGAAAACATGCAAGAGATTGCTAAAAAATCACACCTCTCCCTGATAGTATCCAAGTAGAACAATCAGAAAAAAACATTCTAAATTTTTCCACTATTTAGAAATGTGAAATAAAGAGTAAGAAAATGAAAGAAATTAGATTCTGAATACCTTTATGAAACCAAAAATACAATATAAAGAGTAGCAATAGGTCAAAAAAACATTAGAAGGTTGAGTTGAGTTGGAAAAACCCCATCAATGTAGCCAATGTTTCAAATAAACCACAACATATAAGGGTTTTTAATGGGCTAGATGTTATACCAAAACGGGTCAGGTGGAGTCAACAACTCCAAAAAAAGACCACAAGCACCTTTAGGAGATTTTGTAGTTAGACTCAGCCTGGTATGTTGTTAGTACTAAAGGAGATGATCACCCTAAATTTAAATTTTTCTATTAAAATCCCATAAAATGTAAATGTTTTATTTTAAATTAATATTAATGTTATTTAGTGAATATGTATGGGAATATGAGAAAAATTTATAATCATTATAAATAGATGATATTTTCTCCCTTTCCAACAAAAATATGACAAGTATTAGGGTGAGTCTTTAAGTTAACCAAGATTATTATAAGCTCATATTCAATTAGTGTGACATCCTCTAATCCTTTTTAATGATATTAGGTTATACATTTTTAATTTCAAATAATAATAAAAAGTGTGAAATGGAGAAGACAACTAGAATATTCCCATATAAATCAATGATTATTACAAATGATTACATGGTGAGTGCATTATTCCCTATATTTATTAAGTTGTAAATATATTAATTAATAGTTTGTCTAACATTATTCATATTTACACGGAATAATTTCTAGGAAAAACTAAAATTTGATAGATATGTTGGTAAAGAAACTATTTAAGGATACAATGTGGTTAAATGGAAGAAAATTCATTCACATCAATATAGCCAATATGAATTAGATATTGCTTATTTTTTATATGTAGATAAAATATTTCTGTAAATTCAACTCCATACAGCCTCGGATGGGTGGTTCTAAACATGATTGTTATTATAAGGATACTTTAGAAATGGTAAATTTTATCCTCTTTGACATGAAATCAATTTTAATATAAACCAATTGTGTCAATTAAATTTTTACAACTTGAAAAAATCATTTATTGAAAAAATAATCAATAAATGAATCCCCAATTACATAGACAAGATTGCTCCCATGCTCCTGTTTTTGGTGGAAGATACTTCTCAATAGGGGGATGTAACCTTGTGCTATGTAATAATAATTTTCTATCATATAGAGAAGTTAGAAACTAATCAAACATATAAAAATAAGCTAGAAAAGGAAGAAATTGATGACTTATGGCTTTATATGGAACATTATTTCCTTAGAAAACCTACTAACATCTAGACAAGAACATACTTTAGAATCATAAGTTTCCTCTTAGAAATAGGACCATCGACATTGACATAAACATTTAAACAGCCCGAATTTATGGATAAGAAATCAAACATGAATTGAAAAGGTTCATAGGTTCTTAGAAATTTATAGAGCCCAGTTTTATGGCTACTATAGGAAACTGTAATTGAATTTTGTTAGGTTTTTAAACACTTATAAATCCTAGTTTTATGTCTATGACATGAAACTAGAATTTAATGTTGATTTGGTGTCCTTCTATAGATGGTTTATTCTATTTTATATCTTCTTCTTTTGTTTCTTAATATTTATATATAAATTATATGAAGAGTTGTATTATATCCTTGAATTATATACAATTATCTATATATGGGAATATGAAATTAGTTATTATGTTTCTTTCGTGGGTACTATTGAATAACTAGAAATGTTTTTTAAGGAGAGAGTGCAACATCCTAATGGTTTTGTTTCTCCTTTATTTAATTTTTTAAGAATGTTGGACTATAAATTTTGATGATATTAATCCAAAATATTAAGTTTGGTATCCTCCATTAAATTTAGTTATAAAATTAATTATTGATTCATATTTTTTATTAGGTGGTGATGGAAATGACTTTGGAATTATATTGTGTTATTATAAAATTTGGTTATTGTCTATTTCTATGAATCTGGTTTTCTATAATGATTCACATGCTTTTATTGAGGTCCAAAATATTTTTTTTTGTTTTATTTTTTTATATCACATGGTATTTCAGAAATTATTATTGAATATAACTCTTATATGGTTATATCACTAATATTAGAAAGCCTTCTCATTGTGGTATATTTTTTTGGTCTGGTGGTTTTAGTTAAATGAATTTCTAGTAATGTTTGTTTTTTGTTTCTATGGTAGATCTTTATTATTGAATATTGAATTCAAATGTTTCATTAGGGAGTTTTGTTTCAATCTTCTATAGATATATGGTTATATATTTTATATTTTAGGTAGTAAATATATACTAATGGTGGTTTGTTTTTATTATTTTAAATATTTCATCATTATTATACTATTGGATACTATATTTCTATTTTACGGATTCAATGTCATTGTATTGATGATTTACCAAATTGAATACTGATATTTAAATACTGATATTGATGTTATATTTGTTTTATATATGCATTATTTTTTATTTTTTATACTATTTAAGGGATTATTATGAGTGTATTATTCTGAGAGGAATTTTTTTTCCATGTTGGGATAACTAATTTTCCTTTTTTCAATTTATTTACTTAATTATAGAATATATATAATTTCTATTATGTAGGTTTTTTGAGTGAATTTTATGTTTGGTTACATTATTAGAGTGTTTTCAGGGGGAAGTGTTTGCAAATTTATATTTGTTTGATTAGTTGTTTTTAAAGAGGGTGAATTATTTGGTTTAGTTATTTCAATGGGTTTTTTGGAAGTAGTTTAGTCAATGCCAATAATGTTTCACATTTTTGGTTTCCCTTATTTTAAGCCATGGTATTTAAAAAACCTCTTCAAAATAATACCCAATTTTAGTTTCCCGTTTTTTATATAAAATTTATTATTATATTATGTTTCAACATTAATATGAACATGGATTCAATGGTGCCCTTAAATTTTCAATGTTATGATATTTAATATTATTTGTAGGAATTGTTATTTTCACATTTTTATTATAGTAAATTTGATATTCACTGGTGTCACTTTCACATTTTCATACAACACATTTTCATAGAGCACATTTATAGTTTCATGAAATGGTATCCCAATACATAAAGGAATTAGAGAAATTGTTGTATTATTATACATCAGATTTGTATAAAAAATGTTATTTATTGAAATAGTAACCCAATCCATTATAAATTATACTAGACTATGAATTCTTACAACCTATAAATGTTTCAATATAGTTATTACAATTTAAAACATCATGTACATGTTGTGTATAAATCACAATTAAACCCCAAAAAAACAACTACCATCCAATGTTGTCTACACTTGTAAGTCACTTCCAATATTATTCCAGTATACCTACAAATATGAGGTTTAAAATTGGTTGAAAATTCTTCCAACAATAGAGAAAAAAATTACAACACTTACAGAAAACAATTTTTCTAAAAAATTTATTTAAAACTATTTTTGTAGTTGAAACACCAAAATATAATCTTTCTAGACCTGGAAATCCCAATGTACAAAGAAAAATGTTATTAGATACAAAATTACCACTAGAATATTGCTATTATAAATTAAATGTATCATAAAATGAAATCATAATGCCATCATAATAGTATAATTTTTCTTAATATTATTCAATTTTGTCCACTTTTAGTAGCCATTGTCTAAAAAAAATTTGATTATATCTCCTCCTATCTAATTTTATTTCCTTTTCAAAGAATATTTTCTTAAAATTGTCTCTAAACTATCATGACCATTAACCCTATCTGATGGTGTATTTATGGTAGTCAACTCTTTGTTAAAATTACTTAAATTAGAGAAGGAAATGTCATAACCCGCATTTGTCTCACAAGCTATGGTAATAAACCTCATTCCCATTCATACTAAATGTTTGTAACATTTTTCGGTAACTAATTTAATATCAAAATTTACTTCAATAGAAGATCCTTCAAACGTCATAACATTTTTATCCAATCGGGTCCACATCCCTAAAATTTATTTTTTAGGTATTGATCTCACATCAATCCAGTAATATATTTTTAAAACATTATAACAAATATACCTAAGTGACTCAAAATTTTGACAAGAACATTTAACAACTTAATTGGAGGCTTCATATAATACACTAAAATAATATTCATTGCCAACCATTCCAATAACATAAATGAATTGAACTCCAATTTCAAAACATGATATTAGAAAAGAGGCACCAATAATTTGATATTCATGTTGAAATAAATCAAATAAATTAGGTGTATATCTAGTATAATCCCAGAACATCAATTCATGGTAAGGGTAAAAATTATGATGAAACTTTCCCCACATCTCAAATTTGGCCTTTATTTCATGATATCGATTTTTACAACAATTAATCAAACTTCTTAATGAAATCAACAAAACCTAACTTGTGATGAGTGTGATTTTTAATAAACCCATTATAAATTTTACTCAATTGAGTGTTGTGAATACCCAATGTTAAAGAATATTTCAAAAATGAAATTCTATGAATTTTCTCATAACATGAATACATCATCTAATAACTGTGATTTCCCATCCCCATATTCTTCTCAAAGTAAATCCCACTCCTGATTAAATTGATGTGAATCATGGTATTGGAACGTACACCTCTTAAATTTAGTTAGAAAACTAGATCCATATTTCTTCTAATTGCTTAAATGTTTATTACCATTTTGCATCAAATTCCATGAACAAGGAAAATGTTGAGTTCCCACTAAAACTTCAAAAATGGATTTTCCCATTGCCACATATTGATCAGTGAATATAGTTTGAGTTTGATTCATGTGATGCACCTATAAATTTTTATGAAACAACCAAGAAAGTTAATTTTTGGTTTCGTTATATAACAAAGATTCCCTAAAAACAACAATCTCTTGATGATGATTTCACCCAAAAAACACACCTAAGATCTTTTAGTCTTTATTAGTTTTTAAAGTGGTGTCAAAAACAATTACATATCCAAACAACTCATAATCTATCTTAATTTTTAGATTAACCCAAAAAATATTACTAATTTTTTCATTTATGTCAAATTGTATAGTATACCCAAATGATGGATTATCCTAACTTTTTCTTTCCAGGTACTCTAACATGAAACATACATCACTATGAACCAAATACCTTTCCCTTTTAGACCTTATAAAATTCAACTAATTGACACATGTGTACCCAATCATATCTGTACCACATGCTATAGTTGTTTCTAATGACAAGGAATCATTTAATTTAATACATGTGGATGCATTCACATTTAACTCATCTGTATATGCTTCTGTTGTTTTTCTTTGGGGCCGCATCATATGAATTGATGCATGGTTTTACTATGCATGATTAAGTCCTTCAACAAATAAAGTACATGCATATTTCCTAGAAGACGTCAAACTAACCTCCATTCTAGCAAGGCAACCTGTACGTGTCTTATCCTGAGGAAATTTCACCATGCTATCACATTTTTAAACATTCCTATGACCTTATTTGCAACATACATAAAGGATTGATGTGAAAAGTGATTTATCTTCTCCCCTTTTATTCGAGTATTCTCACCATACCCTGAACCCATTTACTCCCACATATGTGACATAAAAAAATTGTGCATCATAAAGTTATTTTAATGTTATCCCAACAAGTGGTTTAATATAAGATACTACAACATCAACATCATCAACATTGGAACAACCTGCAAGAAAAAACTTAAGTTCAAGAAAATCACATTAATTTTATAATATGAAATAATCCATTTGAAAATGTATAAACTATATGAAAAAAATAAAATAAAAATTATATAATGATGAAAATAAATTTTTACAGATATCTAAAATATAATTATATTTATGAAATTATAAATAAAAAATTATAAGATATATTAAATATATTTTCCACTAAAAATTCCACACTACTACAAAACTATATATTTCTAAAAATAAGGAATATATTAATAAAAATTAAAATTTAATAAATAGATTCTTATAAAGTAATTAATTTTTATATATATGATTTAATTTAACAATTGAAATTTTATAAACAATTTGAAAGAAATCATAAAATAAAAATTAAATAATTGAGAAAATAATATAAGTGGAAATTTTATAGATATATTTTTATTAAATAAAATTATAAAAAATATAAATTGATTTTTTTGCATAATTTTTATAAAAATTATTTAATTTATTATTTGAAATTGTATAAACAATTTGAAATTGAATTTATTTTCCACTCTAGGTTCTAGTGGAACTTATAATGGAACTTCCAAAATGGAAAAAAATTCATATTTATTTCAATAAAATGTACACTCCAAAATTCCTCATATGGTCTTGGATAGAAACTAATTCAAGATTAACCACAAAAGTAACAATAAACAAACTTAAAATATAATCTCTAATACCTTCAAATCTACTGAAAAATTCATCATACATTCATGGATAAATACTAATTCTAGATTTACCACAAAACTAATAATAAAAATACTTCAAATATAATTCATAATAACTTCATATGTATCCATTATAAGTAGAAGAAAATTTTAAAATTCCAAAATAAAGCAGACCGAAGTCTATTTCTCCCCAAAAAGGTAAAAATAGAGAAAAAAACCATGAATTAAACATTATTCTCCCATGAATCCAAATATTCACATTATGATGATTCATGTTATAGAAACAATGACATGAATTTGACACTACACTCCAATGACTCAATATATTTTCAATAAAACTAAATAAAAATCCAATAAAACCCATGGAAAATGTCAAATTGTGTCATGTAATCCTAATCAAATATATTTATATAATAAAATGCTTGACTCAGGATTTTGACTTGCGTGATAACGCCCCAAAAAATAAACTGGAATGTGATTAAATTTCCTTTGTAAATCTACAAAATGAACTTGATGTTCTGTAATATGTTTGGTTGTCCCTATGGGGTGGTGATGTGTGGTTGGGGTTTGTAGGGCTCATGGTTTTTGGTCAACGCTTTTGGTGTGGTGACGTGGTTGTTGTTTGGCCGTGATTTTCGGGTGGCAATTTTTTATTGTTGGGGTTGATAGTTTTCTTGAAATATATGGTTTATTTCTACTAGATTCCTAAGTAGTTATCGAATAAATGAATATTTAATAATGTTTCAAATCGAATGGGTTGCTTGGATTAATGGCATAGAGATCTGTTAATGGAAAATTAAATGTTGAGTTGTGTAATTAAATGTGGTTGATGCTAAATAATGAAATGAATTGGTGTTAAATGTAGAGGAAATGTGAATTAATATTAGATTATTTAGACTCTTTACCTTCTTAAATAACTATTACGGATACTAATAAATTCATTTAAAGGTGGAAGAAAAGGTTATGGTGTTTTGAGTTGGTTGTTTGTTTGAGAACCCATAGGTTTGGATTGAGTGTTTGATACTATATATATATATATATATACTTGTATTTTCCTTATGATTTCCATACCCACCCAACCCACATTGATCACTATGTGCCAAACCCCTGCATAGTCATGCAGGGGGGTGTCTTTACCAACATCCCAGTGGGAGGATGTATGGTTGGCCACCCGCACTTCCATGCTCCCTCATCTAGAAGATGATGACCCAAGATTCTTTGAGCAGGATGTGATGATATGTGGTATCCCATGTGTCTTTGGGATGAGTTTTTATGTGGTTTCCCAGGTGTCTTCAGGATAAGTTATGATGTACTTTCATAGGTGTCTTTGGGATGATATGTTATGTGTTATGAGGCCCAAGTGTGTTCAGGAAGGATGTGTTATGAGGTATAGGTGTGTTTGTGTGGGATGTGTTGTGAGGAACATGTGTGTGAGGGTGGATGTGTTGTGAGGCCCCGGTGTGTGCAGGAAGGATGTGATGTGGTATATTTGAAAGAGGTGGGAGTTCCAAGATGTTTTACATTGGGGTGTGAGAGAGGATAATCAGTCTGAAAGTGGTGTGGGGTACCCTATCATCAATGTTATTTAATTTATATTATATTACTTAGCTTATGTTATTTGGTGAGTGTGCCTTAGAGATGTTTGGATGGTTAGTATACCTTTATAGGTGTTGGTTGGTTCTGTTTTTTTTATAGGTGCATTATTATTCTCCCCTCACATGTGCATGAGAGACTTTGGATTTCCTAATGAGTATATTTTTATACTCACCCTGTGTCTATAAAAATATTTTCAGGTTTTCCGGAGGATTCTGGGAATTGTGTTGGGCATTGCTAGCTCATACCATGGGATAGCTCTTATTTCACTTATTAGTTTTATTTTGGGTATTTACCTTGGAGAATTTTTACTATATTTATTCTACTTAAACATGCATCATGGGATAAATTTGGGTTATTTATATTATATAATGTATTTTCTTGCAGTTGATTAATTCCATCTCTGGATATTATTTCCTTGTAAAGGGTAATGCCTCCCATATTGTGAGATTTGTACACCCTTGGTGTTAGTGGCCAAATCAGGGCCTACTGGAGGTAGGAATCGGGGGTCATTATCTCTCTCCCCTCATTGTATTATCTTTGGAGGGATGGGTCATGATATAGTTTTATTAGAGGCTAGTGGTAGAGATAAAGGATGGATTTTGGAGTTAAGAACTATGAGGTTTTCATGGGTTGGTATAATAATAGTTCCAGTTGACCTTGGTACATGATATGGCCTAGGGATACTAGCTAGGACAAGGGATTTTAGGTCCCTTTATGATATAGTGAATGAAGTATGAGCTTATCGAACGGCCAAGTGAGATGGGCCAGCTTGTAAGGTAAAGACCTAGGATATGTACATGAATCATAAGGAATTATGTTATAATTTGAATTGTATTTTTAAGGTTAAAATAGATGAAATTAATAAAATTAATCTTAATAAAACTCCACACTATCGGGATTAGAAAATATGTGTTAACCTTTCAGCTATGGATCTTGTTTTATATGAACGTGTGGATAAGGAAGTTGAGGTTCAATAGGTTGATACAGTTGATCTTCATAGTGTTGATTAGGTTGAGGATGATGATCAGTGGAAGAGGACATTACATTCTTTGCAATGGTAGGATTTGGGTAAGTATGAGGGAATTATTTTAGATGTGGAGATAGAGAGTTGGCTGGAAGATCATGAGATCGATTTCAGTTTAATACGAGCCTCGGTGGAGTACTGGATCCCTTTGGCAGTATTTCAGATGTGAGAAGATGTTCTTCAGTGGTAGATGTTGTATCTAGGAGAGAGTAAGGAGGCAGACATTTTGTGGGTTGACTTTCAAAAGGAGTTCCGGGTAGAGTTTCTTTTGTTGACCAGGAAGGCAGTGAAGAGGTGTGGGCTTATTTCTCTTTAGTAGGTAATATTGTTAGTACAATATATGGGAATCAAATTCATAGACCTTCTTTGTTTCCCCTAAATATTTCTTCAAATGAGGAGTCTCATCTAAGTCATCTTGAGGAGGTACTCCTTCCTTTTATCCAGTATGTAGTTACTCCTTTTACATTTTCAATATATCTGGAGGTTTAGAAGAAGAAAGAGGTGATTGATCTCAAACACTCACAATGAAATTTTCCATGGGAAGGGAACCAACAAGGTTCCTTGAGGGGGTAGAGTTTTAGTGGTAGGTTTCATGTGACAAGACCTTTGAGCTTTTGACCAGTCGAGAGTCGACCTCGACATCTTCCCTTTCAACGTTTTGGTTTATGTTCTTTCCCTGTGGGGTTGGGGCTAATTTGTTTCTTATTGGGGTTCACGACCATATTCAGAGCCAATTCCCACTTGCTGATCGAGCTTAGTTTTGTATAGGTGGTTAGGTTCAGTTCTATCCTTAGAAATAGTTTAAATAGACACTAAAAAAAGTGACCTTTACCAATAGACTAATACTAACAGACAATATATCTATTGGTAAAAATGATTAATTCAAACAGATAATAAATTCTTTTGATATTAACTATTAGTACCAAAATTTATTTTTTCCAAAAAATATATCTATTTATATTAGTAGTTTAATACCAATAATTCTTTTACCAACATTTAAATCTATTTTCTTATCATAGTAATACCAACAATAGATTTACTGATAAATGAATCTATTGTTATTAGTTATTTTTACCAACAAAATCTATTACTATTAAAATAATATGTAACCAATAAATTATTCAATAATATCAAAAAAATTACCAATAATTGAATTTATATATATATATATATCTATTACCCATTATAATATAATTTAGTAATGTTTATTGGTAATATATATATATATACATGCATAATCCTTATACAATATAATTTTTTATATAAATTTATAACTTTTTCATTATATATTTATATATATGAAAAATAAAAGAAAAAACCCTAAAGTTCCGAAAAGAACCCCCATACATATCATTCCCCAGGACCCCCTCTCCAAACCCTTGCTCTTTGTTCCCCGTCGATGTCCCTCGTAGTCGGCATTCCTTACGGCCAGCATTCCTCATGGACTTCCTCGTAGGAACTTCTTCACTATTCCCAGCCAACGTCCAATGTTGAGAAGTTCGCAAGAACACCCCCTCCCTATTTCCGAACTGTGTCACCCTTAGACATCATCACGTGAACCGCCTTGTTGTTCCCAACTGGCATCATCGTGCTAAATCCCCTTTTCAGAATCACCCTCTAGTAGGATACCCTATATCCCTATGCCTTCATCGGTTTTTCATCTGTTATCTCTCTCATATAACGTCTCTACTTTGGTTCCCCAATCACCCTATAGTATCATTTACAATATCTAATTTCATTTTGATTATTCATGTTTATAAATTAATATTTTTTCGTGTTAGGAATACATTCTATATTGAGCTTGTATTTTTTGTATTTGTCATGTTCTTTTGCTCCATTTTTATACTATGTTGTGGGAATAGTGTCTTAGGTTAATTTATTTTGATGCTTTTATTTTTCATAGCTTCACTTTAGGAGTTCATTGTATTTCCTCTGGTAGAGTTACCATCATTTTTTCAATTCCCTATGGTGCAATGTTTGAGGTTGTTTTATAGTCATAGTTAAAAGCTATCTTATATACTTAAAAATTAGTTACATGGAATCTGGGGGCCTTGGTATAGTCATCATGGTACCTGTATTTGAAAATATTTATTTAGTAATGTTTATTTTGTTTGAATTGCACATTAAATGTCCATACGTCACATATTAAACTATTTCTTGGTTTAATAGCAGGGAGGCATGTAATACTTGATAGTAATTTCTTGTTATTTTGTATTAATTTGATTGAAATTAGTTTTATCATAGAAAAGTCATAATTTTATTTTGACTTCAAATCCAGGTCAACGATTCAGAACATTATCTTACTCAATGGAATACTTACAATTTCTATTTTTTAATTACCATTGATTCTTATTCTTTTATTGATAAAATATTTTTTTCACTCATTCAAATATCTTGACAAAAAGAACTTTATTTCTTATTGTAGATCTGTATCAGTCCATATTCAGTGTTCAATATTTTAATTTATAGGGAAAATAACTTCATCATTCCATATTCATTTAACATCACAAAAAATAATGAATTTCATTTCTCAGTTAGTTGATTTCTAACTCAATAATATACCAACATTTTTAAGATGTAGTTCAACTGTGCAATTTTTTGTGTGATTCCCTATATATTATAAAAATGATTTTAATGAAAAAAAAAAGTTTTTCATGTGCATTTTTATATAATTTAACTATGTTCATGAATTAATAGGTGTTGAGGAGGTTAAAATGGATGAAAGGAGGATGACTAAAATTAGTGGGTTACAGAAGGCTCCCACCAGATGATTTGGGAATCCACTAAACTTCAGTGGGATAAACAATGGTTGTAACCTCCATATCTCTAATTGAAAGGGTAATAGATCCATCATTTCATATTTTAGTCTTCTTTATTCTTCTCCTTATACCATAGGAATGATACACTCTTCTTCTGACTCCCTCAATGATTTAACCTCCCAAGACTCTATTTAGTGTCAGAATCAAATGATATCAAGTTAATTGATCTACCCATTGTTAATTATAAAAAATGATATACTGAATTTAAATTGATCTATGATAAGTAATCACGTAGAGGATTGATGTTGGTGGTAGACAATAATCTTTGGTAGAGCCAGGTCGTATCACTGAGTTGGGGTGGGGGTGAATCAGTGGTATATTGGTAAAAATATTCTTTTAATATTCAGCCTCTATACTTGGTCAAAACAATGATCACCAATTTATTATTTAACTCAACCTCACCAGATTATAGTAGAATATAAATATAATGGAAATAATAGTATTTACAAGGTTCCAGGAAAAATCCTACTCTATGTAATTATTGTTCAGTCTTCCTAATCATGGATTCTATGCTACAGGTGCATGTGATTACACCAGGGACCATCCTAGTCCAACCTATTTATAGTCCCACTAATCTCTGTCTATTGAGTTCTACAAGAGAAATAGTAGCTTCGCACTGCCCCACTAAAATGATCTGACCCAAAATAAGTAATGATCACCCACTGCTCATGGCTGCTCATATTCTAGCTTATGTAGATATAACTCCATGAATAGACTAGATCAGCTTGTCTACCCATGTATAGTATCATCTCAATTTGTGAAAGATGAAGAATAGATCCTCTAGTTTTGGAACTCCCTCCAGATCTTTAGCAATACAGCTCTTCCTCATGAAACTAAATACTCAGGCATACAAGTTTTATTCTCTAGTTAAAGAACACATGGATTTAGTGTGTTCTTATTTTTTTCGAAAATTTTTTGTACAAATTTTTCATTGCTCAATCATCGATGCCCGCTTTTGTAGATATCCCTCCATGGACAGATTAGATCAACCGGCCTACCCATGTATAGTATCATCATGATTTGTGAAATTTGAAGAATAGATTCTCTAGTTTTGAAACTCCCTCCAGTTCTTCAAAAATATATCTATTCCTAATGGAACAAAATACTCAGGCAAACAGGTTTTCTTCTCTAGTTAAAGAACTCATTTCTTTAGTATGTTCTAATTTTCTTTTCGATAATTTTTTGTTCAAAGTTCTCATTTCTCAATCATCGAAGATGTATATTTCTATAACAACCCAATACATAAACATAACACCAAATAAGTCAATCATCTTAACTAAAGGGGTTAAAAACATAGTGAAACAGAATATAACACCTAAACATCAAACAAAACAAATCCCACACACAAAAAAACATAATCTGGTAGCAATACCCAACTTTTTTAGGAACAATTAAGGATAAAAAAACAATATCCTAGACAATACATAGAGAAGATCAAGAAACATGGAAAAAAAGCATAAATAAAATTACTGGTAACGACGGAGGAAAAGAGTGTTGTTCGTTTGCAGGTAGACCTGCTAGATGGCCAGTACTTGTGGAACCCATGTCTCTTCCCTCTAATCCCCATGGATTCCTTCCCTACTAATGTCAATAAATGCATCTCTATGTGGTAATGGATGACTTGCAGATCCAGTTGATCCATGTACCTTCCCTCTAAGTGTTTACTAATGTACTCTAAACAAAAAACATCACATACAATACAGAAGGTAAATAATAAGTAGGAGCATATAGGATTTATAGATTGTCCGGTCCCAATGTTGTTACATAATACTTGATGAGCTTGTATCAAAATTTTGAGTCAAATATATTCACTATATAATGTAAATGAATATAAAAAGATGACATCAGTTTTCTTCCTCATGTCCTACAATGTTGTATTCCACCTCAGTATTTTTCAAATTCTTTGACACATTGAAAAATTTTACAGCAGCAATAATGTCAAACTTTTTTCATTATCTTAAGAAGATATTACTCATTGAATTCCTTTGTTATTTAAACTATCATTACTCAAAGAAATATATTACTTGTACAGAAAAAAAAATATGCACATGACTTTCCATTGTTAATTTACATTGTTTTGAGATAAGAATATACTAAAAAAATTAACAAATATATTTCAAATCATAATATAGTTCTTCCCTTTTCTAATTATCTAAATCTAGGATACTCAGATATATAAACATAATTATTGAATAAGGCTTTGTTATTTTTCGATTTTTACCCTGTTTCAATGAAAAACCAAACACATTAATAGTAATAGTTAAATCACCAAAAACATGTAACCTTTATTGCTGACTTATCTTTATTCAAAAACTAAAATAACTTTTGAAATAACTATAGTATTCCCAAAAAAATCAACTAAAATCTCAAATTATAGTAGTATTTAAATATGTAGGTCTCTCTATTTTAATAAAACATCACTACTCTATTAATTCCAACTTCAGTCTTAGAAAAATATAGCCATCATCCATGTGATTCTAATCATTAACCGCACAATCCTTCACACTAAATAATTGATTTATATATTCCAGCAATCCTTTTACTTGATGTGTTTAGATTTTTGTTTTCATTTTAGCACGATGTGTTTTTTCTGGGTAGTCCTGTTACTTGTGAATCTTTCTATCTATCGTGAATAAGGTGAAAAATGCTTGGAGTTGAAAATATTGTTGATCGAGTTAATGCATCTCAGCACGTTCAGTTTTTTCAGAGAAACATATATGTGGAACAAGTGGCCTAAGTTTTGGGCATGGTTATCTAAAGTGAAACATGTCAATCTTAAAATCCTTCCAAGCTAGGATAAAATCATATGTTCAAGAAGTTTATGGAGTATCATAATGCATCTACTTTTACTACTGGAGCGGTAATGATTTTAGGAAGGTTTTATGCAATGTGAGTTTTAGTATGTGGTTTTTGTAATCTCAACATATATCTCCCTCAATTATCTATGGTGTAAGATTCTTACACCTCATTCATTTATTGTAACAGTTTGTTTCTTTAATAAATTTCATTAGGGCATAAATTCAGTAATCAATTCATGTCACAGTTTAAAAAAATTATGGGAAAATGTGAGTTTTTGTATTTTAATCTTAGTTATAATGAGCTTTCAATTGTTTGGTTTTTTTTGTTTCATTGACCATGTATCAGATCTATCTAATTCACTATTTAATTACCAATTTTTAGAAGTTCCATCTTTTTCTAAAATCTTTGAGATGTCAACAGGGATGATGAAAAATGCACATTATGAAAATCATTTTTTCATAATTCAAAATATATCTATTTTGGTTTCAATTTGTCTAAATATTTTTCACTGATTTCTGGGTATACTTTTTAGTTGTTTGTGATGTAGATATTGGAGCTGAAGGGTGTGGCATACCAACGAATTGAGGTTTCTCATTGGTATTGGAGTTGACTCATTTTTTTTATGCTCTTTGGTTTTTTGTGGTGGAGGTGTAGGAGATGGATGATGTGTTATAACAGCTACTTCAGGTTTCTTGTAGCTGTTGGAGCTGACTCGTTGGTCTTAGGGCATGGATGGGTCACTGGTCCTAGAGCTGGCTCGCTGGTACTGGAGAATGGAATGGTCATGGGGGTAGATCTAGTTGGGGGATGGATCCTGTGTTTTTGTATTTCATTTTGTATTAAATTTCATTATTAATATAAATAAATTTTTTTCTAAGTTTGAAAATTTGTGTAAATATTATGCTCTTGAATAATTAAAATTGATGAATTATATATGATAAATTAATAAATATAATATGAAATTCTACCAACAATAAAAATTTATAATTTTTATTTAAATGTAATTTAAAAATATATATTATATCATGGTAATATTATTAACAACAGAAAAATTTGTCATAAAAATATGTTGCTAAACACTTTAACCAACATATATATTATCTCTTGGTATTATTATAATTGTAATAGAACTATTCTATTTGTTTCAAAAACATATAGAGACAGGGTTTTTACCGATAGTTTAGTGGACATATGTGTTGGTAAAATGTTTTACCAACAGATATGTCTCTGTTGTAAAAAGCTAAATATTTTGTAGTGGTAGGTTGTTTCAGTAATGGGGGAAACATGATTATGCTCTGCTGAGAGGAGATTGACCAGGTAGAGGCCAACCTTGGGATGTTCCTCTTGTTCAAGTACTGCAACCTGAGCATGATCATGGAGGTATTTTCTATCAGAGAGTCAAAGGAGATAGGCTTGGTCAATTGTATGTAGTAGAGGTAGCAGTTCTAGAGGGTCCAAATATCATCAGAGGTATGATTAGTTTGTTTATTACTATTTTTTGTTACTTGTTTGATTCGGGATCTTCACACTCCTTTCATGAAACTACTCTAGCTTATGTTCTAGGACTATATGTAGAGAGGCTTCCTATACCCCTAGTGTTGACTATGTCAGTTAGAGGCTAGGCCATATTTTTTGATGTGTTATGGGGGTGGAGACTGATGATGGGGTGGCATCAGTCCCATGAGGATATTTTCTTTCCACAAATGCAATCATACAATGTCATCCTTTTCATTGATTTTTTGTATTTTGTAGGTGATATTATCTTCTGATTTCAAAGGATATTTGTGTTTTTTAATGTTGATGGTCAATGTGTTTTTTTCTTCAGTGAGATAAATTTTTAGGTGGGCATTTGGTGTGTGGATCCCCTTCTTTTCTTGTTGGATGAGTTGTTAGTGGAATTAGTAGACGTTGGGATAATAGAGGTTCCTAGGGTTGTTGGGGAGTTCCTAGATGTTTTTCTTTAGGAGTTTGTTATGATACCTATTTGACGCGATGTTGAGTTTGGGATAGACATACAGCCCAGTGCTTCTTTGATTTGGATGAATCCTTATCAGAAGGGACCTTCTAAGTTGTAGGAGTAGAGGATTTAGATAGATTATCTGATGTAGAAGGGTTTTATTTGTCCTAGTTTTTCACCATGGGGAGATCTAGTGTTTTTTCACAAGGAGTTCGGATGGTATTATGAGGTTTTTCATAGATTACAGGAGGTTGAATCAATTGATAGTCAAGAACTGTTACCCTATTCTAAGGATAGAAGATCTTTTCGACCAGTTGAGTGGGATGAGTTGGTTGTCTAAGATCGATCTATGATTCGAATGTAACCATTTGATGGTTAAGGAATGTGATATCCCAAACACTACCGTCAGATATTGGAATGGGCACATCGAGTTTGTATTCATTCCATTTAGTTTTATGAATGAATTAGATGTGTTCATGGGGATTATGAACTCCATGCTCCTTGAGTTCCTAGACCATTTTATCATCATATGTAAGAACCTAGATCTTCATTTCATGTATGGATATTTAATTGGGATTGTTTTTTAGGAAAGAGGAAGAATTTGTAAATTTTCAATGTACACATTGTGTACTCTTGAGTACACGTCGTGTACTCGGTTTCCATGTGTAGTCGGGTAATGGTCGAGTACAGGGACATATAGGTGACCTAGTTTACCACCAAAAGTGGGGGCCAGTTGAGGCTAGTATATGATGTGTACATTAAATGTACATGCCATGTACATTTCTATTTATTTGAATAATCATAGAGGGTTGCATCTCATCTCTAGAACGAACTTCTTCTTCCCATGTTTCGTACAGGAGAGTGATGTACGCCCGAATAACTTTGAGCTTCTCTCGTTCCTCCATCTGAGCACTGATTGAGATGCTACTAGGTGAGTTAGATTCCCACCAGTGAGTTCTCTCTCTCCCTGGATCCTCTCTTCCTGATTTCTCCTCTCTGTTGAGTTATCAAGGGTTGATCTTTTTCACCCTTTTCATAGATCTACATTGTTCTAGGATAATTCAAGGGCCGACGTTCGAGAGTTTTCATCATAAAACATCATGGTAGTTGGTTTGTGTCTTTCTTTGGTTGCCTTTGGATTTAATATTCTAAAAGTGTCGAATACCCATGTTTAGGGTATTGTGTGGTTTGAAATTTAACCTTTTTAAATAACTATTATGGTTTTTTTTTACTGAGAAAGGGTTATTTCTTCAGCATAAGGTTTAATACCTTGATTATGGATGTGTTTCCCATGTTTGATTGATTATGGCCATTTGGTCTAGAATTTCTTATTAGGATTTCTGGTTTTCTATTCCTCGTGTTGTTGGGATGTAGTTTTTGTTTATTTGAGATGCATGTGATTCGCATTGTGAAAGTATGACCAAATAGAATTGACTGTGGGAGATTCCCTAGGTAGGGTCATTTATGTATAATTGTTGTTATGTTGACTCGTAGGTATTGACTATGAGAGCTTTCGGGTGTTCATAGACAAGAGGGTTTAGACCATGAGAGATACTTAGAGGGTCATTATTAAATAAATGTTGGACCATAGGTAATTGACTGTGAGCGCTTCTAGGGGGCATTATATTTTATTGATGTTATGCATACCAAGGGGGTATTGACTATGAGATCTACCCAGGAGGTCATTTGTAAATTATTAGTTCTATATGGGACTAAAGGGGTTAGAATGTGTGAGCTTTCTCAGAGGGTCATTATTTATTAAATTGATGATATGTTAAACTATAGGGGTTAGACTGTGAGAACTTTCCTAGAGGGTTAATTTTGAATGTTTGTGACAAGTCATCCAAGCCAAAGCACAAGCTTGGACTTAGTATTACTTGATTGTTTGGATGGTCCTTGAGATGTATGTTGTTATTATTATACAGGGGATATAGAGCTTAGGATAGATCCCAAGGTTACATTATTCAACAGTTTGAATAATTAATAAATGTAAATTAATGTAATTGAAAACTGTAGGATTTTTTACTTTTGAGTGCTTCCTAGTTTATTGCTTTATTTCTGCTTATTACATGATATATATATTCACTAACAATTAGGCATAGATATTTTGGTGGTTGCCTACTAGGATTCATCTCACGCCCTATTTGGGTCATGCTTTTGGAACCGAATAGATTATCTGGTTACAGGTATAGATATGGGAAATCACCCTTCTTCATCAGGTACTTCATTACTATTGGATCTGGAGAGCATGGGACCGCACTGAGGCTTGCAATGTTGTTGGAGTTTACTATTTTCTATACCTTGGTTTCATTATTTTATTTCCAGAATTTTTAATTGTTTGGATACTTTCCTATATACATGTTACATGCATCATTTATTTATATATACTACAGTTGTTTATACTATCAGTATTCTGTTATTTACTTTTGTCGTATGATATTACTACTTCTGCTACTATTTAATATTTGTTTTTATTGTGTTACTCTACCTATGAGGGCATGGTTTTTTCACTATCACACCCAAGTCCCTCACTACTAGTTGGAATCCATTGGAATTCAGGGAAATGCACTTGAGTCCATGTGACCAACGGGGCACAGAGCACCTTTGGGCAGTACATAGATCTGGGATGTTATAAAGTGGTATCAGAGGAGGTTATTTTCTACTAGTATTTCTATTTGGATTCTGTATACTAGAATAAAAATAAAAGTGTAGTTGTAAATAAGATGTTTCTGGGAGTAGGTAACCCGTGTACAGGGAAAATCCAATTTACCTCGAACATTGCAATTTTTTGGTTTTGAAATTATTACAGTTGATTTGATTTCACCATTGGGTGATTCACTTGCATTGTGTTGTTATCATTGATATTATTGAGGTTCTATTCATATTGATACCTGATGACATGAGGGTATTCCATCTTATGCATCATATAGGCACTTGATAGAGATCGCATGTCATGCATTCTTTTCATTCCATTTAGGGTTCATTACTGATTGTATGCTATTGTAAAAGATGTTGTGCTAAATATGCATTCCATTTTTTATAAATGTCATGATAGAATAACTACTATTTTGATAGAGTATTGGAATAAGTAGTGTTTCATTTGGATGGATGCCAAGTTTTGGTCCCTAAGGTGTTATGGGCCCTCTTGGATCAGAATTTGGTGGATCATGTTTGAAATTTAATTTAATTTTTTCAAGTTATGATAGGAATAAGGATGCCAAACTTTTATTCTAAGGAGTATGGGCTTCCATGGGTCATAAAGTTTTATTCCTTGGACAAAATTATAAGATTTCATGGGTTCCGAATAAGTTTTAGAGGCTTACTATCAGAGAACCCCAACAACACAACATGTGGTGTTATGAACACACACCATGTATTCTTCTGTTCTGGAAGAAATAACTTTTCTTAAGTATATGTCATTTACTATGTGTACATGTCGTGTAGTCCTTAACCATGTGACTGGTTGTGTGAGCAGAGACATGGGGTTGATAAATGATTAGTGGAACACGTCGTGTTTGGATTGTACACGACGTGTTATAAGGAACTGTGTATCCATTCGTGTGACTAACGATATTAGTGGATGAAACTTTAGTTGTACACGACAAGTCCCATTCTTGAAATCCATGTAGAGTCAATTGTGTCTCCAACCGTGTGACCAAAGACATGGGTCGATGGGACCTACCCAATACATGTCGTGTCTAAGGTGAACACAACATGTAGGGTTTCACTAGTAAACGCCATGTGGTTTAGCCGTGTATAAGTACTTGGTCAGGAGAGAAAATTTAAGTACATGTCATGTCATAAAAAGAACACGCCGTGTGTCGGGGTGTTACATGACTAGGATTGGAAGAGGTACACGAAATGTTAAAAGCTTAAGAGAACATGCCATGTAGATCTTATACACGTCCTGTGACTATTTTTTGTAAAGCTTGAATGTTTTCCTTCACATGTTTCTTTCTTGTACTACTATGTTGTTGTCCTCGATAATCTTGAACTGAGGTGTGCACTTAACCTTGAAAATTCATGCCGCTAGTACATCCTCCAATTGTACACCAGGTATAGGGAGATGACTAGACACTAGAAAGGGTAGATCAGGGACTACCAGCAGATCCTCCTATCGTTCTTGTCTTGAAACCCACTTTTATATCGGATGTAGGTGCTGATACACAGTTTCGTGAAGGCTTTTTGAGGATGTTATAGACTTTTCATGGATCATTTCATCCTTACCTATCTATGGAAGATCCGATTTAGCTGTTCTAATAGTATCATCCTCCCAATTTTTCTAGGAATGGAGGACTACAATCTACAGAGTCATGGTTAGTGGCCATTCTCTCTATCTTTGACCATCTGGAGACACCTTCAAAGTGGAGGGTGAAGCTTTCTATGTGCATGCTACATGATTCCTCCAAGATATGGTGTGATGTTATATCAAAGGCGGTAAGTCATTGGGATATGGTTTGGGAAGTGTTTCAAAGGATCTTCTATGATTTCATCTATCCTGAGATGTTGAGGGACAATCTAGCCTGAGAGTTCATGCTTTTGGAGCGGGGCTCTCTTTCAGTGATGGATTACTATTCCCATTTTATAGAGCTTCAACGCTTCACACTTGTTCTAGGAGGTGAAGAGTTATCTTTGGCTAGGAAATTTTAAGGATGTTATCAAGTATGACATCTAGTCATAGGTTAATGTCTTTAGGTTGACTTCAGTGATAGCTATAGTGTGCCTGGTTATAATTACTGAGTGTAATCTGAGGGAGTTGGGAGCTGTGAGCTTGGGCGATTTAGCATCCAAGGTTAGCACTCCTTTAAAAAATAGAATGAAGCACCATAGGGATACTTCACATGATGTTTCTTTAAGTATCCAGGTGGTATGCTACCAGTGCAGGAAGAGTAGGAATATGAGACTACATTTCCCAAAGGACCCAGTCGAGTACCAATCTTGTAGAAAGATGGTCCATCTTTAGCATTTTTTCTAGGTGTTCTCACCAGTAGTGAGTGATAGGGGTTCTATTATGAATCCACATTCAGGAGCAGTACCACCAATTTCTGATCAGTCAGAAAACTGGAGTTCGTTAGTCCATTCAAACTGAGGAGGTGGTCAGGTTCGTGGTAGTCAAGCTATAGGTTCTCAACGACAGTAGGGTGGATCATCTCAGGGTAGTCATGCAGGGTCATAGGGTCACGGTACGGGTCAGACTTTTGTAGTGGAGCAGACCCAAAAAGATTAAGATCTTGGAACCTCTACAGTTATAGGTATGATTCTAGTTGACTCGGTTTTAGCTTATTCTCTTTTTGATATGGGGGCTTCCCATAGTTTCATATTGGTTTCCATTGTGGATAGAATTGGGCACTGTTTCTTTACTTCAGAAGATGTTATAATGCTAAACACTCTGTTGGGGATTAGGATGGCTATTGTACGTCAGTACAATGAGTGCCCTCTTGAGGTTTGAGGGTTTCACTTCTTATGGGACCTTTTTGTATTAGAGAATATTGGTTACAATTTCATTCTTTGAATGGACTGGTTGGTCTCCTTTCAGGACTTTGTTGACTAATATTGCCGCAGAGTGAGTTTCACATCACCATGGGTGGGTCTTTTCTACACAAGGGTGAATGGGATGTCTAGGAAAGTAGAGCTAGACCCAAGCATCATGGGTTAGAAGGAATTACATCTAAGATTACTAGTTTATATCTGGATGACTAGGGGACTTCACAAATGGACTTTCCTCCAGTGGTGGATCATTTCAAAGATATATTTCTAGATAACTTTTTAGGTTTAACTCCAGAGAGTGAGGTATATTTATCTATTGAGATTGTGCCAGGAGCAGAACTGGTGTCCATTACTCCTTATAATATGTATACACTAGAGTTACAAGATCTAAAGAAGCAATTAGAGGAGTTACAGAAAAATGGTTTCATCTAACCCAGTACCTTATTTTTGGGTTCACCTTTCCTTTTTTCAAAGAAGGTAGACAGTACCCTCAAAATTTGTGTGGATTATCAGAAGCTAAACCAGTTGACGATTAAGAACTAATATCCCTTCCCAAGGATTGATGATCTCTTTGATCAGCTTTGAAGATCTCAGGTGTTCTATTAGATTGAATTGATATTAGTTTATCATCAGTTGCATGTTAGACCGTCATATATACCTCTTATAGACTTTTGGATCAGTTATGGTCTATACAAGTATTTGGTTTTGTCGTTTGGTCTTACAAACACACCGGAAGTTTTTATGGCACTGATGAATTGAGTGTTCCATACTTACTTGAATTCTTTTATGGTGGTCTTTGTGGATGATATCTTGGTGTACTCTCACACTCAGAAAAACCATTCCACCCATCTTGATATCATTTTGAGTACACTGAGATAGCATCATTTATATGCTAAGATCTCAAAATGACACTTTTGGATGTACCATATTCACTTATTGGGTCATGTTATCTCAGATATAGGAGTATCAGTAGACCCAAAGAAATTGAGATCATTAGTTTCTTATGAGATTCTGAAGAATGTCTTTGAGGTTAAGATTTTTCTGGGGCTGGCTAGTTACTATGGGCACTTTATACAGGACTTTTCATGCTTAGCAACGCCATTGACAAGTCTGACTAAGAAAGGTGCAAATTAACTATGGAGAGATTCATGTGATTCGTCATTTTAGGAGATGAAAGGGAGATTTACTTTAGAACTGATATATATTTTTTTAGAAACGGGAAAGAGTTACACCATTTACTATGATGCATCGGGTATCGGGCTGGGATCAGTGCTTATACAGTTGGAAGGAGCCATTTCATATGGGTCTCAACAGTTGAGGCCAGATGAGAGGAATTGCCTGACGCACAATCTTGAGTTAGCTGTAGTTGTGCATGCTTTACATTGTTAGAGACATTATCTTTTGGGAGAGAATTTTTGTGGTGTTCACTGACCACAAAAGCCTTAAGTATATATTTAACCAATGATATCTGAATTTGATACAGAAAATGTGGGTTTATTACCTTCAGTCCTTTGACTTTGATCATGAATACACGCCTGGGAAAGGAATCATAGTTTCTAATATGTTGATAAGTACAACTCAGATATAGGAAGTTCAGGAGGCCAGCAGTGAGTGGAAGCTTATGGCTTTATTCTCTGAGATGCATTTGGAGGTTTAAGATAGATAGGGGGAAACATTTATTTCTTCTATAATTGTTACCTCTACTCTTCCGGGTCGAGTTCAAATGAGGCAGCTATCAGATTTTGAAGGCCTATTACTACGGGAGAGTGTATTAGGAGAGGACCCTACTCCTGGGTGGACTATAGGGGGTGATGACATATTGCATTTTCATGGACGTTTATGGGTGTCAGTAGACATACGTGAGGAGTTGATGTGAGATTTTCATTCTTCAATTTGGGCAGTTCATCCTAATGTCACCAAGATGTATTGAGACTTTCACCGTTAGTATAGTTGTCCAGGTATGATGAGGGATGTTTCTGGTTTTTTTGTGATATGTTCCACCTTTCAGCAAGTGAAGGCATAGAATTAGTGACTATCAAGACTTTTACAGTAGTTACCCTTCCCCAAGTTGAATTGGAATGATGTCGTTATGTATTTAGTGATGGGTTTACCGAGGTCGCCTCGAGGGAATGATGTGGTTTAGGTTGTTGTTGATAGACTCAGGAAGGTTTCACATTTTTTGTCGATCAAGGAAACCTTCAGTGTTGATGAGTTGGGAAGGTTTTACATCAGATATATTGTACGTTTTCATGGGTTTCAACACTCTATAATTTCAAATAGGGATACCTAGTTTACTTCTCATGTCTGGAAGGGACTACATAGGTTTTTGGGTACACAGGTACTTCTGAGTACAGATTATCATCTCCAGACAAACAGCTAGTCTGAAAGCATGATTTAGGTTTTGGTGGACATGCTTCGAGCATGCGTCTTGGATTTAGGGGGCTCTTGGGAGAGACACATACCCTTAGTGGAGTTTTTATACAAAAATAGTTTTTAGGAAATGATTCAGATGGAACCTTATGAGGCTTTGTATAGTAGGCCATGTTGATCGCCCCTATACTGGATCGAGGTAGGATAGGTAGCTTTTTTGGGACCTCGTCTTGTCTAAGAGACCACTGAGTAGGTGGAGTTGATTCATAAAAGGATGGATACTATACAGTCTCGGTAGAAATCTTATGTCGATCGACAGAGTTGACCTCTAGAGTTTGAGGTCGGAGATCAGGTTTTCTTACATGTCACACCGAGGTTGGGACACAAGTGGATTAAGAGGCAGGGAAATCTTTCACTGAGATACTTCAGGTTATTTGAGTTTTTGGAGAGAGTCAGTCCGGTTTCCTATCAGTTGAAGATACCTCAGATGTATCATTTTATTCATGATGTATTATATGTTTCTCAATTACAGCGTAACTTTTCGGACCCGTATTACATTTTTCAACCTAAGAAGTTTGAGTTAGAGGTGGATGAATCCTTCGAGAAGTACCCTGTTTAGATTTTTGGATAGTAGCGTGAAGGTTCTATGTGGATAGTATATTCATCTGGGTCGAGTGTTATGGAAGAACTGAAGAGTCTATGACAAGGCTTGGGAGAGGGAGGTCGACGTACGATCACAGTGGCCAGATTCGTTTAAAGTATCTTCTTCCCCACCCTTAGAAGGGAAATTCTAGGATGAATTTATTTATGTGGGGAATTTTGTAAGAACTCATATCTTCATTTCAAGTATGGATTTTTAATTTGGGTTGTTTTTTAGGAAAAAAGGTGAATTTGGATATTTTCTATATACACGCCATGTTCTCTTGAGTACACTCCGTGTACCTGGTTGCCGCATGTAGCTGTGTACTGGATGTGTAACAACCAAGTACATGGCTATGTAGGTGACATGGAAAACTGCCTAAAGTAGGGGACAATTGAGGCTAGTACATGGCTTGTACATTAATTTAAAACCCTATTTACTTTTATTTTTATTTGATTAATCTTAGTGGGGTTGTTTTTTATCTCTAGAATAAACTTATTCTTCCCATGTTTCGTATAGGAGAGCAACGTGTGGCCGAATAACTTTGAGCTTCTCTCATTCTTCCATCCAAACTTTGATTGATACGCTACGGGGTGCATTGGATTCCCACTAGCGAGTTCTCTCTTTCCCTAGATCATATCTTCCTAATTTCTCTTATCTCTTGAGTTATCAAGGGTTGATCATTTTTACCCTTTTTATAGATCTATGTCGTTCTATGCCGATTCAAGGGATGAAGTTTTAGAGTGTTCATAATAAAACATCAAGGTAGGTGGTTTGTGCCTTTCTTTGGTTTCCTTTGGATTATATATGCTAAAAGTGCTAAATACCCATGTTTAGAGTATTGCATGGTTTGGAATTCAACCCTGTTAAATACTTTTTATGCTTTTTTTTATTGAGGAAGGGTTATTTCTTAGGCATAATGTTTAATACTTTAATTATGGATGTGTTTCCCATGTTTGATTGATTATGGCTATTTGGTCTACAATTTCCTGTTAGGCTTGCTTGTTTTCCATGCCTCATGTTGTAAGGATGGATTTGATGTTTATTTGAGATGCATGTGATTCTCATTGTGAAAGTATGACCAAGGGAAATTCACTATGAGAGCTTCCCATGGTAGGGTAATTTATGTATAATTTTTGTTATATTGACCTAGAGGTATTGACAATGAGAGATGATGGGTGGTCATAGACCAGAGGGGTTAGACTGTGAGAGCTACCCAGATGGTTTTTATTAAATAAATGTTAGACCAAATGGAATTAACTATGAGAGCTTCTATGGGTTCATTATATTTTTTTGATTCTATGCAGACCAAGTGGCTATTGACTGTGAGATCTACCCAAGAGGTCGTTTTCAAATGATTAGTGCTATGTGGGACCAAAGGGGTTAGACTTTGTGAGATTTCCCATGGGTAGTTATTTATTAAATTGATGATATTTTAAACTAGAGGGGTTACACTATGAGAACTTTTCCAAATGATTACTTTTTAATGTTTCTGACAAGTCATCCAAGACAAAGAAAAAGCTTGGACATGTTCTTACTTGATTGTTAGGATGGTCTTTTGAGATGTCTGTTTTTATTATTATACATGGGGATACAGATCTTAGGCTAGATCCCAAGGTTACATTATTCAATGGTTTGCATAATTAATAAATGTAAATGAATGTAATTGAAAATGGTAGGATTGTTTACTTTTGAGTACTTCCAAGTTTATTGCTTCATTTATTCTTATTACCTGCTTTATATATTCACTGATAGTTAGGAACAAATATTTTGGTGGTTGCCTACTGATATTTTTCTCACATCCTATTTTGTTCATGCTTTTGAATGAAAATAGATCATATGTTAATAGTTATAGATAATGGAAAGTTCCCTTCTTCATCAGGTAATTGATTGTTATTGGAGCTGGAGATCATGGGACCAAGTTGAGGCTTACGATGCTGTTGAAGTTTACTATTTTATGTACTTAGATTTCAGTATTGTATTTCCATCATTATGACTTGTTTGGATGCTTTCCTAGATATATTTTACATTCATCGTTTATTTATATATGCTGCAGTTGTTTATACTATCATTCTTCCATTGTTTACTTCTATTTTATGGTATTACTGCTTCTGCTACTATTTACTATTTGTTTCTGCTATATTACTCTACCTATGAGGGAATAGTTTCCTTACTATCACACTCAAGGCCCTCTCAACTAGTTGGAAGCCTCTGGCATTTAGGTAAATGAACTTGAGTCCATGTGACCAATTGGGAACAAGGAACCTGTGGGCAGCACTCGGATCTGGGATGTTACATCATATTCATCAATTATATCTTGATCTACATAAAGTCAGAGAAGGTGAATGTTGAGCATCTCAGAACTTTCATTCATGTTCTACAATGCCCCTAGATTTATTGAATTTTTTTCAAGTGTAAGTTCAGGATGTGATATGTTCACTTCCTTGGGAATTTGGTGTCTCATTAGGGTGTGGCAGTTGACCCATTGAAGTTTGAAGTAGTTTTTTCTGGGGTAGTATACAATAATGTGTTAGAGATTCATAGTTTTCTTTGTCTTGTAAGATATTATCTGAGGTTTGTTCCTGATTTCTCTTAATTTGTATCCCCATTGATAGATTTGACTAGGATTAACCAATATTTTGTGTAGACTAATCACTATCAGGTAGTTTTAGGTTACCTAAATGGGAAGGTGGTTAGTGCTCAAGTGCTTTAGTTATCAGGGTGATGTTTGAGGTGTTTTTTGATGCTTCTCATCTGGTCTTGGAATGCATGCTAATTCTGTAGTGGGATTTGATCTCTTATGGTTATAGGTAGTTATGTCCCCATTAGTGTAACTATGCATCCCATGATCTAGATATTTCATCGGTTGTGTTTGAAATGAAGTTTTTTGGCATTGCCTCATTAGGGAGTGCTTTGTGGTCTTCATGGATCACAAGAGAATGAGTTATATATTTTATCAGCATGATATGAACTTGTGGAAGTGGAGGTGGATGGATTTTTTTGGGGATAATTATTTTAATATCTCTTACACCTTAGGAAATGTAAATTATGTTGCTAATTCTTTGAGTAGAAAATTGTGGAAGGGTGTTGTTCGGGAGTCTGGGGATGCTTGGAGAGAAATGGAGGAGTTGGAAGCATTTCACATAGATGCAAAGGTGGATGGTGGTAGATGATATTTTTTTAGATGATGGTGTAATATTCTCTTATGTAGCAGGTGGAGGAGTCTTATTGGGGAGAATTGGAGGTAGAGGTGATGTGTGATCATGTTTTCCCAAGTGATTCTCCAGAGGGATGGTCATAGGATGGTCAAAACCGGATGTTATTTCATAGAAGGTTTGTTGTTATAGTATCAATTATCAAGGGAGTTATTTGTTATTTCCATATCTCAGCTTTGGTGGTACACCTAGAAATTTCTAATATGTATCATGGCTTGAGGATGCATTTTTTGTGGCCTGATATGAAGCACGCATTGGTGGATTTTGTGGCAATTTTTTTTCAACTGGTAAAGGAGTATCATCGTGTTCCTGGTGGTTTGTTTCAGCCCTTGGCTTCCCCCGAGTAGAAATGGGAGGACATGTCAATGTATTTATTCACAGGGTTACCAAGATCTCAATGATGTTGTGATTCTATCTTGGATATAATGGATCAATTGAAAAAATTGGCCCACTTCTTAGCGATCAAGAGTTGTGTGCAGTAGATGCATGGCTAAGATGCATGTGGATGAGGTGGTGTAGTTTTGTGGGTTCCCAAGGTCCATTGTCTCAGATTAGGATACACAGTTTACCTCATGATTTTGGATGGGATTTCTACATGGTTTTGGAACTCAGTTACGCCTCAACACTCTTTTCCACCCACATAAATATGGGAATATGGAATGGACTATCTAGACATTGGAGGATATGTTGCAGGAGTGTATTTTGGACTTTAGTGGATCTTGGGTATGACATTGACATTTGGTAGAGTTTTATTATAATAATATTTATCACTATTACATTGGAATGTCTCTATTTGAGGCTTGGTATGGGAGACCATGTTGTTCTCCATTATGCTGGACAGAGGTTGGGGAGATAGCTGTTTTTGGTTTTGATGTGGTGCAGAACACAACTGAGAAAGTTCATCTTGTACGTGAGAGGATGAAAGTAGTGTAGGACCGGCATAATTATTATTTCGATCGTAGGATGATTCCCCCATAGTTCATGGTTGGAGACCATGTGTTCTTTAAGGTTTCCCTCAACATGGTCAGTAGAGGTTTAAAAGTGGTATTAAGCTTTCTACCATGTTTGTTGGGCCCTTTGAGGTGTTGGGGTGAGTTGGTGAAGTGGCATACTTATTGGAATTTCCACCATGGTTGGAGAGGATATATGATGTCTACTATATCTCCCAAATTTTTCAGTATCCTCATGATGACTCTCATTTCCTTTACAGGAGAGAGTTGGATATCGAGGATAATGCGATGTTTGTGGAGAATCCAGTAAAGATCCAAGATCACCAAGAGAATGCATTGCATTGATGAACCATTTCTTTTTTTTTGTGGATACATGGTATACTGGAGGAGAGTACTTGGGATCGAGATATGTAGACGTGTTCCTAGTACCTAGAGTTTTTTTGTGTTTTTTTGGAACTATTTTTCTTTTTGATGTGATTTTTGGATCCTTTTATTTTATAAGATGGGAAATATTCCTTGGTTTGTGACATATTTGGTGTGATGTGTGATAAATTTATGACATTTGAAAAGGGGAGGACCGGATTCCGAATCGATACACAAAAACTCTGATGCAATTAAACTCATGCAGGAAAGTCAATTCCACCCAGAGTGGATAATATCTTGACATGGAAGACGGAATTCTCCTATTCATGTGTTTAGGACGATGTCATATGTTGGTTATAACAGTTATTGTTTTGGTCTACATGGAGGTTGATAAAGTTTTGGTTTTGTTAATTTGGTTGTACAGTGTGATTTTTGGTCATTTGGTTTGGTGTTTTTGGTTGTTGGTAGCATTTTAGGTGTGATTTGACTCTTGAGAGGTATCTCGTAGGGTAGTTTTTCAAACCCCCTCTTTCTTCTGGGATTGGTTTTGGATTCTAGATGAAGATAATCATTTGATAAGTATCCATTTTAATGGAATGTTTCATATTGATTTGTTAATTTGATGGTTTTGGTGGTTGGATGTGTTTGGGAAAGGTTTTAGGTGTTCTTGGTGGATTTTGGAGGTGTAGCAGAGTTACTGTAAGAAATACACATCATGTAAGTGTATTACATGATATGAAAGTCGGTTTCACAGATTTTCTAGGGGAATTTAATGACATGTAAGTATTTGGTATTAAATTATAGAAAAACAATATTAATGTATTGATACATTAAATCTCTTTTTTAGAATACTTAAAACATTACAAAAATGGGTGCCCAAAGATCGTATTAGTTTAGTGCCTTTAAAAGCATGGAACATAATCTTTTAACTCAGTAAAGTATCTTCAATTTCTTCCAAAAATATCTTCCCCGTCAGTAATTCAACTTAAAAACCTTTCTTCATAACCTGAGGAAAGGATATATAATAAGGGGTGAGATCAAATTCTTAGTAAGGGTAAATAAATGAAATGTGCATATATATCATGACCATAAGGGTATAATAATGTGATCATGATCATTAGAAGATCATACATTTCATATCAAAGATCATAAACATGAATCATGGAATAATGATTTGCAGTTCATAAGGCATGAATCATAAATAAATCAAGAGCATAAGCCATAAAATCATATCATAGGAAAAATAAATGGAATTGTGGAATACACATCAATATATAACTTAGTGAACATGTATAAGTAGGAACATGTTCATGCATTAAGTTAATTACATGAAATTAGGACCTCTCATAGATTTGTGTACATGAAACCAGGTCCATGAATAATTTTTTGAACATTCAATCAGGTTCATACATAAAATTGTGAAAATGTAATCAGGTTCACGCATAAACATATGGACAAAAAAACTGGTTCATGCATAACATTGTCAACATTTAATCAAGTTCATTCATAACATTATGAATGAAAAATAGGGTTCACTCATAACATTGTGAACATATAAATAGGATCACACATAAACTTATAGACATGCAACCAGGTCCATGCATAACATTCTGAACATGTAATCAGGTTCACGCATGACATTTATATTTATTAGTCATTTATCGCTACCCAATGCATTGGAGGTAGATATAGGTCTTACCCATAACATAATGAAATCATACATGTGTGTTCCACATAACATTCATCATATCATGACAAATGAAAAAGAGATAGGTTCTATAGACATCAAATCATAACCCGTGAAATGAAATCGAAATCATTAAATTTTCATTACATCATAACCTATAGAAAATATATAGGTTTTACAATAATTTCATCAAATAATAACCCATGAAATGAAGCGGATTTTAAAATCATATAACTTGTGCACGAGAAACGGGTGTCGTAATCAATATTCCAACAAAACATAAACCATTCAAGAAAGAATATAAATGGAACCTTTTAGATCATTTCCTATAAGAGATTGAGTAACATCAATATATGTCATATTATATGGAAAATAACTTGTAAATATATTTTCAAAAAAATATTTAGGAAAATTTCCTTTCTTCTTTGGAAAATTATTTTTAAACATAAAACCTTTTGAAAATCATTTTCTTGAAAATAAACATGAAAGCGTATAAAAAAAGCATGAAAACATTTTTGAAAACTAATTTACTTTAAAAATTTACAAAACAATATTTAAAACATTTTCCAAACCATTTTTCTAGAAAACATATAAAATAAGCTTCAAAATATTCTAGAAAAATTTTACTTTGAAAACTTATAAGTAAAGTCTGAAAATGTTTTGAAAACCATTTCTTTGAAAATAACTTTGAAAATTTATATAGAAATATTTTAAAACCATAAAATATTTTTAAAATCCTTTTAACTTGGAATTTTTATTCAATTATCATTTGAAAAAAAAATGAAAACATTTTTTAAAATATGGTTTTTGAACTAAAATAGATTTCCAGCCGAAGATATAAATACGGTAAGATTTTTCTTAAAATTTTTTTATTAATTATCATAAGTAAAAAAATTTGAAAATTGCAATAATACATAGATATATCATTTAATAAATATATAATAAGGAAAATCGTGATTTTTCTTGGGATATGGATCATCATATTTCATCAATGGAAGCATAATCTTATATAATCTCGAAAAGAGATGATATTTTTTTCAATAAACTCTTACCATGTGGTAACTTTGAACTATACTCCCCATGTAATAAAATGACATTAAATAAAGCGTAAAATATCTTGAAAATAATTATATTAATGATATAACATTTCAAATTTAGCATATACACCTTATATAAAATTATAGGTGCATAACATGGAATTTGTCTCAAAGAAGGGAAATTGAGACCAAATTTCATTACCAATTTGGTAACATTCAAAATATAGACCCCATGAAATAAATATCATAAAATGGATATGTAAATACCCATAAATGTAAGTATAAGATTCATATAATACATTCATTGGAATTATATACACCAAACAAATAGAAGAGTGGTAAACATGGAATGTATCTCACAAATATAAAAAGTGAGATAAAATTCCATTACCTTCTATCTTCACTCTCATATTACTTGTAAAAACCTTCTATATAATAAATATAAGGTTATTATAAATATATCATAGAACCATTTTCTTATATATAATACCATATATGGTTTTATTAAGACCTAATATTACCCTCTTGTTTACAATCCTATGTTAAGGTTTCACTTTAGGTAATATTCTCTTTGTTCTTCAGATGTGTCTTAATTTTTTATATCTTTGGTCCTTATACTTATATAATTATTCAAATAATTTAAACCATGATATAAATATCATGTATATAAATTATATGTTTATTATTTTAATCTATATAATATATAAGTATGAAATAGAATACATTGTTCATGGAGATGTTAAGTCGTATGTATGCATTAATGTTGTTTCCGTTTTAATTGTTGTGTTAAAAGAAAGAAATATATTACATATAATTATATATATATATAATTATTAAATTATAATTATTATATCACATATATGATATAAATTCACTAAACCCGTCTTTAATACATTCCATGTAGTGTGTGAACGAATCACATCACTTTGAGGGGGCGGTAGTTCACACTTCCTCAAACGAAATTATCATATTTACACCAAATGGAACGTAAAATGGTATGATTTTTAAATATAATAAATAATATTAAATACATAATAAATATAATATATTACATATATAAATATATTTTTCATCATAATTTCAACTATAAGAGGCGGTAAAAGAAAATTCAGCAATCATCATTTAGTGAGGTGGTAGTTCATCGTACACATAAACAGTATGTTCGTTAAACATTAGATAGATGTGTGTGTAAATATAGGTAAAAACCTTTGAATAAAAACATCCTAGTATATTGAAAATACTGGTTTTTTATACAATCATGGAATAAATAGAGTAGAGGGGTGGATAAATAAAATAAAATTATGGAGCTTGAGAGAATGTGTTACCTCTTAACTGGGTAGCTTCTTTTGGATTGGGCCAAAAATCTTCCTTCGATTAATTTTTTCCAAAGTGAATAATTATAGAATAAAGGGGTGGATTTTGGTATGTTTATTGGGAAAATATTTTCTGAAACTAAGTGGTTTGAGAGGTGTAAATAATAGTGAGAGGTGGTGGCCTTTTATAGGGAAAGGAATGGACACACATGGAATTTTTGAAAACAAGTTATGTATACCCTTGTTTTTACATAAAAAGTCATGAAACCCCAAAAACACTCAATAATTAAGATTTAATGGCCGAATAATTTCCATAAAATGGGTTTTGTACAAGTTTTTAGGTCATTTTGGGTCTTAAATTTAAGGTTTAGTACTTTGTTAACCTAATTTTTCTCTTAATCGTTGTAATTAATTTTAATCACTTTCCCTAATATTTTTTGTAAAACACTAATTTGAAATTATTATAAATTGTTAATTATTCTGATTCCAAATATGGAATCCATTTTCCAAACTCTAATCACATAGGTGGAAGAAATTAATTTAAATTGAATCCCATAGTCGGGTCAATAATGCGAGTTTCTAAAGTAAAAACATTCAAAAACTTTCAATGATTTTATATTCAATTTGAAATTGAAATTGATTATAATGAAAAAAATTGGATTTATTAATAAAAATATGTTCTAATTAAAATTTTAAACCAATTTTAAATATAATTTAACCTTATCAATAAATTAAATGAAAAAGAATTTTTAAATTAAAATTTAGTATTTTTACTATTCATTAAAAAATGAAACCTTACAAAAAAATACCAAAATTTATCATAAAATAATATTTATGTTTCACATTAAAATATAAAGTTTATTTTAAAAAATTAAATCTATAAAAATTCAAAAAATTGGATTTAAAATGGTTTCTCTGCTAAAAGGCAGTAAAACTTCCTTTATAAAAATATAGGTTTTAAGTATAAAATTGGGTTTTTTTCTTATCTTATGTCTATCAAAACTATTGGATGAATATCAAAAATATTTGATTGAAACTATATATTTCATTAATATCACACACTAGTTGTAATTAATTTATTTTATTAAGGAAAAAAATCTTTGGGATCGCAAAAATAAAAATATATCATTTATATTCAATTGGTTCTTAAATTTTCATTTCCAATTAATTTGTAACCTATGAATTCATATTATATTTGTGTAAACTATATATTTTTTCATAATTTAGTTATTACTACTAATTTAACATCTAAGTTATATTAAATAATATATTTTTATTCTATAAAACTTGATCTTGCATGTTACACAAGCCATCAAGCAAAGTCATTATTGCATGTAATGAAAGCTAACCTCATTGTGTCATATAGAGAAATATAAGATTTATATTGCATTTAGTGCACTATTAACTTGGTTTTTCATATAAATAAATCCAAACATAGTGATTTAATATAAAAACTATCTTTAGAGTTGTGTGAAATGAAAAATATCAATAATATTAAATTAATTCACAAAAAATATTTCACAAAATCTCAGGGTGTCACATTATACCCCCTTAAAATTAATTTAATACTCAAAATCAATTGGTTTATCAAATGTTTAATACATGAAAGTTCATTTTATAGAAACAAACATATTAAAAATGAACACTAAATCTTACTTTAAAAAACAAATTTAGAAACATAATATATACCCAAAGTATCACATAACTAGGTCTCTGCATAGGAGAACATCGGTGGGATGTGAAAACATAAACGTTGAGGAAAATCATAAATATTAATAGAGATTTATTTAGTTCATGAATCACAAACAAGTTAATGATCAATGAAAAGTTTAGAGCCTAAAATTAATAAATCTATGATGATTTAAAAGTCCATCGGTTCAAAAAAATTAAGTTATTTAGACGAACTTTTATTTCTAAATGATTTTATTAAAGATGAATAATTTTCATGAAAATATATAAATGCATGATTTTAGGATAACATTACCCTTTATTGTTCCTTGATCCATTTCACCTCTTTCTCAAAATAGGAAGGTGAATTTTTCATTTATAAATTACTAACATATCATGAGATCTGTGATATTACATACCATTTATCATCATCACAATGTGGTTAGATCAGGTTATAAAATATGAATAAATCCTCATATGGTTAAATGATACTTTATTCTTGCAAACGACATCTGAATTTTAACTTAAACAACCCATAAATGGTTAACTTTATAACCCTTATGAATGATCAAAATCCAAAACTTTAGAAATAATGACACTAAATCATCTTAATTTTGATTCCCCATATATCACAAGGTAGATCTAAGTTGTCACATTCCAAACATATGAATAACCTCATCGTATATTCTCTTGAAACATGGTAATAACCTGAATTACCATAAATAATTTTGGAAAACATGCATGCTTCCTTATTATAAAGGTTATTGGATATATTCACTAAATCCAAGAAGTTGTAAAATTAATCCATGATAACATATACAATTTTGTCAACAAATAAATAATCAGATCCAGGGTAATCAGTGTTATACAATTTACTTTATCCAAATCAATCTTCTCTTTATCCAAGAGAAACACAATTTTCTCAATATCTTGGTCACATTAAGGGTTATCTTACCTTAATCAAAATATCACATTTCTAAGTCTTAATTAACCATTAAACATATCATTTTCAATCCTTAATGAAAAATTAAACTGAAAATACTTATATATTTCATGATTCATATAACATAATCTTTGAATTCCAAAACATAAGTACTTCATTCATACAACTTTATTATTAAATCATTAATCATGATTCATCAAATTATTCCATAATACCTATTTCCTATAATTTGAAATATGAATCATGTAATAAGGTTACTCAAACTTAATCTAATCATTCTTCTTATGATTAATGTAAAAAAATACTTGAATAACATTATATACATTTCATAGGTCATTTGCGGTGTCTTTATCTTCAGTAGTATAAACAATACTCATACCACCTTTTTGATTAACTTTATGAGATTTCCACTTGGAAAATCAATTTTCATAATTTCCATGCATTCCACATCTAAAACATTCAATGTTAACCATTTCCCTTCTAGTTCTCTCTATTGACTAAAATTGGAAATTAAGGGGTAAGAAACACATATCATATAAGAAAACCACATAATCATGAAAAATTACTTATAGTATGTCAAAATAATGACACATTTATTAATCTATAACCCCTTAGGTTTATCATAGGTTCTATTTAAATCCTTCATGACAATTTGTGAAGAGTTTGTGGATTCCAAAATCATATCCCAAGGGAGTGTCAAACCAGGTGTGCAGTAAGTCCCATTGTCGTATAACAGATTACCCTACGTTAGGACTAGAACATCTTTTCAGTGTTACCCCTAGGTACATCTGTGCTAGAGGAAAATCCACTTGTAGTATATGGATAGGGATGTATTTTTAGGAAACCACTCACTCTACCCTTTACCAAAATTCTAGTAATTTTTCCTATACTTTTTATTATACTTAGACTTATCCCTAGACATGTACTTAGGGTTCTCACTAAGGTTTTCTCATCCTAGATTCCAATGTTTAACTAATACTTTTCCCTAATACCAACTATAGAGACCTAGTATTAACGTATAGATACATTACATCACTTTTTCAAAATACTTAAAACATCACAAAAATAGATTCCCAAATACCATATTATTTTAGTGCCTTTGGAAACATGAAAAACAATATTCTAAATCAGTGAAATATCTTCAATTTCTTCAACAATGATCTTCCCCATTAGTAATTATACTTTAAAACCATTCTTTAAAACCTGGGGAAAGGAGACATCAAAAAAGGGTGATCTTAAATTCTTAGTAAGAGAAAATAAATGAAATGTGTATACATTTCATGAACAAAAGGGTATAATAATGTGATGATGATCATTATAAGATCATACCCTTCATATCAAAGATCATAAACATGAATCATGGAATAATTATTTTCAGTTCATAAGACTTTGATCATAAGGGAATCAAGAGCATAATCCATAAAAGTGTATCATAGTAAAAAGACATGGAATTGTGGAATACACATCAACGTATAACTTATTGAACATGTATAAGTGGAAAAAAGTTAAAAAATTAAGGTAATGACATGAAATTAGGCCCTCTCATAGATTTATAGACATGAAACTAGGTCCATGCATAATGTTTGAACATGCAATTAGGTTCACACATAACATTGTGAACATGTAATCATGTTCACAGTTAAACTTATGGACATGAAACCAGTTCCATGTATAAAATTGTGAACACATAATCATGTTCACACATAACATTATGAATACATAATAAGGTTCACTCATAACATTATGAACATGTAATCAGGTTCACGCATAAACTTATAGACATGCAATCAGGTCCAATCATAACATTTTGAACCTATAATTGGGTTCTCACAAAACATTTATACTCATGAGGCATCCATAATTACACAATTAATAGGAGGGGGTATAGTTATCACCCGTCACATAATGAAATCACACATGCATATTCCACAAAATATTCATCTTATCATGACCCATGAAAAGATATGGGTTCTATAAACATCAAATCATAACCCATGAAATGAAATCGACAGCATTAAAATTTCATCACATCATAACCTATGAAAAAGATATAGGATTCAAAATCATTTTTTCAAAGAATAACCCATTAAAATAAGTGGGTTTTATAATCATATAACTCATGGAAGAGATACAGGTTTCTTAATCATTATTTCAATGAAACATAAACCATTCAAGAAATAATATGAATGGATACTTTAGATCATTTCCAATAAGAGATTTAGTAACATCAAAAGATGTTGTATTAGATAGAAAATAACATGGAAATATATTTTGAAAATATTTCATTAGTAAAATATCCAATCTTATTTGGAAAATTATTTTTAAATATAAAATATTTTGAAACCCATTTTCTTGAAAATAAACTTGAAAACTTATAAAGAAAGCTTGAAAACAATTTAAAACCCAATTTCCTTGAAAATATTCAAAATAATCTTGAAAAAAAATTGAAAACCTTTTTCCTTGAAAATATATAAAATAAGATTAAAAATATTCTAAAAACCTTTTTCCTTGAAAACACTCTGAAAATTTATAATTAAATCATGAAAACATTTTGATAACCATTTATTTGAAAATAACGTTGAAAACTTATAAATAAAGCATTTAAATACCTAAAACATTTTTCAAATCATTTTTACTTGAAAATTATCTTCAATAATCATTTAAAAACATTTTTAAAAACAATTTTAACAATATGGTTTTTGAACTAAAATAGATTTCTGATCGAAGTGAAAAATACAATTACATTTTTCTTAAAAATATTTTATTAATTATGTTAAGTAAAAAACAGTATGAATGGTAATAATAAATGGAGGTATCTTGAATAAATAGATTATATGTAAACTCATTATTTTTCTAGAGATATGGATCATAATATTTCATCAACATAAGCATAATCATAGATAATCTCGAAAAGAGATGATTTTTTCAATAAACTCTTACCTATTGGTAACTTTAAACTATAATACCCACATAATAAAATGAAATTAAATAGAGATTATAATTTCATGAAAATAAGTATATTCATGATATAACATGTCAATTATGGTATATACACTTCATATAAAATTATAGGTGCATAACATGTCATGTGTCTCAAACAAGGGAAATTCAGACCAAATTGCTTTATCAATTTAGTAAGTTTTGAAATTTAGACACCATGAAATAAATACAATTAATTATATATGTAAATAACCATAAATTTAATTATAAGAGTCATATAATACACTCTTTTTCATTATATACACTATGTAAAAGAGAATAGTTATGAACTTGGCATGTATCTTAAAAATATAAAAAGTGAGATGAAATTCCCTTATCTTGTGTCTTAACTCTCATCGTACTCATAAAAACATCCTATATATTAAATATAATTTTATTTTAAATGTATAATAGAACCATATTATTATATCTAATACCATATATGGTTTGATTAAGACCTTATATTACCCACTTGTTAACAATCCTATGTTATGTTTTCACTTCGGGTAATATTCTCTTTGTTCTTTGGATGTGTATTAATTTGTTATTTATTTGGTCCTCATACTTATATCATGATTTCCATAATTTAAACCATGATATAAATATCATTTATATACATTATATTTGTTTTATAATAATCTATATAATATATAAGTATGAAATGGAATACACCATTCATGGAGTTGGTAAGTCGTATGTACGCATGAATGTTATTTCTGTTTTTATTATCGTATTGAATAAAAGAAATAAAATGAAATATAAGTATTTATATATATATATTATATTATAATTATTATATCATATATATCATATAATTTCACCAAACCCATCCTTAATACATTCCATTTAGTGTGTGAACGAATCATGTCGCATTGAGGGGGTGGTAGTGCACACTTCCTCAAACAAAATAATCATATTTACACCAAATGGAAAGTAAAAAAATGTATTTGTTGTAAAAGGAATAAATATTCTTAAATAAATAATAAATATAATATATGAAATATATAAACATAGTGTCCATCATAATTTTAACCATGATAGGTGGTAAAGAAAAATGAATAAGCATTGTTTAGTGAGGCGGTAGTTCGTCGTATATATAAAAAGTATATTTGTTACCCATTATATGGGTGTGTGTGTGTGTGTAAGTGTAGGTAGAACCCTTAGCATAAAAAATCCTAGTATATTTAAGATACTAGTTTTTTATAAAATCATGAAATAAATATATTTGAGGTGGTGGAGAAATAAAATAAAAGAAATGATCCTAAGAGAATACATTACCTCTTAATCGGGTAATTTTTTTCGTTTATGACAAAAGGCTTCTTTGGATTGATTTATTCCAAAGGGGGGGCTTCTATGAAGAATTTAAGGATGTTTTTAAGTGGATTGGGTAGATATTTTTTGAACCTAAGTGGTTTGAGAGGTGTGAAGAATAGGGATAGGTGGTGGCCTTTTATAGGAAAGGAAATGGACACACTTGGAATTTTTGAAAACAAGTTCGGTGTACCCACGTTTTTACCTAACAAAATTCTTAAAAACAAAAAAAATAATGGAAGTTTTATGTCATAATAATTTCCATAAAATGTTGTTGGAAAATTTTCTATTTTGTTTTGGGTGTTAAATTTATGGTTTAGTACTTTGTTAACCTAATGTTTCTCATAATCATTGTAATTAATTTTAATCATCTTTACTAATATTTTTGGTAAAAAACTATGTTGACCTTATTATATAGTATGAATTATACTGATTCCAAATATTTAATCCATTTTTATAAATTCAAATCACATAAGTGGCATAAATTAATATAAATTTGATCCTGCAATTGGGTTAACAATGTGGGTTTTTAAATTAAAAACCTTCAAAAGTTTTCTATGTTTTTATATTCAATTTAAAATTGAAATTGATTAAAATAAACCAAATTGGGTTAATTGATAAAAATATGATCTAATTAAACTTTAAAATAAATTTTAAATATAATTTAAACATATAAATAAATTAGCTGAAAAAGTAGTTTTGAATTAAAATTCAGTATTTTTCAATATTCATTAAAAAATGAAACCTTATAGAAAAATAAGAAAATTTTATCATAACATAATTTTTGAGTTTCAATTTCAAAGAAGAATTTTTTTTATTACACATTAAATCTATAAAATTTCCAAAATTTTGATTTAAAATGGGTTCCAAGTTAAAAGGTGATAAAACTTACGTTAGAAAAATACGGTTTTTTAAGCATAAAATTGGGTTTGTTCTCATCTTATATTTATCAAATCTGTTGAATGAATATAAAAATTATTGAAAATATATATTACATTAAAATCACTCACTAATTTTAATTAATTTGATTTATTAATACAAAAAAACTTTGGGGTCATAAAAATAAAAATATGTCCTTTATATGCGATAGGTTATTATATTTTCATTTACAATTAATTGGTAACTTATGAATTCATATTATATTTCTTTAAAATATATATTTTTTATAAGTTATTTTTTACTACTAATTTAATGTCCAGGTTATATTAAATAGTATATTGTTATTCAGTAAAACTCAGTCTTGTGTGTTACACTAACCATCGAGGAAAGTCATTGTTGCGTGTAATGCAAGCTAACCTCGGTGTGTCATGTAGATAAAGCTAAGATTTATGTTTATTTTAGTGTACTATTATATTTTTTTCATATATCTTAAGAAAAACATATTTATTTTAAAAAAATAAACTATTTTTATTTTTGTGCGAAATGAAAAATATCAAAAATATTAAATTAATTTGAAAAAATATATTTCCCAAAATCTCGGAGTGTTACATTTTACCCCCTTAAAATGAATTTCACCCTCAAAAATCATCTGGATTATAAAATGTTTAATACTTGAAAGTTCATTTTATATAAAACCACTTCATAAAAATTATAAAAAACCTACTCTTTATTACACACTTAAACATTATTTATTACATAAACTCTTCACTTGATACAACATGGAAGATCAAGAGTTCTAGTGTATTTGGAGCTTAGTAACATTACATAATGACTTAAAACATGAAACACAACATCTTTATTGAAAACTTCCTTTACATTACCACTATATTCCCTTGTACTTAGCATTACATGGGATAACCTGAGGACATGAATAAGAAAAGGGTGAGCTATAAATCCCAGTAAGGGATTAAACAAGGAATAACATGAATAATACAATACATTTTAGGAAATATTAAAATCAATGGAGCATAAAATAAACATGAACATAAAGTCATGATAAAGCATGATTATCACAACAGGGAAATGTGGCAACAACACTTAACATGGTATTAGAAAAAGCCAAGTCTCATTGCACAAGGATCATTAGTAAATACTAATTGAAAATGAATTAACATGATTAAACCCTCATTCCAATTTATTTATCATGATACTAATCTTTACCCAATTCATTGGAGCTCTATTAGGGTGCACCCTTCTTAAACATTTCATTTCATGCATAAGTGTGCCACAAGATCATACAACATAGATTCATTAAACATCATAATTTATTCCATGGTAAAGAAATTTGGAATTAATACATGAAACTCTTCCATTAATAAGTAAATGTTCATAAAGTTTAATACCCTTGATATAGAAATGTCCATGGTATTCACTACACAATGATTTCGTCTTAGAAAATTGCGGTGCAATTTCGGCAGCATAACGGCAAGACATAAGACTTCATAAAAAAGTTTGATGAGAGAGAAAAGGGTGTATCATCATATATACATGAAATGGAAATTAAGGGGGTCCTATAGATATATACCCCAATATACTTACTAGAATTTTGATTCATAATACAAAATAATTGCTTGAATGTAAATGAGGAGAGATAAATTCCTTACGTAATTTCAGCATGGTAACGGGTATACATGGGAGGAATTAATGAGAGAGAAAAGGGGTCTATCATCATTAAAACAAAAAGACTTCAGTATTTTGGAGGTTTTAAATCATATCCCAACATTTATAATTGAAAATAAAAGGGCATAACAATATTAAAAAACTTGGATAAAATGAGAAAAGAAGGAATCCCTTACTTGGAAGTGGTATCCCAAAGGTTTAGGAGGGGCTTGAGAGGGGCTTCTTGGGAGGTTGGGAACATTTTTATGATTCTAGAGAAATGAGGGAAAAGTTTGTAATAACTCCAAAGTATTTGAGTGAAGATTAAGTGGGATCTTGGGTGGGTTTATATAGGAAATGAGAGGGAATTATTTATTATTTGGGTTTGGGACACCACACATTAAACTAATCAAAACCACCAACCAACCCTTGGTTTTTCCCATGATTTTTTACAAAGGGGAGTGGAAAAGATTATTTTATATAGAAAATGTACTAACTTCTTAAAAAAATAGGGTTTATTATGTGGAGGTGAGTCACACTCTCAAGGAAATCAATTTAAAAATTTAAAATTTTTTATAAGTCTTGAAGGGTCCACTAAAGCATTGTAAAATAAATCAAACAAACCTAAAATCACATAATTTTATTGTTAAAACATATATTGGCCGAACATTATGTTTATAGTATTTTATTAGATCATTATTGGTTCATTATGATGTCATAAAACACATTATATTTTTAAACGGTATTTAATTTTTACTCAAAAATTCGATTATCGCAGAAAATTATGAAAAATTCACTATTAGATAATTTTGATGTCCTAATTACAAAAATAATATTCATTTTATCTAAATAAATTTCTAAATATGTGAATTTTCACTTTTAAAATAAAACCCTATATTTATCAAAAATTCATGCATTTTGACAAAAATAGCTTTCAAACCTTAATAAAAAATCACAATCATATTCATAATAATTATATGGTAATTTATATTTTATAAAAATTATTTTGGTAATAATATTTAAATAAAATTTTATTTAATTCAAAAATACATTAATTCATCAAAATAGATTTCTTAATTAACTAAAAATGCTATTTTTTCTTTAAAAAACTATTTACAAAGTAACAATAATAAAATGAAAGTATATTATCTATAAAAAAATAATGTAAATAATCATAGTGATAAGTTCTTGTTACATAACCCCATATAACACCATCATAGGACCAAAGGGTAAGGTGTTCAATGGTGACAGACTCTTGGGGTGGCTCAGATAACATCGCTCGGTTAGTAATCTCTATCAACTTCCACTTCTCATGTAGTCAGTTCCATTCGAGATTAATATATTGAAGCTCATCTTGGGCTTGGTCAAGAGCAAAGCCCAATGACACCACCTCCTTTCTGAGCTCTAAAAAATGGGCTTCGTATGGGGAAAGTATACTGGATGAGGTCATCGCTTCCTTTGTATGAGTAAATTGTCTTTGTTAAATTCCTATATTTATACTAATCATGTGATCATTGTTCAACAGCTATATTAGAACCTGTCACAATTCTTAACGGTATTTTAAAATCCAAAAACATAAAACCAAGGAAGTGCATATGTTTTATATAACCATTTTACATAATAAGACATTTAATTGGATCAAGAGGAATTTTTATTAATTAAATTTTGGTTTGTTACAATCTTCCCCCCTTAATAAATTTCACCCTTGAAATTTCCTTTTCTCACACTAAACAGATGCGGGTAACTCTGCTTCATCACTTCCTCTGATTCCTGCGTTTCTTCTTCAAACTTTTGGTTTTTCCACAACACCTTGATGAGGGAAATTGTCTTATTTCATAGAAATTTTTTACTATGATATAATATCTTCACTGGATTCTCTTCATAGAAAAGGTCATTCTCCAATGGTACCACCTCTGGATTGAGTACATGTGATGGGTCAGGTATGTACTTCCTCAAGATTGATGCATAGAATATATCATGTACTCGAGATAGGTTCGGTATGAGTGCTAGTCGATAGGCCACTACTCCAATGCAATCAAGGATCTAAAAAGGTCCAATGTAACTTAGAATAAGATTTCCCTTCTTCCCAAATCTCATAACTCTCTTCCATAGTGATATATGGAGGAATACCACCTCTCTAACATCAAACTCTAGGTCTCGTCGACGATTATCAGCATCACTCTTTTGTCGACTCTGAGAATCTTTAATGTGTTGTTGTATGGTCTTTACCTTCTCCGCCATTTCTTCAACCATCCCTAGACTAAGTAGTTTTCTCTCCCCAACTTCATCCCAACATGTCGGTGTTCTGAACCTCTTCCCATACAGGGCTTCATAAAGAGCCATTTGGATGCTTGAGTGGAAACTGTTGTTGTATGAGAACTCAATAAGAGGGATATGTTGATACCATCCTACTTTGAAGTCCATTGAGCATGCTCGCAACACGTCCTCAAGTGTTTGGATAGTCCGATCATATTGGTCATCATTTTGAGGATGATAAGTTGTACTGATGTTTAGCTCAGTATCCAGAGTATGTTAAAGACACATCCAAAACATAGAGGTGAATCTTAGATCTCGATCAGATACAATAGATAGTGGTACTCCATGCATCCTTACCATGTATCTGATGTATATTCATTCCATATGATCTAGTTATAAATCCTCTCAAATAGAAATGAAGTGGGTATTCTTTATAAGACGATCAATAACAACCCACATAGCATTGTTTCCTTTGGATGTATTCGTAAGTCTGGTGACAAAGTCCATGGTGATGTTCTCCCATTTCTATAATGGTATGGGTAATGGTTTCATCATCCTCTTAGATTTCTTCCTCTCAACCTTCACTTTCTGACACACCAGTCACTTTGATGTATACTCAGTGATCAACTTCTTCATGTTATCCCACCAAAAATTCTCTCAAAGATCTTGATACATCTTTGTGTTTCCTGGGTTAATGGAGAAATTAGAAATATGTGCATCATCAAAAAGTTCCTTATTTAACTCCGGATATGATGGAATGCATAGTATTGACCCAAATATCACAATTCATTCTTTATTGATATTGAACTCTAAGTATTTCCCTTTCCTGATAGTTTCCACCTTCTTCTGAATTCCCACATCGTCATTTGGATCATCCTTTAACCTTTCTAAAAGAGATGGTTAAGCAATCATTTGTGAAAGGATTGATGATTTTCCCTTCTTTATTATTCTCATGTCCATCTTCATCAATTCTAAAATGATTGGATCGTTTTCAATTATTATCAATGATAGAATCACTGATTCATTTCTACTTAGAGCATCTTCCACCTTGTTTGCTTTCCCAGGGTGGTAATGGATTGAGAATTCAGTCTTTGATCAGCTCTAACCATCTTCGTTGGCACATGTTTAACTCTTTCTATGTAAATATATACTCAAGGCTTTTGTGGTCCGTATATATTTCACACTTCTCTCCAAATAGGTAATGTCGCCAAATTTTTAAAGTGAAGATCATTGCAGCCAACTCCAGGTCATGTGTTGGATAGTTTTTCTCATGAAATTTCAATTTCCTTGAAGCATAAGAAATGACGTTATCATTATGCATCAACACACAACCCAGGCCCTTCTTCAAAGCATCACTAAATACCACAAAAATATCTCCACTTATGGGTAATGTGAGCACGGGTGAATTGATAATCCACCTTTTCAACTCCTAGAAGCTCTCTTCACATTCATCACTCTAAGAAACCTTTACTTCCTTCCGAGTTAACTTGGTAAGAGGGTGGGACAATCGTGAGAAATTTCTCACAAATCGGAAATAATATTTAGCTAACCCCAAGAAGCTACGAATATCCTTTACTGATGTTGGACTTTGCCATCCCTCAATTGAAACTATCTTAGAGGTATCCATAGATATCCCATTGATTGTGATTATATGGCCCAATAATAAGACCTCCTTCAACCAGAACTCACACTTGTTGTACTTTTCATAGAGATTGTCCTTTCTCAAGGACTCTAGTACAGTTCTTATATTCTCCTCATGATCCTCTTTAGTTTTGGATTATATTATAATATCGTCTATAGAGACTACCAAAAATTTGTAAAGGTAATATCTAAAGACTCTATTCATCAAATCCATGAAGAATGCTGGAGAATTAGTGAGTTAAAAAGGCATTACTATGAATTCATAGTGCATATATCTTGTATGAAAAGTAGTCTTGGGGGTATCCTCCTTCACCCTTATTTGGTAATATCCCAACTGCAAATCTACCTTGGAGAAGTATTGTTCTCCATATAGCTGATCGAACAAGTCATCAATTCTTGGTAGAGGATACTTGTTCTTTATCATGATTTTTTTGAGCTAGTGATAATCAATGTAATGGTGAATTGACTCATCCTTCTTCTCGATAAAGAGGACTAGAGCGTCCCATGGTGGATCACTTGGTCATATAAACCATTTTATCTAAATTCTCCTATAGTTGTTTCTTCAGATCCTCAAACTCCACAATATCCATTCTATATGGAGTCTTGGATATTAGAAACACCCTAGGAATAAGGTCAATTGAGAATTCAACATCTCTTATAGCAGGAAGACCAGGCAATTAATTAAGAAATAATTCTGCAAATTCCCTCACAATAGGCACGTCTTCAAAGATGATTTCTTCCTTAGACTCAATCATTTGAGCTGGATATGCATGCTCATAGGGCAGTAATATCCACGCATGAGATAATGTCACTCAAGAAGATTCATCTTCCTCTTGTACCTGTATAGAATCGGGGGTTGATACTCCGTATGGAGAGTGATTTCCCTCTCATGAGAATTTATGTTGAATCTATATAAGGAAAGACAATCCATGCTGAGAATTACATCAAATTCTACCAGAGGGAGTATGAAGAGGTTCTTCGGGAAGTTCAATCCACAAATTATGACATGGGAGGAGTTATATTAATGGGATGTAATGATTTCCCCATTTTCCATACTCACCAACATCTTTACTTCCATGATTTTTGGTGGTGTTGGGATTGTTCTACTAAACATTCAGGATATAAAAGAATGTGTAGGACCAGAATCAAAAAGGGTGTTCGCTATTCTTGGATGAATAACTAGTGTAACTGTCACCACTTCATTATGAGAGTTCACTTTGGAAGTAGTGGTGGAAAAATCTCACCCTTGATTCCTTGGAGGTTGTTGGTTGCCTCTGAAAACCCTTGGATTAGGGAACTAATTTTTAAGGTTCCCTATTTCTTTGCAGTTGAGGTAATGAACAATGCATTGAGATTTTAATAGAGTGTTCCTCTCTTTTATTATAGCCACATGTTTTTCTTGTCAGTAGTTAATCGTTAGGTACCCTTCTCTTACACATCTAAATCATTTCCTCATCCCCTTCAGGAAATTTCTGGGGTACTTCTTTCTAAACCTTTGGAAAGTGGGATGCTAGATCTTCTTAGCACTGTTGGACTTATCCATCATACCTCTAGAATTTAAGTCCACCTTATGCTTCTTGTCCTTATGATACCCCTGGGATTCTCCAATCTCCATTTCAACTTTGAGGGCACATCAGAAAATTTTGTCATAGCTATCGAATTCATAGATCTCCAGGGATTTTCATAGTCTAGGTTTCAACCCACCAAATATGAGTTCAACCTTGAATTATAAGGTAACAACAAAGTCGGAGGCATATCATGCATGCCTTTTGAATTTTACCTCATATGCTCTGATAGATTCATCATCTTTTTTCTTGAGGTCAAGGAAGTCCCTTTCTATCTTAAGTCAGATGGTGCATGGAAAATATTTATCGAAAAACATTTTCTGGAAAACCTTCCATTCTAACATCTTGATATCCTCCTCAGTCTTTTTATTTTTGATCAATGTATAACATTGATCAGCTTCACCCTCCATATGATGAGTTTCCAAAATAACCTTCTCTTGTTTGGAACATTGAAGGATATAGAATATCCTTTCAATGGAGTTGATCCATTATTCGGCAATTGAGGGATCGAATGATCCATTAAATGTAGGAGGTCTTTGTCTCATGAAGCTCTCGATTGTGTCTTGTTCTTTCTTAGGGGGGTTGAACGTTCTTATTGACCCATGTTTCTATTCAAATATTGAGTTAACTGGGAGATTATCGTGATGAAGTTTGTGATTCCCACTCTCATTGGATTGTAAATCTCATTAGAACAGTCATCACATTGATCTTTGCATCGGTTGTTAGAATGAGTCCTTCTATTACTAGCCATTGGCTGGAATAAAAGGAAATTTAGGGTTAACACATAAAGGGTAATCCAAGGACAAAAACAAATGTCTTATAAATAACTTTTATTTCCTTAACTTATGAATCTATAGGCTTCTATCTATGTTATTCATGATCTACTTGATAACATATATTCTTAGGGGCATTTTTTTTAATTCCCTTAATAATGGTCCATACTAATCTTGTGAAATTATTAAAGAATATCTCTCGGGAGTGTCATAACCAAGAGTGAAGAAAGGACTTTTGTTGTGTACCAGGATACCCTGGGTCAAGCTTGAAACTCTTTATCGGAGTTTTCACTCAAATGTACATCTGTACCAGAGTCACCTCTACCTGATCGTATCCATATAGGGATGTATTTTCTTGATAAACCAACTACTCAATACCCACCAAAATTTAGTGATGTTCTTATTGTAATTAGTCTTATCCCTAAGGATTTCACTATGGTTTTCTAATCCAAATCCCAAAAATAACTAAACCTATCTTCAGATACTAACTATAACAACCCTTCTCTTTATTACACACTTAAACATGATTTATTACATAAAATATTCACTTTATATAACATGGAATATAAATATTTCTAGTGTATTTGGGGATTATGAACATTACATAATGACTTAAAACATGAAACACAACATCTTTATTGAAAACCTTTTTTACATGACCACTACATTCACTCGCACTTACCATTGCATGGGATAACCTGAAGACATGTATAAGAAAAAGGTGAGATATAAAGACCATTAAGGGAGTAAACAAGGCATAACATGAATAATAAAATATATGTTAGGCAATAGGCATATCAATAGATCATAAAATAAACATGAACATAAAGGCATGATAAATCATGATTATCACAACATGGAAATGTGGCAACAACACCTAACATGGTATTAGAATGGGCCAAGGCTCATTGCACATGTATCTTGAGTAGACCCTCATTGCACTTGAATTATCCTGAGTAAACCCTCATTTCACTTGATTTATCATGATACTAATCTTTACCCAATGCATTGGAGCACTATCAGGGCGCACCCTTAACCATTTCATTTCATGCATAAGTGTGTCACAAGATCACACAACATAGATTCATTAAACATTATAATCTATTACATAGTAAAGGAATGTGAAATTCATAAATGAATATCTTCCATCAATAATTAAATTTTCATAAAGGTAAATACCCTTGATAGAGAAATGGGCATGTTATTCACTACACAATGATTTTGGCTTGGAAAATAGCAGTGTAATTTCGAAAGCATAACGGTGTGACGTATGACTTCATAAAAAAAGGTTGATGAGATATAAAAGGGTGTATCATCATGTGAGCATGAAGGTTAGAGTAATTTTGTAATATATATACATGTCCCAACATAAGTAATGGAATTTTTATTCATAATACAAAATAATTGCTTGAATGTAAATGAGGAGAGAGAAATTCATTACGGAATTTTGGCATGGTAACGAGCGTACATGGGTGGTATTAATGTGAGAGAAAAGGGGTATTTCATCATTAAATCATAAATATGTAAGTATGGGTGAGGTGTAAAATCATATCCCAATATTTATAATTGAAAATAAAAGGGCATAATAATATTAAGAAACATTGATAAAATGAGAAAGGAAAGAATCCCATACTTGGAAGTGTGATCCCAAAGGCTTGGGAGGGGCTTGAGAGAGGCTTCTTGGGAGGTTGGGGCACCTTGGGAGGATTCTAGAGAGAGTAGGTCATAGGTTGGACAAACTCCAAAGGCTTTTAGTGAAGAGGAAGTGGGATCTTGGGTGGGTTTATATAGGAAATGAGACGCAATTCTTTTTATTTTGGTTTGGGACACCACACATTAAACTAATCAAAACTACAAACCAACCCATGGTTTTTGCCCATGGTTTTTGCCGATGGTTTTTTCCAAAGGGTATTGGAAAATATTATTTTATAAGTAAAATGTATTAACTTCTTAAAATAATAGGGTTGCTTATGTGGAGGTGAGTCACACTCTCAAAGAAATTAAATTAAAAGGTTAAAATGTTTTATAAGTTTTGAAGGGTGCACTAAAGAATTTTAAAATAAATAAAACAAACCTAAAATCACATTATTTTATTGGTAAAACATGTATTGTCCGAAAATAATTTTTATAGTATTGTATTACATCACTATTGGTTCATTATGATGTCATAAAACACATTATATATTTAAACGGTATTTAATTTTTACCCAAAAATTTGATTGTCTCAGAAAATTATAAAAAATTAACTGTTTGATAATTTTAAAGTCCTGATTCCAAAAATAATATTCATTTTATCTAAATAATTTTCTAAATATTTGAATTTTTACTTTTAAAATAAAAACCTACATTTATCTACAATTCATGCGTTTTGACAAAAATATATTTCAAACATTAATAAAAACCACAATCGTAGCCATAAAAATTATACGGTCATTTATATTATATAAAAAGTAATTTAGTAATAATATTTAATTAAAATAATATTTAATTCAAAAATCCATTAATTCATTGAAATAGATTTCTTAATAAACTAAAAATGTTATTTTTTCTTTAAGAAACTATTTACAAAGTAACAATAATAAAATGAAAGGATATTCTCTATAAAACAAATAATGTACATAATTATAGTGATAAGATATTGTTACATAACCCCTTATAACACCCACATAGTACTTAAGGGTAAGATGTGCAATGGTGACAGACTCTTGGGGTGGCTCAGATAACATCGCTCAGGTGGTAATCTCTATTAACTTTCACTTCTCATGTAAGAGGTTTTGTTCAAGCTTAACGTGTTGAAGCTCATCTTGGGATTGGTCAAGAGTGAAGCCCAATGATGTCACCTCCTTTCCAAGCTCTAAAAAATGGGTTCCGTATGAGTAAAGTCTACTGGAAGAGGCCATCGCTTCCTTTTTCTAAGTAAATTGGATTTGTTAAAGCCCTATATTTATACTAATCATGTGACTATTGTTCAACAGCTATATTAGAAACGGTCACAATTCTTAATGGTATTTTAAAATCCAAAAACATAAAACCAAGTAAGTGTATATTTTTTATATAACCATTTTATATAATAATACATTTAATTGGATCAATAGGAATTTTTATTAATGAATGTTTGGGTCGTTACAAAAATTAACACTAAATTTTTTTTTAAGAAATGAAATTTGTAAACATAACGGTTACCCAACGTATCAAATAACTAGGTTTTCACATAGGAGAACATATGTGGGAAGTGAAAACATTAAATTATTGTAATATAGTAAATATTCTTAGGTAGTGATTGAGTACATCAATCACAAACAAGTGAATGATAAATGAAAAGTTGAGGGCCTGAATGTCATAAATCTATAATGATTTAAAAGAACATCATTTCAATAAAATTCAGGTATTCAGACAACATTTTATTTATAGATAATTTTCATAAAGATGAATAATTTTTATGAAAATATATACATACATGATTTCAGGATGGCCTCACACTTTATTGTTCATTGATCCACTTCACCTCTTTCTCCAAAAAGGAACATGAATTTTTCAATCCTAAATTACAAACATATCATGAGATCCATGATACTCTATCCCATTTTTCATCAGTTATCATTAAAAAAAATTGATCAGGTTATCCAATATTCATAAATCCTCATGTGGTGTGATAAAACTTTAATCTTGCAAAATTTATCCAAATTTTAACTTAAAAATCACTTAAATGGTTAATTTTATAACCCCTATGAATGATGAAAATCCAAAACTTTATAAATAATGACACTAAAACATCTTAACTTTGATGCACAATATATCACAAGGTAGATCTTTGTTGTAACATTTTAAACATTTAAATACCCAAATCGTATATTCTCTTAAAACATGGAAATAACCTGAATTACCATAAATAATTTTGGAAAACATGCATGCTTCCTTATTCTAAAGGTTACTTGACATATTACTTAAATACAACAAGTTTTAAACTTCATCTATGATGACATATAATTTTTCCACAATTCAATAATCAGATCTAGGGTAATCAATGCTATCTAATTTACTTTATCCAAATCAATAATCTCTTTATCCAAGAGAAACTCAATTTTCTAAACATCTTGATCACATTAAGGGTTACCTTACCTTAATCAAATTATCTATTTCTACGTATAAATTCAGCATTAAACATATCCATTTCAATCCTTAATGAAAAATTATACTAAAAATACTTATATATTTCATGATTCATATAACATAATATTTGAATTCCAAAACATAATTAATTCATTCATCCAACTTTATTCTCAATCCATTTATAGGGATTCATCAACTTATTCCATAATAACTATTTACAAGAATATGAAAAATGAATCTTTCTTTAATTTTCCTCAAAATCAATCTAATCATGCCTCTTATGATTAATGTAAACAATACCGGAAGAACATCACATACCTTTCACATGTAATTTGTGGTCTCTTTATCTTTAGTAGTGTAACCAATACTCATACCACCTTCATGATTCTCTATGATATTTCCACTTGGGAAATTTATTTTCATAATTCCCATACATTTCACATCTGAAACATTAAATTTTAACCATGTTCCTTATAGTTATCTTCATTGACTAAAACTAGAAAGTACATGGTGAGAAACACATATCATAAAATAAAATCACATAACCATGAAAATTTACTTATAGGATGTCTAAATAATGACACCTTCCTTAATATATGATTCCTTAGTTTTATCCTTGGTTATTCATAGAAAACTTCTATTTAAATCCTTCATGATGGTTCATGAAGAGTTTTTTAATTCCCAAAGCATATCCCTTAAGAGTGTCAAACTGGGTGTGAATAAAGTTCCATTTTTGTGTAAAGGATTACCCCAAGTTAGGCCTGAAACATCTTGTCGTAGTTTTTACCCCTAGGTACATATATTCCAAATCCAGGTTCACTTTTAGTATCTAGATAGGGGTGTATTTCTAGGAAGCCACTCACTCAATCCTTTACAAAAATTCCAGGACATTTTCTTATACTTTTCCTTATCCTTAGACTTATCCCTAGACATGTACTTAGGGTTATCACTAAGGTTTTATTATCCCAGATTCCAAAGTTTAACTAAAAATTTTCTCTCATACCAACTATAGTGACCCAGTCTTAATGTATATAGAAATTACATCACTTTTATGGAATATTTAAAACATTACAAAAATGGATGCCCAAATGCCATATAAGTTTAGTACCTTTGGAAAAATGGAAAAAATATTCTAACTCATTGAAATATCTTAAATGTTTTCCACAAATATCTTCTTCATTATTAATTATACTTAAAAACTTTATTTACAACCTGAGGAAGAGAGACAAAAGAAAGGGGTGAGCTCAAATTCTCTGTAAGGGTAAATAAGGGAAATGTGTATACATATCATGAAAATAAGGGTATAATAATGTGATCATGATCATTATAAGATCATACCATATATATCAAATATCATAAACATGAATCATGTAATAATTATTTGTAGTTCATAACACATGAATCATAAGGTAATCAAGAGCATAAGACATGAAATCATGCCTAAGGAAAAAGACATGGAATTAGGGAATACACATCAACATGTAACTTAGTGAACATCTATAAGTAGAAATAGGTTCACGCATTAAGTTAATGAAATAAAATTAATCCCTCTAATATATTTATGGACATGCAACTAGGTCCATAAATAATGTTGTGAACGTGAAATCAGGTTCACGCATAACATTGTGAACATGTAATCAAGTTCACACATAAACTTATGGACATAAAAATAGGTCTATACATAAAATTTTGAACATGTAATTAGGTTCATGCATAACATTATGAATACATAATAAGGTTCACTAATAAAAATTTTAACATGTAATCAGGCTCACGCATAAACTTATGGAAATGCAACCAAGTCTATGCATAAAATTATGAGCAAGTAATCAGGTTCCCATATAACATTTATACACATGATTCATCCATTGTTACCCAATGCATTGGAGGGAGATATAAGTTCTCCCATCACATAATGAAATAATATATAAATTTTTCACAAAATATTCATTATACCAAGACTTATGAAAATATATGGGTTCTATAAACATCAAATCATAACCCATGAACTAAAATCAGCATAATTAATATTTCCTCACATCATAACCTATGAAAAATATATATTTTTTATAATAATTTAATCAAAGAATAACACATTAAAAGAATCATGTTTCAAAATCATATATCCCATGGAAGAGAAATTGGTGTTGTAATAATTATTTTAGTGAAAAATTAACCATTCAAGAAAGAATAAGAATGGAAACTTTGGATCATTTCCAAGAAGGGATTGAGTAACATCTACAGATGTCATATTAGATTGAAAAAAACATAGAAAATATTTTGAAAACATTTATTATGGAAAATTTCCTTTCTTATTTGGAAAATGATTTATAAAAATAAAACCTTTTGGAACCCATTTTTTGAAAATAAACATGAAAACTTTTAAATGAATATTGAAAAAAAAATCTTGAAAACTTAAAAAATATTCTTTAAAAATATTTGAAAACTATTTTCCTTAAAAACATATAAAATATTCTTCAAAATTATCTAAAATTCTTTTTCTTTGAAAATAAATTGAAAACATATAAATAAAGGTTAAAAATATTTTGAAGACCATTTCTTTGAAAATAACTTGGAAAACTTATAAATAAATATTTGAAAACCATAAAACATTTTTAAAATCCTGTTTCCTTGAAAATTAACTTTAATGATAATTTGAAAACATTTTTGAAAACATGGTTTTTGACCTAAAATATATTTACAACTAAATAGATAAGTACGGTCAGATTTTAATTAAAAAGATTTTATTAATTATATTAAGTAAAAAAGGAGTGGAAAATGGTAATAATATTTGGAGTTATATTGGATAAAAATAGGATAAGTAAACTTGTGATATTTTTTGAGATATGTATCATAATATCTCATTAATGGAATCATAATCATAAACAATCTCGAAAATATATGAGATGTTTTTCAATAAAATCTTACCACTTAGTAACATTGAACTATACTCCCCATGTAATAAAATGACATTAAATGAATCTTAAAATATCATTAAATGAGTATATTCATGATATAACATTTAAAATGATGTATAGACACCTCATATAAAACTATAGGTGCATAGCATGTCATGTGTCTCAAAGAAGGGAAATTAAGACCAAATTACATTACAGATTTAGTAACTTTTGAAATTTAGACCCCATGAAAGAAAGGTCATAATATGGATATTTAAATACCCATAAATTTAATTACAATAGTAATATAATACACTCATGTTCATTATATACACCACACAAAATAGAAGAGTGGTGAACATGGTATGTATCTCACAAATATAAAAAGGGAGATGAAATTCCCTTACCTTGTATCTTAACACTCATCATACTCATACAAAAATCTTGTATAATAAATATAAGTTTATTTTAAATCTATAAAACAACCATATTATAATATCTAATACCATATATGGTTTTATGAAGACATTATATTATAGACTTTTTAACAATCCTTTGTTAAGGTTTCACTTTGGGTAATATTCGCTTTGTTCTTCATGTGTCTTAATTTGTTATATATTTGGTCCTTATACTTATATCATGATTTCAAGAATGTAAACTGTGATATAAATAAAATTTATATATAATATATTTTTTTAATAATAATCTATATAATATACAATTATTAAATGGAACACACTTTTCATGGAGATGGTAAGTTGTACGTACGTATGAACGTTGTTTCCGTTTTTATTGTCATATTGAAATAAAGAAACAAAGAAAATGACATATAAGTATCTATATATGTATATATATCATTATTTCAGTATCATAATTATATCATATATATCATATAATTTCACTAAACCCATCCTTAATTCATTCCATGTAGTGTGTGAACAAATCACATTGCTTTAAGGGGTTGATAGTTCACAATTCCTCAAATGAAATTATCGTATTTACAACAAATGGAAAGTAAAAAAGGGTATGTGTTGTAAATGGAATAAATAAGATTAAAGGAATAATAAACATAATATATTAAATATATAAATATATTTTCCATCATAATTTCGACCATGAGAGGTGGTAAAGTAAAAAATGAACAATCATTATTTAGTGAGGCGGTAGTTCGTCGTACACATAAACATTATGTTCTTTACCCATTAGATAGATGTGTGAGTAAGTGTATGTATAAAAATTACCATAAAAACATCCTAGTATATTTAAGATACTATTTTTTTATACAATAATGTGATTAATATAGTGTTGGGGTGGGGAAAGAAAATAAAAAGAAGAAGCTCGAGAAAAGACGTTACCTCTTAATCAAGTAACTCCTTTTGGTTTATGCCAAAAGGATTCATTTAATTGCTTTCTGGATAAGGGGAGGATCCTAGGAGTAAGGGAGGGAATTTTGGAAGTGTATTGTTCATATTTTACCTGATTCTAATTTTTTTTAGAGGTGTGAAGAAGAGGGATAGGTGGTGTCCTTTTATGGGGAAGGAAAAGGACACACTTGGAATTTTTGAAGACAAGTTAGGTGTACCCATGTTTTTACCTTAAAAAGTCATAAAACCAACAAAACTCAATAATTTAAGGTTAATTTCAAAATAATATCTATCCAATGTGTGTTGGATAAGTGTCTAGGTAGTTTTGGGTATTATATTTAAGGTTTAGTACTTTGTTAACCTGATTTTTCTCTTAGTCATTGTAATTAACTTTAATCACTTTCATGAATCTTTTTGGTAAAAAAAATAATTTTAACTTATTATAAATTATAAATTATTCTGATAAAAAATATTTAATCCACTTTTCAAAATTCCAAAAACATAATTAGTATAAATTAATTTAAATTTAATCTTGCGGTTGGGTTAATAATGCTGGTATTTTATGTAAAAATGTTCTAAATGTTTCTATATCTTTATATTAAATTTTAAAGTGAAATTTATTACAATTAAATACATTGGGTTGAATGATAAAAATATGATATAATTAAAATTTGAAACAAATTTTAAATATAATTTATCCTTATAAATAAATTAGATGAAAAACAGTTTGGAATTAAAATTCAATATTTTTCACTATTTATTAAAAAACAAAACCTTAGAGAAAATACCAAAAAAATATCCTAATCTAATTTTTATGTTTAAATTTTAAATATGAAGTTTATTTTGACATATTAAATCTATAAAAGTTCAAAAAGTTGGATTTAAAATGTTTTTTCCATTAAAAGGTGATAAAACTTCATTTATAAAAATATAGTTTTTAAACATAAAATTGGGTTTTTTCTTATCTTATATCTATCACATTTGTTGGATGAATATAAAAAATATTTTATTGAACATATATATTACATTAATATTACTCAATAATTGTAAATAATTTAAAATATTAAGGAAAAAAACTTTGGAGACTTGAAAATAAAAATATATCCTTTAGATTTAATTGGTTCTTGTATTTTCATTTCTAATTAATTGGTAACCTATAAATTATTATTATGTTTGTGTAAACCATATATTTTTCATAATTTAGAAGTTATTACTAATATAATGTCTGGTATATATTAAATATTATATCATTATTTGGTAAAACGTGGTTTTTCGTGTTACACAATCCATCAAGGAAAGTCATTGTTGCATGTAACGTAATTTAAACTCAGTGTGTTGTGTAGAGAAATCTAAGATTTATGTTTTTTTAGTGCACCAATGTCTTGGTTTTTCATATAAATCAATAAAAACATAGTGCTTTCATATGAAATAAACTATTTTTATTGTTGTGTGAAATGTAAAATATCTAAAATATTAAATTAATTCAAAAAAAAATATTTCACAAAATATTGTGGTGTTACATAAATAATAAAAGGGTGGTGTGTTTTTTAGTGGAACCTAGAATCTAGTGATTACATTACATGAAATGGGTTTACACGTCCTTTAATTCCCTAATGTTCTATGGTTTTAAAGGTTTCATCCACTCAGGTTTTCTCCAAACCCTATCGATAGTGGCTCTTCTCTTTTTCCTGATATCTGATATCCTTCTACTTCTGCATTGGAGATTCCTTTCTATGAGGATTTATCCTTGGGATCCCATATTTGATCCACGGTGATTTCTCATATCATTCTCATATATTTCCTTCAGTTCTTCTTAAGGGTTTCACTATAATGGGGAGGTTTGGATTTTGTTGTGTGTTGGGTGTTGGGTTGTGTTTTGATGGACTTCTGGTGTGGTATAGGTTGATTCGTGTTTTCTCATAGTGTGATTGTGGTTTGTGGGTGTTCTTATTTTTTCAACGGTGCATAGTAATTTGGAAATATTATTTGAGGTAGGGTTTCCCTCATTTATCCTTAATGTGTATCATGTAGGAGGGGTTTTTTTACCTATGGGTTATGGTTGTTCTGGATTAATTAAAGATAAAGAATATGTCAAATTGAAATTGAAGGGTAAATGGGTTTTTTTCATTTGTTTGTAGTTTTGAAATTATTGTGATATTGTGAATCGTACAGGCATGACGCCCAGCTTAAAATTGTGGTTGTTGGGGGATTTGTTTGCACTGGATATGTGTGTTGTGGATTTTTTTGTAGTTTTTATTGTTTGGTATCACCCTAAAATGTAAATTGGATAACCATGTATATTTAGAAAATAAAATGGTAGCCTTAGGATTTTTACTTGTGTCATAACGCCCCAACGAAATGAAGTGTTATGTGATAAAATCCACTTTTAAATCTGAAAAAATTATCTTGATGTGTGGTGATTTGTGTGGTCATGCTAGTGGGGTTGTGATGTGTGGTTGGGGCTTGTGGGGATATTGGTTTGTGGTGGAAGCTTTTGGGGTGGTGTGGTGGTAGTTGTTTGGCCATGATTGTGGGGTAGAAATGTGTGACTGTTAGGGATGTCAGGTTTCTTATAATATCTAGTTAATTTCTGCTAGATTCCCAAATAATGATGGAATAAATGAATGTTTAATAGTGTTTGAAATGGCATGGGTTTCATAGGTTAATGGAATGGAAATTTTTATTGTAAATTTAAATGATGGGTTGTGTGATTAAATTCGATTGATGTTAAATAATGAAATGAATGGGTATTAAATGTGGAGGAAATGTGAAGATGCATTAGATTATCAGGGATCTTAATCTTCTAAAATGATTATTACAGATACTAATAAATTCATTTAGAGGTGGTAGCAAAGGTGATTGCATTGTGAGTTAGTTGTTTTTTTGAGAACCCATAGGTTGGGCTTGAGTGTTTGATATTATATATATATATATATATATATATATATATATACTTTTATTTTAATTTAGATTTATATATGCACCCCACCCACATTGAGCACAATGTGTTGAACACTCGCATAGTCACGTAGGGGGTGTCCTTATCAACATCCCAATGGGTGTATGGATGGTTGGACACCTGCTCTTCCCTACTCCCTCTTCCATGTGATGATGTCCTAAGCTTCATTAGGCAGGATGTGATGAGATATGGTATCCCAGGTGTCTTCGGGATGAGTTGTGATGCGGTGTCCTAGGTGTCTTTGAGATGAGTTGTGATGTGCTTTCCCAGGTGTCTTCAAGATGAAATGTGATGTTTTGTGAGGCATAGGTGTGTGTGGGAGGGGTGTGTTGTGAGAACTAGGTGCGTGCAGGCAGGATGTGTTGTGAGGCCCAGGTGTATGTGGACAAGATGTATTGTAAGGCCTAGGTGTGTTCATGCGGGATGTGTTGTGAGGCCCAGGTGTGTACTGGTGGGATGTGATGTGGTATATTCAGAAGATGTGGGAGCACCAGGAAATTTTTTGTTGAGGTGTGATAGTGGATAATTATTGGGAAATTGGTGAAGGGTATCCTATCATCGATGTGTTTTATTTTATATTGTATTAATTGGTTTATGTTATTTAGTGAGAGTGCCTTAGTGAGGTTGGGATGGTTAAAATACCTTTATAGGTACTGGTTGGTTCTATTTTTTTCTCACAAGTGCATTAGTATGATCCCATCACATTTGCACAAGAGACTTTGGTTTTTTTACTGAGTATATTTGTATACTCACCCTATGTTTATAAAACTTTTTTTAGGTTTCTAGGAGGACTTCAAGGACCATGTTGGGTGTTTCTAACTCAGACCTTGGGATAGTTTTTGTTTCGCTACTTAGTTTTACTTTGGGTATTTACCTTGGATACTTTTTAATGTATTTTGTCTATTTAGACATGCATCATGGGATGAATTTTTTTATTAATATTATGTAATGGAGTTTCTTGTATTTGATTCATTCTATCTCCCAGTCATGTTTCCTTATAAATGGTAATTCCTCCCATATTGTGTGATTTGTACACCCTTAGTGCTAGTCGCCAACTCAGGGCCTACTAGAGGCGGGACTTTGGAGTCATTATCTCTCTCCCCTCATCGAGGTATCTTTGGATGGAAGTGTGACAATAATATTATTAATATATTATAATATTAATATTATAAATATATTATTACTCACAAAAATAAATAATAGTGTTAATATTAATTTACGAATAATAATATATATCAATATTACTATTACTATTAATATATTAATATTAATAATATATATATATTATTTGTAAATATATTATTAACATATCAATATATAAAAATATTATTCTTCATAAATATATTAATATATTAATATACCATCTTTTAGTGGAAAATTAATATTAATAAAAATAAAAATAAAAATATTATTATTAATAAATGAGGAAGGACATCATAGTTCTTTTTTTAATGTGTCTCTGCTTCTTATTCTGGAATATTATATATATAATTTAATATTTTATATATATATAATATAATATTTATTATATAATCTAATATTTAATATGATATTTATTATATAGATTTATTATCTGATATTTATTAATAATATAACTATACATAATAATATAAATATAATTATTGAAAGTATTATGAATTTTTAAAATTTTGTTATAGTGCAATTATTATATATTGTTTATTATTCATGAAAAAATATTATATAAATATATGTATAATTTTTATTACACACACGTATATATAATATTTTTTATAATATTTATTATATATAATATTTATCATATATAATATTTATTATATATATTTTTAATATGAAACTTATTAATTAAACTACAAATTCCATAGGGAAATTTCTGGTGCAAATTTGTACAGGAAATTTCTAGTGAAAATTTCAACTCTAAATTTCCTATGAAAAAATTCACTGGACATTTCCAATGTAGATTTTCACTGGAAATTTCTGATGAAAATTTCCACATCAAATTTATAGTTAAAATTTTAACTTCAATTTTCAATGAAAAACTATTAATACATAAATAAAAAATGCAATTTCTTACAGGAAATTTGCATTGAAATTTTTCATTAAAAACTTCTAGTGTAAATTTTAAAGATTACTAAGAGTCTATAAACACTTTATAGATCATGTGTAAGTAAAATAATCACTTTCCAATATCGTTATGTATACAATCTAGAAATGAATATTATTGTAAATGTGTTTACCTATCAGCATAAGAACATTTAGTGCAAATTTCCACATAAAACGTTTTTTTAAAATTTCCATTCAAATTTCTAGTATAAATTCTCAATGTATATCTTTCCCTAGATATTTCCATTAAAATTTTATAGTGCAAGTTTGTACTAAAAATTTCTAATAAAATTTATATGTATGGTAAATTTTTTTAATGAAAACAGAAAAATAAAAAGATAAACATACAAATAAAAATAAACATGGTAATATTAAATTATAAACTTCAAGTGAAGATTTATAGTGTAATGTTTCAGTATGTGTATACAAAAATTAATGTAAATATGCATTAGAATTTTGTGTTTTACATTCACACTGTAAATCCCCATTTATATTACTCTATACTAAAAAATTTTAGTATAAATTTACAGTGCAAAATTTGAATTCATGTATATATACATACATACATACACACGCACACACACACACACACATATATATATATGAATATATAAAAATATAAACATACATGTAATGTTAAGTTTATATTTACACTAAAAAATAATACAATCATTTTGAATGAAATGTCACGGTAAAAATTTAAAGGTATTAGTAGAATCTTGGTTTGTGATGGAAAATATATTCCTTACATGATCTCTTTTTAGTGTACGTTATTCCTTGAATATATACAATTAGTGTTGCCTCTGTAATGGTATTCCATTGTTTCTTGTGGCATGTTCTTGCATCAGATTAATTATATTATGTCATTCATTAGTGGTATGTGAGAAGTTTAAGTGGAGGAGGCAGGTGAATAAGCTGGAGGAGGTTCTAGCTAGAGCTAGTGCAAAATTTCCTACACTAAAGGCTCAATCCTTCCTAGAATCCCATCTCCTCCCATTACTAGAAAATCATCCAAATAATGGACATGGAATGAACTTTATTGCCACACCCCCAAATTCCTCTATAATGGGATTCCCTGGTTTATTGTGGAATATGCCGACATCTGATTATTTGGTGTAGTTTCTTGAAATCCTCTATTATTGTGGGCGAAGGTACTTAATGTGACAAGTTATATCCTGATGGATAAGATTAAGGAGGGTCTTTATAGAGCTTAATAATCCATTTAGATGGCGAATCTAACCATGAGATATTATTCCCACAAGTAGGAAACATTCATTCCTCCTATCCCCATTTATAGAAACCCATATTCCTTTCACCAGTTGAGATCTCTCTCTCCTCTATTTACAGAAACCCCTATGCCTTTCACTAATTAGGATCTCTCTCTCCCCCTACCCTTTTACGTGATGCATATGATCAGGCACTCTATTTGGATTTGGCTCCTAGACCTCAAACCATCCTCAATATGATTCCCTTAAATTAATTATGTTTCTTTATCATGATTTATATAAGGGTGGAGGCTGATCCGAACTATTGGAGCCTCATACCAAGAGGATCAAACTCATAATGGGTCTCAATCAATCACTAGGGGTTATTCCTCCAATCCTCAAATGGCCCGAAGGCCTTTATTTTTTATTGATTTTGATAATCCACCTTTTAAGGGGTGATTTAGAACCCTTACAAGGACCGTAGGCATAAGTATCACATGGCCCATAGTCCTTAGAGGAATTCATTGCCCGTAGGCTTCAAACATTACATACAACCCAGACTAACTACTTGGAACTGATCGTCCCCAACATCTTCATTGTAATATCATCTCTCTTCCTTTGCATGGTTGTTCGGCTAGGATTTCCCGTGCATGCACAAGCTTGTCCCGATGGCAGGTGTCATACCCTCTCACTCTTGTAATCTGTTTATCTTCTTCTATGGTCAAATATCTTTGCTTATCTTCCTTCTGAAGCTTGTTCTTTATAGGTTTTCTGGTTTACATATACACTTAAGGTGGCCCGAAGGCATTGAGGTGTCTCTAAGGCCTTACCGACCTGAAGTCCTGGGTGTCCCGAAGGCCTTAAAGGACTCGGGGACAAAATCGGTGGCCCGAAGGCCCAAACAGGGTAATATTCCTGGCTACTACAGTGCCAAACAGTTCCATCTATAGTACCTACTGCAGTTCTGCACAGTACCTTCTATAATACCTGCTACAGTGACTCGGAAATTATCCTCTGCTTGGGTTTGATCACGGGTCTCTTGGATGCACATAATGAGTCCTCAACAACTTGGTTGAGTCTCATATGCATTACTAGGGGTTATTAAAGAACACAAATTGCAACAAAAACAAAGTGGATATTATTGATTCAACTTGAAATGAAAATACGACGCACACACCATATCAATACAAGCACACACCAAAAAAATCAAGGTAAAACAAAGTCAAAATAAAAGTTCATAGTTTACTGTAGTAGGTTCCACCCAAGACCCCAATTCCAAACCCATCAAGCAATCTAATTTCAAAATCTCTAAGCCTCCATTTCAGCAATGTATGGTCAAAACTATCCAATAAAAAAAGGATTATCTTTCCCACAACCCCCTTAAACTTGTTTTTATTATGAATTGGACATTTTCATCATCTTTTGATGCATATATGGGTGGTTGATCAATGAGTGAAAATTCTATACCATAGTCAATGTCTCCTTTTGTTTGTAGTCTTTGGTGGGTTTGATGGAATGAATTTTCACATTCATCTCTTTCCTCCATATTTCATCAGTTTTAGTTACCTCAAAGGTAAATGGATTGAAAATTGTCGATAAACAAAACAAATTTACATAATCCATTAATAGTTTTGTTCTCTTAAAAATATATGCATAGATTCGAACATTTTTGGGACGTATATGAGAAATTTCTCATTCAATGTATTCGGATATAAGAGTATGTGGAGATAAAATCATTTATTCTTCAATTCTGTATTCCTATAATTGTACTTATTGAATGATTTCTTCATCTTCTATATTGATTCATACCTCTTTTAAATCATTATCTTGATTTCATTTTCAATACCCCTTTTCTTCAAATATAAAATTTCTATTGTAAATAATCTTCTTGGTAATGAGATTATACAAGAGATATCACATTTCTCAATCTCCATATCTCATAGGGACACACTACACTACATTTTAGTTGAGATTTTTTCATTTTACCTTCGAGATCCTAACATAGGAAATGAAACCAAAAACTCTAAGATGAATTATACTTGGCTTGTGAGTACTCCATGGTTCATGGGATGTATTTTATACAAGATTTTTTTTGGACATATATTAAGTAGATACACCTTACACAAATCCACTTCATCCATAATAGTCATGGGCACATTTTTATCTTTCAACATGGTTCTTTCCATTTTGAGAATGGTAAATTTTTTCTTTATGTTACTCCATTGAGTTGAGGTGTGTAAACTGATTTCATCAGGTGTTGAATTTAATTTTTCTTGGGGTACTCTTGAAAAAAAATCATAGGTTTACTCCCCACCTCAATCAGATAGCAATATTTTTAAATAACCCTATGTGTTTAGTGGGCTTAGTAAGACCCAACATTCGCTCGTGGGAAACCCTATTTCATTCGTAAATTCCCCAACACATTTAGCATCAACCTTGAATGCATAAAACATATAAAGGCTTTAGCACATTTCATCTAGGGGTGGATGTGAACTATGAGTTTCTATTTGTATCTATGACAGGTTAGCATGGGGGGTGAGCTGTTAGACCCCATGAATACAAATATATCAGAGTACTTAGTGCTTTTACCACTTCTCGTAGCAAAAGAGATATGTTCTTATTGTTGCACTATGTTGACCTAGCAGAAGATGGACATGAAAGTGGTTGATCTCGGTGGTTTCTTACGGTGTGTGCTTATAAGCAGCACAGAGACCGTTGATGAACTTTGTTTTTTTTTCTTGATTTTAGGATTTTTCTTTTTGGAAATGAAAATCCTTAAGGTTGGGAGAATGTAATGTTTGGAAATTCCAGAGAATTTGTTTTCTAATTTAAATGGGATTTTTACGAGATCAGTCTTTGAGACGACACGTAATTCCAAGACCCGAAGTGGCTAGAATTGATTTTCGAAATTATTTTTAGTTTATTAATTAAACATGTGAGTGGATTTTTATATTTATTGAATTGGTTCTTAGATCAAAAATCCAAGGGAACTATTGAACTCATAATGGTGGGATTCACCTAGAAAGGGTCTAACATTTTCTGGTGCGGGACAACACTGGGAGTTAGTTTTTGGCTGTAAATAAAATAATTAAATAAAAATTATTTTATGTTCAAATCCTTATAATTTCTAAACATTAACTAGGATTGGAAATAAGAGAGTACCATTGATCTCGTGAGGGCATTTTTCCCTTAGGAGGAGCTTAACCTCGACCGACACGGGTCAAGGGTTAAAGTTAGTTTTTGAGTTTTTTTAAGAAAATTAAAATGGAGTGGGTGCACAGTTTTGGAAACTTCTAAACAGGTGCCTGGATTAAAACTTTGAGGGAACTGTTGCATCTAAAACAGATCCATTGCCTAATAATGGACTCAAAATCGACTGGCGCAGGTCGACAAGAAAATATAGTTTTTGGACTTTTAAGAAAAAATTAAAATAAAATAAACTTGTTTATTTTATTTTTGTTTGAACTCTCAAAATTGTTGTAGAAAAATAGCATTTAATGCAAAAAACTGAAACATTGTTTCATTAATGAAACAGTGTAATGAATTCATAACAAAAACATAACATAAATTCTGATTAACATTCCATCCTTTAATGGCTAAGTAGACAACGTAAGATTCTTGGAACATTCCTAGTTCTGCTTTGAAGCTTTGGTGGGTTATGATGATGAATGTCAACCCCCCTTTGAACGGATCATCACCAACGACAATCTACCAATGGCCGTAAACTGAGGATCATAGAACGACGAATGCAGTGACACCGTTCATTGCCAAAGAATGATCCTACCAAGGTAGGAGTTGTGTTTTAAGTTGTTCTTCCCCATTCTAAAATTTAATGATGAACGCGGATCAAATCATGCTAGTTGACCTGCTGATCATCGTTCTTGAGGGAGGGTTTTTATCAGGCTTATTCCTAGGGAATTAATATTCCATATTTTTCCCATATTTTCATTTTTCATCATTTAAAAATTTTAATATAAGTTTAATAACACCATGATGAACCACTAAAGAGGTTTGTTCCTCTCTTTGTTGTTTGGCTTCTCTCTTTCCTTCTTCCTGCATTCTTTGGATTCTTCATGGGACGATGAGCGGTCGGTTGTTGCGAAACCACTCTTGGAGCAACAACGATGAAGGGGTGACAAACGTTGATGATGGAAGAATTGAGGCGCTGCCTTAGATACTGAAAATAAAGCACTTTCTGGAGGAAGAACATGGCCCCTCGGCAGTGTCGGTGGAGCAGCCCACAACCGTAGGCTGCAATTCTTGGGGCACACTATCCCATGACCGCATGAAAAAGGTCTGTTTGTCCATTTGGTCAGCCATGTGATGGCACCCCAGATGCGCTATGTGTCTGGACTAGAGGAGGTGTCCTTGCGGCAACCTGAGGGTAGGAGGGAGGACACAACCGCCTGCCACATCCCGTCCATGCAGAGAACAGGTCTGCCTCTGGCAGACCTGATAGGGAAGTGGGTTAAACCTACACCCAGTGGGTGGGACCCGCACCCAGCAGGCCTAACCTGCACCCAGAGGGCCGAACCTGCACCCAGCGGGCCGAACCCCCGCCCAGCGGGCCAAACCCCCCAGTGGGACGAACCCATGCCAAGCAGTCCAAACCCACACCCAACAGGCTGAATAGGTTCCCAACCGGCTAGACTAGCCCCAGAAAACTAAACCCATGCCCTGTGGTCTGGACCCTCCCTCGAGGGATAGATATGGGTCGGGTCGGTTTGGGTTGATCCAACCGAGTCGGACCGAACCCATACCCAACCGTCCCCTTTTTGATAAAACACCAATATCTTTCAAACCTGGAGTCGGTTTGATGAGATGTTTGCGACATTATAACCCTTGTGATGAGACATATATTTTGGAATACTCTATGGAGGATTTCATAGAAGTTGAAATTTGACTAATAGCTTGAGGAGAGGTTCTCCTGGAATCAAGCGCACTACGTGCGGAAACCCTACGGTGGGAGGAGACCTAAAGACTACTGACAAGCGACCCTATGTGGATCAACTGTGATGGCCCAGTGGAAAGAGTCTTATGTGTGACCCAAAAGGCCCGTGGTGGGGAGTGGCTCTGTTTGACCCGATATACCCATAGTTCTCGACAAGAGGAGTACCTAAGTATGGACAAGGTGGGAAGCAGTTTCAATGTAACCTGACATGCCCACAGTGGGCAGCGGCTTCTGTGTGACCCAACATACCCACAGTACTCATCAAGGATGAGTACCAAAGAAGTCCAAGGTTAGTGCGAAGAATCTTTTTTGTGACCTGGTAGGCCCACTGTACTCATTGAGGAGGAGTTCTCTAGAATCCCAAGGTGTTTGATGATTTTAATGATGGTCTTACTTTCCATACTCTAGATTATACCTGGTGTGATATGTCTTTCTTCATGATCATGCTTTTTGGTTTTCTTCATGGATTGTTTTTTTCTCTTTCCTTGTTTGTTTCAGGGTTCCTAATGAGTATTGTGTTACTCACCCCTACACAGGCTTCGCCCGCACGTGTTGTGTCTGGTGCAGAGGATTGCCGCCTTGATGGAGGACTTGGTGTCCTAGGACTCAGTGGTGCCTAGTGAGACCAAGCAGGCAGGGAGTACTTCTACGGCTTCAAGCAGCTACTCTACACTTACCCATCAGGTGGGTTTTTCAGCAGATGGATTTCATAGTTCCTTTTACTTTCCTGTTTTCAGCTCATCTTTTGTTAGGTTTGAATTATAGACCATTTGACCTTTAGTTTATACTTTTACTCAGTGGTTGTCTAGTGGCATGCATGTTTACTTTTCCATCTTTGTGACGTGGTTGTGTGTGTGTGCATATAGGTACTCAATCAAATGCCTCCCACTTACAGGTTGATGCCTTCACCACTATTCGCCAACCCCTAGCCTTCTAGAGGTGGGCTTGGGGTATGTCACAGCATGTGCCCCGAGGGACGAGACATGATACAATTGTTGTTCTTATTTCCCACTAGTGTCTAGAATTAATTAAAAATTAAAAACACTTGTGACTTCATATTTAGAAACTATATCAATGTTGTCTTGCTATAATCATAAATTAATGTCCTAAAATACCTCCTTTGTCAATTTGATTTTGGATTCAATGAACGCATCGGTGTGGAATCACTCTAGTGGAATAGTATTTTTCTATTTGGCCTTCGTTGGAAAGTTGTATCTGTGTTGTTTTCTTAGAAATAGATTTCACATAATTGATTTGGGCATCTAATGATAGGAATCCCAATCACCATCCTATTTCATCCTAATAAACTTAAACTTTAAAAGAAAAAATTCTCAAACCTAATATTCCATAGCTAATATTAATCATCATGTACCACCATCAAACATCATGGTACGTTGGGCTGGATCATATATAGAAATATGAAGTTCTTCACCATTGATACTTTTAGGATCATCCTTTTTCATTAAAAATTTCCATTTGTTTATTTTGTAGACTTATGTGAAAGACTTTTTCAACCAATCACTACAAAAAAAGGGTAGTGGTGGTGGTTTTTTTATGGACTAGCGGCAGTTTAAACTACCGCCTATTAGTACAATGACAATTTTAAAAACCACTACATATTGCACAGTTTCAGGGGAAGTTTTATTAATTTCATGGTGGTTTTTCTTTGTGTCACTTTTGGAGTATTTAGCAATGGTTTATTTTTTATTTAGAGAAATTTTTTTATAAAAAAAATCTCTTAGATAAATATTTAAAAAATGAAAGGAACTACCACTGATATGTTCAAAGGTTGTTTTTTAGCAATAGTTAATCCTAAGCACCACTAAACATATTTTAATTAATTTATTTAGTGGTGATTTCTAAAAACCACTAATAAATAATATTTTTTATAAATATTTAATAAAAATTGTAAATATAATAAATGTGAAATGAAATAAACTAAAACATGAATATATGATAAACCATCATACATATGTCATACATCCATTAAAAATATAAAAACATCCACAATCATCATAACCTCATTCTTAGTCAATCCATACATATATCAACCAAAACCTTTATCATCAATACATACATAAAACATATGTTCAAAAATAATACATGCCCAATATACATCCACATCATGTCCTCCACTACATTTTTCTTCCCCCACTGCATCTCATCAACTGAAACCAACCACGTGATCTCATCAATTATGACAAAAAAGAAAACAAAAATTAAAACTAAATATAATAAATCATAATTATAGTAGAATAGTTGATAAAATTTTAACATAATGTGAAAACTAATAACCATAATGAATTCATTTTGAATAATTTCATGGATCAAAATAGTTAAACTCTTCTCTACTGTCGGCATCTTCCACCTTTAATGAAAACTGGAATATTTAAGAAAATAAATATGAAAAGGAAGACACATAATATATTCATAATGATACACATAAAATGGGTTGATTTTTAATCAAATAGAAGATATTTTAATATAAAAATAATAATATATAATTCAAACCACTTATAAAAAATAAACATACCTATTTAAGATAAGATTCAATACTTGGAACTGAAAAGGGATAAGTAAATATTGTAATTTATTTTTAAATCGACATACGGTGTCCTTAAAATTTACTTAATAAAAAAATTAAAGGATTTGATATCACAAAATTTCCTATATTTAAAAAATATCAAATAGGTGGTTTTCTAGTGATTTTATGTCAATCTGTGGTCGTTTTCTTTGGTTTTGATTGTTCAACGCATGTTTTAGTGTTTTAAAACACTAAAAATGCATTTATAGACATAACAAGAAAAATATCATCATAATGACGTGTCATAATTTCCTATATTTAAAAATTAAATATATTATCATTGTCCTCTAATTTTATGGAAATCTGATGTCATTTTCCTAGTTTTGACCCCCCTTGAAAATTCTTTTTAACGGTTTTTAAACCTTTAAGAAGTGGTTACTGATTCATTCCAACCACACTCCTTGTCGAATAGACATGTTAGATGTGAATAGACATTATAAATAATTTATCAGTGGTTTTCCACTGATTTCACATTAATTTGAGGTTGTTTTTTATGGTTTTTCTTGTTCCACGTTCGTTTTACTCTTTTAAAACACTAAAAACGTGTTTACAGCCATAACAGGAAAACCATCATCCAGAATTATGTTTTTTAAGTTAATATATTTAAAAATGAAACAAAAGGTAATTTCCCACTTATTTAAAATAAATATAACATCATTTTCCTAGTTTTTAGCCCTCAACGCTAGTTTTTAAAGGTTTTTATACTTTAAAGAAGTGGTTACTGAGTCATTCTAACCACACTGCACGTCAGATTGAAGTTTTTCCTATGTATATACATCAAAAAAAATTATAGGTGGTTGTAAAATTATTTCACATCAATTTGAAGTCATTTTATATGGTTTTTACCATTCCATGCATATTTTAGTGTTTTAAAACACTAAAAATGAATTTATAGCTATAACAAGAAAACCTTCATTCGGAATGACGTAACGTTGGTTCCTACATTTGACAAGTAAATATATAGTCATTTTCCCCAAATTATAGGGTAATTAAATTTTTTTTTTAAATTTTTTACCCCCTAACATTTGTTTTTGAAGGTTTTTATACCTTTAAAAAGTGGTTACTGAGTCATTCAACCACAACGCACATCTTATTGATGTGTTGTATTCAAGTACACTTAAGGAATAATTGAGAAGTGGTTTTATAATCAATTCATGTCAATATGAGGTTATTCTATATGGTTTTTACAATTCCACAAATGTTTTAGTGTTTTAAAACACTAAAAATGCATTTACAACCATACAAGGAAAACTATCATTTTGAATTATGTTAAATTGGTTACTACATTTCAAAATTAAATATATGGTCATTTTAATTTTATTTAATGGAAATATGACATCATTTTTCTAGTTTAACCCCCCCCCCCAAACATTTTTTAAACGGTTTTTATACCTTTAATAAGTGGTTACTAAGTCATTCTGACCAAACTGCGTGTTGGATTGATATGTTGTATATGTGTACACAACAAAAGTAACTGAGTGGTGGTTTTCCAATGACTTCACATCAATCTGAGGTTGTTCTATATGGTTTTTAACATTCCTTGAATGTTTTAGTCATTTAAAACACTAAAAATATGTTTACATCTATAATGGGAAAATTTTCATTCAGAAAGACGTATCTTGTGTTCCTACATTTTAAAATTAAATATATATTTGTTGAGGTTTAAAATAAAAATTAAAAACTAGAAAATCCAAACCAGTATGAGTGTTCTGACTAGAAAATTTTATTAGTCCAGGAATGTCGCTAATTTTCCACATTAAAGTAGCATGCATTTTGAATAGTTGTCTCATTGAAGAATCATATGTTTCCATGCCATCATCCTATAATTCTTTTAGTTATTTGATTATAGGTTAAAGGTATAAATAAATTTCATTTCTAGGAATTTTATTTCAAGAAATAATCATCAAAATAATGAAAGAATTATTCTTCATACGCATCCATGGAGGTAGATTATAAGGGATCAAAACAACTGGCCAAATTCTCTAATTAGTACTTCAAGTACCAAAAGGGTTAAAACCATTATAATCCAATCCCAAACATACATTCCTATTATCCAAATAAAAATATGGATACAGTGAATCAAACATCTTCCACTATGTTGAATCTTTTGGATTTCTCATCAAGCCATCGTTACTATCATGATCTTTCCACTTCATGCCATATGCAGTCTTAGATGATATGAATAATATTTTCAAGAATGGTTTGAGAGGAAGGTAACCCAATACCTTTATATGAGTTTTATTCTTCTATTTCTTCATAGATTTGCATTAATTTATACTCACATATTTGTTCATTGAATTTTATCTTCTTGTATGACATGTTTTTCATTATTCTTTATCATAATATTCTCCCCAGTAAAGTATTTAATCATTTGGGCATGCATGTATACTTGAATAATCAAGTCTAAGTTTTTTAATGAATTTATTCATCTCAATGAATAATGCAGGGATTGTAGCTTTACTAAATGACTCATGAAGAAATTATAAAATCATGGACATTTATTTTTTATTAATTCCATAAAGACACTTTATATGGTATAACTTTAGTAAAAAAGACAACTTCAAATACTTAGCACACCATTCATACAGTTCTTACTACCCATCTTACTAATTAATAAAAATTATTTTTTTTCACTGAAGTTTTAAGAAATATTAACCAAATTTTGATCAAATAAAGGTTCTATTGATCTATTAAAATCTTGGACATTGTATTCTAGAAAACCAAATGGTTCATTTAACAAATTTCAAATTGAATTCTCCTGTGTCAGGTCACTTTGTATTTTGTTGATAGTATTTTCGTTATTTTGACTTTCCATGAAATTCAATTCACCATGCCAAATCCAACATACATATTGATTATGAAACTGTTTCAATATAAAATACTCATATACTTTGTTTCTATTCAACCATATCCTAAATTTACAATCAAGACACATATATTTTATTCTACCATTTACTAATCGATTTTCAATTGCATAATTTAAAATTCTTCCAATACCTTGGCATATCAAATTGTGTTTTGAGGTAAATTAATCCAAATTTTATCCATAGTTATTGGATTTTATTATCACTATACATTTAAATCTAAATATATAAATGTTTAATCAAATAGGTACAATAAAAATTAAAGAAGTATTTATACGGGTTAGAATAAGACTCAAGAGCATAATATTTGAAGTTAGATACATGCTTGAAATAATTAATATTTAATGATGTAAGTGTGGAAAAAAACCTCTACATTAAATATTATATAGATGTATCAATTTTTGATATTTTATATGTAGATGATATTTTTTATGGTAGAAAAATATAATGGTGTATTCTTCCCTAGTTTTGTAATTAAAAAGGGTCATTCCATTAAAAAATAGCTACATTGATCAATGTTTGAACTATTTCCCATGGTCTAAATAAGACCAATATCACCCATTTAAAAATACGAATGAAAATTATAATTTATTTGGATATCACACACTATTAGATAGATAAAACTAATAAACATAGAATTTTTAGGTTGTTATATGTTCTTATACTTTATTCTACCATTTAAGATCATTTTATATGTGCACCTACATTTCCTAAAAAACTAGACGTCACTTCCCATGTTATAAAATAGAGTCTACACATCTATTATCACACAATACTATATTTAACCATTCAACATATAATCTCCCCCTTACTCTATAAACCCTTTCAAAAACATACCCTTCTCTTTCATTATGAACAATAATCAATATGAAAACCCCATATGGACAATAAACACACCATAGCATTTCAATTTCGAAAATATATCAAGGGTCGTGGTCTATAGTAAAATTTGAATGATATTTATGAAATTTTCCAACCATAACTTCAAATACACCGTGAGAAACCTCTTTATAAAATTTTCCTTGAAAATACAAATATTAAATCAGCATAAAGTAACTATATTCAAGGTAACCTAACATTGGTTCTTAAAAATCCATTAACATCCTTGGAATACATGATATTCCTCTAAAAATTATTTGATGGACCAAAAAAACTTTTAAAGTTCTGAAATAATGTAATAAAATAAGTTCTAGTATTTTATCAAATGTTAGGTGTGATTGGTAGTTGAAAAATAAATTTAAACTACATGTTTTCATATAAAAAACATTTTAATTCAATAGAGAACAAGTGAAAAACGGTTTCCATTTAAAATATATTTATAAAAAAATATTAAAATTTCATTATGAATCTAAAACCTAGCTTAATGGGGAAAGAAATTAGTGTTTATTCATTTAATGAACTATATAATAGATAAAACCAATATCTGATTTTCCACTTCCACAAAGTGTAACACAAAATCACCACAATAAGGCCAAATAAGACTTAAGAGGATAAGAGGAAACCTAAAATCACAAAAAAACCATGTTAAAATTGATCTAAAAAATAACTGGGTCTTCCATACCATTCATTGGTTTAAAGGAGAGAGAGAAAATTAAGAGGACAGAAAAAGAAGAGGTATGGAGGGATTTACCTAGAAGAATCACTAACAATGCATCTAAAAATCTATATAGAGACCCTTGGAAGTGGGATAAAAGATATGGGATGTGTTCATGGTGTGCATGGGATGAATGGGAGGGGATTTGAGCCACTGAGGAGGGAACTGAGCCTAGAAGAGGGAGGTCAAAGGGGGGGTATGAATTGTCACTGAGGAGGGGAACTACCGGGGAGATAGAGGTCAGAGGGGGGAGTATGTGTCACCATCAGGAATAGGGAGGTCACAAGAGGGGTCCTAGGGGTTACAGTTTCCACCAAGGATGAAGGGGGAGGTTGGAGGGGGGGTTTTGGGGTTGGGGTCGCCCCGGGGAGGGAGAGGATGATGTTGGGGGATAAAGGTGGGGGTTGTGTAGATGGAGTTGGGAAGAGGGAGTAAATAGAGTTTTTTAACCATTTATTTTTTTGTATTGATTTGCCTGAGACACAAGTTGTTAGTATTCATGTCTGGTATATGGTATATGTTAAAGATTATTGCATGATTGTCATATTTTTTCTTGATTATAATATCACCTCTTATTTTAAAAACTTTTATTGACACATTGCTAAATGAAAGCTCCCCTTGAACCCTATCATCTAGTTTTGTAAAAAAAGTGTTTGTGACCTATCATGTGGTTGTTAGATCCCAATTCAAGATACCAAATACCTTGATTTTGTGTAAATTATTATACCATCAACACATAGGAATATTCAAAAAAAATTATTCCTCGGTGATATGTTCATCCTCACTATCATTCACCTTGGGTTGCTTATTCCAACATTAATTTCTATAATGTCCATATTTTTTACAATTATAGAATTAAACATTTACTTTTTTTTGTTGTCAATTGTTTAATCCTACTATTCTTCCTTTCCCTCATTATCATGAAATATAATTTTGATATTAACGACCTCCTCAATTTTGGTTTCTTCCACCTCTCCCTCCTCTTCTTGGATTGGATTCTTATCCAAAGAATCCTCTACCTCGGGTTTTTCAAAATGCCCCCCTTCTCATTTTTATAGTTTTTATATACAACTTCAATTACAGGGCATACTCCACTCCAATGGTATTACTCCTATAATTTACCTTCATTTCCTGGGCTTGTAAAGACCCCATTAGTTCTTTGATAGAGATCATATTCTGGACATTATATTCTTCTAGGGAAACAACTATATGATCATGTTTTGGATCTAAGGATTGAAAAATTTTCTCACATACCCACATGTTAGCATGATTTTCTCCATTTCTCTACATTTGGTTCACCACAACCATTACACGAGTTTTCTACTCAGTAATGGTTTTAGAATATTTCATAAATAGGGATTCAAACTACCCGCATAGATATTGAAATAATATTTTTATCATTTTTTAGACAATTTTGAATTCTTTGTAAATATTATCCTAGACCCCCTTTGATGGTTTTGATGAATTAATTGTCTCAAATTTAGATTCATCAAGGCGTTGATAATTATTATAAAAATTATAAAATCCATTTAATAATGTTTCATAACATGAAACATAGTTTTTTTTAATGTGAAACAATCTTATATTAAAAAATATTTTCCCAATCAACATATTTTGGAAATTTATTTTTTACTTATTATATGAGAAAATTTTTTCTATATCTAGTGGATCGATAGTATTTATCATATGATATTTATCTGGTATTTATATAATTGTGGATTATTTTGTATTCAATTAGTATTGTTTTGTTGGTGGATCAAAAGTTTCGATCATCTGTTATTCGACTGGTATTCATCTATATTGATCATATAGTTTTCATATGGTAATCATCTAGTGCATCTGGTGGATCGATGGTGTTGATCATCTAATAGTCATTTGGTATTCATCTAATATGAATCTGGTGGATTTTCCTCATTTTTTTATGGTTTTCATCTTATAATTTGGATAGATACATTTTATGGATTTAATTCATTTTATGGTTCAATTTTCATAAAGAATTAGCCTTATTTGTTTTTTATAGTCATTGATTTTATGGGAAATTGGTCTTCAATTGGAGGATCTCTATAATATTATCTTCATTTATATTTATATAATTAATTTCCTCTGAAATTTTTATAAATTATTTCCTTTTTGTTATTGTCATCTACATCTGATTTAATTTTCATCTTTTCCTGGAAAATATGTGCCTAAAATAAGACTAATTCAAAGAGGTTTGAAAAGTAAGGCGGAGACTAGCTCCACTAAGAGAAATGAATACACTACAATAAAGGGATATAATGAGATTCCTTAATAGTTTCTTTGATAATCTGTTGTAGACTAGTGAGCATTTTTGAAACAAATAATCAAGATTTATTTAGGTATAGGGGTGATTTGAATACTATCTTCTTCCATCAAAAAAACTACACATTAAAATTGAATAATTTCATTTTTATCTTAGGGATGAGAGTGGACATTGGATGGGTGGAAAATGGGAATTAAAATATTTATTTCAAATTAAATTAACTATATTTTTAAAGATGAGAAAATTTTATTCTCTGATGAAGTTACACGGCGCATTGAGCCTATTTTTTATTAAATTAATACCATTCTGGGTGGTGATATTTAAGAGTTTTAAGTATACAAGGATTTAAAAAATAGGATCCCAACTAAATCCCTAGGTGTAGATAGTTTTCATGTAACTTTTTCAAATAGTATTGTTATATTGTTGGTCTAGATTTTATCTGCTTAATGAATAGATTTTGGAATGGTTTTGAATTGATTTCACCATCTAATGAGACCTTAATTACTTTGATCCCCCTCATTTTTACCCATACAATGAAAAAGCCTTTTTCCCAAAAAAATATATAAATTGAGAAATTATTTCCTGATCTAGGGTTATTTTTGAGCAATTAATTATAGAAGGGATGGGCCCTTCCTTGAAAATCTCTTTCATCATATTGTATTTGAGGTAGACACTCTTCTGAAAAGCATTGTCCTTAAAGTTGTTTCTTATAAGACTCTTTTAAGGAAAGTGCCTTCCTTTCTAAGTTTTTTAAATTTAAATTTTTTATTTATATTGTTTTATTTATATATATATATATATATATACACAAACAAAAAAACCATTATTTTACTATTTTTATTTTTGTATTACTTTTAATTCAAGTATTCTGAATATATTATACAAAATCTCACCGAAGCCCCCCTTTTATATGGGTGCGCCTCTTCACAAATTTTCCAAATTTTTGATGTGGGATAAAAACACTTATTTTTCAGTAATAAATGAATCGTTCATTTTATTAATAACACATTAATGATAATAAATAATTAATCATAACCCATTATTAATAATTAATTATTATTTAAAAATGTAATTACTTATAATTAATAATATAGTTATTTTAATATCAAAAATAATTAGTTATAATTAATAGTCTAATTAATAACGATAAAAATAGATAAATTAATTTATTATTTTAATAAGAATAATGTAATTAACAAATAATAATAATATAATTATTAAAATATAATAACAATCAATAATAATAACTAATATTATTAATAATATTATTACTAAAAAAATTGTATTATGTAAATTATTTTTTCTTGGTAATTATATTTATAAATAGTATTATTATTATTATTATTTAAATACAATTATAAATGCACTCAGATACCAAGAAAATACATGAACCCATGGAATTGACCATGGTTAATAAAGTTAAGCTAAAAAATTCAGGATAATAAGAAATTATTGATAATAAAGTTATTATAATAATGACATGATAATATAACCATCATAATAAATTCATGAAAATAATATTAATAATAATAAATTCATGACCCACAAGTCTATGGATCCAAAAAAAAAGATAATAAAGTCATGATAATTTTTAAAAGACAATAAAGTCTTGATAATTAAGTTATAATAAATAATATTTTCCTCAAAAAAATAAAAAAAAATTAATTTACACAAATAATGTTTTTTACAAAAAAAATATATATAAGTACAAATGTTATATTTTGAAACTATAATATTATGTGTAATAAAAATTTAATTTTCATCAATTTTTTTTAAATTACTTTTATTGTCAATTATTTTGTTTCAATTTTGTGACTTAGGATGCCTATAAAATATAAACTATAAGTACAATTTAAATGAAACTTAAAACATGGATTCAATATAAACAAATAGTTGAAAATAAAAAAATCATAAATATAAAAAACCAAAAATAACTTACACGACACAGTATTTATTGATTAAAAACGTAACATTTACACTTTAAAAAAATTATAGGCATTAAATATAGAGAAAAAAATTGAATGAAATTTAAAACATTTACTGTATAAATAAAAATTAAATGAAAATAAAAAGAATAACTAAAAAATAATTAAAATAAATAAATTTACACAAAAAATGTTTCGTGCAAAAATAATTTATGACTTCAAATGTTATGTTTTGAAACAACAATATTTTATGTGATTGAAATTATTTTTCATCAATTCTTATTTTGAAATTATTTTAATTTTCAATTATTTTTATATGTTAAGTAAATGTTTCAAATTTTATTTATATTGTATTTATACTTTATATTTTAGAGGCATTCAAGGTAACCTACTTGAAACAATATTACATTTAAATTTGGTGAATTTGGAGTCCTATAAAATATAAACTATAATTATAGTCTAAATGAAACTTAAAAATATATTAAAAAAATTAAAAAAAATAACTAAAATGTGGAAGAATTTTATAAATATAACTAACCAAAATTAAATTATATGAAACAAACTTTATTGATTAAAAAAATAAAATTACTTCAAAAAAATTATGTATATAAAATATAGTATAAATAAAATAAAAAAGAAATTCAAAACATTTACAATTTAATTAAAATTAATTTAAAATAAAAGTAATGTCAAAAAAATAAACAAAAAAATTTCATTTACACAAAAAAAATTGGTTTAAAAGTAATTTATAAGTAAAAATGTTATGTTTTGAAACAATAATATTTTGTGCGATTGAAATTATTTTTCATCAATTATTTTTAAGAATTGTTTTCATTTTCAATTATTTTTTATATATTTAGTCAATGTTTCAAATTCTATTTATATTTTTTTTTATAATTTATATTTAATAGGATTTTAAAGTCACTACTTGGAAGATTATTACGTTTCAAGTTGGTAACTTTAGAGGCCTATAAAATATTAACTATAAGTAAAATCTATGTAAAACCTAATAAATTGATTAAAAAAATTAAAAAAATTAAATGTAAAATAATTAAATAAGTATAAAAAATGACATAAAATTTACTGATTAAAAACTTAAAATTACTTAAAAAACGTGTGCACATAAAATATAGTATAAATTAAATATAAATTAAATTTAAAATTTTGATTGTATAAATAAAAATTAATTGAAAATAAAAGGAATTTCAAAAAAATTAATTTAAATTTATACCAAAAAAATTACTGTAAAAATAGTTTAAAAGCTTTCAATACAATATAAATTAAATTTTACACACATATGAAACATATAAACAATATTTTAAAATAAAAATAATTTCATAAATATAATAAAAAAATTAATTTACATGATACAAATATTATTGTTTAAAAACATAACATTTACACTTTAAAAATTTATTATCATAATTCTTATTGAGTATTATATTTTTAATTACATTTGTTTGAAGTATTATTAATTATGTTTTTATTATTAAATATTATGAAATAATTTATTAATAAATAATAATTATATTATTACATATATTCAATTATTAAAATATTAATTATGAAAATGATATAATTAATATAATTATTAATATAATTAACAAAGAAGTTAATAATATAATTAAAAATGAATATTATTTAAAAATAAATAATAATTAAATTAAATAATATTTTATTATTATTAGATAAAAAATAATTATAATTGATTAGAAGGTTGGATGCTTTCTAAAAAAGTGTGTTCTTTAGTAATATTCTTAAAAAGGCGCTTTCTCAAAAAAGCACCTTCATAATAACTATTTCTAAGAAGGTGCTTTTTTCGAAAGTGACTTCATAGGAAATAATCCAAAAAAGTCACTTTATAAGAAAGCACCTTCTTTATAAACCTATAATTGAAGGAACTTTCTTATCAAGTGCTTTCTTTCATATGTTTACAAAGAAGTTTCTTTTTTAAAAAGCACCTTATTTGTACAAAAAACCTCCCCCCGCCCCATCAGTAGATTGGGAATTTGTTTCCCAATTAATGTAAATCATGAATTTATTTTTTAATTTTTGGTATATCGGAAAATTTTCCCCAATACCTAAAGTGGAAAATCTTAGTATGGTTTCTGAATTTAGACCTATTAACCTTTGCAACATCATTTATAAAAAAAATAAAAGGTCTTGGATAAGAGATTATGTCAAGTCTTTTTAACCCCTGTTTCTAAATGTAAAAGTGATATTATGCTCAATATCTCGGTCACAGATAACTTAATTTGATCCCATAAAATTTTTTACTCGATGAAAGTGCTTTTATTTATAAAGAAAATATAAATTGATTTGAATCTTAACAAGATTAAAGCCTATGATAGAGTTGAAAATTAGTTTATAAAATTTTTCCTAGTATGGATTTCATGATATCTAGGTGTATAATGTTATGAAATGTATTTATATATTTTCCTATAATATTAAGTTTAATGGTGATTTCACTTATTCTATTTTTTAATCAACGAGTCTCCATTATGGAGATTTCATGTCTCTCTATTTATTTATTCTTATTTGAGATGTTTTTTTAAAGCTCATTTCAAATGAACCATTACAGGGAAAGATATATAGAGTAAAATTGAGTTAGAGGGGACCGGTTATTACTCATATTTTCTTCATTGATGATTGTGTTAATTTCTCCTAGTCTACTTTGGAGGAGTTCCAAGTTATCTATCATTTGGTCAACTGTTATTATAAAGATTTAGGATATTAGTTAAATTTTCACAAATCAGAAGAGTTATTTAACAAAAGAGTAGTGCATGAGTTTCAAGATGATTTTTCTACTTTGATGAATGTACCAACACTAAAAAAATTGGTCTCAATGGAAGTTTATTAGTGTTGTTTTTCATCACCATCTATAATTAAAACTTTTTAAATATTATTTAAAATATAGTAGTGGTTTCACAAAACCACCTCTATTCATGAAATACTTTTTTTATTTATCAGCAGTTTCATTAAAAATTCTTCTATATCCTTTAAAAAATTACCTAATTAACCCCCCCCCCCCCCCACCACCACCACATGAAACCCTAAAACCCTAACACCCCCACCCCCAACATCATTCACTTATCATAGTGATACCCCCCCTGATGGCTCTTCTCCACGTGACAATGACCCCTCTTCCCAATTTCCTAAAAAAACGCCCTCGATGGTGACAAATCCATAACCTATTCCCTAGGACACTATCCTCCTCTCATCCTCCATGGTTTCCCCTACTCTAGACTGTACATGAGTCGGAAATTACTGGGATCGTATCCCAAACCTTCACACAGTCTGTTTCCCTCTCCACAGGTCAGTGACCATCTTCCATGACATACAACCTCATTATTGTGAGGGGTAATATTTATTCATTTATGTTTTTTATTTTTTCCATATCAAATTGAATTCTTTTTATATTGAATTTGTGTTTTATTTAATTAATACCCTACCCTGGTCAATGAATAAGTTTGGTGATTTTAAAATTTTATTATACTTGTTTGATGAAACATTTATATATTTATATTTGAATGTATAAGGAGAAGAGTTGAAATATAATACCTATAGATAAAAGCTGGATTAATTTACCTCACAATACACCTCATTATGCCAAGAGTTTGAAATAATTTTTAGATTATGAAATTGCAAACCAATCGGTGGATGGTATAATAAAATGTTTGTGTCCTAACTGTGAATTCAAGTGATGGTTGAATAGAAATAAATATATAATCTTCGAATATTTAAATAGTTTTCTTCTTGATATGTATTTTTTATTTGGTGTGGTGAATCAAAAGTTATGGAAATACAAAAATAATGATTTTCCTATCAATGAATCATCAAGTGACCCTGTAAAGGATAATTCAATTCAAACTTGATAAATGATACATTTGGATTTTGAAGACACAATGTCCAAGATTATAATAGATCAATGGAACCTTTAGTTGATCCTGAATAGGTTAATCTTATTCTAAAATTTAGTGACCGAAAAATGAGTTTTATGAATTATTTGAATATAGAAAAAAAAGAAATGTATGAAAGGTGTTTCAATAATTTGAAGATTTCGTTTCTACTTAAGTTATATCATATCAAGTATATCTATGGAATTACTAACAAAACAGTGCACATAATTTTAGAGTTTCTTCACAATTAATTTAGTGAAGATAATATCCCTACATCATTCTATGAGATGAATAAAATAATCAAAAAACTTGGAATTGATTATAAAAATATATATACATTCCCTAATTCTTGCATGATTTATTTGGGAGAAGAGTTTAATAAAGAAGAATACATAAAATTTCATATATGTATATAGAATTTAATAAAAAATAATGAGAGTTAGAATAAATTCAACACCAAGAAGATAGAGAAGAAGAAAACCTCTGTAAAGGTATTGTATTGCTTTCCTATGAAACCTCACTTATAAAGATTATTCATTTTTCTAAGACTGATTATGACATGAAGTGGAATGATCAGGATAGAAACAATGATGGATTGATGAGACATCCAAAATTTCAATATCATGGAAGGTGTTTGATTCATTTTATCTATATTTTTATTTCAAATCCTAGGAATGTATGTTTAAGATTTTATTATGACGGTTTTAACCCTTTTGGTAATTTAAGTAGTGATTATAGCATATGGCTATTTATTTTGATCCCCTATAATCTACCTCCATAGATGTGTATGGATGAGAATTATTTAATTATTTTTATGATTATTCTTGAAAAGATAATCCCTGTAAATAACATTGATGTATACCTCCAACCTCTAACCAAATAATTTCAATAATTACAAGATGATGGTGTAGAAAAATATTATGATTCAATGAGAAAATTATTAAAAATGAATGATGCTTTAATTTGGAAAATTTTTAAATTTTCTAGACTAAGAAACTTGTCATGTAGGAACACCCATACTGGTTCATATTGTCTAGTTTTTTATTTTTATTTTGAAAAATAATGATTACCTTATAGTAAAAAATGTTTTTTTATGTTTTATCATTGATTTATTGATGCTTCTTAGAAATATAGGTTTAATAAGACAAAATTAAATAGAGATGTTTAATTGATAAAGTCACTAAAGTTGTTATCTAGTTTAGAAATCTTAGGAAAATTAACAAATTTTATTATAGGATTTTCAAAATATAGTTTGTTTAATGAAGGGGGGAAATGATACAAGGTACAATATTTGAAATAGATGGAACACAATAGTTGAACAAAATGAGTCTATTTTTAAAACTTCCTTATTAGGAGTTTAATTAGATACGTCATAATATTGACATAATTCATATTGAGAAGAACACATGTGATAATGTAATTTTTACATTGCTTGATGAGTAAGGTAAATTGAAGGATCGCCTTAATGCTCATAAGGATTTGGAATCAATGAATATAAAGTGTGGTCTGTGGGAAAATGAGAATGGAAAGTATCATATGGTTATTTTCATAATGAAAAATCATTATAAATACATATTCCTTTGAACTTTAAATAAAGTAAAAGTGTCAGATAGATATTCAAGTAACATTTTATGGTGCATTGACTTAAAACATTGAAAGTAGCATGGATTGAAAATTAATGAATCACATGTTCTAATAGAGCAGTTATTGTCATTAAAATTGCATAATAAATTACCTGAAAAAGTAACTATAGTTCTAGTTGAGTTGTGTACCTTCTTCGGAGATATTTTTTGAAAAAATATAAATCCAATTGAGCATGATAATCTTTAGGAAAGAATTGTTTTGACACTTTTTCATTTGGATATGTTATTTCCCCTATCATTTTTCATAATCATGATTTATTTTTTAAAAGGTTGAGGGTTATTATGCCTTTATTAAACATAAAAAAAAGTACACCTCTTTAAAAACTGTTAAAATAGGGAACCCATTACAAGCAAGGTAAAATACCATAAAAATATGACATAAAGGTCATAATGGTCCCTTATGCCCAAAAGGAACCAACATAAAAGAAAAAACTATAAAATTCATAATCTCCCCCCTCTATAGACAATGAAATAGTAAGAATAGACTAGAAAAATGTGTTTCCCCCTTTTCCATGGAGTTTCACCATGATGGAAGCACAACATGCTAGAGTACCTATCAAACCAATACAAACATCTCAAGGAGAGTCGAGTGAAGGTGAAAGCACACCTTTCCCTCTTTTGATCTTCCCTTATGATAAATCATGTGGTGAAATCACAATAATATAGACCTAATTCAATGACAATCATACTGAAAACACTGAGAAAGAGTCAAATCATGGTACCCGTTCATCCTTTCAAAATAATAATGAATAGATGAATGTGGGGTGTTATCACACACATCCCCGTTTCAAGGATGCAACCCAACAGCACCTGTGAAATAGTGTACCATTATCCAATTGAAATGAGGGAAAACTAGCATACACAAAGAAATATTAAATCTAGAAAACTAAAAAAGGCAAAACCACAACCAAAAACCAAAAATGATTCTCCAGTCACTAAAGAGAACACCAGGGTCACCCAACCAAGAATCAACCTCCATGAAGTAGATCAACAGTCATATAACCAAATGCTGATGACTCCAAACCAAGAACCCTCCACTGACCAGAGGTCAAAAAAATTCCTATACTGCAACTATCCTTCACTTAAGAATATGATTAATTCCATAAAACTCGCCGCAACAACCCATCCATCACCTGAACCCCAATAATGCTATAGAAGGTAGACAAACCACCACCTGGAACATCGCCACCTAGGAAGGAAGTCATCGATTCACACTGGTAGAGTCTAAATTTGTACCAAATATAGGGAAGAGGGTAGCTAGGGAGGACAAACAGCAAAACAAACTCAATGAACTTGAATGAATTGGAGCATAAAATGGAAGCATAAAATATTCAAAGAAGATTAGAGGTTACAACTGCTACCAGATATGTAGAATAATAACTAGAGATTTAATTTTTAATTAAATAATCCACCATTGATGCCGAGAAAAGAAGTTTTATGTCACATGGGAACTCGAAAAACCCCAAGAAGATGAGCCTCCTTGCCTGGTGAGTGCGGATCCATCCACCTCAGGATTCATTTAACTATTCATTTGGCTAAAAAAAGCTCAACTAGGTGGACCAATACACTATCAGATGATGTATCTGATTGAGAGGTGAATTAATATTATTTTTATTTTCTTTAATGAATACAATTTTATCAAATCATTGTGTAAAAAAATTAATATGTTTCTAAATTTTTTCATCAGGTACTTAGGTCATTTGAAATCATATGTGAGGAATAAAGCTCCACCATAAGGATATATTGATAAAGGTTACATAACCAAAGATTTCTCAACCTTCTGTTCTAGGTATTTGGATGAAATTGAGACTATATTAAATCATTTTGGATGTATTAATGGGATTTATAATAATTATCTACCTAAAAAAAAGTCATCAGTATTTCCACCTATTGGATGACAAGTTGAAAAGGGGTCATGTTTTACACTTATTAAATTAGTGTTATTAAAAGTGCATATATATCATGATAATTAGATATATTAGTATCTTTTGGTCCATGTAGTTGGCCCTAATTAATTGGGTTTTATCATTTTTTGTTGTTATAATATATTTTTCATTATTATGTTTTTATATTAATGAAATAACATTAAAGAGTAATAAAAAAATATTAATTAGATAATATTATGAAGTCTATAAAATTTTAAAAATCATTGTCAATATTTTTGTATTAACAAGTTAAAATTAAAGAATCCTGGGATGTGAACACTTCATAATCATCATCGGTTTCTCAGAATGATGTAGTAGCAATCATTTTGGGGAAGGAGCATCCCAATTGTGTATGGGGATGGGTTCTGGCCTTACTCCATCAGCTATCTTTGGTAGGGCATTGTCATCATTTAATATTACACCTATTTGGGGTTTGAGTGGTGTCGTTGATCAGAAATCATATAGGGAAATTTCAAAGTTGAAAGAAAAAGTACAAGAACATGAAACTTATAGGAAAACACATGATTAGTGATAGTCAGTAATAGAAAATTACATAGTTTTTTATTTATTTCATAGGATGATGTTTATGATCCCTAAGAAAATTTCCAGTCATGTAGCTCATCCCATTGAGGTAAATTCTAAACTCAATCAATGACTAAATAAACAGTTTTAAAAGGTATCAAAGTTTTTAAAAACATGCATAGGGAGGTCAAAACCAAAAAAATGGTGTCAAAGGATCATTAAATCACAAGAAAATGATCATATATTTATTTTTGAAATTTAGGAACTAACTCAACATCAGTCTGAGTTATGGTTTTCCTAAGATACTCATAAACACATTTTTAGTGTTTTAAAACACTAAAATGTGCATATGATGTTTAAAACCATAGAAAATGAACTCATATTAACATGGAATCATTGGAAAATCACTGTTGAATTATTTTTTATGTGTATAAGTATAAAAAATTTCCATACAACATGAGGTGTTCTTGGAATGACTCAATAAGTAATTTTAAAAGATATAAAAGTCTTTAAAAACATGTGTCAAGGGGTCAAGACCAAGAAAATAGTGTTGTATGGCTATGAAATCATATAATAATTCCCATTAATTTATATTTAAAATTTTAGAACCAACACCATTTCAATTTAAGTTAATATTTTCATGGTATTCTTGTAAACACATTTTTAGTGTTTTAAAACATTAAATGTTAGTTTGAAGGCCAAAACCATAAGAAATCACCTTGTATTTTCAAGAAATATTGGTAAAAATACAATTTAATTATTTCTAACATTTACAAGTATAAAACATGTTCATATGATATGTGGTGATCTTAGAATGACTTAATTAATAGTTTTTAAATATATCAAAGTCTTTAAAAACACACATCGGGAGTTAAAAACCAATAAAACAATATCAAACAGATATGAATCATTATAAAATAATCATTGATTTATTTTTAAAATATAGTAACTGATTCCACATCAATCTAAGTAATGGTTTTCCTAGGATTCCCATAAATGTGTTTTCTGTGTATTAAAACACTAAAACATGTGTGCAACTATAAAAAACATAGAAAACAACCTCATATTGATATAAAATCATGGGAAAATATGGTTTAATTATTTTTTATGTGTACAATAATACAGCACATACATCTGATGTGCATTGTGTTTGGAAGGAATCAATGAGCAGTTTTAAAAGATATCAAAGTCTTTAAAAACATGCATTAGGGGTTCAAAACCAAGAAAGCGATATCGTATTATTTTTAATTCATTAGAAAAATTCTTTTTATTGATTCGTGAAATTTAGGAACCGATGGAACATCAGTTTGAGTTATATTTTTCCCAAGATTCCCAAAAATGCATGTTTAGTGTTTTAAAACACTTAAATGCGCCTGTAATGGGAAAAAAAACATAGAAAACGAACTCAAATTTACATGAATTTATGGGGAAAATATTTTTAAATTTTTTTATGCTTATGAGTAGAAAAAAATTATCCAACGTGAAATGCGCTCAGAATGACTCAATAAGCAATTTTAAAATAAATAAAAGTCTTTAAAAATGTGCCTCAGGGGGTCAAAAATAAGAAAATAACATCGGATGGCCATAAAATAATAACAAAAATATTAGATATTTTTTTTGAAATATAGGAATTGATGTGAATTCAATGTGAGTTATGGTTTTCTTAGGATACTCATAAACATGTTTTAGGTGTTTTAAAACACTAAAATGTGCTTTTAGTAGTCAAAAACATAGAATACGACCTCAAGTTAACATAAAATCATAGGAAAAACATTGTTTACTTAGTTTTTATGTTTAAAATAAGAAAAAACATCCATCTAGTATGAGGTGTACTTAGAATGGTTCATTAATCAGTTTTAAAAGTCATCAAAGTTTTTAAAAACATTTGTTAAGGGGTCAAAACCATGAAAAAGGTGTCAAATGGCCATGAAATCATAGTAAATTTACCATATATTTATTTTTTAAATGTAGGAACTAATTTCACATCAATATGAGTTAAACTTTTCCCAGGATGCCCATAAACATGTTTATATTGTTTTAAAACATCAAAGCATGCGTGTTGGATTAAAAACCATAGTAAAAAACCTCGTATTGATGTGAAATAATGGGGAAGATATGTTTGAATTATTTTTAATATGTAATATCATAAAACAAAACTATCTGATGTGTTTTGTTCTTGAAAAAACTCAATAACTAGTATTAAAAGCTATCAAAGTCATTAAAAACATGTGTCCGAGAATCAAAACTATGAAAATGGCATTATAAGGTCATAAAATCATGGTCTGATGATAATTTATTTATTTTTAAAATTAAGGAACTGATGCCACATCAATCAGAGTTACAGTTTTCTTGGGATACCCGTAAACACATTTTTAATGTTTTAAAATACTGAAATGTACACGTAATGGACAAAACTATAGAAAAAACCTCCATATTGATGTAAAATCATGGGATTAATGTTGTTGAATTATTTATAATGTTTATGAGTAGAATATAAATCCATATGATGTGTGGTGTTCTCAGAATGACTCAATACGTAGTTTTCAAAGATATCGAAGTTTTTAAAAACATGTTTAAAGTGGTAGAAACCAAGAAAATGGTTTCAGATGGTTGCGAAATCATAGGAAAATGATCACCAATTTATTTTTGTAATTTACAAACCTACGCAACATCAATATAAGTTACAATCTTCCTGGGATTCCCATAAACATGTTTTTAGTCTTTTAAAACACTAAAACATGCATGTAATAGTCAAAACTATGGAAAAACTTCATATTGATATCAAATCATGAGAAAATTTTGGCTGAATTACTTTTGACTTGTATGAGCAGAAAACACATCCATTTGATGTATGGTGTGCTCTGAATGACTCAATAAATAGTTTTAAAATATATCAAAGCCTTTAAAAACATGCTTCATGGGATAAAAACCAATAAAATTGTGTCATATTACTATTAAATCATAATAAAACAAACATCTATTGATTTTTGAAATTTAGGAAACATTTTCATATCAATCTGAGTTACATTTTACATGGGAGGCCAATAAATGCATTTTTAGTGTTTAAAAAGACTAAAAAACATGTGTAATAGTAAAAATAATATTAGATAGACTTTGATTGATGTAAAACCATGTGAAAACTATGTTTGAATTATTTGAGACATGTATGAGTAGAAAACACATCCATCTGACATGTGGTGTGCTCAGAATGACTCAATAAGTAGTTTTAAAAGATACTAAAGCCCATAAAAACATGTTTTCGGGGGTCAAATACAATAAAACAGTGTCATATTATCATTAAATCAGATTAAAATTATTGTATATTTATTTTTGAAATGTAGGAACCAATTTCACATAAATCCAAGTTACGGTTTTCCTATAATTCATGTAAATGAGCTTTTAGTGTTTTAAAACACTAAAACATGGGTGTAACAATAAAAAATATAAAATGACCCTATATTGATGTGAAATCATATTACAACCACTACTAGATTATTTTTGATATGTATGACTAGAAAACACATCCATCTAATGTGTGGTGTGCTTGGAATAACTCAATAAGTAGTTTTAAAATATATCAAAGTCTTCAAAAACATGTGTCAGGTGGTCAAAACCAAAAAAAATAGTGTCGAATGGCTATTAAATCATAGGAAAATTAATGTAGATTGATTTTTGAATTATATATATCTATTTCATATTAATCTAATTTATGTTTTTTAATAAATCCTTATAAATGTATTTTTAATGTTTTAAAACACTAAAAAATGCATATAATGGTCATAAACATAACAAATAATCTCAAATTGAAGTGAAATCATGAGAAAACAACCATTTAATTATTTTTGAAATATATGAAATTATACTATATCAAAGAATTTAAAAAAATTATTGAGTAATTTCAATCACACTGCATGTCAGTTTAAAATTTTATTAGATTATTATATACTTTTCTATTTTGAGTTCCAACTATTAAATCATATCTCAAATATGTAAGTTTATTTTTTCAAAGTGTTTTAAAGGTTATATTATTATTTTTATATTAAAATTAATGTCATTTGTTTGATTAATAAAATTAAAAGTGAATTTTTTTTTAAAATATTTTTTGTATATTATGTTTTTTATTTAATTTCTTAAATGTTTTTCTTTGTATCATAGGTGATAGATGGTGGAAGTAGGTAGGATGTCGACCATTCTGATCTACGACACTCTTTATATGGAAGTTGTGATGGCTCATAATTTTTACAGTATGGTTAATTATTATCAATTATTATATTGTAATTATTATTAATTATGTTCAGTTCAGATTTATATATTTTTTTTGTTCCAATTAATGACATGATGTGGTTGGTTTTGTGTATGATGAATCTAGTTATAGAGGTGGTTGGATGGAGTGCAGGTGGTGGGATAGACATATTGGTCATAGTTTGATGTTGGATGTTGGACATATTTATATGTATATATATGATTACTGATCTTATGTTTGAATGGTGGTTCTGTATTTATGATTTTGGATGTGTGGATGTATGGATGTATGGATGTATGAAGATTTTATTGTATATTTATAGTTTATTTTATTGAATGACTGAATTTTTTGTATACATATTTTTTTAATATTTTAAAAAATTATTTGATATGTTTAGTGGTTGTTAAGTTGGTTTTGGTTATTTTTCACTGTATTAAGGAAAACCCACTACTAAATGATTTTCATCCGTGAAATACAAAGTGGTTTAAATAATTGTTGATATATATTATAGTAGCAGTTTAAACCACTTATATTAGTAAAAACCCCATTTCTAAGACAACATTTTTTAAATTGAAAAGTTTAGAAATCATAATAAATATCTTGTCTTACCAAAGGTTATTGGATTATTGAAAAATAAAGTGTCCCAACCAATCATTTATAGGGTGTGGAAGAAGTTTAGTGGATGGATGGGGAAATTCCTATTAAAGGTAAGGGAAAATTTCTTTATTAAATTTCTACCTCAAATGGTTCTGTCATGCATCATGTCTTTATTTATTTCCCATATTTCCTTATTGGCCAACTCCACTCTATTTTTTTCAAGATTTTGGTAGGTAAGGATAATGGGAAGGATAATAATCATTTAAAATCATAGAGTAAATTATGAAAACTTAAGGATGAAGGTTACTTGGGATTTAAGTATACGAGAAAGTTCAATGAATCTCTCTTGGATAAGAAGTTTGGGTGGTTAGTTATCTCTTCATTTTTTCTCTCTATTTGGGTTTTGAAAGAGAATAATTTTCCAAAAACTAATATTATCCATTCATATGATGGAAAGAGGACAAGATTTTTGTGGATAATTATTTTGGTATCAACAACCCTTGTTAAAGAGGGGGTTTACTGGTGAATTTTATATGGTACTTCAATTAAAGTCTAGAAAGAGCTCTGGTTAATTAATGTTGATAACATGTTTATCTCAACTGATATTCCTCCAAGTATAAATAATTGTGTGGTTTTTGATTTTATTGAAGATAATCTTACCATTTGATATTTTGATAAGGTTTTCTCTTTGTTCAATGAGAGTGAAAAAAAACGTTATTCTTGATATTCCTACTTGTCAACTTGGAGGAGGTGATCTCTTGTTCTAGATTTACACTAAAAATGGAGATTACACCATGAAATTAGTTTATTGGTTGGTTATGGGAAGTTCATAATAGGTGATGGATGAATCTTATAAAAGTGTTTAGCCCATAGATTTTTCTTCAAAAAATAAATATTTTTGGTGGAATGTTTTTATAGATATTTTGATTTTCAAAGAGAGTATTTTTCTCCAAAAAATCCTAGTTATCCTTATACGTGCATTGTGTGGTAAGGTAGCCAAAACTCCCATGAAAGATATTTTTTATTTACTATATATTTAGTCGATCTTTTTTAGGGGGTAAAGTGGATTGATCATATTCTCACTACTCTTAGTAGTTTGAGCAAAGGATTTTTTTCACCGGTCTCATGCAGATGATTTTGATATCTTCCAAGAGATTTGTTCAATTTCATGGTTCATTTGGATGTATTGCATTGATTTTGGGATTAATAATAAGATATTACCAAAATACATGTGGATTAAATGATTAACTTATCTTCTTGAGCTTCATCATGGGCGTCGAATGAATGGTGTTCATCAGGAGTTGGTTTCTATTGCAACATGATGGGCCACTTTAGTTGGAGGATTCATTAAATTTAATGTTTATTTGGTTCTTGATATTAATTTTTTTTGTCTTAGGAGTTGTGGTTGAGTTTTTAGTATCATACACTACTTCATATCCACCCTTTAACAGTGTAAAAAAGGGTTTTATCCGTAGTAAAAAAGTGATGATATTTCCAATGATGCTAAAAGATAACCTTTAATAGTGCTAGAAAAAAGTGATTATAAAGCACTACCATAGATCATGATTTACCCATTTTTGGATTTTATTAGTGATAAACATAAATTTATGAAAAAATTTAACCCTTTATCGTTACTGATAAAGATTAGTTTTATCAATGCTTACTATTTCAATGCTGATAAAACCTCTATTTATCAGTTCTTTTTTGAAAGTGCTAATAAAGGCCATACCAATCATTTAAATAGAACCCTAATGGATTTATCCTTATTCATGGAATTAATTCTCTCATATAACCTAATCTATATCATCTCTCTCTCGATAATTTAGGATGAATTAACACCTTAAAAATTCAAGGTATGTGATCACTTGTGATCCATCACTCCTTGAACATCTTTATTTGTTTTTAGTTTTCCAAAATAGTTTGAACAATGCACGTAGTGATATTATTTGCATTTAATCTACCTAATTTATTATCCACCAAATATCTCTTTTCTATATCCATTGTTTTTTTACCCTCCCCCTCACCTTCACGCTCATTTTTACTCATTCATCGTTATTTCCCACTCCGATTTCCTGGAGCTCCTATATGTGCACTGCAAAAACCTTTCCCACTTTTAATGTAAAGTGGTGACTGTAAATGACAAGTAGTTATAGTTTTCATGGTGAATATATGGTAATCAGCTCCAAGTTTCAAGTGTCCCTCCTTCTCCCATGGATTAAAATAAAAAAAATTCTACCCATTTTCTTTTGTTACCAGGAAGAAGAACCCCAATCATTTTAATATCACTTGATTTGTTTGTAATTTTTTTAGAAATTATGAAATGGGATTAATTTAGTTTGTATGATTTTTTACAATTATTTATATTTATATTTAATTATAAAAATTATTTCATGATACTTTTGATACTTATATGCATACTCTTTATTATTGCACATTATTTTTTATTTTAAGTTTTTTCTTAATAATTTTATCTTGTTATGAAATTAATAATTTTTTTATATTTTGTCTAATATTGTTTAATATTTTTTAAAATTATTATTATATATATTTTTATTTATATTTATTTTCTATATATTTTAGACATTTTATATGGCATGAACACATGAGTTATGCACATGGACTATAGATGTAGAATGAACTATCACGTATGAAAGAACATGACGTTATGATATAACTAGAACATGGGTGGTGTCAATTAATTACATGACTTATGAATTTAATATTACATAATAACCCTATAAATATTACATTACCACCAACAGATAAAAACTATATCAACATAAGATATTTCATTTCTCCAATTCTAATGTAGCTAACAAAATCAATCTAACACAATGAGCATTGTGATTCTCGAATCCTCCACTATTTATGAACTCTGAAAAACTAAACAAAATCATGAGTATTTAACACTGGTTTATCTTATTTATATATTTTTTTATTCTCTAAAAATTAATGGCACTTGAATTCATTTAAAGGTGTTTGTTGTAGGCTCAAATGATTTTGTAGTTCATGAAAATTATAGTTGATTTATATAGTGCTTTACCAAGCTCAAGAAGATTTTTTTTTCATTTCTTTTTAATAAAGTAATTAAATGAATACTACATAGATATAAATATAGATACATTATTTTATATCTTGAACTTGGTTTTTAAATTTTTTTCTTAAAAAGGTTATTATTTAAATGATACTTTCAAAAGTTGGTAGTCCTTTCAAATTACAATTCCATGGTTGGCATGTTTTACTTTCATACCATGTTTTATAAATGGTGATTAAATTTTTTTAAATCTTTGTTATGATGATATGGTGGTTTTTATGCCTCTTGGGTTTTATAAAAAAATTAATTTTATTTAAGAAATATAATATTTTAGGGTGGTCTATGTCATTTACTAAATTGAATAGTTTGGAATGGGTTGTTGAAAGACTGCTTTGATAAAATGTGAATTTTCTGAAATGGGAATTGAACATGGGAACCCCATATCAAGACTTCTGGTTCATTTGATTTAAATTCAAGAGTTTATTCAATCATTAGGTTATCAAGACCATGTGATTTTTCCTTATCAACATTTTCATCATCTAACAAAATATCAACTATGGATCCTAGGAGTACTTTCACTAAAACACCACTTATCCCACCATGTACCAAGTAAAGAAATGAATAAACACAAACTCCTCACTCTTTTTTATTTTAATTACTTGATTCTTTTTTGGGATCATGTCCATGTATTTAATTATAAGAAATATCATCAAATTAATCTTATGTGATATCTATGTGTTTTTAAATAGATGAAAATTTAATTATATTCTTTTTAACTGTATAGATATCACACATTCCTTTTATTCAATGATTTCCACCACTATAATACAATCTGAATACCCATCATTCAACTCTTATTATCTTAGATTAATTAATTCATATAGCTTAAATGATTCTTTAAGAATAACCTTTTATGGGTTCTAAGCTCATAATTTTTTTGTATTTATTTATTTTTTAAAATTTTAATATAACTAAATCAAATAGGATGGATGTGAATCAAAAATGTATTAATTTCAATAATTTTAAAAAAGGGTAAGAATGTGGGGTGAAAGAGTTCATCAAGTTCTCAAAATATCGTGCATATGAACCTTCTCAAATCTTTTTTCCATATTTACACTATTATTATTCAAGACTAATTAGTCTAGAATAGTTGGAAGAACACTTGATCTATCATGGAATAGATTGAAGTAATAAATATTGGACTAAAAATGGGGATAAATAAATATAGCTAGTGACTGGGATAAAAATGTGTTTTATGGATCATCTGATATGATTACAAGTGTGGATAATGATGAAGATCATATTAAGTATGTGATTACATGTGTGAAAGATGATAAATATCATAATGAGGAAATGAAAATGATAGTTGAATATGAAATTTTTGATTTTCCATAATTGGTTGAGAAGTTAAAGAGTTGTTAAAAGTCACCATTATATGATGGTTGGACTAAATATATAACATTGTTATCCATATTGAAGCTATATAATTTAAAATATGGAAACTGATATAGTGACGCCAGTTTTATTGAACTACTTTCTCTCTTGAATGATATGATCCCATAATATAATGAGCTTACTTTCCAAACATATGATGCTAAATGAATGTTAAGTTTAATGGTTATGATCTCTAAAATAATACAAAATTATTGTATACTATTTTTCAAGTACCAAAAATCCCTTAAAATTTTCCCAAAGTGTAGTGATTCTCGATACATAAGAGATGAATTGGGTTCATTCCAAGGTTTATGAACCTATATGAAAGTGATGATACTATGATAAAATTTACATGGAACTCAAATAAAAGAAATAAAATTGTAAAATTCATCAATTGGTAGTCTGTCCTTGGTTGAATATAATTGATCGTGGGTATCCAGAATTTAGAAATGATTTAAGAAACCTTCTCCTTATGTTATCTACATATGGAATGAATTATTTTGGATTTCAAATCATCACTCATAGTATATGGCTGATTATATTGGTAAATAATAAATTCCCACCATAGTTATGCATGAAATTAAAATACATTAGTAATCTATGATTATATCAAGAAAAAAACCAGGCAATGATATGGATGTTTATTTGGCTCTATTGATCAGAGATTTTAAATTATTGGGGAATTTAGGTGTTACATTGTATGATTCTTACAGAAATAATGATTTCATGTTGAGAGCCATATTGTAGAGGATAATAAATGAATTTCCTACTTATGGAAATTTTTTAGGATATATAATTAAATGAAATCAAGGGTGTCCCATTTTTGAACAAGGTACATGGTCAATTAGGCTGAAACATTCATCGAAGACTATGTTTCTAGGACATCACATATTTCTACCCCAGCGAAAAAGTACCGATCTTGGATGACATCATTTAATGGGAGTTTAGAAGAATTTACAGCACCAACTCCACTAATAAGTGATCAAATTATTGGTAAAGTAAAATATATGGACATTAATTTTAATAAACTTTTTTGAAAAAACATTACAAAAAATAGCAAAAAAAGATTGGTTTTTTTTTTGAAATACTATACTGGAATTGTTTGTATGCCAGGAATTTTATTTATTTTTTGAATTTTGAAAAAATTTATGTGATAATGTATTTGGAATGTTAATAAATTCATCTAATAAAACAAATGATGGAATTAAGGCTAGGTTGGATATGATTGACATGGGAATATAGGAAGATTTGGCTCCAGTGAAGAGTGAAAAATAGACTTTTCTTCCACGAATTGATTACACTATTTCCATGAAAGAGAGATATCATTTTTGAAACTTATTTAATGATTTTAAGGTTCCAAAGGGGTATTCATAAATTATTTTTTCAACTTATTTTATTTTTAAATCACATGATTATCATGTTTTGATGCAAGATCTAATTCTTGTAGCTTTACGTTTCATTTTTTCCAAGAATTTCCATCATACATTAACCAAGATCTATATATTTTTTGAAGTTATATGAAACAAAATTATAGAAATGGAAAATTTTCTAACCATGGAAAATAAAATTGTTGTCATATTATCTGAATTGGAAAAAAAAATTCCACCTTCATTCATTGATATGATGGTTCACAAGATGGTTCACTAGGTAAGAGAAATTCAACTATGTGGTCCTGTACATTATAGATGGATGTAAACCATTGAATAGTATATGAATATTTTTAAAGGATATATCAAAAATCGAAGTCAGAAAAAAAAATTATTATAGAGAAATATGTTATTAAGGAATCTATTTAATTCTATACTGACTACCCATCCAATTTGGAAAGTATTGGTCTACCAAAATCTAATCACACTGGGTAACTTTTGGGTGAAAAAATTTCTAGAATATATGTTGTCACAATTACTATTACAGAGCATAATCAGGATCGTCTTTACATTTTTCATAATAGTTTAGAGGTTTCTCCATATGTTGAAACCCACAAAGTAATTCTTAGTCATTTTAATTCATCAAGGGCTGAAATCTGAATATAAAATACACTTAATCAATAGTTTATAGGATGGTTTCAAGACCATATTTTTAAGGATTCAATTAAAAATCCATATTCAATGTCATGATGACTTTAATGGCTAGACATTGGACCTAGTGTGCATGTATTAACTTACAATGGTTATTTAATTAATAGTTATGTGTTCAATAAAATGAAAATTATGAATATAGTATCATGAAAAATAGTGGAGTTACACTTGTGTCTGAAGTGATGCATGTATCTGGTAACAAGTATAGAAATATATTTATGTGAATATTTCATACTTTGGCATCATCAAACAAATATGGGAGTTGGATTATACAACATTCCAAGTGTTAATTTTTCAATACAAGTGGGTTGATAATAGGACATCAGTTAAAATAGATGAATTGATATTCATGAAAGTTTATTTTAGTAAGGAAGGGTACAAAGACTAACCATTTATAATGGAATCACACTTGGTACAATTATTTTATGTTATAGATCTTAAAAATATAGGGTGTTCAATTATTCTGTTATCAACCAAAACCACTAAAGGGTCGTATGTCAATTCTACTAAGGATAACAAATTTATTGGGACTTCTCAATCATTTATTAGTGATCCCAAAATAGATGAGGTATTGTATATCATAGGAGACCACAATGAAGGGATTTGGATACTTGATATAGGGGTCAAATCCCTTCAAACTTTAAAAAAGATTTCAATAATCTGGTTTTATTTTTTGTAATATACTTTATGTTACCTCATATTATTCTATGTTCACTGCTATAATTATGTAATTTAGATTAAATGTTAAAACACTTCTCTAGATAATAACTTATTCACATGTTTATTCTTTCAATCATAAGGAATAATAGGTTTCTCAACATGTTGGTTCTCCCAATATAATGAAACAACAAAATTCTTCACATTCCAATGCTACCAATCCATAGGAACAACATATTTATGATGTTGAAGCTAAAGAAATACTAAATTATTAAAAAACTATTTACCAAAAAAACAGAAGTGTTGTACCATGATAGTGTTATAAAAAATTATTAAGGTGAGAGACAAAGGCATCAAATTTGAGGTTAGATGGAATGCATACGGCCATCCTATTAGCTCCAATAAGGCCATGTTCAATAGTTATATTGGTATCACCACTCTAATTCATATTCCAATTGATGTAGATTCATGTCACAATATTGTTTCCATGCTAAAGTCACTAATTTGGGAAGATATTAGGGTAACATTATGATATAATTTCATTATTTTACAAAAAATAAAAATAATGAAATGTTGATTTACTCTATATTATCACTTTCAGAGTTAATTTATAGTAGATGAATCTTAAATAAAAAAATTAATGTTCATTAGAAAGGATCATAGAGGATTTTGAACAATTATTATGCAGTATCATCTCAAAGATGTTGAAGGGAAAATAAACTTTCACCCACCACAGTTGTACGCATTCTCTGTAAAACAAAAAAGTGTGGGTTGTATTTATTGGTCATCATGATGAGACATATTTTTAGGTACATTATGGCCGGTAATACATTAATTGACAATACTTGTATTAATCACTTTGATTAAGAATTTTTAATTTATGAAACAACAACCAAGTGTTGAAAATAAGCAATATGCATCAAAACCAACATACCCCTACCATAAAGCAGGGATGGGGTATGATTCACATGAAACAAATGGTACGTGTATTAAATATATCGTAATAATTTTATATGACATGCAACAAAAACATAATTATGTTCCTTTGATTTTATGAAGATTGATGAATCAAAACCCAAATACACATCCATCCCATATCATGTGATATGGAATGAGGTATGTTTAAATAATGATGAGATACTAATATATGAAAACACATGAAAAGTGAGGGAATCGTGTTTAAGTATGAAATAATAAATTTTTTTATTTAAAAGGGTATTACATAATAATGATCAACTATTTTAGAATATTTTTTATTTGAATTCAATAAAAGAATCATCATCAGGTATACCTGATGAATAGCTACTATTAGTGACCTTGAAACTATAGGAATAGTAAGGTTGTATCACAGGTTTAGGTTTTTAGGTTTCACCCTGAAGATGTTTTGAGAAAAGAAATAAAATGTGGGATAAAGGTAAGAAAATGGAAGAGTTTCAGGAATGATTAGCTATTCTAGAAGAAAAAATTAATTGTAAGTCAAAGTTTTTAGAAAATTTTATGGTAAGTAATCAAAGAGAAGAAACAAAAAAAGAACAACCACTATGTTAAGATCCCCCCACCCCCCCTCCCCACCAGTTTTGAGGTATGACATTCCCCTAAAAAATATATCTTAAAATAGGTAATAAATATTATCATAATTGTTTCTATAAAATGGGAATCAGGAAGAAACATATACTTTTACTGTATGGATATTATAGAGGCTGAAAATGATTGTTATTTATATCCACCAACACATAACCATCACCTTGTTATGAGTGGTATCACGTACAATATCAAAGGATATATTCGACACAACAAAAAACATTCAATAGGTCATGTGAGAGTGGGGATTCACATAGCTCAGGAGCCAAGCACCAAGCTACCTATTCCACTAGATGGTGATGATATTCATACAATTGATAAAGATAATGGAAATTTAATATCATAAATTTTAGATCTTGTAAAAATAAATTTTGAAAAGGAGGTATTCATTTACAATTTATATTTCATGTAAAACCTTTAACAATTAATGAAAAAATTCTGTAACCAATTAAGGTTATTACAAAAAGACAAAGGAAAGGGGATAAAATGCAATTTATAATCAAAAAAACCTAAATGATAAACCAAAAAATCAAAAAAATATTCACAAAGTACCTTTACCCCACCCATTCAACATCTGTATTTACTAACATTAAAGGATTATGAGGATACAATGTTAGAAAGTGGTGATACTGAAAAGGACCATCTAAGAACAATGAATCACTGATGGGGGAGGGGTAAATTAGTTATATCTTTTTTCTTTTTATGTTATCAATCTTTTATATCAACTTTTTCCTCCTATCAAAGTTCTATCACTTTTTTGAAGATAGAAAATTCACACATTCATAGAAACACAAGTATATACAAGGTTCACTACTCAATAATAGTACCTACATCCTTATCATAGTTTGGAAATAATCAAATACCACACAATATAATAAAAAACAATTCTTTTTTTTGCATACAACAAGTAGGATATACCCTTACACTTTTATAACACTATGATCAATACAACAGTGAACATGCTTCTTTTAGAACAAATGAGGTAAAATAAGTTTGTGCAACAAGTTATGAAACCTTTACAAGTTAGTTCAAAACATGTTACTATTCTACCTTATTAACTTCAACTTATGAAATTATTCAAAACACACTTCTTCACTTTCCTACCCAAAAGCAGGTAGAAACACCATTTTATAATTCATATAAAAACTAAATCTAATGGATCAATAGGATTCCTCTATTTGATACCTCGGTATGAAAAACAATTATGAAAATAAACCCTGTAAACAATTCTAAACCACTTCAAACATTACCCAAAAACCTGCATTTGATGGCTTGGTCTGATCCTGTAAATATTTATTATTCTTCTATCCAAAAAAATTCCTTAGAAAAATCAATCTGGAAGCTTCTTATCTATTAAAAAACATTTAGTGCTTTCTCCCCCAATTATCATATGAACATTAAAATATTTAGAAAGTAAAATGTACTTCCTAATATTTATAGGAGAGATGAAAATGGAATGGAAGGTAAACTACATTCACTTTCCCACTCAACCAAATTTCTATAATCTTGAATTTAATTTCCATTTAAATTATATATTTGACTCTTTCAATTCTTCTCAATAATTCTTGATTCTTCTCAAAACTTCTCAAATCTTATCATGACTCCAACCATCTTCTACTTTCTAACAATTATTTAGTTTTATACTAAGTTCATTATGATGGAAACATATGGTCACTTCAATTTTCTTGACCCAATTAAAAAAACATGAGAACTGAAGAATTATCATTATAGTGCTCTATACAAACTAAAATAAAACAAATTAATTCTCATTCTAATGTTCCATACCAACAAAAAGACATAAAACATTTAAACTATTCTTCTAAAAACATCGTTGGAACTTATGAAACATTCAAAAATCCCCATTATAGTACTCTAGAAGAACTCTTCAAAACAAATCTATATTTCTTCAAATGATCTGATGATCTTTCATCTGATGAAGTCTAATGTCTGATGTCTGATGTCTTATTAGTTTTATCATGAATCTGATGGATTATTCTTTGCTTTCTTCTTATGGATCAGTCGATTAGTGCCTCATTAACACTTCAAACTTCACAACCACTCTTATTCCACAAACTCTTAATAATATCATGATGACTCCATAGATTTTAGAAATTTTGGAACATAAAATCATCATATGACTAACATTGTAATTTTTTAGGACTTATTGTCCTTTCAGAAATTTTTTTTCTTTCCATATAGACCTCAATCTGATTAGAACCACTTGGAATGACTTGGCCACCTTTTCTCTTTTTCTTTCACTAATATTGGATAATAATTTTTTATTAACTCATGATGTTGAAAACTTATTAATCATCAAATCATCATCAGATTTAGTATAGAGACATTAATACTCTAATAAAATTCCTCATACTGATCAAATCATTCATTCTGTACACAATGTGACTCTGAAAAAAAACTCCATTTAGAAAACTTCTTCATAACAGAAAATTGTGACCAATGAACTTTCTTATAAAGATTTCATACAATATTATGAGTATAATTATCCTTTTTTACTAATTACAAAAACTTACAATGTGCCATTATTTTACTATAATTAAAAAAATACAAATTAGTCAACACAATTTTCTTTCAGCATCTAGAAACAAATTATAACCAACTTGGTCGCAACAATCCCCCATTTGAATTTTTTGTGTCAACCAAGGTTCATAAATCATGGAAATTTATAACCTAAATATATGGATCACTAATAAATAATTTTAAGCCTATGTGAGAAAAATCATTATAGGAAACAAGAATCATTGATAGTAAAACCATGTTGTCCAAAATTAGTGACTAAAAAAACTTTTCTTCTTGAAAATTCAACACTTTCAAACTTTCTTCTTCAGCTTCTTTCACTTTTCCTGTAAAACAAATTCCTATAAACATCTCAAAAAACTGTTAGAATAGTTTACACACTTACATGTTGAGTTTATATCTTACCCACTACTCCCCCTAAATACATGCTTCCTTAAAAATTTTAACACATATCAATGTATATATTTATGAAACATATCTCCCCCTTTGACAAAACTATCTAAATACTAGATGAGAGATGGGATAGAAAAACATACCTCAACCTTGGAGAGAAAGAGGTTGGATACCAATGTTCAACCTTAGCTTAAAAAATTCTTACTTAAATAAGGGTTTTTTTAATATGTTAGAAACTTGTTCTAATTTAGTAACATACTCCAGTTTTTATTCATTCTTCTCCACATGTTATTTAATGAAGTGATATTTTATATAAATATGTTTTAATGAGAATGTTTTGATGGATTTTTTATAAGGTGATAGAGAAACTATTTTCAACTATTTTATTCCAAATTTCAATGTTTTTAATCACACCAATGTGTTATTTAAAGGGAAATTGTCACATTTTATGTTTTTGAAGCATTTTTTAGCTAAATTGGAAAAAATGGCTTATTTTGTTTTTTAACAGTTTTAATTTATTTAAATATTTTGGACATAACTTTTTTACACTAATAAAAAATTTAAAAAAATATAGGTTTATATGTTTTATGGGATTAATTTTATCCTTTTGGACCCAAAGCTCAATGTATCATTTGGAGGACCAAATCTAGTTCACAAGCCTAGTCTTGAAATTTGTGCACAGATCTGAAAAATTTTATTGTTGGACCGATATCTCATAAATTACTGAACCAATTGAGTTGAAATTAGACATGGAAAAATAAGGAATCCAGATGAACATGTTTCATTCAGATGTATGTGCCTTATTCTTTCATTACCAATGCTCTAAATTCATGGTAACTTGATGCATTGGAATACAAACTATCATCCTGAGTAGAATAATTCCCACAGTAATATGGATATACCTCTCTCTAAATGTAGTCAATGAAGCTCAAATGTTGTTTTTCAACACCATAGAGATATTGGAACAACTTTCAATAAGGAACCAATTTCAAATTTGATCATTTAATGGGTCATCCACGTGTATACATTCAGTGGATATAATTGGATCTGAAAATTTCTCCTATCTCCCTATAAAAGAGGCTGCCTTCTTCATTTCAAAGCGTTGGTATCTTAGGGGTATCATTTATTGACCATTTTTATGCAGTTTTTTTTCATTTATTTTTTAATAGTATTATGAATTTTTAGTATATTATAGTCTTATTCTTCCTCTCATTTCTTCATATTTTTATATTTTGTGTTTTACACTTCATTCCTATTTTCCACTGTGAACTATTATTCTCATGATTATGAGTAGCTAACCCGAGGAAGTTCTTGAGGGAGTAATCTAGTGATGAACCCAAGTCTTTTAGCTATAATTTTTAATGTTTCTTATTTTCTTAAAGTTAGAATTAGGGGGATCTTAGTGGGCAAGGCACTTTTGTGTCTCCACTTGCCACCTGAGGTTTAGCTTTCACTTCTGTAATATTTTCCCTTAATCAAGGAGGTGGATGTGCATTCTCTTAGTGATCATTGAGAGCACTGTATATTCACAACCATATGCATAGGAGGAAGTTCATGAATATTATGGATCATGTTCATTAAGTAAATTTGAAACTAATTAAGAGATGATGAAGGTTTGCTCGGGATGATTCTCTCGTAAATATCTCCTTTCTTCCTAACTTCATTTTGTTTTCATTCATTGTGTTTGAATTGCATATACATATTTAATTTTAGTATTTCATTATCATTTCTCAAATATCTATTTTTGGTCATTTTTTTCATAAATATAAAAAATATTAAAAAAAGGTGAATTAGAAATAGTGATTGTTTGACCAAAAAGGCTCCTCAGGAGAACAACCTAGGTCATCCACTGTGATGCACTTAGTTATAAATATTTTTTAGAGCACGTATGAAAATGATTTATCAAATTGGCATCATTGTTGTGAAGGTGCAAAACTTTCACACACCGTTATTCAAAAAAATACAAAAAAATCATAAATTTCAAAAAAAAAATCTTTGTTCATGATATATTTCAATTGTGATTATTCTTCATAAACTAATGAATCTCAAGGGCAATAAGAAGATGAAATTAAAAAATATCAGATGAAAAAACTTCAAGAAGACATATAAAAACTGAAAAGAAATTCTGAAATGTTTGAGAAATATATTCATTCACTACTGGAGAAACCCAAAACTGAACCTGAGTTGGAACCCGAACCAGAACGAGGGGTGTAAAATATTTCACCGATCATTTTTTATGTTAAATAACCTGAGGTTGGTGAGAATAAGCTACTAAAGGAGTTAATAATATCATCCCATACTCAAACATTGCTCGAGGAGGTCCCTGATGTACACATTCCAACTGATTCACTTTTCGAATATTAACAATTTTTTGAAAAAACCTGGAATCACTTTGTAGAAAATAACCTGAAACTTGATCTTCTCATCATTGATATTGAAAAATCAGCACCTTTTAACCCCTCTCTTAATTTGAAAGATGATGATGAAGATGTGATAGAGCTGATATTTTCCACATTTTTGTATGAATTTTAATTGTTTTAACCATTCCAAATTATCAATTTGAGCTTATATGGATTAATTTTGGATTAATGATTTGTTTTGAGAAAGATGGTGAAAAATTCTTAATTCTGGTTTTTTGACAGATTTTTATGTCAAGGGTATTTTAGTCATTAATTGAAAAATATAATTCCAAATTGAGTGATTCATTTTTTTTAAAATCCTTATTTTATTTCCTTAAACTTTTTCTTTTGGACCAAGGGATGATTCGAGCATCTAGAGGCCTTAAAAATCAATGAAGTTGAATAATTTTTTGGGCAGAAAGTGTGGACCCCACCACAGTATTGGAAGTCCATCTCGGCCTAAAGACCTTAAATGGAGGTGATTCCACCTAGAACAGAACTAGGACACATTTTATAGTTTCTAAAATTAATTTTATAGAGTTTTTCAGTCATTAAGGTTTCCATTTGATATTATACTTTTGGAGGAAGTTTCCTAGAACATTTTTTCAGAAATATTAACACTCAATCAAAAATTCATAAATCCCGAATTCGGTAGAAAAATGAGATGAAATTTTGAGAGGATATGAAAAAGAAAATTTTGATCAGCTTTCATGAAGGGTACCATGTGTTAATTTTCCATTTAGTGGGTCCAAAATGTGTCAACTTTAGAAGGATAGAAATATTCTTATAAAAGGAGAAGAGGTCTTACCTATCAAATCATTCATTCCCATTCCCACACCATCCAGGGCACCAAGGAGAAGAGGAAAGGTGCCATTTAGGATTTATCATTATTTATTTATTTATTTATTTTAGTTTTATTTTCTCATAAAATGCATTAATTTTTTTTATATTAAGTTGTTCTCCTTTCTTATTCCACCCCTTTTCTCTTCCAATCTCATTCTCATTCTCTCTATTTTATCTTTCCATCATGATCTCTATGCACTTCGCCATGGAAAGTGACTAAATCGAGGCTTAGACCCTGGGAAAATTTTCATGGTTTTATTCATTATTTCACTTCAAATTGAAAATGTTTTAAATAGATTTATGTTAGAGCGGGAATTTTGCACGGGTGCGGCAGTCATCCACCACGACACTATTTCCAAATCAATTTTTTTTCTTGATTAATTCATTTTCCCTCCCCTATCTTAGGCAAACCATTCATACAGTGGAGTTGGGATTTCCATAAGGGTTTAAACAGCATATGGTGGACCCAGGTCTTTTAGGAATAACATTCTCGGTTGAGGTGTTACCCAACTTGACTATTAGAGGAGGTGTGTTTTGGTGTGTCGAACGCATGATAAAATCACACACTCAATAAATCCAGGTAAATTAATTCATTAATGAGGTTTCAATAAATGAATTATCAAATACAATTTAAACAAAAAATAAAATGATGATGAAACTATGTTATCTAACCCTAGGACCAATACCTTTCTTCCCTGATTTCATTCTGTTTACATCTAGATTTAAATTTTGCATGTCATTATTTTAATTTCACTTTTACCAAAAAAACCCAAAACCATCATTTTCATAAATAAAAAAACCAAAAATAATTATAATACATAAACTATAATAAGTGATTAAAAATAATTCAATTCTCCTCAAGTGAGACTACCCTGGTTAGCCACTGTGCTGTATTAAGAAGATAAATTGATTTTTCCACACCCTATGACAAGTGTGCGTCAAAACTAGCGCCATTTATAGGAAGATAAACAGTTCTTCATTATCACCTTTTCAAAATTCACATTTTTTTAAAATATTTTTCTTTGTTTTATTTATTAAAAAAATATGAAAAAAATTATTTTTTTTTCCAATGATATTTTCAAACAACTATCTATTCAATTCAGGGAGCGATTACTCATGGGTGTAAGAACGGGAAATAGATTATACTGAGGAGGAACTCTAATGAAGGGGGGATCTCTTATGATAATGTAAAAATAGTTTCAGAAAGGCCAAGAGACATAAATCTCACCATAATTTTTGATTATCATGATCAAAGAACTCCAAATTGACTTTCAATTATTTAATATCAAGAAAGAAGTGCCCCTGGTTTTCACTAATTTCACTGAAGATGTCCAAGAAGTATAGGACAAACTCAAGGTGGAGAAGCCCAACTACCTATCTCCTTCCAGTGAATATTGACTCCAATAGACACTTTCCATTGAAAAATATATTCAAGATAAACCACCTTAGGGAGATGATATAATCTTAAACTCAAACTATTTTAATTTTATTAAAAATTATTTGAGTATCATCCCTAATAGTTTTGAATTTTCAGTTTTGGTTATACCATATTATACCCTAGAGGATGAAGATAAAAAAGAAGATGAACCTATTGAGGAACACTTGGAGATCCCAGAATACATTGTATATTCACTATAGGGAGTAAAATAAGAAAAAGAGAACATTGTACAAGTAGAAACAAAGGAGGAGGAGGTTCCATACTTCATCCTACCCCCTCCATGAAAGATATACTACATTATAAAGGGGGAAGAGCTAGTGTACTATATCCATGGAGTTCTACTCAACAAGAAAAAATAACTATAATATAGGAAAATCCAGATGAGGTGGTTCAAGTCAAAGAAGCTTCATCCACCATCCGACTTTGGATAATAGTTGGTACTACCAACTTAAGTCAATAAAAATTCAGTTCCCACTTAGGGGATTATATTAATATTTATCTTTAAATTATTTCTATGGATTTAAATTTAAATTTATTTTTTTAGATTATTTCATCATGTGTATCACTCCCTCTTTTCATTTTGAGATTAAATGAAATGATCCTTATGATTAATTGAGTAATTTTATTTTGTAGGATCATGATGGTAGAATGATGCCCCAAACATTGGTGGAAGAGAACTGAAGATTTATTTCAAAAGGGAATTCACTCTTAATTTTTAACTTTTAAAATCCTTAAAAAAATTTCCAAATCATGATTTGAGCTTTAAATATAAAAAATGTATACCCAAACTTGTTTTATGCTCTACTTAACATATCTATGAGACATGAGTTTCTTAGAAATCAAGTGATTCCGTGTTTTTTATTTCAATGTTAATAAGTTTGAATTAGTAAAATAGAAAATTAAATGTTTAAAGTGAATCATGGATATTGAAATTATGACTCATGATTTGAGGGAATTTATTGACTCATGTAAATGAAATTTCACTACCATTTTTCATTCTTTGAATTTATAAAATTCATGTGAATTTATTTGTTATTATTGATCATGCCTTCAGTGGTTTTCTAAATATCATATGTCTCATTCCCTAGAGGATTTCTAGTCCAAGTACTTCCTATTTTATCTTGATAATATTTCTTGATTGATCTTGGTACATGTCACCTACCAGAACTTTAATTGAAACTTGTCAAAGCTATGACTCTACAAAAACACATTTAAAATGATTGAGTCATATTTTGGAAAACCTTTATCCTTAAATACCACCTTTACATCAATCCTTATTTTATCCCATAGAGATCATGAATTAATTATAGGGATGATTTATGTTTCAAGCCATTTTTTCCGTTCCTACCCTACTCTTAGTATTTTCAAGATATTTTAAAGATGGAGTTTGGGGGAGAAGGGATTCATGGGGGAAGGGATGATTTAATTTGTGAGGAAAAGTGTGGGGGTGATATTGTAGTAATTTTAAAATGATGTGGAATCATTCATTGTACTTTATTTTTTTCCCCTCTTGAATAAAAAAATTAAAATGACAAAAAGAATCAAAAAAAGAGAAAAATGGGTTGTGATTTGGGAGAACCAAAAATCACTATTTTCTAGACATATGATCTTATAATCATTTATGGTTAGGTGATGGATGTGAGTTTTTATCTAATCATAACTTTCAAAAAAAGAAAAAAAAGTTCAAAATTGAAAAAAAATCAAGAGGGCGCATTAATCATTCACTATTATTTACTTTGATCATGACGTCGCTTTGAGTTTTGGGGGAAGTGGGTATTTCTACTTTGAAGGTGAGGATTTCATTACACTTTTTGATATCATTCATTGTACTTAATAGATAAAACTCCTCCTTGAGACTTAATTTTTAAAAGCATCAAATCCTACAAACCTTAAGCCTCATAGTTATTTGAACCTTTATTTAAAATTCCTCATGATTTTATGTTCCATTTTTCTTCACAAAGTGGAGAAAGTTGTTATTTTACAATATTATGGATAAGAATCATGTTCTCATGATATGTCCATAAATACTTTTGAATTTTATCATGAGTTATGCGAGAAAATATTAAAGATTGAGGTAGATCATGATTTTTTATGTTTAATAATAATGAATTGAGTAACTTGAATGAATGAAAGGAGAATTTAAATCATTTTTCAAAGGTAAAAGGTAAAATATATTAATTTATTTTTTCTTTGAAAAATGAGAAATAAAATTTATACTTCATGTGGATTTTTGAAAATTTGATTTGGCATTGAAAATTGTTTAATTTTATTACTTTGTAATTTGAATATTGGTATCATTGGTGCCCTTTAAATTTTAATGTTGAGATTTTATGCTTGAGGACAAACATGGTTTAAGTGTGGAGGAATTGATAGAGTTGATATCTTTCACATTTTTTTGTATGCATTTTAATTATTTTAACCCTCCCAAATTATCAATTTGAGCTTATATGGATCAATTTTGGATTTATGATGTGTTTTGAGAAAAATGGTGAAAAGTGCATAATTCTGGATTTTTGACAGATTTTTATGTCAATGGTATTTTGGTCATTTATTGAAAAATTTAATTCAAAATTGAGTGATTTTTTTTATAATACTTATTTTATTTTCTTAAACTTTGTCTTCTAGAATAGGGGATAATTCCAGCATCTTGAGGCCTTAAATATCAATGAAGTTGAACATTTTTCTGGGAAGATAGTGTGGACCCCACCACCATAACGGAAGCCCATCTTGGTCTAAAAACCTCAAATGGATGTGATTCAATATAAAAAAATAATGAGGAAACATTGGCGCATTTCTAAAGTTAATTATATGGAGTTTTGAAGTCATTAAAGTTGTCATTTGATGTCATACTTTTAGAGAAAGCTTTTTGGAACATTCATCCAAAAAAAGTAACACTCAATAAAAAATTCCTAACTCATAAATATAGTTATCAAATGAGCTGAAATTTTAAGATGAGGTGTCAAATAAAATGGGGAACAAATTTTATGAAGGGTTCAACACGTGAATTTTCCATTTATTGGATCCAAAACGTGTCAACTTTCAAAGGATAGAAATATGCCTATAAAAGGGTAGGAGATCCTACCTCTCAAATCATTCGTTCCTATCCACACACCATCTGGGGAACAAAATAGAGGAGGCCAAGGGCCATTTAAGATTTCTATTTATTTTTTTATTTTTAATTTAGTTTTATTTTATCGTGTAATGAATTAATATTTTTTATATTAAAGTGTTCCCCTTTCTTCTTTCACCCCTTTTCTCTTCCAATCTCAATATCATTATCTCTCTTCCATATTTCCATCATGATCTCTATACAATTCTCCATGGAAATTGACTAAATAAAGGCTTGGAACCAGGGGAGGTTTTCATGGAGTTATTTATTATTTCACATAAAATTGAAAATGTTTTAAATATATTTGTTTTGGAGGCAGGAATATTACACAGGTGCGACGGTTGTCCACCACGACACTATTTCCAAATTCATTTCTTTACATTGATTAATTCATTTTCCCTCCCTTATCTTAGGAAAAACCTTTATATGATGGATTTGGGATTAACATAAGGGTTGAAACAACATAATGTGGATCCAGGTCTTATAGGAATAACATTCTCGGTTGAGGAGTTACCCTATTTGGCTATTAGAGGAGGTGTAGTTTGGTGTGTCAGATGCATGATAAAATCACACACTAAATAAATCAAGGGAAAGTAATTCATTAATGAGGTTTCAATAAATGAATTATTAAATTGAATTTAAACAAAAAATAAAATTATGAATGAAACTATGTTATCCAACCCTAGGACAAAGACCTTTCTTCCCTAATTTCATTTTGTTTGCGTCTATATTTAAATTATGCATTTCATTATTTTAATTTCAGTTTTTCCCTAAAAAACTAAAACCATAATTTTAATAAATAAAAAAAATAAAATACATGAATTGAAATAAGTTATTGAACTGATTGCAATGCTCTTCAAATGAGACAATCTTATTCATCCATTATGTTGTATTTGAAAATAAATTGATTTTTACGACAGGCGTGCGTCAAGATGAGTCTACTAAGATTGAGTTGCCAATGGTCCATATAGAAGATATCAACTTCCAAGTTTATTTAATTTAATTGGATGATTTATTTATTGATTCATCATGTTTTAATCGTATTCAAGCTGAATTGTTTTTTGAATTCCCCTTTTCTGAAATTTTTGAAACAACAAAAATGGGGTAGGCATTGAATGTTAAAGAAGATACCACCCAAGTGGTGGTGATTAAAGTAGAAGAGATAGATAATCATGTGGTGAAACTGACTCATCTATAACAACTTGAAAACCATATGGAGGAGGACACCACGAATATTTATAGGGAGCACCCCTATTTTATTTTCCCTCCAACTCTTGAACTCAAATTCTATCCTTCTTCTTTCTTGGTGGTTGGGATTTTTCTTATCTTATTTAGGGTTATCCAATATCTATTTTTTCTTATGGACACTGGAAAAATTCACATGTGGTGGTTCATCTAAAAGAAACCATTCCCACCTTCTGGTTGGGGATAATCCACTACAACTACCTGACTAGGGGCAGTAAAAACCTGGTACCCGCTTGGGGGTCAAACCAAGCATTATACCTTTCTATCCCCTTTGTCTTTATTTTTAATTATTTTTATTATGTACTTTCATTTATTTTTTTAAGTTTTAAATTGATATCATCTAGGATATTTTTTTGAGAAAATAAAGATATTATTAATAACGAATATCATCAGACATACATATGCAAAGCCATGAAGGGAAATTGTCCAGCCAAAGCTGGTTGGCATCGAAGGGGGCTGATTCCGCCAGCCGGTGGGTTGCATTGTTTCATTCCCTTTTGGTAAAGGAGAAGGTGAAGAATGAAAAGCATTGGTGGAGCGAGAGAATTCTCCTGATGATGAGGCCAAATGACTGGAGTCCGTCGTCGTTGTGGTTAATGGCATCGATCACGGTGAGGCAGTCAGACTCGATGCTGATATCAACCCATCCACATTCCAATTCCAGCATCAAACCTTATAGAATGGCATTAGCCTCAGCAATATCTGGTTCCCAAAAGGCATGGGGTGATTCATACTTTGCAGCGATGATTTTCCCCAGATGGTTTCGAGCTAGGAGACTGAGGGAGACAAGTCCATCCTTGGGGAGAGACGCGTCTACGTTGATCTTAAGAGTCCCTTCCAATCAGGTTGTGTCTTTCCTTCTCTTTTTTTTATTTTCTTCTCAAATTAAATTTTGATTCCAAAACCTTCTTGATATGATTTGAGATAAAAAAATGGTAATAAATGGAATACTTGTGGGGGAGTTATGTCAAATTATTTTAAGAATTTTGTTTATTCTTTAATTTTTTATCCTTTTCTGAATTTTTCAAGTTTTTATTTTTTTATTTTTGGTGTGTTTTTAGGATTCTTGATCTGAATTGAATACTTTGTAAAAATCCAACCATCTTGGAAATTTTGGAAAATTGATTTATTTGATAATTTTAGTATTTAAATGATTATTGAATGGATTTGTTTTCTTGATTTTCGATCTTTTCATTTGATGAAGTTTCATTGATTGTGAAACTCATATGCATTAGTACTGTCCAAATTGAAAATCTTTCCCAAGCTGAGAGGTTTCTAAACCTATTTGATATCCTCTTAAATTTATCTTTTTTGAGAACCTTTAGACATGTTGTGTTATCCAAAAATTCTTTTCTCCCTTTTTCAAAGATTTTATAGTTCATGGAATGTGTTAAGTATGATTGAGGCATCACTTTGAAAGCACATTTTGGCATTGAACTCTTATTTTGGCCTACCTTTTCATATGAACTTCATTAAGACCCTAGTATCCATGAAACACCTTCTTATTAATCCACATTACAAGTCATTTATACCTTTATAACCTGATCTAAAAGTTAAATGCATGATTATTGTTGAACTCAAGTGTGGGGGAGGGGGAAGATGGGTTGTTTTTTTTCTTTTTTGAATAATCTGTTTGAGATGAATTGAAAGTTTTTTCATAGTTATTACTGCATTGGTGGATCAGAATTCATGATATAAATATGGATGGGTGATCCAAAATATCATTAAATATATGGTCTGGGTGTTCACCAATTTTTGAAGATCAAAATTTTCCTCTCTTTTCCTCAAAAACATGATTCTGAAGAGAAAACTAGATCTGAATTCAAGCTGAAAAAAATGGTACAATTGGGGAAAAGAGGGAATAAAATCATTGATTCTAAAATTCCATGTGTGAAATTACCAAAGAAAGTGGTTTTTGGAGGTGAATCATTTTTTATCTCTTTTAGGAACACATAATTCTTGTGAAAAACTATTTTTATACATTTATTTCACTTTAGAGCTTAACCCTTATAATTATGCCACAGATATTTTTACATTTTAAACATGAGAACCCTAAGACTCAGAACAACCCATGAAAAAGATATCATGATTGAAACATTTTTTTCTCTGTAAAGTGGAGATAGTAGGAGTATATCAATCCTATGAAGATCACACATGTTCATGAGAATGAGAAAAACTCCACATAAAATATCCTTGAGTGAAGAGAGAAATATTTTTTTCGGGGAGGTAGGTAAGAAATTTATGTGAGGTTTAACATGAGATTGAATGGATTATTATAATTTTTTAGGAATTTGGAAAATTTTATCCATGTAGGGGGCATGATATTTTTTTTGATATGATAATTGAGTTGTGTTGTCACTTATGCTTTGAGAAGTTTGTTTTGACCATGGTAATAGATGATTGCTCATAAGTGCAATGTTTAAGTGTGAGTAAATTGATAGAGAAAATATTTTAAATTATTTTATTCATAATTTCAATGTTTTTAATCACACCAATGTGTTATTTCTAGGGAAATTTTCACATTTTATGTTTTTCAAGTGTTTTTGAGCTTAATTGAAAAAATGGATTATTTTGGATTTTAACAGTTTTAAGTTATTTCAATTTTTCATCAATAACTTTTTTTACACTGATAAAAATTTAAAAATTATTATTTTATAGGATCTATTATTTATGGGATTAATTTTATCCTTCTGGACCCAAATCTTAATGTATCATTTGGAGGCCCAAATCTAGCTCACAAGTTTAGCCTCAAAATTTGTGCATAGATCTGATGAATTTTATTGTTGGGATGATATCTCATGTATTTTCAAACAAATAGAGCTGAAATTATACATGGATAAACAATAAATAAGTATTAACATGTTTCATTAATATTTATTCACCTGATTCTTTCATTATCAAGGTTATAAATTCGTGGGAACTCAATGCATTTGAATATGAACAGTCGTCCTGGGCAGAATAAATTCCTGCAGTAATATGGATATATATCTCTAAAAATGTGGTAAATGAAGCCAAAATTTTGTGGGTATATATAGTAGAGATATAGGAATAACATTTAATAATTAACAATTTCCACATTCAGTCATTTAATGGTTCATCCACATGCATACATTCGGTGGTAATAAATGGATCTGAAAATTAATCTCCTCTCTCTATAAAAGAGTGTGCCTTCTTCATTTCAAAGGGTTGGCAACTTAGGGGTATCCTTTTTACCCATTTTTATGTAGTTTTTTGTTTCATTTCTTTTTTAATAGTTTAATTAATTTTTATTATATGATATTCTTCTTCTTCCTCTAATTTCTTCATATTTTTATCTTTTGTGTTATCCACTTCATTCCTTTTTTCCACTGTGAACTCTTATTCTCATGATCATGCATAGATAACCTGAGGAAGTTCTCAGGGGATTCATACAATGATTAACCTAAGTCTTTGAGCTATCATTTTTAATGTTTCTTATTTTCTTAGAGTTAGACTAATTGGTATCTTAGGGGGAAAGGTGCCTTTGTGTCTCCACTTTCCACCTGAGGTTTAGCTTTCACTTATTCAATATTTCCCTCAATCAAGTAGTTGGATGTGTGGTCTCTCAGTGATCATTTAAAACACCGTATATTCATAACTATATGTAGAGGATTTTTTTCTTTCATACTATTGAGATTGTTCATTAAGTAAATTTGAGACTAATTAAGAGACGATGAAGTTTCACTCAGGGTGATTCTCTTGGGAATGTATCCTTTCTTCCTAACTTCATTTTTTTTTAATTCATTGTGTATTCATTGTATATGCATATTTAATTTTAGTATTTAATTATAATTTATCAAATATCTATTTTTGGTCATTTTGTTTCATAAATATAAAAATATAAAAAAAATGTGAATTAGAAATAGTGATTGCTTGACCGCGAAGGCTTCTCAAGAGAACGACCTAGGTTAGTCATTGTGATACACTTAGTTATAAATATTTTTTAGAGTGCGCACAAAAATGGTTCATCAAATTGGAACCATTTCCAGGGAGCCTCAACACTTGCACACACCGTTTTTCAAAAAAAACACAGAAAAATCTTAAATTTCAAAAACGAAAAAAAAAACTTATTTGTTCATGATGTATTTCAATTTTGATTATTCTGCATGGAATAAAAAATATTGGGTGGAACAAGAAGATGAAATTTAAAAGGCTCAGATGATAGAAATTCAAGAATACATACAAAAATTTAAGATAAATGCTAAATGTTTTGGGGAATATATTCATTCACTGATGGAGCAACCCAAACATGAACCTGAGCTGGAACTTGAACCATAACGAGTAGTGTAAAAGATTTCAATGATCATTTTTTATGTAAAATAACCTATGGTGGGTGATAAAGAGCTAATAAAGTAGTTAATCATATCATCCCATACTCAACAATTACTCTATGAGGTCCTTGATGTACACATTCCAACTTTTCATGACCCATCCTAGTGGGGCCTGTGTTGTGACTCCCCAAGCCCACATCCAATATGCCAAGGGGTGGTGACTAGCACCGAGTAGGCATATCACTAACATGGGAGGCATTGCCTTAGTACCTTTACACATTCTCACATCTCCAAAACCAAAAATACTAAAATTTAAAAACTACTATGGAACAAAATGCATCCATACAACTAAACCCAACCAATAGAGTACAACGGAAAGTAAAGTGCGGAAAGTAAACTAGTCTAGAATACAAGCCCACCAAAAGAAATAGTTTTCAAACTACAAAGTCCAACCTATAATCATGAAATAGGTATTGGGACTGCTACTCATAGCATTAGGAAAACCTTGTCCTATAATGAAGCTCAAAAATCTCAGTCCAGTCTTGGTCCACCCTGGACTCCATCAAAAGGTCACTCATTTGCACAGGACATGACATGTGTGGGCGAAGCCCGTGCATGGGTGAGTATAATAATAATTAGTAGGGGGATCCGAAAACCACAAAGCAATACACGAAGTAAAGGTAGAGTCATCTCTAAAAAGTATATGTATACAAAACACATAGCAAGAGAAACATATCCGGGTATACTTGAAACTCAGACCCATAGTCTAGAGGTAAGTCACAATGACCCCATACCCATGCTAGGGATTCAATTTTAAGATTCCACAAAGCACCTATCTGAGAGAACCCACTCCATGAGTCTGATAGCTCTGATGATGTCCGTATGAGAAGTACATTCATCGAGAAGTGTCATGAGAGAGAGAGATAACCACTGATAGATCTGAAGAGAGAACACATACACTCATTCCGAGAGAACTCACTCTTGAGTGGGGAAAGATCATGATACGTGGATGAGGATCACTGTCAGGGACTTGGCATATATTGAAACTCATTCAGATTCACCTACTAAGTATAGGATCAGTGTCCTATATGATTGTTCATGTCGATACCTGACTCTACCTAGGTTCAATAATGGGTAGAGGATCTTTCTTCAAGCTTCTCTGAGGGATTCCTACTCTATCCAGAAATTTCTGCCGAAGGGATCATACTGTTGTGGATGGAAATGATACCTGGCCTTTATGGGAATGATAATAGGTGCACTAACCCAAATTAAACATGTACAATGAATGGTGGAAAAGAAGATCAAACCATATACAGAAAGTTACACAGTGTGTAGAAAGGTCACACATTGTGTCCTATGACCCCAGGTAGTGCCTGTGTACAATGGCATGTACTGAAGAGCATGTCGTGTAGAAATAGATATACACGGCATGTAAGTATTTTACTTGTCATGTCCTACTTTACGGGGGGTGCTCCATGTACATTGTTCATGTTACCGTACATAGCTTCAACTCGTTTCTACCAACTTGTGTACTGGTACATGGGGTAACTCGCATAACCGGCCTGATCTGGCCGTGTGGTGGAGTACATGTCATGTACTCCACCCTGTGTCCATGTACCATCCAAGATACACACCAAGTCCTGCGTAAGGACCCACAAGCCATGTGACAGTTGTCAAACACCATTTCATCTCTTCCGACATCGCAAAACCCCAACTGATGTCGAGTCGACCCCACATGTCGTGTTCTTTCGAGAACACACCATGTTCTTTGAGATTTTCCAGAAAGTGTTGTTATTCCACCCACACCTTTTTTGATCTTACAACCATCAATATGTCCATATATACACCTCAAAACTCAAGATCTGAGGTCTCCCCACTATACCATCACTATTTTGAGTGGTTTGAGGTGTTCGATCAACCCTAAAAACCTGTTTTGAACATCCACAAGAATGGTCGAAGAATTATTTCTTCTAAAATATGTTTATTCTTATGTTAACATCATCATCGCACCTATTTTGGGTCCTTACAATGTCATATCTACGATTTGGTATCATTGTATTGGGAAAAGGACATGAAATGATCCGTTGTTCATAACCCCGCGAAGAAAGTGAAGAACACAGGGTAAAAAGGGGAAGAAGAAATCCACACAATAAATTTGAGGAACAAACCTCCACTACCATTCGTCATGGTATTGATCTTCTCCCATTAGAAGTACCAAATGGAGAAAATAAAATTAATTTTAAAATTAAACATGGATCAATTACCAAAGACCCTCCTATAAGAAAGAATGGTTTTCTGGTCAACCTATTTGTGGTTTGATCTATGTTCATAATTTGAATATAAGAATGGGAAAAATAATTGAAATAAAAACCCCTACTTTATTCATCGATGAAGAAGTAGAGCGGTCATTAGTCGGGATTCGATCTCACTACGCAACAATCCACGTGTCGTTGTTCGTCATTGTTTATTAGAAATTTCTCTAAGGGTGGATCCTTTTCAAAGCTCCAGAGGATTCTAGGGAGTTTTCCAAAGTTATGAGCCTAACCCTAGGATCCTGATCATTTAAAAAAATAACTCATCACTATGTTAAGGAAACATTAAAAATAAAATAAATTATTAATTTATTTTATTTCCTTTAAAATGTCTGAAAACTAAATTCTGCTGCTGACTCGCATCAGTCTATGTTAGGCCTCGCCTAAGGTAAAGTTGATGTTCTGAATGTTACGGTGCCCTCCTATTTTTGATCCGGACAACTATTTAAAAGTTATTTCACTTTTTCAGTAAAACCTCTCACATGTACTATTTAAAAGTTTGATTTCTTTTAAACATTTATTCTGGGAACCCTAGGCCTCAGAATCACACATCATCACAAATACTAGTCTCATAATAATTCTATATAATATTTAAAAATAATAAATGGAAAATCATAGAAATTACATTACCCCCACCTTAGGGCTTTTACATCCCCGAAAATCCAAAACAAAAGGATACTCAAACAAAAATGGGTACTGCACATGAATTTGAGCCTCCCACTCCCACATACTCTTCCTGAAGATTCTCTTGCTACCATTAGACACGTACTAAGGGAATCGATTACCCATGAAATATTCTCTCATTTCGATCCACGATCTTCACTGGGTACTTTGTGAAGGTCACTCCATCCTCAATGTCCATCTCACCTTAGTCAATGATGTTTGATGGGTCATGCACATACCTCCTTATCCGAGACACATGGAAGAAATCTTGTACCCGATGCAACTGTGGTGGTAGGTCTAGGAAATACTCCACCTTTCCAACTCTGCGCAGTATCTGAAAATGGATGATGAACCTCGGAGACAACTTGTCACTCCAGTCAAATCTCTATAATCCTCATTGAGGTGAGACCCGAAGGAAGACATGGTGTGCCTATTCAAACTCCATAGATCTTTGTTGTCTTTCATCATAAGACTTCTTCTAGCTCTGTGTAGTATTCATACACTCCTAGATGATATACACCTTCTTGATGGTAGTTCGAGCTAACTCTGGAACCATGAGTGTTGACTCTTCGGGGTCAGTCCAGCAAAGCGATGACCAGTAGGGTCATGCATATAAAGCCTCAAATGGTGCCATACCAATTTTGGAGTGGTAGATGTTATTGTACATGAACTCTACCAGTGTTAGGTATTCCTCCAAACTATGACCAAAGTATAATATATAGGCCCACAACATATCCTTCAGAACCTGAATGGTTCTCTCTATCTGACCATCTGTCTGGGGATGGAATGATGTTCTCAAACATAGCTGAGTCCCAAATTACTCCTGAAATCTCTTCTAAAACTGGGATATGAAATGAGAATCACGATATGAGACTATCACCGAAGGAACACCATGAAGCTGAACTATCTCCTACACATAGAGGTGTCCTAATCTCTCTATGGAACTATGCTCCCTAATATCTAGAAAGTGGACCGACTTGGTGAGTTGGTCAATGATCACCCAGATGGAATCATGCCCCCTGGATGTTCATGGTAATCCCATCATGAAGTCCATAGGTATTTCATCTCACTTCCACTTCGACACTTCTAGGGATGAGATAACCCCACTGGCACCTAGTGCTCGGCCTTTACCTACTGGCATGTAAGGCATTGAGAAACAAACTGTGCTACTGCATTCTTTATACCTGTACACTAGAACTGACACCAGAGGTCCTAGTAAATTTTTTCTACTCCATGATGTACCACCAAGGGGGATATATGAAACTCCCTCATAACCTCCTCTTTCAATGTCTCTATAGCAACTGTGCATCCTCTAAAAAGGAAGAAGTTCACCCCACCTTGAAAATATCCATCAGGAGCATGTCCTATAAATAACTGAGCACATAAATTCTCACAGTCTTTATCCCCTAGTTTTTCCTCCCTAACTTGTCGTAAGAGTGGAGGGGTGACAAGAATAGACTGGAGATAATCTCCATAATCTCCATCCATGAAGGATAACTATAGTGAGGTCAACTACTCTGACGCCTCAGTCCTCATCTACGAACTCAATCCCCTCTTGAGAGAATCTTCCACAATGTTCCCCTTCCTAGGAGTATAGATGATCTTGAAGTCATAATCTTATAGGAACTCTAGATATCTCCTCTACCTCAAATTCATATCCTTATGTGAGAATATGTACTTGAGGCTCTTGTGGTCAGAGTAGATGATAAATCGTTCACCCATCAGTTAGTGTCGTCACATCTTCAATGCAAATACTACCACTGCCAACTCAAGATCATGGGTCGCATAGTTCTGCTCATGTGGCATTAGCTGGCATGAACTATAATCAATCACTTTCTTCCTCTGCATAAGGACACAGCCAAGTTCATTCCCTGATGCGTCATAGAAAACTACGTACTCAGCACCCTCTTTTGGAAATCTCAAGATCAGTGTGCTCATAAAACTATTACTCAACTACTAGAAATCCTACTGGAACTTCTTCATACAAAAAAAAATGCTTCCCATTTCGGGTAAAGGATATCATTGGTGCTAATATTTGGGATAAATCAGGGATAACTCTTTGGTAGTATCCTGCAGGCCCAAGGATGCTCTGAACCTCTGTCACACTCTGGGGTGGATCCCATGCTAACACCTCTTCAACCTTGGTTGGGTCCACTAAAAATCCATATACTGAGATAACATGTCCCAGAAATAGGACCTCATGTATCTAGAACTGGAACTTCAAGATCTTACTATAAATTCGGTGCTCTCAAAGTATGTCTAGAAACATCCACGGGTGTCTCGTGTGCTCCTCCTTTAACATTGAGTACACAAGGATGTCATCGATTAATACTACTAAGAACCAGTATAAGTATGGATAGAATATTCGGTTCATAAGTCCCATGAATGATATAAGGTAATTAGTCACACCGAAAGGAATCACCAAGTACATGTAGTGACCGTAATGGCATCTGAAATCCTTCTTTTATATATCCTCATCTCGTACTTGCAACTGGTGGTAACTCGGTCAAAGGTCAACCTTCGAGAACCATCATGCCCCTCCCAACTAATCGAAGAGGTTTTCAATCCTTGGAAGTGGATACTTTTTCTTCAATATTAACTGGTTCAGGCACTGTTAATCCATACATAACCTCAAACTCTCATCTGCCTTCTTAGAAAACAAAACTGGGGCCTACCAAGGTAAAACACTTGGTCTTACGAAGCCCTTCCTATGTAGATCATCCAGCTGCACCCTCATCTTGCAAAGTTCTATGGGAACCATATGATACGCTGGTGAGGATATCAATGTCATAATGGGGTGTAAGTAGATGACAAAGTTGATCTCCCGGTGGGGAGGTAATCCTAGAACATCTTCTGGAAAGACTTCCTTGTACTCCATCACCACTGTTGGGAACTAAAATCTCAAAACATCTGCAGCTCTGAGGGTAAGGCTAGCCAACTCATGAGTGATCGGTTGTAACCTCCTAAGCATTATCCCATTCTGTGCTTCCTGGGTTTCCTTTTCACCAAAAAAAACCTATTTCCATCATTGCGGACACATCACACTCTTCACCTAAAGTAGTCAATCTGGGCATGGATCGAAGATAACCAATCCATACTGAGAATGATGTCATAAGGACTTGACACTGCTACCAAGAGGTTCCAACTGAAACTCTCACCTCCAAGGGTAAGATCACACTATTGAAAAAAATATGTGATCATAAAGTCTCCTCCTGTAGGTGTCTCCAAGTGTAATGGTCGATTCAAAGGCTCCACCGAAATCTCAAGGTTTCACACAAGACACATGGTGAGGAAAGAATGATTGGAACCTGTGTCTATAAGTATGGAAGCTAAGGTGGAAAAGATACAGATCGTACATCATATCATCCCTGGATTCACTGGGTCATATGCCTCGACTGCATGCATCTACCCCACCCCTATCCCCCAGCTCCATGAGCCTGGTGCGGACCTCCTGGGGGTGATTTTGGAATTATATCAAAGCCTCTTCCACCCCCCCTACAACTCTCCCTACACCTCTACCACATCTGCTACCTGGTGGGTCTGCCTACTCCACTCATTGCCTCTGCCTCAGTGGTCCATCCACCGCCTCCCTGTCAGTATCTCAATAGGTTGAATAGTCTCTAGTGGGATGTCCTATGTTGTTTCACGAGTAATATTATCTCTCCCTAGGCTGACTAGATCCATCCTAAGATCCCTAGACCACAAATCCCCTATCTTGGGTCCTCCTATGATGTCTACCACATCCCGATCCCTGTGCCTGATTTTATCTTCATGTTGTTGAGGTATCTACACCTGTTTTCCTAATGTTAACTACCACTGACTTTCTCTGCTCATCCAAAAATCTCTCAACCATCAAATCTTGATCACTCCGACATAAGTAAAAATGAAAAGAGGCACTACACTAGCTCGGATGTCCCGTCATAGACTTTGCTCGAAGGTCTAAGCTCTAAAGTACTAATCCCTGACCATATCTATAAAGTACCTAGCAAGGTTGGTGAACCTCGATGAATAGTCATTCACCATTAAACTGCCCTGCTAAAACTAAAGAATATCTTGGATATGCACTTCTCTCATTGTAATTGGAGAGAGCTCCTCCCTAAAGAGTCGCTCGAAATCCGTCCATGAAAGATTATCCTCGTTATTAGTCTGTGTGGTCAAACTCCATCATCGTCCCACCGAACCCTGAAGAATGATCACTCCTAGGATCACCATCTGATCTGCTGGTGTCCTCACTAGATGGAAAACTCTGGTCACCACCTCAATCCAGCCCTCAACTGCCTGAGGGTCGGGATCACCTTAGAACCTGAGGGTTCCCTATCTCTGAAACTCAACGATCACGCTCATCCTGCGCTCCTCGTCTTCCTGTACTGCAGGTACCACATGATGCTCCTCTTGTGGTGATATAGCAGTTACACCACCTGGAGGTAACACCTTGGGAACTAGTTCCTAAATTGAATCCTCGTCACTAAGGGGGTCATCCTCATGATTGAATCACTGAATCCTAGCAGGAAAGCATTGCGGAGGCATCCTATAAGGAAACAAGATGTACTATGAGTATATCTAGATAGCTGACTCAAAAGTAAATTGATAAAACACGTTTTTATTGAATATTTTATTGATAATAAATGATAAAATTTCCTTACATTGTGTTAAATATGTTTATTTATAAAATAATTAGGATTATATCATTCATTTAAAAATTTGATGGAAATTCCAATTTTACCCTTTATAGTGCACTGTAGTATTTCAAAGATAAATATTTTGATATTTATTATTTGAACTTAAAATTTTTTAAATGTGTTCTTGAATTAATGGGATATAACTTTTTTTCAGGACATTGGAGCTAAATCGTGCAGTTGGTTGGAATAAATAGACCATGAAGTAAAAGGTGGGATGGGGCCACCAGATTGGACATTGGTTCTTTATTTGGGCCATAATGTCTTCATAAAAGCTTATATTGGGACCAAATTTTGAGAGGATATCTCCAACCCAATTTTACACAAATCATTATTCTGTAAGAATAGTTGGTTTATGCATTATAGACATCAAATGGGCGGTGCAATTTGACTTAAAATATTTGACTGAGATCCCCCATTCACACTTGAAGCCTATTTAAACCTAGCCTTCCCTCCACTCTATAAATTATTGTTTTTCTCATTTGTATGGGTTTGGATGTGAATTAGGAAATTGAATTCATAGGATAATTGGTTTCACTCAAATTCTTCAACCATTGTAAGAGGGATATATCTTGAAGCAAGGATCTCCTCATCAAAGCCTTCTTTTATTCTTCATGTTATAATGTTTCTATTTGTGTAATAAGATTCTTTGTTATTATTTTATTTATTATCTTTTATTATATTTTTTTCAAATTTATTATTCTATTAATCTTATTAATTGGGCTAGAATCAAGATTAGAAACGAGATTGGGTTCTACCCTCTCTAAACCTTTGCAAATGCAAAATGTTTCTACGATGACTACACCGCCCATGGAAGAGTAGTTATTTTTAGTAATCGATATAACTTTAACCTCTTTAATTAATTTATTTTTAATCAATGAGATACTGTAATTCACATAATATGATCTATTGATTTAGTTTTTAATTTAAATGAAACTAATAAATCAATTGAACAATAAACATAAATCACGCGAGGTCGAGAATTGTGTGAATTGTGAGGGCGCGAACTTAATTGGTAATTCAAAACCACACAGGATCAATTTGTAGTGTTAAAATATAATGCCTAGACACAATTAACTCTAATATATAGAGATTATATTTTCCTTAATTTACCACTAACCATAAGCTAACCTTATAACATCAATCAAAGTATGGTGCTCTGATTGCATGTTCTGAAGTTAGCATTGTGTTAAATTCACTTCATCTTTGTGGTAAAGTTAATTCTTGTAGGGTTAGGAATTTAACAAATTAAGGGATCATAATTAAGTGGATATTAATTTAAATTTTAATAATTAATATATTATTAAAGAGCTATATTTGTATCGATTACACTTCCTAAAAATAGTTTTATAAAAAATATCTTCTCATTGTGATTTGTTAATCAACTTTCATTTAAAAATTAAAAAAAATGAAATCTTATTCCAAAAAAATAATTTTAGTTTTATAAATGATAAAAAATCCATCATCCTTTAAATTAGTTATTTTATTCTCTTTTATTTAAGTTTTAGAATACCTTTATGAATTTTTTTCAATTACTTCCTCTTTGAGAGATGACTTTGTTCAGCCACTCTACTACACCTAAGTACCCCAAGAAACATTAATCATTTGAGGGTACCCACAACAGTGCCTTTCAAATTGGCACTGTTTATAGGGAGGAAAGTAATTATTTCAACCAATTAGAGGTATTTGTTTTATTTTAAAATTTATTCTCTTCTTCTCTTCTTTCTTCCTTCTTTACCCAATCTGAATTTTTTTCTTCTTCTTTTATTTTCTTCTTCTTCTTTTTGGACCATCAACTCAAACTTCTAATTTTTATTTTACTATGGTCCAATTTCCATCTTTTCATTTTTATTTTATTTATGACATGAACTAATCCAAAGGATCTCTTAGATCTTGACCCTGATATTGAACGCAGCCTTAGAGCTCGAATCAGACATTCTCATTCTACGGGAAGTTTTAAAATTCAATTAGTTGGATAATTCCTCCACTCCAAGAACATAGAAATTAGAAACTCTTATAAGTATAAAATAAAACAATAACCTATGGCTGAAAACAATAATAATGAACTCAATAGAACCATTTGAGAGTTGGCTGCACTTGATATTAATTAGCAACCAAATTGAATTGCATACCCGAATCTTGAATCAGACTTTGAACTGAAATCTTGATTAATTCGCCTTCTTTCAAAATTTCACGACTTATCTAGTGAGGACTCAAAAAACACCTTAAATAATTTAATGTGGTTTTCTCAACCTTGAAACCAAGAAATGTTTCTTAAGATCAAATAAAACTAAGAGCATTCCCATTTTCACTTGATGGAGCTGTAAATGATTGGATATATTATTTACAACCTAAAGATGTAAAATGTTGGAATGATTTGAAATGTATTTTATTGTAAGGATTTTTTCCAGAATCAAGGACCATATACTTTAAAAAATAGATCTTTAGGATCAAGAAAGCATAAGGAGAGTCTATGTATGAGTACTGGGAGAGATTCAAGAAGTTGTGCGCAATCTGTCCACATCACCAAATCAGTGAGAAACTTTTTATCTAGTACTTATATGAAGGACTCACACCTATGAAGAGGAGGATGGTGGATTCCATGGTTGGAGGAGCATTGGTGGACAAGACACCAGTAGCTTCACATGCATTGATTGACAAGATGGCTTAAAACTCCCAACAATTTGGCGATCGAGGTACACCACATGTCATGGGAGTACATCAGGTAAGTTATTCTTCTCTTGAAAGTCATTTGATTGATACCAAGTTGGAAGAGTTGAAAAATATGGTGAGACATATTTCTTTGGCACAAAATACATACCAACCCCCTCCTTCAAGTCCTTGTAGAAATTTCACTTATACAAGCCACCCAATTGACAGTTTCCCAGAACTACAAGAAATAGAAGATTGTGTAGTAGTGTTTCCTAGGAGACCATATCAGCAGCAGCAACAGCCACATCCCAAAAATAAGTTTGATTCCTTTTCCCTGGTATAAAACCAAGGGTGGAAGGATCAATCAGACATGAGGTATAGCTCTGGATAACAACAATGTCCCCTTTTCAACAAAACTTCTAGTAGCCTCCACCCTACCAACAGGGTTTTCCAACAACCCCAAAGGTGATTTGAAGCTCAAACATCAACAAGTCAACAACAAGGGAATCCCTAAACCAAGGTATATTCTAACACTAGTGATCTTTTGAAACAAATTGTTCTTAATCAATATAATGAGCTGAAGAGTCAAGGTTCATAGATGAGGGAGTTAAAGACACAAATGATCTAGATTTCCACTTCCCTCCATGAACTAGTAAGTAAGAACTCCAGAAATCTTCCTTCCCAACCTACTCCAAATACCAAGGGGAATGTTAGTGCCATCACATTGAGAAGTGGGAAGCAAAAAAACTGATACATCTACACCTATCGTTCCACTATGATTCACCTCAAATCTAGAGAATCCCCATTCAAAACCAGCTGATGAGAAATCCTAGGAGAAAGATAAAGGTAAGAAAAATATTAATGATGTTCCTCCTAAACCCATTCCCTTTCCAAATAGGGTAGTACAAACTAAGAATATGTCTGAAGAGGCAATGAAAAAAGAGGTTTTGGACACATTCAAGCATGTGGAGATCAACATCCCTCTACTTTAAGCCATCAAAAAAATCCCAAGGTATGTGAAATTCTTAAAAGAACTTTGTACCAATCAAAGAGGGATCAAGGGAAACGAGAGGATCAATCTTGGAAGGAATGTGTCAACACTCATTAAACCAACTCTATCAATGCCAAAAAAGTTCAAGGATCCCAGGACATTCACCATACCATGCACCATAGGAGAGTTACACTTTTCTGATGCTCTTTGTGATTTAGGAGCTTCCATAAATGTGATTCCTCACTCTATATTCTCTTCTTTAAAAGTTGGTGATTTGAATCCCACAAGAGTAGTGGTGTAGTTAGTGAATAGAGCTACAGAATATCCAGTGGGAGTCCTTGAGGGTGTACTTGTTCGGGTAAGAGATATGATCTTCCTAGCATATTTCTACGTGCTTAACATGGAGGACGATCAGGTAAGTGCTCATGCTCCCATTATCTTAGGTAGGCCCTTCCTCCAAACTAAAAAATTATATCATAAATGTCAATGAGGGTACACTTTCCATGGAGTTTAGAGATCAATTTGTGATATTTAATGTTATGGACATCATGAAGTACCCCTCAGAAGACCATTATGCTTTTGTTATCTCCCATTTTGAACCACCAAGTAAAAATCCCATGAAATTTTTTTGTCCTATTCATAGGGAGATTATGATAATTGGTTCTAGTTTGATATCTAAGATTACATCCACAACTATTTAGAATGAACAATACTATTTTACATTTGATTTTGAAATGGATTCATATTCTGATTTTCATCATGTGAGATATGATTATGACATAGCTGTTGAGTATGAGGATGTATTTGATGCTTTATTCTCTGATTTTGATTATGTATATTCTGATATTGATGTTCATTGTGCACATATTTTAGTTCCTTAAATTTCTCCATCTATACATCACCCCCCTTCATTGGAACTCAATCCATTTTCACCTAATCTCAAATACTCATACTTGTTAAGTGGCGTGAGGTTACCTGTTATAATTGCTAATAATATTCCTTTTGAACATGAATAAAAGCTTTTAAATATTTTAAGGGAGAACATTAGGCCAATCGGGTGGACCTTGGCTGACATATCAGGTATTAGCCCCTCCATTTGCATGCATAGGATTATTTTGGAGGATGGGGCTAAACTGGTTAGGAATCCACAAAGGAGGCTCAATCTAACCCTTTTAGAAGTTGTTAAAAAAGAGGTTAAAAAATTGCTTGAGGTAGGTATAATCTATCCCATTTCAGATTCCCAGTGGGTGAGTCCTATTCAAGTTGTGCCTAAGAAAATTGGTGTTACTGTTATTAAAAATGAGAGAGATGAGTTAATTTCAATGAGGGTACAAAGAAGTTGGCATGTGTGTATTGATTATAGAAAACTAAATCAATCTACTCACAAGGACTATTTACCCTTCTATTTATTAATTAGATGTTTGAGAGACTAGCTGGGAAAACACACTATTGCTTCTTGTATGGATTTTCTAGATATTTTCAGGTTCCTATTTCTCCTGAGGATCAGGAGAAGACAACATTCACTTATCAATTTGGTACGTTTTCTGACCAAAGGATTCCATTTGGACTTTTCAATGCCCCAGGTACCTTCTAGAGATGCATAGAGAGTATTTTTTCTGATTTTATTGAGACCTGCATGCAGGTATTTATGGATTATTTTACAATGTATGGGTCTTCATTTGATGATTGTATATCTAGTTTGGGAAAGGTTCTGAATTGTTTTATTGAGAATAATCTGGTCTTGAACTTTGAAAAGTGTCATTTTATGGTAGAGCATGGCATTGTCTTAGGGCATGTAGTGTTAAAACATGGGATAGAGGTTGATAGGTCTAAGGTAGATATTATTCCATCCCTACCCTATCCTTCATTTGTGCGTGATGTTAGATCTTTCCTAGGGAATTCAGGATTTTATCGGTGCTTCATTAAGGATTTTAGTAAGATTTATCCTCCTATGTCATGATTACTTCAAAAGGATTCTAATTTTGTGTTTGATGATTCTTGCAGGACTTCCTTTGATGAGATAAAGAATTTTTTGACCACTCCACCAATCATATAGCCCCCAATGTGGGAGCTTCTTTTTTAGATTATGTGTGATGCCTCCAACTTCACAGTTGGATATGTCTTATCTCAAAGGGTGGAGGGATGTTCACATGTGATTTCCTATGTATTGAGGACACTAGATTCAGCCCAATCAAACTACACGACCATGGAAAAGAAGTTTCTTGATGTCATATTCTCTTTAGATAAATTCCTTTCATATTTATTGGGCTCTAAAGTAGTTTTTTTCTGACCATGCAGCTCTGAGGTACCTCTTAAAGAATCCAAACGCAAAGCCCAGACTTATCTGATGGATTATCCTTCTTTAGGAATTTGATATTGAGATAAAGGACAAGAAGGGGTCAGAAAACTTGGTGGTGGACCACATGAGTAGGCTTACTCACACACTAGAGGATGACACCTTGGACTAGGTACCACTTCGGGACACTTTCCCTAATGATCATCTTTATTACATCTTAGGTACGCATCCTTGGTATGCTAATTTAGTTAACTACCTTGTTTCCTTTGAAATCACTGCAAATTTAAAGAAACATCAAGTTCAAAACTTAAAGAGTGAGTCTAGGTTTTATGTATGGGATTACCCCTACCTATGGAGCATGTGTAGTGAAAAAGTTATTAGGAGGTGTCTTCCTGATCATGATTTTGAGTTTGTTCTACAATTCTGTCATACACTTGCTTTTGGTGGACACTTTGGACCCCAAAGGACAGCTAGGAAAGTATTAGAATCTAGATTATATTGTCCTAGCTTATTCCATGATGCTCATGTATTTTGTAAGTCATGCTCTCGTTTCCAACACACTAGGAACATTTATAGGAGACATGATATTCCCCAACCACCCATACTATTCTGTGAGATTTTTGATGTATGGAGCATCGATTTTATGGATCCTTTTCCTAGTTCATTTGGTTTTTTGTATATTTTGGTTGTTGTTTATTATGTGAGTAAATGGATGGAGGCTAAAGCCATTGAGGCTGATGATTCTCATGTTGTAGTGAAATTTGTCAAGAAACAGATTTTTTTTAGGTTTGGAGTACCAAAGGCCATCATCAGTGACCAAGGGACACACTTCTACAATTAGAATTTGGATTCCCTCCTTAGGAAGTATGGGGTGACACACAAAACATCAACAATATACCACCCCCAAAAAAATGTCCAAGCTAAGGTTTCAAATCGTGAGTTGAAACAAATTTTGGATAAAATCGTGCAGCCGAATAGGAAGGATTAGAGTAAGCACTTGGATGATGCACTATGGAATTATAATACAGCATACAAGACTCCCATTGGTATGTCATCATTTTGGATTATTTATGGAAAAGCATGTCATCTTCTCATGGAGGTTGATCATCAATATTATTGGGCTATAAATAAATGCAACATGGATTTGGCCCAAGCTAGAATTAAATGTAAGATGAAAATTAAAGAGATTGAGGAGATTCTATTATCTTCATATGAGAACTCAATGCTCTACAAGGAAAGATCCAAAGTAGCTCATGAAAAAATGATCTAAAAAAGGGAATTTCATGTTGAAGATAAATTCATTCTCTATAGTTCACGACTAAAGATGATGTCTAGTAAGTTTCATTCCAGATGGTTAGGTCCTTATATTGTATCTAATGTTTTTCCTTATGGTGGAGTGAAGATCGCACAAGAGTACATATGAAGGATCTTTACAGTCAATGGGAAACTTTTGAAGAAATACATTGAGGTACTTTCTACTAATGAAGTGGACTTCATCACACTGCATGACCTCATCATCAATTGAGCATATCAGACTGTTCCTAACCTTTTAACTTTTATATTCTTTGTCCTATTTAAAATTATACATTTCATGTGTGTATATCATTTCATAGGTTCACATTGTGTACAATGAAATATTTTAAGTGTGGGGGAGGGGACAACATTTTGGGGTAGATATTTAGGATTTTCATTGGTGTGTTTTATGTGTATTTTTTATCAAGTTTTTGGTTAAAATTTTCAAAAAAAATCTAAAACAAAAACAAAAAATCAACAAAAAAGAAACAAATATATAATGTAACATTATCATGTGGAACATATGAAAAATTCATGTTTTCAAAATTCATTGATAGAAATATAAGCATGAGTAATATTTCATCATCAAGGGTTGACTTTTATAAAAATTGAAGTCATCGATGATATGAATGGTTGTGTCATTATAAAAACTTTTAGATTTTGACATCATTATTTGTGATATTTGTTCATGGTAAATTATTTCATTTATTTCTCCACACAATTTTTCACACAATCATGACTTGTGAGTTTCTCTTACCCAATTGAATGTATATTCAGTGTAAGTAATCTTTTTCAGCTTATAACATGGTCTTTCCATACGTTAGTTTCTCTTCTGATCATTTCCATAACTATACCAAATTGACCTATTCATGTACACCTAATATCTGACTGTTCTATTCCCTCTAAAAAAATCAAAAAAATCAAAAAAATCAAAAAAATATTCAATAAATAGGGGAGTGAATAAATGTACAACATGTGGGGATATTTAGGTCAGGAGCTCATGGTTTGACTTCTATGAATGCTTAAATGAGTGGGTTTTGGAATTTGATTGCAAAGGATGTAGAATAGGTTTGGTGGAATAGAATAAGGTAAGAATAAAAGATTTTATTGACCTAAATATACTAGATAAAGGGTAGAGAGACAATCTTGGAATGGTTGGCACACACACACGCAGAGAATTAGTGGCATGGTAGATCCATGACTTGTTTCGATATGATTGGTGTTATGAATCTCACTGAATTTTGTTTTGACACAATTTATGATACAATGACTTTAAAATTTATTGATATTGACTCTTTATTGGATTTTTACTTTGCCTATATTTGCACTGTGGATTGATAAATTTGAATATGCATATCTTGTCACAATTTTTTCAAATACATGATATGAGGTTTTTCCAAGGAATGAAAAAAGGTAAGTGTGGGGGAATTGATAAAACACATTTTTATTAAATATTTTATTTATAATAAATGATAAAATTTCCTCACATTGTGTTAAATATTTTTATTTATAAAATATTTGGGATTAGATCATTCATTTAAACATTTGATGGAAATTCCAGCTTTTACCCTTTATAGTGAACTGTAGTATTTCAAAGATAAATATTTTAATATTTATTATTGGAACATGAAATTTTGTAACTATGTTACTGACTTAATGGTATACAACTTTTGTTCAGGAAATTGGAGATAAATCGTAAATTTGGTTGGACTAAATAGACTATGAAGTCAAAGGTGGGATGGGCCCGCCAGATTGGACATTGATTCTATATTTCGGCCATAACTTCTTCAAACGAGCTTAGATTGGGCCCAAATGTTAAGATGATATCTCCAAACTAATTTTGAAAAAATATTTCTTATGGAATAATAGTTGGTTCATGCGTTTTAGAGGTCAAATGGGCGGTACAAGTTGGTTTAAAAATATTTTTCTGAGGTTCCCCATTCACACTTGAAACCTCTTTAAACCTAACCTCCCCACCACTCTATAAATTAGTGTTTTTCTCATTTGGAGGGGTTGGGATATGAATTAGAAGATTTAAGGAATAGGATAATTTTTTTCACTCGAATTATCCAACCATTGTAAGAGGGGTAGCTCTTGAAGCAAGGATCTCCTCATCAAATCCTTCTTCTCTTCTTCATGTTGTAATGTTTTCATTTTTGTAATAAAATTATTTGTTATTATTTTATTTATTATTTTTTATTATTTTTTGTTCAAATTTATTATTATATTAATATTCCAAATTGGTCTGGAATCAATGGTAGAAACGATATTGGGTTCTACCCTCTCTAAACCTTTGCAAATGCAAAACGTTTCTATGATGACTACACCGCCCATAGAAGAATAGTTCATTTTAGTAATTGATCTACATTTAACCTCCTTAATTCATTTATTTTGAATCAATGATCTATTTTAATTCAAATAATATTATCTATTAATTGAGTTTTTAATTTAAATGAAACTAAACAAACAATTGAACAATAAACACAAATCACGTGAGGTCGAGAATTGTGTGAATTGTGAGAGCATGAACTTAATTGGTAATACAAAACCACAAGAGATAAATTTGTAGTGTTAAAATATAATCCCTAAACACAATTAATTCTAATATCTAGAGAGGATATTTGCCTTAATTTACCATTAACTATAATCTAACCTTAGAACATCAATCAAAGCATGGTGCTCCGATTTCATGTTCCAAAGTTAGCATAGGGTTAAATTCACTTCATCTTTGTGGTAAAGTTAATTCTTGTAGGGTTTGGGATTTAATAAATTAAGGGATTATAATTAATTGGATATTAATTTAAATTTTAATGATTAATATATTATTGAATAGGTATAGTTAGATTGATTACACTTCCTAAAAATAGTTTTCTAAAAAAACATCTTCTCGTTGTGATTCGTTAATTCTTGTAGGGTTTGGGATTTAATAAATTAAGAGATTATAATTAATTGGATATTAATTTAAATTTTAATGATTAATATATTATTGAAGAGGTATAGTTAGATTGATTACACTTCCTAAAAATAGTTTTCTAAAAAAACATCTTCTCGTTGTGATTCGTTAATCAACTTTCATTTCAAAATTAAAAAAAATGCAATCTTCTTCCAGAAAACTACTTTTAGTTTTATAAACGATAAAAAATCCTTCATCCTTTCAAGTAGTGTTTTTATTCTCTTTTATTTTATTTTTAGAATACCTTTATGAAGCTGTTTCAATTACTACCTCTTTGAGAGACGACCTTGGTCAGCCACTCTACTGCACCTAAGTACCCCAAAACCATTAATCATTTGAGGGCACCCACGATAGTGCCTTTCAAACATGGAAAACAAAACCCATTACTATATGATGCATGTACCATTATTTTGCTTCCCTATAACTAGTTTTTCATGTACCGATTCAAAAAGAAGGTTATCAAAGTTCTGGTATATGGATATATCAGCCACCCGCACCAACACTGGAGTCTCTAGCCTAAAATCCAAGCTCAAAACACTTAAAACTATTTCCCCAAACCAATATCATGGACTCTTAGTCCTATGGTAGAACTAACCACATTTGATATCACTCTGTCGCGACTCGTCCTGGTAGGGCCCATGTTGCAACTCCCCAAGCCCACCTCCAATAGGCCAAGGGCTGGTGACTATCACCGAGTAGTCATATCACTAACATGGGAGGTATTTTCTAAGTAACTGTACACATTTAAACATCTCCAATCCCAAAAATTTTGAAATGTAAAAAACACTATGGAACAAAATGCATGCATACAACTAAATCCAACCAACAGAGTACAATGGAAAGTAAAGTGTGGAAAGTAAACTGGGCCAGAATACAAGCCCACCAAAATAAAGAGTCTTCAAACTACAAAGTCCAACCTGTAAGTAATAAATAGGTACTGGGACTACTGCTTGTAGTTGTAGGAACACCTTGTCCTGTAAGGAATCTCCCAAAGCTCGGTCCGGTCATGGTCTGCCCTGAACTCCGTCAAAAGGTCGCTCGTCTGCACAAGACATGACGTGTGTGGGAAAATCCCATACAGGTGTGAGTATAACAATACCCAGTACAGGACCCAAAAAACCAAAAATCAATACATTAAGTAAATTTAGAGTCATATCTACGCAATATATGTCTATAGAATATATAACAAGAGAAACATGTCCACATATACTCGAAACTCAGACTCGTAGTCTAGAGGTAAGTCACAACGACCGCATACCCATGCTATGGATTCAGTTCAAAGATTCCATGAAGAACTCATCCAATAGAACTCAGTTCACAATTATTATAGCTCTTATGATGTCCATCTGAGAAGTACATTTTTCAAGAATTGTCACGAGATAGAGATGTACAGATAGATCTGAATAGAGAACAGATACACTCATTCTGGGAGAACTCACCCCTGAGTGTGGAAAGATCATGATACACGGATGAGGATCACTACCAGGGCATTGGCGTATACCGTAACTCATCTGGATTCACCTGCTAAGTAGAGGATTGTAATCTTATAGGATTGGTAACGTCAACACCTAACTCTACCTAGGGTCAAGAATGTGTAGAGGATCTCACTCCGGGCCTCTTAGAGGGATTCCTACTCTATCCAAAAATTCATGATGAAGGGATCATACTCTTGTGGATGGAAATGATACCTGACCTTCAGGGGAACAAGAAAAGGGGCACTAACCCAAAAGAAACCTATCCAATGAACATTGGACAAGAAGATAAATCCATGTACATAAAGTTACACGATGTGTAGAAAGGTCGCACGCCATGTCCTATGACCCCGGGTACTACCTGTGTACAACAGCCTATGTCGAAGAGCATGTCATGTAGAAATAGATATATACAACATATAAGAGAATGACACATCGTGTACTAATATCCAGGGGGTTTCTCTATGTACACTGGTCATGTGCCCATACATGGATTCAACCCGTGTATGCCAACCTGTGTACCAGTACATGGGGTAACCCGCATAATCAGCCTGGTCTAGTCATGTGGTGGAGTACATGTCATGTACTCCACCTTATTTCCATGTATCATTAAGGATACACATCGAGTCCTGTGTAAGGACCCACACATTTTGTGATGGTTTTCACACCCCGTGTCATCACTTCTTGCATCATGAAACCCCATCCACCACCGAGTTGGCCCCACACGCCATGTTCTTCAGAGAATATGCCGTGTTCTTCTAGATTTTCTAGAAAGTTCCATTCTTCCTCCCGCACCTAGTTTGATCATCCAACCATCAATTTTTAAATCCATTCACCTCAAAACTCAAGATCCAAGGTCTCCCCATCATACCATCAACTTTTCAAAAGGTTTCGGGTGTTTGATTGGCCATGAAAACTCATTTAGAACATCCGCGTGAAGAAAAATCGAAGAATAATTTCTTCCAAACCATGTTGATTTTTCCACCTCCATCTTATTCATACCTACATTAGGTCATAATGATGTCAGATATATGATTTTGGATTTTTTTTATTGTGAAATGGATGCACCATGATCCATTGTTCACAACCCCTCAAAGAACGTAAAGAACGTAGGTTAAAAAGGGAAAAATAAATCCACATAGTGAATTCAAGGAATGAACCTCCATCTTCATTTGTCACATCATTGATTTAATCTCGTTAGAAAGATCAAATGGAGTGAATCAAATTAATTTTAAAATTAAACATGGATGAATTCCCCAAAATAAACCCAATAAAAGACCCTCCCATGAGAATGAACAATCCATAGGTCAACCTATTCATGGGTTAATATGTGTTCATCATTTGAATCTAACAATGGGGAAAAGAATTTAAATAATAACCCCTACCTTGGTTTTAGATGAAGAAGGAGAGTGTTCATTGGTCATGATTTTATCTCATCGCACAACAATCCAAGTTTTGTCATTCGTCGTTGTTCTTCGGAATCTCTCCAAGGGTGGCTCCTTTCCAAAGCTCCAGAGGATTCCAGGGAGTTTTCCAGGGTTATGAGCCTAACCCTGGGCCCCTGCTCATTTGAAAAAATAATTCATTGCTGTGTTACAGAAATGTTAAAAATAAAATAAATTATTAATATATTTTATTTCCTTTAAAACATCTGAAAACCAACCTCTCCTGCTGAATCGCATCGGTCGACGTTAGGCCCATCTTAAGGTAAATTAGTTTCACTAAATGCAACGATGCCCTTGGATTTTTTATTTGGGTACCCATTTAAAATTTATTCCAGTTTTTTGGGAAAACTTCTCATAGGCTCTATTTAAATTTTAATTTATTTCAAACATTTATTTCGAGAATCTCGGTCCACGGAATCGCACACCATCACAAATCATGGTCTCGTAATAATTTCATGTAAAATTTAAAAATAATATATTTAAAATATGAGACATTACATAACTAATAAACTTATGGAAGATCAACAATTGTTTGATGAATCCTCGAATCACTTTTTTGAAGATAACCTAAAACTAGATCTTCCCATCATTGATATTGAAAAATCAGCACCTTTTGACATCTCTCTTTCTTTGGAAGATGATGATGAAGATGCATATACTGATATTGATTTTCCAATGTTCCTTATAGAAGATATCAATTTCCAAGATGACTTACTTGAAAGGGAAGACTTCTTTATTGATTCATAATGGTTTAATCTTATTAAAGATGAATTGTTTTTTAACTTCCCCTTTTCTATTTTTTTTTTGCAAGGCACTTTTCTAAAAATATTGATACAACACAAATGGGGTTGGCATTGGATGTTAAAGAAGATACCACCCAAGTGGTGGTGATTGAAGTAGATGAGCTAGATAATCATGTGGTGCGACTTCCTACTCAACAACAACTTGCATGCCATGTGGAGGAGGACACCACAAAAGATCATAGAGAGCACCCATATTTTATTTTCCCTCCCACTCTTGAACTAAAATTATATCCTTATTATTTATTGGGGGTTGTGATTTTTCTTATCTAATTTGGGGTTCTCCAATATATGTGTTTAATTATAGACACTAGAAAAATTCACATGTGGAGGTTCATCTCAAAGAAACCACACCCACCTTCTGATTGGGGATAATCCACTACAATTTCCTGATTAGGGGTAGTAAAAACATGTCACCTGCTTGGGGGGTCAAACCAAGAATTATCCCTTTTCTAACACCTTTTTATATATTTTTAATTATTTTTCTTATGTATTTTAATTTATTTCTTATATTTTTAAAGTGTTATCATCTAGGATCTTAACTCAAGTCTTCCACAGAAAAATAAATCAGGTTGTGTCTTTATTTTCCTTTATTTTTTTTGTTGCCCAATTTAAATTTTGAGTGAAAAAATTTTTTTATTTGATTTGAGCTAAAAAAAGGGTAGTAAATGGAATAAATGTGGTGGATTTTTGTCAACTTGTTTTTAGGAATTTTTTTTGTGCTTTTATTTTTTTTATCTTTTTCTAAATTTTTCATGTTTTTATTTTCATTTTTGGTGTGTTTCTAGGATTATTAATCTGAATTGAATACTTTGGAAAATTCAAACAATATTGGTATTTTTTGTAACATTTATTTATTTGAGTATTTTAGGATTTAAATGATTTATAAATGTATTTTTTTTCTTGATTTTTGATCTTTTCATTTGATGAAGTTTGATTGATTATGAAACTCATGTGCATTAGTACTATCCAAATTGAAAATCTTATCCAACCCATGAGGTTTCTAAACCTATTTTAAATCTTCTTACATTTATATTTTTCCTCAGAGTCTTGATACATGTTGTGTGATCCAAAAATTTCTGTTTTTATCTTTTTCAAATCTATTAGATTTCATGGAATATGTTAAGTATGATTTAGGCATCACTTTGAATGCCCATTTTGGCATTGAACTCTTATTTTGGACTAACATTTCATATGACATTAATTAATCCCCTAGTATCCATGAAATACCCTATTAGGAAGCCACATTAAATTACATTTATCCATTTCCAACCTGATCTAGAAGTTAAATGCATGATTATTTTTGAACTCAAGTGTGGGAGAGGGAGAAGATGGGTTGTGTTTTGCATTTCTGAACAATCTGTTTGAGCTAAATTGAAAGTTTATTCATATTTATTTATGGTTTTGTGTATGAAATTTAATTATGGAAATATGTATGAGTGGACTAAAATTTCATTACATATATGGGATGGGTGTTCACCAATTTTTGAAGATCAAAGTTTGCCTCTCTTTTCAACAAAAATATGATTCTGACGAGAAATTCATATCTGAATTCAAGCCGAAACAATGATAAAATTGGGGAAAAGAGAGAACAAAATAATTGATGTTGAAATTACAAGTGTTAAATTACCAAATAAAGAGGTGTTTTGAGGTGAATCATTTTTTATCTATTTGAGGAGCACATAATTCTTGATTAAAACCTTTTTCATCCATTTATTTCACTTTAGAGCTTAACCCTCCTCATTCTGCCTCAAAAGGTTTTACATTTTAAACCTTCCAACCCTCATCCTCAAAACATCCCATGAAAAATATCTTATTATTGAAACATTTTTGACTCTATGAAGTGAAGATACTAGGAGGATATCAATCCTATGGATATCACACATGTTCGTGAGAATGAGAAAAACATCACATAAAATATCCTTAAGTGAAGAGAGAAATATTTTTTCGGGGAGGTAGGTACGACATGACTGTGATTATTAACATGATATTGAATGGATTCTTATGATTTTTTAGGAATTTTTAAATTTTGATCCATATAGGAGGCATGATATTTTCCTTGATATGATAATTGAGTTATGTTGGCGCTTATGCTTTGAGAAGTTTGTTTTGATCATGGTATTAGATGATTGCCCAGGAGTGAAATGTTTAAGTGTGGGAGAATTGATAGAGAAAATATTTTCAATTATTTTATTCTTAATTTCAATTTTTTTAATCCCACCAATGCATTATTTCAAGGGAAATTGTCACATTTTATGTTTTTGAAGCATTTTTTAGCTTAATTTGAAAAATGGCTTATTTTGGATTTTAACAGTTTTAATTTATTTCAATGTTTCGAACATAAATTTTTTTAAACTATTATAAATTTAAAAATTATTCTTTTATAGTTTTCTATGTTTTATTCTATTAATTTTATCCTTATAGACCCAAATGTCAATGTATCATTTGGAGGGCCAAATCTAGCTCACAAGTCCAACCTCGAAATCTATGCACAGATCTAACAATGATTATTGTTGGGCCAATATATCATAAAGTGAAAAACCAATTTATCTGAAATTAGACATGGAGAAATAATATATCCTTAGTAACATGTTTCATTGATAATTCCTCACCTAATTATTTCATTATCAAGGTCAAAAATTTGTGGTAACTCGATGCATTGGAATATGAATAGTCATCCTGGGCAGAATAATTCCTAAAGTAATATGGATATATATCTCTCCAAAAATCAAAAATGAAGCTCAAATGTTTTTGGTCGATATAGGAGAGATATAGGAACAAATTTTGAGAAGAAAAACTTTTTTAAATTCGGTCATTTAATGGGTCATCCACATGCATACATTCGGTGGACAGAATTGGATCCAAAAATTTATCCCATCTCCCTATAAAAAAGTGTGCCTTCTTCATTTAAAAGGGTTGGAAACTTAGGGGTATCCTTTGTTTTTCATTTTTATGTAGTATTTTTGTTTCATTTATTTTATAATAGAATTATGAAATTTTAGTATACAATATTATTATTCTTCCTGTCATTTCTTCATATTTGTATCTTTTGTGTTCTTCACTTTATTCATTTTTTTCCACTGTAAACTCTTATGCTCATGATCATGTGTAGCTAACCCATAGAAGTTCCCAAGAGAGTAATCCAGTGATGAAACTAAGTATTTTAGATATAATTTTTAATGTTTAATATTTTATTAGAGTTATACTGAGGGGGATCTTAGTGGTTAAGGAACCTTTGTGTCTCTACTTTCCACATGCGGTTTAGCTTTCACTTCTGCAATATTTTTCCTCGATTCAGGAGGTGGATGTGCGGTCTATTGGTGATCATTGAGAGAACCATATGTTCACAAACATATGAATAGGAGGATGTTCATGCATATTATGGAGCATGACCATTAATTAAATTCAAAACTAATTAAGAGATGATGAAGGTTCACTTAGGGTGATTCTCTCGAGAATATCTCTTTTCTTCCTGAATTCATTTTGTTTTCATTTATTGTGTTTGCATTGAATATGCATATTTAATTTTATTATTTTATTATCATTTCTCAAATATCTATTTCTAGTCATTTTGTTTCATAAATATAAAAAATATAAAAAAAGGTGAATTAAAAATAGTGATTACTTGACTACAAAGGCTCCTCAAGAGAACGACCTAGGTCAACCACTATGTTGCACTTAGTTATAAATATTTTTGAGAGTGCACATGACAATGATTCATTAAATTAGAACCATTTTCAGAGAGTCGCAACACTTTCACACACTGTTTTTCAAAAAAACACAAACAAAATCATAAATTTCGAAAACTAAAAAAACATATTTGTTCATGATGTCTTTCAATTATGATTATTCTGCATGGACTAATGGATCCAATGTGTAATAAGAAGATGAAATTTAGAAATCTAAGATGAAATAACTTCAATAAGACATGAAAAATATAAATATATATTCTTAAATGTTGGAGGAATATATTCATTACCTACTGGAGCAACTGAAACCTGAACCTAAGACGGAACCTGAACTAGATTGATTGGTGTAAAAGATTTCACCAATCATTTTTTATGTCAAAGAACCTGAGGGGTGATAAGGAGATACTAACAGAGTTAATCATATCATCTCATACTCAACCATTTCTTGAGGAGGTCCCTGGTGTACACATTCTAACTGATGCAATTATGGAAGATCAATAATTTTTTGAAGAATCTTAGAATCACTTTGTTGAAGATAACCTGAAACTTTATCTTCCCATCTTGGATATTGAAAAATCAGCACCTTTTGAACTCTATATTTATTTGGAAGATGATGATGAATATGAATCTACTGATATTTAGTTGTAAATGTTCCTTCTAGAAGAGATCAATTTCCAACATGACTTACTTTAAAGGGAATATTTCTTTATTGATTCATCATGTTTTCATCTTATTCAAGCTGAATTGTTTTCTAAATTCCCCTTTTTCTGAAATGTATAATACAACACAAATGGGGTAGGAATTGGATGTTAAAGAAGATACCACTCATGTGGTTGTGATCAAATTATATGATCTAGATAATCATGTGGTGTGACTACCTCCTCTATAATAACTTTCATACCATATGAAGGAGGACACCATGAAAATTCATAGGGATCACCCCTATTTTATTTTCCCTCCCACTCTTGAACTCAAATTATATCCTTCTTATTTCTTGGGGGTTGGGATTTTTCTTATCTTATTTGGGGTTCTCCAATATCTGTGTCTACTTATGGACACTGGAAAAATTCACATGTGCTGGTTCATCTCAGAGAAACCACACCCACCTTCAGATTAGAGATAATCTGCTGCAACTGCCTGACTAGGGACAGAAAAAACCTAGCACCCTCTTGGGGTTAAAACCAAGAATTATCCCTTTTCTATACCATTTGTATTTATTTTTCATTATTTTTCTTATGAATTTTCATTTCTTTATTATATTTATAAAGTGGTAGCAGCTAGGATCTTATCTTAAAGCTTCCACTGAAAAATAAATTAGGTTGTGTCTTTACTTTATTTTATTTACTGCCCAATTTAAATTTTGAGTGAAAAACTTTATTGATCTGATTTTATATAAAAAAGGGTAGTAAATGGAATAAGTGTGGGGGAGTTATGTCAACTTTTTTTAGGAATTTTATGTTTGATTTCATTTTTTATATTTTTCTGAATTTTTTATGTTTTTATTTTTCATTTTTTGTGTGTTTTTTGGATTCTTAATCTGAATTAAATACTTTGTAAAATTCAAACCATCTTGGTATTTTTGGAACATTACTTGATTTGAGTATTTTATTATTTAAATTATTGTTAAATGGATTCTGTTTCTTGATTTACAATCTTTTCATTTGATGAATTTTGATTAATTGTGAAACTCATGTACATTAGTACTCTCCAAATTGAAAATATTGTCCAACCTGAGAGGTTTCTAAACCTGTGTGACATATTATTACATTAATATTTTTCTTTATAGTCTTGATATATGTTGTGTAATCCATAAATTTCTATTTTTTTCTTTTTCAAAACTGTTAGATTTCATGGAATGTGTTAAGTGTGATTGAAGCATTACTTTAAAAGCCCATTTTGGCATTAAACTCTTATTTTGGCCTACCATTTCATATGAACTTCATTAATACCCCATTATCCATGAAATAACATGTTAAGAATCCAAATTAAAATCCATTTATCCCTTTCCAACCTTCTCTAGAATTTAAAAGCATGATTATTGTTGAACTCAAGTGTGGGGGAGGGAGAAGATGGGTTGTGTTTTTCTTTTCTGAAGAATTTTTTTGAGCTATATTGAAAGTGTTGTAATATTTATTGATAATTTTCTAGATTAAATTTCATGAAGAAAATATGGATGGGTGGCCCATAATATCATTACATATATGGGATAGGTGTTCGTCAATTTTTGAAGATCAAAAGTTGTATAATTTTTCCTCAAAAACATGATTCTAAAGAGAAATATAGATCTTAATTCAAGATTGAACAATGCTACAATTGGGGAAAAGTGGGAAGAAAATAATTGATGCTGGAATTCCAAGTTTGAACTTAACAAAGTAAGAGTTGTATGGATCTGAATCATTTTTTAGCTGTTTGAGGAGAACATCATTCTTGAGAAAAACTATTTTCATGCATTTGTTTCACTTTAGAGATTAAACCTCCTTATTCTACCTCAGATATTTTTACCTTTTAAACCTGCCAACCATCAGCCTTAGAACAACCCATGAAAAATATCTCATGATTGACACATTTTTGACTCTGTGAAGTGTAGATACTAAGAGGATAGAAAGCCTATGGAGATCACACATGTTCTTCAGAATGAGAAGAACTCCAAATAAAATATCCTTGAGTGAATAGAGAAATAATTTTTCAGGGAGGTAGGTACAACATGCATGTGATAATTAGCATGAGATTGAATGGATTCTTAAAGTTTTTTAGAAATTTTTTAATTATGATCCATATAGGAGACATGATATTTTCCTTGATATGATAATTGAGTTGTGTTGTCACTTATGCTTTGAGAAGTTTTTTTTTTGACCATGGAATTAGATGATTTCCCAAAAGTGCAATGTTTAAGTGTAGAGGAATTTATATATAAAATATTTTCAATTATTTTAGTCTTAATTTCAATGTTTTTAATCCCACCAATTCGACGAGAGGCCTTTGAGCGGCGTCTTCTCTCCCTCCCGAGGCAGCTAGGGTTTTCCCTTGTTCTCGCATTCCTTACCTCTCCGACCACCTCTTGATTCCTCCTCTCCTGGGTCGCTTCGGCGGCTGGGTGAGCACTGCACGACTCCTCAACGCGTCGGTGTGAAGACGGACGATGGAGATATTTTGGTCCGGGGAGGGGAGGGCTTTTCCCAACTCCACTCATTTCTGGTGTTTGATTCTCTCAGATCCCTCGGTTCTCTCTGCATTGGTTTTGGGGTTTCCGTGCTATGGGATTATGTGGTTGCCAATCCAGATTTGCGTGTGTAAGACTGGTTCGTCGGCATACTCTACGGAGCACTCCAGGTTTGGTTCTCGGTAACTCCTTTGTCCTGCGGTAATCCTTCTAGCCCACAGTGGTTGAGTGCCTTTGAGGTTCTATTGAGTCTTCTCCAACGGTTGGGGTGGCGGATTTGGTTTTCTTCTTGGTTTCGTTTTTGGTTTTTTCTGCGATGTTTGTGAATAGCTGTTATGTTCTTGTTTTTTGGTTGATTTGGTTCGTGATGCGCACCAGTTATTTTTGAATTTTTGGATTTTTGACTATATGTGGAGCAGATGATGATGTTTTCAGTTCCTTGATGGCGATGACGGGTTCTCGACAGCGTTGTTTTTGTGGTTTGTGATGATGGTTTCTGAGGGGCTCCCGCCAGTGGTGTTTCGGTGGTGATGCTGATTGATGGATGGCCGGTGGTTCGACGGTCACCGGTGATGCTCACCGGCGAGTTTGTGTGATTTTGATTGGTCAGTGTGACGGTGGCTCGAGGCTCGAGGTGGCAGGGTCCATCCTTCAATGATTATGGAAGGCTCACGACTCGAGGCATTTGATAGGTGTGCGGCTCGAGGGCGTGCGGATCAAGGGCGTTGTCTGGTTTGTTTGATTTTGAATTTGGTAATGTGAATTTTCATTGCATGTTGCTATGTAGTAAATTTGATGTGGTGAATTTGAAGTGGGAAATCATGTATTGGGTATCGGAAACCCTTAAACCAGCTTTTATAAAATGAAAAAAAATTATTTGTAGCTAATCCCACCAATGTGTTATTTCAAGGAAAATTGGCACATTTTATGTTTTTGAAGCATTTTTTAGCTTAATTGGAAAATGGATTATTTTGGATTTTAACAGTTTTAATTTATTTCAATGTTTCGACCATAACATTTTTTTCACTAATCCAAATTTCAAAAATATTATTTTATATGATTCTATATTTGATAGGATTGATTTTATCATGCTATACCCAAAGCTTAATGTGTCATTTGGAGGCCCAAATCTATCTCACAAGTCCAGCCTCGTAATATGTGCATAGATCTGATGAATTTTACTATTGGGATGATATATCAGAAAGTACAGAACTAATTGAGATGAAATTAGACATATAGAAATAATAAATCTAGTGGAGCACATTTCATTAATATTTTTGTTCCTGATTATTTCATTCTAAAGGTCATAAATTTTTGGTAACTCGATGCATTGGAATACGAACTGTCATCCTATGCAGAATAAATTCCTGCAGTAATATGGTTCTATCACTCTACAAACATATCCAATTAACCTCAAATGTTGTGGGTTGACAGAGGAGAGATATAGGAACAATGTTTAAGAAGGAACAATTTTAAAATTAGGTCATTTAATTGGTCATCCATGTGCATAAATTCGGTGGATATAATTGAATCCGAAAATTTCTCCCCTCTCCCTATAAAAGAGTGTGCCTTCTTCATTTCAAAGTATTTGAAACTTAAAGGTATCCTTTTTTGTCCATTTTTATGTAGTTTTTTTGTTTAATTTATTTTGTAATTGTATTCTTAATTTTTAGTATATGATATTTGTCTTCTACCTCTTATTTCTTCATATTTTTATCTTTTGTGTTTTCCAATTCAATCTTTTTTTCCACTGTGAACTCTTATTCTCATGATCATGAGTAGCTAACCTAAGGAAGTTCTCAATGGAGTAATTCAATCATTAACATAAGACTTTGAGCTATAATTTTTAATTTTTCTTATTTTCATATAGTTAGATTGAGAGGGATCTTAGTGGTCAAGGTGCCTTTGTGTCTCCACTTGCCACCAGAGGTTTAGCTTTCACCTCCGCAGTATTTTCCCTCGATTGAGGAGGTGGATGTGCGGTCTCTTGGTGATCATTGAGAGGACCATATATTCAAAAACATATTTAGATGGGGATTTTCATTTATATGATGGATCATGTTCATTAAGTAAATTCTAAACTATTTAAGATATGATGAAGGTTCATTCAGGGTGATTCTCTCGGGAATGTCTCATTTCTTCCTAACTTCAATTTTTTTTCATTAATTGTGTTTTCATTACATATGCATATTTAATTTTAGTATTTAATTCTAATTTCTCAAATATCTATTTCTAGTAATTTTTTTTCATAAATTTTAAAAAAAAATGTGAATTAGAAATAGTGATTGTTTGACCACAAAGGCTTCTCAAGAGAACAACCTAGGTCTGCCACTATGCTTCACTTAGTTATAAATATTTTTGAGAGTGTTCATAACAACGATTCATCAAATTGACACTGTTTATGAGGAGGGGAAACACTTGAACACACTGTTTTTCAAAAAAAACAAAAAAAAATCATAAATTTGAAAAACTAAAAAAACATCTTTGTTTCTGATGTATTTCAATTGTGATTATTCTGCATTGACTAAAAAATCTCAGGTGAAACAAGAGGATGAAATTCAAAAGGCCTAGATGAAATAACTTCAAGAAGACATTAAAAACTGAAGATAAATGCTGAAAGGTTTTGGAAATATATTCATTCACTACTCGAGAAACCCAAACCTGAACCTGAGTCGGAACCTGAACCAGAACGATTGGTAGAAAAGATTTCGCTGATCATTTTTTATATCAAAGAACCTGAGGCGAATGATATGGAGCTACTAAAGGAGTTAATCATATCATCCCACACTCAACCATTTCTCTAGGATGTCCCTGATTTACACATTCCAACTAATGAACTTATGGAAGATCCATAATTTTTTGAAGAATTGTAGAATCACTTTGTTGAAGATAACCTGAAACTTGATCTTCCCATCATTGATATTGAAAAATCAGAACCTTTTTACCTCTCTCTTTCTTTAGAACATGAAGGTGAAGATTAATCTATTGAGATTGAGTTGACAATATTCCTTCTATAATAGATCAATTTTCAAGTTAACTTATTTGAAATGAAATATTTCTTTATTGATTCATCGTGATTTAATATTATTCAAGTTGAATTGTATTTTGACTTCCCCTTTCGTAAAATTTCTAATACAGCACAAATGGGGCAAGCATTGGATGTTAAAAAATATATCTCCCAAGTGATGGTGATTTAAGTAGATGATATAGAGAATCATGTGGTGTGACTACCTCCTCTACAACAACTTTCATACTATATAGAGTAGGACACCATGAAAGTTCACAGGGATCACCCCTATTTTATTTTCCCTCCCACTCTTGAACTCAAATTCTATCCTTAATCTTTCATGGGGGTGGGATTTTTATTATTCTATTTGGGGTTCTACAATATCTATGTTTACTTATGTACACTGTAAAAAATTCACATGTAGTGGTTCATCTCAAAGAAACTACACCCACCTTCTGATTGGGGATAATCCACTACAACTACCTGACTAGGGGTAGTAAAAACTTAGTACCCACTTGGGGGGAAAGAAATATCCCCTTTCTATCCCCTTTTTCTTTATTTTTAATTATTTTTCTTATGTATTTTCATTTCTTTCTTGTAGTTTTAAAGTGGTAGTGTCTAGGATCTTAACTCAAGGTTTCCACTGAAAAATAAATATGGTTGTTTCTTTCTTTTAATTTATTTTATTTGCTTCCCAATTTAAATTTTGAGTTCAAAAATTTATTTTTTCTATTTGATCTAAAAAGGTAGTAAATGGAATAAGTGTGTGGGAGTTATTTCAACTTTTTTTAAGGAATTTTGTGGGTGTTTTCATTTTTTTTATCTTTTTTTGAATTTTTTATGTTTTTATTTTTCATTTTTGGTGTTTTTTTTGGATTGTTGATCTGAATTAAATACTTTGGAAAATTCAAACCATCTTTTTATTTTTTTCACATTGATTTATTTGAGTATTTTATGATTTAAATGATTTCTAAATGGATTTTTTTTCTTTATTTCAGATCTTTTCATTTGATGATGTTTGATTGATTGTGAATCTCATGTGCATTAGTATTGTCCAAATTGAAAATCTTGCCCAACCCGAGAGGTTTCTAAACTTGTTTCAAATATTCTTACATTTATCTTTGTCTTGACTTTCTTGAGACATGTTGTTTGATCCAGAAATTTCTTTTTTATTGTTTTCAAAATTGTTAGATTTCATGTAATGTGTTAAGTATGATTAAGGCATCACTTTGAAAGTGCGTTTTGGTATTGAAATCTTATTTTGGCCTAATTTTCATATAACCTTAATTAAACCCCTGGTATACATGAAATACCTTGTTAGGAATCCACATAACATTCTATTTATCCCTTTCCAACCTACTCTAGAAGTTAAATTTGTGATTATTGTTGAACTCAGGTGTGGTGGAGGGAGAAGATGGGCGATGTTTTGCTTTTCTGAATAATCTTTTTGAGATGAATCGAAATTTTTTTCATAGTTATTACTACTTTGGAGGATGAAATTTCAGGATGTAAAGATTTATGGGTGGACCAAAATATCATTACATGTATGGGATGGGTTTTCAACAATTTTTGAAGATCAAAAATTACCTCACTTTTCCACAAAAACATGATTCTAAAGATAAATTCATATTAGAATTCAATCTAAAACAATGATACAATTGGATAAAAGATGGAAGAAAATAATTGATGCTGAAATTCCAAGTGAAAACTTACTAAATAAAGAGGTTATTATAGGTTTATCATTTTTTATCTATTTTAGGAGCACATCATTCTTGAGATAAACTATTTTCATGCATTTATTTCACTTTAGAGCTTAACCCTCCTCATTTTACCTCATATATTTTTAGATTTTAAACCTGAAAACCCTCAACCTCAGAAAAAACCATGAAAAATATCTCATGATTGAAACATTTTTGACTCTTTGAAGTAGATATACTAAGATGATATCAAGCCTATGTAGATCACACATGTTTGTGAGAATCATAAAAACTCTACATAAAATATCCTTGAGTGAAGAGAGAAATATTTTTTCTGGGGAGGTAGGTACCACATGCATGTGAGTATTAACATGAGATTGAATGGATTCTTATGATTTTTTAGTAATTTTAAAATTTTGATTCATGTAGGAGGCATGATATTTTCCTTGATATGATAATCGATTTGTGTTGTCACTTATGATTTGAGAAGTTTGTTTTGACCATGGTATTAGATGATTTCCCAGGAGTACAATGTTTAAGTATGGGGGAATTGATAGATGATAGAGATAATATTTTCATTATTTTTAATATGTGTTTCAATGATTTAACCCCTTCTAATTAATCAATTTGATCTTATTTGTATCATTATAGTGTTTTTGTGAATTATGGGCTTAATTGTGGACATTGGTTAATTCTAGAAATTTAATAGTTTGGTGGAGCTTCTGTATTTCAGGAATATCATTTACATTGTTGATCCAAATCGATTGATTCTTTTTTTTTAGGATTTCCATGATCGTGGGATTCAACTTTTTCTACTGGACCTAGGTCCAATTCGACACATAATGGCCCAGAAAAATTCATCAATTGGAAAAAAAATGGCCGACAGAATGTACCACACCTTAATTAATGAGTAATATCTCGGCCTACATTTTTTTAAATGAGGATATTCTAGCTGTAATAGAAATAGGACTTCCATATTCATTCTTCCATTAAATTTGATGAAGAAATTAGTTTGTTAAGGCATCCATTGGATGCGACCAAAAAGAGGAAGTTGAAGAGTCTCCTCGGGAAGAAAACGTTAACTTCATTAATTTGAGTATAACTTTCTCTAAACATGTCCAATATCATTGAAATTTTGGGAACCGATAGACAAATCAATTTTGAACAACATTTAAGAAGATACCTTGGCGAGTTTTGAGAGTCTGTTGGGAAAAAAAGACAAATTTTGGTAGAAATATTTTGGAGGAGAAATTTTTTGTTCTTCTTTTCCCCTATTTTCTTTCTTTTTATTTTTGTAATGTATTATTCTCCCTCCTTCTTCATGGATTACCTTAACATGGAGGGGTAACCCACTGAGTGATTAGGGAAGGAGATATTTTCCCTTTTGTAATGTTTGAATTCATGAATTTAATTTTATGAAATCTTTTCTCTCTTTTACGAAGTTGGTTTCAATTTATAATAACGGTTTTTACTATTAAGTACGATCGTATTTGGTTTTAGATTCTGTTGTTGATGTTTCTTTGGTCAATGATAATTTTATCCCTCCATTAGGTTATGTTCTATATATGATGGAATATATCATATTTTAGTGGTTAAGTACTTGGCGATTGTCAGTACGTATGGGGGGTAGTGGATATTCTTGGTTGTTTGGGATAAACAAGACTCGATTGAGAATTGCCTAAGTCAATTGAGGATATTCACTGCAACTCTTTCACACATAGGAAGGAGAGTAGACCAAGATGATATCTTAGAAAAGTTTACTCTCACCATCACTATTTGACCAATGGAGTGAGAGGAAGCGATCATGGAAACTCACTTTAATCAGCTTAGTAGAAGAGGATTGGATAAATTGGAACTATGATAACATTGTAATTGGAAAACTGATCCCGACCCGATCACTCAATTCATATCACTATTTTCAATCTCTTTATTTGTCAATTTTTTTTTAGTATTTTTATTCATTTATTTGTTTTGTTTTTTCACTTAATTTCCTTTTAAAAATAAAATAATTTCAAAAACAATCTACACTTCTTTATAAAATCTAAGGTGATAGCTTGATTATTATGTGCTCATCTCTAGAGACAACCTAGGTTAACCACTTTACTACATTTTAACTTATGTTACATTTATTTTTGTCACACCCCACGACAGGCATGTGTCAAAACTTGGCGCCATTTCCTGGGAGGTTGTTCTAACAATCCAATTGTAAATATTTGACTCTTTTCAAATTAAAAAAACATAAAAAATCTTTTTCCATGATGTTCTCAAATGATTTTTTCTTTAATTCATGGAATAATTATCCACGAGTGAAAGAACCAATTATTGACTCACCTTAGTCTATAGAGTATAGTGTTTCTCTCTTTTCTAAACAGATTAGGGGAGCTCGAATCCAAATCAACAAGGAGGATGAATTCAAGGATTCCATTCAAGACCTTAAAAAAACCTTGAATACTATGTATTGGAGGGATTGGATAGATAATTAGTTGAACTCCATGAGTATTTTCCATAATTTTATCAAGAAGTGGTTGAGGTGCAACAAGAATAGGAGATTCAAACAAAAAATCATTTGCAAGGACTTTGAAAAGAAATATGGGATCTAGAGAGAAAAATGGAATGGCTAATTGAATATGTTCACTCATCCCAAGATAAACCCAATCCTAAACTTGATCCATTAGTGGAAGTGGATTCCCCTATCATCCTTGATTTTCCTTATGAAGTATGTATGGGAGATCAACAAAATATGGATGACTTTTGGAATGAGTGTGAGGAACTAATTAATCTTATAGTTCCTGATAATGTAGAAGATCCATCATAATTGAAGGAATACACCACCAATGTGGTGGAATTTGAAGAGAATGTTGAGGAGCCTAACTGCCTGCCTCCATCTTCTACCAATCTACTCCAAGGGACACTTCCCACTAAAGAAGCAACTGAAGCTAAGAAAACTCAGGGAGATGATCTTTTCTTGAACTCATTATCTTCTAATTTTATTGAAACCGAATTGAGTATCACCTCCCCTTTCTTGAAATTTTCATATTTAGAAAACTCATGTATTGTCTTGGTGGATTATGAAGAAAAGGAATATGTGCTTAAAGAGGAATAGTTGGAGCTCCCCAAATATGTTGATCATTTATTGGAGGGAGTACATGAGATGATTCAAGTGGAATTTCCTGAGGAAAAAGAGACACAAGATACTTAAATTGAAAGGGAAGAATTTGATATTAATACTTCATGATTTAATTTTGTTCAAATTGAATTACACTTTAACTTTCCCTTTGATTTTTTCAATGATTCAGCACACTTTCATCAACCATTATAGAATAAAGAAGATAATGTTCAAGTAGAAACCATGAAAGTGGAGGACTCATTATTTTTCCTACCCCCACTAAGAAAGTTGTATCTTATTATCCAAGGGGTGGATTTGGTGTACTATACTCATGGTGTCCTCAACAAAAAGAATGAATTGTAGGATATAAAGAATAAGTTTTTTTTGTTTATCACAAAGAAACTTCACCCACCATCAGATTGGGGATAATCGATTAGAACTTTCCATCTGGAGGCAGTCAAAACCCAGGGCCCAATTGGGGGATTAAACCAAGATCTATCCTTCTTTTCTTATCCTATTTCTATTTTTATTTATTTCAATAAAAGTCTTGTGTTTTTTTCTTGTAGGTTTTTAGTGTGCAACACTTAGGAGATTAACTCAATATTGCACCACCAATGAGTCGGGTTTTACCTCTCCTTTACACTTTCTTATTGCTGTGATTCATTTTAAATTCTACTTACATGTTACATCCATTTAAATGCATTGAAGACACTACATCATTTAATTGAGCAGGAGGGAACCTTTTTAGTTTAGGATTTTCATTTTCTGTTTGTTTTTCAAAAAAATAAAAAATTGTGTGTTTTCAAATTTTTTAGTGTTTTTTTTCAGTTTTTGGTGTGTTTTTTAAACTTTTGAGCTGAAATGATTATCATTGACATTTTTGAAACCCGTTTCATTGAGTGAACCAATTTATTCCATCAAAGTGATCTTAAATGAATGTTGAAAATGATTTTTTTTTCAAGTTAAATTATTTGGGAATTTCATGAAAAGTACTCAGATTTTTAAATCCCATGCCACATCTCACTGTATTTATATTTGAAATCACTTATGTGTGTGGCTTTTGAACCATTTTTGTTATATTATTTTCATTTACCTCACTTCTTTAGATAACCAAACCATTCTTATTTTAACCATAATTTTATTTATTCCTTTAAAAACTTGAGGGTTTAGGGTACATGTGTTTTAAATGATTGAGGAATTTCTTTGGTTTAAAAGCCCCCTTTTCAAGAGAATCTATTTAATCCTGGCCTAACTTGTACAATTAATCCCTGTAGCCCTTAGAATCCATGAACAGCCTATTAGGTTATCCACATTACAAGCCAATTTTCCCTATCCAACCTCCTCTTGAAGTGAAATTGCATGATCTAGTTGAACTTAAGTGTGGGGGAAGTTGTATTGTGTTATGTTAACTCATTTGGTGAAACTTTCGGTGGAAAATAAAATGCTAAAGAGATTTATGTGATAATGAAAAATCATTCTGTTGAAATATGTGCCTTTTCTGGAGCTTTCATGCTAAAAGAAGTTGTGTCTTTTTGGAGCTTCTAATGGAGGAAGAAAGATGTGCCTTTTATGGAGCTTTCAAGAAAAATCTTTTTTGAGATGATTGAAATTTTTTCTACTGAAATTCTGATATGTTTGAACATTACTAGATTTTTATAATGATGGAGCTGAATTTTTACTAAGGGGAGTGAGGAGGATACCATACTTGAGTGAAAATTAGAATTGTGCAATTTTGCTTCAAAAAGAGTCAAGCCCTCTTCATTTGACCTCATAAGTTTTTACATAAAAATCCTACCAACCAAAAGCCACAGAACAACCCTACAAAGTCCTCATGAAAAAATAATTTCCTTGAATCACATGGAGTTGATAAGTAGGAGTTTTTAAAACCTATGGTGACCCTTACATTGGTTTGGATGAGAAAAACTTTGTTGAAAATTGATATTTGTGAGATGATAGAAAATTCAGGTGAGGTAGGTGTCTTGTGTGCATGGGAGGAGAAATGAAGAGGAAAAATATTTAATGATATGATTTGAGAACATGTAATAATGTTTTTTGATGAGGCATGATATCTTTTATTTCTTGGTATGGGATTGGTGGATCTCAATGGCATGTGTTTTGAATTTGTCTTGATTTGATTTTGATGTTGACTTGTCTGAGAGTCCAAGTGCTAAGTGTGGGGGAATTGATAGAGATAATATTTTCATTATTTTTCATATGTGTTTCTATGATTTAACCCCTACCAATTAATCAATTTGAGCTTATTTGTGTCATTTTAGTGTTTTGGTGAATTATCGGCTTGTGGAAATTGGTTAATTGTGGAAATTTAACAGTTTTGTGGAGCTTGATTATTTTTTTAGGATTTCCATTCTCATGGGAGTCAAATTTTTATTCTAGACCTAGGTCCAATTCGACACACAATGGACTAGAAAAAATTCATCAATTGGAAAAAGTTTGCGGGACAATAGAATGTACCCCCACCTTAATTAATGAGTCATGTCTCGGCCTACATTTTTCCAAATGAAGAGATTCCAGCTGGAATAAAAATAGGACTTCTATACTCATTCTTATATTAAATTTGATGAAGAAATTTGGTCATTATGGCATCTATTGTATGTGACCAAAAAGAATAATTTGAAGAGTTTCCTCGGGAAGAAAATGTTTACTTCATTAATTTTAGTATAACTTTCTCTACACGTGTCCAATCTCAATGAAATTTTGGAGCTGATAAAAACTCAATTATTAATAACCTTTAAGAAGATACCTTGGAGATTTTTGGGAGTCTGTTGAGTAGAATAGAATACAACTTTTGGTGGAATTATTCTGGAGGAGAAATTTTTTGTTCTTCCTTTCCCCTCTTTTCTTTCTTTTTATTTTTTTAATGTCTTCTTCTTCCCCCTTCTTCATGGATGCCCTTAAAATGAAGGGGTAATAATCTGAGTGATTGGGGAAGGATAGGTTTTACCTTTTGTAATGTTTGAGTTCATGCACTTAATTTTATGAAATATTTTCTCTCTTTTGTGAAGTTGGTTTCAATTTCTAATAACGGTTTTTACTATCAAGTACAATCGTATTTGGTTTTAGATTCGGTTATTGATGTTGCTTTGGTCAATGATAATTTTATCCCTCCATTAGGTTATGGTCTATATACAATGAAATAGATCATGTCTGAGTGGTGAAGTACTTCTCAATCGTTGGTACGTGTGGTAGGGGTAGTGGAAATTCTTGGTTGTTTGGGATAAACAAGACCCGATCGGGAATTGCCTAAGTCAATTGAGGATATTCACTGCAACTATTTCACACATAGGAAAAAGAGTAGACCAAGATTATATCTCAGCAATATTTAATCTCACCATCACCATTTGACCAAGGGATTGAGAGGAAGTGATCATGGAAACTCACTTTAATCAGTTTATTAGAAGAGGATTTTATAAATTGGAACAATGATAACATTTCAATTGGAAAACTGATCCCAACCTGATCACTCAATTCATATCACTATTTTTAATCTCTTTCTTTGTCAATTTGTTTTTAGTATTTTTGTTCATTTTTTTTGTCACTTTATTTCCTTTTCAAAATCAATTAGTTTCAAAAAAAATCTACACTTCTTTCTCAAATTTAAGGTGACAACTTAATTTTTGTGCACTCATCTCTGGAGACAACCTAGGTTAACCACTTTACTACATTTTAACTTAGGTTATATTTGTTTTTGTCACACCCCACGATAGGAATGTGTCAATAGAGAAAATATTTTAAATTTTTTTATTCTTAATTTTGATGTTTTAAATCCCACCAATGCATTATTTTAAGGGAAATTGTCACATTTTATGTTTTTGAAGCATTTTTTAGCTTAATTGTAAAAATGGATTATTTTGGATTTTAACAGTTTTAATTTATTTCAATGTTTCAACCATAACTTTTTTTAAACTAATTCAAATTTAAAAATTATTCTTTTATAGGTTTATATGTTTTATGGGATTAATTTTATCCTTCTATACCCAAAGCTCAATGTATCATTTGGATTCCCAAATCTAGCTCACAATTATAGCCCAGAAATCTATACAGAGATCTGATGAATTTTATTGTTGGGTCAATATCTCATGAATTTAAAATAAAATTGAGCTTAAATTAGACATGTATAAAGAAGTAATTTGGAGTAACATGTTTCATTAAGTTTTTTCGACCTGATTCTTTCATTCTCAAGGTCCTAAATTCGTGGGAACTTGATGCATTGGAATACAAACAGTAATCCTGGGCAGAATAAATTAACACAGTAATATGAATTTATCTATCTCCAAAAGTGGAAAATGAAGTTAAAATGTTGTGGGTAGATATATTATATATATAGTAATAACTTCAAAGAAGGAACAATTTTCAAATTCATTCATTTAATGGGTCATCCACAGGCATAGATTTGGTGGACATAATTGGATCTGAAAATTTCTCCCCACTCCCTATAAAAAGTGTGCCTTCTTTATTTCAAAGGGTTGGAAACTTAGGCGTATCCTTTGTTGTACATTTTTATATAGTTTTGTTTTTTTTATTTTCTTTATAATAGTATTCTTAATTTTTATTCTATGATTGTCTTCTTCCTCCTCTCATTTCTTTATATTTTTTTCTTTTGTGTTTTCCACTTCATTCCTTTTTTTCTACTGTGAGCTCTTATGCTCATGATCATGAGTAGCTAACCTCGAGAAGTTATTGGGGTAGTAATCCAGTGATGAACCTCATTATTTAAACTATCATTTTTAATGTTTCTTATTTTTTTAGAGTTATAATGTGGGGGATCTTAGTGGGCAAGGTGCCTTTGTGTCTTCACTTTATACCCTTGGTTTAGCTTTCACTTTTCCAATATTTTCCCTCGATCAAGGAGGTGGATGTGCGGTCTCTCAGTGATTTTTGATAACACCATATATTCAAAACCATATTAATAGTAGGATATTCATTAATGTGATATATCATGTTCATTAAGTAAATTCAAAACTAATTAAGAGATGATAAAGGTTCACTCAGGGTGATTCTCTCGGGAATGTCTCCTTTCTTCCTAACTTCATTTTGTTTGCATTCATTGTGTTTGAATTTCATATGAATATTTAATTTTAGTATTTCATTATCATTTATAAAATATCTATTTTTGGTCATTTTTTTCATAAATATAAAAAATATAAAAAAAGGTGAATTATAAATAGTGATTGCTTGACCGCAAAGGCTCCTCAAGAGAACGAGCTAGGTTAGCCACTGTGTTGCACTTAGTTATAAATATTTTTGAGAGTGCATGTGACAATGCTTCATCAAATTGGAATCTTTTTTGGGGATTTGCAACACTTTTACACACTGTTTTTCAAAAAAACAAAAAAAAAATCATAAATTTTAAAAACTAAAAAAAACTTCATTGTTCATGATGTATTTCAATTGTGATTATTCTGCATGGATTGAAAAATCTCAGGTGCAACAAGAAGATGAAATTCAAAAGTCTCAGATGAAAGAACTTAAATAAGATATACAAAAACTGGAGAAAATTTATGAAAGGTTTGAGTAATATAGTCATTCAATACAAGAGAAACCCAAACCTAAACCTAAGTTGGAACCTGAACCAGAACGAATGGTGGAAAATATTTCACCGATCATTTTTTATGTCAAAGAACCTGAGGCAGGTGAGAAGGAGATACTAAATGAGTTAATCATATCATTCCAAACTCAACCATTTATCAAGGAGGTCCTTTATGTGCACATTTCAACTGATGCACTTATGGAAGATCAATAATTTTTTGAAGAATCCTGGAATCGCTTTGTTGAAGATAACCTGAAACTTTATCTTCCCATCATTGATATTGAAAAATCAGAACATTTCGATATATCTTTTTATTTGGAAGATTGTGATGAAGATGCATCTACTGATATTGATTTTCCAATGGTACTTTCATAATATATCAATTTCCAATATGAATTACTTGAAAGGGAAGATTCATTTATTAATTCATCGTGTTTTAATCTTATTCAAGATGAATTGTTTTCTGACTTCCCTTTTTCTGAAATTTCTGATACAACACAAATGGGGTAGGAATTAGATGTTAAAGAAGATACCACCTAAGTGGTGCTGATTTAAGTATATGAGATAGAGAATCATGTGGTGTGACTAACTCCTCTACAACAAATTGCTTACCATATAGGGGAGGACACCATGAAAGTTCATAGGAAGCACCCCTATTTTATTTTCCCTCCAACTCTTGAACTCAAATTTTATCCTTATTCTTTCTTGGGGGTTGGAATTTTTCTTATCTTTTTTGGGGTTCTCCAATATCTATGTTTACTTATGGATACTGTAAAAAGTCACATGTGGTGGTTCATCTCAAAGAAACCACACCCACCTTCTAATTGGGGATAATCCACTTCAACTGGCTGACTAGGGGCTGTAAAAACCTAGCACCCTCTTGGGGGGAAACCAAGAATTGTCCCTTTTCTATCCCATTTGTCTTTATTTTTCATTATTTTTATTATTTATTTTCATTTTTTCTTGTATTTTTAAAGTAGTAGTATCTTGGGGCTTAACTCAAGGCTTCCAATGAAAAATAAATCAGGTTGTGTCTATCCTTTTCTTTATTTTATTTTCTGCCCAATTTAAATTTTGGGTGAAAAACTTTCTTGATCTGATTTGAGCTAAAAATGGGTATTAAATGGAATAATTGTGGGGGGTTTGTCAACTTGTTTTTAGGAATTTTGTGTGTGATATCATTTTTTTATCTTTTTCGAAATTTTTCATGTTTTTATTTTTCATTTTTGGTGTGTTTTTAGGATTCTTGATCTGAATTGAATGCTTTGGAAAATTCATACCATCTTGGTATTTTTTCACATTTATTGATTTGATTATTTAAATATTTAAATGATTGTTGAATGGATTTTTTTTTCTTGATTTATGAACTTTTCATTTGATGAATTTTGATTGATTGTGAAACTCATGTGTATTAGTACTTTCCAAATTGAAAATATTACCCATCCCAAGAGGTTTCTAAACCTATTTGACATCTTGTTACATTTATATTTTTCTTGAGAGTCTTGAGACATGTTTTGAAATCCATAACTTGTTGTTTTTTATTTTTAAAATCTATTATAGTTCATAGAATGTGTTAAGTATGATTAGGGCATCACTTTAAAGCCCATTTTGGCATTGAACTCTTATTTTGGCCTACCTTTTCATCATACCTTCATTAATCCCCTAGTAGACATGAAATACCTTTTTATGAATCCACATTACAAGACATTTATCCCTTTCCAACCTTCTCTAGAAGTTAAATGCATGATTATTGTTGAACACAAGTGTGAGGGAGGGAGAAGATGGACTGTGTTTTGCTTTTTGAAGAATTTGTTTGAGCTGAATTGAAAGCCCGAATGTCCTGAAGGCCTTTTTTATTGATTTTTTATAACACTCATTTCAAGGGATGAGGGGGTACCCTTACAAGGCCTGTAGTCTTAGAGATTACATGGCCCATAGGCTTATGAGACATTACATGACCTGAAGGTCTTAAGGAATTCAACCAGACTATAAATACAAGGAACTACCCCTCCCCATCATCTGCATCATGATAGTAGCTCCATACCTTCGCATGGTCATCCAGCTAAGCTTCACGTGCAATCACATGTTGGTCCCGATGGCATATCCATACCCACTCATTTTTTCAAATCTATTGGTTCTACTCTAGTGAGTGTGCCTACTCTGAATCCTCCTCTGGGGCATCTCTTTTTGGTAGAGTCTCTCTGGGGAAACTGCATTAATCATGTGGACTGAAGGCCTTGAGGTGGCCCTAAGGCCTTGTGGGGGCCCAAAAACCTTACTGGCTTGAACGCCTTGGTTGGCCTGAAGGCCTTGAAGGGCTCAAATAACAAACTGGTGGCCCGAATGCCTAAACAGGTGAATAGTTCCGACTACTACAGTACTAAAAATTACATGTTATAGTAACTACTACATTACTTCTACTGTAACCCGGAAATTATCCCTCCACTTGGTTTTGATCTTGGGTCTCTTGGATGCACTTTATGAGTCCTCACCAACTAGGCTAAGGCTCTTGTGTTGAATTGAAAGTTTTTTCATAGTTATTACTACTTTGGTGGATGAAATTTCATGATGGAAAGATGGATGGGTGGCCCAAAATATCATTACATATATGGGATGGGTGTTCACCAATTTTTTAATATCAAAAGTTGCCTCTATTTTCCTCAAAAACATGATTCTAAAGAGAAATATAGATCTGAATTCAAGTTGAAACAATGCTACAATTGGGGAAAAGAGTGAAGAAAATCATTAATGCTAAAATTTAAAGTGTGAACTTACCAAATAGAGATGTTTTTGGAGGTGAATAATTTTTGAGTTGTTTAAGGAGCACATTATTCTTGAATAAAACTGTTTTCATTCATTTATTTCACTTTAGAGCTTAACCCTCTTCATTCTACCTCAAATATTTTTACATTTTAAACTGACCAACCCTCAACCTCAGAAAAACCCATGAAAAAGATCTCATGTTTGACACATTTTTTACTCTATGAAGTGGAGATACTAGGAGGATAGAAAGCCTATGGAGATCACACATGTTCGTGAGAATGATAAAAACTCCACATAAAATATCCTTGAGTGAAGTGAGAAATATTTTTTCTAGGGAGGTAAGTATGACATGCATGTGAGGATTAACATGAGATTGAATGTATTATTATGATTTTTTAGGAATTTGGAAATTTTGATCCATGTAGGAGGCATGATATTTTCTTTAATATGATAATTGAGTTGTGTTGTCATTTATGCTTTGATAAGTTTGTTTTGAATATGGTATTAGATGATTTCCTAGGAGGAAAATGTTTAAGTGTGGGGGAATTGATAGAGAAAAAAGAATTTCAATTATTTTATTCTTAATTTAAATTTTTTTAATCCCACCAATGTATTATTTCAAGTTCAATTGTCACATTTTATGTTTTTGAATCATTTTTTAGCTTGATTGGAAAAATGGCTTATTTTGGATTTTAATAGTTTTAATTTATTTCAGTGTTTCGGCCATAATTTTTTTTAAACTAATCCAAATTTCAAAATTATTATTTTATTGGTTTCTATGTTTTTTGGTATTAATTTTATCCTTCTTGCCCCAAAGCTCAATGTATCATTTGGAGGCCAAAATCTATCTCACAATTCCGGCCTTGAAATTTGTGCATAGATCTATAGAATTTTATTGTTAGGACGATAACTCATAAAGTTCCAAACCAATTGATCTGAAATTAGACATGGAGAAAGAAGGACGTAGTAACATGTTTGATTAAGATGTATAGGCCTGATTCTTTCATTCTCAAGGTCTAAAATTCATGAGAATTCGATGTATTGGAATACAAACAGTCATCCTGGGTAGAATAAATTCCCGAGGTAATATGGCTATATCTCTTTCCAAACATGGATAATGAAACTAAAATGTTGTGGGTCGAAAAAGGATCAATATAGGAACAACTTTAAAGAATGAATAATTTAAATTCAATAATTTAATTGGACATCCACATGCATACATTTGGTGGACATAATTGGATCTTGAAATTTCTCCCCTCTCCCTATAAAATATTGTGCCTTCTTCATTTCAAACGGTTGGAAAATTAGGAGTATAATTTGTTGTCCATTTTTATGTAGTTTTTTTGTTTCATTTATTTTATAATAGTATTCTGAATTTTTATTATATGATAGACTTATTCTTCCTCTCATTTCTTCATATTTTTATCTTTTGTGTTTTCCATTTCATTCATTTTTTTCAACTGTGAACTCTTATGCTCATGATCATGAGTAACTAACTCGAGAAAGTTTGGGGGGGTAATCTAGTGATTAACTTACGTATTTTTCTTATAATTTTTAATGTTTCTTATTTTATTAGATTTATTCTAAGGGGGTTCTTAGTGAGTAGGGAATTTTTGTGCCTCCACTTTCCACCATATGGTTAGCTTTCACTTCTGAAATATTTTCCCATGATCGAGAAGGTGGATGTGAAGTATCTCGGTGATCATTGAGAGAACACAACCATATGTAGAATATTATTTTCATTCATACAATGGATCATGTTAATTAAGTAAATTCGAAAATAATTCAGTGACAATGAAGGTTCACTCAGGGTGATTCTCTTAAAAATGTCTCTTTTCTTCATAACTTCATTTTGTTTGAATTCATTGTGTTTGGATTGCATATGAATATTTAATTTTAGTATTTCATTCTTATTTCTCAAATATCAATTTATGGCCATTTTGTTTCATAAATATAAAAAATATAAAAAATGTGAATTGTAAATAGTGATTTCTTGACTGAAAAGGCTTCTCAAGAGAATGACATAGGTCATCCACTGTGTTTCACTTAGTTTTAAATATTTTTTGAGAGCACGCATGACAATACTTCATCAAATTGGCACCATTTTTGGGGAGGCGAAACGCTTGCACACACTTTTTTTAAAAAAACACAAAAAAATCATAAATTTTAAAAACTAAAAAAAAGTATTTGTTCATGATGTATTTCAATTGTGATTATTGAAATGGACTAATAGATCTCATGTGAAACCAATAGATTAAATTAAAAAATCTCAGATGAAACAACTTCAAGAAGACATAAAAAAATGAAGAGAAATTTTGAATGGTTTGATGAATATATTCATTCACTGTTGGAGAAACCCAAACCTGAACCTGAGCCAGAACTTGAACAAGAACGAGTGATGGTAAAGATTTCACCGATAATTTTTTATATCAATGGACCTGGGGGTGATAAGGAGATACTAAAAGAGTTAATCATGTTATCTTATACTCAACCATTTCTCAAGGAGGTCTTTGATGTACACATTCCAACTGATGCACTTATATATGATCGGCAATTTTTTAAAGAATCCTGAAATCTCTTTGTTGAAGATAACCTGAAACTTGATCTTCCCATCATTGATATTTAAAAATCAGTGCCTTTTAACCTGCTTCTTACTTTGGAATATGATGTTGAAGATGCATCTATTTAGATTGAGTTTCCAATGGTACTTCCAGAAGAGATCGATTTCCAAGATGAATTATGTGAAAGAGAATATTTCTTTATTGATTCACCATGTTTTAATCTTATTTAAAATAAATTGTTTTTTGACTTGCCTTTTTTCTGAAATTTTTGATACAACACAAATGGGGAATACATCGGATGTTAAATAAGATACCACCCAAGTGGTGGTGATTGAAGTAGATGAGCTAGATAATCATGTGGTGTGACTACTTCCTCTACAACAACTTGCATACCATATCAAGGAGGACACCAAAAAAGTTCACAGGGAGCTCCCCTATTTTATTTTCCCTCCCACTCTTGAACTCAAATTATATCCTTATATTTATTAGGGGTTTGGATTTTTCTTATCTTATTTGGTGTTATCCAATATCCGTGTTTACTTATGGACACTAGAAAAATTCACATGTGCTAGTTCATCTCAAAGAAACCACACCCACTTTCTGATTGGGTATAATCCACTACAACTGCTTGACTAGGGGCACTAAAAACCTAGCACCAACTTGGGGGGTAAAACCAAGAATTATCTATTTTATAACCCCTTTGACTTTATTTTTCATTATTTTTCTTATGTATTTTCATTTATTTCTTGTAGTTTTAAAGTGGTAGCAGCTAGGATCTTAAATCAAGGCTGCCATTGAAAAAGAAATCTAGTTGTGTCTTTTCCTTTCTTTATTTTATTTTCTTCCCAATTTAAATTTTGAGTGAAAATTTTTATTGATCTGATTTGAGATAAAAAATGGTAGTAAATGGAATAAGTGTGGGGTAGTTATGTCAACTTGTTTTTAGGAATTTTTTGTGTGCTTTCATTTTTTATCTTTTACAGAATTTTTTCATGTTTTTAATTTTCATTTTTGGTGTGTATTTAGGATTCTTGATCTAAATTGAATACTTTGGAAAATTCAAATTGTCTTTGTATATTTGGAACATTTCTTGATTTTAGTATTTTAGGATTTAAATTATTACTGAATGGATTTTGTTTCTTGATTTTTGATCTTTTTATTTGATGAAGTTTGATTGATTGTGAAACTCATGTGCATTGGTACTATCCAAATTGAAAATATTACCCAAACCAAGAGGTTTCTAAATATGTTTGACATATTCTTACATTTCTCTATTTATAGAGAGTATTGAGACATTTTGTGTGATACAAAACTTATTTTTTCCATTTTTAAAAGCTGTTATAGTTCATGTAATGTGTTAAGTATGATTGAGGAATCACTTTGAAATCCCATTTTGGCATTGAACTCTTCTTTTGGCCTACCTTTTCATCTGACCTTCATTAATCCCATAGTATCCATGAAATACCTTTTTATTAAGCCACATTACAAGCCATTAATCAATTTCCAACCTTCTCTAGAAGTTAAATGCATGATTATTGTTAAACTCAAGTGTGAGGGAGGGAAAATATGGGTTGTGTTTTTCTTTTTTGAAGAATCTGTTTGAGTTGAATTGAAAGTGTTTTCATAGTTATTGCTGCTTTGGTGGATGAGATTTCATGATGGAAAGATGTATGGGTGGCCCAAAATATCATTACCTATATGGTATGGGTGTTCACCAATTTTTGAAGATCAAAATTTTCCTCTCTCTTCCTCAAAAACATAATTATAAAAAGAAATCCAAATCTGAATTCAAGCTAAAATAATGATAAAATTGGAAAAATAGGGAAGAAAATAATTGATTCTGAAATTACAAGTGTGAAGTTACCAAATAAATAGGTGTTTGGAGGTGAATCATTTTTGAGCTGTTTGAGGAGCACATCATTCTTTAGAAAAACTATTTTCATGTATTTATTTCACTTTAGAGCATAACCCTCCTCAATTTGCCTCGGATATTTTTACATTTTAGACCTACCAACACTCAACCTCAGAAAAACCCATGAAAATAATATCATATTGACACATTTTTTACTCTGTTAAGTGGAGATAATATGAGGATAGAAAGCCTATAGAGATCACACATGTTTGTGAGAATGAAAAAAACTCCACATAAAATATCCTTAAGTGAAGATAGAAATATTTTTTCAGGGGAGGTAGGTACGACATGCATGTGAAGATTAACATAAAATTGAATGGATTCTTATTAGTTTTTAGAAATTTCGAAATTTTGATCCAAGTAGGAGGCTTGATATTTTCCCTGATATGATAATTGAGTTATGTTGTCACTTATGCTTTGAGAAGTTTGTTTTAACCATGGTATTAAATGATTACCTAGGAGTGCAATGTTTAAGTGTGAGAGAATTGATATAGAAAATATTTTCAATTATTTTATTCTTAATTTCAATTTTTTTAATCCTAAAAATGTGTTATTTCAAAAAAAATCCACATTTTATGTTTTTGAAGCATTTTTTAGCTTAATTGGAAACTTTTCTTATTTTGGATTTTAACAGTTTTAATTTATTACAATGTTTCAGACATGACTTTTTTTAAATTGATCCAAATTTAAAAAATATTATTTTATAGATTTCTATGTTTTATGGGATTAATTTTATCCTTATGGACCCAAAGATCAATGAATCATTTGGAGGCCCAAATCTAGCTCACAAGTTTAGCCTCAAAATTTGTGCAGAGATCTGAAGAATTTTATTTTTGGGCTGATATGTCATAAAGTGATCAACCAATTGAGATGAAATTAGACATGGAGAAATAAGGAATCCATAGGAACATGTTTCATTAATATGTTTGTGCCTGATTCTTTCATTCTCAATGACATAAATTTGTGGTAACTTGATGCATTGAAATACAAACAGTCATCCTAATCAGAATAAATTCGCTTAGTAATATGAAGATATCTACCTCATAACATGACCAATTAAGATAAAATTGTTTTGGTAGATAGAGGGGAGATATTGGAACAACCTTTAATAAGAAATAATTTTTAAATTCATTCATTTAATGGGTAATACATGTACATACATTCGTTGTTCAGAATTGGATTCGAAAATTTCTCCCCTCTCCTTATAAAAGAGTGTGCCTTCTTCATTTCAAAGGGTTGGAAACAAAGGTGTATCCTTTGTTGGAAATTTTTATGTAGTTTTATTTTTTAATTTATTTTTTAATATTATTATGAATTTTTATTATATAATTTTCTCCTTCTTCCTCTCATTTATTTATATTTTTATCTTTTGTGTTTTCCACTTCATTCCTTTTTTTCCACTGTGAACTCTTATGCTCGTGATCATGAGTAGCTAACCCGAGGAAGTTTCTGGGGGATTAATCCAGTGATGAACTTAAGTCTTTAATCTATAATTTTTAATGTTTCTTGTTTTCTTAGAGTTATATTGAGGGGGGATCTTAATGGGAAATGCACCTTTGTGTCTCCACTTTCCACCTGAGGTTTATCATTCACTTCTGTAATATTTTCCCTCGATCGAGGAAGTGGATGTGTGGTCTCTCAGTGATCATTGAGAACAGCATATATTCACAACCATATGAGTATGAGGATTTTTATGCATATGATGGATCATTTTCATTAAGTAAATTTGAAACTAATTAAGAGACAGTGAAGGTTCACTTGGGGTGATTCTCTTGGGAATGTCTCTTTTATTCCTAACTTCATTTTGTTTGAATTCATTGTGTTTGCATTGAATATGCATATTTAATTTTATTATTTCATTATCATTTCTCAAATATCTATGTCTGGTCATTTTGTTTCATAAATATAAAAAATATAAAAAAATAGTGATTTAGAAATAGTGATTGTTTGACTGCAAAGGATCCTCAAGATAACAACCTAGGTCATCTAATGTGATGGACTTATTTATAAATATTTTTGGTAGCTCACATGACAACGCTTCATCAAATTGGTGCACCTTTCAGGAAGAAACAACAATTGAACACACCTTTTTTCAAAAAAAAACACAAAAAAATATAAATCTAAAAAACTAAAAAAACTTCTTGTTCATGATGTATTTCAATTGTGATTATTCTGAAAGGACTAACGAATCTCAGGTGCATCAAGAATATGAAATTAAAAAATCTCAGATGAAATAACTTCAAGAAGAGACATATAAAATGAGGAGAAATGATGAAAGGTTTTAGTAATATATTCACTCACTACTGGAGAACCCCAAACCTGAACCTAAGCTGAAACCTGAACTAGAACAATTAGTGGAAAGTATTTCAAGGATCATTTTTTATTTCAAAGAACCCGATGTGGGTGAGAAGGAGATATTAAAGGAGTTAATCATATCATCATGTACTCAATAATTTATTGAGGAGATCCCTGATGTACACATTCCAACTGATACACTTATGGAAGATCAACAATTTTTTTAAGAATCCCAGAATCACTTTGTTGAAGATAACTTGAAACTTGATCTTCCCATAATTGATATTGAAAAATCAGAACCTTTTGACCTATCTCTTGATTTGGAAGATGATTATGAAGATGAATCTACTGAGATTGAGTTTTCAATGGTCCTGATAGAAGAAATAAATTTCCAAGCTAACTTACTTGAAAGGGAATATTTCTTTATTAATTCATCATGTTTTAATCTTATTCAAGATGAATTGTTTTCTGACTTCCCCTTTTGTGAAATTTCTGATAGAGAACAAATGGGTCCAGCATTGGATATTAAAGAATATTCTACCCAAGTGGTGGTGATTAAAGTGGACGATTTATAGAATAATGCGGTGTCACTGCCTCCTCTACAACAACTTGAAAACCATATGGAGGAGAACGTCATGAAAGTTCATAGGGAGCACTCTTATTTTATTTTCCCTCCCACTCTTGAATTCAAATTCAGTCATTATTCTTTCTTGTGGGTTGGGATTTTTCTTATCTTATTTGTGGTTCTCCTATATCGGTGTTTACATATGGACACTGTAAAAAGTCACATGTGCTAGTTCATCTCAAAGAAACTACACCCACCTTCTAATTGGGGATAAACCACTACAACTGCCTGACTGTGGGCAGTTAAAACCTAGCACCTGCTTGGGGGGTCAAACCAAGAATTATCCCTTTTTTATCCCCTTTTTCTTTATTTTTCAATATTTTTCTTATTTCTTTTCATTTTTTTCTTGTATTTTTAAAGTGTTAGTATCTATGATCTTAACTCAAAGATTCCACTCAAAAATAAATCAGGTTCTATCCTTTCTTTTCTTTATTTTATTTGCTGCCTAATTTAAATTTTGAGTGCAAAAATTTCTTAATATTATTTGAGATAAAAAAGGGGTAGTAAATGGAATAATTGTGGGGAAGTTATTTTAACTTTTTTTAAGGAATTTTGTGGGTGTTTTCATTTTTTTATCATTTTCTGAATTTTTTATGTTTTTATTTTTTATTTTTGGTGTGTTTTTAGGATTCTTGATCTGAATTGAATACTTTGGAAAAATAAAACCATCTTGGTATTTTTGGCACATTTCTTGATTTGAGTATTTTTGGATTTAAATTATTGATGAATAGATTTTGTTTCTTGATTTCCAATATTTTCATTTTATGAAGTTTGATTGATTGTGAAACTCGTGTGCATTAGTACTTTCCAAATTGAAAATCTTGTCCAACCCAAGAGGTTTCTAAACCTGTTTGATATATTCTTACATTTATATTTTTCTTGATAGTTTCAAGACATGTTTTGTGATCTAGAACTTTCGGTTTTTCTCTTTTTCAAAGCTATTAGAGTTCATGGAATGTGTTAAGTATGATTGATGCATCACTTTGAAAGCTCATTTTGGCATTCAACTATTATTTTGGCCTACCTTTTTATTTGACCTTTATTAATCCCCTATTAACCATGAAATAACTTTTTATGAAGCCACATTACAAATTATTTATCCCTTTACAACCTTCTCTAGAAGTTAAATTCAATATTGTTGTTGAACTCAAGTGTGGGGGAGGGAGAATATGGGCCATATTTTTATTTTTTAAAGAATTTGTTTGAGATCAATTGAATGTGTTGTCACAGTTATTGATAATTTTGTGAATAAAATGTCATGATTTAAAGATTTATGTATGGACCAAAATATCATTACATATATGGGTTGGGTGTTCACAAATTTTTGAAGATCAAAAGTTGCCTCTCTTTTCCTCAAAAACATGTTTCTAAAGAGAAATCCAAATCTGAATTCAAGCTAAAACAATGCTAAAATTAGGGAAAAGAGGGAAGAAAATATTTGACTCTAAAATTATAAGTGTTAACTTACCAAATAAATAGGTGTTTGGAGGTGAATTATTTTTGAGTTGTTTGATGAGCACATAATTCTTGATCAAAACTATTTTCATGCATTTATTTAACTTTATATCTTAACCCTCCTCATTCTACCTTAGATATTTTTACATTTTAAACTTGTGAACCCTCAACCTAAGAACAACCCATTAAAAATATATCATGATTGAAATATTTTTGACTCTATGAATTAGAGATACTATGAGGATATCAAGCCTATGGAGATCACACATGTTCATGAGAATGAGAAAAACTCCACAAAAAATTTCCTTGAGTGAAGAGAGAAATATTTTTTCTAAGGAGGTAGGTAAAATATTAATGTGAGGATTAACATGAGATTGAATGGATTATTATTATTTTTTAGGAATTTTTAAATTTTGATCCATGTAGGAGGCATGATATTTTCCTTGATATGGTAATTGAGTTGTGTTGTCACTTATGCTTTGAGAAGTTTGTTTTGACTATAGTATTAGATGATTACTCAGGAGTGCAATGTTTAAGTGTGGTGGAATTGATAGAGAAAATATATTCAATTATTTTATTATTAATTTCAATGTTTTTAATCCCAAGGGAAATTTTAACATTTTATGTTTTTAAAGAATTTTTTGAGCTTAATTCGAAAAATGATTTATTTGTATTTTGATAGTTTTAATTTATTTCAATGTTTAGGCCATAACATTTTTTAAAATTATAAAAATTTCTAAATTCTTATTTTATAGGCTTCTATGTTTTATGGGATTAATTTTATCCTTCTGGACCCAAAGCTCAATGTATCATTTGGAGGCCCAAATCTAACTCAGAAGTCCTACCTCAAAATGTGTGCGCATATCTAACGAATTTAATTGTTGGAATTATATCTCATAAAGTGTAAAACCAATTAATATTAAATTAGACATGAATAAATAAGTAATACGGGGGAACAAGTTTCATTAATATAAATTTTCCTGATTCTTTCATTCTCAAGGTCCTAAATTTGTGGGAACTCGATGTATTTGAATACGAATAGTCATCCAGGGCAGAATCAATTACTGAAGTAATATGGATATATCTCTCACCAAACATGGACAATGAATCTAAAATGTGATGTATAAATATGGTATATATATAGGAAAAACTTTCAATAAGGAACAATTTTAAAATTTGGTTATTTAATGGTTCATCCACACTAATACATTTGGTGGACAGAATTGGATCTGAAAATTTCTCTTTGCTCCCTATAAAAGAGTGTTCCTTCTTCATTTCAAAGGGTTGGAAACTTAGGGATATCCTTTATTGTCCATTTTTATGTAGTATTTTTGTTTCATTTCTTTTTGAAATAGTATTCTGAATTTTTATTATATGATATTATTCTTCTTCCTCTCATTTCTTCATATTTTTATCTTTTGTGTTTTCCACTTCATTCCTTTTTTTCCACTGTGAACTCTTATGATCATGATCATGAGTAGATAACCCAAGGAAGTTATAAGGGAGTAATGATGTGATGAACCTAATTCTTTGAGATATCATTTTTAATGTTTCCTATTTTCTTATAGTTAGACTGAATGGGATCTTAGTGGGCATGGTGCCTTTGTGTCTCTACTTACCACTTGAGGTTTATCTTCCACTTCTATAATATTTTCCCTCGATCGAGGAGGTGGATGTGAGTTCTCTCAATGATTGGTGATAGAACTGTATATTCAAAACCATGTTTATAGGATTATATTCATTCATATGATGTATCATGTTCATTAAGTAAATTCAAAACTAATTAAGAGATGATGAAGATTCACTCGGGGTAATTCTCTCGGGAATATCTCCTTTATTCCTAAATTCATTTTGTTTGAATTCATTATGTTTTAATATCATATGAATATTTAATTTTAGTATTTCATTCTCATTTCTCAAATATCTATTTTTGGTCATTTTGATTCATAAATATAAATAATATAAAAAATGTGAATTAGAAATAGTGACTGCATGAGCACAAAGGCTCCTCAAGAGAACGACCTAGGTCAGCCATTGTGATGCACTTAGTTATAAATATTTTTGAGAGTGTGCATGATAATGCTTCATCAAATTGGAACCATTTCTATGGATTCACAACACTTTCACACACCATTTTTCAAAAAATTCCAAAAAATCATAAATTTCAAAAACTAAAAAAAACTTTTTTGTCCATGATGTATTTCAATTGGTATTATTTTGCATAGACTAATGAATCTTGGGTGAAAAAATAAGATGAAATTAAAAAATATTAGATCAAATAAATTCAATAATACATACAAAAACTGAAGATAAATTCTGAAAGTTTTGAGGAATATATTCATTCAATGCTGGAGAAACCCAAACCTAAACCAGAACGAGTGTTGGAAAAGAATATATCGATTATTTATTATGCCAAAGAACCTAAGGTAGGTGAGAAGGAGATACCAAAGGAGTTAATCATATCATTGTGTACTAAAACATTTCTCGATGAGTTCCCTAATTTACACATTCCAACTAATGCACATATGGAAGATTGATAATTTTTTGAAGAATCTTGGAATCTCTTTGTGGAAGATAACCTGAAACTTTATCTTCCCATCATTGATATTGAAAATCATCACATTTTCACCTCTCCCTTTATTTGGAAAATGATAATAAAAATTCATCTACTGATATTGATTAAACAATATTTCTTTCAAAAGAGATTAATTTCTAAGTTGAATTACTTAAAAGGGAAGATTTCTTTATTGATTCATCATGTTTTAATCTTATTCAAGCTGAATTGTTTTCTGAATTCCCCTTTTATGAAATTTTTGAAACATCAAAAATGGTGTAGGCATTGGATGTTAAATAAGATACCACCCAAGTGGTGTTTATTTAATTAGATGATCTAGAGAATCATGTGGTGCAACTTCCTCCTCAACAACTTTCATACCATATAGAGGAGGACGTCACTAAAGTTCACACAGAGCACCCCTATTTTATTTTCTCTCCCACTCTTGAACTCAAATTCTATCCTCTTTATTTCTTGGGGGTTTGGATTTTTCACACCTTATTTTGGGTTCTCCAATATATGTGTTTACTTATGGACACTAAAAAAAGTCACATGTTCTGGTTCATCTCAAAGAAACCACACCCACCTTCTAATTGTGGATAATCCACTACAACTGCCTGACTAGAGGCAGTAAAATCCTAGCACCCTCTTGGAGGGTCAAACCAAGAATTATCCATTTTCTGGCCCCTTTGTATTTATTTTTCATTATTTTTCTTATGTTTTTTATTTTCTTTATTGTAGTTTTAAATTGGTATCATCTAGGAGATTAACTCAAGGTTTCCACTGAAAAATAAATCAAGTTGTGTCTTTATTTTTCTTTATTTTATTTTCTACCCAATTTAAATTTTGAGTGCAAAAAATTCTTGATATGATTTGAGATAAAAAAGGGTAGTAAATGGAATAATTTTTGGGGATTTATTTCAACTTTGTTTTAGTAATTTTGTGTGTGCTTTCATTTTTTTATCTTTTTCTGAATTTTTCATGTTTTTACTTTTCATTTTTTGTGTGTTTTTAGAATTGTTGATCTGAATTGAATACTTTGGAAAATTAAAACCATCTTGGTATTTTTCGAACATTGCTTTATTTGAGTATTTTAGGATTTAAATGATTTCTGAATGGATTTTTTTTCTTGATTTCTGATCTTTTCATTTGATGAATTTTGATTGATTATGAAACTCATGTGCATCAGTACTATCCAAATTGAAAATCTTGTCCAACCTGAGAGGTTTCTAAACCTGTTTGAAATCATCTTATATTTATCTTTTTCTTGAGAGTATTGAAACATGTTTTCTTATCTATAACTTGTTATTTTTCTCTTTTTCAAAGATGTTACAGTTCATAGAATGTGTTAAGTATGATTGAGGCATCACTTTAAAAGTGCATTTCGGCATTAAACTATTATTTTGGACCAGCTTTTCATTTGACCTTTTTTAAGACCCTAGTAGCCATGAAATACCTTATTATGAATCCAAATTACAAGGAATTTATCCATTTCAATCCTACTCTATAAGTTAAATGCATTATTATTGTTGAACTCAAGTGTGGGTGAGGGAGAAGATGGGTTGTGTTTTGCTTTTTCTGAAGAATCTGTTTGAGCTGGATTGAAAGTGTTGTCATAGTTATTTATGATTTTTTGGATAAAATTTCCTGATATAAATATGTATGGGTGTCCAAAAATATCATTACATATATGGTCTGGGTGTTCACCAATTTTTGAAGCTCAAAATTTTCCTCTCTTTTTCTCAAAAATATGATTCTCAAGAGAAATCCAAATCTGAATTCAAGCTAAAATAGTGCTATAATTGGAGAAAAGAGGGGAGAAAATCATTGATCCTGAAATTCCAAGTGTGAAATTACCAAATAAATAGGTGTTTAGAGATGAATAATTTTTGATCTATTTGAGGAGTACATCATTCTTGAGTAAAACTGTTTTCATGCATATATTTCACTTTAGAGCTTAACCCCCCTCATTTTGCCTCAAATATTTTTACATTTTAAACCGACCAACCCTCGGCCTCAGAACAACCCATGAAAAAGATCTCATTGTTGACAAATTTTTAACTTTTTTAAGTGGATATATTAGGAGTATAGCAAGCCTATATAGATCACACATGATCGTGAGAATGAGAAAAGCTTCACATAAAATATCCTTGAATTAATAGATAAATATTTTTTCCTGGGAGGTAGGTACGATATACATGTGAGGATTAACATGATATTGAATGGATTCTTATTAATTTTTTGTAATTTTGAAAATTTTATCCATGTAGGATGCATGATATTTTTCTTGATATAATAATTGAGTTGTGTTGTCACTTATGCTTCGAGAAGTTTGTTTTGACCATGGTATTAGATGATTGCCCAAGAGTGCAATGTTTAAGTGTAGGGGAATTAATAGAAAAAAATATTTTCAATTATTTTATTCTGAATTTTAATTTTTTTAATCCTATAAATTTGTTATTTCAAGGGAAATTGTCACATTTTATGTTTTTGAAGCATATTTTAGCTTAATTAGAAAAATGGATTATTTTAGATTTTAATAGATTTAATTTATTTCAATGTTTTGGACATAACTTTTTTTAAACTAATACAAATTTCAAAATTCTTATTTTATAGGTTTCTATGTTTGATGGTATTAATTTTATCCTTATGAACCCAAACTACAATGTATCATTTGGAGGCCCAAATCAATCTCACAAGTCTAGCCTCGAAATATGTGCATAGATCTGAAAAAATTTATTGTTGGGAAGATATCCCATAAAGTGCCAAACCAATTGAGCATAAATTATACATAGAGAAATAAAACATCTGTGGGAACATGTTTTATTAAGATTTCCACACCTGATTATTTCATTTTCAAAGTCATAAATTCATGGGAACTTGATGCATTGGAATACGAACAGTCATCCTAGTCAAAATAAATTCTCATATTAATATGGCTATATATCTATCCCAATGTGGCTAATAAAGATAAACTGTTTTGGTTAGACATATAAGAGATATAGGAACAACTTTCAAGAAGGAATATTTTTCAAATTTGATCATTTAATTGGTCATCTACGCGCATACATTCAGTGGACAGAATTGGATCTGAAAATTTCTCCCCTCTCCCTATAAAAAAGTGTCACTTATTCATTTCAAAGGGTGGGAAACTTAGAGGTATCCTTTGTTGAAAATTTTATGTAGTTTTTTTGTTTTTTTTTTGTAATAGTATTCTGAGTTTTTATTATATGATAGTCTTCTTCTTCCTCTCATTTATTCATATTTTAATATTTTGTGTTTTCCACTTCATTATTTTTTTCAACTCTGAACTCTTATGCTCATGATTATGAGTAGCTAACCAAAGGAAGTTTTCGAGAGAGTAATCCAGTGATGAACCTAAGTCTTTGAGATATAATTTTTAATGTTTATTATTTTATTAGAGTTATACTGAGGGGGGTCTTAGTGGGAAAGGTGTCTTTCTGTCTCCATTTTCCACCTGAGGTTTAGCTTTCACTTCTGCAATATTTTCCCTCGATCAAAGAGGTGGATGTGCAGTCTCTCAGTGATCTTTGAGAGAACTGTATATTCAAAACCATATAAAGAGGAGGATTTTCATTCATATGATGAATTATTTTCATTAAGTAAATTCGAAACTAATTAAGAGACGATGAAGGTTCACTCAGGGTGATTCTCTCAAGAATGTCTCTTTTCTTCCTAAATTCATTTTGTTTACATTCATTGAGTTTGCATTGAATATGCATATTTAATTTTAGTATTTCATTCTCAGTTTCTCAAATATCTATTTATGGTCATTTTGTTACATAAATATAAAAAATATAAAAATATTTGAATTATAAATAGTGATTTTTTGACCGCAAAGTCTCCTCAAGAGAACGACCTAGGTCATCCACTATGTTTCACTTAGTTATAAATATTTTTGAGAGTGCGCACACCAATTATTCATCAAATAATCACTTTTTCGGGAAATCACAACATTTTCACACACCTTTTTTCAAAAAAAATGCACAAAAACATTATAAATTTAAAAAACTAAAAAAAACTTCTTTATTCATGATGTATTTCAATTTTGATTATTCTACATGGACTAACGAATCTTAGGTGAAACATGAAGATGAAATTCAAATAGCTCAGATAAAAGAACTTCAAGAAGACATAAAAAACTTAAGATAAATTCTAAAAGGTTTTATGAATATATTCATTCACTACTGGAGCAACCCAAACTTAAACCTAACCCAGAACCTAAACCAGAACGAGTGGTGGAAAATATTTCACCGATCATTTTCTATGTCAAAGAACCTAAAACGGGTGAGAAGGAGCTTCTAAAGGAGCTAATAATATCATCATGTACTCAACCATTACTCAATGAGGTCCTTAATGTACACATTCCAACTAATTCACTTATGGAAGATCAACAATTTTTTGAAGAATCTTGGAATCACTTTGTTGAAGATAACCTGAAACTTGATCTTCCCATCATTGATATTGAAAAATTAGCACCTTTTGACCTCTCTCTTTCTTTGGAAGATGATGATGAAGATGCAGCTACTGAGATTGAGTTTCCAATGGTCTTTCCATAAAGGATCAATTTTCAAGCCGACTTACTTTAAAGGGAATATTTCTTTATTGATTCATCATGTTTAAATCTTATTTAAGATGAATTGTTTTCTAACATCCACTTTTATAAATTTTTTGATACTACACAAATGGGGCAGGAATTGGATGTTAAAGAAGATTCCACCCAAGTGGTGGTGATTTAATTATATGATCTATAGAATCATGTAGTGTGACTTTCTCCTCTACAACAACTTTCATACCATATAGAGGACACCGCGAAAATTCATAGGGATCACCCCTATTTTATTTTCCCTCCCACTCTTGAACTCAAATTCTATCCTTCTTCTTTATTGGAAATTGGGATTTTTATTATCTTATTTGGGGTTCTCCAATATCTATTTTTTACTTATGGACACTGGGAAAATTCACATGTGGTGGTTCATCTCAAAGAAACCACACTAACCTTCTGAGTGGAGATAATCCACTACAACTACCTGACTAGGGGTAGTAAAAACCTAGCACCCACTTGGAGAATTAAACTAGGAATTATCCCTTTTCTAGCCCCCTTTTTTTTATTTTTCATTATTTTTCTTATTTATTTTCATTTCTTTCTTGAATTTTTAAAGTGGTAACATCTAGGAGCTTAACTCAAGGCTGTCACTGAAAAATAAATCAGATTGTGTCTTTCCTTTTCTTTATTTTATTTTCTGCCCAATTTAAATTTTGAGTATAAAAATTTCTTGATCTGATTTAAACTAAAAAAGTGTATTAAATGGAATAAGTGTGGGGAAGTTATGTCAAACAAATTAGAAATTTTTGTGTGCTATAATTTCTTTTATATTTTTATAAATTTTTCATCTTTTTATTTTTCATTTTTGGTGTGTCTTTAGGATTCTTGATCTGAATTGAATACTTTGGAAATTTCAAACCTTATTGGTATTTTTGGAACATTTCTGGATTTGAGGATTTGGGGATTTAAATGAATGCTGAATAGATTTTTTTTCTTGATTTGTGATCTTTCCATTTTATGAAGTTTGATTGATTGTGAAACACATGTGCATTAGTACTGTCCAAATTAAAAATCTTCCCAACCCATGAGTTTTCTAAACCTTTTTGACATCTTATTACATTTCTTTTTTTTCTTTAGAGTATTTAGACATGTTGTGTGATTTAAAAATTTCCATTTTTTCTCTTTTTCAAATCTGTTAGATTTCAAGGAATGTGTTAAGTGTGATTGAGGCATCACTTTGAAAGCCCATTTTGGCATTAAACTCTTATTTTGTCCTACCTTTTCATATAAACTTAATTAATCCCCTATTATCCATGAAATAAATTGTTATAAAGAAACATTACAATTCAATTATCACTTTAAAACCTTATCTAGAAGTTAAACACATTATTATTGTTGAACTCAAGTGTGGGGGAGGGAGAGGATGGGTTGTGTTTTTCTTTTTTGAAGAATCTGTTTGAGTTGAATTGAAAGTATTTTCATGGTTATTGCTTCTTTGGTGGATTAAATTTCATGATGTAAATATGGATGGGTGGACCAAAATATCATTAGATATATGGGCTAGGTTTTCACCAATTTTTAATGATCAAAAGTTGCCTCTCTTTTCCTCACAAACATGATTCTAAAGAGTAATCCAGATCTGAATTTATGCAAAAACAATGATACAATTGGGAAAAAGTGGAAAAAAATTCATTGATTCTGAATTTATAAGTGTAAACTTACCAAATAAATAGGTGTTTGGAGGTGAATCACTTTTGAGCTGTTTGAGGAGCACATCATTCTTGAGAAAAACTCTTTTCATGCATTTATTTCACTTTAGAGATTAACCCTCCTAATTCTACCTTAGATATTTTTATATTTTAAAATTGGAAAACCTCATCCTCAGAATAAACCATGAAAAATATCTCATCATTGATACATTTTTTACTCTTTGAAGTTGAGATTCTAGGATGATAGCAATCCTATTGAGATCACACATGTTCGTGATAATGATAAAAACTCTAAAAAAATATCCTTGAGTGAAGAGAGAAATATTTTTTCTGGGTAGGTAGGTATGACATGCATGTGAGGATTAACATGATATAGAATATATTTGTATGATTTTTTAATAATTTATAAATTTTGATTCATATAGGAGGCATGATATTTTCCTTGATATGATAATTGAGTTGTGTTGTCACTTATGCTTTGAAAATTTTATTTTAACCATGGTATTAGATGATTTCCCAGGAGTGTAATGTTTAGGTGTGGGGGAATTGATAGAGAAAATATTTTCAATTATTTTATTCTTAATTTCAATGTTTTTAATCCCACCAATGTGTTATTTCAATGGAAATTGTCACATTTTATGTTTTTGAATCATTTTTTATCTTAATTGGGAAAATGTCTTATTTTGGATTTTAATAGTTTTAACTTATTTCCAAAATTATTATTTTATAGGTTTATATGTTTGATGGGATTAATTTTATCCTGCTGGACCCAATGCACAATGTATCATTTGGAGTCCCAAATCTATCTCACAAGTCCAGCCTCGAAATCTATGCATAGATCTGACAGAATTTATTGTTGGGCTGATATCTCATAAAGTAAAAACCCAATTGAGATGAAATTGGACATGGATAAATAATAAAACCATAGGAACATGTTTTATTAATATGCATGCGCCTAATTCTTTCATTATCAAGGTCATAAATTCATGATAACTCAATGTATTGGAATATGAACAGTCATCTTGTAACACCCCAAGCTTTCACGATACACTTCTCTTTGAATAATATAGCAGTGTGTGTTGTACGCAACTTCGAGTTCTAAACACACACCACAACTAATCAAAGTAGTAGTTATGAATAGTAATACCCAATTTTTAAAATTATAGAAATTTTATATTTCAAAATGGTCTTCATTTTTGTATTCATAATATCGAAATTATCCTAAGTTGAATTTTTTGTAATTTTCTGAGAACTTTCAATTTTTTAGGAATAGTGAAAAATACTTAGAACAACTTTTTTTAATCAAAATAATTTATAGTGATAAATTATACTATTTAGTGGTATTAAAGTATAATTAGAATATATTTTTACCATTTTATCCAATGGTGGTCATTATAATTAATTTCACTTTGAAATTGGACATAAACAATTGTCAATCTTTTGATATATATTGTTTCTTAAAAACACGCTATTTGTTGTGGTAGTGAGAATTAATTATAAAATTAATTAATGAAACTTATATGTTTGGAATTTTGTAAAATATACATCATTTTTAAATTCAGAATATCAATTATAGCTTAGGGTGAAATTTTGGCATTGTTCTGAAAAACTTCAATTTTTGATGAATAGTGAAACCACTAAGTGATAGTTAAAAAACTGATTTTTCATTTAAATGAAATTTTACCACTTCTATGATTTGATTTTCAAAAATCCGACATACATTGTTGTCATTAGAAAGAAAAATGTGGTTCAATTGGATTAAAATAATTTTTTGGTGAATAGTAACTTTTAAGTTTAATTAATCGTGATTAAAGGTAATTAGTGAAATTTAAGGTAAAAATGATATTATAAAAATATGAAAATACCTTTACACTTGTCCTACCCCTATTGGATGAGTCATGGCTAACCAAGAAAATACATGGGTCAACTTGGGGACCCCATGGAGCCACTTTGGTAGAAGCCTCACTTTGGGCAGAAGTCTTCCCAAGGAAGCCTTTGGCTCAAATCAAAAAGAGTTACCCGATTTTAAGGTAATGTCTTCTCTAATGTTGTTTTGTTTTATTTTTCTTCTCCAACCCCTTAAACTCTTTTTATTACTTTATTTTGTAACAACACCAGTATCTATAATATACTAGGATTTTTTTATGATAATTATTTGGTTTACACTTACACACACCTTTGTCTAATGGTTAAAGAACATACTGTTTCTGTGGGTGGCGAAATACTACCTCACGAAACGATGATTGTTCAATATTCTTTTAACACCTCTAATGGTGGCCATTTTTATGAAACTATTTTCATATATGATATATATATTATGTTTATGTTTTATTTATGCTTCTTTATTTCTAATTTATGGCATACTTTATGATTTCCATTATGGGTAAACGCGATAATTTCATTTTAGGAAGTGCGGACTACCACCCCCTCAAAGTGATTTGAATCGTTAATGCCATATGTGGGATGTATAAAGGATGGAGTAAATGGTATTATACATTATATTATACTAGAATTATATTATACCTTTACATAATTATAACTTCATTCCATTAAATATGAAATATAAATGAAAGTAGCATTCATGCGTACGTACGGCTTACCGTCTCCATGAACGGTGCATTTCATTTCTTACCTCTAAATGTTATGTAATATTATAAATGAATGTATATACTGGGTATATATGATGTATATGATATATACATCATGAATATAATTATGGATATAATGGATATATTACCACATGAACAAAGTGTAATTATAAGAAGTTTATTTTTGACTCAAGTACCTAAGATCGACAAAACGACCGTTATAAACTTAAATAATTACATAATGTTCATGACATGGTAATAAGTGATATAAAAGGAATAATGAACTTGAAAAAGGTTCTTAAGAAGGTAGATATTAACTCTAGTTTATTATTCAGGAGGTTAAAGAGTGGTCGAGTCAAGTCGGACACGAGGTAAGGGAACTTCTTAACCCAATTTTTGTTCTTTGGGTTAATCTCTTACTTTAAAATTATGTCATTATTATGTCCTATCTGGTATTTATACTTTCTTTATGTGTAAATATAGTGAATACACATAATATATCTATTTTATTTAAAAAATGATCTTTGTAAGGGAATTCGTCTCAATCTCCTTTCATTGAGGCATAATTTGTTTTATACACAACTTTCTTTTATACGGTGTATAAACCCCTTTGACTTTTATGTTTTTTTCAAAAGGAATATTTTTATACGAAGTGTTTTTACTAAACGAAAAAAAGGAATGTTTTTCTTACGTATGCGGCGACAACGACTTCTCCGCCACCGTGACCATTATTTGAGTTTCGGTTTCCTCTACAAGCCATAACTTTTTTTAAAATGAAAAATAAATAAAAGTTTTAATTTTATTTTATTTTGGTATTGAAAATGGTTTTGAAAGTGTTTTTATTATATCAATGTGTTGTATTGATATCTTGTGATTGAAATGTGTAAATGTTATGTTTCCTTTATGCATGTTTTATGTGATACGATTATGTTATATGATATGTTTAAACCTATTCATATGAGGAATGCATTGGACTTAATAAGTGACGGGTGGAGCCCGCTACAGCTCCTCGATGCATCGGTAGGTCTCATGAGACAAACTAGTGTCTTGGCACGAGGCTTTGACAAAATCTTATTTGTGGTCTTGGCACGAGGCCTTGGCTATATGGTTATGATAGTCTGGCATTATGCATTTCATCATTATGAAAGTGGTTATTGATTTTTCATGGGATTATTCGACTAGTAGAATATCCATGTGAGTAAGTAAATGGCATTATTTAATTTTATTTTTTCCATATTATACTGAAGTTCAAGTTTAAAAAGGATTTTGTTTTAGTTATACATTGCCTTAAATGTTAGTGTTTATTTATAAAAGCTTCCGTAATATTGTTATCCTTACTGAGCATCTGAGCTCACCCCTTTCAATGTTTTAATATTTTCCAGGATGTGAAGAAGTATTTTATGAATGACCCGCAGGGATAGTCAAAAGAGGATATGAGTGTGGACTATGGAGACTTTGTTATTGTAGTTTTTCACTTTATGATGTAATGTAACATTTATGATTGTATCTAGTGTTTCTAAGGCTACTAAACTAATCGGTATTTCGAGACTTGATCTTTTTTGATCATGACAATGTTACGCAATAATGCACCGACTCTGGGTAACTGGGGTCGGGGCGTTACACATCTGGGGCAGAATAAATTCCCATAGTAATATGGATATATATCTCTTCAAATGTGGCCAATGAAGATAAAATTATGTGGGTAGAAATTATAGAGATATATAAACAACTTTAAAGAAGTAACGGTTTTAAAATTCGATCATTTATTAGGTAATACACGCGCATCTATTTGTTGGATAGAATTGGATCCGAAATTTACTCCCCTCTCCATATAAAAGAGTGTGCCTTCTTCATTTAAAAGGTTTGTCAACATAGGGGTATAATTTGTTGATGATTTTTATATAGTTTTTTTGTTTCATTTATTTTTTAATTTTATTCTGAATTTTTAGTATCTGATAGTCTTCTTCTTCCTATCATTTTTTCATATTTTTATCTTTTGTGTTTTCCACTTCCTTCCTTTTTTTCCATGGTGAACTCCTATGATCATGATCATCAATAGCTAACCCAAGTAAGTTCCTGGGGGAGTAATCCAGTGATAAACCTAAGTCTTTGAGCTATCATTTTTAATGTTTCTTATTTGATTAGATTTATAATTATGGGGATCTTAGTGGGAAATATGTATTTGTGTCTCCACTTGCCACCCGAGGTTTAGCTTTTATTTATGTAATATTTTCCCTTGATCGAGGGGATGGATGTCCAGTCTCTCAGTGATCATTGAGAGCACTGTATATTAAAAACCATATGTAGAGGAGGATTTTCATTTATACAATAGAGAATTTTCATTATGTAAATTCAAAACTGATTAAGAGATGATGAAGGTTCACTCAAGGTGATTCTATCAATAATGTCTCTTTTCTTCCTAACTTCATTTTGTTTGCATTCATTGTGTTTGCATTTCATATGCATATTTAATTTTAGTATTTCATTATCATCTCTCAAATATCTTTTTCTGGTCATTTTTTCATAAATATAAAAAATATTAAAAAAAGGTGAATTATAAATAGTGATTGCTTGACCACAAAGGCTCCTCAAGAGAACGACCTAGTAAGCCACTTTATTGTACTTAGTTAAAAATACTTTTGAGAGATATATCGACAACGCTTCATAATAAGGTTAATATTACCTTAATTATCACAACCCAAGAGAAGATGTAACTTCACTTCAACAAATAGGTCTTCCAACTGAGTCTTCATCCATAGAAGTTGTGTTGCAGCTTGAGTGGAAGCAACATACTCAGCTTTAGTCATGCTAAGAGTTAATAAAAAAATTATCAGTATGTGAAATTACATTATTTTCTCATAGAAATAAAACTGCATCATATGTGTATATTTTATCATCAATACTTCTTCCCAATCAGTATTTTTATAGTCAAACAAATCAATTCTTTATGAGCTATCATACTTAATTCTAAAATTTGTTACGCTTTTGATATATATGAGAACTCTATTTCCATCCAATAGATGTGATTATTTTAATGTACTTTGGAATCTTTCATATAAGTTAATAGTATAAACAATGTATGGTCTTGAGGCAGTCAGATGCAAAAAACTTCCAATCAACTTATGAAACTCTTTAGAGTTAACTTATTTACCATCACCATCTTTAGTCAACTTGGTTCCCACGGATTTTGGTGTGGAAACGTGTTTCAAATTTTTCATTCCAAACTTCTTAATAAGTTCTTGAGCATACTTATCTTGAGAAAGAAATATTTGTTTCTTCTTTTTTGATATTTTTAACCCTAGAAAGTATTTCATTTCACCCAGCATAGACATTTCAAACAATTCTTTCATTTCTCCAACAAATCTTTCACAAGTTCTTTCATCATTCCCAACAAAGATAATGTCATGAACATATAAAATAATAATGAGGGAAATATCTTGAATTTATTTGGTGTAAATATTATTATTTACCCTTAATTTCATAATGTTTAAATTTCTTAAGCAGGTATCTAATTTTCAATACCATGTCCTTAGAGCTTGCTTCAGACCATACAAGGATTTCTTTAACATACACAAATAACTTTCATCCTTCCCAATAATAAATCCACATGGTTGTTAAATATAAACTTATTCATCAATTTCTATATTTAGAAAGGACTAATTCACATCCATCTAAAATATTTTGCAACTTCATTTTGCAGAAATAACATTAAGGATTTTAATTGTTTCTAACCTTAAAACAAGAGTAAAATTCTCATAAAAATCAATCCCTTCAATTTGTGAGTAACCTTTTCACACTAATCTTGATTTGTTTCTTATAACTTCACCATTTTTATTTAAAGTATTCCATAACAACCAATTTTTACCAATAGCCCTTTTGTTATTTGGATTAGGTATGAGTTCCAAAGTAACATTCATTTAAATCTAATCCAACTCTTCATTTGTATCCTAAATAAATTATGGATGCTCAAAATCTTCATTCAAATCTTTTGGCTCAACTTTTTAATAAAAATAATTATATGTAATAACTTTTTATTTTCTTATTGTTTGAACCTTTTGATGTTTATTACCAATTATGTTTTGAGCTTTAGCTTGCTTCCTCATCCTAGGATGAGATGTATGAAATTATTATTCATCAATATAAATAGTCAAGTTTGGTTCTTCCACCTATGTGTTATCACAATTATTTCAATCCTTCTCATGTTTTGTAACAACAATTCTTTCATCATCTTCATCTTTCTCATCTTCAAATGATTATGACACATCTTCCTCGCCTTTTTCAAAAAAAACTTCAAATGAATCAACTAATCTTCTTTTCTCTTTTTTGAAACATATATATCCTCTTAAATCTATATAAAAACCAATAAATATTCCATATTCACCTCTCTAATAATATTTTCAAGGGTTTCCACCTTTGTTATTTATGATACAGGGACTCCCAAAAACTCATAAGTGTTTCAAAATTAGAGTTTTTTCAAAGAAAATTTCATAAGCATTCATATCAGGACTTAGCCTATAGAAACACTAGTTCTGAATGTAAACAGTTGTACTCATAGCTTGCCTCTAGATGTAATGAGAAATAACATGTTCAAGTAACATAGTAAGCCCGATTTCAACTAAAATTATATTCTTCCTTTCTGAAACACCATTTTATTTTGGTGTGTATGGTGCACTGAAATCATGCTGAATTCCATATTTTTAAGATAACTTCTAAAATCTTAATTCTTATACTCAACACCATTATTAATTCTTAGCTTCTTAAAATAATATCAACATTATTTATCATCTATTCTCCTAAAACTTTTAAACATATTCAGATCATCTGAACTAAGTTTCAAATATATAGCATAAGTAATGAGAGTAAAATTTTCAATGAAATAAATGAAGTACTTATCTCTAAAAGTTTATTGTTTTCTCATTGTACCGTAGATATCAAAGTGAATAAGTTCTAGGGGTTGAGTTGAACGAATATCAACTTTCTTATACAAAAATATTTAATCCTTCCTTTATGAAAAATTGTACAACACCAATATCTTTTTCTTTACATATTAGAAATACCATGAACACTATCTCACTTTGATAAGTTTCTTATGTATCTCTAACACATATATCCCAAACTTTTATTCCACAACTTATTTTCTTCCATTTTACTCAATTAACATGAATTATGAACTTCACCAACTTGAAACAAGTTGCCTTTTGTGTGTTGGCCTTTTGTCACAACTTTTCCATCTTCGAATATTTTCACAAAAAAATCATATTTTTTGAAAACAACTTTTTTGAATTCATAAAAAAGTTGGAAAACAATCAACAAGTTGTGTTTCAATCCATAAAAAAAATCTTTCTTAGTTTTCAAATTTTCTTCCCCAATAATATAGAATCCAATACCTATGATTCTGAGAGATTCATCATTGGTAAATTACGCTATTTATTCTTTGAAATCTTTTGCATTATTTAATAATTTCAAATCTCCTATCATGTGAGAAAAATACCCACCATCTAAGATCTAGGTTCATTCTCCTTTTGTAGCTTTGAGAGTGGTTTCAAAAACAATAGGTTTTTCTTTCCCTTTATATTTCTTCACATCCGTCTTATTATAATTGTTATAAACCTTTTTTCACTAGTAAAAAAACAATAATCTTTTTTCAAGATGTCTAGGTTTCTCACACCTTTCAAAAATAGTTTCCAACAGTTGGACCTTATTTTCAAATTTCAAAAAAAAACTCTCTGATTTATTCCTTTAAGATAATTGAATCGCCCTTGAGCTTTTACTTCCATGAATTGTGGAAAAATTGTAATATTGTTGACTAAACAAAAATATATTTGGCATATTTCCAAATCTACCACAATAACAACAGTAACCATATAAGGAATACTTTCATCTATAACTTCCATACTATCTAGAATTGTGAACATGTTTCTCAACCACTTTCTTATCTTTCACATCAGAACTTTGTTGAGCCCCAAAATTAATATTGTCAGCTGGAATATTCTTCTTGAATTTTTGTTTTTTCCCAACTTTATCATAACCAAAAGTAGTAAAAAAAATTGAACTAATAATTTTTAGAAACTTTTTAATTCTCAATGTTTTGGGTTTTGGCCACATACACAATTTTCCTAGATTTCTTCTTCTTAGGAATAAATTCAAATATATTTTCCAACTCTTCTTCATTTTCCATAAACTTTACTCCAAGATGTTCATTTCAATTCTTTTCTTTCTCGAGAGGCTTCTTCATACAATCAATTTATTCAATTAACCTAGATTTCTATTTAGGAAAAAATTCTTGAGTGTTTATTGTAGGACTTTCCTTCTACAAGTTCTTGATATATCTTTCAAGTATCGCAATCTTTCTTAGAAATTATTATATATATCTCTTCAGATGAAATCCTAACTCAATCTCTTCACATTTTGAACTATAACTTCCAAAATCTTCATCATTAACTATTTTAATGAATTTATTTTTACTATCAACTTCAGTAAAATTTTCAGCCTCAAATTCACTATCTTCCTCTTCATCATATTTAGAAAAAAAAAGTTCATCCTTTTGGATTTGGAGAACTTTCTATCTTTTACATTGGAATAATATTTTTTCTTATAATCATGTTTCTTACAAGACTTTATCTGTCTTCTATCATCTTCATCACTATTATCTTCATTATTTATTTGGGGGAAATTCATAGCAAAGTTCCCAACAACTCCACATTCAAAACATTTTAAGGGAAGTTTCCCTTTATAATTTTCTATACTTATTTTCACATTTTTAGAAAACAAGGATAAAAATTCATCAAGACTACTACATACATAATTTTCAAACTCAGATTCAACAACTTCATCAACTTCAATAATCTTCTTATACTTTTCTTGTTTGGCAGCCTTGAATTACATTTCTCGATCAACTTTTTTTCCCTTTCATAACTTTCTCCCTTATCATTTCATAAGTTGTAATGACCCAGACTCGGCCAGCCACCCGAACAGTGCCAAACGGGTCGGGTGTTATGACCTTAGGCACACCTCCCCTGAACGCCAAAGGCTTCCGACTAGCAGCGAGGGTTTGAATAGGTATAGTGGGGAATTTATACCCTCACGGAGGAAATAAAGGTACTGGTCCAAGTATAATGTCTATAAGCAGCGGAAATTAAATGATTCAGCAGACACAAACCAGACCCGCAGAGCGGAAGCATATCAAATATAAAATAAATGGTGGAAGAAATATAGAAACAATAGCAGCGGAAAGTAAACAGAACAACATGCTTAATATCACAACAACTACTACTATAAACAACCAAACATGCATCCATAGCAAGTTGTACATATCAACATAGAATGGCGCCAATGGCTAACCAACAGTTACGACATAATAATGTAAACATGCTGATACAAAAAGGAAACTAAACAAAGTAACTCCAGCAAGACACAACCTCAAGGTCCATGCTAGTCTCCATGCCAACAGTTCTAAGTTCCAACTCTTGAGTCTGACCCTCTACCTGTACATAATTTCAGAAAGTCTACACGCATCTCGAAGGTCCCGTGTGGGGTGTGAGACAAGTCTTAGTAGGATACCACCCAAAGGTGCATACCTAATATAAGTGTTTCGACAGAAATACTTATATAATAAAAATATTAAACAATACAATTCCCAAAAGTAAACACGAACTTCACTGGTGCTCAGCAGCCACCAGGAAGTGTCACCTGCTTTAGCCAATGCTGGAATCTCTGGTCTGTAACCCGGCACCACGTGCCACCTAACACCATGTGTCTCAAGTACCAACGTCTCGGAGGTACGCCCAATAATCGTAACCCAGCTCGAAAGCTCAACCTACCCATGGAACAACATCCGGAGGAACAGTGATACCTGTCCTCAAATGATAACTGGAGGGATAGCGATGTCTTCCCTCAAATAATACCTAGAGGGACAGTGATATCTACCCTGAAATCACGGCGATCCTCTGCCCCCAACCTGACAGCCTAAATGCTATCTCCCAAAGGCTCTTCACCTCCCACATGGCTTCCTATGGAAAGCACCCCCCAAACCAATATCACCTAACCGCATCTATCGGGGGCCCCTACCCAGCGAGTGGTCGTACCACCTCATCACGGAGTCTATCTGTGTGCACACTACTCAAAAGTACCTGGTGAGCTTTAATCACCTCAATAAGTTCCCAATACACAACACTTCTAACACCTCGTGTCCCTACGAACCTATCGCTCAAGTTTTATGGCCTCGCCATCCAAGTAACCCGGTCCAAGCCCAACCTGACAGTCCAACTGCCTCAACCGACATCCATGATGCCCAATCCTGTGGTAGGAACCACCCAAGTAACCTGGGAAAAGCCCCAACCTGTGATCAACATCACTCAACAAAATCACGCAGTGCATATATATACAGAAAAACATCACTTTCAACAGACAATTACTAACAGTCAATTTGCACCACACATGTGTCATCCCAAACTAGCACCTAGGGTCTTGAAGGCATTAAAAAAAATCAATCATGCTTTAAAAAATTAAACTCAATAGTTTAAACTAATCAGTTCAATTTATACCCATTTCAGCACCCCTGGCCGAAATGCCCCAAATGAGAAATAACTTCTAACCCAGCCTCGCTCGATCACAACTAGGTCAGGGAATACCTAAAGGCATCCCACATTGCAGATAAATAATTAAAGCAATTAAACAGGGTCTCTCTCAATACTCGATGTCGCGCCTGAAGGTCGCAACCCCCCAAAATCTACAAAAACACGAAATAAGGTATGCACCACCCACCTCGTACTCATACGATGACACTCCTTCTATATCAGCGTCTGAATCGGTCTAAATCGCAGTAGATATACGTTTCCATCAAATTACGGTAATTCATCTTGGATGGAAACTGTGGATAAATAGGATAGTAATCAAGGATGAAGAGGGGTGCGTGGGGTTAGCCTTTCTGATATGGTCCTACAGCCACCGACAGATCGAAGAACGGAGGTCGTATGACGGATCTAGGAGGGTTTGTGTTCTTCAATGGTTTTTGGACGAGAGGTTCGTCCGACAGGGAAGAAGAAGAAAGTTTCAAAAATAAGATGTGATGGCCTCCCACTCGCACAAATAAAAAAAAGTACACGGCGTGTATTTCAAGACTACATGCCATATAGATGACCTTTTCATACTCCAACTTAATCGGATTCCAGTGCACAGATTGGACCGTGTACACGGTCAACACACGGCCAAAAACTTGTCCATTGCACAGAACGAAAAATACACGACGTGTCAAGAAGGACTACACGTCGTGTAGGTGGAAATTTACAGATGGAACCACACGGCATGTACTTGGTCTCGGACGGGTTATCACATTCCCAGATGAGACATGGCGTGTACTTGGGAGTACACGGCGTGTAGTCTAGAAATTTCCAGAAACTTCCCAAATTTTCCAGACTTCTCAAAAACTAGCCAAAAATTTTATAGAAAAGTGGAAAAAATTAAAACAGGTTCGGAAAATTAGCCCATTTCAAAAACCCGGGTTCTTACAAAATCCCCAACTTAACGTAGCTCATCCCTGAGCTACCAAAAAAACCTGGAGATGGCACCGAACACGCCCATCCCGGTCAAAGTAACCCAGACTTCCCTAGTCTCAATGGACCTGGCTAAATTTCTCAAGGGGCTCCCCACCTTAGGAATTTCCTACTCAGTCTAAACCTAAAATAAAGCTCAAAGCAACCAAAATAAACAAACAAGGCCCAATGACCTATTTCCCAGACCCATGGTCCTCTCATGATGCATCGCCACCCCTGCACCTCCTCGGTGCTCATGTGTCTCTTTTGACACCCAATTTAACCCTCACCGCATCGATGTCTGCCTCTAAGAGGTCCTACATCTCATAGATGCTCTAATCAAAACTGGGTACCTTGTACCTCAAGTAACCCATATCCACGATGCCCTGATTCCCACGGCACCTCACGTAACCTGCATCCTTGATGCTCCTGATGCTATGCATCTCAAATATATAAATAAAATATATAATGCATCTGATATGATGCCAATCCCACAAACTAGCATCTAGTCAGTCCCCAAGTATCCTGTGCAACTCGTGCACTCAACCAGACATACCTCAAGAGGCCATTCCAAAAGAAGGAAAAGAAAATCATGGACACAACCACGGTGTACCTGCCACCATCATCAGCTCACCATCCTGCTCAGTCTATGGTAGCTCCACAGTGTGCACCTGGCCTAAAGTATGGATGCCTGATGCCTGACCTCCCTACGGTGTTGTTCCAGTCACCGGCCACTGACCCCTCAGCTGAGTCTCACCGTCTCTTTCATGTCCTTCGTGCACAGCTGAACCTCGACTACCCTCTCCTGGTACCGAACCTAAACCAACACCTGACACCACAGTCTGTCTCGATCCCTACCTGCTGGCTGTCTGAGAAGGCTGCTTGCAAAACCTCTCCAAATGCCCGACCTGTCCACACGCCCGGCACTCCTTCGGATGCATGTCGCATTGAGCCCGAACATGTCTCGGCTTCCCACACTGAAATCAAACCACTGTTGAACTGCCACGAGGTGGCCTAGCTGAGTCCTTGGCCTGCCCACCCTGCTGGAACTCATCTCTACCTCGCTTCTTGTTGTCTAAACTATCACATGAAGCTGTCTCCATACCAATCTGGGGCCTATCCCTCTGGTTTTCCTCTTCTATAAGCGTCTGGTTCACCGCCTTAGAGAAGGAACCCAGTCTGAAGATGTTCACCTGGACCCGAATGGCGTGTCGTAATCCATCCTTGAAGCATCTCACCCTAGCTACGTCATCGCTTACCATACCAGGTGCAAAGTGAGACAACTCTGTGAAGGTAGCTGCGTAGTCCATGACAGACATATCTCCCTGCTGAAGACTCAAGAACTCCTGAGATCTCTCTGCCCTCAGTGTCTCTGGATAGAAGTGCTCAAAGAACCTGTCCTCAAAGTCCTTCCAAGCTAGTCCCTCGTGCCTACGAGCTTGTACCTGTACATCCCACCAACGCTTTGTCGGTCCTCGCAGCATGTATGCCGCCAACTTGACCCTCCGCCCTGGAGGCGTCTCAAGCTGCTCGAAGATCATGTTCATACTCTCAATCCAGTTCTCAGCTGCCTGCGGACCACCCTCACCCTGAAAAAGCAGTGGGTGCTGCGACTGGAACTCCCACGTCAGATATGCCATAGAAGGCTCTACACCCTGTGTGCCTCTGTCAATCCCCTATAAGACACATATCAGGCTAGCTCGGAGTTGCTCGTCAAGCCATGGTCCGAACACTGCTAAATCCGTCTACTGCCCTACCTGCACTGGATCCTAAACCTGATCCTGTCCCTGAGCCTGTACCTGCGGCTCATGCTCTGCCTGCACCGAATTCTGAATCTAATCCTGCGTCATTGTATCTTCTCCTGCCTGACGCTCCATCTGAGTCACCCAAATAGGAACCTACTGAATACCATAAATGGTTATACAGCCCATATATATATATAACAATATATCCTACACAGATAGGGAAAGCAGTAAAGAGGCAGTTTATAACAACTACCATTACTCTCCCATATCGCAACTGATGCCCTCGGCATCCTGAACTCACGGCCTCCTTACCCACCCTCAACAGATCCAAGTATCAATAGTACCTTGGGCCATTCCCATCCTAACAACTCACGTTGCCTCAAACCGATGATTGAGTCGCCCAATCCTGACAGTTACACTTCCTCAGCCATAGTACCTGCCTGCTCTCATAAGAGCCAGACCCAAAATCCTATAACATACAATTCTAAAAATACACAAAGCATGGCATACATATTGAAATAAACAAGCAATTCTATCAGGAGTTTCACCTATTCACATTTCAAAGCATACAAAGCATGGAAATTGATTTTTTTTATTCACAAGGAATTATCACTTCCCAAAGCATATGTGCAATTATGAAATTGAAATACCCTAAAATGTGCCTATCAAAATCCAAGCAAACAAGCCTCGCCAAACCGGGCCAAGGTCCAATTCTCCCTTACCGCACCGGGTCAAGGGTCACATATCACAATCAATAACATCACACACCACGTGAGCCACCGAGTTGGAAATCATATAAACTGTAATCTGAGAAAAAGAAAACAGTAATTCCCACCCATGGTAACTTGGTCCACCCCTCGTACCTGGGGTTATATTTACCCAAGAACGAGTTAGAAACCCAGTTCCAATAACAACCTATCTCCAGTCTACCATATCCCAAATAGTAAAACCAGCAGAAATAAAAGAGAAGCCTCAAACTCATTAGTAGCCAGTAAAACATTGCTACTAAATCCCTATCAAGAACTCCTCTGATACCACTTTGTAACAACCTAGACACATCCAACCACCCGAAAAGTGCCAAACGGGTCAGGTGTTACGACCTTAGGTGCACCTCCCCTGAACACCAAAGGCTACCGACTAGCAGCGAGGGTCTGAATAGGTATAGTGGGGGGGATATACCCTCATGGAGAAAATAAAGGTATTGGTCCGAGTATAATGTCTATAATCAGTAGAAAGTAAATGAATCAACAGACTCAAACCAGAACCGCAGAGCAGAAGCATATCAAATATCAAATAAACATTGGAAGCAATATAGAAACAATAGCAGTAGAAAGTAAATAGAACAACATGCTGAATATCACAACAATTACTACTGTAAACAACCAAACATGCATCCATAACAAGTCGTACATATCAACATAGAATGGAGTTAATGGCTAACCAACAGTTACGACATAATAATGTAAACATGCTGATACAAAAAGTAAACTAAACAAAGTAACTCCAGCAATACACGACCTCAAGGTCCATGCCAGTCTCCATGCTAATAGCTCTAAGGTCCAGCTCCTGAGTCTAACCCTCTACCTGCACGCAATTTCATAAATTCTACATGTGTCCAGAAGGGCCCGTGTAGGGTGTGAGACAAGTCTCAGTAGGATACCACCCAAATGTGTGTACCTAATATAAGTGTTTTGGAAAACATCTTATATAAGAAAAACAGTAAATAGTACAACTCCCAAAAGTAAACACGAACTTCACTGGTGCTCAGGAGCCACTAGGAAGTGTCACCTGCTTCGGCCAATGCCAGAATCTATGGTCTGTAACCCAGCACCACGTGCCACCTGACACCATGTGTCTTAAGTACCAACGTCCCAGAGGTACGCCCAATAATTTTAACCCAGATAGAAAGCTCAACCTTCCCATGGCACAACATCCGGAGGAATAGCGATACCTGTCCTCAAATGATAACCAGAGGGACAACAATTTCTGCCCTCAAATAACACCCGGAGGGACAGATATATCTGCCCTCAAATCATGGTGAGCCTCTACCCCCAACTTGATAGCCTCAATGCTATCTTTAGAAGGCTCCTCACCTACCATGTGGCTTCCTATGGTAAGCACCCCCCAAACCAATATCACATAACTGCATCTATCATGGGCCTCTACCCAGCGAGTGGTCGTACCACCTCATCACAGAGTATATCTGTGTGCACACTACTCAAAAGTACTCGGTGAGTGGTAATCACCTCAATAAGTTCCCAAGCCACAACACTTCTGACACCTCGTGTCCCTGCGAACCTGTCGCTCAAGTCTGATGGCCTCGCCATCCAAGTAACTCAGGCCAAGCCCAACCTGACAGTCCAACTGCCTCAACCGGCGTCCATGACGCCCAATACCGTGGTAGGAACCACCCAAGTAACCTGGTAAAAGCCCCAACATGTGATCAACATCACTCAATAAAATATATGGGCCACGCCCAACATAACCAAATAGTTCAACACAGGAAATATCACGTAGTGCATATATATACAGAAAAGCATCACTTTCAATAGACAATTACTAACAGTTAATTTTCACCACACATGTGTCATACCAAACTTGCACTTAGGGTCTCTAAGGCCTTAAACAAAATCAATCATGCTTTAAAAAATTAAACTCAACAGTTTAAACTAAGCAGTTCAATTTATACCCATTTCAGCACCCCCGACCAAAATGCCCCAAACGAGCAACAGCTTCTAACCCAGCCTCACTCGATCGCAACTAGTTCAAGGAATACCTAAAGGAATCCCACATTACAGATAAATAATTAAAGCAATTAAACAGGGTATCGCTCAATACCCGATGTTGCGCCCAAAGGTCGCAAACCCCAAAAGTCTACAAAAACATGAAAGATGGTATGAACCACCCACATCATACTCGTATGATGAAACTCCTTCGATATCATCCTCTGAATCAGTCAGAATCTCAGTAGATTTGTGTTTCCATCAAATTCTGGCAATTCTTCTCGGATGGAAACTACGTATAAATAGGCCAGGAATCAAGGTCGAAGAGGGGTGCGCGGGGTTAGCCTTTCTAATGTGGTCCCGCATCCACCGACGGAACGAAGAACGGAGTTTGTATGACGGATCTAGGAGGGTTTGTGTTCTTCGGTGGTTTTCGGATGAGAGGTTTGTCCGACGGGGAAGAAGAAGAAAGTTTCAGAAATAAGACGTGACGGCCTCCCTCTCGCACAAATAAAAAAAAGTACATGGTGTATATTTCAAGACTACACGCCGTGTAGATGACCTTTCCATACTCCAACTTAAGCAGAGTCCAGTGCACGGCTTGGACCGTGTACATGGTCAACACACGGCCCGGAACTCGGCCATTGCACGGAATGAAAAATACACGGCATGTCAAGAAGGACTACATGTCCTGTAGATGGAAATTTACACATGGCACCACACGGCATGTACTTGGTCTCAGACGGGTTGTCACATGCCTAGCTGATACACGACGTGTACTTGGGAGTACACAGCATGTAGTCTGGAAATTTCCAGAAACTTCCTAGATTTTCTAAACTTTTCAAAAACCAGCCAAAAATTTTATATAAAAGCAGAAAAAATTCAAATAGGGTTGGAAAATTAACCCGTTTCAAAAACTCGGGTTCTTACATAAGTAATGAGAGTACTATGAAGGTCAATTAAAGATAGAGTTTCAGGATCTTTATCATCCAAAGATGAAAATTTGGAATCAAACTTATTAGGAATAATTATCAAGATATTTTCAACAATAGTTGAGTCTTCCAACTTTAAACCAAGATATGTTATGGTGCTAACAATATCATTCACCCTTGTAAAGAAGTCACCAATAGATTCATACTCACCCATTTTCATATCTTCATACTTCATCCTCTAGATTTTTAGCTTTTCCTTCTTCATCTTCATATTGCCTTTATAAATGTTTTTCAACATTTCAAAGATGCCTTTGGTAGTTGAAACTCCCTTAACTCTTCAAAAATCACTTTCAGAAACTGATGAGAGTAAAGCATTCTTAGTTCTTTCATCATTATCTGGATTCTTCTTATCTATAGATGTTAGAGAAAATTTTTCATCAAGAGGATGAAATCCATCCCTAGTAGCTTCCAAAAAATCATACCCAAGAGACATAAGATATGGAAACATTTTATCCTTATATATGTGATAATTCTTCCCATTAAAGACCAAAATCCCCATTCTATTCATATAATTCAGATTCTTGATCCCAAATTCTCCTCAAAGACTTTATCAAATAGTAAATAAAGGGAATCTTCACTCTAATGCCAATTGAAAAGGCCTAAATAGAATCAATGCATCATTGAGATGGGGAGGGGTGAATCAGTTAAATCTTTTTCTTTTTTTGTTATCAATCTTTTATAACAACCTTCTCCTCTGGTTTAATATCTATCAATTTTCTGAAGAAAAAAATCACACATCTATAGGAACACAAGTATTTAAAAGGTTCACTACTTAATAATATTAGCTACGTCCTTGGTATGGTTTTTAAATAATCCAATACAACACAATATACTAGAAAAAAATACTTTTATGTGGATATAAAAAGTAGGATATACCCTTACACTTGTGTAGCACTTTGATCATTACAACAATGCATGTGCTTCTTTTAGCATGAATGATGTAAAAAAAGTGTGTGTAACAAGTTATGAAATCTATAATAGTTGGTTCAAAACAAGTTACTATGTTGCCTTATCAACTTCCTCTTTTGAAATTCTTTAAACAAACTTCTTCACTTTCCTACCCAATAGTAGGTAGAAACACCCTTTATGGACTATGTAAGAAAAGTTAGTTTGATGGATCGGTATAATTCCCCTGTCTGATACCTAAGTCTAGAAAATAGATAAGAAAATAAACCATGGAAATAATTATCAACCAATTCAAGATTTCCCCCAAAAACCTGTGTCCAATGGCTCAGTCCAATCTGGTAACTCTTTCTTCTTCTTCTTCTATCCAATAAACTTACTCAAAAAACTCAATCCAAAAACATCATCTCTCTTCCAAAACTTTCAACACTTTCTCTTTTTATTTTCATGTGAATAGTAAAAGAATCAAGAAGTGTGATGTAATTACTACTATTTATAATAGAGATGAAAGTGGAAGGGGTGAGAAACTACTTTCACTTTCCCACTCAACCAAATTTCTAGAATATTGAATTTCACTTCCATTTCAACTCTATCTTTGACTCTTTAAACGCTTATCAATGATTCTTTATTATTATCCAAACTTCTCAAATCTTCTCACAACTCCATCCATCTTTGACTTTACAACAATTATTTAGTCTGATACCATGTTCATTACGATATAAATATATGGTCACTCTGCTTTTCTTAACCCAATTTAAAACACATGAGAACTAAAGACTTCTCATTAAGATGCTTTGTACCAACTGAAATAAAATAATTACTTCTCATTCTGATGACCATTAATAACTAAAAGACATAAAACTTTGAAACCATTCTTCTATAAACATCGTTTCAATTTCTAAAGCATTCAAAAACCCCCTTGAAAACACTCTCTAAAAAATATTCAAAACAGGTCTTCTTTTCTTAAAAAATCAAAAATTCCTCAGACCGATGATCCTACATCCAATGAAGTCCATAATCCAATGACTTATCAGTGTTAGCGTGAATTTTATGGATTGGTCTCTACATTATTCTAATGGATCAGTGTCAACTCCAGTATGATGAGTCTTTTCCCACTTGAAAAAAAACAACACTTTTGTTATTTTCTCTTGACCCAATGAAAAGACAACACAAAATAGTTTTTTTATGAAAATGTTTGACTACATTTTTTTGCTTATCTATTTGATTGTTCTCTAATTCCATTTGGATTATTGGTCCCAAAAACCCCACTTACTGGTTTGCTTCAATGAATTCATCTTGTTCTACCTTTGATGGATCGGTGGAAGACCACGTCTAATGGATAAGTGTCACCAGAAACTTCTTTCTTTCAGTTTTTCTGTAACTATTGATTGATCCTTATGATTTTTTTCATCCAGTGAATTGGTCAGTCTGATAGATAAGTTTGTTTGATGGATCGGTCAATCAGTTCCTCAATAACACTTCAAACTTAGTAACCACTCTTCTTCCACAAACTCTTGCTTGTATCTTGATGACTCCATGACTTTGAGAACATTAAGAATATAAAATAATCATCTAAATAACATTATAAAGTTATATGACTTACCATTCTTCCAACATCTCCTGTATTTCCGTCCATATCTCAATCCAATTGGAACCACTTGGAATGAATCGACCACCTTTTCTTCCTTTCTTTCACAAAGCTTGGATCAAAAGTTTTGATTAACTTGTGATGTTGAAAACATAAAAATCATAAAATCATCATAAAATTTAGTATGGAGAAAATAAAAATCCAATATATTTTCTCATACCGATCAAAACTTTCATTCTGAACACAATATGAGACCCAAAAACAACTTCATTCAAAAAAATCATCAGAATAGAAAATAGAGACTGATGAAATTTCTTATCAAGATTTTTTCAGATATTCTAATTTTGATTCCCCCTTTCATTTGTTTAAAAAAAACTTACAAAGTGAATTTATTTTTCTGTAATGATAATAAAATAAAAACAATCATCACAAACTTCTTTCAGTATCTAGAAACAGCTTCCAGCCAACTTAGTCCCAACAGATATGACCGCAATGGATTTTGATGAATAGATATATAGAGAGTGCATTAAAAAATATATAGTTATTAAGAATGTAAATGAAATCATCAATCATGAATGACTAGGAGTATCAGTTGTAAATGTATACATGATGTGTGTTTTTGTGTTTTTTCCCCAATAGATAATCTACTATGTTAATTTTGACTAAATACTATTCATAATTTTTGCAGGATAACAGGAAAAAAGGGCGTCATTATTTCCCACAGTTCTAATCAAAAATATATTTATTTTATCCCAAAAAACAATAACTATATAGACATATTAAAGTTGAAGTACAAGGTCGAACCTATAGAGAGTGGGGAATGCGGTAAATAATTCTTTACCAAAGGTCAGTCTATTTCAATTTTAGTTTTATTTTATTAACTAATTAGATGACAAAAAATAAATAATTTAATGCAGGAATAAATAAAATAATGGTTCAAGGTCAATTTCAGGGTATATGTACAAGATAATTGTAAATCTAACATGGGATAGTCCTATGGCTTAGGTTGTGAAGCGGTGCAAGGGTCACCAATTGGTTTTGGTCAAACCAATTAGATCTAACTACACTGAAAATATCCCTTGGTATGGGTATAGTTAACATCCTAAATGAATTATACTTAACATCTATGCAGAAAGCATCACAGGATAATGGTCATATCCTGCTCAACTCCAATTAGGTCAGGTTTTTTCAATTGCACCTCTCGTGGTCATGGCTATGCAAAATAATTTGATGAAAAGTTGTTTTTAACCTAATTACTAGACCTAGGGTTAACAAGGTTCAGTTTATAGATATTAATTATGTTCAAACCAACCCTAATATCGACCCCAAACCCTAAGTGGATTAGCTACACATGATGGAATTGATTAAAGAAAGAGAAACAGAAGGAATGTTTGACATAATGATTAAATGATTCAAAATAAGGTAATCCACAATTGAAACAATGAAAAATTGATTAAAAACTAACTTGAATAAAAAATATTAAGAACATGGAAATGGAATAATGAATGAGAAAGGGGTGAATAAAGTAAAGAGATTGGAATAAAACTAAATATAATTCAATATTATATTAAGGAAAGAAAATAAAAACAAAAACAAAAAACCTATCTATGAAGATGGTGGGTTAGAACCCTACCATAACCTTCCTGTGGTCTTTCCATAAGCTTGGAATGTAATTCCTGGATCACTTGGCTATATTCCATATTTATAATCCTTAGTGTAATTAATGTGCTTCCACAAGTAAAATTTTGGCTCTCATGGTCGTTTGGGTTTTCAAGGATAAACATTCCGTCAAAGATACGCTGGAAATCAAAGTTTTTTCTACTATGTCCAACACTTATACGTCGTGAAAAGATTACAAAATGTATAATATTCAAGCCTTAAAATATTCATGAAATTTTTAACATGACCTGTAAATAGTTCACGACTTGTATATTTACATGTCAGGTATAAAGTACATGATGTGTATCTTCATCTTCTAGTGATGAAACCCCTATTTCATCATGCTTCCTTTTTTCCCTCCATAATCTCTCTTTTTCTTTTTGGATTCAATCATAAAACTCATATTCTTTATCATTTTCCATTGTCACACTGTGCCACTTCACGACTCGACGTGAAGTTCCTTTTTGTTCCTCAACTTCTATCTTTTCCTTCATATTTCACTAAATGTTGGTCCAACATACGAATGAAAAATACATCAATATCTTCCATGAAACTCAAATTTAATCAATTAATATTAAATGAATTCAAATATAAAACCTCTCAATATATAGAATAAAATAGATCAATCATAGGAATATATATCAATATTATTTTAAGGGAAACCCATGTAAATAGAATTTTGGATTCATTATCCCTCACATCACTTATACACAAATATTATCATTGAAACCAAATAAATATGAAGTAATAGTGGGAAAACTAGCCACAATTTTTAAAATAAAAATTACAAATGACAAACTCCTCTTAATACCCATGATACAGGGGTAAGACTCTATAATTTAATCATACCAAATATATTTTCATTCATTTAATTATTTATATGTTTTGTTTTTAGGCAATATTGGTAACTCATTATAGTCGATCCGAATACTTGAAATATTTATTTTTTGGATTTAATGCATGGATACCCAACAAACCAACTACACGTGATGACATTTATCATTTTGTAATACACTACATGAAAACTTTTATAAATAAACTTCAATTTATACATTTTATATTATGTTTTAATGAAAATTCAATTATGATAGGGCAGTGTTTAAATATTTTCATAATCATGGCATGAGGACAGTCCATGAGCACAAAAAGCCTGTTGACTTATACAAATGGAAAAGTATTAGGTTATATATAATAACATTCTTCTATCAAAACATATATCAAAACAAATTACTTGTTTTTCTCAATATTTCTAAAGTGCCTGAAACAAACTAATGAAAAATATTGTGGTTATTATGTTTGAAAATTTATGAAATATATCATATTAAATTAATAAACTAACATACCTAGAGAGGTATTTATGATGATAATTATAATTTCATTTAAAATATTTACTAATATTTTGTTTATTTATATTTTTCTAGTACTACCCGTACTATCGATATTCCTCGTATTTACAATAGTAAATAGATTTATTTAGAAAAGAACAGGTAGAATACATGGTGTCAGATTGTATACAAAAATCATGAAGATGTAACTTCTTAATAATTATTTAGTGAATTTTATCATCATTTTAACTACTTTTCTTAGTTAATTTTCTTATCATTTTTACCTGGTACTTATTTTGTTAATTTTCATAGAGATCATGATGTAGGATGATACACTCATGATGCACTCATATACTATGATTATGCAGTCAACAAGGATGATACACTCGTGATTATGCACTTTTATTTTTATTCTGAATGCATTCAACATTTAGGGTTATTAAGAAACGATATTGTTAGATAACCCTAAATTTTGAATGTATTTAAGAATAAAAAAGCATGGTGTGATGGGTAGGAATCAACCGCAACTCAATATGATACATGGTATACCCAGCATGACTCGAAGTTTATGTTATTAGTTTAAAATTTAAATTTTAGTTAAAAACATATGTTACATAATCAAAATCAAGAAAACACATTCATATCGTATTGATAATTTAGGAAAATGATTCATAAGTCATTTGTGACATCTAGGAATCTGACACATCTTAATCCAATACACGGTGTGCCTGGTATAAAATATCTAGTAACATGTTTGAAGCTACTCATGCTCATGTAGGAATCATCCACACCTCAATCAACCACACCTCAATTTGATACACAGTGTTCTTGGTATGACTTGAAGTGTATGTTTTTAGTTTATAATTTACATTTTAATTCAAAATAAACATCACACACTCAAAACAAATAAAACACATTTATATTGTTTTTATACTTTAGGAAAACAACCCATAAGTTATTTTTTATATATAGGAATCAACTGTATCTCACTTCGATACACTGTGTGTATGGTATAACTCAAATTGAATGTTTTTAGTTTAAAATTGACATTTTAGTTCAAAACACACGTCACATACTCAAAACCGAGAAAACACATTTGGATTGTGTTGATACTTTAGGAAAACAATCCATAAATATTTTTTGATGTATAGGAATCATCTTCACCACAATCTGATACACGGTGTGCCCAATATGATTCAAAGAGTATGTTATTAGTTTATAATAGAAAATTTAGTTCAAAACGTGTGTCAATCACTGAAAAATGAACAAACACCCTCATATTGTCTTGATACTTTAGGATAATGATTCATAAGTCATTTTTGATGTGTTGGAATTGGTCTCATATCAAATTGACACACGATGTGATTGGTATGACTCAAAGTGAATGTTTTTAGTTTAAATTGATATTTTAATAAAAAAAGACATGTGGCATACTCAAAACCAAGAAAATGAATTCCTATTTTCTTAATAAATTAGGATAACTATCCTTAATTCATTTTTGATGTATAAGAATCATTATCATGTCAATCCAGTGCGTTGTGTGATCGGTATGACTTCAAGTGTGTCTTTTTATTTGAAATTGACATTTTAGTTCAAAACACATGACACATACTCAAATAAAAGAAAACATATTCGTATTATTTTTATACTTTAGAATACTGATCCATAACTCATTTGTGACATGTAATAATCAACCACACCTCAATATGATACACGGTGTTCCCAGTAAGACTCAAAGTGTTTGTTATTAGTTTAAAATTGAAAATTTAGTTCAAAACATGTGTCACTCACAAGAAACTGAGTAAAATTTCTTATATTGTCTTTATAATTTATTATAATGATTCATAATTTATTTTTTAAGTTTATGAATTAGTCTCATGTCAAACCGGCACACGATGTAACGGGTATGACTCAAAATGTGGGTTTTCAGTTTAAATTAACATTTTTGTAAAAAAACATATGACATGCTCAAAACTGAGGAAACTCATTTTTATTGTCTTTATAATTTATTTAAATGATCCTTAATTCATTTTTGACTTGTAGGAATCAACTTCATGTTAATCTGATGCACGGTGTGATCGATATGACTCCAAGTGTGTATTTTTATTTAAAATTGAAATTTTAGTTCAAAACACATGTCACATACTCAAAATAGAGGAAAAAAAATCAGATTATTTTCATAATTTATGACTATAAGTATTTTTTGACTTGTAGTAATAAACTTCGCATCAATCTAATACATGGTGTGTTTGGTATGACTCAAAGTGTTCCTTATCAGTTTAAAATTGACAATTTAGTTCAAAACGCATGTCACTCACTAAAAACCAATAAAACAAGATCGTATTGTCTTGATACTTTAGGAAAATTATTAATGATTCATTTATGATGTGTAGGAATCGTTTTCACATCAAATCGACACATGATGTGACCGATATGACTCCAAGTGTGTTATCGGTTTAAATTTGACAATTTAGTTCAAAACGTGTGTCACTCATTGAAAACTAAGAAAACATGATCATATTGTATTGATACTTTAGTAAAATTATTCTTAATTCATTTTTGAAGTATACGAATCAATATCATGTCAAACTGACACACGATGTGATTGGTATGACTCAAACTGTGTGTTTTCAGTTTAAATTGACATTTTAATAAAAAAGACACATGACCTGCTCAAAATTGAGAAAATTCATTTTTATTGTCTTGATACTTTATTAAAATGATCCTTATATCATTTTTTATGTGTAGGAATCATCCACACATCAATCTAGCATGCAATGTGACCAGTATGACTCCAAGTGTCTTTTTATTTAAAATTGACATTTTAGTTCAAAACACACATCACATACTCAAAACCAAGTAAACACATTCATATTGTTTTGATACTTTATTATAATGATCAATAAGTCATTTTTGACATGTAGGAATCAGTCGAACCTCAATTTGATACATGGTATGCCCGGTATGACTCAAAGTGTTCGTTATCAATTTAAAATTAACAATTTAGTTCAAAATGCATGTCACTCATAGAAGACTAATCAAACATGCTCATATTGTCTTGATAACATATTAAAATGGTTAATAATTCATTTATGATATGTAGGAATTAGTCTCATATCAAACTGACACACGATGTGATTGGTATGACTCAAGTGTTCATTATCAGTTTAAAGTTGACAATTTTGTTCAAAACGTGGGTCACCACTAAAAACCAAGTAAACATGATCAAACTGTATTGATACTTTAGTAAAATCATTAATATGTCATTAATTATGTGTAGGAATTATTCTCATATCAAACCAACACATGATGTGGCCGGTATGACTCAAAGTGTGTGTTTTCAATTTAAATTGACATTTTAGTAAAAAAGACATGTGACATACTCAAAACCTAGATAAGACATTCGTATTATCTTAAAACTTTAGAAAAATGATCATTTGTGATGTGTAAGAATTATCTGAACGTTAATACGGTGCATGGTGTGACTGGTATGTTTCCAAGTGTATCATTTTATTTAAAATTGACATTTTAGTTCAAAACACACATCACATACTCAAAACTGAGAAAAATGCATTCAGATTTTTTAATACTTTAGGATAATGATACATAAATCCTTTTTTATGTGTAGTAATCAGCCGCACCATAATCCGATATATGGTGTGTCTGGTATGACTCAAAGTGTCTGTTATCAGTTTAAAATTTTCAATTTAGTTCAAAACCTGTGTTGCTCACTAAAAATCAATCAAACGTGTTTGTATTGTCTTGATACTTTAAGAAAATGATTCATAAGTCATTTTTTGACATGTAGGAATCAGTCTCACATCATAACGATGCACAATGTGACCAATATGACTCAAAAAGTGCATGTTTTCAGTTTAAATTGACATTTTAGTAAAAAAGAAATGCGTCATAATCATAACTAAGAAAACACATTCAGATTGTCTTGATACTTTGGGATAATGATTTATATGTCATTTGTGACATATAGGAATCATCCACACATCAATCTGACACATGATGTGACTGGTATGACTTCAAGTGTGTATTTTTATTTAAAATTGACATTTTATTAATGTATTGTTTCATATTTATTTTTAATTTATCTCTTTATGTTATTACTAACATAAGAATTATTTTCTTATATAGGTGGGCTCTTTTTCTTGAGTTGGGTGATTTTTTCGGCAACTGATACCATGATTGAGATTTTTTTAGAGGGGGTCGGGTGTCAAAGATAATGAAACCATTGATATTTTTGAATATTTGTGATAATACTTACTAATGTAATTATACAAAACAATGTTTGAAATGTGTATAATATAGTGTTTAATCTTCTGTTTGTGATGTAATTTTTATTTTAATTAAATTATGAATTTTCCATATATAAGTGTATTTGTTGCGGTAGTGTGTTAAAATTACAGCACACTGCAGCATGATGATCTTTATCAGTGCTAAACTAGCGATGATAAAAGTGACTCACTTTTAACATCGCTTAGATCAACAATGCTTTCTTAGCATTGATAAAGGTTTTTTCTAGCATTTTTAAAAGTCACTTCTGTAGTAGTGAAGGGTGGCTTTATCAGCGCTTTTTTTAACACTAATAAAAATTTTGAAAAAATATATTTCTTTCACACACCCCAACAACACCCCCTTTCTCACCACTCATAACCCCCTTTCTCAGCGCTTTCCATTCCCCAATCACCATCACACACACCCCAACCCTTGCTCAGTGCTTTCAAATACCCCCTTCCTCGGTGCTATAATGCTCCCCCAAATACCTGCTCACACCTGGACTTGATCATGTGACCTCCCTTATGTGATTCAATGTCTATCACCACTCCACCAAGCTTGTTTTGTTTTATATTATACAATATTTCTATTTATTTTCATATATTTAGATACATCTTTTTATTCATATATGTTTGTTTGTGTGTGTGATATATAGACACACTTATATTTATTTAAATACATTATATCTTAATATTCATTTATATATATTATAATATAAATATATATGTGTGTGTGTTTATTAATACACATGCATATATATATATATTATACATTTGTATAAGTATATATATATTCATATATTTTTATAATGTTTAAAAAATGGTTAGATATTGTTTTAAATAAAATGGATAATGATTAATTTCATATGATTCATATTATTATTTTTAAATGCATTTTTAAAATATGTTTATATACTGAGACATAAATTTCATACATGACATATATATATATATATATATATATATATATATTGTATGTCTATATATTTACATATAGATTTATACATATTTACATGTAATTGTATATTTAGATATAATTTTTTTATAATATATTTATAAATATTTACTATAAATGCATTTATATACTAGATTTAATGATAATGATATATTTATAAAAATAAATTTATATATGATGTATATACACAATATTGACACACACATACAAACAAATTTACATACACACGTACACATTTATATTTCTCACAAACATGCAAAAATATTTACATATATGTATTTATTTATATTTATTAAAATATACACATAAATATATATTTTTTTATTGACATACACATGTTTATATATAAACATTACTTGTATAGGCATATATATATTAATTCATTTTGTAAGGTAGATAAAATGGATTTTTTAATTTTAAATAAAATGAATAATAAATATTTATTTTCATATGGTTTATATATTTAAAATATATATATATATATATATGTTTAAATATGTATTTATTCAATTGATTTATTATATGTAAATATAAGAAAATATCTATATATTTAATTATAAAAAAGCTACATTATGAAAAATGATCAAATTTCAAAACCATAATATCTATATGAATGTAAGCCTTGGGAATAAATTCATTCACCGCTAAAAAGGACAAAAAGACTTTCTTAAACGAAGTTGAAATCTCATCGCAAAAAAATAGGGTATCCCAACTAAAAAGTCAATTTTAAAGGGCTTCTGGACTTTTTTTACCAAGGAAAAATTGTGACCCCCCCCCCCCCCATCAACATGGTGTAGACCTTTTCATAGGCTTCAATTTGATATGCGGTAGTGTCCAAACGAACACTCGGATCAAAAGTTATGTTTATTTGAAGTTCAAGTCATGTTTTCAACTTATCTTATATCGTTCATTCATTTATTGAATTTTATGTCATCCTATTCTAATAAAATGTCTATTAATCAATAATAATTAACAAATTTTTAATTAATATTATTTTTTAAATTATTTTATAAAACATTTTCACTAAATATCTTATATATTAAGTGTAAATGTGTTTTAGTCTTATATAAATCCTATTTTATAAAATATATTATATTTAAAATAATATTGATATATTATTTTTAAAGATATATTTTTTTTCTAAAATATACTCTTTATCAACACTAACAAAAACCACTGATAAAGGATGCTTTTATCATCGTTAAAACAAAAGCACTGATAAAGGTCTCTCTTTATCAAGACTTTTTGCTATCATTGATAAAAACCACCCTTTATTCGTGCTTTTTGTTAGCGCTGATAAATGGAGGTCTTTATCAACGTTAAAAAACCACTAATAAAGGGGGTCTTTATCAGTGCTATCAAAAAGCATTGATAAAAGGGGATCTTTATCAGTGTTTTTTGCTAGCGCTGATAAAAGCTAGTGTTGTATTTCACCTAATCTACAATAGTGATAGCGTAAAAAGTTTGTTGCAAATTAGAGCCCTTTTGTTACGGAAGTTATGACAGTGTGCACAGAACTTCTTTTTGCGAAAGATTTGGGATGGGATTATATATTTCATTGATTCTGTCAATTTATCCTTGGTTTCTTTGATTAACAAGTGGACATCTATTCTCAATGCATTGGGGATTCTCCTTAATGAGATTTGGGGTCATTTATTTTTATTTGATCAACGTGTTTTCTATTTTGTTAAAAGGGATGGTACTATGATTTCCCACCACATTACTAGGTGTAGCGTAGGATCTCGAGTTTAGGTTTTATGTAAATGTGTGCATCTTTTAATGATGCAATTTGTACTTAAATATTTAGAGGTTTAATGGAACATTTTATTTGTGTTTCATAAAAAAAGTATACATCATCTCAAAAAAATACTAAGAATTTGGTAGAGCCGCAAGATCCTCTTGTGCTTTTAGGTCTCGTTTGGTATGATGGAAGAGTTTGTGATGGAAAAGGAATGAGAAATCAAAAAAAGAATGGAAAATCTGATGCAAGAATGTTGGTCTGAAGGAAATTTTCACGATGGAATTTTGAGTAAAAAAATTCGAAGAAGGAAATATCCCTAGTTGTAATAATAAATTGGTAAATATGATATTAATGATGATATCAAGTATTTTTGTTGTTGTTCTTGTTGTTATTGTTGTATTTTTATAACAAAAATAATAATACTAATAAAATATATTTATAAATACATTAATAATATTATTATTCATAAAATAATAATACATGTTATCATCATTAGTATTTTATTTACCAATTCCTTAATATAAGATATGGATATTTTTGCTTTTTGAAATTTCCCAATTCATTATTGGGGACTGTGGTTTGGTGTATTATACACTACTACAAAAATGGTCTATATCAGCGATCAAAACGGGCTTTAACAGAGCTAAAAAAGCACTGTAAATCTCAGCGCTAATATAGGGGGTCCCTTTTATCAGCGCTCTGAAAAGCGCTGATAAAGGCCCATTTTATCAGCGCTAAAAAAAACGCTCATAAAAGACTTCTTTATCAGCGCTTTTTTCTAGCGCTGATAAAAGGGACCTTTATCAGTGCTTTTAAAAAACGCTGATAAAAGTAAAAAAAATAAAATAAAAATTAATAATGCGGGGAGACCCCCCCCCCTTATCAGCGCTAGGAGGTCTCTCGCCTGCTGCCCTTCCCGCGCATCCTCACACACGCGCACCCCCTTTGCTTCCACCCAAACTCGAACCCGCAACCTCCCCCTTTTCACGGCTGCACCTTTACCACTAAGCTATTTCGTTTTTTCTCTATTGAACGATATATCTATTTATTTATATATATATATATATATATATATAGTTATATTTATTCGCATATTGATATAGATTCATATTAATATAAATATATTTATTCATATATTAGTATATATATATTCATTCGTATATTAATATTTATTTATATTTATTTATTTATTTATATATATATACATATTTAGTTATAATTTGTTATCCGTATATTTATTTGTATATTAATATATACTTATAAGATTAGTTTTAAATACATTTATGAAATATGTTTTTTAGGTGTGTTTATAATTAAATAAATAAATACATATATACAACACACACACACAGACACCTATATTTACGAATAAATACATATATATGTGTATCTGAAAAGCAATAGAATGTTAAAACGATCATAACTTATAATCTAGAAGCTCGTTTCAACTCCACAACCAGTCAAATCGAAGAAAATGAAATGATCTTTGATATGATATGTGGTACAAGGCTAACAGACATCCGGATCAGAAGTTATACATGTTTGAATGTTAACAAATCGGTGTATCCCGACTAAAAACTCAGTTTTGGAGGCCTTCTGAGCCTTTTTTGGTCTCAAAAAATGTGATAAAAACTTTCCTTGGGTCACCAGCGCGTAGAGCTCGTCGCAGGCTTCGATTTGATATGCTGTAGAGCTCAAACGGACACATGCATCAAAAGTTATGGTCGTTTGAAGTTTGAGTTACATTTTCAACTTATTTTGGATTTTTTATTAATTGTTTTTGATTTTTTGTGTTTTCAAATTGTTATTAAATGATTTTTAATCGATAATAATTAGCAAATTATTAATTAATAATATGTTTTAAAATATTTTAAATCCATTTTCATTAAAGTTCTTATATATTAAATTTAATAGTCTATTTATATGTATCTAAAACATATTTAAAAAATATATATTATATTTATATCAATATAAATATACTTATATAACAATAATTTATTTTTCATGATTTTTTTTAAACATAAAATTTATCACCGGTAGGAAAAAGCGCTGATAAATCACTCATTTATGAGTGCTACTAAAAAAAGCGGTGATAAAGGGGGCATTTATCAGCGCTAAAAAAACGACGATAAAGAGGACCTTTATCAGGGCTTTTTTTTTAGCGCTAATAAAAGCGCCCCTTTATCAGCGTTTTTTTTAGCGCTGATAAAGACCTCCTTTATCAGCGCTTTTTTTAGCGCTGATAAAGGGGTAACACTTCCATTTCCCGTTTTTATAGTAGTGATATTAATTTGCATGTGATTTATATACTCGCTTTGATTGTGGACAATGTTTCAGTTGAGTGATATTCAGTTGTTGGCCTCCACATTCAGGAGGTCCTGAGTTCAAGCCTCGATGGGCACATGTACTATTACAGTACTACACAAGCGGGATATTGCATTGGGTCTTCGGGCTAGTATAATGGGCCTTTAGGCCATGTAATGGGCTTCATGCCCATTGGGCCTTAATCATAATATCTATGTAATAAAGTGGCCCCTTGTGTGTGGGGGGGGGGTGCTATGATCTGTATTTCTGGTCCATGTGTGGGTGGTGTATTTGTGTTTGAATGTAATTGTACCCTCGGGTACCTAATATATATACCCACTTTGATTATTATTATTTATAATTATATTTTATAATATAGATATTATAAATATATTATTATTAGAAAATGCATATTTATCCGTAAATATATTATGATGTTAATATATCATAATATTATTATTATTAATATATTATTACTCGTAAATATAAATAATATTCATAATATTAATTTACCGATAATAATATATATCAATTTCAGATTACTATTAATATGTTAATATTCATAAATGTAAATATAAATATTATTATTTGTAAAGATATTATTAACGTATAAATATATCAATATATTATATTAATATATTAATATACCGCCCTATAGAGGTAAATTAATAAAAATAAAAATAAAAATATTATTATTAATAAATGAGGAAGGACATCATGACCCTTTTTACAATCAGACATGCAAGGTACAGTCCTTTTACTTTTCAGGTATAGAATTACTTCTACTTTTCAGTCTGTCAAACATGCACGCCTACGATGTGCATCAATAATCACTGGTTTCAAAGTATAAATCCAATTTCTTTCCAGTTAAGCACGTACCTAATGGAATCTCATTTTATTTAAAATTTCATAATTGTTTTGGAATATTGATATTTTCTGATGTTTTTTTATTCCAAAGTGACATTAACGGCCTGTTTTTTTATCCTGGATCGTCATTTTCCTCAATGATACACTCCTTCGATGTTCCACTAAAAAACAACCTCTTCCCAATCAAGCTCCTTCTTCTTCCGTCCCCGTCCCCGCGCTCACCACGAACCAGAACCTGTGGTCGAGGAAGATGAAGCCCGACCCGAAAACAGGGGCCTCCCGCACCTGCAACCCACACTGCTTCATCAACCCATTCTTCTCACTCACCCTCATCTTCGCCGCCGCCAACCACCGCCACCTCCGCCCAACAGAATATCCGGCGCCCAAATCCCGTCTCCTCCCCTTACCGGAAAATTATCCCGCGGATGAACAGGGAACAAACTCCACGGCCACATCCCCGGCCCCCTCTGTAATGGGCTTCCTTGGTTTCTTATGGCGTGCGCGGCATCCGATTTTATATTGCCGTTTCTTGATATTCTCTACTGTTGTGGGTGGCAGGTGCAGAACGTGAAGAGGCCGAGCCAGGTGGATAAGATCGAGGAGGGTCTCGCCAGAGCCAAAGCAGAATATTTGGCGCCGGAGGCTCACCCTTTTATGGAATCCCATCTCCTCCCATTACCGGAAAAGCATCCCGCAGATGAACATGGAACGAATTCCACCGCCATACCCCCAGCCACCTCTGTAATAGGCTTCCCTGGTTTCTTGTGGCTTATGCCGGCATCCGATTATATGGTGCAGTTTATTGTTGTTCTCTACTGTTGTGGGTGCAGGTACTGACTGTGAAGAGGCGGAGCCCGGTGGATAAGATGGAGTTGGGTCTGGCCAGCGCCAGAGCAGCCATTCAGACGGCGGCTCGAACCAGGAGATATTACTCGCACAAGCGGGAGACATTCGTTCCTGTGATTTTCGTTTCACGTTTTTTTATTTTGTTAATTAAAATTCTTTTTTAATATGCGATTTTGTTAAGTGTGTTACGCAGCTGGCATGGGTGCACCGCCAATTCCCTCTCCACCGACCACGTGTCCCGATGCCTCGCCCCTCCAACTGTATAGAGCAGCTCATTTAAGGGTTTTTTGTGCGGTGATTCAAGGATGCAGAAAATCAACTTGAGGCTTCAAGAAGTTGACGAGGGCAGCCTCCTTTCTAGCGCACAGCAGGTTCACCAAACGCAGCGGAAATCGTCTCGGGTTGGGAGGGAGAAAGGTGGCTCCCTGATTCGACCGAGGAGGCCAGAGATGCCGCGATCTCCAGTCATCTTCTCAGGCGAGGTGGTTGTCAGTGGTGATTCGCAGCAGCGCAGTTAGTTCCCTTGGTGGCGTGTCACGATGACGGAACGACAACCACAACAGCGGTTCCAAATCTGGTCCGGGATTAGGGTTCTAATCGGAGAATCCAATTCACTCCAGATCTAGACAACAACGATGCTGCAAGATGAACCTGGTGGTTGCATAAGAGTTCTTGCAGCTGGTCTTGGTCCCACCAGAGTTGTAGTTGGCAGCAGATTGTTGGAGATGGGTTGCGACCTAGACAACGAAGACGGGCCTAAAGATTTTGATTGATGCTTGTCGCAACATGGAGACGTCATCTAAAGGTGAAGTCGACCCCTGGTAAGGGGGGTATCGGCTTGTTTTTCCCTGTAACAGCACTTAAATTCTTTATTGATGTTGCTTCGTTGTTATCTTTCTGTTGAACTGCCTCCTGTATTATGTTATTATTGCAATTGGAGGATCTGACCGTGTCCTGATGGGCTCGTGTTCCTGGTGCCACGTTGATGCAACACACGATGGATGTTCGCGAGCGGTAGCGCATCTGGACAGATGCAGAGTTCTTGGAATGGTGCAGCAGCGCTGAATTCAGGCGGTGATGCCAAATTCGGACAGTGCACCTGGAGGACTCAGACTTGTTGACAAAAATGCACAACACTTGACATGAGTTTTTTGTTTGAAAAAAGGTTATACCGAACCCCTGGTAAGGGGGTTTTGGCCTGATACTTATGTTTGTCGGTCGTTCTTCATCCTTGTAAATGTATAATAAATATTTGTAATACATTTATTATAAATGTATATTTATTATAATAAATATTATAATATTTAATTATAATAAGTGTATATTTATATTTATATTTATAATAAATATTATTAATCCATTATAATAAATCTACATTTCTTTTGTACATTTATTATAATAAATATGTATAATAATTGTATAATAATTATTACAATACATTTATTATATAATTATAATATAATAAATGTAATATGTAATTATTTATATATATTATATAATTACCATATCTATATTTATTTTATTTATAATTATATAATAATAATAATATTTATAATTTATTATATAATTATATTTATTATATAAATATATTAATTTTATAATTTATTATATTTATTATGTTTAGAATTTATTATGTATGTATTATATTTTATTTTTTTTATATATTTATATTATATAATTATTTATATTTATATTTATTATATTTTATTAATTATATTTATTATATTTAATTATATTCTATTTATAATGTATTATAATAAATTTATTATATATATATATATATATGGGGTTGGGGGTGGTGTGGGGCCGGTCAAAGCGCCACTTCAAGTGGCGGATGTTATATTTAATTATATTTAATTACATTATATTAAATTTATTAATGTATAATAATTTATTATAATAAATTTATTTTATTATGTATTATATTATATTTATTATATTTGATTATATTATATTTAATTTATATTATATTTATTTTTGTAATTATTTTTATAATAATAAATAAATTTATTATAAATAAATTTATTATATATCTATATATAATTTTATGGATTTTTTATATTTATAATTATATAATTATTATAATTTTATAATTATTATATTTATATATTTATTTTATTATACATTTATTATAATTAAATATTTATTATAATTGAATATTTATTATATTTATATATTTATTGCTATTATATATTTATCATAATTATATATTTATCATAATTATTATTTTTATAATTATAAATTTATTATAATTTCTATAATTCTAATTATAATAATTATATAATTATAAATATAATAAATATAGAATTATAATAAATGTATAATTATAAATACAATAAATATATAAATATAATAAATATAATATAATTAATGTATGTATTATATTTATATTAAATATAAATAAATTTTTTATAATAAATATAATTTATCATAATTATATATTTATTATAAAAAATATAATTATGTATTTATTGTATTTATTTTTTTAATTATATTTATTATAATTATTGTATTTATTTTAGTAATTAAATTTATCATAATAAATAAGTTTATTATATATATATATATATATATATATGGGGTTGGGGTGTGGGGGCGAAGTGGTCAAAGCGCCACTTGAAGTGGCGCTTTGCCACTTTTTTGTCCAGCGCCACTTCATTTGGCGCTGGACAACCCCATTTCCCTAATTAATTTAAAACCTACCCCATAAAATTAAAAAAAAAAACCCTATCCCCTAAAATTGCCGCCTATGGCCGAAGCACGTAAATTCTTGGTGTCCCTTTTACTGCTTTCCATTTCCGCATTTGTTCGACTTATAAATTGTTGAATGAATTCGCTGCTTCTGAATATTAATTCAAATATGTCAGTTTTGAATTAAATATGTTGTTGTAATTGCCACTGCCAGTGTGTTGTTCACTGATGTTGAATTCATTTGAATATTTCATTTGATGTTCTGACTGCAATGCGAACTTTGCGGTTTATGTTTATCATTTTGAATGTAATAAATTTAATATAAACGTTGTTTATGCATTTCGGATTTTAACGAACCAAAACACCCAATAGTTCTTGGGCTATTATGTGAGGACTGCCTCTCGCGCAGGGGCGCTTCCCGCAACAGTTCCTCGTGGCCCTATTTACAGAAACCCCTACGCCTTTCACCAGTTAAGATCTCTCTCCCCCCTGCCCTGCTTTTCTGGATATGAGAACGACGGGTTGATTGACGCAGGAGCCACATAGAGATGGAGCGAAGATTCAGGGTGTGGGCGTATCGGGAAGGCCAGGTCCCGTTGTTCCACTCCGGGCCGCTGGCCGACATCTACGCCATCGAGGGACACGTCATCGCCTAGTTGGAGAACCCAGCGTCGCCCTTCGCCGCCGCCGCCCCCGATGAGGCCCTCGCCTTCTTCATCCCCGTCAGCATCGCCAAGATCATCCAGCTCCTCTACCGCAGCCACGGCGACTACGACCGCGGCCGACTTCAGGTAGTCACCGAAGACTACGTCCGCCTCGTAGCCCAACGATACCCTTTCTGGAACCGAACCTCCGGTGCCGACCACTTCTTCGCCGCCTGCCACGACTGGGTACGGAACTCCCCCCGCCGCCGCCGCCTTGTCTCCGCTGATCCGCCGCTGCTCACGCTGTTTTCGTTTCTGGTTTTGGCGTGCAGGGTCCGGACATCTCCATCGCCAACCCTAGTCTCTACAGAAAATTCTTCCGGGTCCTCTGCAACGCCAACACCTCCGAGAGGTTCGTCCCGTCCCGGGACGTCACTTTGCCGGATATCTTCATCTCCCCCGGAGAGCTGAGCCCGCCGCCGTTCGGTCGACCCGGGAGTAGGCGACCGTTCCTGGCATTCTTCTCCGGCGGGGAGCACGGGTACATCAGATCCCTGCTGTTCCGGCACTGGAAGGGGAGGGACCGGGACGTCCTAGTATACGAATACCTGCCGGCGAAGCTGAGTTACCTTGGTATGATGGGGCGGAGCCGGTTCTGCCTGTGCCCCAGCGGGTACGAGGTGGCGAGCCTGCGGGTGGTGGAGGCCATATACGCGGGGTACGTCCCGGTGATCATCTTGGAGGGGTACGTGCTGCCGTTCAGCGACGTCCTGGACTGGACCAAGTTCTCGGTCAGGGTTCCGGTGGAGCACATCCCGGCGATCAAGAGGATACTGAGGCGGATCCCGCAGGAGGAGTACCTGACGCTGCAGTGGCGCGTGGTGGACGCGCGGCGGCACTTCGAGCTGCACCGCCCGGCGCAGCCCTTCGATGTGATGCACATGATCATGCACTCTGTTTGGCTCCGGCGCCTCGACCTCAACCCACCCCCGATGTGATTCCCTTCAATTTATTATTTTGTTTTATCATGTTTTATGTAAGGGTGGAAGCTGAGTAATTTTTTTTTCTGGGTTTTTAAAAAATTAAAATATGATAAAAGGGGTTAGGGTTCGGATATTTTTAAAAATGGGTCTGGGATGCGTGAACGGCGTTCACGCATCCCGGACCCTGACGGTAATGCGTGAACGGCGTTCACGCGTCCTTTGCTGACCAGCTAAAGGAAGCGTGAACGCCGTTCACGCATCCTTGCGCGGGAAAAGATGCGTGAACGACGTTCACGCATCCGGCCGAGATATTTTATAAAAGGAGGGGTCCCCCCCCCCAATACCCATTGTTCTCCTCTGGTTTTTGTTGCAAAGCTCTGCAGAAATTCTTTCTCAACAAATATTTGCTGCTTTTATTGAGGTAAAATTTCTATTTAATAATTTAATTGTTTATTTGTGTTTATTTATTTCATTTGTATGTTTAATTGTGTTTATTTATTTAATTTGTATGTTTAATTGTGTGTATGATTTATTTATTTCATATGTTATGCATGAAATGTTTATTTCATTTGTATGTTTAATTGTGTTTATTTATTTCATTTGTATGTTTAATTGTGTGTATGATTTATTTATTTCATATGTTATGCATGAAATGTTTTGTATGATTTAATTTTCTTGATGTTGAATGTTCGTATGATTTAATTTTTTGAATGTCTGTTGTCTAAATATTGAATGTTTTATGTTATGTCTAAAATTTTTAATGTTTAGAAAAAGTAATTTATGTTAGAGAAATTTATTTTAATGGATGGTTTTGATGTAAGTGTAAATTAAATTACTTTTATTTACTAGTAATAATATTTTTAATCAATAAAGTATAAAATATATTTACTTATATTTTGAAAAGTAGAAGAATGCCCAAAAAACATTACAATTTCATAAAATTTAAAATAACAAGTGTTTATTATGTAAATCTCAATTAGATCAGTTATAATAAAATTTATTTAATGTTTTTAATAATTATATATATATATACACATGAAGTTAATTTTTTGTAAAAGAGGTGTAGTATTTAATATAGATTTTATATAATACGGATAATATAATAAATATACCAAAAAACACGGTATGAGTGATGACTGATCTTGAGATGACCGACCATGCATAATTGAAATTGCATGTTTTATTTTGTGTATGTTGTTATTCAATTTGTAATAATTGCATTTTTCGGTATTGATGACCTGCGAGTCATCTCTCAGTAAGTGTAAGGACCTGCGTGTCCATTTAAATTAATTTATGTATTTCATACCCCTAGACCCCCTCACATGCATGTGAGTAAATTTGTAATTAAAAGACTGACGCCCCAAAGAGGTGTCGACGAAGAGGCATCCCCGAAGAGGTGTCGACGAAGAGGCATTTTAGAACTCGTTCGAGAGGAGGCGTTGCTGTTTGACAGGAGATTGGCGGTTGCTGCAATATTTGATAATAGAGACAGGAGTTTACCCATATAAATTGTGGTTAGTTTATCAGATAATGATAAACTAATCGCAAGTCACAAGATCAAGTCATGATTATATATTCATAAGTAATCAAACTTTATGAAACATTATATTAAATTTGCTTTTGTGCTAAAATCACAATCACTATACCTTAATAGTGATAAATCAATACATAAAAAAGTCTCAAGATAATCAATTATTCAAAACCAAATTAAATAATTTAAAATTTTAATGTAGTGTATAATATTTTTAAATTTTTTTAATAGGTAATTATGTCTGCTCAAATATATTGCAACGGTGAGGTAATTTGTACCAAGCAGGGTTTTAGCTACAGCGTGCCACCTGTCAAAGTGGTAAATCTCCATGGTTGTATGACATTGGATGCAGTTCGTAATAAGATTCATAGTCGGTTAAAATTTAGTGCAGGACAAACAATCACTTCAATTAGATACCGATATCTTCAATATCCTGAGCGTATGTGGCACAGCGACTACCCTATAGTCGATGATGAGGATTGGATGGAGGCTTCTCAGTTATTCAGGCAACAGTGTATTAATGGTTTGATGGAATTATTTATTGTCATTTCTGATATTGATGTGGTGCAATCGATTACTACAGAACCATGCTTTGTGACCTCTATAGAAGTCGGTCCTTCACAGCAGTCTTCTTCATTGCCTCCTTCTCATACGACTCCTGTGGAAGAATGTAATGAGGAAGATCATCAAAATTTGGAAGGAAATGTAGATGACATCCCTTTCTGTGCTGATATAGTGCAAGAAAGTTTATCTGAGGAAGAAGAATCTGGGGAGTCAGCAGGAGATGATGTGGTTGGAAATGAACCTTCTGAGGTTCCTTTGAGAGACAGACATCCACTACATCCACCAGTTAGTGGTAATCAGCCTTCAGTTTTGAGTTCCTTAGTTGGAGGAATGTCTCGTGAACAACCTTTTGATTGGGATGTCATTACACCAGCTTCTGAATTCCCTGACATTATAGGGAATATGCCTGCATCAAATGATAATGCCATATATGTTGGGCAGGAGTTCGAAAGTAAACAGGTCATGAAAAATGTGATAAAGCAATACCACATTGAGCGACATTTCACATTTGTGGTTTATGAGTCAAAGAAGACCAAATATCTCATTCGTTGTGAAAAATATGGGTCAGAATGTAAATTTCGATTAAGAGCACTATTTGATAAATGTTATGGATGTTGGAAGATAACCAAATTAGAAGGCCCACACACTTGTCTGCATCCCAGCTTGGCACAAGATCACTCTTCTCTTGATGCAGAGTTTATATCTACTGTTATTTGTGAGATGATACGAACAAGTCAGGATGTTCCTGTTGCCCTTATTCAGGAAAGAATTCATCAGTTGTATAACTATAAGGTATCATACAACAAAGCTTGGAATGCAAAACAGAAAGCCATTGTAAAAGTGTATGGTGATTGGGATGAGTCTTATGCGTTGTTTCCACAACTTATGGAATTTTTGTCTCTCAATAATCAGATTGTTTATCAGTTGGACAGTGTTGAGTATGTATCCCAAAATCATCTAGTTGATTGGTCAAAGGTGAAGTTCAATAGGATTTTTTGGGCATTCAGACCGTGCATTGCTGCATTTCCCTTTTGTAAAAAATTTATTCAGGTAGATGACACATTCCTTTATGGAAAGTATACAGGTGTTCTACTCATTGCTGCCACACAGGATGGTAATCGCGCTCCTCTGCCACTTGCTTTTGCTGTTGTTGAAAAAGAAAATTTTGAATGCTGGAGCTGGTTCTTGGCATGTGTACGTGTTCATGTCACGCAGAAACAGGGCGTGTGTCTGATATCTGATCGTCATCGAGCGATTATAGAGGCCGTGAGTAGTGATGGGGTTTCTTGGACTGAGCCGAATGTTTATCACCGTTATTGCATTAGACATATTGCAAGTAATGTGCATAAGCAGTTTAGAGATGAGGCCATAAAGAAGGCGATCCTCAAATTGGGTATGGTTTTCTAAACTTTCTTTTTTTAACAAAATTTACTATCCATTTTAATACATTATTATGTTATGCTTTCAGCATATGAACCCCAACAAGAAAGGTTTGATCGACGTCTTGAAGAGATCCGAACAGTTAATGAGGAGGTATATGAATATATGGTACAAATTTCAAAGGAAAAATGGTCATTAGCATACGATGGTGGCATGAGATATGGGCATATGACCACTAATATAGTGGAGTGCGTAAATGGGGTCCTCAAGGGTGTGTGCAAACTCCCAATCACAGGGTTAGTGCAAGAGACATTTTTTAGATGTGTTCACTACTTTGTTGACCGGTACCAAAAGGCCTACCAGAGGATGGAAAATGGAATTCTTTTTACTCAGCATTTTCAAACTGATATTGACCGGATACGGAATGAGGCTTCACGATGGAATGTTATAGCCTTTGACAGGGAAAAGAGGAGTTTTCGGGTAAGAAAGTGCTACGACCAGGGTGCATGCACTAATGGTGGAGTGTTTGTCATGATGTTGGATAACAGGTACTGTGATTGTGGCAGCTTTCAGGCATTGAGATATCCATGTGTACATGTTATTACAGCTTGCGCTTCGGTAAATATATCATGGGAGCCATATGTTGACCCGGTGTATCACATGAGCACTTTGGTTAACTGTTATAGTGCTGCTTGGATGCCTGTTGGTGACTTCCATTCTATCACATTGCCTGCTGATCAACCGACCATCGTCCCTGATATTTCCAGGTTTTCATAAGTTGGTTTTGGTATCATTTATAATTTTTTCAATGTGTGTCATTTTTAAAATTATTGGCTTCATGCTACTAGGTTGCGGCCTCGAGGAAGACCGAAGTCAACTCGCATCAGAAATGAGATGGATTGGCCTCGGCAACGAGGAGGGAGAATGCGATGCAGTATCTGCCACGCAGAAGGACATACTCGTAAGAGATGTCCCCAAGTGGCAGGACAGAGTTCCAAATCTCATCATCCATGATCGAGTCTGTGTACCTGCTCTAAGAGGAATACGTTGTGGTTGGTGTCGATGATGAAGAAGAAGAATAAGAAATAGAGGATGAGGATGAGAAGAAGTAGAAGACTAAGAGGAAGAGGTTGTGGTTGAATAACCTAATGATAAGGAAACCCATGGGACAATGTCTCATCTAGGGAATCCCAAGGAGATTGGTGATAATTCTAGATCTGACGAGGGACTCATTGAGAATCTCAAAGTAATCCATAACTTACATCTTCCCAATCTCTTATATTATCCTAACTCGGGTTCACTAATAGAACCATGTCTTGTGTATGAGTATATAGATGTTAACCAAGTATTTCCTCCCATAATGGTTGGGAACATGCTGATGAAAGTGTAGAGAGATGCCTATAGGCCTTAATCCAGGGCTAAGCAATGAAATGTGTCGGTCTTGGATTAGACAACTAAAGGTGGGCCATCTCAGTGGGGTAGAGAGACAACATCTGAATAGTAGGATATTCCTGTTGTGCATAAGGAGCTTATACCAGTCATTCAATTAACAAGTGAAAAAGGGTATCCTATTGTGGAAGTTTCTATAGTTACTTAGGAACTTGATCTATTTGGAATAATGTTAATGGTTATTTAATGGATAATGGATAAATTAACAAACGCAATTTAAAAAATAAGAATAAATAATTAATTTTTCACTTTTTCCTGTTATTTTTTAATGTGGAATAATGTTAATGGTTATTTAATGGATAATGGATAAATTAACAAATGTAATTTCACAAATAAGAAGAAATAATTAATTTTTCACTTTTTCCTGTTAATTTTTAATGTGGAATAATGTTAATGGTTATTTAATGGATAATGGATAAATTAAAAAACGTAATTTCAAAAATAAGAAGAAATAATTAATTTTTCACTTTTTCCTGTTAATTTTTAATGTGGAATAATGTTAATGGTTATTTAATGGATAATGGATAAATTAACAAACGTAATTTCACAAATAAGAAGAAATAATTAATTTTTCACTTTTTCCTGTTAATTTTTAATGTGGAATAATGTTAATGGTTATTTAATGGATAATGGATAAATTAACAAACGTAATTTCACAAATAAGAAGAAATAATTAATTTTTCACTTTTTCCTGTTAATTTTTAATGTGGAATAATGTTAATGGTTATTTAATGGATAATGGATAAATTAACAAACGTAATTTCACAAATAAGAAGAAATAATTAATTTTTCACTTTTTCCTGTTAATTTTTAATATGGAATAATGTTAATGGTTATTTAATGGATAATGGATAAATTAACAAACGTAATTTCACAAATAAGAAGAAATAATTAATTTTTCACTTTTTCCTGTTAATTTTTAATGTGGAATAATGTTAATGGTTATTTAATGGATAATGGATAAATTAACAAACGTAATTTCACAAATAAGAAGAAATAATTAATTTTTCACTTTTAAATTATGGTTTTCTTATAAGATGTCTAGTTTTAGTAATGACATCTGAGTGTCTGAGCATCCTTAACTAATGTTGATTGTGAGACTAGGCTAATGTTGATTGTGACACCAAATAAAAATGAATATATCATGATTCCACTATTAATAAGTAATGATGATATCATGTGTGCAGATGGAAGGTTTTCCATTACTTACATCTCAGGCTACTCATGTATCACGACTGCTTTTAGAGGGACGTCCTGTGGCTCCCTTGAGTGTACGTAGATCTCACCATTTCCATCATACTTCACCACCTCCCGCTATCGTCCCACATCTTCATCGAGATGGATTCTATGGAGTAGCGATGTGCGACTTCACATTTCTTGATCATCAGCTCATTGCCGCACTTGTCAAGAGATGGAGACCAGAGTCGCATACTTTCCATTTCAGTGAGGGGGAGATGACTATTATGTTGCAGGATGTGGCTATTATGTTGGGCCTCCCTATCGACTGACATGCTTTGACAGACCGAGTTCCATCAGATTTGCCTGAGCTTGTTCATAGACTTCTGGGCATAGAGGTCCAGGATGATGGCAGGACCATCGTCAGTGGTAGATTGCGGATGCCTTGGTTAGACCAGCACTTCACACATTTACCAGATGATGCTGATGACGTCACCGTGCTGCGATTTTCACGCGCATATATTTTGAGGCTGATCGGTGGCACGCTTTTTGTTGACCACTCTACTAATTTTGTGCACCTGATGTATCTAGATTTTTTAGAGGATTTGGACCAGGCAGGCCGATATAGTTGGGGGTCTTCCTGCCTCGCATATACATACAGAGCCCTATGCAGCGCATGTCACATCGATAAGATGCAGATCACAGGATGCATGGTTCTTCTACAGATGTGGGTATGGGAGCACATACCTCGTTTAGCTCCACATGCCCGTGCGCCATTACCCGTAGATATTGTAGAAGAGGCTCCACGTGGACGTTGGTATGTTATTAATTCCTTCTAATATCTAACTTACTTGTATAAAATTCTTTTATGAAATGTAAAAAAAATGTTATCTACAGGTGGAGTCAGGCGCATCGACATTCAGATTCTCCCAGACATGATGTTCACGCCTACAGACTTATGTTAGACAACATTCGACCAGACGATGTAAGTGATTATTATTTATATTGTTAAATCTTTACTCTTTATTGTACATCTATTCATTTATTAATTGATTATTCATTTTTTATTTCAGATTACATGGATGCCATATACAGATGATATCCTTCAGAGTCTGCCCCCATACTGTACAGTGATGCTTGATATCAGCTCCTGCATGGTTCCACTGATTAATTTTCATATAGTCGAGTGGCATCATACAGATAGGGTTATGAGACAGTTTGGATTCCTTTAGCCAGTTCCCAACCCACCCAGTCAGTTGGATTCATTGAATTCCCTGAAGATGTCAGGGAAGAGAGATTTTGATTGGAGGAGCTACCATGCGAGATATGTTGCGTTATGGGATAGGCGACGGGAGTCCCAGTTGCGAGGGGTAGGGACAGTACGCTTTCATTTGATGGATCAGATGGATTATGCAGGCTGGTACATCAGGTCTCCCGTCAGATTTCTGACACGGCACGGACGAGGCTTCCATGACTTGGTATGCATTCTTCCTTTCACTGTTCAACATATTTTTTATTCAAATTAGTTAACAACAGAATTTGTTTTCGCAGGATGCTCGTATTTTTCATCTACTTCATATTTCTGATCCAGTGGAGAGAGATGCCTTTGACCCAGCATATTTTCACAGCCTTGTATGACAGATGCTACCGTCGATGGACGAGATTTATCATGGCATTTTCTTTGATCCACCACCTGCTGCGGAGGCCGCGGAGCCTGCTGCGGAGGCCGCGGAGCCTGCTGAGCCTCACATAGATGTACCTAGGGGTGACGACCCTGTTATGGATGCTGTTGTTCCACAGGATGAGGCTGCTCAGCTTGCTCAGCCACATGATATTATTCCACTGGAGGAGGGTGTTCAGCATGATCAGTCATATGCTCCTCCAGCTTCTCAGGAACAGCCACAGGTACTTACAGACGCTGACTGGATTGAGTTCGATGTTTTATTGCAGTCATCCGTAGCAGAGCAGCCATCTACTTCCTATATTGGTGAGAGTTCCAGCCAGATTCCACTATCCTTAGATGCAGGACAGGGTACAGGCGGTGAGACTGTACATCCACCGTCTGTCACACAGGAGGATGTGAAGGTGGCTGTCGATGAGGATGCGCAGCGTACGCCAGAGCACAGACGTAGACAGACACGACGTGGACGCATCCAGTATACGCCTGACTGTGGGACAGAGGAGCATCCACACCGGAGGCGTAGATTAGGTTGACATTTGATTTATGATACGTTTTGTATGTGTATTACTGTTATCTAGACTTCTATTATACCTTTAATAAGTGTCTTACTGTTATCAAATTATCTACCAATGTATATATATATATATATGTATAATAAATAATATGATTAAATTAAATGATAAATATTAATTATATTAATTATTTCGAATTGCAATAGAAGTGGTCACAGTTATGATGAGTGATGGTTCAGTCCAACCATGCAAAATGCATATGCTGATAAGAATAAAAGGCCACAACAAGTGTATAAGAATGGAACAATAGTTGGAAAATCTTCCATTGGGAATATGAAAAACAATGAAGTCAAGAAAACTATGAAAGAAACTATTTCCAAGAATAAGTTTGAGCTAAAATCCAAGGATTATTTCATGACAAATCTTGAAATTCATATCATCTCAAGAAGTTGAAACTTGAGGCATTCCAATCACACTTTATCCATTGTTCTTAATTATATTTCTCATTTCAATTAAGGGGGAGAGCTTGATTGATGGAAAGATGGGATGAAAATGGGAGATTTATCTTTTCACTTGAACTTTTTAATATATTTGGTGAAGTATGTGCAGGATTTAGCATTTCATTGATAATTTTGATTATCTACCCTTGGTTAATAATTGATACACTCTGAGCATGATTTCACATTTATGGTTGTTTATGGACAACATTGAAAACTACAATATGAATTAGAAGTTCATTTGGCCAATTTTGAGAAGATACATTTTCAGACTTTATAAAAGGAAACGATTTATACTGGTACGCAATCTAAAGAGTGAGATTATTGAGTATGCATCTCAAAACTTAGGTCATGTCCATGACATCACTTCTTACACCTTATTTAGATAAAATGATATTTTTTAGAGAGCACATGCCTTAAAAAATATTACTCTTGGATCTAGAAATGAAACTCGGAGAACTTAACATAGTGATGATGTGATCATGGTTCACTCATCACAATCACTATATTTTTTTCATGTAACTCATTTGTTCACAAATATACCAATATTTAATCAGAAAAACAATGAAAAAGGAGTATTATAAAGTATAAAAATTAAGTTTCCACTTTAGAATACAAATGGAACCATATGAGGATCTTTATAGAAATAGATGTTTAACTACAACATGTTGAGATAACGTGAGTGACTGAAAGATGCTAAGATTATAGATTTCTCAATATATGTTAGAGAATACTCAAGCCATTCTATTAATAATTATTTAATGAATATCTATTATTCATGAATATTTATTAATAATTATTAACATTATTTCAATATTTTATATTATTTAATTGATATTTATTAATATTTCTTAATTTTTATAATAAATTTATTACTTTATAATTAATAGTTATACATTTTAAGGGGAATTTAGGTATTCTGTGAGATGCGTGAACGCCGTTCACGCATCTCTTCTCTCGGGAAGATGCGTGAACGGCGTTCACGCATTACGCCGGGGTCCGGGATGCGTGAACGGCGTTCATGCATCCCAAACCCATTTTTAAAAATATCCGAACCCTAACCCCTGTTATCATATTTTAATTTTTTAAAAACCCAGATAAAAAAATTACTCGTGGAAGCTGCTCCCAGCGAGGAACCTCGACATCAACGCATATTGTAACCAAAATAAAATTTATATTATTATTACATCGCTCCGAGGGGAATAAACAAATCAAAAACCTACTTGGGGAGACTCCAAACTGATACCTTCCAAACACACACAACCACATATATGGATTTTAAAACCACTAATAATCTATTAAAAGGGGAAAAAAACTCTAATAAAACCCCTTTTTTATCATCACAGAAAAAAGGGATGATAAAAATCAAAATAAATATTTTTTTTATAAATCAGAGTCCCTTTTAATAGGGTTTGACCACCCCTTTAACACCACTCACCCCCACCACCACACCGCCTCATGCACCCACTCCCCCCCTCCCTCCTACACACCCCTTTAACATCACCAGACCCACCTACATCTGTCCGCACACTCCTACACCTCTACCACTTACCTATTTTGTTTTGTTCTCCCTTTAATGATATATTTATTATATATATATATATATAGTTATATTTATTCATATATTAATATAGATTTATATTAATATATATACATAAATATTTAGTTATATTAATATATATTTATAAGATTAGTTTTAAATATATTTATAAAATATTTTTTTGTATGAGTTTATAAATAAATAAAGAAATAAATACATATATACAACATACATGCATACATATATATATATATATTATGTGTATATGTATGTATAATTATACATATTTATATATATTTACATATATTATATATTAATATGTATATACATATGCTAGAATATATTGATAATATATATCAGACACACTAACACACACACACACTATAAAGATATATAAATATTCATATATTTGTATTTTAAATAAAATGGATATTATTTTTTATTTCAATAAGTCTTATATATTGAGAAATATATTTTATATGTAAATATGTTTAATTATTTATTTATAAAATTAATTTTTTGTGTGAATCAATAAAAAATATGTATATATTGTTATATATTTGATTATAAATAATAGTACATTGTGAAAATCGATAAAACTTAAAAGTCATAATATCAATATGAATGTAATCCATAGAAATAAATTCAGTACTCACTGAAAAATGGAAAAAGACTACCTTAAACAAGGCTGAAAATCCATCAAATGTTAAAAAATCAGGATACCCCGACTAAAAGCTCAGTTTTGGAGGCCTTATGATCCTTTTTTGGTCATCAAAAATATGACAAAAGGTTTACCCTAAAAAATTAGGGCGTAGATCTTGTCACAGACTTCAATTTGATATATGGTGGAGCCCAAACGGACACCCGGATCAAAAGTTATGACCGTTTGAAGTTCGAGTAGCATTTTCAACTTATTTTAGATCGTTAATTTGTTTTTTTTGTTTTTTATATTAAAATTGTTATTAAATGACTATTAATCGATAAAAATTACAAAATTATTAATTAAAAATATTTTTTAAATTATTTTATAAACCTTTTTTACTAAATATATTATATATTAAGTTTAAATTTCTATTTATCCTTGTGTAAAACAAATTTAAAAAATATATATTATATCTATATATTTATATCAATATAAATATATTTATATATTTATATCAATATAAATATATTTATATTGTCACGACCCGACCCTACCCAGGCTCGAGGCGCAACTACCCCAAGCCCGCCTCCATAAGCCAGGGGCTGGCGACAAACGCTGAGGGCTAAAAAACTCGGGGAGGCCTTTGTCTGAGTACCTGTACACACACACGTAGCACACTCAATGCAAAAGTGCAGAGTAAAATAGAAAAGACAAGTAAAGTAAAGGGCAACTGTTATAAATAAACCACAAAGTGCATCAACCTCTAAAAGTACAAAGTAAAAGCTGAAGGTAAACTGAAAAGAAAAAAGGCAAAACACGCGCCCAACCAGAAAAGGTGTCACAACCCGACAACAGGTAAACAAAAGAAAAACAGCTGGAAGGGTCCCCCACCTGGAACCCGACTACGACCACCGTACGCGGTCCAAGTTCCCGAACTCCTAAGCTCCACTGAAGTCACGACCAACCTGTCCGTCGTCTGCAAGGGAACACCAAGTGCGAACAAAGCCCAAGCAGGGGTGAGTATAAAAATACTCAGTAGGATACCCCGAAGGCTCGAGGGAGCAACAAAGGAGGTACCGAAGGATGAGCAGTAGAGAGAACATGGAAAAGTAAATGGGTACAACTGAGAGTGCAGTAAGAGTACAACAAGGAGTGAAGTAGAGAGTCCAGCTCAACCAAACAAGAGGAATGAAATAGACTTGTCCAGACACAAGGAGCTGGAAATGGTGAGAAGATGAGCTTCCCGTCGAGTCTTCGCTACCTATAGCAAGAGAGTAGACTCGTCCAATCACGAGAAGCTAGACACGGAAAGTACGTGGCATACCCCGCGCGTCTTCACCTCTCTTGGAAGGAGAGAAACCAAACCCAAGAAGTGGGTACTGGAACTAGGTATATACATATCTATATGCTCAATAAAGAAGCCCGAACAAGATCGTAAGGGGATCTCCATTCCGTAACTCAGCCCAAGAAAGTGAGTAGCCAACAGTCCCAGAAGTAAACATCATCGATGCCCAGCATCCCGCACATCTGCCCCGAACTGCAAGTCAAAGAGCTCAAATCACCGCACCTCAAAACTATCCGCTTTGGGTGGCACTGACTCGCCCACACGGTTTTAGGTCGCGTCGCAAGTACGCGTCTCGGTGGGGAAAGTGTCCCTCGTACTTGAGAGTTCTGGGGGAACATCAAGCCACACCTCATCACTGCCCCGCAGTCGAGAGGTCCCCTCAAAGTCGACAGGCGACCCCCTGCCCAGCCCCGCTGGAGGGTGATCCCTGGAAGTCAACGGGTTCCCACTAGAGGGAGACCCAGAAAGAGTCGATGGGTGCCACACTGCCCAGTCCCGAAAAGGGTAATCCACTGGAGGGCGACCCAGCTAAAGTCGTCGACGAGTCCCAATACCCAGTCCCGAAAAAGGGTACTCCACTGAAGGGAGGCTCAGAACCGTCATCGGGGACCACTTCCCAGCTCAGCTGGAGGTAAACCCGGAATCGGGGACCACTTCACAGCCCAGATGGAGGTAAACCCGGCATCGGGGACCACTTCCCAGCCCCGTTGGAGGTAAACCCGGAACCGCTCTGGCCATCCTTGCTGGATGCTACAGCTCAGTGAACACTGCTGCACTGACCATCCCTGCTAGATGGTAACCCAGTGGCCATCCCTGCTGGATGGTAACTCCTGGCCAGCCTTGCTGGAAACAACCTCCTCGGTAGAGGATCGGTGCCCGCGTAAAGTGTTGGTCACATTGAATCCACAAGAACTCTACCAGGGAACACAAAGGGACGGAAGAAACTCCCCGACCTCTCAGGGCGATCACACTCCAATCTGTTGAGTCACTATCGAAGAGGATCGAGACAACTCACCCCAGAAAGTGGGAAAACACCCCATGCGGTATGACCACACGTAGTCGTAATCGGTACCGCAGTCCGGTGAAAGGGCGCGGTACTGAAACCCCTCACAGTTGAAGAAACAGAGGAACCAAACCATCTCTGTCGGCCAAACGAGAACATAACCAGGGGAAAACTCAACCCTGCTGGTCAAAAAACGAGAACGAAACCAGGGAAAAACTCAACCCCGCTGGTCAACAAACGAGAACTGAGGGACCCTCTACGTCGCGAGAGGTCAAAAGTACGTAAATCAGAACACAACACACACATGGGGCCCACATGACGTGTGGCCCCAAGTCAACCCCAACCAAGCACACAAATGTTCTCAGGTACAACTATCCACATGTACCTCTCAGCGTTCTCGCATACTCCCAGAGTATGCCACGTCTCTAGCCCAAAGGCTAACATGCACACGACACTCAACGTCAACGCGAAGGCATAACGTAACAACTCCAACTTTCCACCTCAACGGCTGAGGCCCGACCAACCACATCTCTTTAAACACCAACATCACTCTCCCAGGAGTGAACACGATCACACGCCAAGGGTTCCCTACAAACACCACAAGAGGCTCCGCATTTAATAAGATTGCATAAGAGGCTCCGCTCGCCTGAACAGATTACACCATTGTAATACTCACGGAAAAACACGCGAGATCGATTACTTACTCGCCCCAAACGGATATCCGATGGAAAAGTCACCAACACCGCCTTACGCCCAAACGACGTCTTGTGATCCTGAGCCTCGGCCCCGAAAACAGTCGGGCGCATCACACCATTGCGATCCCCTCGGGAAAACATGTCAAAAGGACTACTCCCTTGAGTGGAACAGATATCCGGAGAAAAAGATACATTTCACCATACCGCACACGAGCGGTGCTTCATGGGACCCGCATCCCAATCCCGAAGCACAACGAACGGATCACACCATTGTGATCCTCTCGAAAAAGTATACAAGATCGACTATTCACTTGTCCAAACCGGACACCCTGTGATAAAGCTGGAAATCACCGACAACTCCCGAAATGGCTCTCACGGGGCCCACACCAGCATGCGGAATTAGAGCGGGCGGATTGCACCATTACAATGCCCTTGAAAAAACACCCAAAATTGACTGGTCGCACGCCCCGAACAGTTATCCGATGAAAAAGTTGTAAAGCGCTGCTCGCAGCTTGAAAGACGGGTCGTGGGGCCCACGCCTCAACTTCGATTTCAACGCCCGAAACCACACTGGAAAACTCTAGATCAAAGCCAGGGTCGCAACGCCACTGACGGCGCTCAAAACGGACGTCGGATGTGTCCGCGCCGTCCAAAACAAGAACCCCCAGGAAAAATGCTCATCCACTTAAAGGCGTGTCGCGCCACCGAGGTGATCGTCTCAGGGATTAAAAATCCCCGAGACCATCTCAAAAGCTTCGTATTGATTTAATGATCACGTTGCCGCTGACGACATGAAAATCCGACATCGGGTCCACATTTTATGAGCGTTTTAGTGTGGATGGGCCGAAACAGGGTGGGCCGGGCCGGTTCGGTCGGCCCACCCACTCCCTGGACTGGCCCGCGGTTCACCGTGCGGGCCGACCGCTTCAATTCCCGGACCGGCTCGGCCGGTCTGGCTCCTCCGACACGGACCCGCGTTCTGCGGGTGCACTTCGCGTCCCGGGATCGTCGTGACCCCGGTCTCCCCCACCGACCGGCCGACAGCCGGTCGGTCTCCCCGCTCGCCCGCGCTCGCTGAAGCCCGCGACCGCCTCCGCTGAAGGGAGTCGCTTCGCCGCGCTCGCGCCAACCGCGCCCGCTCGCCGCTGAAGCCGCCGACACCTGCGCCTGACCGACCACCCTGCTCGACCGCGAGTCGCCTCCTCGCCCCGACCAGCCGTCGCCTCGCGCCGTCGCCCTCTGCCCCGGCTGCTCGCCTGCGCCGTGAACCCACGCCGGACTGCCATCCTAGCTCGCCGGAGAATCCAAAACCGCCTCCAAAACCCGCAAACTTCGCCGGACAACTGTGGCCTCCTCCGAACTCGGATTTCAATTCCGAAAGATGCGTTGAAAAGATAAGAAATTATACTACATGACCATGGGCTTTGTTTGAAGATCAAACAAAAATTCGATGCTATAATTGGGATTCAAAGAGGGGTTCAGGATTTAAAACTCAAAAAAAGAACATCTCCTACTTGCAGGGGCGTAGCCCGAAGCTTCTCGACGATCCGCCGGAGCTGCCGCGCCTCGCCAGAGCTGTCGCGCCTCACCGGAGAGGAGGAGTTCCTCCTTCTTCGTTGGGAGCTCCTTGCGCCAGGGAAGAAGGACAAGGGGGGAAGAGGGAGGGTGGGGGGGGGTTAAGTGTTTAAATAGAAAACACGCTTAACCGCCGGCCCGTCGGCCCGAACCCGAACCCTCAGCAGGGTCGAGGTTAAGCCTCCTCTAGAGAAAACACCACCTTCCAAGCACAACGGAGGTCTCGAAATTTTAATTTGAGGCCCCGTTCAAAAGTTATTAAACTCAACGCCCGAGGTCGCCAAATTACGAAAACGCCCCTGGGTCCATTTTTCACAGACGGCCCGCGCCTGCGAAACTTACACCCCTCATAGGGTAAACGACACGTTCCGGACTCAACGGTGCCCTCATTTTCCCAATCCGAGCCACCATTTAAGAGATAATTGAGTTTAACCATTAAACGAATAAATTAATTAATTAATTTATCCGTTTAACGTTTCGGTTGCGGGCGAGGGGTCTAAACGTCCCGCGCCGACATGATTTATGTCTTTTCTAGGGTAAAAACCACATCCTGGACCCATCCGTGCACTCAGATCTCTGATCCAAAACTCCGTTTAGGAGTTATCCCATTTATTTGGTGTTCCCAGTGTGAACGCACTGAAAATTTAATTTCGGCCACACCGGGGCTCGAAATCGCACACCGTCTGAAGGCGCTGCTCTAGAATAATATCAAGAATATTCCAAAGTCTTTTATAGCAAAAAATAGGGTTCTTAAATCATTCCCTCCTTCAATATTTTCATCCCCTAAAAGAAAAACCAGAGAACAACTCAGGGTACTAAGCCCACAGTTGGCTCCCCCATACCCAGAAGAACTCTTTCACAGTCCCACGTCACCGCACATAGACCAAAGGATTTGATATATTCACGCGAGGTCTGCCCTTGCTGATGATGTGCATAGGAGCACGCACACATATCCTCAGGTGAGTCACGCGGGAGACGCTATGCACCCAAACTAGCCTTTGGGGTTAGGACAAGGTGGTAGGGAACCTCGCCATCCCTTTTCACGGTCTCAAACGGCCCGAAGGCTCTTGGGGGTAGCTCACCTCCCCGACCGAACCCTTAAGTCGCACGCCGCGACTGGAATCACCGCCCGCACCTAGAACAAGTCCCAATGATTCCCTCCTTCAGAATATCCATATGCTGAAACACCTAAGGATATCTGGTCACACAAGGTTTCATAGTCGATGTCCCACAACCAAGAACCTCTTACACACTCAGAAGCGAAGGAGTCAACACTATCAACTAAAGAGAAAGGTCCTACGCCTTTTACCTTACCAACACAGGGTTACACCGACGCCCCGCGCCACCCTGGTAACACCTCAAGCAAGGAGCAGGGATAAAAAGCATTTCAAAGATAGAGTCTAACAATTCTACTGCAAAAAGTAGAAGATCTGTAGAGAGTACCTCTTATCACCTCATGCTCTGCAGGATCATAGACATCCAAAGCTCGCGGCTGTTTGCGGTCCCAACTGTCAGCTCCCGGAGCCTAACATGGACCGCCTAGTGGTGATGGAAAGACCTTGTAAGGTCGTCCTCCACTTCCAGCTTCTCCTGCTCCTCTGCTAGCACCACCTCTCTGGGTACTACTCCGATCATGGTGCTGCCTCCGTCATGGTGGTGCACCTGCTGCCTTCCCGAAGCTCTCCGCATGCCTAGTCGGGAAGTCCCATTCCAGGTGACCTCACCCATCGCAAGCATAGCACCGACTCTCTTTGGGCTGCACTGGTACCCTCCGGCGCCACTATGGTGTACGACCACGCCCCTGAGTCCAGTTGTCAGAAAGCCATCTGCATCGAGGTTCTTCTTGCCGACGCCCGCTAGCTGCAACAGACATCTCGACTCCAACGTACCTATTGCCACCACCAACTCTAGAACGTGACAGGAAGCTCTCTTTCACTAGCTCCTGCTCTAGCACCCCGACATATGTGGAAATTACCAAGGGTACTATGACAACACAAATCTCTCGGCGGAGACCTTGCTCAAAATTCCGTGCTTGGAAGTTGCCGTCGTGGACCAAGTCTGGGTAAAAGCGTGCACGGTCTGCGAAAATAGCCGCGTACTCGGCCACCGTCATCCCTCTCTACTGAAACTGCAGGAGCTCCTGAATCCTAATGGAACATAAGCAGGAGGGGAAAAACTCCTCATGAAACAACAACTAAAAGTCGCCCCACAAAAGCGATGACTCGTCAAGAAACTGAGTCACCAGACTCCACCAACGCCAAGCTGCCCCGCGAAAAAGGCTGGCGGCCAAAGCCACCATAAGATCTACCGGCGTCTACACAATCCTGAAGAGGAAAACCACTATCTCTAGCCAAACCTCTACTTCCTGAGGGTCTGGCTCACCACTGAATCTCAACGGTCTTTGTCGCTGGAACTCACGGAGCACACTCAACCTGCGCTCAAGATCAGTTTACTCTGCTGAAGCTGTCTGCTGCTCAACAGGTGGGGGTGCTTCTACCGGCCCACCCGGAGAAAGGGGCTCGCATGATGGGTCCTGGACTGTGGCCTCATAGCTCACAGGGTTGTCATCACGAACCAAAGCTGGTATCCTGGATGGATGTCTTCGCAGAGACATCCTGAATATTATCAAGGAGTGTCATAGTCAGATGAGCATATATGTATATCACAACAACAACAACGATGGGGAGATGACTCAAGAAGGACAGTCAAAGACTCAATCCTATGTGATGTACAAACCAATATTCCCTGCAATGAGTGTCTCATCATGCCGAGTCGACAAACGTGTTATCAGGGTCCTGGTGAATGGATAAGTCAGCCGCCGCACCATCACTGGACTCCCTGGCCTGAGAGACACTCTCGAGACACGTTAACACTATTGACCTAAATGCCAACCAATTCCTTTTTAGGGACATCAGAACAACGTCTCAAGGAACGGACCACCTCTGATACCACTTTGTCACGACCCGACCCTACCAGGGCTCGAACCGCAACTACCCCAAACTCGCCTCCATAGGCCAGGGGCTGCTGACAAGCACCGAAGGCTAAAAAACTCGGGGAGGCCTTTGCCTGAGTACCTGTACACACACACGCATCACACTAAATGCAAAAGTGCAGAGTAAAAGAGAAAAGACAAGTAAAGTAAAGGGAAACTTCTATAAATAAACCAAAAAGTGCATCGACCTCTAAAAGTACAAAGTAAATGATGAATGTAAACTAAAAAGAAAAAGGGCAAAACATGCGCCCAACCAGAAAAGGTGCCATAAACTGGAAACAGGAAAACAAAAGAAAAACAGTTGGAAGGGTACCCCACCTGGAACCCGACTACGACCACCGCAGACTGTCCAAGATCCCGAACACATAAGATCCACTGAAGTCACGACCAACCTGTCTGTCGTCTGCAAGGTCACACCAAGTGCAGACAAAGCCCAGGCGGGGGTGAGTATAAAAATACTTAGTAGGATACCCCGAAGGCTCAAGGGAACAACAAAAAAGGTACCGAAGGGTGAGCAGTAGAGCGAACAGGTAAAAGTAAAGGGGTAAAACCGAGAGTGCAGTAAGAGTACAATAAGGAGTGAAATAGAAAGTCCAGCTCAACCCAAAAATAGGAAGGAGATAGACTCGTCCAGACACAAGGATATGGAAATAGTGAGAAGATGAACTTCCCATCGAGTCTTCGCTACCTATAACAGGAGAGTAGACTCGTCCAACCACGAGAAGCTAGAAACGGAAAGTACTTGGAATACTCCGCACGTATTCACCTCTCCTAGAAGAAGAGCAACCAAACCCAAGAAGTGGGTACTGGAACCAGGTATATACATATCCATATGCTCAATCAAGAAGCCCGAACAAGATCATAAAGGGATATCCATCTCGTAGCTCAACCCAAGAAAGTGAGTAGCCAACAGTCCTAGAAGTAAACACCATCGATGACCAACATACCACACGTTTGCCCCGAACTGCAAGTCAAAGAGCTCAAATCACTGCACCTCGAAACTATCCACTTTGGGCGGCACTGACTCGTCCACACAGTTTTAGGTCGCGTATTAAGGACGCGTGTCGGTGGGGAAATCACCCATCGTACTTGAGAGTTCTGGGGGAATGTCAAGACACACCTTGTCACTGCACCACAGTCAAGAGGTCTCCTCAAAGTCGACAGGCGACCCGCTTCCCAGCCCCGCTGGAGAATGATCCATGGAAGTCGATGGGTTCCCACTGGAGGGAGACTCGACAAGAGTCGACGGGTGCCACACTTCCTAGTCTTGAAAAAGGGTAATCCAATGGAGTGAGACCTGGCTAAATTCATCGACGAGTCCCAAAGCCCAGTCCCGAAAAAGGGTACTCCACTAGAGGGAGGCTTAGAACCATCATCGGGGACCATTTCCCAGCCCAGATGGAGGTAAACTCGGGATCAGGGACCACTTCCCAGCCTAGATGGAGGTAAACCCGGCATTGGGGACCACTTCCAAGCCCCGCTGGAGGTAAACCCATGAACGCTCTGGCCATCCTTGCTAGATGGTACTGCTCAGTGAACACCGCTGCACTGGTCATCCCTGCTGGATGGTAACCCACTGGCCATCCCTGCTGGATGGTAGCTCCTGGCCAGCCCTGCTGGAAACAACCTCCGGGGTAGAGGATCGGTGCCTGTGTAAAGTGTTGGTCACACCGAATCCACAAGAACTCTACTAGGGAACACAAAGGGATGGGAGAAACTCCCCGGCCTCTTAGGGAGATCATGCTCCAATCCGCTGAGTCACTGTCGAAGCGAACCGAGACAACTCACCCTAGAAAGTGGGAAAACACCCCACGCGGTACGAGCACACGTAGTCATAATTGGTACCGCAGTCCGGTGAAAGGGAACGATACTGAAACCCCTAACACCTGAAGAAACAGATGAACCAAACCATCTCTACCGGCCAAACAAGAATAGAACCAGGGGAAAACTCAATCCTGCTGGTCAAAAAACGAGAACAGAACCAGGGGAAAACTCAACCCTCCTGGTCAATAAAAGAGAACTGAGGGACCCTCTACATCACGAGATGTCAAAAGTACGTAAAGTAGAACACGACACGCACATGGGGCCCACACGACGTGTGGCCCAAAGTCAACCCCAACCAAGCGCACAAACGTTCTCAGGTACAACTATCCACATGTACCTCCCAGTATTCTCACATACTCCCAGAGTATGCCACGTCTATAGTATAAGGACCCGACCTTATAACACTACATAATCATGAATTAAATGAATAATTCACATAGAGGATCTTTTCAGGTTTAGAGTTTTAGAGAATTAGTACATAACTATTACATCTCAAAAGATTACAAAGTAGACACTTCTACTAAGTTTCCATAAAATAAAAACTCTTAAAAAGAAACATGTCTAGTTCCATGTTTTAGATAGCATGTCTTTCCTTGATCCCATCCTTGAACCTATTCATCTTTAAGTCCTATAGAGAACATTTCAAAAACTTGGGATGAGCATAAAAATCCCCGTAAAGGATACACAAAAAAGGAAAACTGTTAGTTTTTCAAAACAATAAGTAAACAATGAATACTTTATCAAAGTAATACTTTTAACCTTTATGAAGTAGTAAATACACTTCACTGAATAAAAGATCACTATTTATCCTTTGTAACCAAAAGATTACCATAAACCCATATAAAGAACACATAAAATATAAAGGTAACTTGGGACATAAACATACTTAAATGGAATAACCATACGGTCGACTTCTACACATATCACTACATGGAATAACCATACGACCGACTTCCATACCCAATGCATTGGAGGTTATAACGTAACCACCCATCCTGGTATTCACGGCACCACCCGTAATATGGTTTATTACGTAACCACCCATCAAATGTCCAAGTACCAATATAACATCATAATACATAAAACAAATATAAGGGAAAGAAAACATTTCCACATTTCGATCACAATATATCACTTAAATATATTGACATAACAAATCCATTATAAAAACCATTTTCAATACCAAAATACATAAAATATTATATGGTATTTATTTCATTTTAAAAAACATTACGGCTTGTTGAGTAAGCCAAAGATCAAATAATACTCGCGGCGGTGGAAAAGTCGTTGTCACCGCGTAAAAAAAACATACTTTTTGTTTTTTAGTAAAACGATTCATATAGAAAAGATTAATTTTGAATAAAAGTAAAATTCAAAGGGGTTTATACACCGTATAAAATAAATTTGTGTATAAAACAAAATATGCCTCAATGAAAGGAGATTGAGACGGAGTCCCTTACAAAGTCGGTATCCTTAGATTAAGGATAAATCAATTACATAATTATGTGTGACAAATAAAAATATACCCAATATAAGTGTATATTAAGTGTAAAACAATCAGATTAATTCACACATATTCACATAATGACATATTCAAGGAGTATAAGTTTAACCCAAAGAATTGAAATTGAGTTAGGAAGTTCCCTTGCAAAAATTCGACAGCGGAACAACGTCACTTTAAAATTCAGAAAATGAGACGATGAGAGATAAAAAGGGTATCTCATCACTTGGACATATCATTTACAGCAATAAGGATATATAATAACATATCCCAACATAAGAATATGTAAATTAAAAGACCTAACAAAAATAAGTCTTTTAAAAAGAGGAGGGTGAAAGGTTCTCTTACCGACTTGGGTATCTTTCGAAACGTACACCCCATGAAAGAAGGACAATAAAACATTGATGTAAATACTCATAAATGAAATTATATTACACAAAGAGTAGAATAATGGGCAGTAAATATACCACTCAAAGGAAATGGTGGCAAATGTAGCATAAATCTCACGGGAATAAAAGTGAGATGAAAAACCCCTTACGAAAACTCGGCAGCCTAACGACGCCACTTAAAACTTCCAAAAATGGTTTGATGAGATCAAATAGGGTCTCTCATAAAATGAACATAAAAATTACAGTAATAGGGATATAAAATAACATCCCCCAACATAAGAAATATGATCTTAAAAGGAATTACATAAAAGAGAGTACTTAAAAAGAAAGAGAGAGGTAGGATCCCTTACCTCAAGTCCGACTTATCTTGTTCGTTTCTTTATATTCCTGAATAATAAACTTTGGTCAATTTATAATTGCTTAAGGAAATAATTTAAAATTTATTATTCAATTAATATCAAATATTATCATGTTATAATAATTAGTTAATTATGTGATTTCACATCATATGTTTTGTCGATGTTCGGTACATGAGTAAAAAATGATCTTGTTTGAAAAGCATTGTCAATGTAGTTGTAAGTACATCATATCCAGAATAGTATTAATGATGTAAATATCATATATATCCAGTATATATTCGTTTTATACTTATTCCATAATATTTAGAGATAAAAATGAAATGCACCGTTCATGGAGATTGTAGGCCGTACGTACGCATGAACACTACTTTCATTTCTTTGTCATATTAATGGAATGAAAAATAAATGAGAGATATATATATTATAATTACAGTATAATATATATGTTATAATGGTCACATATTTTCATTTATTTCATTCTTTATACATTCCATGTATGGCATGAACGAGTCACATCACTTGAGGGGGCGGTAGTCTACACTTCCTCAAATGAAATTATCGCATTTGGACAACATGCAAAGCATAAAGGTATGTTTTAAATATAAAATACAGAAGAATAGAGAGGAAATAAAAATAATATATATCATATAAAAATAGTTCCATCATAATGGCCACCATGAGAGGAGGTAGGAGAAGATAGAACAATCATTGTTTCGTGATGCAGTAACTCACCATCCACGGAAATAGTATGTTCTTTAACCATTAGATGGAGGTGTGTGTAAGTGTAGCTCTAATAATTCTCATAAAAACATACTAGTACATTTAAGATACTATTTTTGTTTCAAAATAAAGGAATAAAAAGAGTTTAGGGGGTTTGAGAATCAAAATAAAACAAAAGAACACAAGTGAAGACATTACCTTTAAATCGGGTAACTCCTCTTGGTTTGAACCAAAAGGGTTTCTTAAAGAGCTTTCTTCCTACGGTAAGGATTATAAGATGAAGATATGGATGTGGAGAGATAAAATGAGTAGATATTGGCTGAGCCAATGGATTTAGAGGTGTGGTTAAGGTGGTAGAGGTGGGGGCCTTTTATAAGAGGGAGGAGGGGAACTCTTGGAAAGTCTTGAAATGTTACTTTATTATAAAATGATTTTCGGATATCAAAGGTCCCAAAATTATATATTTCATGGATAAGGTGATAATGGTTATAAATTCATCCATCCAGTAGGTTTTTTACAAGTGTATGTCTTAGATTTTACATTATATTTTCATTTTATTTAAATCGTTCATTAATGAGGTAATCGCTGCATCATCATGGTGTCACAAATAAATTAATTTATTTAATGTCTAAAAATTATAAAAAAATACTATGATGTAGGAAATATTTTTAGTTTTCCAATGACTATTTATAGTAAAAAATATGACTTTTATAACCCCAAATAAAAATTGTTTTAGTAAAACAATACATGTTTGTGACATTTTTATTTTAACTTTAAATAAAAAGTTATTAATGTCGTTTTCTTACCCAAGTGGCTCCATGGGGTCCCCAAGTTTACCCATGGATTGTCTTGGTCAGACATGACTCATCCAATAAGGGTAGTACATGTGTCATGGTCATTTCATATTATTATAACATTATCTTTACCTTAAATTACACCAATTACCTTTAATCGCGATTAATAAAACTTAAAAGTTACTATTCACCAAAAATATTTTCATCCAATTGAACCAAATTTTATATAATAATGATAACCATGTATGTAGGATTTTTGAAATTCAAATCGCAGAGGTGGTAAAATTTCATTTAAACGAAAATTCAGTTTTTTTAACTACCATTTAGTGGTTTCACTATTCATCAAAAATTGAAGTTTTTCAGAAAAATACAAAAAATTATCCCTAAGCTATATTTGATATTCCGAATTCCAAAATGATGTCTATTTTACAAAATTTAAAACATATAAGTTTCATTAATAAATTTATTAATTAATTCTCGTTGTCAAAACAAATAGCGTGTTTTTAAGAAACAAAATATATCAAAAGATTGACACTAGTTTAAGCCCAATTTCAATGTGAAATTAATTCCAATGACCACCATTGGATTAAATGGTAAAAATATATTCTAACTACACTTTAAACCCAATTAAAAATATAATCTATCCATATAAATAAATCATATTAAAAGAGGTTTTGAATTAAAATATAACATTTTTCACTAATTCATTAAAAATGAACATTATTGAACAAAAATTACAAAAACATACACAAAGTAAATTTTGATGTCCTGATTCTAAAGAAGGATTTTATTTGGTCCAATATAACATATAAAATTTTCAAAAAGTGTATTTAAAAAGGGTTCGCCATCAAAATGTGGTTAATCGACCTTTTAAAGAATATTAGAATATTTACGCTTAAAATTGGATTCATTCGCATTTTAAGCCTCTAACATTTATTGGATAAAAGTAAAAATATTTTACAAACATATATAATCATTTTGTAGTTAGTTCTGTTCATTCCCTCCATTACAATGGCTAGGCGTTAACTACCATTTAAAATAATATTATTTTATTATTAGAGTGCAACGTAAGATTTCAAAGAAACCTGTTGTTGTGTATTGGGTACGCCATCCAGCATATCATTCCCTTTAAAGTAATATTAATATTTTGTTCACAAATATTAATAAATATGAAAAAGTAATATTCTTTATTTACCTGAGATGTTACATCCTTCCCCCCTTTTGGGAATTGCGTCCTTGCAATTTTAAAATTGGTCTTGAAAATTCATTGAAAGCCCCACATCGGAAAAGGAGTAAATTAAGCTATCACTTTAAAAGAAAGAAAGGGAAGTACACAGGTCACCCAAGTTAAACCATACTAGGATTCCATGTAAGAAAACATGGACATAGAAGAGAAAACAAAGGGTCATGTTCTGATGGAGAGTGATAGAAAACATGATTAGGAGAAAGTTAACCACAAGAAAATCACAAACTTGTGATGGGTTAAATGGTATTTGATTCCCTAGTAGGAAAAGTTAAGAGACAACATTTTAGTTTTAAGTTACTTTTCATTGAGTAATTTATTTATGAGCTTAACTAAATCACAAGGAAACATACTTTCTTGTCATTTAGACTTTCATCTCTTACTAGATTTCTTACAGAAACTCATTTTTTCCTCCAAAAGACGAGTATTTAGGATGACTTGTTCACATTAAGAGCGCTATAATAAACTTATAGAGAATCAACTAATCCAAAAAAGATAACTATATATTTCCCATGTCTTTAGACCTTAACCAAAACCAAAATTGTTAGAACAAGATCAGATAATCCACAAAAGGATAATACTTTATAAAAAGAAAATCTATTTTTAATCTCCAAAATTTGTCCAACGAATCCCAATGTTCAACGAAGACCATTCGATAAACAATTTTTCCATAAAATTATTCAAAGTAAAACAAACTAATATTGAAACCGAAATATTTTAAGGATTTAATCACATAGTCTTCCAAGGTAAAAATTAACATTTATCTCCAAATAACATCAGTTGATCATAAAGTCTCATATTGAAAAGTAATTAACCTTATCATATATCCTCCATGATAGGTCAATATATTCCTAGATAACCCAAAATCAACTTATTCTTGATTCATAATATTATATAATTAAAAAGAATAAGTCATACTAACCAGGGGCTTCACGTAGTCCAGTGGTAGGCGATGCGCCCTTGTCACTCTTCAGTTGTGGGTTTGATTCCTGAAGCCTTACCAGATGCGACGAGTTTTCACCTATCCTATGGGTTGTCCTTTTTATAAAACTACAAAAATAACCCTAACATGTTTTAACCTCAGTGGTTTACTTATACCTCTCATTTTCATCCAAATTCATTACGATCTCAACATCTTAATTCTTGAAGTCTTATTTCACCACCATAAGATAAAATAAAATGATTCCCAAAAATGAAGAACATCATACCTTGATCATGGTGTCCATTTGGTTTCATCCTCATCCTGTTCACGTAGGTAGAAGGTCCATGCATTTCAACAATGATTTAGAGATCCTTCAAAATCATTTGCTTCCTCCATCCAAATACACCTTGTACAACATGGGTCATATGGGTGTTCACAGAAAAACAGTTTTGGAAAATAATCATGTATGACATATAATTTCAAGACATCTGATAAAACATGATTTCTATAAAATATTCGGACCGAATTTGAGTTGAAACTTTAAATTAATGGTCCTTTTAAAATACCATAGGTATGTTCTGAGAGACTATATTGTAAAAGAAAATATAAATAGGTTGCATAAGGGTCTCCTTCTTCAGCATCTTTTTTAAAATCATAATATGCTTCAAAATCTTGTGATAAGGTAAAATATTTGAAAATGCCTTGATAATATTTACCTTTCTTGAAAATATGAGAATATTGTGAAAATATTATTTGTCTAAATACAACCCATGATCCACGATGATAACTAGGTATAGTGGAGGTGTTTGATATCTCAAAAAACTCATTGAAAGTGAGTTGTATGCTAGAAAAAGTTTCACAATCATCCGAACATGACTTTGCAATAATTATTACAAGCATTCCCTCAGGAAGAGATAGGAATTTCATTTGAGATCCTCCTCCTTCCATTTGTAACCGACTTTACTTGACCTGAAAAAAGTTATAAAACAAGGATTTAACTGAAATAATAGATATAGGGACTAACCATGTGTCTAAGAAAAACTCCTAATCCCTAAATTTGTCTAAACCGACCTTTGATACCAACTATAAGGACCTGACATTATAACATTACAAAATCATGAATTAAATGAATAATTAACATAGAGGATCTTTTCAGGTTTAGAGTTTTATAGAATTAAGACATAACTATTACATCTCAAAAGATTACAAAGTAGACATTTCTACTAAGTTTCCATAAAATAAAAACTCTTAAAAGAAACATGTCTAGTTCCATGTTTTAGATATCATGTCTTTCCTTGATCCCATCCTTGAACCTATTCATCTTTAAGTCCTGTGGAGGACATTTCAAAAACTTGGGATGAGCATAAAAAACTCAGTAAAGGATACACAAAAAAGGAAAACTGTTAGTTTTTCAAAACAACAAGTAAACCATAAATACTTTATCAAAGTAATACTTTTCACCTTTATGAAGTAGTAAATACTCTTCACTGAATAAAAAATCACTATTTATCCTTTGTAACCAAAATATTACCATAAACCCATATAAAGAACACATAACATATAAAGGTAACTTGGGACATAAAAATACTTAAATGGAATAACCATACGGTCGACTTCCACACATATCACTACATGGAATAGCCATACAGCCGACTTCCATACCCAATGCATTGGAGGTTATAACATAACCACCCATCCTGCTATTCACGGAACCACCCGTCATATGGTTTATCACGTAACCACTCATCAAATGTTTAAGTACCATTATAAAATCATAAGACATAAAACAAATATAAGGGAAAGAAAACATTTCCATATTTCGATCACAATATATCACTTAAATATATTGACATAAAAAATATATTATAAAAACCATTTTCAATACCAAAATATATAAAATAGTATATGGTATTTATTTCATTTTAAAAAACATTACGGCTTTTTGAGTAAGCCAAAGATCAAATAATACTCGCAGTGGCGGAAAGGTCGTTGTCACCGCGTAAAAAAAACATACTTTTTGTCGTTTAGTAAAACGATTCGTATAGAAAAGATTCTTTTTGAATAAAAGTAAAATTCAAATGGGTTTATACACCGTATAAAATAAAGTTATGTATAAAAAAAAATATGCCTCAATGAAAGGAGATTGAGACGAAGTCCCTTACAAAGTTGGTATCCTTAGATTAAGGATAAATCAATTACATAAATATGTGTGACAAATAAAAATACACCCAATATAATTGTATATTAAGTGTAAAAAAATTAGATTAATTCACACATATTCATAGAACTACATATTCAAGGAGTACAAGTTTAACCCAAAGAATTGAAATTGAGTTAAGAAGTTCCCTTGCAAAAATTTGACAGCCTAACGACGTCACTTTAAAATTCAGAAAATGAGACGATGAGAGATAAAAAGGGTATCTCATCACTTGGAAATATCATTTATAGTAATAAGGATATATAATAAAATATAAAAACATAAGAAGATGTAAATTAAAATACCTAACAAAAAGAAGTCTTTTAAAAAGAGGAGGGTGAAAGGTTCCCTTACCGACTTGGGTATCTTTCGAAACGTACACCCCATGAAAGAAGGACAATACAAAATTGATGTAAATACCCATAAAAGAAAGTATATTACAAAAAGAGTAGAATAATGGGCAGTACATATACCACTCAAAGGAAATGGTGGAAAATGTAGCATAAATCTCACGGGAATAAAAGTGAGATGAAAAACCCCTTAAGAAAACTCGGCAGCCTAACGACGCCACTTAAAACTTCGAAAAATGGTTTGATGAGATCAAATAGAGTCTCTCATAAAATGAACATAAAAAGTACAGTAATAGGGATATAAAATAACATCCCCCAACATAAGAAATATGATCTTAAAAGGAATTACATAAAAGAGAGTACTTAAAAGGAAAGAGAGAGGTAGGATCCCTTACCTCAAGTCCGACTTGTCTTGTTCGTTTCTTTATATTACTAAATAATAAACTTTGGTCAATTTATAATTGCTTAAGGAAATAATTTAAAGTTTATTATTCAATTAATATCAAATATTATCATGTTATAATAATTAGTTAATTATGTGAGTTCATATCATACGTTTTGTCGATGTTCGGTACATGAGTAAAAAATGATCTTGTTTGAAAAGCATTGTCAATGTAGTTGTAAGTAAATCATATAAAGAATATTATTAATGATGTAAATATCATATATATCCAGTATATATTCGTTTTATACTTATTACATAATATTTGGAGATAAAAATGAAATACACCGTTTATGGAGACGATAGGCCGTACGTACGCATGAACGCTACTTTCATTTCTTTGTCATATTAATGGAATGAAAACTAAATGAGATATATATATATATATTATAATTATAGTATAATATATATGTTATAATGGTCACATAAGTTCATTAATTTCATTCTTTATACATTCCATGTATGACATGAACGAGTCACATCACTTGAGGGGGCGATAGTCCACACTTCCTCAAATGAAATTATCACATTTTCACAACCTGAAAAGAATAAAGGTATGTTTTAAATATAAAATACAGAAGCATAGAGAGGAAATAAATATAATATATATCATATAAAAATAGTTCCATCATAATGGACACCATGAGAGGTGGTAGGAGAATATAGAACAATCATCGTTTCGTGATGCACTAATTCTCCATCCACGGAAACAATATGTTCTTTAACCATTAGACGGAGGTGTGTGTAAGTGTAGATCTAATAATTCTCATAAAAACATCCTAGTAAATTTAAGATACTGTTTTTTTTTCAAAATAAATGAATAAAAAGAGTTTAGGGGGTTGGAGAAGCAAAATAAAACAAAAGAACACAAGTGGAGACATTACCTTTAAATCGGGTAACTCCTCTTAGTTTGAACCAAAAGGGTTTCTTGAATAGATTTATCCCTAAGGTAAGGATTCTATGATGAAGAGAGAGATTTGGAGAGATAAAATGAGTAGATCTTGGCCAATACAATGGCTTGAGAGGTGTGGGTAAGGTGGTAGAGGTAGGGGCCTTTTATAAGAGGGAGGAGGGGCACTCTTGGAAAGTCTTGAAATGTTACTTTATTATAAAATGATTTTCGGATATCAAAGGTCCCAAAGTTATATATTTAGAGGATAAGGTGATAAGAGTTCGAAATCCACCCATACAATAGGTTTTTGACAAGTGTATGTCTTAGATTTTACATTATATTTTCGTTTTATTTAAATCGTTCATTAATGAGGTAATCGCTGCATCATCATGGTGTCACAAATAAATTAATTTATTTAATGTCTAAAAATTATAAAAAATTACTATGATGTAGGAAATATTTGTATCTTTCTAATGACTATTTATAGTCAAAAATATTACTTGTATAACCCCATGTAAAAATTGTTTTAGTAAAACAATACATGTTTGTGGCATTTTTATTTTAACTTTAAATAAAAAGTTATTAATGTCATTTTCTTACCCAAGTGGATCCATGGGGTCCCCAAGTTGACCCATGGATTTTCTTGGTCATAAATGACTCATCCAATAAGGGTAGTACATGTGTCATGGTCATTTCATATTATTATAACATTATTTTTACCTTAAATTACACTAATTACCTTTAATCGTGATTAATAAAACTTAAAAGTTACTATTCACCAAAAATATTTTCATCCCATTGAACCACATTTTAAATCCTAATGACAACCATGTATGTCGGATTTTTGAAATTCAAATCACAGAGGTGGTAAAATTTCATTTAAACGAAAATTCAATTTTTTTAACTACCACTTAGTGGTTTCACTATTCATCAAAAATTGAAGTTTTTCAGAAAAATACCAAAAATTCCCCCTAAGATATATTTGATATTCCAAATTCAAAAATGATATCTATTTTATAAAATTTAAAACATATAAGTTTCATTAATCAATTTAATAATTAATTCCCGTTGTCAAAACAAATAGCGTGTTTTTAAGAAACAAAATATATCAAAAGATTGACACTAGTTTAAGTCCAATTTCAAAGTGAAATTAATTCCAATGAACACCATTGGATTAAATGGTAATGATATATTCTAACTAAACTTTAAACCCAATTAAAAATATAATCTATCCATATAAATAAATCAGATTAAAAGAGGTTTTGAATTAAAATACAACATTTTTCACTAATTCATTAAAAATGAACATTATCGAACAAAAATTACAAAAACATACACAAAGTAAATTTTTATATACTGATTCTAAATAAGGACTTTATTTGGTCCAATATAACATATAAAATTTTCAAAAAGTGGATTTAAAAAGGGTTCTCCATCAAAAGGCGGTTAATCGGCCTTTTAAAGAATATTAGAATATTTACGCTTAAAATTGGATTCATTCGAATTTTAAGCCTCTAACATTTATTGAATAAAAGTAAAAATATTTGAAAAACATATATAATCATTTTGTAGTTAGTTCTGTTCATTCCCACCATTACAATGGATAGGCGTTAACTACCATTTAAAATAATATTATTTTATTATTAGAGTGCAACGTAAGATTTCAAAGAAACCTGTTGTTGTGTATTGGGTACGCCATCGAGCATAGTGTTCCCTTTAAAGTAATATTAATATTTTGTTTACAAATATTAATAAATATGAAAAAGTAATATTCTTTATTTACCTGAGATGTTACATCCAGCCCAAAGGCTAACATGCACACGACACCCAACGTCAACGCGAAGGCGTAAATGTAACAACTCCAACTTGCCACCTCAACGACTGAGGCACGACCAACCACATCTCTTTAAACACCAACATCACTCTCCCAAGAGTGAACGTGATCACACGCCAAGGGTTCCCTACAAACACCCCAGGAAGAACCACCACCGGTACACCTTTCATATTTACACATTTAATAAGATCGTGTAAGAGGCTCTGCTTGCCTGAACAGATTACACCATTGTAATCCCCACAGAAAAACATGCGAGATCGACTACTTACTCGCCCCAAACGGATATCCGACGGAAAATTCACCAACACCACCTTACGCCCGAACGACGTCCCGTGATCCCGAGCCTCGGCCCCGAAAATAGTTGGGCGCATCGTACCATTGAGATCCCCTCGGGAAAACACGTCAAAAGGACTACTCACTTGAGTGGAACATATATCCTGAGAAAAAGATACATTTCACCATACCGCACACGAGCGGTGCTTCATGGGACTCACATCCCGATCCCGAAGCACAACGAACGGATCACACCATTGCGATCCTATCAAAAAAGTATACACGACTGACTATTCACTTGTCCAAACCGGACACCCGGTGATAAAGCTGGAAATCACTGACAACTCCCGAAATGGCTCTCGCGGGGCCCACACCAGCATGCGGAATTAGAGCGGGTGGATTGCGCCATTACAATGCCCTTGAAAAAACACCCAAAATTGACTGGTCGCACGCCCCGAACAGTTATCCGATGAAAAAGTTGTAAAGCGCTGCTCGCAGCTTGAAAGACGGGTCATGGGGCCCACGCCTCAACTTCGATTTCAACGCCCGAAACCACACTGGAAAACTCTAGATCAACGCCAGGGTCTCAACGCCACTGACGGCGCTCAAAACGGACGTCGGATGTGTCCGCGCCGTCCAAAACAAGAACCCCCAGGAAAAATGCTCATCCACTTAAAGGCGTGTCGTGCCACCGAGGTGCTCGTCTCAGGGATTAAAAATCCCTGAGATCATCTCAAAAGTTTCATCTTGATTTAAGGATCGCGTTGCCGCTGACGGCACGCAAATCCGAAATCGGGTCCACATTTTATGAGCGTTTTAGTGTGGATGGGCCGAAACGGGGTGGGCCGGGTCGGTTTGGCCGGCCCACCCACTCCCTGGACCGGCCCGTGGTTCACCGCGTGGGCCGACCGCTTCAATTCCTGGACCGGCTCGGCCAGTCCAGCTCCTCCGACACGGACCCGCGTTCTACGGGTCCACTGCGCGTCATGGGGTCGTCGTGACCCCGGTCTCCCCCACCGACTGGCCGATAGCCGGTCGGTCTCCCCGCTCTCCTGCGCTCGCCGCGACCGCTGAATCCCACAGCCGCCTCCGTTGAAGGGAGCCGCTCCGTCGCGCTCACGCCAACCGCGCCCGCTCGCCGTTGAAGCCGCCGACGCCTGCGCCCGACTGGCTGCCCTGATCGACTGCGAGCCGCCTCCTCGCCCCGGCCAGCCGCCGCCTCGCGCCGATTCCCTCTGCCCCGGCCGCTCGCCTGTGCCGTGAACCCATGCCAGATCGCCGTCCCAGCTCGTCGGAGAACCCAAAACTACCTCCAAAACCCGCAAACGTTTCCGGAAAACTACAGCCTCCTCCGAACTCGGATTTCAATTCTGAAAGATGCGTTGAAAAGATAAGAAATTATACTACACGACCATGGGATTTGTTTGAAGATCAAACAACAATTCGACACTATAATTGGGATTCAAAGAGGGGTTTGGGATTTAAAACTCAAAAAAAGAACATCACCTACCTGCAGGGACGTAGCCCGAAGCTTCTCGACGATCCGCCGGAGCTGCCGCGCCTCGCCGGAGCTATCGCGCCTCACCAGAGAGGAGGAGTTCCTCCCTCTTCGTTGGGAGATCCTTGCGCCAGGGAAGAAGGACAAGGGGGAAAGAGGGAGGGGGGTTAAGTGTTTAAATAGAAAACACGCTTAACCGCCCGCTCGTCGGCCCGAACCCAAACCCTCAGCAGGGTCGAGGTTAAGCCTCCCCTAGGGAAAAAACCACCTCCAGAGCACAACGGCGGTCTCGAAATTTTAATCTGAGGCCCCTTTAAAAAGTTATTAAACTCAATGCCCGAGGTCGCCAAATTACAAAAACACCCCTGGTGCCATTTTTCACAGACAATCCGCGCCCGCGAAACTTACACCCCTCCTAGGGTAAACGACACGTTACGGACTCAACGGTGCCTTTGGTTTCCCAATCCGAGCTACTGTTTAAGAGATACTTGAGTTTAACCATTAAACGAATAAATTAATTAATTTATCATTTTAATGTTCTGGTAGTGGGCAAGGGGTCCAAATGTCCCACATCGACATGATTTATGTCGTTCCTAGGGTAAACACCCCATTACGGACCCATCCGTGCACTCAGATATCTGATCCAAAACTCCGTTTAGGAGTTATCCCATTTATTTTGCGTTCCCAGTGTGAACGCACTGGAAATTTAATTCCGGCCACACCGAGGCTCGGAATCGCACGCCGTCTGAATGCGCTGCTCTAGAATAATATCAAGAATATTCCAAAGTATTTTATAGCCAAAAACCAGGTTCTTACATATATATTTATATATTATTTTTAATGAGTTTTTTTGAAATATATCCCCTTTTCCAGTGCTGGTAAAAAAACACGGATAAAGGGCTACTGTTAATAGTGTTTTTTAGCACTGATAAAGATACCTACTTTATTAGCGCTTTTTACTAGCACTGATAAAGGGTAGCACTGCCCTTGTGCTGATTTATGGTAGTGACATGATGTAGCCACTCATTTTCACCCGTGGAGCTAAACAAACTTTATATTATTATTTCATCTTAAAATGAAAATACAACCCACATAAATGAAAAATAAAAATCCACAATTTGGTAAAGTAGGTGACGTCCAATCCATCAAGTAGTCCATGCTTTAAATCTCCAAAATCTCCATTGCACCATTGAATGGTTGGCTTTGTCCAAGGAAAAAATAGGTTTATCTTTTCAACACCCCCTTAAACTTATTTTTCTTGTGACTAAGTCATTTGCATAATCTTTCGGCACATATCAGGGTGGCTGATCAACGACTGCAAAATATCCACCATAGTCAACGTATTCCTTTTTCTAGTAGCCTTTGGTGGCATCGATGGAAATGAATTTCCACATCCACCACTTTCTTTCACATTTCATTGTCTTTAGCTTCATTGAAGCTAACTGGATTGAAAGTTGTTGAGAAACAATATAAATTTACATACTCCTCTATTGGTTCCGTTCTCTCATAAATATCTGCATGACTTCTAACGTTTTGGGGACCTATATGACACTACAAAAAAAATGACATATACCAATAGGAATTTTCCATTGGATAATATATCTGTTGGTAAAAATGAATAATTTAAAATGATATTATATTTTGTTGATATTCTTTAAAAGTACCAATAATTATTTTTACCAACATATATATCTCTCAATATTAATTTTTTAATACTAATAGATCCTTTATCAACAACTAAATTTGTCCTTATATCATAGTAATACTGAAAATTATTTTATTAACATATATAAATCTATTTCTATTGATTATTATTACTACCAAATCATTTATCATTAGAATTATATGTTACAAGAAATTATTCAATATTAACATACATTTTATTAAAATACAAGATTACATAATGAATTAAAATATTGATAATTTAATAATGTTTTAGGAAATTATTATATATAATCTACATTTTATTAAAATATATTCTTACACAATGAATTAAAATATTGATAATTTAATAATGTTTTATGAATTTAGTATATATAATTTAAAATTACCGATAAATGATCTAAATTCATGTTAACTCCAATAAGATCAATTTTAAAACTATGAAGTAAAAAAACAGTATTGTATAAATTTAGAATAAATATTTTTTTTAGTAATATATAGTTTTTATTAGGATGTCGCGAGCACTGCAGAGGGCGCCTTCGCGCGATCACTCAAGAAACCCGAACATCGATGTTCGATCCTTAAAAATGTTCTTTTCAACTGAGCATTCAAGCCGAATGAGCCTCACAGGGATCCAAATGATGATCTTTGCATTGAACCAAAAACATTTCAACATCGAGGTGTCGGTTCATTATCACATTATCGACCTTCCTTCAGTTTGTCGCCATCTATGATTCCTTTCAGTTCATCACCACGCCATTCATCCCTTCGGTTCACCCCCCTTCGATTTATCACCAAATCTAGTAGCCAGCTACCCCTCTTTGGTTCGTCACAACATTGCTGGTCACCATCTACGCTTCCTTTCATCAACAACCCCTTTGGTAAATTGGTATTGCCCCTTCTCTATCTTTTTTTTCATTATCGTCCCATTCTTCCCCTACTAGCCTTCTCTTTTACATTACCCTAAATGGTCATTGCAAGTGGGTGGTGGAATTTATTTTTGTGTAAATTTAAAATTCAGGTGTAAAATAAATGAATTAGGTTGCGAAGAACATGTTATAAGTGAAAAAATTGAAATTTCTACTATGATTTCCCAAATTTGAGTTGTGAATGTTGGGTGAATACCTTAATTTTACATTTCTCCACTCATAGATAAAAACATAATGTCATCTGTCATAAAAATGGTGAACCCTTTCTATGTAATTGCTATTAATGAGTGAACTTGATATAGTTAATGCTAATGTACTAGTATTATTCAAAATAACTTAATTTTTTATACTTGAAAATTACTTGCAAACAATCTTTGATTATGAAAGAACATGAGTAAAAGCCCCATGACAATGAATAAGCAATTTATTTGAAATTAAGATTGAATAAAAGTCTCATTCTAGGTATTAATGTAATTTTATTTGAACTAAAATGTTTTCATACTATAAATTGTATTAAAACAAACAAACCGTATATAAATTTTACACCATTAATTGGTGGAGATTGAATGTTTTACATATGAATTCACCCTCAATAATCTTATTAGAAGGGGATTCATTCATACTTCTATGAATAGTTCATATCTATTGTTTATTTGGTTACAATTCATTTTTTTAATTTGGTGTGTGGAATCCCTCAATATTGTACCTTTTTTTGATTGATGTATGATTCCCATTTCCTTTTTGTTGTTTGATTCCCATTTCCCATAATGTGTACAAAAATTATACTCATTTTATTATATTAATCATTTGGTGTAAGATTTAATATGATATTTTTATGAATTTTTACAATGCACTCCTCATGTACATAGATTTAATTAGTTGAAATATGTATAACATTTGACATCGATATTGAATTTTATTTATATTCTGAATATCCTAATGATGTATTTTTGTGATTAAAAATTAGTAATGTTTCATGTTAATGTCATAGTTTATTTCAGAATTTAAAATTCAGTATTGCACATGTTATTTGAAATTTAGTTTCTTTGTTAATATGCAGTTATGAATTTTTAGAAAATTTTAAACAATGTAATGTTACTAAATTTTCATTCCCATATTAATGGATTACTTGTTGGAAGTTGTGTTTTGAAGTTGGAATAAATTCCAGACTTATCATTATGGTGTGAATTAACCACACACATGTGATCAATTCATCTGTATGCCTTAACCTATTGAAAGGGGTTATGGGTCTATTAACACTTTAATATTAGAAGAAATCAATATAAATAAGTGACATTATAGAGAATTCCTTATTATTTTTTATAAACAGTTTTCATGAAGTGTTAACAAATCAATCCCAATTATGATACTCGTGTCAAGGAAGTGGCTTTATTTTTTTGGGTGTAATCTAGATTTGTTTATGCAATGGACATGTTGTGGTTGCACAGTTTCACTAGTGGTCTATCCATGTAATTTGGATTGCTAGTTTGGTGGAAAATTGCGATGATTATATATTTTCTCTTGGATGTTTGAAATTGTGTTGAGTATATATTTTTTATTGGATGTTGGGTTTTTTGAATAATATTTTATACTGAAATGTTGAGCTATGATCTGGTTTGGGTTAGTCTGTGATAATAATTTTCAACAAATAGTGCAAGTGTCAATTGGGTTAAAAATATTTTTTTACTAAATTTATGTTTATAAATTGCTGATAATCCAAGTTAACTATGTTTTTTAAATCTCTCAGAGATGTACATTGTGAAAATCTACACTAAAATTGGATATGGTTGACATGCTTGAATCTGAAGCAGTTTAATTGAATTTCTAAAATCATGTAAATACTGCTTGTCTTTCTTATTTGCCTGAAAAAGTGTTGAAATATTTAAGTTACATGATTTTTTATTAGTTCATTGTGAATTGTGAAGTGATATAAATCTATTAAACTTTATTTGAGCTTTATGAAATGATGTGATCTCTAAAATTATGCTATAGGGACTATTTTAATATTAATTGTACTTTTTCTTTGCTGATTGAACTATATTGTTCTTATTATCTGTTTCTAGGTCTTAATTTACTGAAAATATGGATTGGGTGTATTTAGATTGGATTTTTAAGAATTAATCAAGGTATGTAATTTTTTTCTAGAACCCTGAATATTGCATACCAGTTGTTTATGCTGGAAATGGGAAATTTACAAGGTCTTAAATTGATATAGAGGATATTTTTTATGTTGTATGGTGGGATGTTATTTGAAAATATTTCTGAAGGCCCATTTTGATTTTCTTTTTCATGTGTTTGGAAGTCTGTTGATAGTGAATTTTCTTTCCAGGTGATGCAGCGAGCTCTCCTAGGTTCTTGGAATCGGGTAATCGTGAGGCTGTTGATGTAAAGGATGTTGGGAGATGTGGTCAGTGTAAACACACCATAAATATAGGATCCTAGAGTTAAAAGGAATTTTGTAAATCCCTTGGATTTGTAGAATATAGAGATGCATGCAAGGAAGTCCGCAAGGGCTGGTTTTCACTATTTATAGAGTTTGAACAAGGAACAATAAGTTAATATTGCACATGACATCAAGGGAATTATGTGTGGGGAATTTTTAGAGATGGTTGTATCATTCTGTGTGTCGGTTGTAGCTTTTGGAGATGTATGGAATTAGGATGCTGAGTGGATACTCGACAGTGCTTCTATAGATGAGGAAGTTTTGTTAGTAGTTAGAATATTGATCCTACTCAGTCAGATTCTGATGTTGTAATTTATACACAAGACAAATTTTTTGATTATATAATAGATGTTGTTTCCATTCATATTGGATGAGATTGTATATATATATTTTATGATATATTTGGGTTATTGTGATTCATTATTTTTTTTTGTAAAAAATTCAGAAATTTAAATTCAATTTTATTCATTTTTTAACTTCATTGAAAATTTGAATGTTTTTTATTATTTGTATAATTATTTTTTCTTAAATTAATATATATATATATATATATATATATTAAAAATCAATCACCTCAAACTTCTTTATAATATTTGTACATATATGATAATATTAATGCTTTAATTTTATTGATAATAACATCAATATAAATATAAATATTGGTAATACTATTATCAATAGATAAATCTATCATACGAATCTATTGCTAAATATTTTAACCAACATATACATATATATATATATATTATATTGGTGTTATTTTAATTACAATAGAACTATTTTATTTACCACAATAACATTTAGCGACAAAGTTTTTACCAAAAATTTAGTGACATAAAAATTTATCTTGGTAAAACATTTTACCAACAGAAAATGCACTTTTACCAACAGATATACCCCTGTTGGAAAAATATAATTATTTTTTAGTGTGAGAAAGTTCTTTTTAAATTTCTTCAGATGTAGGAGTATGTGGAGATGGTGTAATTGGTTCTTCAATTCCTCCTTCCTCCAAGGGTACTTCTTTAACAATTTATTCATCTTATAGAGCGATTCATACTTCTCTTGAATCAACATCTTGATTCCATTTCCAAGACCCCTTTTATTAAAAGTTAACATCTATGCTGTAAATAATCATTTTGGTGATGATATTATACAAGTTTTTTCCCATTTCTTGGTCTCCATATCCCATAAAGACACACTTTAATCCTTTTTCCTCGAGCTTTGATCATTTTTCCTCCGGGATCCTGATATAGGCAATGAAACCAAAAACTATAAGATGACATACACTTGTCTTGTGAGTACCCCATGCTTCATGCAATGTCTTTACTTCAAGTTTTTTTTGTAAATCTATTGAGTAGATACACCACACACAAATCCGATTCATCCCAGAAATTCATGGGCACATTTTTATCATTCAATATGTTTCTTGTGATGTTGAGAACGGTTCAAATTTTTTTCCTTTGGGGAACTTCATTGAGTTAAAGTGTGTAAATTGACGTCATGTAGTATTGAATTTCATTCTGCTTGAGGTGATCTTGAAAAACACCAGAGGTTTACTCCTCACCTCGATCAGATCTCAATGTTTGTAAGTGATTGTTACTTTGATTTTCCACCAATGCCTTGAATTATTTGAAGATTCCAAACACTTATGGATTCATCTTGAAAAAATATATCCATGTTTTCCTTCTATAAACATTAAAAAAATTCATAAAATACCTTATTTTCCCATTTTATTTTGGATTCAATGGACCACACACATCAGTGTGGACTAACTCCAGTGGCACATCAGCATTCCAGTTGGCCTTCATTTCAAAGATGTTTCTATTTTGTTTTCATATAACACAACTTTCACATAATTAATTCGAGTTTCTAATGATAAGAATCTCAGTCACCATCCTCATGCTTCCTAATAATCTTAAATTTTCAAAGTTTAAATGCCCGAACATGAGATTCCATATATAGTCTTTATCATCATGTACTGTCGTCAAACATGGTTGTACATCAGGTTGGATTATAGGAAAAAACATGTGGTTCTTTTCCATCGACACTTTCTGGGTCATCCTTCCATTTTCATAAAAAAATCACAATTTTTTTATTTTATAGGCTTACATGAAAGATTTTTTCCACCAATTTCTCAATACTAAAGATGTTGGTCTTCATGTCAGGTACATAGTAGATGTCAAAGATGAAAGTATGATTATTATCTTTGTTATTGATCAAAATATCTACTCTTCCTTATACAAATATTACTGAGTGGTCTTTAAATAAAATATCTCCTTGATCCATCTCATCTTGGTTCATAAACAGGTGCTTGTGACTTGTCATGTGATTTCTAGCTCAAGAGTCAAGATACCACATACCAAGATTTTGCGTTAATTTTTGTGCCATCAACACATGGGAATGTTCAAAAATATTTACTTATTTGGTGTTATATACCTCTTCAGTTTCATTCACCTTGAGTTTCTTATTCCAAAAATCATTGCTATAATGTCCATATTTTTTACAATTACAGCATTGAACATTTCTTTTTTCCATCGATTACTGGTTATTGAATCCCCCATTCTTCCTTTCCCGCATTCTCATGGAGTATAATTTTGATATACATGACCTCCTTGATTTGGGTTTATTCCACTTCATCCTCCATTTCATTGATTGGATTCTTGTCCACATAATATTCTACCTCGAGTTCTTCAAAATTTCCTCCTTGCTTATTTTCAGAGTTGTTGATATATAACTTCCATTACAGAGCATACTCCACTTCATTGGTATCACTATGACGATTAATATTTAGTTCGTGGGATTATACAGACTCCATGAGTTCTTTAACAGAGATAAACTCTAGGTCTTTAGTTTCTTCCAAACCATTGACTACATAATTAAATTTTGGATCTAAGGATCACAAAATTTTCTGACATACTCGCATGTTGGAAATATTTTCTCTATTTATTCATAGTTGGTTCACCACAACCATTAAACGGGTATTATAATTAGCAAAGGCTATCGGAATATTTCATAAATAAAGATTATAACTCACCTCATACATATTTAAATCATATTCACCCAACTTTGTCGACACCTTTGAATGCTTTGCGAATATTATACCAGATCTCCTTTAATGAATTTGATGAACCGAATATCTCAAATGTGGATTCATCGAGGAATTAAAAATTATTACCATACTTATGAAATCCATTTAATAATTTTTCATAACATAGAACATGATTTTTTTAATGTTAAATTGTCTTAGATTGAAAAATAATTTCCTTATATACTTATGGAAATTTATTTTTCCCCCTTGTATGAGAAAAATTTTCTTACATTTGGTGGATTGATAGTGTTGATCGCATGATATTTATTTGGTATTCATCTAATGGGGGATCATTTGGTATTCATTTGTTATTATTCTAGTGGTGGATTTAAAGTTTTGATCATATGGTATTCCTCTAGTATTTATCTGTATTGATCATCTTGTTTTTATATGGTATTCATCTCATGCATCTAGTGGATCAATGATCTTGATCATCCAATATTCATTTAGTATTCATATGATATGAATTTAGGGGATTGTATTGATTTTTTTTTGATGTTTTCATCTTATGATTCAGCTAGCTAAATTTTATGGATTGAATTCATTTTATGGTTAATTTTTCCTAGAGAATTGGCCTTATTTCTGTGAAGAGAGGTAGAGTGTGCAGATAGTAGTAGAACACCAAGACAATGCTAGGAAAAAATTATTTATTGACAATAGATCGATGCAATTACAAATAACAATGATGTAATAAAGTAAAGAAGAGGATAAGAACACGAAGATTTTACATGATAAGAACACTACCCAAACACACTTGTATTATTAATGATCAAATAAAACCAGAACATGTTACAAGATACAAAAAAATCTATAAACAAAAATAACAAGATATAGGAAGAATCTGTAAGATGGTATGTGAGTATGATATACTCTATAATACCAAATGTAGGATCGATATGATACTAATTAGATGCTCAAATACAAGAGGAGGGTGAATTTTATACTTTTAAAAATTCCTTTGGAACTTTTAAAGATGGTTATGTTTAAAAAGGTTAAACAAGATAATTCACAAAACCTCTAAGTTCTTAAACACTTAATTGATTAAAGAAATATGATTCCAAGAAATCAATTCCAGAAAAGTGATTCCAGAAATGAGACTTAATGAAAGTTTACAAAGATAAAGATTCTACCTTAAATCATATAGAATCTAACTAAATCAGAGTATAAGTATAAGGAAGTATAAGATAAATATACTTTACTCAAAAATACAAATGCAGCGGAAAACTTGTAACAAAACAAGTAAGAAGTAGTAAATCTTTTAACCCAAAGAGAAGGGTATCCAACAACCTTGGATAAAGGTCCCTTGATTTATACTTTCAAGAAATTCTATCTTACCCACACTAGGGTAAGACCTTGATACAAAGATCGGAGTCTGTCTTGATATCCCCACAAGCCCTCAACTTCAAGGTAGTTGGCACCTCTGTCTTCCTATCCCCGGAAGCCCTTGATTGCACATAGAAAAAATCGGAGTTGCACAAAGCAAATCTGAAAAATTAGTTCAGTACGTACTAAGCAATAAAGCCTCTCTCTCTAGAAATCACTTTAGTAGCATGTAATCTCTAGATTGATCAACTTGTTATAATATCTTTCAAATGATCTCTTATTTATTATCACTACTTCAACGGCCGACTCCCACCTCCAACGGTCATATTTTTCCTTGAATTTCAGAGGGACCTGTACACGTGTTACTCAAACAATGATTAGTGAGTAATTGAAAGCACGACATAATTTTATAACAAAAACAAGTGTAAGTAAAAATATGGTTACATAGGCATAATCTAATATTCGGAATGTAAGCAAATGAAAGTTCAGAGTCTAACCAAAATTGAATTCGGAGTCTATAAGGATATTCAGATTCTATTTTCTAGGAATTCGGAACCTGAACTTACAAAGTTCAGAGTATGAGTTTCTAGGAGTTTGGAGTCAGAACTCTCAAAGTTTGGAGTTAGAATTCTGAGAACTCAAAGTCAGAACTCTAAAGAGTTTGTAACCAGAATTCGTAATCAGAAATCCGAGTTAGAACTCATAAGAGTTCATAACCAGAATTCGTAACCAGAATTCGTATTCATAATTCGGATCCTAAAACAAAATTCTTCATATCTATGAATTTATAAGATTCCAAGGTTTTTGGTTAAAAACTGATTTTTACACTTAGGAAAAATATTGATATGAAAAATGAAATTTAGGTAAGGGTAAATTTCCTTGGGGAAGGAAATTTTCCTTATAGAATTAAAATAAGGGGTAAAAAGAGTTTTTCCTTGAGTTAAGGTGTTTGTGATTTTCAAAACAAGAAGGCATGGTAAAGTCATAAAGAAACCTTTTTGACTTAACAATATCCCCTAAACATGAAGGAATGGAAAATTCATAAGGAAAACCTTATCGACTCAACAATCTCCCCCTTTTTGGAAAGCAAAAACATCCTTACAAAAAATAATACAAGGACTTAGAAAATATTTTCTTGACTTAAAAAAAACTTATCTCCCTTTATTCATTGGACATGATGAATATGACTAACTCCCCCTTATGCTTTGGAACACGAAGGATTGTATTCTAGATTTCTAGAATGGGATTTTTCATTATCTTGAGTATGGAAGTTTTCATAATGAGCACCCCCCTTAGATAAACTCCCCCTTGCATAGGGATATTTCTTCTTATACTTAGAATTATTTTTTCTTCTCCCCCTTTGTGATTTTAAAAAAGAGTTTGAGGGAATGTAAAAAAAATATGGTACCTAAAATATTAGTATATACATCTAGAAAACAAGCATCCATGGCTTTATTACGATTGAAAAAAAATTGGTACAAGAAAAAAAAACAGATACAACAAAAGATCGGATTTAGGTCTATTTTGCTTCTTTTTCCTTAGGTATCAGCTTCTTTATGATGGTCTTCAGCTTTTTTAGCTCTTTGTGATCCTCCTCTTCTTGCTTCTCCAAGGCTTTGATCCTATCATCTTGAGCCTTGAGAGCCTCTGTCTGAGCCTTTAGAAATTAATCTTGCTTCACTACCTTTTCTTCCATCTCGATCCAAAGATCTTTTTTTTTCCAACTTTGGACAACATAATTCGGCTTCCCATTCAGATCTTTGACATCCTGAATCCGATAATTCTATTCAAGGTTTAGCTTTTCCTCAAAGCTATTTGAAAGATCCTTGATTTTGGTGTCTTTAGTATCAAATGATTCCTTGACATCTTCTTGAAATTGATCAAGCTCTCTCAAATATTCAACAACCTTCCTTGACCAGCTGGTCACTTTATTGCAAGATTTTCTGTGGGATTCATAGTTGATAAGGAAATTCTTGTGTTCAGCCTCAATCTTTACACACCTATCCATCACCATGGATACAGATTCTGATTTCTGATTCATGCTATTCTGAAGAATCTGGCATCTATATTCTATTGATGGAAAGTTCAGAATGGTGTCTACTAGCTTCTTCTGGGACTGAATGACAAAATCATGTCCCAAAGATAATGATTCCGAATCTGAAATTTTGCTTTGTGATGGTTCTTCCTCTAGTCCAACCAGCTTCTTCTTAGAGGTTCCACCAGCTTCCTTCTTCATCAAAATTGCCTTTGTTGGAGTATCAACAACCACTTGTTTAACCTTATTGGTTCTCAGAATAGCCTCTTCATCTGGTGATTCATGCTCAATTCCAGACAACTGTATAATATTGTCCTCATCAACTTTTTCTTTCTTGGATCCTACCTCAATATCTTCCTATTGAATAAAGTCATGAGAAAAAATTTCTTCTTCAGAAGGATTATTAAACTCTTCTTCACCCTTCCTATCAACTATAGGGGTAGCAAGTTTCAAAGATCTGGCTTGAGAAGTCCGGATTGACAATTTTAAAGAAGAACTTTCTTTTTCATGATAATCTTCAACTTTCTTAATCACATCATCAGAGCCACCACTACTCTCAGCTTCTTGTACTTCTTTTGCAGCTTTATTCTCTTCCAAAATCTTCTCTTGTGGTTTTTCTGGAGTCATAAACCTCTTACCCGAAGTCTCAAGTAATGGTTCCACCAGGAAATACTTCAACACCGGTATATTCTTGGATGCTACTTCAGTAGCCTTTAAAAGAGATTGCACAATCTCTGCCTCAGACATTTTCTTCTTAAGCTTCATCTCTTTGGATTGCTTTTCTAGTTCATCCGCTGCTTTCTCTTTCAATGCTCTGGCCTATGTAGGATCTAGGATAAATTGTGGTTCCCCTTCCTTTCGATTCTTTTTATCCTCCCTCCATTTGGAAACTACCTCATTCGGATAGGATTACTGTTTCTTGGGCTTTGGATGTGCATTTTGAGCTCCCTTAGCTTTAGTTCACCTTCAGCTTCTACTTTCTTCAATTTTCTTTTCTTTCCAACCTTCTTCAATGGTTCAGCCTCTTCTGCATTTTTCTAAATGACTTCTGCTTCATCCTTTGGTAGATCATAAAACTCACCTAACTCTTTAGAGAAACCAAATTTCATCCTATTGACAGTATCATCACTGATTATCATTAATTTATAATTCCTCGGCTTGGAACTGCAAGGAATCTTGAAGGATTCAAGACACCAAACTATCAGTTTGAAGAGTAGGTGAGGATACATAATTATCTGATCTCTCAGATTCCCATTCTTGATATTCTCTATTGTAATGAGAATGTGCTTCATGATATTGACCTTCCTTAGGTTTACCAAAAAATCCAAGATGTACATGTCACTTTTATTAAGAGTGTCCTTGTCACCCTTCCTCTGTACGATAAATCCTTGAACCCATAGCTGTAGGATCCGATTGTTTGTAGATAAATGGGAAATCTTTGTGGTCTTGACATTTGAAAGTCCAAGACATTCCATAGCCTTCGTCTAAAAAAAACTTCCTTGAACCTCTGGTAGTTTGTGGGAACAAAACTCAGCTTCTCCTTCATATGAGAGCCCCACAAAGCTAGCAGACTTGGTGTAAGTGAGTGCATAGGTTTTACCATAACTCTTGAATGAAAACTTATCTCTCCCTTCTTCCTTAAATAAAGAATCTGACTCATAAAACTCAATGAGTAAATCCAGATAAACTACATCCTGAGCTCCTATATTTAAAATGGATACACTCTCCCACCCATTAAGTCTGATATTCTTTGAGATAATGGAGTCATACTTATTGAAGAAGTTCTGATTCACTAACCTCTCCTTGTATATTTTCCACTCCGAAATCGGCTTGACAGAAGACATATCTTGAGAAGTAATTTTAGCAGACATTCGGACTTTTGAAAAATCTGAAAATCTGGAACGGGCTTTTGAAGTAGGGAAGAGATTCGACATGTAAAGGCTTTGAAAAACCGATGTGGTAAAACCATCAGGGGTACCCTTTTATAGGTGTTGAAGCGATAATTCATCTTCTCATTTCAATCCAATGGATGATAATTCTTCTGATCAGATCTGACGGTTGAAAATATAGCTACAAGGAAAATTTGGCAGGTTTCGATCTTTTGAGGTTTTTAAGAGAAAACATTCATATTTAAGGAAACTAGAATCTAAGGTATTTTGAAAATAAAAGAAACTAATAGCGAGTAAAAAATGATTACAAAAACTTAAGAAAGGAAACATACCTTTCAGAATACCTGGGAGATTATTCATAGTAGGAACTTCTTCCTTGAGGAACTTTTGATTCTGAATATTTTATTACGAAAAAAACTTTATTATGAAATATTTGAGTACCAAAATTTTCATTACATAAATTTTGAGTGAAAAATCTCTATTACAAAAATTGTGAGTACGAAAATATTCATTACAAAAAACTAACTACGAAAAAAATTAACTATGGGAAAAAAATTTGAAACAAAACTGACTATGAAAAAAATTTCACTACGAAATTTTTTAAAAACTAGACTGACTATGAAAAAATTTCACTATGAAAAATTTAAAAAACTTCATTATGAATTTTTTTTGAAAACTTTATTACGAAAAATTTGAAAACTTCATTACAAATTTTTTTGGAAACTTCATTATGAATTTTTTCGAAAACTTACAAGAAAATGTACTCCCCCTATGAAAAAGAGTTTATTACTGTAAGGAGATTGGTTTCAACAGGAAGTTAATAAGAAATATTACCTAACATTTATCATTCCTAACTTCTATTTAATGTATTCAAATCTATTAGAGGGTAAAGATTTTGTGAAAATATCAGCAAGTTGATCTTGTGTTCCGATAAATTGAAGAATAATATCCCCTTTTTGTGTGTGATCCCTAAGAAAGTGATGCCTAATATCTATGTGTTTTACATGAGAGTGATTTGCAGGGTTTTTACTAAGGGAAATGTCACTTGTGTTATCACACATAATTTGAGTCTTAGTAAAACTCAAGCCATAGTCTATGAGTGTGTGTTGCATCCACAATACTTGAGCACAACAACTTCCAGCTGCTACATATTCAGATTCAGCAGTGGAGAGTGCTACTGAGTGTTGCTTCTTTCATGAGAAAGAAACTAATGAATCTCTTAAGAAATGACAAGTTCCAGATGTACTCTTTCTATCCATTCTACATCCACCAAAGTTAGTATCCAAAAAACTTTTTAGAATAAAGTCATTTCCAAAAGCATAGAAGAGTCCTAAATCCATGGTTCCCTTTAAGTAGTAAAAAATTATTTTCACTTCCTTTAAATGAGATTCCTTAGGATTGGATTGATATCTTTCACATATGCATACTGAAAAAATTAAGTCTGGATGACTAGCTATCAAGTATAGTAAAATTCCTATCATACCTCTAAATGATTTTTGATCTACTGGTTTCCTAGATTCATCAAGATCAAGTGAGTTTAAGGTACCAATAGGAGTATTAATACTCTTAGTGTTTTCATATCCATACTTTTTAAGAATATCTTTAATATAATTATGTTGGGATATGTAGATTCCTTCTGGTTTTTGAGAAATTTGAAAACCAAGGAAAAATGTTAACTCACCAATCATACTCATTTAAAACTCAGATTTCATTAGATCCGCAAAGGAATTAGTTAAGGATTGCTGAGTTGAACCAAATATAATGTCATCAACATAAATTTGAACAATCAAAACATTTTTCTTATCTTTCTTTATAAAAAGATTTGGATATGTATTTCCCTTAACATAATTATTTTTAATCAAAAATTCCGTGAGTCTATCATACCAAGATCGAGGGGCTTTCTTAAGTCCATACAAAGCTTTGGTAAGTTTATAAACATATTTAGGATGTTTTGTGTCTTCAAATCCAAGAGTTTATTCAACAAAAACTTCCTCTTGTACAAAACCATTAAGGAAAGAACATTTTACATCCATTTGAAAAAGTTTAAAGTTGAAGAATGCTGCAAAGGAAAGTAAAATTTGAATAGATTCAAGTCTAGCTACTAGAGCATAGGTTTCTTCATAGTCTATTCCTTCTTGTTGATTATAGCCTTTATCAACCAATCTAGCTTTATTCCTGACTATTATTCCATTTTTATCACACTTATTTCTGAAGATCCATTTTACTCCAATAACAGAAGTTTCCTTAGGTCTTTCAACCAAGGTCTAGACTTTATTTCTTTCGAATTCATTTAGTTCATCTTGCATGGATTTAATCCAATCATCATCACCTAAAGCTTCATCAGTGCTTTTTGGTTCTAATTGGGAAAGGAATGGTAGATGTTCTGCTTCATTTCTTAAGGAACTTCTAGTCCTTACAGGTTGATTCACATCACCAATGATTCTATAATTGTGATGATTCTTAAGAAATGAATGATTTGGGTTTTGTAAAACCTATTCATCAACATAGGGTAGGAAATCTTCTGGGGTAAATATTTCAGAATTATCTTTTTGAACATTTTCCTTATTAGAAGGATTTTCTAACATAGGTTGATAATAAGTTTTTGAAAACACATCTGAAGATGTAGGTTGGGGTTATTTAAAAACAAAAGGATCAATTTCATCAAATTTGACATGTACTATCTCTTCAATAGTACAAGTGTTTTTATTGAAAACTCTATATGACTTAGAAGTTGTGGAGTAGCCTAAGAAAATTCCTTCATCAGTTTTTGGTGCGAATTTTTGAAGATTATCTTTAGTATTTAGAATGAATACCTTGCATCCAAAAACCTTAAAGTAGGAAAGTATAGGTTTTCTACCATTCCATAACTCATAAGGAGTTTTATTAAGAAAAGGTATTATCAAAACTTGATTTATAGTATAACAAGCAGTACTTACAAATTCATCCCAAAAATGTTTGGATATAGAATACTCACTCAACATGGTTCTAGTTATCTCTTAAACAATTATATTTCTTCTTTAAACAACACCATTTTGTTGAGGTGTTCTGGGTGCTGAGAATTTATGAGTAATGCCTTTTCTACTACAAAAAGTTTCAAAATAAGAATTTTGAAATTCTCCACCATGATCACTATGAATAGTTTTCAATGGAATGTTTTCTCATTTTTAACTTGGGATCTAAAACTTTTGAAATAAGAAAAAACTTTAGACTTCTTTGCTAGAAAATAGACCCACATAAATCTAGTGTAGTCATCAACCAAGACAAATACATAATACTTTCCCCCAATGCTTCCAGTTTGTGTAGGACCAAAAAGATCCATATGTACTAGCTGTAATGCATCAGTAGTCGATACTTCACCGATTGATTTAACACTCGATTTATGTTTCTTTTCCATATTGAAAAGGGTCACAAAGTTTTGAAGAATCAAATCCAAGCTTCAGTAGATCCTTAACTAATATTTTATTAGAAAGTTTTCATAAGTTCCTAAGGTTACAGTGTCCTAACCTTTTATGACATAACCACGAATGATATTCCATTGCACTAAGGCAAGGTAGATCTTGGCTTCTAAGGTATTCTAAGTTTAGTGTGTAAACATTCTCTTGCCTATGGGTAGAAAGAATAAACTCTTCCTTGTAATTGTGTACTAAGAACTTGTCATTCCTAAAATTCACATGGTAGCCTTTATCACATAATTGGCTTATGCTAATGAGATTGTGATTAAGACCCTTAATAAATAAAACATTTGAAATCAAAGTTTTTCCAAGAAGAACGATGTTACCTATACCAATAATTTCTCCCTGAGCATTATCTCCGAAAGTTACTTTTTTTCCTTTCGTCTTGATAATCCTTTCAAAATAGTTTTTGTTACCAGTCATATGCCGAGAACATCTACTATCAATGTACCGAGTATTTATGTTGGTATCTTCACTATTTTCCTGAGAATAAAAAAAGTTAGGTTTTTGGAATCCAAACTTTCTTGGATCCAGAAATCTCAGAAAGCAAAATTTTAGGCACCCACATCTTTTAAAAAAAAACAGGCTTTATGAAATCCTAAAGACTGAGTTTTGTTTAGGGAAAAATTCTTTGCCCAATGTCCACCACATTGACACTTAGTGAAGAATGGAGCACTTTGAGGAACAAAGTAATTGTTACTAAAAATTGGTTTAGAACTAGTATAACCATAACCAGAACTATTCCTTAGAGGTTGGATTTGTGAATAAATTTTATCAAAATTTTCTTTACTTAAGGTAAAGTTTGACAAAAACTTCCTCAAGGAAAATATTTTGGATTTGAGTTTGATAAAAAAGGTTTTTGTCTTTAAAAAAATTTGATTTTAAACTGGAGCTAGGCTTGAAAACATTTTTCTTAGAAATTACGTTTTCTAGATCTTTAGAAAGTTTATTCTTCTCAGAACTTAATTCCTTTATATTTTTTGAAATATTTTCAAAATAAACAATTTTCTTATCAAGATATTTAGAAAGGTATGATATTTTATTAGTAAGAATAGTATTCCTAGAATTTACCTTATCAAGTTTTTTCATGAGTTTTGAATTCTCAATATCAAGAAGTTTGGAAAACCTAGAAAATTATTCATAGGAAGGTAAAGTATTATCTTCATCAGAAGAAGATTCTTTATATGAAGAGTTATAATATTTATCATTACTATAATTTTCATTTAAGGAAACATTGGTAAATGATTCATCATTGTGTACCTTAGCCATTAAACAATGATTATTAATAGGCTGTCTGGCTATTAGACCAAGATTCTTTTGTCCAGAAGATTCATAGTCTAAAGATTCATTTGAAGAGTCTCCACCACTGACACTCCAGGTGTCATTAGCTTTCAATACTTTCTTAGATTTAGCCCTGTAATACTTCTTTTTGTTTCTCTCTGAATGATTTTACTTTCTTTCTTTTATCTTAAGCATAGGATAATCAGGTCTTATGTGTCCATCTCTTTTTAATTCATAACATGTAACTTCTAAATCTTTCTTATCTTTCCTTTCCTTTTTCTTATATCTAGATTGAAAGTTCCTCTATCCAGCTATCTTGTTCATCCTTTGAGCAAGATTTTCTAATTCATTTTATGAGGATTCACTTCCAATAGATTCGAATTGGATAAAAACTTTCTTATATTTGGATCTAGTAACTCTCTCAGGAGTCTTGGATTTCATATGATTATAAGTTGTAGTAAAATCAACACTGCCATTTCCATTCTTCTTCTTTACGTTATCAATATCTCTCTTCATTCTTGTCTCATACTGAAGAAGAGTTCCAAATAGTTCATCTAAGGAAATCTGAGTAACCTTTCTGTTTTCACTAATAGGAGTCCTCTTGGATTCCCACTCATTCGGCATGATGTCTATGATCTTATCAATAAGAGCTTCATCATCTAATCCTTTCTCTCCCATGGATTATAAACTATTTACAATAGTCATGAATCTTTTTTGCACCTTACATATGGTTTCTCCATAAGAAAAGTTAAAGCCATGGTATTCAGCTCTGAGCATAGATCTTCTAGTTTCAATTACTTTGGAAGTTCCAAAGTGAGTAACTTTAAGTTTATTCCATATACAATTTTCTGCTTCACAAGATGAAATTTGGCTATATATGTTTCTAGTCATAGAGTAAATCAAAGTATTGCATATCTTATAATTCAGTTGATATTCATGCTTTTCTTGATTGGTAAAGTTACTAACTTCTTTATCAGGGATCTTATATCCTCTAGTAAGCATAACAAAATTATCAACACCAGTATTGATAATGAAAGTCTTCATGCGATCTCTCCAATATTCATAATAATTTCCATCAAAGATAGGTGGTCTAGTTGGATTGAGATTGTCTATGGAACCGACATTGATTCCTACCATCTAAAAGAAGATTCTTTCCACAAAAACTTGTTAATAGAAAAAATTTGTAAACAAGGAAAATATTCCTAAGAAAGGAAAATATAGAACAAGAATATCTAAATCAGAGTCCAAGAGACTGATTCCGAAAAAGTGTGAGTCCAGAAATTCAATTCCAAAAAATTATCTTCTGAACCTAATCGTGAGATTAATTCAGAGGTCACCAGCTCTGATACCAATTTTATGATTGGTACGAAAAGAACTTTGAGCAAGGAAAAACTTATATGTGAATATAAGTATTTCAGAAACCACCTCTGATACCAATTGTAAGATGGTATGTGAGTATGATATACTCTATAATACCAAATGTAGGATCGATATGATACTAATGAGATTCTCAAATACAAGAGGGGGGGTGAATTGTATACTTTTAAAAATTCCTTTGGAACTTTTAAAGATGGTTATGTTTAACAAGGTTAAACAAGATAATTCACAGAACCTCTAAGTTCTTAAACACTTTCTTGATTCAGGAAATATGATTCCGAGAAAGCAATTCTGGAAAAGTGATTCCAGAAATGAAACTTAATGAAAGTTTAAAAAGCTGAATATTCTACCTTAAAGCGTATAGAATCTAACTAAATCAGAGTACAAGTATAAGGAAGTATAAGATAATTATACTTTTTTCAACAATACAAATGCAGCGGAAAACTTGTAACAAAACAAGTAACAAGTAGTAAATCTTTTAACCTAAAGAGAAGGGTATCCAATAACCTTGTATAAAGGTCCCTTGATTTATACTTTCAAGAAAGTCTGTCTTACCCACACCAGGGTAAGCCCTCGATACGAAGATCAGAGTCTGTCTTGCTATCCCCACAAGACCTCGACTTCAAGGTAGTCGACACCTCTATCTTCCTATCCCTGGAAGCCCTCGATTGTACACAGAAACAATCAGAGTCGCACAAAGAAAATCTAAACAAGTAGTTCAGTACGTAATAAGCAGTAAAGCCTCTCTCTCTAGAAATCAATTCAGTAGCATGTAATCTCTATATTGATAAACTTGTTATAATCTCTTTCAAATGAGATTCTATTTATAGGAACGACTTCAATGGTCAGCTACTTCCTTCAACGGTCATATTTTTCCTTGAATTTCAGAGGGACCTGTACACATGTCACTCAAACAAAGATTAGTGAGTAACTGAAATCACAACATCATTTTATAACAAAAACAGGTGTAAGTAAAAATATGGTTACATAGGCATAATCCAATATTCAGAATGTAAGAAAATGAAATTTCAAAGTCTAACCAAAATTGAATTCGGAGACTATAAGGATATTCAGATTCTATTTTCTAGGAATTCAAAAACTAAACTTACAAAGTTCAGAGTCTAAGTTTCTAGGAGTTCAGAGTCAGAACTCTCAAAGTTTGGAGTTGGAATTCTGAGAACTCGGAGTCAGAACTCTGAATAGTTCGGAGTTAGAATTATGAGAACTCGGAGTCAGAACTCTGAAGAGTTCATAACCAGAATTCGTAATCATAATTCAGAGTCATAACTCAGAAGAGTTCGTAACCAGAATTCGTAACTAGAATTCATATTCAGAATTCAGATCCTAAAACAGAATTCTTCATATCTAGGAATTTATAAGATTCTGAGGTTTTTGGTTACAAACTGATTTTTACACTTAGGAAAAATATTGATATGAAAAATGAAATCTAGGTAAGGGTAAATTTCCTTGGGGAAGGAAATTTTCCTTATAGAAGTAAAACAAGGGGTAAAAAGAGTTTTTCCTTGAGTTAAGGTGTTTGTGATTTTAAAAACAAAAAGGCATGGTAAAGTCATAAGGAAACCTTATTGACTTAACAATCTCCCCTAAACATGAAGGAATAGAAAATTCATAACGAAAACCTTATTGACTCAACAGAATCCACAAAATAGAAATTATATATGAAGGATTAGTAAACAGAAATCCAATAATGAGAGAATCAGGGTCAAAAATTGACTTAGAACACCAAAAAAGTTCAGCCTTCTGGATCTATTCAAACTTTTGTGGATTCCGATGTTGCTGCTTCAATTGGACTCGTCATGGGAGGATCTTGCTAGGTCTTCAGATTCAAATGATGGTCACACATCTTTAAAGAAGGATACCGAAAAACTCCACCAGTAACCGCACACCACCGGTGTGTAGGGGGGTTGGCAAGCCAACAAATCTGGTCCTTAGTTGAGGATGAAAACACCAGAAGATCCAAAGGATCTTGATCCAAGAGCATCAAAAAAACCAAGAAGGGAGAGATTTTACTATCGGGGTGAATAAATCCACTGACAGAACTCGAACGTTCTAACAACCTAGCCACATAGAGACCGCTATGAAGAAAAACCTGAATAACCCTAGCAATGGAGAGTGTAAAACTACCTAATAATATGAACGATAACTATTTAAGGGGCAACAAGATGATCAACAACCAAGAGAGAACCCCAAAATAACAGGGGCCGCCACCGTGGAATTGAAATAGGGAACATGCCAAAACAATTGGGCCAAGACAAATATGCCCAACTGAAAATCCAAAACCCAAATTGAGTATAATAAGATTGAGAAAAATAATGATAATTTGTATGTGTTAAAAAACCGATGGCAGTATAAATTAAAAGATAAATTAAATATGAAAACTAAATTTTAATACATTAAATTCATAAAACTCCACCATTTTCAATTGAATTTGGAAATGTTCTTACACCTATATTTATAATAGGAACCAAGTTCATTTTATCTAAACAAAATTTGAACTTAGATAAATCCATGGATTTAGTCAAACTATCAACCAGGTTTCTATCAGTGCGTATCATATTGACACATATAGTTCCTAATTCTATAATATCTCTAATGAAGTTTAATCTAAAATCTATCTATTTTAATTTTCATAAAAAACTAAATTTCTGGATAAATGAAGTGATTACTGACTATCAGAATATATATGAATAATTAAATTAAAAATTTTGAGTTTATAAGATTAGACTTTAAGACATAAGGCTTCCTTTACTGCATAGGGAAGGGAAATGTACTCAAATTTCATGGCTGATAAGGAAACCATGGACTACATGTTTCACTTCCAAGAGATAGGGCCTCCACAAATAGTGAACACATATCCAGTCAATGATTTTATGGTGTCAATATTACCTTCATAAACAGCATTTACATACCCAACTAGATTTTCAGAAGCATCAATGTTTTTACCATAACAAAAAGCTAAATTATAACTACAAGAGAGATACTGAAGGATCCACTTAAGGGCATACCAATGTGGATTACTAGGTGTGACCATAAATCTACTTAAGGTCTATATTGCAAAAGCAATGTCAGGTCTGGTGAAAACCATAGAGTACATTATGATACCCGCAATATTGGCATATAGAATTTTAGACATAAATTTCAAATCATGTCCAGTAGTGGGTTCTTGTGTCAAAGAAAATTTAAAGTGATGTTCAAGAGGTATATTGATAGGGTTGAGATATTCAAACATATATCTCTTTAGGATCTTTAAAATGTAAGCATGCTGAGATAAGTAAAGTAATTTATTTGGTCTATATGTAATGATTTAAACACCTAATATCTTCTTAGCTGCACCTAAGTTTTTCATTTCAAATTTTCATTTTAATTAAGATTTTAAAACAATTATTAAACTCATATTTTTACAAATGATTTTCATGTCGTCAATATAAAGAAGCAGATGAATCATACAATTTTGAGTTGATTTAAAATAGACGCATGCATCATATTGGATCCTGGTAAATTGGTTATCTATCACAAATGAATCAAATTTTTTATACCATTGCACAAAAGCCTATTTTAAACCATATAATGATTTATTTAATAGTAATACTTGGTTTGGTTTTACTTCCTTAGAATAACCAGCAGGAGGTTTCATATAGAGTTTTTTCATTTAAATCCCAATATAAGAAGGTAGTTTTGATATCTAATTGTTCGATGTGAAAATCAAGATAGGAAAAAGGGTAGTAAGCGCCTAATATAAGAGCGCTTGATAATGGGGAAAAAATTTCAGCATAGTCAATACCTTATCTTTGAAGGAATCCTTTGGTGATTAACCTTTCTTTATATTTAATTTTGTTTCCCACGGTGTTGTTCTATTTTCTCTGATAAATCCACTTGGACCTAATCAACTTAGCATTAAGTGGTTTATTGAAAATGGTCCAAGTGTTATTTTTTCTTAGATATTACATATCTTAATTCATAGAAAAGATATAATTTTTTGAGTATTTATCATTTAAATATTTCCTATATGTTTTTGGATCATCATTAATGAAATCCTAGGCCACATGAAAGGCATATAAAGCCATATCATACTGCATGAACTGAGAAAGAGGTCTTGGGACTCACCTTTCTCTATATTGGGTTAATTGATAATATCTATTATTGGGAGAAGGTTACGACTCATAATATAAACTAGAAGTAGACTCAGGATCATCCACATCATTGGGATGAAAATTATGTGGAGTGGGCTGAACATTAGCCTCAAAGTGAGCTGGAGGCTCATCTTCATCAGCCCTGTTAAGGTATGGATCAGTACTACCAGATGTGGAAGCCTTGGTTTTGGGAGAAGAGGATTCGTGGAAGACTATATCCCTACTTATGATTCATTTATGGTAACCTAGTTTTTCAACCCAGAGTTTATATCACTTAACTCCCTCATGATAACCGAAAAATATGCATTTGTGTGCTCTTGGTTCTAGCTTATCATTGTTTATGTGAGCATAAGTTGTGAAACCAAATACTCTCAATTTTGTGTAGGATGGTGGATTACCATTCCATAATTCCTCAGGTGTTTTGAATTGATTTGAAGATGAGGGAAACCTATTAATAAGGTACAAAAAAGTGCTAATATCCTCTTCCTAGAAGGATTTAGGGAGACCTGAGAATGTAGTCATGCTTCAGAATCTCTCCAAAATTGTTCTGTTCATTATCTATGTAAGGCCATTCTATTTGGGGTTTCCCTAACAGTCCTATGCCTCTTAATTCTTTCAAACTCAAAAATATGAATGAATTATATAGAGAGATGTTCCAGACCATTCTCAGTTCTCATAACTTTTATTTTATTTATAGTTTGATTTTCAATCGAATATTTCTAGGTTTTTAAGGTTTTTTAAACATTAGATTTATTCTTTAAGATATAAATCCAAACTTTTCTAGAGAAGTCATTTATAAATGTGACAAAATTGGATCCTCCACTATGAGAGGTGGTCCTAGATAACCCCAAAAATATGAATGGAAGAATTCAATGGGGATAACATCTTTGTAGGAGGACCTATTAAAACTAGTCCTATTAGCTTTACCCATCGCACAATCTTCACAGAATAGAAGATTAATAGGTTTGATGTCACTCAACAGCCCTTTCTTGTTGAGTTATTCTAACACCTTGGAGCTAAAATTCCACAATATCTTATTTCATAGTATAGTGTTGTCAATTTTTGTGTTGTATACACTACCCAATTTACTTGAATGGGTATTTCTATTCAATACATACAACCCATTGGTAAGATATCCCTTTATGATCATTATTGATCCTTTAGAGATCTTTAGGAAACCTTTTTGTGATCTAAAGGTAAATCCCTTTTGATCTAGGACCCCTAAGAAGATTAAATTTCTTTGAAGTTTGGGGACCCACCTTATATCAAGTAAGGTGATGAAAGATTGATCATCTAGCTCTATAAGAATAGATCCTCTACCCTCAAACTTGAACCTCTTATTGTTCCCTAAGAGGACATCCCCTTACACCTTTTCAACCAGCTATAGAAATGACTCTCTATATGGACACATGTGGATGGAATAGCCAGAGTCAAGGACCCAATCTTGATTGAGTGTATGGATGGAAATATTTAATATTTCAGAAGTGTCATAGCTTGAGTCAACTAAAAGAGACTAGTTAGTGGGATATTTGGATTTTAACTTGCACTTGAGTTCCCTAAACTCAAGCTTAGTATGGCCATGATTTCCACAATGGAAGCAAGTGACTTTTATTTTCTATCATTTTTGGGTTTAGGGTGTTTGTTGTTATTGTCTTTGTACTTGGTAAATTGTTTCTATTTACCTTTTCTTTGAGGTTTACCCCTAGTGAATAGGCTCTCTGCCTCACCTTTAACTCTCAGTTTGGAGTGTAGTTCTTTAGAGAGGAGGGATGACTTAACCTCTTTTAGGGTTAGTGAGTATTTTCCCTACATCACGGTTTTGACTAAATAACTATAATTGTCATTAAGATAAATTAATAGGATCATATAGTGATCCTCATCATCGACACTTACATTAATATTAGCAAGATATAACATCAATTTATTTAATTCATCAATGTAAGATTTGATAGAACTGCCATGTTTCATTTTAAATGCGAACATGCAATATTTTTTGTAGATTCTACCAACTAGTGAAGCAGTCATATAAAAGTTTTCTAATTTTAGCCAAATAACTTGAAGGAAACCTCTCTAAGAACCTTATCTCCTAAAATTAGTAATAGAGAGCTATGTGATTTAACTAGAACAACAGAGGGGACATCTATATACTCAGTACTGGACTGATCAGTCTCGCTAATAGTGATAATTAGTTTCTTGAGCCCACAAAGGGAATCTATTAGGCCTTATTATACAAGAAAGGATCTCATCTTAATCCACTATAGGTTAAAGTCATTATCTCTATCAAATTTCTTGATTTCATACCACATCATGGACATGTTTACCCACAAGGTAGATGTCAAGTTCTTGTGGAAAATTCTAAGTGTACGCCCCCAAAAACCAACCAATCCCATGGGTAAATGATGCTTTGTTGAATGGATATTAAATACACATAAATATTAATGAGAAAATGGATTTAAATAATACAATTAATAAACATATTATGATATAAGAGTGAGTTAATTTTTCAGAAATAAACTAAATATACTAAATTGTAAAACATGACTGGAAGCAATTGAAAATTAGGAGCAACATAATTGTAAAATAAGAGTAGAAAAACTATACAATAGAAGCAACAAAATTGTAAAACAAGAGTAGAAAAACTATACAGCATGATCAGAAAATTACAAATCAAGAGCAACAAAACTGTACAACAAGAGCAGTAAACACAAATTTAGGGAAAAAGAAAATCAAATTGGCTTTGACACCACATGTAAAGAGAGGTAATGTGTGAAGACAGTAGCATAATACTAGGAAGATGCCAGGAACAAATGATTTATTGCTAACAAATTGATCTAATTACAAACCAGTATAACAATGATGCAAGAAAGTAAAGAAGAGGACAAGAACATAAGTATTTTACATGATTTAGTCCCCTTGGGACCTACATGCATGGAAATAACACCACCCACACACACTTGTATTAGTAATGGTCAAATAAAATCAGAACATGTTATGAGATACAACAAAATCAAAAAAAAAATATCAAGATACATGAAGAATCCATGAAATAGAAAGAAGATATGAATTATTAGTAAACAGAAATCCAACAATGAAATAATTGAGTAAAAAATGGACTTACAATTCCAAACAAAGTCCGACCATATGGATCTATTCAATCTTATGTGGATTTCGATGCTGTTTCTACGATTGGACACATCGTGGGAGGATACCGCTAGGTATTCATATTTGAATGATGGCCACACATCTTCAGAGAATAATGTTGACTAACTCCACCAAGAACTGTGCACCAACAGTGTGTAGGGGGGTCGACAAGCCACTGAATCCGGTCCTCCATTGACGATGAAAACACCAGTGAATCCAAAGGACCTTGAGTGAGGAGCAACGCAAAACCAACAACATGAGAGAGATTTTTTGAATCTATCTGTGTACTTGATGAACCCTACCAACAGGGTGATGAAATACCTTGACAGAACCTGAACAACCTAACAAACCAGCCATGGAGAGATATCACCATGAAGCAACACCCGAACAACCTTAGAAGTGGTGAGCGTAAAACCACCTAATAAGAAGGAAAAAAACTATGGAAGGGGTGACAATATGATTAATGACTAAGAGTTTTTTTGACAAAGGAAAATGATATATTAATCACAAAGATCAGTAGTTACAAAGTCATGTAACCATGAAAAAAATGATCAAATCAAAGGTTATTGACGCTAGGAAGGACACAAGAATCTAAGTTATGGGCTGCTTCATTTTTTCCCCTTTTGATGAAATAGAGGGAGCATGCTGTGAAGATTTGACAGAGAGACTGGATTTTCCTAATGAGGAAGCCAAAATATTGGAGGCCATCATCATGAGGCCTGATAGAGTTGATGGTGGTAAGACAATCTAATTCAATGTGAATAGCTTCCCATCTAGAATCTTTTTCAAAAGATATCCTGAAAAGAACAATGTATGCTTCAACAACAACGGGCTCCCAGAGGGCGTGCTTTGATTCATGTTTGGTAGTAATGATTTGGCCATGATGGTCCTGGGCTAAAAGTCTAATTCCAACAACTCTATCCATGGAGAGAGAGGAATCAACATTAATCTTAAGGATACCTTATGAGGGAGGGAACCATTGTGAAATAGATGTATGAGTTCTAAAGGGCCTATAATGATCAGAGACCCTATTCCACCCCTTAATCCAAGAGGAAGCCCGTTCAATCCAGAACCCAGAAGGATTTGCTGTGTGATTAAAGATGAAATCATTTTGTCAAACCCATATGATCCAAGCCACAATTCACAATGATGCCACTTTATTAGAAGAGAATGAAGAAGACCACAACATCAAAAGTGTTGGAAGGTCCATCGCTGTATCCAACATAAGCTCCATAACAGAGACCCAAGGAATCTAGATCTCCTCCACCCCAAGAATTGGATGATCACATGCAGGGGAGATTCCAGTACACTCAAGCAAAGGGGATGCTACTTGTCATTCTTAACATGGCAGAAAGTGAGGATGTCCCTGGTGGGAAGAATACCAGTGCAAACCTACCACCAGAAATAGCGGATTTTCAGGGGGACATTAAGATACAAAAGGTTTTTCCAAATCCCCCTTTCTTCGACCTGAGCATCAAGAGCGAGCCTATATCCCAACTTCACCATATAAGATCCAGAAATTTCATTTCTCCAAAATAAAAAATCTTTCCCCACATCCATCACACATGGGATGATAAGGATAATTCTTTCGTCCCTTTCATTAAACTGAGAATTAATTTTTTTATGCACCACACAGTCCCATGATCGTCAAACAAGCAATGAACGATGGCATTATCATAGCTAGGAAAGGTAAGGGAAGTAGCCCGTATACCCTCTTTATCAATCAACCAGGGGTCATTACAAATGTTAACTTTCATACCATCCCAAATCCTCTAACCCAACCCTTTATTAAGTAAATTTCATGATCCCCAAATAATTCTCCATAGAAATCTCGGGTGAGGGTCAATAGAGGAGATCTATAAATCTGAGTGGGGGAAATATTTTTCAAAAAGGATCCAAGAACAGAGAGAAGATGGATGAGTCATGAGCTTCCAACCCTGTTTGGACAAAAAGACATCATTAAAAAGATAGAGATCTCAAAATACCATTCTACTGCTTGTTTTAGGGGTGCAGAGCGCCTTCCCAGAAATATAGTGTATTTTGTTTCTTCCATTATTATGACCCCACCAAAAGTTAGCAATACAGGAGTAAATTTGGTCAAAAATCACACCTAGAAGCTTAAACAGGGATATGATATAGATGGTGATAAGCTGGAGAGCGGCCTTGATGAGAGTTTCCTTATCCGATTTTGAAATTATTTGCAGCGTCCAACCTTGGATTTTTTTTTGGATTCTATCCACTGTAGATGAGAAGATTTATTTTTTTGATCGACCGACTAACCTGGGAAGCCCCAGGTATTTTTTGTGATTATCGACTAATTGAATACATGCAGTGAGGCAAAGGTCTTCTCTCTTGGTTGTTGGAACACCAGAACTAAAAGAGATTTCTGACTTTCCTTGATTGATCGCTTGTCCAGAGGCCCACTCATAAGGGTGTATCGCATGGAAAATACTGAGGCATTCATTATGATTAGATCTAGAGAATAAAAAAAAGTCATCTACAAAGAAAATATGAAAAATAGGTGGGCTGGCCCAACAAACCTTTGCCCCATGAATCAAATTAGAGGAAGCTTCCAAGGAAAGGAGGTTAGAAAAAACATCAGCCACCAAGATGAAGAGAAAGGGGGATAGGGGATCTCCCTAGAGAAGGCCTCATATGGGTATAAATCCTTGGGTGATTCCACCATTGATGCTAATCTGAAAAGAGATAGACAAAACACATTGCATGATCATATCTATTCATTTTGGGAAGAAACCCATTTTTGTCATAATGAACCGAAGAAAGTGCCATTACACTCTATCATAGGCCTAGGTCATGTCCATTTTCCAGGCCATAGTACCTCTTTTCACAGCATACCATGTTTTCATGGAATGAAAAACTTCCTGGGCCACAATGGCATTATTTGTGATAAGCCTCTTTGCTACAAAGGTACATTGATTTTCAAAGATAATAGCTGGTAACCAAGTGTGGAATGGATCTACTTAAGAGCCTAGAGAATCTCATCATCCAAGAAATATTTTGTGAGATGACGGTTCATCTCATCAATGATCACATGTTTAATGCAAGACTCAACCTTAGTAGAAAAGATGGAATCTCCTACAATATGGAGTTTCTGAAAATAACATGAAATAATATCATGTGTACCTTTAATATCGGACACAGTTCTGCCATTAGGGTGAGAGAGGTACAAAATATTATTTTTATGATGCCTAGAATAAGCCTTCTAGTGAAAGTATTGGGTGTTTTAATCCCATTCTTTAATGTGGGTTTCACACGCACAAATTTCCCATAAGATTTCTTTAATGTGAAGAGATGCATCCAGTTCACTTTGGATAACAATTATTTTAGAGAGAATTCCATCATTCGGGGACCAAGAAAGAAGGTCGGTAAGATGTCTCTCTAAGGAGTCACAGTGCTTTTTGGTTTTACAAAATTTTTTATTTCTCCATGACCTCAGATTAGAATCCACCCGATAGAGGATAAAACCAATGTATACTTTTCCACTCTTCCAACATGATTTGATAACTTCTTCACATTCACGGTCATTTTCCTAGAATATCTCAAATCGGAAGGGTTTCCCATATCTTAGGTTGCATCCACTATGAGAGAAGTTGATAGAAATAGGGTAGTGGTCTGAAAAATTCGGCACCAGGTGGGTGATAAGGAACATCTTGAAAATGTTGGTCCATTTCATCGACCCTAGAAATATGTCCAGATGCTCTGTAATGCGTGTACTTTCTATGTTCCCCCAAAACCAAGTGAAGGGGCTGCTTGCATGGCCCCGATCAGCTAAATCCACCCTATAGACCGCGTCCCTAATGCATGACATCGAGCCAAAGGTCTGACATACACCTCAGTATTTTTCATTCTAGAACAGAATCTCATTGAAGTCACCACCAATTAGGATAGGGCTAGGTATTCCTCATCTTAATGAATAGAGAAGTCCCAGGACTTTCATTTATCATTTTGTGAGGGCCATCCATAGAAACCCACAAAGGTCCATGGCGGGGAGAGATAATCATGGATGGATGCAGCCACATGATTCGAAGAGAATGAGGTTATTCTGATGTTAATGATATCCTTCCAAATAAGACACAGTCCCCCTGAGTGGCCTTATCGGGGGACCAAAAAGCAGCCCTGAAAGCCGCATTTTTATGAGATACCCATGTTTTCCTTGTTTTCCAATATGGTTTCGGATAGGAAAACCATATCAGGATAACTTTGTGTGCAATGGTGTTGGAGTATCTGAACCATTCATGGGTTGCCAAGCCCCTGGCAGTTCCAACATATGATTTTCATTGCTCTAGGTGGGGATGAGACATACCATCCTCCACCTATGAAACTTCAAAGAACTATCCGTCACCCACCTCTTTCCACCTTTTTGGGAGGTTTTCAGTCAACTCATAATCCTCTAATTGTTGTCTATGCTCCCCGAGCTTAGCATTAATAGGATCACCACCCCTATCTCTATGGGTCATCCTTTTCCATGTCTGATGGTTAAATGGACCTGATGACGTAATCCCTATCGTATCCGTTTCGTCCATGGAGGGGATACCTAGAGCCATAGAATCTGGACCAGGATCAAGATCTGTTAATTCGATGCAACATTTCTTTAGCTCAGAATCTAGGTATGGAAGTTCCTTTCATTTTAGAATTAGTCCAAATGGTGGCAAGAAACTTCGTTTCATAGAAGTAGGAACCTGGCTTGATATGTCAGCCGAGTCCATACTCTGACTTACATGCTTTTCCCCAGTTCTGACCACAACCATTGCACTGCATAATAGTCCTCTTTATACTCTCTAATAGACTCGATTACCCTTAGAAAAGTCCAGTGCTCCAAGCATGATGACATTATTATGTTATGGTTTATCCCACTTAAAGAAGGCCTTTGCAAGTCAGTCTTGATCCTTTTGTTTTTCCATCTCAGAAATGATAGAAAAACCTGCAGTTTTTCTTGAAGCCAAGGGCCATATTGCAGAATGATGTTGCCTTTTTCATTCTCTATCTCCGAGTCACAAAATAAATCCAGGTGTTAGACCCCTCAATTTCTAGGAACAAACCCCTCATTAGTGGTTGTGTCACTTCAAACAAGGCTCTAATACACACCATGGGTCCCCATTGAATGAGGTCAGAATGATCCCAGTCCAGAAAATTTCCAATGCATTATCCAATTTCCCATATAACACATTTCGTTCCACTATGAAATGGGATTCCTTTGATTCATATCCAGAAAGGTGAGCAAGTCAGTTTAATTTTTTGAATATTGTATCCCCTTGAAATTCATCCATGGGAATGAGATGATTATCAAAAGACCATGGCCTACCTTTGAGAACCTTTTCTTTATCTCTGATATTAAAAAATTCAAAGACAAGAAAAACCTCTCCCACTTCCCATATGGTAACGCCATCCTCTAATCTCCATAAATTTTGCAGATTATTTTTAAGGACCCCTGATTGAATGAGAGTTTTTCTAAGAATTTCCCAACCACCAGAAGTGACATGCGATGTGACAGGAAGTCATATTCATCTTTTCACGTGTCAATCAATGCTTTCTCTTTATCAGTCAACGAAAGAGTCTTCCACCGATTCACCAGGTCTGATTCCATGTCAAAAAACATAGTTAAAAGGGACGAAAAGGCGTCAGATCCTAAGAACAACCCTTCACAATCCCACCCCTTTCACGTACGAAACTCCTCAACATGGCCAACACTTCCCTTCATGAACCAGAGAAATATACCTTGTGCAAACCAAGAATCCTGCTCCCGCAAAACTCCCGTGAACATAGCTTCACTGCGTGAACCAAAATCCAAGCACAAACCACCCCCTAAGTGATCGCTTCTATCTCAAACCACTCCTTTGCAAACCCAACATGATACACTCCCTTGAAATCCCCCTAATAGCGGACCAACCCCTACGCAATTACTTTCACCATGGGAAATCTCTGTCGCGGGCCTCTTCCTTCACCAACTAGCTCCTTCATGACCCTAAATCCTTGCGTACCGCTCATCACAATCAGTACCTTTGCCACTACAGAAGAAAGAACTATAAGGTCCTTCACAAGTAGAATCTCTATAGACTCACCAATCTGCAGATATTGATCAATTGGAGGCCGTTTGAAGGCCATAGGACATGGGGGGATTAGAAGCCATAGATCACAAACAAAATAGAATCTTTTGGGGATTAGAAGTCATCGACCGCATAACAAAAGTCACATATTGAATATCGGTGACTTCAGGTCATTAGTAGGGAATGAAAAGTCATTGATGAAAAAATATAGATCTAGAGAACCACAGATCCTTTTCATATCTAGAGATCCACAGATTTGATTTGCAATAGTGATAGAGAACCGTTGCAGATCCAAGGAACTGGAAGTCCATAAATCCACATATCTGTAAATCCGCAGATCTAGAAATATGAAAATCTAGAAATCCAAAGAACTAGAAAACCATTACAGATTTGTTGCATATCCGTTGCAAATTCAAGGGTGGATAACATCATTGAAGCTTCGTCATGAATACTATAGAGCCAGTCAAGATCCATCGAACTAAGGAAACCCTGAGAGGGAAGGACACTATTGGAGTTGGTGGCCTAGAACCAACTACTTTGTACTTTATTCATTAATAAATACCTTATCACATCTTGATTGTTCTTCTGCATGACAATGCATGTGATAATGTCCTAAGGACAACTGTTTCATTAAAGGGTCATAGCGGATCCCTGCTATGATGAGAACCTGGAAGTGCCATAACACTGTTCTTGAATATATGTTCTATGGCTGGATGATGTTATTTGAGGGACACAAATAATATACGCCATTAGGGGTGAGGACTCATAAAATTTTGAGGCACCTTCTCATGGTGTACACCCTTGGTAATATTCAAGAGGATATTATGAGAACAAGACACGCCAGTAGGAAATCCACATTTCATAGTGTCATTGGATGTTCCTATCCACAAACGTGTGTATTGGTCCTTAGACTTTAAGATTATTATTAATGGGTATTAAAAATCACACACTTAGATGTATTGATGAAAACTATGACGACGCACTGTTCACAGCGAGGTAGGATACGTTGGGTGTGTCATGAGTAATACTGCATTAATAGATAATGCGAGAAAGGATTTGTCCCTTCTATTCCATAACAGAAGTAGATATCTCAGGTCCTTTGATGGAAATGATATAGCCTAAATAAATCTATGGCCATGGTAAGGTATGGGAAAGTTCAATTCCGGAAAGTCAAATAAAGAATAATCAAGCACATGGGTTGATGGCACTAGCATGCAACCCGCTTGATTCGAGATATCGTGACAAAGGGATTATATAACACGGTAAGCATTCATAGGAGGTGACACGTCATTGCGGTGTTAACTTCTTTCTCTATGGGTGCCTTAGCGTGTTGCTAGATGCTAACCCCAGACTTTAGGCAGGCTCCACCTAATGCCACTAAGAAAGCGGCCTAGAGGGTCACACACTAAGTGTGTCCATGTATCTCAGTTAAATATTAATTTAACAAGTTAAATAAAGATTATTCTCGACTGTGGTTTAATAATTATTTAAGGATGCCTGATCACATTTATTTTGACACTAGTTATTTAAGAGAATATATTTTGGGAGAAATAATATATATTTATTAATGATTAATGCAGTTACATTTATTTAAGAAATAAATATCCATTAATCAAGGTATAATAAATGTGGTGGAGAAATAAATAAAAATGGAAAATAAAATTACATGTCGTGTATATTGAATATACACACCGTGTAGTTTTATGGAAAATGAGTACATGCCTTGTATTAATGATTACACGGCGTGTAGTTTTTCCAGTCAAGATTTTGAGGAAATAATATCATTTTATTAAATGATATTTATTATAATCAGCATGGGCGCATGTTAAGGAATCAATCATTTGACACGGGGGTTTTCAATGTTAGTTAATGAAATAAATAAAATGCGTAACGCGTTTATTTATTGTCATAACTCTATAACCTCAAACCCGATTATAAATATCCTCACAACCCCAAAACTTTTTTAGAGAGAATCGTTATGCACAATAATTCTAGAGAGTTCTCTCAAGGCCGAAAGAAATCTTTCCTCCAAGAATGCTCTCTAGACTGAGGGAGATCCACCACCATCGGATCAAGGCGATCGAAGGCGGACATCAAAAGTGAAGGTTCTTCCATGCTAGCACCCCGAGATACCTTTGGCGATGTCCAGATATACATGGAGCATGTGTGGATCACTGCTAGAGGAATCCTACACTTAGATTTTACAACACAATGACTGATCACACCAGATCGTGACCGGAGACATCAATGAAGAAAGAATTCCATCAAGGAAATTCTTATCAATTAATTAAATTAATTATAACCAAACCCACAAGTGGTATCAGAGGGTTCATATCATTGATTATAATTATTTAGTTTTTTGTTGGTGATTTGCGCATTTAATAATTTAGTTGTTTCAATTCAGGTTAATCGTTCTTAAAAATCTGAATCTTGAGATCTGTTCCTCCCCTCTCATTTCTCATTCACCTTACATAAACAAATTTTTCTTTTAATTTTGATTAAAACAAAATAAAGGAACTAATCTGGAGGTTCCAAATGCTCCTGGTCGTACAACACCAGAATACACGACATGTATTCGGAAGTACATGCTGTGTACTCTAGGTTCAATGCATTGACTGATCTGCCAAAACATGCCATGTATTGGATCCTATCTAAGTCATTTATGACACCGTGTGTTGATCAGGAACAGGTGGCACATGGTTTCTGGATTACATGCCATGTGGTCCAACTAAACACGACGTGTATTCCCTTCAGGTTAAGGTTAGACCGTGTACCCTGTACACGGTTTTCTCGACTGGAAACCGTGTAACGTGGTAACTGTAGGGAGTGTGTCCCACTGAACACGCCATGTACTCTAAAAATTCTGAAGTACATCAACACGCCATGTCCCCAGGTGTGTACTTCGGATGGACGGTGAACAAAAGTACACACCGTGTAGTCAGAACTGCACACCATGTACTCATCCAAATTACGTAGATTTATTAAAATTTATTATGATATTATACAAACCCTTGAGATGCGTACCATAGTGTAGGCGTAAATCCGAGGCACAACATGTGATAGGTGTTATATATATATGTGTTTAATTTAACATCTACGTAATGAATGGAAACTCACTGGGTTGCCTCCAAGGTACAAGTTATGTACAAATATAATTTTAAATGAATTTATTTGTTTAAAATTATGATGGATGAGAATCTCAAGGAAATTTAGAAAAAGGGTTTAAGATAAAAGGATTGATTAATTAAAGATAATTAATTGATTTGAGTGTGATTTATCTTAAACAAGAATGATTAAATAATTGAATGATAGTTTTATTAATGTGTAATATCATTGCATGCATGGATGATCATGAGCTAGACCAAGACCTTTGTATGTGAATGGTTTCTTTTAATTTATTTATTTAAATTAAATTTGTTGTCCTGTGAGCCTTCTCCTCATTAATATGTAGGGCCTGCGCGCCCAAGGATTATTTTATGTAAAAACCCCTTTTTACCTCTCACCTGCGTGTGAGATAAATATATATGTAATGGATGGAACTCCAAAGCTGGAGGAGGCGGCTCAAGTCAGGAGCCAAGGTGAAACCAATCCAAGGAGATACAAAGGTGGATAGGTGGAAAGCTATAAACATGAACCTGAAAGGTTCAAGGTGTTTCTCCCCTAGGTTTTGAGTTAGTTTATCAACCGCTAGATAAACTAACCAATAGAAAAAGCTCATGATCATACCATTTATTTTATTTCTGTCAGTTGCATGGTTTATTTATTATGGGTGTGTTGTCACAATCACACAATTAATGAATTAAACAAGCATGCAAGATGGAACTTAAATAAAAACAGATTATACGTAAATATTATCTCAGACATGGTTAATCAATTAAGTATATTCCACTTAATATTAACAAGCATGTAATAAAAGATAATAAATTGGAAATTTATGTATAAGGATAAAATCCCTCAAAGAAATATTAAGTCGGTATAACCTTCCATAATCTTGGTTAGAATTGAACCATAGTTCAAAGTGCTTGACCAACCCTAGTTGGGGTGATTTCAATTATTGGGGAATTCTAATTCAAGGTTTTGGGTTGAATTGACTTGGTTCGCATCAAGGGTTGACTGCCACAACAGGACTTGGTGTGACCAAGAGGCAAAGGTTGAGGAAATCCAAAATAAAAGGATTTCAGGATTGGGGAGTCCACTCAGCAGATCAAGGAGCTGAGAGTTAATGCAGTTGGCATTTGAAATGCCTACCTAAAACCCTTCAAGTTGCTTGACCAACCCTAGTTGGGGTAATGCGAAGGGAAATATGGATCCTTTCCACTAGAATACTCAGGCAACAGAATATTCCTAAGTCAATGGTGAGGGCTATTGGATTTCAATAAAATAGTGAGAGACTAATAAGTATTAATTTATTTATTTGTATCGGTTTTTATAATAAAGTACTAAAACCTTTTCTCATCTTAATTTTTAGAAACGACAAGTAAAATGAATTCAAAAATATCATTGCAAACCATACTCGAGAAGGAAAACCTTCTCACTGACACCAATTTCCAAGAGTGGCAGAGGCATTTACGCATCATCCTTCACCACGAGAGGAAGTTGTATGTGCTGGAAGAGACTATTCCAATTGCACTTGGAAAAGATTCCAGTGATGATGAACTATCTCTCTATATGAAACACATGGATGATGCCACAGATGTCTAGTGTTTCATACTATCATCCTTGTCTAATGAGCTCTTGAAGCAACATGAAAACATGGACGCGTATAGAATGATGTCTCACCTTAAGGATCTCTACCAAGAGAAGGCGATACAAGAGAGATATGAGATCTCCAATTCTTTTTTTACAACTAAGCTTGGATAGTCTGCACTAGCTAGCCTCATGTAGTCAAGCTTATTGGATACATTGAATACCTGGACATCTTAGGGATTAAGTTCCCAGATGAGTTGCGTACATATCTCATCTTATCATCACTGCCCAAGACCTTCTCAAGCTTTATTTCCAACTACAACATGAGTAATAATGAGAAGAGTTTATCAAAACTTATGACCTTGATTATCCAGGTAGATAAGGACATGGGGCGTGGAAAACCCGCAGTCCTTATGGTAAATAAGAAAATGAAGGACAAGGAAAAGGGTCCAAAGACTTATAAATGGTCTGAAGCCCCTGACCACCGTCCCTACAAGAAGGGGAAGATCCAAAAGCAGGGAAAGGAATGGGAGGCGGTGTGTTTTTCATGTGGAAAACAAGGCTACTAGAAGAGGAACTTCACCCAGAAGCGTGGGGATGCTAAAGGTGCATTCGTTATCGAGTGCAATCTTTCTATTTCTACACATTGGGTATTAGATACAGCTTGTGGAGCTCACATATGTATTCAAATGCAGGAACCAAGTAGATTTAGAAAGATTGCCAGAGGAGAGGTGGATCTCCGAGTTGCCAATCGTGCAAGGCTGGCTGCGTTGACTATTGGTGATTACCACCTCTCACTGCTGACTGGGATGATTTTGGTTTTACATAATAGTTATTATGTTCCTAGTGTTACCAAGAACATAATTTCTGTATCTTGTTTGGATATGGATGGATTTATTTTCAAGTTTGGAAATAAGGGTTGTCTCTTTTATAAGAACAATGTATGTTATGGTATGGAACATTTAAATAATGGTTTGTATGTATTAAATTATGAAAACCAAGTGTTGGAAATCGATAACGAAACAAACTCACATGACCCGTACATCACCTAGTTGTGGAATCACCATCTCAGTCATGTAAACGAGAAGTGTTTGAAAAAGCTCTGCCAAGATGGCTATTTAGACTCTACTGAGATAAAACCACTTGATATATGTCACACTTGTTTACAAGGTAAAATTACCAAGCCTCCTTTCAGTGGAAAAGGTGAAAGGGCCACAGAGCTTCTAGGATTGGTTCACACAGATGTGTGTGGAACATTTCTAGTAGAAGCAAGAGGTGGATATTCTTACCTTATTAATTTTACTGGTGATTTGAGTAGATATGGCTATGTCTGCTTAATGAGGTATAAGTTAGAATCCTTAGAGAAATTTAAGGAATTCAAGAATGAAGTAGAGAATCATCTTGGTAAGAAGATAAAGAAACTTCGATCGAATCGAGGTAGAGAATATCTAAACCAAGAGTTCATCGATCTTCTATGGGAGTCTGGGATTCTATCTCAGCTCACTTGTCCTTATACACCACAGTGGAACGGTGTTAGTGAAAGGAGGAACCTCACCTTTTTGGACATGGTGAGGTTGATGATGAGTCATACAGATATTCCATTATCCTTTTGGAGATATGCATTACAAACTGTAGCATACACATTAAACTGAGTACCAACTAAGGCGGAAAATGGAATTCCATCCGAGTTATGAAATGGAAGGAAATCCACTTTGTCGCACACACGTGTATGGGGATGCGAGGCGTTTATTAAGGCATTCTCAGGAAACAAACTAGCACCCTAAGGCACGAGGTGTATCTTTATAGGATATCACAAGGAAATGAAAGAATATTACCTATATAACCCTCAAGACAAGAAAGTGACTGTAGCTAGAAAAGCCATCTTTCTTGAGAGGGAGAACATCCTCAAAAAGGATAGTGGGAGAAAGATTGAATTTGACGAAGTTGATACTCAAGATACACATGAGTTGGTATAGGAACAAGTTCCACGGGTCCCTGTGGAAGAGGTTCCTGTAAAGACCCGTAAAATTCAAGGGAAATTTTTTCTTAATTTTCTTTGGAATTTTACAAGAGTTCGGTTTCTGACGGCACCTGATTCCGAGGCCCGGAGTGCCCATAATCATTTTCCGAAGTTTGGCTCGGGTACGTTCAGTGAACGAACGAGCGGGGGGCAGAGCCCCCGTTTTCGAATCAACTTTGGTCTTTTGGCCATAACATGAGCCACAGACCTCCAATTGACGAACCGTCAGCGGCGATACGATCCTTGGATCGAGACGGTCCATTCAGTATATCACACTCAAAGTTTCAGAATACTTTGAGTTCGTCCTGGTTGCTTCGTTCACGAAACCAACCGGGCCTTCAGAGCAGAAACACTCATATCTTGAGCTACGAACGTCCGATTGACGTGCCGTCCACTTTGTTGTGTTCCTCTTAGTGAGACGGATCTTTTGGCATACTCCGCCCGAGGTTTGGATGTAGGTGGAGTACGGTCGGGTTGGTTTTTCCTTAAAAACCAACCGGGCCCCTGGGACGAAAAAGCCAATAACTCTCAGACCGGGCGTCCGATCGACACGCTGTCTGTTGCGTTGAGTTCCTGTTGACGATACGGAACTTTTGGATACATCAACTCTGGACTTTGTGACAGTTGATGTATCAGCCTCTCGGCTCGTGGAGCGGACCCTCCTGAACGAGCTTACTATGTGCGGGAACCCTAGTGCTGGCTGCGACTGTGACTACTACTGCTGCTGCTACTGCTACTGTGACTGCGACGACGACAATACAGAGATCCTGTGTGGATTCGACGATGACTACAGCACTCAGCGATCCTACGTGGATCAGTGCTACAGGTCCTGTGTGGACCCGATCCTGTGTGGGTCTTTGCGCTCAGCGGTCCTCTGTGAACTAGCACCTACAGGTCCTGTGTGGGCCCGATCCTGTGTGGGTCTTTGCGGGGGTTAGTTACCTATCGATCCTTCGTGGGTCCGACGACTTAGATGGATCAGAGATCATCTTTATCGTCTTTCGATGAAGTATACCTTTGTGAGCTGAATCCTATTGCTTTCCTGTGTGGATTGAGTTGTGCTATCCTATGTGGATTTCGTTTTGCTTTCCTGTGTGGAATACATTTACTTTCCTGTGTGGACTGGGTTGTACTTGGGCTCGGAGGTTGGAGCGTATTGGAATTGATGACTTAGGTATATGTATGGGCATATACCTAAGCAGTGTTGGTTGTTACTTCGTGTTTGTATCTTCCTTGTGGTTTATCCTTTGTGGATTTTGGGAGACCTTCAGGGGTCTCGGGGTCCCTACTGAGTAGCTTATACTCACCCCTGCACGGGCTATGCCCGCACTACGTTGTGTTGGTTGCAGACGACAGACAGCGTTGATCTTGGCTGAGGCTTGCAGAGCAGGACGATACCTGGAGGTGGACCACTGGGCGGGACATGTTCGGAGCGGACGGCGGGACCCGAGGAGCAGTGGAGCTATCTGTACCCACCCTTCAGGTGGGATTTCTAGTGGAAAGCTTGGAGTAGCGGCTTTTACTTTACAGTTGCTGTTTCCCCTTTCGAGTTGTACTTTACTTTCAGTTTGGGTTTGTATACTGGCCCATTTACTTTTCCGCACTTTCAGTTGTACTCTGTTTTCACTTAGTGTTTACTTTCCGCTTGCATACTCTGTGGTTCTTGTTTACTTTACAAAGGCAATGCCTTCCCTTTTTACCGGGATTTACGCCTTGGTGCTAGTCGCCAGCCCCTGGCCTATGGAAGGAGGGCTTGGGGTAGTCACGGCACGGGCCCCGAGGATGGGTCGTGACAAATTGGTATCAGAGGAGTTCGGTTTTACCGCGAACTCTGACCTTTTCTATGTGAAGCAATAATGTTTAGCATATTGAGTGTGGTTATCAGTCCAGGGAGTCCAGTGTTGGTGCGGCGGCCGATGTATCTGTACACCAGGACCCTGACTTCTGATTTCCGACTTAATGCACGAAAACATTGATTGCGTGTGTGTTTCAAAGTTTTCTTTGTGATTACTTTATATCAGCTCACCAGGTATACTGTTATGACCGTGGCGCACCTGTTTCCTTTTCAGGATGGCCCCACGACGGCAACCAGCTAGGGTTCCGAGAGTCGAGTGTGACGACAGCTCACCGAGCGACGAGGCCTCGGTGCAGGGCCCTTTGTCAGTAGTGGAACCGACGGTAGCTCTACCCGCCGAGCCACCGATACTTCCAGTACCAGCCGCTGATAATGCACGTCGCCTCAGCGCACTACATGAGTTTCAGTGCCAGCGACCACCCAGATTTCGTGGGGAGACGGACCCCCAGGCAGCAGAGGACTGGCTGGAGGCAGTGATACGAGTTTTTAGGCTAGTGAGGACACCTGCAGACCTCATGGTGATCCTCGCTGCGAGCCTACTGCACGCAGCAGCGGGCCGATGGTGGAGCTTGATGCTCCAGGTGCACGATGAGGCATCTCTTCTGTGGACGGACATTGAGAGCCTCTTCCGCTCGGAGTTCATCCCAGCCACCCTTCGTGCGGTGCGTATCCAGGAGCTTCTTCAGCTGCGGCATGGCAGCATGACGGTCGCTCAGTACTCGGCGAGATTTACTGATCTCTCGCGCTACTCGACCAACATGGTACGGGACCCATTCTTCCAGGCCCGGACCTTTGAACAGGGGTTGAGACACAAGATCAGGGCATCGCTGATCTCCTTCAGCATACCGAATCAGACAGGAGTACTGGAGAGGGCTCTTTTGATCGAGAGCTTCCTTGCTGAGTCTACACCAGCGCCGAGACCCACCGTAGGGTGGCACGTGGCAGAGTCTTCTGCAGCTGGCAATCGATGGATGACTCAGGGGTTCAGACAGACCAGAACTTCAGGAAGACGACCTCAGGACACTGGATCAGTAGTGCGGGGCACACAGCGCGGAGCCAGTCTTTCGAGAGGCAGACAATGCTACTCGTGTGGCGGGCAGGGCCACATGGCTCGTGACTGCCCGACCCGCCGTGCAGAGGAGCAGCAGACTGTTGAGGGACCACCGAGGCAGAGGCAGAGGGTCGACCGTGGCGGTCCTCAGGGAGGAGGCGGACGAGGCAGAGGAGCTGGACGAGCAGCAGGTGGTGGGCGACGCTTTGAGGCTCTGCCACCACCACCACCAGGAGGTCCACCCCGACCACAGGGAGCAGGCGGGCAGAGACAGGCACAGCTCCAGGCAGCAGAGGCCTACGACCACGGTGCACCCGAGATGATTCGAGGTACTATCTGTGTCTATTCCACCCTTGCTGCAGTACTTATAGACACAGGAGCGAGTCACTCTTTCATAGCCGCTGCCCTTGTTCGGAGCTCGGAGATTCCGACAGAGCCGTTGGCTCGATCCTTATGGCTAGAGACTCCTACGGGAGCAGACTCGATGATTACGCACTGGTGCCGGCAGTGTGAGCTTACTCTAGGAGGCGAGAGATTCAGTTGGGATCTTCTTGTAGCAGTGTCGAGGCCTTACGACGTCATCTTGGGCATGGATTGGCTATCTACGGTCCATGCACAAATTGACTGTTTTAGGCGCAGGGTGCGATGTGTACGCACCGATGGGAGCAGGTTCACCTTCACCGGCGAGAAGGGAGCCTTTGCAGCACAGGATGGACTTCCGCGGAGGAGAGGACAGCCCATTACTCATCAGTTGTCTAGCCTCATCCTTGGAGCAGTTGACGTGCGAAGTCCTGGTTTTCCTGCAGTGGTGGATCAGTTTGCGGGCGTTTTTCCCGACGACGTTCCAGGGCTACCTCCTCGCAGAGAGGTAGACTTTTATATAGACTTGTACCCCAGTACAGCCCCGATATCCACTCCAGCATATCGGATGTCCCCCGCCGAGCTTCGAGAGCTACGGGTACAGTTGGAGGACTTGCAGGGCAAGGGGTTCATCCGAACCAGTGTTTCACCCTGGGCTTCCCCGATATTGTTTGCCAAGAAGGCGGACGAGAGCTTGCGACTTTGTGTTGACTATCGCCACCTGAACTAGGTGACAGTGAGGAACAAGTATCCGCTACCAAGGATTGATGACCTCTTTGATCAGCTCAAGGGAGAACGGTGGTTCTCGAAGATAGACCTCAGGTCAGGCTATCATCAGCTCAGAGTCAGAGACGAGGACGTGCAGAAGACGGCCTTCAGATTTCGGTATGGCCACTATGAGTTCTTGGTTATGCCTTTCGGCATAACCAATGCTCCAGCAGTGTTCATGGCCCTCATGAACAGGATCTTTCAGCCATACCTTGATCGGTTTGTCGTGGTCTTCATCGATGACATTCTGATTTACTCTACGACTGAGGAGGAGCATGCCTATCACTTGCGAGTTGTACTAGACACACTCCGAGAGCACCAGCTTTATGGAAATCTCTCGAAGTTCCAGTTCTGGATACGTGAGGTCCACTTCTTGGGACACTTTATCTCTGAGGCGGGAGTTGCAGTGGATCCTGCGAAGATCGAGGCTGTGTTAGCATGGGAGCCACCCAGGAGCGTGACTGAGGTTCGAAGTTTCTTGGGACTAGCTGGATACTATCGGAGATTCATGCCAGACTTCTATAGAGTTGAGGCACCACTCACATCTTTGACAAAGAAGGGGAAACTCTTCGTGTGTTCAGACAGTTTTCAGCAGAGCTTCCAGGAGCTGAGACAGAGATTGACCAGCGCACCTATCTTGAGGTTGCTTGAGGAGGGAGTAGGGTACGTAGTCTACTGCGATGCATCAGGGACCAGACTCGGATGTGTTCTGATGCAGGAGCGGGCAGTGATCTCCTATGGATCACGTCAGTTGAGGCTGCATGAACAGAACTATGCTACCCATGACCTGGAGTTAGAAGCAGTGGTCTATGCTCTGAAGACATGGCGACATTACCTGATGGGCGAGCACTTTATAGTCTTTTCTGATCATCATAGTCTCAGGTATATCTTCTCGCAAAAGGACCTGAACCTGAGATAGAGGCGATGGCTCGAGTTCCTCCAGGACTATGACTTTGAGATAGTCTTACTCCTGTGAAGGGGAACGTGGTAGCCGATGCCCTCATCAGGAGGACGAGCATTCAGCTACTTGAGGAGGAGACGGAGCAGCTAGCCTCTTTGCAGATATCCTTCGTGGATAGAGATGGAGCAGCCTTCCTCCAGTCTCTCACAGTCACCCCTCCACTACTGCAGCGGGTCAGAGAGGCACAACGTGAGGACACTGACTGTGAGGCACGGCGTGTACAGATATCCTCGGGACAGGCACCTGATGGTTTCTCCCTTGGAGAAGAGCACAACATCCTTTTCAAAGGACGTACCATGGTACCATTCGCTTTGCGAGAGGAGGTGCTGAGAGATTTTCACACTTATCCTTTGGCGGTACATCTAGGAGTGGCGAAGATGTACCAGGACCTCAGACGACAGCACTGGTGGCCGGGTATGAAGAAGGCTGTAGCAGAGTTCGTTTCTCGATGTCTCACCTGCCAGCAGGTGAAGGCAGAGCATCAGGTACCAGCAGGCTTGGTACAACCCTTGGAGGTCCCGAAGTGGAAGTGGGATGACATATCTATGGACTTCGTGACTGGACTTCCACGCACTTCCAGAGGTCACGACTCCATTTGGGTGATTGTTGACCGACTGACCAAGTCAGCACACTTCTTACCCATCAGAGAGAAGAGCTCAGTGGAGAGCTTGGGACGTCTCTACGTTCAGGAGATTGTGCGGCTCCACGGTGTGCCATCATCTATCGTCTCCGATCGAGATGCTCGCTTTACTTCCCAGCTTTGGAAGGGGTTACAGGAGGAGTTCGGGACGCAGCTACGTCTGAGCACAGCTTTTCACCCTCAAACGGATGGTCAGACGGATAGGACCATTCAGAATCTCGAGGACATGCTCCGCGCATGTGTCCTCGACTTTGGTCATAGCTGGGAGGACCACCTACCCTTGGTGGAGTTTGCATACAACAACAGCTACCACTCCACCATCGGGATGGCACTGTACGAGGCGTTGTACGGTAGACCTTGTAGATCTCCTTTGTGCTGGACAGACCCTGGGGAGTCAGCACTTGTGGGACCGGAGATGGTCCAGGCCACGACAGAGAAGGTCCAGGTCATCCAGGAGCGGATGAGGACAGCTCAGAGCTGGCAGAAGTCATACGCTGACAGGAGGCGGAGGCCACTAGAGTTCGAGGATGGCGACCACGTCTTCTTGCGGGTCTCACCTCGACGTGGTATACGAAGATTTGGCCGAGGCGGCAAGTTATCTCTGCGCTTCATCAGAACCTTCCAGGTCCTCAGCAGGATTGGCGAGGTGGCTTATCTCCTGGCTATACCACCTCAGTTTCACCGGGTGCACGATGTCTTCCACGTATCTCAGCTGAGGAGATACGTGCACGAACCAACGCACATCATTGACCATGGGGAGCTTGACGTTGATGATGGGGCGACTTTTACGGAGGTCCCGGTGGAGATAGAGGATCGACAGGAGAGGGTCCTACGTGGGTGATTGATTCCTCTTGTGCAAATCAGATGGCATCACGGGAACCTCCAGGAGAGCACATGGGAGCGGGAGGCTCAGATGCGTGCTCAGTACCCACATTTGTTTCCCTAGTTTTTGATGTATCTTTATGGGGACTTAAAGCCCTGAGGTGGGAGTAATGTAAAGACCCGTAAAATTCAAGGGAGATTTTTTCTTAATTTTCTTTGGAATTTTACAAGAGCGCGGTTTCTGACGGCACCTGATTCCGAGGCCCGGAGTGCCCGGAATCATTTTCCGAAGTTTGGCTCGGGTACGTTCAGTGAACGAACGAGCGGGAATTTCTAACTTTTGATTCGGTGCTCGGAATTGAAAACTGAGGACACCGATGAACTCGTATCGCCGATATTCGCTTAAGGGGACCTTTTCCGAGGTTGCGTTTATTTCGAGTTGAGAGTTAGTTTTTGGGTTTTAGAATAAGTTAAATAAAATTTGTAGAATACAATTTTTATTTTAACTTGTTGTTTTTTTTTTAAAAAAACCTCCCAAAGGGAGTTAGGGGTGGGACCCACAACCACTTAACCTCCCTTGGGAGGATTAAGTGTGGTGGGGCCCACACGAACCCCAACTCCTCATCTTCTCTCAAAACTCCCCTATAACCCCCTTTAATTAATGTTTGACAACTTGGTTTAATTAATTAAGGTGGGTTGATTTGAATTTCAAACCTTTGAAATTCAAGTTGATGTTTGTGTAAATAAAATAAGCCTTAGCTTATTTTATTTTGTTTAGCCATCTTGAGAGGATTTGGGAGCTCCTTCTTCTTCTCCAAACTTTGACGAAGAACGCGAAGAACCTTCGAGCTTCGACGAAGAACGCCACTCCTCTCTTCTTCGTAGCCGCTTGTTTCCGAAGATCGACGACGCCTTCCGTGTCAACGAAAGGGAACGCCGCTTCCTCCTCGGAATTCCTTCGTCGGCTTACGAAGATTCACCAACGACGTACCTCTTCGGACGTACCTCTTCGTCAACGGAATTGACGAACGTTTACCGCGACGCCCGACCTCCGCGACGTTGTCTTCCGCGGGTCTTTGACGATCATCGATCTTGAAATCGAGGTAGGGGTTTATTTATTGCTTTTGTTCATGATTTATACCCGAGAATATTTCTTCGTGAAATTTATCCAATTGTTAGCAATTAACGCGGGGGGGCCGGACCGTACGAACACGACCGACCCTCCTCCATTTCTTATCGATTTTTGTTGTGGTTTGAGACGGGTGAGGCGCGGTGCCGTCGCACCACGCAGGATTATATGACAAGAAATGCGCGGCGCCGTCGCGCCGCGTTGTAAATTAATGCAAGGACGCAACGCCGTCGCGCCACGTCGAAGAGAGTTGAAGGCGCCGCGGCCGGAGCGGGGCCGCGACGGTGGGGCACGGTGCCGTCGCACTGCGCCGAACGACGAAGGTCGCGGCCGGTTCCGGGCCGCGGAGGGACGAGAGGACCGGCGGCTAGCCGGGCCGCCGGTGTCGGAATTCGGAAAGGGGACCGGCCTTGCCGGTCCCGTTGAGGAAGAACCGGCTGACCATGTTGGGCCGGCCGGAAGGGGAAAGTGCCGGGGGAATTAATTCCCCCGGCTGGCCACAAACCGCCCCCCCATAACGGGGGGGGGGGGGGGGTTTCACCAAGGGGGGGCAGCGCCCCCCCGTTTTCCTCAAGGAAGGCCCCCACGAGGGGGGCCAGTTTTCTCCAAAGGCGCGACTTCAGCCGCGCCGCCAGGCAAGAGAAGCGGGGGCTCTGCCCCCCGCGCGTGGCACCCGAGCGGCGCCAGGCCGCACCGCCACGCCGCCGGATGGGCCGGTTCGGACCCGGGTCGGTTCGACCCGGTTTGGGCCGACCCAAGGGGGGGGGGGGGGGGGTCGGGCCGGGTCGGCCCGGACCCGGACCCCCCGTTTTCGAATCAACTTCGGTCTTTTGGCCATAACATGAGCCACAAACCTCCGATTGACGAACCGTCAGCGACGATACGATCCTTGGATCGAGACGGTCGATTCGGTATATCGCACTGAAAGTTTCGGAATACTTTGAGTTTGGCCGGGATGGTTCGTTCACGAAACCAACCGGGCCTTCGGAGCGGAAACGCTCATATCTTGAGCTACGGACGTCCGATTGACGTGCCGTCAGCTTTGTTGTGTTCCTCTTAGTGAGACGGATCTTTTGGAATACTCCGCCCGAGGTTTGGATGCAGGTGGAGTACGGTCGGGTTGGTTTTGCCTTAAAAACCAACCGGGCCCCTGGGACGAAAAAACCAATAACTCTCAGACCGGGCGTCCGATCGACGCGCCGTCTGTTGCGTTGAGTTCCTGTTGACGATACGGAACTTTTGGATACATCAACTCTGGAATTTGTGACAGTTGATGTATCAGCCTCTCGGCTCATGGAGCGGACCCTCCTGAACGAGCTTGCTGTGGGCGGGAACCCTAGTGCTGGCTGCGACTGTGACTACTACTGCTACTGCTACTGTGACTGCGACGACGACAGTATAGAGATCCTGTGTGGATTCGACGATGACTACAACACTCAGCGATCCTACGTGGATCAGTGCTACAGGTCCTGTGTGAGCCCAATCCTGTGTGGGTCTTTGCGCTCAGCAGTCTTGTGTGAACCAGCGCCTACAGGTCCTGTGTGGGCCCAATCCTGTGTGGGTCTTTGCGGGGGTTAGTTACCTATCGATCCTTCATGGGTCCGATGAATTAGATGGATCAGAGATCATCTTTATCGTCTTTCGATGAAGTATACCTGTGTGAGCTGAATCCTATTGCTTTCCTGTGTGGATTGAGTTGTGCTATCCTATGTGGATTTCGTTTTGCTTTCCTGTGTGGAATACGTTTACTTTCCTGTGTGGACTGGGTTGTACTTGGGCTCGGAGGTTGGAGCGTATTGGAATTGATGACTTAGGTATATGTATGGGCATATACCTAAGCAGTGTTGGTTGTTACTTCGTGTTTGTATCTTCCTTGTGGTTTATCCTTTGTGGATTTTGGGAGACCTTCAGGGGTCTCGGGGTCCCTACTGAGTAGCTTATACTCACCCCTGCACGGGCTATGCCCGCACTACATTGTGTTGGCTGCAGACGACGGACAACGTTGATCTTGGCTGAGGCTTGCAGAGCAGGACGATACTTGGAGGTGGACCACTAGGCGGGACGTGTTCGGAGCCGACGGCGGGACCCGAGGAGCAGTGGAGCTATCTGTACCCACCCTTTAGGTGGGATTTCTAGTGGACAGCTCGGAGTAATGGCTTTTACTTTACAGTTGCTGTTTCCCCTTTCGAGTTGTACTTTACTTTCAGTTTGGGTTTGTATACTGGCCCATTTACTTTTCCGCACTTTCAGTTGTACTCTGTTTTCACTTAGTGTTTACTTTCCGCTTGCTTACTCTGTGGTGCTTGTTTACTTTACAAAGGCAATTCCTTCCCTTTTTACCGGGATTTACGCCTTGGTGCTAGTCGCCATCCCCTGGCCTATGGAAGGTGGGCTTGGGGTAGTCACGGCACGGGCCCCGAGGACGGGTCGTGACAGTTCCAGAAACACAAGTACTACGTAGGAGCTCAAGAGAAGTAGGGGAACCAGAGAGATTTAGTATCCTAGTCATCGAGGATGGTGAATCATTATTATTGGACAATGATGAACCTCTATCCTACAAGGAAGTAGTAGAAATCTTAGAAGCTGCAAGATGGATAGAAGCTATGAATTCTGAGATGGATTCCATGTATCAGAACCAAGTTTGGGTTCTAGTCGATGAGCCAGTTGATGTAAAGCCTGTTGGATGCAAATGGTTATTCAAGAGAAAAATGGACATAGAAGGTCAAGTTAGAACCTATAAAGCAAGGCTAGTGGCTAAAGGATTCAGACAACATCAAGGAATTGATTATGATAAAACCTTCTCACCAGTTTCCATGTTTAAATCCATAAGAATAATACTTGCCATAGCAGCTTACCATGACTACGAGATTTGGAAAATGGATTTCAAAATAGTATTACTTAATGGTAACCTTCAGAAAGATGTCTATATGACACAATCAGAAGGGTTTGTGACACCAGATGAATCTAAACAGGTTTGCAAGTTGCAGAAATCCATTTATGGATTAAAGAAAGCATCCAGGTCATGGAACATTCGATTTGATGAAGCCACAAAGGAATTTGGTTTCATTAAGAATTAATGTGATCCATGTGTTTATAAGTGGTTTAATGGGAATGAAATCATTATCCTAGTAGTATATGTTGACGACATATTTCTTATTGGAAACAATGTACCAGTCTTACAGTCAGTTAAGGACTAGTTGAACAAGTGTTTCTCCATGAAGGACTTGGGTGAAGCAACCTACATTCTAGGGATCAAGATCATTCGTGATAGATCCAAGAGGCTTCTTGAACTAAGTCAGGGTACATACATTAACCAGATACTAAATAGATTTAGTATGGAACAATCCAAGAGGGGATTGGTTCCAGTGTCACTTGGATTACATCTTTCTAAGAAAATGTGTCCCCAGACACAACAAGAGAAAGATAGAATGAGTAAGATCCCATACACTTCGGCTATAGGATCCATCATGTATGCCATGTTATGTACCGGGATTGATGTTTCCTATGCACTGAGAATGGTAGGTAGATATCAGGAAGATCCAGGAGAAAAACATTGGACTGCTATTAAGACTATCCTTAAGTATCTGAGAAGAACTAAGGATATGTTATTGGTGTATGGAGGAGATGAGGATATTGTCATCAGAGGGTATGCTGATGCTGGTTTTCCGACAGATCATAATGATCTAAAGTCGCAATATGGATATTTTTTCTGTCTCAATGGAGGAGTTGTGAGATGGAAGAGTTCAAAGTAGCCAGTTGTTGCAGATTCCATAGTAGAGTCTGAATATATATAGGCTTATGATGCAGCCAATGAAGCCGTCTGAATTCAGAACTTTTTCTAGGAGCTTGATGTGGTACCTAGTAGTAAAGATCCTATCAAGTTTTATTGTGATAATACAGTATTAGTGGCTCTTGTGAAAGAACCAAGGTCACATCAATGGACAAAGAACATACTCCGAAAGTATCACCTCTTTAGGGATTTCTATCAAAGAGGTAAATTTGCAGTGAGTAGAGTGTCCACAGAAGAGAATGTGGCAGACCCCATAACTAAAGGCCTATCTCAGTAGAAGCATGGATATCATGTGAGAGCTAGTGGGTTAAATGTTGTTAGCAGTTGACTCTAGTCCAAGTGTGAGTCTGTTGGAGTTGGTGGCCTAGAACCAACTACTTTTTACTTTATTCATTAATAAATACCTTATCACATCTTGATTGTTCTTCTGCGTGACAATTCATGTGATAATGTCCTAAGGACAACTGTTGTATTAAAGGGTCATAGCGGATCCCTGCTATGATGAGAACCCAGATGTTCCATAACACTATTCTTGAATATATGTTCTATGGCCGAATGATGTTATTTGAGGGACACAAATAATATAGGCCATTAGGGGTGAGGACTCATAAACCTTTGAGGAACCTTCTCATGGTGTGCGCCCTTGGTAATATCCAGGAGGATATTATAAGAACAAGACCCGCCAGTAATAAATCCACATTTCATAGTGTCATTGGATGTTCCTATCTGTGGACGTGTGTATTGGTCCTTATACTTTAAGATTATTATTAATGGGTATTACAACTCATGCACTTAGATGTATTGACGAAAACTATGAAGACACACTGTTCATAGTGAGGTAGGATACGTTGGGTGCGTCATGAGCAATACTGTATTAATAGATAATGCGAGAAAGGATTTGTCCCTTCTATTCCATAACATAAGTAGATATCTCAGGCCCTTTGATGAAATTGATATAGCCTAAATAAATCCATGTCCATGGTAAGTTATGGGAGAGTTCAATTCAAAAAATTCAAATAAATAATAATCGATCACATGGGTTGATGGCACTAGCATGCAACCCGCTTGATTCGAGATATCATGAAAAAGGGATTATATTACACGGTAAGAATTCGTAGGAGGTGACACGTCATTGAGATGTTAACTTCTTTCTCTATGGGTGCCTTGGCGTGTTTCTAGATGCTAACCTTGGACTTTAGGCAGGCTTTGCCTAATGCCACTAAGAAAGAGGCATAGAGGGTCACACACTAAGTGTGTCCATGTATCTTAGTTAAATATTAATTTAACAAGTTAAATAAAGATTATTCCTGATTGTGGTTTAATAATTATTTAAGGATGCCTGATTGCATTTATTTCGACACTAGTTATTCGAGAGAATATATTATGGGTGAAATAATATATATTTATTAGTGAGTAATACAATTAAATTTATTTAAGAAATAAATATCCATTACTCAAGGTCTAATAAATGTGGTGGAGGAAATAAAGAAAAATGGAAAATAAAATTACACGCCGTGTATATTGAATATACATGCTGTGTAGTTTTATGGAAAATGAGTACACGTCGTGTATTAATGATTACACGACATGTAGTTTTTCAAGTTGGGATTTGGAGGAAATAATATCATTTTATTAAATGATATTTATTATAATCAGCGTGGGAACATGTCAAGGAATCAATCATTCAACATGGGGGTTTTCAATGAGAGCTAATGAAATAAATAAAACGCGTAATGCGTTTATTTATTATCATAACTCTATAACCTCAAACCCGATTATAAATATCCTTACAACCCCAACACTTTTCCAGAGATAAAAATTGTACACAACAATTTTGGAGAGTTCTCTCAAGGTTGAAAGAACTCTTTCCTCCAAGAACTCTCTCAAGACCGAGAGAGATCCACCACCATCGGATCAAGGCGATCGAAGGCGGACATCGCAAGCGAAGGTTCTTCTGCACTAGCACCCAGAGATACCTTTGGCGATGTCCAGAGATACGTGGAGCACATGTGGATCATCATTAGAGGAATCATACACTTGGATTCTACAACACAATGATGGATCACACTGGATCGTGACCGGATACATCAATGAAGAAAGAATTCTTTCAAGGAAATTATTTTCAATTAATTAAATTAATTATAACTAACATATGATGATCCTATATCTATGGTTCTGGAAATCCCTCTTTTTTTAGTTATTCATTCTATTTTGAAGATCTGGCATTTTACATCATGGAAGATCTCAGATTGATCATTGTTAACGCTGAAATTAAAGTTGGGCCGACCCACCAACACACTTCTGCTGCGCCTGTAACCCATAAACACTAGTGATACTCTTTTACGAAGAGGAATCTTAGAGAACTGAGACCTAGTAAAACCTAGGATAAATCATTCTCACAGTGGGAAAGACTCTAAAAAACTCAATTAATTTAATGATTAAGAGTTAACCCCAAAATAATAGGGATTTCCACCATGGAATTGAAATGGGGAACAAGCCAAAACAACCAGACCAAGACAAATAGGCCCAACCAGAAATCCAAAAACCAAATCCAGTATAATAATATTGAGAAAAATAATAATAATTTTCATGTATTAAAAAAATAATGGTAGTATGAATTAAAAGATAAATTCAATATGAAAAGTAAAATTGAATACCTTAAATTCACAATTTTTATGATAGACATTAATTTTTTTGGGAAATTGATCTTTAGTTAGAGGTTCTCAATCATATCATATGCATTTAGATTTTCTTAATAAATTTAATCTAGAATTTTCATAAATTATTTCTTTTTTATGTTATTATCATTTTCATTTGATTGAGTTTTTATCTATGCCTGGAAAATATGTGCCCAAGAATAAGGTTGATTAAAAGAGGTTGTAAAATTAAGTTGGAGGCTGGCTCCACTAGGAGAAATGAATAAACTATGTTGGAACTATCAGGGACTTAGAGTGTTAAACAATGCCTTGATACAATCTTCATGTTTGAGACTATGTCAAAAAATGTAAATAAATATACGTATATTCTTTGAAGTTTAAGCTTGGTTTTCTAAATGATGTTTTTGTGGATAGGTGTGACCATGCAGGTGGATTGGGATTGTTTTGGACGAATGATGAATATTTCTCCAATAAAATGATGTTTTCAAGTCCTATGCTTGTTGAAGGTGATTTCATTGAAAATTTATATATCAAAGAAAAAAAGGTGGTGCTAGTATAAGTTTTAATCAACTGTAGGGATTCCAGTCAACCATTGACGAGAAATGATTATATGATCTCGGGTATGATGTAAATCCATTCATTTGGTGCCACTGAAGGGTACAAGACTCGAGAATTTATGAAGTTCTTGAAAAGGATGTTTTCTTGATCAAAGATGACTTTTAGGTACTTTATTATTCCCTTATAAGTGATGAGTCAAGGGATATAATGAGATTCCATGAGAGTCGTCTTGATAATCTACTGCGGACTAGTTTTTTCACTCATGATAAAGATCTAGTTAGGTGCATGGGTGATCTGAATATGATATTATTACCTAAAAAAAATACTATGCATGAAATTTGAAGAATTTCATTTTTTGGATTAGGGATGAGAGTCTCCATTGGGTGGAAGGAGATTTGGGAATTAAAAGACTTGTTTGAGATTTAATAACTATATTTTTAAAGTTGAGAAAATTTTATTCTCTGATGAAGTCACACAGGGAATTGAGCCTATTGTTTATGAAATGAATACCATTTTGGGTTGGTGATATTCAAAATTTTGAAGTATATGATGATTTAAAAAGTATGCACCCAACTAAAGCCCTAGGGGTGGACAATTTTTGTGTAATATTTTTAAAAAAGTATTGGTATATTATGGGTCCAAATGTTATCCCCATAACAAATAGATTATATAATGGTTCTAAATTTATTTCACCATATAACGAGACATTAATTACTATGATCCCTAAAGTGGGAAAGCCAATACTATAAAAAAATCAATGCTTTATGATAGTTTTAATAATTTCTGCTAAATAAATCATATAAAAAAATTATAATATAAGGATAATTTTGTTAAACCACCACTATATTTTTTTATTTTAAAAATTACCAATGGTTTCAATTAAGACACTTCTAAATATTAAAAAAAACCTTAAATTTTCCCCCTCCATCATTCACACTGTTCCCCTTTACAACCCCAACCCTAACACCCCCTCCTCTGACCTCCCTCTCCCCTCCTTGGTAGTGACCCCGACCCCCCACCTAAGTGGAGACCCCTGACCCCCCACCTTCTAACTCCCTCTCCCCTCCTTAGTGATGACTCCTAACACCCTCCGACTTCCCTCTCCTTCTCCCCTCATTGATGGAGACCCCTAACCCCCTCTGACCTCCCTCTACCTCTCCCCTCATCAATGATGACCCCTGACCCCCCATACCACTCTCCCATCGAGACGATCCCCCCACTTTGTGCTCCCCTAGGTGGTGACCCTCCACTTCCTACTCCCCCATTACCCAACCCCCACCTCACTCTATCCTCAGTGGAGACCTTCGACTCCCACCCCCACCTCCCTCTCCCCTCGATGACTGTCATGACCTCGACCCCCTGCTGGTGACTGCCGTAACCTTTAACCCATGTTGGAAACTGACATCACTTGAAACCCCTTACAACTACTACCATGACTTTAACCCCCCTTTTCGGTGATCATCGTGACCCCGAACCCCCCTTTTGGCAATTACTGTGACCTCTAACCTCCCTATCGTCTACTACCATGACCCTAACCCTGCTTTTAGAAACTGTTGTGACCTGACCCCCCTTTAAAATACTTTCATGATCTAGATACCCCCTTCTAGTGATTTCAATGACCCTAACCCCCCTACCAATGATCGTTGTGACCCATACTCCCCCCTGACCCCTGCTGATAATAGTTGATGGTGCGATTGATTGAAATTTTCTACGATTTTTAATTAAATTATAAATAGTTTTGTGTGAGTGAGTATTTTTTATGTTTTTAATGTTCAATTGAATAATTTTGATGTTGAATATGTGTTATGTCAAATTAAGACCCTACCCTAGTCAATGATAAAGTTGGGTGATGTTTAATTTTAAATAGAAACAAAGTATACGAGCATTTGATATTGAAACAGTTTCCTATTCATTATGTATGTTGGATTTGGCATGGTGAATAAAATGTTAAGGATAGTCAAAATAATGACAATACTGTCAATGAAACACAAAGTGACTCGAAAGAGGAAAATTCAGTTTGAAATTTTTTAAATTATGAAATTTTTTAGTATACAATGTACAATATTTTAGTAGATCAATGAAACATTCAATTGATACCAAGAAGGTTAATCTTGATCCAAAATTCAATGAACAAAAAATGTGTTTTATGAATTAGTTGAAGAAGGAAAATGATAAATACATTAAGGATGTTCCAAGTATTTGAATTTGTCTTTTATACTTAAGTTATATCATATCAAGTGTCCATGTGGAATTACTGAAAAAGAAATTTCCTTGATTTTAGAGATGCTTCATGATGAATTTAGTGAAGCTAAGATCCATGCATCATTCTATGAGATGAAGAAAGTCATCAATAAACTTGGACTTGATTATACAAAGATACATGCATGCCCTAATGATTTAATTTCTTACTGGGGTGAAGAGTCTAATAAAGAAGAATGCATAAGTTTTCATACAAGAAAATGAAATCCAATGGAAAATAATGAGAGTATAAATCAATGTAAACCCAATAAGAAACAAAAGAATAAAAATCCTGGAAAGGTATTGCGTTACTTTCCTCTAAAACCATGTTTGCAAAGATTATTTATGTTGTATAAGACTGTATACGACATGAATTGACATGTTCGGGATAGTAACGATGGCCTGATGAGACATCCAAAAGATTCAACATCATGGAAGATGTTTGATTCACTATATCCATATTTTTATTCGGATCATAGGAATGTATGTTTGAGATTGGATTGTGATGGTTTTAACCCTTTTGGTACTTTAAGTACAAATTATTTAATTTGGTTAGTTGTTTTTATCCTCTATAATATAACTCCATGGATATGTATGAAAAAGACATATTTCTTCATTTTGATGATTATTCCTAAAAAGAAAATTCCTAGAAATGACATTTATGTATACCTTTCACCTCTAATCAAAGAATTGTGAGAGTTATGGAATGATGGTGTGGAAACATATGATGGTCCAATGATACAACTATTAAAAATACATTATTATTTATTGTGGACAATTAGTTACCTTATTGGACTAGGAAATTTATTTGGTTGGAACACACATACTGGTTTGTCTTTTCCAGTTTGTAATTTGATTTTGAACCTCAAAGATTACCTCATAGATGAAAATGGTGTTTTACTCTTGATGCTTCTCATAAATCCATGTTTAAAAAGATATGATTCAATGGATATATTTAATTGAAAAAGTCACTAAAGGTGTTATCTAGTTCAGAAATATCGGGACAATTAATGAATACCACTAAAGAATTTGGAAAATGTCACCAGTTTAAAGAAGGGGGAAAGGGTACAAGGTACAATATCCAAAGTAACTATAAGACAACGATAGAAGAAAATGAGTATATTTTTAAAAATTTCTTATTGGGAGTTTAATTTGATATGTCATAATATTAAAGAAATGCATATTGAGACAAACGTCTATGAAAATGTAATTTTTACATTTCTTAATGATCAGGGTAAATCTAAGGATCACCATAATGATCATAAGTATTTGGATTCAAAGAATATAAATCATGGTTTGTGGGAAAATGAGAATGGAAAGTATCATTCGACTATTTTTATAATTACAATGAAAATAATGAGAAATATATATTCCTTCAAACATTAAATAATTTAAAAGCACTATATGGATATTCAAGTAACATATCAAGGTGTATTGAGTTAAAACATCTAAAGTTACATGGATTGAAAAGTCACGACTCACATATTCTGATGAAGAAGTTATTGGCGTTGTCATTATGTAATACATTGCCTATAAAAATAACTGTGGTTCTAGTTATTTTTTACCTTTTTTATAGATATTTGTAAAAAAATCTAAATCTAAATAATATTGATAAACTTTAAGAAATAATTGTTTTTACACTTTTTCATTTGGAGATGTTATTTCCCCCTTCATTATTTATATTCATGATTCATTTGAATGTTCATTTATTTGAAGGATCTAAACTTGGTGGACTTGTACACTATCGATGGATGTATCCAATTGAGAGGTATATTGATATTATTTTTATTTTCATTGGTGAATTCGATTTTATCAAATTATTGCATATTTTTTAAAAAAAATTGGTTCTTATTTTTTTCTTCCGGAACTTAGGTATTTTGAAATCATATGTGAGGAATAAATCTCAACCAAAATGCTCTATTATTGAAGGTTACATAACCAAAGAGTGCTTGAACTTTTTTTTAGGTATTTGGATGATATTGATAAAAGATTCAATCATGTTGGGTGTGCTGACGATATCTTGACTAATTCTCGTTCTAAAATCTAGTCATCGGTATTTCTATTTATTAGACTACTAATTAGAAAGGGGTCAAATTTTACATTGACTAAATTGGATTTTCTACAAGCACATATATATGTGATACTCAAAAGTGTTGTTGTAGATCCATTTATTGAATAATTGCAATTGCAAATAAAGAGGTGAATAAGGGGTCAAGATCAAAATGATCTAGAATTAAAAAAATATAACAATAAAGAGATCGTAGAATGGTTCATCCTTCATGTAAGTATATACTCATATTCATATTATTGATATGTAGTTATTTTATATATGTTAAAATTAGCACCTTATATTTTTTTCTAGATAATTAATATTAATAATGAATCTTAAATATCAAATTATTTGATGTTTTTTGGCTTAAGGTCCTCTAAGGATGGTTAAGATATTAAATGTCTACAATATTTATGGCTTCATTTTTCATACAATTTATCATGAAGAAGACTTGAAAAGTCAAAATAGTGGTGTATTTACACCTACAGAGGTGGGATAATATGGAAAACAGAGTGATATAATTGAATTAAAATATCATGGTCAGTTTTTACCTATCTTATTCATATGCTAGTGGGTTAATATTGATAGGGTCATAATGAAAGATTCATTACATTTTACTTACATAAACTTCTCTCTCTTTATACATACTAGTGAGCATACATAGCATGGTCTAATAATCTTGGATTCAAAAGAGAAGATGGTTTATTATATAGATGATGAAATACATGAAGGTTGGAGTGTTGTTTTACAATTAAAGAAGAGAGACTTATATGATATAAGTGATGAAAATCAATTGTTACTTTGTGATAGTGAACCTCAACAACCAATAAAAATTGAACAATTTTTTTCTAACAATATATAAATATAAGAACTTGCAAGAGAGGATGAAAGTGAAGGACTTGTTGCAATTGAGGTTGATAAAAATGAAGATAAAGATAATTGAATGTATAAATTTTTAATGAAAATATATTAAAATTTATCATTGATAAGTGTTTTGTACATATATACATTATTCTAGATTTTTTATTTTTTGTAAAAAAAATTATTTTTACATTTTCTATACATTTAATATACTAGAACTATTTGAATTGCAAGAAAGACAAGAACATAAAAATTTCAGGATCTTACCACAACTGTCAGCTTTTGTGGATTTGATTGATTATATTATACTCAAGACTACTAGTGATCTAGAAATTTCCCAAGATTTTGTTGGTAGACCAACAAACGATTCACCTCCAGTGATGAAGCAATTGGAAACCCTTCTATCTAAGGGATATTGGTGAGTTAACATTACTGGTATGTATGTAATGTTTCAAAAATACTACATATTTTATTAATTATTTAATGAATTTGTCAAACATATAAAGAAAAAAATAGAAAGGATATAAATATGAACATGAAAGATGTATGGTACTTGAAGAAATTAAAGATTATCATTCCATTTGATGAGTCTAGGGTTCCTACTAGTGATGCTTCTGAAATCTATGGGAAAATTCTTAGGTAGCTTTCTTGTGTGACAGTGAGTTCTATAATTAATTATAAATATTAGAGACATATTCCTTCAACTTATAAAAATGAGGTCTTTTATACTCAAGTAAATGTAATATTAATTTAATATTCCTTGATAGATAATTTAAAATACATGAGTAAAATTTTGTAATACGCTTATATTGTGTTATATATTTTATTTCAAGATGTTTATTTTTCATTTTGATGTCCTTGACTCTATTTCATTCCCATGGACTTTGAAAAAATTAAGAAAGAAATAGAGATATTTTAAATGGATATTATGAAATGAGTTTAATAACACATATCTAAGCTCATGATAGATGTATGAGAAAGTACCTAAATGAATTTATCATGATCAATGGAAGCTCTTTGTCGATATTAATAGAGATGTATCTCATAATTTAATTTTATATTTTATAGTATCTTAATAACAAAAACACAATAAAATAATAATTTTTATTAATGTTTATATTTTTTAAGAATTATCTAAAAAAATAATTTGAATCATGAGAAGCAAGTCATTCCTCACATCGCTGGGTCTCAGTGTTTAAAAAAAGAGAACAATTTTGGTTTATATTTTACTCATTATTATTTATATCATTTTATTATAAGTTAAATTTTTTTTCTTACTTGTTTTTATTTTTTATAAAGGCAAATGAATTAGGTCACTTTGTTGGCTGAATATATATGCAGTTTAAATTGCATAGGAAATCCAATGACAGTTTTGTAAATGACCCTACCAAATATGTTGGAGCAAGTAATTTTCATTACCATTTCATGTTATTTAATTACTATAAAAACATAATAATGAAAAATATATTATAAAAACTAAAAGACTTAAACCCAGTTAAATAGGGATAGCTACATGGATTAAAAAATGCCAATTTGGTGTCGTTTGACACATCTAGTTGGCCCCAATTAAATGGGTTTAAGGACTATTTGTTGTTATAATATATTTTTCGTTATAATGTTTTTATAGTAATGAAATAAAAATAAATAGTAAATAAAAATCTATTAATTAGATGATATTATGAAGTTTATATATTTTAAAAAATCAATGTTAATATTTATGAATTAATAGTATAACAACACATACATTACATACATAGATGTTACTTCAAAATTGAAGAATATTCTTTAAAAAATATAACAAAGCCATGAAAAACTATACAAGTATAATGTCTTTATAAAATGGGAAACATAAACAACTGGTTGATAATAAATATTCATTGTCTCCCACTTATTTCATCATAACTAAGCCCCCTTTTGACATATCTTACTTAATAACCTTCTTCATGACCTGGGGAAACGAAACATCACTAGTACAAAAAGTATTTATCACATCGAAATTTATTACGTCGGTTATAAATAACTGATGTGTAAATCCAGAAAAATTGATTTATCACATCGGTTATACTATAAACAAAGTAAAAAATGATTTTTATTGATTTATCATGTCAGTTATTTTATAACCAATGTGATAAATGTAAAAAAAACTCTTTATAATGTCAGTTATTATATAACCGATGTGATAAATCTTTTAAAATTTTTATGAAGTCTTGTTTTGTGTTTTTCTGTTGTTTTTATTTCAGGCGACAAAAACTCGATCTATCTCATGAGAAAACCCTATATTCGAATCTTCGATCCCATAGCCACTAAAATAATTTTAAAAGATTCATTCATTTTTTTTCCAGAACACCTCTATCTGTTCGACTTGCAACTCTCAAGTGGATTCTTAAGGACAATCTCCCTTTTCTTATTTTTTATCATCTATAATCTTCCATACACCCATTAATTATTGGTATGTCTATCCCTATAATCCATAGTGGCTATGTAGATGAGAATAGGGTTTAGGTATGGTTCTAATTTGGGGTTTTTTGGTGTTTTGGAATTATAGAGGGCACTTATTTGATTTATTGAGCTTCATCATTATAGGAGACTTTCTATATCTTTTTTTCTACTTGGTATAGGTAGGGTTTTTAGTATAATTACTTTAATATATATTTCATTTAATTATATATGTTTTATAATTACATTTTTTTCAAATTAAATCTATACGTGATAGTCCAAATGCATTTCATCATATTTTTACTGTTTTTATCACTTGGTAAAATAAAATTTTAATGATTTTATAGTTTTTAAAGAGATGTTTCAAATGATAAGTGTTTGTAAAAATGTTTAAAATGTTTTTTCTAAATGATATTTATGTTTTTAATAGTTTAAACTCATTTTGTTCATTGGAATAGAAAATGTACTGTTTTCATGATTTTTTTGAAAAGAATAAAATAGATGGATTTTAAAAATGATTTAAAATTAATATGGTTTACACTTTAAATGGTTTCATATGTGGTTTAACATGGCTTCATTTTAGTGGAAAATTTAAAATTGGGATCTTAAATGGTGGGAATGAATTGAAATTTTGAGTTTATTTTGGAAAATGATCATTTCAAACTTTACAAGAGAGTTTTCATATTGAAGATAAGACCCTTTTCCATCCCTCTTAATTTTTTTTATACTTGATATGAATTGTGGTCTCCAAGGGGGATTTAGTTTATTAGAAATTGTGACGTGGTTGATTTGAAAAGGGGTTATCAAGGGAATTAGTGATGATATAATAATTATGTATATGAATTTTTTTAGTTGATATGATAATATAATGATTCATTATTTACACATATCCACTTTTTTTACATTCATTGGAACCTTAGGAACTAAGATAGAGGTCTGGATTTATTCCATATTAGTTCAATGTATAAAAGTTCTAGTTCCCCTAGTTATGTGATACCAGGGCAGGGGGGCCCGATTATGCTATTGTGCACTAGATGGATAGTTTGTGTTTCGGTTTGGGCACAAAATAGCCAACAGTTCGTCTATTGTATTTTTACTTTATAGGGAAATCACACCTTAGGTGCTATTTAGTTTCCTCTAATAATTAGTGATGGTTGATGAAATTATAGGGGATTACCATCATTCATTTTATCAAATTCCCTAGTTTGATTAACTTGTTTGGATCCATGGTATGTTGTTTCTTTCCTTTATTACATTGATTCTATGGTGCCTTGTTGTGTTTCATTTTTATTCCCAAGACAGTCTAAGTTCCTTTCAAGGCATATACACAAGAACTTTTTCCACAATAATATTATCTGTAAGACCTTTTCCCATAAGAAAATTTTCCACAATACTTTTTTCCACAATACTATTTTCCATAACAAACTCAATAAGAAAGTTAAAACCCATAAAAATGACCATCAAAATTACATGAAATAAAGAAAATATTTCAGTTCAATACAGTCTTAAAACCTGTTAGGTTAATATTTTAGATAATCAGGATAAAAAATTAAGTAAAAAAACTCATGATGTGATGGTTTAATAATATACCACAGTAGTAAATGGTGTTTTTTTTAATTTAGTGGTTTTCTATCTTATTTCTCAAAAATGATATCATTATAATTTTCAAATAATCATATATCTGTTTCATATTTCAAAATTGTGTTACTTTCAAATTATGGAATATTTTGTATAAATATAAAATATAACTATATTTTCTTTCTAAAATTATTTTCATGCATATCTTTTTATGATTTATCATTTATATTTAAACTTATCTTCCATTGTTGTGTAGAATTTGTAATTATATTTTTCAAATACATGTATATTTGTTTTATATTTCAAAATTGCATTAATTTCAAATTATGACATATTTTGTATAAATATAAAATTGGATTATCTTAACAAGATGTATAATTTTGATATTTTTTATAGGTAATAATGAGTCGAAGTTGGATTACGGAACATCAAATGAGTGATGAATATGAGGAAGGTGTTGATGATTTTTTGGAATTTTCTAAATGAAATATTCTAAACAATGACGCGTTTTTCTATCCATGCCTAAAATGTTTAAATACGAAGATGTTTAAAAGTAGAGAGATCAAAAATCATTTAATTTTTCATGGTTTTAATCCAAGTTAAAACCCTTGGATTTGGAATGGTGAAACTGGGGAGAATTTCATATATACTGATGATGATGCTTTGCAATATAGTGACTTTGATTAAATTAAAGAAATGATTCGTGATATTTAAGCAGAAAAAATTGAGAAAGAAAAAAAATTGAGCATCTATATGGTGATGCTGAAAAACCATTGTATCTTGGTTGTATAGATTTTATAGTTTTATCATCAGTGTTAAGATTGATTAATCTAAAGGAGAATCACAGATGGAGTGGCAAAAGTTTTACAAAGCTACTAAAATTGTTGAAAGTCATTATTCCTGAAGACAACGATCTTGGAGATTCACATTATAAGGATAAGAAAATATTATGCCTGATGGGTTTGGGATATAATAAAATACATTTCTATATGAATGATTGTGTGATATTTATAAAAGAATATGGATTTCTATCAAAGTTTTCTAAATGTGGGACATCATGATATAAGTTGAAAGAAAAATTATTGGCTGATATAGAGATTACAGAGATCCCTGCTAAGGTATTTTGTTATCTTCTTATAATTCCTTGATTGAAATGTTTATTTTCTAATTCACATGATGAAAAAAGGAAAATATGGCATGATGATGAGCAGATATGTAATGAAAAAATACGTCATCTAGAAGATTGTACACAGTGGAAGAAAATTGATGATAAGTATCCTATATTTGGAAATGAAGTTAGAAATCTCATACTTAGATTGTGCACAGATGGAATGAATCCATATTGAAGCCTCAGTAACACACGTAGTTCATGACCTATTTTATTGGTAATTTATAACCTATGTTCTGAATTTTTTATGAAGCCTAAATACGTCATGTTGAGTTTAATTATATATGGACCAAAGAAACCTGAAAAATGATATTGATGTTTTATTGTCACTATTAATTGATGATTTGAAACTCTTATAGGAAGATGGTATTAGGGTGTATGATTCTTATAAAATGGAATATTTTCAACTGCATGCAGTGATTGTGTTCACTATAAATAAATTCCCAGCGTATGGAAATTTGTCTAGATACAGTGTTAAGGGGCATAAAGTTTGTCCAATTTGTGAACAAAAGAATTCATATTTTCAATTGCATCATGGGAGAAAAATAGTATACATGGGTTTTTTCCTATGGATCACTGTTATAGAATATTAAAAAAGGAATTCAATGGATCACAAGAATTTTATATTTCTCCAAAACCTTTATCCATTGATGAGTATTTTTATAGGGTTTAAAATCTTGATGTGAAATTGGTAAAAGAAAATAAATCTGGCAATGATAGAAATATTTTGAAGAAAAAATCAATATTTTTTAAGCTACCATATTGGAGATATCATGAAGTGAAACATAACATTGATATCATGCACATATAGAAGAATACCTGTGACAGTTTGATTAGAACATTGTTAGATATTAAAGAAAATACTAAATATGGGTTGAATGCATGATTAGACTTACTATCAATGGGAATACGTTTAGAGTTAGCTCCCACACCTGATGGAAGACAAACATTTCTTCCCCCAACTTTTCATACATGATCCAAGAGAGAGAAAATTATCTTTTGTTAGTGTATTCATGATATCAAAGTACTGCAGGGTTATTCTTCAAATGTAATTTTTTTGTCTCTTTGGAGGATTTGAATTTTATAAGAAATCTCATGATTGTCACGTCATGATGCAAAAAATTATACCAATTTCATTGTGTGGAATATTACCCATCAGTGTCATAAATACCATCATGAAGGTGTGTTATTTTTTTAATTCAATTTTTTATAAGGTGATTGATCTTGATGCTTTGAACATTTTGTAAAAAGAAGAAATTTTTATACTTTTTCAATTGGAAATGTATTTTCCTCCATCTTTTCTTGATATAATGGTGCATTTAATGGTTCATATGGTTCAAGAAATAAATCTTTGTGGACCTATATATCTACGTTGGATGTATCCTTTTAAAAGGTATATGAATATATTGAAGGGGTATGTTAAGAATCCATATCAACCTAAAGCCTCCATTGTTGAAAAGTATATTTCTAAGGAGGTTGCAGAGTTTTGTATGTGATACTTGTTTGTGGTTAAGCACATTGGTTTGCTTCCATCTCACCATGAATGAGTTAATAATGAGGGAAAGGGGATTCGTGGCTTGAAAGTCAAATCGTTGTCGGGTGAACAGATGTAGAAGGTACATTTATACATCTTGAATAACATGGATGATGCTCAAACATATATAAAATTGAATATTAATGATTTGAAACAATGTCATCCAAAGAAGAAATAAATGTGGATTTTGAATGAGCATAACAAAACTTTTTTGCCATGGTTTAAAAATACCATGATTGGTAGATCAGATGCATCAGATACATTAAGATGGTTAGTGGGTGGTCCAATTTTAAATGTGATAACATAGTCTGAGTATGGAATTAATGGCTATACATTTTATATGAAACCTCAGGACAATAGAAGTTCATTTCAAAATAGTGGTGTATTGGTGTTCACAGAAGGAATGCATTTTTTGAGTTCTAAAGACAAAAACCCAATTTCTGCATCAAGTGCATATTATAGAGTCATTGAAGAAATATGAGAGGTTGATTACATTAAAATTAATGTTCCCGTGTTTAACTACAAATGGTTTATCAGTAACAACAGTGTCAGACATGATGAATTTGGAATGACACTTGTTAATATGAATATATTGGAAGACATAGCTGATTATTTTATAATGGAAACACATGGAATTTTTTATTTGTTCCCGATTAATATGATATGCAGTGGTCTATTTTTTTACAAGAAAAAAACAACATGTTGGTGATGATAAACTTAATGATGATTTTGATTTATGTGAGATCCCTACTTCCATGGAAATATTAACAAATAATAGTGACGATCATGTTGTAGACATGGTTTATTCCATAAGGAATGATCATGATGAAGAAATTTGAGAAAACAATCCATTAGTACATTTATAATATTACAGGTAACATATGTTTATTTCTCGTTTAATTTTATTAATTTCATAAAATGTTATATTGTATTTTTTTCTTTATTAAAACACATATTAAAATTAATTAGTAAAAATGTTTGTTTAATTTATTTTAGTTTTTTTATTTTACCATGTTTACCATTTCACAACTTATATATTTATTGATTTTGTTGAATGACAATTATTTTAAATCTATATGTTAAAAAATACTATTTTTTTCTGTAAAAAATTGATTTATTAGGTTGGACCATTTTTAATATTCCTATACCAATTTTGGATTCATTTTCATCCATTTACATGAAATTTCATATATCATTAATATTGTTAGAATTTTAGTTAGCTATAAAAAATATGAATAATAATGTGTTAAGTTTTAGTTTACTTTTGTGTTTCATAATTTTTCTTTTTTTTTACATTAGTATTATAATATGTGAATTTGTATATTTTTTTACTAAATGTTTATTTCTTTGATTTGAAGGATAATGACAGATCAATCAGATAATCAACCATAAACTTCTGGAGATGAGAATCTTGATCATACCTCTAGGGGGGGGGCATCCACATGCTTCTCTTAATGTTCCTCAATCTTCTTTATGTGCTCCCACAACGACAAAGAAGAGTTCGAGGGTTGGTAAATGTGGCAGCACACATTTACCAAAATTATCAATTGCTCATAGTCAGGACCAGAGGATATTTATAGAATTTGATGAGAATGATGTTCCAAGAGGTCCTAATGCAAAACAGTTCAAGAGTTTTGTATCAAATCAGGGTAAAAGAAAATTAAAAATTTTGTTTAATAATTGGAGAAGTGTTGACAAAACAACACTAGCTCAGTTGTGGGAGACTATTTTGGTAAGCTCTTTTTCTATTGTTTGACTAATCTTGAAATGTTTATCATATAATATGTTTTCTATATTATTTATTAGATGAAATTTGATATAGGATATGGAGGAAATTTTTATCAATGAATTCTAGGAGATGGAGGGATTTCAAATCAACCCTCACATCTGATTTCATTTTTGGGGATATGCAACATGATAGTCCATGTCATATATATCCATTTACAGATAAAGACACATGGAAACAATTTGTCGAAAGTAGAAGACAAGAAGTAGTTTTATTATATTAATGATATTATTAATGAATTCTTAATGAATTCTTATTCTTAATTTATAGGAATCAAGGAGATCTCATTAGAAGATCCAATCTAGAAATGTATACCCTTATAGTTTATCTCGGAGAGGGTATACTTTATTAGAAGAAAAAATGGTAGTGGAAAATTTATAAAAAGTTAGAGTTTATTCTTCCAGATATAGAGAGGTTTCACCTCCATCCCCTCTATCTAGACATGAAAAATAGAAGAGGGATTGGATGAGAAAAAAGGGAAATATCTTACAGAAGAATCGAGGGTTGTAGTCGAGAGGATTATAAGTTAATTATTTTATTTATTTAAGTAAATTCAATTATTTATATACTTTAAATCATTAAATAAATTTTCAAATAATTCATACAAGATTCTATTAAGGAGTAGAGAACACAAGGGGTATTTAAAGCTGATGGGAGACATGATATTTTATCTGCTGCATTGGGAAAGCCCAAACACCAGGGCCGTGTACGAGGATACCCAGTGGGTGTATTGGTAAGAAAAATATTACCACGTTCTTCAGCTTCTTCCAAGGAGGGTATATATAAAAAATAGAATATTTGGAGGATGAAGTTCACAATATTAATGTAATGATGGAGGAAAATATCAGATCGTCAGTATTTTCTATGTTTTTAGACATGCAACGACAATTTTAGACTACAGCTCCCACTCCACCTCCGCCAACAACTCCTACTCCCCCACCTCCACCTACAGAACCTATCATTTATCCTCCACCTCTACCTACATAACCCATTATTTATCCTCCAACTCCACCTAAATACCCCATTATTTATCCTACTCTCACACCCCTCCTCCACAGCTTCCTAGTTATTGTGAGTTGTTTATTGATGATCCTCATTGTCATATAATTGCATATGGGATGATATATTATATAAGAGATAAAATTTATCATCAACAGTTAGATGTAGAGTAACACAGGGTCACTGTATAGGATATTATAGATATATTAGCTAGAGTACCATTACCTATAGATGAGGTGATGATAGTTGGAAAAAGTATCAACCACTTCTTAGTTTGGTCATCTATACTTCTACGACCCATTACCACAGAGGTATGTGTATGTTATATCTTTTATTTTATTTTTCTATTAAATTTGTTTTAACATTTTAAAGTTAATATATTTTTCTATTTATTTACAGGAATAATTTAAAGGTAAAGAAATATTATATATCTAACAATAAAGAAAAATGGATATGACATCAAATTCATATTCTAGTAGTCTCGATAGATTGCCAAGATATTTAAATTTGTTGGCGGGTCATTATATGTTTACAATGGAAGCTCATGTTTGTGGATGTGAAAAAGATGTGGGGATTATAAAAAATGATATCATGGAGCTTATTAATAGAGATAAGTTGGGAATCAATGTGGTGAAAGTTTTTTCCATGTACGTCTTAACACAAATCTTTCCCTGTGTTAAATTTATTTAAAATTTATACTTATATGTCTTGTATTAGGTATTTTTATAAAATGTGTGAGATGAATGGATAGAAATATGTATATGGGTTGATGGACCCATATTTTATTTCAGTTGAAGGGAATTAATTGGACAAGGAACAAAAAGAAGTTTATATTGCAGAAATATTTCAACAGAATATAATTACAAAGTTTTGGATGTTTCCTTTTGTTGATAGGTATGAAACATATGTCTCACAAATTTTCATTTATCTTTTAACATAATTACCACTAAAATTAAATTTTATTTTATATTAGTGACCATTGAATGTTATGTGTTTTTTTGTCTAAGGGATAAACCACTTTATTGGATATGTTCTGTCCATGGTGATGCGTGAGGAAATTTTAAGAACATGTTGGAAAAGTATGTTTTAATTTCTTAATAGCGGTTTATATTATAATGAATTGTAAATTTATTTCATTCATTTTATTTTCTAATAGGGAATGTGATTTATTTTAAAGATTCAAAAAGAAAAATAGTGCTAAGATAAAATATATAAAAGTAAATGTGAATATACATTTATAATTAGTACATTTTGGATTACATAAAGATGATATTTTTAATTGAAAAATCATTTAATTTTTTTTTTCATAAACAACAAGGCATCATCCAATGTGGATATTATATGTTAAGATTTATGTATGAAATAATTACAACTACAATAGTTATGAAGTTTGACCAAGTTAGATTTCCTTATAAATTATTCATTAATATTTCATTTTTTGTATTCATTAAACACGTTAACTACTTTCTTTTTAATTTGTAGCTCTTTGATGACCCTCAACCTTATAGTGCAAAAAAAGAGGCTAAACACTTACAAGTGAAATGGTAAAATTATTTTACAGGTTTGATTGGATTTTATTATGTTTTTATTGAATATTGTAATTTTGAATTCTATAATTATAAAGGTTTATTTGGTAGTTTTTTTGTTGGATTTAGGTTTTTTTAGTTAATATTATAATTTTTGAAGGCTATAAATGTAAATGTGTAATTTTGATTCTAGTTTTTCTTATTTTTGGTCTGTTTGTGCTTGTTTTTGGTCTAGTTTTGGTTGTTTCAGGTTTGGTTCTATAGTGAAGAGGAAGGGTTTTATAAATTATTTAAAAAAAAGTTTTTACGTCAGTTATTTATTAACCAACGTTAAAAAGTAAAAAAACCCGATTTTCCACGTTGGTTTTTTATAAACGATGTGGTATATAGTTTTTTACACCTATTATTAAATAACCGACAAGGAAAACATATTTTTAATGTCAGTTATTTATTAACTGTCATGAAAAACTAGTTGGGATCAGGTTTTTCCACATCAGTTTTTATATAACTGACGTGGTAGGAAGTTTTTTTACATCTTTTATTTATGTAACCTATGTGAAAAACCTTTACTGAAGAATCTTTCACATCGGTTATTAAATAACCAACATGAAAACCATCTAAAATAATATTTTTTAACATCGATTAATATAACTGACATAAAAAATAGGATTTTTACGTCACCCACAACAACATCGCCATAAAAACGACGTGAAAAACCTAAAAAAATTGATGTAAAAAACATTTTTTGAGAAAGGGTGAGATCAAATGCTCAGTAAGGGTAAAAAAGAGAGTTATCAATCATATCATAATCATAATATATAATAACAAAACATTTGAAAATATTATCCTGTATATGAAAGATCATGATATCATGCCATGAGATAAATCATAAAAATTCATAAGAATCAATGAACATAATCCCAAAAGTCATAAAATAAGACATTAAATTTTGTGGCATAAAAATAAGAATAAAAAATCATTTCATATTAGTCAAGGATCATTTTTAAGACCATCATAGCAGACAAAGTTGTAACGACCCAAAATTTTGAATAAATTTTGTTTCCTGATTTTGTGTGTTATTTAATTTTATACTGAAAAAAACTATTTCATTTAATAACACGAGTATAATTAAAATGAGACTGTTGGGTTTTGACTATTATATGATCGTTGGTCAGTATGACTGTTGGAAACTAAATGTTGCGATTATTGTTTCTAAATACAAGTGATCTTGGTTAATTAATATAGAAAGAAGATTCTGTGGCCTCATCCAGTAGTCTCGGGGCAATCGAAGCCCATCTAATGGAACTTGGGAAGGAGATAGCCCCACTGGGTTTTGCTCTAGACCAAACCCAAGCTGAACTTCATCGTGTGAAGCTAGAACAGAATCGCCTTCGCAAGAAGTTCAAGCTGATAGAAATCACCACTCGGGCAATGTTGGCCGAGCCACCCTCGTATTCTCTCACCTTAGCACACCTTACACTCAGGTCCTATACTGGTGTGATAAGGGTATATCTAATGAGACCGTAGGTACTTTGTGTAATCCTTTGTTATAAATAAAATTTTGTTTTCTTCTTATGGTGAAGTTTCTGAGTTTTCAAATGGTTGAATGAATATAGGATGTATTTTATTGATGAATTTTGGAAAAAAGGATATTTTAAAATATTTATGTAAACCTTAAATAATTAATGATGTGTAATGATTTTCAAAAAATGGTCTTCTGCAAATGTGTTCAGTAAGAAATTTAGAGTCTAATAAGATCAACTTAATTTTTGATGAATAGTAAATTATGAATAGTGATTTTATGCTTTGGATTAGTAATGTGACCAAATGGATTAGTAATCTCACTTAAAGAAAGTATTAATATATTGTAGGCACCTTGATTAAGTAGTGTAATTCAATAAAATAGGTAAATAACTATTTCAGAAATTATTAGCCAAGTATTAGTTTTTTTAGGTGAATAGTGTTTTTTAATTAAAAATTTAATTAAAAATATTTAGAAAATTATTTTTATAAAATGGAGTTCATTTTTGAATTCAGAGCATTGATATTAGGTTATGGTGATTTTTGGGGTATTTTCTGAAAAAAATGAATTTTCGGTGAATAGTGTTTTTATTAAAAAAAAATTGATTTTTTTTATAAAATGGAGTTCATTTTTGAATTCAGAGCATCGATATTATGTTAAGGTCAATTTTTGGGATTTTTCTAAAATAGTTGAATTTTCAGTGAATAGTAAAAATACAGTTTTAGGGTTTCGGTATGTTTAATGACATCATGACTGCATCATGATGATGTCATGAGATATTTTAAGGGATGGTCGACTAAAGAGGATGAATTATTGTATGAGGGGTCCCATCTAGCCAAAACCATGGGCAAGCCCATGGTTCTTCCAAAACCACTTGTGAGGTGTCCCTTGAAATTATTAAAGTTTCACCTCCCTTTATCTATACATACCCACCCTTTCCTCATTTATTTTTCACTCCCAACTCTCCCCCAACGAATATATAGTCCCATTACCTCCCAAGGAGTCCTCCAAAGGTGCCCCCAAGCCCTCAAGGTCCCGACCTTTGAGTTTTAAGAGTTACGTTTTAAGGTAAGTGATCCTACCTCTCTCTTTCTTTTCAAGTACTCTCGTTTATGTCATTTCTTTTAAGCCACATGTTATTATGTTGGGGGTGTTCTTTTATATTAATATTACTTTCATTTTAATGTTCATATGATGAGAGACCCCTTCTTTCTCTCATCATTTCATTTTATGAATGTTTATGTGGCGCCGTTAGGCTGCCGAATTTTTGCAACAGATTCTTTCACCCTTCTCATTTTAAAGTTCTATTTTTCATGTCAAGTCTTTCAAGATCCCTTTTCTTATGTTGGGATATGATATCTATATCCATATTACTTCCATATTACGTTTATATTATGAGATACCCTATTTGATCCCATCATTTCATTTTTTGAAGTTTTAAGTGACGTCGTTAGGCTGCCGAATTTTCATAAGAGAAATCTTATTTTCGTCTTCCTTTCAAGATTTTCATTTCATATGGTATGTATTTAAAATTTCATTACCATGTTCTTATATCCATTATATTCTGTCCCTATACTGTTTTATGGATCATTTATGAGTGGGTGACCCATGTCCCCTCTCTTTTCAATGTTTTCTAAAACCCTGTAACATAGCAGTTATGCTGCAGAATTTTCATCTCAAAATGTCTCTCTCTCTTTTTCAAATTATTTTATTTTATTAAGAGAATACTCAAAGATCTTTCTTCTAAATGGGTATTCACACACACATAAAAATATATATAAATGTTCTATTTTAATTTTGTGACTTACATACATGAAACCTGCTTTCCTTTTTCGTGGGTTTAAAGTCACATAAAGATCATGTCTTAAAAGTAGTTTTTAAAACATTATGATTATGAAATGAAACCCATTTATTTTATGCTATATGGGTTATTTATGAAATGTTTGATGATGATATATGTGGATCAAATGATAATAAAGACAAATTTAAGGGTGCACCCTGATAGTGCTCCAATGCATTGGGTAATGATGTAATCTCTAGGGATTATAATTTTAACGATACCTTGGTGGATAACCTTGGTAAATTTTTTTAAATGACACCTTGGGGATGGACCTTGGTGATATGTTCATGATTGTCTAAGTTAAATGTTTTAGCCACATCTTCAAGTTATGAATCATGTTCTTTTCATTATGATATGCCTCATAATCTCTTTCTCAATCCTTAAAGTTATTTATCATGAATTTATTGATGTATCTCAAGTTCACATGTAAAATGTTTCCCTTGTTTCCCTTACTGGGTCTTCTGCTCACCCTTTCCTTTGATGTATGTTCCCAGGTTATGAGATGTAGTAATGAACTTATGATGAACAAATTAAGAATCATTTCAAGAATTTAAGAAGAATTTCTTTTTTTATGTTGTCATGTATTAAGTGCCTGGTTTTCAAGACACTAAACCTGAAAGATCCTCGGTTTTGTATAATGTAATGACAGTTTATGTGATAAAAAGGCGGGATTTCATAGTTGGTATCAAAGGATGGTTTAGTTATTTGTGGAAATTAGGATTTGAAAACTTTACAAGGTTTCTTAATGAAAATATTAAATATAGGAAAACATCCTGGTATTGTGGTGAAGTATTAAGTAAGTGGTTTCCAAAAAAATAAATCCCGTCTGGATACAAACAAGTAGAAGTGTCTCTAGCACAGATGTACCTAAGAGTGAAAACTATAACAATGTGTTTCGGGCTTGACCCGGGGTAACTTGGTGCATGACAACGGGCCTTGCTACACTCTTGGTTTGACACTCCCGGGGTATATGCTTTGGTAAATTCATAAGCTTAGTATGAACCATTATTAAAGGAATATAGATAAAATAAAATAAATAATTACATAAGAATTTATGATCATGGATAATCTAGATTAGAACCTAGGGAATAAAAAGTTAGGATATACTTTTCTTTTACAAGTTTATCCTTCTACGCTTAAAGTTTCTTTTTCATGATTTTTGGATAAGTATTTAAGCCCCCCTAATTGTACATTCTTTTTCTTAGTTAATGGAGGGAGATAGAAGAACATGTCTCGACCTTCAATGTGATAGGAAATGTGATGATTACCATATTAATACGACAGATATGATGAGAGATCAAGTTGAACATATTGTGATTATGCCAAACCAGCTATCAAAAATCACAATTAACAATTGGTACCTAGTTGAATGCCCAAATTCATCAAGGAAGAGGAAGACGAAGTCTCAAGGATGTTCATCTGATAAAGGTGATAAGGGAAAGAAGACCCATTTTTCTTTGTGCAAAAAGTGTGGAAAGAGGAACCAAGGAAAATGTCACAAAGTAACCGGGAGATGTTTTATGTGTGGGATGATAGGGCATAAAGTAGCCAATTGCTTTAAAAAATGGATAATGTGATGAATAGAGATAAGGTTCAATCTAATGTTCCTTATACTATTCAATGTCAAAAATATGGAGAAGTTGGACATTATCCAAGGCAATGCTCTCTTGGAAGGGATGAGAATCATGATGAACATCAACAATCTTCAAGGATAAGGGAATAATGCAAGTCCTATGCTAAGATGGATCATGATGACTGAAGTACATGTAACTTCTTCGCAATAATTGTCCATGTCATGTTGTATTTTAGTTCATTCTCTATGAGCATATCTTTAATGTTTTATAAGAACATCGAGTCACTACCTAAGATGGTTTTATATCATTAGGGAAAACATCTATTGTTATGTATCACATGTTGATGTTGTGAAGCTATTCTTCTTGAAAAAAAATGATTAGGGGATTAAAAGATGAATATTATTTTGGAAGACATTCACTAATTTGGGGAACCCTATATGATCAAGGTAAATAGACTACTATGGTATTTTATTTGAGAAGTAAAGGTTGGCTTATATTTTTAAGAATCGATTAATTTAAGGTGAACTTATGGTAATTTAGGTTACTTATGGAAATGATTAACCTATCTTGGGGAAAATGTGATTAGGTTAGTTACTTTTGTTATAAGATGATAAGAGTGGTTGATGTTGTTTGGAGATGAACAATAAAGTTTATCTTGGAAGACTATGTTATCAAATTCTTATTATATTTGGGTTTCAATCTTAGTTTGGTTTATTTTGAGTAATTTTAAGGATAGTTATTTATGGAATGGTCTATGATGAACTTTGGGTAGTACCATGGAATTTTGAAGATTAAAATTAGTTTCCCTTCCTATGGGGTTCTTTATTTTTGAAGAGTTGTTTTATCTTACCCTTTTTATTTTTGGGATAATGTTTAAAGATAGAAGAAATATATAGTTAATCTTTTGTGGATTATGTGATTCTCTAGAAGATGATTCATTTTCTTTTGATGAGACCAAGTGTTTTTGAATGCCCATCGTTTGGAGAAAATATTAGTTTTGGTAGAAACATATTAAAGGATGAAACTCTAATTGAAGGTAAGTATATTTCCTTATGTTCTTATTCTATGTAGAAAATGAATTCCTCAAAATTATGAAAAGGAACATAAAACAAAAAAAATGTTGTTGGTTTACATTTCCTACTGGGTGATCAAAGACCGTTTACACACATCATAAGTTTGTGATTTTTTTGTGGTTAACTTTCTCCTAATCATGTTTCTATAACTCTCCATTAGAACTTGACCATTTATTTTCTCTTCTATATCCATGTTTTTCTACATGGAATCCTAGTATGGGTTAAATCGGGTGACCTTTGTATTTCTCTTTCTTTCTTTTAAAGTGATAGTTTTACTGACTCTTTTTCCGATGTGGGACTTTCAATGAAATTTCCAAGCCCAATTTTAAAAAAATTGTGAGGACGCAATTTCTTAAGGGGGGAAGAATGTAACAAACCAAAATTTTGAATAAATTTTGTTTCCTGATTTTGTGTGTTATTTAATTTTATACTCAACAAAACTATTTCATTTAATAACATGAGTATAATTAAAATGAGACCATTGGGTTTTGACTATTATATGACCGTTGGTCAGTATGACCATTGGAAACTAAATGTTGCAATTATAGTCTCTAAATACAAGTGATCTTGGTTAATTAATATAGAAAGAAGATTCGATGGCCTCATCCAGTAGTCTCGGGCCGATCGAAGCCCATCTAACAGAACTTGGGAAGGAGGTAGCCCCACTGGGTTTTGCTCTGGACCAAACCCAATCCGAATTTCATCATGTGAAGCTAGAACAGAATCACCTTCGCGAGAAGTTCAAGCTGATAGAAATCACCACTCAGGCAATGTTGGCCGAGACACCCTCAGATTCTCTCACCTTAGCACACCTTACACTTAGGTCCTATGCTGGTGTGATAAGGGGATATGTAATGAGACCGTAGCTACTTTGTGTAATCATTTGTTATAAATAAAATTGTATTTTCTTCTTATGGTGAAGTTTTTGAGTTTTCAAATGTTCGAATGAATATAGGATTTATTTTATTGATGAATTTTGAAAAAAATGATATTTTAAAATATTTATGTAAACCTTAAATAATTAATGATGTGTAATGATTTTCAAAAAATGGTCTTCTACAAATGTGTGCAGTAAGAAATTTAGAGTCTAATAAGATCAACTTAATTTTTGATTAATAGTAAATTATGAATAGTGATTTTATGCTTAGGATTAGTAATGTGACCAAATGGATTAGTAATCTCACTTAAAGAAAGTATTAATATAATTTAGGTACCTTGATTAAGTAGCGTGTTCAATAAAATAGGTAAATAACTGTTTCAGAAATTATTAGTCAAGTATTAGTTTTTTTGAGTGAATAGTGTTTTTAATTAAAAATTTAATTAAAAATATATAGAAAATTATTTTTATAAAATGGAGTTCATTTTTGAATTTAGAGCATCGATATTAGGTTATGGTGATTTTTGGGGTTTTTCTGAAGAAATGAATTTTCGGTGAATAGTGTTTTTATTTAGAAATTAAATTAAAAATATTTATAAATTATTTTTATAAAATGGAGATAATTTTTGAATTTAGAGCATCAATATTATGTTAAGGTGATTTTTTGGATTTTTCTGAAATAGTTGAATTTTCAGTGAATAGTAAAAATACAGTTTTAGGGTTTCTGTATGTTTAATGACATCATGACTGCATCATGATGATGTCATGAGATATTTTAAGGGATGGTAGACTAAAGGGGATGAATTATTTTATGAGGGATTCCATGTGGCCAAAACCATGGGCAAATACCATGGGCAAGCCCATGGTTTTTCCAAAACCACTAGTGAGGTGTCCCTTGAAATTATTAATGTATCACCTCCATTTCCCTATAAATACCCACCCTTTACTCCTTTATTTTCACTCCCAAATCTCCCCCAATGAAGCTCTAGTCCCATTACCTCCCAAGGAGTCCTCCCAAGGTGCCCCCAAGCCCTCAAGGTCCCGACCTTTGAGTTTTAAGAGTTACGTTTTAAGGTAAGGGATCCTACCTCTCTATTTCTTTTCAAGTACTCTCGCTTATGTCATTTATTTTAAGCCCCATGTTCTTATGTTGGGGGTGTTATTTTATATTAATATTACTGTACTTTTAATTTTCATATGATGAGATACTCCTTCTTTCTCTCATCATTTCATTTTATGAATGTTTAAGTGGCACTATTTGGCTGCCAAATTTTTGCAACAGATTCTTTCACCCTTCTCATTTTCAAGTTCTATTTTTCATGTCAAGTCTTTCAAGTTAAATTTTCTTATGTTTTGGTATGATATATATATCCATCATACTGCCCTATTATGTTCATACTATGAGAGACCCTATTTGATATCATCATTTCATTTTTTTGAAGTTTTAAGTGACGCCGTTAGGCTGCCGAATTTTCATAAGAGAAATCTTATTTTTGTCTTCCTTTCAAGATTTTCGTTTCATATGGTATGTCTTTAAAATTTAATTAAAATGTTCTTATATCCATTATATTCTGTCCCTATACTATTTTATGGATCATTTATGAGTGGGTGACCCATGTCCCCTCTCTTTTCAATGTTTTCTAAAACCCTATAACATAGCCGTTATGCTGCAGAATTTTCATCTCAAAATGTCTCTCTATTTTTTTCAAATTATTTTATTTTATTAAGTGAATACTCAAATATATTTCTTCTAAAGGGGTATTCATATATATATATATATATATATCAAAATTTTCTATTTTAATTATGGGACTTACATACATGAAACCCGCTTTCCTTTTTCGTGGGTTTAAAGTGACATAAAGATCATGTCTTAAAAGCAGTTTTTAAAACGTTATGATTATGAAATGAAACCCATTTATTTTATGCTATATGGGTTATTTATGAAATGTTTTATGATGATATATGTGGCTCACATGATAATAAAGACAAATTTAAGGGTGTTCCCTGATAGGGCTCGAATGCATTGGGTAATTATGTAATCTATAGGGATTATAATTTTAACGATACCTTGGTGAATAACCTTGGTAATTTTTTTTAAATGACACCTTGGGGATGGACCTTGGTGATATGTTCATGATTGTCTAAGTTAAAGTTTGTAGCCACATCTTCAAGTTATGAATCATTTTATTTTCATTATGATATTCCTCATAATCTCTTTCTCAAGCTTTAAAGTTATTTATCCCGACTTTATTGATGTATCTCAAGTTCACATGTAAAATGTTTCCCTTGTTTCCCTTACTGGGCCTTCTGCTCACCCTTTCCTTTGATATATGTTCCCAGGTTATGAGATGCCGTAATGAAATTAGGATGAACAAATGAAGAATACTTTTGAGTATTTAAGAAGAATTTCTTTTTTTTTATGTTTTCATGTATTAAGTGCCTTCTTTCCAAGACACTAAACCTGAAAGATCCTTGGTTTTGTATAATGTAATGAAAGTTTATGTGATAAAAGGCAGGATGTTATAAAATTCCACTACTGAACTAAGTTCACTCCTTATTCCAACCCTGTACTACTGAAATAAGATCATTTCTCATTCAAGCCATGTCTATCTCATGAGATATAAATATTTACCCAATGCATTAGAGGGAGATATAGGTCCCACCCATCTCATAATTAAATCATTCTTACATGTTCCAAAATAACATAAATCAATCTCCATAACCTAGGTAATAAAATGGATTTCTTTAAAAATCATTCCACCATAACATAATCTATGTAAAACAAATAGATATATTTCCATCATAAACACAATAAAACCATAGGAACAATAACGATTTTATACTTGAAAGATAACTCTATTAAATAATTCAATCTTAGATGGAAAATAATTTTGATATAACACTTGAAATTAATTCTTGAAGAAAATATCCTTTAATCTTCAAAGGCATTTTTTTCTCAAAATGTCACACAATTTTAAAAGAAAAGAATTTATTTGAAAATAAACTTGAAATAGTGTAAAGTAATCTTCATGTAAATAAGGAATTATTAAAATGTAAAAATATTTTCATTCCATATAAGTTGAAAAACATTCTCCTTGCACTTTTTCCAGAAAAGTCGTACCTCATATCAAAAACGAAAAAAGATTCCTTTCATACCATTTAATAAAAATTCATCAACGAGTAAAATTGACTCTAAAAAATTGTATAATAATAGAAATAATATTTTGTAATATATAATTAGGAAACATGGAAATAGATGATAAATATACCCTAATAAATACTTATGTATAAACAATCTTGAATAATAATAAGATTGTAAAATTATCCCTTAACTTAGGTATGATTTCCTTTGTATATATCCAAAGTTCCTATATAATGATTTAAATAATATCATTGAATTATTTCAGAATCATAGTCATTTTTATGATTTAATATATGATCATATTATCATCTGTTTTTTAGTAACATTATTACCCATCCATCGGGTGTTAACTTCTTTATTTTATTACACATGTTTTGTCAGATAAGTTCATGTTCCTATTCTTAGGTTATAGTTATATCACTTAAAGAATGATATTAGTATAATATATATTATATTTATTCATTACATTCTTTATATAATTATTCTTTAATGAATACCATATTGAATGAATCACATCGCATCATGGAGACGATATTCCATATGTATGCATGAGCGACGATATCATTCCCATAATTGTTGAATGGTTTTGAAGTAGATGATGTATAATATTTCAGAATAAATATCATGTTATAATAATCATATATATTTATTATTTATATCATTATACTAATCCAAGTAAGGTGGCGGTGAAAAAAAATTACACCATGACATGGAGATGGTAAGCCGTACGTACACATGCGTGGTGATTTTGTTTTTCATAGGATGGATAGGTGATGGAATATGGTTGTTTCATAATAATAATAAAATCACATTATATAATTGATACTGAAGTTATTACTTTATAATTAAACAATTCATTAAGAGTAAGTAGAAGACAAAATAAGTTTGAAATAATAGGTAGAGAAGATTACCTCTTCTTCGACGTGCTCTTTCTAAATATCACCTTAAAGAACTAGAGTTGGCCTTCAAAGAAGACCAGAACCTCTAGAACGTGACTATAAAATTTTATAAGGTAAATGGGTAGGGGATGTCCTAGCTTGAAGGCTCAAAGAAAAGTGAAGAGGTCAGGGAGGAGGCGCCCTTTTATAATTGAGGTGAGGGGCACTTCAAGGATCTCCAAAAATATTAATTTATAATAAAAATCAAACCCCATCCAAAAACATAAAAAATGTCAAAATTTAAAATATTATATGATATAGGGTTATTATATCATCAACCAAAATATTTTAGAATAGTTTTTATGCCAATTTAAACCTTATCATTTAAATTAACACTTAGTTAATCTATTTAGTTTTTAATTAGGGTAACAAATATTTCAATATTAAAAGGGTTCAATATTTACTTATTTGATGTAAATTAGACCATAAATAAATAATTTATAACATTTTATACCATATCATAATTATTATATATTTTTAAAAAATGTTTTATGATTTTAAATAATTTAAATAAAACATTATTTTTATAAACAATAAATAGTGTCAATTTTGACACTATTAAATTCATTGATTTTTAAAAATATTAATATAACAAGTTAAATCCAAAACAACTATTTTATTATATTCTTAATAGGTCAAGGTCATCTATAAAATTCATTGGACATATTAATTATCCAAAATTATGTTTATTTTAATATTTTTAATAAAATTTATTTAATATTTCTCTTAATAAAATGACTAATACAAAATTTTTGTGTAATTATTTAATATGATTATTTTTTGAATAAAAATTAAAAATAAAATACTATGAAAAAGATAAATCTTATTAATTTCATAATAATACTTGTAATCGAATATATCTTATGTAAAATCCTACATTAAAAATGTTATATTAATTAAAATATGAATGAGACAACTTTAACATCACTTTAAATAAAATATTATAAGTGTCATAATCTCTTCTGTTGAGTCTGTGATTTGGTGGTGATTTTCTGGTTCTTCGTTGCGGTCCTTCCTTTTGCAGACACAACCATGAATTTTATGCTGAATTCTACATTTGTGTTTGCTTGTGGTCAGATTTCTGTTTGATCTTGCATTGTGCTCTTGTCTGATTTTGGATGGATGGAGGTAAGTGATCTGTTAGGATTGAGGATGTTTGATGGTGGGAGTTGAATTTGTGTGCAAGTCGATTGTTTTGTTTATGGTGGCCTTTTTTTGGATTTGTGGTACTGCTTTAATGGTTCGGATTTTGGTATTTGGATGGTTCTTTTCAGAATTTCTACATGGATTTTCTCCAGAAGGGGATTTGAGCAGGAGACTTCGACCCAGTGTGTTCCCTCCGGTTATTGTTGCAGTGTTAAATTAGAGGCAGATCGCGACTCGAGATCTGAAATGCTAGTGCATAATGTTGGCTTGCGATTTGTGATGATAGCGTTGAAAAATAGTTAGTGAAAGAGGCGGTCGTGATGCTGGTTTTTGGGTTTTTGAATTTTGAATTTTGAATTTCGAATCAGTTATCTCATGTATGGTTTGATATGGGTTACCGCTCACCCTTAAAGTGGATTTCAAAAATCAAATAAAAAGATAATTTTCAGTCACAAACACCTTATTTCATGGCAAAACTCATTTTACCCCTTGTTTTACTTCTACAAGGAAAATTTCCTTCCCCAAGGAAATTTACCCCTACCTTGTTTTCATTATTCAATCAAATTTTTTTAAGTGTAAAATCCGGATTGTAACAAAAAACCTCGGAATCTTATAATCATCCAGATATGAAGCATTCTATTTTAGAATCCGAATTCTCAGAATTCTGGTTACGAACTCCTATGAAGTTCTGACTTCGAATTCTAATTACAAATTCTAGATACGAACTCTTATGAAGTTCTGAATCTAAATTCTAATTACGAATTATGGATACAAACTCCTATGAAGTTCTGACTCCGAATTCTAATTACGAATTTTGGATATGAACTCTTATGAAGTTCTGACACCGAATTCTGACTCTGAATTCTGAATACGAATTCTGGATACAAACTTTTCTGAGTTCTGACTCTGATTTCTCTAAATTCAGACTCCGAACTCCTATGAGTTCTGACTCCGAATTCTCATGAACTCTGACTCTGAACTTTATAAGTTTAGGATCTGAATTCTTATGAAATCCAGATTCCGAATTTCTTTGAAATTTAGAATCCGGAATTCTATAGAATTTAGGTTCTGAATTCCTATAAAACAGAATATGAATATCCTTGTATTATAGACTCTGAATTCAATTTTTGATTAGACTCCTAACTTTAACTTTCTTCACTCAGAACTTTCATTTTCTTCATTCCAAATAACAGTTTTTAGTTATTCTTACACTTGTTCTATTATAAAACGATGTCCTACTTTCAGTTATCAACTAACCGTTGTTTGAGTGACACGTGTATAGGTCCCTCCGAAATTCGAGGAAGAATTCAACCATTGGAGGAGGGAGTCGACTGTTGGAGCTGTGCCTATAAATAGGAGCTCATTTGAACGTAATCGAGACTTTTGGAACTTTTGGAATTTTTGAAGCTCAAAACTTTCAGAAGTGATTTCTAGAGAGAGAGGCTCTTATAAACTCTCATGCTTAATGCGTACTGAACTCCTGGTTCAGATTTTCTTTGTGAGACTCCGATTGTTGCTGTGTACAATCGAGGGCTTCCGGGGATAAGAAGACAGAGGTACCGACTACCTTGAAGTTGAGGGCTTCCTTGCTGAGGAAGACAGAGGTTCCAACTACTTGATAGTTTAGGGCTTGCAGGGATAGCAAGATAGACTCTGATCTTTGTATCGAGGGATTACCCAGATGTGGGTAAGACAGACTTTCTTGAAAGTATAAATCAAGGGACCTTTATCCAAAGTTGTTGGATACCCTTCTCTTTGGGTTAAAAGATTTACTTGTTACTTGTTTTGTTACAATTTTCCACTGCATTTGTATTATTGAGGGAAGTATAACTATCTTATACTTCCTTACTCTTGTACTCTGATTTAGTTAGATTCTATACGCTTTAAGGTAAAATCTTCATCTTTGCAAACTTTTGTTAAGTTTCATTTCCAGAATCATTTTTCTGAAATCTAGCAAGTGATTAGAACTTATAGAGGTCTTGTGAACTATCTCGTTTAACCTTTTTAAACATAACCATCTTTAAAAGTTCCAAAGGAATTTTTAAAATCGTACAATTCACTCCCCCTCTTGTATTTGAGCATCTATATTCTCATTTCGATCCTATATTTGGTATTATAGAGTATATCACACTCACATACCATCTTAAAAATTGGTATCAGAGGTTAGAAACATCAAACCCTACACCAATTCAACAATTGGTATCAGAGCTTTTGGTACAATCTGAATTAATCTCACGATTATATTCAGAAGAGAATTTTTCGGAATTGAATTTTCCGGATTCACTTTTTTTTCCAGAATCATATTTTTCGGACTCATAAAGTTCAGATTAGTTTTTTCTTAGAGATACTATTGTTCTATATTTTTTCTTTCTTAGTATTATTTTCCTCATTATTCTTACTGGTGGATACAATATCCCTAATAAATAAGTTATTACCTTTACCAATCTGGAAAAGCATGGATATCAACTGAATTATAAGGTACAAAATACTTTTCTTTGCTCAATGACTAGAAATATATATAGAAAAATTTCATCTTATAAAGAAGAAAATTCTATATGGAAGAAACTTGAAGTTACTCACTTTGGAACTTCCAAAGTAATTGAAATAAGAAGAGCCATGCTTAGAGATGAATATCATGGTTTCTGATTTCCTTATGGAGAACCCATATGTAAGGTGCAACAAAGGTTCATGACCATTGTGAATAGTTTACAATCCATGGGTGAAAAAGGATTAGATGATGAAGCTCTTGTTGATAAGATCATAAAAATCATGTTGAATGAATGGGAATCCAAGAGAACAACTATTGATGATAATAGAAAGGTTACTCATATTACCTTAGATGAGTTGTTTGTAACTCTTCTTCAGCATGAGACTAGAATAAAGAGAGATGCTGATAATGTAAAGAAGAAGAATGGAAATGGCAGTGTTTCTTTTACTACAAATTCCAATCATATGAAAGCCAAGACTCCAGAGAGAGTTACTAGATCCAAATCTAATAAAGTTGTTATCCATTACGAATCTAGTGGAAGTGAATTCTCAGAAAATGAATTAGAAAATCTTGCTCGAAGGATGAACAAGATAGCTGGACAGAGGAACTTTCAATCCAGATATAAGAAAAATGAATGGAAAGATAAGAAAGATTCTGAAGTCACATGTTATGAATGCAAGAGAGCTAGACACATAAGACCTTATTGCCCTATGCTCAAGAGAAAATAAAGAAAATAAAGGCATTATGAGAAAAACAGAAAGAAGTATTACAAGGCTAAAGCTAATAAAGTCTTGAAAGCTAATAACACCTAGAGTGCCAGTGGTGGAGACTCTTCAGATGAATCTTCAGATTATGAATCTTCTAGATAGAATAATCTTGGTCTAATATCCAGGCTACCTATTGATAATAATTGCTTAATGGCTAAGGTACACAATGTTGAATCAATGACCAATGTTTCTTTGAATGTTAATGATAGTAAATATTATAACTCTTCGGATGAAGAATATTCTTCTGATGAAGATAATACTTTACCTTCCTATGAAGAAGTTTCTAGGTTTTCCAAACTTCTTGAGATTGAGAATTCAAAACTCATTAAAAAACTTGATAAGGCAAATTCTAGGAATACTATTCTTACTAAGGAAATATCAGATCTTTCTAGAGATCTTGATAAGAAAAATGATGATTTTGAAAGTATTTCAAAAAATATTGAGGAAGTAAATTCTTATAAGAATAACCTTTATAAAGATCTAAAAAATGTAATTTCTAAGAAAAATGTTAATGAGCCTAGCTCTAGATAAAAAAAAATGTTTTTGAAGACAAGAACTTGGTTATCAAACTCAAATAAAAAATATTTTCCTTGAGGAAGTGTTTGTCAAACTTTACCCTAGGTAAATAAAATTTTGATAAAATGTATTCACAAATATGACCTCTAAGGAATAGTTCTGGTTTTGGTTATACTGGTTCTAAACCAATTTTTAGTACCAATTACTTGGTTCCTCAAAGTGCTCCATTCTGTACTAAATGTTAGTGTGGTGGACATTGGGTAAGGAATTGTTCTCTAAACAAAACCCAGTCTATAGGATTTCACAAATCCCATTTTTCTAAGATAATGTGGGTACCCAAAATTTTGGTTTCTGAAATTTATGGATCCAAGAAAGTCTGTATTCTGAAAACCTAATTTATTTTCTTATTCTTAGGAAAATAGGGAAAGTAACAACAACAATACTTGGTACATGGATAGTGGATGTTCCTGGCATATTACTGGTAACAAAAACTATTTCGAAAAGATTATCAAGATGAAAGGAGGAAAAGTAACTTTTGGAGATAATGCTCAGAGAGAAATTATTGGTATAGGTAACATCGTTCTTCTTGGAAAAACTTTGATTTCAAATGTTTTATTTGTTAAGGGTCTTAAGCACAACCTCATCAGCATAATCCAATTATGTGATGAAGGCTACCTTGTGAATTTTAGGAATGATAAGTTCTTAGTACACAATTCCAAGGAAGAGTTTATTATTTCTACCCATAAGTAAGAGAAAGTTTACACACTAAACTTAGAAGACCTTAGGAGCCAAGACTTACCTTGCCTTAGTGCAATGGAAGATCATTCTTGGTTATGGCATAGAAGGTTAGGACAATGTAACCTTAGGAACTTATGTAAAATTTCTAAGAAAATACTAGTTAAGGATCTACCGGAGCTTAAATTTGATTCTTCAAAAGTCTTTGATCCTTGTCAATATGGAAAGAAACATAAATCAAGTTTTAAATCAGTCGGTGAAGTCTTAACTACTGATGAATTATAGCTAGTGCATATGGATCTTTTTGGTCCTACACAAACTGGAAGCATTGGAGGCAAATATTATGTATTTGTTCTAGTTCATGACTACACTAGATTTACGTGGGTCTATTATCTAGCATAGAAGTCTGAAGATTTCTCTTATTTCAAAAGTTTTAGATCCCAAGTTAAAAATGAGAAAAACCTTCCTTTGATAACTATTCATAGTGATCATGGTGGAGAATTTAAAAATTATAATTTTGAAACCTTTTATAGTAGAAAAGGTATTACTCACAACTTCTCAGCACCCAGAACACCTCAACAAAATGGTGTTGGTGAAAGAAGAAATAGAAATCTTCAAGAGATAACTAGAACCATGTTGAGTGAGTATTCTGTTGCGAAATTTTTTTGGACTGAAGTTGTAATTACTGCTTGTTACACTATAAATCGTGTTTTGATTAGACATTTTCTTAATAAAACTCTTTATGAGTTATGGAATGGTATAAAACCTAGACTTTCCTACTTTAAGGTTTTTGGTTATAAGGTATTCATTCTGAATACTAAAGATAATATACATAAATTCTCACTAAAATCTGATGAATGAATTTTCTTAGGCTACTCCACAACTTCTAAGGCATATAGAGCTTTCAATAAAAACACTTGTACTGTTGAATAGACAATACATGTCAAATTTGATGAAACTGATCCATTTATTTTTAAACAACCCCAACCTACATCTTCGAATGTGTTTTCTAAAACTGACTATCAACCTTTGATAGAAAATCATTCTGATAAGGAAAATTTCCAAGAAGATACTTCTGAAACGTTTACCCCAGAATATTTCCTACCCTATGTTGATGAACAAATTTTACAAAACCCAAATCAAACGTTTCTTAAGAATCATACTAGTGATAGTATCATTGGTGATGTAAATCAACCAGTAAGGACTATAAGTTCCTTAAGAAATGAAGTATAACATCGAGTATTCCTTTCCCAATTGGAACCCAAAAGCACTGATGAAGCTTTAGGTGATGATGATTGGATTAAATCTATGCAAGATGAACTAAATTAATTCGAAAGGAATAAAGTCTAGACCTTGGTTGAAAGACCAAAGGAAACTTCTATTATTGGAGTAAAATGGGTCTTCAGAAATAAATGTGATGAAAATGGTATCATTATTAGAAATAAAGCTAGATTGGTTGCTAAAGACTATAATCAACAAGAAGGAATAGACTATGAAGAAACCTATGCTCTAGTATCTTGACTTTAATCTATTCAGATCTTACTTTCCTTTGCAGCATTATTAAATTTCAAAAAATTTCAAATGGATGTGAAATGTGATTTCATTAATGGTTATGTTTAAGAGGAAGTTTTTGTTGAACAACCTCCTGGATTTGAAGATACAAAACATCCTGATCATTTTTTAGACTTACCAAAGCTTTGTATGAACTTAAACAAGCACCTAGAGCTTGGTATGATAGACTTACAAGATTTTTGCTTCAAAATAACTATGTTAAAGGAATTGCAGATCCAACCCTTTTTATAAAGAAAGATAAAAAATGTTTTGATTGTTCAAATTTATGTTGATGAAATTATATTTGGTTCAACTTAGCAATCCATAACTGAATCCTTTGAGGATATAATGAAATATGAATTTGAAATGAGTATGATGGGTGAGTAAACATTTTTCCTTGGTTTTCAAATTTCTCAAAATTCAGAAGGAATCTACATATCCCAATATAGGTATATTAAATATCTTCTTTAAAAGTATGGATATAACAACACTAAGAGTATAAGTACTCCCATTGGTACCTCAAACACACTTGATCTTGATGAAGCTGAGAAACCAGTAGATCAAACATATTTTAGAGGTATGATAGGAAGTCAACTATACTTGATAGCTAGTCTTCCAGACTTAATGTTTTCAGTATGATTATGTGCAAGATATCAATCCAATCCTAAGGAATCTCATTTAAAGGCAGTGAAGAGAATTTTTCACTACTTAAAGGGAACCATGGATTTAGGACTCTTTTACACTTCTGTAAATGATTTTGTTTTAAAGAGTTTTTCAGATGCTGACTTTGGTGGATGTAGAATGGATAGAAAGATTACATCTGGAACTTGTCATTTCTTAGGAGATTCATTATTTTCTTGGTCTTGCAAGAAGGAACACTCAGTAGCGCTCTCCACTGCTGAAGCTGAATATGTAGCAGCTGGAAGTTGCTGTGCTCAAGTGTTGTGGATGAAACACACACTCACTGACTATGGCTTGAGTTTTACTAAGACTCAAATTTTGTGTGATAACACAAGTGCCATTTCCCTTAGTAAAAACTCTGCACATCACTCTCGTGCAAAACACATAGATATTAGGAATCACTTTCTTAGGGATCACAAAAAAAAAGATATCTTTCTTCAATTTATCGGAACGCAAGATCAACTTGCTAATATTTTCAAAAAATCTTTACCCTTCGATAGATTTTAATACATCAAACAGAAGTTAGGAATGATAAACGTAAGGTAATAATCCTAAATAACTTTTTGTTGAACCAATCTCTTTATAGTAATAAACTCCTTTTCATAGGGGGAGTACATCTATTATTAAAGTTTTTCATATTTTTCATAATGATGTTTTTCATATTTTTCATAATGATGTTTTTCATATTTTTCATAATGATGTTTTTTATATTTTTCATAATGAAGTTTTTCAAAATTTTCGTAGTTGGTTTCTCAAATTTTCGTAATGGAAATTTTCAGAACTGAAATATTTGTAATAGAAATTTTTTTGTAATAAAAATTTTCGGAACTGAAATTTTTTTAAAGGAAATTTTTGGACCTGAAATTTTCATAATGAAAATTTTCAGACCTAAAATTTTTGTAATGAGAATTTTTCGTAATCAAAATTTTCATAATGAAAATTTTCGTACTCAATATTTTTTGTAATAAATTTTTTCATAATAATTTTTTTGTAGTCAAATTTGGTTATTCAAGAAGAATATCACCTATTACGAATAATCTTCCTAAAAATCCTAAATGTATGATTTCCTTATTAAACTTTTCGTAGTCATTATTTCACTGCTGGTATTTTCTTTTGTATTTTAAATTTCCTCGGATTCTAGTTTTCTCAAATCCGATTTTTTTTACTAAAAACCTCAAAAGATCCGATTCACTCAATTTTTTCATTGTAGCTATCATATCAACCGTTAGATAAAATCAGAAGGCTTTGCAACCATTAGATTGGATTTGGAAGATGAAAGGTCACTTACATCGCCTATGTAAAAAAGACCCCCGATGGTTGTCCCACATCGGTTATCAAGCTTGTGCGTGTTGAAGTTCTTCCTCTCTACAAAATCCCATTCCGAATTCTTCAGAAGTGCTCCTGTCTGAATGTCTACAGAAGTACCTTCTAAAGATATGTCTACAGTTAATCCGATCTCGGAATGGAAAATATACAGGGAGAGGTTGGTTCTTCTGAAATTATTCAATAATTATGACTCGATTATATCCAAGAATATCAAACTTAATGTATGGGAAAGTGTAGCAATATCAAAGACTCAAGATCAGGATGTGGTGTATCCGGATCTTCTTATAGAGTTTTATGAATCGGTTTGTTTCTTCAAGGAAGATGGTAGGGAAAATTTCTCCTTCAAAAGTTATGGAAAGACATATGCACTATCTTACACCGAGGCGGCTAGCTTGGTAGGGATACCTTATGAAGGAGAAGCTGGATTTTTCTCTCACAAGTTGCCAGAGGTTCAGAGAAGTTTTGTTAAGGCAAAGGCTATGGAGTGTCTAGGTCTTTCTTATGTCAAGACTACAAAAAATATCTCCCATCTAACTACCAACAATCAGATCCTACAACATTGGGTTCAAGGCTTCATCATATCGAGAAAGGGTGATAAGGATACCCTTAAGAAAAGTGACATTTATATCTTAGACTTCTTGGTAAATATAAGGAAAGTGAATCTCATGAAGCACATCCTCATCACTATTGAGAACATCAAGAATGGGAATTTAAGAGATCAGATCATCATGTATCCTGCCTTGCTTTCTAAGTTGATAGTTCGGTGTCTCGAATCCTTCAAGATCCCATGCAGTTCCAAGCCAAGGAATTTTAAAATAATGCTGATCAGTGATGATACCCTCAAGAGAATGAAGGTTTCTCTCTCCAAGGAGTTAGGAGAATTTATGATCTTCTAGAGGATGAGGTAGAATCCATTCTGGAAAATGTGGAAAAAGATGAACTATCAAAGAAGGCTGGTAAGAAAAGGATGTTGAAAGAAGTGGAAGTTGAAGATAAAACCCCTAAGTCTAAGGAAGTCCAATCTGCACCTCCTAAACTGAAGAAGCAGAAAGCATATCCGGATGAAGTGGTTTCAAAATGGAGGGAGGATAAAAAGACTCAGAAGGAAGGGGAGCCACAGTTTGGCTTGGACCCTAAAGAGGAAAAGGACTTGAAAGAATCATCTACTGAAGAGCTTGAGAGGAAAGAAAAAGAGAAGAAGCTCAAGAAAAAGATGTCTGAGGCCGAGATTGTCCAATATCTTTTGAAGGCCATTGAGGTTGCATCTGAAAAAATCCATGTACCAAAATCTTTCCTTGTAGAACAATTGCCTAAGACTCCAGAAAAGAGGTTCATGTCTCCAGAAAAGCAACAAGAGATGATTGTGGAAGAGAAGAAAGCTGAAGAAGAAGTGCAACAAGCTGAGAGTAGTGGTGGCTCTGATGATGTGATCAAGAAAATTGAAGAATATCATGAAAAGGATAGTTCTTTCGACAAATTTTCACTCCGTACTTCTCAAGATGGATCTTCAAAACTTTCTACACCTGCAGATGATGAGAAGGGTGAAGAGGCAGTGAACAAAATATCTGAGGAAGAGATTCATAATCATGAATTTATACATCCTGAGGAGATTGAAGCTGGAGCTGAAAAAGAGAAAGTAGATGAAGATAAGATTGTACAACTATCTGGAAGTGAGCATGAATCTCCTGATGAAGAGGCTATTCCGAGAATGAGTAAGGGGAAAAAAGTGGTTGCTGATACCCCAACGAAAGAAATTTTGAGGAAGAAAGAATATGGAGGATCTTCTAAGAGGAATTTGGTAGAATTAGAGGAAGAACCATCTCCTAGTAAAATGTCTAATTTGGAGTCATCAGCCTTAGGGCACGATTTTGTTGTTCAGTCTCTAAAGAATCTTATAGATACCATTCCGACATTTCCCACAATTGATTCTAGATGCCAAATGCTACAGCACAGTATGAATTAGAAGTCAGACTCCATATCCATGGTTATAGATAGATGTGTGAAGATTGGGGTAGAACATAAGAATTTTTTTATCAATTATAAATCCCAGAGAAAATATTTCAAGAAAATTACAATTTGGTCAAAGAAAATCAATGAAGATTTGGGAGAGCTTGACCAGTTTTAAGAAGATTTCAAAGAAGCTTTTGATACCGAAGATGGAAAAATCAAGGATCTTACAAACATATTTTAGGAAAATATAAGTTTTGAACAAAATTCTCGGATCCAGGAAGTCAAAGATCTGAATGGGAAGCTGAGTTATATTGTTCAAAGTTTGAAAATGGAGGGGGATCTTCGGACTGAGATGGAAGAAAAACTTAGGAAGCAAGAGGACTTGCTGAAGGCTCAGGCAGAGACCCTGAAGGCTCAAGAAGATAGAATCATAGACTTAGAGATAAAAGTAGAGGAGGACCACAAAGAGCTGAAACATATGAATACAATCTTCAAGAAGATTATGCCCAAGGAAAAAGAAGAAAAATAGACAAATCCGATCTTTTGTTGTATTTGTTTTTCCTTGTACTAATTATTTCAATCGTAATGGAATTGTGGATTGTATATTTTTGTTTGTATGTCTGTACTAATATTTCAGGTAACATATTTTTTTACATTCCTTCAAAATCTTTTTGAAAATCACAAAGGGGGAGAAGGAAAAAGAATTCAAAAGGATAGATGAAAAAATATAAAGAAGAGAAGAAAAAAGATTTCTAAGTATAAGAAGATACATCCCTAAGTAAGGGGGAGTCTATCTAAGGGGGAGTTTCTAATTATGAAGATTTCCTTACCCAAGATAATGAAAATCCCATTCTGGAAATCTATAATACGATCCTTAGAGTTTCAAAGCCTAAGGGGGAGTTAGTCGTATTCATATTTGAAAATGTGAATAGGGAGATAAGTTTTATTTTTTAAGTCAAGAAAATTTTTGCTAAGTCCTTTTATTCTTTTTAGTAAGGATATTTGAGATTTTCCAAAAAGGGAGAGATTGTTGAGTCTATAAGGTTTTCCTTATGACTTTTCCATTCTTTCATGTAAAGGGGGAGATTGTTGAGTCATTAAGGTTTCCTTATGACTTTACTATTCCTCTTGTTTTGAAAATCACAAACACCTTATTTCAAGGAAAAACTCATTTTACCCCTAGTTTTACTTATATAAGGAAAATTTCTTTCCCCAAGGAAATTTAACCCTACCTTGTTTTAATTATTCAATCTGATTTTTTCTAAGTGTAAAATTCGAATTGTAACCAAAAACCTCAGAATCTTATAATCATCCAGATATGAAGCATTCTGTTTTAGAATCCGAATTCTCAGAATTCTGGTTACGAACTCCTATGAGGTTCTGACTCTGAATTATAATTACGAATTCTAGATACGAACTCTTATGAAGTTCTGAATCAGAATTATAATTATGAATTCTGGATACGAACTCCTATGAAGCTCTGACTCAGAATTCTAATTATGAATTCTGGATACGAACTCTTATGAAGTTATGACACCGAATTCTGACTCTGAATTCTGAATACGAATTTTGGATACAAACTTTTCTAAGTTCTAACTCTGAGTTCTCTAAATTCAGACTCTGAACTCCTATGAGTTCTTACTACGAATTCTCATGAACTCTGACTCTGAAATTTTTAAGTTTAGGATCCGAATTCCTGTGAAATACAGATTCTGAATTTCTTTGAAATTCAGACTTTGGAATTCTATAGAATTCAGGTTCTGAATTCCTACAAAACAGAATCAGAATATCCTTGTATTATAGAATCTGAATTCAATTTTTGATTAGACTCTGAACTTTAACTTTCTTTACTCCAAACATTCATTTTATTTATTCCGAATAACAGTTTTTAGTTATGCTTACACTTGTTCTATTATAAAATGATATCGTGCTTTTAGTTATCAACTAACCGTTGTTTGAGTGACACATGTATAGGTCCCTCTGAAATTCAAGGAAGAATTCGACCATTGGAGGAGGGAGCCAACTATTGGAGCTATGCCTATAAATAGGATATCATTTGAACATGCTCAAGAATTTGGGAACTTTTGGAATTTTTGAAGCTCAAAACTTTTAGAAGTGATTTCTAGAGAGAGAGGCTCTTATAAACTCTCATGCTTAGTGCGTATTGAACTCCTAGTTCAGGTTTGCTTTGTGTGACTCCGATTGTTGTTTTGTACAATCGAGGGATTCCGGGGTTAGGAAGATAGAGGTGCCGACTACCTTGAAGTTGAGGGCTTCCTTGTTGAGGAAGATAGATGTACCGACTAGCTGATAGTTGAGGGCTTGTGGGGATAGTAAGACAGACTCTGATATTTGTATCAAGGGCTTACCCTGGTGTGGGTAAGACAAACTTTCTTGAAAGTATAAATCAGGGGACCTTTATCCAAGGTTGTTGGATACCCTTCTCTTTGGGTTAAAAGATTTACTTGTTACTTGTTTTGTTATAAGTGTTCCGCTGCATTTGTATTGTTGAGGAAAGTATAATTATCTTATAATTACTTACTCTTGTACTCAGATTTAGTTAGATTATATATGCTTTAAGGTAGAATCTTCATCTTTGTAAACTTTTGTTAAGTTTCATTTCTAGAATCATTTTTCCGGAATCTATCAAGTGATTAGAACTTATAGAGGTCTTGTGAATTATCTTGTTTAACCTTGTTAAACATAACCATCTTTAAAAGTTCCAAAGCAATTTTTAAAAGTGTACAATCCACACCCCTCTTGTATTTGAGCATCTATATTCTCATTTCGATACTACATTTGGTATTATAGAGTATATTATACTCACATACCATCTCAACAATTGGTATCAGAGGTTGGAAACCTCAAAACTTGCACCAATTCAACATAAAGTATAAGTATTTAAGGAAATCATTTATTTCCTAAAAATTAAAAATAAATAATCATGATAAATAAAATATTTTACCTTTAGAATTTGTATTTATAATAGAATTTATCTTATGTATAACCTTATATTAAAAATGATATATTTATTAAAATTTGAGTTGGACATATTTAACTTTTCATTAAATAAAATAAATTAAGTGTCCTGATCTCATCCAAGTGGATTCAAAAGGATACTATTTAGACCCAATTATGATTTAGGTCTAAAAAAACTCATCCAATGATATTAGGACAAGTGTTAGGGTTATTTTATAATATTATTTTTACCCTTAATCACCCAATTTACTCTTTTATCATATTAATAAAAATTACTGCACTTACTATTCATAAAGCCCAAAAATAAAAGTAATATATTTATATAATTTTAACTTACTAATTCCAAATATGGAATCCATTTTTCAAAATTCAAATAATAGAAGTTGTAGTAATTAATTTAAAATTAATTTCATTGTTGGAAAGAGAGAATGAGTTTTAAATGTTACAAAAATGATCCGAGACATGAGCCAATCACCCAACCCATATCCCCAAAAATTTTATTAAAGAAAGAGGAATAACAGTGTACACATGAGGTGTAATGAGCTTACACCATCTAGAAATTAAAGGGAAAATAAAAAAATCTATCATACACACATTAGTGAAATTCCCCTAAATGAAGATTACCAATCAGTACCCGCTCCTGGTTCACCATTATAGCATCTAAAAGTAGTCTTTGATGATGTAACCCTTCCCTTGTGTGAATTGAGGCCGAAACCATCAGCCCCCATGCACCCTTGGAGCTCCTTGCGACCCGTATTATTACTCCTTTGAGGAAGGTCTGATCGCTAAACCCTCTTTTTAGCATTATACCTTCTCTTCAGAGAATCATAAAGGATGCTAACCCTCATCATCTTTGGAAATGTGATCATAGAGAAACTTGAATTCCAAGGTCTATCTCAAGAATGCATAAATTGTTGGAACCAACATAGCATCCCATATGAGAAACAATAGCTTCCCAAGAAAGCATAAAATCCAAATAACATCACTTTGATCTATGAGTCACATGAGAACATCCTTTAGCGAGATAAAATATGGTTGCACATCACACACTGCCACTATTGATTTTTATTGAAACATATTATCAAGTTTTAGTTGGAAACCTCATAAAAGATAGCATGACATGTTGAAAAAAACATTATAAAAAATATCCTATCAGTATCAACCCCCTCCTGAAATGGTGATCTAAAAAACACCATGAAACAACCAAATTACTCAACACCAGGATCAAAAACCTTTACAGAATTAGAAAAAAGGGATTTATCCAAGTGTGAACTTCAAAATAAACTCCATATGCGTGTCTCGCACTGCTGAACCATAATCTATTCCCAAGAAAGATGGAGGTAGTCAAAGTTAGGATCCCATTCAAATCCCAGTGCAATTTTACAAAGCATGCGCTCTCTAATTTTCAAATATTCATGAACAATTATCTCCCTTTTTAATGCCTTTGAAAGGTCAGAGTGTCATGCTCTTAGACCCAAGGATAAATCTATTCCTTATGGCCATACTTGACAATCATGTAATGATTTTTTAGCTTGGGAGTAAAATCCAGGTTTTCATCATCAAAGAGTGGAGGGGGCTCCTTGATAACATGAACCTATAGAGGAGGGTTCATTTTCTCAATGCATATTCCCATGTATCTAGTGACAATGGTTCGCTCTAATTTAGAATAATCCTTCCACTTCTTTGTCTTCTTACAACGAGGGGTTATGAAATGTTTTTACATCTAAATTCAATATAAAATTAATGATAATGACATACATTATATTAAATGATAAAAATATATTATATTTATACTTTTAAACCATTCAATATTATAATTTAACCATATAAATTATTTTGATGAAAAAAGATATTTTTAATTAAAATTTAGTGTATTTTTACGATTCATCAAAACTTGAAAGTTATCCAAAAAATATCAAAAATTAATCCAAATTAAATTTTTATATCCCAATTCCAAAAAAATGTTTATTTTTTCATATAAAAATTATTAATGAATAAAAATCTTAATTTAAAAGTGGTTCACCATTAAAAGGAGAAAAATTTCCATTTTGAAAAATATAGGTTTTATACATAAAATAAGATTTATTCAAACCTTATGACAAAAATATCCATTGTATTGATATAAAAAATATTTTATTGAGTATATAAATTATATATTTCATTAATTTCTATCACTAACAGTAATTCACTCAATTTATTAATACAAAAAATAAAAATATATAATTTATTTATATTTTTTCCATAAATAATTGGTAGCTAATGAATTCACCATAAATTTTCATAAGTTAGTTATATTTATTCCTAATAACCTAAAGACTTGGTTAAAAATGGTCATTTTATAATAAGGGTGTCTCATGATTTGTTTAAACTCACGATTTCATGTAATGAAATATATTGAAGAATAAAAATTATTTAAAGAAAATATTTTATAAAAACATCCGAGTGTTACATTCTACCCCCCTTAAACTTAATTTATCCCTTGAAATTCATCCCTTAGATACAAATAGATGAGGATATCTATGCCTAATCACATCCTCAAGTTCCCACATATCTTCCTCAAATTGGTGGTTCTACTATAAAACTTTAACCAAACAAGTGGTCTTATTTCATAGAACTTTTTTGCTATGATTCAGAATCTCTATTGGTTTTTCTTCATAAGAAAGATCTTGCTCCAGCAGTATGACTTATGAGTTTAGTACTTGTGAAGGATTCAAGTATGTACTTTATTAAGAGAGATACATGGAACACATCATGAACTTGAGAGAGATTATGTGAAAGTGAAAATCGGTAAGCTACATTCACAACATGATCCAACTTTTCAAAAGGACTAATATACCTAGGGATAAGGTTTCCCTTCTTTCCAAATTTCATTACTCTCTTCGAGGTATATTTTCATATAAACACCTTGTCACCCACTTCAAACTCTAGGTATTTTCTTTGGCTGTTATCATAACTTTTTTTCAAATTTGAGCTGCAATTATGCGTTGTTGAATAGATTTGACCTTTTCTTCCATTTAATCAACAAGACTAGGTACTAATAGATTCATTTCCCCAACTTCATCCCAGAAAGTTTGAGTTCTTCACTTCTTGCCATAGAGGGATTCATAAGGAGCCATCTGAATACTGGAGTGAAATCTATTTTTGTAAGAAAATTCCACCAAAGTTAGGTGTTGAACCTAAATGCCTTTAAAATCCATAGAGAAAGATCTCAACTTGTCTTTTAGAGTTTAAATTGTCCTCTCAGACTGACCATCTACATGAGGATGATAAGAAATACTGAAACATAACTCTATATCTAGATCCTACTGAATACTTATCTAGAACTTTGAGGTAATCCTCAGATCTTGATCAAATATAATGGAAATTGGTACTCCTTGAAATGTTACCACATCGTTTACATATATACTGGAAAGTTGATCAAGAGAGAAATTCTATAGAATAGCAATGAAGTGTGCCAAATTTGTAAGGTGATCTATTATAACCCATATAGAATTATGGCCTTTAGATATTTTGGGAAGTCTGATGACAAAGTCCATAGTGATATTTTCCCATTTCCATTCTAGTATGGGTAATGGTTGTAACATCCCCTTAGACTTCTGTCTCTCAACATTAACTTGCTGAGAAACCAAGAACCGACCGACATATTCAAAAACATATCTTTTCATTCCATCACACTCGAAATACCTTTTCAGATCCCTTTGCATATTTGTGCTTTTAGGATTAATAGAGAACGAATAACTATGAGCCTCATCCAATAGTTACTTTAATTATGGTATGGGAGGAATACAAACCCAGTTCCTAAACAGTATTATTCCATCATAATCAAGGTTTAATTTAGGAACATTTCTTACCTTCCTTTGTAGCTCTACATCTTTATTATATTCCACATTAATATTCAATTTTATAAATGGCTGAACATTCAATTGAGAAATAAAATATTTCTCCTATTCCATTAAAATTTCAAGATCCATCCTTCACAAATCCATAAATATTAGATCTTTTGTGATCCTTATCATGGATAGGATAGCATGTTTATTTCGACTCAAAGCATCTGCCACCTTGTTCGCTTTCACAATGTGGTAATGTATTGAGAAATCATAATATTTAATCAACTCCAACCATCTTATTTGGCGCATATTCAGATCCTTTTGTGTGAAAATATACATTAAACTTTTATGATTAGTATAAATATCACACCTTTCACCAAAAAGATAATTCCTCCATATCTTTAATTCAAATATTAACATAGATAACTCCAAATCATGAGTTGGGTAATTTTTCTCATGGATTTTCAATTGTCACGAGGCATAATCTATCACCATATCATTTTTCATGAGAAAACATACCAACCCCTTATTGAATGCATCATTATATATCACAAACCTTTCTACACTATAAGGTAGTGTGAGCCCAGGTGTACTGGATAACCTTATTTTTAGATCTTTGAAATTATCTTCGCATTCCTCTATCCACATGGACTTAAATATTTTCTGAGTCAACTTGGTGAGTATATTAGATAATTGTGAAAAATATTTCACAAAAAATCGATAATATCCAACCAAACTAAGAAAAATTTGGATATCAGTTACCGTTGTTGGTATCGAACAACTTTAAATAACTTCTATTTTTTTTAGATCCACAGATATCCCCTCTCATGAGATCATGTGACCCAAAAATGAAACTTTCTGAAGCCAAAATTCACACTTGGTAAATTTTTCATAAATATTATCATTTATTAGGGTCTTCATTACAATTCTCAAGTGATATTCATGTTATTACATTCTATTTGAATAGACAATAATATTGTCTATAAAGACAACCAAAACTTATCAAGATAGTATCTAAAGACTCTATTCATTAGATCCTTAAAGATTACATGGGCATTAGTAAGAACAAAAGTCATAACTATAAAATCATTGTGTCCATACCTTGTATGAAATTCAATATTTGGTATATCCTCCTTATTGACCCTTAATTGATGATATACAGAATAAAGATCAATATTGGAAAATTATTGAGCTCCCCGTAGTTGGTTGAATAATTCATCAATGCGGGGAAGATGATATTTTTTCTTAATAGTGATCTTGTTAAGTTCTCGATAATCAATTCAGAGTCTCATTGATCCATCGTTATTCTTCAAAAATAGAACATGTGAACCTGAAGGTGATGCACTGGGGTATATGAATCCCTTGTAAATATTCTATTAGTGTTACTTCTTCAATTCCTACAACTCAACTGGGGCCATTCTATAAGGTGTCTTTGAAATAGGCATAACACCCAATATGAGTTCTATTAAAAACTCAACATCAAATTTTGGTGGAAGACAAAGAAATTCTTCTGGAAATACGTCATCAAAATCCCATAAAATAGGTGTATTCTTAATGGTGAGTTTCTCCTAGACATTTGAGATAGAAAACATTTATTTATAGGAATCAAGACCCATAAGATGGAAGAAATTTCCACCGGAAGGTCATATTAATCCTTGCATTGATGGATGATCATAGATTGATCCAGAATATGAAATGTGACTTCAATTCCTTTTAAATTGATATGATCTCTATATAAAGAAATCCAATCCATGCCAAGAATCACATCAAATTCCATTATAGGAAGGATCATAAGATTTGTAGGAATCAATTTTCCAAAAACATCAACCAGAGAAGAATTATAAAATTTTGATGTAACTGTTGTTCCATTAAGAGTTGGAACAACTAACTCAACATATAATTATTGAGTTAATATGGAGATACCCTTATAAAATTATTCAAAAATAAAAGAGTGGGTGGATCTAGAATCAAATAAAAAAATTTCTACTTTAGAGTGGATGATAAGTGTACATTTCACCACTTCATTATTTTACTCCACATCAATGATAATTATTGCATGTGACTTGACTTATTATTTGGCCTTAAGAGTTTTTTGATGTCAATCATCATAAATAACCCTTGAGTTAGGGAATTGATTGGCACAATTCCTCATTTCCTTACACTTGTAACATTGAAGTGTAGGAGGTGCATTCTGTGTAGCCTTTTCTTTATTTGGATTATTAGAAATATTTTTCCCATAACTTCAGCATTAAACTACCCAATGACCTTCTTTTCCACACTTAAAACATTTTCTAGTCCCTTTAAGAAAATTTCCTCCATGTTTCTTTCCACACTTTTTGCATAATGAAAAAATCATTTTCTTTTCGGTGTGGTCTTCAGATTTTCCCTTGAATTCCATTTTTCTCTTCTTATTAAACCCATAAGATTGATGGGTTACTCCAATATCTATATTAAACTTGAGAGAATATCAAACAATTTCCTCATAACTATTAAAGTCACTTATGGATAATTCCCTTAAAATACTTGATTTTAATCCACTAAAGAATTGATCAATTTTAATCTCAGATTGGATAATAATTCCAGAATCATACCTTGAAAGTCTTGTAAAATTTTTTCGTAGGTACCAAAAAAATAATCATACTTTTGATTAAGCTCAAGGAAATCCTTATATATCTTTGTGAAAAGAATATGAGGAAAGTACTTATCAAAAAATGAGTTCTTTATCTCATCCCATTTCATGGATTCAATTTCATCTATTTGCCTTGTATTCTTGATAAGGTTCCACCATTGACCATCTTCACCTTCCAAATGACAGAATACTAAGATGAAATTATCATGTTATGAACATTGGAGAAATTAAAATATCTTTTCAGTGGTACATATCCATTATTCATCCACTAATGGATCAGAATACCCATTGAAAGAAGGTGGATACTTCCTCATGAAGGACTCAACAAAATATTGTTCCCTCCTTTGCTTGTTTTGAAGTCCTGCATGATTCATAGTTTGAGAAAGTTGTGTTAGCATAGCCAAAAGATTTTCATTTTGGCTCCCATAATATTTGGTTCTTCAAGAGGAAAATCATTGCACTATCTGTCACATTAATCATTAACGTAGTTCCTATGGGTTTCATACATTGACTAAAATGAAGAAGCATACTATGAGAAACATTAATCATAATAGGAAAACCATATAATCAAGAATAAAATTTTAGTATAGGACACTTTAGGTTTTATAATAGGTTATTTATAATAATTTCTAAAACACTAGGATTGTGACCTATACTTCAGAATATCCTTAGGGTTCTTCCTATGGTTTTCTCATCCTAGTTTCCGAAGGTTAACTATACCTTTCCTCTGATACCAACTATAACGAACCATATTTTACATACATAAATGTTACATAAAAATTTAATAATATCCATTACAAAATATAACAAATCTATGATATGACTTTATAGGTATAATGATTTTAGAAATTGGAAAACATAAACAACTAGTTCATAATACATCATTATTGTCCCCAACTTAATTCATCATAACTAAACCCCCTTTTGACATATCTTACTTAATACCATTCTTTATGACTTGGGGAAAAGAAACATATTAAAGAGTGAGATCAAATGCTCAGTAAGAGTAAACAAGGGAGATATCAATCATATCATAATCATAATACATAAGAACACAACAATATAAAATCTTATCTACCATATGAAAGATTGTGATATCATGCCATGAGATAAATCATAAAAGTTCATAAGAATCAATGAATGTAATCCCAAAAGTCATAAAATAAGAAATTAAATTTTGTGGAATACATATAAGTATAGAAAATCATTTCATATTAGTTAAAGCTTATTTCCAAGACCATCATAGGAGACAAAATCCATTACTGAACCGATTTCACTCCTCGTTCCAGCCTTATACTACTAAACCGATATCATTTCCCATTCTAGCCATGTCTAGCTCATGAGATGTAAATCTTTACCCAATGCATTTGAGGGAGATATAGGTACCACTAATCTCATAATAAAATCATTCTTACATGTACCACAATAACATAAATCTTTCATCGCAACCCAAGGGATAAAATGGGTTTTTTAAACATCATTCCACCATAACATAATCCATGTAAAACAAATGAATAAAATTTCATCATAAAAAAAATCAAACAATAGAAAAAATAAGGATATTATACTTTAAACATAAACCTATTAAATAATTTCATCATATATGGAAAATAATGTTGATATAACACATGAAATTAATTCTTGAGGAAAATGTCACGACTCGTTCTCGGGGCCCGTGCCGTGACTACCCCAAGCCCGCCTTCCATAGGCCAGGGGCTGGCGACTAACACCAAAGTAGAATCCCTGATAAAAAGGGAAGGAATTGCCTTTGAATATGTAACACACACAGTCTGAACACAAGCAGTAGAAGCAACAAGTACTAATATAGAAAAGAAAGGTGTGTTGAAAGTAAGTGGGCCAGTATACAAACCCAACTAAACAACAAGTACAAGTACAAGTAAAAAGGGAAAAAAGCTCCTGGATCATCCACCGGTGAATCCTAACTGAAGGGTAGGTACAGATCTCAAAAAACTCATCCCTGAGGTACATCCCATCTAGTCCAGCTTCGAGCAGCATCCCGTCCATCACCCTCAGCCACGATCACTGCTAACCGTCGTCTGCACAGAACACAACAAGGTACAGGCAACACCCGTGCAGGGGTGAGTATAACAATACTCAGTAGGGGACCCTGAGACCCCCAAAGGTCTCCCAGAATCCACTAAGGATAAACTATAGTAGTAAGATACAATCAAAAAGTATCAAACATCCATACTTAGGTATATACCCATATATATATATCTAAGTTACCGATCACAGTCCAACTCCAACACTCAAGCCCAAGCACAACCCATTCCACAAAGGAAGAAAAGTCAATCATCTCGATGATAACAACTAAAAGACAAGACTTAGCTCAAACAGGTATACAACTCATGTAGAGGGGTTAGATATGATTAGATGTAGTCACTGAATCATATCTTCTGTCAAACCCACGTAGGATCATGGGACAGTATCAGCGCTGTCGAACCCACAGAGGATCCCGATACAGAAGTCATCTCAATCGAACCCATGGAGGATCCCGGTCCAGTACCATCGCTATCGAACCCACGGAGGATCCTGGTATAGTATCGTCACTGTCGAACCCACGGAGGACCCTGGTATATTAGTAGGTCCACGTAGGATCCTATCTTCTTAGTCGCAGCCAGCCATAGGGTTCCCGCACATAGCACGCTCGATTCCGGGAGGGTCCGATCCTCGAGCCAAGTGTCGATACATCAACTACCATGAAGTCTTGAGTTTATGTATCCTGTAGTTCTGTCTAATCATAAGGAACTCAACGAGACAGACGGCGTGTAATTCGGACGCCCGGTCTGTGAGTTATTAGCATTTCCGTTCAAGGGGCCCGGTTGGTTTTTAGGTTCAAACCAACCCGGACGTACCCCAACTGCGTCCAAAACTCAAGTGGGGTATTCCAAAACAATCGTCTTGCTCTAAGATTTCTTTCGCCGTAGATGGTTTGCCGATCAGGCACCCATAGACCAAAATACAGACGAAAATGTGATTTCAGGTTAAACGGGTCCAGACAGGGGTACGACCTGGTCTGTGGGTCCGACCTAGTCCGCGGGTCTGACCCAGTCCAATGGGGTGGCCCAGCCCGCATGGGCTGTCTAACCTGGATGGATGGCCCGCATGTCCTGGCTGGCTGACCCGTGTGGCCAGGCTGGCCATGCTGTGGGGGGGGGGGGTGCGGTGCCCCCTGGATTCTGAAGGAATCGACGCTAGGTGCCGGTTTGGTGAACCATGGGACCCGAGGTGTCTCGCTTGTAGCACGCACTAGCAGCCAGCTCAGCCGGCTACCCCTGGGTCCACCACCGAAGTCCGACGGTGCCGCGATTCTCCTGGAGACCGCGCGGCGCGACGACACTGCGCCACCTCCACGGCGGACCAGTCTGGCCGCGGCCTCCAGCTCCTCCGCGTGGCGCGATGGCGCCATGCTCATCGTGCAACCGCCGTGGCCCTCCTGGCTACGGATCTTCCTTCCGGTGTGGTGTGATGGCACTGCACCCCACTGGCACCGCCGCGGCTCGCCTGGCCGCGGCTCAGTTCTCTATACGGCTCGGCGGTGCCACGCCCTTGTGGCGACTCGGCGGCCTTGTGCTGCTGGCTTCTTTGCGGTCCACCTCCGTCTTCAACAAATAAGAACAACCAAAGGGGGGAGGGTCGGGCCGTGTTCGTGTGGTCTGAGCGCTCCTCGTCATGGCGGTAACATTTGGCATACCATAATCCAGAAATTTGAACGACGAAGAACAAGGGTTTATAATCATATATAAAATAACTCAAACACCCCTACCTCGATTTCCGGCAATCATTAACGAAGTCACGGAATGGCGGACGTCGTTTTGTTGATGTCGGAAGAAGATGAAGAAGTTGACATTGTCGGCATTATTCAAGGATGGTAGTGTTTCCTCTTCTTGCCCCAATTGAAGAGGGAGAGAGAGATGTCCTTCATTCTTCATTGGAGAGGGGAATTCTTCATTGGGAGAATAAAGTTCTCCAAGGGTTCTCCAAAGCTCCACCAAAAAGAAAGTGACAACCAAAATAATGGGTTAAGCTAACCCATTATTTAATTTTTGGCCAAAAGAATTCAAACAATTTAAAATTAATTAATTAATTCCATATTATTTTTTGGTTTGGAACACTTATGAGGGAAGGTGGAAAGTTACAAATAAATGAAGATAGGGTTGGATTCATTAACTCAAGGTATTTTTAAGGGTTTCATCCCACATAAATGGGGGGGGGGGGGGTTAGGGGGTTTAAAGCTTGTGTGGTCCCCACCTAATAGTATCCTCCCAAGGGAGGTTATGTGTGGGTGGGCCCACCACTAACCTCTTCTTGAAGGTTTTAACCACAAAAGAATAAAAATAAGTTAACCCTTATTTTTATTTAACTTAATTAAAAACCCCCAAAATCTAACTTCCACTCTTGTTAGAACACAACTGCGGTGAAGGTCTCACTAAGAAATCACTGATGCTACGAGTTCAACAGTGCCATCAAATTTCAATTCCGAGCACCGGTTCAAAAGTTATAAAATCCTGTACGTATGTTTACTGAACATACCTGAAAAAAACTTCAGAAATTGATTCCGGGCACACCGGGCCTCAAAATCATGTGCCGTCAGAAACTGCAGACTCATAAAATTCCCATGTATTAAAAAAAAATTCCACAGGAATTCTGGGTCTTTACATTCTCCCCACCTGAGGGCTTTACGTCCCTATAAGCTACAACTCAATCTAAGAGAACAAATGGGGGTACTGAGCATACATCCGAGCCTCCCACTCCCATGTTCTCTCCTGGAGGTTCCCGTGCTGCCAACAAACGCGCACTAGAGGTATCGATTGTCCACGTAGGACCCGATCCTGTCAATCCTCAATCTCCTCTGGAACCTCCATAAAAGTCACCCCGTTATTGATGTACAACTCTCCATTTTTGATGATGTGGGAAGGGTTATGCACGTATCTTCTCAACTGAGATACGTGGAAGACATCGTGCTCCCGTTGCAACAGAGGTGGAAGAGCTAAGCGGTAAGCCACCTCACCTACTCTACTGAGGACCTAGAAAGGTCTGATGAATCACGGAGACAACTTTCCTCCTCAGCCAAATCTCCATAGACCTCATCGAGGTGAGACCCGTAGAAAGACATGGTTGCCATCCTCGAACTCCAGTGGTCTCCGTCTCCTATTAGAATTGGACTTCTGCCTGCTCTGTGCAATCTTCATCCACTCCTGAATGATCTGCACCTTCTTCGTCGTAGCCTACAGCATCTCTAGTCCTATAAGTGCTGACTCCCCTGGGTCAGTCCAGTACAGAGGAGACCTGCACGGTTGGACATACAATTCCTCAAAAGGTGCCATCCCGATGGTGGAGTGGTAGCTATTGTTATAAGAAAATTCTACCAAGGGTAAGTGATCCTCCTAGCTGTGACCGAAGTCAAAGACGCATTCACAAAGCATGTCCTCGAGAGTCTGAATGGTCCTCTTAGTCTGACCATCCGTTTGAGGATGGAAGGTGGTGCTCAAACGAGGCTACATTCCGAAAGCCTCCTGCAACCCCTTTTATAGTCGAGAAGTGAAACGTGCATCTCAATCGGAGACGATCGTCGATGGCACTTCATGAAGTCGTACGATCTCCCGCACATAGAGGCATCCCAAGATCTCTACTGAACCCCTCTATCTGATCGGTAGGAAGTGGGCCGATTTGGTGAGTCAGTCGAAAATCACCCAGATAGAGTCGTGTCCTCTGGATATACGTGGAATTCCCATCATGAAATCCATGGATATACCGTCTCAATTCCACTCTGGGACCTCTAAGGGATGAAATAATCCTTCTGGAACCTGGTGATCTGCCTTCACTTGCTAACAAGTGAGGCATTGTGAGACAAAATCTCCTACTGCCTTCTTTATACCTGGCCACCAGTGCTGTCGTCGGAGGTCCTGATACATCTTCACCACACTTGGATCTACCGCTAGAGGAGATGTGTGGAACTCCCTCAACACTTCCTCCTAAAGTGCTACTGGTACCATAGTACATCCTCTGAAGAGAATGAAATGCTCCCCACCTACAGAAAATCCATCAGGTGCTTGCCCTGTGGATATCTGTGCACGTCGAGCCTCACAGTCAACATCCCCATGTTGTGCCTCCCTGACTCTATGAAGAAGTGTAGGTTTAACTGTAAGAGACTGCAGAAAAGCTACTCCATACCGATCCACAAAGGATAACTGCAATGCGGCCAGCTGCTCCGTCGCCTCTCCTAGCAGATGAATACCTGATCTTCTACTGAGAGCATCTTCTACCACATTCCCCTTTCCATGAGTATAGACTATCTCGAAGTCATAGTCCTGGAGGAACTCAATCCAATGCCGCTGTCTCAGGTTCAGGTCCTTCTGTGAGAAGATATACTTGAGACTCTAGTGATTAGAGTAGACTATGAAATGCTCACCCATCATATAGTGCCTCCACATATTCAAGGAAAAGACCACTACTGCTAACTCCATGTCGTGGGTAGTGTAGTTCTTCTCGTGCTATCTCAGCTGCCGAGAACCATACGCGATCACTACTCACTCCTGCATCAGGACACACCCATGTCTAGTCCTTGATGCATAACAGTATTCTACGTACCCTACACCCTCCTCTGGAAGCCTCAAGATGGGGGCACTAGTCAGCCTCTGCCTCAGCTCCAGGAAGCTCTGTTGGTATCTCTCTGACCACACGAAGAGTTGCCCCTTCTTCATCAAGGATGATAGTGGTGCTGCAACTCTGGAGAAGTATGGCATGAACCTTTGGTAATATCTAGCCAGGCCTAGAAAACTATGTACCTCCGTCACACTCCTGGGTGGCTCCCAATAAAGTACTACCTCGATCTTTGCTGGATCCACTGCAAATCCAGCCTCCGAGATGACATGTCCCAAGAAGTGTACCTCTCAGATCCAGAACTGGCACTTCGAGATCTTACCATAAATCTGGTGCTCTCAGAGTGTGTCCAGTACTACCCACAAATGGTAGGCGTGTTCCTCCTCAGTAGTCGAGTAAATCAGAATGGCATCGATGAAGACTACCACAAAGCGATCAAGGTATGGCTGGAAGATACTGTTCATGAGTCCCATGAACACAGCTGGTGCATTGGTCACACTGAATGGCATAACCAAGAACTTGTAGTGGCCATACCAGTATCTGAAGGCTGTCTTCTACACATCCTCATCCCCTAATCTGAGCTGGTGATAGCCCGATTTAAAGATCTATCTTCAAGAACCAACGCAGTCCCTTCAGCTGATCACAGAGGTCGTCAATCCTCAGAAGTGGGTACTTGTTCTTCATGGTCACCTGGTTCAGGCACCGATAATCAACACATAGTCGTAAGCTCCCATATGCCTTCTTGGAGAAAAAAATTGGGGATGCCTAGGGTGAAACACTGGGTCGGATAAATCCCTTCTACTACAAGTCCTCCAGCTGTACCCGCAGCTCACGAAGCTCTGCGGGAACCATCCGATATGCTGGAGTGGATATCAGTGTCATCCCGGGGTACAAGTCAATGTAAAAGTCTACCTCTCTGCGAGGAGGTAGTCCTGGAATTTCATCAGGGAAGATATCTGCGTACTATTCCACCACAACAGTAAAACTCGGACTCTGCACATCAACCGCTTAGAGAATGAGGCTAGAAAAATGATGTGTGATCGACTTCCCCCTCTATTGGGTAAGTCCATCCTGCGCTGAAAAGGCTCTCTTCTCGCCGGTGAAGGTAAACCTCATCCCATCCTCACAGACACACCACACTTTTTGTCTAATGCAGTCAATCTGAGCATGAACTGTAGATAACCAGTCCATACCCAAGATGACGTTGTAAGGCATCGACGCCGCTACGAGGAGATCCCATCCGAAGATCTCACATCATAGAATAAGCTCACACTTCCAGCACCCATGCGTAATCGTCGAGTCTGCTCCCGTAGGAGTCTCTAGCCGTAAGGATCGAGCCAATAGCTTCGTCAGAATCTCCGAGCTCCAAATGAGGGTAGTAGAAATAAAATAATGACTCACACCTATGTCTATAAGTACTGCATAAAGGGTAAAGTAGACACAGATAATACCTCTAATCATCTCAGGTGCACCGTGGACGTAGGCCTTGACTGCCTAGAGATGAGCCTGCCAGCTCCCTGTGGTCGGGGTGGACCTCCTAGTGGTGGTGGTGGTAAGACCTCAAAATGTCGTCCACTATCTACTGCTCAGCCAACTCCTCTGCCACATCCATCTTCTCCTGGAAGAACACAACGGTCAAACCTCTACCTCTACCTGGGAGGTCCCTCTACTGTCTTCTTCTCATCTTCATGGTGGGTCGGGAAATCATGAGCCATGTGACCCTGCTCGCCGCATGCAAATCGCTGCATGATCCTCGTATGGCTGGCTCTATCTTGTGTGCCCCGCACAACCGAACCTGTATCCTGGGGTTGCCCACCTGATGGCCTGGTCCAGTTGGAACTCTGCGACATCTGTCTATTGCTGGCTGCAGAAGACCCCACTACGTGTTACCCTGTGGTGGGTCTCGCTGCTGGTGATTTCTCATCAAGAAAAATCTCCACAAGAAGGGCTCGCTCCAGCACCCTCGCCTGTATCAGAATGCTGAGGGAGATCATTGAAGCCTTGATCTCATTCATAAGTCCCTGATCGAAGGTCCGGGCCTTGAATAATGGGTCCCATACCATATTCATGGAGTAGTGCGAGAGTTCGGTGAACCTCGCTGAGTACTGATCTACCATCATGCTACCTTGCTGCAGATGAAGAAGCTCCTGAATCCGCACCGCACGAAGGGTGGCTGGAACAAACTCTGACCGGAAGAGACTCTAAAAGTCTTCCCAGAGTAGTGATGCCTTGTCATGCACCTGGAGAATTAGGCTCCACCATATGTCTGCTGCTGCATGTAGGAGACTCGCGGCAAAGACCACCATGGGGTCGACTAGTTTCCCTACCAATCTGAAAACTCTCACAACAGCCTCCAGCCAATCCTTAGCTGCCTGCGGGTCCGTCTCTCCCCTGAACCTGGGCAGCCTTTGGCACTGGAACTCATGCAATGCACTCAGATAGCATGCACTCTCTACTTCTAGAGCTGGTGGCATCAGTGGCCCAGTGGGTAGTGGTACCACTGGTACCTCTGCTGTGATGAGGCCCTGTACCGAGGCATCGTCACTCGGTGGGCTACCATCTCATAAAAAACTCGGAACCCTGGCTGGATGCCTACGTGGGGCCATCCTAAAAAGAAACGGGTGTGCCATAATCAAAATAATATACCTGGTGAGCTGACACAAAGTAATCACGAAGAAAAAATTTCAAAGGAAACACACACGCAATCAATGTTTTCGTGCACTGAGTCGGAAGTCAGAAGTCAGAGTCCTAGTGTATGGATACGTTGGCCGCCACACCAACACTGGTTTCTCTAAACTGATAACCACACCCAAAAAACTTAACACTATTTCCATTAAAAGAATCAGAGTCCAAGTTCTACGGTTGATCCAAATCCTTTGATACATATTTTTCAAAACTTGTTCTCGGGGCCCATGCCGTGACTACCTAAAGCCCACCTTCTATAGGCCATGGGCTAGCGACTAGCACCAAAGGCGAATCCCTGATAAAAAGGGAAGGAATTTCCTTTAAACCTATAACACACACAGTATGAATACAAGCCGTAGAAGCAAAAATTACTAATATAGAAAAGAAAGGTGTGCTGAAAGTAAGTGGGCCAGTATACAAACCCAACTGAACAAAAAGTACAAGTACAAGTAAAATGGAAAACAACTCCTGGATCATCCACCGGGGAATCCTACCTATAGGGTAGGTACAGATCTAGAAAAAATTGTCCCGGAGGTACGTCCCATCTAGTCCAACTCTGAGCAGCCTCCCGTCCGTCACCCTCATCCTCGATCACTGCTAACCGTCGTCTGCACAGAACACAACAAGGTGTGGGCGAAGCCCGTGCAGGGGTGAGTATAACAATACTCAGCAGGGGACCCCGAGACCACCGAAGGTCTCTCAAAATCCACTAAGGATAAACCATAGTAGTAAGATACAATCATGAAGTATCAACCATCCCTACTTAGGTATATGCCCAAACATATACCTAAGTTACCTATCACAGTACGACTCCAACACTCGAGCCCAAGAACAATCCATTCCACAAAGGTATAAAAGTCAATCATCTCGATGATAAAAACTAAAAGACAAGACTCAGCTCACACAGGTATACAACTCATGTAGAGGTGGTAGCGATGATTAGATGTAGCCACTGAATCATCTCCTCTGTCAAACCCATGTAAGATCTTGGGACAGTATCAACGCTGTCGAACCCACTAAGGATCTCGGTACAAAAGTCATCACGGTTGAACCCACAGAGGATCCCGGTCTAGTACCATCACTGTCGAACCCATGAAGGATCTTGGTATAGTATCATCGCTGTCGAACCCACAGAGGATCCTGGTACAGTAGTTGGTCCACATAGGATCATATCATCTCAGTTGCAGCCAACCATAGATTTCCCACACACAACACGCTCGATTTAGGGAGGGTCCACTTCTCAAGCCCAGTGTCAATACATAAACTACCACGAAGTCTCGAGTGGATGTATCTCTTAGTTCTGTCTCATCATAAGAAACCCAACATGACACACGACGCGTCAATCGGATGCCCGGTCTGTGATTTATTGGCATTTTCGTTATAGGGGCCCGGTTGGTTTTTAGGTTCAAACCAACTTGGATATACCCAAATACGTCCAAACCTCATGTGGGGTATTCCGAAAGAACCGTCTTGCTCTAAGATTTCCATCGCCATAGACGGTTCGTCGATCAGACACCCGTAGCCCAAGATACGAATGAAAATCTGATTTCGGCTTAAACGGGTCCGGACAGGGGTCTGACCCGGTTCGCGGGTCCGACCTGGCACGATGGGGCGGCCCAGCCCGGCCCGAGGGGGAAGCCTGACCTACAAGGGCGGCCCGACCCGGTGGCGGCCCGACCCGCATGTGCGGCCCGACCCGGTGGCGGCCTGGCCCAAGGGGCAGCCCGACCCTCAAGGGAGGCCCGACCCGATGGTGGCCCGACCCGCAAGGGTGGCCCGACCCGGTGGTGGCCCGGCCTGACCGGCTGGTCTGCATGGCCTGGCTGGCCAGCCCACATGTCCAGGCGGGCCATGCCGTGGGGGGGGGGGGGGGGAGGTGGGGGGGTGCGGCGCCCCTGGCTTCCGAAGGAACCGGGGCTAGGTGCCGGTTCAGTGAACCGTGGGTCCCGAGGGGTCCCGCCTATAGCGTGCATCGGCGGTCGGCTCAGGCGGCCACCCTTGGCTCCACCACCAGGGCGTGATGGTGCCACGGTTCTGCTGGCCTCCATGCAGCGTGACAGCGCTGCGCCACCTATGTCGTGGCCCGGTCTGGCCACAGCCTCCAGCTCCTCCACGCGGCGCGACGGCGCCACAGTCATCGTCCAACTACCGTGGCCCTCCTGGCCACGACTCTTCCTTTCGGCGCGATGCGACGACACGACGCCCCTTCGGCACCACCGTGGTCCACCTGGCCGGAACTCGGTTCTCTACGCCGCACGGCGGTGCCACACCCTTGTGGTGACCCGACACCCTAGCGATGTCGGCTTCTTTGCGGTCCGCCTCCGTTGTCAACAAATAAGAACAACCAAAGGGGGGAGGGTCGGGCTGTGTTCATGCGGTCTGAGACCTCCTCGTTATGGTGATAACATTTGGCATACCATAATCCAGAAATTTTAATGACGAAGAATGAAGGTTTATACTCATATATAAGATAACTCAAATCCCCCCCACCTTGATTGCCGACGATCGTTGACGAAGTCACGGAAAGGCGGACGTCATTCCGTTGATGTCAGAATAAGACGGAGAAGTTGACGTCATCGACATTCTTTAAGAACGGAAGTGTTTCCTCTTATTTCCCCGGTTGAAGATGGAGAGAGAGATGTCCGTCATTCTTCATTGGAGATGGGCGTTCTTCATTGGGAGAATAAAGTTCTCCAAGGGTTCTCCAAAGCTCCACAAAAAAGAAAGTGCCAACCAAAATAATGCGTTAAGCTAACCCATTATTTAATTGTTGGACAAAAGAATTCAAACGATTTCAAATTAATTAATTAATGCCATTAATTAATTTGTGGCTTGGCACACTTATGAGGGAAGGTGGAAAGTTACAAATAAATAAAGAGAGGTTTGACTTCATTAACTCAAGGGAAGTTTAAGGGTTTCATCTCACATAAATGGGGGGGGGGGGGGTTTAGGGGGTTTGAAGCTTGTGTGGTCCCCAACTAATAATATCCTCCCAAGGGAGGTTATGTGCGGGTGGTCCCACCAATAACCTCCTCTTGGAGGTTTTAACCACCAAGGAATAAAAATAAGTTAACCCTTATTTTTATTTAACTTAATTAAAAACCCCCAAAATCTAACTTCCACTCTCGTTAGAACACAACTGCGGTGAAGGTCTTACTAAGCAATCACCGATGCTGTGAGTTCAACGGTGCCATCAGATTTCAATTCCGAGCACCGGTTCAAAAGTTATAAAATCTCGTACGTATGTTTACTAAACGCACCTAAAAAAAACTTCAAAAATTGATTCCAGGCACACCGGGCCTCGGAATCATGCGCCGTCTGAAACTACAGACTTGTAAAATTCCCATGTATTAAAAAAAAATTTCCACAAGAATTCCGGGTCTTTACAGAAAATATATTGTTTTCTTCAAAATTGTTTTCTTTTCTCAAAATGTCACAAAATTTTAAAATAAAATAATTTATTTTAAAATAATTTGAAATTTTGTAAAATAATATTCATGGAAATAAGGTGTTATGAAAATATTAAAATATATTCATGCTGTGTAAGTTAAAGAAAACATCTGCCTCCTAATTTTTCCAAAAAAGTCAAAACGTGCCTCGTATCGAAAATGAAAAAAGATTATTTTCATACAATTTAATAAAAATTAACCAATGGGTAAAATTGAATCTAAATTTTTTAAAATATTAGAAAGAATATTTTGGAATAAATAATTAGAAAACATGGACATATATGATAAATATACCCCCAGTAAATACTTACGTATAAAAAATATCGAATAATAATGAGATTATGAAATTATCCCTTACCTTAGGTCTTATTTTATTTATATATATCTAAGACTCCTGTATAATGATTTAAATAATGCAATTTTCTTATTTCAGAATCATATTCATTTTTATGGTATCATATATGATCATATTATCATCCGTTTGTTAGTAACATTATTACTCATCCATCAGGTTTTAACTTCTTTATTTTCTTACGCATGTTTTGTTAGATAAGTTCTTGATACTATTATTAGGTTATAGTTATATAATTTACAAAATGATATTATTATAATATATAAGATATTTATTCATTACATTAATTTATATAATCATGATTTAATTATGATCATGTAGAATGAATCACATCACATTGTGGAGACGGTAGGTCGTACGTACACACGAGCGACGATATCATTCCCATAATTATTGAATGGTATTGAAGTGGGTGATGTACGATATTTGAGATTAAATATAATTTTATAATAATCATATATATATTTATTATTTTCATTATTATACCCATCCAAGTAAGGTGGTGTTGAAAAATAGATTACACCATGATGTAGAGATGGTAATCCATAAGTACGCATGCATGGTGATTTTGTTTTTCATAGGAAGGATAAGAGATGAAATATGGTTGTTTCATAATCATAATATCATCTCAGTATATAAGTGATACTATAGATATTAATTTATAATGAAACAACTCACGAAGAGGAAGTAGAAGAAGAAAGAAGTTTGAAAGAATCGGTAGAGGAGATTAACTCTTCTTCAACGTGCTCCCTCTAAATCTCCTCTTAAAGCACTAGAGTTGGTATTTGAGGAAGATAAGAACATATATAATGTGACTAGGGAAGTTTAGAATGGAAATGGGTAGGGTATGACTGATCTTGGTGGCTCAAAGTGAAGTGAAGAGGCGACGAAGGAGGTTCCATTTTATAATTGAGGTGAGGGGCACTTTTGGGATCTCAAAAAATATAAATTTATAATAAAAATAAAACCCCATCCAAAAACCAAAAAAATGTGCCAATTTAGAATATGAGATGATATTGGGTTGTAATATCCTCAACCAATAAATTCTAGACAAGTGTTACTATCAATTTGAACCTTATCATTTTAATTAACACTTAGTTATTATATTTAATTTTTTACCAGGGTAACAAATATTTCAATATTAAAAGGGTGAAATATTTACTTATTTGATGTATATTAGACCATAAATAAATAAATTAGAACATTATTGACCATATAATAATTATTATACATTTAAAACAAAATTATTATTTTTAAATAATTTAATAAAACATTATTTTGATAAATAATCAATAGTGTCTATTTTGATACTATTCAATTCATTGATTTTTAAAAATATTAAGATAAAAATTTAACTCAAAAAAAAAACTATTTTATTACAGTACTAATAAGCCAAGGTAATATATAAAATTTATTGTACATATTAATTATCCCAAATTATATTTATTTTAATATTTTAATAACATTTATTTGATATTTTCCTTAATAAAATAACTACCACAACATATTTTTTTTAATTATCTAATATGTTTATTTGTTGAATAAAAATTAAAAATAAAATAATATGACAAATATAAATATTCTAGATTTTATAATAATACTTATAATTAGATATATCTTCTATAAAAATTTACATTAAAAAATTTATATTAATTAAAACATGAATGCGGCAACTTTAACATCACTTTAAAAAAAATATTATAAGTGTCATAATATCTTCTATTAGGCTCAAAATGTTCAATAACTCGAAACTTGGATGGTTATGGTAGAGATATACTCTAAAAAAATATTTGGTTAAGTTTTTGGGTATTTTAATGGTTATTACCATTTTAGTAATAATTATTTTATCAATTTCACATTAAATAAATAATTTCAGCATCATTAGAGTATAAGTCTTTTAGGTAATTATTTATTTGATAAAAATAAAAAATAAATTATCATGATAAAGAAAAAAATTTAGCTTTAAAATGAGTATTTATAATTGAATTTATCTTCTGTATAACCTTACATTAAAAATGATATAGTTATTAAAATTTGAGTGAGACATATTTAACTTTTCATTAAATAAAATAAATTAAGTGTCCTAATCTCATCCATGTGGCTTCAAAAGGATACCATTTAGACCAAAAAACGATTTAGGTCAAAAAATAATCATCCAATGATATTAGTAAAAGTCCTAGGTTAGTTTTATAATATTATTTTTACCCTTAATTACTCGATTTACCCTTTTGCTGTATTAATAAAAATTATTGAAGTTACTATTCATAATGCCAAAAAATAAAAAAACTATTTAAATAATTCAAACTGACTGATTCCAAATATAGAATCCATTTTTTAAAATTCTAATCACAGAAGTTGTAGTAATTAATTTAAAATTAATCTCACTGTCAGAAATATAGAACGAGTTTTAAAAATTAAAACATTGCAAAAGATTGAAATGTTTTTACATCTGAATTCATTGTAAAATTAATGCTAATGAAATAAATTATATTTAATGATAAAAATATATTATATTTATACTTTAAAACCATTAAATATTATAATTTAACCATATAAATTATTTTGATGATAAGAGGTGTTTTCTATTAAAATTTAGTGCATTTTTACTATTCATCAAAAGTTAAAAGTTATCAAAAAATTATCAAAAATTCATCCAAAGTAAATTTTTATATCCCTCTTCGAAAGAAAATGTTTTTGTATTTATATAAAAATTATTAATTTTTCAAAATCTTAATTTAAAATTGGCTCTCCATTAAAGGGTGGAAAATTTCCCTTTTGAAAAATATAGGTTTTTATACATCAAATAGGGTTTATTCATACCTTATGACAATAATATCTATTGTATGAATATCAAAAATATTTTATTAAGTATATGAAAAATATATTTTATTAATTTCATTTACTAATAGTAATTCACTCAATTTATTAATACACAGAATACAAATATATTATTGATTTATATTTTTTTCATAAATAATTGGTAGCCAATGAAATCACCATACATTTTCATAAGTTATTTATATTTATTTCTGCTAACCTAAAAAATTGGCTAAATGGTCATTTTATACTATGGGAATATCATGATTCATTTAAACTCAAGATTGAATGTAATGAAATCTATTGAAGAATTAAATTTATTTAGAGAAAATATTTCATAAAAATAATCGAGTGTTAAAAAGATGTTAAAATTAAATAAGTCTCAAATACGAACCCTCTACAATCATCATTAGTTTCACAAAACAATGCAGTTGGAATCATTTTAGGGAATGATAATCTTAGACTTGTACATGAGATGGGTTCTAGGCCTACTCTGTCAGGTGTATTTGGTAGAGAATTTTCATCCATTACTACTACACTTGGTGGGGGTTTGAGTAGTGTTGTTGATTGGGGACCACAAAGAGAAATTGCAAGATTGAAAGAAAATATGAAAGAACAAGAATCTTATTAGAAAAAACAAGATCAGTAATGATAAAAAATGGAAAATGATTTAGTTTCTATATTTTAGAAAATGATCGACATGATTCCTAATGAAATTGCTAGCCTTATAGCTAATCCTTCTGATGTAAATTCTAAATTCCATAGATCATTCATAGATTTTAAAAGAACACATAAAACTTCTATAAATAAAACTACAATTACAATTTTATATTAAAAACACACATTATGAGGTATACCAACCACATATTGTACTAGATTGATGTTTGGTTTATTCTTATATGTTATAAATTAATTATAGATCGTTATCCATAAGTTTGAAGACAATTCAATCTTGTTTGTTTGGTTTTGACTCGATAAACACTTCTTAAAGGTACAAAAGACTTTAAAAACATGTTTCATGGGGTTAAAACTAGGTAAAAGATGCCGAATTTCTATGGAATTAAAGGACAATGACCATAGATTAAATTTTGAAATTTTGGAACTGACAGAAAGTCATTTTGAGTTACGTTTTTTTGGGATGACTGTAAATGCATTTTTAGTGTTTTAAAAGACTAAAATGTTCATGTAATGGTCAAAAACATATAAAATGACATCATATTGACAATAAATCAAGGGAAAACAACATTTTGTTTGTTATTTTTTACATGTATATGTAGACAATAGATCAATCTGACCTGTGATGTGGTCAGAATGGCTTGGTAAACACTTCTTAAAGGGTACCGAAGCCTTTAAAAACATGTAACAGGGAGTCAAAACTAGGAAAACAATGCTGAATTACCCTGAAATGAGAGTAAAATTATTTTTTATTGAATTATGTTATTTTGGAATTGATGGTATATCATTTAGAGTTTCAGTTTTCCCGTTATGGATGTAAACACGTTTTTAGTGTTTTAAGACACTGAAATTTGCTTGGAATGGTAAAAAACCATATAAAAATACCTAATATTGATGTGGAATCATGGTATAATCACTAATGAGTTATTTTTTACATTTACTAATAAAAAAAACACCAATTTGATGTGTGGTGTGGTTGGGAATGACTTAGTAAACACTTCTTAAAGGGTACCAAAGCCTTTAAAAACATGTTGGGGGGGGGAGTAAAAACTAGGAAAATGATGTCATATTTCCCTAAATCATAGGTAAATGACCATATTTTAAATTCAAAATGAAACAACTAATAAAACATCATTAAAATTTATGGTTTTTCTGGGATGGACGTAAACACATTTTTAGTGTTTTAAAACACTAAAACGTGCATCAAAAAATAAAAAACATAAAAAACAACCTCGTATTGAAGTAAAATCTTGGGAAACCCACATATGAGTTATTTTTTATGTGTAATCATAGAAAAAACATAAATTTTACATGCATTTTGGTCGAAATTACTCAAAAAACAATTCTTAAAGGGTACTAAAGCTTTTAAAAACATGTGTTGGGGGGTCAAAGTCAGGAAAACGATGTCAGATTTCACTAAAATTAAAGAAAAATGATTTTAGATTGAATTATGAAATTATGGAACCAAAAAAACTTCATTCTAAGTTATAGTTTTCCCAGGATGTCCATAAACATGTTTTTAGTATTTTAAAACACTAAAACGTGAATGGAACGATAAAAAACCATAGAAAATGACCTCATATTAATATGAAATCATGAGAGAACAACCAAAAAGTAATTTTTGATATATATGCATAAAAAAATATCAATTCAGTGTGTAGTGTGGTCTAAATGACTTGGTAAACACTTCTTAAGGATACAAAATCCTTTAAAAACATGTGCTGGGGGTTAAAACTAGGAAAACGATGTCATATTTCCATGAAATAAAAAGAAAAAGACCATAGATTAAAATTTGAAATTTAGGAACTAAAGATACATCATTTCAAGTTACAATTTTCCCAGGATGTCTATAAACACGTTTTTAGTGTTTTAAAACACTAAAACACACGTGAAACGACCAAAACCATAGAAAATAACTTCAGATTGACGTGAAATCATTGGAAAATCACCACTAAGTTATTTTAGATGTGTAGCTGCAGAAAACAAATCAATATGATGTATGGTTTGGTCTGAATGACTTGGTAAATACTTCTTAAAGGTATAAAAGACTTTAAAAACATGTGTTGGGGGATCAAAACTTAGAAAAAAATGTTGGATTTTCCTAAAATTAGAGGACAGTGAAAATAGATTGAATTACGAAATGTAAAAATAGATGGAACATCATTCTGAGTAATGGTTTTCCTAGGATGGTTATAAACACGTTTTTAGTGTTTTAAAACACTAAAATGTGAATTGAATGGTAAAAACCATATAAAACAACCTCATATTGATGTAGAATCATGGTAAAACCACATTTTTTATATTTTTGATGTGAAAATTTAGAAAAAACATCAGTACAACATGTGGTGTCTTCAGAATGACTCAGTAATCACTTCTATAACGTAAAAAATCCTTTAAAAATAAGTTTTGAGGGTAAAAGCTAAGAAAACAACATCATATTTCCCTAAAATTAGATAAAAACTACGGTATATAGAATTTTAAAATTTAGGCATCGACATAACATCATTCTGAGTTACGATTTTCCCAAGATGGTTGTAAATTTATTTTTAGTGTTTTAAAACACTAAAACATTCTTAGAATAGTAAAAACCATAAAAATAAACCTCATATTGATATGGAATCATGGTAAAACCATTTTTTTTATTTTTGATGTGTACGTGAAAACATCACATCAATCTGACATGTGGTGTGGTCGGAATGATTCAATGAACACTTCTTAAAGGTACCAAAGATATTAAAAACATGCTTCAGGTGGTTAAAACTAGGAAAACATTTTCATACTATCGTAAAATTAGAGGAACAAGACCATATATTGATTTATGAATTTTAGGAACTGACAACATGTCATTCCGAGTTACAATTCTCCTAATATGGTTGTAAATACATTTTTAGTGTCGTAAAACACTAAAACGTGTATAGAATAATAATAACCATATAAAATGAAATCATATTGATTCGAAATTATGGGAAATCATGGTTTATTTATTTTTGACATGTAAATGTAGAAAACACATTAATCTGATGTGCAATGTGATCAGAATAACTTGGTAAAAACTTCTTAAAGGTACAAAAGCCTTTAAGAACATATATTGGGGGGGGGGGGGTAAAAACTAGGAAAACAATGCCAGGTTTCATAAAAATAATTGGAAAATGTCCATAGATTGAATTGTGAAATTTAGGAACCAACTACACATCATTTCGAGTTACGGTTTTCCCAGAATGACTATAAAAGTGTTTTTTACTGTTTTAAAACACTAAAATGTGCTTCGAATGGTAAAAAACATAGAAAAAGACTACATATTAACATGTAATCATGGAAAAACCATTTTTTATTATTTCTTACTTGAACATGTATAAAAAATGTCAATACGATGTGTGGTATGGTTAGAATGACTTGGTAAACATTTCTTAAAGGTATAAAAGCCTTTAAAAACAGGTGTCGAGGGTTCATAACAAGGAAAATAATGTCGAATTTCCCTGAAATTAGAGAAAAATAACTCTATATTGAAAAATGAGATGTAGGAAATGACAACATGTCATTCTAAGTTACGATTTTCCTAGGATGACTGTAAACATGTTTTAGTGTTTTAAAACACTAAAACATTGGTGGAAATGTTAAAACCATAGAAAACAACCTCATATTTATATAGAATCATGTAAAAACAACTGTTGTGTTATTTTTGATGTGTATATGTAGATAACATGTTAATATGACACACGATGTGGTCAGAATGACCCAATAAACACTTCTTAAAGGTATAAAAGACTTTAAAAACATGTGTCGGGTGGTCAAAACCAAGAAAACAACATTTTATTTCCATAAAATCATAGAAAAATGACTGTATATTTAATTGTAAAATATAGGAAATGATGACATGTCATTACAAATTATGGTTTTCCTAGGATGACTATAAACACATTTTTAGCATCTCAAAACATTAAAAGGTGTATAGAATAGTCAAAACCACATAAAAACAACCTCCAATTGATATGGAATAATGGAGAAACCATCATTGTGTTATTTTTTATGTGTACACACAGAAAATATGTCAATTCAACTTGTGGTGCAGTCAGAATGACTTGATAAACACTTCTTAAATATAAGAAATCCATTAAAACATGTGTTGGGGGGGGGGGGGTCAAAACTCGGAAAATGACATCAGATTTCCTTGAAATTAAATGACAATGACTATAGATTGAATTGTAAAATTTATAAACTGATGAAACATCATTATGAGTTACATTTTCCCCAGGATGACCACAAATGTGTTTTTAGTGTTTTAAAATACTAAAAAGAGTGTGAAATGTTCGAAACCATAGAAAATGACCTTTGATTGACATTGAATCATGGGTAAACCACTCTTATGTTATTTTTGAAATACATGGCATGCTGTGATATCAAAGTATTTAATTTTTTTTATTTAGTAAATTGTAAGCACACCACACATCGATTTAAAAATTAATTAGAATATTTACTTATCCCTTTTTCAGTTTCAAGGGTTCAATTATATTTTAAATAGGTAAGTTTATGTTTTCAAAGATTTTTTCATGATATATTTTTTGTTTTATGTTAAAATTTCTTCTGTTTGATTAAAAAATAATTTTTTTTGTAACATTCTGAATATTTTTTTATCTTTTCTCTTTCACATTTATTTTCTTAAATTTTTTGGTTTTTATTGTAGATGACATATGCTAGATGTAGGAAATAGGTTAACCATTCCAATCTATGGCATTATTCATAAGGCAGTCGTGATAGTTCTTAGTTTCTATGGTATGTTAAAATTTTATCAATTATTCTACTGTAATTATGATATGTTATGTTTTTTTTAATTTATGTTTTCCTTTTTGTTATAGTTGAAGATATGATATGGTCGGTTTCAGTTGATGAGATGATATGGAGAAATAAAGATGCAGTGGTGGTCATGATGTGGACATATATTGGAAAGGGGTTGTTGTTCAACATATTTTATATATAAGGATCTAACCTTAAACATTACATAACAGAGGACCTTTTATTAGTCTAGGTTCCGGAAAATAGATACAAACTTACAAATTATCATAGTTGCAGCAAAAATAAAATAAAACAAACAAAAAAAGATGATGTGCGATAACACCGAAAGCAAAGGGAATTCCTTCAAAAAACTTTGTGTGACCTGTGGAAAGTCATATTAAAAAGAGGGGTGAGTACAAAAATCCCCATTAAGGGGTTTTAAAACCTTTGATAAATAATTTTTATAATATTCTTTGAAAATAATTTAATAAACAAATAAATAAATATCATTTTTAAAATACTATTTGAAAATTCATATGGTTTAAAAATAATAGATCAATTTAGAATATACTTACATTCAAAATTGCTTTAAAAATAATCTCATGCTTTTTCTGAAAATAATATGGAAGATTATGAAAACAAAACACTACTCTGAGGTCACTTGAATCGCTGAAGGCTATCTAGGCCTACCCACTTAGTGAAGGATGGGTGAACTTATAGGAAGTTTCCAAGGGTGTGTGTGAGTAAGGACAAAGCATAATGGAAAGGACATGTATTAGCCTATGGGGACTGTCACTAGTTAGATGACCCGTTCATGGATGTGGGTGAGGACCACGTGTCTGCGGGGTAACTGGTGGTACCTAGTGGGCCAGGACCCGACAACCATGTTAAGGAGGGGTGTCTATGCTGTCACTAGGACCAAATTGTTACATTTGGTATCAGAGGTGGTACCTAGCCTTAAGTACAGCGCACTGCCTAGGTTGAGATGTAGGGCCCACAACGAGGACGTTGTGCTCTAAGGGGGGGGGGTGAATGTAACACCCCCTAATGATAAAGGGTTAAATGACTAAATGATATGACTCATGTCAATAAGGTGCACCTTCTTTTTCAGGAGCCTACTTGATTAGAACTCCACATTTAAGCGTGCTTGGCCTGGAGTAGTGATCAGGATGGGTGAACTTCTGGTATGTTTCCCAGGGTGTGTGTGATGAGGACAAAGCACATTGGAAAGGATATGTGTTGGCTTGTGGGGACTGTCATTAGTCAGATGACCCGTTCAAGCATGTGGGTGGAGACCATGTGTCTGCGGGGCAACTGGTGGTACCTGGTGGGCCAGGACCAGACGACCATGTTAAGGCGGGGTGTCTGTACTATTACCAGGGCCCAGTTGTTACATTATATGTATATATTGATGAGTGAGGTATTGGTTGATTGATGCACGGGTTGACTGAGACGAGGTTATGATGACTGTGGATGTTTGTATATATTACTATGGAAGTATGACATATTTATGATTGATTTTTGATACATTTATGTTTTAGTTTATTTCATGTATGTTTTTTATATTTAATTTTTTTTATTAAATATTTTACAAAACAAAATTCTAATTGTAATTTTTAGCGACAGTTTTTAGAAACAACCGCTAATTATATTAATTAAAAATATGTTTAACGGTGTTTAAGGGAAACCATTGCTATACTTAACTACCGCTAATATATTTAGTGGTAGTTAGTTTCATGTAATTTTTTTTGCTGGGTATTTTTTTTAAAAAAACCGACGCTAAATAAAAATGAAAACACCACTAAATAAAAATGAAATCGCCACTAAATTCTCAAAAAATGACACATACCAAAACCACCACAAAATTAAATAAATTGCTAGAAAATGACTTGAGATTGTGTAATACATGAAAGTTTTGGTAAATCTCACTATATTATTAAGTGATTGTTTAAACCACTGCTAGTTCAGGAAATAACCACCACTAATACACTTTTTTTATTGCTAGTCCCTTGATCATAGATAACTCAATTATAGCCCATAAAATCTTTCACTCAATGAAAGTACTATTAGTTACAAAGACAGAATCAATGGATTGTAAATTTAACAAGATAAAATCCTATGATAGAGTTGACTGGTAGTTTCTATAATTTTTCCTTGAGTGGATTTCATGATACCTAGGCGTAGAATGTTATAAGATGCATTTCTACAGTTTTCTATAAGGTTAAGGTTAATTGTGGTTTCACTTATTCTTTTTTATCCATCAAGGGATCTCTATCATAGATATTTCATGTCGCTCTATTTGTTCATTCTTATTGTGAATGTTTTTTCAAAGCCCATTTCAAATGCACCATTACAAGGCTAAATACATAGAGTAAAAGCAAGTAGTGGGGACTGATTATTACTCATATTTTATTCACTCAGTACTATAAACATAGGCCTTTAACTACAATGGCCTTTATCATCACTAGAAAAAAGTGATGATAAAGGTCCCGAATAAAATGAAATAATTAAACAAATAACTTTATTTGATAGAATGAGAATAAATTTAATATACATATATATAAATTATAAATATTAAAAACTGCTATATATTAAATATAAATATATAAAATGAATAAATAGTGATAATTAAACAAAAAAAATTGTAATAATTAAACAAAAAAATTAAAAATGAATAAATTGAAAAATTATTAAAAAAAGTATTAATGAAACAATTATTAATTAAAATGAATAAATTTAATATATATATATATATATATTAATTATAAATATTAATAAATAATATATATTATATATAAATATATAAAATGAATAAAATGTAATAATTAAAAATAAATAAATTTTTTATTCATTTTTAATGGTTTTTATACATAAGTATTCATTAATAAGTCTAATATAGAAATATATTTCTATATATTTCTATATATATATATCAATGTATATAATATTGCCTCAAATATGATTTATATAATTCCAAATCTTTATGCTTACATTACTCAAACAACTCATCCATGGATTTGGAGAATCAGATCCATGACCCCAAAATTTATTACTAAAAAGAAAAAGTATAAAACAAAAAGGAGGAAAGTTAACAAGACAAGTACTTACCAAAACAAAGAATTAGTAGAACATATCATCTAGATCCTATATTCCTTGGATATCATCCTCCAACCTTTAGGTGTTGACCACACCACCATGTCTTGAACCTTTGGGGGGCCACACATTGATTCTCTAATGATGATATAGATGAATCCTATAGAGTGGAGCATATCCTAAACTTCCAAGATAGATCATGAAAATTTATTTTAGGCTTAGAGAGAAGTCCATATTCAAATTTAATGGATAAAAACTTATTCAAATCCATTTAATCATTGAATCCAAAACCTCAAACTCCATTGATGAGAAAGTAACATCAAGTTGTGATAATTACCAATCTACCACTTCTTTATTGATGTCTACAATGGGTCATTGACCTTACTAGCCCTCTGGGGCTATGAAGCTTGAATTTTTTACCTATTTAGTAACAAATTCTTCATCATAGGACCTTTTAAAGGAGTTGTATTCACTTTTAATCAAATTAGCAAAGTGGGATGGTAAATTCCACCCCTAATTCTTAGAAAAATTATCATTCCTACTTGAAAGAGTAAGAATTGGGTGTCCAACCTAAAAATGAATAACCTGTTCCTCATCCATTGTCCTATTTTTTCACATCCAAATAGAATCCCATAGAATCATTTTAGACATAATTGAGCTATTAAATGTTCCAAAGATCATTTTCATGTGCATGATACATAATTGAAAGCACCCTCGACTTTATAGTCATTACTAACTAGAATCCATCATCATCAATCAATTTTTCCTTCCCCTTTATATTATTAGAAACCAATTAATAATTCCTCACATAAAAGTCACTTAATCATTAATAACTACCTCACAATTAGACTGATTCTTTTCATCAGAAGGTGAATTTGTCCATGATTTCTTAAGACCATATGTTTCCCCATTTAATCCATCAGTAACCTCATTGAAGGCTATAAAACCTCCATAATTTTCATACATTTTATACTCCATGGTATTCTAGATAGAGGCATTAGTACCATGAGATGTGTGCTGAGAAAAATTCACTTGCACAAGAATTCCATCATGAGAGGCAGTATTCACTCCAATAGGAACCTCTAACATAGCTCCTTGTTTGAGAACTTCAACAAAGGAGGAGCTCCCTACAACATTAGAGGAAACACCATACTTCATCCTGAAGACCTACTTACCTTTATTAGGGTAATCAATGGGAAGTTTCCTCCTACATTGATCAGTAATATGTCCTTATTTTTTGCAGTGAGAGCATTGAAGGTTCCCGTGACATTTCTCAAAAGAATTCCCAATGCATAGGAAGGTGTTGCAAAATATGGGCATACACTCAAATTGAATAGATAATTCTAACTTTAAATCACCTGGTAACAAAAAAATTATTTTGATAAGATCATGAGAAAGATCAATCTCAACTAGTACATGAGAGATATGGATATACCTAGATCTCTCAGTCTTCTTTTCAACCTTGATCAGAGTCCCTACAATAGAGGTAACTTCCCAACGGATTGATGGATGCCAAAAAACCATCTTAGAGAACTGATTATAATTATAAATCCTTTATAAGTTCTTATTTAGCACTAATAAATATATATATTATCAGTACATATTAATTTAGCACTAATAAAAGGTATCTTTATCCATGATGTTTTGGAATCATTGATAGAATTCTCCCTGATCTATTTAAAGAACCCTAAAACACCAATTTGGATCATGATATCTCAAGCTTTCATGGAAGTACCCTACTACCAGTTCTCCTCCTTGAATATAATTCTTGATTCCAAGGCTCAAATCGATGATCAAATGAATCCAATTCTCAAATAAAGACTCTAATGAATCCTAGTATTAAATCAATTCTCAAATGAATTAAAGCTTTCATGATATCTCTACTTTATCTAGGGTAAATCAAAGCTCAAATCCAAGGTATGCTATTTTATCCTCCTCCTCACTCATTGATTTATTGTTTGAGTTTTTTGATATCCTTTATTGATTTTTGGAAAGTTTTTCCTTAGGATGTGGTACCCAAATGTGGGGAGTGTTCATAGGACACCTCTAGTTGGTTTTACAAGTTTTACATACCTTTGATTTATTTTGGGATGTTATGGATAAACCACTCTAACCTTTTGTATTTATACTTTTTCTAGTTTATTTTTTACTTGTTCTTCATACTCTGTATCATTTATATTTATGAGAGTAGTTTGGATGTTTATTATGGTTATTCTATCCTTATATCCTTCTTGGTGTATTTATTTTAGATGATGTGGAATGTTTATATAAATTATTTAGATCATATTAATGGGTTATAACTCATTTATTTATTTATTTTCTAAGGTCAGTTTATTTAATTTCATATTAGTAAAATTAATGGATGTTTGATGTTTAAATCTCATAAAGTTTTTGATTCTTGATTATTTGTTTTTTAAAGGGAAAAAAAATTCCCAAAAACTCTTTCTTTTATGAATAGGAAATATTTTTCATCTCATAGAGATCAGGAACCCCCTTGGGTTATTGATTATACTAGTATATATTTAATATTGTCACACTGTAGGATCAAGTGAGATTCCCATAATTATTTTTCATTTGATGATATTAGTTTTGAGATCCTCACTACACACACTGTTTCCATCCCTTTTTACATTTCATGGACATGTTGCAACAATTTATTTTTGTTTACTATTATTATACATAATTTTTATTATATATATCACTTGATCTATAATACATATTTAATTTATAGTTGAGTGTAATTTTTTGTTTTTATTGTAAAATATGTTTTGGGAAATGTTTTGAATGAATAAAATTAATTTTGATTTATTTTCATAAGCTCTGAAGCCCAAGTTTTTAATATTTTAAAGTGTTTCACATTTAAATATATGATTCTATACATTGGTTGGTAAAAATTGGATTTTGAAAGAATGATTTTTAATGAATATTTTTTTATCTATATGAGTATAAATGTGTTGATATTAATCATGGTTGTATTTTATTTCCGAAAATGCTTTACCTTGGAATTTTTAAAAGAGATAAAATTATGAAGGGTTTTCTGTGGATTTTGATTGAATTATTTTGAATTAAATGTTTTATAATGCCAATTTTTTGATTATAATAATTGATTTTAACAAAATAATAATAAAATAATCAACCCTTTAATTCAATCAATCAATTTTCTGCTATTTTGATAGTTGTGATGTATATTCTTGGCCAGTTGGTTGTTTATTTTTATAGATCCTGGTTCAGTTTTTTTATTAATATATTAAATGTTATATTTAATGATATACCACTATGGATTAGAGAATATCCCCTGATTTCCATTCCTGTAGATCCATGAATTTCACTGCCACGTTTTAGAAAATCACCCTCATTGTACCCTGATTTACAGTCACCCCCCAATTTCCATCTAATCACCCCTAATTTCCACCACTTGAACCCACAATTTTCACATACATTGGTGTGAATTTAAAACTCCTAAAAAATTAGCACCTTTTGGTTTGAAACATGAGGTATGCCACTTCGGTGCACCTTAGTGAGGTCATAGGTGCGCCTCCCCGCACCTCACACCAAGGCGGGCTGAGGCACACAACTTTGACAACACTGGTGTATGTATAGTTTAAAGTTCACTAATACCAAGCCAAAAAAAGTGCTAAAAATGGAATAGGAAATAAATAATGTATCCTAGTATTAAACTAGGAAAAGTATTAAACATAACATTAGATATAACTAATGCTTATTCATAATTACCCAAAGAAGGAATAAGGTGTGACTTAAGAACCAATTAAGATGTTCTAACAAAAAAAAGAAATATTCTCATTTAAATCAATTTTTTTTATTTCAAACCCAATTTATTAACAACCTTTGTTAAGTAAAAGATTTCATTTAAATTTAATATTCACATTTATAACTCATATTTGATGAAAATGAAGTTTTACACTTTTTATCTTTAAATTATACAAAGAACATGTCCGATTAGTAATGTAAAATTATGATTTAGTAAAACTTTTTAAAGAATGAAAATACCTATGGTTAAGGTTTCATTAAAACAAACTATTTATTTAACATATTTATATAACACCAAATCCAAACATAATTATTCAATAAAACAAACACATTTAGTACTTAAAAAGGTTTTAGTTTAGTTTAAAAAATAAAACAATTTGACGATACTTAATAATTTTTCATAAAAAATAATTACTTCCCACTTAATCAACCCAAACATTATCTCATCACTAATATAACCACTAAATCATGTTTAAGTATTATTCATTGAATTATAATTCATTTATATTATAGTGAAAAAATGTATTTATTTTTAATACAAGACAAGTTATAAAAGGTAATTTCTTAACTAAGTATATTAATACCATTAAAACTTATGATTTAAAAATAAATTATGGTTTACTGAAATTAATCAAGATATTAGAACAAAAATATGTACCAAATAGTAACTTCATTTCTTGAACAAAGGTCTAAGACATGTGAATATTTAGGTTACTTTATCAAAATAAAGTAAGGTAACATAACCCAAACATATGATAGCTAAATTCCATTGTGGATCTCAAAATAATTTAGGGATTATTTAATTTATAATAATGAAATTATATAAATGAATAAATGTAAATAATTAAATAACATGGGTCCAAAATTTAATTTCATAGAATAAATAATTAAATAAAGTAAAAATGTTTAACAGACTTTATATAATAAACTAAGAATAAATATATAATGTGAACAACACATGTGATGCGGTTTCCATCTCACCACTCCCAATATCATGCAAAAACATTATTCGTTCATTTTATGGCTAAATTTTCACTGAAAATGATCAGATGCACTCATTGACATGCTCTCTCATCACTCTATCACAATTCCTAAAAAACCAAAATCATCCCATGATCTTATAAATACCCACACAAATGTAAAAACTTGAAACTTGGTGTAACATCATAGTTGGTTCCATGACAAAAAAAATCAACTATCATTCTCTTACACATTTTAATATTTTAGAAAATAGTTTTCAATCTCTTGAATATTTGTAAAACCATCTTGATATTGATTCTTGAATAAATTGTATTGCATGTGAAAACTTGGATTTTTGGCTTCTTGTTTGATATTTGATAATATTATTTTTTTATAAATGAATATCCCCTTGATTGAATTTTGGAATAAGTACATAGGAACCTTGGTATTTATGTGGGTATTCTAGGACAATAATGTTAGTATTTTTTTAATTTACTACTATCTTCTGAAAAATGGTTTATTCATGTCATATTTATAAATTTTTCATGAAATTTCTAATAATCATGATTTTATTTAGATTGGGTGGTGTCCAACTTATCATTTTATGGTGATTACTATTTTAAATTTTAGTTTTGAAAAAGGAAACATGGTTTTAAATGTTAAATTGGGGTTTTAAATGAAAAAACTAGGTTTTATCTTTAAATGAACTAAAATGGATTTAGTTTTTTGAAACTCATGAAGTTATTTCAAAGTGAATCTATAAAGTTTTAAACATTTTAAAGTGTACATATTTTCATTGAAATTTTTTTAAAATTTTAATATATTTTTAATTATTTGTGAATATGATTTTAAAAATTTTCATTCGATGCTAACATATTTTTATAGAAAATGGGGTTCATATCCCATTAAGTGTTTTAAAACAAAGTAGTCGATTTTCATGTTGACTTAAAAAAATGGATTTCAAGCAGGGTTTTAAAAATTCAAAAAGTAGAATTGAATTTTGAAAGTTGTTTTGAGATGTAATTTTAAATTTTAAATTAATATATATAAATTTAAAAAGTTTTGGTCTCTTAAAAGGTGTTTTTTAAAGTGTTTGGTTTCAAGATGGAATTGGTAAAATATTCATAGTCATAAGATCATTAATTTATTATTCGTTAATATATTTTCCTATAAATATTTTTTAGAAGTAATCCACTTATTATTTCATTCATTATAGGGAATATTATTTCTATTTTTTATTTCTTTTATACCAACTAGGATTCTCGCTATAGTGTTTTAAATAAGAGGGACTAGGAAATCATGAATCTATTTCCACTAGGAGAACATATTGTAGTCTTGGTGTAATCATTTTTTTATTCAAGGGATAATGGTTCTTTTATACTTGAGCCAAATTTATCATGTATATAAATCCATTAGGAATGGGGAAAATTGGGTATAAAATAGCAAGGGGATTGTGAACATGTATTGTAATATTAGCTCATCAGTTAAACCATTGTGTGCCTGAGAAACTTTTTATTTTTATGTAGAAAACTACAAAATGTTGTCTGGTGCTTCAATAACTCCCAACCCAAGAACATTTATTTTTAAGGAGATAACTGTCATCCTCATAAGATTCATCTCCTAAAAATTTAATATTTCGTCTTTTTTCCTTGAGACTCATCCCCCATCTATTTCAGACATGAACCTATGTTGCTTGAACTACTCAGAGTAGTAATCATCCCATACATGGTACCAATGATAATTGTGGATGAATTCAGAGGATAAAACCTACCATAGTGGAATAATTCCTTTCTTAAATTCAATTACCCATTTCTTTTAAAGAATACTGAAATTATTGGAAATAATCAAATATTGGGTTCCCCTTATTAGAATTATCTTTAACTTTCACCTTTGATAATGAAAATATTATGCGTATTTATTTTTTTTGTAAAAAATAAATATTTTATGAACCTAATAGGTTTAATATGAATTAAAAATGGATTCTCACTAATCCTATGACAAAAGATTACAAAAATAGAGTTAAAGAGTCCATCAAGTTTGTAATAGAGCATGCATAATACCCTTCTTAAATCCTTTGTCTGTGTTTACATTGTTGTTATTCAAGAAAAAATAGTCCAAAAGAGTTTTAAGATCATTTAATTTACAAGGAATAGATAAGAGCTATAAATATTGGACTAAAATGGGAAAAAACTAAACATGAACACCGATTGAGATGATATTACAGTTTATGGATCATTTTATATGAATACCAGTATAAATGATGATGGAGATTGCATGGAAGAAATGAAAATGGATACTAAAGATGAAATTTGTGATTATATAAAGTTTTTTAAGAATTTAAATAGTTGTGTTAATAGTTTTATTGTATACTAGTTGTACTAAATACATATATTTTTCATCTGTATTGATGTTATATAATTTAGAAGCTGGCAGCAGGTGGAGCGACACTAGATTTATAAAACTACTTAGTCTTATGAATGAAATTATACCAAAATAAAATAAACTTCCATGTTGAAAATATGATGATAAAAAAATTATACATTCAATGTGAATGATCTCTAAAAAAATACATTCTTGTAAAAATTATTTCATATTATTTCATAAGGATCATGAATCACTTATAAAATGCCCTAAGTATAGAATGGATTGATACGAGAAAAATAAATCAAGTAATTCGAATGTTGTATGGTACTTTACTATCATTACATGGTTTAGAAGACTATATGGATGTCATAATTGAAATGGAATACAGATACAAGAATTAAATATAGGAACCTACATTATTCAGTAAATTATCCTCAGTTGAAGAAAATTTATTATGAGTATCTGAATTTGTAAATGATCCGAGAAAATTTCATCATTCACTATATGTAGATTGAATAAATATTTTTTGTATATATATTATTACTCATAGTACATGGACCATCATGTTAATAAATTAAAACTTTCCTCTATGGTTATTCATGAAGAAAAAATATATTATGTTGTCTACTTATATCTAGATAAAAGAAACCCAGTAATGATATTGATTTCTATTTGGATACCTTGATCAAAGATATGAAATTGATGTGAGATATAGTTATTAAAATTTATGATTCTCATAGAAGTTAAGAATTCTCATTGAGGTCCATTTTTTAGAGGATGATAAATTAATTTTCTACTTATAGAAATTTCTTTGGCTATAAAATTAAAGGAATATTAGTGTGTTTCATTTGTGAAGAATGCACACAATATGTTTGGTTGAAACATTCCTCGAAGACTTTGTTTTTAGGAAATTGGAAATTTTTACCTTGAAAACATAAATACTGATCATAGATGACAACATTCAATGTGAATACCAAAAAAGGTACAACACTATCTCCACTAATGGGTGATCATCTGTTCGATAAAGTAAATGATATTGACACTGTTTTTGGTAAACCATTTTCCAAAAAACTTACAAAATCAAGTTGAAATAAGTGATTAATTTTATTTGAATTATCTTATTGGAATTATTTTCATGTGATAAATTTTATTAATATCAAACATATAGAAAAAATGTATTTGATAGTGTTATTTTCACGTTACTAAATGTTCCTAAAAAAACATGGAATCAAGGATAAGTTGGACATGGTTTACATGGATATTAGGGAAGAGTTGGAACCTGTAAAGTGTAAATGGAATAATTTTCTTCCTCTAACAGCTTATAATCTATCTAAATAGGAAAAATTGAAAATCTTCATTTTCCTTAATGGTGTAAAAGTTCTAGAGGGGTATTAATCAAATATCAAGAATTTAATGTCAATAAATAATTTGAAGTTACATGAACTAAAATCACATGAATATTTGATTCAAGATTTGATGCATGTTTATTTATGTTTCATTCTTCCTAAAAATGTATAAAATAAATTAACCAAGATCTTAATCTTTTTTAGATTTAGACGCAGTAACGTTATAGACTTGGTGAAATTTCCAATCATGAATAAAGAGGTTGCAGTAATATTATGTGAATTAGAGGTGTTATTACCACCATAATTCTTTGATATAATGTTCCATTAGATTGTTAACTTGGTTAAAGAGGTTCACCTATTTGTTCCTATCCATTATATATATATGTAACCCACTAAATGGTATATGAAGATTTGGAAAGGGTATGTCAAGAATCGAAGCCGGAAAAAAGGTTTTATTGTAGAACTATATATTATTGAATAAGCTATTGAATTCTGTACCAATTACCTATCAGATGCTGACAACATTGGTCTCGAAAAGTCTCATCATAGAAAATTCATTGTGGGTTAAAGTATTTTCAGAAGATATGTTGTTACAATTATGATCATAGAGCAGGAGAAAGTGAACCCTTACATTTTACATAATAGTGAAGATATTGATCCATACATTGAATCCCATAAATCAATTATTATATATTTTAATCCATAAAGTTATGAACTATGGTTATCAAATACATATAATTAATTGTTTATATGTTGGTTCTAAGATCAAATTTATAAGTAGTTATCTGAAAATTAAAATTCAATTGTCGAACAACTTCTATAGATATCTAAGAGGCCAACTGGAAATTTTATATCTTACACTGGTTTTGTAATCAATAGTTATATGTTCTATACAAAAGACTATGATTACTACAATATGATAAAAAATAGTGGAGTTATTCTTGTGATGGAAGTGATTCACATATCTATTTTCAAGGATTTAAATACAATTTATGTGAATATATCATATTTCAGAATTATCAAACAGATATACGAGTTGGATTATACAACATTTCCAATGATGATTTTCAATTTTAAATGTGTTGAAAATAAAATTATAGTTAAATTTGATGAAATAGATTTTTGAAGTTGAATTTCAGTGTAAAAGGGGAAAATGATGATTCGTTCATAATTGAATCACAAACAGTTCATATATTTTATGTCTTAGATCAAACAAACAAGAATTAGATGATTTTCTTGTTGGTGACTAAAATAATTGTAGGTTCAGATGAAAATTCAATCGAGGATGACCCTTTCATTGGGATATCACAATCAATTCATGGTGCTCCCAATATAGAAAATTTCTTATATGTTTGATGGGACCACAAATAAGGGGTTTGGATTCTCGATAGAGGATCCAAATCACTTCAAACTTTTAAAAAATAGAGTTCAAGGAGAAGGTTAAGGTGTTTTTTATTATATTATGATTTTACTCATTATATTATCCATTATATACTACAATAAAATAATCTAAATTAAATTCTTGACTACTCATGTAGAAAAAAAATGCCTTATTCACATGATGATGTTACCAATACTGAGGAAGAACAGACTGTTGATACTAAAACTGTAGAGTTATTAGGGTCCCAATAGGATGTTGATGAAAGAAACAAGAATTATGCAACATCATAGTGTTGAATAAAATTATCAAGGCAATAAGTAAGGGTATAAAATTTGAGGTTGGATGGAATCAATCAGACCAACCTATTGACCCCAACATGTTAATGTTCATTAGTTATGTTGGGGTCTAAATGAGAAAGAATGTGACAATTGATATATATTTGTGGCACCATGTACAACATGTAACAAAGTAAACCCTTTTGGAATATATAAAGGTAATGTTATGATATAATTTATCTATTTTATTGGAAAATTATATAATGAAACATTGATTTAATTTTCATTATTCCTTAAAGAGTTCACTTATTTTTGAAGATTTACATAAGAAATATGTCTTAATGGCCACTATAAAATTCCATATAGGCTTTCATACTCTTCTTACCAAGTTACATCTTTGGGATATTGAGGGGAAAGTAAAGCTCCACCCAAAAATTAGTTATGAACACATTATAAATTAAGAAACAATGAATGCTTTTATTAGTTTTAATGATGATAAATCATTTTAGGTGTATTATAGTTGATAATATATTATATAAAACTATTTATTTTATCCAATTTGATTCAAAAATTTTAATTTATGAAACAAAAAAGAGTGATTAAAATAAATATCTTGCATCTAAACTAATGTACCCCTCTTGTCAAGCAAGGATGGAGTACACTTCACTAGAGAAGAAATTGGTATGTATTTTAAATCAAAAATAAAATTTTTATGTGATTTGAAACAACATATGTTCCTTTTTTTATATTCATATTGATGAATCAAATTCCAAATCCACTTCCATATCGCATCAGGTGTTTTTGAAGGAGGAACGTGTAAATAAGGAGGGTAAACTAGTTGATGAAAACACAAAATTAATAAAGAAAAAATGTGTAAGTATGACATAATATAAATTAACAATGATTTATAATGATATTTCATAAAAATATATATTTATATTCATATATTTTTTATTTGGTTTAGACACAAGAATCAGTAATGACCATACCGTAAGAAAAACTACTTTCAGCAGCATTGAAATGGCCAAGAAAATATGTTCATGTTAGAGGAGTAGGGTTTGGAGTGTATAATAGAACATATTTTGAGAATATAAAACCAAAAGAAGATTCATATAATATGATGAAATGATTTTAGTAACAAATAAATGCTTTAAAAGATATTATTTATCATTCTAGTTTGGTAGACCAATGTATGAGAAAGGATCAAAGAGAACTGGCGGTGGAACAAAGATATGAACATGAAGAACCAAATGAACCTACTATCTTTGAGGCTAGTAATTCCCCTCAACAACATACCTTAATCAAGGTAATCAATTTTTTTATTAATATTTATCCTAAATGAGAATCAAAAAAATTCTGGTAACTTTATATTACTAAAATTATACAGAGTAAAGTTGTATGCGATTTCTATCTGTCAACACCCCCACATCTTCTTATTGTGAGGGGTAATATTTATAATATCTTGGGATAAAATCTGTACCATAAATAACTCCAACAATATTACATGAGATTAGTGATTATTGTAGCTCAATATCCAACCACTGAGTTTCATTTTTCACTTGATGATCCAAATATTACAACATTCAATGATGCTATTAGAACTTTCATAGCATGGTCATATAATATTATAAAGATTCATGAGGTATTTATTTAATATTTTTTTCATATGAAAAACTTATAATAGTTTATGAAAAAGGTTCTTAAGTGAAGTATGGTATTATAGGCGGATAAAGCGATGGTGAAATGAAAGGTCAAATCAAGAAATATAGTGAATCGACCAAGAAATCAAAAGGAACTTCCAAGAGTACCTTCTCCCAGCCAGTTCCACCTCAACATTTATTATCATTAAAAATTCATCCAGAGACCAAATTTAATGAAGAAAACATGTCTTACATTCTATATTAAGCATAAATATTTGGAACTTTGATTACAGACATAGTTAGTCTTGAGATTATAAATGATATTCTCAATGGCTAGGATCCTCAGTTTTGAATACATACATAAGGTAGATTTTCATAATAAATCTATCTAAATTGTGATCTAATATGTTCATTAATTTAATAACTTTTTATATTTTCTAAAGGAATTTATATTAATACTATATAAATGGAAAACTGTGCAAAGAACGATTTGGATTATTTAATCCCTATATCATTTCTATGGAAACAATTATTTGGAGAAGGAAGAAATTGAAAAGAAGGAAGATAATTTATACAATGAATTTGAGAAAAAATAATAAAGAAGAAACTCTTTTTGATGCCTATATTGAAGGCGTAAAATTCTGCAATCCAATCACGTAAAATATATATTTTTCATTACTTATTTGTTTTTGTTTTTTTGGGAATAACTGGATGCTGATAACTCTCAATCTGGATACAAAAAATATTTATTTTTTGGATCCAATGCATGCATATCCAAGAAACCGACCACACATGATGTGTATTTTGAAATTTTAATACACTACAACCAACATTTTAGAGATAAACGTAAAATTATATTTTTTCTCTCTATTTTAACAACAATTTTGTTATGATAGGGATGTTGTTAAATATAGGATAATTCATGTAATTAAGTCTATGAATGAATATAAAAATACCATATATTGCTTGAAATAGAAAAAAATCAAGGTATATATAGAAATATTTAACTATCAAAAAATATTTCAAAATAATTTAGTTGTTTTGGTCAATATTTATGTAGTTTCTAAAGAAATATAAAGGAAATGATTATGGATATTAACTTTGAAATTTTATGAGAGATATCATAAACAAAGAAAAGGCTGACATCCCCAAATAAGTAATTTCTACAGGTAATTAAAATTTAATAAAAAATATTTCTTAATCATTTGTTTATCTATATTTTCTCAGCAGTACCAATATTTTTTACAACATTCATACTCAAAATAAGAAGTAAATTTGTTTATAGATGAGTGGGTAGTGATATGGTGTTATAATGTTTAATGATAATAAGTTTAGGTGATTACCTTGTATGTTTGTGATCTAGTATGGGCTATGACCTTATAAATATAGTTGGGGTGTGAAAAATTAGTATTATTATTCTTAAATATTATTTTTGTTCTTTTTATAAAGGATAAGTATAATGGTGGAAATGAATTTTTTTAGAAAAAAAAAGAAAACATTGTGTCAGAATTCATACATGCATCATGAATAGGTGACTTCTTACTACTTATTTGGATAATTTTATCATCACGTTATATACTTGTTTAGTTAATTTACTTATTATTTTTAGAATAAAATTAGACTAATTCGCTATCTAGGGTTCCATAATGGGTGGTGGTAAATTATATAATAAAATAAAAATAAAGCGGTTTCACTTTGGTAGGTGGTGGAATTATTTGGGCTATTTTATCATCAATTATATACATGATATAATATCAAAAATTATTGTTAAATTCATATAAGAAACACAGAAAGTTTACATTATTGAAATGGATTGACTAAAACTAATAATTTTGAATGCACATGATGTGAAATTAAATCATCCCACTATTATATCACATATAATCTCTCAATCATTACATGAGTAGAGGTGTTTAACCTATCCTTATTATTCACATAGATACTTGTTCACCAGATCACCATAAAAAAATGTATATAATAGTTTGTCACTAATATGAATATGCACATTTATTTTATAAAATGATCCATGTTCACAAGCTCATTAATAAAAAAATCATCATCATTCTTAATAAAAAATACATGATAATAGGGATGTTCCCATTTTGATGAATAAATAATGATAATGTTATATAAGAGTTTATCATCACCCATAATATTGAAAAGGATATACTAATCTATAGCACAATCTAGGAAGACTTAATGGATTTTCTATATTTTAGTGTCATTTGGATGCTATAAAGGGATATACTAATGTTTAATAATGTCAAAAGGGGTAAAAAATTTATAATGAAGTTTAGTGTCTTCTGAAAATATATAATAGGTCACACTAAAGTTTTTTCCATCAAATAAGTTAAACAGTTTATCAAGGAGTCTGTACTCTCTATTATGGTGAAAGGTAAAGATAGATTATATTATGTTCCATAAAAACTCAAATATAAATATTTATTTTAGTTCAATCAATTAATGTTAATAGGTTCACACTAATGGTTAATTTTTTCTAGGAATAAATAAAGTGATACACTAATGTTTAGTATAATATAGGAATATATAATGTGTTATGATTGTTTTTTATAGAAATTAAGAAGGAAAATGTTTAAATATGAGTTTTACACCAACCCAAAAGGATAAAAGTTTTTATGATAATTTTGTGTAATATGTGAATGATATGTTATTATAAAGTGGTTAAATACATCATGTTTTTGGGATTGAGATTATAAAACATCTCATATGTATCCACAATGGGTGAATTGAAAATGTTATAGCTTGGAATCATAGTTTAAAATAATGGGACTAAGAATGCATTGTTTTATATTTATGTTTAATTTTTTTCTTTATAGTTTTGCTATCATAGTAATTTTTTTATTGTATAGGTGGATTAATTTTATCAAGTTGGGGTGGTTTATTTAAAGATGCTAATGCTTCTGAGAGATTTTACTTCAAGGATGAAACTGAGATAATGACTACAAGGAAATGGGTACATGTTCCTTTCTTATGGAAGAGGAAACCCCATGATACCTAAAATGTGAAGTATTTGTGGTATAATTAGGTTTCCTCTTCCATAAAATGGAACATGTTCTCTATTTTTTTTTATTTTTTCAGGTATTTGAAAGAAAAAAACATATCACATACTCAATAAGATGCACCTCAATACGATACATAATGTTCTTAGTATGACTCAAAATGTATATTTTTAGTTTATAATTTACATTTTAGATTAAAAAACACATCACATACCCAAAAATTAGAAAACTCATTAATATTGTTTTAATAATTTTGGAAAAAAATACATAATTCATTTGTGATGTGTAGAAATCAACTATATCACAATTCGTCGTACAGTGTGACTGGTATGGCTCCAAGTGTGTATTTTTATTTAAAATTGACATTAATTTTAGTAAAAAAGACAAATGACATACTAAAAACCAATAAAATTTATTATTATTATTTTAATACTTTTTGAGAATGATCCTTGAGTCATTTGTAACATGTAGGAATCATCTGCACCTCAGTCTACCACATGGTGTAGCTAGTATGAATCCAAATATCCATTATCAGTTTAAAATTTCCATTTTAGTTCAAAATGTGTGTCAGTCATTGAAAAAAGAGAAAACAAACTCAGATATTATTGATAATTTATCAAAATGATTTATAAGTTAGTTGTGACATATAGGAATTAATATTATATCAACCCAACACACGATGATACCAGTATGACTCAATGTGCTTGTATCCAGTATAAAATGATATTTCAGAAAAAAATCACAAGTGACATAACCAAAAACAAGAAAACACAATCATGTTTTTTGATGATTTAGTAAAACTATACATAAATCATTTTCAATGTTTAGGAATCTGCCTCACCTCAATCGAATGATCGGTGTGACAGATATGATTCAAAGTGTGTCTTTTTATTTAAAATTGACATTAATTTTAGTAAAAAAGACAATTTTTTTAAGGGTAATGCTTTGGTCAAAGACCAGAGCACAATTTATTGATAAAAAGTAAAAAAGACAAATGACATACTCAAAACTGATCAATTGTATTTATATTATTTTGATACTTTATTAAAATTATTCATAAGTCATTTTTGATGTGTAGGAATCCGATGCACCTCAATCTGATACATGATATGTCATATATGACTCAAAGTGTTCATTATCAAATTGACACATGATGTGATAAGTATGACTCCAAGTACATGTTACAAGTTTAAAATTACATTTTAGTAAAAAATACACATGGAATACTCAAAAATGATAAAAAAAATCAGATTAGTTTTATAATTTAGTAAAATAATCTAGAAGTCATTTTGGACATAAAGTAATCTACCACACCTCAATCCAATTTATGGTGTGATCGACAAGACTCAAAGTGTGTCTTTTTATTTAAAATTGACTTTAATTTTAGTAAAAAAGGTAAGTTACATACTTCAAACCAAGAAAATGAATTCATATTGTTTTTATAATTTATTAATATGATCCATAAGTCATTTTTTTGTGTAGGAATCAAATTAACCTCAATCTGATTCACGATGTTCCCAGTATAACTCAAAGTGTCCTTTATCTATTTAAAATTGAAATTTTAATTCAAAAAGTGCCACTCACTGAAAATTGGGAAACAAATTCTTGAATTGTATTAATAATTTATAAAAATGATTAAAAATTAATTTTTGATATTTATAAATCAGTCTCACATCAAACTGACACATGATGTGATTGATATCACTCAAAGTGTGTGTTTTTATTTTTAAATGAAATTTTAGTAAAAATAAAATTAACATAATAAAAATCTAGAAAGCACATTCAGATTGTTTTTATACTTTAATAAAACAATACATAAGTCATTTTTGATTTTCAAGAATCAGATGCACATCAATCCAACACATGGTGTGATCTGTATGACTCCAAGTGTGTTTTTTATTTAAAATTGACATTGATTTTAGTAAAAAAGATGAGTGACATACTTAGGACCTAAGAAAATGAATTTATATTGTTTTAATACTTTATTAAAATGATCCAAAAGTCATTTGTGACATGTATGAATTATCCTCACCTCAATCTGATACACTATGTGTCCGGTATGACTCAATGTGTCTGTTATCAGTTTAAAATTGACATTTTAGTTCAAAAAGTGTTACTCAATGAAAACCAAGAAAATATGATTGGATTGTCTTTATAATTAATGAAAATGAATCATAAGTCATTTTTTATGAGTAAGAATAATTCTTACATCAGACCAACACACTATGTGACCGTTATGTCTCAAAGTGTGTGTTTACAGTTTAAAATGACATTTTAATAAAAAAAATGTGACATAATCAAAACTAATAAATCTCATTAAAATTGTTTTGATACTTTATTAAAATTATCCATAAATTATTTTGGATTTTTAGGAATTATACTCACCTCAATCTGACACATGGTGTGACCAGTATGACTCAAAGTGTATCTTTTTATTTAAAAATGACATTACTTTTAGTAAAAAAGAAAACCGACATACTCAATACCAATTAAATGAATTTGGATTGTTTTGAAAATTTAGGTAAAAAATACATACATAATTTTTTTACCTGTAAGAATCATATACTTATCAATCCAATACATGATTTGCCCAGTATGACTCAAAGTGTCCATTATCAGTTTAAAATTAACATTTTAGTTCAAAAAGTCTCACTCACTAAAAATAAAGAAAACACACTCTAATTGTATTTATAATTTCTTAAAATGATTAATAAGTCATTTTTTACATTTAGGAATTAGTCTCATGTCAAAAATACACACAATGGGACTGATATGACTCAAAGTGTGTGTTTTCATTTTAAAATGACATTTTAGTAAAAAACACAAGTGACATAGTAAAAACCAAGAAAACATGTTTGGATTATTTGGCTAAATTATTACAATGATCCATAAGTTATTTTTAACCTGTAATAATCAAAAGAACCACAATCTAATGAACTGTGTGACTGGTATGACTCTAAGTATGTCCATTTATTTAAAATTGACATTAATTTTAGTAGAGAATACAATTGATATACTCAAAACCCAGATAATGCATTTAGTTTGGTTTGATAATTTAAGAAAAAAATACATAAGTTATTTTTCATGTGTATGAATCAGAAAAATCACAATCTAATACATGATGTGCATGATATGACTCAAAGTTTCTGTTATCAGTTTAAAATTGACATTTTAGTTCAAAAAATGCCACTCACTAAAAACCAAGGAAACACACTTGGATTATATTGATACTTTTTAAAAACGATTCATAAGTAGTTTTAGATGTGTAGGAATTATTCTCATATAAAACTAACACACGATGTGACTGGTATGACTCCAAGTGTGTTTTTTAGTTTAAAATGACATTTTAATAAAAAAACAAAAGTTACATAATAAAAAAATGAGCAAACACATTCAAATTGTTTTGATACTATAGTAAAATGATCAACAAGTCATTTGAGACATGTAAGAATCATGTTAACCTCAATATGAATCATATTTTGACTATTATGACTCTATGTATGTCTTTTTATTTAAAATTGACATTACTTTTAGTAAGAAATACAACTGATATACTCAAAACCAAGAAAACACATTCAGATTATTTTGATAATTAATGAAAACAATACATAAGTAATTTTTGATGTGTATTAATTAAGAACACCTAAATATGATACCTAATGTGCCCTGTATGACTCAAATAATTTTTTTCATTTTATAATTGACATTTTAGTTCAAAAAGTGTCACTCATTGAAAACCATGAAAATGTGCTCGGATTGCATTGATAATTTAGTAAAATTATTCTTAAGTCATTTTTGATGTGTAGGAATCAGTATCATGTCAAAATGACACATGATATTACCAGTATAACTTAAAGTTCATGTTTTCAGTTTAAAATGAAATTTTAGTAAAAACCAAAAGTGACATACTCATAACCGAGCAAACAAATTCAGATTGTTTTGATACTTTAGTAAAATGATCTATAAGTAATTTTTATAATGTAGGAATCATATTCACCTTAATAATTCACTGTTTGAATGGTATGATGCAAAGTGTGTCTTTTCTTTTAACTTTATAGTAATTTTATTAAAAAAGACAACAAACATACTCAAAAATCAAGAAAACACATTCAATTTGTTTTGATACTTTAGGACAATGATACAAAATCCATTTTTGAAGTATAGGAATCATTCACAGCTCAATATGATACATGATGTCCCCAATATGATTCAAAGTGTCTGATATCAGTTTAAAAATTATATTTTATTTCAAAAAGTGTCACTCATTGAAATCTAAAAAAAGACACTTGGATTGTCTTAATAATTTTGGAAAATTATTCATAATTTTTTTTGACATATAGGAATCAGTCTCATGTCCAACCGATACATGATGTTACTGGTATGACTCAAAGATCATATATGCTGTTTAAAATAATTTTTTTTTTGTAAAAAACATAAGTGACATACTAAAAAATGACACTACTGGAAAATGGGGCTATCCCCACACATCTATATCCATAGTTTATAGAAACTATGGGTATATAGTTTTTGGAAATATCTATACCCATGGTTTTAAAAAATCATTGGCATAAGTTGAGATATACCAATAGTTTTTAAAAAACTATGGGTATAGAGGCTTAATATATCATCACCACCACCTCATTGATGATCCCTAATCTCACCTCCTCACCCATGAGCCTCGACCACCCCTCCCCTCCTTAGGTGATGATGCCTCCACTGGCCATCTCTTCTGCCTCCATTTATGGGATTTATTTTTTTGCAATCTTTGAGAGGTAATCTTTGCTTCCATCCTCTTTTTTATTCTTCCCTAACCCGAGTGAGTGATGATTGTATTCTAGAGATTTCTACCCTAATTCACAGATTTCTGGAGTCCGATCTTCTTCAACATCAAATTAGCAAGTTATGAATCCTTTTTCTCTTCTGCTGGCTATTATTTTCATTTTTATCTATGCATGTGACTTAACTAGATCGTGTTGGAATAATTTCTATCATCATGTTTTTAAATTTATAGACTAATAAATATCAAATATAGTCTATTAAATTCATATAAATACCATTTTAATTATAATTTATTCATTTTGAAAACTATCATAGGGCTTCTTATGAATTTAACTTAAATTTGAGATTTTTGTGGTGTCATATTTTCAGGATTTAGATAATTTTAGTGTTGGGAACCATATTTAAGTTAACTGAAGGGGTTAATGTTGGTTTTTATTATCCTTGAGTTATGGAATTTAATTATTGAAATTTATTTTTTTATATCATGAACCATGGTTAAACTATTTATTGTATTATTTTAACCCAAAAATAAATAATTATATAATGATTTATATGATTATACTATTATAAATAAATCTGGATTATTGATTTATCTATGAAGGTCGGTTCTTTTTGAATTCACTATTGTATTTATATAACTTGTCAAACATGATTCTTAAAATTCATTATTATGATTTAGACATGAATTAATGATAAAATATTCTTCAAAAAAAAAAATATTTAAATTTAATTTTTTTAATAATTTTAAAATATTTATTATGTAAAAATATTTATAGAAGCCTTTTGTAAATTTCATGAAATAATTATTTAAGTTATAATGTAATGATTATTGGATCATATTCATTTTATGACACATGGTTTCGATTGATAAATTTTTACATTAGAATTTTGTTCTTTAAGAAAACTTTGATGGTATAAAACTTAGTTTCACCTCTTTTTTTTAACTATTGAGTATAAATTAGTTCTTTATTAAGAATTGTCCCTTAGTTCATTTATCATGTATTGAGTAGTTAAACATTTATTTCCACTACATCCTAAATGAATTAAAAACCACTTAACCCCACTTTACCTCAATTAAGAGGTTTCGTCAGTGGTAAAGTAATGGAAGGGTTTCATAAAGTGGGATTGAATGGATTAATTATTTAGTCTTTATGGATCTTCCCCAAATTAAATATTTCTTAAATTGAAATAGAATATCATGTAAAATCTATTTTAATTGTGTTTGAATAAAATAATCAATGTCAACATCAAATTAAATCCTTTCATGATTGAATGTTATCATCAATTATGTTTTAAAATGAGAAGATCTATCTGGATAAGAAATACACATTTTTTTCTAGTATTCCTTAGTTGTTATTTATTCCAATACATGCACCTTGTTTGGATTTCTATGAGTATGACTTGGTTTTTCTTATAATATGACTTGTTCTTTGTTTGGATGGATAATAGTATCTTATAATGGTCACTTTCATCATGCATTGTATTATGCATTGTATTAAATTTGGTTTCCTATTAGTATTTTTAATTTCCTCTACACTATACTTTTAATTTTTCTTTGAATTTGGATATCATTATAGCATTATAGTTAGTGTTGTAGACATTTTCTTGTTTATTAACCTATTATTAATATTATAAAAGGGGATATATTTCTATGATATATCCCCTAATATGACATCATATCCATTTATGAATATGTTTCGAAATAAGGGATTGGTTTTTGGATATGATGACTCTATATGGGATAGAATCATGGTGCTCTTATTCTGCAAAAATTTCCCTTTCTAAATAAGATAGGATTATGAAGGATCTTGGAGCAGTGGAAGTTTGTGATGGGTTATGAAAAGCTTTGATTTTTTTCATGATCAATGATCAATCTGAGAGTTACACAATGATAAACATCGTGATCAATGTAATTGAATTAAAGAAAACAAACAATGGATAAAATGCCAAAACCATAGGGGGAATCATCACATATTATTTATAATTAATTTAACCAATTAAAGAATCACCTTGTTGGAGCTATTTATTCATTGACGAGTCTAACAATAGATCTGTGTTGTACCATCATTTCTTTGTTGGAATCAAGATAAGATTCCCTTTAGTGATTATCCACACATGTTCCAAAAATCTACAAACACCGTCGTAGGAATCTCTGGGTATAAGCACGAAAAATCCTATCGTTTGTGTTATTTTCCTTTGATCACCAGAAGAATCACTTCTAAAGAATTCTCCTTGACCTCTCTGGAATTGAGGGAGAATGGTGGAGGAAGATCACTCTCCATTCTTGGGAGAGTTCTTGGAAAAGGGATCTCTCTAGGTCTTTATAAGATTATTCAAATCCGTTGTGCACAACCAAAAAAATGAATATAATATAATATAATTTAAAATAAAATAATTTCATAAGTTTCATTTATTATTTATTTAATACCTACGAAACCCCATGTAAAATAATAATGATAATAATATTATTTCTCTACATGTGCTTAATTTATGAATTTAATTAAATATTATTTAATTAAATAATATTCAATATTTATTATTTATTACCAGACCATTAAACTCGGACCACCATTCCTCCACAATATTTATCAAGCCTTGAATAATGACTATTTATTTATGAAATAAATATAACTATATTATTTTCTAATAAATAAATAAATATTACATTCACTAAATAGAAAATAAATATTTATTAAATATATGGATGATATTATATTCTCTCAAATAGCTATTTAAGGAATATATATGATCAAGAAAACATGAATAATTATTAAAACATGTGCAAGAATAACATTTATTCAACTTGTTAAATAATAAATAATAATATATTATTTAACTGAGATTTTAGATAAACTTAGTATGTGTCCCTTTAGGCCTCTTTCTCAGTGTCATTAGGTGAAGCATCCTAAAGTCTAATGTTAGAATCTCGAAACATGAAAAGGAACACATAGTGAAAGAATTTAATTCTGTAATGACATAATACCTTATTCATACACTTAGTGTGTAATATAATTCCTTTATCATGATATATCTAATCAAGAAGGTTGAATCCTGGCGCTGTCAACCTATGTGTTCGATGTCTCTTTCTTTGACTTCCAAAAAATTAAACTTTCATATAGAAAACCATGTACATGGATTTTTTTGGCTATATTATTTCTATCAAAGGGCCTGAGATATAAAATTCCATTAAATAACATAAGGGACAAACCCTTTCTTGCATTATTCATTTACACAATATTACTTATAACACACCCAACATATCCTACCTCACTTTGAACATATTTTATCATAGTTTTCATCAATACATAAAATTAAACAACTCATAATACTCATTAATAATAATATCAAAGTATAAGGATCAATACACACATCCTCATACAGAAACATCCAATGACATATATAAATGTTGATTTCTTACTATTGGGTCTTGTTCTCATAATATCATACACTGGATATTACCAAGGTCATATACCATGAGAAGGTTCCTAAAAGTACTATGAGTCTCTTCCCATGATAGCCTATATCATTTATTTCACTCAAATGATATAATCTAGCTATAGAACTTATATTCAAGAATAGTGTTGTTTCACTTTCGAGTTCTCATCATTACGGGGAACTCATACAAACTTTTAGTGCAACAACTACTATTGGGACATTATCATATACTATGTTATGAATAATCACAATAATGATATGATAATAAGTTTATTATTATTTAAGACTATAAATAGAGGTTATTATAAAGTATATAGAAGTTGGTTCTAGGAGACCAACTCCAACAGACTACCACTTGCACTAGATCCAACTACTAAAAACCTTTAGTCCAATAGCTCTCACATGATACGTATTATTCTACTAAGATAGGCCTTTATTCAAGGGTTCCACCAATTTATTTTCTTTGGGAACCATTCTTACTAAAACTTAACCCCTCTGAAAAAAATATCTCCAGATGTGATACTTCCAGATTATATGCTTTGTCCATTGGTGTGACCTTGGCTCATTTTCAAGAGTCACCGCAATAGTATTATCACAATACAATGTGATAGGTTTGTTACTGCTATGTAACACATCAATCTCTTAGAAAAAGTATCATAACCAAATAGATTCCTTTGATGCATCATAAGTTGTTATATACTCAGAAACCACTATAGAATCAGTTACAACTGGATGCTTTGAACTCTTCCATTTCATAGCTCCTTCTTTGAGATAAAAAACATATCCTGACTATGACTTTAGATCATTTTTATCTATCTAAAAACTAGAATCATTATAACCCCCAATGACTAGATCCTCTTATCCTTCATACAACAAGAACATATCCTTTATCATATACTTAAGGACAACCTAAATATTAGACCAATATCATTCTCCTAGATCATATTGATATCTTCCTACTATGCTCAATTCATAGGCAACATCAAGTCTAGTAAATAACATGGAATACATGATTGATTCTACCACTAAATCATATGAGATCTTACCCATTATTTCTTTCTCTTGTTGTTTCTAAGGACACATTTACTTAAAAAGATGTAAACCATGTGACACTAGAACTAATCCACTCTTGTATTGTTCCATACTAAATATATTTAGTATATAGTCAAAATATGTGCTTTGACTTAGTCCAAGAATCCTCTTGGATTTATCATGAATGACCTTGATCCCTAGAATATAGGCTGCTTCACTAAAGTCCTTCATGAAGAAACACTTGTTTAACTAGTACTTAATAGACTCTAAGATTGTTATGCCATTTACAATAATTAATATGTAATAAATATATACTACTAGGATAAATATTTCATTTCCACTAAACCTCTTGTAATCACATGGCTCACATTTGTTCTTAATTAAACCAAATTCTTTTATGGATTCATCAAATCAAATATTCTATGACATGGATTCTTGCTTCAATCCATAAATGGATCTTTGGAACTTTAAATTCCATTTGTCATAACTTGGATTCAAAAACACTTATAGTTGTGTCTTTAGAAATCTTCTTGAAGGTTTCTATTAAGTAAATTTATTTTTACATCTATCTTGTAAATTTCATAGTCATGGTAATCTATTATAGAAAGTATAATTTTGATGGATTAAAAAAATGGAAATTGGTGAAAAGGTATCAGCATAGTAAATTACTTTATTCTAATTAAACCCTTTATCCACTAGAGTTTCTATATAGGTATTTACTTTACCTTCCTTGCCCATTTTTCTCTTGAATACCAATTTTCACCCAATTGTATTTACATCAACTGGTGCATTGACCAGAACCCAAACTTGGTTATGATATATGGAATCCATTTCAGAATTCATGGATTATTTTTATCTTTCACCTTATGAGCTCTCTACTTCCTCTTTTTAGTATATAATTTCATTATTGTAAACTAATAACGAGTCACCATATTCAGTGACTAGAAAATCATATCTCTCTGGTTCTATTACATCTCTTGCGCTCCTACATTGTACTTGTATTTCAAGAATTACTTATTCCATGAGGACTTGTGGAATATGTTCCTGTACGTACTCTTGTGCGTCTTGAGCATCAACTTCTTTGAAGTCAATATCACCATCACTATCCATTTTAAGGATGTGTTCTCTCTCAAGAAAGATGGCTTGTCTAGAGATAATCACTTTCTTGTACAAGGGGTTGTATTGGTAGTATACCTTTGTTTCCTTAGGATACCGTATAAAGATAAATGTTTCACCATAGGGTTATATTTTATTTTTAGATAAGGCCTTAACAAATGCCTTGCAATCCCATACATGTGTATGCGACAAAACAGGTTTCTTTTCACTCCATAAATCAAAGGGAATTCCATTTTCCACTTTAGTTGGTACTCAGTTTAATGTGTATGCTGCAGTTTGTAATGCATATCCCCCAAAAGATAATGGAAGATCTGTATAAAACATCATCGACCTTACTGTATCGAAAAATGTATGAATCCTCGTTTCACTAATACCATTCCATTATGTTGTATAAGGTGGAGTGAGTTGAGATAGAATATCAAACTCCTATAAGAGGTTGATAAAATCTTGGTTAAGATATTCACCACCTCGATCCAATCAATGTTTATTTATCTTATTTCCAAGTTGATTCTCTACTTCATTCTTTAATTCCTTGAATTTATTAAAATATTCATACTTATACCTCATAAAGTAGACATAACCATATCTACTCAAGTCACCAGTAAAAGATATGAAGTTATAATACCCACCTCTATCTTCTACTTGAAATGGTCCACACACATAAGTGTATACCAATCATAGAATCTATGTATCCCTTTCACCCTATCCATTGAATGGCAGTTTGGTCATTTTTCTTGTATAAAAGCATGGAATATTTCAAGTGGTTTTAGCTTAGATGAGTCTAAATGACCATATTTAAAGATCATTTTCAAACACATCTCATTTACATGACCAAGATGGTGATGCCATAGCTAGGTGTTATATGAGTCATGTAAACATGATTTGTTATCAATTTATAATACTTGTTTTTCATAATTTAATATTTAAATACCATTAGTTAAATGTTCCATACCATAACATATGTTTTCCTTATAAAAGAAACAACTTTTATTTCCAATCATGAAAATAAACCCATATGCATCTAGGCATGATATAGAAATTATGTTCTCGGTAACCATTGGTACATAAAGAATATATTTTAAAACCAAAACTATTGTCTTTGTAAATGAAAGGGGGTAGTCACCAATGGAAAGAGCGGCCAACCTCGAATCATTGGAATCTCTCAAATCCACTTATCCTTTATAAATATTTCTAAATATACTTGGTTCCTACATTTAGATGTAGGTGTGAGCACCAAAAGCTGTATCTAATACCCAATGTGTAGATACTAAAATATTAAAATCGATAACAAATGTACCTTTAACTCCCACTTTCTTCTGGGTGCATTTCCTCTTCCAGTGTCCTAACTTACCACACTCAAAACATACTACCACCTTTTCCTTACCCTGCCTTTGGATCTTCCTCTTTTGGAAGGATGATTCTTGGGATCATTAGACTTTTTATGAGTCTTGGGACTCTTTTCCTTATTCTTACATTTCTTATTCACTATAAAGACCACAGGGTTATATTTCCCCATTTCCTTATCCACTTTGAGAATCAAAGTAATAAGTTATGAAATAATCTTATCATTATTTATCATATTTTAATTAACAATAAAACTAGTGAAGGTCTTGGGTAGTGATGAAAGTATGATATTTACACAAAACTCATCTATTAATTAAATACCTAATATGTAAAATCATTCAATGTATCCAATAATATTGACTACATAAGGCCTAGATGATGCATAATCTCTAAGATTAGTTGTAAATAAATCATAGGATATCTCATACCTCTCCTATCTCAACTTTTATTGATAATGATCCTGAAGGTGAGACATCAGGATATATGCATCCATGTCCTTATGTTTCTTAAAAAATCTCATTGGTCATGGATGATATCATGAAACACTAAAAATTTGTAGTATAATCCATATGTTTCTCATAAAGAGATAACTCTTTATCACTAGCCTCTTTTCCAAGTTCTTTAGGAATATGTTCTTCCAACACATATAATTTCCTTTCACGTAGAAGGATAATGCGTATGTATCTTTACCACTCTTGGAAATTTGTGCAGGTGAGAAGGTTATCCTTCACAAGTTTGGATCACAGAGAAATTTTTGAATACATTTTAACATTGTTTCTAAAATATAATATGAGATTAATTTTAGTACTTTACCTGATAAAATTTCAATAAATTAATAAATATTATATTTATTAGCCTCCCAATATTTTATATAATCCCAATATCTCTCACTATTGGATTCAAAATATCTAATTTCATTAACATTTTAGTGGAAAGGATCCATATTACCCTTCTCATATCCCAACTTTTTTTGGTCAAGAAACTTGAATGGTATTAGGTAGACATTCCAAATTATAACTGCATTAACTTATAGTTCCTTGATCTGTTGAGTGGACTCCCTAATCCTGAAATCCTTAAATTGGATTTCCTCAACCCTTGCCTCTCAGTTACACCAATTCCTGCTTTAAAAGTAAACTATTGATGTGAACTAAGTTAATTCAACCCAAAAATTCAAGTTAGAATTCCCTGACAATCGAAAGCACCCTACTTTGGTTGTTCAAGCACTTTGAACTATAATTCAATTTTAACTGATGTAGTGGAAGGAGATATAGAATTAATATATATTATAGAGGGATTTTATACTTTTATGCATATATTCCCAATTATTTTCTTTATCACATGATTGTTAATATTAAGAGGATTTAATTAAGTGATTAACAATGTATTAGATAATATTTACACATAATAAAATTTATTTTAGTTCTAACTTTCAAGATCCTTAATTTCATAAATTCATGTGATTATGACAAAACATCCATAATGAAATAACCATGAAACTTAACAGAAATAAAATAATAAAGTGCTACGATCATGATATTTTAATAATGATTAGTTTATCTAGTGGTTGATAAAATAATCATCAACCTAGGGTAAAAACACCTTGAACCATTTAAGGTTCATGTTATAGATTTCTAGCTATCCACCTATGTATCTCTCTTAGATTGGTTTTTCCTCAGCTCCAAAAATGAACTTCCTCCACTAGCTTGGGAGCTCCATCCATTATATATTCTTTTACTCACATGTAAGTGAGGGGAAAGGGGTTTACATATAAGAAACCATGGGCATACATGCCCTTACACAATAATAGGAGAGAAGTCACATAGACCAAAAATTTAATTTAATAATAAATTAAATAAAACCAATCACATAAAAAGGTCTAGTCTATGCTCATGATAATCAATATGCATGTAATGAATTATACATTCAATAAAACCAGCATTCAATTCTTAATAATTTTTATTTAAAATAAATCATGATAAAATCAATTAATTATATTATTAATTAATTAATTATTTTATCCTAATTATAATTAATAATTCATAAGATTCTCATCCATCAAAATTCTAAAATAAATAAATAAATTTATTTAAAATTAACTATGTATGTAGATGTACCTTGGAGGCATCACAGTGAATCCCCATTCGAATCTACCCAACATATATTATACTCACGTATAGTTTACTGTTGTGATATATGGAATACATGACTTATCACATACTTTCATGGTATGTACTATCAAATTAATGATTACAAAAATTACATGATTTTTCTATAACATTTTATGCTTCAATGCACACAGAGTAATATTTGTCATATGACTCATACATGATATGCATATCTAAACATTACACAGAAATTAATTAAACACACACACACACAAATATATATATATATATATATATATATATATATTAAAACACATCACATGGAGTAAACTATTAATTTAATGACCACACACAAGAACATGTAGATAAGGTTTACCCATTATAATAAATCAATTTTAATTTTGTGTAATTTTGTATAAGTACACAACATGTACATGCAAGATACACAATATGTACGTATCTCACTGTCAATATGAGGCACACACCTAGGTAATATTCATGTAAACAATGCCTTAAAAAATTAGAATACATGGAGTGTACAATGGGATACACAACGTGTGGTCTCTAAATCACATGGTCACTAGTTAGTTAGGTTGTGTATGGAAATACACAACCTTTCTATAACTTAAAAGACTAAATGCCGTGTACGTGGGCTAAAAGTCTTGTACTTTGGTTGACCATGGGACTAGATGTCCTAGTAAACAAATGGTGTAAGAAATTTAATGCACTATGTGTAATCAATTCACATGGTTTGAAGTAATTTTGAATTAATTTCTGGTGCATTGAACCCAAGTACACAATGTGTAACTCCGGTTAAATGACATGTACTCCCATGTTATCTAGTCAGAATCCTAGGAACCTTGGATGAGTTCTTTGATTTTATTTCATTCATAAAATTAATTTTTTTGATTAGATTTATAAGAAATGGATAAGGAATAATAAGATCTCAAAATTTTGATTAAAAGAATGATTAAACATGAATTTTGAACTAAATGAAAAATGCGTAAATCAATCAATGATCTCAAAATAATTATAAATAATTATATGACTTCCTTGATACCACTTAAAGATTCTGAGCGCAGTGGAAGTGTGGGATTAGTCATGACCAAATTTTATTTTTTCATGATCGATGATCAATACTAGATTTACACAGCGATAAATGTCACGACCAACGAAATTGAATCAAAGAAAACAGACAATTGATAGAATTCCAGAACTAGAGAGAGGATCATCAAATATTATTTATAAATAATTTAATCAATTAAAGAATTAATATGTTTGAATCCCTTCCTCATTAATGAGTATAAAAATAGATATTTATTGTACTATCATTGCGTTGAAGTAATCAACAGAAGATTCCCTCCATGGCGATCCATAAGTGTTCCAAAAATCTCCAAACATCACCATTGGAATATCTGGGTGCTAGCACAGAAGATCCTATCACGTGTGTCATTCATCATTGATTTCCATGCGAATCACTTCTAAATAATTCTCCTTGATAACTCTTTACTTGAGGGATAATGGTGGAGGAAGATCACTCTCTGTTCTTTGGAGCATTCTTGGAAAAAGGGAGCATTGTAGGTCTTGAGAGGATTCTCCAAATATATTGTGCACAACCAATCAAATGAATTAGATCTCTTAAAAAATAAAATAATCGGGTTTATAAACTATTAGGGTTAAAATAAAATAATTGGACAAGGTCCCTTTGTTATTTATTTAATCCTTGCAGAACCCCATGTAAAATAATAATAATAATAATATTATTTCTTTACATGCACTTAACTTTCGAATGAAATTGAATATTATTTAATTAAATAATATTAAATATTTATTATTTCTTACCGGACCATTAAACTCAGTATTTCATTCCTCCAAAATGTTTATTGAGCCATGAATCATGACTATTTATTTATTAAATAAATATCACTACATTATTCTCTAATAAATAAATAAATATTATGTCCACTAAATAGAAAATAAATATTTATTATATATTATTCTCACATTATATTCTATCGAATAAATTCTGATGGAATATATGTGATCAATAAAACATGAATAATTATTAAACCACATGTGGGAATAGTATTTATTCAACTTGTTAAATAATAAGTAAAAATATATTATTTAACTAAGATTCTGGATACACTTAGTGTGTGACCCTTTAAGCCTTTTTCTTAGTGGCATCAGGAAAAATAGCCTAAATTCTATGTTTAGCATTTAGAAATAGGCCAAGGCACCCATATAAAAATAATTTAATGCTACAACCACATAATAACTCACATGTATGATTACTATGTAATATAATCCCTTTATCATGTTATCTATAATCAAATAGGTTTCATGCTGGTGCAATCATCATATGTGCTTGTTGTCACTTTATTTGACTTCCCATGAATTTAACTTTCCTATATAACACCATGTCCATGGATTTTTTTAGGCTATACCATTTCTATCAAATTTCATGAGATATCAACTTCCCTTAAAGCACAAAAAGGCCAAATCCTTTTCACATTATTCATTAATTCAATGTTACCCATTGTGCACCCAACGTATCCTACCTCACTATGAACATATGTTGTCATGGTTTTCATAAATAAATCAATGAATATGACTCATAATACTCATTAATAATAATATTAATGTATAAGGATCAACACACATGTCCACAGTTAGGAACATCTAATGACACATATAAATTTGGATTTCCTACTATCGGGTCTCATTCTCCTAATATCCTACAGTGGATATTACCATGGGCGTACACTATGAGAAGGTTCCTAAAAGTCCTATGAGTTTCCAACCATGATAGAGTGTATCATTTTTATCCCTCAAATTATATCATCCAACTATATAACATATGTATAAAAATAGTGATGTAGCACTTCTAAGTTCTAATTATAGTGGGGAACTGCTATGACCTTTTCATGAAACAAATACTCTTGGAACATTATCACATACTATGTTATGCATAAGAAAAATCGTGATGTGATAATAAGTTTATTAATATTAAAAACTATGAGTATAGGTTATCATAACGTACATAGAAGTTGGTTCTAGGTCACCAATTCCAATATCTTAAAGGTGTCTTAAATCTATACACACTTTCCTATTTAATATATCATACAACATTGGGATTCCATCTCCTTTATAAAATTTTGGATATATTTTTGTTATTTTATAAATATTAATTTATAAGATATTAGTATTGGATGATTATTTATATTTATATCAATTATGGTATAATATTTATGATATTATTATACCATTTTTGTGGTTTTGATATTGGGTGACACATTATCGTTATTATTGAGTAAATGTTTTCCATTATAAAGACCAATGTATTTAATTATATTAATGTCATATTCAAAATAATAACATTTTAAAAACAATTTTTTTATAAAGACATACATATTTAATTGCATTTTTCTATGGTTTCTTTTCATTCCATGTATTATAATTTTTCTGGTTCATTATTTGTAGGCATTTCTTATAACATATGTTGTTTTTCTTATTCTTTTTTTTATAACTACTAGAATTATTTGATGAATTTATTATTAAAATTGATTTTAATAAAATTTTTAATTATGGTTTACATTATTGATTTGAATATATATTTTCCCCTCTAATATAATGGATAAAAGTTGGATATATCATACCGATCATATTTCAACCAAGTTTCAAAATAATTTGGATTTTTTTTATATTTTTCATTTAAAAATGCTTTAGATAGAGGTCATATACTGTTTTAGGTTATAATTGTGTTGGGAGGCCATGATTACATTAGTAATAAGTTAGATATCATATAAAAAAAGTTGGATTTCAAATAAACTATTATGTTTGGTATCTTAATGGAGAGACGAGAATATATTCTATTGTTCATGAATGAAAAGAAAGAATTGGTATGAGGAATTTTTTTAATTAGTTTCCATTTTTGCATCATCAAGATAGAGATTGTAACATCCCAAGTAAGTAATGAATAATATATATTTTTATCTATGTCTATTAATGATTAAGATAGTGTTTTAGAGGCTTAAAATGAAAATAAATGCAATCTTATGCATGGAATACACTAATATTCTTAAAAGATTGTTTTACTTCCTTTTGATGGAAAACCCTTTTTAAATATATCTTTTGAAATTTTTATAAGCTATGTTTGTCAAAATAAACTTATTATTTATGATTGGGACATCAAAATTTACTTTGTGGGAATTTTTGGTATTTTTCCGATAAAGTTCATTTTTTAATGAATAGTGAAAAATGTTGTATTTTAATTCAAAACCTCTTTTTAATCTAATTTATTTATATGATTAGATTATCTTTTTAATTGGTTTTGAATTTAAATTGGAATATATTTTTACCATTTTATCCAATGGTGGTCATTGGAATCAATTTCACTTTGAAATTGGACTTAAACTAGTGTCAATCTTTTGATACTTATTGTTTCATAAAAACACACTATTTGTCATGACAGCGGGAATTAGTTATTAAATTAATTAATGCAACTTACATGTTTTGAATTTTGTAAAATATAAATCATTTTGGAATTCAGAATATCAAATATATCTTAGGGTGAAGTTTTGGTATCTTTCTGAAAAACTTCAATTTTTGATGAATAGTGAAACCACTAAGTGGTAGTTAAAGAAACTGATTTTTTCGTTTAAATGAAACTTTGACACTTCTGTGATTTGATATTCAAAAATCCGACATACATGGTTGTCATTAAGAAGTAAAATGTGGTTCAATGAGATTAAAATAATTTTTTGGTGAATAGTAACTTTTAAGTTCTTAATCGCGATTAGTGGTAATTAGTGTAGTTTAAGGTAAAAATAATGTTTTAATAATATGAGATGAGCTTGACACATGTACTAAACTCATTGGATGTGTCATGGCCGACCAAGACAATCCATGGGTCAACGTGGGGACTCCATGGAGCCACTTTGGTTGGGAAATGACATAAATAACTTTTTATTTAATGTTAAAGTAAAAATGACACAAACATGAGATGTTTTACTAAAAATTTTTTTACATGGGGTTATACAAGTCATATTTTTGATTATAAATATTCATTGGAAATATAAAAAGATTTCCTACATCATAGTATTTTTTTTATAATTTTTAGACATTAAATAAATTAAATTATTTATGACATCATGATGATGCATTGATGACCTCATTATTTAACGATTTAAATAAAATGGAAAGATAATGTAATATATAAGACCTAAACATGTCCAAAACCTATTGGATGAGTGTATTTATTACCCTTATCACCTTATCCTTGAATTATATCAATGTGGGACCTCTTAAATCCGAATTCCATTTTAAAATAAAGTGAATTTTCTTTACTTTCCAAGAGTGCCCCTCCTCTCCTCTTATAAAAGGCCCCCACCTCTACCACCTTACCCACACTTCCAAAGCCTTTGTATCGGCCCAACCCTGCCCATTTTATCTCTAAACTTCCCTCTCTTACTCCTTGAATCCTCACTTTGGGCAGAAGTCTTCCCAATGAAGCCTTTGAGCTCAAACCAAAGAAAGTTACCCGATTTTAAGGTAATGTCTTCACTTGAGTCCTTTTGTTTTATTTTGCTTCTCCAACCCCCTAAACTCTTTTTATTCATTTATTTTGTAAAAAATTAAGTATCTTAAATATACTAGGATGTTGTTATAAGAAGTATTCGAGCTACACTTACACACACCTACATCTAATGGTTAAATAACATACTATTTCCGTGGATGGTGAATTTATGCCTCCCGAAACGATGATTGTTCAACATTATTTTAACACCTTAAAAGGTGGCCATTAAGATGTAACTATATTTATATATGATATATAATATTTTTATGTTTTCCTTAAGCTTCTGTATTTTTCATTTTGGGCATACCTTTATGGTTTCCATTATGGGTAAACGCGATATCTTCATTTAAGGAAGTGCGGACTACCGCCCCCTCAAAGTGATTTGATTCGTTAAATACCATATATGGGACGTATAAAGGATGGAACTATGATATTATATATGATATTATAATGGAATTATAATATAAATTTATATCTTTATTATTCCATTCTATAAAATATGAAATAGAAATGAAAGTAGCGTTCATGCGTACGTACGGCTTACCGTCTCCATGAACAGTGCATTTCATTTATTACCTCTAAATGATTATGTAATATTATAAATTCATGTATATACTAGATATATATTATATATACATCATTATTATAATTTTGGATATAATGGATACATGAACAACTTGTAATTATAAAGGGTTTAATTTTGACTCAAGTACCAATGATCGTTAAAACGACCGTTATTAACTTAAATAATTACATAGTGTTCATGGCATGAAAATAATTGATATAAAAGGAATAATGAACTTGAAAAAGGGTTCTTAAGCAAGAAGAAATTAACACAAGTTTATTATTCAGGACATTAAAGAACGATCGAGTCAAGTCGGACCCGAGGTATGGGACTTCGTCTCAATGTCCTTTCATTGAGGTATATTTTGTTTTATACACAACCTTCTTTTATACGGTGTATAAACCCCTTTGACTTTTATGTTTATCCAAAAGGAATCTTTTTTATACGAAGATTTTTACTAAACGAAAAAAGGGAATTTTTTTGTCGTACATATGCGGCGACAACGACTTCTCCGCCGCCGTGACCATTATTTGAGTTTCGGCTTCCTCTACAAGCCATACCTTTTTTTAAAAGAAAAAATAAATACCATGTTTTAATTTTCTTTTATTTTGGTATTGAAAATGGTTTTCATAATATTTTTATATCAATGTGTTGTATTGATATCTTGTGATTGAAAGGTGGAAATGTTATGTTTCCTTTATGCATGTTTTATGTGATACGATTATGTTGAGGTTATTGAGCATTATTATGAAGATGGGTGGTTCTGTGATAGACTAAGGGCGGGTGAACCCGATATAGCTCTCCAATGCATTGGGTAACACGAAGGAGTGAAATGTTAAGGTTTCTCTGAAGAGATTTAGGGAATATACTGTGATGGGTATTCCAAACGTAACCAAGAGGGTTACTCCCTACATAAGAATGTTATGAATGCCTCAAGTTACCTTTATGTTTTATGATTTATATGATTTATTCATGATTTGATGAGGTATGTTAAAGTGATTATGTTTTATGGGTAAAGTATGATTTCATTCTTATGTATATATGTACCCATGTTTCCTTTCCATATTTTTATATCCCTTACTGATCTTTTTATGCCCATCCCACGTTTTTTTGAAATGTTTTTCACAGGTCAAGGGAAAGGTACATGATATGATGATAGTGTCAAGGAAGTGTCAAGAAAGAATCCATGTTTTATTTTAAATATGTTTCCATTGATGGGAAAGAAGAATACTATCTTTATGTAACCACTTTGTTTATATGTGGAATGTAATGCAAGTTTTATGATCTAATTCTCTAAAACTCTAAACCCGAAAAGATCCTCAATGTGTAATCTTGTAATAACTCAAGATTAAGTAAGGGCCTTATAGTTGGTATCAGAGGCCAGTTTAGATAACTTTAGGAGTTATAATTCTATTAAATGATTATCCAAAAATATTTTTTTATGGTCAGATTGAAGTGATATAGTATTTGAATATTACCATGTTGCTTCATCTAAGACATGTTTGTTCAGAATGGTTTTCCGCAGAGGAAACAGGGAAACAATGCTAGGAAGGCATACAGAAGGAAATAACCTACCGAATCAACATCCTGAGATGGTCGGAATTGGAACTGAATAGTTTGTTGCAGTAATGGCGCAGTTGAATCAAGCGATAAATGGCGGTGGTATCCATACACGTGATCATCCAGATCAACCGCAGAGGAACATGTCAGTGGTGGAACATTTCATGAGGCAACATCCCCCATCATTCAGAGGATAATCTGACCTTGTGCTAGCTGAAGGGTGGATTAAAGCACTGGAGAAGATTTTTGATGTCATGGGGTGTTCAGAAAATCAAAAGGTTAGTCTTGTTATTTATCGTTTGGAGGGTGAAGCAGATCAGTGGTGGTCGATGGTTAAAAATATCAGGGACACTGATGAGATTGATTCTCTCGACTGGGATGAATTCAAAGGTATGTTTCTTGAAAAGTATTTTCCTAAGGCTGTTCGACTTAGGATGGAAAAACAATTCTTGGAATTGAGGCAAGAGGAAGACTCAGTGGATACCTATGAAGAAAGGTTCACTCGATTGGCAAGGTATGCTCCAAATTTTATCCGAGACCTTGATAGTAAAATCAATCATTTTTACTCAAGATTAAATCCAAAATATTGAATGGCATTAGCTTCTCGTGAGTTTAGAAGTTATGAAAAGCTTGTTCGATGTGCTGAGAAGGTGGAAATAGAGTTTGCCGATGATCAAGTGTTCTATAACAACCAATAGAAGAAGAGACCAAGGTGGCAGGAGAAAGGGAAGAATTCTTCAAAAAAGTCTGATGGTAAGAAATCTAAGTTTCCAGTTTGTGATAAATGTGGAAAAAGGCATGCTGGGGAATGTCTTATGAATTATGGAAAGTGCTAACGATGTGGTAAGATGGGACATAAGGCTCGTGATTGCACTGAAAAAGATCAAGGTGAAGGTAAGACCAAATTTGATTTACAGTTAGTGAAATGTTTTAAGTGCAATGAGATGGTTCACTATGCAAACAAGTGTCTGACAAAGTGATTGAGTGATGGGAAGCAGTTAGACTATAAGCAGAAAGGGGTGGTGAAATCCTTTGCAACTACTTCATCATATGTCGGGCCATCAAATGAAGTTTTATCAGGTACCTTGTTTGTTTTTTCAGATTATGCCAGTGTGTTGTTTGATTCGGGGTCCACACATTCTTTCATCTCTGAAACCTTTTCTAGTAAAATGGGAATACCATCTCAAGAAATGACTCCTGAACTTTTGGTAAAAACACCTAGGGGAAATGTTAAGGCAAAAAGAATTTATAAGAATCTTCCTATCCTTATCTGTGGAAAGAACCTACTTGAAAACCTTATTGTTCTACCTCTAGTAGAGTTTGATGTTATCCTGGGTATGGATTGGCTCTCTATTTACCATGCTAAGATTGACTGTAGAGCTAAAGAAGTTTCTTTTCAGAAAGACTTTCAGTTTTTGTACAAGAATGAACCCTTACTGTTGATAACTTATCAAGAGGCCAAGAAACTTGTAAAAGATGGAAATGAATGTTACCTTGCACACATTTTTGAAAACAAGGGAACTGTTCAGATTAATGATGTGCCAGTGGTAAATGAGTATCCTGATGTTTTTCCTGATGAGTTGCCTGGAATAATACCAGATCGGGAAGTTGAGTTTACTGTTGACTTAGTTCCTGATGCTAAGACAATTTCAAAACCCCCTTATCGAATGGATCAAATTGAACTTTTAGAGTTGAAGGAGCAATTGCAATATTTATTAGAGAAATGTTTCATTCGACCTAGCACATCACCTTGGGGTGATCCTGTTTTATTTGTTAAAAAGAAATATGGTTCAATGAGACTTTGCATTGATTATAGAGCCTTGAATAACATCACTGTTAAGAACAAATATCCTTTGCCTCATATCGATGATTTGTTTGATCAGATCCAGGGAGCTCAGTATTTTTCAAAGATTGACCTGAGATCGGGGTACTATCAGCTGAAGGTAAAGGAAGCAGATGTTCCAAAGACTGCGTTTCATACAAGATATGGCCATTATGAATTTGTAGTAATGCCTTTTGGGCTAACCAATGCACCTGCTGTATTCATGGACTTAATGAATAGAATTTTCCATGAGTTCTTGGATAAGTTTGTGGTGGTTTTCATTGATGATATTTTGGTATTTTCTAAAAGTAAAGAGGAGCATGAAAGAAATTTAAGGGTTATCTTGCAAACCTTAAAAGAAAAGAAATTGTATGGGAAATTCAGCAAGTGTGAGTTTTGGTTGCAACAAATTTCTTTCCTTGGTCACATTGTTTCTAAAGATGGGATAACTGTTGATCCTACAAAAACAAAAGTTGTGGAAGACTGGCCAAGACCCACAAATGTAACTGAGATTCGTAGCTTCCTTGGTTTGGAAGGATATTACCGAAGGTTTGTTAGAAATTTTTCATGGTTATCTAGTCCAATGACTAAGCTAACTCGGAAGGGTGTTAAGTTTATCTGGACAAAAGAATGCGATGATTGTTTTCAGGAATTGAAAAGAAGATTGGTGAATGCTCCAGTTTTGGCACTTCCTTCCAGGAATGGTGAGTTTATTATATACAGTGATGCTTCATTAAAAGGACTTGGTTGCGTCCTAATGCAGAATGATCAGGTAATTGTTTATGCTTCACGACAGTTGAAAACTCATGAGGTAAATTACCCTACACATGATTTGGAATTAGCTGCTGTTGTTTTTGCTTTAAAAATTTGGAGGCATCATTTGTATGGAGTAAAGTGTGAAATATATACTGATCACAAAATTTTAAAGTATATATTCACTCAGAAAGAGTTAAACATGAGACATAGGAGATGGATGTAATTAATCAAGGATTATGATTGTACAATTCATTACCATCCGGGAAAAGAAAATAAAGTGGCTAATTCTTTGAGTCGAAAAAGTAATTCTTCATTAACAATGTTGCGTTTGGAACGTGATCCTTTGGTTAAGGATTTGATGAACTTTGGCATAGAAGTTTTTGGCATAGGATGTTCTTCTGTTTTGTTTCAGGTATCAGTGAAATCTTCTCTATCAGACAGAATCAAGCAAGCACAGAAGCAAGACAGTGAGTTGCAGAAAAAGGTAGAGCTAGTTCAGAAAGGTAAGTTGCCTGAATTCAACATTGATAGTGATTGTGTTTTGAGATTTGGGAAGAGATTGTGTGTGCCTTGTGATTCACAGTTGAAGAGAGAGTTGTTATGTGAAGCTCAGAGTTCTCCATTTTCAGTTCATCCTGGCAGTACTAAGATGTACAGAGATCTGTGGGAGTATTACTGGTGGGATGGAATGAAAAGAGATATTGCTGATTTTACTGTGAAGTGTTTGACATGTAAACAGGTTAAAGCAGAGCGGCAGTTACCGAAAGGGATGCTTCAGCCTTTACCAGTGCCAAAGTGGAAATGGGAGAATATATCCATGGACTTTGTTGTGGGATTACCGAAAACATATCGAGGTAATAATGCAATCTGGGTTATTGTTGATCGCTTGACCAAATCTGCTCATTTCCCTGCTATACGAGATAATTTTTCCCTAGATCAACTTTCCCGTTTGTATCTTAAAGAGATAGTCAGGTTACATGGAGTTCCACTCTCTATTGTATCGGACCGTGATCCCAGGTTCACTTATAACTTTTAGAAAGTACTTCAGAAGTCATTGGGTATTGAATTAAATTTTAGTACAACTTTTCATCCTCAATCAGATGGGCAGTCAGAACGAACAATTCAGACCTTGGAGGATATCCTATGATCTTGTTCGATGGATTATCAGGGAAGTTGGGACCAACATCTTTCTTTGGTTGAATTTTCATATAATAACAGTTTTCATTCTAGTATACAGATGGCACCATTTGAGGCGTTATATGGGAAGTGGTGTCGAACTACAGCTTTCTGGGATGAAGTGGGTAAAAGGAAGTTGATGGGACCATAATTGGTAGAAGATATGGAAAAAAAAGTTCAGCTGATTCAGAAACACATGAGAACAGCTCAGAGTAGGCAGAAGAGTTATGCAGACAACAGGAGGAAGGATCTAACTTTTGAGGTAGGTGATCATGTTTTTCTCAAAGTCTCACCATGGAAAAGTGTGATGAGATTTGGTAAGAAAGGAAAACTGAGTCCAAGGTTCATTGGGCCATATGAAATTCTGGAGAGAGTTGGATCAATTGCATACCGGGTGGCTTTACCTCCGAGTTTATCTCAGGTTCAAAATGTTTTTCACGTTTCGATGTTGAGAAAGTATATGCCAGATCCATCTCATGTTTTGAGTCCAGAGGTAGTTCAGCTAGAAGAGAACCTATCTTATGAGGAACAACCGATCCAGATTCTTGACCACAGGGAGAAAGTGTTACGGAATAAGGTGATAAATCAGGTAAAGGTTTTGTGGAAAAACCACATGATGGAAGATACAACATGGGAATCTGAAAATGCAATGAGGGATAAGTACCCCCATTTATTCGATAAGTAAATAAATTGCGGGGACGCAATTTTCTAAAGGGGGGAAGGATGTAACATCCCAAGTAAGTAATGAATAATAGATATTTTTATCTATGTCTATTAATGATTAATATAGTGTTTTAGAGGCTTAAAATGAAAATAAATGCAATCTTATGCATGGAATACACTAATATTCTTAAAAGATTGTTTTACTGCCTTTTGATGGAAAACCCTTTTTAAATCTATATTTTGAAAATTTTATAAGCTATGTTTGTCAAAATAAACTTATTATTTATGATTGGGACATCAAAATTTACTTTTTGGGAATTTTTGGCATTTTTCTGATAAAGTTCATTTTTTAATGAATAGTGAAAAATGTTGTATTTTAATTCAAAACTGCTTTTTAATCTAATTTATTTACATGATTAGATTATCTTTTGAATTGGTTTTTAAGTGAAATTGGAATATATTTTTACCATTTTATCCAATGGTGGTCATTGGAATCAATTTCACTTTGAAATTGGACTTAAACTAGTGTCAATCTTTTGATACTTATTGTTTCATAAAAACACGCTATTTGTCATGACAACGGGAATTAGTTATTAAATTAATTAATTCAACTTACATGTTTTGAATTTTTTAAAATAGACATCATTTTTGAATTCAGAATATCAAATATAGCTTAGGGTGAAGTTTTGGTATCTTTCTGAAAAACTTCAATTTTTGATGAATAGTGAAACCACTAAGTGGTAGTTAAAGAAACTGATTTTTTCGTTTAAATGAAACTTTGTCACTTCTGTGATTTGATTTTCAAAAATCCGACATACATGGTTGTCATTAAAAAGTAAAACGTGGTTCAATGAGATTAAAATAATTTTTTGGTGAATAGTAACTTTTAAGGTCTTAATCGCGGTTAGTGGTAATTAGTGTAGTTTAAGGTAAAAATAATGTTTTAATAATATGAGATGAGTTTGACACATATCCTACACTCATTGGATGTGTCATGGACGACCAAGACAATCCATGGGTCAACTTGGGGACCCCATGGAGCCACTTTGGTTGGGAAATGACATAAATAACTTTTTATTTAATGTTAAAGTAAAAATGACACAAACATGAGATGTTTTACTAAAACAATTTTTACATGGGGTTATACAAGTCAGATTTTTGATTATAAATAGTCATTGGAAATCTAAAAAGATTTCCTACATCATAGTATTTTTTTTTATAATTTTTAGACATTAAATAAATTAAATTATTTATGAAATCATGATGATGCAGCGATGACCTCATTATTTAACGATTTAAATAAAATAGAAAGATAATGTAATTTTATAAGACCTACACATGTCCAAAACCTATTGTATGAGTGGATTTAGAACCCTTATCACCTTATCCTCGAATTATATCAATGTGGGACCTCTTAAATCCTAATTCCATTTTAAAATATAGTGAATTTTCTTTACTTTCCAAGAGTGCCCCTCCTCTCCTCTTATAAAAGGCCCCCACCTCTACCACCTTACCCACACTTCCAAAGCCTTTGGCTCGGCCAAACCCTGCCAATTTTGTCTCTCCACTTCCCTCTCTTACTCCTTGAAGCCTCACTTTGGGCATAAGTCTTCCCAATGATGCCTTTGAGCTCAAACCAAAGGGAGTTACCCAATTTTAAGGTAATGTCTTCACTTGAGTCCTTTTGTTTTATTTTGCTTCTCCAACCCCCTAAACTTTTTTTATTAATTTCTTTTGTAACAAATCCAGTATCGTAAATATACTAGGATGTTGTTATAAGAATTATTCGAGCTACACTTACACACACCTACATCTAATGGTTAAAGAACATACTGTTTCCGTGGATGGTGAATTTATGCCTCCCGAAACGATGATTGTTCAAAATTCTTTTAACACCTTCAAAGGTGGACATTAAGATGTAACTATATTTATATATGATATATAATATGTTTATTTTTTCCTTAATCTTCTGTATTTTTCATTTTGGGCATACCTTTATGGTTTCCATTATGGGTAAACGCGATATCTTCATTTAAGGAAGTGCAGACTACCACCCCCTCAAAGTGATTTGATTCGTTAAATACCATATGTGGGATGTATAAAGGATGTAACTATGATATTATATATGATATTATACTGGAATTATAATATACCTTTATATCATTATGATTCCATTCTATAAAATACAAAATAGAAATGAAAGTAGCGTTCATGCGTACGTACGACTTTCCGTCTCCATCAACGGTGCATTTCATTTCTTACCTCTAAATGATTATATAATATTATAAATGCATGTATATACTGTATATATATGATATATACATAATTATTATAATTATGGATATAATGGATACATGAACAACTTTTAATTATAAAGGGTTTATTTTTTACTCAAGTACCAATGATCGTTAAAACGATCATTATTAACTTAAATAATTACATAGTGTTCATGACATGGAAATAAGTGATATAAAAGGAATAATGAACTTGAAAAAGGGTTCTTAAGCAAGTAGAAATTAACTCAAGTTTATTATTCAGGACATTAAAGAATGACCGAGTCAAGTCAGACCCAAGGTATGGGACTTCGTCTCAATCTCCTTTCATTGAGGCATATTTTGTTTTATACACAACCTTCTTTTATACGGTGTATAAACCCCTTTGAATTTTACGTTTATCCAAAAAGAATCTTTTTATATGAATATTTTTACTAAATGACAAAAGGGAATGTTTTTGTTGTACGTATGCGGCGACAACGACTTCTCCGCCGCCGTGACCATTATTTGAGTTTCGGATTCCTCTACAAGCCATACCTTTTTTTTAAAAGAAAAATTAAATACCATGTTTTACTTTTCTTTTATTTTGGTATTGAAAATGGTTTTCATAATATTTTTATATCAATGTGTTGTATTGATATCTTGTGATTGAAAGGTGGAAATGTTATGTTTCCTTTATGCATGTTTTATGTGATATGATTATGTTGAGGTTCTTGGGAATTATTATGAAGACGGGTGGTTCCGTGATAGACTAAGGGCGGGTGAGCCCGATATAGCTCTCCAATTCATTGGGTAACATGAAGGAGTGAAATGTTAAGGTTTCTCTAAAGAGATTTAGGGAATATACTGTGATGGGTATTCCAAACGTAACCAAGAGGGTTACTCCCTACGTAAGAATGTTATGAATGCCTCAAGTTACCTTTATGTCTTATGATTTCTATGATTTATTCATGATTTGATGAGGTATGTTAAAGTGCTTATGTTTTATGGGTAAAGTATGATTTCATTCTTATGTATATATGTACCCATGTTTCCTTTCCATATTTTTATATCCCTTACTGAGCTTTTTATGCTCATCCCAAGTTTTTTTGAAATGTTTTTCACAGGTCAAGGTAAAGGTACATGATATGATGATAGTGTCAAGGAAGTGTCAAGAAAGAATCCATGTTTTATTTTAAATATGTTTCCATTGATGGGAAATAAGAATACTATCTTTATGTAACCAATTTGTTTATATGTGGATTGTAATGCAAGTTTTATGATCTAATTTTCTAAAACTCTAAACCCGAAAAGATCATTAATGTGTAATCTTGTAATAACTCAATATTAAGTAAGGTTTAAGGATGGGGCCTTATAGAGATAGTATTCCTTTTAAATAAAAAAATGATATTAATACACATGAGAAACCAAATAATGATGATAATGTTGAGAGAGTGAAAAAATTAATGGATGACAGGAAAACTCTTATAAATTAAGTATGTACTAAAATGAAAAAGTTAGAATTTTTAATGAAGTTATATCATAGAAAAACCGCGTAGGTAATTTCTAATAACTCCATTTATTATATTATTACCTTTTGAAGGAATTTCTTCTTGATGGTGCAAATATTACATCAAAATCAATATAAGGCATGGAATTTAATTATGTAGCTCACATTTCCTACTAATAAAATTCATGCTTGTCCAAAAGATTTCAATTTATTCTGGGTTGAAACAAAAGACCTTAATGATTGTAAAGAATAAGGTATATCTTGATGTAATGAAAATTCATATGGAACACTATCTTGGGTGCCACAGAAAGTCATGTGGCACTTCCCATTGAACCCTAGTCTTCAAATATATTAATTTATGTATAAATATCAACCAATATGTGATGAAATGATGTGGAGATAATTAAATATAATGATGATTTAGTTCACCCAAAATACAAATTATCATGGATGTAATTTTATTCACAATATCCTGATTTATTAGCCAAGGTGTGTAATATTTGGTTGGTTCTATCCTATGGTGGTTTTAATCTGTTTGGTCATATACTTACTACTCACAACATATGTCCAGTTTTTATTCATGTTTTTAATCTTCCACCATGGATGTTTGTGAAAAAACCTTTCAATTTCTTGAGTATACTAATATATGGACCTTATAATACTAGAAATTATATATACTTCTAATTTAAACTTTTAATAAGAGATTTGAAGGAGCTTTTGGATATGGGTGTGCACTCATTAAATGCTTATTTAAAAAATATATTTCAGATGTGTGTTTCCCTTATATGAACTATAAATGATTTCTATTCTTATGAAATGATGTATGGTTAGAGTAAAAAGGGAAAGATATCATAACCTATTTATATGAATAATTCATAATAAATAAGACTTAAACATTGTTATAGTTTCATTTTCATTGGGCATTGCCAATTCTTTTTAATAGATCATCAATATAGGAAGAATTGATGGAGGTTTGATATTACTATTGACAAATTTATGTTAGGAATTGATGTACTTAATGAATTGAAGGATTTCTATTTTCCATTAAGTAAAGGTCACATGAAATATAAAAAGAGGAAGAATGTTGAAATTAAATCCACATAAAATTAGTAAAATAAAATTATCTTTTTTGACTTTCCATATTGGTCTACCAATTTTTTATTTCATTTTTTAGATGTAATGAACATAGAGAAAAATTTATGTGAAATATTTTTTTAAATTATTATTAATATTAAGGTGAAGAATAAAGATGAATTAAAATCTCACTGAGACTTATTATATTGGGGTATTCGACCAGAAATACATCCTATGTGTATTTGTGAAAACAAATAGAAGGTTCATTGTGAATATTATATGATGAAACATTTAGATAAAAATTGATTTTTGGAATTATTGGAGAATATAAAGGTTCCTAATACCTATCCCAAAAAAATATCTATACAATTCAATAGAATATAGTTGAAACTAAAATTCATAAAAACTCATAATTATCACATCCTTCTTCATGATTTGATTTCAATAGAAATCCAACATTTACTATCCAATAATGTAAGGGTGATGATGGTTTTATTGTCCAATTTTTTTTAGAGAACTTTATGATAAGTGGATATCCAAGTATTTCTTGATAAAAATTCAGTAAGAAGAGAAATTAATTTTGTGTGAGTTGGAAAAAAAATTCCCCCATCATTTTTTACTTGCATGATGTATTTAACAGTTCATATTCCTACTAAAACACTTCTTGGAGGACCCGTTACTTTTCAGTGGATGTATCCTATGTTGGAGTTGGTACCCTCAAACCAATTTATATATACTTTATGATAAACTATATTCATATTTTTTATTATTAATAAAATCTTTATCACATAATTATTGTTCTTCTATGTAACATAGTATTTGATAATGTCCAAAGAGTAGTTGTCACACTAAAAGCTTATAGAAGTTCCCCACTATGATGAGAACCCAAAAGTTCCATGTTATTATTCATAAATATATGTTATATATGTAGATGATATCATTTTAGGGACATAAATGATATTGGATATCAGGGGTGGATACCCATTGGAATTTAAGGCACCTTTTCATGGTGTACACCCATGGTAATATCTAGTGTAGGATATTATGAGAATGAGACCCATCAGTAGGAAATCCACATTTACACGTGTTATTGGATTTACCTATCTAAATATGTGTGTATAGATCGTTAAAATTTAAGATTATTATTATTGAGTATTGTGAGTTTCATATTTTTATATATTGATGAAAACCGTGATGACATATGTTCATAGTGAGTTAGGACACGTTGAGTGCATCATGAGTAATATTTCATTAATAAATAATGAAAGAAGAGTTTTTTACCTTATTTTATTTAACATAAGTTGATATCATAAGCACCCATGCCCCACTGTATACCAAATAGACAGGGTAGACTCAGATGATGGTTGTCACATCCTCTATATTCTGAGAAAAAATCAGGAGGAGAGATGGGAGACCTTATCTCACTAGAACCCTCGATCGCTTTGGGATCCTTTGCTTGAATCCCTCAATCGCACATACATGGTGGATTTCTTTAATCTTGGGAGGTTTGAATCCCACCATTTTGAGATTCCTCAGAAGAAGCAAATACCCTATTTACAAGATTCTATCATACAAATCCACATGGAAGATGCCCCTGAAGAGAATAATCACACCCAACCTTTCTCTGGTAGATTCCAAGGGATCTCAATTTTGGATACACTGAAGAGTACTATCCAAGAAAAAAAATTAAGATGAATCTATTGAACCCTCTGGAAATCTAGTTTCTTTATTATATTTTTATAATCCCAATTATGATTATTTGTATTTTGTTAATCCCTAGTTGATAAATGGTTAAATACTTATTTGGGAATCTAGATATTTATTTTCTTTAAGTATTGTTCTATGTTTAAATATTAGTCTTTCGGTTACTGGATGTTTGTATACTCTAACTTAACCTATTCTGCCAATAGAATGATTAAACAGCTTAGAGATACCGTTATGATTATAGCTACTGATACAGATACCGATACATCAAAGCCACCGATACAAAAGTCTATCGCTACATCGAAGTTGACAGCTACCGATACAGAGCTACCGATATGCTGAAGTCCACCGTTATGCAAAGTCCACCGATAGAGCCACCACTACCGTTACAGATAATAACTACCGTTACAGAAAAGAGCTACCGATACACACAAGTCCACCTATATGTTGAAGCTACTGTTATCAAAGGAAGTCTACTGATATATCAAAGCCTACCAATTCAAGACAGACCTACAGCTACCGATACAAGACAGACTTACCGATATAGATCTACCGATACAAGACAGAGCTACCGCTACTGATATAAGAAGGTTACTGTTACATCAAAGCCTACCGATACTCGAAGGTCACCGTTATGAAAATCCTACCAATATAATGATACCGATACAAGACCAGCTACCGTTACACATCAAGTCTCAGACCTACCGATACACAAGTCTACCGATATCCAAAGCCACCGTTCCAGAGACAGAACCCGATGATTCTTTAATTTCTTTATCATTATTTAATTTAACCAACGGTCATATTAGGTATATTTTAATACACTAACATTTATTTAATGTGTGTTGTTGGTTGTCAGGGAACCGTACCCCGTACCTGCAAAAAGTAAATCATATTTTGCCGAATCTCGTGCTTTAAATAAAGGAAGGATGTGATACTGCAAAGGGTGAGACATATAGACGAATACATAGAGATATACACCAGAGGTGTGCTGGAAGAACAACCGAGTGTGAATGCAAAGAGACGACAAAACTTACACGAAGAACTCATTCATCACTACATACCAGTGAAGAGCTGAGAATGAGAACATAACACAAGAACTTCATCGACTACTTTTTCTCTATCTCTGAACCTGGAAGTGGAAGCAGACGACACTCTGTTTTCCAGACAAAAACCAGAAGAGGACTCAGAACCAATTCTGATCAATCCAAAAGGAGTCCAGATATTCACGACAATCACTAGAGCCATTTCTAAACTCTAAATCTTTGCCTTTGTGATTTATCTTTTTTACATATTGAGTAGTGTGTGTTATCTGCTGTATTTAACACACAAAATATCTCCTGTAATTTAACTGGAGGATCTGTAAATCCTCACTCAAACTCTTGAATCTGTTATTTCCCACTGGGATAGTGGTAGAGGTCATGTGTGACCTGGACAGCTGGTTGCTGTTGTTTTGTTTCCCACGAATAACAATGGTAGAGGTCTTGGACCTGGACAATTGCATACTGTTGTGAACCCTGATCCAGGGTGTGCATCACTTTTATATAAAGTTTTTAGAGGACTAAGTCTCATCTTGAGACTGAACCTCTTGGTTAAACCTACTGTGCTTATTTAGTTTCAAAGTTATTTTTTATTCCGCTGCAAACTACTTTAAAACCGAAACTATTTTAAAGTCACTTTGATAATTAAACTCGCAAGTGTTTATATTAGTTGTAAATCAATAAGTTAGTTTCAAAAGTTAATCAATTCTTCTGATTTGATTAACTGGGAAATAATAAATCCTTTGAGAACCTAACAGAACCTTTATTTTGATATAAATTCACTACAGTTTAATTCTGTGTTTTATTTTGGGGATTTTAAGACAAAGTTTTTAAACAGAAATTTTAATTGGAACTCAATTCACCCCCCTCTTGAGTGTCCACTCCGACCAACATTTGGTATCAAAGGATTGTTTAAAATATTTTGTACTCTGTTTTTAAACTGTGATTTTAGTTGTATTTTAAAGTTCTTAAAATTTCTGTTATTTCTAAATTTTTATCTCTTTAAAATATTTGCTTTAAGTAAGTTATCATGGATAATAGACTTGAAGGTGTTGCTACCAATAGACCACCATTTTTCAATGGCACTAACTATGCTCCGTGGAAAATCAAGATGAAAATTCATTTAGAGAGCATGGGTTTTGATATTTGGACTACTATAGAATCAGAATATAAAATTCCTACCACTGTTAGAACTACTTGGAATGACGCTACTAAGGCTACCTACAATAATAATTGAAAAGTAATGAATGCCTTGTACTGTGCTTTAGGAGATGAGAAATTTAATAGAATATCTTCTTGTAAAACTGCTTATGAAATTTGGGATACCTTAGCTGTTTCTCATGAAGGAACAACTAATGTTAAGGAAATGAGATTGAACACTTATACTATTAAGTACGATAATTTTAAGATGAAGCCTGATGAACCCATTTTTGACATGTATCTCAGGTTTAATGAAATTGTCAACACAATGACTTCTCTGGGAAAGGATGTTCCATCAAAGGAACAAATTATGAGAATACTGAGATGCCTACCTGAATGATGGAGAGGAACTTCTGTCTCAATTAGAGAGTCTTGTGATATTGGTGAACTTCCAGTCAAGGAATTAATTGGAAAACTGATGATGTATGAAGAAGAACTCAAAGTGAACAAAGAAGAAGATGATGAACCAAAAAGAAATTCTATTGTGTTCAAGACTTCAACTTCAAAGAATAAAGATAAGGAAAAGCTTCAAGCTATAAATGAGAGTTCAAGCTGTGAAGACAGTGAAAGTGCTTCTGACAGTGATGCTGAGATGGCTCACATCGCCAGAAGGTTTAAGAAGTTTTATAGGAAGAAAAAGTTTTTCATAAAATCAAACTACAAAGGAAAGTATGACAACAAAGGACATTGGAAAAAGGATTGGAAGAAACCTGAAAAATTAGATGAAGTTGTCTGCTATGAGTACAAAAGGAAAGGACACATAAAAGCAGACTGTCCAAAGTTGAAGTAAAAGAAGAAATATGAATACAAGGACAATAAGTACAAGAAATACATGAAGGCTACTTGGAGTGCTTCTGAGGATAGCTCCAGTGAATCTGGAATTTCTGAAATTGAACTCAGAAATAAGGAAAACACGTGTTTTATGACAAGCACCTCTGAGGTAACATCTGAAACTCCTGCTTTAAATTCATATTATTATGGAGATGATTCTGACTCAGAAAACATATCAAAATATGAATTGTTTGAATATTGTGATATGTTAGAAGAAATCTATAATGAGCTGAAAGACAAATACAAAGGTTTAAAGAAATAGTATGCTTTAACTGTTAAACATAAATCTGATCTTGATATTGAAATGGAAAAGAATGCTCAGTTGCTTAAAGAAAACACTGAACTGAAATTATCTAATGAGCAACTTAAGAAAGACTTAGAGAAATTTACAAATGGTAAAGATACTCTTACTCAGATTCTAGGTAAACAAATAGAACCTAAATACACTACTGGTATAGGATACCAACCAGGACAGAGAAAATTTTCCAAAACTAAATTCATTCCTAAATATGGACATAATACTTCTAGTTCTAGTTCTAGACATTTATATGCCTCAACTAGTTATATTCATAGTTACGGATCTAATAAGTTTTACCTTTCGAAATCTGTTGATTCTACAATTTTTATGAGACCCATAAGACAATTTGGGTACCTAATGTTTTTTTGGCTAACCTATCTGGACCTAAGAAAATCTGGGTACCAAAATCATTTCCTGTCTAAATCTGTTTTGTAGGGAACCTGCTTAAAGAGCTCCTATAGAAAGACATGGTACTTGGACAGTGGATGTTCAAGAAATATGTCAGGAGACTTATCATGCTTTAAAAGATTAGTCAGAGTTGATGGAGGATTTGTCACTTTTGGTGATAATTCAAAAGGAAAAATCATCAGCTTAGGCCAAATTGGTAACACTAACTCAGTATTGATTTCCAAAGTTTTATTTGTTGATGGACTGAAATATAATTTGTTAAGTATTTATCAGTTAAGTGATGATGGTTTTTATGTTAAATTTGAAAATGATTCTTGCAATGTTTTTAATTCTAAAAATGTTTTAGTATTTTCTGCCTTAAGAAATGAAAATGTTTATGCTGTTGATCTGAATTCTTTAGAAAAGAAAAATATTACTTGTTTAAATTCTTTTCATACAGAGTCTTGGCTTTGGCACAGAAGATTAGGACACTTCAATGTACAATAACTTAGAAAACTTGCTAGGAAGAACTTAGTTAGAGACCTACCAAAACTTGAATTTCCAGCAGACAAAGTTTGTAATCCCTGTCAAAAGGGAAAGCAACATAAAGTTTCTTTTAAATCAAAGAAAGAAGTGTCAACTTCTCAACCTCTCGAGTTAGTTCACATGGATTTATTTGGACCTTCTAGAGCTTCTAGTTTAAATGGGAAGCACTATGTCTATGTTCTAGTAGATGACTTTTCTAGATATACTTGGGTATATTTTCTAGCTCACAAAAGTGAAGCTTGTTATTACTTTGTTAAATAATACAAATCTGTAGAGAACCTTAGTGGACTTAAGATTAGAACCCTGAGAAGTGATCATGGCCGTGAGTTTGAAAATCATGAGTTTGAATCTTACTGCTCACACAGTGGCTATAGTCACAATTTTTCTACCCCTAGGACACCCCAACAGAATGGTGTAGTAGAAAGGATGAATAGAAATCTGAAAGAAATTTCTAGGACTATGCTTAATGAGTATAACCTACCTGTTTATTTTTGGGTTGAAGCTGTCAATACAACTTGCTATGTTATTAATAGAGTCTTGATCAGACCTGTTCTTAAGAAGACCCCTTATGAGTTGTGGAACCATAGGAAACCTAAGGTTAACTACTTCAGAGTTTTTGACTGCAAAGTCTTTATTCTTAATACTAAAGACAATCTTGAAAAATTTGCATCCAAGAGTGATGAAGGAATTTTCCTAGGTTACTCTACTTCTAGTAAAGCCTATAGAGTTTTCAATAAGAGAACCAAATGTGTGGAAGAATCTGTTCACATTAAATTTGATAAAACTGATCCACATGAACCTAAGACCTCTCTTGAAAATCTTGAAAATGATCTATCTGTTTTAAACTTTAATGATAAGGAGAGTGGACCTGTTTTAAAAGCATCCAGTTCTGGAAATTTTCCAGAACCTTCTTCTGTTGATTCCCAACCTGTTAATGAACCTAAAATTTCTAGTCCTACCTTTACTAGATCAACTAGAATTCTAAAGAATCATCCTTTAGATGCTGTTGTAGGAAATCTTGATAGAGGAACACAGACTAGAGCTTCTCTAAGAAATTAGGTTGAACATCAAACTTTTCTTTCACAGTTAGAACCTAAAAATATCAATGATGCTATCAATGATGAATTTTGGGTAATGGCTATGCAAGAAGAACTAAATCAATTTGAAAGAAACAAAGTCTGGAAATTAGTAGAATGACCTAAGGACACTATAACCATTGGCACAAAATGGGTGTTTAGAAACAAAGTTGATGAATCTGGAAACATAATTAGAAAAAAAGATAGGCTAGTTGCACAAGTTTAAAATCAAGAAGAAGGAATTGACTATGAGGAAACCTTTGCACCTGTAGCTAGATTAGAAGCTATTAGGATCTTACTTGCCTATGCATCACATCTGAATTTAAAGTTATATCAAATGGATGTGAAAAGTGCTTTTTTAAATGGATTTATTGTTGAAGATGTTTTTGTAGAACAACCACCTAGTTTCTCAAATCCTCATTTTCAAAATCACATGTTTAAACTTTCTAAAGCATTATATGGTTTAAAAAAAGCTCCAAGAGCTTGGTATGAAAGACTTACAAATTTTCTTATTTCAAAAGGATTTTCAAAAGGAATTGATGATCCCACTCTTTTTATAAAAAGGATTTCAAAAGATTTTTTAATAGTACAAATCTATGTTGATGATATTATTTTTGGATCTTCGAAAAATTCTTTATGTACTGATTTTTCAATGGTTATGCAAAATGAGTTTGAAATGAGCTTAATAGGAGAGCTTAAGTACTTTCTTGGATTTCAAATCTTTCAAACTAAAGACGGTATTATTTTGAATCAAAGTAAATATACTAAGGATTTATTAAAACGTTTTGGTTTGGATAGTATTAAGGAAAGTGATACACCTATGAGTACTACCTGTAAATTGGATATTGATGAATCTGGGAAACCAGTTGATCAAACTAATTACAGAGGTATGATTGAGAGTTTACTTTACCTTACTTCTAGTCGACCAGATATTATGTTTAGTGTATGTATGTGTGTTATATTTAAAGCTAATCCTAAAGAATCAAACTTACTCGTTGTTAAAAATATTTTCAAATATCTTAAAAGTACTGTTAATTTGGGACTATTTTACCCAAAATAACAATCATTTGATTTAATAAGTTACTCAGATGCTGACTTTGCTGGATGCAAGTTAGATAGGAAAAGAACTTCTGGAACATGTCATTTACTTGGAAAGTCCCTAGTATCATGTTGTAGTAAGAAACAGAACTCAGTTGTATTATCTACTGCTGAAGCAGAGTATATAACTGCTGGTAGTTGTTGTGCACAGATTCTGTGGATGAAACACACTTTATTGGACTATGGATTTGATTTTAAGCATGTTTCAATTAACTATGACAACACTAGTGTGATCAACATCTCAAAGAATCATGTGTCTCACTCTAGAACTAAACACATTGATGTTAGAAACCACTTTTTAAGATATCATTATCAAAGAGGTGATATAACTCTTGAATTTATAGGCACTGAACTCCAATTAGCTGATATTTTCACTAAGCCTTTATGTTCAGTAAGATTAAGTTTCATTAGACACGAATTAGAAATGATAACTTATCCTCACCGTTAGAGAATACTCACCGTTAGAGAATCCTCACCGTTAGAGAATCCTCACCGTTAGAGAATCCTCACTGTTAGAGAATCCTCACAGTTATAGAATCCTCACCGTTAGAGAATCCTTACCGTTAGAAGACATCACCGTTAGGAGACTTTACCAGTACATCTCGCGCTTTTTTAAACTTCTTTAAAGCCGAGACATCGATTTTTTTTGATTTATTTTATTTGTGGATCTTAAATGATATTAAACCGAGTCTAGACTTCACTCAATCTCACCGCAAACTCGTCTATTCGAATCCCTCCAACCTAACCCTCTCAAGCCACAAAACCCTAAACCTCGAATTTGTAATGGCCCATGTCAAGAGACCCCAAGTTACAGATGGGAGTGATGAGCTGCAAGCGAAAAACAGAAAGTAACGAATGCTAGTACTAGTGGAAGTGGAAGTGGAAGTATATCTCGAAGGAATCCAATAAACCCGCATCTCTCAAAGTGAGAGATTGTCGTTGAGAAAGAGGTGTGTGCAGAATGGCTCATGGAGAGAAAGTCTTTGGTTCTTAAAGTTTTAGAAGAACAAGGTTGGACTGAGTGCTTCGCAAACAACAAAGGACCTTACTATCCTGAGTTGGTGAAACAGTTCTATGATTTTCTCCACTTTGAAAATACTGAACAGGAAAGAAGAATGATATCTTTGGTAAATTGTCAGGAAGTATCTTTTACTTCAGTAGAATGGGCTAGGAACTTAAGAGTTCCAAATGAAGGAGATTATGCATTCTAATCAAAGTCTGTACCTTCGACCAGTGATTTGTTTCAATATGAAGATGCTTTGATGGAGCTTACAGGGAATGGAACCCCTAGAAAGGTGATTTCTACAGAGATGGCAGGAGAAGATAAGCTGTTGTTTAAATTTATTCAGCATGTTGTTAGTCCTAGAAGAGGAGATTTTTCTACTTTGAGATTCCAAGACATATATCTGTTATATTTTCTAAAGAACAGTGTGAGAATCAATCTATGTAGATTGATTATGGTTCAGGTGGAAGATATGACTAGACCGAAGTCCAAATCAAATGCACTGTTTTTCTCAAAACTAATTTCTATGATGCTAAAAGTGAAAGAGGTAGCTGGACCTCAGGATGATCTGGTAGTGGTTAAGAACAACTTTTGTATTACAAGAACTGTCTGTAAATACATGAAAGTCAGTTGGAATCCTTGGAAGAAATCATGGGTGAATGATGATGGAAAAATCTATGACAAGTATACTCCTATGGATCATCCTTCTTCACCAAAGGATGTGAGGGATCCTGGTCTTGGACCAGATGAGCCAGAACCGGTCTACAGTGATGCTGAAGCTGAGGAGGAAGAGACATCAGTAGAGGAAGGAGGAGACCCAGACTTACCCCCTAGTCCTGTGCATCAAGTTATTTCTTATGGAGCAGCTATCCCTCCAAAAGAACTACCAAAGAGAGAAACTGTCTTGAAGGACAATGATACAGAGACTACAGAAGAAGGAGAAGAAGCATGTCAATATGTTGTCAAGGAAACCTCTTAGGAGGATGAGGCAACAAAATCAGATCATGATGTCAATGGAGAAAATGAGGCTGCTGGTGAAGCACACAGTGAGGAAAATGTTAAAAAAGAGCTCAGTTTGAGTCCTCTGATAGTTAGTACAGTCAGGACAGTGCCTGATCAGGAAGAAGTAGCAGCATCACCAATTGACGAGAGAGTCATTAATGACTCAGAGCAAATGGCTATTAAATCTGCTGCAATTGTAGAAGAAATTGCATAATTACCTCAGGAAGAACAGTTAGAAGAGATACCTCAGGAGAATATTCCAAGCGAGGGGGAGAATTTTGGCTCAATATCAGTGCTATATGACATTGAAGGTTGGACATCAGATCCCGGATATATGATTCTTGGACTTTCTTATGTAGATTTGAATGAGAAAGACCAACCCCAAAAGGAATCAGTTTCCTTACCCACTATGGCTGAAAATTTGGCAACCAAGGAGGACCTTGAGTCCTTAAAAGTTGAATTGAAAGAAGCAATAAGGGAATCAGTGGCAGAAATGAATAAAAGTATGGTTGAAGAGATGAAAAGCGTGGAGCAATCCCTTGAGTTATCCATTGGATGTGGTGTGACCAATCCGGTGAAAGAAATGATGGATGAACTTAAAGTGTGCCACACTCAGATTGAGAGTTGGACAAGAGCTGTAGTTTCTTTGAGACAATCAATTGCTTCTCTGACTACCATGCATAGCTCTCACACTCAAGTAATCTCTGACATTCGATATATCAAAGAAGTGATCAAGCAATTTGTGGAAGTTTTTGAGGCATTTAAAAAGTCAGTTAAAGAACATCTGAACAGTCAGGATGAACTAGTTCAGAAGGTAATTAGTAGTCTGACTAAATCTTTCAAGGAGACAGTGGCCTTCTCAATGAAACCTCTTCCCTCATCCAGATCAAGTATGAACCTTGACCAGATCCGTACTATTATTCAGGAAGAATTGGCTAAGGCAAGTCCCAGTGGTGCATCAGATACTCAGATTCTTTCTACCACTAGGGAAGTTAGTAGTTTTGTTCATGATCACCTGCGGGGAACTACTGCTTCTCAAGAGGAAATCAAGAATAAGGTGGATTCTTATTTCGAGAAGGTTTATACCAAGAAACAAATGTCCAACCATTTAAAGCTCTTACTGGAAAATATGAAGTTACCTCCAGTGACCCAAGCCTTCAGAGAACAGGTTAGTAAGATCAGGGAGCTTACTCTTGCCTTGGAAAAATTCATTGAAAATAGAGATGATTTTGTGTCTGCAATAGAGAGAGGAGGAATCATTATAATGTATTTTATGAACCTGTTGCTGCCCTTCCTGCATGTGGATGCCAGACCAGTGATTGTACCTCCTGCACTTCCTGCTTCTGTCTCTGGGAGTACTCCTCAACTGACTCCAGTTCAAGCCATCAAGAGCTTGACACCTATGATCACTAAGAGGAGAACATATTTCAGATCCGGTACAGTTTCTGTAGCTGAACCACCAGTTGTCCCTTCAGCTATTTCGAAGCCCTCTGATGACCCTGCACCTGAAACCTCTGTTGATCCTAAGGGAAAGACACCTGTTCCAGAGGAGGATTGAGTGTTTCTAGATCTTTTTTGATAGGATTCACTTATATTTTTTTGTTCTTATTTTATCAGTGTACCTTTTGTATACTAATGAAATTCCTCTTCATTCTCTACTTTACTGAGTTTCTATTACTTTGTCATTTATTCTATGCTAATCTTTATCTTTTCTCTGCTACCCTTCTTTTTGTTAATCAAAAAGTGGGAGAAAATGATGAGAAAATGAGATCAAATAAGAAATGATACCTAAGAGTTAACAAAGGGGGAGAAACTCACAAAGGGGAAATGAAAAACTGAGACTTGAGAAAATAAGACTTAAGAGATAATCTTGCAGTACAATTGAAAGGGAGAGGAATATGGAAGTTTTGTTCTGAACAAAACAAAAGAACCTTTTCCTCTAATGCTAATTTCTTTTTCACTTTTTCCTCTGATAATATTTCAATTTTCTTGGCATAAGTTGTGATTATCAAAAAGGGGGAGATTGTTGAACCCTATGGAAATCTAGTTGCTTTATTATATTTTGATAATCCCAATTATGATTATTTGTATTTTTTTAATCCCTAGTTGATAAATGGTTAAATACTTTTTTGGGAATATAGATATTTATTTTCTTTAGCTATTGTTCTATTGTTCTATGTTTAAATATTAGTATTTCGGTTACTGGATGTTTGTACACTCTAAATTAACCTATTCTTCCAATAGAATGCTTAAACAACTTAGAGCTACCGTTATGATTATAGCTACTGATACAACTACCGATAAATCAAAGCCACTGATACACAAGTCTATCGCTACATCGAAGTTGACAGCTACCTATATAGAGCTACAGATATGCTGAAGTCCATCGTTATGCAAAGTCCATCGATAGAGCCACCGCTACCGTTACAGATAATAGCTACCGTTACGGAACAGAGATACCGATACACACAAGTCCACCGATATATTGAAGCTAATGTTATCAAAGGAAGTCTATCGATATATCAAAGTCTACCAATTCAAGACAGACCTACAACTACTGATACAAGACAGAATTACCGATATAGATCTACCGATACAAGACAGAGCTACAACTACTGATATAAGAAGGTTACCGTTACATCAAAGCCTACCGATACTCGAAGGTCACCGTTATGAAAAGCCTATCGATATAATGCTACCGATACAAGACCATCTACTGTTACACATCAAGTCTCAGACCTACCGATACACAAGTCTACCGATATCCAAAGCCACCGTTCCAGAGATAGAACCCGATGCTGCTTTAATTTCTTTATCATTATTTAATTTAGCCAATGGTCATATCAGGTATATTTTAATACACTGACATTTATTTCATGTGTGTTGTTGGTTTTCAGGGAACCGTACCTCGTACCTGCAAAAAGTAAATCATCTTTTTCCAGAGCTCATGCTTTAAATAAAGGAAGGATGTGCTACTGCAAAGGGTGATACATATAGATGAATACACAGAGATATACACCACGAGGTGTGCTGTAAGAAAAACGAAGTGTGAATGCAAAGAGACGACACAACTTACATGAAGAACTCATTCATCACTACATACCAGTGAAGAGATGAGAACGAGAACATAACACAAGAACTTCATCGACTACTTTTTCTCTATCTCTGAACCTGGAAGTAGAAGCAGACGAAACTCTGTTTTCCAGAAAAAAACCAGAAGAGGACTCAGAACCAATTGTGATCAATCCAAAAGGATTCTAGAGCTACAAGACAATCACTAGAGCCATTTCTAAACTCTAAATCTTTGCCTCTGTGATTTATCTTTTTACATATTGAGCAGTGTGTGTTATCTACTGTATTTAACAGACACACTGTCTCCTGTACTTTAACTGGAGGATCTGTAAATCCTCACTCAAACTCTTGCATCTGTTATTTCCCATTGGGATAGTGGTAGAGGTCGTGTTTGACCTGGACAGCTGGTTGCTGTCGTTTTGTTTCCCATGAATAACAGTGGTAGAGGTCTTGGACCTGGACAGTTTCATACTGTTGTGAACCCCGATCCAGGGTGTGGATCACTTTTATATAATGTTTTGAGAGGACTAAGTCACATCTTGAGAATGAACCTCTTGGTTAAACCTGCTGTGCTTATTTAGTTTCAAAGTTATTTTTTATTCCGCTACAAACTACTTTAAAACCGAAACTGTTTTAAAGTCACTTTGATAATTAAACTCGCAAGTGTTTATATTACTTGTAAATCAATAAGTTAGTTTCAAAAGTTAATGAATTCTTCTGATTTGATTAACTGGGAAATAATCAATCCTTTGAGAACCTAACAGAACCTTTATTTTGATATAAATTCACTACAGTTTAATTCTGTGTTTTATTAGGGTTTCAGTATGTTTAATGACATCATAACTGTGTCATGATGATGTGATGAGATATTTTAAGGGTTGGATGACCAAAGGTGATGAATTATTTTATTTGGGTCCCCATGTGGCCTAAATCCATGGGAAATACCATGGGAGAGCCCATGGTTTTTCCAAAACCACCAATGAGGTGTCCCTTGGCCATTAATGCCTTGTCCCCTCACTTCCCCTATAAATACCAATACATCCTCTCATCCATTCGACTACCAACTCTCCCCCAACAAATATCTAGTCTCATTACCTCCCAAGGAGTCCTCCCAAGGTGCCCCCAAGCCCTCAAGGTCCGAACCTTTGAGTTTTTAGAGTTACGTTTTAATGTAAGGGATCCTACCTCTCACTTTCTTTTCAAGTACTCTCGTTTATGTAATTTCTTTTAAGCTCCATGTTCTTATATTTGGGTTGTTATTTTATATTCATCCTACTACCCTTTTCATGTTCATATTATGAGAGATCCCCTGTTTCTCTCATGAATTCATTTTTTTGAAGTTTAAGTGGCGCCATTAGGCTGCCGAAATTTTTGTAACGGATTCTTTCACCCTTCTCATTTTCAAGTTCTATTTTTTTGTCAAGTCATTCAAGTTCCTTTTTATGTTGGGGTATTATCTCTATATCTATCATACTGATCTTTTATGTTCATATGATTAGAGACCCTATTTTTATCTCATCAATTAATTTTTGTTGAAGTTTAAGTGGCGCCGTTAGGCTGCTGAATTTTTAAGGGATTCTTTCACCTTTCTCATTTTTCTTCAAAGTTCTACTTTCATGTCAAGTCTTTAAAGTTACTTTTTATTATGTTGTGGTATGATATCTATATATATCATAATGATAGTTTATTTTCATATGATTAGAGACCCTATTTTGATCTCGTCAATTCATTTTTTTTGAAGTTTAAGTGGTGTCGTTAGGCTGCCGAATTTTTAAGGGATTATTTCACCTTTCTCATTTTTTTCAAAGTTCTACTTTCATGTCAAGTCTTTCAAGTTACTTTTTATTATGTTGGGGTATGATCTCTATATCTATCATACTGTTCTTTTATGTTCATATGATGAGAGACCCTATTTGATCTCTTCAATTCATTTTTGTTGAAGTTTAAGTGACGCCGTTCGGCTGCCGAAATTTCATAAGAGAAATATTATTTTTGTCTTCCTTTCATGTTCTTCATTTCATATGGTATATCTTTCAAATTTCATTACCATGTTCTTAAATCCTTTATATTCTGTCCCCCTACTGTTTTATGGATCATTTATGAGTGGGTGAACCATGTCCCCTCTCTTTTCAATGTTTTCTAAAACCCCGAAACATAGCCATTATGCTGCAGAATTTCCGTCTCAAAATGTATCTCTCTTATTCTAAAATTCATTTATTTTATTAAGTGAATACTCAAAGATAATTATTCTAAAGGGGTATTCACATATATAACAAAATGTTATATTTTAATTCTAGGATTATCATACATGAGACCCACTTTCCTTTTTCCGTGGGTTTAAAGTGACATAAGGATCACGTCTTTAAAGCAGTTTTTTTAAAATATGATGACTTTGAAATGAAACCTTTTTCTTTTATGCTATATGGGTTGTTTATGAAATTTTTGATGATGATATATGTGGATCACATGATAATAAAGACAAATTTAAGGGTTCTCCCTAATAGCACTCCAATGCATTGGGTAAAGACTTAATCTCTAGAGATGACCATTTTGACTGATACCTTGGTGAATAACCTTGGTAATTTTTAATGACACCTTGGGGATGGACCTTGGTGAAACAGAAATGATTGTCTATGTTAAATGTTGTATCCATATATTCAAGTTATGAAATGCGTTATTTTTATTATGATATGCCTCATGATTTCTTTCTCATGCCTTAAAGTTCTTTTTCATGACATTATTGATGTATCTCAAGTTCACATGTTAAATGTTTCCGCTTGTTTCCCTTATTGGGCCTTCTTCTCACCATTTCTTTTGATGTATGTCCCCAGGTTATGAGATACAGTAATGAACCTAGGATGAACCTAAGGATAATCCTTTCAAGTGTTTAAGAAGAATGTTTTATGTTTTCATGTTTTAAGTTCCTGGTTTCCAAGACACTAAACCTTAAAGATCCTCGGTTTTGTAAAATGTAATGAAAGTTTATGTGATAAAAAGGCGGGATGCTATAGTTGGTATCAAAGTAAGGTTTAGTTATTTGTGAAAATTAGGATATGAAAACTTTAGGAAGAACTCTATAGAAAAGTTTAAATATAGAAAATCTTCCTGGTATTTTGATGAGTATTGAGTAAGGGGTTTCCAAGCAAATACATCCTTGTCTGGATACGAGCAGGTAGAGGTTGCTCTGACACAAATGTTCATAGGGGTAAAACCTAAAAACACCGCTTTGATCTAGACTCAAACGGGAACTGGTACACGACAACGGTCCTTGCTGCACTCTTGGTTACGACACTCCCGAGGGATATGCTTTGGTAAATTCATAAGCTTAGTATGAACCATTATTAAAGGAACAATGATAAAATAAAATAAATATTCACATAAGAATATATGATCATGGATAACCTAGTTTGGAACCTAGGGGATCACAAGTTAGGGTATACTTTTCTTCTACAAGTTATCCTTCTATGCTTTAAGTTCCTTTTCATGATTATTGGATAAGTATTTAAGCACCTAATTGTACTTTATTTTCTTAGTTAATGGCGGGAAATTGAAGAACATGTCCCAACAACCAATGTGATAGGAAATATGATCATTGATATATTAATATGACAGAGATGATTAGGGGATTAAAAGATGATTATTATTTTGGAAGACGTTCACTATTTTGGGAACCCTATTTGATCGAGGAAAATAGATTACTACGGTATTTTCTTTGAGGAGTAAAGGTCGACTTATATTTTTAAGAATCGATGAATTTAAGGCAGACTTATAGTAATTTAGGTTACATATGAAAATGATTAACCTATCTTGGGGAAAATATGTTTAGGTTAGCTACTTTTGTTATAAGATTTTAGGAGTGGTTGATGTTGTTTGGAGATGAACGATGAAGTTTATTTTGGAAGACTATGTTATCAAATCCTTCTTGTATTTGGGTTTCAATCTTAGTTTGGTTTATTTTGAGGAATTTTAAGGACAATTATTTATGGAATGGTCTATGATAAACTTTGGGTAGTACCATGGAACTTTGAAGATTTAAAAGCAGTTTCCCTTCCTATGGGATTATTTCTTTTTGGAGAGTTGTTTTATCTTACCCTTTCTATTTTTGGGATAATATTTAAAGATAGATGAAATTGATAGTTAATATTTTGTATATTACATGACTCTCAAGAAGATGATTCTTGTGATTTTATGAGACCAAGTAGTTTTGAATGCTCATCATTTGGAGAAAAGATTAGTTTCGGTAGAAACTTATTAAAGGATGAAACCCTACTTGAAGGTAGGTATATTTCCCTGTGTTTTATTCTATGTAGTAAATGAATTCCTCAAAACTATGAAAAGGATCGTAAAAAAAACGATGTCTGTTAACATTTCCTATTGGGAAATCAAATACCGTTTAACCCACTATAAGTTTATGATTTTCTTGTTGTTAACTTTCTCCTAATCATGTTTTCTATCACTCTCCCTCAGAACGCGACCCTTTGTTTTCTCCTCGATGTCCATGTTTTCCTATATGAGATCCTAGTACGGGTTAACTCGGGTGAGCTTTATAATTCCCTTTATTTTTTTGAAAGTAATAGTTTTACTGACTACCTTTCCGATGTGGGACTTTCAATGAAATTTCAAAACCCAATTTTAAAAATTGCGAGGACGCAATTTCTTAAGGGGGGAAAATTGTAACGACCCGAAATTTTGAATAAATCTTGTTTCCTAATTTTGTGTGTTATTTTATTTTTTTATACTCAAAAAACTGTTTCATTTGATAACATGAGTATAATTAAAATGAGACCATTGGGTTTTGACAGTTATATGACCATTGGTCAATGTGACTGCTGGAAACTAAACGTTTCGATTATTATCTCTAAATACAAGTGATCTTGGTTAATTAATATAGAAAGAAGATTATATGGCCTCACCAAGTAGTCTTGGACCGATCAAAGACCATCTAATAGAACTTGGGAAGGAGGTAGGACCACTGGGTTTTTCTCTGGACCAAACCCAAGCCGAACTTAATCGTGTGAAGCTAGAACAGAATCGACTTCGCGAGAAGTTCAAACTGATAGAAATTAATACTCATGCGATGTTGGCCGAGCCTCCCTCAGATTATCTCACCTTAGAACACCTTACACTTAGGTCCTATGCTGGTGTGATAAGGGGCTATGTAAGGAGACCGTAACCACCTTGTGTAATCTTTTTTTTTAAATAAAAAATTTTATTTCTTCTTGTGATGAAGTTTATGAATTTTCAAATGTCCGGATAAATATAGTATGCATATTTTTGATGAATTTTAGAAAAAGGATATTTTAAAAATGTTTATGTAAACCTTAAATAATTAAAAATGTGTAATGATTTTCAAAAAATGTCTCCTACAATTATGTTCAGTACGAAATTTAGAATCTAATAAGATTAACTTAATTTTTGATGAATAGTAAATTATGAATAGTGATTTTATGCTTAGGATTAGTAATGTGACCAAATGGATTAGTAATCTCACTTAAAGAAAGTATTAATATAATCTAGGAACCTTGATTAAGTAATGTGATTCAATAAAATGGTTAAATAACGGTTTCATAAATTATTAGTCAAGTATTAGTTTTTTCAGGTGAATAGTGTTTTTTAATTAAAAATTAAATTAAAAATATTTAGAAAAATATTTTTATAAAATGGACTTTATTTTTGAACTCATAGCATCGATATTATGTTAAGGTAATTTTAGGGGATTTTTCTGAAAAAAATGAATTTTCAGTGAATAGTGTATTTATTTAAAAATTAAATTAAAAATATTTAGAAAATTATTTTTATAAAATGGAGTTCATTTTTAAATCAAAGCATTGATATTTGGTTAAGGTGAAATTTTGGGATTTTTCTGAGAAAGTTGAATTTTCAGTGAATAGTAAAAAATACAGTTTTAGGGTTTTGGTTTGTTTAATGACATCATAACTGTGTCATGATGATATGATGAGATATTTTAAGGGTTGTCTGACCAAAGGTGATGAATTATTGTATTGGGGGCCCCATGTGGCCTAACTCCATGGGAAATACCATGGGAGAGCCCATGGTTTTGCCAAAACCACCAATGAGGTGTCCCTTGGCCATTAATGCCTTGTCCCCTCACTTTCCCTATAAATACCAAGCCATCCTCTCATCCATTCGACTACAAACTCTCCCCCAACGAAGCTCTGGTCTCATTACCTCCCAAGGAGTCCTCCCAAGGTTCCCCTAAGCCATCAAAGTCCCAACCTTTGAGTTTTAAGAGTTATGTTTTAATGTAAGGGATCCTACCTCTCACTTTCTTTTCAAGTACTCTCATTTATGTAATTTATTTTAAGCTCCATGTTCTTATATTGGGGTTGTTATTTAATATTCATCCTACTTCCCTTTTCATGTTCATATTATGAGAGATCCCCTCTTTCTCTCATCAATTCATTTTTTTGAAGTTTAAGTGGCGTCGTTAGGCTGCCAAATTTTTTGTAACGGATTCTTTCACCCTTCTCATTTTCAAGTTCTATTTTTTTTCAAGTCTTTCAAGTTCCTTTTTATTTTGGGGGTATGATCTATATATCTATAATACTGATATTTTATGTTCATATGATGAGAGACCCTATTTTGATCTCGTCAATTCATTTTTGTTGAAGTTTAAGTGGCGTCGTTAGACTGCCGAATTTTTAAGGGATTCTTTCACCTTTCTCATTTTTTTTCAAAGTTATACTTTCATGTCAAGTCTTTAAAGTTCCTTTTTATTATGTTGGGGTATGATATATATATCTATAATATTGATATTTTATTTTCATATTATGAGAGAACCTATTTTGATCTCATCAATTCATTTTTGTTGAAGTTTAAGTGGCGCCGTTAGGCTGCCGAATTTTTAAGGAATTCTTTCACCTTTCTCATTTTTTTCAAAGTTCTACTTTCATTTCAAGCATTTCAAGTTCCTTTTTATTATGTTGGGGTATGATCTCTATATCTATCATACCGATATTTTATGTTCATATGATGAGATACCCTATTTTATCTCGTCAATTCATTTTTGTTGAAGTTTAAGTGATGCCGTTAGGTTGCCGAATTTTCATAAGAGAAATCTTATTTTTGTCTTCCTTTCATGTTCTTCATTTCATATGGTATATCTTTAAAATTTCATTACCATGTTATTAAATCCTTTATATTCTGGCCCCCTACTGTTTTATGGATCCTTATGAGTGGGTGAACCATGCCCCCTCTCTTTTCAATGTTTTCTGAATCCCCGAAACATAGCCGTTATGCTACAGAATTTCCGTCTCAAGATGTATCTCTCTTATTCTCAAATTCATTTATTTTATTAAGTGAATACTCAAAGATATTTCTTCTAAAGGGGTATTCACATATATACCAAAATGTTCTATTTTAATTCTGGGATTTTCATACATGAGACCCACTTTCCTTTTTCCATGGGTTTAAAGTGACATAAGGATCACGTCTTTAAAGCAGTTTTTTTAAAATGTGATGACTATGAAATGAAACCCCTTTCTTTTATGATATATGGGTTGTTTATGAAATGTTTGATGATGATATATGTGGCTCACATGATAATAAATGAAAATTTAAGGGTTCACCCTAATAACACTCTAATGTATTGGGTAAAGACTTAATCTCTAGAGATGACCATTTTGAGTGATACCTTGGTGAATAACCTTGGTAATTTTTAATGACACCTTGGGGATGAACCTTAGTGAAACGGAAATGATTGTCTATGTTAGATGTTGTAGACACATATTCAAGTTATGAAATGTGTTATTTTGTTTATGATATGCCTCATGATTTCTTTCTCATGACTTAAAGTTCTTTTTCATGACATTGTTGATGTATCTCAAGTTCACATGTTAACTGTTTCGCCTTGTTTCCCTTACTGGGCCTTCTGCTCACCCTTTCTTTTGATGTATGTCCCCCGGTTATGATATGCAGTAATGAACCTAGGATGAACCTAAGGAGAAGCCTTTCAAGTGATTAAGAATAATGTTTTATGTTTTCATGTTTTAAGTTCCTTGTTTCCAAGACACTAAACCTTAAAGATCCTCCATTTTGTAAAATGTAATGAAAGTTTATGTGATAAAAAGGAGGTATGATATAACCACCTTTCATTTCCAATAGGAATGATATTGGTTTTCAAATTTTTTTATTATGTACCAACTGTTCCAAGAACATAATTTCACTATCATGTATAGATACAGATGGGTTTATTTTAAATATTGGAAATAAAATTTGTTTCTTTTATAAACACATCACATTTTATCCTATGAAACATTTAAATAATGGTATTTATGTATTAAATTAGGGAAAAAAGTATTCGAAATTGATAAAAAATCATGTTCACATGACTCATATAACACCCAGATATGGAATCACCATCTTGGTAATGCAAATAAGAAGCGTATGACAAAGCTTTTCAAGATGGTTATTTAGACTCTTCCTGGATACAAACACTTGAGAGATTTCATTCTTATTTATAAGAAAAAATGAACAAACCACCATTCATTGAACAAAGTTAAAGGGCCATAGAGCATCTAGGATTAGTACACATTGATGTGTGTAGACAATTTCTAGTAGAATATAGATGTTGGTATTATTACTTCATAAATTTTACTGATTACTTGAGTATATATGGTTATGTCTACTTGATGAGGTATAATTATGAGTCCTTTTATAAAATCAAGGAATTAAATAATTAATTAGATAATCAAATTGGAATAAAGATAAAGAATCTTATATTGGATTGAGGTGGTGGATATCTTAACCAAGAGTTCATAGACTTTCTACTAGTGTTTGGGATTCTATATCAACTCACTCCACCTTACACACCATCTTGGAATAGTGTTAGTGAAAAGAGGATCCATACCTTCTTAGACATGGTAAGATCTATGATGCATCATCTAGATCTTCCATTATCCATTTGGGGATATTCATTGACAAATGTAGCATACACAATAATCTGAGTACAAATTAAAGCATAAAATGGAATTTCCTTTGAGTTATGGAGTGAAAATAAACTCATTTTGTCACATACAAGTTTATGGTGTTGTGGGGAATTTTTTAAGGCCTTCTCAGGTAATAAACTGGCACATTAGGACACGAAGTGTATCACTATAGGGTATCCTAAGGAAAAAAAGGTATACTACTTATAAAACCCATCAAACAAGAAAGTAACTATCACCAAAAAATATATATTTCTTTAGAGGGAGAATATACTAAAAAATGATATTGGGAGAAATATTGAATTCTATAAAGCTGATGCTCAAGATACACAAGAGTTGGTAGAGGAATAGATTCCATAGATCCCCATGGAAGAAGTAGTTCCTAAAACACAAGTATTGTATAGGAATACAGGATAGGTAAGAGAACCAAAGATATATGGTTTTCTAGTCACTGAAGATTTTGACTAATTATTAGTTGATAATGGTGATCCTATATCCTATAAATAAGAAATAGAGAGTTCAAAAGCTACAAGATGAAAGGAATCCAATAATTATAAAATGGATTCCATGTTTTAGAACCAAGGTTGGGTTCTGGTTGATGCACCAGTTGATGTAATTCCTGAGGGGTGAAAATGGGTATTCAAGAGAAAACTGGACATGGAAGCTATAGTAAATACCTATAAATAAAGGCTAATGTCTAAAGGTTTTAAAAAACATAAAGGAAATAACTACGATGAAAAATTTTCACCAGTTTCCATGTTTAAATCCATAAGAATTATATATTCTATAATATCTTACCATGACTATAAAATTTAGAAGATGTATTTAAATATATCTTTCCTTAATGGGAACCTTCATAAATATGTATTTATGAAACAAACATAAAGGTTTGTGACTCTGAGTGATTCCAAAAGGATTTTAAAGTTGAAGAGATCCATTTATGGATTGAAGCAATCATCCAAGTCATAGATTATTCAATTCGATGAATCTATAAAATAATTTTTCTTTCATAAATAATGAATGTGAGATATGTGTTTATAAGAGGTTTAGTGTAAATTCATTAATTATCCTAGTAGTATATGTTTATGACATAATACTTATTAGAAATCAGATACCAGTATTATAGTCCATTAAGAACTGGTTAAAAAAGTGTTTCTCCATGAAGGACTTAGGTGAAGAACCCTGTATTCTAGGGATCAAGATCATTATTAATATATCCAATAGGATTATTTGACTATTTAAAATTATACACATTGACCACATACTAAAGATATTTAGTATGGAAAAATCCAAGAGGGTATTGGTTCTAATGTCACATGGTTTACATATTTCTACAAAAACGTTTCCTCAGACACAATTCAAGAAATGGAGATCAATAAAGATCCCATAAACTTTAGGAATATGATCAATAATATATGCCATGTTATCTACTAGAATTGATGTTTCCTATACATTGAGAATGTTAGGTAGATATCAAGAAGATCTAGGAGAACAACATTGGTCTAATGTTAAGGCTATCCTCAAGTATCTAATAAGAACTAAGGATATGTTCTTAGTGTATGGAGGTGACAAAGAGCTAGTCATAAGGGGTTATACTGATTTTAGTTTTTAAAAAGATCATAATGATCTGAATTCACAATTATGATATGTTTTTTTCTTAATTGAGGATCTATGTGCTAAAATAGCTTAAAGCAACTATTTTTTATTGATTATATAAAGGAGTCTGAGTATATAGAGGATTCTGATGCAACCAAGGAATCCATTTGGATATAAATTTTTTTCTAGGAGCTTGATATGGTAACTAGAATTAAAGACCACATCACATTGTATTGTGACAATACTACATTGGTGGATCTTGCAAAAGATCCAATTACACACCAATATACAATGCATGTACTCCTAAAGTATCACCTCTTGAGGTATTTTTATCAGAGGGGTAAATTTTTAGTAAGAATATTTCCAACAGAATAAAATGTGGTGGACCCATTTAATAAAGTCCTATCTCAGCAGAAGCATGAGTATCATGTAAGATCTAGAAAACTGAAGGTTGTTAGTAGTTGACACTAATGAAAGTGAGAGTCTCTTAGATTTGGTACCCTAGAACAAAATTATATATACTTTATGATAACTTTTTTTTCATAGTTTGGAACATTAATAAACTTCTTAACACATCATGATTATTCTTCTACATAATATAATGTGTGATAATGTTTTAAGAGTGGATGTCACACTAAAAGGTCATAACTGTTCCTCGTTATGATGAAAACCTATAAGTTCCATGATAGTATTCCTAAATATATGTCTTATAGCCAGATGATATCATTTGAGGGTCACAAATTATCTAGGCTATCCAGTTTGGAGGTTCATTGGACTTTGAGGAACATTATCATGGTGTAATCCCTTAGTGATATCCATTGTATAATATTATGAGAATAAGACATGCCAATAGAAAATACACACTTATATGTGTCATTGGATGTTACTATCTATATATATGTGTATTTATACTTAGAAATTAAGATTATTATTAATGAGTTTTATGAGTCAAATATTTTTATGTATTTATGAAAACCGTGATGACGTATGTTTGCGGTGAGGTAAGATATGTGGGGTTTGTCACGAGTAATATTGAATTAATGAATAATAAGAGAAAGGATTTTAACCCTTTTTTATTTAATAGAAGTTGGTATCTCAAGCCCTTTGATGGAAATAATATAGCCTAAATGAATCCTTGGTCATGGTGTTCTATAGGAAAGTTAGATTTATGGAAAGTCAAGGAAATAGTAATTGATTACATAGGTTGATGAAAACAGCGTGCAAGTTACTTGATTATAGATATCTAGATAAATGGATTATATTACAAAAATAATAATCGATATAATTTGTTACATCATTTTATCCTTACTGTTTTTCTCTATGGGTGCCTTGTGTTTCTAGACACTAACCTTGGAATTTTGATTACTTCACCTAATGCCACCGAGAAAGAGGCCTAAAGGGTCACGCACTAAGTGTATCCATAATAACAGTTAAATAATATATTATTATTTATTATTTAACAAGTTGAATAAATATTATTCCCACATGTGGTTTAATAATTATTCATGTTTACTTTATTTGATATATTATATCCATAGTAATTTGAGGGAATATTATGTGATTGAAATATTTAACAAATATTTATTTTCTATTCAGTGAATATAATATTTAATTATTTATTAGAGAAAAATGAAGTGATGTAACATCTTATTCTTTCATAGTACACTTCCTTTTAAATAATTCAATAGCTTGCGATGTACGCAACATCGAGTTTGAGCGCACCATGACCTTTCAAACTAGTCATTAAAAAAATAGTTTTGAATAGTATTAACCAAATTATGAAATTTATAAAGTTTATTTTTAAAAATAGAATTCATTTTTTAATTCAGAATATCAAAATTATCTTAGGGTGAAATTTTAGTAATTTCATGAAAAGTTTCAATTTTTGATGAATAGTGAAAAATACTGCATTGTTGTTAAAAACCGACCATTTCATTTAAATAATTATTTTAATATAAATTGATTTTAAAGTCACAATATATAAATAATACATCTATTAATACAATATAGTTCATTGGAATCATTTTATAATAGAATAAGATATAAAAATTTATTAAACTTTTGAACGTCTCTTTTACCCGCTTTCTAGCCACATCTACAAGATTTGTATTAAACGTAATTTTACCATTTCAATGAATTGAATTTTTAAAAACAGACATACATGTTTTTAATCATTATGAAAAATTTTATCTTATAGGATCAAAATAATTTTTGGTGAATAGTATCTTTTGGATTTTATTTACCATAGTTAAAGGTATAATTAATATTATAATAATATAATATCACCCTAAAAATTGTTCTAATTTCATTGGATAAGGTTTTTTAGACCAAAATCAACCTTAGGTAAAAATTATGATCCTTTTTAATCCACTTATGTGAGATTAGTACATTTATTATATTTTATTTAAACAAGAGTTACAAATGTCATATTCAAATTTTATTAACTATATCATTTCTAATATGAGGATACATAAGTTATATGTTCGAATATAAATATTATTTACAAAGAAAAAATTATTATCTACATAAAGGTAATTTATTTATAATTTTAGAAAATAAATAATTAAATTAAACGGTGACACAATAATGATACAATAATTGAATTATTAGAGAAAGATTCAATTAAATGTTATTAAAAATATTAAAATAAAAACAATTTGAAATACTTAATGACATACAAGAATTTTATTGATAACATATACATGTTAGTTAAATATTATAAATATTTTTACAAAGTTAAAATTTTGGTTTGATATTTTAAAAAATTCAAATTTTGAATAGTATCAAAATTGACATAAATGATACTTTAAAATAAATAATATTTAATTAAATGTTATAAAAATAATAAAATATCAGGTTTATCCAACTAAATATTATATTGTTTAATATTTCATAAATGATCCAATTGGGGTTTTTGGAATTTTATAGTAACTATATTAACCCTATAGTGTAAAAATACAAGAAGACACGATAAGAGTTAAACTGTTTAACTAAGGGTTAAACTCAAAAGATAAGGTTAATTTTGAAACCTAAACTTGTCTAAAAATATTTTTATGAGATTATTTTGACCCATAATCATATTATCCACTAAATAAATTACTTTGGATCTATTTCAAACTGAAAATTAATTTATTATAAATTAATATATTAAGATATTCCAAAAGTAGCCATCACCTATCTGATAAAAGGGAACCTATCCTTCTATTTTATTCACACCTCTAAATAAATTTTTCATGGAAAAAAACTTCCCAATTATTCTAAAAATTTCCCTCACTTCATCATATATGTCACACTTTGAGAAGAAATCCAACCTAAAGAGACCTTTTGTGAAATACAAAAGGAGACAACCGAAAAAGAGGTAATTGTTTTATCACCTCTTTCAAAGTTATTTTCTTCTTATAATTCCTCTATATATGTTTTTTCTATATAAAAATAATAACTAAAATATCATAAATATACTTAAATTTTATTATAACTATGGGACAACCATATTCTTCATTTTATCTATCACATGAATAACAATATCACCATGCGTGCGTACGTACGACTTACCATCTCCACCCCATGGTGTAATTTTTTATTCGACACTACTTTATTTGGATGGGTATAATGATGAGTATAATGGATATAAATAATGAATATAACATAATAATGATTATTTATAATTAATATACCATCCAATTTCATACCATTTAACCATCAATGGAATGATAATGCCGCTCGTGCTTATGTAAGACCCACCATCACCACAACGCAGTGAGATTCATTATCCACGTTAAACATTCCAGAATGATTATAAAATTTATATTATGAGTAAAAATAATAATTATGAACTTAATTTAATTCTTTTTATTAATAAAATATATCATATTTATAAAAAACATGACTTACATGGAAAAAAAGAAATGGGAAAATGAAGTAGTTAACACCCAAAACAACGTTAATACTTGAATATTATTACCAAAATTATATAAGAGGATCATATATGATATCATAAATATGGATATGGTACTAGTATAATTTAATAATTTATTTAACTATTATATATGAGGCTAACTCACCCTCTACTAAAGGAAAGTATAAATTAAGGGTTAATTTTACAGTCTCTTTATTATCCAAAATTTCTTATACGTAAGTATATATTAGGACATCCTTATCATCAATGTGCATGTTTCTTAAAATTTAATTCAAAATATTATCAAAAAAATTTTAAATTCATTTTTACCCATGTTTGACTTTTTACAAAATGTTTTGAAAGGAATCTTATCATCATTTTCCAAATGAGGTACTTTATAACCTTTTCAACAAATTAAGAAAAGAATATTTTTAACTTATACGATGAAAGAGAATATTTTCCACCATTATGACGCCTTAACATTTTGAATATTTACTTACAATATTATAAAATTATTTTCAAAATAAATGTTTTCTTTTTTAATTGCGAGGCTTCGAAATGATTTCAAAGTAAAAAAGGGATATTTCTCTCAAAGAGTTTTAATGAATTTATTTAATTATTTTCATCCCTATCAAAATTAATTGTTGGATTTTATTCTTATTTGTGGTTGAATTATTATAATAAAATATTCCATATTATATTGAAGGGTTTATGATATATTTTACTGTATATTTTCTATGTTTATACCATTCATGGTTAATGGTTAAAGTATTAACATTTTGTATGCTAGTTTTAATATGAATGTTTATATTATGTTTCACCCTTTTCATAAGAGGAATGCATTAGAATAAGTAAGTGATGGGTGGGGTCCACTATAGCCCCTCGATGCATCAGTAGGTCTCATGAGAAAAAATATTTTCTTGGCATAAGGCCTTGACGGTATGGTAATGGTCTTGGCACAAGACCTTGATGGTATGGTTATGATGTCCGATATTATACATTTCATCGTTATAAGAATAGTTAATGATATTGCGTGTGATTATTAGACTAGTATAATATCAATGTGAAAGTTTAAATGATTTTATTTGATTTATTATATCCATATTATGATGAATATTATGTTTAAAATGGTTGTGTTTTAGTTTTATATCCTACCTTAAAAGTTTATAGTTATTTATGATATCTATTTCTATATTTTTTATCCTTACTGAGCATCTGAGCTCACCCCTTTCTAAGGTTTAATTTTTACCAAGGATGTGAAGAATTGTGTTATGATGGACTTGTAGGGATAATATAGGGTATATGAGAGTTTTCAAAGGGGATAATATGTTGTTTTTCATTTCAAGATGTAATGTAAAACTTATGTTTGTATCAAGTATTTCCAAGGATACTAAACCAATCAGTCTATCAGGATTTGATTTTTTATGATTCTTCCAATATAATAAAATAATGCACCGACTCTTGGAAACTAGGGTCAGGGCATTACAATTGGTATCAAATAAAGTTTAGTACAAACCTTGGAAACTAGATTTAGAAAAACCTTGATTAGGGAACATTACCCTAAGATAGATGTTGAGGATAAGTATATAAGAACATCCTAGAATTTTGGTAATGTAGATATTATGTGGGTATTTCTAGAAAATAAATCCATATCTGGATACTAAAATTGGACATGGTTCTGGCATAGATGTACTTAAGAGTAATAACTACAAAAAGGTGTTTTGAGCTTGACTTGAGGTAACCTGGTACACGAGAATAGACCTTATTGTGCACCTGGTTAGACACTCTCGGGGGATATGCTTAGAATAATTAATATTTTTTACAAAACATTATGAATTATTTATGAGTAAATATGTCCCCAGAGAAACATTTTAATGTACCCACAAATTTTTTTATGATTATGGATTAGATATGCATAATTTTTTCAATTTATGTTAAGTATTATACTTATTTGGAATTATGTCTTATGATTCATAACCTAATCTAGTGTATACCATTGTTTATAAATGGATCCTAGTGGAAGAAATCAAAATTGCATCATTGCATGTAATACATGAAGGGATTTCCCTAATATGGAAGATAATGATAATGGAGATGGTGACACAACTGGTGCTGAACAACTTATAACAATACTGGGAAAAATAACTCAGGTTATGATTAATAACCTTACCCATATGTAGAACCTTTATCCACAATGTGGATGATCAATGTTAGAACACTTCATGAGACAAAAACCTCCAATATTCAATGGGACTACAAATAAATTTTTATCTGATTATAGATAAGTTCCTTAGAGAAAATATTTCTTGATTTGGGGATTAATGAAAAGGAAAAGGTTGTCATGGTAGTTTATCATCTCTCAGGAGATGCAGATCAATGATGGTTATTAATTCAAAACATTAGGGAGGATAAAGAATTAGAAAATATGGAATAGAGGTAATTTTAAGAACTTTTCCTAAAAAAATACTTTCCTTGTGAACAACGAGCTGATATGGAAAGACAATTTATGAGTCTGAGGAAAATAGATGATGAAAATATTGCAAAGTATAAGGATAACTTCACAGGGTTAGCAAGGCATGCTGCAGACTATATACATAAACCAAGAAGTAATATTGATCGATTCTTTAATGGGTTAAAACCATTTCTTCAACAGGCATTGGTCTCACAATATTTCTCATCATACAAAGATATAGTCTTATGTACTATCAAGACAAAAAAAGAATTTTCTACATCTTATGACTTTGAAGGAAAGAAAGAGAAGAAGAGAGATATTGAATACTTTGGAAAAGGAAATAATGGTATGAAGGGAAAATCTGACTTTCCAACCTATAGTAATTGTGGGAAGAAACACCCCAGTACTTTTCTAAAGGGGATGAGAGTTTTTTACAAGTGTGGGGGAAAAGGCCACCAAGATCATAATTGAAGGGGTAATAAAGAAGCTATCAATGTTCAGTTCTACAATTGTAAAGAGATGGGAAATTATGTAAATAATTGTCCTAAGTGTCAATAAAACTTTCCCTAGAAAAGGTCAAGGGAGAAAATACAAGCTATTATGATCACAACTACTGAGATTGAAGTTCTTAATGATGTGGTGGTAGGTACTTTAATCATTTACTCAAATTTATCCAAATTATTTTTTGATTCTCGATCCTTTCATTCCTTTATATCTTCCCATTTTTAATTAAAAATTAGATATTTCCAATTCACATTAACATGGGAGTTGTCAGTAAAAACCCTTAAGGGAAGTCTCATTACAATAAAGATGTGTTGGTCAGTTCCCATTATGGCATATAAACATGATTTATCTACTGAATTTATCATCATACCTAGGGTTGAGTTTGATATAATCCTCAGTATAGATTGGATATCAACATATGATGAAAATATTTATTGCAAGAAGAAGGAAGTTGTGGTTTGTGAGTAATATATAGAATCCATTATCTTTAGAGCATTAAATTCATCACCTAATTATTATCAAAATCCACCCCCAGTAGCTTTTCTGAATGAGATTATTGGGGTGGAAGAGGAGATAACATCTAGGGATGAATAATGAAATATTAAAATTGAGGATGTACCTATTTTATGAGAATATATTGATTTATTTCCGGAGGATTTACCTAGAAATCCTATAGAGTGGGAAGTTGAGTTTACTATTGATTTAATCCTTGATGCAAGGCCAATATCAAAAAATCCCTATAGAATGGCCACTGTGGAATTAATAGTTCTGAATAAAAAACTAGAGGAATTGAGTAATATGAGATTTATTCACCCTAGTGTTTCTCCTTGGGGAGAACCATTTCTTTTTTTAATAATAAAGATAGATCAATGAGGTTGTACATTGACTATAGAGAAATAAATGCTATTAAAATAAAAAAATATTATCTTCTTCCTCACATTAATGATTTATTTGATCAACTTCATGGAACTCAATATTTTTCAATGATTGACATTCATTCTGGATATCATCAATTATGTGTAAAAAATAAAGATACTCTAAAAACAACATTTTTAATGAGGTATGGTCATTATGAATTTATATTAATACCATTTGGATTGAATAATGCACCCTCTATTTTCATGGATATAATTAACATAATGTTAAATGAATATCTTGATGATTTTTTTGTAGTATTTATTGATGATATCTTAGTATAATCCAAAAGATATGAAGACTATGAGAACCAATTGTGTATTGTTCTGAAGAATATTTGAATAAAAGAGCTATATGATAAGTTTAGCAAGTGTGAATTATGGATTTAATAAATTTATTTTCTTGGCCATATTGTCTCCAAAGATGGAATCTCCTTTGATCCTACAAAAACAAAATCATTCCAAGAATGGCTAACACCATTGAGTATAAATGAGGTATTAAATTTTATTGGTTTAGCAGGTTACTATCAGCATTTTTTCTAGAATTTTTAAAAATTAGAAAAACAATTAACCATGATCACACGTAAAGGGGTTAAATTCATTTGGACAAAAGATTATGAAGAATGTTTTAAATAATTGAAGATAATATTAGTAAATGATACTATCTTGACTCTACCATATGGGAATGATGAGTTTGTGATTTATAGTGATTCATCAAGGAAAGTAATCAGTTATGTCCTTATATAGAATTATAGGGTTATTGATTATACATCAATACAATTAAAAATTCATGAACAAAACTACCCAACTCATGATTTGGAGTTAACAGTAGTAATCTTTTATATGAAGATATGGAGACACTATCTCTATAGTGAAATATGTGAGATATATTCTGATCATATTAGTTTGAAATATATTTTCTCCTATGAATAACTCAACATGATAAAAAGGAGCTGGATTAAGCTACTCAAGGATTACGATTTCACAATACACTACCACCTAGGGAAGGAAAATATGGTGGAAGATGCTTTGAGCAGAAAGAACCATGTAGTTATGAACAAGATAAGAGTTGAATGAGATCTTATGTTCATATATCTAGTAAATATGGATATGGGAATAATCATATAAGGTGAAACATCACTAATTTTTCAAATGGTTATCGAACCATCGTTACTAGAAAAGATAAAAAGTTCCCTATCTGATGATGAGGAGTTTCAAAATAAAATTAAAGTTGTGAATGATGGGAGATAGATTGACATCATATTTGAAGATGTTACTTTGAAAATTGGGAAGAGGATTTGTGTTCTTGATATACCTGAGATAAAAAGGGAATTATTGGATGATTCTAATAGATCCAATTTCTCTATACACCCTGGTGGAACTAAGATGTACAGAGATTTGAATAAATATTTTTGGTGGGACAAAATGAAGAGGGAGATTACTGATTATGTGTTGAGATGTTTGGTTTGTCAATTGGAAAAGGTTGGAAGAAAAAAACCTAGAGGTGTCATGCAACCTCCTCCTATACCTATGTGGAAATGGGATGTTATTACGATGGAAATTGTCATGGGGATACCAAAGACACCTAGAAGAAATGATGCAATATGGGTTATTATTGATCTTCTTAACAAATCATCACATTTTCTTGCTATAAGAGAAGATTTAGCACTTGAATGTTTAACAATACTACATATTAATGAAGTGTTAAGACTTCATTGTGTACCCCTATCGATTGTTTTTGATCGTGATCCCCATTTTATAGCATAATTCTAGAAAAGTCTTAAGAAGGCCCTAGATACTGAGCTTTGTTTGAGCATTTCCTACCACCCTCAAACTGATGGACAATCAAAAAATACTATTCAAAATTTAGAAGAAATGTTGATATATTTTTCTCTTGAATTTCAAGGTATATGGGATTAGTATTTACCTCTAAAAGAATTTTCTTATAAAAATAGCTTCCATTTAAGTATATAGATGGAACCATATGAAGATTTATATATAATGAGATGCCATACACCAACTTTTTGGGATGATATTAGTGAAAGAAAAATCATAGGCCCATAACTTGTTGAGGAAACAATGGAAAAGGTAAAAAAATATTCAGACCCATATCAAAACAGCTCCAAGTTGGAAAAAAGAGCTATGTTGATAATCAAAGGAAAGATTTGAAATTTCAAGTAGGAGATCATGTTTTCTTAAAGGTATATCCATGGAGGGCTGTTATACGATTCAGTAATAAGGGTAAATTTAGTACCAGGTACATTAGAACTTTTGAAATTCTAGAATAAATTGGAGCTGTGGCTTACCATTTTTAAATGCCATCAATTCTCTCTAAAGTTCATGATGTGTTCCATGTATCAATGTTAAGAAAATACATTCTAGACCCAATTCATGTACTCACCTACGAAGAAATAGGATTGGAACCTGATATTTCTTATTATGAAGAGCTGATCAAGATTCTTGATACCAGAGAACAAGTCTTGAAAAATCGGACAACTCGTTTGGTAAAGGTTCGTTGGAGAAACCATAAAATGGAAGATGCGATGTGGGAACCTGGAGAAATTATGTAGAACCACCCCGAATATTTTTATGAAGTGATATTCTATAAATTTCAAGGAAAAAATTATTTGAAGGAGGGAATAATTTAACAACCCGAGCTTCCATGATACACTTCCTTTTAAATAATTCAATAGTTTGTGTTGCACGCAACATCAAGTTTGAGAGCATGATGACCTTTCAAACTAGTCATTTAAAAAGCGATTATAAATAGTATTAACCAAATTATAAAATTTATAATGTTTATTTTTAAAAATATATTTCAATTTTGAATTCTTAATATCAAAATTATCTTAGGGTGAAATTTTGGTAATTTTCTCAAATGTTTCAATTTTTGATGAATAGTGGAAAATACTGCATTGTTGTTAAAAACTGACTATTTCATTTAAATAATTATTTTTATATAAATTGATTTTAAAGTCATAATATATTATAATACATATTTTAATCCAATATAGTTCATTGGAATCATTTTATAATATAATTATATATAAAAATTTATTAAACTTTTGAACGTCTCTTTTACCCTCTTTCTAACCACGTCTATGGGATTTGAAATAAATGTAATTTTACCACTTCTATGAATTGAATTTTTAAAAATGAACATAATTGGTTGTAATAAGTATGAAAAATTTGGTCTAATAAGATTAAAATAATTTTTGGTGAATAGTAACTTTTGAATTTTATTTACCATGGTTGAAGGTAAATATGGTAATTAAAGGTAATGTTAATATTATAATAATGTAATATTAACCTAAAACTTATCCTATTTTCATTTTATAAGTTTGTTTCAACAAAAATAAACCTTAGGTGGAAATTATTATCCTTTTTAAGCCACTTTTGTTAGATTAGGACATTCATTATATTTTATTTAAAGAAGAGTTAAAAATTTCATATTTCAATTTTATTAACTATATCATTTTAAATACGGGGATATATAAGTGATATGGTCAACTATAAATATTATTTAGAAATATAAAATGATTATATACATAATTTTAATCTATTTATAATTTTTGGAAATAAATAATTAAACTAAATGGTGACACAATAATGATGTATTAATTGAATTATTAAAGAAAGAATCAATTAAATGTCATTAAAAATATTAAAATAAATATAATTTGACTTAATTAATGACATAAAATAATTTTATTGATAACATAGACATATGAATGAATTATTATAAGTATTGTTTTTTGAATTTATAATATTGGTTTGATATTTTGAAAAATTAAAATTTTGAATAGTATCAAAATTGACATAAACGATACATTAAAATAAATAACATTTAATTAAATGTTATAAAATTCATAAAAATATCAGGTTCATACAAATAACTACAATAGTGTTAAATATTTCATAAATGATTCAATAGGTATTCCTTTATCATTTTATACTAACTATATTAACCCCGTAGTGTAAAAATACAAGAAGACACGGTAGGAGTTAAACTATTTAACAAAGGGTTAAACACAAAAGATAAGGTTAATTTTGTGACCTAAAATTATATAAAAATAATTGTATGAGAGGATTTATAACCATAATAATCTTAAACTATAAATAAATCAATTTAAATCTATTTGAAACCAAAAATAAATTTATTATAAATTAATATTTTAAGATCTTCCAACCTCTCTTATAAAAGAGCACATCTTTTTATCTTTTATTAACACCTATAAATCCATTTGGATCAGCAAAACCCTGAACAATTCTTCTCCCAAATTCCATTACATAATCCTAGAGGCCACACTTTTGGAATAAATACAACCTAAGGAGTCCTTTTGTGCAAACCAAAAGGAGACACCTAAAAAAGAGGTAATTGTTTTATCACCTCTTTCAAAGTTCTTGTATTCTTATGCTTTCTCATTATATGTTGTTTCCATATCAAAATAATAAATCCAGTATTATACATATACTTAAATTTTATTATAATCATGGGAAAACCATATTTTTCATTTTATCCATCATCCGAATAATAATATCTCAAAGCGTGCGTACGTACGACTTACCATCTCCGCGCCATAGTGTAATTTTTTATTCAACAATACTTTATTTTGTTGGGTATAATTATGATTATAATGGATATAAATAATTAATATAACATTAAAATTATTCTTTATAATTAATATACCATCCAATTCCATACTATTTAACCATCAAGGGAATGATATTGTTGCCCGCCCGTACGTACAACCTACCGTCGCCACAAAGCGGTGAGATTAATTCTCATTGTTTAGAATTAAATAATGATTATAAAATTTATATGATGAGTAAAAATAATAATTATGAACTTAATCTCATTTTTTATATGAATAAAATATATCTTGTGTATAAAAAAACATGACTTACATGAAAAAACATGAATGAGAAAATAAAACAGTTAACACCCCAAACAACGGTAATATTGAAATATTATTACCAAAATGATATAAAAGGATCATATATGATATCATAAATATGAATATGGTTATATTATAATTTAATAACACGTTTTAACCATTATAAAGGAGGCTAAATTACCCTCGACTAAAGTAAAGTATAAGGTAAGGGTTAATTTCACAATCTCTTTATTATCCGAGATTGTTTATACATAAGTATATACTGGGACATCCTTATCATCCATGCCTATGTTTCTTAAAATATACTTCAAAATATTTTCATTTTTTTTAAAGTCATTTTTACCAATTTTTTACTTCTTACAAAATGTTTTGAAAGGATTTTTTCTATTGTTTCCCAAATGAGGTACTTTATAACCTTTTCAAAAAGTTAAGAAAAGAATGTTTTTTTAACTTATATAGTGCAAGCAGCTATTTTCCATTATTATGACTCCTTAACATTTTGATGCTTTCTTTATAATATTATAAGGTAATTTTCAAAAGATTTTTTTTATTTTATAATTTTTTGGATTCTAAATGATTTCAAAGTAAAAAATGGATATTTCCCTCAAAGAGTTTTAATGAATTTATTAAATTATTTTCATCTATGTCAACATCATTTATTAGATTTTATGTTTATTTGAGGTTGAATTATTATGATACAATATTCCATATTGTATTTAAGGGTTTATGATATATTTGAATTTGGATGTTCAATGTTTATACCCTTCATGGTTTATGGTTAATGTATTAACATTTTGTATGCTAGTTTTTAATTTGAATGTTTATATTATGTTTCACCCTTTTCATTAGAGAAATTCATTGGACAAAGTAAGTGATGGGAGGGGATCTCTATGACCCGTCAATTCATCTATAGGTCACATGAGACAAACTAGTGTCCTAGAACATGACCTTGACTGTACGGTAATGGTCTTGGAATGAGGCCTTGATATCATAGTTATGTTGTCCGACATTATGAATTTCTTCATTTTGAGATTAGCTATTGATATTTCATGTGATTATTTGACTAGTAGAATATCCATGTGATTGTTTAAAATGACATTATTTTATTTATTCTTTCTATATTTTTATGAATATTATTTTTAAAAGGATTTTGTTTCAGTGTTATACCTTGACTTAAAAGTTCATGGTTATTTATGACAGCTTCCACTATATTATTTATCCTTACTCATCATCTAAGCTCTCCCCTTTATTATGTTTAATTTTTTCCTTTGGATGTGAAGAATTATATTATGATTGACCTACATGAATAGTCTAGGAAATATGAGATTTTTCAAAGGAGATAATATATTATTTTTCATTTCAATATGTAATGTAAAACTTATGTTTTTATCTAGTATTTACAAGGATACTAAATTGATCTGTCCTTCAGGATTTTATTTTCTTGTGGTTATTCCAATGTAATAAAATAATGACTAAATCTGGGAAACTGGGGTCTAGGAATTATAAGTGATATTTATTTAATAAATAAATTGAAATTATTAAATTCTCGATAAAAATTCAAGAGGAATGGCGGGCTGAGTTTTTAGGTTCAGTGAGAAATAATATATATTGAAAATTATTTGATTAAATAATATTTCATTTAATTATAAAGTTAAAAAAATGTCGAGAAAATAATAATAATAATAATAATAATAATAATAATATTTTTAGACATGGGGTTCCACAAAGGATTAAATAAATATTAATAGAAACATGTGAAAATATTTATCTCAAAACCCTAACGGTATTTAAACCCAATTTTATTATTTTTACAAGTGATTTAATTCATTTTTTGTGCCCAATGGATCTGAAGAATCCTCTAAACTCCCTTGAGAGATACCTTCTACAAGTATGCTCCTAATAACAAAGATTTATCTTCATCCACCTTATACTTTTGAGTCTAGAGAGATCACATAAAATACATTGGAAGTGATTCTCATGGTGATCAAAGGAGAATGACATAAGTGATAGGATCTATCATTCTAGCACCCAGAGATTCCTATAGAGATGGTCAAAAATTTGTGGAACACATGTGGATCTCCACTAGAGGGAATCTTCACTTGATTCCTACAACTCAATAATGGTACAACATAAAGCTATTTTTAGATCCATAAATGAAGAAATAATTATCAAAAGGTAATTATTAATTAATTAAATTAATTATAAATAATATTTGATGATCCTATGCTTGGTTCCCATGTTTTATCCCTTATCTATTTTATTTGATTTAATTTAGTTGATCATGACATTTATTATTCTGTAAATATCAGATTAATCACCGACCATGACAAAAAGAAAATTTGTGAACAACCCATCAAATTATTCTTCTACACCCATAGCCTATATCTTACTAAAATAAATATGTTCACAATGAAATCTTATGTCTGAAGAAATAATAATCATGAAGGCTTCATTTTTATAGGTTAACTTGCTCAAGAATGTATGAATTTTTGTTCATTGTATTTTTCCAATGTGATCAAAAGGCATAACCAGCCAATGACAAATGAAGACGATAAGTATGGGGAAATTGATCCCTAATTTCCATCTCTTCCTCAAACTAGAGGAATTATTGGTTCATATGAAATAGAAACATTGATCCTTGAAGAATGAGATATATCACATCACATAGTCTTTTTTAACTATGGTTTGTTCGTGAATATATCCAGTAAGTAATTTGAATATTTATATGTCATCTCATAATATTTAATTTCACAAATACCTTAAACTTTTATTTTCATTTTATGTAGGGAACATAAAAAATTTATTAGTAGAGTTCATCAATGTTTACCTTTGATGAGGAGAGAGGATTTACATAACAAAGAGTCTCCTGCTTGGTTGAAATCAAAGGCTTGACCATTACTTTAATTAACTTAAACTATAGATATTTGTTTAATTGAATTATTTATATATATTTCAGGTATTATGTTTACATGTTGAATTAATCTCTCAAGAATTAAAAACATTGGATTTTGGTCCCAATTATTTGGTTTGTGAATGAAAATATTTAATAATTAATGGGTATAAATTTTTTATGATTGATTGAGAGGTGAAAATGAGAACATGCCATGATGGTGTTATATTAACTACAATAATTGAATATTATTCTTATGCAACAAATATTTTGTCTCGATATGAAAATGTGTCTTATTATAAACTTTTTGGAAAAATATTTTTATTGGATTACTACTCTCATAGTCTAGTCACTATGATGAATTGTTAGTGGTTTGATTAAATGATGTGACATGGTGCATTTATTAATGATTATGGATTGAGAGTTATTGACATGACTTGGTTTATGGCTATCGATGAACCATATATTTTAGCATTAATTGAAAAACAAATGTTTTATGTGAAAGATAATGTGAGACCTGATTACAGTGTCATTATTAAAGTAATCCCAAGAAATATTTTCATCATGGTGAGGAGAAAATTGACAACATTGATTCCCCCATTGGTGTTGACTAAAATATTGTATTTGATGACTCAAATTGTCCCTTTGTGAGAATTAATGTTGAACTTGAAGTGGTAGAGGGTAAAATATATAAGAAAACATATATGTTCAGAGCTAATTCATATTACCTTGATGTGGGTTTCTCAGGATAATACAACTATAATTACTTTAATTTAGTTTTAGTTTGGAATGATATATTTGTTTTAGTATTTTTTGATTTCATTTCTTTTAATTAGAATTATTTCAATTCAGAAAACCATGTTTTAAATAGTTTTTTAAAAAATGTACGACTTGATTTTAAATTATAGTTTCTAAAACTTGTTATGACATTATTTATGACTTCTTTTACTTCTTAGTTGTATGCATAATTTTTAAATACTGTTTCTAAAAAAATGTAAATTTCATTTTTATGTATATTATTAAAGATATTGAAGAAGTTTAAAGGAAGTAATTATTTGATAACGATCGATGGATGAGAGAGCTATGATTTTCTCCTCTAGTTCCCTTAATGAGTATAAAAATTGTAATAGTTTTCTTCTAAATTACATTTAATTTCATGTTCTTATTCTATTTTAAATTTGTTTAGGTGCATCCATCTCAACTAGAGTTTACTTCTTTTTAGCTTATAAGAATGGGTCTGATCAAGGGTGCTCCTAGAGCGACATAGAGCACCCATCGTACCCATTCACACCTTGACCTACTAGAGGACACCCCATCTACTATGAAATTTCATCTTCCACTTGATCCTATAGTTTTTTTCTGTAACACTATAATATTTTTTGTTTTTTTTTCAAATTAATTTAATCTTTTAGGATTTTTCATTTCACACAACACTAAATATAGATTTTGTTATATGAAACCACTAAGTTTTGTTTGTGTTATATGAAACACCATGTTAATATTTCACTACATGAAACACTTATATTATCTTGTGGTACATGTAATACTATTTTTGGATTTCATTACACATAATACTGAGTCCGTTAGATACCCTGCGTTACACACATGACCTAGTTTTACCAAACTATAATGTGATATTAATATTATATCTAAAATATTATTATAGATAACAAAAATTCATTGGAATGAAATTTAAAATTAATATTAACTAAAATATGAAAATATTATTTACACATGTATATAAAATGAGTCCTTTGGTTATCAATTGGTTATAAATTAAAGAACTATTTGAAAATAATGTAATTCGTTTTCTAAGAAAACTATTTTTATCTTAATAAATTAAACAATCCAATTTTGTTGAATGTTTTCAATTAAATATATATATATATATATTATATATTAAATAAATAGTTTTTACACTCATATAATATATTTGATAGTTATAGTATAAGAATAAATCCAATTATATGAATAAGAGAGGTATTTTTATAAAAGCTAATTTTACCACCTTTTAATGAAGAAACCATTTTAAATATAATTTTTGATACTTTTATGATATTTTTTTTGAAAAATAAACTCAATTTTTTAAATTGTAATATAAAAATTTAATTTGGGTGAATTTCTGGTATTTTTTTGAGAAGTTTCATTTTTTGATGAATAGTGAAAAATACTGAATTTTAATTCAAAACTGCTTTTTCTTATGATTCCTTTATATAGTAAAATTGTATTTTAATTTTGTTTTAAAGTGTAATTAGGCCATTTTTAAATAAATTAATTCAATTTAGGTCATCATAATCAATTTCACATTGAAATTGGATATAAAATCATTTCAAACTTTTAACATTTTCGCTTAAACACCCGCCATTGCGACACGTCTACATGATTAATTTTCAATAAATTTATTCTACTTATGTGATTAGAATTTGGAAAATTTTATTCCATATTTTTATTCATAATAATTTATAATCTCTTATAATTTCAACTTAGTTTTTTACCAAAAATATAAGTGAAAGTAATTAAAATTAATTACAGTGATTAAGATAAAAATGAGTTTACTTAATGGTTAAACATTAATCTTAAGAGGCCAAATGAACTATAAACTTGTCCAAAATGCATTTTCTCTCCATATATAGAAAAATTCCTATATTGGATCGAATTTTTTATATTATTGTATTTCCATGATGTAAGGGCGACCTCTCAATAGTGTTTACCTTTTTATATTTACAAGAATACCACTTCTCCTCTACTATAAAAGCGAACTCATAGCCCTCACATTTTCACACCTCTCAAGAAAATTTAGATAATCCAAAATATTCCCAAATAAGCTCCTGAAATCACTCCTATAAAAATATAATCCTAAATTTTAGCATAAATTCAACCAAGAAATCCCTTTGGTGCAAACCAAAAAGAGTTACTCAAAGAAGATGTAACACCCTCACACAAGATCTTTTGTTTTATTTTCATTATCCACCCCTTAAAATATTATTATTCCATTATTATATAATAAAATAAGTATCATAAATATACTAAAATATTATTATTATAAGGTTTATACCTACACAAACACACAATTCCATCTAATGGGTAATGAACTTACCGTTCTTGTGTACGATGAACTACAACCTCATGAAACAATATTATTATTATTTTTCTTTACCACCTATCATAGTTTGGAATTATGATGGAAACTATATTTTTATTTTATATATATTATATTTATTATGTATTCATGCTTCTTTAATTATTATATAACACATTTATTCATGCTTTCCTTTTTGTGTAAATACAATAACTTTGTTTGTGGAAGTGTGGACTACCGACTTTTCAAAGCATTGTGATTCATTCACACTTCATATAGAATGTATTATGTATGGGTTTAGAAAAGTTATATGATATATATTACATAAAAATTATACTTTAATGATAACACACACACACACATCTATGTAATTTATTTTCTTTCTTTCAATACGACAAGAAAATGGAAATAACATTCATACGTATGTACGACCTACAATGGAGACTCATCTAGTCTCCTTGGACCAGGCTCTTGCTTGGCTGCCTCCTCCCCTATTTGAAACCACCTCAATTTCTCAGTCTAACCTCCTCCTTCCCATCCAAAGGATCTTGATTGGGTACGATTTGGGTATACCCCTCCCCTTCATTCTCAGCTCTCTATTTCCTCTGTATTCTATCCTAGAGGGGAGCCTCTGCTCCCTCCCTATACTATCCACAGGTCCTTTGGCCCTTCCCTCTCCCCCTCTTGTCCAGAATTTATCTCTTATTGAAGTTTCAGAATTCCCCCAAGTCAAGCCCCTGTCCCTTCAGAATGTCTCTCCGGATGTGTTCCCTGACTCCCTCCATTTTGTTGATCCCTATCTCTCCTCTCCACCTCCACCAATGCCACTATTCCCAAACGCCCCTGGTTCCAACCCAATCCCTCTTGGTGAGGAAGGGAAGCAGCCTAGATCTTCCCCCATCACCCCTAACTTCCCATCCCCTAAGATGCCTCCCAACTCAGAGGGAGTGTGTACCCGATCAAAGTACAGGAGCCTCAAGAAGAGTGCATCCTCCTAGTTCAAGAAGGTCTCTCATTCTGAATGCAGTTCCAAAACCCTTTCCTTTCAATGTCTCCAATACTGATATGGAATGCTCTTGGACTTGGGGCCTGGGCCAAGGTTTATTTCCTTACCATAGAGATCCATAAAAAAAATATTGATATCATGTCTATCCTCAAGCACAAAAAGGACCTCTTCAAGATTAGAGATTATGCATTAAAGATTAGGATGAAAGGATACATGCATGCCGACCCCTTCAACTGCCATGTTTGGATCTTCTCGCATAACAGTCTCTCTATTTCCCTAGTGCAGGTTAGGAACTAGTATATCACGACTAAGGTAACCATGGGGGATACCGTCTTCTTCCTGAATGTTGTTTATGGGAAATACGATCAATTGAAAAGAACAGATATCTGGAGAGATCTCAATGCCTTTAACCTTGCTAGCCTTCCATGGATTGTTGGGGGTGATTTCAATGTCATTTACAACCTGGAGGAAAAGAAATGTAGGGTCCCCTACCAGAGGAAAGATAATATGGAGTTTTCCCAATTACAGGACGGGAAAGGGATGATTGATCTGGGATTTTCTAGATACCGCTTCACTTGGTGCAATAAATAAAATAGTAATCATCGCTCATGGAGCTTCTTGAACAGATGCCTTTCCAAACTCCAAGCCTTGACCCTATTCTCAAACGTCAAAGTGAGCCACCTAGTACGAAGCCTCTCAGAAAATTTCCCTCTTAGTTACCCTCTCTTCCAGACATGACAACACTAAATGTTTCCAATTTTTACAATAGTGTACCACCTCCCCAGAATACCATTCTCTTTTTAATGATGTTTGGAATGAATCAACCCAGGGTCACTTGTGGGTTTCCATACATAACAAGCTCTTCCAGTTAAAGTCATGCCTGTAGGGGCGGGGGAAGGGATTCCTCCCCAGTGATGATGAGGTCGATAACACCATGCAGGAAGTCGAAATACTGAAGGGAAATATGGAGGAGGTTTGGGATGATCAGACATTCGATTTCCTCTCAAATAAGAAAGATATTCTAGCAGAGATGCTCTTGAAATAAGAATGTATGGATAGAGACAAATCGCGTGTCAGGTGGCTCAAAGAGGGTGACAAAAACACTGTATTTTTCAATGCATGCATCACTAAGAAAAAGAGGCCTATCAAACCCAATTTACTTATTGATGATGAAACCTATTCTGATGATAGGGATGTGCTGGGAGGTCATGATCAATCCTTCTTCCATGAACTTCTAAAAGGTCCCAACCCTCAAATGCCCAATGGATATCCGGGCAGGGACATTGATTTATTTAAATATATTCCCAAGGTATTCTCTAATAAAGGAAATTAGGGGATCAGTGTGATGCCTGAGGTAAAAGAAATTCATGATGCCATGCTGAGTCTGAAACTGAACAGTGCCCCAAGACCTAATAGTTTTATGGGCTCTTTTTATAGTGCCTCGTGGGATGTTGTGAAGGAGGACATTATTTTAGCCATCCAGGATTTCATTTGTGAGGGTATCCATCCAAGGTATTCCTCCACCACCTCTCTTGTACTTCTTCCAAAAATAAGGAATCCAAACTCTGTTATGCAATATAGGCCAGTTAGCCTTTGTAACTTCATGTGTAGGATCCTTGCCAGCATGATCAATTCCTATCTGTCTATGAACCTACCTCGGTGTGTCTCTATGGTGAAACATGGATTTGTGAAGGGACATTCGATCCAAGGATCTATCTCTATTACCTAATATATGATCAAAGACATTAAAATAAAGACCCATGGTTCCAATTTTTCCATAAAACTTGATATGAATAAATCATACGACCGGGTGGAGTGGAGCTTCGTCAACAAAACTCTGGCTTGCATGGGCCTCGAATTTGGGAATACTGACCTCCTATTACATTGTTTCATCTCTTCATGTCATGCAATGAATTTCATGGGGAATTCATAAGATTTATTTAAGGCCACTCGGGGACTTAGAAATGGAGACCCGTTGTCGCCATGCCTCTTCGTTCTCTCTCAGGACGCCCTTAGTCATCACATCGACAGAAGCGCTAACAATGGGGTACTGATTCCTTTTAAAAGGAGAATGGGAGACAATCCAATCTCTCACCTGATCTTTTCAGATTACATCCTAATATTCATGAATGATTGGATAAAATTGATTAAGGACCTCACAAAAATCTTAGAGGATTATGCCCACTGGAGTGGCTAGGTGATCAGTAAAGATAAAAGAACTTTCTATATCTCTAATAACCGCACTCCTAGCAAGATTTCAGTGGTTTAACAAACCCTTGACATGAGAAGATGAGATTTTCCTTTGGAATATCTTGAAGCCCCTATTTTTCTTGGAAGACTTCACATTATAGATTTAGAATTTCTCTCCTTTAAGATATCGGACCGTATTCTTAACTGGAATAACAAATACCTTTTATTTGGAGGTTGCATCACGCGCATTAACAATGTTCTTCTTGTAACCCCTGTTCATGTTCTCTCATCTATTAAAGTCCCTAAGGGGGTGATCTTTAATGTTGAAAGGATTATGTCAAGATTCATTTGGGATCCTAGAACAGAAGGGAAACACCACTGGGCCTCCTGGAAGAATGTTTCTCATCTAGTTAGATAAAGAGGCATCAATGTTTTCTCTCTTGAAGACATGATCCACTACATGCATGCGAAAATATACTAGGAAATTCTAGAACAATGTACATTGTGGGGTAAAAACATGTATTCCTCTTATTTCTGTAACAAATCAAGGGAGTTTGGTCAAGGATATCCTCTTTGGCATGTCATCCATCCCCTTATTGATAGTCTCTAAACGCTCTCCCAATGGATCATGGGGATGGGTGATCTCTCTCTGGCACAACAACTGGGTTGGGGAGGTAATTGGTTTTCTAGGCTATCCTACAACCAATATTTCATTTATAAAAGCCAATTGTTACCCAAATTTCACCAATGCGGTGTTGGACGACAATCAATAGGACACCTACAAGCTCATTGACATCTCCTTGGAATTGGACTGATGTCTTTTCACTCCATCATCCTGGTGGACATTTTCCTCTAGGGACTTTTAAAACACCCTGACTTCTCAAGAAAGCCCGATATCCTGGAATGAAACCCTTTGGCCTAAGTCCCTCACCTTGAAATTATAATTCCTTTCATGGTGAATCCGAAACAGAGCAATCCCCACGTATGATAACAATAAGTTCTATGGAATTCCTATGGTCTCTCATTTCCCCTGTTACAGGAATAGTAAAGAGGAAATAGTGGAGCACATTTTCTTTCTAGGAAACTAGGCTATGATGTATAAAGAGCCTTCGATGATTTCACATCCCTTTCAAATTCTATCATGGACAAGGCTTCATTTCTGGAAAGATGGTTTCATGGCTCAGGAGACCAGGGTCCGTAGAGGGAGACCCATACCACTATTTTACATGCAGGATTCTAGGGCATCTGACAAGTGAGAAACAAGGCAAGGCATGATGGGATATCCTTCTTTGGTGGCACCATCATCATTAGAACCAAAAAAATTATTCTGGGACTATCCTCTCTCCTCAACCACTAGAGGGAGGCTATATCCCTTTGTTTTCTTTAAATTTATTTCCCCGACTCTCATCCTATGCCAAGCATTTCTAGAGGCCATTGGGATCGATGGAAACCCCCCTCTAGGGGTCTATAACTAAATTTGGATGTCTCCTGTTGCATGGGGTTCCTCTACCCTACAAGAGAAGGCTAAAGCTATGCTCCGGGGTATCATCCTTTTCCAACGGAAGTGTATTGAACTCTCGGAGGTTGAAATTGACTCCAAGATACTGTATAATGCCTTGATTGTCTTTGGACCATCCCCTTGGTCTATTACATATATCATCATAAGTTTGAGATTTATGATCAATAGAAATACCAAAGTACTATAATCATGGAGTGAGGGAAATCATGTTGTGGACCACCTTGCATCCCTTGATGTCACGGGCTCCAACCCCCTTGTCCTTCTAAATGTGAGGTCCTTGAAACCCGAAGGGGCCAACATGATTCGAGGGTATTCCCTCGGTCTGCACTACTTTAGGCCCCTGTGAACCTCGACTTCTTGTAGCCCTCATGCTTTTTCTTATAATAAAAAATTACTCGATGATAATGTTTCAAAGTTACCTAAGTGGAAACAATTTATTGCTAAAATCTCATTATTTATCAGAATTTTTTATGATTACGCTTCCTTTGATGAAATATTTTGATCCATATCTAAATAATACTCATGAATTTTATTATCCCTTGTTTATTCATGATATCTTCATGTATTGGTACCATTTTCCCTCTCTTTGGTACTTAATATAATTAAGAAAGTTTTTTGAGAAAATCTATCTTTATCTCTCTCTTTAGTCAAAAATATTTGTTCTTTAAAGACCATATTCACTAAAAATGTTTTAAAAACATGTTATGTCTAAAAAAGTGTTTTAAATGTTTTCAAGTTTATTTTATAAGTTTTCAAGGAAAATTGTTTTCAAAATGTTTTAAAAATATTTTTTCAAAGAAGAATGTATATTTTCCTCAAGAAATGTTTTAGAGGTTTTTAAAATCTTTAATTATAATTTTTTTAAAGTGGTTTTCAAAGAAATATATTTTGAAAATGTTTCATGCTTTAAAAAGTGATCTCTAAGGAAATATTATTTTACTTTAGAAATGTCCCAAGTGATATTTCAAAATCTGTCTCTATATAAGATGACATACTCTATTATAGTTTATGCTTAATTGGGGATATGATCCAAGAATAATATTCATATTATTTTCTGAATGGTTTATGTTTTTATTGAGTGATGTTTATGAAACCTTTTTCTCTTCAATAGGTTATACGATTTTGATACCCTCTTCTTTTCATGGGTTATGCTTTGATGAAATGAATATACGACCTATTGGTTTGCCATAAGTAACGATATGATAAAATGTTTATGATACCCATTTCATTTCATGGGTTATGATATGATGTTTATGAAACCCGTATCTTTTTATGGGACATGATATGATAAATTTTCTATTATCTTGTGGCACATGAATGTATTATTTCAATATGTGACAAGTGGGACCTATATCTCCCCCCAATGAATTGGGAAATGATAAACGTTTTTTGTGCTCAAAATGTACACAGAAGGGCATCTCAAACCCAAAAACAAGAGGTCATATTAAGCCCCAAACAAGAGGGTACATGGGAGGGAATCCCGAGCCCCAAAAAGTGTGAATATGGAGGTAATCCCATGCCTAAAATAATAGGGTATGCTAGAGGGAATCTCAAGCCTAAAACAAGAGTGTATATAGGAGGTAATCCCATGCCCAAAATAAGAGGGTACATGGGAGGACATCCCAAGCCTAAAGAAAGAGGGTACATAAGAGGGAATCTCAATCCAAAAGAAGGTACACTTGAGATTATTCTGATACTAACATGTTATGAAAGTCATGGTAGGTATCCTAGACATAGGACTTTCAATTCTTATGTGTATGCCACAATTCCATGTCTTATTCCTATGTTTTGATTTCATGGTTTATGCTCTTGATTTCCTTAAGATTCATGTATTTTGAACAACCACTATTTATGACTTGACTCAGGTATATGATCTTTGAGATGTAGGATATGATCTTCTAATTTTATGACCATGTTCTCATACCCTTATGTTCATGATTATGCTTACATACCTCCCATTTTAAAACTTACTGAGCATATGAGCTTAGAATTTTTTTCCATTCCCCTTGTTATGAAGATATGAATTATTTATGATGTGTCTAAGAAGGGTTCTAGTGATTAAGAACCTAGTGGGAGATAATTTATATCACTTATGTGCCAGTGTTTATGTTTCCATGTTTCCGAAAGGCACTAAACTAATATGGTCTTTGGGTGTCTATTTGTGTAATGTATTAAGTATTCTAAAAAAATAATGGAAAGTCTATATAGATTAAGCTTGGGTCATTATAGTTGGTATTAGAGAAAATGATTAGTTATCCTCTGGAAACAAGAATGAGAAAAATTTATAGGTATCCCTAGGAATATTTCTAAGGATATGTCTAGGGATGTCTCTAAGGATAAGACTAAGGACGAGTTAAAGTATACAGAAATGTCCTAGAATTTTGGTAAAAGATAGAGTGAGTGATTTCCTAGAAATACATCCTTATCTGGATACTATAAGTGGATGTTGATCTATCACAGATGTATATTGGGGTAATAACCCTGAAAACACCATATTGATCTAGACTTGATCGGAAATTGGTTCATGATAACAAAAATTACTACACACCTGGTTTGTGACTCTGAGAGGATATACTTTGGAAATTCACAAACTCTTTATGAACCATTATGAAAGATTTAAATATAATATGAATATGAATAACTTAGGATAAGCATGAGGTTTTATATATTAAAAAAATGTTTTATTATTTATACATCCTATAAGTTTTTTTCATGATTATATGGTTCCCCATTATGATTATTATTTCTTAAATTATGATTTTTGGTTTTATCCAATGGCTGGAAACTAAAGGATCTGTGTTAATGAGGAATGAAATGGAAAATGAAATGATTATCCTGCTAAGAAACTAAATGTTATGGGAGATTGAATGAAAAATATCATTGATCTTCTCACTCAAATTTTAGAAGCTATGAATCATTTTAAACATCCAAATGAGTAGAGAATAGAACACCAATCTTTTGATTCCTTCATGAGGAAACACCCACCTTATTTTAGTGGTTCCTCTGAACCATTAATTTTTTTGGAATGGGTCAGTACCACTGAAAAGATATTTTCTGATCTTCAGTGTTCATAACTTGAAAAATTCACTATGGAGATCTACCTTCTAGAAGGTGAGATGAATCAATAGTGGAATATTATTAATAATATGAGGCAACAAGATGAAATTGACTCCATAGATTAAGATGAGTTCAAGAAATTATTTTTTAATAAGTAATTTCCCTATATTGTTCAAAAGAACATGGAAAAATAATTCCTAGATCTTAAGCATAAGGACAATGAATCAGTTGGTTCCTAGGAAATAAATTTTACAAGGCTTGTGAGGTACTCATTAGGTATTATTATCCAACCTGAAAGAAAAATTAATTTATTATTTGGTGGCCTGAAACCTAGTATTCAAAAGGCATTATCTGTAAGATAATTTACAAGATATGAAATTTTTTTTCTATGTGCTATCAATATGGAAGTAAATGTTGGAATTATGTATCAATATTATGGTTTTTAAATAAAAGGACAATGGAGTTCAAAGGAAAATATAACAACCATATAGAAAATAAAATTATCCTTCCATTATGCACAAAGTGTGGGAAAAACAGTGAGGGAATTGTCTTAAGGGGAATACTAAATGTTTTAATTGTGGAAGGGAAGGTCATATAGTGAATGAATATCTATGTATTGTGAAGAAGTTAGTTAATGATGCTAATAATGAGAAATCCCAATAGAATGCACCTCAAACACTTCAATGTTTCAATTTCATGGAGTTTGGCCATTATGCTAACAAGTGCCCCAATCCAAGGAATAATGTCGATGATAATCCCCAATAACCTCTGAGGAAAAAGTAAAAAGGAAAAATGAACAACATATACAATCACAATGGATAAAATGAATCATTATAATTAGGGCACACTTATCCTCCCCTAATTAGTTGGGAATTTCATGTTTGATTTTATATGATAAAGCCCTATATAAAATCTTATTGTTCATACATTAGTTAAGTTTCATGTGATCATCTCCCTCTATATGGATTCTAGAATAATAACATAATATTTTATATTCTATCGGTATAAGGATGGACCCAAGTTTCCAATGAAAATGTTTCAGTATAAGATAAGAGATTATTTAAGGAATAAAGGGTGAATTATATTTTGGAAGGGTCACAAGGTTAACCATTTATGGAATTGTTTATGTTAAACTTTAGGTAATTTTTAGAGATTAAAGTATTATCTCTCTATATATTGATTTATACATATTGGATAACTTGTGCTAACCTTTTGTTGTGATAAATATAGATGGAACAACCCATCATTCTATTTATATATCTCATGATTTGTTAATGCTTCAGGAATGAAAAACCAACCTTTATTTAATTGAATAAGAGATGAATTAAAAATTTATCAATGCACAACAAAATGATGATATTGAGATTATAAAATATAATGAAATCAAGTAAGTATTTCTCCTCATGAAAATTCTTTAACTATAGGGAATGGATCTTGAAACCAAAAATATTATCCTAGTAACTTCATTTCAGATGAATCAAATGGTCCCTTAGATCATCAAAGATTTAAGGCTTTTTGATTGTTAAATTTATCTTGACCATGTTATAAATCAATCTTTATAAGAACTTGATAGTTAAGTTTCTATTCCATGTTTATATTTTCAAATTTTTCCTATGTCCTCCTATATGGAAACCTAGTTATGAGTTACTTTGGTTAACTATTATATTTCTAACGGTCCCATTTTAAAGAATTTTTTAGTACTAATTTTTATGATGTGGGTTTATATAAAGTAAAATTCAAGTATTAAACCATTTATAACCTAGCTGAATTTTGAGGGAGAAATTCATTTTAATGTGGGTATAATGTAACACCCTGAGATTTTTGATTTCTTCAGATTAATTTAATCTTTTGAGATTTTTCATTTCCCACAACACTGACTAAAAATTATATTTTTATTTCATTTTACAAAACAACTTTTTGGGTGGATGAGTGGGAACCATGCCATACAGGACATTACCGGATCACAAAAATCAAAAGCCAGTTAATACGAATTCCACTTTCATTCAAATCTTACAGCTATGCCTAGAATCCTTGGGACACAGATCCTCGATCAGAGAGCTTCCATGGTCCACACCCCCGACATCGACCCACATTGTCATCACCTTCATCAGCTTCTTCAGACTTCGTCGGCAAGAACCCATCCGACATCGCCGCTACTGCTTCAAACAACAATACAGAAAAAGTTATAGCTTTTGTTATATGAAATAACTAAGTTTGGATCACATTATATGAAACAAAAAGTTAATATTTTACTAAAAAAACTTATATTATCTTGATATATATTCAACACTATGTTTGGATTGAATTACACATAATACCGAGTCCCTTTGATAGCTTGAGTTACATGAAAGACCTAGTTTTACCAAACTAAAATGAGCGATTAATATTATAATTAAAATATTATTATAGCTACCACCTATCCGTTAGAATGGATGTTATGAATACTATTAAATAAATTCTAAAAATATTATTTTCACATGTTTATAAAATTATTCCATTGGTTATCAGTTGGTTAGAAATTAAAGTAAGAACTATTTCCAAATAATGAAATTCTGTTTCTAAGAAAACTATTTTTATATCAATAAATTAAAAAAACAACTTATGATGAATGTTTTAAATTAAATAAATATATTATATATTAAATAAATATTTTTTACACTCATAAAATATATTTGATAGTTATAATATAATAATAAATCCAATTATATGAATAAAAATATGTATTTTTATAAAAGCTAAATTTACCTCCTTTTAATGGAGAACCCATTTTAAATATAATTTTTGAAAATTTTATAATTTTAATATGAAATAATAAACTTCATTTTTGAAATAATAATATTAAAATTTATGTTGGGTGATTTTTTGGTATTTTTCTGAGAAGTTTCATTTTTTGATGAATTGTGAAAATACTGAATATTAATTCAAGACTGTTTTTCAGATGACTTATTTATATATTTAGATTATATTTTAATTTGAGTTTAAAGTTTAATTATTTCATTTACACATAAATCAATACAATATAGGTCATTGAAAGTAATTCATCATTGAAATTGGATATAAAATCATTTCTTACTTTTAAACATTTTATCTTAAAAACTTACTATCGTGATGCATCTGTGGGATTAATTTTAAATTAATTTCTGACACTTATGTGATTATAATTTGGAAAATTAAATTCTATTTTTTCTAATAATAATAATTTATAATTTATAATAATTTCATCTTAGTTTTTAACAAAAAAGTATAGTGAAATTAATTAAAATTAATTACATAGATTATAGAAAAAATGAGTTTACTTAGTGGTTAAACATTAATATTACGAGGCCGAATGAGCTAAAAAATTATCAAAAATCCATTAGATGTAAATATTTCTACCAATTCACATGTTTTATCTAAATTTTATAATTATTGGATTCCCATGATGTAAGAGAGACCTCACAAGAGTGTTTACCTTTTTATATTTAAAAGAATGCCACTCCTCTTCCACTATAAAAGGTAACTCACCCCGTTCAATTATTCACGACTCTGAAAAAAATTACCTCATAAAAAACCTAACCAAATAATCTCCAAACATACTCTAAATCAACCTATAAGCCTCACTTCGGACAAAAATTCATCCAAGGAACCCCTTTGGTGCAAACCAAATGGAGTTACTCAAAGGAGAGGTTACATCCTTCCATAAAATCTTTTGTTTTTTTCATTATACACCCCCTGAAATATTATTATTAAATTATAATATAATATCCTCAATATCTTCAATATACTTATATTTTTTTATTATAAGGGTTACACCTACACTTACACACATTCCCATCTAATGGGTAATGAACTTACCATTCTTATGTTTGGTGAACTACCACCTCATAAAATAATGTTGTTTGTTTTTCCATTACCACCTCTAATGATTGAAAAATATGATGGAAACTGCATTTTTATATTATATATATGATATTTATGATTATTTAATTATTATATAACACATACCTTCATGATTTCTATTTTTTGGAAATATGATAACTTTGTTTGTGGATGTGTGGACTACCGCCTCCTCAAAGCGATGTGATTCATTCACACATTACATGGATTGTTTTAAGTGTGGGTTTAGTAAACTTATATTATATATATTAAATAAAAATTATACTATAATGATAATATATATACATATATTTCATTTTCTTACTTTCTTTCAATACAACAAGAAAACGGAAACAATGTACATGCCTACGTATGACCTACCGTCTTAATGAATGATATATTCCATTTCATATTTAAATATTTTATAGATTATTATAAATATTTATATAATAAATATATATGATATATAAATCGTTTTTTAAATTTTATAAATAAGTAAATCATGATCTAATTAAGAGTATCAGTAATAACAAGTCAAAACGTATACTAAAAACACAAAAGTTATTACCCAAAATATTACTTTAACATGGAATTGTTAATAATCAGGTAATATAGAGTTATAAGTGAATATTATATGGTATTATATATATTAATATAGTACTTTTTTATATGTATAATAAATATATATTTATTATATAGTATTTTTGAACATGTATGAAGAAAGTCAAGACTTAATGTACGAGTTTTCTCATCGCACTTTTTATATCTGTGAGATATATGTCATGTTTACCACTCATTTATTTTGTGTGTTGTATATAATTACATTAATGAATTATATTATTATTATAATTAAATATATGGGTATTTATATATCCATTATATCATATTTCTTTAATGGGTTTTAGGTTTTAATAGTTACCAAATCACTAATCTAAATATTCTCTCAATTTTCCTTCTTCGAGATACATGCCATGTTATGCACATATATGTTTCTATGGGGTGTATATACTTACCTTTGAAATGTTTTATCACGAATATCCTTATTTTAATGATATTTTAGGATTCATGTAATGTTATTATCTCATGGGAAATATGATTCAAAGTTACCTAAGTGTTAACAGTTTATTGCAACATCTCATCATTTATCAGGATTATTTATGATTAAGATTACATTGATGAAATATTACAATCCATATCTTAATAAAACTCATGAATTTTATTATCCTCTAGTTACTCATGATAAATTCATGTATTATTACCATTTCCCACTATTTGGTAATTAAGATAATTAATAATGTTTTTTAAGAAAATCAGACTTTATCTCTCTCTTCAGTTGGAATTTAGTGTTCTTTCAAGACCATGTTTTCTAAAAAGGTTTTCAAAATGGTTTTAAGTTAAAAAAATTATTTTAAATTTTCTCAATCCCATTTTATAAGTTTTCAAGGAAAATGGTTTTTCAAAATGTTTTCAATGTTTTAAAAATCATTTTTCAAATAATAAAGGATATTTTCTTCAAAAAATGTTTTATTGGTTTTCAAAAGATTTAATTATAAGTTTTTCAACGTGGTTTTAAAAGAAATGGATTTTGAAAATGTATCATGTTTTAAAAAGTGATATCAACAGAAATATTATTTTCCTTTAGAAATGTTCCAAGTGATTTTTCAAAGTCTTTATCCCTCTAAGATGACATAATTTGTTATATTTTATGCTTTACTGGGATGTTAGCATTGAAATACATGCCTAGGGATAGGTAAAGAAGCACCACAAATGTTTGAGATGGGATCCAAGATCAAACAGTCCAAAATAATTCAAAAGGGACTCTTTCATAGAGTCCCTTAATAGAGCCCATCGAAAAACCAAACTTATGAAGGAAGGTGATGGTATTATTTTGAGTCCAATTACCTCTGAGACTGGGCGAATGTTTTTTATGGAAGACTCTGAGAGTTTGATAGAGTCACTACCTTTCGAGAAGGCCCACTTCCTTTGCATCATGACTCCAAGATTCATGACCCCCATTGCATATGAATAGATGGCTCACTCCCCCTCAAAGGGACAGTTACCATAACCTTTCAACTCTTGATCCCCCAAATTATGAGGATCCCCATCCCTGAAAACCAGAAAAAAAAAGGATCATCCAAGGTACCGGAGCATTGTGAGAGCCCCTTCCCCTTATTCCTAAAATGACCCTTCCTATGGTAGAGATGCCTTTTGTGAAGGCCTATACCTTTCTCAGAGGAAGGAGACCCTTTGGGTTAATTGAGGCTTCATGGACCATTAAGTAGTTGTGAATCATTCTTCCAATTATATAGGAATCCATGCTAAGGAAGGGTCCCTAGGCATTGTGAAGCCCATTACTTCTCAAAGCTCTAGTTCTCTATGAAGCATCAGAGATTCATGAAGCCTCTCTCAGCGAGGATCCATACTTTGTGAGACTCTCTTCCATGTGGACCTCCAAAATTGCATGTTGTGAATTCTTGGTCCCTCAAAAAGTTTCTTCTATTTCATCACAATCCTCTTACCTTTTAGCATATATAACCCCCTTGCTCTTTGGAATAGGCACACTAACATGGACCTTGTGAGCGACCACTCTTAAACACTCTTACCTACCAACATTGCTGGTTCCTTCCCCCCCCAAGTATTGGTGAGCATTAGTTATGTATGTCCAAGGGGTGAGGAGTGATTCATTTATGTCCAAGTTATAGGATATTGAACTACTGCATGCTAGCGTGTCATTGGGATGAGTGAAAAACTAAAATTTATAACCTACATACTACTTAGGATAGTGTCCAGATAGGGTCAAACCATAGGGAGGCCTTATGTTGTGTTTGGTGATCTAAAAAATCTAAACAAAAACCCACAAAAGAACGATCAGACATAGTTGGTGGTGGTGAAGTGTAGAGAGTGAGAATTGGTGTGTGAGGAAATGAGGGTGAGCTGGTAAGTGAAAAGGGGGTGGACAGAACAGCAAGGGAAATTGTGGTGCAAACAACCAATAGATGAGTAGGGGGAAAGTCCACTGGCCAATTCAATATTGATTAGACTTGTTCATGCACTGAAGTTTAGAAATATGGATCTGACTAAAAGAAACTGGCCAGATTTGTTGTCTGGTCAGTTTATGATGAAATAACTATTACAGTTCTTCAACTATAATAGTCATTCTATCCAATGGTGATAAAGGTCATATGTCATTGGGCTCAACTTGTCAGTTGAGTTTAGTGTGTCTCTCTCATTTGAGCATAACTCACTTGTCAGTGAGTTCCTCAAATTGAAACAGTTTTCATTATGGTACAAAAATGATCATTTTTCACTTGATCTTATTATTTTGAAAATAAACTCATCTGTAAACAATAAGGGAGACAATACAAAAAAATGATGCAGCGCATGAATAAGACTAAACAAATCAAATTAACCAGCTTATTCCCCCGAATGAATTTAGCTGGACATAATGGTTGGTTTTAATGAAATAATAGAATTAAGATCAATGAAATTCATATTGAAATAATTTGCAGAAAAATAGAGCACAAGGAAAACTAATATGTTCGAAATCCCTGATAATTCTCCTAAAAGTACTAATTCATACTGCTCAATGGTGGATGCGATGCTGAAATGAGCTCGATGTCCCGCCTTGGGAATTGAGGTATGAAATGCACTGATCTGCTGCTCTCGGTACTCCAATATGCTCGCGATGGAAGATGCTGTATATTATTCCTGCTCTGCTCCCCCTGTCTGTATCAAAGCCTCCCTTCCTGTCTCCAGTTTCATCTATCCCAAATGATGTTTTTTAATGCTCCCACTCCACTAGAGAGATCAATTCCTCTCCCACCTTCTGCACATTCATCACCAGTCTAAGTCTCTGGAATCTCATCTAAAGTGTTCCCCAGCCTCCATGTGTAGCTTTCACTATGCCGCTCCTCCCGTGATTGTCCCCAGAGAAGTTTCTCCTAACTGAATGAAAATAATGTGTGTGGCAAACCGCCCACCCTCTGCAAAAAATGCACATGAGTCAGATCCAAAAGAAATGAAACTATCTAAATATATTCTATATATTTATAATACTAAAATAATAATAATAATATATAATATTATTATTACAATAATAACTATTAATAACATATAAGAGGGAAGAAATGGAAAATGAGGGTGTAGTGAAAAAGAGGGAAGAAAGGGGGAAGGAGGACTGAGGGATCTTGACTATGTGCGACAGTGGAGAGAGTAGAGAAAAGGGGAAGATGGTCTTGGCCGAGCGGTTAGGGTAGCGGCTGTGCGGATGGGAGTGGCACTCATAGAAAGTTTACAGGAGAGCTTGGGTGAAGGGATGAGGTGGAAGGCGATGGGGCTTTGGGTGTTTTGGGTTTTGGAGAGGTGAGGCGGCGACTTTGGTGGGTTTGCCGGAGAGCAAGGGAAATGAGGGACAAGGCGGCTTCAGGCGTTTCAGCAGGGGGCGACGATGAGCATCGAAGGGGTGGAGTAGATCTAGAGCGGAGAGGTCCTCAGCAGGTGAACGAGGTTCAGCGACAACTTCAAACTAGTTATGTGCTTGAAGGAGAGAGGTCGGACCAGCAATGGATTTGGTGGAATGAGGTCCGAGCAGTGGGAGGGGTAAATAAATCTGGATGATTTGAGTTGTTGGTGCGTGTTTTTTTTTTTTCAGAATCGTTGATTTTTCTGGTTTGAATTAGGGTATTTTGGTTTCCAGTTTCAGGATTTATTTGATCTTATTTGTTGTTGTTTGATCATTTCTTCATTTTATTTTCACTTCTGTGAGTCCGAATTGTTGTGCTGCTGGATAGTTTTTGCTGCTGTGCGATTTTATTTTATTTTCTTTGCCGCGTGAATGGTTTTTGTGGTGTTGAGCTACTGTTATGTTGATGAGGTGATGCATGGATGAGGTGGGAGAAGAGGAGGCTGTTGGAATGGCGAGACTGTCACTGTGAAATTGTGAAGTTGAAATGGTGGCACAAGCATTGTGAAGAAAGGGGGTTGGGGGTGAAAATGGTGAGACAGTAATTGTGAAATAGTGGTTGTAATGGGGGACGGTGAGACAACGAGAGGTGAGCACCATGAGTGTTGATCACGGTGACACCATCAGTGACCCTCACGGTTGCTGTGAGACAAAATTGATGTGAAAACAGTGGCACTGTGAGGGGTGAAATAGTGGGATGGGTAGTGGTGTGGAACGGTGAGACGTGCCACCATAATCTTTAAAACAAAAATTAAATAAATTAAAACTTTAATAAAACCAAGACAAAGATTAAAAACTAAATAAATAAGAAAAAATTAAAAATGATTTATTAAAAAAATGAATTTATTTGTATTAAAAAATATAAACAAATTAATTAAAGAACAAATCAAAACATTAAAAGTCACTAAATTAAATTAATTAACCAATTAATTAAAGAATTAATAAAGTAAATTAAAGAATAAAAAATATTAGTTGAATAAACTTAAATTGTTAAAACTAGTTAAATTATTAAAAGGAAAAAAACTAAAATGTGTTATTTATTTACAATTTAAAGAATAAATAATTAAATTAATAAATTAACAAACTAACTGGAATGAAAAATTTGTAAAAATAAAAGAATAAATAAATAAAAATCTAATTCACAGGACTAATTTAATTTAATAATTATTTAAAATGAAACTAATGCACATTAAAATGCATGTTTTAAACTAACAACGGATTATTTTACACAGAAAGTACAAAAACAAAACAATTATCAAATATTTACTAAAAACAATCATGTTGGTATAAAAAAGTCAATAAAAATATAAAAACGATGTGGCAAAGAGTGTGAAAACATGCCACATCAACTGCTAAGAACCCACATCCTCGACACATGACATTAAACTATAATATTTACATGCATGGAAATCCCAGGATTACATTATGTATGAGTGATCTAGAATGACACCCACTGTATAAGAATAGAGAGGATATGTTCATCGAGAACCTACTGCTTCCCTCATCTTCAGATCTGTATCCCTCTCCCTTTAGGCTTCGTCACCATATGTGCCTAGGGAAATCTTCACATAAACCCGAAAACCTCCTTTTATAGGATTTTCTATGTATGAATGATATTGAAAAAACTCTTCCTTACATGTAAAGAGATCCTCATCTCATAGAATGTAATCCTCCTCAGACCGCTCCTACGCATAAGCCCCACACCGCCTCTTGCTGAAACATCTTTTGCGATGCGATTATCTAGTTTGTTGCTCCCTCTTTTTTCTAACACCGAGCACGAATCACACAGTCTTAGAGGTTAGTAGTGAATTTCACACCCTTATCCATTCAAGCATCCCTCCTGGAGTAATCCCCATGCCCCCATTCTAAACTATATGGGTTTTTATCCCTATATTTTAAAGATGATACATAGGAAGCCTCCTTGAGATTGAATCTCAACCAATGGTAAACCTGGGTTCTCCCTCTTATGGATGTACCATCATGACGTGACATCTACCCTTTATGGGACACATCCCACTAGATCCACCCCCATGGGGTGTTCTGATCCATCCTCCATCACCCACTTCATCCATCATCCATCCTAATTTTACTATGAGTCACCACGTCCCAATAAGATCTTGAAATTAAAACCACATTCCCCAATATCTATCTATTTGGGACACTCCTATGCATAATCCCTAGCATGTGATGTAAAGTCTCAATGCGTAAGGCCCATTGCCTCCTCTGAACTATATGTAATTTGATCCATGTATTCTAAACAATGTACGTAGGATGTCACTCCGAGTTTCAAGCCCATAATCCACTCCCATCCCAGTATTTCCCTCGAGTCGCCATGTCTTAGGAGGATCATGCCCCATCCCAGTGGTTACACTTCCTTCAGGTCCCCATCTATATACTCCACTCACATGGGACACCTTCTTAGGTGTCTCATTACCCCACTCTAAACTACATGGAATTTGATCCCTATATTCTAAACAGGGTATGTAGGAAGCCTCCATGAGGTTCAATCCCATTATCTCTCACACTCCATCCATTTATTCCATCCCACTCTAACGCTTCATTCATCACCTCACTCATATCTCGATGAGATCATGTGATCCATCTAGGCCATCTCAGCATGTAATCATTATTTACCCCATCCATTCTCTTAATAGAACATGAGAATCTAACCATGTACAAGCCCCATACATCATATATTCATCCAACTAAGAGTGATCCTCTTGTGAAGGTAAATTAACCATGTGTATGCCCTGCACCATCACCCCTATAAAATACACTAGATATGATCCCTATATTCTAAATGGGGCACGTAGGAAGCCACCAAGAGGTTTAATCTTAGCCAATGTTAAACCTTGGTATCCCCCTAATTGGGGTCCACTTCTCTGATCAACCCTTAGTGGTGTCCAGATCAACCTTCATGGTGTGAAACCTTCTCTTTATGAGATGCACCATCCCAGGTCCACTCTCATTTGGCACTCTGATCTATCCATACAATAAACATTCTAGGTGTCCCCTTCATTGGGGTGAACCTCTCTATTCTCCCCACACCAGGCATCATGATAAATCCCCATTCTCACCATCTTCATAAGACGCTAAAATCATGTCCTACCTTGTGTTAAACATAGGATTCCTAAAGAAAAAACTTAGAAGAAATGCCTCTAGAATAAGTTAACCTATTATCACTACTATATTCCTCATGTTATTCTCCCTTAAGAATCCCTCTTATAATAAATAATATAGGTGCTTCAGTGTTCCAACATCAAGACATTCCACTAATTCTCAACACGAGTACTCTCCTAACCAAATGTTTTTCCCTACCGGGACCCCTTGGAATGTAAAAAAGAAGTAGTGTAATGAACCGAAATCCACAAAGATATTTCATAGGGAATGTGTTTCATGAAGTATGACTCAAATCTATGAGGGAGACCCGGACTTGGAGAAAAATTCCAAGGAGGAATCCATGGAAGGAAAAACCAACACCCCATCATGTCATTTTGAATAAGGAGTAGACATCACTAAGAAAGTGATGAATGTTTCTCACATTTGGAATGTGGGAATGTAAGGAAACAATGAGATGCTAGCGAACAATAAGACGTGATGCTAGCATTTCCCAACAAAAAGTGTTGGAAATAGAAATGGTGAAACTGATGCAAAACTATTCACTTTAATGTGTGGTTTGGTAAAGTTTGAGTCATTAGTTCAATATATTGGAGTGTTACTACATATAGATATCCGGAACCAAGGTCTGATAAGAAATATGTGGGCCTGATGTGGAAGTCACTAGTAGTTGGTGTAGTTGAACGTTGGACATCCCCGTTTGCAGTATTGTCAGTATGGATCTTTATCTCTAGTCATAGAAGATTGGACAAATTTGGGGCATTGGAAACTATTTTTCTTGTATCTTTAATAATAAATAAATCATCATACTTTATAGGAACCAAGATCCAGGATACTGTTCAACCAGTTCCCGCTGATGCAGGGGTAGGAGGAATGTCGATGCAATAATCATGTGTGACCCTACCTCTCCCAAAACATCCATGAATTCATCAACTGTCAGGTTCCCATGCCCCATACCACCCTATAAAATCATACATAGGAGGGTGATCGACACACTTGTATGATAATACAACCCAGAGGGAGTCATTCCCACAACGACATGGTTCTCCAAGACCTGAAGGCTTTTGGACCTCATAGTCACTATCACCACAAAGGGCCGTATAGGGAGCCACTACTCCCCACTCCTATAGTGAAATGATTTAGGAGTATTTCCCTAGAGCTCTCCTTCAACTCACTCGCCAACTCTTAGGAGGAAGGGGATTCCCAAATCAACCTGGGGGAAACTACAACCTGGGAGCCTCTAAGGAGGTCTCCCACTAGGCCACATTAATGCTACCAAAAACTAGTTCTCTAGGACAAAGAATATCTGGATCATTCCATTACTCTTCCGACCCTAGTCTGACTCACCTGATTCCAACATCAGTCCTAAGACCAGGAAGATGACTATCAGGGGGCATTATCATCAATAGATCTTGTGAACTTTTCCACTCCCTATTCACTCCACAAAGTCATTGTTACTGCATAGTAAGGAATCCTTGACACCTAGTTGGTATTGAGCCCTCAAATGCATCACAAGAAAGTTGGGATGACTCCCTCAGCCATTGAAATACCCAAAATCCATTATAGGTTAGCCTATGACAATGATACTCAGAACAAAGGACCTTCTTATGAAGTCGATAGTAGAGTGAAGTTTCTCCCCACTCTCGCACACAACATGGAGGTCCTCCCCATGTTCACAGAGTCAACCAAGGTGAAGGTCCTCTACCTCATTAATGTATTATACATAGGTCCTCCCCATACTTATGGTTCTAGATATAGAGGTCCTCCCCACATATCCGAATAGTGATGTGAAGGTCCTCCTAACGTCATCCCCAGATCTAGTGAAGGTTCTCCCTTCTCCAGCAAAAATCAATATGGAGGTCCTCCCCATGTCGTTGAAAACTAGAGAAGAGGTCCTCTCTGCTCCATAAATATCCAGCCACAAGAAGGTCCTACTCGCACTAACCACAGCCAGAGCAAAGGTCCTCCCCACTCTAGTGACAATCGATACAAAATTCATCCTCGTGGTTATGGTCTTAGATACAGAGGTCCTCCCCGCATATCCGACTAGCAATGAAAAGGTACTCCTCATATTATCCCCAGCTCTAGTAGAGGTCCTCCCTGCTCTAGAAACAATCAACATGGAGGTCGTCCCTATGTCCCTGATTACTCTAGTATAGGTTCTCACTGCTCTGTCAATAGCTTTCCACATGGAGGTCCTCCTCTCACCACCCACAGCTAGAGCATATTTCCTCCCAACTCCAGTGACAACCGATATGGATGTCCTCCCCATGTCTTGAAAAATCAAAGCAAAGGTCCTCCCAGCATGTCTAGTTGCTAGTACGAAGGCCCTCCGCATATACCATTTGACATATTCCTAGGTTCCCCTCACACCTCATCTCACCAAAGTAGAGGTCCTCCTTACGTAATCAACTGGTATCGTGAAGGGCCTCCTCATTCCAAAGAAGTTCCCTACCTTGACAAACTATCCCGAGGAATAATGTAGAACCATCACTACTGAAAGAATAACTTTGATAAGTGCTCTGTTTTTTTAAATCCAATTCACTTCTCTTATACTGAAGATGAATGGGACCCAATGCTGGAACCTTCCCCCCAGTCATCTACATTAAAGGATGGGGCTGGAGTCTAAAGGGTGAAGCTCGTCATACTAGAAGGTGAGATCCACCAGATCCCTGAATCCCTTTACATATATATGTAGGTGGATGAATATTTGGATCCCTTTAAAGGTCTCACCATGATAAAAGCTATATCATCACCAACTTCGTTTTATACCTCTACACGTAATCACAGATATTATTTTTGGTATATGATAGACCATCAATACCTAGTGGAACCTTAAATGAATGCCACTTCCATCATACATGAAGTAGTGGTTAGTAACCCATTCTATAGGGATGTGATGATGAGGTTAACACTGCCTCTAAGAGATGATCCAGCATGTAGTGGTAAATCATCTCATGCAATAGTCTCTTCACCAGCTGATCCAACGCCACATCGACCTACATCTGTGTCATTTTAAGCTTATCAAACAGCACAAATCAAAGACCTGGGAAGCCAAGATTTGGGTCTTTCCTCTAATTAGGGATGATTGTGGGGAATTCTCACCGTCGACAAGCTGTCATAAATGTTTTGTCCGAATGCAGTTTCTGACTTTGAAATTACAGAGTCCATCACTGAGGAAGAGTTCTTGTGTTTTTTACGGACCATTTGGACAACACATTTCCACCTCCACAACCATTGGTTAGTCTACCCTAAGATTCATTTTTTTTTGACGACATCGTCTTGTAATTAAAAATGGTAGAGTTAACAACACTTATAGTAGCACAACATCCCGCATCACCCAGTTACCACTATATCCTTAAATACCGATGTGTTCAAAGCTTAACAGTGCTATGAAGAATCATTGAAGAAGTTTCCCGACACATTTAGGTCCATTATTGGGGTTAGTATTTGGTTCACGCCCAAATTTACCCAAGAGAAGAAGGGTAGAACAGTCCTTGTAGTGTAGCTTGGGTTGTTGATTCCACAGAGACCTAAGAAGATACCTAAGATACACAACCTAAGGGATGGATTTTTGGCTATGAAGTGGCCAACTTGGATTTGTTTTTAAGTGTTTTGGGAGAATAATAATAAGATTAGTTGAGTTCAATTATAATGAAATGGGTTGATCTTAGGGTTACGCTTGGGTGGATTGAATGTATTTTATTTCTTTAGACAAATTTTTGGTTTTATTAATTCTTGATGAAACCATTCTTCAAAATAACACTACCTTCATCATTTTCTGGTTAGATACTAAATAAACTCAATTACTAGTCACCAACACACTTAGAGAACCATATTCATGATCTCTCCAAGGTATATGGTCAATTTAGTAATTGGAATTAGCTTTCTCAAACACAGTGAAGATGAGGAGCGAAAATAATTGAAGAATGGAAGTCTTGAATTATTTAACCAATTAACAACAATTCGTGCATTAAATAACATTCAATCCAGCCTTTGCATCTTCCTAAGATCAACCAATTAAAGGGTTAGCCCTCCATTGATGATATACTATCAATGGTGGGCGGAAGATGGCTTACAAGAATTGAATTGAAGAGATTAAAACCGCGGAAATAACGAGCACTCCTCCGTGTGTGTGAATGGAATTCACACCTATGTGTGAACTATATCACCAACACACAGAGTTATCACTGTGCTTTTGTGATTTTAGAGATTTAAGTATAGAAATTGGAAGAATATAAGAGAAGGAATTGTATTAAGAACTTAAAAATACAAAAAGAAACTTACATGGGGAAAATGAAAGCATTACAACGAAAATTGAGCATAATAACATTACATGAAAGAAGGTATATGTTACTCCTCACCACCACTGCCTTAAATAGGAAAATTTAGATCCTTAGGCCGAGCTCCAACAGTACAAGTCATCCCAATCAATGAGGGTAGGCATAGGTGGTGGAAAGTAGGTGGAGAAGAGACTTCTCCACCCTTGACCCGAGATGACATCCAGCTTACATCCAGTTGACAGATCCGCTTCAAAGTCCTTCTAGATGGCCGATTTAGAGTGGGCCATAGAAGACAAAAATAAAGCTCCGGATGTCTTCTAACCTCCTGTAAAATATCCGCCCAATTTAAGTTGTGGTTAGGGAGAGATGGAAGATTCATTGGGCTGACATTCTGGGCCGCAGATTCTGGCCCAGATTCTGAGCCTCCATTTGGGCTGCCTTTATCACCATCATGGAGACCGAATTAGCACTTTGGACTGAATAATTATTTGTTCCCCTGTATGTCTTCTATCATCACAAGAAATTTGGGCTTCATTGGTACAGTATTGTGGGACCCAGATCCTCAACAGTGGGTTGATGTCCAATCTGCCTTCACCAGAATTGTCTCATTTCATCACCAAATATCTTCATCATCCTTTATGAATATTTCCTTGCTCCCTGAATGAGAAACATTTAAATTTGAAGTGAAGATACATTTACAAAAATATAATATTAAAACATGAATAATTACATTCAATAAAATCAGATGAGTCATTGGGCCTAAATTGTTGTACATTAGGCATGAAGTGCACAATTGATGAGAGTGGATGTTTAAAATTAAAATGTACTAACTCAGGCCCATATGATCAAAAATGAACTTTTAATCCCAATAAAATGTAATTATAAAATGTTTTTTTATTGTCTAATCACACCCCCCAACTTGAGATTTGCTAGTCCCGAGCAAATAACTCAAAGATTATGAAAATAAAATTCCCTTTTCCAAAAACATTTTAATAAACAATGCTCACCAAAATACCTCATACCAAAAAAATTATGCATCCCATAAAAATCATTTAATACAATGTAGGTTCTAAAGCATAACCCAAGCCCAAGCCCATTCTTCTGATCAAATTCAATGCCACATTTCATCCAATTACCATTAATCATGATGATGTGTTGTGTGTCACAATAGACATGGGGGTTCATTTTTATTCAAGGGGGAAAAGATGGAAGCGCTAGGTGGAATCACATTTTAATATTAATATGAGTATTCATTTTTTTTGCAATGTTTCCATGGTTATTGAAATTGAATTCAAATGAGTCAACCCTTGTAGCGAGACTTTGCCGATGACTCCCAGGCTCAAAGGCCTTAGGGCACCAAGTGAAGCCCACATACTCGGGCATCATCTCGAGTTAACTCATTCAAAAACAAATTCGAATTTCCACAAATAGAGATAAAATTCCCAAATCTGGGCCAGAAAACTATGGAGTCACGATCCCCAAGTGCTGAAAGCCACACATTAAGTCATTTCATTGCTCTATGCGCAAATTTATTGTTGTTTTTTTTTGTGTTTTTTTACACCTCTTTTTTTATATATATTTTTTAAAATACTCATATTAAATTTAAAATGATCACCAAAACTATGCTATTTATTATGGGACCCCAAGAATTCAAATTAATACCCCACAATCCAACAGACGTGCATTGTGAATTTTTTTATAAAAATTGGATGAAAATGTAACAGTGAAAAATCACATTAAACAGCCACACTTTCCAAAATTTTATGCTCATGAACTTAAACATGTATTAAAATCAGAATCAAGGAATACAAAATTATTTAATATTCAGTTTTCAAGGTTTGCAATGTGTAATAACATGTTCAAGGTTAAGGAAAATTTTCATTCAATTAATATGCACATTTTATTGCTCTATGTGATTGATTTTTATTTTCACCTCCCCCTAACATAATATAACACTGTCCCCAGTGTTTAAAGAAAATATAATTTAGAAGGGGTAGAGGCAGAGAATAGGAGCATAGAACAATTTCACCTGATATTTGATGTTGAAGTTTGTGATGCTCTCATTTAATCCCTTGGTCTCCATGTCACTTGAAGAATCCTCACGGTAGTGTACGCTTGTACTCTTATGATTTCCCTAAAAATCCATCAAACTTGGCAGCCCCTGAATCTCAAAAACCAACATAGTTAGACACAATGGAAACCCCTTGAGGTTCCCTTTTATAAAAATAAACAAAAATAAAATAAATAAAATAAAAATAAAATAAAAATAATGAAAAAACATACTTGTTAATTTTGAAACTCAAACGATCGACACTCATAACAAGTAATATTTTTTTTTAAAAAAAAATTATGTATATATATAAAAATTTAAAATATAAGTATATATATAAAGAAGATAGAATAAGTAAGCACCAACCGCCGTAGTTCAGTGGTAGGCGTGCACCCCTATCTCCCTTCGGTCCCGGGTTCGAGTCCCGCGGCTTCGCCGATCGTGACGGGGTTTGACCCACGTCCTACGGCGTGTCACTTTTTTTTTTACATTTTTTAGTTTTTATTTTGTTTTTTGTTTTTTAATAAAATAAAATAAAATAAAAATAAAATAAAAACTTACAAACACCTATATTGTTGATACATTGTCTTCTTTTTAATTTCTGGGTAAGATAATACTCAGGGATCGCACTGCGTGACACGGATGAATACGTTGCTCCCCTTTCATACCCATCCATACTCATAAGAGAAGAACAGGTCAACAATATGAGGTAAAATTATATCAAATTGTTTTGCTAAAAAAAATTGATTAAAACAATAAAGTTATTGTAAATTAAAAAATCATGGGTTGCCTCCCATTCAACGCTTTGTTTAACGTCATTAGCTCGACTTAAACCCCTTATTGATTAATTGTTGTTTTTTTTTCATCAAAGGTAGGTTCACTCAGGTCTTCATCAACTTCATGTTTTTTGGAATGGTTCTATGAATGGTTTGACTCTATGACCATTAACTTTAAATATTTGACCATTGGTGGGATCTTGAATTTCAACAGCCCCATGGGGGTACACCTTATGCACTATGTATGGACCGGACCATCTAGACCTCAACTTTCCCGGGTGCAAATGAAGTTTAGAACTATACAAAAGCACAGGTTTCCCTGGTTCAATGTGTTTAGTTTTAAGATTCCTAGACTGGTAGGCTTGAACTCTAGCTTTATTGATCCTTGAATTTTCATAATCCTCCATCCTATGTTACTCAATCTCGTTTAGATCCAATTTCCTCTTTATTCCGGCCAAAGAAATGTCAAAGTTCATTTTTTTGATTGCCCAAAAGGCCTTATGCTCAATCTCCACTGGAAAATGGCATGCTTTACCATAAAACAACCTATATGGGGACATTCCTAGTATAGTTTTAAATGATGTTCGATATGCCCAAATAGAATCTAAGAGTTTGCTCGACCAATCTTTCCTAGATGGATTAACAGTTTTCTCAAGAATTTGTTTGATTTCTCGATTGGCTAACTCATCTTGACCATTGGTTTGTGGGTGGTAAGCGGTGGACACTTTGTGAGAAATTCCATACTTCTCCATGAGTGATGAGAATGGGCGATTGCAGAAATGAGTTCCACGATCACTAATGAAAGCCCTAGGAATCCCAAATCTGGAGAAGATGTTTTCTTTAAGGAATCTAATCACTGTTTGATGGTCATTAAATTTTGAAGGAATGGCCTCAACCCATTTTGAGACATAATCGACAGCCAAGAGAATGTAAAGATATCCCCTAGAGTTTGGGAAGGGACCCATGAAATCAATTCCCCAACAGTCAAAGATTTCAACCACTAATATTGGAGTGAGAGGCATTTGATTCCTTTTTGTGATGGACCCTACTTGTTGACACCTAGGACAGCTTTGACAAAATGTGTAGGAGTCCCTTGAGAGGGTGGGCCAAAAGAGACCACATTTAAGAACCTTGGCAAAGTTTTCTTAGGGGAAAAGTGACCTCCACAAGCCTCACTATGACAGAACATTAGGATGGAATCTTGTTCGGATTCTGGCACACACCTCCTAATGACTTGGTCAGGACAGAAATTATATAGGTATGGATAATCAAACACATAATGCTTGACATCAGAAAGAAATTTTCTTCTATCTTGGGTCCTTAAGAATTTTGGAATGACCCCTGAAACTAAGAAGTTGTCTATGTCAGCATACCAAGGGCAATCACTCACAGAATAGAGGTTCTCATCGGGAAATGAACCAGACACAGAAAGGTGATGTGAGTTGTATTTTAATTCCAACCTAGAGAGGTGATCAACTACAACATTCTCGACACCTTTTTTATCCTTAATGGTTAAATCGAACTCTTGAAGAAGAAGGACCCACCTAATCAATCTAGCCTTGGCATCTTGTTTTTGGAAGAGATATTTTAGAGCTGAATGGTCGGTGAATACAATGATGGGTGATCCTAAGAGGTAGGACCTGAATTTATCTAAGGCAAACACAACAGAAAGTAACTCCTTTTCAGTGGTGGTGTAATTGATTTGGGCATCATTCAAGGATTTGCTTGCATAAGAAATGACATATGGAGTTTTATCACACCGTTGTCCTAACACAAATCCTACAACAAAGTCACTGGCATCACACATGAGTTCGAAAGTAAGGTCCCATTTTGGAGATTTCATAATGGGAGGAGAGGTGAGAGCGGATTTAAGGGTTGAAAATGAACCCTCACAGCTTTCTGTCCAAACAAATGGAGCATCCTTTACTAGGAGAGCACAAAGAGGGCGAGAGATTGAACTAAAGTCCTTAATTAAATTTCTATAGAAACCAGCATGTCCTAAGAAGGACCTCACTTCCTTAACAGTTATGGGTGATGGAAGGTGATGAATGATGTCAAACTTTTCTTTATCAACTTCAATTCCCCTACCCGAGACTATATGGCCAAGGACTAACCCCTCTTTTACCATGAAATGACATTTTTCCCAGTTTAGGACCAGATTCTTTTCTTCACATCTTGACAAAACTCTCTCCACATTCCTAAGACATCCCTCAAATGTATCCCCAAAGAGAGTGAAGTCATCCATGAAGACCTCTAGAAAATCCCCTACCATATCTGAGAAGATTCCCATCATGCACCGCTGGAAGGTTCCAGGGGCATTGCATAACCCGAACGACATGCGTTTGAAGGCAAAGGTGCCGAATGGACAGGTGAAGGTTGTCTTCCCTTGATCCTCCAAGGAGACCTTGATTTGATTGTACCCTGAGTACCCATCTAGGAAGTAATAGAATTGATGACCTGCCACTCGCTCGAGGACTTGATCAATAAAGGGCAAGGGAAAATGGTCCTTCTTGGTACAAGAGTTGAGCTTCCTATAGTCAATACAGACTCTCCAGCCACTACTCACCCTAGTTGGAAGAATTTCCCCATCCTTATTAGTGATCACAGTGATTCCTGCTTTCTTTGGGACAACTTGAATTGGGCTTACCCACTCACTCTCAGCTATGGGGTAGATGATACCAGCTTTCAATAACTTAAGAAGTTCTTTCCTTACCACATCCATAAGATTTGGATTGAGTCTCCTCTGAGGTTGATGACATGGTTTGGATTCAGATTCAAGAGTAATCCTATGAGTTCCAATAAGTGGGCTAATCCCATGAATATCAGACAGGGTCCAACCAATGGATTTCTTGTGTTTCCTAAGGACATCTAGAAGCATCCCCTCATGATTGTCTTCAAGAGAAGAAGATATGACTATAGGATATGTTTGATTTTCCCCTAGGAAGGCATACTTGAGGGAAGTAGGAAGTTCCTTCAATTCAAGATTAGGTTGGTTCAGAATTTTAGCAGAAGATTGGGGCATTGGATCAAGATCAAATTTGTTTCCTAGATTTTCAGATTGAATTGATTCCCCATGTGTAGAAGTTTCAGCCACAAGATTGTATTGACCTGGGTTAGGGAAGGGAGTTTGAGTTGTCTCCATGAATGTGGTTTCCTGAAAGGTTTCACTGATTTTTGGTCCTAAGACATCATCATAGGAGCAATTTGAAAATGATTCGAGCCAAGGAGATAAACTTCCTTCATGTGAACGAAGGAAATCAATCTCATCCTGACTTAAACATCCATCAAATATTTCTTGATGTTATATGGATTCATTATCAATGCTTCCTATAATGTTTACTTCATGAATGTTCTCGTCATCCCCTATTTGTGAGCTTGCATTATAGATGTTCAAGTCTAGACTCATGTTCCCAAAGGTGATGGTCATGTTCCCATTTTGGTCTCGGATAACAGAGTTGATTGTTGCAAGGAAAGGACGACCAAGGATGATTGGGGTTTGTTCCTTATTTACTAAGTTTGGATGGTTGTCAAGGACAATGAAATCAACAGGGTAGATGAAGTTTTCAACTTTTACCAAAACGTCCTTTAAAATCCCCTTTGGAACCCTAATGCTACGATCAGCAAGTTGAAGTGTGACAGATGTGGGTTGGAGTTCTTCGACCCCTAACTGACAATACATGGCATAAGGAATGAGATTGACACTAGCACCTAAGTCACACAAGGCTTTGACAACTTTTCTTTCTCCTAGTTCAACATTGATGTAAGGGAAACCCGGGTCTTTCAACTTAGGAGTAATGGTCCCTTGAATGGTGGCACTCACATTAGCAGCCAAAAGGACTTGGTTTTTATGTGAAAATTTTCTTTTAAAAGTGAACAAGTCCTTAAGGTACTTTGAGTAGGCAGGTATGGTTTGTATGGCATCGATAAGAGGAATGTTCAACTTGACTTGTGAGAAGATTTCCCTCAATGTTTCACTCAGTTCAGTCTTGGGTTTCCCCCTCATGCATTGAGGAAATGGTGCAGGTTGTGGGGTTGTTTGTTGAAGAGTTGTTTCCTTGCCAATTTTATAAGTTTACTCCGTTTGATCTTGTGGTTCATTTGAATTTTCATCCAAGTTTGAATCTTCATGTGGGTTCTGAATTATTTGTTCAGGTTTCTCAATTGATTTCCCACTTCTTAAAATAGTCACAGCCTTTAGTTGTTCATGAGTTTTTTGAGCACAACTTGACTCTCCCCTTGAAGTTGAGGATGGCACCGCCTGAGTAGGCATGGGTGCCTTTCCAGTTTTGATGGTTTGAAGTTCTTGTTTTAGGGAAGATACCTCCGAGTTCATCCTCTCCATTTGTTTGCACAGTTGTTCTAGTAGGATTTGTGGAACAGTTTGGGTGGGTTCTTAAGTAGGTTGGTTTATCCTAGGGGGATATTTTGGAGGTGGGATGGTTTGTTGAAAATGGACCAGTGGCTGTTGGTATTAGATAGGTTGGGTTTGGAACTGGTTATGGGTTTGGTAGTTCTGATGGGGGTAAGGATTTTTTCCCTGTGGTTGGCTAGGTTGTTGGTTATCTTTCCAGCGGAAGCCTGGGTGGTTGTTATACCTTGGGTTGAAGGTGTTTTGGTATTGAGGCTTTTGGAAGTTCAAAGAATTTACTTCTGCTGGGGGTCCTCCTAAGAGAACATCCTTGATGGATGGAATGGTTGGGCAGTTGTCTGTCTTATGGTCATGTTTGTCACAAATTGTGCAAACATGGTCTACATTTTGGATTTCATGGACTTTCCTAAGGTCTATCTCTTCAACCTTCCTAGAGAGGGCTGCGAGTTTAGACCTAAGGATTTCCTCTTCTCTAAGTGTATGAATTCCAGTGGTTCTTTGTGGCTTTTCAGAATAAGGTGAAGTTCCCCAAGTTTGGTTTTGTTCAGCCAGACTTTCCAGATACTCGTAAGCATCATTTGGGGCCTTGTTTTTAAAAGTTCCATTACACATCATGTCAATGAATTGTTTATTACCCGGACCCAAACCTTCATAGAAAATTCTCACTTGTTCAGGTATGGAAAACCCATGGTGTGGAACCATGTTTAGGGTGTCTTTGAACCTCTCCCATGTTTCATAAAATGACTCTCCCTCTTTTTCAAAAAAGTTTTGGATGCTCTTTTTAAGTGCAATTGTTTTGTGATGAGGGAAGTATTTTTTGTAGAATTCTCTTTGTAGTTGGTCCCAAGAGTGGATTAATACAGGTCTCAAGTTGTTTAGCCAATTTTTATCTCAATCCTTTAATGAAAAAGGAAATAGACTCATCTTAGCGGATTCTAGTTGATGTGGGGGACACATGGTTTCAACAATGTCGTTGAACTCTTTGACATGAAGGTATGGCATTTCTGACTCCATCCCATGAAAGGATGGAAGGTGGTTTAGGACATGGGGTTTGAATATGTAGTTGGTGTCTCCTATGGAATTGTGTCTAATGCATGAGGGGGCATTGGTCCAAGCTGGAGTGAGGTAGTCATTCATGGTTTGATCAACTACATTCCCTAAGTTTGGAGCTTCTTGGTTTTGGTTTCCCATTTGATTCCCCCCGGGGTTTACAATTTGATTTTGTGGATGACCCTCCATTGGACTTGTTTCAAGTTCTGACTTTGGGGTTTCAAGAATATTTGGATCTAATTTAAACAATCCCTTAGGTGCACTTGACTCCCCTATCCTAGGACTTTCCACCCTAACTAGTCTGTTTGAGAAATCGCGGGTGTAGGCGGACATGCGCTCAAAAAAAAAGCGAGAAAGGGACAAGATAAGAGATCTTGGGTGAGAGTAGAAGAATGGAGGTGAGAAAAGAAGGTTTTTTTTGGATATAAGGTACTTACTTGGTCCCCAGAAATGGCGCCAAAATTTGGTTCACGCCCAAATTTACCCAAGAGAAGAAGGGTAGAACGGTCCTTGTAGTGTAGCTTGGGTTGTCGATTCCACAGAGACCTAAGAAGATACATAAGATACACAACCTAAGGGATGGATTTTTGGCTATGAAGTGGCCAACTTGGATTTGTTTTTAAGTGTTTTGGGAGAAGACTAATAAGCTTAGTTGAGTTCAATTATAATGAAATGGGTTGATCTTAGGGTTACGCTTGGGTGGATTGAATGCATTTTATTTCTTTAGACAAATTTTTGGTTTTATTAATTCTTGATGAAACCATTCTTCAAAATAACACTACCTTCATCATTTTCTGGTTAGATACTAACTAAACTCAATTAATAGTCACCAAAACACTTATAGAACCATATTCATGATCTCTCCAAGGTATATGGTCAATTTAGTAATTGGAATTAGCTTTCTCAAACACAGTGAAGATGAGGAGCGAAAATAATTGAAGAATGGAAGTCTTGAATTATTTAACCAATTAACAAAAATTCGTGCATTAAATAACATTAAATCCAGCCTTTTCATCTTTCTAAGATCAAACCATTAAATGGTTATCCCTCCATTGATGATATACTATCAATGGTGGGCGGAAGACGACTTACAAGAATTGAATTGAAGAGATTAAAACCGCGGAAATAACGAGCACTCCTCCGTGTGTGTGAATGGAATTCACACCTATGTGTGAACTATATCACCAACACACAGAGTTATCACTGTGATTTTGTGATTTTAGAGATTTAAGTATATAAATTGGAAGAATATAAGAGAAGGAATTGGATTAAGAACTTAGAAATACAAAAAGAAACTTACATGGGGAAAATGAAAGCATTACAACGAAAATTGAGCATAATAACATTACATGAAAGAAGGTATATGTTACTCCTCACCACCACTTCCTTAAATATGAAAATTTGGATCCTTAGGCCGAGATCCAACATTACAAGTCATCCCAATCAATTAGGGTAGGCATAGGTGGTGGAAAGTAGGTGGAGAGGAGACTTCTCCACCCTTGACCCGAGATGACATCCAGCTTGCATCCACTTGACAGATCCGCTTCAAAGTCCTTCTAGATAGCCGATTTGGAGTGGGACATAGAAGACAAAAATGAATCCCCGGATGTATTATAACCTCCTGTAAAATATCAGCCCAATTTAATTTTTGGTTCGGGAGATATAGAAGATTCATTGGGATGACATTCTGGGCCGCAGATTCTGGCCCAGATTCTGATCTTCCATTTGGGCTGCCTTGATCACCATCATGGAGACCGAATTAGCACTTTGGCCTGAAGAATTATTTGTTCCCCTATATGTCTTCTATCATCAAAAGAAATTTGGGCTTCATTGGTCTAGTATTGTGGGACCCAGATCCTCAACAGTGGGTTGATGTCCAATCTGCCTTCACCAGAATTGTCTCCTTTCATCACCAAATATCTTCATCATCCATTATGAATATTTCATTTCTCCCTGAATGAGAAACATTTAAATTTTAAGTGAAGATACATTTACAAAAATATAATATTAAAACATGAATAATTACATTCAATAAAATCAGATGAGTCATTGGGCCTAAATTGGTGTACATTAGGCATGAAGTGCACAATTGATGAGAGTGGATGTTTAAAATTAAAATATACTAACTCAGGCCCATATGATCAAAAATGAACTTTTAATCCCAATAAAATGTAATTATAAAATGTGTTTTCATTGTCTAATCAGTATTCTACTCCCCACTCTAGTCCCATGAAGTGGAAACCAGATTTACTTAGAGACATCAAGGAAATTCCATGTGTTGTCATGATGAATATGACTGAGGTCACGTGGCCCAAGGATGAGGAGATCAATGCAAAGGATGATGAAGAGGATAAACCTATTGGGGATGGAACCCACTGGGTATTATCACTCACCATCAGAGGTAGAATCTTGTCCTAGTAGAACCCTCTACATCATTTTCTATTGGTCAAAAGCTTGACAAGGGTAAGGGATCACTCAATCCCTCAGACCCGCCTAATGTGTCATATAAGTAAAAAGATGATCCTACGACTGCCACTTTAAGATATAATATTACATATTAGCATTTAATCATCAATGATATTCTTTCCAAATGATGTCCAGATTATGGTGAGCCTCGAATGGATCATTCTCCTCCTCCACCAGCTCAGCCGCAACAACCACATATCCATCTTGTCCAGTCGCCACCACTTGATCTCGATGATCTAGTGATGCAAAACTATGCATAGGGAATTTCCCCTAGTTTTAGTATCTTGAAAATGGTTGTACATTAATATTTTCATGATTTTCACAAGTTAAATTTTCTTTTACAGGTCTTTCAGTCACCAATAGAAGAAAAATGAAGATGTTTCATTAATTGGAGATTTGGAAGGAAATCAGAGGAATTTGAACCCTTTTTATAATATGTATGTTGATATGGATCTCCCAAGCTGAGCAACCTAACCTGAAGGCAATACGGACTGTACATTTTGGAGATAGAGACACCCTGCATGGTATCTACATGGTTAGTACAAACCGTACGGGTTCCCATCAAACCATGTGGGTTTGGAAATTTTGGGATAGAGCCCATGTGCACAGGATCCACACGGTTTACCAAACCACATGGCTCATCCAAGTTTCCCATGCGTATCTTCTGGGGTGGGCAGAACCATGCACACGGTTGGCACACAGTTTGACAAACCGTGCGCCGTAACTAGGCACTGGTCAAAAGCCCCTCACCTACCCCACTCTACCCTCCTACCCACCCTCTATCCCAAGGATTGGACCCATAACAACTCTAAGATATTTGGGGGACAACCAAAGGGGAGTAAAAAGACACTAGGGAGATAAGGGAGGAGGGGGAGAACATAGTTCTTACTGGAGAAAGAGATTGAAACTCATTTTAAGAAAGTTTTGGATTTTTATTTTGTAATAGTGGATTTTCTATTTTCTACTTCCACTGTAATAGATTATACAGGTAATATTAGTATGTTTTCATCTTTTTCTCCATGAGTAACTAAATTCCCCTTGTGTTGGGGTTGTGGGTAAATATGGGTTTGCTAAACGGTTTATTTTTCTATGTTTGTGTTGTTCATTTTTTCTCACACAATTCTCCTTATATTTCTCATTTAATTTCACTAGAAACCTAGAATCAGGTCAGGAAAAGAGTTTCCAAGGATCCTTGGGGGAATTACGACACGCACATCCATGATCATTGGGTGTATTTTACATTTCAAAAGAGATACTCTTCACTAAAAGATATTAGAAATAAAATTCCAGACCAAGGAATTGATTTCTATCGACTTCATCAGAATTCACTAGACCAAGGGGGTTATGAAACATTTGAAACCTAGATATATTGGTTATTATGAAAAACAAAACACAATATGAAAATAGATTTTTGATGACCCACACAAGCCTTTATAGCCCCGAAACAGTTTTATCCTTAAGCATAAAAAACCAGATTGATCATTTTTCTATTTTTAAGATGAATATTTTTTGAATTGAAAGAATATTACCATTATTCCTTTAGGAAAATAATAATCACAATAAAAAAAAATTGTTTTTAAAATTTGGCATCTTCACTTTATTAATCATAATTCGAGAAGCAGGATACCTTAAATAATCCATGTGGTTCGATCCCATAATTTCTCTGTACTAGTTACAAGTTAGGGAATATTAATTTGGGTTGCCGAAAATTACACTATGGCCTATAAAAGTGGTATCCCTCCAATTGGTGATGAAAAAACCAAAACTTAACCAATCTAAGTGTATGATGTGATGGAAATAGAGGTTGGGAATTTCTTTGAATGAAGAAGGTCAAATTCAGTTTTAAGAAATATTATGGCTCTATTGCCGAGGAGGTAAATTAATGGTGTTTTGCTTAATTTAATTTTATTAACTAAGTGAAAAAAATAAAAAAAATCTGTAAATTATATTCTTCACCTTATTTATGTTTTGGTTATTTTTAGTTTTTCCCTTTTATACGTGGTGTGTTGTTCAATGATGTGTAGGACCACATGTGTATGAGTGGTAGGGTTATGCGTTCCAAGAGTGATGAGTCATCAAAATTACTTCTACTTGATTAAGAAATTGAACAAACTCTATCTAGGTGACGACATTCACTTATGGGTGATCACAACCCAAACAACCTTATGAAAAATGTAGAAGAATAACTGGAAACTGTACAAAGAGTTGGGAATCCATTTTCCATTGATGAAAACCCACAATTGGGTGCTAAGGAGGAGCCACATCATATTCTGGGGTTTGGAAACCACAACAACGGAAATATATTCCATAAGACAAACCACCATATTTACCTCCAAATCAGCAGAGATATTTCCCTCTGGAGTAGCAATAATACATACCAAAAATTCCTCAGGGAAAAATTCCTCTGCACTGTAATCTTATGGAGTATCGGTTGCCCTCAATCCATGGTGCAGATACCAGCATAATGAGTCCACCAGTGCAATCCCAACACTTTGAGATCAAGTCAGTGATCATGCAACTTATTTTGAACACATGCCAGTTCGGAGGCTTACCAAGTGAAGATCCCAATGCTCCCATATCAAAATTTCTGGAAACACATGACACGTTCTGATACTATAGAGTCTATGAGGATGCAATTTTCCTTGATTTATTTCCCTTCTCATTACAGGATAAGGTGAAATATTGGATTAAGGGACTGCCTCAATGGTCCATTCTCACTTGGGAGGCATTAGCTCAAGAATTCCTATCAAAGTACTTTCCTACCTCCAAGATTATCACTTTGCGGAATGAGATTCAAAATTTCTAGTAGCATGATTCAGAATCATTATATTAGTCATGGGAATGCTTCAAAGAGATGTTGAGGAAATTCCCTCATCGTGTGCTACCATTGTGGATGCAATTCCAAAAATTTTACAGAGGTCTCACCATGAATACCAAGTCAGTGGTGGATGCAAAGTCTAGAGGTATAGTTATGAGGAAATTTCCAAAGAAACTTTTTGATTTATTGGAAGACATGTCGGAGAATAGTTTTCAATGGAATTCTGAGCAAGACACTCAGAAGAGAGGTATGCATAACATAAATGCCACTACAATGATTGCGGCCCAACATGATGTCGTATCCAAGAAGATAGATGCATTGAATCTTAAAAACACATATCAAGTTCAATAGATCAATCACACGAAATGTAGTGAATGTGGATACAATCACACTATGGGTGAATGCCCGGGGACAAGTGCTGGCCTGTCAACAAGTGAGGTGAAAAATGTTTCATAAAAATGAGGAAAAAATGTCTACCCTCAATACCAGAATCCAATATGGAAAGATAATACAAATATGGTATGGAGAAAACAACAACAAAATCCTCAACCCCACCCACAAATACCACCCGATTATGATCAGCAACAATTCCAGAATCTGTGTCCAAGGTAGTAACAAGCAAACTACCAACAACAAGGGTATAAAAACCCTTTCCTGACACAACCACCAAGGAAACCACCATCACAAAAAGATTCCCAACAACCAACTCATCAAGTACCTCCATCAAGGATAGAAGAAATGATTTCCAAGTTTATAACAACTACCGAGACAATGTTCTAAAATCAGGAGGCATCCATTAGAAGTCTCGAAAATCAAATTGGACAGCTTTCCAATCAACTTTTTTCTAGGCAGCCTAGTACACTACCAAGAAATACTACAAAGAATCCAAAGGAAGAGGCTAATGTTTTAATCTTATGAGTGGGAAGGATCTTCCCACGAAAGTAACTACAAGTCATGGTGAAGCTTTACATTCAAATAAATCCACACTCTCTTTGGATAGGGAAGCTGAAGCTAAGGAGTCCCCCTCAAAACCTGAACTAGTAAAGGAACTGGAAGCCAGACAGAGAAAGGGAAATGAGGTGGTTAATCCATATGAACCCACCTTACCATTTCTACCAATAATGAAGTAAAGGAATCTGAACCAATAGTTTTCTAAGTTTATGGAATTCTATTGGAAATTTTATATCAATATTCCATTCATAGAGGAATTAACCCAAATTCCAACATACACAAAGTTTATGAAATAAATTCTCTTGAATAAGAGGAAAATAGAGGACTTGGGAACAATTCCCATGACCAAGGAATGTTTCGAAGTGGTTCATAACACCCTTCCTCCTAATATCCAAGATCCAAGAAGTTTCATGATCCCATGCACCATTAGATCTTATGAGTTTGGGAAGGCCCTTTTTGATTTTGGGGCTAGTTTAAATCTTATACCCTTTGGAGTTTTCAATAAATTGGGGATGAATGATCTCAATACAACTCGAGTGGAACTATATCTAGCTAATCACTCCATCAAATATCCTCGAGGGATTCTAGAAGATGCGTTAGAGAAAGTGGGAAAATTGATTTTGCCTGCAGATTTTATTATACTCAACATGGAAGAAGTCTAAGAGGCACCTCTAATTCTAGGAAGACCCTTATTGGATACCAGAAAAGTTTTAATCGACATTCATCAAGGTAAGTTTATTTTTAGAGTGGGGTATGATAAAGTTTATTACAATGTCCTCAAAGATTTTAAACAAGTCTCACTTATGGAGAAGGAGGATTGCTATGCCTTGACTACAGTGGATGATCACTTTAGATGCATGGGAGATGACGTGGGTTGTTGCTCAGTCACCGAGGAACCCATCTTAGAGGACATCCAGCCTGAAGAGGAACCAGACCATCTTTAATTTATCATAGTCTAGGGCGGCCATTATTGGAAGTGGGTAGTGGTTCCATATTTTCTAGAGTAGGCCAAGGTTGAGCCGATTGTACCTTCAGTTCTCAAAACCCTATAGCTTGAATTAAAACCTCTCCCATCTTCCATAAAGTATGTGTACTTGGGATATGAGCATACACTGCCAGTGATACTCAATGAATCACTCATAAAATAGCAAGAGGAGTCTCTCTTAAAAGTTCTTAGGAGAAGGAAACATGCCATTAGATAGACGGTCACTGATCTCATGGATATCATTCCCACTATTTTTCACACATAAGGTGCTGCTCGAGGAAGGGTAAAATCCCTCTCATCAACCACAACGGTGACTGAGCCCTCCAATTAAGGAGGTAAAAAAGAATGAAGTGATTAAAATTTTATATTCCGACATCATTTATCTAATTTTTGACATCCCATGGGTAAGTCCTCAGTAAGTGGTTCCCAAAAAGGGAGGTATCACCATGGTGAAAAATGATAGAAATGAGCTTATCCCGACCAGAACAGTCACGGGATAGAGGGTATGTGTAGACTACCAAAAGCTCAATGATTCCACAAGAAAGGATCACTTCCACCTACCATTTATGGATCATATGCTGTAGAGATTGGTGGGGAACAAATTCTACTATTTCTTAGATGGTTATTCAGGATATAACCAAATATCTATTGCCCCCAAAGATCAAGAAAATATCACATTTACATGACCGTATGGAACCTTTTCATATTTATAGATGTCTTTTGGGATGTGAAATGCTCCATCCACCTTTAAATGGTGTATGTTGGCCATATTTCATGATATAGAAGAGAAGATTTTAGAAGTTTTCATAAAAAACTTTTCAGTATATGGGAATTCATTCAATACCTACTTGAAAAAGTTTGAGTTTTTTCTTGAAAGATGTGAGCACACTAATCTAGTTTTAAACAGGGAGAAGTGGAATTTTATGGTACAAAATGACATCATCTTAGGCCACTAGATTTCCATGAAAGGAATTGAGGTTGATCCGGACAAGATTTATGTAATCTTACAGCTGCCCATCCCAGCTTCTGCCTGATCCATTAGAAGTTTTCTGAGGCATGTAGGATTTTATGGACCATTCGTCTATGAATTCTCCAAAATAGCTCACCCATTGACTAATATCTGTTCGAAGGATGCGATCTTCAAATTTTATGAAAAATGTATTATATCCTTCTAGATTAAAAAAAATATTTGTCAAGGATCCCATTATGATTACCCCGAATTGGGAGGATCAATTTGAGATTATGTGTGATGAGAGTGATTATGTGGTGGGGGTAGTGCTTGGGTAGTGGCTGAATCGAATCTTCAAACTAATTTATTATGCAAGACGAGCACTGAATGAAGCACAAATCAATAAATACACTATGAAAAAAGAAATTTTAGTCATGGTTTTCACATTCAATAGGTTTCACTCTTACTTATTGTTGTCCAAATTTGTTGTCTATACAGACCATGTTGCACTCAAGTATCTGTTGAATAAGAAGGACACCAAACCAAAAATCATTTTTTGGGTACTAATACTACAAGATTTTGATTTGGAGATCTGGGACAAGATGGGAAGTGAAAATATTGTGGTCGACCATCTATCCCAGCTAGAATTACCCCATTTTGAAAGAGAAGATGACCGAGAGATTAAGGATGATTTCCCAAACAAGAAATTATTCTCAGTTGAAGTAACACCTCAACCATGGTTTGCCGACATTGCTAATTACTTGGTCATAGAAGTTGTTCATCCAGAGTTGAAATTTCAAAAGAAAGAGATATTCCTATCCGAGGTGAAATGATATTTTTGGGAAGACCCACTAATTTTTCTCTAATGTGGAAATGGAGTGATCCACCGATGTGCCTCAGATGAGTAAATTCAATGAATTATGGAATTCTATCATTCTTCTCTAGCAGGAGGGCATCATGGGACCAAAAAAAACTATAGCAAATATTTTACAATCATGATTTTTCTGGCCTTCCATGCATAAAGACGCTCATTACTTTGTATCTTGCTATGATAGGTGCCAACAAACTGGTAATATGGGCCATTGTTCTAAAATGCCACAACATCTTATTCTTGAAGAAGAGGTCTTTGATGTGTGGGGAATCAATTTTATGGGCCCATTTTACCCATCCATTGGTAATTTATATATTTTGGTTTGTGTTGAATACATTTGCAAATGGGTGGAAACTACAGCCAGAACACACAATATGGAGAAGTTCGTTGTTTCCTTCCTTAAGAAGAATATTTTCAACCGGTTTGGATTCCCATGAGTTTTGATAAGTGATCAAGGAACACATTTTAACAAAAAAAATTGATGAATAATGTGATTTTAAAGTATGGAGTAATGTATAACCAGGGGACACTGTATCATCACCAATCAAGCGGTCAAGTAGAGGTGTACAACCATGAATTCATTTTTTTTTGGAAAAGATGGTGGGAACTTCAAGAAGGGACTGGTCCAAAAATCTGGATGATTCCTTATGGGAATATTATAGCACCTTTAAAACACCTCTAGGAATGTCTCCCTTCTGATTGATCTATGGGAAATTGTGTCACTTGCTAGTGGAGTTGGAACATAAAGCTTATTGAGCTGTGAAAGCCCTAAATGATGATCTGAAGGCTGTTGAAGAAAAGAGGAAGTTTCAACTGACCTAGCTTGATGAGATTCAGTATGAGGCATATGAGAATGCCAAGATATATAAATAGAAGAAAAATTTGGTTCATGATCACATGATATCCTAAAATTCCTTCCAACTAGGTGATGGCGTATTGATTTTTAAATTCTATCTGAAACTTTTTTCCAGGAAAATTAAAGTTCCAGTAGTCAGGACCTTACTAAGTGATCAAGGTCTTCTACCATGGTGTAGTGGAGGTTTCTAGTGCTGATGGTTAGAATTTCAAGGTGAATGGGTAACACCTCAAACCTTATCTTAATTTGGAGGATATGGTGGGCACAATCTCCACTTTACATTTTGAGTAGCTCAAGGACCCGATGGGTCAAGCTCAAGACTATAAACGTAGATATGAATGGGAGGTTACCCAGCATTTTGAAAAACTTATGTTAAAAATAATTGTTGTTTAAGTGTTCTTAAGGATGCATGATAGTGTTCTTTCTATTTATTGTGTGTTTTAGTTTAGAATCATTACAATAAAAGAGATATCTTATCAAATTTTTATAATGAAAAGCTTGCATCTATTATGGAAAATATCAAATTATCTACTATAATTTTGGGGGGGATTGAGGATTTTAGTTTTTAAAAGGCTGTTTTGTGTTCAAAAGAGTGAAATTTTAAAAAAAATTAAACAAAACCAACCGTATAGTTGGCACAGGGTTTGGTCAAACCGTGCGAAAAATGTGCGACTTGGCCTCCCCTTCTAGTGGAAACCACACGATTGGTGCACGGTTTGCCAAAATGTGCAGCCACTTAAACCCCAAATTTATTAAAATCTCAAACCTCTTCCTCTACTCTAAATCATGCACCCTCATCTTCTCCATCCCGTGTGCTAGACCCTTCTCTCCCTTCCTCTTCTTCTTCATCTTCAATCTTTCCTCCTCCTTCGTCCGGATCTTCCACCGCGGTAAGTTTTTCCCTTATCTATTTTTATCCTTCTATTCTTCTCTTATCTTCTCTATATTTTTATCCCTAGGGTTCTGCCATCACATTTCCCACATTTCTTTTTCTTTTTATTTTCTTCCCTTCTTTTTGGTTTAAATTTATTCTAATTTTCTCCCTATGTTTCACTAATTCAGTACCACCCACTTATGCACCAAATATATTTCTCACCAAAACCCTAATTTTGGAATTTCAATATCTACATTGGAGATTTTAATTAGTTTATTTAAGTTCTTTCATTTTATTAATTAAATTTACTATCTATACTTGTGAATTGTATGCTTTGGTTTCATGTCACCCACTGCCTGCATGTTCCCAAACCCAAACCCATCATGTCATCCTCGAAGCGAGCCTGTGGTTCTTGTTCCGCCTCCACCCTGAGCCCCCATTTAAAATTAATAAAAGGGAGGATAGTTTGAGGTACATGAAATTGATAACCTAGGAAGTGAATACACATCATTAATTTTCCCTTGAAAACCTTGAGCCTTTGGGGATTTCTGAGGAATTTCAAATGTTCATCGCCCGAGGTAACCTTACCCAAGCCCTAGCCATTCACCAACCCACCTTCAAGGAATTAATACTGAAATTCGCAGAAACCTTCAAGTGCAATGATCAGTATAGCAAGGATGGGAAAGGATTTATGTGTGAGACTGAAGGCAATGCCACATTCTGCCTCATGAACAATAGATACAATTTCCAGCTCAGCAAGTTTGCAACATTCATTATGATTTATGATAGCGCATATGTACAATCTATCACCTATACCAAGGCGCCTCTTGAGTGGGTTCCCACAGTGGCCTGACACTTCTGGGCCATCATAGCCCATCTCGACGACTACTATGTTCCTCAAACAGCCAAGGCATCCCGATTACTCAATCCCCTCCATTGATTTTTACATAGAATTGTTACAACATGTTTCATGAATCGATCGGATAGTAAAGGCAATGTGAGTAATTGGGATTTATTCATCCTGCACACCATGATCATAGGAACCAAAGTCAACATTTCCTTAATCTTCTCCCAATACCTAAATAACATGTTTTCCAAGATGAAGGGGGATCCATTTATCACTCTCCTGGTAGATCGATTAGACACCAAATTTGAGGAGACATAATTTATTGAGCTGCCACCAACCCTGTTCTTTGACATCACCCTTCTCCAGCATATGAGGATGCTTGAAGTTGATGGAAATAGATTCCAATTTCATGGTCATCCCAGGGCCTCCCCAACTGAACCACAACATGCGGCCACTGTGGAAGAGGCACCTCCAGTGGCACCTTCTACCTCTCACCACTCATCTCCCCAAGCTAGAACGTTTCCCCCCGCATCCTCCTCTGCTTCTATGGGTCCCCCACAATACCCACCCAATAATTCTTACCCCTATCCTAATGGTACCGCATATGCTGACCTAAACCCCTTTTGGAAATGGAAACATGATCAATATCAGATATTCTACTAGTAGTTAGAGAAACTAGGCTGGAGGTGGAAGGGCTCAGCCTAGATAATATTCAATCTCCCACTATCTATGAGGATGTGCGCAACCATCCTACCTCCTATTTCATGTATGGGATGCCCTGTTCCATCCTGATCCTACTTGGGTCTCTGAATCAATTGGTGATCCTTCCACCACCTCCACTCCCACCGAAATAATGGCCACACCTCTACCTACTGTTGGTCCCACCGGGGATGAAGTCGCTCATGATCTATTTTTTGATCCCTATGATCCTTCTATAGAATGTCATTGATGATGTTCTATTGTTATTATTTTTCCCCACTTCACTTGTTTGACTTTTTTGAACTCTATTTTCAACTATTGTTCTTACTCTTCATGGTGTGATGGTGTTCTTCCTTTTTGTCTCCCTACTATGTGCTTTGGTTTTTCTTTCTTAACTCTTCTGTTTTTCTTTTTTAGTTAGTATATGACTCACTCTTTTCTGCATAAATCCACTCTTCCTATTGGTGGGCTCTTGCACGCCACTTTATTTCCACTACGTACCAACTTTCTAGGGGAATTTTTTCATTCTACAATTCTTCTCTTATTTGTTTTTCTCCCTCCCCTATTCTACAAACCTTGACCACCCTTCTCCACCTTACTACCTTCACGAGGGGATTTTCTTAGTTTTATGTGTGGGAGAGGGTTCCCACATATGGAACCCCATTTGGTTGATTGCTTGAACACATTCCTAGGATGACATGTCTTCTTAGGAGTTTTCTAAAGGGCTGTTATAGGTGTCGTAGGCTTATATCAATTGGATAAAAATGAATTTTGGGGAATTATTTCTAAAAATCACTCATATGTTCAAATTGAAAAACCTTGTTTGTGATATGAATTAACATTGTAATTCTTGGAAAGGAACCTTTAGTCATTCATTTATAAAACATTTTGTTTAAAAATGATTTTTGTGATGGAGTAATTTTAATAAAGGAACCCCTTAAAATAGAAGTCAATTTATGCATAAAGAAAGGTAAGGTTTGGGAATTGTTGTTTCCACACTAGTGGTTATCACATGGTCTTAATTTCATAAACTCTTGACTTGATTCAAATTTTCATCATGTGTTGACATGACCAATTGGGCCCAATCGAATGCTAGTATCTCATCCCATTGAAACAAATTTTTGAGATATGCAAAGGCATGCCCAATATTTTTGATGAACATTCATCATTTTCCAAAATATGTAAGTAAATGAGGGTATGTAACCTATAAAAGTGGTAGCCTGCTAATTGGCGATGACAGAACCTGAGCACAACCAATCTAAGTGTACAATGCGATGGAAATTGAGGTTGGAAATTTCTTTGAATAAAGAAGGGAAAATTTAGTTTTAAGCAACATTGATTTATAAATTAATGGTTGGATGTTTTGGACTAAGTCTACCTTGTTATCAAACTTCACAAATTCGGGGATCCATGAAGTATGAATGTAGCAATTTTCAATGACAATTCATCCAAAATCCACATTCATTTGATTGATATAATCTGTGAAATTTCTACCAATTGCTTTGGTAATCCATCTGAAATAATTGTCTAGGAATTTTTTTGAGGACAAAAAATCAATCAAGTGTGGGGGAGTTTGATGCACTGTTATGCGTAGGGAATTTCCAGTAGTTTTAGTATCTTGAAAATGGTTGTGTGGCTAGATTTTCATGATTTTCACAAGTTAAATTTTCCTTGATAGGTCATTTAGTCACCAAGGAAAGAAAAATGAAGACACTTCATTAATTAGAGATTTGGAATAAAATTAGAGGTATTTGAACCCTTTTTCTGAGATGTATGATGATATGAAGTCACCTTAGCTGAGAAACCTAACCTGAAGGCAAGACTGACTATGCATTTGGAGATAGAGACACCTCACACGGTCATTGCATGGTTAGTACAAACTATGTGGGTTCCCATCAAACTATGTGGGTTTGAAAATTTTGGGATAGAGCCCATGCGCACAAGCTCTTCATGGTTTACCAAACCATGTGGACCCACCAAGTTTCCCATGCATTTCTTCTGGGGTGGACAGAACCATGCGCATAGTAGGCGCATGGTTTGAAAAACTATGTGTCATCACCGTGCGGTGGTCAAAATCCCCTCAACTAAACCTATATTCCCTCACACCCAACCTATGACCTAAGGATTGGACTCTTAAAAACTATAGGACAAGTGTGGGATGACCAAAGGGGAGGAAAAAGACATTGGGGAGCTAGGGGAGGAGGGGGAGAACATAGTTCTTACCAGAGAAAGATCTTGAAACTCATTCTAGGAAAGTTTTGGATTTTTAATTTGTAATTAGAGATTTTATCTTTTATAATTTCACTATAATGGATTATTTAGGTAATATTAGTATGTTTTTCATCCTTTTCTCTATGAGTAACTAAATTTCCCTTGTGTTGTGGCTATGGGTAAATGTGGGTTTGTTAAACAGTTGATTTGTCTAAGTTTGTGTTGTTCATTTTTTCTCACACAATTCTCCCAATGTTTCTCATTTAATTTCACTGGAAACCCCATATTTCACCAAGAATAGAGTTTATAGGGATACTTAGGGGAATTAATAAAAGTACATCCATGATCATTGGGTGCATTTCTCATTTCAAAAGGGATACTCTTAAATAAAAGTTATTAGAAATCAAATTCCAGACCAAGGAATTGATTTCTATCGACTTCATTATAACTCACCAGACCAAGGGGGTTCCGAAACATTTGAAACCCAGAAATGTGGGTTATTATGAATAAAAAAACACAATAAGAAAAGAGATTTTGGATGACCCACAAAAGCCTTCCTAGCCCCAACACATTTTCATCCTTAAGTATAAAAAAACTAAATTGAGCATTTTTCTATTTTTAAGTTTAATAATTTTTGAATCTAAATAATCTTACGATTTTTTATATAGGAAAAGAATCATAAAAATAAAAAAAAAATCATTTTAAAATTTGGAATCTTCACTTAATTAATCAAAATTCAAGAAGCACAGCACCTTAGATACTCTCTATGGTTAAATCCCATACTTTCACTATACTTGTTAAAAGTTAGGGAATATCAATTCGGGTTGCCGAAAATAACACTCTGACTAGAAAGAAACCATCCCGCATATCCAAATAGAGTAGAAGTTGGATACTATGGAAAGAGAGCATGGTATGTGTCATAAAATCTACTTGAACTACTTGAGAATCCCCCTCAAGATCTGGATCAGGGAATTCCACAAGAAGCTCTTCCATCCACTCTGCAGATCGCCCTGCAAGCTGTCAAACCTACTTATCATGTGGATGAGACGATAAATGACCAGGTGGTAAGGAATCCTTAGCCAGATAGGAACCCCCTCAAGGATGACCTAATAACTTCTCTCAATACTTATCTCAAATATTTGGAAACATGATAGGTAGTGATCCCACTTGACAACAAGTCATATCTAGCATGGGTGGATGACACGTGAGCACCCCTAGATTTCAAGAACCCAACCTTCGCCCCCTTCAACGGTATGGGTGACCCACTGCAACATCTGGCCCACTTCATGTCAAGGTGTGTCCCTATGTTGGGGATCCTAGAGTAGCAGGAAGTATCCAAGCTCCGATGTTTCATTCAGACGTTAGAAGGGCCTATGTTTGTCTAGTACAACTAGTTACCCATCGGGTCCATCACTGATTGTGAATATCTTCGCAGGTAGTTTCTCTATCAGTTCAATTCTACCATACACAAGATGAGTATTGCTGACCTCTCCAACTGTAAGCAATTTCCAGACAAGTGCATCAAAAACTTAATTTCTAGGTGGAAAGTCCTTACATACTTGTTTGACATGTCTCTAACTCAAGTGAAATTGTTGAAAATGTGTATAGGGAATGTCAATGTCAAATTGATCCCAACCCTCATCACTCAGAACATCCTAAGTGGATTCTGAGATTTATCTAACAAGGATCAATGACTTGAGGAAGACTTGTAGTAGGACAAAAATACATGTGCTTTGATGCTTCTTTCCCATACAAGAAGATTCACCAAGACTGAGATTTATTTTGTAGTGAAGGTAGGGACTACAGAGTCTTTAGAGTTGTTTCTAATAGAGCCTCACTAGGAACCACCTTTTCAAGGACAACAACCTTAACAAGATCTACCTCCCCACCCTTAAAATTGGATGGAACCTCCTCAATAGGAACCACCTCCAAAATTAGAGAATGTGGTTCCAGATCCTCGTATGCCTCCTCCTCCTCGCCAGAATCTAGCTCCTAGGGTTTCCACTTTGGACATGAGAAAATAGAACTATTTCTTCATGGAGCACTAGGTTCTCAGTTATTTACACAGTGCTGTAGATCAAGGAGCCAGGAAGCTCCTCAAATGAAAAAATCCTCAAGAGGCCAGACTCCCTGATTTCACTAACTATTATCATTACCGTAGGTTTCTTGGTCATACCATTAAGCAATGATATGTGTTCAAGGATTAGATCCAAGATCAGATAGGTAACAGTGTGATCAGGTTGGGTGAACTCCTGACATAGGTAGATTATATATCTTCCAATCCTGACAATGAAAGTGAATGTTTCAGTGAATGGAATCATGTCAGCAACCATGAGACTTAGAATTACGATGATTGGATAACTCACATGGTAGTTTCTTACGTGCATGGCATCATCTGTGCCTATCTAGGCTAACTCGAAGCTCCAGAATCAACTATTCCTTCCCCACATGCAGCTTTTTCATCTTCCTTTCAACCTTTAACATATCAAAAGAGTAGTAATTAACAATATAAGGAAAATAAATGTCCTCTTCCAGTTACAAAGTTGTCATGTATGCTCGGTGACTTTATACCTCTGGAGATGGGTATCACACCCAGGATCTATCCCATACCGGAAGACTACTCTGATGATGATCAGGAGGGTGTGTTTGTGAATACCATTTAATTGGTGGATTCATACAAGGATTTTGATGATGAGGAGTATCATAAAATCTCTCCGAATTTCCCTAGCAGATGTTATCAAAGAAGAAGCTGAGAACAGGAAAGTCACCAAAATTCTTGGTTCAGTGCTCCAAGACAAGCCAACCATGCCCCCAAGACCAAACAACAGGTGTTCTACATAGATCTGTAGGCATATTCATTCTATCCTACTATTCTATATCCACAACCACCATTGAACCTGCTCATTGACTAGCCAGAACTGTCGTGGTCATATAATGATCAACCATGTTCAGCAAGGCCTCAGTCAGCCGATAGTCATAAAGTGGTGATTCTTGGAAGATTTTTTGATTAAAAGAATATTTTCATCATCAGGAAAAGTCCTTTGGTTCTTCCCCTAGTTCCTGTCATGTTTCCCACTATAGAGAGACCCTCGAAAATAAAAAATGTTCACCTAGTGCAGAAGTACAATGTGTTGAAGCACCTCTCCAGCATTCTTTCCAAACTCTTGATCCTTGAGGCCCTCTGTCTATCAGAAGAGACACGATCATACCTCAAAGAAGCCATATAGAGCCGCCTCTAATTTGAAACAAAGGTTTTGAAATTCAAGAAATTCCACACCAAGGAGGTAGAGCAGTAAAAATGTCAGTTCATTATCTCTTTCTCTGAATAAGATGATATTTCTTTCATACAAGGGTACTTCCACCTGTTTTACATCACTAGCCAGTGTAATGGGATGTAGGTCATTCATTTTTTTGACCTAGGTTCTGGGATCAATATCATTCTGACCTAGACACTCGGTAGGTAGGGACTCACTAAAGCAGATTTGGGACCCTATGATCTAAAGATTCAGGGTTACAATAGGATCGAATATATATAATGTAGTAGGATCCATTTGGAGATCTAGTTATGTAGTATGATATCAGACATTGAGTTCATAGTTGTCTCACAGGACACCGCTTACAATGTGTTGATGGGTATCCCTTGGATTCATCTATATGTAGAAGTTCCCTCCTCCTATCACTAGTGCCTCATGTACTCCCTCAATGGTTGAGTAGGCATTCTCCAAGGTGACACTTCTTACTTTTCCTCTTGTGAAGCTCACTATAAAGATTATAATTACTACTAGATCAAGGAAAATAATTCACAAACCAACAAGGTTGATCCCACATATGTCATAGTTGAACCATGGATATACCTGGATGGCGCATTTTTCCTCCTGGTTCACTAGTTGGACGCTACGATACTAGATTTAGGGAATTTCTTAGTTACTTTTGATAAGAAAGGGTGCCCTTTCCCTCAGTTCAAGTATTTCCAAAGTATTAACTCATATTCCTACATGATTTAGGATCGAGTGGTACCAGAACCCCCTACTCTTGTTAGGTACCGTGTGTTCTCCCCATGGTCATAGTTGTTCGTCAGACTTTCTTATTCTGCCAAGATGGGTTGAACCATAAAAAACTGACACTTCACTATTAATTTGAAATCAATCATTGTACCATTGGTTTAAGGAATGATGGAATATTCTAAAAAACCCTTTTCACCATGGTTTATATATTTTATGATTCTCTCGATGAGGATTCCACCACCGCTCAAGCCTGCATGAGTGTTCCTACCAAATCAGTCATCCCAAAAGAATCACCTCCAACCAATGATTCCCTTACATTAGATGATAAAGAATCTTTAGATGATTCTCATCCTATATTCAAGGAAGGATTCTCCACTACATTTAATGAACTATTCTAGGTGAATCTTGGTACTGAGGTAGATCTAAGGCCGATGCTGATCAGTGAAACCTTTCTTGTAGAGGAACATTGATAATATGTGGACTTATTGAAGAAGAACCATGATACATTTTCCTAGAGATATGAAAAGATGCCTAATATGGACCCTCAGGTCACCGTCCATAGTCTTGGTCTCCCTATAATCCATTGTAGGTTTAAAAATCCTCTCAGGAAGACGAACCCATCCCACAGTTCCATGGTTGAGGTGGAAGTTGACAAGCTTATCAAGTCCAACTTCATCAAGGAAGTTTTGTACCCCAAGTGGATAGCCAACATCATCCTAGTTAGGGAGAATAATGAAAATATTATATTATGTATCAACTTTTGGGATCTTAAACACCATTTTATGAAGGACGATTTGTCCTTCCAGTGATAGAGTTGTTGATTGACACCATAGCTGGGTTTTAGGATCTCTCATTCATGGATGAATATTCCAGGTATAAACATATCTGAATGACCCATAAAGATGAAGAGTATACTTCCTTCTGGTCACCACAAGGTACATTCTTCTATCAGATTATTTCTTTTGGTCTAATGAATGTAGGATCTACCTATCAATGTTCCATGCAATGAATATTCAAGCTGATCCTCAGGATGCTAGTGAAATGATATATGGATGATTTGGTGGTCGAATCCCACTAGCTTCAGGACCATCTCAGAGATCTTGATATAGTGTTCAACTTCCTTAGATCCTAGAAAATGAATATGAACACCTTGAAATTTGATTTTGGGGTGACATATGGAAAGTTCCTTAGTCTCATTATTAGATATAGAGGCATCAAGATCGACCTAGAGAAGATCAAATCCATAAGCTTGAAGATCCCTTTGATTAACCTCCAGGAGATATGAAGATTTCAAGGCCACTTATCCTAAATATAAAGATTAATTATGAATATGGATGGAATGTGTAAGACCTTTTCCAAACTTATGAAGAAAGTTGTTGTCTATCAGTTGGATGAAGAGTGCTAGACTGCATTCAAGGAGATTAAGCAGTATATTCTAAAGCCTCCGGTTATGATGCCACCAATCTTAGGGAACTATTTGGTTCTCTATGTGAACACCCCAGAATGACTCCTTGGTGACTTGATAAAACAAAAGAATAATGAAGGGATAGAGAATAGTTTTTACTATCTCAGTTACATTCTCCTTGCCACAAATTCAATATATTCTCCCATCGAGAAGAGCTGTGTCACATTGGTTTTCGTAGTGTAGAAGTTATTGAACTATTTTTAGCATCATGAGATATAGCTGGTGTTCTATGTGGATTTTATAAAGTATTTTCTGAACCACATGATGTTGAAAGGTTGGATAGAATGTTGGGTGGTGATTCATCATTAGTTCGATATCAGATTCATTTCACAGAGGGTCTTTAGGGGTCAAGCACTAGTAGATTTTATAGTCTCTCATCAAGCCCCAAAGGAAATACCTATGGTTGTTGATTTCCCAGATGAGGATAATATATCAGTGGACTAAGATATTCCTTGTGGGAAGATTAATTTCAATGTGCCACCCAGAGCTCGAACGGTAGAAGGCTTAATGATCCCAGGTTCAACAGAGTTGGCCCGAGGATTACCTTTATCACACCTACGCATGATATATTTCCCTATTCATTCTAGTTATCATAAGGCTGCACCAACAATGAGGAAGAGTATTAGGATCTCATCACTAGTATTGAGATCACTCTAAAGATTAAATTTTCCTAATTGAATGTGAAATGGGATTCTGATTTAGTCATCAAAAAGATAAATGGTGACTACTTCATCAAGAAGCTAGATCTCGTTCCATTTATTAGGAATTCTCACCATCTGATGGCCTAGTTCCCTTATTATCTAGAGGTAACTCATATTCCCCAGTCACAAAATGGTCGCGCTAATTCCCTGCCCAGTATAACTGCTTCCCTCATAGAGTCTGACTAGGATGATCTATTCTCTCATGCGGCACATCGAAGAGTAATCACCCCTGTCAGTTTAGAAAACAATTACATCCAGTAGGTAAATCACCTTACCACTGGTGCTTCCACATTAGGGCCTCTGGATCTCATCACAACTGAATAAAACTCAAATTGGACAACTACTTTTGTCGAGTATCTCTAGAGCGAAAATCTCCCACCGAACAGAGAAAAAAATTAGTGAATTCATCGACAAACAGTTTAGTTCACCCTCCAGGGAAGGATCAAACTCAATAAGACTCTCTAAAAATGTGGTTTTGATGGAATTATACTCCACTGTATTCATAGAGATAATATTACCCAAGTTATGCAGGAAGTTCATGTAGGTTCCTGTGGAGCTCATCAGACAGGGTTGAATATTTCTCAACAGATTCAAGGACTAGGCTATTTCTGGCCCACCAGGGTCCATGAATGTATCGACTTCTCCAAGAGGTTCCATTCATTTAATATTCATTCCAAATTCATGAATAAAATTCTAGAGAACCTTTATACTACCAGGTACTCTTGGACCATTGTGGTTTGGGGGCTCAATGTCGTGGGACCATATCCACTAGTAATAGATCACTAGTGTAGGTTCATTCTAATAAAAACAAATTTATTCTCTAACTGGGTAGAGGTGATTCATCTTAAGGAAGTCAAGGCATGATCGATTTTGGATTCATGAGCTCCCATATCATCCATCGATTTTGAGTCCCTCATGCTATTCTCACCGACAACAGAACCAACTTTTGGGCAGTCGAACTGAAGAAATTGCACACCAAGCACATCATCCAGTCCAACCATAGATATCAATACTATGCACATGTGGATGAACAGATCAAGGAATTAAAAAAAACAACTCCAATATTTTCAAGAAGATGGTGGTTCAAAAAAAGAGAATTTGTCTGGACAAGCTCCAAGATGCTCTCTAGGCTTACGAACAATGACTCACAATTCCACCCATGTGACTCCATATTCATCTGCATATGGAACATAGGTATTCTTACCCATAAAAATTCTCTTTCCATCACTCTACACTTCTTTCTATGATCAACAGACATTAAAAAAAGTAGCGGTGCTTCATATAACTAAAATAGAAGCCCTCGAAGAGAATAGTCTCTGAGCCTTGCATAATCTAGAGTGGCACCAGAACAAGATATATAATGTGTTCAACAAGAATGTTAACCTTTTCTATTTACTATAAGGTGTTACAGTATTGTCTATAAGGACACCAATGATACCTGGTAGTAATCCACTGATGTTGGATCCCAAATGGGAAGGACTGTATATCATTCACAAGGTCTATCCCAATAGTGCGTATTCTTTGGTCACCATGGATGGGGAGAACATAACTCCCCCAAACAATTCCAAGTTTCTCAAAAAGTAATTTTCATAAATATATCTGGTCTAGGAAGAATTAAATGAAACTGTATGCAACACCTTCATTACCACACAATGTTAAACTTCACGGACCCATCCTTACAACACAAAGTTAAGTTGTACGGACTTATACTTTCCACATAATGTTAAACTATGCTGCATCATTCTAGTTTCATGATGATAAAATGTGTAACAACCATCATCCTCACCATATTATGTTAAAATGCATGTTCATCATCTTAACTGCATGATGTTAAAATTCACCACACTGATGGTCCCTTTCACATGAACTTAAAAAAGGAATGTTCTCAATATCCCAATCACATTATGTTAAACTGGGAACCTAATTCTAAGCCTTATGACTTTAAACTGTGTATCCATTTTCCTTAAAAATGTGTCATGTAGAGTGGTCCACCATTGGTCCTTATTCACATTGGGTTGTTTATACTGCACTATACATATCCCCTTTCTTGGATACCCACCTCCTAGTAAAATCCTTATGAATTTAAACTATGAGCAAGTTATTCTCTGGAATATGTTGTGTGGTGTTGGTTTTCTTTGGCCTCATTCATGTCAAGTGATTCCACGCCACATATTTCCACTTCACCTCCTAGTACAAACATCATGACTCTAAACTGTGTGTGAATCTCCTCAAGATTATGTGGTGTGTCATAGGCCTCCTCAGCCTCATTCACATCGGGTTATTCCTTCCATGCCAACATGTATTTTTTGTGTTGAGATGTCTTCCATCTTATCATAGCTATATAACGCTAAATCTTGTGTCATCAGTGTTCTAACTTGAGAGGAAATTACCCCTAACATCGGTTATCAACAATTACATGTTCAAGAACTTAGTGTGGCTTGATTCCCATCCTTATGGGAATTTTAGTAATGCCTGTACATTTTGTCTTTGGGCCCAGCTTCAAGACCACAAAACTTTTGTCCCCTTGGCCTAAGTTTCCCTTTCTGTGTGTATGGAGTGATGTAATATTTTTGGTCCTAATTCATGTTGGGTTGATTATCCCACCATACACTTCCCCCTGGGATACCTCTCTCTCTCCAATGTCCTGGTTTCATGAAAATAAACTACATAACATTTCATCCTTACTACATGATGTTAAATTTCATAGATACATCCCAGGAACATGCCATTAAATTGGGAAACTATGGTATAATATCTTTGACCTTAAACTAATATCCATTGGTCCAAACAATACAAACTTAAACTATTTTCGATACTAAGGTTTTTTATCCTGATTTTAGTTGGGTCCTATCATTGACATTCTCTAATGCACTCGGGTGTGAGGCTTTAAGTATCGAGTTCCATGTGGTCATTTACCCAAACCATATCTATACTTAGAGTCTTTCAGATTTCAAATTCACACCATATTTATCATCTATACAGACCCTCAAATGGGTATGGTCTCATTCTTCTTTAGGTCACCTCCCATCCTAGGCCAATTACCTAATGGATTAATGGAAATAATAGTGGGTCCTGTGTTTCAAAAATGGTCAGTAGTTGATTTTTATTTTTCATTCCCCATCCTTGATTGAGGTTGTTTTTGATCCTATGTTTTGAATTTGGTCAATTGTGGTCCCTACTCATCATAAGTCAATTTCATAATCCAGACCTTAGAAGTCTTTATTTACCTATTTTCCACCCCTTATGTTGTAGTGGAACTCTATCATCCCTATTGTTTCCCCCTGTGAATCTACACACATTGAGTGGGAATGTCAGTGTAATTGAGACATTATCAATCTGAAATTTCCTCATCCCTGTTGTGTAATTCTATTTATGATAGATAAATCCTAAAACAACTCTTTTTTTCCCACACCAAGCATGTCTCATGTGGGATTAGGAGTATTGGTAGGGTTTTTACCTACATAGAGGAGTTGGAAAATATCATATTCCAAAATTTATGACCTAAAACTAGGAGTACCTATGGTCTAAAATCTATGACCTTATACTAAGAGCTTCTCTATAGTTCTCTTGGGAGTCTGTGGTTTGTTGTGATCTTACATGGTCCTTTTCCACGTCAGTTTATTTTTCCACATCATACATATCCCCTTAGGGATACTTCTCCTCCAACTGTTGTCCTTATCGCATGATGTTAAAATGAATGTATCGGTCCTATCACATGACCTTAAAATGCGTCAGCATCATCGTGGATGCATGATGAAAAATGACAAAAAAATTACAGTGTTCTCTCCTGAGAGGAAATCACCCTTAGAACTGGTCATCTACCATAGCACATGTCAATAACTACATATGGATTGATTCCTTCCCACACATGATATGTAGTAACCCTGGGGTTTTTCCATCCCGGTCCATCCACTCAATATAAATATAAATATATATATATATATATAAATTCCCCCTATCTGTGTATGGGTTAGTACTGTGCATAGATATTCCTCCTCATTAACTATGTGTGGCTTGATTTCTATCTTCAAGGGATATATAGTGATGCCTAGATCATGAATTTCGGGTCTAGCTATAATAGTATTACCCTTTCATGTCAATTTATCATTGTACTTAAAAAATTAATTTAAAATATAAATATTATCAAGAACTATGCATTGGTTGATTCCCATCTTTATGGGATATGTAGCGACACCTAGGCACTTTGACTATAGGCCTAAGTGCATTATTTACCTTTTTTCATATACGGTCACTTAGGTCTGAACTCCATGACCTTAAACTATGATCTTGGTCCAGGAAACAAAAATTTAAACCATATGCAAGCTGACTTAGGAATTCATATGTGGTGTGTGTGAGACTCTTTGGCCCCATTAGTGTCAGGTTTGTTATTACTCCACGTTACACATATTCATCTTGGAGCGCTTGTCCCCTGGTATGAGCTCTATGACCTTAATCTAAGATGCTCAAGTCCAAGCGATACAAATTTAATATGTATAAAGGCCTCTATCAAAATGTGTTGAATTGGACCTCCCTGGTCCTCAATCACATTGGGATTAATAGTGCACCACACATACCCATTTGATATACTATTCCTTGTGGTCTAAAATCTATGACCTTAAACTAAGAGTTAACATCCTCAATGCATGACATTAAACTGTGATCCTACCCTGAACAAGTTTTAGATACCCCATGATAATTATGTAATGCTTCAAATTCCTTTCTAGAGAGGATTACCCACACTAGTGTTGGTCTCCTACCACACTATGTGTTTGAACTACTTGCAGCTTGATTCCCAGCCTTGTGGGATATATTACGATGATCGAACATTCTTTCTTCAGGACCAACCATAGGTTCATTAAACTTTTTCCCCTTTGGCCTCAGTTAAGGTCCAAGAATTGTGGATTTAAACATTATACAGTTCATCTTATGGTGTGTATGAAATGAGTGAGCCTCCGTGGCCTCATTCACTTTGGGTTTTATCTTATACCTTTTGTATGCAAGCCCTAGGAAATTTTTTTAGTCTTATAAATATGAATTTAAAAAATTTTCCATGTTCAAAACTATATGAACCTAAACTAAGATATTCATTGTGATTTTGACGCTTTCCTTATCACATATGCCTTCTTTTCATCCGTTTCATTATACTTTTGTGGTACGAAGGCCTCTTTGGGATCATTCACATTAGGTTTCTTCCCCCCATTCCACACAATTACTTTAGTAATGAATATCATATAATACAAGAAACATGACTTTAAACTGATTTCCATGGTCCAAAATCTATGACCTTAAATTAAGATCCCCTATAGGGAAAGTGCAGTGTGTCAAGATTTTCACTATGCCACACCACATGTACCCACTTTTCAGAAGCCTTATTTATTTATTTTTATTAATACTTTTGTGGTTTGAAAAACTCTTTATGATCATTCACATCAGGATTAATTCTCTCATGCCATACAATTATGATGGGAATAGACATTTCTAAGGTCTAGGAAATATGACCATAAACTGTGTGCAACGTCCCTGTCACATGGTGTTAATCTTGTGAGACACGTCTTGATCACACAATGTTAAAATGTTCCATGCATCATCCCCACTATATGACATTAAACTACATGCTCATTATCTTCATTTTCATGATGTAAAATAGTAAGGCATCCAAATCCCTCACCAGATAGGTTCTTCTTAGAAGATGGGTTTGATCTTTTTTAGGCCAATACACCCACACAAATGTGCTTTAAGTCACGATGGCTTAATTTCAAGAGTGTTGGAATCCTTTCAGACATTCCATCACTCCACCGCATTCTTGGATTCCCCATATTTGGATCCTCATTCTCTTTTAGGTCTAAATGGATCCACTAACGGTCTGGATATGCCGTATCGGCTAACCTACCATCTTGGTCCAATGTTTCGAAAGGCACCAAACAACATTTCGAGTTAGGTTCCATGTTTCAAAATTGGTCATCAGTTTACCCTCATTTGTTTGTCCCTATTTCAGGCTGGTGGTATAGATGATGTGTTTATAACATGGTAAAAAATTATCCTATACCGACATTCCATCTTCCCTGTGTTCCAAATTTTGGGAATTGCGATTTACACTTTTCATTTCAATTTGTTTGGATTGATTCCAACACCCTTGGTGTTACCCCATTCATGGGATGGCATGCACTGGAAAAGAAATTTGGAAGCTCTGAGAGCCCTATTATCCATCCAAAGCCTCACTCAGCTTGAATACTCTCGGTGGTTAGTCAAAAACATCATACCCTAAGTCTTTGAAGGATTATCCAAAACTCTTGTACAAAGTGAATGATTATGTGATATCCCCTTGTTTCTCACACCAAGAATGACCCATGTGAGCTTATATATTTTTCATTTGTTGTTTCACATATATGATTGAATTGAAATAATTAAATCAAGAAAAAATGTGTCCATGAATTCAATTCAAAGAAATAAAACAATAAAGTATGTTTCATGAGTTTGATAAAACACATCCTTTATGGGTCCTCCCCTTCGTTGGAGTGCTTCAGCTCTTACAACTTTTGGAGTGTGGCCTCTAGGATCCATTGTTACTGTCTGAGCTCATTTTACTCTTCATTTTATTTCAAGTGAAGCTCATCAACCATGGTCTGAATCATGTCCCTCTCAGTTCAGATATCATCTACTTGATGAGATATCTCTCTCAACCGCTCTTAGGATTTTTTCACCTGGACCCTTAATGGTATGATCATTTCCTATTGAGTGTCATCAAATTAAGAATGATCATTCATCTACCATTTATATTCTATATTTCATGTTTAGCCTCTCGAAGCTTCCAGATGCTGAAAGACTTCTACTGATGCCAAGAGATGTCCAAATGGAGACTACTTTTCTGCATCTTCTCGGAAAGGTTGTCCCAAATTTGTATGTGTAGACCTTGGGTGTCAACCCCTCTAGGACATTGAATATGCTACCAATGGTGATGTGATCCCATTTTAATTATCCATTTCAATTTTGGAGTGTTTTTGATAAATCACGTGATCAACTTCTATGTCCGACATTGGGTTGCCCAACTATCCTCGATCACAATAGGATCTGAATTGTCTAGATCCTCTAGATCAATAGGCTTATACTATGGTAATATGAACAAGAATTCAACAGCATGATCCTCCTATAGAAAAATTTTATATGGGTTGTGTTCCATATCATGAGTTTGATCTTCATCACTTGATCCCACCTCGATAAGGTTGTACCTATTAGAACCAGGTGCCACCCTACTAGTGGTACCACCAGAGGTAGTGGTCTGATCAGCCTAAGTGGCCGAATCTACCTGGAATGGTGCCCCCATTGGGAAAGGTATTCCAGATCCTCTAACCATGTCCCATAGTAGAGCACCTACTTATCCTAGAACTAGTTCATACAAGATTCTTTTAGTGAGTATAATCAAGCGACAACTGATGTGGATCTATAATGAGAAGAACTTACAAAAGATGAGTGGTGGCTTATTGCAGTCTCATGTAGTCATTGTTGGGATATCAGGATCTGTACCCCCCATATATGATTGAGTGCTTTGGGGATTCTGGGCTGGCCACCCTGGCCTCCTTATCACTGTTGAGCCCTATAGCTACTATCACCCTTGACACAAGTCCTAGGGCTTGGTCCTCTACGCCTGCTACTACACCTCCTTCCCCATGAGTTAGGGGCTCTTGTGCAATATTCTATGATATGAAAGAGATATCAGTCGAGTAATATGAATAAATAATTATAAAATTTATATCACATGGTAATAAGTTAAATCTTACTTCTATAGCTTTAGTGAATCCCTCCAAAGAGGTTTCCTTAGAGGCTATAACCTCACCTTCCACTAATGAGGCTTCCTTTAAGGCCACGACATCACCATCCTGTAGGGGATCTCTTTATTAGTGTCTTCCCCCCACGATCCATCTGATTCATTGGGAAAGGGGAAGTTCTCCTCTAACTTAGCCACCAATAGATTCCAAGGAGAGGTTATGTCTAGTAGCACTTGCACTCGATCTTCCATTGAACGCATAGTGCCTCAAGAATGCAATGGATCCTCTAACTCTGCCATATATTGTGTCTTTTTTTCCTAAGACACGATGAATATGATTTTATCATATCTTATCATGACTATTTCCATTCTATTACTATTCAGATTATACCGTATACTTCAAGTGTCGAGTAAATTTCTTTTGACATCCCAGGTTTCCTAGGCCTCAGGATAAACGAAATCCTCAGAAATGTCTACATGATGAAGTCACTTCTAGGGATCATGAGTAGAAACCTTATGGAACCCCATAATGGGATCCCCTTCCTCATGAGTCTACCTAGTTTGGAGCATTGAATTTAGTGCTGATTCTCTTCTTCCTTCATCTTTGGCCGGTACAAACCTTCGAATCGTCAGATTCACTATTGTGTCTCCATCACCATGATGTGCACCAATACTGCCACTAAGCCAGTCCCTTTCTACCATTCATCCTCATCCCAAAGGTGGGGGGAATAATCCCTCATTGGATCTAATGGTCTTCTACTTTAGCATCTCTCTCGAGTAGGAAGCCTCCCATCTATTCGCATAATCATAAACCAACCCATATACAATAGAAGATATAAGTAGATAATTCCACAGATTCTCGTATTCTTGTGTGAGCATGATTCAAATCTGCCTCATCAAAACCTGGATGATATTCATGTTGTGCTCTTAAATATACCTTTAGATTCAATCTCAATAGGCACTTGAACTACCTCGTGAAACGATGTGGTTTGTATGGTTCAAAGATTGGTTCATAGTTTACCCCCACCACCATCAATCCACCTCGATAGGATAAGAGATAGGTCCAATTATCATTGGTCCCCATTCCATAATCAGTTATCACCCTTATTAGTAGAGGTAATAGGTGAAAATTGAATCTGTATGTTTGACTAACCCTTCTCAGCACATCTATTAAATCCAAATTGAATGGAAAACTCCTTGCGATGTTTAGAATCACTGGCCGAAAGTTTTTCTCAAGAGGAGAGATGGGATTTGGGTATTCTTATCCTCCCATGTGCTCCACCACTGAGATATATAGAAAGTGAATCATCACACACATGCGCAGTGTCTTCTTCCCCTAAATGACATGCTGGAGAAAATTATATAGCTTCTCCAGCACCAGGACACCAATATTGATACACTTCCCCATTACTAGGATCACCACCATGATAAACATGCTTGGTCAGACCCCCCATGTGTGCATATCTTACTGGAAACATCCATCCAAATATTAAGGCAACAATGAATCTAGCCAACTTGACTATTGGTTGAGGCATAGTCTTGATGTTGAACTCCCACAGCTTCCACTAGTTTTCCTCTAGGGTCCACCGATAAGATCCTTCTTTGCCTGAATAATATCCCCTCAGACAAGTATGTGTCCTTATTGGTAGTTTATTGAGTATCTCTTCCCCCTAAGTAGGATCCTCTATTGTGAAGTTTAGGAAAAAGATGAACCACTTCTTAAAGTGGACATCCCTTGTCATCTTCTTGTCCTTATTGGTTCCCCAGAATATATCCAACATCACCTTTTCCAGATGTGGAATATTCTCATGTACTCCAATGAATTCTCCATGGGGAGGAATTCTTCATACATTACCCCCATTATTGGGATCCCATAAATATGATGGCGGTACTAGAGTCTAATGATGTATTCTCCTTGATGAAAATATAATGTGTTGGTATCTGATGACCATCTACTCAAAAGTTCAGGCATGATTCCATTCAATTGGTAAACATGGAATTGGGAATCCCATGCCACTTCATAGAGGCCTACCCAACCCAACTCTTCCCTGGACTCTATACAAGATGCACATACCCAGTAATCCCAGACACATTTGTCTATAAATTTTCCTCTTTAACACAGGTCCCAATCATCGGTCTATCCCTTCTCTGGGTTCCTTAATCCTTACTTTATGATTGTATTGCATTGATGTGGATATATTTCATCCACCAACACCTTCCTATAAACCTCATGGGTATGATTTTAGAGATAGTACGATGTGATAGGGGAGTGATCCTTCCAGATGCGGCCATCGGTAACTCTATGCCACCTGTACTGCTCCGACTTTCCCTTAAACTAGTAAGCTAGTTCGTCTCTACTAGTTGGTGGAAAAAATACATCATCTCTCAGACTAAAGCTATACAATGGAAACCCCTTGCATAAGGGTAGTCTATATGGACTTAAAAAAATAGTTACAACAATGATTCACGGTCCGAATGACCCCAGATGTACTCATCGATCATGATGTTGTTAGCCATTTCCTCTCTCTAGGAAGCATCTTCAAGGACCTTCTAAGAAGCTTCTTGATTAGCCATCAGATTCAAGACATAGTTTTTGTTCTGTTCTGTTTGTAGAGATAATTTTTAAAGCTTGTTCATGGAGCACCAGATCATGAAGACGTGGAGTGCTCAATACGGTTTGCAAAGAAGTGGTGGATCACGATGCCCCAATTCTCTAAACAAAATTCATGGACAAAAGGTATGATTACCCCAGTTCACAAAGATTCATTAACGAGGGAGAAATAAATTCACAAAAATAGAGATAAGGAAAAGGGTTCACAGAGATTTAGTAGAGATAATGGGAACCTTTCACACTATCTATAGACATAGGAACAACCGAGCTTTGCGGAATCCTTCATGCCCCTGAGCTTTGTGGTGTCTCTACACCCACACACATTTCATGACCTCCATTGCAAGCCAAATTAATTATCACCTAGTTTTTAGTGAATTCCCCTCAAAATTTGACCCTAATTTTCCCATCAACTCCCATTCTAGGGTGGGGGAATTATTGGTGCTGAAATACATGCCTTGGGATTGGTGGAGAAGCACCACAACCATTCGGGAGGGGATAAAACATAAAACATCCCAAAATCCTTCAAAGGATGCTATTTTGATAATCTCCTTCATAGAGACCATTGATACTGCATCCAAAGGAGGGAAGATAATGGTACTCTTGTGAGTCTGATGCACTCTGTGACTGCATGAATATCTTTAATGAACAGCTTCACTAGTCCGAAGGAGTCACCACCTTTCATGATGGCCCTCTTCCTTTGTGGCATTCCTATGAGCATCATGACCCCCCATTGAATATAAATAGCCAGCTCACCCCCCCAAAGGGACAACTACACTGAACTTTAAACTTCTGATCTTCAAAATCACAAAGCTCCTATTTCTCTCCCGGCGCGGCGCACGACCGAGGGTCGTGTGGAAGAGACGTGCGCGCTACCCGAAAGTTGTTTAGAGAAGGATGAGCTCTTTTTAATCACTCATATCGGGTGCACCGTTTGCACCTCAAAACACCCAATGGTTTTATATCCCATAGTACGTGGACCTGCTTTCCAAAGGCAAACATTCGCTGGATGGTTTGGCCCGCAAGGCTTAATAACTCACATTGGTCGAGAGGATGGGAAGTCAGGCTCATCGTACCCTTTTGGGGGGGGGGAATTATTGCCTGTTCTGGGACTCTCTTATAGATTGAATACATATTCATATGTTCACGAATCTTTGGTTTATACCCAAGCATAGTATCCACGAATTTCTCCTGGTTGGAAATGGTCAGCTGAACGTAGGGGTTTAGAATCATTTATGCCCGTGGTCTACCATCCCTCATTGGATTAATGACCCAGAGGAGTCGGGACTCATTGAGGCGGTACTAGGAGTGGTGCGGTGAACCGATGTGAAGATAGTCAGATCGACCGGTTGTTGGGCTTGAACCTCATGGATGATTCCTACGTACCATGCCTAGGGGACATGGATTAAAGTCCACATAGTTCGAATGGGAGCGTCGGAGAACCGACATGAAGGTGGACCCAGGGGTCCGCTGGTGATCGGGCTTGAACCACAGGGAGGCTTCCTACGTACCCTACCTAGGGGACAGGGATCAAAGTCCACATAGTTCGTATTGGTATAGATGATGGTCTGGAACCTCAGGGAGGCTTCCTACGTACCCTTCCTAAGAGACAAGGATCAAAGTCTAGGTAGTTCGCAACAAGTCCACCATCATTGTGTGGGTATCACGATCATCACAAATATCTAAGCCCACGTGAGTCATGCTCGGTGTGAGAAACAAGAGAATGCAACAGGCTTGGCTAACCTCGCACTTTTCTCTTGACCAAGGGAAGGGGAGACAAACAATGAGTGGAGGAAAAGGCCAGTACCATTGGACTCTCTTTCCCCCCTGATGTTCGAGGAAGGTAGAAGTCACGCGACAGAGGAATGAACCCTCCAGATTGAATGGATCGGGGTCATTGGCTTCCGACGAGGATGGTGTGGGGATTACTCTAGAAGGGATGCCCATAATTCCTTCCTCATGTTTGGGCATGAGGGAATCCCAACTCACTGGTGGGTTGAGGTACATAATGGGGGATAATGAATATACACAAGTGAATAAGCGGGATAATGCCAAGGGAGTTGGAATTAGTCCAAACAAAGGGAGATGAAAAGTGTGAATTATATGCCCAACATTCGGAACACAATGAGGGTGGCATGGCGATGGAGGATAAATACTGACCATGTTCGAAACATAGCATCCATATCACATTAGCCTGAAATGGGGATGAACAAATGAGGGTCGACTGTTAACCGTGTTCGAAACACATGACCTGTCTCGAAGTGTTTTCCAAAGTCTTCCGGGGCATTGGCCCAGGATGGTAGGTGAGCCGATGTGGCATGAGGACATGACATTAGGGGGTCCCTTCAGACATGAAAGGGAATGAAGATCCGAATGAAGGATGTGCAAAGAGTGGGGTGGAGTGATGTAATGTTTGAATAGATTCCAGTGCTCTTGAAGTTATGACGCTGTAAACATAGCATAAGGCATATCTTGCATGGAGCAAGAGGCATCCAATTATTGAAGGATAGGGAATGCTACAGTTTATAGTCATGTAGAGAGGACTGTTTCCATATAGTTGAACGTTATATGGATAGGATGAGGGCCATACAGTTTAACTTCATGTGGTCAGGATGAAGGCCATACAGTTTAGCGTCGTGTGGTTAGGAAAAATAGGTAGGAGAGACCTAGAAATGGTTGGTGTGGGGCTCATGCATGGGCGGACCTTTCTGGATGAACCTAGAAAAATGAGCTAGGACATGGGGTTATAGGAGAGTCATGAGAATGAGCTCGACTCATGGAATGTATAGGACAGATGTTGGGTCGACGCAACGGTGGAATGTAAAATACTATTGACCTAGCCCGAAAAGTTCATGATGTGAGGGCAGGGGCACATCCCCCGCGGTATGGACCAAAGAGTGCATGGTGTTTTCCACTTGGGGTGGGCCATATAAGAGCTGGCCGCGAGGGACTGGCTGTAGTGGAGCTGGCCGCATAGGAGACGGCCGTGGAGGGGCTGTCTGTGAAGGATCTGGCCGCGTAGGGCTGGCCGCATGTGATTTGCGGGTTGGTTATCCGCGAAGGGTGTCCACGGAGGAGCTGGCCGCGAGGGAGTAGGACGTGAAGGACTAGGCCGCGAATGATGCTGTCATAGAAGGATGGACGTCTGTGAAGGATGTCTGCCAAGGGGCTGGCGCCTGTCCTACTTCACGCCCGCGGAGGGGTTCTCGCCTCCATTTTGCGAACGACGTCGGTCCGCAGAGGGGGTGTCCGCGGAGGGACTATCCGAGAAGGAAATGGACGCATGTGGTTCGCGGTTTGGTTTCTCCCTTATGCGGAAGAGTGCATCCGCGGATGATATGGGGTCCACAGATGGTCATACAACATTACCATTGGGAGAGATTTCTCCAGCGTCTCCCCACGGGTTTTCACCCATCCTTCCTCCCCTTTTTTTCATCACCCCTAGGTAACTATTTATAGAGTCGTGAAGAGGCTGTATTGATGGGAACACGACACTTTCTGCGGAATCCCATGAAGGAATCCCCACCTGGGAAGGACCAAGTCAACCAGGGATCTTTGGAACCAAGATTCATGGAATTGCTCTACGGCCGTGCACCACTTCTCCTCTATCCCACAAACGACAGCGGTCTGCAGAGGGGGAGGCTCGCAGCAGTGGACCGTCCTGACACCAATCCTGCTTCGCACCCACGGAGGGTCCCCGACACTATTTCACGGACAACGCTGGTCCGCAGAATTGTTGGAGGGCGGTCTGCCGAACTGACCGTGTGTTGTTGCTAGGAGCCGGTGCGCGGACCGATTCAGTCCTTTTCCAAGTCTTGCAGTAATTAGATTTTGCCTTGCGGAATTTTCAGGACCCTACAGCTCCTGATAACCAAAAACTAGAAAAAATGGATCATCCAAGGTACTAGAGAATCATGAGACCCCCTTCCACTTGTTCTTAAAATTTTCCAACCTATGGTAAGGATTCATTTCATGAAGTCTTATGCCTTTCATGGAGGAAGAAGACCTTTTGGGTTACTCAAGGATTTTTGGAGCATTAAACATTTGTGAAGCACTCTTCCACTGAGCGAGGAATCGATTCTAAAGAAGGGTCCCCTTTCTTCACAAATCACATTCCTTCATGATGCTCTAGTTCTCCAAGAAGCACATAAGATTCATGAATATTCTCTTAGTGAGGCTCCGTAATTCATGAGACCCTCTTCCATGTGGCCCTCCTGGCTTTCATGTTGTTACTTCTTGATCCCTCATAAGGTTTCTTTTATTGTATGGCCTTACCTCTTGATTTTTGGAAAAGTTACGCTAATCCCCCTAGCTTACTATCCATGGGGCACTAATGTGGACCTCATGAGTGACCACTCCTCCACACTCTTGACTACTAGCATTGTTGGTGACTTCCCTCCTCCAAGGGTTGGTGAGCACTAGTTATACAAGTCAAAGGGGTGAGGATTGATTCCTCCACATCCAAGATACAGAACATTAAACCGCCAAGAACCCACATCCTCGATACATGACATTAAACTATGATATTTCCAACATGGGAATGATTGGGATGCTGCCATGTACGAGTGACATGGAATGAAATCCTCTGTATAGGAAAAGTGAGGGGATGGTAATCAAGAGCATACTACTTCCCACATCTTTAGATCTCTGTCCCTCTCTCTTTAGGATTTGTCTCCGTGTCGCATCAATCAGTATTCACATAAGCCCCCAACACCTCCTTTGATAGGATTAACTATATATGAATGACATGGAACAAACTCTTACTTTTATGGAATGAGATCTTCATCACATATAATGTCATCCTCATCAGGTATATCCTTTGCATAATCCCCACACCATCTCCCACTGATGCATCTTTCATGACATAATCATCTGGTCTGTTGCTCACTATTATTTCTAACACCAATAATGAATCAAATGGACTTATAGGTTAGTAGTGACTATGACACCCTTCTCCATCTGGGAATCCCTCTTGGAGTAATTCCCCTGCCCCCATTATGAACTATGCAAGTTTTGATCCTTATTATCCAAACAGGGTATGTAGAAAGCCTCCACAAGTTTCAATCCCAACCAATGGTAAACCCTTGTTCTCCCTCATAGGGATGTAACCTCAGGATGTGACATATTCCCTTTATGGGACAAATTCCATTAGATCCACCCCCATGGGATGTTCTGATCCATCCACCACAACCCACTTCATCAGTCATCCATCATGATTTTACTTTGGGCCACCATGTCCCAATACGATACTGACATTCAAAACATATTCCCTATTCTTCATCCATTTGGGCCACTACCATGCATAAGAACCATCATGAGATTGGTAGTCTCAATGCATAATCTCTAACACCTCTTCTGAACTATGTGAACTTTGATCCATGTATTTTAAATAGGGTATGTAGGGAGCCTCTATGAGGTTCAATACCAACATCCACTCTTATCCTGTTTTTTCCCTCAAATCATAATGTCTCGAGAGGATCATGACTTAGGCCATAGGTTACACATCATTTGGGTCCCAATCCATATGCTCCACTCTCACAAGCCACCTTCTTAGGTGTCTCATCACCCCATTCTAAACTAACTAGACTTTGATCCCTATTTTCTAAACATGGTGCGTAGGAATCCTCCATGAGGTTCAATCCCATTATCTATCACACTCCATCCATTTCTTCCATCCCACTACAACACTTCATCCACTACCTCACTCGAATCCCAGTGAGATCATGCCATCCATATTGGTTGTATCAGCACGTAAACCTCATTCAACCCATCCCTTATCTAAGTGGAACTTGGGAAAATAAACATGCATAAAACCCACACATCATATATTCATTTGACCAAGAGAAATCCTCTTGTGGAGGGTAGATAACCATGTGTAAGCCCCACACCATCACCCCTAAAAACTACGTGGGATTTTACCCCTATCTTCTAAATATGGTACATAGGAAGCCTCCATGAGGTTGAATCCCAGCCAATGGTAAACCTTGGTTCCCCCCTCTTTGGGGTCCACCACTGTGATTAGCCCTTAGTGGTGTCTAGATCATTCTTCACAGAGTGAAACCTTATATTTATAATACACACCATTCCATATTCACTCTCATTGGGCGTTCTGATCCATCCATATGGTAAACTTTCCAAGTGCCCCCCTGATTAGGTTGTACCTCTCTAGTCCGCCCCCATAGGGTGTCCTAATAAATTCCCCTCTCACCATATCTACAAGATGTTAAACTCACAACCTACCCCATTTTAAACATGGGATGCCTAAGTAAAACCTTTAAAGACATTCCTCTTGAATAAGATACCCTATGATCACCATAGGATACCTCGTGTTCCATGCCCTTGAGAATACCTCTTATGAGGAAGAATACAGGTGTTCTGGTGTTCCAGCATCATGACATGCCACTGATTCTCATTGTGAATACTCTCCTAACCAAAGTTTTCTTCCCTTATAATACCCCTTTTAATGTCTACATAGAAAACGCATAATTAACCAGATTCCACAACGATATGGAACTGGGAATGAGTTTCACGAACTAAGACTCAAGTCTATGAGGGAGACCTAGACTAGGTGAAAAATTCCAAGGAGGAATCCATAGATGGAGAAAGAGACATCTCATCATCCCATATCAATAAAGGAGTGGAAATCATCAAGAAAGTGATGAATGTCTCCCACCTTTGGAAAGTAGTAATGCAGGGAAAAAATTCAATTCCAGTGAATAACCTATGAGGCAAGGGTGCCTTGGTGGAAAGCATCAGAAACATGGGGATATGATCCAAGTATACTATTCATATTCTTTCTCGAATGGTTTATGTTTTTATGGGGTGATTTTTGTGACACTCATTTCTCCCCCACATGATATATTATTTTGATACCCATTTATTTTAATGGGTTATGATTTGATGAAATTATTATGGGACCTATCTATTTTCCACCGGTAATGATATGATGTTGAAAACCAAGCTGGGTTACCATCCGACCCGATACTCAACCCGGTCTGTGGTAAGGCACAAAGGAAATTCCCAATCCCCATAGGCTATCACAAGTTTTAGGGTATCCATGATATACTTTGGGAATGATTTTACATAATTTCATAAATAAAAAAACAACTCACAAGACAAATAAACCCAAACTAAAGATCCACCACCAAACATGGTATAAGTAAATTTCAAATTTAAAGTTTACAACCATGAACATAAACTTCAAAGGACTATAACAAAAAGGAAACTAAAATTACATCCCAAACCTCATGAAATAATAGGAGCAATGTCCTCGAGCCACTGCCATCAATATCCACAAAGAGATACCACTAAGAACTCAAACCGCCAACACGACATATCCTGCCTTTACCTGGAATACACATAGAACATGATCTACATACACCCAAGAGTGTATGTAGGGTGTGAGACAAAGACCAGTATAATGAAAAAAATTATTACATGCTCCAAAACATTATAGAACTAATAAAATTTCAAGTTTAATAAATGAAATGAAATTCTTGAATAATTTTAAGAAAAATAACTCTAAATAAAAATGACTTAATGAATGAAACTTTAAGGGGAAAAAATTTCAAAAAATGAAACATTAAATAAAATCACCTTTGATTTTTAATTAACCCAAATGACACACCATATATCAATGGTGAGGACCAAATAACCAAATAGAACTAAACATGGCAGGGGAACTATAGGTACTAGAAAGTAATGGGACCCTAGAACCTCATTTCTCGATGAAGAGTGGTACAAGAACCACAACAATCTGTGTTCCCATGCATGAGACACTAGCAGGGGACATCATCGTTAACCTAGTTGTCTCTAATCATAATCCATATATTTAGTTAGTGTTGTAGTCGTTAATCCCACTAAGTGATACCAGGCCGAAGCCACCTTGAATCACTAGCACACAAGTCTTAGACCACCCACCTCATTACCCGAGATTCTCTTAGTTATAATTCATGTTACAAGTTCACATAATATACCACTTACAATTTTTTCAAGCCAAAAAATGTACTGCATAAACTGAAGTCTCCATTTGCATACCAGAATCCTTTATTTAAAACCAAATACAATCCAAAAACCACTTCCAAGCATGATATACACCACCTTAATGATTCAATAACTCATTTAAACTAGTTATAAAAATCATTTAAAGAAACCCCATAAGGATTTACACCCAAAAAACACCCAAAATACTCTCTGTAAACACAAACACACACCAAAACTCTTTCCAATCATGAGTCGAATCACAATAAAAATTTAATAAATTGTTTATCAATTAATAAAACATTTCAGAAGGTCACAACATTGGATTACATCAATGACACACTAATTCCATATGTAGAGTCCATTTTAAAATCAAATTCATATCAAATCTATTCAAAAACTACTTTCGCACCTCATATATAATTTTAAAAACTACTTAAATAATTTATAAAACCCTTAAAATTAGAACAACATAAGTTTACACAAAAAACACACCTAATTTCATATAGAAAATGAAACTTTAAAACCAATTAACAATAAAACCATACCAAGACATGTTTCACACCACTAATAATATTTTATAAATCACTTAAACACTTAATGAAACATTTATAAGATGTACAACAAGGATTTAACGTAAAAATACACTCAAATTATTCCCATTAAAATCCAATGCACAACAAAGAATTTCACAAATACTATTCACATCATTTATGAAATCAAAAAAATAACCTACACAATTTAATAAATCATTTTCACAATTCAAAAAAAATTTCAAGATACACACAAGGGGTTTACACTAAAAACATACCCAATTTCACAAGTAAAAATCCATTTTTCAACTCAAAATATTGGAAAATTTATTCAAAGACCACTCATGTACCCCACATATATTTCATAAAACATTCCAAATTAAAAAATAAATCATAATTAACTAGTCAAATAATTTCTATTCATAGAATCACCTACCTCAGGTGAATAACTTGATGGAAATGATTCAAATACCATTTGTACCTCAACCACACCATAAAGAGACCAAATCGGACCCTAATCACAAAGATCAAACCGAAATACTCAAGATAGAACAACAAAAATGGATCCGTAGCTACTGAAAAAGGGAACCCACAACCAATAGGGGAAAGAAACTACCAGAGGAAGAGGGTATGGTGGTGGGGTCACATGAGGGAGGGTGGTGGGTTCCTTGTCATCATCAGAGGAGGCTGATGGGTTCGGGGTCGCTGGAGGAGGAGGCCGACGGGTTCAGTGCACTGGAGGAGGAGGCCGGTGGGGTTAGTGTGCCACAAATGAAGGAGGGAGGTTGACTGGTTCAATGCACCGCATGGGGGGGGGGAGTCCAGTCGATGGTGGTCACAAGAAGGGAGAGTTGCAGTGTGATGCAGGTGGGAGGCGGGGTGGGGTGCGATGAGCAGAGGAGAGGGGGATGGGGGTGCGATAGGTATGGGTGAGGGAGATTAACAAAAACCATAAAAAAATATTAAAATAATAAAAATAAATAACCTAATAATACTAATACTAATAGGAATAATAATAATAATAAAAATAATAATCTTATTGATAATTATAATAATAATATTAATATTCTAACACTAATAATAATAATATTATTATTATCAATTGTAATAATAATAATATTATTATTAAAAAAATCCTTTAAATTTTATTACCCTTTTTGTATTTTATTTTATTTTCAGTTTAAAATTATTTTATTATTCACAAAATTTCGTATTCGTTTTGAATATTAGGAATACCGTACGGTTACCTGGGAGAAGCCGTATGGTCTCCAAACCGTGATATGCTCATTCTTTGGAAGCTACTAAGCCTAAAAAACACCTTATTCAATAAAAACATACAAAATCAGATCAGACTTCAACCCGAAACTAGACAAGAATACGCGATGCCAGAAAATTAATAAAATAAACTATTTAAAAGGGGAAGGTGTGATAATTCTCCCCACCATAATGATTTCCACCTCTAGAAAGCCAAAACAAGTCCTAAACCCAATGTAGAAGCCAATTCCCCATCATAGTCCAAGGAGATTCCCAATGAACAACCAACAAGAAAGGTCAGAACACTATCAAAAAAGGAAGATACTTACAAATCAAACTCAGGAGACTCAGAATGGAATCCTCAATATGTGTCACCCACCCCTAAAAGTGAAAACACCTCTAATTGATCGATCAAAGAAAAGAGCTTACCACAATGCACAATCCAACCTCTTAAGTCAAACACCTAGACATTTCTAAATGAGACTCACACCGCTAGCATCAAATGGGAAACAAGAATAAAACCACAACTCGATAAATACTCAGATGATTTTAATTCAATGAAACCATTAGGTGAACTCTGATCCCAAGTCGACACATATCACCAAGTAGACACTAATAACATATCCAAATTATTGATACAGAGAGGCCAAAACGAACTCCCCACCATAAGGAATAATCCACATTAATTCATTTTATTGGAATTTCAGCATGAGCCACAGTGGGTCTCCCCACTATAAAGGTCAACTAGCTAAAATGAATGGCACAGACTGGCACAAAAAACCTAAAATGGTTAACTTGAGAGCTTCCATCACAACCTAATACCCCACTACAAGGGGCTTGACCATAAAAAATCTAAATCAAATAGAATAAATCATGTTGTTCATCCCTCCTACAGGTCTTACCATCCTCAGATGAGCCTAACTAGAACCAAAATCTAAACGGACTTACAGGGTTGTTTATACGTGAACAACCACATGAAGGGTCGCACCCACAAGGGTACAAGCACTAAGGTTCAAGTTAAATAAAACCCCACCTCCTTATAAAAAAGTAAGAACTCTTTCACCCATGTGGATCACAACATGGATTCGAGGTCCCTATAGCTCTTTTCACCAAATGAGACCATTATAATGAACAACTACACATGGCTTAACCTGTTTTTATTTCCCATAGAGAATACAAAAATTTGACTAAGATCCCTTACACCCCTAGGGTTCTTGAATACTCTCTAGTTTCACTCCAGGAACTAAGGTTGGAGCTATTGTTATTGAAGCATCTCTTATATCACAGTTAGGTACCAAAATCCACTGAACATGATTTCTCGTACTGGTTCCACAAGAAACTATATGACATCCCATACAACACCAAAAGAACACAGCACACCCTGATACCCACTTAATCTCAAGCAACACTTTTTACAAGATAGGATCTTAAAAGATGTATACGCATTATCCCTACCACTTCGAACAAGAAAAAATAGAAGAGGGAACACACGACAGACACCTTCACTCAAAACAGAGGAATTCCAAATTCCATGAAAGGAAGACATGGTTACATTAATTTGTAGGTTCTTGAAAGGTCCCACACATCCAACTTCACATTTAAGAGGAAACATAACACATCAAGACACCACTGAACATGAACCTTGAAACCGACAGATACATTACAAGGAGTGGGACCTTTAACTGAGTCCCAAGCAGTATGAGATTACCACAAGCAGTTATAATAGCCTCTAACGACCAGATTTTCCACAATGGTGGCCTAACATGAAATTTTTCTTATAAGGAAACCAATGAAATATCCAAAGACCTTTTTAGGACTATGGAAAAAAATAACCCAAAATGCTTTCAACTTTTCCCACTAGATCTCCCTTCACTGCTTCCAGGAATGATATTCAAACTTATCAATGCCAAACTTCACCTTTGACAATCAAATGACTCAAGGAAATCAAATATTCCTTCAACTCCTCCTGCACCCACTCTCCCACTATGAGAGGATTCACATACCCAAATAAGAATAGGGGTATACTTAAACCTAAACTCAAGAATAAAGATCTCACTTTGATCAATTAGATGTTTTTCCGATGGAGAATCACCCATGGCTACACTTCAGTCACACATTAACTCTTTGTAAGGGTATACACTAGAAAAAAAGGAATAAAGCCCAAGACCTAATCAAACGAGTCAATTGGCCCTAAACATACCACAAATGAACACAAAAATTACAAAGGGAACCACCGAAAGGGCTTCCCAAAAAAAACTTTTAAAATATTTCACTGACCACACATCTTCATGCCAACTTACCAAAAAAGACTAAAACTCAAGGCAAAAGTCTACCAGAAAGGATTTTCAGCTCAAAATTCCTCGCAAAAAACATTCAAAAAATACAAAAATACACATCACACAATCATTGGTTATCAAAAAACCAATTTTTTTTAAAAAAAATTATTTTTCAAAATAAAAATGTTATGTGGGTTGCAAATTCACCAATGGAATCTCATGGAGGTCCAAACATGCATGTTCTCATTCCAACCAGACACTCTTCCAGATTCCACACATATCCTATTCATGTGGTTACTCATGAGAGAACCAAAGGTAAAATAAGCATTTTTCACTTTCCAAAACAAGTGTTCAACCCACATCCTTTACATTATCATTTTAAAAAAGTTTATGAGACCATTTACACATTAAAATACATATTTCTTAAATTATAAAATAAAGGATTTCATATTAATTTTCAAAACCCAAGGAGATAAAAGATAATGCAAGGGGAAATTAGTATTAGTGGGTGACTTGGACATATGGTTGGAGACCATATTCCAATCACTCCATAATCACATAGAGTATGTTTAAGACAACATCCCTAGTTCCACATGGCTTTACAGGCCTTGCGAGATCACTGAGACTAATTAACCAACTCTATTTTCATTTCCCAAGTAACGAATAACCACAAGGATCAAATGAATCTAATGAAACCCAAATTCCCCTGGTAACTTGAGTCCCGTCACGAGGTGTTCTATCCAAGAACCCTACTCATAATTGGTATGTAAAGTAACAAAAATGCTTGATTTATTCTACCCAAACTCTTCCTATAGGAACATGACACAAAAGATCATGACCTCCCCTGATACCATTTTGTCACAAACCAAATTGGGTCTCCATCCAACCTAGTTCCTAACCAGGTCTGTAGAAAGTCCTGAAGGGTGTTCCCAATCCCCATGGGCTAGAATAAGTGATTGTGTATCCTTGATATACTTTTGTAATGATTTTATCCAATTGTATAAATAAAAAAACAACTTACAAGAAAAATAATCCCAAACTGAAGATACACCACCAAATAGGGTATAAGAAAATTTTAGATTTACAGTTTACAACCATAAATATAATACTAAAAGTAATACAAAAAAAGGAAACTAAAACTCCATTAAGAACATCATGAAACAAGAGGAATAATTTACTTGAGTTTCTGTCATCAAGATCCAAAAGGAGATACAACTAGGATCTCAAACCACCAATACAATGTATCCTACCTTTACCTGGAGTATACAAAGAAAAGGATCTATATACACCCAAGGGTGTATGTAGGGTGCGATAAATTCCCAATAGGATTCCACCCAAAAAATGATTCCATGATCTAAACATTATAATACAAATAAAATTTCTTGTTTAATAAATGAAAGGAAATTCCTAAACAATTTTAAGAAAAACAACTCTAAAGACAAATGACATAAAATGAATCAAAACTTTAAGGGTAAAGTAGTTTCAAAGAAAAAAAATTTAAATAAAATAACATTTTCTTTTGAAGTTCCCCAAATTCTACACCTTATGTCAATGATGAGTTCCAAATTTCCAAAAATAAATAAACATGGGAGGGTCCCTATAGGTACTAGCAAGTAACGGAACCCTAGAACCTCGCGTCTTAGGGAAGAGTGGTATAGGAACCATGATAATATATGTTCTTGTACACGATTCACTATTATGGTATATCCTCACAACCCTAGTGGTATCTAATAATCATCCATATATTAAGTTAGTGTTGTAGTCGTTAATCCTGCTAAGTGATACTGGGCCGAATCCACCTCAAATAACTAGCACACTAGTCCTAGTCTACCCACCTAGTTACTTGGGCTTCCCTTAGTGCTCATTTAAGTTCTAAGTTCACATAATATATCACTTTCACATTTTTAAAGGAAAAAAGTCTTCTATGCAAACCAAAGTCTCTATTTGCATACCTAGATCCTTTCTTTAAAACCAAACACATTCCACAAACCATTTCAAAGCAAGATACACAACACCTTAATGATTCTACAAATCATTTAAACTAGTTATAAAAATCATTTCAAGAAACCCCATAAGGCTTTACACCCAAAATACTCTCTTTGAACCCAAAACCACACCAAAAAATTTTCCAATCATGATTTGCACCACAACCACAATTTAATAAATCGCTTCCTCAATCAATAAAATATTTCAAAAGGGCACAACATGGTATTACATCAAAGAAACACCAATTCCATTTTTAATTTCCATTTTAAAATCAACTTCATATCTGATATCTTCAAAAACTAATTTCAAACCTCTTATATAATTTAAAAAACAAATTAAATAATTTATAAAACTCTTCAAATTAGAACAACACAAGTTTAAAACAAAAAAATTCCCAATTTCATATGGAAAATGCCACTTCAAAACTAGTGAAAAATAAAAACATACCAAGATGTTATTCAAACCACTCATAAAATTTGATAAATCACTTAAACACTTAATGAAAAATTTCTAAGATGCACAACATTAATTTACATAAAAATACACTCAAATTCTTAACATTAAAATCCAACACACCCCAAATAATTTTACAAACACCATTTACATCATTTACACAATCAAAAAAATCATCTAAACAATTTAATAACTTATTTTCACAATTCAAAAAACATTTCAAGATGGAAACTAGGGTTTTACACCAAAAACCTACCAAATTTAACTTGTAAAAATCCATTTTTCAACTCAAACACATGGAAAATTATTCAAATACCACTCTCACACCCTATATTTATTTCTTAAAACATGCCAAATTAAAAAAGAAAGAATAATCAACTCATCAAATCATGTTTATGCACGGAATCACCTACCTCGGGTGAAGAACTTGATAGAAAATTTGAGAATCTCATACACACCTCAACTGCACGACAAGGAGACCAAATTGGACCCTAATCACAAATATTAAACTGATATACTCGAGATCAAACCTCTAAAATGGAACCCTATCTACTGAAAAAGGAAACCCTCAACCAAGAGGGGAAGAAAACTACTGGAGGGAGAGGGTATGATGATGGTGTCAAAAGAGGGAGGTTGGAAGGTTTTTGGTCATTATTGGAGGTGGATAGAAGCTTTTGGGTCACCAGAGGATGAGGCCGACAAGTTCTGTGTGCTGGAGGAGGTGGACAGCGGGGTCGGTGTGCCACACAGGGAGGAGGGAGGTTGACAAGTTTAGTGCACCGCGTAGGGGGAGGGAGGTCGGCCGGTGGAGGTCTCCTAAAAAGAGAGTGGAAGTGTGATGAAGGTTGGAGGAGGGGATGGGCACTAAAGGCAAGGGAAAAGGGGAGGGTGCAATGGGTTTGGGTGAGGGAGGTTAATAAAAACCCTTAAAAAGAATAAAGGAAGGAAAATAAATAACCTAATAATACTAATACTAATTGGAATAATGACAATAATAATAATAATATTCCTGATGATAATAATAATAATAATAATATTATTATTAATGTTAATAATTATATTAATATTCTAACTCTAATAAAAATATTATTATTATCATCATTATTATTATTATTAAAACAATGCATTAAATTTTATTACACTTTTTTATTTTATTTTATTTTCATTTTAACTTTATTTTATTATTCATATAATTTCTTATTCATTTCAAATACCAGGCATTCTTCACAGTGACCCGGACAAAGCTGCATGGTTTCCAAACCATGATCTTCCCTTACGTCGAATACCGCCAAGCCCAAAAAAATCCCTCTTCAATTAAAACACAAAAATTCAGATCAGGCTCCAACCCGAACCAAGACAAGAATACCAAATGATGAGAAAAGTAATAAAATAAATTATTTAAAAGGGGTGGGTGTGACATATGATGAAATTTTTATGATACCCATTTAATTTAATGAGTTTTGATAGATTCTTATGAAACTCTTATCTTTTTATGGGTCATGATATGATAAATGGTCTATTATCTTGTGAAAAATTCATGTATGATTTCATTATATTTAGTTTGGGACCTATATCTCCCTCCAATGCATTGGGTAATGATAAATGTTTTATGAGATCAAAGGGTACACGGGAGGGTATCCTAAGCCTGAAACAAGAGGGAATGTTAATACTAAAATGAGAGGGTACAAAGTAGAGATACTAGAGGGTACATGGGTGGGCATCCCATGAATGAAACAAGAGGTAAAATGGGAGGGAATAATAATCCTGAAATAAGAGAGTACTTGGGATGTCATCCCATGCACAAAAAAAAAGGTTACATGGGAGGGCATACCAATCCAAAAATAAGAGGTCGTATTAGGATCAAAATAAGATGGTACACGGGAGGTCATCCCAAGCGCGAAATAAGAGGGTACACCAGGGGTAATCCCTAGGAAAAAGTAGGAACACAAGTTATTATCCCAATCCTAACATGTTATTAAGGTCTTGGTATATATCCTTGACATAATATTTTATATCCTTATGTGTATACAACTATTCGATGTATTATTCTATGCTATGCTTTCAGGGATTATATTCTTGATTCCCTACTGATTCATGTCTTATGAACAACCAATATTTATGCTACGAATCATGTATATCATCTTTGACATGTAAGGTATGATATTCTAATGTTATGATCATGTTTTCATTCCCTTATATTCATGATTATGCTTACGCATATCCCTTGATTACCCTAATTAAGTATCTGAGATCACCCTTTTTTTATGTTTCCCTTCCCTAGGTTATGAAGATATGTATTATCTATGATTTTTCTAAGAAGGGTGATATTCATGAAGAACCTAGTAGGAGATAATATATCTCACTTATGTACCAGTGTTTATATTTCCATGTTTCCAATGGAACTAAACTAATATGGTCTTTGGATGTCTATTTGTGTAATGTATTATATATTCATAAAAAATTATGTAATTTCTATGTATGTTATGATTTGGTCATAATTCCCCAATCATCATGTCATTTAGCCTCTTCTTCCCATACCATGTCTACACCACCTCCAGGGTTGTTCCCACTTATTCCATATCCATATCCTATGATGTATCCCCATCACTTCTATCCTTATCCTTCAATATCTACGTCACCTCCATTTCTTACTATCTATCTAGGATCTGATGATTTTATTCCTTTAGCTTCCACTCCAGTACATCAAGATCACATAGTGTATTTATTTTAATAGGAACATGTTTTAGAGGCTACTGGTTCAAGACAATCCGTGGATCCATGAGATCCTAATGAGCATCCCACATTATGTTTTTTTATTATAAGTGTTATATATTGTATCACATCATTTTTTTCTATTTTATTATGACTTAATTATTATTTTACCTATTATATTATTTAGTGGGATATTCTAATAGGTTATGTGGGTACACCTATATGTGTGAATCCTATAATCACCAAACCCAAATAATGGGGGATTAAAAAGAAGATAGTCAGATGATAGGTAAAAATGCTATGTAGTGTAGATGTTTTATGGTAAATTTAGCCAATTACAATGATATAATTTTGATGAAACCATTCTCATAGAGGCATATCAGTAATTAAATCAAGGAGAAAACATGGGAAGAAATATGGGTAATAAAATTTGTTAAATTTATATTTATATTATTATTTTATTTATATGAATTAACATGTTTGTTGCAACAATAGTTTAAATTTCTCAACGGTGAAGCTAATAAGGTCATACGGTTGATAGATCTTGGGTTTTTTGGGTGATCATATAAGCATGAGTTATATGTTGTTTTTAAGAGTAGAGTCAATTCTGATTTAGAGGGTGTACCAATATTCCCCGACTTTCCAACAATACAATATCAAGAAATGAGCACATATTGGAAGAGTAATGAGTTTAACATATTCCTAATCTTTAATGGTTTGTACAGAAAATTTAATTCTTATTAATTTTATTTAATTTTTGTTTTAAGGATGCATCAGGAAAGAAAAAACAAAGATTCTATGTCATATTTACACATTTTGGAGAGCACTACAATTCCCCCACATGAGAGGCTCCGGAAGTTTTAATAATATTATAAATAAAATATATATTTATATTGTTACTTAAGTATAAGGTATTTATTTTTTGAATTTATAATTTTTGGGGATCTATCTATTAGACAGGATTCAATATTTTTCATGTTATGAATGAATTAAAATAGAATATTATAGACTGTTGGAAATTACACATTTAGTTAGACTTTCATGCTAAAATTTAAGTTTCTTCTCATGAATCTCTTTAATATAAAGATTGAAATGTAAATTTAAACTAAGTTGGTATATTTTTTATAATTTTATATTTTAAAATGGGTAAAATGTGTTGACATTTGTTGGATACATTTCACTTGTTTATTTTTAAGAAATGTTTTTTTTCTAATATCATTCTTTAAATGAGAATTATTTTTGAAAAGGTGTGGGTATTTTGAAATGATTAATTTTTGTAATTTAATTTAGGATAGTGTTTTTTCACATTTTTTAGCATATTTTAAACAGTAATGTTGTCTGGTGAACTATTTTGAAGTGTAAGTTTATTATAAACCAAATGATCAAATGAACAGGTGGCCAAATAACCAAATGACCAAATAGAAAAATAAATAAATATCCAAATGGCCAAATGAACAAATGAAAAAATGACCAAATGACCAAATGAAAAAATGACCAAATGACAAAATAACAAAATAAACAAATGACCGAATGACCAAATGATCAAATGGACTATGGAAAAATGTTCAAATGATCAAATAACCTAATAGACAACTGAAAAAATAGCCAATTGGACAAATGAAAAAATATCCAAATGTACAAATGTCCAAATATCATAATGGATAAATGACAAAATGGATAAATGAAAAAACACCCAAATGGCCAAATGGCCAAATTTTTAATTTCCAAATTTCTTAACTTCCCAATTTCCAAATTTTACAATTTCACAATTGCCCAAATTACCAAATAGAGAAATGGCCATTTGTTCATTTAAAGTGGCCAAGTGTCCTAGTGGAAAGTGGCCTAGTGGGCGAGTCGCCCAGTGGCTAAGTAGCCAAGTGGCCAAATATTCAAATGGTTAATTCCCCAGTTTCCCATTTTCTCAATTAAAAAAAAATCCCAATTTCCCAAATTTAAAAATTCCTAAATGGACAAATTCCTAAATGGGAAAATGAAAAAATGGATAAATGATAAAAAATCACCAAATTTCCAATTGGCCAAATAGGAAAATGGGAATATGGGCTAATAAGAACATGGGAACATGGGAAAATGGGAAAATAAAAAAAATGCGAAAATGGATAATTAACGAATTGAACAAATTCACAAATGCCCAAAATTTCAAATGTACAAATGGAGAAATGTCCAAATGGTCAATTGAACAAATGTCCAAATGAAAAAATGGTGAAACCGATATTTGTCCATTTAAAGAAACAAGGTGTTCAGGTGGCCAAATAGAAAAATGGATAAATGAAAAAAATAGAAAAATGTCCAAATTAACAAATGGAAAATTGCATAATTTCCTAATTTCCCAATTTCCCAAATTCCCAATTGCCCAAATGCCCAATTTCCAAAATGTCCAAATGTATAAAAGAAAAATGAGAAAATAGAAAATTTTCCAATTATCCAAATTTAGAAATTCACAAATGCCCAAATGACCAAATTCCCAAATGAAAAAAATGGAAAATGGAAAAATATAAAATTGGCCAAATGGAAAATTGGCCAAATGCCCAAATGCCCAAATTGAAAAATCGCTAAATGGCCAAATTACTGAACAACCAAATAGAAAGAATGAACCTAATGAGAAAATTATGAGAATTTCCAAGTGATTTAATAACCAAATAATATAACATATATAGAATTAGACAAATGAAAAAATGACTAAATGACCAAACTACCATCCAACCTAACAAAAAAATGAACCTAATGACCAAATGATCACAATTTCCAAGTGATAGAATAACCAAATAATGTAACACAAATATAATTGGACCAAATGAACATACAAGAAGAATTTATATCATTCCCATGTTTATCATGATAATTAGTGTGTATTTATTTTTCTATGACACAAGTATTAAATTTCTAATTAAATGTATATTTAGATGCTTATTTATTTTATTTATTTCTTAAACAACTCAAATATTAATTCTTATCTAGTTTATAAATTTTATATTTTTCAATAATGTATTATTATAGTAATCAATTTTATTTGATCAATAATAATTGGGCATCAAAGGTCATGTTCCTTGAGGAAACATATTTTTCTTAAGTAATAAGAAAAGGGATGGAAGTGATGTAAATGCATATGCACAAGAAAATATTTTAAGTATTTTTACTGATATTTAAAATTTTGATACATAATTAATAATTAAATATCATGTTCATATTTTCAACAGCGTTCCCTAGAGGCCCTTGATGATAAAGGTGATGACAAATTCTGGCCAAATGATCATTTGATATAGGTATTTGGACTGGATCACCAGGAGAGAGTCTGATGTTAACCCATGAAAATCACCATCCTCACTAGGTATTTGACCTCATCAGGCGCCTCTCAATCCTCTCACACCCTTGATATGAAAAAATGATGTAGAAGCATATGAGGCCAAAAAATAGCTACATGTAAGCATTAAAGTGGAAAACTAGTCACCAAAAAGTTCCTTAAAGATATGTCAGTTATATGTCCATTAATTCCATCATAGTATACTATTGTTTTTTATTCATGTATGGTATCAATTCACTCTTTATATGATTCCTCGGGTGATGTCAATGAGGGACCTAGTGGTAGTCTAGCTGATGTTACTGGTGGTGGTGGTGGTGGTGGTGTTGGTAGTCATGATGATGATGATGATGATGATGATGGTGCTCTAGGTGATGATGCTGGTAATTATTATTAGAGAACTGGTGATGATGATGAAGATATTTATTCCCTCCATTTTTGAGTTTAAGTAAAGTGACATGTTTGTATGACTAAAACTAATTAATGATGTGAATTTTATATGTATGTTATAGTATTGTAAATGGTTTGTAAACTATTTAACACATGATGTTTTAATTCTAAATATATAATAAGTGTACTGCATTAAATGTGTACCATGGTTTGTAATTTATTAATAGGTTCTATGAGAGGTTTTGGATGGTGCTTCTATTTTCTAATGGGGGTAGGACTCTATACCCATGGTTCACAAAACCATGGGTGGGTATACATGAATATAGAATCCCATATATACTGATAGTTTCTGGAACTATGTGTATATACATATACCCATAGTTTCAAGTGAACTATTGGTATTAAGAAATAATCATAGGCTATACTTTAGTAAAATGATTTATAAGTCATTTTTGATGTGTAGTAATCATCCTTAGCTCAATCTGATGCATGGTGTGATTGGTATGACTCCAAGTGTGTCATTTTATTTAAAATTGACATTAATTTTAGTAAAAATGATAAATAAAATACCCAAAATTGAGAAAATTCATTAATATTGTTTTGATAATTTAGTAAAGTGGTCAAAAATTCATTTTTTATGAGTAGGAATCATCTTAACCTCAATATGATACACGATGTGCCTGACATTACTCAAAAGTTCTCTTATCAATTTAATAATAACATTTTTGTTCAAAAAGTGTCACTGACTGAAAACCAACTAAACACACTTGTATTACCCTGATAATTTAGGGTTAAGATTCATAATTCATTTTTAACATGTAAGAATTAGTCTCATGTCTAATGGGCACATTATGTGATTGGTATGAATCAAAGTGTGTTTTTCTAGTTTAAAATGACACTTTAGTAAAAAACAAAAGTGAGATTCTAAAAAATGAGAAAACAATTTTTTTTATAATTTAGGAAAATTATCTATAGATCATTTTTAATGTGTAGTAATCAGACGTACCTCAATCCTACACATGGTGTAATCGGTATGACTCCATGTGTGTCTTTTTATTTAAAATTGACATTAATTTTTGTGAAAATCCAACTGAAATTCTCAGAACCTATCAAACACATTTGGATTATTTTTATACTTTATAAAAATGATCCATAATTAATTTTTGTTGTGTAGGAATTATCCTCACCTCAACTAGATATATGATATTCCTGGTATTACTCAAAGTGTCTGTTGTCAGTTTAAAATAAAAATTTTAATTCAAAACATGTAACTCACAAAAAAATGATCAAACACACTCATTTTGTCTTTATATTTTATAAAAATGATTCATAAGTAAATTTTTACATGTAGGAATTATTCTCATATCAACTTGACACATTATGTGACTGATAGGATTCAAAGTGTGTGTTTCCAATTTAAAATGAAAATCTAATGAAAAACACAAGGGACATACTCAAAACCAAGAAAAATTATTTATATTTTTTGAGATAATTTTACAAAATATTACATAAGTAATTTTTTATGTTTAGGAATCAACAACTCCTCAATATGATTCACAATTTAACTAGTATGACTCCAAGTGTGTATTTTTATTTAAAATTAATATTAATTTTAGTAAAAAAGATAACTAAAAAACTCATAATCAAGAAAAAATTCATCTTATTTTGATACATTATAAAAATGATCCATAAATAATTTTTGAAATATATGAATCATCCACACCTTAATCTAATCCACGATGTTCCTAGTATAATACAACGTGTCTATCGTCAATTTAAAATCGATATTTTAGTTCAAAAAGCACCACTTACTTAAAATTGATCAGACACACTCATATTGTCTTGATAACTTAGGAAAATGATTCATAAGTCATTTTTGACATGTATGAATCAATATCAAATCAAACCGACACAAGATGTGACATATACGACTCAAAGTGCATGTTTTCAATATAAAATGACCTTTAAGTAAAAAATACAGGTGATGTACTCAAAACTGAGAAAACACATTTGAATTGTTTTGATACTTTAGGATAATGATCAATAATTCATTATTGATGTTTAGGAATCAAATGAAAATCAATATTATGAATTGTGTGACTGATATGAATCTAGGTGTTTTTTTCAGTATATAAGTTCCATTTTAGTTTAAAATGTGCATCACATCACCAAAACCAAGAAAATGAGCCGAAGTTTTTTCTCATCATTCTATCTACTATTACTTAATTAATTCCCTCATCGTTTTTATCTTATACTTATTTAGTTATTTTTTATAGAGATAATTATTGAAGAAGAATAAGAAATGGTGTGACATAAAAGAATCAACTGCAACTCAATCTGATACACAATGTTCCTAGTAAAACTCAATATTTAGTTTAATATTAACACTTTTTTTAATTTATTTTTTTATAGTATTACTAACATAAGAATTGTTTTCTTATATAGGTTAATTATTTTTCTTGAGCTGGGGTGGTTTGTTCATCAATAGCATGAGTGGGGGTAAAGGGATGAAGACAACATAACATTGATGTTTTTGAATGTCTGTGATAATTTTTACTTAACTCATGTAATTATATAAAATAATTAATGAAATTTCTAAAATATAGTGTTTTTTCATGTATTTTTGTTTTAAGTTTTATTTCATTTATAATATATATTTTTACTTGTGATATATTGTTTTTGGTGCTGTAGTGTGCTGTAAATTTAGCAGCACACTATGATATCCCCTTGATCTGCACTTCCAAAAGTTCTAATGAAAGGAACCTTTACCAAAACTTCCAAAAGTGCTGATAAAGCACCTCCTTTATCAATACTGATAAAGGTTCCCTTCATCAGTTCTAAATAAAAGTGATGATAAATGGGATCCTTTATCAGTGATTCTAAAAGCACTGATAAAGAAACCCTTTTTGAGGGAATTTTTTAGCACTGATCAAGAACCCATTTATCTGTGCTTTTCTAGAATTGATAAAATCTTAGGTATTTTAATCATGCTCCGGTAGTCGGTAATTTTTTTCCCTGATAAAGGCCAATTTCAACACTGTTAAAGGCCTAGTTTTTAGTAGTGACTAATGATTCCCTTCTTTTATTTCATACTACATGGGAGGAGTTCCAAGTTATATACCATTTGGATAACTGTTATTATAGAGCTTCAGGATATAAGGTTAATTTTTATGAATGAAAATAATCATTTAACAAAGGAGTTGTGAATGAGTTTTGAAATGATTTGTGTACTTTGATTAATGCATCAAGACTACAAAAATATGTGGTCTCATCATCAGTTTATTAGTGCAATTTTTTATAAATTACACTAATTAAAATATTTTGAATCTTATTTAAAATATAAAGGTGGTTTCAAAAAAACCACTACCATTCCTGAAATATTTTTTGATTTAGTAACAATTTCATTAAAATCACCACTATATACTTTCAAAATGACTTAATTCACCCCTCCCCTACCCCCCACCATGCCAACCATCATGGCCACGACCTCCCCACCCTCAAGCCCCCTCCATAGACTCTGACTTCCCCTCTCCCTCGATGCCGACCCCCTCCCTCAACATCATTTGCCGACCGCAGTGACCCCCTTGACGACTCTTCTCCCCACAACGGTAGCCCCTCTTCCCAATTTTTTGCAACCACGACCCCTAATGGTCATGGAGCCCTAATCTATTCCCCATGAACATGTCCTCCTCCCTTCTTTACTGATTTCCCTAAATACAATCCATGCACAAGTAGAATGTTTTTGGGCTTGTATCCCTGATCTCCACAATATTTTTTCCCTCTCTTCAACTCAGTGACATTCTTCCATGATATATGTCCCTATTATTATGAGAGGTAATATTTATTCATTTTTTCACTTTATATTAAATAATTTTTATGCTGAATTTGTGTTCTGTCGAATCAAGACCCTACCTTAGTCAATGATGAAGTTGGGTGATGTTATAAATTTATTACACTTATTAGATTAAAAATTTATATATTTATATTTGAATGTATAAAAAGAGGAGTTTAAATCCAATAGCTATGGATAAAAGTTAGATTAATTCACCTTGAATCAAACCTTAGTATGCCATGGTTTTTTAAGTATTTTTAGTTTATGAAATTTCAAACCAATCAATGGATGATAAAATAAAATGTCCATGTCATGATTGTAAATTCAAGAGATGCTTGATTTTAAATGAAGTATATGATCACTTGATATTGAAATGGTTTTATACTCAATATGTATATTGTATTTTTCATGGTGTATCAAATGTTATGGAATGTCAAAATAATGATTATCCTATCAGTGAAACACAATGTGACCCACCAAAGGAGAATTCAATTAGGAACCTGATAAATGAAACATTTGGATTTTCAGGATACAATTTCCAATATTTTAATATATAAATAGAACCTTCAATTGATCTTGAATAGGTTAATCTTTTTAATAACTTAAGTGACCAAAAAATAAATTTTATAAATTAGTTGAAGATGGAAAACAAGAATTATATAAAGGGTGTGTAAAGTATTCTAAGTTGTATTTTCTACTTAAGTTTTATCATATAAAATTTCTCTATGAAATTAATGAAAAATTTGTTTCCATGATTTTAGAGTTACTTCATGTTGTATTTAGTGAATCTAATATCCATGTATCATTCTATGAGATAAAGAGAATAATCAACAAACTTGGACTTGATTATACATATATATATATAAATTACCTAATGTTTTCACGCTTTATTTGGGATAAGAGTATGATAAATTAGAAAACATAAGATTTCATACAAGTATATGTAACTCAATTAGAAACAATGAAAGTAAAAATCAATGAAACTCAAGGAAGAATCCAAAGAACAAAACTACTGCAAAGGTATTATGTTACTTTCCTCTAAAACCACACTTATAGAGATTATTCATATCATCTAGTACTACATACCACATAAATTATAATACTAAATATAGTAACAATGTTGAATTTGTAACATCCTTTCACTCCTTATTGTTTTGAGTTGAGTTGTAATTTTTACTTGGAATTCAATGATATCCCCAAGACTCTAAAGGTTGGAAATAAATTCCAAGGGATTCAATACGGTTGGGGGTGATTTCTCCTTTGAAAATAAATCAACCATAACCAAGTATACATAACTAATCAATAAATATATAATTCATGATAATAATGTAAAAAAGCTCAAGTGTCACCAAAAGAAAACAAAAATATAACTACACCATAACCAATATCAGAGTACCAAAGTAGAATACTAAACCAAAAAGCTAAAGGATTCCAAATACATAAATCTACTACTCCCAACATGCTACATGTTCCAACTCTAAAATCCATTCCCAAGTATTATGCATCACCATTAGAGAAATTCAATAAGTTCTCTTTACCCGTGTCTTAGTAAACAATATATGCAAATGCACCAAATTTACAAAGCAAGGGGTGAGTACAGAAACTCAAAATGTTTTCCCCAAATGACTTCCCTACTCATGCCACTAGGATAGAACATGTTGGCATATTTTAAAAAATAATTTATATAAAACAATTTAAAATAGTTTATTTTATAATATAAAACCATTTACATTCCAAAATTGTTTTCCAAAATCAATTTCATTTCCAAGTAAAATAATCAAACAAGTCATTCAACCATTTCTCAAATTCCACTTAGGCATTATTCATTACCTTTCAAAAAATTACACATATAGACACCATCAAACACACAATATTGGTGTTTCCATTCATGGTTGAACTTCACATCCATACTCTATCCCTTTTATGGTGGTACTTCATGACCATTATCCATCCCATTCAACTAACTCTTAACCATTTAATCCAAAAACCATATCAACCAAAATGTGTCCAAACATTTCAATAAAACCATACCTTTTATTTAAAAAACATTTCTATATATCAAAACCAAATAACTATTTTAAAATCATCAATTTAAAATCATGTTACCACTTTCAATTTCCACCAAAACAACCAATTTTTACAATTCTATAAACCATTACTAAAGAGGGTTTCCATCAAGCATTGCACAACAATTTAAAAATCAATTTCTAGAAAAATAATCAATTTGAAATAAATAATTTTACTTCTAATAAGAGTAGATGATAGTGAATCCACCTAAATCAAAAACTATAGTGAAAATGAATAATGGCACAAATTTTTCAACAAAAATGGGTTGAAACTCTAAAAAGCCTTATATCTTGTTACCTAGCATATGAACAACCAAATATCATCATGATTGGCATAAAATATCATATATATATATATATATATCCCCAAATAACAAGATAAATGAATCCAAGATAGGAAATATGAGTATATATAAGAAAAGAAATCAAGAATAGAGACTTACCAAGAAATTCGACCTTCAACGAACCAAGATTTTACAAAAAATCGCTTCCAGGTCAAAGGGGAAAGTCTTTAATGCCTTTGAGAGAAGGAAAAATCAAGTTAGGGAAAAAATAGAGGAAAATGAGTGTATTTGAAAAAAATACGAGTGAAATCCACTTTTTTTTATCTAAAATTTAACCCTGTATGGTTGACTCTCAAGGTTAGGTAAACCATGCACCAATCGTGCACTATACACTACCTCTAATCACCTTTTTCAGGGTTGGTCCACACAATTAGAAATTTTTTTCACTAACTATGCAAAACCACTCTATTCCACTTTTCACGGTTACTCCTAAGTGGCCACATGGTTTGACCAAACTGTGTTCCTACCCGTGCGCTTACCCAAAAGCCTTTTTCTTACTTGTCACGGTTTCCTATAGGATCTTCACTATTTTTAATAACCATTCTCAAACTTTACACTTCCAGAAAAACACTAAAAACATTTCAAAATTCATCCAAATCCTCCTAAACTTAACCCAAAAACTTTACATAATTAAATAGTATATATAAATGGTTACTTACTTGAAATAAGGGGTGGAAAATTATCCCCACCATTAGACTTTACATCCCTAGAAAGTAGAAAACCATCATTTCCCAAAAAGAGTTCGAGCCATCATTTGACCATTTATTTATTCTATTCCCAAGTTCCCTCTTAAATATCACCTGTTTCAAAAAAACCCACACTAGACCAATGATTTTTCCATGAAAAACTCTATCATTCCTATCCAAAATTAATACAGGCATATAAACCAATAAAGCATCTAGATCTAAGACAATGTGATCTCATCAAATCACATGGTTTGGATCAAGCTGATACATTTTGAACTGAAATATGTGAAACACATTTGTGCCACATTGAACCATGATGGAAAAGACAACCTATTTGACAACTCACTAACCCATTCATGTATCTCAAAAGGGCCTATATATCAAGGAGATAATATTCCCTATTTCACAAAATGATGATGCCCAATCCTTGGAGAGATTCTAAAGAACACATTATCACTCATATTTAATGAAAATGATCATTGATGATGATCCACATACAATTTTTGATGACTATGAGTCATCTCTATTCTCTTCCCAATCAAATGAATCTTCTTCATTTTTTCATGGATACAGATTGGCCCAACCAAAAAATTCTTACCTATTTCCACCCAACAAAGTGGATAACAACAAGTATTCCCATAAAATGCTTCAAAATGATCCATTTTTATCGAGGATTGATAACTATTGTTATAAGACAACTTTACTAATGGTACATTGTCTTCCCATGATCCACCAAAATTCATTACACAAGCCCACAACATGTATTCCAAGGTTTGTATTTTCCTTCTATATTTTCCATCCATTTGAGGATGATACATTATTCTCATAGTCAACTGAGTCACAAGGTATTGATGATAGGTTTTCTAGAAAAAATACGTAAACCCCATATCTATATATGAAACTATCAAAAATAGTACACCGTGCCTCTTTACCTGTTATCTAATATAGTTTTAGATAATTCCCCCACCGCATGAGATTCAAAAATATTGATGAAATGGGATAACTTGGTGAGCTAATCCACTATCACCCATATGGAATCGTGTTTCAAAACCATCCTTGGGAGACATATCAAAAAATAAATGGCTATTTACTCCTATTTCAAAATAAAAATAGGTAAGGAATACAACATACCTACTGGACATTGATGCTCTACCTTAACCTGTTGACGAGTGAGGCATTTTGAAACAAACTCCACCACTATTCTTTTCATTCTGAGCAACCAAAAATGTTCTTTCAACTCATTATACATCTTTTGTATTTAAGTATGAACAACCAATATCAAATAGTGGTAATAATGAAGAATTTTTTCCTCACAATCCATAGGTTTGACCATCTTATTTTGAAAACACAAAATTGAACTCCCATCCTACTTTTATCCCTCAATGGGTTCCCCACCATTGAGTTCTGATATCATTTCAACACATTATGAATCATACATCTGTGCCTATTTAAATATCACAACCAAATCAAGAACAATAGAAAATAGATAGAAAACTACAACATCACCTCAGCCTTTACAATACAAGCACATGTTAGCTATCACTTACATCAACTGCCAGTGGTTTGATGTTTCTTTCTCAATGTGACCATATGAACTTCTTCATAATTCATCTACCAACAGATTTACTTTTCCCTGTGTATATATCAAGTCAAAGTAAAACATTTGTAGATATTCCTTCTATATTATTTATCTTAGGTTCAAATATATATGTGAGAAAATATGTTTGAAACTCTTATGATTTATAAACACTGTAAATTTTGCACCAAAGAGGTAATAATTCCAAGTCATCAGAGCATGGACTATAATAGTTAACTATAAATCGTGTGTTGGGTAGTTCTTCTCAAGAAACTATAACTGTCATGATTCATAAGAAACAATATTATCTTATTTCATGAGAACACATCCCAACCCAAATCTCAAAGAATCACAATACCCCACATACCCTTGTGTTAGTTCCAGCAAAATCAAGATTGGTGGTGATGTTAAGTGATCTTTAAGCTATTTAAAAGAATTCTAACACTCCTTGTTCCATTGTAATAGAAAATTATTCATTTTAAAAGTTGTGATAGGTGAATATTATTGTTGACAATCATGAAAAAAACATCAGTAATAACCAGCTAAACCAATGAAAATATGTATCTCAAAGACATTATTTAGTGGTTTTAAGGAAATACGACCTTTATATTTTATAGATCCACAAAAACACATCTTTTAGATATTACATGGATAAGTAAATAAACCTCTTGTATCTAAAAATAAAACTTTGAAAGTTTTTCATATAACCAATGGTCTCTTAAGATTACCAACACTATTGTTGAGTTTTTTTCATGCTCAACCCCTATCCTTGAATACAACAATTTTTCATCCAAAAATAGCACCAAAAAATAATCTAGATACCTTTAAAATATTCAATTCATAAATTATACAAATACCACTCATGAATTCATAATACCAAAAGGTATAACCACATATTAATAATGCCCATATCAACTCCGGAGATCTTTATTTGGAATATCCTTTTTCTGAACCCGCAAAGTGATATACTAATCAAAAATTAAATTTTAGAGAAAAAATGACCTCCTATAAATTTATTGAAAATATCATAAATGCATGGAATTTGATATTGATTCATTATCATAACTTAGTTAATATTACAATAATCTACATAAAACATAAGAGTTTCATATGCATTTTTGATAAACAAGACTGGTGTTGCACATGGTGATGTGCTAGGCCGAATGAACCATTTGATTTTTAGGTCTTCCAATAACACTTTAAATTCAATTAAATATATGGGATCCATATGGTAATATGGAATGAATAGGACTAGTCCCTAGAATTAGATCAATCAAAAACTCCATTTCTCTTGTAGGTGGAAACCTGGAGAAATATTCAGGAAAAACATCCCGAAACTGGTCAATAACTGCAAGGAAAACTCTATTCTCAATATCCTCCACCAATGCTAAGGTCAAATATGAAAACTAGTACAATATCTTTATAACTAATAGTTACAAAAATCCTATTTCACCTACCTTTTCAATATGGTATCCTTTGAAGAGAATCTATTGGCCCCCATCAATCATAAAACTAACCCTTTATGTATAACAATCGATGAGAGCTTTGAATATAGTCAACCCATCCATACCCAGGATTATATCATAGTCATATATCTCATTAGTAGAGAAATATCATATCAATAGAACTCCATTAAAAGTTTTAGAACATGATTTTCATATAAATTCTCAACATTCTCTTTTACAAAGAGGATTTTGTAGCTTCAAAAAAAAGCGATCATCTCAACATTTAAACCTAGAAGATAAAAAACCAAAGAATAAATGAATGAATGGGATTCACCCATATTAAAAAAATCTTTCATAAGGGTATCATTCAAAAGAATCATACCATTTAATATCTATGGATTATATTGATTATCTATAATCACTTTCTTAGCTCTATATAATTTCTTACTCCATACACTTTGTTCTTTATTTCCCTATTGAGATTTATCTTACCGAGGAGTCATGGTATTCCTAGAATCACCATGTATAGATCTATTAGAATGATTATATGTATTATGTTTCCCTTGTCTCGTTGTAGTATACAATATCTACGACACATGAGATGTGTCCAAAACACCCAAAATTGGAGCACTGTGATAATTACATTGAAGATACCCCATCTGATTGAAATTGTGGAATGCTCTAAGTGGTTCTATAAAATCTCACATCATGTGGTCCAATGAACCACATTTGAAACATCTTGGATTTATCTTAGGTTGTAGATGAATATTCACTGATCCTACCATTTGATTTTGATTCGTCCCACTACCTTTGAAATAGGTGCCCTCTTACTCTAATTCCTAGCATTAGAGTTCCCACCATTTCCCATAGATATAAACATGCTTCCTCTACATGTATCTCATTATATTCCCTTTTTTCACACCATCTCTCTATTTAAAATCTCTGTATAATCCATTATATAGATCATGTAAATCTTTTAGTGAATTTACTTCCTCATCCCTGATTTAAAAATGAGTTCCTTCAAGGATGCACTTGTAGTGACTTTGAGTAAAAAATGAACCAAAATCATTAATTTAGTCTCATACTCTGTCAATGAGAGGATATTTAACTTAAAGATGAAAATGTCTGTTGTTCTTGGAATTATTAATGTGTGAGGATAGAATTTTTTGTTGAAAAATTATTTAAAATCCACCCATGTAGTGCCTTGGTATAAACCAAAAAGATCAAATAATCCAAATACATAACTCCATAGACACCAAAATTATTCGGGTTCTAACTCCACATTCCATACCCACGTATTATGAATCACCACTAAATAAATGCAATAATTTCCCTTTTAATTGTGTCTTGATAAACAATATCTATAAATTCACCAAAGTGACAAAGTAGGGGGTGAGTAATAAAACTCAATAGGTTTTTCCCAAATGACTCCCTACTCACACCAATATGATAGAACATGTTATCCCATTTATATAAACCAATTTATATAAAAAAAATTTAAAATAATTTATATCAAATTATAAAACAAGTTCCATTCCAAAACAATTTTCCAAAAGTAAAGTCATTTCTAAGGGAAACAACCAAAAAATACATTAAAACATTTCAAAAATTATATTTTGGAATTATATATTCCATTTCACAGAATCGAACTAACAAAAACACCCTTAACCACACAATCTCATTATCACCATTGACAATAGAACTTCACATCCATACTCCATCTCTTTGATGGTGGTACTTCATAGCCATTATCCATCCCATTCAACCCAAAATTAACCATTTAAGAAAATAAACATTCCAACCAAAATGTTCCAAAACATTTCAATAAAACGATCCCTTTTATTGAAAACACTTTTGAATATATAGAAACCAAACAACCATATTAAAATAATATCACCACTTTCACTTTCTACCAAAACACCCAATTTTCACAATTCCAAAAATTGTCACCAAAGAGGGTTTCCATTAATAATTTCACAACAATTTCACAATGAATTTTAATCAAAACGATCAATTTGAAATAAATCCTTTAGTTTATAATAATATTAGTCGAGAGTGAGTCCACCTACACTACAAACTATGGTGAAAATGAAGAATGATAGAAATTCATCAACAAAACTATGTTGAAACTCCAAAAACTTGGATTAGTCTTATTCCCTAGAATCCAAATAGCCAAAAATCATCATGATTGGTATAAAATATCATATATATATATATATATCCCAAATTTACTAGACATATGAATACAAGATAGGAATGAATAATCGATATTAAGAATGGAGACTTACCAAGAAATTTATTCTTCAACACACCACAATTTTCCAACAGATCACTTATGGATTAAAGGGGAAAGTATCCATATCCCTTGGGAGGAGTAAAAATAAATTTAGAGATGAAATAGAAGAAATAAAGTGGATTTTAGAAAAATCAAATCAAGATCCACTTTTCTATGATCTAAAATTTAATCGTGCACATTTGGTCGCACTGTTAGGGAGATAATGCACCAACCATGCACCAACCACTTACTCCAAACACCCTTCAAATGGTTGGTATGTATGGTTAAACAGAATATTCACCAACCATGGAAAATATCTATGTCCTACTTTTCACAGTTACTCCTAGGTAGTTTCAGGGTTTGGCCAAACTGTGCACTTACACAGAAGCCTTTATCTCACTTTTCATGGTTTCCTGTATGAGTTTCATGTTTTCTATTAACAGTGCTCAAACTATGCACCTATAGGAAATCCCAAAAAATATTTCAAAATTCATCCAATACCTCCCAAACATTACCCAAAAACATTAAATACTTAAAAATCATAAATAATAGGATACTTACATGAAATTGTGGGTTCTACAAGCTTGATAAGACATCCAAAAGTTTCAATATCATGGAAGGTGTTTGATTCATTATATTTATATTTTTCATTGGATCTAAGGAATGTGCATGTGAGATTGTATTCTAATGGTTTTAACCCTTTAAGTTCTAATTATAGTATATGACCAGTTGTTTTCATCCCCTATAATCTTCTTGCATGGATGTCTATAGAGAAGAATTATTTCATTATTTTGATGATTATTCCTAGAAAATAAATTCCTAGAAATAACATTGATATGTACGTTCAATCTATAATCAAAGAATTATAAGAATTTTGGGATTATGGAATAGAAAAATATAATTCTTAAACTAGAAAACTATTCAAAATTATCGCTTCTTTAGTTTAGATAATTTGTGAATTTCTTAGACTAGGAAACTTGTCCGGTTTGAACACCCATACTACTCTGGATTTTCTAGTTTTTATTTTGAATGTCAATGATTACCACATAGTAGAAATTTTTTATTTTCCATCAATGGTTTCACGATTCTTATAAGAAATTCAGGTTTACTAAGGAAAAATTCAATAGAAATATTGAATTGATAAATTCACCGGAGGCATTATTCAATTTAGAAATATTGGTAAAATTAAAGAATTTCACTGTAAAATTTGGAAAATACAATCATTTTAAATAAGGGGGAGGGTATGAGTTACAATATCTAAAATAGTTAGAACACAGTAGTAGATGAAAATGAGACTATTTTTCAAACTTCTTTATTGGGAGTTTAATTTGATATGTCATAATCTTGACATGATTTGTAACATCCCACTTCTTATCATTGTATTAAGAAGATATAAGGACATTTCCTAACCTTAGGCAACATATCCAAGAGGCTAAATCCTGGAAATAAATTCCAAGAGATTCATTAATAGTTGGTGGATGATTTTCCCTTTTGAATATAAAACAACCAACCAACATTACATGACCAAATAAACCACTACATGATGCATGATATAAATGAAGGACAACTCAAAGAAATACCATTTATATCAATACTAACTACAAAATTTTACCAAAGTGGAAGAGTAAAAAAAATTAAAATAAAATAGTGGAATACATATCCAAAAAACCCAAGGACTCCCAAAATAGAACTCCAAATATCAATCAAGATTCAGGATCCAATTCCCCAAAACAACCCAATTATCACTAAGCACCACTAGAGAAATGTGATACTTTACCTTTTTTGGTATTTGGTAAACGATATCTGAAAAAGCACCAAAGTTCCAAATCATGGGTGAGTAATAAAACTCAGTAGGTTTTCCCCAAATGACTCCCATACACTTGCTACTAGTATAGAACCTGTTATCACATTTATATAAAAAAATTGAGAAATGGTTCAATAGTTTATCACAAATTCAAACAATTCCATGCCAAAGTAGTTTTCTCAAATAAAATAATTTCCAAGGAAAGCCACCAAACATGTCATTATAACCATTTCATGAATTTAATTGGAATTAACCATTCCATATCACAAATCTACACACCCATACACACCCCACACCCAAGCTTGGTGTTACCATTACGATGGGACTTCATATCCATAACCCATTCCCTTTGATGGTAGTACTTTATGACCAATATCTATCCATTCCACACACACTTAACCATTTAATCCATATCACATGAATATACAACCATTTCCACACAATTCAATCAACTCAATAAACAATACTTTTATGGAAAACCATAACCACAAACCAACAATTCAATAAAACCAACCATTTTTTGAAAATCATTTTTCCAAAAAACCATTTTAATAAAACTAATCTTTTATCGAAAATTGTTTTTCCATGAATTAAAATTAAATCACCATTTTAAAATCATTTTACCAAATACAAATTTTTCCAAACACCCAATTTTTCACAACACCACAAACCGTCACTAAATAAGGCTTCCAAAATTCATTGAAAAAAAATTTCACAATCAATTTCACACAAAATTAATAATTTTAAATTAATCCTTTATGTTATAAATAGAGAATTATATAGTGAATCCACCTGCCTTAGGATTTATGGTGAAAATAAATAATGGTATTAAAACACCAACGAAACAATGTTTAATCTCTAAGAACCCACCTTAGATATGTTCCCCTAACATCAAGAAAGAAAAATATATTTATATTTGTCATAAAAAACCTTATATATATCCACAGTGGAACTAGATCTAAGAAAATAAGAGATAGAGTGAAGAATATCTAAGTAAAATCATAAAAAACAACCGTAAACGATGACTTACCATAATAGTCGGGCCTCAATACACCAATAAAAACCTCCATATCACTACCAAATTGATGGATAAGGGTTCCATAGCCTTAGATAAGGAGAAATCCTGAGTTTGGGTTGAAATTGGGAAAGAAAGATGTGTTCAAAAGCAAAACCGACCTAAATCCACTTTTCACGGTTCTTGTTTTTAACCCGTGCATGGTTAGTCGCATGGTTTTGAAAACCACAAACTATCCATGCACCCGCCTATGTCTCAAGGGGGCCTCTCAAGGTTAGCCTACACTGTTAGAAAAATCATGTTCTTACCATGAAAAGGCCATTGTCCCACTTTATGCAGTTTCTACTGGGTAGCTACGCCATTTTTCCAAACTATGCTCCTAAACCATGTGCCTACCCAGATCCACCCGTCTCATTGTGAACATTTTACTTTAGGAGTTTCATGGTTTCTACTAACTGTGAACCAACCATTCACCTTTATAAAATCTCCAAAAACATGAAAAAAGGTTTCTAAACCCTCCCAAACTTCCCCCAAACTTCCCCCAAACTCTTTATATACTTAAAAAGAATAATTAAAGGGTTACTTACATGAAACAGGGGGAACAAAATTCTCACCACCATTGAACAATCCATCCTTAGAAAGTAGAAAACAACTTGTTTCCTGAAAGAGTTCGGGCCATTTCTTAATCATTTCTTTCTCCCATTCCCATGTCTTTTCCTGAATGTTACCATGTTTCCAAAAAATCCACACTGGATTGATGATTTTTATATCTAAGACTTTCTATTACCTATCCAAAATCCACACTGGTATGTGCACCAACAAAGAATACAAATCTAGGTCAACATGATCTCATCTGACCACATGTTCAAGATCATACTGATACTTTTTCAAATGAGACACAAGAAAAAAATTATTCACAGCACTGAACTGTGGTGGAAATGAAAACTGATATTCCACCTCACCAACCTATTCCATTATCTCAAAAGGGATTATATATAGATGAGATAAATTGACCTAGTTCCAAAAACAATGATGTCCAAGTCTGGGAGAGATCCTTAAGAACACATGATCACTCATCTTAAAGGAAAATGACTATCGAAAATGATCCACATACGATTTATGATGACTCTGTGTTGTCTCCAACCATTTCTTGATCAATTGAATATGATCCATTGTTTCGTGGTTAATATCTGAACCAACTAGTGAATTATCACCTATTTCCACCCAACAAAGTGGATAATTAAAAGGATTCCCATAAAATTATTTAAAATGATCCTTATGTATCAAGGAATGATAATTGTTGTCATAGGAGAACTCTACTAAGAACACATTCTCTTCCCATGAGACACCAAAATCCATTACACAATCCCACAACATGTCTTTAAATGTTTGTATCATCCTTTCAGATTTCCCATCCATGTGAGGATGATATGCCATGCTCATAGTAAACTGAGTTCGAAAGGATTTTTGTAAGTATTTCTATATATTAGATATAAACATCAGATCTATGTCTAACACTACCAAAACAAGTATTCCATTCCTATTTACCACTTCTCAGATTTAGATTATTGAAAATTCGTACACCATATGAGATTCACAAATAGAAATGAAATGGGATGACTTGGTGAGCTGATCCATTATCACCCATATAGTATCATGTTTCCAAACCATTCTTGGGAGGCTTGTTACAAAATACATAGATATCTTCTCCCATTTACAAATAGGGATAGGTGAATAATCAATATATATGTTGGTCATTAATTCTCTATGTTAACTTTCTGAAAATTTAATCATCTTGAAAGAAACTCAACCACCTTTCTTTTTATACCGAATACTAACCCACAAAACCATGCTTTCAATGACTTATACATCTTATATGTTTTAGGATGAAAATTCCATCTTGAATGATAGTACACATGAATAAGTGGTTCTTGAAAAGACATAGGTATGAACATCCAATTTCTAAACCATAATAATAAACTCCAATCTATCCTTCAACCCTCAATGGTCTCCCCACCATTGAATTTTAAACTTATAACAATTCATTCTGCCTCGAATTTCAGTGCCTCTTTAACCATCTTTACCAAATCAGGGAAAAATGAAATAGGAGAGAAGGACACAACTTCATCATGGTCTTCATAGTCTAAGTGAATGTATTCTATGAGTGACATTAACAGCCACTCATATGAATCTTCTTTTCCAAATGAGCATATGAATTTCAACATAATGCATCGGCCACCGAAGTTACCTTTCTTAGTGTATACATCAAGTAAAATTCAAACATTTAGAGATATTACATCCATATTATTTATCTCATTTTCAAATCCCTTTGTGAGAAAATATATTTCAAGCTCTTATGATATGTAAACACAGAGAATTTCTTATCAATGAGGTAATGACGCCAAGTATTCAAAGCTTGGACTATGAAAGCTAACTCCGAATAGTGTGTTGCATAGTTCTTCTCATTCACTCATAACTACCTTAATCCAAAAACAACAACATGATTTCCATTCATGAGAACACATCCCAACCCGGATCCTGAAGCATCACAATACACCACATACCCTTGTCCTGATTATAGAAAGATCAAGATTAGTGATAATGTAAGGTGAAATTTCAACTCTTGAAAAGACTTTTTAAATTATTTCTTCCATTATAATGGAACATGATTCTTTTTAAAAGTTATCCTAGGTGAATAAAGTAATGATAAATCAAAAAAAATCATCAATAATAACCCGGTATACCAAGTAAAATTTGTATCTCAAATACATTCTTTGGATTTTTCTAAGAGATAATAGATTCTATCTTTATGGATCCATAAAAATAACTCTTTAAAAGATTACATAGACAATAAAACATACCTATTGTATCCAAAAATTACACTTCGATAATTTAGAATACAAAAAATGATCCCTCAGTATTCACAATGCTATCTCCATGTTTTTCTCATGATCAACCCATGTCCTTGAATACACCAAGATGTCATCCACAAACACCACCACAAAAGAATCTAAATACCTATTAAATATCTAATTCATCAATTTGATAAAGACATCTGGTGCATTTTTAAGACCAAAATTCATTACCATATACTCATAATGGCCATATCTTCTCAAAAAATCTATATTTGGGATATCCTCCTTCCGAACCCACAATCGGTGATATCCTGAGTGCAAGTCAATTTTAGAGAACCATTGAGATCCCCTAAATTGATCGAATAGATCATCAATGCGTGGAATTGTATACCAATTCTTTATTTTAATTTGATTAATATTAAGAAAAAAACACACAAATGAAGAGTTCCATATGCCTTCTTGAAAAAAAAACTACTGCTTCCCATAGAGACATGCTCGACTGAATGAACCCTTTGCTTTCTAGATCCTCCAAAAGCACTTTTAGCTACATTAATTATGTTGGTTCCATCCTATAATAAGTAAGTGAAATTGGACTGGTCCTCGAGAGGAGAAAAATTCTAAAATCCACTTCCCTTATAGGTGGTACCTAGAGAAATTATCAGTAAATACATCTAGAAACTGATCAACAATCATTGGAAAACTACTATTCTCAATCTCTTCCATCGATTCCAAAGTCAACACTACTGACTAGAATGATATCATTCCTACTATTAGTGCCAAAAATCCTATTTCACCTTCTCTTATATTTCAGTGTCCTCAAAAGAGATACTCAATGTCGTCTTCAATTGTAAAATTTACATTTCTTGTATAACATTCAATGTTATCCTTAAAGATTATTAACCAATCCATGCCTAGTATTATGTCATAGACATAAATCTCTAGAACTGATAAATCCCATTTCATATTGGATCCAACAATAGTTTAGAACATGCTCTACACAAAAAGGCTCAATATTCTCTTTAACTAAGTGGAGTTTAAAGTTTTAACACAAAATACATCATATCAACTTTTAAAATTAGAAAATAAATTGAAAAAAGAATAAATAAAGGAACGGGAATGACCCATTTAAAACAAATATTACATAAGGGTATAATTAAAAAGAATCTTACCACTCACCATTGATGGTCCAGACTGATCATCCTCCATAACCTATTCAACTCTATATAATTGCTTGCTCTTCATGATTTATTCCTTATAAACATTATTGAGATTTCACTACCTGAGGAGTCATGGTATTCCTGGAATCACCGTGGCTAGATCTATTCTATTGATGGGACTAATTTTTCTTCTCTAATCCAATCGAAGAATCCAATGTCTGAAACACTAGATAACTGTCCTTAATATCCAAATTCAGTAGCATTGAATATTCCCCATATGATTTAAATTATTCCATGCTATAGGTAGTTTAATACACTCTCACTTCATGTGACTAGGTGAACCACATTAGAAACATCCTGGATTGATCTTGTGACTTGGAGGATGATTTACTGATACATATGTCTAATTCAAAGCCATGCGCTCACCATGGAAATAGGTTTCCCTCTTCCACTTTCTCCCAGAATTAGAGTTCCCACTATTTCCCACTGGTATCAACATACTTGCTACTTTCGTAGCACTAGATATATCCCTTTCTACTAAAATTAATTTTTTAACCATCTCCGTGTAATCTTTAATATATAGGACACCAATCGTTGAGTGAATCACTTGCCTCAACCCCGATTCAAAGATGCGTGCCTTTAAGGATGAACTAGTAGACACTTTGTGTGAAAAATGTACTAAATTAATGAATTTATCTATATAGTCCATGAAAAAAACATTTCTCACATCAAGAAGATGAAGCCTTCCATTCTCTGAATTTTGATTGCATGAGGGTATAATTTTTTGTTAATAAATTCTTCAAAATCCTCCCATGAAAGTCCTTGTCCCAATTTAGCCTGAATAGATAAATCCCACCACTGGAATGCTATATCCTACTATATATATGTTTCTAGTTTGAAATTTAGATCTACTTTTGTGCCAATGAAATCGAAGATCCAATTCATCCTATTTATCCACACATCTACTGTCTCAAGTTCTGAATCACCCAAAAAGATGGAAAGATTCTTCTTATGGAACGAGACTGAGTGATCTAATTTACTAGGTTCATCCCTTATTCTCCCAGTATCCATAGCATGAAAATCTTGTTCAATAATTTGAACAAGTCATTGGTTAACCAGTGGGTCATGTGAAACCAAACTATTAGCAGATTATTCTAGTTGGTTCCTACAATGCCTACTAGGTGCCATTTTATAAACAAACAATAATCATCATAAGTATCACTCTCTATCAACTTAATTATTAACAATTTCAAATTATACTACACATAATATCACAACAATGCTTTATAAAATCATCCATTATCATGTTTGACCATTTTTTTTGAAAATTGTCAACTTTCTTTTGAAAATCCATCCATTTCCAAAGTACCACAATCATTCTACTTTCAAAATATTTCATTTGAAAAAATAATCAAAATTTTTCAAAAAACAACACATTGCACCAAATGATATACCATTACTCAAAATGAAACATGTAATCATGGTTGGAAGTCATTTTTATAATGCATGTCATGCACATATCATTAGATAAACCCATGAAAATAAGATTTTAATTCCTATAAGTGTCACCAAAACACTTATATACCCAAATCAATGGTAACTTCAAGTTCAACATAAAAAGGTTAGCTATTCCTTTTTATGTTCTACGTTTCAAGTCCAAATGATCCTACTTATTTCTACCAACCCGACATAAGGAATAGACCAGAATGAATATCAACTCCAAGATCGAGAGAACTGAAGACCACTTTTTAGGAAAGGACCGAAGAAGAAGATACCACTTATTCTACAATGATAATTAGAAGGACCAAGACTGATACCACTTGTAATGTCCCTATTCTTCTCATTGTCTTGAGAAGTTGGAAGGAAATTACTTTACCTTAGGTGACATACCCAAGATTCTAAATATTGGTAATAAATTCCAAAGGCTTTATTAATAGCTAGGGGACAATTTTCCCTTTGGGAGATAAAACAACCAACCAAACATTCCAAGACCAAATAAACCACAACATGATACATCATATAAAAGAAATAAAACTCAAAGAAATACCGTTTATATCAAAACCAACTACCAAATTATACCATAGTGGAATACTAAAAAAATAAAATAAAGAGAAGAAGACGTATCCCACAAAACCAAAGGACTCTAAAAATAGAACTCCAAATCTGCAACAAGCACCATGCTCTAACTCCACAAAACAACCTAAGTATCACTAAGCCCCACCAGAGAAATGTGATACTTTACCTTTTCTTATATCCTAGTAAATGATATCTATAAAAGAAACAAAGTGCCAAATCATGGGTGATTACTAAAAATCAGTAGATTTTCCCCAAATCAATTACCTACTCATGGAACTGGGATATAACATGTTAGCAAATTTATATAAAAAATTTTATACAAAACAATTGAAAAACTATTCAATAATTTATTAAAAAGCCAAAAAATTCTATACCAAAGATGTTTTATCAAAGAAACCAATTTACAAGGAAAGCCACCAAAATGTCCTTATAATCATTTCATGAATTTAATTGGCATTTTCCATTCTATATTACAAATACACACACCCACACGCACACCCACACACAAGCTTGGTGTTACCATTATGGTGGAGCTTCATGTCCATAACATGAACCCTTTAATGGTGGTAATTCATGATGAATATACATCCATTCCACACACACTCAACCATTTAAGCCATATCACATTCATATACAACCATTTCCACACAATTCAATCAATTCAATAAACCACACTTTAATTGAAACCATAACCACAACCCAATTCAATAAAACCAACCTTTTATTAGAAACCATTTTTATAAAAAACCTTTTAAATAAAACTCATCTTTTATTTAAAAACATTTTCCTATGCATCGAAACCAAACTACCATTTTAAAACCATGTTAACAAATTCACTTTTGTCCAAAACACCCAATTTTTCACAATACCAAAAACTGTCACCAAATAAGGATTCCAACAATCATTGAACAAAAATTTCACAATCAATTTCAAATTAAACAAATAATATCAACTTAATCCTTAAAGTTATAAATAGAAGTGTTTAGATTGAATCCACCTACCTCATTATTTATGGAAAAAATAAATAATTACACTAAAAACCCAACAAAACTGGGTTGAGAATCCAATAATCTACCTTAGATATCTTCCCCTAACATCAAAAAAATAAAATAAAATCCTATTTGGAATAAAAAACCTTATATATATCCATAGTGGAACTAGATCTAATAAAATGAAAGTGGGATAGAAGAAGATCTAAGGAAAACCATAAAAAACAACCATAAACAAAGACTTACCATGATAGTTGGGCTTCAAATCACTAAGAAATTACTTTAGATTGCTTCAAAATAGATATATAAGGGTTATATGGCCTTACATATGGAGAAATCCTAGTTTTGGGTCGAAATGGGGCAATAATGATGTCTTAAAACAAAAAACTGACTTAGATCCACTTTTTTTGATCTTATTTTTAACCCATGAATGGTTAATCACATAGTTTAGAAAACTATGCACTGACCATATGCTAGCCTATGTCTCAATGGGACCTCTCATGGTTGGAACACAAGGTTAAACAAACCATGTTTCAACTATGCAAAAGGCTACTTTCCCCACTTTTCACGGTTTCTACCAGGTGGACGCACAGTTTGGCCAAACCGTTCTCTTTAACCAAGAACCTACCCAGAGCCCTATTTCTCTTTGTGAAAAGTTTTCCATAAGAGTTTCATGGTTTCTAATAACTGTTAACAAACTAAAAACCTTTAGAAAATCCCAAAAAAATCCCAAAAGGTTTTCAAACCCTCTAAAATGTCACCCATACCCTTTATATACTTAAAAACATAAATAGAGGGTTACTTACTTGAAATCAGGGGTGATAAATAATTTAATTTGAGAATAACTTATATGACAATGTAACTTTTACATTTATTAATGAGAAAGTAAAATTAATGGATCACCTTAATGCTCATAAGGATTTAGAATCAATGAATATAAAGTGTGTTTTGTGGGAAAATGAGAATGGAAAGTATCCTTTGGATATTTTTATAATTAAAAATATTGATAAAGACATATTCATTTAAACTAAATAATGTAAAAATATCATATAGATATTCAAATAACATTTCACAATGTGATGACTTAAAACATTGAAAGTTACATGGATTGAAAAATCATGACTCACATATTCTGATAGAGTAGTTATGGTCGTTGACATTGCCCAATATGTCACCTAAAAAAGTAATTGCAGTTTTAGTTGAGTTATGTACCTTATTTAGGGAGATTTGTGTAAAAAATATGAAACTAATTGGGCTTGATAAACTTTAATAAAGAATTTTTTTGACACCTTTTCATTTGGATATGTTATTCCCCCCCTCCCCCTTTAATTTTTCATAGTATGATTCATCTGACTATTTATTTCATTGATGAAGACAAACTTTGTAGACCAATACACCATCTATGGATATATCTCATTGAGAGATTAATTAAGATTATTTTTATTTTCATTGATGAATTTAATTTTATCAAATCATTGTGTATAAAAACTTAATATGTTTCTTACTTTCTCCCTTAGTTATATAGTTCATTTGAAATCATATAAGAGGAATAAAGCACAACTATAAGGCTCTATTATTGAAGGTTATTTAGCCGAACAGTACTTTACCTTTTTCTCAAAGTATTTGGATGGTATTGAGACTATATTAAATCACGCTGGATGTTCTTAGAACATCAAAAATAATTATCATTTTGAAAACTAGTCATCGGTATTTTCAACTATTGGTTGACCAGGTGGAAAGGGGTAAAATCTTACACTCATTGAATTGGAGTTACTACATGTGCATAGATATGTGGTACCAATAATGTTATTTTAGATCGATATATTAAAGAATTGATATTGAAAATATAGTTAAAACTAAGGGGTTGAGATCAAAATGAGTTGAAATTTACAAAAGTTGTTAATAATAAGATTGTTGAATGGTTTTCCCATAGTGTAGGTATACACTCATATTCATATCATTGATGTGTAGTTATTTTTTATATGTTAAAAGTAACGCCTTATATTTTTTTTTATATATTGTTTTCCATATAATGAATGTTGATAATCAAGTTGAAATATAAGATGATTTGAGGTTTTTGAGTTGAGGTCTGCTAGGGCATGCTAAGAGATTTTATTCCTACAATAATCATGGCTTCAAGTTTCATACAATTTATTTTGAATAAGGCTTGTGATGTGGCTATTTTTAACACACTTTTCCACATCCTTTTATTATAATTAATTTTATTTTTATTATTAAAATAATGTATTTTGTTTAATAATTATCAATTGTTGTCTTTTTGGTATTAAATTGTTAAAATAATGTTTTTTTGTGAAAATATGTATTTTATTGATTATTTTATTCATTTTTAAAATTTTAAAATTAAATAATTAATTCATTTTTAACTGTCATTTTTTATTCTTTTGTTTTTGTTTAAATTATAATTTTTTATTTTCATTAATTCATTAATTATTTCAATTTTTGTTTTTTTATTTTTCTCAAAATAATTATTTTATTTATTCTTTTATTTGATTAATCCTATGTAAAATTATTTTTCAATTTAATAAATCTTAATTTGATTAATTAATATAAATATATTTATTTTTGTAATTAATTTATTTTTTCCTTTTTAATAATCCATTAATTTAATTAATTTATGCTTCTAATTCCAAAATAAATAATTTTATTGTTTTAATTTTTAATTTTCTTTCAACTATTTTTCAAAATAATAATATATAATTTTTAAATGTCATATTTTTTGTTCAAAATCAATTGTTGTTCATTCTTAACAATTTTAGGTATTTAAATTTTGTCAACATAACATTTTGTTAATTATTCAATTTCATTTTTTATTTTATTTTTTTTGTATTTCAAAGAAATTATTTTTAATGATTTTAATTTAAATCGCCTAATTTGTTCAATAAATTTTAATGTTTTCAATTCAAATCCTTTATTTGTGTAAATAACTAATTATTAATTGTTTAAATTTATTTATTTTAAGTTTTTTAACAATGCGGATCCTTTATTTTTTTAAAGGGAACTATTCACCACCAAGATCTGAGAACGGTGACTCAACCCACTATCTGGTCCACCCATTGTTACTGCTATCACAACTAGAATAGAGGGACAACCACCACTACTATCCTCCACTCACCACTATCTTTCTTACAACAAAACTCTTTTTCTTCCTCCAGAAACTCCAACCCATCCTTATCCCCTCATTTACTTACCACTAGCAGGAATCATAGCCAATAGGAGTCACTGCCAGTGGGAGTCATCTCCACTTTCACCCACCGCCCAAACCACATAATGCCATAGATCCTCCGTCAACAACACCTTATGCCAACTACACCCTCCATTAGTGATATTTCTCCAAAATCACTCCTCTCTACTATCCTTTGGCCTACTTGACCCCATTGAAAGCACAATATCACCCACCACCTTGCCCACTACATAACCAAAACTAAGTAGTGGAAGAATTGTTTTCCAAAATCAAATATAGATGAGCCGAGAATCATCGAAGAACAAGAAATAAAATTTAAGATTTGAAATACCCAAATTCAACAAACATCAAATCCCTTGAAAGACCCCAAACCACCACTATAGAAATAAAAAGAACCTAAAAGCATATATATCAATTTACTTAGATATAAGCACAGAGTCAAATCAAAACCCAAAACCATAGATGAAGGCCAAAGAACACTGTTCGAACCTAAACTAAGCACTACCATAAATCCACCATCAGGTACCATGTAAGCACCGAAGACCCATGTGTAGTGACGCTAAGGTCATCAAATTAGTGCCTCACCTACCACCATGGATGATTTCTAAAGATGAAGCTGATTCCCCACCGCTTGGAGAAGAAGACCTTCAGAGTTTGTCATTGCCCTCATCCTGGAGAAGAGGCTTCCACAAGAAGCTTCTCGAGCCATGTCTCCCATCATGGGAAAGAAGAACCTACAGTAGGGGAAAAAAAGAATAAATAAAATAAAATAATAAAATAAAATAAAATCATAATAAAAATAACATAAAAGAAAAAAAAAGAAAAATAATAATAAAAATAAATTAAATATAAATATATTATATATATATAAATACATATATTTATGTATATAATAATCAAGTAATTATTTATAATACTTAATATAAAAAAATAATTATAATAGAAATTATATATAGTTCTAATAGTAATAATAATAATAGGTTTATATAAATATATTAATAAGTATTTTATTTGTAAATAGTTTTTAAATATTATAATAAATATAATATATATTTTAATAATATAAGTATGTAAATATAAAAAACCTGTATATATATATATATATATTTATTTTGGACTGGTATAATTAAGTAATATATTTTATATATTTATTAGGATTTCTTTTTTCTAATTTTTATTTTTATTTGAATAAGGTAAGAGGGAATTATAGTGCTTGGATATGATCCTTGAGGAGTTGGGCCTTCCATTGGAGGGATTTTTTTCTTTGGTCACCAATTAGGAGGAAGAGGAACGATGAATTTTCGACATGGAGGTAAGAGAGGTCATCTGAGAATCTATGATAGGACTTGGAACTCAGTTGGTTAATAGAAGAAAAATCAAGAAGATTTATGGATGATCCAATCCTTCTAGAAGTAGGTGACTTAGAGGATCTTTTGATTTCACCACTCCACCACTACTTTAGGAGAAGAAGACTTAAGGGGAACCTTTCATTACACAAATCCATTTCCAGAGAACCATCTAGAAGTAGATCACTATTCACACCACACTTTCACTTCCAGGAGGGGGACATAAAATAAAAACATACCAAACACCATACAGTAGGTATTGGCAGAAATAATAGATTGAACATCATGAACTTTTTGAGATCGTGCAAGTAGACTGAATGCCATTTCCTTATTTCTTTTATTATATTCCTTACTATTACATGGACCATTTAGTTTTTGAATATTTTAAAATGTTGGATTTGATTATGCTCTTTGGATAACCATGTTTGGTGGAATAGGATAGCTATTTAATCAATTTTATTTTGTTCATTCATTCTTCTTCTCACTTGAATTATACTCCTTTTATTTATTTAGAAAGTCATTTTTTTTCAAACCTCAAGAATTAGTGGAAACTGCTCTTAATCAGGCTTAAATTCAAACTGTCTTTAGTCTTATGATTTCACTAAAAGGTTAATCAAGCACAATATATAGAAGAAAAAATATTTCAATAGAAAAATTGAACTCAGTGATTGCTGATTGGTTCTCACTTAGTGATCGATTTTTTTTTTGCAGTTGATAAAATCTAGAGGACATTCTGTCAGAGGATTACCATGTGAAAAATTTGGTCTACCTTCTTTTATAAAATCCAAATGTTTAAATTCAAATGCATGAACAAGGAAAACTTATTATTAAAACCAGCCAGCTAATTTCCACCTCTTTATCAATTGGTTGTTCTCACTATTTTTCCTATTCTTCTGTCTTTTCTGACTCTCTGTAATAGAACTCACATTCACACTCACCTAAAAATCCTTATTCTCTGCACTATCTCACAACTAACCTCTAATGTTTCTTATTTTATTTATTTTAATATTTTTTTTATCTTGTTTTTGGACACTCACACACAACTTTCAATCCACATGGTTTCTGTCACGAACCAACCCAGGTCGACCCTGAACCGGACACCTAGGTCACCTGAGCCGGCCCGCGACATGGCCTCAAGCGCGTCTCCCCTTACGCCAGAGGTTGCCGACTAGCGGCGAGGGTGTAAGGTAAGTCAGGGGGGAGACTATACCCTCTTATCAAAGTGGAACAAAGGGACCAAAAATACAGCAATGGAAGTAGTGTAAATAATAATAAGAAAACAGCGGAAAACATTTTTCATTTATAAGGTTTGAATAAATTTGGCGAACGACAGTTGATAAAAGAGATGCATGCATGACATGCTAATGATACAATGAAAGCATTAAATCACGCGACATACTTACACATCAATGCAGAAATAAATGAACAAAAGTCTCAAGCCCCGAGGGCGATCTCCATGAGCATCCCGAGCCCCAACTCGGTCCTTTGATCTTAACTCCAAGTACAAGAAACAACAACAACAAGGTCCTGCAACCAAATGGAATCTACTCGGGTACCCCAGTGCAATGGCGGCCCGAGTAGGGTGTGAGATATATATCTCAGTAGGCCGGAACCACCGGGGTCTAGCCCACTCTAGACCATGAAAATATAATTAAACAAAGTGTTGGTATTTTCAAACAATAATGACACAATGCAAACAATAAACACCCATCCAGGTTCCAGAAAGGACACCTGGAGACACTACCTGCTTCGGCCCATAGCATGGATGAGAACCTGTTTAAAACAACATAAGTAAATTTGGTTCAAGCATAAAAACACTTTTCATCATTTTGTTCACCTACTCTATTTATTCACTTATCATTTCAACTCAGACTGGAAACTCACTCATTCTTACCTTTCTTTATTTGATCACAATTCACTCGAGTTTTACCCACATCTCTCATTCTTTTCATAAATCATCATTATCATTCGTTCGGTGTAGATTGTCAGATCTAACACCCCGTATCACATTTGGTGTAGATCTCCATGTCTAACACCTTATATCACAAGCTTGGATAAGTATTGGGAATGAACGCCATGTCCAAACCCAGATTTTTAAGTCGATCTAGAACGCCATGTCTAGGACCCAAAATCTCATTCAGTGTAGATCGTCATGTCTAACACCCTATATCACAAGCTTGGATAACCATTGGGGAGGAACGCCATGTCCAAACCCAGATTTTAAGTCGATCTAGAATGCCATGTCTAGGACCCAAAATCTCATTCATTTATCACTTAATTAATCAATCGACAACATTCTCATTTCATGATTAAACCTTCATGTTTAGTTATCCAAATCAAATATCAACTTTTAATAATCAATTCTCATAATTAACTATCCTTGTTCAACATTCTCGAACTTGCACGAGCAATAGAAGGTAAACAAAAGCACATGGCACCAACATGCCTCTATGTTAGGTGATTAATGACATTAAATGGTACAAGTACAAGCATGTCATTGATCAAGTATAATGTCAAGCATAAAGTGTCATAAGACTTTTAAGCAAGCAATCACAAAAAAAGAAATCTGTTACTACACGTTTATTTTGAAGGCAGCTCACCTCCATTGGAGGAGTTTTATTAGAAAACATGTCATTACTTTATCAAACAATTCATTTAGTGATATTTAGCATTTACTTTAAAACTCATTCAACACTTAGCACAGTTAAGAAGCCACACAATAAGGAAGGTAATCATGAAATTCTATAGCTACATTTTTAGATTGAAGGCAGCGCACCTTGAAAGAGGGGTTTTATTATTAAATCGTTAGTTTAGTGACCAAACAACCTCTTTTATCTTATTCCTGCAATTCACACGATTCGCACAGAAGCATTTAATCAGAACTAAACTTGCATAATTAAAATGGTAAGTACAATATTAAACTCACTATTATTTTACTTAAATTTAAAAGGGCAAGGAGAGGGACCCTACCTCAAGTTGGATCCATCCGTCCACTCCGGCTCTTGGCGCTTTCTAACTAAAGCTGTCGCAGCTGCTCCCCCACGAGACTTAGGTGATTTCACATACGTATAAGGACACCTAGCCTCTATGCACACGCTCTGCATGGCCATGAGCGTGCACAAGAGGATCCTTACACATATGCTTATACACACAAGTCTGTCTCCACTCACCTGCACAGGCACTTTTTATATATGTAATGGGGACAACTAGCCCCGTACGTGTGTAAATTCACTGCCATGGACAAATATACGCACGCCGAGGGAACCCACGTACATATAAATACGTACCTATGCCTGCGCAGGTGAGTCGCCTAAACTTCGGCAACCCGAAATCATACCGAAACCTCCAACGCACTATAAAACAACCACTACGAACCTTAAGACACAAAGATAAACCAATTTAGGCCAGGAAAAACCAACCAGAAATAATAAACCCTTACCTCGGGTGTTGGCGACAAACCAAAACGAAGGCGAACCCACACCGCGAGCTCAACGCACTGCCAACATCAAGTCGGGGTTCATAAAAATAAAAAGCCCCAAATTTAACAAGTGAAAAACAAAGGGAAAGGTGAAAACCTCACCCCGAAACCATTCCAAAACTCGAACGGACTAAACCAAACCAACCAGGAACCTCTAAAACAACCTGATAAATTAATTTAGAGGCTGCGAAGACCAAAAACCGGTAGAAACCTTACCTCGGAAACCAACCGGTGGACCGAAAACACCGCAAACCGCCTCGCCTTCGGCGGCGGACACCAAACGCGCACCCACGATGTCCCGAGAGACCTTCCGCATAACCCTAGAGCAGGCGAAACAAGAAAAAGGAACAAAATCAAAAACTAACCCCAACCTAGGGTTCGGCCGAACCTCACCGGGCGCCGGTTAGGTCGAAAAGAAGCCGGAAACAGGGAAAAGAAAGGAGGGACAGACTTACCATGGTGATTCGGCGAGTGAAATCGCCAAAAACCGGGAGAAAACGGGGGAAGGAGGCGGCGCCGTGGAGGGGGGGTCGCGCGCGGCTCGCCGGGGGAGAAGGGAGGGGGGTGTCGCGGGGTTCTGCCGAGCGGGGGGGGGGGGGGGGTGAGGGAGAGATAGTTTTTAGGTTTTTTTTCTTTTTAATTTATTTTATTTTCATTTATTTTAATTTTAAACAAAAACTAAAACGCACCCACCCGAACGGTTTTACCCGCACCGCCTGAAACACTGCGAGCAGCCCGCGCGCCTGCCACCGGATGCCTGGGGTACCCCGCACGCCTAACCCGCATGGTTAAACCTACCGCGCGCGGTCCGATATCACCGCTTAAAACGGCTCCAGAACTTGGGACCTCGTTCCGAAGCTCGGTTTTAATACCGACCCGCTGATAAAAGAAAAAGCTCAAAAACCTGCGAATTTTATCCGCTAAAAAAACGGTTCGTTACAAACTACCCACCAAAAAAAAACTTCTCGTCCCCGAGAATCCTTCGTAAAACAACGAAAACATCTCCCGACCTACAAGGGTCGTGAAGTTGCATTCAACCGGTCGCATTGCGTTTCCAACGCCCAATGCACCTTTAATCATTTTCTAAGAAAACTGCACTTAAGCCATTACAACTCGAGCCAACGCTCACGTTACAACTGAAACATCAAAGCAGAGCTTACATCCGAGGCCATTATAGGGACCTCAACCCAAGAAAACGGTTGAATCACGATCGACCAACTAAAATTGGTCACGCAAGATTTCCTCGAAAGACATCGCCGACCCGAGATTCACACTCGCTCTTAAACCAACTACATGCTTTTAAAACTGTTCCGTTATCAACTACGCGTACACCGAAGTCCTTACACGACCTTTGGTGACATTCGCAAGTCAAGCCATCACAAGACTATTATAAAACAATCGTGCCTCAGCACGAAGCGTAACTCCAACAAACCATGCATCCCACACACAACCAGAGAGAGATTACGAAACAAACCAACAACTTTTAAACTTTAGCGCGGCGTATAACTGACACTATCTTAGTGTATCCAAGACGACGTCAAGATGGGGGGACATGCTCGTCTCATCCAGCAGAGTACACTAAGATTAAACCAAGGTCGCTGAGAAGATCATTCGGACCAACTCTGATGCCTATACCACCCGAGGCATTCATATACGCCCAAGCTTAACCGCTGAAACTCTTCCCGCACTAACGGAGTTTCTAAAGCGTTGCGCACACAACCAACCTTATCACTGTCGTGCTGCCAAGCAAGCACCGACATGAAAATAGAAACTCATGCGACACTACCCACCTTAGGAGTGTCCATGTCGTCGTAAGAACTAGCCGCTCACCGGCGCGCTATTTTTGAAACACTTTAACGCACGGGTGGCGTTCCTCGAACTACGATCACCACATCATAAGCTCACACCAAAAACAAGGCAACTCAAGCTATAAGGGTACTACCTAGCACAGGCTAGTCCCTTACGAAGTACACACGTCGACCCTAACTCTTGGTCACACAAAACAAGGATTACTAGGCTCAAAAACCCCTTTCCGTTTTATCCACTTCATTACTTCCTTTCAACCTTTAAAACATTTAACGAATTTTAATCAACCCACAATTACTATTTCAAAACTAATTACTTGGTTTTCAGACAACGCCCCATGGAAAAACAGACAAGCTATAACCAACTTCCTCTTAAAAAAAATAACACATAATGTTATCCAAGCATAAACAGGTAATTTAGCATCTAAATTCCTTTTTAACAAAGAGGCGACCCCGAGGGTCCCATTTATTCAATTCGGGTTCTTCAAAAACAACCACATATCAGTTCATTCCATAAGGACGTGCCCCAACTGGCCTCCTCGGGTCTAGTTGAGCATGTTTAAAATCACACCAAACTATCTCAATCAAAACGCAATAGTTTTACATTAATAATCATTTTCAAACACACTATGGTCTAACAAGGTTCAGTCACATGGGTGGCCACCTGCCAATCGATAAGGCGCCCATACACCTTACCGTTGGCAATTGGCTCTCATTTATCAAATCAATTTTTTTTTTCATTCAACATTTTAACTTAGCAGCCCTCTTTTAAAGGTTTGAAACCACAGTTTACCCTTTTCCAAATTATAAAGCGCCCATACACCTTACAATGGAAAACTGGCTCCGTCGTAATCGCAACCAACAAATTCAGCCAAAGCAACCAAGCTTTTACTAGCAAGCTAACAAGCCACTACAAACAACTAACACAAGGCAACAAGCTAACAAGCTGAAATCACTAAAACATGCTATAACACAGAGCATGACACACAAGCAAGATAGAAAACATGACATGTTATCACCCAAACATGTTAATTATCACCGAAACATGCTTTCTAAAGAGACGTGCTAAATAAATCCAGACATGACATATTTCCAAGGCACACAATCAAAATCAGCAGGCATCCTACTAATGAAACTACATGGCATGGCACATATGCATGACATGTGAATCTATAAGTGTCTAATATGATGCATGCAATGCAATTTTCTGGCCATATCGGGCCAAGAAAAATTTTCAAAACCTCTTCATAAACAAATAAGCAGTGGAAAGTACAACATTCACCCAAGGTGAAATCACATCAACTGTAACAGCAAACAACATGAACATCAATTCCCAGCCCTGACCACTTGGTCATTTATCGTACGTGGGGTGATCAGTCCCAGACACGGCTATTACCCAAGCGCCGACACATTCCTAATCTCCTGTCTACCAATCCCAAAACAGTAAGACAATGAAAAGAAAGAAATCTGCTCTGATACCATTTTGTCACGAACCAACCCAGGTTGACCCTGAACCGGACACCTAGGTCACCTGATCCGGCCCGTGACATGGCCTCAAGCGCGTCTCCCCTTACGCCAGAGGTTGCCGACTAGCGGCGAGGGTGTAAGGTAAGTCAGGGGGGAGACTATACCCTCTTATCAAAGTGGAACAAAGGGACCAAAAATACAGCAACAGAAGTAGTGTAAATAATAATAAGAAAACAGCGGAAAACATTTTTCATTTATAAGGTTTGAATAAATTTGGCGAATGGCAGTTTATATAAGAGATGCATGCATGTCATGTTAATGATACAATGAAAGCATTAAATCACGCGACATACTTACACATCAATGCAGAAATAAATGAACAAAAGTCTCAAGCCCCGAGGGCGATCTCCATGAGCATCCCGAGCCCCAACTCGGTCCTTTGCTCCTAACTCCAAGTACAAGAAACAACAACAACAAGGTCCTGCAACCAAATGGAATCTACTCGGGTACCCCAGTGCAATGGCGGCCCGAGTAGGGTGTGAGATATATATCTCAGTAGGCCGGAACCACCGGGGTCTAGCCCACTCTAGACCATGAAAATATAATTAAACAAAGTGTTGGTATTTTCGAACAATAATGACACAATGCAAACAATAAACGCCCATCCAGGTTCCAGAAAGGACACCTGGCGGCACTACCTGCTTCGGCCCATAGCCGGGATGAGAACCTGTTTAAAACAACATAAGTAAATTTGGTTCAAGCATAAAAAAACTTTTCATCATTTTGTTCACCTACTCTATTTATTCACTTATCATTTCAACTCAGACTGGAAACTCACTCATTCTTACCTTTCTTTATTTGATCACAATTCACTCGGGTTTTACCCACATCTCTAATTCTTTTCATAAATCATCATTATCATTCGTTCGGTGTAGATCGTCAGATCTAACACCTCGTATCACATTTGGTGTAGATCGCCATGTCTAACACCTTATATCACAAGCTTGGATAAGTATTGGGAAGGAACACCATGTCCAAACCCATATTTTTAAGTCGATCTAGAACGCCATGTCTAGGACCCAAAATCTCATTCAGTGTAGATCGTCATGTCTAACACCCTATATCACAAGCTTGGATAACCATTGGGGAGGAACGCCATGTCCAAACCCAGATTTTAAGTCGATCTAGAATGCCATGTCTAGGACCCAAAATCTCATTCATTTATCACTTAATTAATCAATCGACACCATTCTCATTTCATGATTAAACCTTCATGTTTAGTTATCCAAATCAAATATCAACTTTTAGTAATCAATTCTCATAATTAACTATCCTTGTTCAACATTCTGGAACTTGCACGAGCAATAGAAGGTAAACAAAAGCACATGGCACCAACATGCCTCTATGTTAGGTGATTAATGACATTAAATGGTACAAGTACAAGCATGTCATTGATCAAGTATAATGTCAAGCATAAAGTGTCATAAGACTTTTAAGCAAGCAATCACAAAAAAAGAAATCTGTTACTACACGTTTATTTTGAAGGCAGCTCACCTCCATTGGAGGAGTTTTATTAAAAAACATGTCATTACTTTATCAAACAATTCATTTAGTGATATTTAGCATTTACTTTAAAACTCATTCAACACTTAGCACAGTTAAGAAGCCACACAATAAGGAAGGCAATCATGAAATTCTATAGCTACATTTTTAGATTGAAGGCAGCGCACCTCGAAAGGGAGGTTTTATTATTAAATCGTTAGTTTAGTGACCAAACAACCTCTTTTATCTTATTCCTGCAATTCACACGATTCACAAAGAAGCATTTAATCGGAACTAAACTTGCATAATTAAAATGCTAAGTGCAATATTAAACTCACTATTATTTTACTTAAATTTAAAAGGGCAAGGAGAGGGACCCTACCTCAAGGTGGATCCATCCGTCCACTCCGGCTCTTGGCGCTTTCTAACTAAAGTTGTCGCAGCTGCACCCCCACGAGACTTAGGTGATTTCACATACGTATAAGGACACCTAGCCTCTATGCACATGCTCCGCATGGCCATGAGCGTGCACAAGAGGATCCTTACACATATGCTTATACACACAAGTCTATCTCCACTCACCTGCACAAGCACTTTTTATATATGTAATTGGGACAACTAGACCCGTACGTGTGTATATTCGCTGCCATGGACAAATATACACACGCCGAGGGAACCCACGTACATATAAATACGTACCTATGCCTGCGCAGGTGAGTCGCCTAAACTTCGGCAACCCGAAATCATACCGAAACCTCCAACGCACTATAAAACAACCACTACGAACCTTAAGACACAAAGATAAACCAATTTAGGCCAGGAAAAACCAACCAGAAATAATAAACCCTTACCTCGGGTGTTGGCGACAAACCAAAACGAAGGCGAACCCACACCGCAAGCTCAACGCACTGCCAACATCAAGTCGGGGTTCATAAAAATCAAAAGCCCCAAATTTAACAAGTGCAAAACAAAGGGAAAGGTGAAAACCTCACCCTGAAACCATTCCAAAACTCGAACGCACTAAACCAAACCAACCAGGAACCTCTAAAACAACCTGATAAATTAATTTAGAGGCTGCGAAGACCAAAAACTGGTAGAAACATTACCTCGGAAACCAACCGGCGGACCGAAAACACCGCAAACCGCCTCGCCTTCAGCGGCGGACACCAAACGCGCACCCACGATGTCCCGAGAGACCTTCTGCATAACCCTAGAGCAGGCGAAACAAGAAAAAGGAACAAAATCAAAAACTAACCCCAACCTACGGTTCGGCCGAACCTCACCGGGCGCCGGTTAGGTCGAAAAGAAGCCGAAAACAGGGAGAAGAAGGGAGGGACGGACTTACCATGGTGATTCGGCGAGTGAAATCGCTAAAAACCGGGAGAAAACGGGGGAAGGAGGCGGCGCCGTGGAGGGGGGGTCGCGCGCGGCTCGCCGGGGGAGAAGGGAGGGGGGTGTCGCGGGGTTCTGCCGAGCGGGGGGGTGAGGGAGAGATAGTTTTTAGGTTTTTTTTCTTTTTAATTTATTTTATTTTCATTTATTTTAATTTTAAACAAAAACTAAAACGCACCCACCCGAACGGTTTTACCCGCACCGCCTGAAACACTGCGTGCAGCCCGCGCGCCTGCTACCGAATGCCCGGGGTACCCCACACGCCTAACCCGCATGGTTAAACCTACCGCGCGCGGTCCGATATCACCGCTTAAAACGGCTCCAGAACTTGGGACCTCGTTCCGAAGCTCGGTTTTAATACCGACCCGCTGATAAAAGAAAAATCTCAAAAACCTGCGAATTTTATCCGCTAAAAAAAATGGTTCGTTACAGTTTCGACCCTCTTACCATAGTTCTAGTCATTTATAGTAATTAGGATTATAAATATTAAATTTTAACATGTTTGATGATGAACATGTAAAATTTTAGAATTTCTTTTAGTGAATTCATGTGAGACCAAAAACTGAAAACAAAACAAAAACTCAAATACAAATAAAATAAATAAAAACTGAAAAAAATTGAAATACAAAGAAATAGAAATAAAAAAAATTCAAAAAAATAAACAAGAAAACTAAAAAAAATTTATTGAAGCTATTTAATGAAAATGTGATCTAAACCTAAGCCCTTACATCCATGAATTCTTAAAATTTAGAGACACCTCAGAGACTCGAAGAAGAAAAAAATGGAAATAAAAATATAAGGATGTAGAGAATATAATAACTTGAAAAATAAAAATCCACCACCTAGAAATGAAAACCCACTCGGTAATGAAATTATTAAGATGAAAAATTTTAGAGAGTTCTTATAAAAATCTATTTCTAGCAACACTTCATGCATCGAGATATCACCTCGGTCAAGAAATATTGAAATCAAGCATTCTATGTTTTCCCAGCTTCCAAACTTCAATGAAATTCCAATAAAGACTCCCCTGAATTCATTAAGAACTTATATTATAGTTTATAGAAGATACCATTGAGAGGAATGAGTGAGGAATAACTTAAGTTAAGAGTGTTACCTTTATTCTTCAATGAAAATTTTAGGGCTTGGTTTCAACAATTAGAGGAAGAAATATTTGTCACCTGGGATCATGTCTACAATACCTTCACTATGAAATTTTATCCTAGGATAATGAATTATGAGATTAGAAAAAAGATCACAGGTTTCTTGAAAAATTAGTGAGAACTATTACATGAAGATTGAGATATATTTAAGGGATTTTTTTGACAATGACCAAACCAACAATGCACTCCCCAATTCCTCATGGACACTTTTTTACAATATTATCACCCCTTACCACCAAACCTTGATAGACTAATATACTAGATTGGATTTTAATGTTAGGACTTTTGAGGAGTTTAGGAAAATCTTTAATTCCTTGGAACAAAACTCACAACATAAATTCTCTAGGAGAAGAATCATTTTGGGGAAAGAACCCAAACCTTTTCCAAAACCGGAATCTCAAGGTACATATATTTTCAATGAAAACACCCACAATACAATTAGTGTTCAATGTCACTACTATGAAATGTTTGGGCACTTAAATTTTTTCTATACCAATTTTGACATGTCTACCTAAGCTCTTGAGAATGCCGTATTTTCTAGATAGGGTCGTTGGATGCTTCCTAGGGATGACCTATTTTCAAAAACCTATAACCAGGGGTATAGGAACCACCCAAACCTATCTTGGAGGGAGCAGGGAGTTCTTTGACCTATTAGACCTCCTGGTTTCTAGTAGCCACCTAGGAAATAGTTCTAGCCCCAACCAAAACCTGAATCATCCAAATCACAAGATGTAGTGAGAGAAATGTTCTAACAATTTTTAGGCATTTTTGATAAACAAAATTATAAAAATTATTTTTACAAAGTGAAAATGGATTTAAGAATGACAAATCTAGAAATTCCAATTGGGTAATTGGCTAGGGAGGTTAGTAGTAGAGACTAGGGTAAGCTTCCAAGTACCACTAAATTCAACCCTAGAGAAAATTCCATGAATATAACCACCATAATTGGTCTTAAAACACACCAAGATCCTAATAATGTTCCATAAAATGATGAATAACACATAATAGTTATATCTATAAATTCAAATATGGAAACTATTGAATATCTAAAATTGGAAAGCAGCACTGGAATTACTCTAATTCATATTATTCCAATTAAAAAATATAATGAAAATTAATTTAAAATCTAATAAAATAAAGGAAAGAAAAATTTTGAAGAGGAAGTTGGGGATGTAAAAAATTGTGAGAAACTTTTCTCCCACAACCCCTTTTCCAAAATTAATTAAAAAATAAAACCATGATTTTGATCTGCTAAAATTTATAAATGTTGTTAAGAAACTGAATATTGATATTTCATTCCAAGAAATGTTGATTCAATTCCAATCCTATTTGTAATCTATAAAGAAAATTTTCTAAAACAAAAAACCCTGGAAGAGTTTTCTACTTAGAGTCTAACAAATGAGTGCAGTACAGTGTTGTAGAATAGGATTACCTCTTAAACTACAAGCCCCGGGGAGGTTTTTTATACCTTTTATCTTTGGGTGTAGAGGTTGAAATTTTAACTATTTATGTTATTTGAGTTCTAGCATCAATTTGATTCTATTTTCACTATTTCAACACTTGGGATTAGGAGTTCCCTAACCCATCACTGTTGTTTTACAACTTTATGATCAATCCATCACTCACCCAGTGGGTAGGGTAGATGATTTGATAGCGGGGGAAGGGATAATATTTTTTCCTATTGAATTTATGATAACATATATAAAGTGTGACAAGGAGGTACCTATTATCATTGGTAATCTATTTATGACCATAGTGGGTGCTGTCATATATGTATCAAAGGGAAAATTAATTTTTAACTTGGGTGAATAAAATTAGGATTTCAATGTTTTCATAAAAATTAAAGAACCCAGCCACCCAATCTTTTCTAGTTCTGAGATACTAGTAGACATATAATCTATTAATAGGGAGGAAGAAATTTTTTTGAGGATGTTGGAAGAAATCAATGGTCCACTTGAGAAACCCTTTTGTTTTTTATGAGAAATGCATAGAGTCCATTAACATTATTAAGTGGAAGATAACTAATTCACCAATAATCACTACCCAAGACTCGAAGTATCAATTTAATGTAATGTGTAGTGCTAGTGATCTATATATAGGTGTTGTTTTGAGATAAAGGAAGGATTGGAAGATTTATGTTATTTACTATGCTAGAAAGATGCTAGATATTCGTCAGAAGAATTATTTCACCACTGAAATGGAGTTGGTTGTAGTTATTTTTCCCTTAAAAAAATCAGACAGTGATTGATAGGGTTTGACGTGATAATGTTTATTGACCATTCATCCCTCAAGTACTCAATAGCTAAGAAGGACTTAAAACCTAGACTCATGAGGTGGACCCTTCAATTTTAGGAGTTCGATCAGGTTATTAAGGATAAAAATGGGGCAGAAAATATGTTGTTAGACCACTTTTCTAGGCTACCAAACACCAAAATTGAGTAACCAAAATAGGTCAATACTTTAGTTTTGGAAGAATAGTGGGTGTTTCCTTCTTTGCAATAATCAGTTTGGTTGGAAAATTATGCTAATTTTCTGGTTATTGGTGTTATACCCAAGGATCTTTCAGAAAACCAAAGGAAGAGGTTTATATATGAGTTGAAATACAATTTTTGGGATGAACATCTTCTTTATAAGATATGTGTTGATGGTATTTTTAGGATACATGTGGATATAAAAGAAATGTTACCCATTATTGAGAATTATCACTCATTACCTTAGGGTGACCACCATAAATGAGAAATGATTTCTTAGAAGATTATACAAGCTAGTTTATACTAGCCAAAATTTCTCAAAGATTCTAGGAGTTTGGTTATTAGCTGTAACAAGTGTCAAATTCTTGGAAATATAGGTAAAAGGAAGGAGATGCCACAAAAAGGAATTTTGGATGTTAATGTTTTTGATGTATGGGGCTGAGATTTCATGGGACCCTTCCCATCCACTTATGGGAATGAATATATTCTAGTTTCTATGAACTATGTGTCCAAATATTATGATTCAGTGGCTCTTCCTATAAATTCTGTTTCCAGTGTAGTGAAATTCATAAAGAAAAAAATTTATATGTTTGAAGTTACCAGAACATTCATTACATATAATGGAACTCATTTAAAAAACTATAAGTTCACGAATTTTTTAGAGAAATATGGATGTTTTTACAGAATAGGTACCAACTACCACCCATAGTCCTGTGGGAATGATGAAGTTTCTAGTAGAGAGCTCAAATAGATCCTAGAGAAGATAGTTTCCGGCTCCAGAAAGGATTGGTTAGTGAAGTTGGATGGGGATCTGTGGTATTATATAATTTCTTATAATACTCTTGTAGGTATTTCTCCATTCATTCTTCTCTTTGGAAGGACTTACCATTTTATTATAGAATTAAATCAGAAGTATTTTTGGGTGGTGAAGGCCCTAAAATTTAACATTAAGTCTACTAGTGAGAGGTGGTTGTTAGAGTTGAGTGAGCTGGAGGAAATTTGGAGGGAATCATATAAAAATTATGAAAAATTAAAATAAATAAAAAAATATTTTCATGAATCAATAATTAAAAATAGGTATTTCAATGTTGGTCATTAGGTCCTAATGTTCAATTATAGGATGAAACGTTTCCCACAAAAACTGAGGACCAAGTGGTCAACACCATTCTCTATTACAAGAGTTCTGGTTAATGGAGTTGTGGATCTCATTAGAGATAAAAACAAACCATTATTGGTCAATGGTAATATGATCAAACACTTCTTTGAAGGGTAGCGAAAGGTCTTGGCTACCATTTATTTACTTGCATTTTGAATCTTTCTCAAGTCTAACTAAAGACTATAAACTTAGTGTTTCATGAGAAATAACCCCTGGTTTTAGTTATATTTTATTTTTTTCTCTTTTTCAATAAAAATAAATCATAATAAATGATTCTATAGTCAACTATCATGCTTGTCTATTGGTTCTACATTATTTGTTTCCACGAGAGTGTCACTGCTACCAAAATACGGGCAAGGAAAAACCATGGAAGAAACCCACTATATCATATGGATAAATCCACTTTCACAAAATATTTGGTTGAATTTTTCTTGAAATTTCAATTCTACATTATTAAATTTATTTTCTAAACCATGATGTAAATTGAGAAGACCAACCAAATAAATTTACCTAGTTCCATAAGGGAGTAAATTTTGAATAAAAATTAATGGTCAAATCTCCCACATTCAGGGAAGTGTTGTTCTATTTTTCCCATTTTTATTTTCTTCACATCTTTTAATTCCTTCTACTGAGTACAAAGTGTGGGGGAGTACCCCCTAATCTAGTGAAAACTATTTATATTATTTCTTTCTTGGATGCTATCTTATTGAATTTTATTGAGTTAAAAATTAAGATGAGCTACATTATTAAACCGTCTTGCTACTATAATGTTCACTTTTATTCAAATTTTATTGTAAAACATTGGTCTTTATGCTACAGTTTTAAATAAATTGAAAAATATTTCTCCTATTTATAAAAATTCATAGCATAAACTATATAAAAACCCCATTTTTTCTTGATATACTGTTGCTGTCTAGAACAAGTCTTTTTTATATGTTTTTTTACTAATTTTTGTGTGTCAATATGAATTTTTAACATTCCTATAACCCCTTCAAAATTATTTGACTGCTGAAATGTTCATATTATTTTTAATAAATTATCTCATACCTTTAGATTCACCATTGGGGACAATATTGATTTTTATGTTTAAGGGAGAGGAATATTCCTCCATGCTGAGATGTGTTTAAATTATAGACACATCAAAATCCACCCTTGATTTTTAATCCAAAAAGTTATTTTTTTTAAAATTCTTTCAAAAACAAATGGCTTTTGGGATTAAATTATCACCTCATGTCATTTTCTTCCTATAGGATAATTATATACTGGTTATCAAGAGTTTCACTAATTTTGAAATTGTTGAGGATGTGTGATTTCTGAGTGGAGGTGCACACTATTTTTAAGAATATTATATTTTGAAACTAATGAAGAGAGTGAGATATGATTGATATTGTTGGAATTATGATCATAACTTTTGGAAACTATAAATTTAAACTCAAACCTAGGGTATTCACCTTTTGAAATTTAATCAAATTAGAGATCCAATGAAAATGATAATATTATAAGTCCTTTGAAACTAGAGTAAAATGGGGAAATAGGATCCCACAGTGGATATATAAAACTCTAGGTACTGGGTGTGTGTGACCCCTTTGTACATATCAAATAAGTGAAGCTACGTTATGATTTTTACAAGATACATGGTTCAATAAAAAAATAAAGAGAAAATATAAATAAAAAATTAAAAAAATAAAGTGCCCAATAGTCAAAAATGAGTTCATTAAGGAGTGGGGAATTTTGAACCGAGATATTGAAGGAGAGAATTGAATTTCAGGAATATTATTTGAGTTGTATCAATGAAGTGATTAAAATACTTTAACATTGATTTTTGGAACCTAGGCGAAAGTAAAAAAATCAAAGGTGCCTTTTGTTAAGATCTGAATTCCATTTTATCTGACATTTCATCACACTTAAAATTAGAACTTGAACTAGAATTGAAGTATTATTGTAGGTGATTTCATATAGAAGGAATGAAATTTTTGATGATGAATGAAATTGTGTTTCCATGATTTTATATGTGTACATGAATTTAGGTAGTACCTTCTATGTATAGTTCATTTGGAAATCCAAACCCATCTTTCGTTCTTTTTCTGTGTTTTTAAAAATCTAGACATGGACATTTTGAACTGACTTTAACAAATCATTTCTTATATTTTATAAATAAAGAATCATGCATTTGTTTGTGGAAAAAAATATTTAAGTTTGGGGATGGTTTATGTGGCTATTTTTAACACACATTGCAACATCCTTTTATTATAATTAACTGATTTTATTATTAAAATAATGTATCTTGTTTAATAATTATCAATTGTTGTAATTTTTGTATTAAATTGTTAAAATTATGATTTTTTTTGAAAATATGTATTTTATTGATTATTTTAGACTTTTTGAATAACTTATAATTAATTAATTAATTAATTATATTTTAACTTTAATTTTTGTATTCTTTAATTTTTGTTTAAATTATAATTTTTTATTTTTATTAAATCATTCGTTATCTTAGTTTTGTTTTTATATGTTTTTCAAAATAATTATTTCATTCATTCTTTTATTTGATTAATACTTTATGTAATTATTTTTCAATTTTATAAATATTAAGTTAAGTAATTAATTTTTTTATTTTTATTATCATTATTAATTTTTTTCTTTTTATTAATTAATAAATTTAATTAATTAATTATTTTAATTCTAAAAAAAATGTTTTAATTTTCCAATTGTTTTAGTTCAATTTTTTTCAAAATAATAATATTTAGTTTTTAAATTTCATTTTTGTTGTTCAAATTCAATTATTTTTCACTATTAAACATTTTAAGTATTTTCATTTTGTCAAAATATCTTTTATTAATTATTAAATTTCATTTTTTATTTTATTTTCATTTTTATTTCGAAGAAATTATTTTTAATGTTTTTAATTTTAATCACTTAATTTGTTCGATAAATTTTAATCTTGTTAAATTAAAAAAATTGTCATACTCTTTTATTTTTGTAAATAAATAATTATTAATTGTTTAAATTAATTTTTGATAAGTTTTTAAAATGAGACATTGTTTTTTTCTTTTTTTCAAGGGAATGAGTTACTACTAAGAATATAGAAAGGTGACTCAAAAAACCGTCAACTATAGTCCCTGTTATTAGAAATCACTACAAGAATGGAGTGGAAGTCACCGCCATTGTCCTTGACTCACCACTGTCTATCTTCCACCGCAATGTTTTTCTTCCACCCGCAACTCCAACCCACCATAAACCCCTCATTGAATCATCACCAGTAGGACTCATAGCCATCTGGAGTCACCGCCAGTGGGGGTCATCGCCACTTTGACCCACCGCCCAAACCGCACATTGCCACACATCCTCTTCCAACAACACATTTTTCCAAACACACCCTTTTTTAGTGAACTTTTGCCACCATCACTCCCAACCTCTATCTATCTGCCTACCCCACCCCACCAGTAGCACAACCATCACCCACCGCTCTTCCCACCACAAAACCTGAACCGAGCAACAAATAGATATTTGGCCAAAATATAATACAAATGAGCCAAAAATAATCAAGAACAAGTAATCAAATTGAACACTCGAAATACCTAAAGTCAAAAAAAACCATATACCATGAAAGACCCCAAATTCACACCATAGAAAGAAGAACCCAAAAAAATATATACCGATTTTTTTATATCTAAGCACATAGTCTAATTTGAACCCAAAACCATAGATGAAGGCTAAAGAAAACCGAGCAAACCTGCATCAAATGTCATCATGGATCCACCATCAGGTACCACACAGCCACCGAATACCCATATGTGGTGAATCTGAGGTCTCTAGATCTGTGTTATACCTACCGTTATGGATGATTGTTGAAGATGAAGGCAATCCATATTTGTTAAGCCGAGTCCCCACTGCTAAGAAAAAAGACCTTCAGATTCCACTGATGCCCTCTTTCTGGAGAAGAGGCTTCCAAAAGAAGCAGCCCATGCTGCACCTCCCCTCATGATAATGGAGACCCTACAAAAGGGGATTAAAATAAATAATAAAATTAAAAAATTAAAAACATAAAAAAATAATAAATAATAATAATAAAAATAACATAAAAATAAAAAAATAACTAATAATGATAATAATAGTAAATTAAATATAAATAGATTAATAATATATATATACATACATAAATATATTTATCAATATATTAATTAAGTGATGTATTTATAATATTTAATATAAATAAATAAATATAATAGTAATTATGTATCTGTATTTCTAATGGTATTAATAGTAATAATAGTTTTACATAAATATATTAATAAGTATTTTTTTCATTTGAAAATAGTTTTTTATTTTTATAATAAATATAATATATATTTTAATAATATAATTATTTAAATATAAAAACACTTTATTTTTTTTAAGACTAGTATAATTAAGTAATATAATTTATATATTTATTGGAACTAATTTTTTTTATTTTTTCCTTTTCATTGAATAAGGTAAGAGAGGATCGTGTTGCATGGCTCCAAACCTTGAAGTCTTAGGCATTCTGTTAGAGAGAGTTTTTTATCTAGACACCAATGAGGAGGAAGAGGCACTGTGAATTTTCCACATGGAGGTAAGAGAGGTCATCTGGGATGTTGTGACTGAAGCTGGCATTCAATTGGTTAAGAGGGGAACAATTGTGAAGGTTTGGGGATAATACATTCCTTTCATCAGTAGCAGAATGAGAGGATGTTTTGATTCCACTACCCCACCACCACTATGGGAGTAGGAGACTTAAGGGGAACCTTTCATTCCACTGATCCATTTCTAGAGAACCTTCCAGGAGCAGATCACCATTCACACCACATTTCCACATCTAGGAGTGGAACATTCGAGAGTAATATACTAAACACCATACAACAGGAAGAGGCAAAAAAATAGAGATCGAACATCGGGATCTTCTGGAAATCAAGTAAGGAGATTGAACACTATTTCCTATTTCCTTTTTTATTCCTTACTTTTTTCATTGATCATTTAGTTCTTGAATATTTTAATATGTTTGATTTGATTATGATCTTTAACTGATCATATTTGGGGGAATCTACTAGCCAGTTAATTTTTTTTTGAGAAAAGACAAGATATATTACTGATCAAGCAAACCAGGACTACAAAGCCAATTAGGAAACGGGTCCACGCAACATTGATCACCCCAAGATTTAACAAAACGAGCCAAACAATGAGCTTCCGTATTCCCTCTTCGCTTGATAAAAGAAAATTTTCATGCAGTAAGGACTTTAGTTAATGACCAGATCTTCCTCAAGATAAGTCCATACAGTTGAGATGCATCATCCTTCAAAGCCAGAGCGTTCACCACTTCGAGGTAGTCGGATTCCACCACAACCTTGGACCAATTTTTTGAATGGGCAAAAATGATCCCATGGAGGATGGCAGAGGCCTCCGCCATCACAAGGTTCCGTGAGAAAGGCATAGCCCGACACTGAGCTTCCACAATCTAGACAAAACTATTATGAGCAATGAGTCCAATAACGTCCCTGGAATTAGCAGAGAAAACAACATCAGTATTGATCTTGAGGAAACCCTCGGGGGGGGGGGGACCAATATGGAGCCAGCTGCCAAGTGTTGCCCAAAGGAGGCACTGAATCGTTATTCTTCCAACCATTCATCCAATCCCTAGCCCTATCCACCCAAATACGATCATGGGTCACCTTAATTTATTTTACTATGTTCATGCATTTTTCTTCTCCACTAGATTATTCTCTCTTTTTCTTTTCAGAAAATCATTTTTTTCAAACCATAAGAATCAATGGAAATTTCTCTTGATCTAGATTAAATTCAATACAATATTTAATATGAATATTTCACTTGAATTTGAATCCAGTTCAAGAGAGTGGAGCACACTAAGTTTAACTGAAAAATTGAAATCGGTGATTGTAGATTGGTTATAACATTGTGATCAAATAATTTATACATTTGATAAACTGTAGAGGTCATTCAGTCATAGTTTTACCTGAAGAAACATCTTGTTAGCCTCCTTTAATTATATCTAGATGTCTAAATTAAAATGTTTGACCAAGTAAAAATTGTTATGAAAACCGGCCAGTTGAATTCCCATATTATTAAATTGGTTATTCTCACTATTTTTGTTGGTATTCTATATTTTCTTACTATCTTCACTTGAACTTTCCTTCACACTCACACATGAATCATCATTCTCTGCACTGTTTCGCCACCATCTTCCACTATTGCTTGTTTTTTATGTATTTTTGTCTTTTTTTTGTCACTCACACACATCAGTCCTTCCCTATGGTTTGAATCTCTTACCAAAATACTAGTTTTATGTAGTAACTATGATTATAAATATTAAATTTTCATGCATTTAACAATGCACATGTTAGCTTAGAAACTCCAAATAGTGGTGTATTTACACTTTTAGAGTTGTGATACTTTGGAAAAATGGTTGATATCATCTAATTAAATTGTCATTGTGAGTTTTTTATTGTAATATTCAAATGTAAGTGAGTCAAAATTGATAGGTGTATAATGAAATATTTGTTACATTTTACTTCTTTCAACTTATCTTACTTGATCCACACCAGTGAGCATGCAGAGCATGATCCATTTCTCTTGTCATCACAAGAAAATATGGTTTATTATGTAGAAGATGAAATACATAAAGGTTGGAGTTTTATTTTACACTTAAGAAAAATATACTTGTATGATATGGTCAATAAAAGTCAATTGGTACTTTGTGATAGTGAACCTCATCAACTACAAAACATTAAGTAGTTTTTTCTTGATAATATTTAAATAATAGAACATGATAGAGAAGGTGAAAATTAAGAACTCATTGTAATGATGGTTGATAATAATGAAGATAAAGAATATGAATATAATTGAATGTATAAATTTTTAATGAATCTACATTAGATATTTTAATTTATAAGTGTTTTTTACATATATACATTGTTCTATTTTTCCTTTTTTGTGAAAAACTTTTACTTCTTTTTTATAAATTGAATATTTTATAAACCATTTGAATTGAAGGAATGTCGAGAACATATTTTCTTTTGAGATACTAGTCAATCAGAATCTAATAGAACACCACCAGTACCATCATCCTTAGTGGATCTGAGTGATTCTTCTATACCAGATACTTCTAGAGATCTAGCATCTTCTCCAAATGATGTTGGTAGCCCATCGTCTGATGCACCTCCAGTGATAGAGCATTTGGGGAGACATTAGCAAGTTACCCTTTCTAGTATGTATGTACTTAAACAAAAAACTATATATTTTATTAAATATTTAATGAATTTTTCAAATAGATAATGATAACAATGAAAGAGATATAAAAATAAACACATTAGATATATGAGACCTAAGAGAATTAAATTTTTTTATTCCATTTGATGAGTTTAGGGTGCCTATCGGTGATGCTTCCAGAATCTATGGAAAAATTCTTGGGCAACTTGCTTACATGACAGATATCTTTCCCATTAATTATATATATTGGAGGCATATTACCACATCATAAAAATTATATATTTAATAATCAAGTAAAGGTGATATTAATTTAATATTCATTGATAAAAAATTTTAAAAAACATTTTATTTCTTCTTTTTGTTTCATTTTGAGGTCCTTGAATCCGTTTCATGTCCATGAGCCCAAAAACATTTGGGCCAGAAATAGAGAGACTTTAAATGGATATTATGAAATGATTTTAACGTAAAATCTCTGAGCTCATGACAAATGTATGAGAATGTTCTTAAATTCATGTCTCGTGAGAAGCTGAATATTTTTATCGATATTATCACTAATGTTTCTCATGAGGTAATTTCATATTTTATTGTATACTAATAATATAAACAGAAAAAAATTAAAATTTTTATTAATATTGTAATTTTTTTTGAGAATTATCTAAAAAATGAAAAATAAGTCGATCATCATATCTCTGGGGAACATTTTTTTAATAGAAAAAGAGAAATAATGTTTATATTTAATCTATTATTATTTATATTATTTTATTATAACCAATGTTTTTTCTCTTAATTTTATATTTTTTATAAAGGGTAATGAATTAGTTTACCCAATTGACTGGAAGGAGATTTATATTAATGTTCATAGGAAACCAAATGACAATTTTGTGAATTAACCTACCAGATATGTTGGAGTTAGTAGTTTATATAACCCTTTAATGTTATTTAATTAATATAAAAACTTAATAATAAAAAATAAATTACAATAACCAATAAGACTTAAACTCAATTAACTAAAGTTGACTATATAGATCTAATGGTTTCAATTATCTATATTGGTACTTTTTGATCCATGTATCCAGTCTAAATTAATTGGTTTTAATGATTGCTTGTTGTTATAATTTTTTTCATTATTATGTTTTTATAGTAATGAAATAACATTATATAGTAATGAAAAATTTATTAATTATATAATATTAGGAATTTTATATTATTTGAAAAATCATTGTTAATATTTCTGTATTAATTTTTTAAAATTAAAGAATCCTAGGATGTGAACCCTTCACAATCATCATTAGTGTCCCAAAACAATGCGGTTGTAATCATTTTAGGGAGGAAGCATCCTGGGTATGTATAAGGATAGGTTCTAGGACTTATATATCATATTTATTTGATAGGTCATTGTCGTCATTTACAGTGACACTTAGTGGGGGTTCGAGTAGTGTCATTGATCAGGAAGCATATATATAAATTTCAATGATGAAATAAAAAGTGAAAGAACATGACTCTTATAGAAAAACACAAGAAAAATTAAGGTCACTAATGGGAAAATTCCTTAGTTTATTTATTTTAGAGGATGATGGGAATGATACCTAAGGAAATTTCCAATATTATCGTACATCCTACCAATGTAAATTCTAAACTCAATCCAAGAAAAAATAGAGAGGTTTGAAGGATATAAAAGTTTTTAAAAACATGCATCAGAAGTCTTAAACAAAAATGGAATTTAATAGCCATTAAATCATATGAGAGTGAACCTATATTAATTTTTGAAATGTAGGAACTAACGTCACTTTAATTCGAAATTTCAGTTTTCTTGAGATGCATGTAAACACATTTTTAATGTTTTAAAACACTAAAACATGTGTGTAATGGTCAAAACAAAATTAAATGACCTCATATTGAGGTAAAATCACGTTAAAACCACTATTGAATTATTTATTATGTGTACAAGGTGAAAACACATTAATTTGACATGCAGTACTCACTGAATGACTCAATAAGTAAATTTTAAAGGTATAAATATCTTTAAAATTGTGCATCTAGGGTTCAAAACGAAGAAAATGGCATAGAATTGACCTGAAATCATAAGATGATGACTGTTGATATATTTTTAAAATTTAGGAACAAATACCATGTTAATTCAAGTTATGGTTTTTCATGAATTCTTATAAACATGTTTTAAGTGTTTTAAAATAGAAAAATGTGTGTGCAATAATAAAAACCATAGTAAATGAGCTTGGATTGACTTGTAATTTTGGTAACACCACCACTAAATTATTTTTGACATTTACAAGTAGAAAAAACATCCTTCTGATATGTGGTAATCTCAAAATGACTCAATAAATAGTTTTACAAGATATCAAAGTCTTTAAAAATACAAGGAAGGAGGTTAAAACCAATAAAATGATGTCGGATGGATATGAAATCATAGGAAAATTATCATTTATTTATTGGTAAAATATAGGTACTGACATGACATAAATCTAATTAATGGTTTTCAGGATACCCAAAAATGCATTTTTAGTGTTTTAAAACACTAAAATGTGCATGTAATTGTCAAAAACATAGAAAAAAGCCTCACATTGACATGAAATAATGGGTAAAACATGGTTGAAATATTTTTGAGGTGTATGAGTAGACAACACATTAATCTGATGTGAATTGTGTTCAAAATTACTCAATAAGAAGTTTGAAAATATATTCAAGTCTTTAAAAACATGCCTTAGGGGGTAAAAACAAAAAATGACATCTCATGACCATTATATAATATTAAAATGATCTTTGATTTATTTTTGAAATTTTGGAACTAATGGTATGTAAATTGGAGTCATGGTTTAACCAGGATGCCCAAAAATGTGTTTTTAGTGTTTTAAAACATTAAAACTTGTTTCTAATGGAAAAACCATAGAAAACAAACTCAAATTGACATTAAATGATGGGAAAATTGTTTTTGAATTATTTTTTATGTTTATGACAAAACAATGAGTTTATCTGATGTGTAGTGTGCTAGGAAAGACTCTATAATGCCCTGACCCGAGAAGATTAGAGTCGGTACCTTAGTTTATTACATTGACATGATTATAAGGAGTCAAACCCTAAAGGACCGATCATTTTATCATTTTTGGAAAACCATATTACATACATGATACCCATATTACTTTTCAAAATAAGAAATAAAAAATGATACATAATAAAATGAGAAGAAAAACACACTTGAAAGCTTATTCAAATATTTCTTCTTCATAACATGGGGAAAGGATAAAAAATAACAGTGATCTCAAATGATTAAAAAGGGTTAAGTATGGATGAATCTATCATTAATTAATAAATAATTACCAATATTTAAAGGTAATAAATGACCATAGATACCATTTAATAAATAAACTATGAACAAAAATGCATTAATAGATGATGTTGAAGAAAAAATATCATGGATAATAATAATAACTGAATTCTCAATAAAGGAAGTGATTAATTATTGGAAATTATTTCTCCAAGGGAAATTATACCTTTAACATCATGATCCATCCTCAAGAAATTTTAAAACATACTCGATAAAAAAACTTCTGATTTGGCCAACTGATTCGTCTAATGAGGCTTCTGATGCATTGAGGGGATTACATTAATCAGTGCCCAACCCATGTAGTGCATGTCCAAAACCTTCCTCATATATTTAATAATAAATTTAATTCATAAAAAATGTGTCTTATCAAATATCTGTATTGAGTAAAGGATACAGATTTATTAAATTTTCCTCAGTTAATCAACTAACTTTCAAAGTAAACACCGTACGTAAAAATGGTATACGATTTAGGAAATAATCACATCGATTAAGTATGAATATTTATATTTAATATATATTTAATATATGACAAAAAATTATTATAAGTATGTGATTGTGTCATTATTAAGTTAGCAATCACATAAAAAAGTGATATTGCAAAGTTAAATTTTATAACTTGGTAACTTTCAAGTCAAAAACCCTTGGAAAGTATAATTCAAATTGAAACATCAAATACCAAGAAGTGTGATTGATTCATGATATTAAATTAAAAATTCATATTATATACACCACATCAAAGTGAATTGGTACAAAATAATAAATAAGTTTCAATGTAATGTAAATTGTGACGAAATCCCTTACATTACTCTCTATTTTTTAACACCATTTAACCTCATGTATAATGGTTTTAAATATGCTAATAACTTATTCTAGAACCATATTAATATTTTTTATATCATATATTATCCTTTTATATCATCTTATCACTTTTTTGTTAATAATATTTCATTGTTTCAAATTTTTTGGGAGTTAATTTCCCTATTTTTCAAGTATATTGTGACTAGTTATTTTTTGTTCATCATACATCGATAACGATTTAATCATATATAGAATTTAAATCACTATGTGAATATAATATATATTTATTTATATTAATCCATAATATTTAGTGATAAGATATGAAGTGCACCATTCATAGAGACGGTAAGCCATATGTACGCATGAATGATGCTTCTATTTTATTATAATATTAAAAGAATGAAATGTAAATAGTAAATATGAATATTATAATTAAAGTATAATTTTTTTATCATATATATCACATAATTTTATTAAAATAATCCTTTATATATCTCATTTATAGCACAAATGAACCACATCTCTTTGAGGAGACGACAGTCCACACGTCCATAAATGATGTTATCATATTCTCACAAAATGGAAAGCATAAAGGTATTTGTTATATAATAAATAAAGAAAAATAAATATATTATAAATATCATATATATCATATATAAACTATAAATCAATCATTATTCCCAACCATTAAAGGTGGTAATGGAATAATGAAGGACATTAGTTTGTGAGGCTATAGTCCACTGTACACACGAACGATGATTGCATATCCCATTTGATGAAAGTATTTAAAATTGTAAGTTATAACCTAAGAATAAAAATATATCAATATATTTAATATAACTAATTTATTATATAATCAATATATAATAATGATTTAAGGGGTTTATGAAGAAATAAAACAAAATTTCTCATTGAAGAGCATTACCTCTTTTCTGGGTAGCACCTTTTGGTTTATATTAAGAGGCCTTCTTGGTTTGATTTATGCCCAAAGTGAGGATTATATGATTAGTTGGGGAATATTGTGAAGATAATTTGGAAGGGTTCTGATTATCCATATGGATTTATATGTGTGAATATGTGAGAGGGTGAGTTCCCTTTTATAGCGGAGGATAAGTGAAATTCTTGTAAATATTGAAAGGTAAACACTATTGGTAGGTCTCCCTCACATTATGTGCCTCCAATAATGAAAACAAATCATTAAAAGAGAGTATATGGAAAAAGTATTTCCATAAAATGGGGTTTTAACAATTTTCTAGGCCATTTGGCTTCATAAGATTAATGTTTAACTAATAAGTAAACTCATTATCACATAATCACTATAATTAATTTTAATTGTTTTCACTAATAATTTTGGTAAAAAACTAAGTTAACATTAATATAAAACATAAATTATTATGATTCAAAAAATATAATCCATTTTTACTAATTAAATCACATTAGAGGAATAAGATAATTTAAAATTAATCTTGCAGATGGGACCAGAAAGCGGGTTCTAAAGTGAAAATGTTCAAAAATTCACTACGTTTTTGTATCTAAATTGAATATAAAAATGATTAAACTGATATAAATTGTATTAATAGATTTAAAATTGATCTAAAATACTTTAAAACCAATTAAAAATATAATTTAACACTATAAATTATTTAGATGAAAACTCAGTTTTCAATTAAAATTCAGTATTTTTCCCTATTTATCAAAAATGAAACTTTATAAAAGAATACCGAAAATTCAACCTAAGATAATTTTGTTTTTTTGTAAAAAAAGTTTATTTTTTCATATAAAATTTTAAAAAGTTCAAAAATTTATTTTTAAAATAGGTGTGTTATTAAAAGGTGAAAAAACAACCTTTAGAAAAATATATCTTTTCATGCATAAAATTGGATTTTTTCTTATCTTATGACTATAAAATATATTTTATGAATGTAAAAAATATTTGGTTGAATATATAATATATAAATTTAATTAATATCATTCACTAATAGTAATTAATTTAATTTATTAGGATAAAATTACTTTATGAGCATAAAGATAGTTTTTTATAAAATATTCCCTTTATATTTAATAGGTTTATATATTCATTTCTAATTAACTGGTTACAAAATAATTATATAAAAATATGTGAATTTTTTTTTAAAAATTTAATTAATCCTTATAATACATATAATTACAATATCCAATTGATAACTATCATATTAAATGTTAATATTAATATTATACTGTAGTTTGGTAAAACTTAGTCTTGTATGTAACACAAGCTATAAAAGAAACTCGGTATTGTGTGTAACACAAGCCAACGCAGTGTTGCATATACCACAAACTAATCTCAATGTTTTTTATAGTGTAATATTAACTTGGTTTTGAGTATAAATCAATCTACAATAAAATTAAATTTCTTCTTGAAGGAAAATATTATAAAGTCTTAAGGTATTACATTATCCCCATCTTAAATAAATGGAATCCTCACAATTCAAATTTGATCTCAGTAATCAAGGGATTGTTATTTGAAAACACTATTGTTGAAAATTTAACATAGTAAATATGGTTAATAATGCATATTTTTAATTAGATGTAAAGGGAAATGTGAATATATCCATAAAACTAGGCTTTCAAATAGGAGAACACTGGTGAAAACATGGATATGGAAGTGAAGTATAACTATCACATTATGATGGATAGTGACAGAGAACATGTTCATGAGAAAGTTTTAGAACAAAAAACCATAAACCAGATGTGTGAAAAAGGTTATTTATGTTTTAAAAAATAATGATAATAGGACTATATTTTTTTGTTTATACCCTCTTTTTAAACTTGAGAAAAAATTTCAATATCTAAGAATACATATAAATATACCCACCTAAGGCATTTTTATTTCATAAACACAATCTTATCCTTTGGTTGTGACTTGAAACATTTATACTTCATCTCCTAGAATAGGTTGTATCATATGGAGAAGTAACACATTAACATCAAAAACCTCATCCAAATATCAACTTAAACCATTTCATAAATGGTTAGCTTTTCTAAAAGATTATTATCCAATACTTTAGAAGGAATGTAAAAATGAAATTATCATTTGTATTCAATCAACATAAAGTATATCTTTAATCATTATATACTGAACATGTGAAAACGTTCATCATGTATTCTTTTGAAACATGGTAATAACTCAACTTACCATAAAACCTTATTGAAAACATGAATGCACCCTTATTCCTTATGTAAAACATAAGTTATTGGATATATTCCATAAATCAAAAAATGTTTTAAACTCTATCAATGATAGTATAAACCAATTTATCAACAAATCATTAATCAATTCCAAGGAAGTTAGTAGTACCCCATTTACTTTATCCATATATATCATTTCTTTAGGAAAACATCATTATCTCAATATCAAGAACATATTAATAGTTATATTTCCTTCAACCGCATATTTTCTAAAATAAATTAATTTTCTACTGAATCAATTTTCATGGTACCATTCAACATATGTTATCAAATCCTTAATGAAATAATACTTCAGTATAATCCTTATATATTTCATAATTCATATAATGATAATATTATCAAAAAAATAATTTTACAAAATATTTTATAGATTCAAATACATAACTACATTAATCATTCCACTTTAATTGTGTTAATAACATAAGCTTGACCTTGATCCCTTAGCTTATTTTGAGGTATATTCATATGATTATTAAAGAAATTATTAGCATGGTGTTCCATTTTATTATAGTTAAAACACTTAATAAAATTATTCTCTACCTTCCCTTTGGCTTATTTTTCTTGGTGAACCTTTTCCATGAACTTATAACAAACTCCCAATCCTTTAAAACATTTACTAGGGTGATTCTTTCTACAATTATCACATGTGAAAAAAAATACTTCCTTCCCTTATTCCCTTTATCCACAATTTGATCTACCATTATCTACTTCTATTTCTTCACTTAGAAGTAATAATACTTGGAGAATTAATTATCTATCTTGAAATCACTTTAAACTATTTCATCATATGAAGAAAATATTTGAGACAAGAGTGACCTTCAGAGAAATTGATTAAGAACCTCAAAAAAATGTTTAATATTTCATTATATATTATGTATAAAATATTTAGAAAACCTTTTTAACATATTAAAGGTAGGTACATACTCTACAACACTTTATTCCTACTTTTTCATTAAACTAAGGAACATTCTCTTCATATTAATTTTTAGATCACAAGGGAAATATTTATCAAAGAATGTATCCTTAAAACTTCTCCATTCCATGAGTTCTATATCTTCTTCCTCTCTAGTATTCTGGATCAATGAACACTATTTATCAACTTCACTATTGAGATAATACACTACAGGTGTATCATTCTCCTTTTCACTACATCCTAATGCCATAAATATCTTCTTCAAAGACTTGATCCATTTATTATCTACCATTGGATCATTAATCTGATTAAATTATTTGGGTCTCTATCACATAAAATGATCCATCATCGTAGAATATCATTGTGGAATATTTTCCTCCATCCAAGAAAGGTTATTTATCATAACCTAACTATGATTCCCAAATATATTCATAACTTTCCCAATTCCAATACCAGATGCATAATCTCTCTCAATAAGGAAACCTCCACATTATCCATGATAATTGACACTCTTTTATCTAGGTTCCATTTCTAAATAGTTTTATACACTATATTAGGTCATAAAATTAAGTAACATAATGTTTAATCCAAAAACTGGTGAAATACTGATCATAAATTGAAAATTTTACCTGTATCCAATATCATAATCAAAAACATGTTTTCTTTGGGATGTTCTTATATACTTATCATCAAATTATATCCTAGAGTTATTATAAAAACCTCGATTTTAAATGATATTAAAAACTAACCTTTGTTAAATAAATTATAATTATTTTTGTGTGAAAATTATAATTTTTAAGACTTGTGTTTATTATGGCTTTATAAAAGGATAAAATCCCTTTTAACAATTTAAATTATTATATGAAATATTTTAGGATTTAGGCTCTTAGTTATCATGGGATTTTGAGGCCCTTAGATCCTCGATGTTGATAGAATAAAAATATTAAATATTTTTTATTCATACACATGCGTATTGTTTTTAAAAAAATTAAATAACTCTCAAACGGTGTTTCCGATGAAAAATCTGAGACATACATTAGGTACAGAATGAAAGATTTATCCTAGGTGGGGTATAAACTTTATACACGTTGGTTATTTGGAAACATTGCATGAGAAAATACCCTCTATATTTTTAATTAATTCATTATTCCGTTTTTATATTATGAAGAATTAATTTCTCCCAAATGGTGTGTCATATGAGAAATATAAGACCATCATTAAGTCTAGAACATGAGGTTTACCATATGAGGACTATAAAATTTCAAGCATCAGATGTTTGGTTAGATCACATGCGCTGATAAGATAATTGGTTTGAATATTTTTTATTGGTTAGCTATAAATAATATTAAAAATGTTTTTAATAAGGTGAGATATGATTTTCCCCCTACCCATATCCATGTAGAATTTATTAATAAGAAAAGCGTTACATAAAAATATATAGGTATAAAAGGGATTACTCCAACAATAAATGAAAGCAGATACATTCTAAAAGAAAAACACATATAAAGATGAAAAAGGAAAAGAGTGGTAAAGTTAATCTTTAAAAAGTCCATCATTTAACCTTTAGAGATTCCAAAACTGAAAAACTTCATAGGAAAATCATAAAAAAGTTGAAAACTTGTATTTCAACGGATTAGGACCCTTATTTCCAACAATAGAAGTAGCTGAGGTATCAAATAAAGCAACTGATATAGTCTTCTCAAAAAATTTTGCATTAGAATCCAAACAAATTGTAGCCATTATAGAAAGAAACTTCAAAGAATCAAAAAGAGTTGATTTGGTGATTTTACGAATAACTTGAATCCCACTTTAAATCTGAGGTATTTCATCAGAATCATGTCTTTCAGTACAAAATCACCACTATATCATCCCAACATGCAACAGATATACAAAAACAGATGCATAAAAAGATGACAACCCTTCAAAAAATATTTCCATGCACAGAAACAATGATTGTGAAATACAGTCATCCGTAACAATCCTTGGAGAGAAAAGATGCACTCTAGAAAGAATCATTTGAAATCCCTAGATGCACCAGACAACCATAAGAATAGATCACACTAAATAAATACCAGGGAAAACAAGAAAATTCATTTCCATGGAATATCATTGAAATTGAAATTTGTTTCTATTTTAAACTCTTCTACAACCTTGATAAACATTATTTTTCGAAGGTCAAGATAAGTATCAGTAGTCATATCACTATTTTTGTACTGTCAAAAGTCAGTTGTATCGTTAACTTCCATAAAAGAATCAATCTCTTTTGAAAAGTCCAATTTCTCTTGAATTTGGTAAGCATATCTAAATACAGGTTAATTCTCATCATCCTCACCAGAGGAAGTTTCTGAATCAGATGAGTAACGTGAGTTAGAGGATTTAGATAATTTTTCAAAAGGCATAGGCTATAGTGGTATAATGTTTTTTACTCATATTGGAAGATAGGGATCGTGTGATAATTTTTCTTTCAGTTTTTGACTACTACCTTCTCTTACAAGTTTTCCTAGCACTCAGAGATAATATGAACAATTTTATTATTATTTTGATTATTATTATTTATAACGCCCCAGCCCCAGTTACCCAGAGTCGGTGTATTATTACATAACATTGGAATGATCACAGGAAAGATCAAATCTCGAAAGACCGATTAGTTTAGTAGCCTTGGAAACAGTAGATATATTCATATGTCTTTCATTACATCATAAAAAAGAAAACTACAACAACAACTTTTCTTCATAGTCCACACTCATATCCCCACATACTATCCCTGCAGGTCATTCATAAATTACTTCTTCACATCCTGGAAAAAATAAAACATTGAAAGGGGTGAGCTCAAATTCCCAGTAAGGATAACAATATAGCAGAAACTCTCATAAATAAGAATAAACATTTAAGTCAATGTATAAATAAAACAAAAGACTTTTAAACTTGAACTTCAACATATTATGGGAAAAATGAAATAATTCCATTTACTTATTCACATGGATATTCTACTAATCGAACAATCACGTGCAATATCAATAACCACTTTCATAATGATGGAATGCATAATGCCAGACTATCATAACCACATAGCCAAGGCCTCGTGCCAAGACTACAAATAAGATTTTTCCAAGTCCTTGTGCCAAGACACTAGTTTGTCTCATGAGACCTACCGATGCATCGATGAGCTATATCGGGCTCCACCCGTCACATATTAAGTCCAATGCATTCCCATATGAAAAGGTTTAAACATAACATAAAAATTCGTACTAAAACTAGCATACGAAATGTAAATACTTCATCCATAAACCATGAATGGTATAAAAATAACACATCCACAGTCAAACATATCACAAAACCTTCAATACAATATAGAAGTTTTTGTATCATAATAAATTAACTTCAAATAAGCGTAAAATCAATCAAAGGATGTTGACATAGATGAAGTCAAACTCTTTTTAGAGAAATATATCTTTCTATTTTGAAATCATATATTTATAAAATAAAACATTTTCTTTGAAAATATTCTTATAATCTTGTAAGGAAAGCTTCGAAGATTTTATAACGGCAGAAAATAGCCGCACCTGCCGTATAAGTTTAAAAAACATTCTTACCTTAATTCTGCTGAAAAGGTTAAAAAGCACCTTGTTTGGAAAACGACAGAAAGATTACTTTATAAACCTCTTATAAAAAGTCAAACAGGGGTATAAATTTCTTTAACACATATTCTTGTAAATAGTAAAAATGTTTGAAATACATTCTTAAGAATCATGGATGTGGATGATAAAGAAATCCCAGTAGATTATTACGTATAAACAACGTCGGATAATGAAGCGATTGTGAAATAAACCCTTACCTTGTACTTTTCCTTGGTTGGGGTAGGTTAACCTCCTGTATAATGGTGAAATAATTGTTATTAAATTATACAATAATCATATCATATATGATCTTTTAACATTGATTTGTTAATAATATCTTAGTATTATCGTTGTTTCGGGTGTTAACTTACTCGTTTTCTTTTATATGTTTTGTTATGTAAGCTGTGTTTGTCATGGATATAGTGTTTATTAATCATATCCAGAATGATAGAAAGTCCTTAGATACTATTATTAATAATCAAATGAGAATTATACTTGAATGGATACGATGGAGAATGAATCTCATCGCGTTTGTGGAGACGGTAGTCCGTACGTACGCACGAGGGACAATATCATTCTTTTGATATTAAAATAATATATAATTGGATGGTATATCATATATACAGAATCATTATCATGTTATATTTATTATTTACATGAGTTATACATCATTATTATACCCATCCAAATAATAATTTATTGAATAACAATTACACCACGACGTGGAGACGGTAAGCCATACGTACGCATGTATGGTGACATGTTATTCAAAGGATGGATAGAATATTGAATATGGTTGTACCATATTTATAATAACATTACAGTATATATAATATACTGGAGTTATTATTTTATAATGGTAATAACAAAGAAGGAAGAAGTGTAAGAAGAAAGGAACTTGGAAAAGGGTAGTGAAATCATTACCTCTTCTTCGGGTTCTTCCTTTTCATTTGATCAAAAGGGATCCTTAAGTTGGATTTCTGACTAAAGTAAGGCCTATAGGATTAAGTGAGGGAAGTTGAGAGAGTATTTGGGCAGAGGTTGGCCGAACCAAAAGGCTTTGACGGTGTGAATTAATGAGAAGGAGGAGTGCCCTTTTATAAGAGGGGTGAGGGTCACATTTGGAAAAGCTAGAAATATTATTTTATAATAAATTCATATTCGTTTTCTAATGGCTAAAAAGTATATTATTTAAAGTTTAAGGTGGGTATGGGTCAAACACCACTCAACCAATAGAATTTAGACAGGTTTGGGGTACCATATTAACCTTATCTTTAAGTATTAACTCTTAGTTAATTATTTTCACTTTTAAAATGTCTCTTTGTATTTTTATATTATATGGTTAATAAACATACTATATACATCCAAGAGACCCCCCAGTGGTCCATTAATGATACACACATAATGATATAAGTATCTTGGACGAACCTTAGATTTTTTGGAATTTAATATCAATTAATAATATAATATTTGTTTTAAAACTCTTTTATGTCAATTTTGACACTATTAAATAATTGATTTTTTGTAAAAATCATAACAGAATGTTTACTTCAAAAAACGTTAATTACATCATTCCTAACATGTCATATTAACCTAGAAAATTAGTTTAATTCATAAAAAGTCTCAAATTATATTTATTTGGGTATCTACAATATCAATCATTTTAATTTTTCACTATTATGGTAATTAATTCATCACCATTGTGTCATAAATAAATTAAATTATTTAATGTATAAAAATTATAAATAAAATACCATTATGTAGGAAATATTTTTATATTTCTAATAAATATTTATAGTAGAAATTACAACATATATAACCCTATGTAAATTTTTTTTTCTAAAAGATATATGCTTGTGTCATTTTTGTATTCATTTTAATTTAATTAAAATAAAGTGTCCCTATCACTTACAAGTGGCACCATGGGGTCCCAAAATCGACCCAAAGATGACCATGGTCGGACATTTATCAACCAATAAGGTTAGGACACGTTTTAGGGTAATTTTTTATTATTATAATATTATTTTTTAACCCTTATTTACCAGATTTACCCTTTAACCATGGTAAATAAAATATTTACCGAAGTAATTATTCAAAATGTTTAAAAATAAAAGTTACCTATTTACACAATTTGAACATCCTGATTCCAAATATGGAATCCATTTTTCCAAATTCAAAACACAGAAGTGGCAAAAATTAATTTAAAATTAATTCCCGCTGTCAAAAGAAAAGCGTGTTTTTAAGATATAACAACTATCAAAAGATTGATACTTGTTTATGTTCGGTTTAATTGTGAAATTATGTCCAATGACCAAAATTGTATTAAATGGTAAAAATATATTCTAAATATACTTTTAAACCACTCAAATTCATAATTTATCACTATTAATTATTTTTATTAAAAAAGTTGTTTTTAATTAAAATTTAGTGATTTCACTATTCATCAAAATATTTAAGTTATTCGAAAAGTACCAAAATTTCACCTTAGTCTAAATTCGATACTCCAAATAAAAAATGAAGTCCATTTTGAGAGATAAAATTTCTTAAATTTTAGAAAGTAGGTATTACTATTCATAACAGCTAGTTTGATCGGTTGTGGTGTCTGTTAGAACTCGATGTTGCGTACAACACACGCTATTGCATTATTCAAAGAGAAGCGTACCGTAGAAGATTGGGGTGTTACATTATCCCCTCCTTCAAATAATTTCGTCCTAAAAATTTCTGGAATACTACCGCATGAAAAGACTCGGGTGGTTATTCATCATAAGTTCCTCGGGTTCCCACGTTGCCTCTTCCATCTTATAGTTTCTCCACAAAACTTTGTTGCATTGATACTTCCCTTAGGAGTTTTAACTGACAACTCCCTTGTTAAATAAAATTGTAAAGATCTAATTTTCTTAGCAAACTGGGAAGATATGAAACAATACGATGATCCAGAATCAAATAATGCATTTGCTAAACTTGAGGAAACCATTAAATAACTGCCACCACATCTTTTGGAGCTTCTACCTCAGCAGTAGTGATAGAATAAGCTTGGCCTTGACCCCTTGGCCTTTTCTAAGGTAATTTCCCCTAACGCTTAGGACATTCATTTGCATAATGTCCCATCTCCCTACAATTGTAGCACTGAATATCGGTAGCTTCCTTCTTCCCTTTGCAATCACGATCTTGGTGGCCTTTTTCACCACACTTGTAAAAAACTACCGTTCCCTTCAAGAAAGTACCGGGGTGTTTCTTCCCACATTTACTATAGGATGGATATTCAAACTTTCCCTTATTCCTCTTATTTCCATTCCCAGATTGATCAGCAGATGTCTTCTTCTCTTGCTTTGATTTAATGTCATAAGACTTAGAGAATTCTTTCTCTGTCTTGATAGCACATGAGACAATGTCTTCATACGAAGAGAAGGATTTTGAGACTAAATATCGATGGAGAAATGATTTTAACCCATCAAAGAAACGATAAATCTTACTTCTTGGGTTACGTATATAATCTCCAGCATACCTTGCTAACCTTGTAAAGTTAGCCTCATACTTTGCGACACTCTCATCCTCCTTTTGTCTCAGACTCAGAAATTGCCTTTCCATATCTGCTCGATGGTCATGAGGAAAGTATTTTTCTAAAAATAGATATTTGAACTCCCTCCATTCCATATTTGATACTTCATCATATTAATTCGTGTTTTGAATCAATGACCACCATTGATTAGCATCTCTAGTGAGGCGGTAAACTTCCATGATAACCTTATCCCTTTCACTACTCCCCAAACCCTGAAATATTTTCTCTAGGTAATTTATCCATTGCTCAGCTACTAAGGGATTTTTAATCCCATTGAACATTGGTGGTTTTTGCCTCATGAATCGATCTAACATTGATCCTCCACGCTGCAGATCAGGGTGCTCCATACGGGTAAGGTTATTATTCATAACCTGAGTGAGTTGTCCCAGTATGGTGATTAGCTGATCGGAACCAGTTGCATCACCAGCTCCACTATAATTATCTGGAGCAGGAGGGAAATCCCTACATGGAGTGTTTGAATTGATACGGTTTCTATTTCTTCCACTAGGTTCCATTTCTAAAAAATGGCATAAACTAGATCAATTTATGAATCAAAATACATAATTCCATACTTATAAAACACTTAACATAAACTGAACTATTTATGGATATAACCCATAATCATAAAAAAAATTTCTTTGAGGAAGTATATACTCATAGACCCTTCATAATTATTTGTACAGAAAATTAGAGTTATCCTAAGCATATCCCCCCAGGAGTGTCGTAACCAAGAGTGCAGCAAGGCCCGTTTTCGTGCACCAGTTCCCGTTCGAGTCTAGCTCAAAGCGATGTTTTCGGGTTTTACCCCTAGGTACATCTGTGCCAGAGCCGCCTCTACCTGCTTGTATCCAGACATGGATGTATTGCACGAAAAACTCACAAAATCTCTACAATACCAAAATTCTAGGAAGTTCTTCTATACTAATCCTCAAAGTCCATCTTAGGTCTATGTGATCTAATCATATTTTGTCTAAATCTAGATTCCAAGGTTTGTACTAAACTTTCTCTAATACCAACTGTAACGCCCAAACCCCAGTTACCCAGATTCGGTGCATTATTACATAACATTGGCATGATCACAAGAAAAATGAAATCTCGAAAGATTGATTAGTTTAGTAGCCTTGGAAACACTATATATATTCATAAGTCTTACATTCCATCATAAAAAATGAAAACTACAACAACATATTTTCTTCATAGTCCACACTCATATCCCCACATACTATCCCTGCAGGTCATTCATAAATTACTTCTTCACATCCTGGGAAAAATAAAACATTGAAAGGGGTGAGCTCAAATGCCCAGTAAGGATAACAATATAGCGAAAACTTTCATAAATAAGAATAAACATTTAAAGAAATGTATAACTAAAACAAAAGCATTTGAAACTTGAACTTCAACATAGAATGACAAAAATGAAATAATTCCATTTACTTATTCACATGGATATTCTACTAATCGAATAATCACATGAAATATCAATAACCACTTTCATAATGATGGAATGCATAATGCCAGACTATCATAACCACATAGCCAAGACCTTGTGCCTAGACTACAAATAAGATTTTGCCAAGACCTTATTCCAAGACACTAGTTTGTCTCATGAGACCTACCGATACATCGAGGAGCTATAGCGGGCTCCACCCGTCACATATTAAGTCCAATGCATTCCCATATGAAAAGGTTTGAACATAACATAAACATTCGTATTAAAACTAGCATACGAAATGTAAATACATCATCCATAAACCATGAATGGTATAAAAATAACACATCCACAGTCAAACATATCACAAAACCTTCAATACAATACAGAAGTTTTTGTATCATAATAAATCAACTTCAAATAAGCGTAAAATCCACAAAAGGATGTTGACATAGATAAAATCAAACTCTTTTTAGAGAAATATATCTTTATATTTTGAAATCATATATTTATAAAATAATTTTTTTTGAAAATATTCTTATAAGATTGTAAGGGAAGCTTCGAAGATTTTATAACGGCGGAAAATAGCCGCACCCACCATATAAGTTAAAAAAAACATTCTGACCTTAATTCTTCCGAAAAGGTTAAAAAGAACCTTGTTTGAAAAATGACGAAACGATTCCTTTATTAACCTCTTATAAAAAGCCAAACTAGGGTATAAATTTCTTTAACCCGTATTTTTGTAAATAGTAAAAATGTTTGAAATACATTCTTAAGAAACATGGATGCGGATGATAAATAAATCCCAGTCGATTATTACGTATAAACAACCTCAGATAATGAAGAGATTGCGAAATAAACCCTTACCTTGTACTTTTCCTTGGTTGGGGTAGGTTAAACTCCTGTATAATGGTGAAATAATTGTTATTAAATTATACAAGAATCATATCATATATGATCTTTTAACATTGATTTGTTAATAATATCTTAGTATTATCGTTGTTTCGGGTGTTAACTTACTCATTTTTTTATATGTTTTGTTAGGTAATCTGTGTTTTTCATGGATAGGTTGTATCTTAATCATATCCATAATTATATCAAGTTCTTATATACTATTATTAATCATCAAATGAGAATTATACTTGAATGGATACGATGGAGAATGAATCTCATCGCGTTCGTGGAGACGGTAGTCCGTACGTACGCATGAGAGACAATATCATTCTTTTGATATTAAAATAATATATAATTGGATGGTATATCATATATACAGAATCACTATCATGTTATATTTATTATTTACATGAGTTACACATCATTATTATACCCATCCAAATAATAATTTATTGAATAACAATTACACCACGACGTGGAGACGGTAAGCCGTACGTACGCACGTATGGTGACTTGTTATTCAAAGGATGGATAGAATAATTAATATGGTTGTACCATATTTATAATAACATTAAAATATATATAAGATACTGGATTTATTATTTTATAATGGTAATAACAAATAATGAAGAAGTGGAAGAAGAAAGGAACTTGGAAAAGGGTGGTGAAATCATTACCTCTTCTTCGGGTTTTTCCTTTTGATTTGATCAAAAGGGCTCCTTAGGTTGGCTTTATGACTAAAGTAATGCCTCTAGGATGAAGTGAGGTAAGTTGAGAGAGTATTTGTGCAGAGTTTGGCCGAAAACAAAGGCTTTTAAGGTGTGAATTAATGAGAAGAAGGAGTGCCCTTTTATAAGAGGGGTGAGTGGCACCTTTGGAAAATCTAGAAATATTATTTTATAATAAATTCATATTCGGTTTCTAATGGCTCCAAAGTGGATTATTTAAAGTTTAATGTGGGTATGGGTCCAAAACCACTCAACCAACAGAATTTAGATAGATTTGGGTTACCATATTAACCTTATCTTTAAGTATTAACTCTTAGTTAATTAGTTTCACTTTTACAATGTCTCTTTGTATTTTTATATTATATAGTAAATAAACTTACTATATATATCCAAGAGACCCCAAAGTGGTCCATTAATGATACACCTATCATGATAAAAGTCTCTTGGACGAACCTTAGATTTTTAGGAATTTAATATCAATTAATAATATAATGTTTTTTTAAAAACTCTTTTATGTCAATTTTGACACTATTCAATAATTTATTTTTTTAAAAATCATAAAAGAATGATTACTTCGAAAAAATTTAATTAAATTATTCCTAACATGTCATATTAACCTATAAAATTATTGTAATTTATAAAAAGTCTCCAATTATATTTATTTGGGTATCTACAATATCAATCATTTTAATTATTCTATATTATGGTAATTACTTCATCACCATTGTGTCATAAATAAATTAACTTATTTAATGTCTAAAAATTATAAATAAAATACCATTATTTAGGAAATATTTTTAGCTTTCTAATTAATATTTATAGTCGAAATTACAACATATATAACCCTATGTAAAAATTGTTTTTCTAAAATCTATATGCTTGTGTCATTTTTGTATTCAATTTAACTTAATTAAAATAAAGTGTCCCTATCACTTACAAGTGGCACCATGGGGTCCCAAAATCGACCCAAAGATGCCCATGGTCGGAAATGTATCAAACAATAAGGTTAGGATACGTTTTAGGGTAATTTTTTATTATTATAATATTTTTTTAACGCTTATTTACCGGATTTACCCTTTAACCATGATAAATAAAATATTTACCGAAGTAATTATTCAAAATGTATAAAAATAAAAGTTACATATTTACACAATTTGAAAATCCTGATTCCAAAAATGGAATCCATTTTTCCAAATTCAAAACACAGAAGTGGCAGAAATTAATTTAAAATTAATTCCCGCTGTCAAAAGAAAAAGCGTGTTTTTAAGATATAACAACTATCAAAAGATTGATACTTGTTTATGTTCGGTTTAATTGTGAAAGTATGTCCAATGACCAACATTTTATTAAATGGTAAAAATATATTCTAAATATACTTTAAAACCAATCAAATTCATAATTTATCACTATTAATTATTTTTATTAAAAAAGTTGTTTTTAATTAAAATTTAGTAATTTTCACTATTCATCAAAATATTTAAGTTATCCGAAAAGTACCAAAATTTAACCTTAGGCTAAATTCGATACTCCGAATCAAAAATGAAGTCCATTTTGTGAGATGAAATTTCTTAAATTCTAAAAAGTAGGTATTACTATTCATAATGGCTAGTTTGATCGGTTGTGGTGTGTGTTAGAACTCGATGTTGCGTACAACACACGCTATTGTATTATTCAAAGAGAAGCGTACCGTAGAAGCTTGGGGTGTTACATTATTTGTGTGGATGAAAAAAGTGAAACTATATATGTGAAATTAATATTTATGTTATTTATTGGGTAAATATTTTAGTGGTGGCCAATGAAATTAATGTGAAATTATTAATTTTGGAAATTAAAAGAAATGTAATAAATTAAATACTATTAATTTTCTGAAATAATTTTTATTGCATGGTTAAATTATTAACATCATGATTTTAATGAATGTTATTGATTGAACTTTTTATACTGACAATTATGACATAAATTGAATAATAATAATAATAAAATATTCATGTAATAATAATAATTATTATTATTAATATTATAAAATAATTTTGAAGTGTATAACTATATATATATGGGATAAATATATAAATATATATACATGTGTGGGTGTAAATATATATATATATATTGATGCGTATACATATTTATATTGTGTATATATATGGGTTAGACATATATGTATATATGTGTGGGTGTAAATATATGCACACACACACACACATATATTAATTTTAATATATATATTTAATAAAATTCTTAAATGTATTTAAGAGGAATTATTAAATAAATGTATATATTAAAATTTATTGGGGCACTGCACTTGGAGGATTGAAAGATTTTAATGGTCTGTGATGAATGGATAAAGAGAGTAACATATAATGAATTAATTATAATAATAATTGAGACACAAAATTAATATAAAAGGGGTGGTGGGGGAGATGAAGAAGGGGAGAAAAGTGATGTCCTTACGTCACCCTCTCTCCCTCTCTTCTCCTCTCTGCAATATATTTTTAATTTTATTTTTCTTATTTGTTTTAAATTTTAATAATTGATAACTTCTCCAATATTGATTGGATTGGTATGAGATTAGTTTTATTTGGTTCATCTGAACGATAAAAAATTTAAACATATATTTTTTATGAAAGCTATGAGGTATTAGGGGTGTAGTTAAACACATACATCAACCAACATCATCAGTCATCATTTCACATAAGGTAGGAAGTCCTTAACTTCTTCACATGTCTTATACATGTTATTGAAATGATTTTTGGGGTGTGCGTATAGACGTTGGAATTAATTGACATTAGTATATGTTATATATGGGTTATTGTAATGATTTTTGGCATTTTTGTATACCCCGTGAGACCTATGTTTGATTATTGATCACATGACGTGTGTGTGGGTGAGTATAACTTTTGACCCATGATTGTGTTTTTTCAAATGGAATGTGATGACTGTGATTATGATAATTTTTAACTTGACGTGATATTTTATATGTCATTTTCATTATGTATTATATATATTGTATTTCTGTTCATGGAACTTGAGAATGAAGGTTTGGTTATTCGTTTCCATGTGGGATATGTCACATGTTTGGTCGATATGGATGACATGTGAGACATGGAATGATCATGAAACTATCCTCTAAGTGGAATACACCACACATTTGGTCTCTATGTGCATTTGGGCTATTCCAGTAGATGGGATGTGTTTTATACCTATGGGCTATTCTCCAAGAGGGATGTGTTTGACATTGGTCAACATGTGATATTTGATGATTGCTTCTGGACTATCCACTGAGAGGTACATGCTTGACATTGGTCAATATGTACTTGGTCTATCCCTACTAAAGATAATGTGTATTATATGCTTTTAAGATATTCCACATAGGGGATGTGTCTCGATGATTAACTGTGTTCCATCCGACATTGTGCTGAAGCAGGTAAGTTTATCCCTACATGGTACTAAAGTAGGTAGAGTATATCCCTGAGGAACTAGTATGCATGTTGTACTTGTTTGATATATTGTTGTTATATTTTTACCTTGTTTATATTTATAGAATACACTTTTATATTTTATGCACTGATGTTAAGGGTCGTTGGGGGTGTCTTACTAAGTCTTGTACTCACACCCTACTCAAGCATTTCATTTCTCTTGTAGATGACATGATTAGGGATCTAGAGAAGGGTAAGGGACCTATGGTGGATTGTTGATTAGATGGAGTGGGATGATGCTGATGTTTCTAGATGGAGTTTGAGTGGGGACATCAGCCACATTTTTTATTTTATTGGATTACCCTATACACGGGATCCATGTATAGTTTGGTTATTGTATCTTGTATTCCATCATTTAGTTTCCACATGTATTATTATGAATATTTATTATATTTATATAAATATGTTATTATTTATCCATCCCATGACATGATATGAAGGGTATAATCTCCCCATTCTTCCACTCAAGTCCCTCATTGCTAGTTAGCACCCTCTGTAATATGGAGAGGTGTGCTTGAGGTCATGTGGAATTTTGTCTCAGACCTAGTGGTTTAGGTCTGAATGCTATAATTATGTTCTCTAATCTATTTATTTTTAAAATCTCGTTTCCAGGGTTACTACTAAACTTCCTTTGATTCCAACTGTAACACCCAGACCCCAGAAGCTTGGATACAGTGCCTTAATTTATTACAATGACATGATTACAAGGAATCAAATCCTAAAGGACTGATTTTTTTAGCAGTTTTGGAAAACCACATTACTTATATAATACCCATATTACATTTGGAAATAGAAAATAAAACATGATACATAATAAAATGAGATGAACAACATCCTTGAAATATTATTCAAATATTTATTCATCATAATATAGGGAAAGGAAACAAAATAAGGGTTAGATCGAATGCTCATTAAGGGTTAGATATAGTGGAATAAATCATGAATTGATAATTAATAATCAACATAGCAAGGCAATAACTAAACACACATGCCATTTAATCAATAAATTGAGAATGAAAATGCATCCATAGATGATGTCAAAGAAAAAATCTCATGGATAATAATAATAATTGAATTCAAAATAAATGAATTTGTTAATTATAGTACATCTTGTTTCATAGGAACATGATACCTTTACCATCAATATCTATCCTCAAGAAAATTTAAAACATACTAGGTAAACACCCATCTGATTTGGGCAAATGATTTATCTCATGAGACTTATGATGCATCAAGGGGATTACAATAACTAGTCCCCAACTGATGTATTGAATATCCAAAACCTTCATAATATATCAAATAATATATTTAATTCGTAAATAATGTTCCTTTTAAAATATCCATATTGAGTAAAGGATACAAGTTTATCAATTATTCCTCAATTAATCAGATAACTTTCAAAGTATACCCTGTATGTAAAAATAGTATACAGTTTAGAAAATAATGATTTCTATTACACAATAATATGGATATTTAATTTAAATTTCATGTATAATAAAAATTTATCAGAAAGAAGTTATTGTTCTAATAGAAAGTTAACTATCACCAAAAAAAGTGAGACTGACATGATAACTTTTATCACTTGGTAATTTTTAGGTCAAAACCCCTTGGATGGGATAATTTAAATTTAAACATAAAATAACATGAATTATGATTTAATATTATGTTAAATTAAATGGAGGCAGTACATACACTACATAAAATTTAATTTATAACAAATAAGTCTCAATGTAATTCAAATTGAGACGAAATCCCTTACCTTATGCTCCCTTTTTATTGAATGCCCATTAAAATCCTTAAAAATGGTTTTAAATATTTTAATAACATATTCCAAAACCATATTAATATTTATTATATCATATATTTTCCATTAACATATTATCACCCATTTCATAATAATCATTCATTTTTTCCATTGTTTCAGTTGTTAATTGCCTTGTTTTTCAAGTATGTTTTGACTTGTTTTTATTTGTTCATATTATGTAGATAAATATTTAATCATAAATAGAATTTAAACCATTATTTTAATATCACATAAATTTATTATGTATTTATTTAGAGTAATACATAATATTTAGTGACTGGAGATGAAGTGTTCCGTTCATGGAGATAGAAGGTTATATATATGCATGAACACCACTTTCATTTTCTTATCATATTAAAAGAATGAAAAGTAAATATAAAATAGGTATATTATAATTTATTTATAATATTTTTATCATATATATCAAAAATATTTATTAAAAACATCCTTTATACATTCCTTGTAATTCATGCATGAATCACATCGCTTTGAGGAGGCGGTAGTTCACATGTTTACAAATGATGTTATCGTATTCCTAAAAAATGGAATGAATAAAGGAATTTTTTATATTTTAATATTATTAGAATAAATAAATTATGAATATAATATATATAAGATATAAACTATAAATCCATCATTATTGCCAACTTTGAAAGGTGTCAATGGAAGAACGAATGACATCAGTTCGTGAGGCGGTAGTCTGGCGTACACACAAAGATGATTGCATGTCCTATTTGATGGAAGTCTATGAATGTTTAGGTCATGAAATTATCATAAAAAAATATCATTATAAATAAGATACTTATTATATTATATATTCAATATATCATAAAAATTTAAGGGGTGTAGGAAGAAATAAAACAATAGTGCTCTTTGAAGAATGTTTCCTATTTTTTGGGTAACTCCATTTGGTTTATACCAAAAGAATTCCTTGGTTTGATTTATACCAAAAGAGATGAATATAGGATGAGGTTAAGGATTTTGGGAACCTATTTTTGTTTGTAGTGGATGATCCAAAGGTCTTTAGATGTGTGAAAAGTGAGGGGGGGGGGGAGTTCCCTTTTATAGTGGAGGTGGAGTGGCATTCTTGTAACTATAAAAGGTAAAAACTATTGGGAGGTATCCCTTAAATAATGTTCCTCTAATAATCAACCAAATTTTATCCAATATAGTATATGGTCAAAATATGTCCATAAAATGGGGTTTTGAAAAGTTTATAGGTCATTTGACCCCTTATTATTAAATTCTAATCACTAGGTAAAATCATTTTTAAATATTTGTAATTAATTTTAATTGTTTTCACTAATATATTTGGAAAAAAACTAAGTTTAACTTACTATAAATTATAAATTATTATAATTCTAAATATGGAATCCATTTCTCCAAATTTAAATCACATAAGTTATAGAAATTAATTTAAAATTAATCTCACAGACGAGAAGAGAAAACATGTTTTAAAGTTAAAATGTTTAAAAGTTCACTAAGTTTTTATATCTAAATTCAATGTAAAAATTATTCGAATGAAATAAATTATATTAATATATGTTAAATTGATATTATAATAGTTTATATCAATTTAAAATATATTCAATGAATGTTAAAAATATTTTATCGAATATATAATATATAAATTTCATTAATATCATTCACTAATAGTAATTAATTTAATTTATTTGGATAAAACACCTTTATGAGAATAATAATAGTTTTTTTTTCAAAACATTCCCTTTTAATTCAACTAGTTATTATATTCATTTATAATTAATTTCTCACAAAATAATTATATATACATATGTATAAAATATTTTCCAAATTTAGTTAATCCTTGTGTTACATGTCATTACAACAGATAGTTAATAGCTATCATATTAAATAATAATATTAATAGTATATTGTAGTTTGGTAAAACTCAATCATTCATTTAACATAAGATATTGATGAAATTTAGCATTGTGTGTAACACAATCCAACTTAGTGTTGTGTGTACAGTAAGCTAATCTTAGTGTTATGTGTAGCGTAATCTTAACTTGGTGTTCTGAATAAAGTAATCAACCAAAAAAAATTAAATTTATTCTAAAAGATAAACATTGTAAATTATTGAGGTTTCAAAGAATCAATAAGATGTTTTAAAATATACCAAAGACTTTAAAAATGTGCATCAGGGGGTAAATGCCACGAAAATGACATCAGATGGCTATAAAATCATAGGAAAATGATATTAGATTTATTTTTGAATTGTACGAACTAACACCACATCAATCTGAGTTACTATTTTCTTAGGATTCCCCTAAATGTGTTTTAGTGTTTTAAAACACTAAAATATGAATTTAAAAACCTCAAATTGACCTTAAATCATAGGGAAAACACCGTTGATTTATTTTTTATGTGTACAAGTAGAAAACATGTCTATCTGATATGCAGTGTGCTAAAAATGACTGGTTAAGAAATTTTAAAAGATATAAAAGTATTTAAAAACATGAATCAGGGAGTCAAAACCAAGAAAAAATAGTCATATGTACCTAATATCATAAGAATATGAACATAGATTTATTTTTTAAATTTTGGAACCAACATCATGTCAATCCGAGTTATGTTTTTCTTGGGAAGCCCACAAACCCATTTTTATTGTTTTAAAACACTCAAATGTTATTATAATAGTAAGAAACATAAAAATAACCTCATATTGATGATAAATCATGGGATATTGATGGTTGAATTACTTTTTATGTGTACTTGAAGACAACACATCAATCTGACATGTGGTGTTCTCAGAATGACTCAATAAGTAGTTTTAGAATATATCAAAGTCATTAAAAACATGTGTCAGTGGGTCAAAACCCAGAAAATGGCGTCAAATAGAATTTTAATCATAGGAAAACGATCATATATTGATTTTTTAAATGAAGTAACTAAATCCACATAAATATGAGCTACGATTTTCCCCGGATTCCTATAAACGCGTTTTTATGTTTTAAAACACTGAAACATGCGTGTAATAGTAAAAACTATAGAAAATTAACTCACACTAACATGAAATCAAGGTAAAATAGTTTTTGAATTATTTTTTATTTTTACAACCAGACAACATGTTCATATGACATGCTCTATGCTCGAAATGACTCAATAAGTAATTTTATAAGATATGAAATTGTATTAAAACATGCATCAGGGGGTCAAAATCAGAAAAACATAAGATGATTGTGAGATCATTGTAAAATGATCTTAGATTAATTTTTGAAATTTAAGAACTTATGTAATATCAATTTGAGTCAGGATTTTCCCAGGATTCCCATAAATACGTTTTTAATGTTTTAAAAGTCTAAAACATGCATGTGACCATCAAAACCATATAAAACAAACTCATATTGACATGGAATCTTGGGAAAACTATAGTTGAATTATTTATGACTTTTAAGAGAGGAAAACATGTCCATTCTATGTACGGTGTTCTTAGAATGACTCAATAAGTAGTTTTAAAAGATATCAAAGCCTTTAGAAACATGCTTCAGGGGAACAAAACCAAGAAAACAACATCATATGGCCATAAAATCACAGGAAATCAAATTTTTATTGATTTTTAAAATATAAGAACCAATTTCATGTCAATTTGAGTTACAATTTATCTGGGATGTCTGTAAACACATTTTTAGTGTTTTGAAACACTAAAATGTCGGTATGATAGTTAAAGTCATAGAAAATAACCTATTATTGACATTAAATCATGGAAAAGATGTGTTTTAATTATTTGTGACATGTGTGAGTAGACAACACATCCATCTAAAGTGCGGTGTGCTTGAAATAACTCAATAAGTGGTTTTAAAAGATACTAATGTTTGAAAAAATGTGCTCTATGGGGTCAAATCCAATGAAAAAGAATCATATGGCCGTTAAATCAAATAAAAATGACCATAGATTGACTTGTGAAATGTGGGAACTGATTTCACGCCAATCCAAGTTATGGTTTTCCCATGATGTCTGTAAACATACTTTTAGTGATCTAAAACACTAAAACCTGTGTGTAATGGTAAAAACCATAAAAAAATACCTCATATTGATGTTATATTATCGTAAAATCAACTTTGAGTTGTTTTTTATTTATAAGAGTATAAATCACATCAATCCGACATGTGGTCTCCTCAAAATAACTCAATAAGCAGTTTTAAAAGATATGAAAGTGTTTAAAAACATGCATGAGGGGGTCCAAACCAAGAAAACTACATCTAATGGCTATGAAATCCTAGTAAAATGACCATAGATTGATTTTTAAAATATATGAACCAATTTCATGTTAATCTGAGTTGTGGTTTTTCCGGGATTCCCATAAATAGTTTTTAGTATTTTAAAACACTAAAACATGCGTTTAATGGTCAAAACCATAACAAATGACCTCATATTGAAATAAAATCATGAGACAACCACTATTGAATTGTTTCTAAAATATAGTAAATTTTACTATATCAAAGAATTTAAAATATGTTTACCATGTAATTTCAGGCACAACATACATTGGTTTAAAAATTGATTTGATTGTTATATACTTATCCCTTTTGAGTTCCAAGTGTTGAATCATATATTAAATAGGTAATTTTATGCTTTCAAATTTTTTGTTTGTGATATATTGTTTGTTTTATGTTAAAATTAACATCATCTATTTTATTAACAAAATCTAAAATGTTAAGTAAAAAATTACCAATATATTCTATGCATATTATGTTTTGTATTTATTTTATTTAATGCTTTGGTTTGTATTTTAGGTGACAAATAGTGGTAGTAGAGAGGAGGTTGACCATTATGATCCACAAAACTCTTCATAAGGTAGTCATTATGTCTCTTAGTTTTTGTGTAATGATTAATTATTATCAATGATTCTACTGTAATTCTTATTTGTTAGGTTCCCTTATAATTTCTATCTTTTTTTCATTTGATTACATGATATGGTTGGTTTCGTGTGTGATGAATTTAGTTATGGAGGTAGTTGTATGTAGTAGAGGTTGTGGATGAATGTATTATTTATGGGTTTATTGTGGATCTTGAGAATATTTTATCTATATACATATGATTTCTGATTTTATAATAGACTAATGGTTCTGTATTTATGACTGAAAATGTGTGGATGTGTCGATGTATAGATTTATGGATGTAGGGATGTATGGATGGAAGTATGTTTGGATGTATGGATGTATGGATTTATTGATGTATGAATGTATGTAGGGATGTATGTATGGTTGTATGATGAGTTTATTGTATATTAACTACTACAGAAATTCCCATTAATAGCACATGAAAAGGATTTTAAGAGTGCTAAAAAACAATTGTTAATCTCAGTACTGTTAGGGGGGGTCCCCTTTATTAGTGCTAAAAAAGTACTGATAAAGGGGGTCTTTTATCAGTGCTACAAAAAGTACTGATAAAATCCACCCTTTATCATAACTATTACAAGAACTGATAATGGTCTCACATTATCAGCACTTTTAATAGCGCTGATAAATGGGAACCTTTATCAGCACTACAAATAGCACTGATAAAGGACCCATCTGTTGCACTGTTCTATTTATATAATAATACACTACAACAGCCTCCTGTACACAAAAAAACACAATAAAACCTCATTTACACAAAATTTATAATTTAATTGAAATAAGTTTCACATCATTGATACAAAAATAAAACAATACTAAATAAATTTCAAACAATGTTTTGTATAGTTACATTTCCAAATACTATCCACAAAAAAATTAAAACATTAATGCTTACCTTTGGCACCTGTGATCCATTCCCCGAAAGGTCCACTAATGGTATTTGTTTACAAACAAATCACATCAACCAGGGTAAAAAAATCCACCTATAAAAGAAAAATATATTATATTAGTAATATTATAAAGAAATAAATTTAACATTAATATGAATGAATACATTAAAAAATCAACTTTAAATAAAAATACACACTTGGAGTTATACTAGTGACACCGTGAATTGTATTGAAGTGTGGTTGATTCCAACATGTCAAAAATGAGGTATGGATCATTTTCCTAATGTATCAAAATAATTAAAATGTGTTTGCTCAGTTTTGAGTATGTCACTTGTTTTTTTTAATGAAATTAATGTCAATTTTAAATAAAGACACATTTGGAGTTATACTGGTTACACTATGTGTGGGACTGAGGTGAGATAGATTCCTATACATCCAAAATTACTTAAGGATCATTTTCCTAAAGTATCAAAACAATCTAAATGCGTTTTCTCAGTTTTCAGTATGTCACTTGTGTTTTCTACTAAAATTTCATTTCAAACTGGAAACACATGCTTTAAGTCATATGAGTAACATCCTGTGTCAGTTTTATATGATACTTATTCATACATTTCAAAAATGACTTATGAATTTATTTTCTAAATAATCAAGATAATTGGAGTGAGTTTTCTTGGTTTTCTGTGAGTGACACACATTTTGAACTAAAATGTCAATTTTAAATTGATACTGGGCACTTTGAGTCATACCAATCACACCATGCATTTGATTAATATGAATTTGATTCCTATAGATAAAAAATATCTCATGGAATATTTAACTAAATTATAAAAACAATATGAATTTGTTCTCTTGGTTTTCAGTACATCATACATTCCTTTTTCTAAATTTAATGTTAATTTAAAATAAAATATGCACTTGGAGTCATACCAATCACACTGTGAATTTTATTGATATGTGGCTGATTCCTAAACATCTAAAATGAATCATGGATTATTGACTTAATGTATCAAAACAATTCTAATGAATTTTCTTAGTTTTTACTAGGGCACTTGTTTTCTTTTCAAAAATTGATGTCAATTCTAAATAAAAAGACACACTTGGATTCATACCGATCACATCAGGCATCAGATTGAGTTGAGTCTGATTCCTAGACATCTCAAATAATTCAAGGATAATTTTATTAATGTATCAAAACAATAGTAATGCATTTTCTCAATTTTGAGTAGGCCAGTTGTCCTTTTTACTAAAATTGATGTGGATTTTAAATAAGAAGACGCACTTGGAGTCGTATCGGTTACACTGTGTGTCAGATTAAGGTGTGAATGATTTCTACACATCTCAAATAACTCATGGATCATTTTAATAAGGTATCAAAATAATCCAAATGTGTTTTCATAGTTTTCAATATATCACTTGTTCGTTTTTACTAAAATTGATGTCAATTTTAAATAAAAAGATGCACTTTGATGCATACCAGTCACAATGTGTGTCAGATTGAGGTGAAACTAATTCATAAACATCCCAAATTACATGTATATTATTTTAATAAAGTATCAAAACAAAAATATTGTGTTTTCTTGGTTTTTAGTATGTCAGCTATTCCTTTTAAATAAAATTAATGTCAATTTTAAATTAAATGACATACTTTGAGTCAAATCAGTCACACTGGGTGTCAGATTGAGGTGTCGATGATTATAAAACAACTCAAATGACTCATGGATCATTATAAAAAAGTATCAAAGTATTCCAAATGTGTTTGGTTGGTTTTGAGTCATTCAGTTGTTGTTTTTACTAAAATTGATGTTAATTTTAAATAAAATAGACACACTAGGAGTCATACAGGTCACACTGTACCTCAAATTGATGTGAATATAATTCTTACATATACCAAATGTCACATAGATCATTTAAATAAAGTATCAAAACAATCTTAATGTGTTTTATCAGTTTTTAGTGCATCATTTTTTCTTTTTTTATTAAAATTGATGTCATTTTAAATAAAAGGATGCACTTGGAGTCATACCGGTCACACCATGCATAATATTGAGGTGAGGATAATTCATAAAAGTCTCAAATGACTTATAGATCATTTTACTAAAGTCTAAAAACAATATTAATTAGTTTTATTTGTTTTCATCACAACTCATGTTCCTTTTTACTAAAATTGATGTGAATTTTAATTAAAAAGATGCACTAGGAGTCACACCATCACACTATGTGTCAGATTGAGGTGCACATGATTCCGACACATTTTAAATAGCATACAAATATTTTTACTAATGTATAAAAATAATTCAAATGCATTTGGTCTGTTTTGAGTAGGTTACTTGTCCTTTTTACTAAAATCGATGCAAATTTTAAATAAAAATACACACTTGAGGTTATATCGGTCACACTATGCCTCAGATTAAGGTTTGGATAATTTATACACATCGAAAATGTCTCATGGATCATTTTATTAAATTACCAAAACAATCGAAATGCGTTCTATTGTTTTTTATTACGTCACTCGTTTCTTTTTACAAAAATTGATGTCAATTTTAAATAAAAAGACACACTTGGAGTGATACCGGTCATACCGTGCATCCGATTGAGGTGAGACTGATTCCTGCATGTAAAAAATCACTCATGGATCTTTTTCCTAAAGTATAAAAATAATATGAATAAGTTTTCTTGGTTTTCAATATGTCACTGGTCTTTATTACTAAAATTTCATTTTAAACCAGAAATTTTCCCTTTGACTCAAACCGGTCACATCATTTATCAGTTTGTCATGAGACTGATTCATTTACATAAAAAATTATTTATTAACATATTTCCTAAATTATAAAGACAATATGATATCATTTTCTTAGTTTTAAGTGAGTGAAACATTTTGAAGTAAAATGTCAATTTTAAACTAATAATAGAAACTTTGAGTTATAATAGTCTCTACATGCATCAGATTGAGGTGAGACTGATTCCTAAACATCCTAAATGGCTCATGGATCATTTTCCTAAAGTATAAAATATAATATGAATAAAATTTCTCAGTTTTCATATGTCACCTCTCTTTTTTACTAAAATTTCATTTTAAACTGGAAACCCACACTTTGACTCATATCGGTCACATCATGAATCAGTATTACATGATATTGATTCCTATACATAAAAAATGATTTATGAATAGATTTCGTATATTATAATGAAAATATGATATCATTTTCTTATTTTTTTAGTGAGTGAAACATTTTGAAGTAAAATGTTGATTTTAAACTGATAATAGAAACTTTGAGTCATACTAGTCACACCGTGTGTTGGATTGAGGTGTGGCTAATTTCTACATATCCTAAATGACTCATGGATGATTTTACTAAAGTATAAAAATAATATGAATACATTTTATCATTTTTCAGTAAACCACTTTTCTTTTTTACTAAAATTTCATTTTATAATGGAAATATACACTTTGACTCATATTGGTCACATCCTATATCAGTTTGACCTGAGAATGATTCTTAAACATAAAAAATGATTTATGAATCAATGTACCAAACTATCAAGAAAATATGATCATATTTTGGTACTTTTTAGTGATTGACACATTTTGAAGTAAAATTTTGATTTTAAACTGATAATAGATACTTTAATTCAAACTAGTCACACATCCCATCATATTAAGGTATGACTAGTTCCTATATATCCTAAATGACATATGGATCGTTTTACTAAAGTATAAAAATAATTTGAATGTTTTTGTTCATTTTTGGAATCTTAATTGTCTATTTTACTAAAATTATTGTCAAATTTAAATAAAAATATGCTCCTGGAGTCATACCGGTCACACCGTGTGTCAAATTGAGATGACGTTGATTACAAAATGTCTTAAAGTCTCAAAAAAAAATCCTAACTAAAAATGTCACCATGATTTCTGCTTTCTTTTTTTTTCAAAATTCCAACACTTCATATTGATTATATAAAGGTTTTTCTACTAAGAAAATCAAATCAATATGCAGAATTGGCAGTTCGACGAAGAAAATTAATAGAAAGCATTGTAAAATTTGAAGAAAGAAACATGTTATCTCTTCTATGGATTTTTGTAGATAATTGAAAGAAAAATATGATGTCCCAAAATATATGTGAATATAACTAAATAAGTATCAGATAAATATTATAGTGAAAATAACTTACAAATAATAGATAAAATAATGAGAAAATTAATTTAATAAGTTGTAAGAATTCACCTTTTCATGATGGTTTTATAAATTCTTGACCCATAAATATGAAAGGAACCCACTTGTATAATAAATAAAATCTTATGTGAGTAATACTAAAAAGAAATAAATTAAACATAAATATGAAAAAAATCCATTACTAACATGGAAGTCACATCATCATTCTATTTGGATACATTTTGCGATTAGGTATGACTCCAATTCATTTCAAAGAAATTTTATATCATCTTGTGTATAATTTTTTTGATAGTTATAGTAGTACTTGAAGAATATAAACACTTAAATTGTTAATAAATATTTTAAATTAAATAGTAATTAACTTTGAAAATACCTCTTCAGGGATGTCTATTTTTTATTTAATATGATCTCTCTCATAAATTTACAATAATAATAACCACAATATTTTCCATTTGTTTATTTCAACCACTATATAAATATTGAGTAAAATACCTAATTTTTTTTATATTTGTTTGGATAGTGAAATATTATTATATATACCCTGATACATATCCAGTTGTAGAACTTTTTAGGGTCCTTATGCACAATTATTATCCTCATTCCATGATTTAGATGATATTTACACACCACCCTATACTAATAGAATCCTCAATAAAACATAATATAAATTATATAACTTGAATTTTAGTTATATAATGTTAATTGTAGTGTATTAAAAATTGAAAAACCTCATCATTTTTGGTTAGTTTGTTGGGAATCCGTGTAGTGAATTCAGTAAATAAATCTTTGGAGTATCCAAATTGACCACAATGAGTATCCAATGTTTCCTAAAAACACAAAAAAGAATAAGTAATGAAAGAAATGAAAATATATTTGATATGATTAAATTTTATCGTTTTACCCCTACATCGTTGGCATTAAGAAGTATAATTCATCCCCACGTTTTATTTCAAATGATTTGGCTAGGTTTTACACTATTTCTTCCTTTTTCTTGGATTCTATTTTTGTTTCTATTGTAGAGGTGACGTGAGGACTAGTGAGTCCAAAAAAATGTCACGGGGAAATACCATCAATTGGTATTGATATATACACCCACAAAATTCTGTAATTTATTTAGTCATAATAAACATAGTATATCAACTTTTGGAATATTAAATCATGATAACATACCTCATATATACATTTAAAACTGAGGCTCATATCCATTCATAGTTGAGAATTTCATTTACATTCTCAAAATAAGTGTAGTCAGTACCTTCCTCTCCACTTTGTTTTTTCAAAATCAACTATGTGAATACTACCAATTTTTAACTTTGTATCTACATGAACCATCAATGTTAGTAAATGAAGATATTATATGGGTGGCGTAAAGGTGATTTGAGAAGATTCTTTTGATCAGTTCGTTGATCCTTTAGATGGTCTGGAGTCGAACTTTCATTTCACCATTTCATTTTGTCAATCTGTAATAACATTCATCACTTATGACATTTTTTCATTAATTTTAAAGTTTTAGCATGAAAAATAAATTGGAAATGAATAAATACTTATCGACATGTTCTTTTAAAAGATCTTACGACCATGTGATGAATGTTCCAACAGCTTGGTCAACCTTCTGAATATCTTCATAATCAAGTGGAATAGGTAGATCAATTCTCGGCTCATGAGCTACATTAATTCCCACTCCCACATGACCTGTTAGAAGTGGTATGTTGTGTAGCTTGTTGTCTTATATATTGAACACCGTATCCTTCAATACCAGGTTATGGTTGGGTGTTGATAGATATAAATCAAATCCATTTTTAAATTGTATAATATCAGTATAGGAAAGGTATCAATGCTTTTTTGATTTACATTTCATAGAAAAAATTATTACAATATTTATTATCTTGATTAAGATAGATCTTTGAGGGGAATGACTCACCTCAAAGCTGGTGGGGGGGGGGGGGGGTCTGGAGATCTCCACACAATGGTTTTTATTAAGTCTCTTCCTCTCTTTATGCCCCCATAATGTTTTCCAACAACTCAAACTGCCAATGAAATTATTATTCAAGGGAATCTATTCTTGATTTCATCTATACCACTTATGTATATTTATCCACCTATTATTTTTTTTCTCATAATATGTTCAGGGTGTCACTCTAAAACACACACCCCTCACGCGACCATATTTTTCTAGCTGATTCAAGTCCACCAATAGTAGGTGTTCATCCGAAACTGGTGTTGATGATCCTTGTGATTATATTGGATAAGAAATATAAGAAAATAACTAATCATTTTTATGTAATAGTGATTTAAAGAATTTTTTTATTATGGGATACTTACACTTGTTTCCCACAATATTTTGTGTTTTCACCTATTGGTATCCCATATTTATTTACACATGCCTCCTTACACCACACATTCCATGAGATGGAAGTGGATTTAGATTTGGATTCATCAATCTACATATAAACAGAGCAACATAATTATGTTATTGTTTCATGTTTCATAAAAGTATTATAGTAGATTTAAAATATGTACCATTCTTTTTAAGTGAAGCATACCCCTTCCTTGATTTATGGTAGGGGTACGTTGGTTTTTCTTCTCGTTCCTTAATTCCAGCACTTAGTTATTGTTTCATAAATAAAAAATTCTCAATAAAAGTGATGAATACAAAAATTGTCAAATAATTTATTACTATCCACAATGTACCTGAAAATACAGCTCCCCACAACTACTAGTAAATGCATCCCATGTTTCTTGGGTTATCAGGTGTGCATATATAATCTATGGGTGTGGGTTTATTTTCCCTTCAGAACCTTAATATGATGTCTCGTTAAAATTATGAGAAATAATTTTTGAATCCTTTAAACAAGCATTAATGAATATTTATTGTGGGATACATATAATATAAATGAACTCTCTAAGGGATGATGAAGAGTAAATCAATGTTTCATTTTTTTTAGATTTTAGTAAAATAAAGAAATGATATCATAATGTTACTGTAATATCTTTCCACATCAGTGTATTAAGCGTGGGAACAACATGGTTCCATGAATCTACATCAATTGGCTTGCGTTATCAAGTGATGAGTATAATGTAAATACTAAACATTTCCTTGTTGGGGTTAACATGTTGGACCCACACATTTCACCCTACCTCAAATTTGATGCCTTTTCTTTTCTCCTTAATGATTTTTTCTAACACCATCAATCTACGATGCTCCTATTTTTTTTGGTATCGTTGGTCCCTCATCACCTAAATTTCCTCAGATTCAACATTTTCAATATGTTTTTCCCATGAGGCAGTGGCATCAACATGTACAGAACTTCATTTCACCTCAGTACTTAGAGCAGAAACAGGTTGAGAAACATGTTGTTTCTCTAGAGTGGTAGCATCAACATGTGAAAAAGATATATGTACCTCTTCACTTGGAGTAGTAATAGCTTGAGAGACATGTTATTCCTTAATATTGGGTGCACCGAAAATTAAAGAAGTAATTATCTACAGAAGTGGTTTAATATTAAATTTTGATTACATAAATACATCAACGAACAAATAATAACATGAGGTAACACAATGTAGATTACAAAATTATAACCTAATTATTGAACTCTATTTTTTTAGAGGCTAAAGAGATTAGACCCCTCTATTAAGTATTCAAATCCCTTCATTATGGTTTCCTATGGCATATAATACCCCTTATACATTAGGACCACTACAAAATTATTTTAATGTCCCAATGAAAGTGTCATCCTAAGTTGAATTTTCATCTAACCCTTAAGTGGTTTTGGTCGATAATAGAAAAATTGATCGCTTTTAGTATGTAGGATCTAGAATATAAATTAATTTTTCTACCTCTAATGCCATTATAAACATTTAGTATTTGTACCCTTCCTTACTGAAATCTACTTTCGTAAATCCCAATTTTTTTATTTTAACAATACTCCTATTATCAACCAACTTTTATTGAAAAATCAGCACTTGTAAGGTTTCATAATCCAACTCCCATATTTGTTTGATGATTCCAAAGTATGGATTATTCACATAATATAGAATTCTTTCCTTAGTATAAGAAACATGCATCGCTTCATCTACAAGTGTAACTCCACTATTTTTCATGGTACTATCTCTATCATGTTCATTTGTATAGAACATATAACCATTAATTACATAACCATTATAAGATAATATAGGCACACTTGGTCCTCCGTCTAGTCATCAAATTCATTTTAAAATTTAATTTATATTTTGACCTAATCCTTAAAAATATTGTCCCAAAACCATCCTATAAACTGTTGATAATGTGTGCTTGATATCTATATTTCATCCCTTAATGGATTCAAATTCCTAATAAATTCTTTGTGGGTTTCAACATATGGGGAAACTTCCAAACTAATATTAAAAACATAAAAGTGGGCGTACATCTGATTTTTAATATTGATTGTGATGTCATCTCTTCTAGAAATTCCTTAATGCACAAGCTACCCAGTCTCATGAGATTTTAGTAGACTGATGCTTTCCATGTTAGATAGATATTAGGTACAGAATTCAACAACTTCATCAACTATATATCACACCATAATACAACCCTCTAGCTGACTTCTATTTTTGACATACCATTTTTAAATCTTCATATATCGTTTAATGTGGTACATCCATCTATATTATACAGGACCACATAGTGACATCTCTCTCACCAAGTGAACCATCAAATGAACCATCATATCCAAGAAATACGGAGGGAAGAATATTTCCAATTCACATAATATGATGGTAATTTATTTATCCATAGTCAAAAATTTTGATTGGTCTATAATTTGATGCATATAGATTTGAAGAAGAAACATATCATGGTTAATTTATGATGAAAATTTTTAGGTAAAATGAAACGTAAAGATATAATAATTAGATCTTGAATAAAAACATAGAATTCATGTGATTTCAAACCCTTTAACTTTAAATCGGTCATTGACATGATATTCTAAATATTTGATAAAACCCTTGTGGAAACTTTAGGTCATTTAAGAAGTTGAAAAACAGATATCTCTCATACCTAGAAAGAGTGTAAGAAGATGGAGGAAGAAAACTTCATTTTCCCCCTTCATTGATACCAACACTCATCGTATTCCCATGTAAACCATGTTAATCCTAGCCTTAATTCTATGCTCTCTTTTGCTGGGTGCATTTATCAATGTGTCGATGAAACTATCACTTACATTTTTTTCAACATGCATAACATCAAGAAAATTTCTAACGTACTGAAAATTCAAGTATGGCAATTAAAAAAACCAATGTAATTTTCCAATCAGTTATCATAAGTTTTATAGAAAATGGTTTACCAAAAGCAGTGTCCACATATTTTACTTTCTCAAACAGTTGATCACCTGTTACAGGAGATGGTGTTGTACATTATTTTAAACATCCATCGAATGATGTTGTCCAAGATCAGTACTTATGTCATTGGGATATAAATCTGTGATGTCCTAGAAACATAGTCTTTTTTGAATGTTTCAACCTAATTGACTACGTACCTTGTTCAAAAAAGGGACACCCTTCAGTTCAATTAATACTATATCTTGAAAATTTTCTATAAGAAAGAAATCCATTTATTATCCCATACAACATGGATCTCAAGGAGAAATCTTCTTTTCTATAAGCATCATACAATGTAAACACCTGAATACCAGTATAATTTTGAATCCTCGATCAATGGATCCAAATAAACATCATTGTTATTATCTGGTTATTTTAGTTCTAATATAAGCATACATAACATAATGTATTTTTATTTTATACATAACCACAGTGTAAAGTTATAATTTACCAACATAATCGGCCATGTACTATGAGTAATTCTTTGAAAACCAAAATGATTCACTCCATTTGTAAATAATGCAAGACAAAGGATTCTCAACTTGTTTCAAAATTCAGGATACTCATGATCAATTCTATTCTAGTGAGGAGAGTTCTTCGTGTGGTGTAGTTTCCCATATGTATTTCTTATATCTACATGCCACATCAATTTCCCTGTAGTCTCCTCACTTCCATATCGGCGCCTAAACATTGTAACTATTAGAAAGTACCATACAAATTTCATATGATTGGATTCATCCTTATTATATCGAGAAGTTACAAACGTTGGGAATTAGGTAGGTGATTTTTTCCTTTCAAAATAGTATACAGTCATTTGAGAAGAAATGTATTCTTTCGTAGATCACACCCATTGATCATAGCATTCATTTTTCATCGTATGTTCAGCTAGGGAGCTCATTATCTACTAAGAGCATATCATTCAAGACACTAAGTTGTTCTATAATACTAGAGTCACTCCATCTATTTCTTGCTTTCAAATTATGTTGCTTTAGTATGGATGAAAATACTATATATTTAGTGCAACCAGTATACAATGGTGTTTTTGCACAACTCTTTAACTTCTGAAACAATTTTTGGTAATCATAAAGTACGTCTTCAACTGTCCTTGTCATTTTCTCAATAAGATCTTCATCATCATTCACGTCTCTAATCACATCCTCGATATGGTATTCTTCATTTTCCACACTTTTAATCATATCAGATGATCCATAAAACGCAGTGCTCTCTCATCCACTAGCTACATTCACGTTTTCTTCATGTTTATTCCAAAATTTATAACTTTAATCTTTTTCGTGACAAATCAAGTGTTATTTCAACTCCTCTGGACTAATTATTCTTGAATAATAATAGTGTAAATACAAAAAAAAGGGTTTGAGAAGGTTCATATGCGTGATCTTGTAAAAAATTAATGAACTCTTTCACTCCATCTTCACAGTATTTTATGATACGATTGGAATACATCCATTATTTATAAATATACATTCTATATGATTTTGAAATATTAATATTTAACAAAATAAATACACAAAATATGTTTAACTAGGGTCACCATCCAACCATATATCCATCTCATAAGATAAAAAGGAAGAAAACTAATCCAAAACAAACTTGAATATATAAAATATAGGTGTGATCTAAAAGTAAAATAGTTGGACACGACCTATCAAATCTAAGAGATCACTTTCTTATTACATCCTAAAAATATAGTTTTAAATACATTAAAAAAATAAACATTTTTTTATAAAGTTTTAACAAATAATTAAGAACACATAAAAGTGTGTTAAAACTTTTTTTCTAAGATTTTCATTAAATGAAAACAATCAATTATAAAACATTTTTCCTCAGACAATACCTCTTAGTCAAATAACATTTTTAAAATCTAACATTAAACCATTTCATAAACACCCATTTTTGAAATACACATTTCAAAACTCAACATGGTTTTCAACTATCATATTGTTTTCTAAAAAATGTTTGAAAAAAAAACCATTTCCATAAAACGAGGCATGGTGGCCTAAAACCGCATTTTAAAAAATCACACATTCTTTGAGTTTAAAATACAAAACATTCTAAATTTTCTAATTTGAGAACAATTTTCAAACTCATTATTAAAATAGATTGAAAACACTACAAAATCTCATTTTCCTTTTTTCCTTCTTTAAAAACCTTTCATAATACCTTTTCAAAAAATTTGAAAAGAAAACCATACCAAAAAGGAAGAAATCACACGATCAAGAACCGCTTTTCAGGTTGCACAACATGAGGAAAACGTTAAGAAAATATGTTCCAAAAATCAATTTAAATAATAGGGGATACAATAGAAGAAGAGAGATACAAACCCTAAATGTTTTTAATAAGGATTCCAGTGTCACAGGCATTGTCACTAGGATGTATTAATAAAAGGACTTACACTGGAGATAATAAAACTAAGTCGTCACTACTAAACCTATCTACACCACCAGAAGTCCCATCAAACTAGGTCGCCAATAATAAATATCCCCACAGAGGATCACAATCTGCAATGGTTATACAAGAATAAAAGGGGATTAAGAGGGTATTACACCTTTTATAAAAACATTTTTTTATAAAATTTCAAATGGGCCTTCTCTTTTCTAAACATTCTTGGAATGTAAATCCATATCATTATTTATAAAATCCATCCCAATATACTATACAGACCACTTTTATCAAATCACCTTTGAAACTCGAATTGTAATTCACACTACCCTTTAAAAGGCCATTGAAAAACTTTCAAAGAAATAATAAGTTTCAAAATCCAATCCATATGGGAAAACACACCCTTTTGAAATAATCCATATAATTTCAAAATAAAAAAATATTTAACCACCCTGAAACATTGATATAAAAATTAAAAAAGGCTTAAAAAGTGTGTTTAAATATAGATCACAATGGTTAACTCGTTACTTTAAAAATAATATAACATTTTCCATCATTTTTAACACTTTCAAATCAGCGAAAAAATTGGTTTGAAATCCAATTAACAAAATGGATTTACTCACATTTAATAAAGAAAATTTTGTGAACTCTATGAATATGAATCTTGTCAATGTATAGATCCCATGAATCATTTTGAAATTTGAATATTTTTAATTTTAAAAATATGAATTTAATAGGTGGAATATTGTTTCACTCCCATACTTCTCTATAATCCTTAGGGAATCTCCTCATATCGACCACTCCCCCCCTCATCTCAACTTTAATCTTGGTGATTATCCATTAAAACTAAAGGAATGCATTAAATATGTGGTCCTTATCTCTTCTTTCCACCTTATTTCTATCTATTTCTGTATTCTCTATCTATCCTATGGTCATGGTATCCATGTTTTCAAAATTTTATGGGATATACTTAGGGATTATTTTTTTCTAGGGAATCTTGTAAATCACTATGAATCTTTCCTCTTATCTTTTTGTATTTTAACAACAATTGAAAATGAATTCAATGATTGCTAGTTGGTGTCCCTATGTTAATTATTTAACCCCATAAACCAATAAATTACATGATGAAATCAATTTTTTTGTTTCACACAAATTAAGTTACATCTAAGGAGTATATATGTGATTTATTTATGTACTAAAATCCACCAAGTTCATCGATTGTATAAGGTTTATAATAGAATCATTATCCATTTCTATTTAAAACTACACTTAAAGATAAATGTTCACTTCTTTATTATAGAATGGATACTCACTACCCCTCAATTGTATGATTTTGATCCTTACTAATAAAAATGAATAAATACAAATACTCTATTTGTAGATATTTTTATGACGTCTTTATGAAACTTGATGAACTCCTTATTCCTCCTCTTCTTTAGCTTTATTGATCAATAATAACCAAATACTTACTGAATTTCTAGAATGATTCTCTTTATGTTCCTCTGTAAATTATCTATAATTCCACACTCTTCATCAAATAATCTCCAAACTCTTTACTCTCACTTCATAATAATTCATCAATGGTCATGATCTATCCAAGTTTTTCATAGCCACCATGATCACGATACTTTTCCACCCACCATATTGTATTTTCAAAGACAACTAATAGGGTGAAACTATATCTACTATGCTCACTTTACAACCTCCAAGTTTTAAGGATTGTGAATTCTTTAAATAAAATGGATATAATCTTTATTATGTTGTAACATAGAGAAATATAAACAAATACATTCAAATTTATACTCTTCTAAAAAACATAGCACAATCCATCTCTTTAACTCTAAATTGTGTGGCATGACCAAATCAAAATTTATATCTATAAAACTCTTTATAACCTAATGAATAATATCACAATATAGTCAAAAATTAATGACCCTAATTTATAGTGTAATACATAATCCAAAATACAAAGTCCTAAAAACTTTTTAAAATACAATTATTCTTTAACAAAACATAGGGTTATTACATATCAATAATTATCTTCCTAATGAATAGAATGAACCAAAAATTATTCAATCTAATATCAAATGATTCATTCTTATCAATAACCTAACAAATAATTAATTATGGGAACATACCATTATATGAACTATACCTCTGGGGGAGCGATTGATGGGGAAGGTGAGGGAAGAAGAGGTAGCAGTGGGGGTAGTGGAGGTAGTGGCGGGGGCAGTAAAGGCAGCATGGGGGAAGGAGGCGGGTGTATCAGAGGCAATAAAAGAGCTCTGGTTCCCACAAAACCCTGAGGTGAGCGGCGCTGAACGCATGAAAGTTTAAGGCGAGAAGCGATGAAGGCAGAGGTGGAGGTGGAGGCGGAGGAAAAGGAAAAGGAGAAGGAGAGCAGTGGTGGATACTTTGTGGTTCCATGAAGGCTTAAAGGCGTTAGGAAGATGGTGATCTGTTAGAGGTTTTTTATAAGAAAACGTAAGATTTTTTTCAGCGTTTCCAAAAATTCATTGACAAAAATTCTTTTTAAAAATGCTTTTTTAGTGATGATAAAGAATGATGTTGATAAATTATTTATATTATTATATATATTTATTAAATTTTAAAACTAATAAATATATTTACTGTAATATTATAATTATAGATATATATTTATTTATAATTGTAAAATTATAATATTTATATGTATCATATTAATAATTATAATTATAATTATAAATATATATATATATACATATATTTATTTAAATAATTATAAAATTATATTAAATATTTTTATTATTAATATTTATTACAATTTATAATTATTTAAATAAATATATATTTGTTTATAATTTTAAGTATATATTTATTAATTTATAATTATAATTGTAACTAAATATATTTAAAATTTATTTACATATAATTAAAAATTTATAATTATAAATATAATAAATATATTTAATGTTATATTATAATTATTTAAATAAATAAATGTTTATTTATTATTATAACTATAAATGAATAAATATTTATTTATAATTATAACATCATAATAAATTTATTTTCTATATTTATTATATTATAATTATATATAATAAATATATTTATTATAATTTTGTAATTGTTGACATATATATAATTAGAATTATTATTATAATTATTTATATATATTTATAAATAATTGTTTATATTTTTAAATATAGCTATATAATTATATATAATTATAAATATTAATAATATAATTATTATAATTTTATAATTATTTCAATATATATATATATATATTAATAAGAAAATATATATATTTATAATCTTATCATAAATGTATTTATTATGATTTTATAATTATATATATATATATATTTAGTTAGAATAATAATTATAAATAAATATATTTAAAAGTTATTTAAATATAAATAATAATTTATAATTGTAAATATAACAAATATATTGATTATTTAAATATATTAATTGTAATTTTATAAATATTTAGGAAAACATAATAATTTTATGAGTTTTAACCTGAATGAACCATACGGGATCATTCATAATGGTGAATAAATATAGAATATTTGCATGCACATCATCATAATATAAGTAATCTTAACATTTGGAACATAACTCACAATCATGTAAATAAATAATTTTTATGATCATATAGTGTCAATAAATAATGAATACATATATAACTATGTGGTTGTCATTTATGGATATGTTTTTTATATGACTAAATTTGTTGTATTCATATTAATGTTTTAAATAGTTAAAAAATTATTTGATATTTTTAGCGATAGTTAAGGTGGTTTTAGTTATTTTGTTCCTCTAGGAAGGAAAAACACTGTTAAATTATTTAGTAGCAGTTATGTTAATTTCCCTCATTTTTTTTTCGAAAAAAAATCACCGCCAAGGAAATATAGAATTGTTGCTAAATACCTAAAAAAATGAAACATATAATAACTGTCAGTAAACTATAAAAACTGCCACTAAATTATTGCCGACTGTGAAATACACAATGGTTTAAATAACTGACGCTAAACAGTATAACAATGGTTTAAACCGCTTCCAGTAGTAAAAAAAATTGTAGCTAAGACTATATTTTTTTGTAGTGTGAAGGTGGAAAATCATAATAGATATATTGGGTTACCAAAGGTTATTAGATGATCCAAAAATAAAGTGCTCTGACCAATCATTGATAGGGTGTGGAAGCATGGTAGTGGCTAGAAGGGGAAATTCCTATCAAAGGTTGGGGAAGATGTGCTTTTTAAATTTGTGTCTTAAATGGTTCCTTCATGCTTTATGTATTTATTTAAATTCACATATTTCATTATTGAACAAATCCACTATATTTTTCATGTTTTTGGTAAGGAAGGATGATGGGAAAGATAAGAATCTTTGCTAATCATGGAGTAAATTTTGTAAGCCTAAGGATGTAATTTTCAATGAAGCCCTCTTGGCTAACCTGTTTTGGAGGTTGTCTATCTCTCCATTTTTTATCTCTTCTTGAGTGTTGAAGGCAAAGAATATTCCAAAAACTAATATTCCTCCAGGTATGAATTATTGTGTAGTTTTTTATTTTATTTAAGATGATCTTCCTTGTTGAGATTTTGATAAGGTATTATATTTATTCAATGAGAGTAACAAAATGGATATTCTGGATATCTATACTTGTCAACTTGGAGGTGTTGGAGGATGTTTGTTCCAGGATGGTGTCACCCCCCTAATTTTCAATGGGGACAGGCATGGCTAGTGTGTGGTGGGTGGCCAACCCCACCAATTGATTCAGCGAGAGTGGAGAAGCAAGGGTGAGGGTAGCCTATAAAAGGAAAGATCCTCATCCCATTTTCAGCATCTCATCTCATCACCTTTATTTGGTTCTCAAATTCTTCATTTATTCATGGTTTTTGTGAAGTATTTTCCCCTTTTATTCAAGAGAGAATATTAAGAGGTTTTTCTCCTTGTAATAGTGAGGGAGTGTGTACCCACATTTACATACAGTGATATCCTTCTATTTTCTTGTGGTTTTTTACCCCTTCTATTTGGGGGTTTTTCCACATTACATCTGGTTTCAATTCATTTCCACATTTTGAACTTTATTTTATCTCATGATTATTGATGCACTGTGGGTCAATCATTTTACAGTCCCAACAGGTGGTATCAAAGCCGCAGGTTATGGCCCAGTGATGTTCACATTTTCTGGTATTAATAATTCTCATAAATTTTAGCATGCTCTGTGATTTTGACTCCAGTTGATCTTTCACATCAGGAATTTTTTTATTGAGATTATTAAATATACCATTATGAAATAAAAGAGGTTCTGTACTGACAGCGTGTCTAGATGGCGGAAAAATTTTAGATTGAAAATTTTAATGTGAATAATTTTTTGTTATGGAAAATGAAGATGTAGGTAGTGCCATGGAAGGATAATTTCCTACCAGAAATTGGAGAAAATCTGGCAGGTGTTATGGAGGAGAAATGGAACGATATGAATTGGAATGTTATTGCCAACATCCATTTGAATTTGGAATATGGGGTAATATCAAGAATTGTAGAGAAAAAAAGACAAAAAAGGAAATATGGGATACTCTAATGAAGTTATACGTGGCCAAGTCACTGCACAAAAAACATTTCCTGAAGTGAAAATTGTACACTCTTCAGATGGAAGAGTCATCATCAGTGACTGACCACACCAATATCCCCAATACCCTATTCTCTCAGCTCACAGTGTTGGGCTATAAAATTGTGGATACTGAATGTGTGGAGATTCAACTCTAAAGTTCTCCAGATTCATACGACCAACTCATCATCAACCTCACCAAAAATATCCTGATGGATATGTTGAACTTCAATGATGTTGTAGTCATAGTTCATGAAGAATAAATTCAGCGCAAGAATAAGGAGGACAGGCAGACAACTTCACACCAAGTAGAGACTCTGTCAACAGAGAGAGGAAGGATGATAGAGCATGGTTCTGGTGGGATCCAAACTCCTGGAAGGTCCAAATCAAGGAGTAAGAAGAAGAATGTAATATGTTTCAATTATGGAAAGAATGGGCACATCAAGAAGGATGGTTGGAATAATAAGAGTTGTAAAAGAGCTCTTAGGGGAATGTGGCGAGTACTTCTGGAAAAGGTGATATACTAGTTAGTGAAGTGGTGATGACTGCTGTAAGCAGGAAACATCTTGACGATGCATGGATAATCAACTCAGCGGCAATAAGAAACATGAAGTCTCGATAATAATGGTTTGACTAGTATGAAACTATCCTAGACGGACTTGTGTACATGGGGAACGATCACACCCTAAAGATCATTGGAGTCGGTACCATCAAACTGAATATGCATGAAAGTATTGTTCAAACCATCCAAGTAGTACATCATGTGAAGGTCCTGAAGAAGAAAATATTGTCTTTGGGACAGTTTGATGACATTGGATGCAAGACTCACACTGAGAATGGAGTTTTGAGAACTATGAATGGTGTGCTTGTGGTAATAAAGGTGGAAAAGATCTCCAAGAACCTGTATGTGATTATCGGTGAAACGTACAAGGAGGAAGAGATAGTTGTTGCATAAACTACCTCGATATAAGTATTGAAGAAGTTATGGAATCGAAATATAGTATATATTTTATAGCGAGGCCAGAATATTCTTGTGGATCTGAAGTTGCTTCCTGGTCTTACAAAGGTATCCTTACCATTTTTTTGAGCATTGTGTTTTGAGCAAGCAACACAAGTTAAAGTTCGGGATGTCAACAGTGAGAAGTCAAGAGATCTTGGAATTGATCCATTCTGATGTTTGTAAAGCCCCGGTTATATCCCAGGGAGGGGAAAGGTACATTGTATCATTCATTGATGATTATTTCAGGAGATGTTGGGTGTACCCAATCAAGATTAAGGAAGATGGTTTTGAAGTTTTCAAAATACTCAATGTACGTAAGTATCTTGAATATGGAAATAAGATTAAGTGTCTAAGGACTAAAAATGGTGGAGAATATGCAAGCGAGGAATTTGATAATTTTTTTCAACATGAAGGAATCAAGAGACAGTTCATGGTGGCATAGAATTCTTTGTAGAATGGAGTGGCCAAGAAGATGAATAGAACCTTGTTGTATAGAAAAAGGTAGATGTTGAAGACTGCAAGAATTGCAAAAACCTTTTGGGTAGAAGCAGTAAATACCACCTATTATGTAATAAAAAAAATCCTTCAATGTCGATTGATATGAAGACACCAATAAAGATGTGGACTGGTAAACCCTGTGACTATTCTCGGTTACATAATTTTTGATGTCCTAGAGGTGCATTGTTTTATAACCAGGAAAGATTGAATTTGGATTCAAGATCCAGGAAATATATCTTCTTAGGGTACGCTGATGGTGTGAAGGGCTATCGTTTGTGGGACCCCACTACCCACAAATTTATAATCATCAAAGATGCCATTTTTTCAGAAGACAAGGTGAAAATAAAAACTAATCAAGACATAGAGAAGGAAAAAATAGAAACTACAAAAGTTGAAGTAGAGGGAAAATCTAAGGAAGAATCAGTTTCCTCTGAAGCATTACCATAGCATGATGATCAAGTACTTATTGAGTCTGGACCACGATGTCCAACTTAAGAGGAAAGAGTACCAGTACGGAACTCAGAAAATGTCACTGGGAGAAATATTGGGTATTTCTTATTAATAGAGGATGGAGATCCATATTCATTTGTGGAGGTGGCCCGGAGTCTTGATGTATCCTCAAGGATAGCAGAAATGCAGGAGGAAATTGAAGCCCCGCATAGAAACAAGACTTATGATCTTATTCCATTACGTCATGGAAGGAAGGATATCAGAAAGAAATGGGTTCTTAAGATCACGTGGGATGGAAAGAACCAAGTGGAAAGATATAGTCCAATATTGGTGGTCAAATGATTTGATCAAAAGGAAGGCAGTGATTTTAATGAAATATTTTCTCCTGTTGTTAGAATGACAAATGTTCTGTTAGTTCTGGCGATGTGTGCTACATATAGCTTACATCTAGAGTGGTTGGATGTGAAGACTGATTTTCTCTATGGTGATCTTGATGAAGAGATCTATATGATCTAATAAGAACGTTTTTCATAAGAAGGCAAAGATAACTTGTTTTGCAGGTTGGAAAAAATCTTTGTACGGTCTCAAACAGGTGCTGAGGTGTTGGTACAAGAGATTTGATTCCGATATCATAAGCCTTGGTTATAATAGAATTCATTCCTATCCTTGTGCGTATTTTAAGGGTTTTAGTGTTAATGATTTCATCATTCTTCTATTTTATGTGGATTACATGTTGGTTGCAGGCCCCGACAATGATCAGATCCAAGAAAAGAAGGCACAATTGGCTAGGGAGGTTGATTTGAGGTACTCGGGACTAGAAAAAAATATTCTTGGGATGCAGATTTACCGAGACAGAAATAATGGGAAGATCTTTATATCATAGAAGAGTGACTTACAGAGAGTCTTGAAATTATTCAACATGAAAGTCTGTAAGCCAATCTCTACCCCTCTTCCCATTAATTTCAAGTTATCCTCCATGATGAGTCATAGTATAGAAGAAGAGAGGTTAGAAATTTCTTGAGTACTATATGCATCAACAATGGGAAGTCTGATGTTCTCTATGGTTTATACTAGAACAAACATTGCACATGTAGTGGGAGAAGTTAGTCAGTACATGGAGAATACATGATGGGAGAATTAGAGCATAGTTAAAGGATCCTGAGATATGTCAAGAAGACCTCAGATGTTTTATGTTGTTGTAGAGGATCATATTTCACAATCACATGATATGTTGATCAGATTTTTCATGTGATTCTGACTAGATGAAATCCACTACTAGTTATGTGTCTACTCTTGAAGGAGGAGCTGTGGGCTAGATTTAAATGTTCCAGTCAGTTGTGGCTTTATCCATGATAGATGAAGAGTACATGGAAGCTACACAAGGTTGAAAAGTGGTGATTTAGATGAGAAGGTTGTTGGAGGATCATGGGTAGAGACAGAAGAAGATTCCATTATTTTGTGATATTCAGAGCGCCTTTCACATTGAAAGGAATACATATTTTCATTCTAGGACAAAGCACATTGGGGTACAGTATCACTTTGTCTGATATGTGGTGGATGAAGTGTGGACACGCAGAAGATTCACACTAAATAAAATCTGGTAGATTTCATGATGAAGGCAAATAACTTTGATAAGTTCAGATTGTGAAAATACTCGACCAACCTTATAGAGATGTAAGACGCATGTTTGGAAGATAGAAAGGGTGTGTAGAGATGTGATTGGTTCTCAATCAAATCTCCAAGTGGGAGATATGTTGGTGGATGTTTGTTCGAGGACGGTGATTCCCCCTAATTGTCAAAGAAGGCAGGCGTGGCTAGTGTGTGGTGGGTGGTAAACCCCACCTATTGATCTAGCAAGAGAGGAGAAGCAAGGGTGATGGTTTACTATAAAAGTAAAGAGCCTCATCCCACTTTCATCATCTCATCTCATCGCCTTTATCTGGTTCGAAAATTCTTCTTTTATTCATGGTGTTTTGTGAGGCAGTTTTCCCCTTTATTCAGGAGAGAATATTATGATGATTTTATCCTTATAATCGTGAGGGGGAATGTACTTAGGTTTACTTACAGAGAGATCCTTCTATTTACCTGTGGTTTTTTACCCATTCAATTTGGGGGGTTTTCTACGTTAAATATGGTTCCCAATCATTTATGGATTTTTCACTTTATTTTATCTCATGATTATTACTGCACCATGGGCCAATCATTTTATGGTCCCAATAAGAGGGATTGATTGCATGTTCGGGATTTACACTAGACATGGATACTACACCATGAAATCAGTTTATTGGTTGGTTATGGGAAGGTCATCATAGGCAAGGGATGAAGCTTAAAAAAGTGTTTAGTGCCTAGATTTTCCTCTAAAAATTAATCAGTTATGGTGAAAGGTTTGTATAGATCTTTTTCTTGCCACAAAGTCTTTATCGCTGCCATATCCTAACCACCCCAGTGTGTGTGTTGCGTGGTGAGGTGGTCGAAACTTCTATGCAAGATATTTTTTCTTTCCCACTATTTAGTCGATCTTGTTTAAGTGGGGGAGCGGGATGATCCTATTCTCACTGCTCTTGGTAGTTTGATGAAAGGATTTTTCCACTGGTCTCTTAAATCTAATTTGAATATATTCCTTGATATTCTTTTAATTTTACGGTTTATTTGGATGTAGTGCATTGAGTTTGTATTCAATAATAAGATCTTATAAAAAGACTTGTGGATTATATAAGTACCTAAACTTCTTGAGCTTTTGCGTGGGTGTAGAGTGAATGGTGTTCATTGGGATTTGGTTTCTTTTACAATTTGGTTGGTTTCTTCTACTGAAGGCTTCATTAAAGTTAATCACTACCAAAGATTCGACTTTACCCTTTGTAACTTTTAAAAAATCACTAATAATTGATAAGTCTAACATAGATTTTTTTAACCATGGTAAAAGTTATACTTCAAAAAATTTTATTTATCATTAAATACAATATATTAATATATAAATATTTTTATATTGAAATAAATATAATATATTTTATAAAAAATGATTTATATAAGACAAAGTACTCATTTTCCCTTAATATATAATATATTTATTGAAAAATAGATTATAAAATAATGAAAAATATAATATTAATTAAGAAATTGCTAATTATTATCAAGTAATAGACATTTAATAATAACTCAAAGATAGAAAAAAAATCAAAAAATCAATAAATGATCTAAAATAAGTAGAGAACATGACTCAAATTTCAAATGGCCATAACTTTTGATCTAGTTTTTCATTTCAGCTCCACCCCATATAAAATCAAAACCTATGATGATCTTTATGATTTAATGATCAGGGAAACAGGGGTAACATTTTTCGAGTTAAAAAAAGCTCAGAAGACCACCATAATAGATTTTTTAGTTGGGGTATCCCAATTTTTTAACACTTCATGGAATTTTAGTCTCATTTAAGAGTCTTATTACCTTTTTTTATATAGACTAAATTTATTCTTAGATCTTACATTCATATTGATATTATGGTTTTGATGCTTTAATTTTTTTCATATTGTGCTCTTATTTATAATCTAATTTATAAAAATATATACATATTTTGTATATATTCACTAATAAAATTTAATTTTGTAAATAAATATGTAATAATATTTACTGACTGAAAAATGGTTTTTTATTTGATTTTCAAAATTCACTTTTTGGATGAGTGGTATCCTACACAACAAGCAGGAACCAAATTATCCAAATACAAAATTCAAAGTTGAAAATTCAGAAAACACCCATAGGTCGCCAGTAGTGTCGTCAGAATTTTCATCATCGCCATCAAACACAATCGTCGAGTCAAGAAGATCACAGAACCACAAAAACAAAACTAAATCAACAAAAAAATTCAAATTTTAAGAAATAGACAAGAAACTCCTCAACACCTACGCCTAACGAAAAACAAGGACACACAATGCCTGAGACATCATCATCACCTATGCACGTTAGCGTTCACACCATCGTCACCAGAATCTCCATGGATGCAACACTACACTATCATCAACGAAGAAATGAACCATCATCAGATCAACAGAAGGGTTGTCAGATGCCACAATCAATAAAAACAGGGAAACCAGAGATCAACATTCTCAAAAAAGGGAATGAAACTATCTCCCCAAACTAGAAAACAGAAAACTCAAAGACCAGCACCATACAACATCAAAATCATTGAACACTATGAGCTCCTGGAACATCGAAAACCACACGAACTCACCTCCGAAGACACCTTTAGAGCCACTATTGTAACGATCCAAAAAATTCAAGGAATTTTTTATAACACCCCCAAATGATAAAGGGTTAAATGACTGAATGATATGACTCATGTAAACAAGGTGCACCTTCCTTTTTGGGAGCATGTCTGATTAGAACTCCACAGTTAAGCGTGCTTGTCCTGGAGTAGTGATCAGGATGGGTGACCTTCTGGGAAGTTTCCCAGGGTGTGAGTGAGTGAGGAAAAAGCACACTGAAAAGGACATGTGTTATCCTATGGGGACAGTCATTAGTCAGATGACCCGTTCGGGAATGTGGGTAGACCCTAGGGTGGGCCCCACGTGTCTACGGGGAAATTGGTGGTACCTGGTAGGCCAAGACCTGACGACCATGTTAAGGCGGGGTGTCTGTGTTGTAACCGGGGCCCAGTTGTCACATTTGGTATCAGAGGTGGTACCCAGCCTTAAGTGCGGTGCACTGCCTGGGTTAAGATATAGGGCCCAGTTGTCTGTGGGGACAATCATTAGTCAGATGACCCATTCGGGCATGTGGGTGGACCCTAGGGTGGGCCCCACATGTCTACAGGGCAACTGGTGGTACCTGGTAGGCCAGGGCCTGACGGCCATGTTAAGGCGGGGTGTCTGTGTTGTTACCGGGGCCCAGTTGTCACATTTGGTATCAGAGGTGGTACCCAGCCTTAAGTGCGGTGCACTGCCTGGTTGAGATGTATGGCCCACAAAGAGGGCTTTATGCTCTCGGGGGGGGGGGGGGGGGGTGATTATAACACCCCCAAATGATAAAGGGTTAAATGACTAAATGATAAGACTCATGTAAACAAGGCGCACCTTCCTTTTCGGGAGCATATCTGATTAGAACTCCACAGTTAAGTGAGCTTGGCCTGGAGTAGTGATCAGGATGGGTGACCTTTGGGGAAGTTTCCCAGGGTGTGTGTCAGTGAGGACAAAGCACACTAGAAAGGACATGTGTTGGCATGTGGGGATAATCATTAGTCAGATGACTCGTTCGGGCATGTGGGTGGACCCTGGGGTGGGCCCTATGTGTCTGCGGGGAAACTGGTGGTACCCGGTACGCCAGGACCTGACAGCAATGTTAAGGCGGGGTCTCTGTGTTGTAATCGTTGCCCTGTTGTCACATTTTGTATCAGAGGTGGTACCCAGCCTTAAGTGCGGTGCACTTCCTGGGATGAGATGTAGGGCCCACAATGAGGGCGTTGTGCTCTAGGGGGGGGTGATTATAACACCCCCAAATGATAAAGGGTTAAATAAATAAATGATATCACTCATGTAAACAAGGTGCACCTTCCTTTTCGGGAGCATGTCTGATTAGAACTCCACAGTTAAGCGACCTTGGCCTGGAGTAGTTATCAGGATGGGTGACCTTTTGGGAATTTTCCCAGGGTGTGTGTCAGTGAGGACTAAGCACACTAGAAAGAACATGCGTTGGCTTGTGGGGAAAATCATTAGTCAGATGACTCATTCGGGCGTGTGGGTGGACCCTGGGGTGGGCTCCACGTGTCTGCGGGGCAACTGGTGGTACCCGGTAGGCCAGGAGCTGACGACCATGTTAAGGCGGGTGTGTCTGTGTTGTAACCGGGGCCCCAATAACGTAAATACCCGGAAATTTCAAAGATTTTTTTTCTTAATTTATTTGGAATTTTACGAGTCTGCAGTTTCTAACGGCACCTCATTCCGAGGCCCGGTGTGCCCAAAATCAATTTTCAAATTTTGGCTCGGGTACATTCAGTCAACGAACGAGTGGCTTATTCTCTCTTTTGAACCAGTGCACGAAATTGAAATCTGAGGGCACCGATGAACTCGCAGCGCCGATAATTGCTTAGGGGGACCCTTGTCGTAGTTTCATTTTGAGCGGGTTGAGGTTTAATAAATGGGGATTTAGATTAAAGTAGATAAAATTTGTTATGTACAAATTTATCAAAGGAAGGTAGATTTAATCCTGCAAAGGGGGAGATAGAGGTGGGGCCTACACCCACCTAACATCCCATGGGAGGGTTTAGTGTGGTGGGACCCACATGAACCCCTAACTCCTCACCTCCCCATAACTCCCCTTGAGCTCTTTAATCCTCCCTTGTTAATTAATTGACAACATACCTCCTTAAAGGGGATCCTCTCCACCTCCCAAGATTAATGAGCCAACTAAGGTGATTAATAACCTTATTATTTTTTTTTGTCACACCTCTTGACTTTTTTTTGAATTGCATGGTGATATTTTAAATAAAGAGGACATAATGAAATATTTTATTGGAAAATATTTCGGGAGAATTTGAGGAGAGCCTTTGTGTGAAGAAAGACGGAAGTTCCTCCTTCATGAAGAACTTCATCCTCCCGTGAAGAACGACTCCCTCCCTCGACAAAGAATGGTTCTCCATCCGTCAGATCTCCAACGAACGACGCTCGAGCTGGAACGAAGGCCTTTGAGGATACGACAAATGCCAACGACCATCGTCATCTTCATCTCCTCCTTTGCGAAGACGTCGACGAGCCGACGACCACCCTCTCGCGATATCATCAACAAACGACTAACGACACGAGGTAGGGGTTAAATTCTTTTCTAGTGAATTTTAAATTGTGCTTTGGCATATTTATATTATTTCATCCAAATGTTATCGATGTAACGGGAGGAGATCGGACCGCACGAACACGGCCGATTCCCCTCCCCCGTTTCCTTGTTTATCAACATTGGCTTTCAAAGTGAAGGCGGCGTGGTGCCATAGTATCGCGTGGGGATGAATAGAACCGTGACCGGAGCTGGCCGCGGCAGTTGTGCGTGGCACCATCGCACTGCGCTGGTGAAGCCGAAGGAACTGCGACTGGAGCAGGCCGTGGAGGAGGTGGTGTGCGACGCCGTCACGCCGCGCCGGAGAACCCGAAGGAGGCCGCTGCCGGGGCGGGCCGCGGTGGAGGGGTGTGGCGCCGTCGTGTCGCGTCGGAGCCCCAAGTAGCCGCAGCTAGGGCGGGATGTGAAGGAGGGGCGCAGTGTCATCATGTCGCGCCGGTTGGACAGGAGCAGCGACCTAAGGCTGCGACAGTTTCGGAGGAGGCAGCCGGACTCGGCCGGCCGCCGGCACACCAGGAGGTGGGACCCTGGGGGTCCCACGGCAGCCACACCTGCTGGCCATAAAGGCCAACCGTTTCCTGAAATACTGGGGGGTTGAAACCCCTGGTCAGCCGGCTAGGGTGGACCCCACCGGATGGGGCCGCCATTTCTAAACAGAGCCCCCCCCCCCCACCGTCGCACCCCGCGGCCGGCTTCCGAGCCGGGCCGCAGGCCAAGCCGGGCCTCCCATGCTGGGCTAGGCCGCGCCATCTGGGCCGGACTGGGACCCGGGTCGGGTCGACCCGGTTCGGGTCGACCCCAGAGGTATTGGGCCGGGTCGGACCGGGCCCAACCCCCTATTTTTGGGTAGTTTCGTTCAAATGCCCATATCTTGGGCTATAGACCTCTGATCGACACACAATCAGTTACGTTGGGATCCTTAGATCGAGGCAGTCATTACGATATATTACAATCAAGGTTTCAGAGAACATTGGGTATGGCCGGGTTAGTTCGAACCTGAAACCAACCAGGCCCTCAGAGCAGAAACGCTTATAACTTGAGCTCCAAACGTTCGATTGACGTGCTGTCGACTTTGTTGGATTCCCTTCGGTGAGAATAATATTTTGGAATACTTCACATGAGGTTTGGACACAGTTTGAGTATTGCTGGGTTGGATTTTACCCGAAATCCAACTGGGCCCCTAGAACAGAAAAGCTGATAACTTCAAACCGAATGACCATTTAGCGAACCGTCAGTGACATTGGTAATCACGTTGAGAAATGGTCCCTATGAGTATACCCTATGAGAGTTCGGGATACAGTTGAGATATGGCCGGGTTGGTTCGTACACGAAACCAACCGGGCCTCCATAACAAAAAGGCTAATAACTCACAGACCGGGCGTCCGATTGACGCACCTTCTATTGCGTTGAGACCCATATGAAGAGGCGATACTTTGAGATAATTCTTCGTGGTACTTTGTGATACTTGGAGTATCAACCAGTAGCTCGTGGAGTGGACCCTCTCGGAGACGAGCGTACGGAGTACGGAGACCGTGTAGCTGGCTGAGACCTGATGACTGCTTGTCCGATTCGAGTTGGAGTGACTTGTATAGTCCAGTGGGGAGAACTACTGTGTTTGGGTGGCGGACCCACGGAAGGGATCACTATTGTGTTTGGGTGGTAGACCCACGGTACTCGACATAAGGAGTACCTCTGCATGCTATTAGGGGGGGGTGCACTACTGTGTTTAGGTGGTAGACCCCGGCGGGGAGTACTACTGTGTTTTGGTGGATGACCCGCGATACTCGACAGCAGGAGTACCTCAGCAGTCTAAGGTTAGTGAGAAGCACCTTGCAGTCGTGTTAGGATCAGTGTACTCGACCGAGGAGGAGCTCTTCAGCAGTTTCAGTTTCGATAATGAAAATATTGGTTTGAGCTGAGTCAATGACCTTTGTGTTTTCTCATGATTGAGATGGGTTACTTGATAACTTAGGTATATGTATGGGCATATACCTAATTAGTGGTTATCCGTTGATTTCATATCTGTGCGATACCTCTTGATTGATATGGGTTACTTGATAACTTAGGTATAAGTATGGTCTTCTACCTAAGTAAGGGTTATCTGTTTCGATCCTGCTTTGTGGTTATACTTTTTGGATTTAGTGAGAACTTGAGGGTCTCAGGGTCCCTACTGAGTATCGTTATACTCACTCTTGCACGGGCTATTCCCGCACCTCGTTGTGTTGGTTACATACGACAGAAAACACAGACGGAGGCCGAGTGTACGAGGACTGGACGGTACCCGGAGGTGGACCTCACGACGAGTCAGTATCTGGAGGTGGACCTCACGACGAGTCAGTATCCGGAGGTGGACTTCATGATGAGACGGTACTCGGAGGAGGTTGATGGGTGAGAGCGTTAAGGAGGCTATCTATACCGACCCTTCAGGTAGAATCCGTGGTGGACGATCCAGGAGCTGCGCTATCTGTACCTACCCTTCAGGTAGGATTCGAGGTGGATGACCCATGAGCTACTTCTATTCATCCAGATGCTTGTCTTTCCTGTTGTACTTTCATTCAGTTGTAGCTATAATTTTCAGTTGGGTTTGTATTCTAGCCCATTTACTTTTTATCACATTCTTTTGTACTTATTGTTTTCTTCCGCTTGTACTCTGTTGTGTTGTTTACTTTTATAAAGTCAATGCCTTCCCTTTTTATTCAGATTTACGCCTTTGGTGCTAGTCACCATCCCCTAACCTATGGAAGGCAGGCTAGGGGTAGTCACGACACGAGCCCCGAGGACGGGTCGTGACAACTTTGCAGATCCAACAGGGAGTTGAGTGGTGGAATCTTGGAGCAAGAGTAGAGTAGGAATGGATGCTGGTGAGAAGAAACACCAAAACTGAGAACATCTATTGTCACTGTGGATGATAATAGTGAAAAAAATAGTAAAAGTCCAAAAAACAATCATGACAGAAAAAACAACCAATATAGAAATACCTCTAGAGAACAGAAATAACCAAAACAAAAACCAAAAAAGGGAACTAAAAACATAAGGTAGGAGAAAATAACATGAACCACGACTAGAGACCTCAACAGCAAGCCATGGTCATGGAGAGACACCCAATTGGGACAAGTAGAAAGAGGTCAGAAGAGAGAATCGAAGGAACGCAAGATGAGAGCGGCCTTGGAGAATAACCAGGTCGCCAGAGAAGTGAAACTTGTATAAGAAAGAGAAGAAAAAACCTGCAAACCAAAGAACAAGACGCTAGAGAAATCAACTTCGACGGAGAAGAGGGGAGAAATGGATGCTATAAGGGGATGAGCCATCACCCCGGGGATAAACCCTAGATGGAGGAGAGAAGCGGCACTCTTGGGAGAGAAATTATGGGAGATAAAGGATCCATTAGGGTCATATTTACATATAAAATATCTCTCTCTATATATAAACCACATAGAAATAAAAAATAATATCTATATTATTATTTAACATAAAAAATTATGAATATTTATATATCTATATAATGTGTGTGTATATATAAATATATTTTTGTGTTAGTCTATATTAGAAAACTGATATATATTATCTATATATTCTAATACATGTATATAAATATTAATATATAACATATTTAAATAAATATAAACATGAATAATTATATTTATAGATACACACACATATATAAATATATAAATTTATAAACGCACACTCACACATAAAACATATTTTAGAAATGTACTTAAAAATAATATATATATATATATATATGAATATATACATATATCTTAAAACATAGAATAAAATAATATATAAGAGGGGAAAAGGCAGGTCTTTGATATGGTGCTTGAAATTGATTTTGGGTTGTAGTTGGTGTTATATGTAGGAATTTGATAGGTGTCGTTGTGGCATCATATTGTAAAATGTTTGTTGCAAATTAGAGCCCTCTTGTTACAGAAACTATGATAGTTTTCACAAAACTTCTTTTTGAGAAGGATTGGGGTAGGCTTAGATTGTCATTGTTTTCTACCATTTATCCTTGGTTTCTTTGATTAAAATGTGGTCATCTATTTCCAATTCATTGGGGATTTTCCTTGATAAGATTTGGGGTAATTTATATTTATTTGAAAAATGTGTTTTATATTTTATTAAAAGTGATGGTAATATTATTTCCCACCACATTTTTAGGAGTAGAGGAGGATATTGAGTTGTGGTTTGGTGTGAATGTGTGCCTCTTTTAGTGATGCAATTTATACTTAAAAGACTTGGGGGTTTAATGGAACTTTTCATTTTTGTTTTAAAAAAAAGTATACACTGTCTAAAAAAAATACAAAGAATTTCATAGGGTCCCAAGATCATCCTTTGATTTTTGGTCTTATTTGGTATGATTAAAGTGTTTGTGATGGAAGAGTTTAGTAAATATGATATAAATGATAATAATAATAATAATAATAATAATAATAATTATTATCTTTTTATAAAAAAATAATAATACTAATAAAAATATATTGATAAATACATTAATAATAATATTATTATTAAAATAATAATACATGTTATCACCATTAATTTTATATTTACCAATTTATTATTAGAAAATACGGATATTTTTTTTGAAAATTTTTACTCCCAATTTATTATCGGGATTGTGGTTTGTTATATTTTAATAATTTTCATGTGATTTATAAACCCACTTTGATTAATATTATTTCTTGTTATATTTCATAATAATGTTATTATAAATATATTATTATTAGAAAATGTACCTTTATTCATAACTGTATTGTGATGATAATATATTATAGTATTATTGATATATTATAATATTAATATATATAATATTATTAATATTAATTTATGAATAATAATCTATATCAATATTATATTACTATAAAATTTTTAATATTCATAAATGTAACCATATATATATTATTATTTGAAAATATATTATTGGAATATCAAAATATTAATATATTATTATTCATAAATATATATATAAATATATTAATATACCACCCTCTTATGGTAAATTAATATTAATAAAGATAAAAATAAAAAATATTAGTAATAATAAGTTAGAAAGGATGTCATCTTTCATTTTTACCATTAGAAAAGCATAGTATAATCCTTTAATAACACTAGGTCTTATGTTAACATGTAATCTCATTTTATTTAAAAATTTTGGAATCAACCTGCGAAAACAATTCTGAAAACAGAATTGATTTGGGTCCATCCCATTTATTAGAGAGAGAGAAAACTATTATTGGAGAGATTTATCTCAACATTAATAGAGTAGTTTCTCCCAACATTAATAGAGTGTTAATTCTCAATATTATTTGATGGAGAAATTAATGTTAACTACATTAATTGGAGATATGGATTTGGGGTATATATAAATGGATGTAGTGGAATTTTTTGTGTACAACTGACGAGCGGAAGACAAGGCCTAACAAGGTGGTGGTGGCTCCCATTTAGGGGAAGATCACCAAGGCGCACACAGATCCTAAGGCACTAAAGCCAAAGGTGGAGGTTGAGACCCACAAGGGTGGAGACCAGAAGTTGGGAGCTGAAGATGTAATGACTAAACGATGTTGGTGGAAAATCTTTCAGTGATCTTGGTGGAGTTCAAAATGATGGAAATTCATGTAACATAGATGTTTCTCCTCATTTACTGAAAGTGACTCTACTATTCTCCCACATATGTAGGATGAAAGTCCAAACCACATAATCCTTTTGTGAATTGTTTTGTCCTTGTATGTGTGTTTTCTTGTCATGCTCTTTTATTTGTTGTTGTGAATGAAGACCTTAAGAGTACCAGAACCAGATGCAGGGATAAATCAGTGTGTTGGATGGGTTCCTAGACTTCCCAATCAATGTGAAACTCATCTGAATGCCTCCATGGAAAATTTCCCAAAGCAATTAGGAATGGTTTTTCATCCACCAATTTTGTTGAAATTCCAAAAAACAAGCTACGTCATGCACCATTTCCACGACCTCACCCTATTGGTATTCTATAAATTTTTTAGGACTCTACTACTGTGCTAATATATTACCCAAGATATTTTCTGGTACACAAAACTCCAGCAACATGATCAGAACCGACCTTCATATGGTAATCTTCACTTCTAAAAAGTTTGATGTCGACGACATAAAGAACTCCCACTGAATATTCCTTTAGTGAAACCATGGAAACATGGTCATTTTATCCCAATTATTCCATCCTAGCTCTAAAAATTAATGACTTAATCTAAAATCCCCTTCTAGGAATTCGATTCATCTTTCAGCTAACTTCAACTTCAAAAATAACCCCTAAACACTTGATATTTCACTCTTCCAGTTCTTTTTTCTTCCATATTTTTAGTATTCTTCCACGAAGATCCAAATATAACCCAATAAATGAAACACGCCACATGACACCTATGGAAAAAAAGACTTTATATTCTAGAAACACCATTGGTACCACCACTGTCTTCTAGTGACATTCCCTTGGATTCCTAATAGACCACATACCCTAAGAAACCCCAAGATTCTTCCACCAAGATCTGAATGTCACCAAAAACGGAACACACCTCATGACTCATGTTGATCAATTGGACTTTCAACATCCTAAATACACCTATGGTACCCCCACTATCTTCCAATAATATCTTTCATGTCCTTGATAAACTGCTCCACCATATTCTTTTCACCATTTTCTATAATTGAACACTTCAACCTTTCATTGATACCACGTGTTGGGGATTGGAGCCTAAGGCAACAAGTGCGGAACATTCATATTTTTTAAAATCATTGATATTTTTTCAGTGTTTTAATTCTAAAGGGACATTTAACAACCTGATTTTTTATCCATGGTCTTCATTTTCCCAATATTACTACTCTAAAACAACCTATTTCCATTCAATCTCATTCTTCTTCTTCCATCCTCATCCCCGCACTCCTCATGAACTTGAACCAGTGATCAAGGAAGATGAAGCCCAACTAGAACATGGAGGTATCCCCCACCTGCAACCCACACTACATCATCAACCCATTGTTCTCACTCACCCTCATCTTCCCCACCATTTTCCACCACAACCTCCGCCGAAGAGATTATCCCATTCTTGAATCCCGTATCCTCCCATTACTGGAAAATCATCCCACATATTAACATGGAACAAAATCCATGGCCCCATCCCCGATCCCTTTATAATGTGCTTCCTTTTTTTCTTATGGCGTGTACAACATCTGATTATATTTTTTTATTTCTTGATATTATCTTCTGATGTGGGTGGAAGGTGTAGAAAGTGAAGAGGTAGAGATTGGTGGATAAGATGGAGGAGGGTTTTTCTAGATCCAAAGTAGAATATCCGACACTGAAGGATCACTCCTTCATGATCACTCTCAGTGACATGCAAGTAACTACAAGTGATCTCAAAATAAAAATTGCAACAAAAAACTCGATATTATTGATTCTAACTTCAAATTAAAATTCAATTCATACGATGCATCCTGTTTATAGGGACACAATCAAACACCCAACAAAAAAAGTAAAAATAGAGTAGAAATTAAATTCTATATTTTGGTACGATAGGTGCCGCCCAAGACTCTGATGCCAAACACACACTACTAGAGATTTAAGTTTATGTGAAAAGAGATTTGGGTGACCACCAATGTTAGTCACTAATATCAAGATAAAAATTCAATGGGATTTTTCCCATGATCCTTATTCTCTCTCCCACCTTAGCCGTTACAATTAAAATGTACTGCTGCTGACGTCGCAATAGATCCAAACCACCACTCTTGATGTTTTAGTTTACCTTCTGAACACACACCCTTTTCCGTCATCTTCATACCCAATAGTACGACCCCTCACCACATACTTCTGGTGACTTCAACCAACATCACACAAACACCCCAACATCCTTCCACCCTCATATGACCTCCATGGCCGGTGGGGGGAAGGTCTCATGTCCCTCTCCACCCATGAATCCTAAACGAAAATCCACACCATACTGGGTAGGTGTGCGACATCAAAGACCACCAATGGCAGTCAATAAAAGGATTTAGCAATTAAGAAACTACAACCGCTAAAAACTTTTAGTGGCCACTTTTGGTGGTCACTCAAAGCTATAATTTTATTAGTGACATCAATCCAACTAATTTTGAAATCTCTAAGCCTCTGTTATAACATTGGATGGTTTGAGCCATACAAGGAAAAACAATGTTATCTTTACAACATCTCCTTAAACTTGTTTTTCTGTTGAATTATACATTTTCATCATCTTTCAACGTATATTCAGGTGGTTGATCAATGAGTGCAAAGTATACAGCATAGTCAACAACTTTGTTTTTATTGTAGCCTCCAATGTCCTCGGTGGAATGAATTTCCTCATTCATCACTTTACTCCACATTTCATAAATTTATCTTCCTCAAAGCTAACATGATCAAAAAATTTCATAAAATAATATAGATTTACATATTCCTTCATTAGTTTCATTCACTCATAAATATCCACATGTCTGCAAAAGTTTTGGGGACATATATAAGAAATTCTTGTTCAGTTTCTTCAGAAGTAAGAGTATGTGGAGATGGATTCATTGGTTCTTTAATTCCTCATTCCTCTAATGGTACTTCATCAATTATTTAGTAATCTTATAGATTTATTCATACATCTCTTGAATCATAATTGTGATTCCATTTCCAAGGGCACTTTTCTACAAAGATAACATCTCTGCTGTAAATAATCTTATTGATGATGATATTATACAAGCATTATCCCATTTCTCGGTCTCCATATCCCAAAAATACTCAATTCAATCCTTTTTATTTGAGATTTTTTTATTTTTCCTCTAGGATCTTGACATAGAAAATGAAATGAAAAACTATAACATGACTTACACTTGGCTTGTGAGTAATCAATACTACATGCAACATCTTTGCTCACTAATAAAAATAAGGCTTTTAATAGTTCTAAAATAGGCCTTTGTCAATGCAAAAAAATCATTTCCAATAGAAGTGTGATAAAAATCCATAGGCTTTTATTAGTGCTAAAGGAGAATTGATATATATATATATATATACTTTATCAGTTCTATAAAAAGCACTGATAAAGGAAACCTTTATCCGCACTTCCTTAAGAATTTATAAAGGACCCCCTTTATCATTGATTTTATTCATCTCTTATAAAGGTACCTTTTATCAATGCTATAAAAAGCATTGATAAAGAGATCCTTTATCTATGCTAGTAAAAGTGCTGATAAAGGGATTATTTATCATTAATTTTAGTATTATAGATAAAAGATCCCTTTATCAATGCTTTTCATAACACTTATAATGGGTCCCTTTATCAGTGTTATTACTAGAGATGATAATGGGGAATACTAATGTTTTGGATTCAAGATTTGTTTTTGAAAATATATTAAGTCGATACAATAAACACAAATCCATTTCATCATAGAAATTCATTGGCACGTTTTTATCTTTCAACATGCTTCTTTTCATGATGATATGGTGCAATTTTTCCTTTCAGGTACTCCATTGAGTTGAGGTGTGTAAAATTACTTCATCTGGTGTTTAATTTCATATTGATTAAGGTTCTTTTTAAAAATATCTGAGGTGTACTCCCCCAACTTGATCAGATGCAATGTTAATAAGTGATCATTCCTTGGATTTTCCACCACTTTCGAGAATTCTTTAAGGATACCAAACACTTATGACTTCATATTGAGAAAATATAACCATGATTCTCTGATATAATCATCAATAAATGTCAGAAAAAACATTTGTTTTCTATTTTATTTTGGATACAGTGGACCACACACATTGGTGTGGACTAACTCCAGTGGAATAATAGCTTTCCATCTATCCTTCATTACAGTGTTGTTTCTATATTGTTTTCTTGGAACATATCTTTCACATAATTCATCTGGGTGTCTAATGATAGGAATCCCATTCACCATCATCTTTATTCATAATAATATTAAACTTCAAAAGTTTAAATACCCAAATATAATATCCCATATCTAGTTTTATCATTATATACCTCCATCAAAGAGCATGGTACATTTGATTGGATAATATGCAGAAACATCTAGTTCCTTTCCATTGGTACTTTCGTTACAATCCTTTGTCATAAAAAATCACCATTTTTTATTTTTTAGGCTTACATGAAATCTGTTTTCCACCAATTTCCCAATACTCAAGATGTCGTTCATTATGTCAGGTACATAGTAGATGTCAAAGAGAAATTAATTATTGTTATATTTTTACGTGATTGGAATATATACTATTACTTGGAAAAATATTATTGATAGATCATGAAATGAAATCTCTCCTAGAACCCTCTCATCTAGGTCTGTAAACAGGATCTTGGGACCTGTTATCTGGTTGCAAGCTCTAGAGTCAAGATACCACATACCTTAATTTTTTGTTAATGTTTGTACCATCAACACAAGGGAATATTCAAAAATATTTTATTCTTTGTCAATATGTTCCTCCTCAGTGTCATTCCCCAAGGATTTGTTATTCCAAATTTCATTTCTATAATTTTCATAATTTTTAAAATTACAATATTGAAAATTTATTTTTTTTCTCTGGATATCAATTGTTAAATACTTCCCTTCTTAATTGCCCTTGTTCTCAAGGAGTTTAATTTTGATATCAGTGACCTCCTAGGTTTGGGTTTCTTTCACCTCATCCTCCCCTTCTTGGATCAAATTATTGTCCATAGAATCCTCTACCATAGGTTTTTTGAAATGTCCCCCTTGCTTATTTTCAGAGTTTTTGAGATATAAATTAGATTTTGGGTCATGCCACACTCCATTCATATCACTCAAAGGATTCACCTTTAGTTCATGGGATTGTTTAGACCCCGAAAGTTATTAGACATATATCATATCTAGGTCTTTAGTTTCTTATAGGGAAACAACTATATAATCAAATTTTGGATCTAAGGATTGAATTTTTTTTCACATGCTAGAATGTCAGCAAGATTTTTTAAATTTCTTCATAGTTGGTTCACCACAACCATTACACGAGTATGATACTCGACAATGGTTTTAGAAGATTTCCTAAATAAGGATTTAGACTCACCTCATAGAGATTGGAATAATATTCAATTCACTTTGTTGGAGCCTTTGAATTCTTTGAGAATATTATTCCAGATCTCCTTTGATGATTTTTATGAAGCAGTTACCTCAAACATGAATTCATCATGGCCTTGATAATTATTATCATAATTATTACGTCTATTTAATAATTTTTTGTAATATAAAACAATATTTATTAATAGGAAAAAATATTATATTGAAAAATAGTTTTTTAATATATATATTTCATAAATTTGTTTTCCCCCTTATATGAAAATTTTCCCAACATTTGGTGGATCAACAGTGTAGATCATATAATATTTATCTTGTATTCATTTGATGGTGGATCATTTGGATTTTATTTGGTATTGTTATAGTGGTGGGTCAATAGTGCATATTGTCTGGTATTCATATGGTATTTCTATGTATATATCATCTGGTTTTCATATGGTATTCATCTTGTGAATCTGGTGGATCAACATTGTTGATCATCCAATATATATCTAGTATTCATTGGATATGAATTAGGTGAATTGTATTCATTTTTTATGGTTTTAATCTTATGGTTTAGCTTGATACATTTTGTAGATTTAATTATTTTTATGGCTCAATTATCCTGTATAATTGGCCTTATTTGTTTTTGATATATATTGATTTTCTAGGAAATTGGTTTTTAGATGGAGGGTCTCAATAATATCATCAACAATTATATTTTTCTAATCAATTTCATCTATAATTCTCATCAATTATTTCCACTTTGTGTTATTATCATCTGCATCTGATTGAATTTTCTTCTATTATGAGAAAAGATGTGACTGAGAATAAGACTAATTTAAAGAGGTTGTAAAAGTATGATAAAGGCTTTCTCTATCAGGATCAATGAATACACTGAGATCAATTGATATAATAATATTCCTTGAGAGTTTCCTTAATAATATTTTATATACCAAGGAGTAGTTTTAGCACTTACAATCAAGTTCTAGTTAGGTACAAGGGGTGATATGAATACGTACATCTTCCATAAAAAATACTATGCATGAAAATTGAAGAATTTAAATTTTTAGCTTAAGGATGAGAGTGACCATCGGGTGGATGAAGAAATGGGAATTAAAAGACTTATTTCAGATTGCATTAACTATATTTTTAAAGCTAAGAATACTGTATTCTCAGGCAAAGTCACATGGTGCATTGAGACTATTGTTTATGAAATTAATACCATTCTGGGTGGTGATATTCAATAGTTTGAAGTATATGAGGCTTTAAAAATAATATACTCAACTAAATCACATGGGCTTGGATATTTTTCATGAAATATTTTTCTAATAGTTTTGGTATATTATGGGTCCATATGTTATCCATCTAATGAATAGATTTTTGAATGATTCTGAATTGATTTCACCATATAATTAGACCTTCATTACTCTGATCCCAAACGTGGAAAATCCTACACAACAAAAAAACAAGTTCTTAGCAGCGTTTTATTAATGGTGGTTCTAATAACCACCCCTAAATCAATCATATAAAAAGAATTATAATATAGCATATGTTTTTTTAAACTGCCTCAATATTTTTTTTATTTTAACATTTAGTGGAAGTTTCAATTAAATCACTAATAAGAATGTAAAAAACCAAGATCCGCCCTCCTCCCTCTTTCACCCTACTCTACTCTGCGACCCCCCAACCCCCCACCCCCGTTGACCACTATGTCCCCTACTTTGCAGAAACCCTGACCCCCCGACCTTGGTAGCGACCCCAACCCCTCCCCCCTCCAGCCTCCATCTCCCCTCTCTAGTGGTGACCCCCTCACCTCCGACCTCATTCTCCTATCCTCAGTGGAAACCCCCAACCCTCCTATGACCTCTCTCTATCTCTCCTCTCTTTGGTGGAAACCCCCAACCCCCTCTGACCTCACTCTCCCTCTCCCCTTTTCAGGGATGACACCCGACCCCCCTCACCTCGCTCTCCCCTCAATGAAAACCCCGCAACTTACACTCCCCTCAATAGAGACCCCTCCACCTCCACCTCCCTCTCCCCCCAACCCCACCCCACCTCCCACTCTCCTCAACAACGACCCCTATACTCCCCCCACCACTTCTGTAACACCCCGAGCTTCCACGATACGCTTCTCATTCAATAATGCAATGGCTTGCATTGTATGCAACTTCGAGTTCTAAAACACCGCGACTAATCAAAGTAGCCGTTATGAATAGTAATAACCACTCTTTAAAATTATAGAAATTTTATATTTCAAAATGGACTTCATTTTTGGATTCGGAATATCGAAATTAGCCTATGTTGAATTTTTGGTATTTTTCTGAGAACTTCTAATTTTTTATGAATAGTGAAAAATACTTAAAAACAACTTTTTTAATAAAAATAATTAATAGTGATAAATTATACTATTTAGTGGTTTTAAAGTATAATTGGAATATATTTTTACCATTTTATCCAATGGTGGTCATTAGAATTAATTTGACATTGAAATTGGACATAAACAATTGCCAATCTTTTGATATAAATTGTTTCTTAAAAACACGCTATTTGTTGTGACAGCGGGAATTAATTATAAAATTAATTAATGCAACTTATATGTTTGGAATTTTGTAAAATAGACATCATTTTTGAATTTGGAATATCAATTATAGCTTAGGGTGAAATTTTGGCATTGTTCTGAAAAACTTCAATTTTTGATGAATAGTGAAACCACTAAGTGGTAGTTAAATAACTGATTTTTCGTTTAAATGAAATATTACCACTTCTGTGATTTGATTTTCAAAAATCCGACATACATGGTTGTCATTAAGAAGTAAAATGTGGTTCAATGAGATTAAAATAATTTTTTTGGTGAATAGTAACTTTTAAGTTCTTAATCGCGATTAGAGGTAATTAGTGTAGTTTAAGGTACAAATAATGTTTTTATAATATGAGATGAGCATGACACTTGTCCTAATCCTATTGTATGAGTCATGGCAGACCAAGACAACCCATGGGTCAACTTGGGGACCCCATGGATGTAACAGCCCAAGATTTTATAAAAAAATATTCTTTTTAATTTTATTAATGTCTTGTGTTGTACGCTACACCAAAAGGAGCTTTCACAACACGCACCCTTGTCTTGCCTTGCATTACACGCAATCGCGACCTTCCTCGATAGCGTGTGTAATACGCAATACCGAGTTTCACTAAACAACGATGTGCTATTAAAATATTATTAAAACTAGCCGTTATGAATAGTAATAACCACTTTTTAAAATTCTGTAAATCTTATTTTTCAAAATGAACTTCATTCTTGGATTCGGAGTATCGAATTTAGCCTAAGGTGAAATTTTGGTACTTTTCGGATAACTTTCATATTCTGATGAATAGTGAAAATTACTAAATTACAATTAAAAACAACTTTTTTAATCGAAATAATTAATAGTGATAAATTATTAATTTGAGTGGTTTTAAAGTATATTTAGAATATATTTTTACAATTTAATACAATGTTGGTCATTGGTTGTAATTTCACATTTAAACCAGACATAATCAAGTGTCAATCTTTTGATATATATTGTTTCCTAAAAACACGCTATTTATTTTAACAGCAGGATTTAATTATATAATTAATTAATGAAACTTCTATGTTATGAATTTGGTAAAATAGATTTCATTTTTGAATTCGGAATATGAAATATAGCTTAGGATGAAATTTTGGCATTGTTCTGAAAAACATCAATTTTTGATGAATAGTGAAACTACTAAGTGGTAGTTAAAAAAAACTGAATTTTTCATAAAACTTAATTTTGCCGCTTCTGTGAATGGAATTTCGAAAATCCGAGAGACACGGTTAATATCAAGGACTAAAATGTGGTTCAATGAGATGAAAATAATTTTTTGGTGAATAGTAACTTTTTACTTTTTTACCGCAGTTAATAGTAAATAGGGTAACTAAGGGTAAATATGATATTAATATTACCCTAACACATGTCCTAATTCTATTGGACAAGTGTAATTCGACCAAAAACAAACTTAGGAATAAAATATGACCATTTATGCCCACTTGGATTAGATTAGGACATTTATTATTAATTTATTTAAAGAAAGGTTAAAATAGTTAAAATAAATGTTTAATAAGTAAATCATTTTTTATGGGGTTATACATAAGATAAATTCGATTGTAAATATTCATTAGAATGCTAAAAATATTTCCTACATGATGGTATTTTATTTGTAATTTTTAGACATCAAATAATTTAATTTATTTATGACACAACGATGATGCAGTAATTATCTTATTAATGAAATATTGACATAATTGATGTTATAAACACCAAAATAAATGTAATTTGAGATTTTTTATGAATTCCACTAATTTTATAGGTTACTATGATATATTAATGTTGATTTAATCAACTTGGTTTGAACATTTAATTCTGTTATGACTTTCACAAAAATCATATATCAAATAGTGTCAAAATTGACACAAAATAGTTTTTAAATCAAATATTATATTATTAATTGTTATTGTATTCCTAAAAATCTAAGGTTCGGCCAAATGACTTAGATAAGGATATATATATTAATAATAAACAATTTGGGGTTCGTTTGGCATGTTATAGTAAGTGTATTAACCATATAGTGAAAGAAAACAAAAAGACATGGTAAAAGTTAAATTATTTAACTTAGAGTTAAATCTAATTGATAAGGTTAAAATAATACCCTAAACTTGTCTAAATTCTATTGGATGAGAGTATTTCGACCCATCCCCACCTTAGCCTCGAAATAAATCAATTTGGAGCTAATTAAAACCGAACTTGACTTTATAATAAAATAATATTTTGAGATATTCCTAAGGTGCCCCTCTCCTCCCTTATAAAAGGACACCTCCTCCCCCTCCTCCTCACACCAATTTGAGCACTCATGCTCGGCCAAACCCTAAAAAAATATCTTCTCCACTTCCCTAGCAACATCCTAGAGGTTCTGGTCTTCCTCAAAGACCAATTTTAGTGCCCTAAGAGGAGGTCTCAAAGAGGCGCTTCAAAGAAGAGGTAATTACCGTTACCAATTCTTTCATCTTTATTTCTTCTTCCACTTCTTCTTCTTAGGTTGTTTCATTATGAACTAATAACATAAGTATCACTCATATACTGATATGTTATTATAATTATGAAACAACCCTATTTCACCATCTATCCATCCTACGGAAAAAGAAATCACCGCGCGTGCGTACGTACGGAATACCGTCTCCACGCCGTGGTGTAATCAATTTTCCACCACCACCTTACATGGATGGGTATAATGGTGTAAAGAATAACTATATATAGTTATTACAACAACATATTGATTCTGATATATTGTATAATCCACTCAATTCAATTCAATATTTATGGAAATGATATCATCGCTCGTGCGTACGTACGGACTACCGTCTCCACGACGCGATGAGATTCATTCTCCATGTTAACCATTTAAGAATGATTATAAAGTATATATAAGAAATAATAATGAAATATATGACATAATAATGATACTGGATTTATGTATATATATATATATGTATGTCATCTACTTACTTCCATTCAAGACAATAAGGAAAGAAAAACAGCGTTCATGCGTACGTACGGACTACCGTCTCCATGAACGGTGTTTTTCATTTCATTTATCTATCTATTATATATATATATTAATGAATATATATGATATATAAATCATATTTTATATTCTGGAAGTAAGTAAATCATGATATAAGTAATAATAATGTCAAGAACAACAAGTCAAAACACCTACGATAAATGAAACGATTTTACCCAAAACGCTTCTTTAACATAGAATTTACAAAAGAACGGGTAATATAATGTCATAAGTGAACCATATATGATATAATAACAATTAATATGATTCTAGAATAAGTCAATAACATGATTTAAATCATTATACAGGAGGTTCGGACACTTACGAAGCAAATTGGACATAAGGTAAGGGAAATATCACAATCTCACGTTTATCCGAGATTGTTTTTACTTTGGTAATTACTGGGGTGTATTTTATCATCGACATCCATGTTTCCTCAATATGTAATATTATTTCCATCCAACTAAAATTTTTTAAATCCAATTTTACCCTTTGGTGAGTTTTTAGTTAAAAAATATGAAAGGAATCTTTTGACGTTTTTCATACGAGGTGCTTTTTTGACTTTTCCGACAAAAGTACGAAGAATGTTTTTTTAACTTATACGGCATGAATGGATTCTTAAAACATTATTTCCAAGAAGCTTCCTTTACAAGTTTTCAAGTTTATTTTTATTCAACTTCTTTTATTTTAAAGTTGTATGACATGTTATGAAAGGAAAAATGTTTTTGAAGAAGAAATGATATTTTCCTCAAGAATGGAGTTCAAGTGTTTTATCAAAATTATTTTCCATCTAAGATAATAAAGGGTTCTGTTTTTATCCCTATTATTACATTGATTTGATCATGTTGTGATGGAATTATTTTTATGAATCCCTTTATCTTATATGAATTGATTTATGATGTCATGATGTTTCAAGAATCCCATTTTTTGTTATATGTGTTATGCGATGATGTATGATTATGTGGCACACATAAGAAAGGATTCATTATAAGATGGGTGGGACCTATATCTCCCTCCAATGCATTGGGTAAAGATTTTATATCTCATGAGATAGACATGGCTGAAATGGTAGGTTATACCGGTTCAGTGAAACAGGACTGAAACGAGGGTTACTCGATTCAGAAAGGGACTTTGTCCACTAAGATAGTCTTGGAAATGAGTCATGACTAACAAGAAATGATTTTCCATGATTATGTGTGCATGCCACAAAGTTTCAAGTTTCATGTTATGATTATGGTGATCTCATTTTCACTTCTATGATTTGTTCCATGTTAAGATATTATGATCTCTTTTGCAGGTTATGATTTTCAAAAAGATATGATATGATTTTTATTTCTTTTGTATACCCTTACTGAGCATTTGAGCTCACCCTTTTATGTTTTCTTTTCCCCAGGATATAAATAAAGGTTTTAGGTAAAAAAAAAGGGAAGATCTTTATGGGAGATATTGAAGATCTTTCACCACGATTAGAAGATTACGTTCTGAGTTTCCAAAGACACTAAACTATTACGATCCTTTAGTGTGTGTTTTTGTTATGTACCAAGTATTCCGCAAAAGTAATGTAATGTCCATGTACGTCAGGCTTCGGGTCTCTACAGTTGGTATCAGAGGAAAGGTTTAGTCAACCTTTGGAAACTAGGATGCGAAAACGTTAGTGAGATCCCTAGAGATATTTCTAAGGTATGTCTAGGGATGTCCCTAGGGATAAGTATACGTATAGGTTATAGTAATATAATTACGCTAACGATCATAGAATTAAACCTAAGATGTTGGATATTGAAGGTACTCCCCCTTTATTATGTTGTTTTCCCTAGCATGATTTTTGCCTCTCACACTATTCTTTTTGGGTTTTAGACGATGGCTGGAACCCGAAGGAACCGTGTTGATCAATGAAATGGACAATGCAATGATTGCCCTCCTGAACAAACAAATGTTATGGGAGATGGAGTGCAAAATCTTATTGCTATACTTACACAAGCTATGAATCATTCTGGACTTCCAAATGAGCAGAGAAGGGAACAATATTCTATTGAGTCCTTCATGAGGCAACGTCCACCTTCTTTCAGTGGGACTTCCGATCCACTTGTTGCTGAACAATGGATCAGTACCACTGAAAAGATATTTTCAGATCTTCAATGTTCTGAACATGATAAAGTCATCTTAGTAGTATATCGTTTGGAAGGAGATGCTGATCAATGGTGGAATCTTATTAAGAATACAAGGAAAAGGGATGAAATTGAGTCTATGGAATGGGACGAGTTCAAGAACTTATTTTTCAATAAGTACTTCCCTCGTATTCTCCGAAAAAAGATGGAGAAAGAGTTTCTTGAACTAAAGCAAAGGGATGATGAATCTGTTGGTACCTATGAAGCAAATTTTACAAGACTTGCAAGGTACGCTTCTGGTATTATCATCCAACCTGAAAGTAAAGTTGATCGATTTTTCAGTGGCTTAAAACCAAGTCTTCGAAGGGAATTAGCTATAAGAGACTTCAGTAGCAATGAAGAAATTGTGCGTTGTGCTATCAAGGTAGAAATGGAAGTTGGTGTTACATATCCATCTCATGGGTTTGACAAGAAACGAAAGATGGAGTTCAAGGAGAAATCTCAGAATAATGGTGAAAAGAAGATGAATGTTTCCTTATGCACAAAGTGTGGAAAGAAGCATGGTGGAGATTGTCTTAAAGGGACTAGAAAATGTTTTAAGTGTGGAAAAGAAGGTCATCGAGCAGCTGAGTGTCGAAGTAATGGAAAAAGGGATTCTAATGAAGTGAATAAATCAAACACTGCAGAGAACGTACAACCAACACTTTAATGCTTCAAGTGCAAGAAAATGGGGAATTATGCTAATAAATGCCCTAATCCAAGGGTTAGTGATGATCAACATGAGCAACCACTTAAGACAAAGGACAAAGGGAAGTCACATGCGATCACTATTGGCAATGTTGAATATGACAACGATGTGGTGGTATGATTAAGTGTTTATGTAATGGGATTCCAAAATAATGTTGTATCATGGAATATTGGAATATTTATGTATTGGTCTAATGTGGCATTCAAAGTGATTGAGATATTATGCGCATAATGAAGGGAAAACGAGAAAATGAAATGTTTAACAATATTCATGAGCTCATGATTGATATAAGGACCAAGTGATATCATGGTTTGAGTATATAGAATTTTGAGGATTTTGGTATGTGGAAAGTGTTAACTTTTAACTGCATTCAAGTTTTCACTAAGGTTCAATGTGTATTCAAGAGAGTACAAGATTAAGGCCTTTGAATGTTTGGAATGTGTCCAACAAGATATATCTTATGATATATGGGGATCAACGATGGTATTAAATCTCTGGTAATCGTTTTCACTATGTTATGAGAATGGACTGCAGTATTATGGATAGGACTAAAGATTGGAATGGATTATGTTGGACATAAATTAGTATTGTTTAAGGATAGAAGTTTTTTTCGATATTATGGGATGTTATTGTAATATAGTTTTAGAAAAAGGACAACCTGCAGGACGGGCGACAACCCATCGCTTCGGACAAGGCTGTGGGAATCGAACCCACAACCGAAGTGCGACTGGCCTTTATCGCCTACCACTGGCCTACAGGAAGTCCCTGTTTAGTAGAAACTAGTTTTATTATATTAAGCAGTATGATATATGAAGTATAAGTACATTTTAGGAACCATATATGATTAATCTCACTATAGATCGACTTATGCATATAATTTTTGCTAACCTTTTGTTTGAGACAGATGGAATGACCTGTCATTCTATCACATGATCTTCTAACACATCACGAATAAAAAATTCAACTTCATTTCTTTAAGGGAAGAAGTGTAAATTGTTCAATTCACGAACAACAGTGAGATTGTACCAAAATAAAGTAAGTATTTATTCTAATTCAAATTTTCAACTTTAGGGGAAATGATCTTGAAAACCAAAAATATTGTCATAGTGATCTTATACCTGATGAATCAGATGGTACCTTATATCATCACAAATCTATGGATTTGTGATTGCTGGCTTTTCCATAGCCATGTTCTCTAGCACTCTCCATCAGAACATGATGGTTAGATTTCTCTTCCATATCCATATTTTCACCTATGTGGAAACCCAATGATTAGTTAATTTGGGTAACCGTTACGTTTCATACTTTTGTTTTTAAATATTGGTTTTTATATTCCTTTTTACGATGTGGGTTTTTATTAAAGAAACTTTCGAATAGTAAACCATTTATAACCCCGATGAATTTCGAGGGCGAAATTCATTTTAAGGGGGGTAGAATGTAACAGCCCAAGATTTTATAAAAAAATATTCTTTTTAATTTTATTAATGTCTTGTGTTGTACGCTACACCAAAAGGAGCTTTCACAACACGCACCCTTGTCTTGCCTTGCATTACACGCAATCGCGACCTTCCTCGATAGCGTGTGTAATACGCAATACCGAGTTTCACTAAACAACGATGTGCTATTAAAATATTATTAAAACTAGCCGTTATGAATAGTAATAACCACTTTTTAAAATTCGGTAAATCTTATTTTTCAAAATTAACTTCATTCTTGGATTCGGAGTATCAAATTTAGCCTAAGGTGAAATTTTGGTACTTTTCGGATAACTTTCATATTCTGATGAATAGTGAAAATTACTAAATTACAATTAAAAACAACTTTTTTAATCGAAATAATTAATAGTGATAAATTATTAATTTGAGTGGTTTTAAAGTATATTTAGAATATATTTTTACAATTTAATACAATGTTGGTCATTGGTTGTAATTTCACATTTAAACCAGACATAATCAAGTGTCAATCTTTTGATATATATTGTTTCCTAAAAACACGCTATTTATTTTAACAGTAGGATTTAATTATAAAATTAATTAATGCAACTTCTATGTTATGAATTTGGTAAAATAGATTTCATTTTTTAATTCAGAATATGAAATATAGCTTAGGATGAAATTTTGGCATTGTTCTGAAAAACATCAATTTTTGATGAATAGTGAAACTACTAAGTGGTAGTTAAAAAAAACTGAATTTTTCATAAAACTTAATTTTGCCGCTTCTGTGAATGGAATTTCGAAAATCCGAGAGACACGGTTAATATCAAGGACTAAAATGTGGTTCAATGAGATGAAAATAATTTTTTGGTGAATAGTAACTTTTTACTTTTTTACCGCGGTTAATAGTAAATAGGGTAACTAAGGGTAAATATGATATTAATATTACCCTAACACATGTCCTAATTCTATTGGACAAGTGTAATTCGACCAAAAACAAACTTAGGAATAAAATATTACCATTTAGGCCCACTTGGATTAGATTAGGACATTTATTATTAATTTATTTAAAGAAAGGTTAAAATAGTTAAAATAAAAGTTTAATAAGTAAATCATTTTTTATGGGGTTATACATAAGATAAATTCGATTGTAAATATTCATTAGAAAGATAAAAATATTTCCTACATGATGGTATTTTATTTGTAATTTTTAGACATCAAATAAGTTAATTTATTTATGACACAACGATGATGCAGTAATTATCTTATTAATGAAATATTGACATAATTGATGTTATAAACACCAAAATAAATGTAATTTGAGATTTTTTATGAATTCCACTAATTTTATAGGTTACTATGATATATTAATGTTGATTTAATCAACTTGGTTCGAACATTTAATTCTGTTATGACTTTCACAAAAATCATATATCAAATAGTGTCAAAATTGACACAAAATAGTTTTTAAATCAAATATTATATTATTAATTGTTATTGTATTCCTAAAAATCTAAGGTTCGGCCAAATGACTTAGATAAGGATATATATATTAATAATAAACAATTTGGGGTTAGTTTGGCATGTTATAGTAAGTTTATTAACCATATAGTGAAAGAAAACAAAAAGACATGGTAAAAGTTAAATTATTTAACTTAGAGTTAAATCTAATTGATAAGGTTAAAATAATACCCTAAACTTGTCTAAATTCTATTGGATGAGAGTATTTCGACCCATCCCCACCTTAGCCTCGAAATAAATCAATTTGGAGCTAATTAAAACCGAACTTGACTTTATAATAAAATAATATTTTGAGATATTCCTAAGGTGCCCCTCTCCTCCCTTATAAAAGGACACCTCCTCCCCCTCCTCCTCACACCAATTTGAGCACTCATGCTCGGCCAACCCCTGCCAAAATATCTTCTCCACTTCCCTAGCAACATCCTAGAGGTTCTGGTCTTCCTCAAAGACCAATTTTAGTGCCCTAAGAGGAGGTCTCAAAGAGGCGCTTCAAAGAAGAGGTAATTACCGTTACCAATTCTTTCATCTTTATTTCTTCTTCCACTTCTTCTTCTTAGGTTGTTTCATTATGAAGTAATAACATCAGTATCACTCATATACTGATATGTTATTATAATTATGAAACAACCCTATTTCACCATCTATCCATCCTACGGAAAAAGAAATCACCGCGCGTGCGTACGTACGGAATACCGTCTCCACGCCGTGGTGTAATCTATTTTCCACCACCACCTTACATGGATGGGTATAATGGTGTAAAGAATAACTATATATAGTTATTACAACAACATATTGATTCTGATATATTGTATAATCCACTCAATTCAATTCAATATTTATGGAAATGATATCATCGCTCGTGCGTACGTACAGACTACCGTCTCCACGACGCGATGAGATTCATTCTCCATGTTAACCATTTAAGAATGATTATAAAGTATATATAAGAAATAATAATGAAATATATGACATAATAATGATACTGGATTTATGTATATATATATGTATGTCATCTACTTACTTCCATTCAAGACAATAAGGAAAGAAAAACAGCGTTCATGCGTACGTACGGACTACCGTCTCCATGAACGGTGTTTTTCATTTCATTTATCTATCTATTATATATATATATAATGAATATATATGATATATAAATCATATTTTATATTCTTGAAGTAAGTAAATCATGATATAAGTAATAATAATGTCAAGAACAACAAGTCAAAACACCTACGATAAATGAAACGATTTTACCCAAAACGCTTCTTTAACATAGAATTTACAAAAGAACGGGTAATATAATGTCATAAGTGAACCATATATGATATAATAACAATGAATATGATTCTAGAATAAGTCAATAACATGATTTAAATCATTATACAGGAGGTTCGGACACTTACGAAGCAAATCGGACATAAGGTAAGGGAAATATCACAATCTCACGTTTATCCGAGATTGTTTTTACTTTGGTAATTACTGGGGTGTATTTTATCATAGACATCCATGTTTCCTCAATATGTAATATTATTTCCATCCAACTAAAATTTTTTAAATCCAATTTTACCCTTTGGTGAGTTTTTAGTTAAAAAATATGAAAGGAATCTTTTGACGTTTTTCATACGAGGTGCTTTTTTGACTTTTCCGACAAAAGTACGAAGAATGTTTTTTTAACTTATACGGCATGAATGGATTCTTAAAACATTATTTCCAAGAAGCTTCCTTTACAAGTTTTCAAGTTTATTTTTAATCAAATTCTTTTATTTTAAAGTTGTATGAAATGTTATGAAAGGAAAAATGTTTTTGAAGAAGAAATGATATTTTCCTCAAGAATGGAGTTCAAGTGTTTTATCAAAATTATTTTCCATCTAAGATAATAAAGGGTTCTGTTTTTATCCCTATTATTACATTGATTTGATCATGTTGTGATGGAATTATTTTTATGAATCCCTTTATCTTATATGAATTGATTTATGATGTCATGATGTTTCAAGAATCCCATTTTTTGTTATATGTGTTATGCGATGATGTATGATTATGTGGCACACATAAGAAAGGATTGATTATAAGATGGGTGGGACCTATATCTCCCTCCAATGCATTGGGTAAAGATTTTATATCTCATGAGATAGACATGGCTGAAATGGTAGGTTATACCGGTTCAGTGAAACAGGACTGAAACGAGGGTTACTCGATTCAGAAAGGGACTTTGTCCACTAAGATAGTCTTGGCAATGAGTCATGACTAACAAGAAATGATTTTCCATGATTATGTGTGCATGCCACAAAGTTTCAAGTTTCATGTTATGATTATGGTGATCTCATTTTCACTTCTATGATTTGTTCCATGTTAAGATATTATGATCTCTTTTGCAGGTTATGATTTTCAAAAAGATATGATATGATTTTTATTTCTTTTGTATACACTTACTGAGCATTTGAGCTCACCCTTTTATTTTTTCTTTTCCCCAGGATATAAATAAAGGTTTTAGGTAAAAAAAAGGGAAGATCTTTATGGGAGATATTGAAGATCTTTCACCACGATTAGAAGATTACGTTCCGAGTTTCCAAAGACACTAAACTATTACGATCCTTTAGTGTGTGTTTTTGTTATGTACCAAGTATTCCGCAAAAGTAATGTAATGTCCATGTACGTCAGGCTTCGGGTCTCTACAATGGAGCCACTTTAGTTAGAAAATGACATAAACACCTTTTATTTAATGTTAAAGTAAAAAATGACACAAACATAAAATGTTTTACTAAAACAATTTTTACGTGGGGTTACACAAGTCCAAATTTTGATTATAAATATTCATTAGAAATCTAAAAATATTTACTACATCATAGTAGTTTTTTTATAATTTTTATACATTAAATAAATTAAATTATTTATGACATCATTATGATGCAGCGATGACCTCATTATTTAACGATTTAAATAAAATGAGAAGATAAAGCAAAATACAAGGCTTACACTTTTCCAAAGCCTATTGGATGAGGAGATTTCGAAACCTTATCACCTTAGCCTCGAATTATATAAGTGTGGGACCTTTAGAATCCGAAAAGCATTGTGAAATAATGTAACATTTCAATCTTTCCAAAAGTGCCCCTCCTCTCCACTTATAAAAGGCCCCCACCTCTCCCACCTTATTTACACTTTCACGCCATTTGGCTCAGCCAACCTCTGCCCAAATACTCTCCCAACATTCCTCCCTTACTCCTAGAAGCCTTACTTTGGGCAGAACTCTTCCCAAGGAATCCTTTGGCTCAAATCAAAAAGAGTTACCCGATTTTGAGGTAATGTCTTTTCTAATGTTGTTTTGTTTTATTTTTCTTCTCCAACCCCCTAAACTCTTTTTATTCTTTTCTTTTGTAACAACACCAGTATCCTCAATATACTAGGATGTTGTTATAAGAAGTATTCGAGCTACACTTACACACACCTACATCTAATGGTTAAAGAACATACGGTTTCTGTGGATGGCGAATTTCTGCCTCACGAAACGATGATTGTTCAACACTCATATAACACCTTCAAAGGTGGCCATTAAGATGTCACTATTTTTATATATGATATATAATATGTTTATGTTTTACTTATGATTCTGTATTTCTCATTTATGGCATACTTTATGATTTCCATTATGGGTAAACGCGATAATTTCATTTTAGGAAGTGCGGACTACCGTCCCCTCAAAGTGATTTGAATCGTTAATGCCATATGTGGGATGTATAAAGGATGGATTAAATGGTATTATACACTATATTATACTGTAATTATATTATACATTTATATCATTATGATTTAGTTCCATTAAATATGAAATTGAAATGAAAGTAGCGTTCATGCGTACGTACGGCTTACCGTCTCCATGAACGGTGCATTTCATTTCTTACCTCTAAATGTTACGTAATATTATAAATGAATGTATATACTGGATATATAAGATATATATGACATCTAAATCATGAATATAATTCTGGATATAATTTATATTTCACCACATAAACAACTTGTAATTATAAGAAGCTTATTGTTGACTCAAGTACCAAAGATCGACAAAACGACCGTTATTAACTTAAATAATTACATAATGTTCATATCATTGTAATAAGTGATATAATAAGGATAATGAAATTGAAAATGGTTCTTAATAAGGTATATATTAACTCTAGTTTATTATTCAGGAGGTTAAAGAACAGTTGAGTCAAGTCAGACACGAGGTAAGGGAATTTCTTAACCCAATTTCCAATCTCTGGGTTAATCTCCTACTTTCAAATTATGTCATGATATTATTATGTCCTATATTGTATTTGTACTTTCTTTATGTGTACATATAGTGAATACACATAACAGATCTATTTCATTTTAAAAATGTTCTTTTTAAGGACTTCGTCTCAATCCCCTTTCATTGAGGCATACTTTGTTTTATACACAAATTTATTTTATATGGTGTATAAACCCCTTTGACTTTTACGTTTATTCAAAAGGAATCTTTTTTATACGAAGCGTTTACTAAATGAAAAAATGGAATGTTTTGGTCGTACGTATGCGGCGACAATGACTTCTCCGCCGCCGTGACCACTATTTGAGTTTCGGCTTCCTCTTCAAGCCATACCTTTTTTAATGAAAAATAAATACAATGTTATACTTTTATTTTATTTTGGTATTGAAAATGGTTTTGAAAGCATTTTTATTATATCAATGTGTTGTATTGATATCTTGTGATTGAAATGTGGAAATGTTATGTTTCCTTTATCCATGTTTTATGTGATACGATTATGTTATGGTTTATGATATGTTTAAACCTATTCATATGAGGAATGTATTTGACTTAATAAGTGACGGGTGGAGCCCGCTATATCTCCTCGATGCATCGGTAGGTCTCATGAGACAACTAGACGTGGAATTGGACGAGGCCCTTTCCCAATTTGATTTATGGTTTTGGCCGAGGCCTTAATCATTTTAGACGTCTTGGCCGAGGCCATGACAAAATGTTTCAGAATGTCTGGCATTATACATTCCCTCATTATGAAAGTGGTTATTGATATTTCATGTGATTATTCGTCTAGTAGAATATCCATGTGAGTAAGTAATGGCATTATTTTATTTTACTTTTGCCATATTATGCTGAAGTTCAAGTTCAATAAGGCTTTTGTTTTATTTATACATTGCCTTAAATGTTTATGTTTATTTATGAAAGCTTCCGCAATACTGTTATCCTTACTGAGCATCTGAGCTCACCCCTTTCAATGTTTTAATATTTTCCAGGATGTGAAGAAGTATTTTATGAATGACCTGCAGGGATTGTCAGAAGAGGATATGAGTGTGGACTATGGAGACTTTGTTATTGTAGTTTTTCACTTTATGATGTAATGTAACGTTTACGAATGTATCTAGTGTTTCCAAGGCTACTAAACTAATCGGTCTTTCGAGACTTGATATTTTATGATCATGCCAATGTTACGAAGTAATGCACCGGCTCTGGGTAGCTGGGGTCGGGGCGTTACAACTTCCTACACCCCTTAGTGACTATTGTGACCCCAACCCCACCCTTTTGGTGACCGACCTGAACCCAACCCCTGTCGGTGATTTCAATCACTAGAAACCCCTATCAACTACTACCATGAATCAACACCCTTGTTAGTGAACACCATGACCCCGACCCCCCCTATTAGTGACCATCATGACCCCGACCCCCCTACTGATTACTTTCGTTACCCCAACCCCCCTAGCCAGTGACCCTTGTGACCTCGAATCCCCCTAATCCCCTTTCAGAAATCATTTAAGGTTTTCTATGAGTTTTAATTAAATTTTTAAAGTTCTCTATGATTGAGTGTTTTTATTTGTTTAATGTTAGATTGAATCATTTTGATGTTGAATTTTTGTCATGTCGAATCAAGACCCTACCATGGTCAACAACGAGGTTGGGTGATGTTTAACTTTGATTGTACCTATTTTATTAAAAATTTATATCTTTATATCTGAATATATAGGGAGACTACAATCCAATACCTATCAATAAAATTTGGAATATTTTACCACAAAACAAACCTTATTATACCAAGGGTTTGGAATATTTTTTAGATTATGTAATTGTAAACTGATTATTGGATAGTAGGATAAAATGTTTGTGTCCTGATTGTAAATTCAAATGATGTTTGAATATAAGTGAAGTCTATGAGAATTTAATATTGAGAATGTTTCTTGCATAATATGTATGTAGTATTTGGCATGGTGAATCAAATGTTATGTAAAGTCAAAATAATGAAAATACTTTCAAAGAAACACAAAGGGATCCGAGAGAAGATAATCCAGTTAAAAATTTGTCAATTAATGCATTTGGTTTTGCATAACTCAATCTCTAATATTTTAATAGATCAACAAAACATTCAGTTTATCCTACGCACTATAATATTGCTCAGAACTTCAATGACCAAAAAAATTAGTTTTATGAATTATTTTAAGGAAAACTACAAGAACTATATAAAGGATGTGCCATTTATTCAAAGTTTTCTTTTATACTAAAGTCATATCATATCCAGTGTCTCAATGGAATTACTGAAAAATAAATTTCCATGATTTTAGATTTTCATCATGATGTATTTAGTGAAGTTAATATCCCGACATCATTATATGAGATGATGAAAGTCATCAATAAACATATACTTGATTATAAAAAGATATATACCTTCCCTAATGAATGGATTCCTTATAGGGAGAAGATGTAGGTTCTGGGTGTAGTGGAAGTATTTGATGGGTAGTTACTAAATTTAATTTTTGGCAAAATCATTGATAAATCCAAGATCCATGCAATGATAAATGACATGATCCATGGAATTGAGTCAATGAAATTGATAAGGAATAATTATGCCGGAACCAAGAGAGAGGAATCAACACATATTATTTATAATTAATTGAATTAGATTAAGAATTACCTCTAAGGAATTGTTTCTTCATTGATGTATCCGGTGATAGATCTGTAGTGCTTCATCATTTCATTTTAGAAACCAAGCATAGATTTCCTCTAGTGGTGATCCACATTTGTTCCACAAATCTCTATACATCAGCGAAGGAGTCTCTGGGTGATAGCACATGAGAACCTTGTGCTTGCATCGCCCACCTTTGATTGCCTCGAGAACCAATTCCAAAGCATTCTCCTTGATCAGTTGGAGGAGGATTTATCTCCATTCCTAAGATCATTCTTGGAAAATAGAGCTCTCTGGGATTGACAGGTTTTCTCAAAATCCGTTGTGCCCAACCGGAAGGGATATTGAGAAAATAACATAATTTAGTATTTGTATTTCCAGGGTTAAATTAAAATAATATCACAAGTTCCATTATTATTTATTTAACCCTATCAAAACCTCACTTAAAATAATAATAGTAATATTATTATTTATCGGCATGCATTGAACTTGCGAATTAAAATTAAATATTATTTAATTAAATTATATTCAATATTATCATTTCTCACCGGACCAATTAATTTGGTCCACCATTCCTCTAAAATATTAATTAAGCCTTGAATAATTTCTATTTATTAATTAAAAAAATATCACTACATTATTCATCAATAAATAAAAAAATATTATATTCATTAAATAAAAAATAAAAAATTATTAAATATTACACTCACAACATATTCTATCTAATAAATAGTGATATAATAAGCGTGATCAAGCATACATGAATAATTATTAAACCACATATATGAATAATATTTATTCAACCTGTTAAATAATAAATAACAATATATTATTTAATTGTTATTTTAGACACAATTAGTGTGTGACCCTCTAGGCCTCTTTCTTCGTGACATTAGGCAAAGCAACCTAAAGTCCAAGGTCATAATATAACAACATGTCAAGGCACCCATAGAGAAAGAAGGTAATGCCACAATGACATGTCACCACATAAAAATACTTACCATGTAATATAATCCCTTTATCATAATATCTCAAATCAAATGGGTTGCATACTAGTGCCATCAACATATATGCTCAATATCTCTTTCTTTGACTTTTTCCAGAAATAGAATTATCCTATAGAACATAATGGTCGAGGATTTATTTAAGCTATATCATTTCCATCAAATGGTTTGAGATGTTAACATATGTTAATTAATAGAGGGGATAAATCCTTTCTCACATTATTCATTAATGCAATATTACCCATTGCACACCTAACATATCCTACCTCACCAAGAACATATGTTATCATAATTTTCGTCAATACATCTAAGTGCATGACTCGTAATACTCATTAATAATAATATTATTGTCTAAGGGCCAATACACACATTCGAAGATAGGAACAACTAATGACACAATGAAATGAGGATTTCCTATTAGCGAGTCTCATTTTCATAATATCCATACTGGATATTAGCAATCTGTAAATCATGAGAAGGTTCATCAAAGTTCTATGAGTCTCCACCCCTGATAACATGTATTATTTATGTCCCTCAAATGACATCATCCAGCTATAGAACATATATTCAAGAATAGTTTTGTAGAACTTCTGAGTTCTTATCATAGCAGGGAACTTCTATGACCTTTTTAGGGACATATACTATTAGGAAATTATCACACACTATGTTATGTATAAGAAAAATCCTGATGTGATAAAAATTTTATTTATATTCAAAACCCCGAATAAAAGTTATCATAATGTACACAGAAGTTGTTTTAGGGAACCAACTCCAACATGCTCCCACTTGCACTAGAGACAACTACTAACAACCTTTAGTCTGCTAGTTCTCACATGATACTCATACTTCTACTGAGATAATCCTTTAGTCAAGGGGTCCACAATGTTCTCTTATAAGGGCACTCTACTTACTGCAACTTCAACCCTTTTATAGAAATCCCTCAAGAAGTGATACTTCTGGAGTATATGCATTGTCCGTTTGTGAGACCTTGGAAATTTTTCAAAAGTAACCACTAAAGTATAATCACAATACAATGTGATAGGGTATTTACTACTGGGTACTAAATCATGCTTCTAAAAAAAGTTCCGAATCCAAATGGATTCCTTGGATGCATCATAAGATGTTATATACTCTGACTCCACTGTAGAATCTGTGATGAGTGGCTACTTTGAACTTTTCCAACTCACATCTCCTCCATTGAGATAGAAAACATATCCTAATTATGATTTCAAATCATTTTGATCTATCTTAAAACAAACATAAGTATTACCCCTGATGACCAACTCCTCATCTCATCCATTCACCAAGAACACATCCTTAGTTATTTTCAGATACTTAAGGATAGCCTTAACAGTAGTCCAATGTTATTCTCCTGGATCTTCTTGATTTTGTTCTACCATGATCAGTGCATAGGGAACATCAAGTCTAGTACATAACCTGACATACATGATTGATCATATTGCCTAAGCATATGCGATCTTACACATTCTCTCATTCTATTTTTTTTGATGAAACATTTTATTAGAAAGATGTAAACCAGGTGACACTAGAACCAATCACCTCTTGGATTATTCCATGCTAAATATCTTTAGTATCTGGCAAATATATCTACTTTAACTTATTTCTATAATTCTCTTGGATCTATCAAAAATGATCTGGATCCCTAGAATGTAGGCTTCTTCTCCTAAGTCCTTCATGGAGAAACACTTGTTAAACTATTCCTTAATATATTGTAAGACTAATATGTAATTTCCAAAAAGTAATATGTCATCAATATATACTACTAGGATAATCACTTTATTCGCATTAAAACTTTTGTAAATACATGTCTCACTTTCGTTCTTAATGAGACCAAATTATTTAATGGCTTCATCGAATAAAATATTCTATGACCTCGATTCTTATTTCAATACACAAATGGATCTATGTAACTTGAAAATATTTTTGGCATCACCTGGAGTCACGAACCCTTATAGTTGTGTCATATAAACATCTTTCTGAAGGTTTATGTTAAGGAATGTAGTTTTGACATCCATATCCCAGATATCATTTTCATGGTAAGATGCTATAGAAAGTATGATTCTGAGGGATTTAAAGATAGAAACTGGAGAAAATGTTTCATCATAGTCATTTCCTTGATACTATTTAAACTTTTTATCCACTAGCCTTGCTTTATAGTTATTTACTTTACCTTCCATTTCCAGTTTTCTCTTGAATTACCATTTTCATCCAACAAGAATTACATCAATTATCACATTTACCAGAACCCAAACTTGGTTCTGATAAATGGAATCCATTTCAAAATTCATAGCTTCTGTCCATATTTCATCTTCTAAGATCTCTACTTCCTCATTGTAGGAGAGAGGTTCATTAGTGTTAACCAATAATGAGTCACCATCCTCAATGACCAGAGAAACATAACTCTACCTTTCTCTTACCTATCTTATGCTCCTATAGAGAACTTGTATTTTAGGAACTACTTCTTACATGGGGACATGTGGAATCTTTTCCTATACCAAATTCTTTGTATCTTGAGCATCAACTTCATTGAATTTAATTTTTCTCCCACTATCCTTTTTATAGATGTTCTCCCTCTTAGGAAAGGAAAATTTTCTAGCAATATTCACTTTCTTGTTTGAGGGGTTGTATAGGTAGTATCCATTTTTTTTACTTTGGGATACCCTATAAAGATACACTTCATGCCATGGGCTTCTAGTTTTTTTTCCTAAGAACGACTTAACAAATGCTTTACAACCCCATACACATGTATGTAATAAAATGGGGTTTTTTCCACTCTATAGTTCAATGATAATTCCATTTCCCCTTTATTTGGTACTTGGTTTAATGTATATACAATATTTTGTAATGCATATCCCCAAAAGGATAATGGAAGATCTGCATGACTCATCATTGAACTTACCATTTTTAACAAGGTAAAATTACTCCTTTCACTAACACCATTCCACTGTGGGGTATAAGGTGGAGTGAATTGATATAGAATCCCAAACTCCCATAGAATGTCAATGAAATAATGGTTAAGATATTCACCACCTCAATCCGATTTAAGCTTCTTTATCTTCTTACCAAGTTAATTTTGTACTTCATTCTTGAATTCCTTAAATTTCTCAAAGGAATAAGACTTATAACTCATCATGTAAATATATCCATATCTACTCAATTCATCAGTAAAAGTTATAAAGTAAGGATATCCACACCTAGATTCTATTATAAATGGTCCACACACATCAGTGATTACCAATTCAAGATGCTTTATGACCCTTTCACCCTATCCACCAAATAGAGGTTTGTTCATTTTTCCTTATAAACAAGCATGAAACCTATCAAGTGATTTTATCTTAGAAGATTCTAAATAACCATGTTGAAAGATCTTCATCAAATGATTCTAATTTACATGACCAATACGTTGATGCCATAATTGTGTAATATATGATTCATGTGAACATGATTCGTTATCAATTTCCAACACTTGGTTTTCATGATTTAATACATAGAGAATGTTCTACAAATTCACCATACCATAACATATTTTTTTCTTTATAAAAGAAACCACTTTTATTTCCAAACATGAAAATAAACCCATATGTATCTAAACATGACACAAAAATTATTTTTTGGTAGATTTAGGTGCATAATAACAATATATTAAAACCAAAATCATTCCCATTAGTAGTGAAAGGTGGTAGTCACCAATAGATAGGGCAACCTACCTCACACCATTGGCAGTTCGTAGATCCACTTCTCCTCCTAAAATATTCAGGAATCTACTTGGTTCCTACATTTGGATATATATGTGAGCACCACAAGTTTTATCTAATACTCAATGTGTATAAATGGAAATATTTCAATTGATAACAAACACAACTTTAGCTTCCCCTTGCTTTTGGGTGTATTTCCTCTTCCAGTGGTTTGACTTTTCACATGAAAACACACTGCCTCCTTTTCCTTTTCCTACCTCTATATCTTCCCATTCTTGGAAGGATAGTTCTTAGGAGCTTTAGACTATTTATAGGTCTTGGTACCCTTTTTATTATTCTTAATTTTCTTATTCACCATAAGGACCGTAGTTTGGTCACACCCCATGTCCTTATCCACTTGGAGAATCAAGGTTAGAAGATTCAAATGAATATTCTCACTATTGCTCATATTATAATTAATAATAAAGTTTGATAAGGTCTTAGGCAGTGACTAAAGTATGATATCTTTACGTAACTCATCTGGGAATTTAATCCCTAATATTTCTAGGCATTCAATATAGCTAATAATATTGACTAAAAGAGGCCCAGTTGGTGAAGACTCTCCAAGATTAGTTGTGAAAAAATCATTGGAGATCCCATAACTCTCTTATCTCACCTTTTCTTGATAGATATGTCAAAAGTGAAACATCATTTTATAGAAATCCAAATCCTTATGTTTCTTTAAAATATCATTGGACATGAATGATAAAATTATGTACTAAACATATGTAGCATAATTCAGATGTTTCTTATAGTGAGATAGTTCTTCATCACTTGCCTCATTTCCAAACCCAACTGTGAAAGGTTATTATAGCACATAAAATTTCCTTTCATGGCGAATAATTACCTGTAGGTGGCTTTTCCACTCTTGTAAATTGGTTCTATAAATAAGGTTTTCCTTCTCAATTATGGATCACAATTATTTTTTATGTTATTTTTTTTCTATTTCTAAAAAATAAGATAAGCATAATTTTAATACTTTATCTGAAAAATTTAGACAAATAAACAAATATTATATTTATTATAATCCCAAAATTTCATAGAAACCCAATATCCCTCACCATTAGATTTAGAATATATTATTACATGTAAATTCAAGTATCAAGGATCTATATTCCCCTTCTCATTACCCAAACTTTATTTTGTCAAGAAACTTGAATGGTTTTATGTTGGTATTCCAAATTCCATCTTTCTTTAACTCAAAATTCCTTGATCTATTGAACAGACTCCCCAATCCTGAAATAATTATTTTTAGATTTCCTCAACCTTTTCCTCTCAGTTATAGTAATTCATGCTTTGTCATTCAACCCTTGATGTGAACCAAGTTATGTCAACCCAAAAACCATGATAGAATTCCTTGATAATTTAAAGCACCCCAAATTTTTCTGGTCAAGAACATTAAACCATGGTTCAATTCTAACTGAAGTAATAGAAGGCTATACAGATTTAATATTTTATTGAGGGATTTTTTCTTTTATACATAAATTTCCAATTTTTCTCTTTATTAAATTCTTGTTAATATTATGTTGGATTACTTAAGTGATTAACCATGTGTTAGATAATATTTACGCATAAGCTAGTTTATTTTAATTCCATCTTAAATGATTATTAATTAAATAATTATGTGATTGTGATATGACATCCATAATGAAATAACCATGAAACTAATAGAAATAAAACAAAGGGTATGATCATGAGCTTATACTAATGTTTATTTTATCTAGAAGTTGATTAACTAACCATTGACGTAGGGAAGAAATACCTTGAACCAATTGAGCTTCTTTTTTTACGACTTTATACTTCTCCAACTTTGTATCTCCTTGGATTGGTTTTATCTTGCCTCTGAACTTGAACTACCTCCACTAGCTTTGAAGCTCCATCCATTACATATTTCATTTACTCACACACGGGTGAGGGGAGAAAGGGGTTTACATAAATGAAACCACGGTCACACAAACCCAACATAATAATGAGGAGAGAAGGAACACATGCCAATAATTTAATTTCATAATAAATTAAATGAAACCAATCACATACAGAAGGTTTGGTCTAGCTCATGATCACCCATATGTCTGAAACAAATTTTTCATTTAATAAAACTAACATTTAATTATTTAATCATTATTATTTAATATAGATCATGATCGTATCAATTAATTATTATCTTTAATTAATCAATCCTTGTATATTAATTATTATATGAATATCCTTGATATTCTCATCAACTATAATTTTTAAAAAATTAATGAAATTCATTTAAAATTATCTATGAACATAACTTGTACCATGGGGGTAACACTATGAATGCTCGTCTGATTCTAGCCGACATGTATTATACTCATATCCTTTTTTACTCTTGTCATATATATGATAAATGAATTGTCACATACTTTAATGATGTTTACTTCATAGATGATTTCACAAATTACATTATTTTTCGGTCATGTGTTATTCTTAAATGATTGTAGAATAACAAATCATAATATAACTCATATGTGAAATGAAGATATGAGCATTACACAGATATTATTTAAAAATTTAAAAATTTATGTATATTAAAACCGATCACATGACGTGTCCTATCCTTACGACCCCATGCAAGTACATTTCAAAATGTTTGAAAAGTAAAATAAATAAATTTTAAATATTCATTACTTGGTATAAGTATACAATATGTAGATCCAATATACACATCATTTACACCACTCATCGTCTATCCGAGAAACATGCCTCGGGACCAGGCGTGTCGTCTGTGCCTCAGAAAAATTGGAGTACATAGTGTGTCCAATGGGCCACATGCCATGTGGACTCCAGGTTACAGGGTCAACAGTTAGGTAGGCTGTGTATGGAATACCAGAACCTTCCTTGGTAGAAAAGGGCTACATGCTATGTCTAACAACCCACGTGGCATGTAATCCAGATGACCATGCACCATTTAATCCCGATCAACACGTGGTGCAATAATGTTGTAATTAATTTCTTAATCAATGAAAAATATCAAATTGATCTTTGAATAATTCTAGTTGTTTTCAACGTGACTAAATGACATGTAATGCCGATTACACGACATGTAGTCTGGTGTTGTACAACTATGATTCTTGGAATCTCTAGATGAGTTCATCAATTTTATTTTAATCATAAAATTAATTAGATCTATGAGAAACGATAGAGGAAGATATATATCTACTAATTTAGATTAAAAGTACGATTAAATTTGAATTGAAAAAATAAATTATGAATGTGTAAATCAACAATGATTTGTAAATAATTATAAATAACAATATTCATCTTTAATAGAACTTATAGGTTCTAGGTGCAGTGGAAGTGTGCGATGGGAGATTCCCAATTTAATTTTTTACATAATCAATGATCAATCCAAGATCTATATGAAAATGAACATCGTGATCCACAAAATTGAGTCAGAGAAATAGGCAAAGAAGAATTCCACCAGAACTGAGAGAGAGGGATCAACATATATTGTTTATTATAAATGTAATTAGATTAAGAATTACCTCTAAGTAATTATTTATTTGTTAATGTTTTCGGTAATAGATCTGTAGTGAACCTTTTTTGAGTTTTAGAAACCAAGTGTATATTTCCCCTAGCAGTGATCCACACATGTTTCATGAATCTTCGAACATTGTCGAAGGAGTCTTCGAGTGATAGCATGGAAGATCATTGCACTTGTCTCATCTGCCTTTTATCACTTAGAGAAATTCTGCTGAAGAGTTCTCCTTGATCTGGTGGAGTAGGATTTATCTTCATTCTTGAGAGCATTCTTAGAGAATAGATTTCTCTAGGCTTGTGAGGTTTTCTCAAAATCCGTTGGGCACAACTGAATGAGCTGATGAGAAAATAACATAATTGGGTATTTGTATAGCTACGGTTAAAATAAAATAATATCACAAGCACCCTTATTATTTATTTAATTATAGAAAACCTCATGTAAAATAATAATAGTAATATTATTATTTCTCAACATGTGCTAAACATAAAAATTAAAATTAAATATTATTTAATTTAATAATATTCAATATTATCATTTCTCACCAGACCATTAAAATCAGTTCTCCATTCCTCCAAAATATTTATCGGGCCCTGAATAATGACTATTTAGTTATTAAATAATTATTATGGAATTATTCATAATTAAATAAATAAATATTATATTAACTATATAGAAAATAAATATTTATTAAATATTTTGCCCAAAATATGTTTTCTTGAATAACTAGTGATAGAATAAATGCTATTGAGCATACATGAATAATTATTAAACCACATATGAGAATAATATTTATTCAAATTGTTAAATAATAAATAATAATATATTATTTAACTGAGATTCGGGACACACTTAGTGTGTGAACCTCGTGGCCTCTTTCTCAGTGGCATTAAGAGAAGCAGCCCAAAGTCCAAGGTTAGCATTTAGAAACACATCAAGTCACCCATAGAGAGAGAATTTAATTCCACAATAACATGTCATCTCATACGAATTCTTACCGTGTAATATAATCCCTTTATCACAATATCTCAAATCACATGGGTTTCATGGTAGTGACATCAACCTATATGCTTGATATTTCTTTCTTTCACATTTCGAAAATATAACTTTCTTGTTGAACACCATGGATGTGGATATATATAGGCTATATCATTTTCATAAAAGGGCCTAAGATATTAACTTCTGTTAATTAACATAATAAATAAATCCTTTCTTGCATTATTCATTAATGAAATGCTACTCATGACACACCCAACATATCTTACCTCTCCACAAACATCTTTTGTCATGGTTTTCATCAATACATATATGTTTATAACTCATAATAACCATTAATAATAATATACAAGTATACAGACCAATACACACATCCACAGATAGGAACATCCAATGAAACATATAAATGAGGATTTCCTAATCGCGGTTCTCATTCTCATAATATCCATACTGAATATTATCATTGGAGTACACCATGAGAAGGTGCCTTAAAGTCCTCTGAGTCTCCACCCCTGATAGCATGTATCATTTGTATCCCTAAAATTATATTTTTTGACTGTATAACATATATTCAAGAATAGTGTCGTAGAAATTCTGGGTTCTCATCATAGCGGGGAACTATAAATCACCTTTTAGTGTGATATCTACTCTCAGGACATTATCAAATACAATGTTATATTGAAGAACAATCAGGATGTGATACATAGTTTATTAATATTCAAAAAAATGAATACAAGCCATCATAAAGTACAAATAAGTTAGTCCTAATGAACCAAATCCAATATAAGTGTATGATAAATAATAATTCATAAGATTTCGTACAATAAGGTGGATTCCAATGAAAAATAATGCAAGTAAAAAATCAATGAAACCCTAAGAAGAAACAGAAGAATAAAATTCTTGAAAAGGTATTGCATTACTTTCCTTTCAAACCACACTTGAAAGATTATTCATGTCATCTAAGACTGCCTATGACATGATGTGGCATGCTTAGGATAGTAATTATGGCTTGATGAGACATCCAAATGATTCAACATTACGGAATATGTTTGATTATATATATAAATATTTTTATTTCAATACAAGGAATGTATGTTTGGGATTGGCTTCTGATGGTCTTAACCCTTTTGGTACATTAAGTACTGATTATATCATATGTCCAGTTGTTTTGATCTCCAATGATCTAACTCCATGGATGTGTATTAAGAAGAATTATTAATTTTTTTTTATGATTATTCCTGGAAAAAAATTCCTAGCAATGACATTGATGTATACCCTCAACCTATAATAAGAGAATTGTAAGAATTATGGGATGATGGCATGAAAACATATGATCCTTCAATGAGACAAATACCCAAAATGCATGCTAATTTAATATAAAAAATTAGTTACTTTCTCAGACTAGGATATTTATCTGGTTGGAACACTCATACCGAGTTGGCTTTTCTAGTTAGTAATTTTGATTTTGAACCTCAATGATTACCTCATAGAAGAAAATAGTGTATTATGTTTCATCATCAATTTCTCAATGCTTCTCATAAATTCATGTTTAATAAGACACAATTAAATCGAGACATTGAATTGAGAAAGTCATCGAGGGTGTTATATGGTTCATGAATCTTATAAAATTAATCAATGTTACGATAGAATTTTAAAATTTTCATCTTTTTAAAAGAGGAAAAGGGTATGATGTAGAGTATCCGAAGCAGTTGGAACACCACAATGAAAAAAGAGTATATTTTACAAATTTTTTTTATTGGGATTTTAATTTGATATGTCATAATCTTGATGTAATAAATATTGAAAATAAATTCTATGATAATTTATTTTTTACATTTCTTAATGAGCAGGGTAAACTGAAGGATCACCTTAATGCTCATAGGGATTTGGAGTCAATGAATATAAAACATGGTTTTTGGAAAAATGATAATGGAAAATATCCATTAACTATTTTTACAATGAAAAATCCTGAGAAAGACGTATTCCATCAAACTATAAAGAATAAAAAAATTCTAGATGGATATTCATGTAAAATATCAAGGTGTGTTGACATAAAACATTAAAAGGTACATAGAAAGTAATGACTCACATATTATGATAGATTTGTTTTTGTTTTTGGAATTACATAATACATTAACTAAAAGTAAATATGTTTCTAGTTGATTTTTATACCTTTTTCAAAGGGATTAATGGAAAAACTCTAAATACAACTGATCATGATAAACTTTAAGAAATAATTGTTTCGACACTTTGTCGATTGGATATGTTATTTCCTCCTTCATTCTTTATAGTTATGATTAATTTGATTATTAATTTGGTTCAAGAAGCTAAACATGGTGGACCAATACACTATCAATGGATGTAGCCAACTGAAAGGTATGTTGATATTATTTTTTATTTTTATTAGTGAATTTGATTTTAACAAATCATTGTGTAATTTTTTTGAATATGTTTATTTTTTTATCAGGTTCTTAGGTCATTTAAAGTAAAATTTGAGGAATAAATCTCAACCAGAAGGCTCTATTTATGATATTACATAGCTGAAGAGTGGTTAACCTTCTATTCTATATATTTGGATGGCATTGAGACTAGATTCAATTTTTATAGAAGTGATGAAAATATCTCCACTAATTATCATTATGAAAACCTGACATTTCTATTTCCATCTATTGGATGACTAATTGGAAGGGGTCAAATTTTACACTGGTTGAATTAGAGTCTCTAAAAGAACATAGATATGTGTTTCTCTATATTTTTATTTCAGATCCATTTATTATAGAATTATGACTATGAACCAAGAGGCGACTAAGGGGTCAACATTGAAATGAGTTGGAATTAAAAAAATCTGTTAATAAGGATATTGTAAAATGGTTTTCCCATCATGTACGTATATACTCATATTCAAATTATTTCTATGTAATTATTTTTTCTAAGTTAAAAGTAACACATTATATCTTTTTGTGTAGTTAATGAATGCTAAGAATCGAGATGAAATATCAAATGATTTGATTTTTTTGGATCAAGGTCCTCTAAGGGAGGATAAAGGATTTTATTCCTACAATATTCATGTCCTTATGTTTTACACAATTTATCATGAAGAAGAATTGAAAAACAAAAATATTAGTGTTTTTACACTTGCATTAGCGGGATACTATGGAAATTTGAATAATATAATTTAATTAAACTATCATGGTCATTTTTTAGTTGTCTTATTCAAATTAAAGTGGGAACATATTGATATGGGTATAAGGAAATATTCGTTACATTTTAATTTTTTCAACTTCTCTTTCTTGATCCATACTAGTGAGCATGCACAACATGACCCATTTATGCTAGATTCATAATTGAAGATGGTTTATTATGTGAATGATGAAATAAATGAAGGTTAGAGTGTCTTTTTACACATAAATCATAGAGGATTATATGATATGGTCTATGAAGATGAATTGTTACTTTGTGACTATGAACCTCATCAACCAAAAAACATTGATTTTTTTCCTGACAATATAGAAATATTAGAATATTCAAGAGAGGGTGAAAATGAAGGACTCTTTGCAATGTAGATTAAAAACAATGAAGATAATTAATATAAATATAATTAAATTTATAAATTGGTAATGAAAATATATTATAATTTCTCATTGATAAGTGTTTTATACATATATACATTGTTCTACTTTTTTTTGTAAAAATGTTTTTGTTTTACATTCATTATGCATTTAATATACCTAAACCATTTTAATTTCAGGAATACTAAGAAAAAAAAATTCCAAGATCCTAGTCGATATGAATCTTGGAGCATGCCACCACTAAGATCAACTTTTATAGATCCGAGTGACCCCATTGTACTCGAGACTACTAGAGAGCTAGATGTTTTCCAAGATGTCGTTAGTAGCCCACTGCTTGATTCACCCCTAGAGATAGAGCAGCTAGTCACCCCACTATCTAGGGGATATTGGAAAATTACCATTATTGGTATGTATTCCATTTAAAAAAACAAAACATTTTACTAATTGTTTAATGCATTTTTCAAACAGATAAAGACAACCACAAAAGGGATACAAATATAAAATGATAGATGTATGGGGCTTGAAGTAATTCAAGATTATTATTCCATTTGATGAGTTTGGGGTACCTATTAGTGACACTGCCGAAATCTATGCACATATTCTTGGGACGATTTCTTATGAGACTTTGATCATTCCCATTAATTATAAAAACTGGAGGCATATTCCTATAGATTAAAAAAATGAGGTCTTTGATACACAATTAAAGATAATATTAATATAATATTCCTTGATGAATAATTTAAAATACATGATTAAAATTTATTAATATAATTACAAAGTGTTTTTTTATTTCTTGATGTTTTTTCATTTTGATTCCCCTGAATCCATTTCATGCCCATGGACTTTGAAATTTTGGGAAAGAGATGGAGATATTTTAAATAGATATTATTGCAAGAGTTTAATGACACATTTTAGAGCTCATGATAGATATTTAAGAAAGATCCAAAAGTCATTTCTCATGTGCAATGGAAGAAATGTTTCTATATTAATAGAGATGTATCTAACGAGGTAATTTCATATTTTATAGTATCTTAATAACATTAACCCATTAAAATTATAATATTTATTAATTTTTCTATTTTTTGTAGGAATTATCTTAAAAAATACTATGAATCATGAGAAGAAATTCCTTTATCACATTTCTGTATCTCAAAGTTTTCTTAGAAAAAGATATATTCTGGTTGTATATTATTCATTATTATTAATATCATTTTATTATAAGCAAAATATATTTCTAACTTTTTTATACTCTTTTATAAAGGTTAATAAATTAGGTCACTCTTTTGAATGAATAGATATGTGGTTCAAAGTGCATAAGAAAACCTATGGAAGTTTTATAAATGACCCTATGAAAGATGATGGAGTAAGTACTTTTCATTACAATTTCAATTTATTTCATTACTATAAAAACAGAACAATGAAAAATATATTATAAAAACTAATAAGCCTTAAACCCAAATAAATGGGGTTGACTACATGGATGCAATAATTCTAATTTGGTTTCATTTGATACATCTATCCGGCCCCAATTAATTGGGTTTAAGGCTTTTTTTGTTGTTATAATATATTTTTAATTATTATGTTTTTATAGGAATAAAATAAAAATAAATAGTAATGAAAATTTTATTAATTAGATAATAGTATGAAGTTTATATATTTTAAAAAATAATTGCTAATATTTTTTTATTAATAGGTTAAAATTCAAGTTGTCTGGGATGTGAACCCTTCGCAATCATTGTAACACCCTGACCCTAGATTCCCAGAGTTGGTGCATTATTTTAATACAATGGCATGATTTCAAGGAATCAAGTCCCAAAAGACTGATCAGTTTACCAATCTTGGAAAATAGATTACATACATGAATGTTACATTACACTTTATAACATAAAACACTGAAATAATAATAATTTGATAATTCCATTGTTCCCTTATCTTAACCCTGCATCTCAAAAATAAAACACTTCTTGGGATCCTGGGAAAATAAAACATAAGAAAGTGGTGAGCTCAGATTCTCAGTAAGGGTAAATAATTTAGTGGAATCTATAAAATTTTAAGGCAAGATGTGTAATAAAAACAATATCCTTTTAAACATAAACTTGAACATAATATGGCAAAAATAAATCAAAATTTACCATATATACAGGAACATGGATATTCTACTAGTCGAATAATCACATGTAATAACTAATTTCATAATGAGGGAATTTATAGTACCAGACATTAATTTCTATGTCAAGGCCTCATACCAAGACCTAGGGGATAACTGTAACCAGACCCTAAGCCGGAGAGACTCTGTAACCAGACTCCAACCCGGAGAGCCTCTGTAACCGGACTCCAACCCGGAGAGCCTCTGTAACTAGACTCCAACTTGGAGGGTCTGATGTAACCTTACCCCAACCTAGAGGGATTAATTTTACTGGTCCCCAACACAGAACATACTGGCCCAATACATTCATCTTAAGAAAAGGTTGAAATATAACATAAACATTCGTATTAAAACTAGCATATGAAATGTCAATACTTTAAACATAAAACATGAATGGCCTAAAAATAACTCATATATAGTCAAACATATTAAAAAAAGTTCAATACAATATGGAATATTTTTACCATAATAAATCAACTTCAAAAAAGTGTAAAATTTATCAAAATATGTTGACATAGATGAAATCAAAACTATTTGAGAGAAATTTCTCTTTCTATTTTAAAAGTATTTAATAGTCACATAATTATAAAGAAAAAAAATTATTTTTTAAATATTATTATAATATTTTAAGGGAATATTCGATGATTTTATAATGGTGGAAAATAGCTGCACCTACCGTATAAGTTAAAAAAACATTCTTACATTAATTTTGTCTAAAAGGTCATAAAGTACCTTGTTTGGAAAACAATGGAATGATTCCTTTATAAAAATATTATAAAAATTAGAACAAAGGTATAAAATTCTTTATCCCATAGTCTAGTAAATAGTAATTTTTTTTGAAATACATTTTTAAGAAAACATAGATGTGGATGATAAAGAGGTCCCAGTAGATAATTACGTATAAACAATCTTGGATATTGAAGAGATTGTGTAATTAACCCTTACCGATTTGGTAACTCACGACACATACACCCCATGAAAGAAGTATTATTCAATGAAGTTGTAAATACACATATATTAAATTATATTATACAAGGAATACAATCATGGCCAGTACATACACCACATAAAAGGAAATAGTGGCAATACAACGTGAATCTCATGGGAATAAGAAGTGAGATAAAATCCCCTTACCACATTGTAATCAATCTAGTCGTATGAAAAAAAGTTAATAACCACAAAATAATTCATATAATAACATAAATATAAATATAATAGTGATAATATATATCAAATGGTAGTACACAATACCCCACATGCAATAAATAAGTGTCGAACAATGGAAATATCACAGAATTAAACGTGAGAAAAGAAACCCCTTGCCTTGTACTTTTTCTTGGTTTAGGGTACTTTAACCAATTTTATAATAGTTAAATAATTGTTATTAAATTATAAAAAACCATATACATAATTATGATATCATATATGATCTTCTAATAATGATTTCTTAATGGTATTTTAGTATTATTGTCGTTTCAAGTGTTAACTGGTTTGTTTTCCTTTATATTATTTGTTATGTGAGTCGTGTTTGTTATAGATGGTATGTATATTATTCACATCTAGAATGATATCAAGTCTTTAAATGTTATTTTTAAACATCAAATGAAAATTATTCTTGAATGGTTATGATGGGGAATGAATCTCATCGCGTTCGTGGAGACGGTAATCCGTATGTACACACGAGCGATAATATCAATCTTTTGATATTAGAATAGTATATAATTGGATGGTATAACATATATACAGAATCATAATAATGTTATATTTATTATTTACATCAATTATACATGATTATTATACCCATCCAAATAATAATGTATTGAATAACAACTACTCTCCAACGTGGAGACGACAAGCCGTACGTACGCATGTATGGTGAAATGTCATTCAAAGGATGGATAGAATAATGAATATGGTTGTAACATATTTATAATAACATCACAGTATATAGAAGATACTGGAGTTATTATTTTATAATGGAAACAACAAGGAAAGAATAAGTGGAAGAAGAAAAGAACTTGAAAGGGGTGATGAAATATTTACCTCTTCTTAGGGTTCGTCCTTTTGATTTTATCAAAAGGGCTCCTTAGATTAGATTTCTGACTAAATGAAGGCCTCTAGGATTAAGGTAGGAGAGTTTTGAGGATATTTGGGTAGGGTTTGTCTGAGACAAGGGGCTTGAGAGGAGGGAGTAATGGTTTTGAGGTGAGGACTTTTTATAAGGGGGGGGAGGGGCTCTTTTGGAAACATTGAAAATATTATTTTATTATATGATTATTTTAAGTTTATAATGGCTCCAAATGAATTTATTTAGAGACTTAGGAGGTTATGGGTTGAAATCCTCTCAACTAATAGGTTTTAGACAAGTTTAGGTTACCATTTTAACCTTATCTTTTAGATTTAACTCTTATATAAATAGTTTAACTTTTACCATGTCTTCTTGTATTCTTACTCTATATGGTTAATAAAATTACACTAAACTTTCAAGAGAACCTCAAGTGGTTCATTAATGACCTATATAATATTATTTAAGCCTTCAGGTGGAACCTTATATTTTTAGGAATATTATATCAACCAATAATATTGTATTTGTTTTAATAATTAATTTATGTCAATTTTGACACTATTTGGTATTTTGTTTTTGTAAAATTCATAAAAACCTTATCACTTTGAAACTTTTTATCTAATCAACCCTAACATGTCATATTAAATTATAAAATTAGTGTAATTCATAAAAAGGCTCAAATTAAATTTATTTGGATATTTATAATATCAATTATTTTAATATTTCATTATTAAGGTAATTATTGTGTCATCATTGTGTCATTAATAAATTAAATTATTTAATGTCTAAAAATTATAAATAAAATATCATTATGTATTAAACTATTTTATATTTTTAATGAATATTTATAGTCTAATTTATATTATTTATAACCATATATTAAAAATGGTTTAGTTATTAAACTGTGAATTTAACTCTTTTAACTGTTCTTTAAATAAAATAATAATAAATGTCCTAATCTTATCCAACTGGACCTAAAGGATCATAATTTATTCCTAATTTTTTTTGTTCTAATTAAACTTATCCAATAGAATTAGGACATGTTTTAGGGTGATATTAATATAATTTTTAGCCTTAATTACTCTATTTACTTTTAATTGCGGTAAATAAAATTAAAAAGTTACTATTCACCAAAAAATATTTTCATCATACTAAACCCAATTTTTATAAATTATATCAACCATTTCTCATAGAGTTTTGAATTTTCACTCACAAAAGTGGTAAAATTATGTTTTATGCGAATTTGCAAATGCTTCTAAGAGGTGGGTAAAAGAAGGTAAACAGTTCAATAAAATTCTATATATCTAATATTATTACAAAATTACTGCAATGAATTAAATTGAACATATATAGGTATTATGTATCTATTTTGACCAAAAAATTTTAAATAAAATAATTTATTACTTAAATAAAAAGTCGATTTTAAACAATAAGGCAGTGTTTTTCACTATTTATCAAAAATTGAAAGTTTCCAGAAAAATAAAAAAAAATTAACCTAAGATACTTTTGATATTATGAATTCTAAAATGAAGTCCATTTTACCAAATTCAAGACATATAAGTTTAATTTCTTAATTTAAAATTAATTACCATTGTCAAAACCAAAAAGTGGAGTATTTTTTTAAAAGTAAAAACTATCAAAAGATTGACATGTGTTTATGTCAAATTTAAATGTGAAATTACTTATAATGACCTACATTGTATTAAATGATAAAAATATAATCTAATTATACTTCAAAACATTTTAAATTCATAATCTAACACTATATATTATTTTGATTAAAAAAGTTGTTTTCAATTAAAACATAGTATTTTTAAATATTTGTCAAAATATGAAAGTTATCAGAAAAGTACCAAAAATTTATCCAAACTAAATTTTTATCTACCTATTCTAAAAAAGAATTTAATTTCATTAAATTTAATATATAAAAGTGTCAAATTTTGGTTTTACAAAGGGTTCTCCATTAAAAGGCGGTAAAATTGCTTTTTTTGAAAAATACTCTTTTATCTAAAAAAGGAATTTGTTCTTATATTATGTCTAATAAACACATAATATGGATTCTAAAATTATATAGAGTATATAAGGTTCAAAATTCAGTTAATAACATTCATAACCGCTTTTTGAACGACTAGTTTGGTATGTTGTGGTGCGCTCGAACTTGATGTTGCGTGTAACATATGCTGTTGAATTACTTTAATGATATAACATATTATGAAATCTTGGGGTGTTACATTCTCCCCTACTTCAATAAATTGTGTCCTCTCATTTTGAAATTGTTCTTTGAAAATAAATTGTTAAAAATAGAAAATTACCTTTGTGGAAAACCCTCATCAGAAATTGGGTTAATAAAATTTATTATTAATAAGAGGAAAAGGGAAATAAAAGGGTCACCACCAAATTATGATCTCGATTTGGAGAAAATTGGTAGTAATTAGAGACATATAATTGGAGTAAAAATGTAAATATTTATTGGGAGTGATTGAGGTCATCAATCACAAACAAGTATAAAATTGAGGGCCTTAAATCCATCAATCTATGATGATTTAAAATACCATCGGTTCAACAAAACATAAGGTAATAGGATAATACATTTTTGGTTTTAGGATCCCTTCCCTAAAGTTTAAGTATTAATTTAACCATAGTATAAGAGGAATATATATATATATATACTTTACAAGTATTGTTTCTTCCTTTAACTAATTCCTACCACAAACTCATCTTTCACTCCAAAATATTTCCAAAAAATATTCTATTTATCCTAATCTTATAGGGGTCAAAAAATAAAGAATTTTTAATTCACCTATCAGACCCTTCAAAAAAACCAGATTATACAATCTAGGTACTTCACGTAGTCCAATGGTAGGCAATAAATTCCAATCACACTATGGTTGTAGGTTTGATTTCCACAGCTTTTTCCGACACAACGGATTGTCACACGGTCCGTGTGTTGTCCTTTTTATAGCAATCAAAAAATAACCTTAACAATAGTATCCAATTTCAAACTTAATCCATTCCAACCTTTAGACTTATCAAAAATACTTCTATCCAAACTCACAGTCCAAAATTTATAAGGAAGTTAAACACAATGAAAATCCTTTTTTCCACATAATAACATGTGAAAACCTTCATCATGTATTATTTTAAAACATGGTAACACCCTAAATTACCACAAAACCTTATTGATTACATTCATGCTCCCTTATTCTTTATATAATACTGGATATATTCCTTATATCAATTTTTTTTAATATTCCAACAATGATGAAATAAACAAACTATTAATCAGTTCCAAGGAAGTTAAGAATATCAAATATATTTTATCCAAATCAACCATCTCTTATTCCAAAATCACTACCTTATTATCAGGACCATATTAAGGATTAACTTTCCCTCAACCATGTATTTTCCAAAAAGTTTATCTTACTATTAAGTTACTCTTCTTAAAACCATATAATCTAAAATCCTCAATAAAATAGTACTGCAGTACAATCCTTATTTATCTCCATAATCCATATAACCAGAATATTGTTGATACAACACTGAAATGAAATAATTATATAATAACAACATAAGAACAATAGTCATTCCTCTCCATCTAAGGTAGTATTATAACTTTATTATTATCCAATAGCATCATTTTTGGTATACTCTAATGACTGGGATATTGATTTTCATAGTGTCCCAATGCCTTGCAGATGAAACATTTTACATTTGAATCCTTTTTCTTATCCTTGTAATCAGGTACTTGGTGTACTTTTTCTCCACACTTATAACCAACTCCCATTCCCTTCAATAATTTTCCAAGGTGATTATTTCCATATTTATGATATATGGGAAAATACATCTTTCCCTTATTCCCTTTATCCATCTCTCTCTCTACCATCCTTTTCTTCTCTGGCTTCCCTTCAAATCCATAAGACTCAGAAAATTATTTACTTTTCTTATTAACACATGAAAATATTTCTTCATATGATTATAATACATGATAGACTATTTCCATTATAAATGTTGGATTAATACCATGAAAGATATGATCCTTATTACTCTTTGGATCATGCGTATTACTGGAGGTCTCATTAAATATACTAGGCGCCATTTCTAAACAATGGCATACACTAGGTTAGTTTATGAATCGCAATACATAATTCCAAACTTGTAAAATAGTTAACATAAATTGAATTGTTCATGGATGTAATTTGTAATCATAAAAATGTTTTCTTTGAGGAAGTATATACTCATAAACCCCTCATAGTGGTTTGTAAAGAAAATGATAATTATCCAAAGAATATCCCCTAGGAGTGTCGTAACCAAGAGTACAACAAGGTCCGTTGTCCTGCACCAGTTCCCGTTCGAGTCTAGCTCAAAGAGGTGTTTTAGGGTTTTACCCCTAGGCATATCTATGCCAGAGCTCCCTCTACCAGCTCGTATCCAGATAGGGATGTATTGCTTGGAAAACTCACAAAATCTATAAAGTACCAAAATTCTAGGAAGTTATTTTATAGTAATCCTCAAAGTCTATCCTAGGGTAGTGTTCTCTAAACAGAGTTTTTCTAAATCTAGTTTCCAAGGTTATTTTTAAACTTCCTCTGATACCAACTGTAATAACCTGAACCTAGATTCCCAGATTTAGTGAATTATTTTAATACATTGGAATGATTACAAGGAATCAAGTCCCGAAAGAGATATGAGTTTACCAGTCTTGGAAAATAGATTACATACATGAATGTTACATTACACTTTCTAACATACAACACAAAAAAATACTTTGAGAATTCCATTGTTTCCTAATCTTAACCCTGCATCTCAAACATAAAACACTTCTTGGGATCCTCGGAAAATAAAACATAAGAAAGGGGTAATCTCAGATGCTCAGTAAGGGTAAATAATTTAGCGGAATCTATAAACTTTTAAGGTAAGATGTGTAATAAAAACAATATCATTTTAAACATAAACATGAACATAATATGGAAAAATAAATCAAACATTACCATATAAACATGAACATAGATATTCTAATAGTCTAATAATCACATGTAATAACTAATTTCATAATGAGGGAATGTATAGTATCAGACTTTAATTTCTTTGTCAAGGTATCTTTCCAAGACCTAGGGGATAATTGTAACCGAACCCCAACCCGGAGAGCCTCTGTAACCAGATTCCAACCTAGAGAGCCTCTGTAACCGGACTCTAACTTGGAGAGCCTCTGAAAATGGACTCCAACCCAGAGGGTCCACTGTAACCGGACCCCAACCCAGAGGGCTTACTTTTACCAGTCCCCAACCCAGAACATACTAGTCAAATATATTCATCATAAGAAAAGATTGAAATATAACACAAACATTCGTATTAAAACTATCATAACAAATGTCAATACTTTAACCATAAACCATGATTGGCCAAAAAATAACTCATCCATAGTCAAACATGTCACAAAACCTTCAATACAATATGGAAGCTTTGTATCATAATAAATCAACTTCAATCAAGCGTAAAATTTATCAAAGGATGTTGACATAGATGAAATCAAAACTATTTGAGAGAAATAACTATTTCTATTTTGAAATCATTTAAGTGTCACATAATTATAAACAAGAAATTTATTTTGAAAATATTATTATAATATTGTAATGGAATATTCGATGATGTTATAACGGTGGGAAATAGCCCCACTCACCGTATAAGTTAAAAAAACATTCTTACATTAATTTTGTCGAAAAGGTCATAAAGTACCTTGTTTGGAAAATGATGGAAAGATTCCTTTATAAAAATCATATAGAAAGTAAAACAATGGTATAAATGAATTTATCTCATAGTCTAGTAAATAGTAAAAATGTTTTGAAATACATTTTAAAGAAAACACAGATGTGTATGATAAAGAGGCCCCATTAGATAATTATGTATAAACAATCTCGGATAATGAAGAGATTGTGTAATTAACCCTTACCGATTTGGTAACTCATGAAACATACACCCCATGAAAAAAATATTATTCAATGAAGTTGTAAATACCCATAGATTAAATTATATTATACAAGGAATACAATCATGGCTAGTACATTCACGACACAAAAGAAATAGTGGCAATAAAGCGTGAATCTCATGAGAATAAGAAGTTAGATGAAATCCACTTACCACGTTGTAATCAGTCAAGTTTTATGACCAAAAGTTAATAACCTCCAAATAACTCATAGAATACCATGTATATAAAGACAATCATGATAATATATATCAAATGGAAATACACAATACACCACATGCAATAAATAAGTGGCGAACAATGGAAATATAACGAAATTAAATGTGAGGTAAGAAACCCCTTACCTTGTACTTTTCCTTAGTCGAGGGTATGTTAACATCATGTATAATAGTTAAATCATTGTTATTAAATTATAAAAAAACCATATAAAAATTATGATATCATATATGATCTTCTAATAATTCCTTTTTAATGGTATTTTAGTATTATCATCGTTTATGGTGTTAACTGATTCATTTTCCTTTATATTGTTTATTACGTGAGTCATGTTTATTATGAATGGGATGTTTCTTATTAATATCATGATTGATATAAAGTCTTTAAACATTATTTTTAATCATCAAATGAAAATTAGTCTTGAATGGTTACGATGGGGAAGGAATCTCATTGCATTCGTGAAGGTGGTAATCCGTACGTACGCACGAGAGACAATATCATTCTTTTGATATTAAAATAATATATAATTGTATGGAATATCATATATACAGAATCATAATAATGTTATATTTATTATTTACATAAATTATACATCATATTTATACCCATAAAAATAATAATGTATTGAATAACAACTACACCACGACTTGGAGACGATAAGCTATACATATGCATGTATAGTGACATGTCATTAAAAGGTTGGATAGAATAATGAATATGGTTGTACCATATTTATAATATAATAACAGTATATATAAGATAATTGAGTTATTATTTTATAATATAAACAACAAGGAAAGAAGAAGTGCAACAAGAAAAGTACTTGAAAGAGGTGTTGAAATATTTACCTCTTCTTCGAGTTCTTCCTTTTGATTTGATCAAAAGGGATCCTTAGGATGACTTTATGACTAAAATAAATCCTCTACGATATATTGAGGAAAGTTGGGAGGATATTTGGGCAGGGTTTTTCAGATCCAAGGGGCTTTAGAGGTGTGAGTAATGGGTTAAAGGTGAGGTCTTTTTATATGGGGGAGGAGGGGCTCATTAGGAAACATTGAAAATATTATTTTATTGTATGATTATTTTCAGTATATAATAGCTCCAAATGAATTTATTTCGAGACATAGGTGGTTATGGGTCGAAATAATCTCAACTAATAGGTTTTAGGCAAGTTTAGGTTACCATTTTAACCTTATCTTTTAGATTTAACTCTTAGTTAAATAGTTTATCTTTTACAGTGTCTTCTTGTTTTCTTACTCTATATGGTTAATAAACATACACTAAACTTCCAAGAGAACCTAAATTGGTTCATTAATGATCTATATAATATTATTTAATCCTTTTAGAAGAACCTAATATTGATAGGAATATTATATCAACCAATAATATAGTATTTGTTTTAAATATTAATTTATGTCAATTTTGACACTATTTGGTATTTTGTTTTTGTGAATGTCATAAAAACCTTATCACTTAAAAAAAAATTTATCTAATCAACCCTAACATGTCATATTAACCTATATATTTTTTTTAATTCATAAAAAGTCTTAAATTACATTTATTTGGATATTTATAATATCAATTATGTTTATATTTTATTATTAAGGTAATCACTGCGTCATCATTGTGTCATAAATAAATTAAATTATTTAATGTCTAAAAATTATAAATAAAATATAATTGTGTTGAATATATTTTTATATTTCTAATAAATAGTTATAGTCAAATTTATAATATGTATAAATCTATATTAAAAATGGTTTAGTTATTAAACATTGAATTTAACTCTTTTAACTCTTCTTTAAATAAAATTATTATAAATGACCTAATATAATTCAAGTGGACCTAAAGGATCATATTTTATTCATAAGGTTGTTTTGGGTCTAATTATACTTATACAATAGAAATTGGACAAGTTTTAGGGTAATAAAAATATATTGTTTACCCTTAATTACCCTATTTACTTTTAACCATGGTAAATAAAAGTAAATAGTTACTATTCACCAAAAATTATTTTCATCTTATTGAACCACATTTTTCTTTATGATATCAACTGTGTCTCTCTAATTTTTGAAATTCCACTCACAAAAGTGGTAAAATTATGTTTTATGCGAATTTGAAAATGCTTCTAAGAGGTTGGTAAAAGACGGTAAAAAGTTCAATAAAATTTTATATATCTAATATTATTAAAAAATGACTCCAGTGAATTAAATTGAATGTATATAGGTATCAGGTATATATTTTGACCTTAAATAAATTTAAATAGAATAATTAATTATTTAAAAAAAAATCGGCTTTAAACAATAACGCAGTGTTTTTCACTGTTCATCAAAAATTGAAAGTTTTCAGAAAAATACCAAAATTTTACCCTATGATAATTTTGATATTCCAAATTCAAAAATGAAGTCTCATTTACTAAATTCAAAACATATAAGTTTCATTTATTAATTTAAAATTAATTCTTGTAGTCAAAACCAAAAATCAGGTTCTTTTAAAAAAAGTAAAAACTATCAGAAGATTGACATGTGTTTATGTCAAATTTAAATGTGAAATTCCTTATAATGACCTAAATTGCATTAAATAATAAAAATATAATCTAATTATACTTCAAAACATTTAAAATTAAAAACCTAACACTATAAATTATTTTTATTAAAAAAGTTTTTTTCAATTAAAACATAGTATTTTTCACTATTCGTCAAAATATGAAAGTTATTAGAAAAGTACCAAAAATTTATCCAAACTAAATTGTTATGTTTTGATTCTAAAGAAGAATTTAATTTCATTAAATTGAATATATAAAAGTGTCAAATATGGTTTTTAAAAAGGTTTCTCCATTAAAAGGCGGTAAAATTGCATTTTTTTTGAAAAATACTTCTTTTATCTAAAAAAGGAATTTTTTCTTATATTATGTATAAGAAACACATAATATTGATGTTAAAATTATATAGAGTGTATAAGATTTAAAATGCAGTTAATACTATTCATAACCACTTTTTGAACGACTAGTTTGGTAAGTTGTGGTGCGCTTGAACTCAGTGTTGCTTGTAGCGCAATCTATTGAATTACTTTAATGAGATAACGTACTCTGAAATTTTGGTGTGTTACTATCATACACAGTTTCCCAGAACAATGTAGTTAGAATCATTTTAAGGAAGCAACATCTCAAGAATTTAAAGGGAATGGGTAATAGACCTACTCCCTCAAGTATCTTTGGTAGGGTGTCTTCATTTGTTACTACTACACGAGGTAGGGGTGTGGGTATTGTCATTGATTGAGAATCATAAATAGAAATTGAAAGATGAAAAGAAAAAGAACATGAACAAGACTCTTATAGGAAAACAAATGATTATTGGTGGTAAACAATGGAAAACTATTTAGTTTCTTTATTTCATTAGATTATTGGCATGATCCTTGACGAAATTTCTAGCCTTATATCTCATCATTTTTAGGTAAATTCTAAATTCCATAGATCATTCACAAATTTTCAAAAAAACAAATAAAACTTACATAAACTAAAATGAAACTTTTATATAGAAAACACTCATTTCGAGTCATAACAACCATATCTTATGCTGGATTGACATGTGGTTGATTACTATATGTAAAAAATGAATTATATATCATTATCCATAATTTTTTAAAAAATATGAGACTTTTTTCTTAGTTTTGACTCAATAAAAACTTATAAAAGGTAAAAAATACTTTAAAAACTTTTTTAGGGTGGTCAAAACTAGGGAAAAGATTCCATATTTCCTTGAAATTAGAGAAAAATGATTGTATATTGAATTTTGAAATATAGGAACCGACGACATGTCATTATGATTTACGATTTTCCTAGGATGACTGTAAAGGTACTTTTATTATTTTAAAGCACTAAAACTTTTTTAATGGTAAAAAGTATAAGAAAAACATAAAATTGATGTTAAATCTTGGTAAAACCCCATTTGTGTCATTTTTTTACGTGTACACATAGTCAAAATGTCTACCCAACATGCGGTGTGGCCTAAATGACTTAGTAAACACTTCTACAAGGGTAGCAAAGCCTTTAAAAAAATGTATCGGGGGGGGGGGGGGTAAAAACTATGAAACTAATGTCATATTTCTCTAAAATCCAAGGAAAAGGTTGTATATTTAATTTTTAAATGTAAGGAAAAATGACACATCATTCCAAGTTACGAATTTCCTAGGATTCTCTTAACATATTTTTATTTTTTAAAACACTAAAACATGTGTGGAACAATCAAAACCGTAGAAAAATACCTAATATTTATGTAAAATATTTGAAAAACCACATATGAGTTATTTTTGAAGTTTACAGGTAGAAAACACATCAATCTGACCTGTGGTGTGGTCAGAATGACTCGGTGAACACTTCTTTAAGGGTACTAAAGCCTTTAAAAACATGTATTAGGGGGTCAAAACTAGGAAAATGACATCATTTTTTCTTAAAATAATATGGAACCGTCCTTTTTTAATTTTAAAATGTAAGAACTATCGACATGTCATTTTGAGTTATAGTTTTTCTAAGATGGTCTTAAGCACATTTTTAGTGTTTTAAAAAACAAAAACATGCGTCGAACAGTCAAAACCATAACAAAAGAACTCACATTTATGTGAAATTAATGGAATACCATTGATGATTTATTTTTGACATGTTCATGTAGAAAAAAAATCAATATGATGTGTGGTGTGGTAGGAATGACTAGATAAACACTTATTAAAGGGTATTAAAGCCTTTAAAAACATGATTCAGTGGGTCAAAATTAGGAAAATGATGTCTGATTTCCCAAAAAATAGAGGAAAAAAACCGTAGATTTAATTTTCAAATGTAAGGACCCAAAAAACACCATTATGAGTTATGCTTTTCTTGAGATGACCCAAAATGCATTTTTAGTGTTTTGAAACACTAAAACGTGCATGGAATGTTCAAAATGAAAGAAGAAAACTTCATATTGATAATAAATCATGGGAAAATTACTATTTGGTTATTTTAGATGTGTATGTGTAGAAAAAACATCAATTTGATGTGTGGTGTGGTCAGAATAACTGGTTAAACACCTCTTAAAGGTACATAAGCCTTTAAAAACATGTTTTGAGGGGTTCAAAATAGGAAAACATGTCATATTTTCCTGAAATTAAAGAAAAATGACCATATATTTAATTTTTAGTTCTTGGAACTTACGGCACATAATTTTGAGTTACAGTTTCTTGGGATAGATTTAAACACGGTTTTAGTGTTTTGAAACACTAAAACATGAATATAATGGTTAAAATCATATAAAAATACCTCATATTGACATGAATTCATGGTACAATCACCATTTAGATATTTTAGTTGTGTACGCATAGAAAAAAATCAATTTGATGTATAGTGAGGTCGTAATGACTCGGTAAAAAATTATTAAAGATAAAAAAACATTTAAAATCATATATTAGGGGGTAAAAACTAGGAAAATGACATCTTATTACCTTGAAATAAGAAAAAAATGACCGCATATTGAATTGTAAAATGTAGGAACTGACGACACATCATTTTGAGTTATGGTTTTCCCGGGATGGACATAAACATTTTTTAGTGCTTTAAAACACTAAAACGTGCGTTGTATGGTAAAAAACAAAGTAAAAAACTAATGATTAATGTATAAACAAGGGAAAAATTGTTGTGTTGTTTTTTATGTGTATGGTAGACATCACATCGATCTGATGTGTGGTGTGGTCAATATTACTTGGTAAACACTTCTTAAAGGTATAAAAGCCTTTAAAAATATGTTTCAGGGGGTCAAAACCAATAAAATGAGGTTTATTACACTGAAATCTAAGGAAAATAATCATTTATTTAATTGTAAAATATAGGAATTAAGGGCACATTATTCAGAGTTCTGGTTTTCCCTGGATGGATGTGAATGCATTTTTAGTGTTTTAAAACACTAAAACTTTCATGGAATGGTAAAAACCATAACAAGAGAAATTAGATTGATTTAAAATCATGGTAAAACCACTATTGTGTTATTGTTTACTTGTAAATATAGAAAACACATCAATCTGATATGTGGCATGGTCGGAATAATTCAGTAAACACTTCTTAAAGTTATTAAATCCTGTAAAAACATGTGTCTGGGGGGGGGGGGTCAAAACTAGGATAATGATATAATATTACCCTAAAATTATAGGTTAATGACCACATAATTATTTTTAAAATGTAGGAACTGAAAACACACCATTCCTAGCTATAGTTTTCTTAGGATGGCCATAAATTCATTTTTAGTGTTTTAAAACACTAAAATATGTGTGAACTGATCAAAACTATAGAAAGTGACTTTAGATTGATGTGAAATCATGGGAAAACCACCTTTGAATTATTCTTTATGTGTTCACATAGACAACACATCAATCCAACATGTGGTGTGGTTGAAATAACATAGTAACCACTTCTTAATGGTACAAGAGTCTTTAAAAGCATGTGTCAGGGGGTAAAAACTAGGAAAATGATGTCGTATTTCTCTAAAACCAAATGAAAATGAACATATATTTAATTTTGAAATGTAGGAATTGATGAAATGTTATTATGAGTTACGGTTTTCCCAATATCTCCGTAGACACGCTTTTAGTGTTTTAAAACACTAAAACATGTGTGGAACGGTCAAAACCACATAAAATGACCTCATATTGATGTGTAATCTGGGGAAAACCACTGATGTGTTATTTATGACATGTACACATATAAAAAAATGTTAATATGATGTGAAGTGTGGTCAGAATTACTCAATAAACACTTCTTAAAGGTAAAAAAGAATTTAAAAACATGTGTTGGGGGGTTAAAGCTAGGGAAATGATGTTAGATTTACCTAAAATAATATGAAAATATTTTTTTATTTAATTGTGAAATTTAGGAACTGGTGAAAAAATATTCTAAGTTATGGTTTTCTTATGATGACCGTAAATGCATTTTTTGTATTTTAAAATACTAAAATGTGCATGGAATGGTCAACACTACAGAAAACAACTACATATTGATGAGTAATCATGGTAAAACCATTATGGATTTATTTTTGACATGTATTCATAGAAAACATGTTAATATGACATGCGATGTGGTTGGAATGAATCATTACACACTTCTTAAAGGTAGAAAATCCTTTTAAAGACATGTGTTAGGGGGTGAAAACTAGAAAATTGAAATCAAATTTCCCTATAATAAGAGTAATGTGATTGTAGATTGAATTTTGAAATATAGGAACCAACGACATGTCATTTTGACTTAAACTTTTTTGGTGATGATCGTAAACGTGTTTTTAGTGTATTAAAATACTAAAACGTGCATAGAATGGTAAAAAAATAAAAAACCTTAGATTGATGTGGAATCATAGGAAAACCAATTTGGTTCTATTTTTGGCATGTATATGGAGAAACAATGTTAATTTGACTTGCAGTGTGGTCAAAATGACTCAGTAAACACTTATTAAGGGTACAAAAGCATTTAAAAACATGTGTTGGGGGATCCGAACCAGGAAAATGTTGTCAAATTTCCCTGAAATGGGAGTAAAATGATTGTAGATTGAATTTTGAAACTTATGAACTAACGATATGTCATTAGGAGTTACGGTTTTCCCAGGATGAATGCAAATGCATTTTTAGTGTTCTAAAATACTAAAACATGCATAAAATTGTTAAAACCATAGAAACCGACCTCAGATTGATATGGAATATTACAATAGCCACCATTGTGTTATTTTTAACATATAGAACATATTTTGATATCAAAGTCTTTAATTTTTTTATTAAGTAAATTTCAATCACAACATATGTTGATTTAAAAATTAATTAGAATATTTACTGGTCCCTTTTCAGTTTAAAGTATTGAATCATATCTTAAATAGGTAATTTTATAATTTCTAAGTTTTTTTCATAGATATGATATTTGTTTTATGTAAAAATTTATTATGTTTGATTAAAAAAATAACAAATTTGATATGAAACATTATGAATACATTCTGTATATATCCTCTTTCATAATTCTTTTCATAAATGTTATGTTTTTCATTGTAGGTTACAAATTTCAGTAGTATATAGGAGGTTGACCATTATGATCTATAAAATTCTTCATAAGGTAGTCGTGATGGTTCTTAGTTTCCGTGGTGTATCAAAATTTTATCTGTTATTCTATTGTAATTATATTTTATTATTATTTTTTAAATTTATATTTTTTTGTTACAGTTGATGAGATGATGTGGTCGGTTTCAATTGATGAGATAATGTGGTGGTAGAAAGATGTTGTAGAGGTTAGTATGTGGATGTATATTGGTTATGGGTTATTGTTAGACATATTATATATATATATATATTGATGATTGAGGTATTGGTTGACTGATGTATGGGTTAACTGAGACTGAGGTTATGTTGATTGTGGATGTTTGAATATATGATTATGGATGTATGATGTATGTATGAAGGGATAATCACACATTTATGTTTTATTTTATTTCATGTTAGTTTTTTATACCTAAATTTTTCAATTAAATATTTTAAAAAACAAATTTTAAATGTAATATTTAGTGGCAGCTTTTAGAAACCACCACTATGTAGATTAAATAAAAATATGTTAAGAGATGGTTATGGGTAACTGCTACTACACCGAACCACTCCTAATATATTTTACGGCTGTTAGTTTCATGTAATTTATTTTTTTCCCTGGGTATTTTTTTTGAAAAATCCACTGCTAAATAAAAATGAAAGCATAGCTAAATACTTCAAAAATTACACATACCAAAACCAATGTGAAATTAAAGAAACCACCACTAAATGGCTAGTGACTATGCAATATGCGGTGATTTTGGTAACCACCTCCATTTCACAAAATAACCACTGCCAATGCCCTTTTTTGTAGTGCTAGTCACTTGATCATAGATAACTAAATTATAGACCCTAAAATATTTCACTCAATGAAAGTGATATTAGTTACAAAGAAAGGATCAATGACTTTGAAACGTAACATGATAAAAGACTATGATAGACTTGACTGATAGTTTCAATAATTTTTCCTTGAGTGGATTACATGATACCTAGGTGTAGAATGTTATAAGATGCATTTCAATAGTTTTATATAAGGTTAAGTTTAATGGTGGTTTAACATATTCTTTTTTCCAACAAGGGGTCTTCATCCCAGAGATCTCATGTCTCTATATTTGTTCATTCTTATTGGGGATGTACTTTCAAAGCTCATTTCAAATGCACCATTACAGGGTGAGATACATAGAGTAAAAGTGAGTTAGAGGGGACCGATTATTACTTATCTTTTCTTCACTCACAACTACAAAGTAGATCTTTAAGAGTGATGACCTATATTCTCACTAAAAAAAGCGCAGATAAAGGGTAACATTTATCAGCACTTTTTTAGCCTTGGTAAAAGATAATGTTTATCAGCACTGATAAAAGTTCTGAATAAAATGAAATAATTAAAAAAATAAAAAATAAAAATGAGTAAATTTTAAAAAATATTGTAAGTTTTACTAATTAAATAATTATTGATAAAAGTGAATAAATTTAATATATACATATATATTATAAATATTAAGAAATAGTATATATTAAATATATAGTTATATAAAATGAAATAATTAAACAAATAAAAATAAAAAATGAGTAAAATAATAAAAATATTAAACATTTTATTAATTAAATAATTATGGGTATAAATGAAAAAAATAAATATATGTATATATATTATAAAAAATAAAAAATAAAAAATATTAAATAAAAATATAAAAATGAATAAATTAAAAAATTATTAAAAAAAGTAATAATGAAATAATTATTAATAATAATTAACAATTTTAATATGTATATATTAATTATAAATAGTTATAAATAATATATATTAAATATAAATATAGAAAATGAATAATATGTAATAATTAAAAACAAATTAATGTATTATTCATTTTCAATGGTTTTTAAACATAATTATTCATTATTATAACAAATATAAAAATATATTCATATATATATATATATATATATATATATATCAATGTATATAATATTTTATAAATAAGATTTATATAACATTTACTAAAATGTTATTTATATAATACTAAATATTTATGTTTACAATAAATAACTGATATATTTAGTGAAGAATGGTTTATAATTAAAAATACAGACTAATTGCTTCGAGTAATTGAAAAAACTGAATGTCGTTTGATTTTTCAATTTAACATATGTCAAACAAGTTTTACATTGAATTCACACATACATATACATAATTCAGTCATTTTTATATACAATGCATACACACAAATATGTACATAATTAATGAAATCTTATAAAGAAACAGATACACCTATTAGTTATGTAATTTATTGAAATTTTAGTATTCATTTTAGAATTTCATCATAACATGATATATTTAATATATTATCTTTTTAATCAGAAAATTTTATTTATTTTTTTAATATTATTACACTTTGTTATTAATTAATAATTTTTAATATATATATATTTTTTCAAATTTAATCATTTTCTAATATTTATTTATATATATTTAATTACTATTTTTTTAATATTTTCAATATGTCTTCATATTTATTCCAATATATATCAATGTTTTTTAACAATTTATATTTAATTAGTAAAACTTATCTATTTTTTAAATACTTTTAAAGTGTACTCATTTTTAATTATTCAATTTCACTCATTTATTAACATGCATGTATTTAAGAATATATATTCATTAATAGTGTTGAAAATATATTTGTAAATAAATATTTATAAAAAAATATATTTATAAATATGTATTTACTATATTTATAAATTTATTAATATATAATTACAAAGAAACAAATATTATTTTTTAAAGTATTTATATAACTATAAATAAATATGTATATATATTTAAATAATTATGCTTTTTATTAAATTTATTTTAATAATGAATATATTATTATATTTATATTCATATTTATAAATATATATTAAATATATATAATATTATATAAACATATATAATGATATAGATATATAAATATTGTTTTTTTAAATGTATTTATATAATTATAAATAAATAATTATATATTTACATAATTATAAAATTATAATAAGTATTCTTAAATAATGAATATATTTTCTATATTTATATTTATATTTATATATATTTATGAATGTATATTTACCATATTATTAAAATTATATATTTATAATTATAAGTAAAATATATAATTTTTTAAAAAAATTATTTATAAAATTTTAAATAAATAATTATATATTTAAAAAATTATAAAATTACAAGAAATAAATATATAATTATATAAATATATTAACAAATTTTTTATTTATAGTTGTAATTATAAATCCTTTATCAGCACTTTTATAGTACTGATAATGATATCTTTTGTGAGCACATATTATTTTAGTGCTTAAAAAGGTATCTGTATCAGTTCTTTTTGGAAGTGCTGATAAATGTCTCCCTAATATATTTAAAGAACTCTAACACACTGATTTCAATCATGATATCTCAAGCATTCTCGAAAGTCCCCTACTGTTGGCGGCCCTCCTCCTCAAATCCAAGGCTCAAATCAATGCTTGAATGAATCCAATGCTCAAATCAAGGCTCAAACAAATCCAAGGATTGAATCAAGGATCTAATGAATCCAAGTTTTCATGATATCTGTACTTTCTCTCAAACAAATCACAACTCATATCTAAGGTGTGTTATTTTCTCTACCTCCTCACCTATTGATTTCTTATTTGAGTTTCAAGATCTCACTTATTGATATATGGAAAATTTTCCTAGGGAGGTGGTACTCGGATGTGGTGAGTGTTTGTGGGCCACCTTGAGTTGGTTTTACAAGGTTTACTTACTTATGATTAATTTTTGGATGTTATGGATCATGAATTCTAACCTATTGTATTTGTAATTTTTCTAGTTTCTTTTGTTTTACATGTGCTTTATACTTTTTATCACTTATATTTATGAAATGAGTTTGGATATATATTCTAGTTATGCAATATTTATATACTTGTTTGTGTATTTATTTTGGATGATGTAGAATGTTTATATAAATGATTCGAATCATATTGATTGGTTATAACTCAGGTATTTCTTTCTTTTCTCATATTAGTTCGTTTAATTTCATATTAGTAAAATTAATGGATGTTCCGTGTTGGAATATCATAAAGTTTTTGATTCTTGATTATTTATTCTTCAAGGGAAAAATCATCCCCAATAACTCTTTTTTTATGTACATGAACTATTTTTCATCTTGTGGGGATCAGGAACACCCTTGGGTTATTGATTCTACTGGTATATGTTTAATGTTTTCACACCCTAGGATCCAGTGAGATTCAAATTATGATTGTTCATTTGATGATATTAGCTTATATATCCCCTATAAAAATATTTTTTTTAACTGAGTTTACATTTAATGGACATATTGCAGCAATTTATTTTTGTTTACTATTATTATAAATCATAGTTATAATGGATCTCATTTTATCAACATTCCATCTTTACTTTATGTTTGAGTTTACATTTTTTTATTATAAAATGTGTTTTGATAATTTTTTTTTTATAAATAATTTTTTTTATTTTCATATACTATAAAGTCATTTTTTTAATATTTTAAATTGTTTTCACATTTAAATGTATGATTCCATCAATTTGTTGGTAAAAATTGTATTTTTAATGAATTATTTTAAATTTATTGTTTATCTATATGTGTATAAATGTATTTATCTTAATAATGGTTGTATTTTATTTTTTAAAAGGTTTTACCATGGGATTTTGAAAAGTGATAACTGTATTAAGGGGTTTCCATGGGGTTTGATTGAATTATTTTGAATTAAATGTTTTATCATGCAATGTTTTTGATCATGATGAATGTTTTAACAAAATTATAATCAAATATTCAATCCTTGAATTCAATCAATGGGTTTGGTTCTATTATAACAAGTGTGATGTGTATTTTTGGCTAGTTGGTAGTCTATTTCTATAGAGTCTAGTTTAATTTCTTAATTAATATATTAAATGTTATATTTAATTATATACCATTATGTAGCAGAAAATATCTCTTGATTTCCATTCCCGGCATATCCATGATTTCTTCCACCACTTTTTAGAAAATCTCCCTCATTGTACCCCGATTTTCAGTCACCCCTGACTTTTATCTAGTTACCCCTGATTTCTACCGCATATTCCCATTATTTATGTATCCACTAGTGTGCCTATATAGTTATAAGTGATTTAGTGTATCTTGGGTTAGTTCATAACATGCACACCCCAGTGAGGTCACAATACCTTACTAATGGTGAGGCACACCAGGTGCGCCTCTCTGTGATTCACACCAAGGCGTGCTAAAGTGCGTGCCTTTGACAACACTGGTGTATGTATAGTTTAAAGTTCTCTAATGTCAGTCCATAAAAGCTACTTAAAATGGAATAGGAAATAAATAATTCATCTTAATATTAATCCAGGTAAATTATTAAACATAACATTAGTTATAACCAATGCTTAGTCATAATAACCAAAAGAAAGGATAAGGTGTGACTCAAGAACCAATTAATTTTTTCTAATTGAAAAAAAATAAATATTATCATTTAAATATATTTTATACATTTATAAATAAATTTAGTAACAAATTTTTTTAGTAAAAGAGCTAATTTAATGTTAAAATTCAGATGCATAACTCATATTTTATGAAAATTAAGTTTTACACTTTTGATCTTTAAAATATACAAAGAGCATGTCCTGTTAGTAATGTTAAATTATAATTTAGTAAACTTTTAAAAGAATGAAAATACATAATGTTGCAGTTTCATTAAAACAATCTATTTATTTAAGGAATTTATATTGATCCAAATTCATACATAATTCTTTAAGAAAAATGGCACATTTAGTAATTAAAAAGTTTTTAGTTTAGTTTCAAAAATAAAACAAGTAGATGATATTTAATAAGTTACCATAACAAATTGGCTCTTCCCAATTAATCAACCTAGCCATTATCTCATCACTGATGCTATCACTAAATCAAGTTTATCTATTGTTCTTTGGCTTATAATTCATTTAGGTTATAGTGAAAGTAAATTAATTTATTTGTAATAAAAGACAATTTATAAAAGAGAATACTTAAATATGTATATTCATTCCATAAAAACTCATGATTTAAAACTAAATTAAGGTTTACTAAAATTACTCAAGATATAATTAAATAAATATGTACCAAATAGTAATTTCATTTCTTGAACAAAGGTATAATAATTGTGAATATTCAGGTTTCTATATCAAAATAAAGTTAAATAACATAACCCAAACATATGATAGCTATATTCCTGTATGTATATTAAAATGATTCAATGCTTATATAAATTCTAATAACGAACTTATATAAATGAACAATTGTAAATAATTAAATAACACCATTACAAAAATTCATTTCATAGAATAAATAATTTTAAAACAAGTAAGCATGTTTAACAGAATTTAAACAATAAACCAAGCATAAATATATAATGTAAACAACATGCATGATGTGGTTTCTTTATCACCACATCCAATCTCATGAAAAAAATTATTTGGTCCTCCTAGGGATAATTTTTCATTTAAAATGATCAGTTTCACCCATTGATGCACTATCTCACAACTTTTTTACATTTCCTAAACAACCAAAATCATGCCATGATCTTTTAAACACCCACAATAATATACAAACTCAAAAATTGGTGTAACTTCATAGTTTGTTACTTTATAAAAAAACCAAATCCACTATAATTGTATTATCTTGGGTAATAGAGCACATCTAATTCAACTCACAGTTAGATAAATTCCAATCAAACCTAATTCTGATATCACAAATGAACTCTATCCAACACGTCATGATATTTTGGAAAACTAGTTTCAATGCCTTGAATATTTATAAAACCTTCTTGAAATTGATTCATAAATAAATTATATGGTATGTCAAATATTGGATGGGTGGATTCTTGTGTGATATTTTATGAAAATCATGTTAGGATTTAAATTGTTAATTTAAGATTGTGTTTTGAAAAATGTTTTATTCGTGTCATCTTTATAAAATTTTTATGAAATGTTTAATAGTCCTGATTTTATTTATATTAGGTTGTTTCATAATTATCATTTTTATAGTTAAGCCTATTTTAAATTTCAGTTTTGAAAAATGAATCTTTGTTTTGAATGTTAAAATGTGTTTTGAAATGAGAAACTGAGGTTTTATCTTAAAATGAACTAAAATGGAATTGGACCTTTGAAAATCTTAAACTGATTTCATAGTTAATCTATAAGGTTTTAAACATTTCAATGTACATATTTCCATCGAAATATTATTAACCTTTTAATTTATTTTTAATGGTTTTTTAATATGAATTTGAAAATTTTCACTTGATGCTAACAATTTTTAAAGAAAAGGGGTTTCATATACCATTAATTATTTTGATATAATTTGTTGATTTTCACGTGGAATTAAAATATGTATTTCAATATGGGTTTTAAAAATTAAAAAAAAAATATCCTATTGAATTCTGAATGATTTTTTGAGATGTGATTTGAAATGTTAAATTAATAGATAGTAATTTAATTTTTTTTGTTCTTTTTCAAAGTGTTCTGTAAAGAGGTTGGTTTCAATATGTAATTTGGAAAATGTTTAAAGTCATAAAATCATTAAATTATAATTCATTAATATCTTTCCCTAAAACTATTTTTTTGGAAATCATCTTCTTATTCTTTAATTCATTATATGAAATTTGATTTCTATGTTTTATTCCTTTTTTACCAAGTAGGAGTCTCACCATAGTTTTTAAAATAAATGGGAATAGGAAATCAAGAATTAATTTCCACGAGGTTATCATATAGTAGTCTTAGTGTAATAATTTTTCTATTCAAGGGATAATTGTTCTTGTATACTTGATCGAAAGTGATCGTGTATCTCAACCCATTGGGAATGGGGAAAGGGGTATAAAAGAGTAAGGGAAATGGGAACATGTATTGTATTATAAACTCATCTTTCAAACCATTGTGTTACTAAGAGACTTTTTATCTTTATTAAACAATCTAAGAAATGTTTTCTAGTTTTTTTTCAACTCCTAACCCAATAATATTACATTTAAAAAGACAACTAGAATCCTCATAATATTTATCTTTCAAATAGTTATTATTTCATTTTGCTTATTGAGACTCATCCCTAATCTATTATAGACATTCACCTATGTTTTTTAAACTACTCTGAGCAGTATCCATCCTATATTAGGTACCGGTGATCATTTTGGATTAATTCATATGATAACACCTACCATAGTGGAGTAATTATTTTATTAAATCCAAATACCCATTTCCTAAAAAAATACTGAATTTATTTGAAATAATCAAATATTTGGTTTCCAATATCATAATTATATATAAATTTAACCTTTGATAATGATTATCTTATTTTTATTTTTTTTGTTAAAAAATAAAAACTTTATGAACCTAATATGATGGATATGAATACAAAATGGATGGACTCTAATTGAATGAAAAAAGAGTATAAATATAGAGTTAAATAGTTCATCAAATTTTCAATAGACCATGCATATGACCCCAATCAAACCCTTTGTCTATGTTTACTCTGTTGATATTCAAGAAAAAACTTTCTGAAAGAGTTTTAAGACATTTGTTTTTTTCTATATAGTTCAGAGCTATAAATATTATACTAAACATTGGAAAAAACTGAATGTGAACACCAATTGGGATGATACTACAATTTATAGATCATTTGATATGAATACCAATGTAAATGATGATGGACATAGTATATAAGAAATGACAATGAAGATTGAAGACAACCATTGTGATATTAAAAAAGTTGTTTTAGAAGATAAATATCTATGCTAAAAGACCATTGTATACTGGTTGAACAAAGTACACAACATTTTCAGCTATATTGAAGTTATATAATTTTAAAACTCACATTTATGGATCAAAACCAAATTTGCAGAACCACTTGGTCACCTGAATGATATGATTCTAGAAGAAAATGAACTTCCATGTCGAACACATGATTCTAAATGAATCAACATTCAATGGGCATGATCTATATAAAAATAAATTCTTGTCTAAATTATTGAATATTGTTTCATATGGACCATGAATCACTCCAAAAATACCCTAAGTGTGGAACAAACTATTTCAAGAAAAATGAATCAAGTCCTTAAAAATATACATGGTACCTTCTTATAATTCCATTATTTAAAAGACTATATGGATTTATGGAAATCGTGAGACAATTAACATGGAATGACAATACCATAATTAAATATGGAAACCTACATCATCCAGAAAATTTTCCTCAATCAAACAAAATTGATTACGAGTATCCTGAATTTTTAAGTGAGGTGAGAAAATTTTTCATTGTGTTATATATAGATAGAATAAACCCTTTTAGTGTATATATTAGTACTCATAGTATATCGAACTTCTTGTTGGTAAATTATAACTTTCCACAATGATTATGCGGGAAGCGAAAATAGATTATGTTTTCTGTTTATATTTGGACCAAATAAACCCAGTAATGATATTGATTCCTATTTGGATGCATTTATCGATGTTTTGAAATTGATGTCTGATACAGGTGTTACAATGTATGACTCTCATAGAAGTGAAGAATTCACATTGGGGTCTATGTTGCATGGGATGATAAATGACTTTTCTACTTATGAAAATTTTTCAGGATATAGAATTAAAGGAATGTTGGGGTGCTCTATTTTTGAATATTGTACACACTCAATTCAGTTTAAATATTTCTTGAAGACTATGTATTTTGGACACTATAAATTTTTATGTCGATGAAATAAATACTGATCCTAGAAGACAAAATTTAATGGGAATAACGAACTAGGTACAAAACTATCTCCTCTAACAGGTGATAAAATATTTGATAAATTAAAAGATATTGACACTATCACTGGTGAAAAAAAACTTTTTTTACGTCAGTTTTTTTTCATTTTTAACGTTGGTTTTTAGCTGACGTTAATACACATGACATTATAAATAAAGTTTTTTACATTGGTTATTTAAAAACCAACGTAAAAAACATAACATCGAGGTGTTTATCACATCGGTTATTTAATAATCGACATGAAAAACCAGTGGCAGAGTTTTTATCATGTCGGTTATTAAATAACTGACATGAAAAACCATTTACCAGGGGTTTTTACGTCAGTTATTCAAATAACCAACATTATAAACCCTTTCTAGTCCTTTATCACGTTGGTTATTATATAACCGACGTGAAAACCCAGTGGGGGAGTGTTTATCACATCAGTTATTTAATAATTGGCATGAAAAACTAGTGCGGGGGTGTTTATCACATCAGTTATTAAATAACTGATGTGATAAACCCCTGGGAAATGGTTTATCACATTGGCTATTAAATAACCGACGTGATTAACCATTTCCCAGGCCTTTATCACGTATGTTATTAAATATAAAACGTGAAAAACTATTCCACAAGGGTTTATCACGTCGGTTATTCAAATAACCGATGTAAAAAACTCTTCCCCATTCCTTTATCAGGTCGGTTATAAAATAACCGATGTGGAAAACCAAATTTTTTTAAAAAAAATAGAAAGCAATCCTCTTCTCTCCCCAGAAACAACTAGAAACCAAACCAAGAATTTGTAACAGAAAAAAAAAGTTGGCCAAAACAAGAACCAAATCAAAATTAAGCATTTACATTGATAACATTTAATACTTACAATGTCAACTAAAAATAACTTAAATCCAACCAAAAAATCTCCAAATACACAATTACAATTACAATTTTCAAAATTACATTTTACATTACAAACAAAATAAAATCCAAAGAAACCTGTAAAATAATTTGACCATTCCACTTGTAAGTGTTTGATCTCTTGAGAACTATACATATTAGGGTCATCAAATAGCTACACAGTTAAAGGAAAATAGTTAACATGTAAAATGAATAAATAAAATGAAATATTACAATAATGTTCATAAGAAAATATAACCTGGACAAACTTCAAAAGTGTTCTCGTTGTAATTATTTCATATATAAATCTTAACATATAATATCCGCATTCGATGACGCCTTTTTGTTTATGATAGTTCTGTTTAAATGAGTGTCAATTAAATATAACTTTTTATGTAATACATCCAAAAGTACAAATTATAAATGGATACTTACCTTCACTTGTACATATTTGATCTTGGAACCCCTTTTGTTTGTGGGTTTTCAAAAGTTATTTCATCCCCTGTTAGAAAATAATATGAATGAGATAAATTTAAAATTCATTATAATATAAAAAACTGTTTGGAAATTGAAATATACTTCTCCAATAAATTCAAAAAACGTTTCTGCGCATCACCATGGACAGAGAATATCAAATATAGTGTTTTCTCCCGTGGACAAAAAACACCCAACATCTAATGATCACTAATATAAAAGAAAATTTAAGGTTAGGAGTTTATTTGTTAAAAGAGATAGAACACTATCAGATATATGTTTCATACCTCTCACAATAAGGCATCATCCAACACTATGTGATAATATTTTGTTGAAATATTTCAACGACATCAATTACTCTTTCTTCCTCATCCAATGAATGTGCATCAGGGGAAAGAAAAGGTAGGTCCATGAACCCATATACATCTGTATGGTCATTCCTCTCAGACATGTTATAAAGATACCTAATACAAAATAGAAATAAGTGTTTGTTTTTTATAAATTTAATGTAGGGACAAAATTGTGTTAAGACTTACATTGAAAAAATACGCACCACGTAGATGCCCAACTGGTCTCCAGTAACAAGCTCCAAGATATCATTTTTCACAAGTCCCAGATTTATTGAACATCCAAAAACATGACCATCCAATGGAAATTAATAATGCTCTGCTAATAAATTTGAATATCTTGACAATCTGTCAAGACTACTAGAATATGTATCTGATGTCATAGCCATTTGTCTTTGTTGTTGTCTATAAAGTATTTTTTTACCTTTAAAGTATTCCAATAAATAAATTGATAAATATATTAGCTTTAAAATTCTAAAACAACTTTATTAATAAATAATATATAAGATATAACACACATACCTCTACGGTAATGAATCATAGAAGTTTGGATGGCCAAACTAAAAAGTGGTTGATACTATGTCCAATTGTTGTCAACTCGTCTGTAGGTACTGGAACTCGAGCTAATATATCTATAATATCATGTACAGTGACCCTATGCTACTCTACCTCTAACTGCTGATGATGAACCGTATCTCCTATACAATATACTGGCATATATTCCACTATATGATGGTGAGGATCATCAACATACAACTCACAATAAGTAGGAAGTTGTGGTGAAGGAGTAGGATAAAAAATGGGGTACGCAGGTTAAGGTGGAGAAATGGAGGCCTCATGTTGAGGTGGGGGAGTGGGAGCTTCTACCAGAGGTGGGGGAGTGAAATCAGCTTCCGGAGGTGGAGGATAAAAAATGGGGTCTGCAGGGGAAGCTGGAGGAGTGGGAGCTGTAGTCTGAAATTGTCTTTGCATGTCTGCAAACAAAGACTATACTGATGCTCTGATCTTTTCCTCCATCGTCACATTAATATTTTGAACTTAAGCCTCCAAAGAGTATATTTTTTATATATACACCCTCAATTGAAGGTGTTTAAGAATGTGGAAACACTTTTCTTACTGATACACCTGTCGCGTATCCTTGTACACAGCCAGGGAGTTCGGGCTTTCCCAATGCTTCAGATAAAATATCATGCCTCCCAGCAGTTGTAAATGCCCCCTGTGTGCTCTACTCCTCAAGATAATCCTAGATTAATTAATTAAAAAAAATTATTGATTCAAAGTATATAATTTATAGACAACAATTTAAATAAATAAAATAAATATCTTACAATCCTCTTATCTACGATCCTCGATTCATCTAAAAGATATTGCCCATTTTTTCTCATCTGATCCCTCTTCCATTTTTCATGTCAACATGGAGGGGATGGAGGAAAAACATCTCCAGATCTTGAAGACTCAGGTGTAAGTTTTGCTAATTTTTCTGCCATCATTTGTTCTTCTAATAATGTATACCCTCCCCGAGATAAGCTATGAGGGTATACATTTTTAGCTTGGATCTCTTTATGAGATTTCATTCTTTGATATAAATTAACAATAAGAAATCATTAACAAATTATTAATAAGATTAGTTACATAAGAAAACTTATAAAAGGTTACATTGCACTTACCAAAAATGATTCTTGTATCCTACATTGAACAAATTTTCTCCACGTGTCTTCATATATAAAAGGATATATACGACATGGATTGTCATGATTTCTTTGAACATAAATGAAATTGGATGTGAGGATCAATTTGAAATCCCTCTATCTTCTAGCTGCCATCAATAAACATTTATTCTTGAGTCCTCCAGTGTTATGAATATCAAATTTCATCTGATAAAGAAGAGAGTGTTTATATTATACTATATTTTTTTAAAGATAAGTCAAACAGTAGAAAACGATCTTACCAAAATAGTCTCCCACAACTGAGATTTTCTCATTTCGTCAACACTTTTCCAATCATTGTAAAAAATGACAACTTTTCTTTTTTCCTTGAGTTGATACAAAACTCTTAAAATATTTTGCATTTGGACCTCTTGGAATATAATTGTCATCAAATTCAACTACTATCCTCTGGTCCTGGGCATGGACAACTAATAATTTTGGTAAACGTGTGCTGCCAAGTTTACCAACTCTTGAACTCTTAGTTATTATGGGAGCATGTGAGGACGATTAGGGAACATCAATAGTATCATGGAAAGGTTCCTCCCCATAGGAATCATTATGTTGATCACCTTCAGAATCATGTGGTTGATCAATTGATTGATCTTTCATTGTCCTTGAAATCAAAAAAAGAAACATTAATTCACAAATAAATAAATTGAACTATCATAATAGTAAACATGGTAAATATGGTTTATTATGATAAACAATGGTAAAGATGGTAAATATGGTAAACATGGTAGTGTAATTGGCATTTCAATAAAATCAATAAATATATAACTTATGTAAAGGAAAAAATTATAAACTATGATAAAAATGGTAAAAATGGAAAAATATGGTAAATATGTTAAACATGGTAAACTATGGTAAACTATGGTAAACATGGTAAACATGGTAAACATAGTAAACATGGTAAATATGGTTTATCATGATAAACAATTGTAAAGATAGTAAACATGGTAACATGGTAGTGTAATTGGAATTTCAACAAAATCAATAAATATATAACTTATGTAAAGGAAATCATGATAAAATATTATAAAATATGGTAAGAATTGGAAAAATAAGGTAAACATGTTAAACATGGTAAACTATGGTAAACTATGGTAAACATGGTGAACATGGTAAACATGGTAAACATGGTAAACATATGTTACCTGTAATATTAGGAATATAAAAATGGATTGTTTTCCCAAATTCCTTCGTCATGATCATTCCTTTTGGAATAAAGCATGTCTAAAACATGCTCATCATTATTTTCTGCTAATCTTTCCATGGAACTAGGGATATCACATAAATCAACATCTCATCAAGTTGATCCTCACCAACATATTGTTTTTTTTCTTTGTAAAACAATAGACCACTGCATATCTGATTGATCAACAACATAAAAAATTTGTTTTTCATATGTTTCCAGTATAAAAGAATCTGTTGTGTCTTCCAATCTATTCAGATTAACAATTGTCATTCCAAATTAATCGTGTCTCACACTGTTGTTACCGACAAACCATTTGCAGTTAAAAACATGAACATTAATTTTAAAGTAATCAAACTCCCATATTTATTCAATGACTCCATAATATGCACTTGATGCGGAAATTGGACTTTTATCTTTATAAGTCAAAAAATGCATTGCTTCTGCAAACACCAATACCCCACTATTCTGAACTACACTTCTGTTGTCCAGAGCTTTCATATGAAATTTATAGCCGTTAATGTCATACCCAGACCATGTTATCAAATTTAAACTTGGACCACCCACTAACCATCATAACATCTCTGAGATATCTGATCTACCAAGTAGGGTCTTTTTAAACCATGTCAAAAATGTTTTATTATACTCATTCAAAATTTATATTTCATTATTTTTTGGATGACATTATATCAACTCATTAATATGCAATGTGATATAAGGTTGAGCATTAGCTATGTTATTCAAGATGTATAAATATACCTTCTTCATCGGTTCAACAGACAACGATTTGACTTTAAAGCCACAAATCCCCTTTCCCTCAGTATTAACTCATTGATGACAAGATATAGGCAAACCTATGTGCTCCACTGTAGACAAGTATCTCGTACAAAACTCTGAAACCACCTCAGAAATATACTTTTCAATAATGGAGGCTTCAGGTCAATAAGGATTTTTAATATACCCCTTCAATATTTTCATATAACTTTCAAAAGGATACTTCGAACGAAGATATACAGGACCACAAATCCTTATTTCTCAAACCAGATGAACCATTAAATCCACCATTATATCAAAAAAAGATGGAGGGAAATACATTTTCAATTGAAAAAGTATAGATATTGTATCCATTTCCAAAATGTTCAAAGAATTCACATCAATCACCTTATTACAAATTTAATTGAAAAAATAACACACCTTTGTTATAGTATTTCTGGCACGAAAGGGAAATATTCCACACAATGAAACCTGTAGAAGTTGTTGCATCATGATGTGCCAATCATGAGATTTCATACCTATCAACTTCAAATCATTTAGAGAGACAAAATTTTTTACATTTGAAGAATAAACTTGAGTCACTTTGGTATCATGAAGACACTGATAGAAGCTAATTTTCTCCCTCTCGGATAATTTATGACAAGATGGAGGAAGAAATGTTCTTCTTCCGTCAAAAGTCAGAGCTAACTCCAAACGTATTCTCATTGATAATTAGTCTAATCGGGCATTCAATACATCTTTAGTCTTTCCATTAACATTTAACAATGTTATAATCAAATTGTCACAAATATTATTCTCCACATGCATGACATCAATATTATGCTTCACTTCATGATATCTCCAATATGGTAGCCCAAAAAATATTGACCTTTTTTTCCAAACATGTCTATCATTACTAGATTTATGTGTCTTTCCCATTGTCACCTCAAGGTTTTGCACCCTCTCAAAATACTCATCAGGGGATAAAGGATTCAGAGAAATATCTAATTCTTGTGACCCATTGTATCCCTTTTTTAGTCTTATATATGAGTGATCCATAGGTAAAAACTTTTGATGACCCATGTAGACTATTTTCCTCCCATGATGAAATTGACAATATGATGTTTGTTGTTCACAAATTGGATATGCTTTATGCCCCTTAACACTATATCCAGACAAATTTCCATACGATGGGAAGTCATTTATAGTGAACATAAGCACTGCATGCAGTTGAAAATAATTTATTTTATAAGAATCATACACCCCAATACCATCCTCCCATAAAAGTTTCAAATCATCAATCAATGGTGACAAGAAAACATCAATATCATTTCCGGGTTGCTTTGGACCATAGATCATTATACTCAACATGACATATTTGCGCTTCATACAAACTTTAGGGGAGATGTTGTAAATTACCGATAAAATAGGCCATGAACTATGTGTGCTACTGAGACTTCGATATGGATTCATTCCATCTGTGCACAATCCAAGTTTGAGATTTCTAATTTTATTTCCAAATGTCGGATACAGGTCATCAATTTTCTTCTATTGTGGACAATCACCTAGATGATGAATTTTTCCATCACATATCCTCTCATAAGCATGCCATCTTAATCTTTTTGCATCATGTGAGTTAACAAATAAACATTTCAAAAGAGTAATTATAGGAAGATACCAAAATACTTTGGTAGGGATCTTTGTAATCTCTACATTAGCCTATGCTTTTTCTTTCAACTTATACAGTGATGTCCCACATTTAGGACACTCTGATAGAAATTTGTATTCATTCCTATATATTATACAGTCATTCAGACATGAATGTATTTTCTTGTATCCCATTCCCATCGAGCATAATATTTTTTTCACCTTATAATGTGATTTTGGAAGATTGTTTTCTTTTGGAATAACATTTTTCAAAAATTGTAGTTGCTCCGTAAAACTTTTTTCACTCCATCCATGTTTCGCCTTCAGGATAATCAATCCTAACACTTCCAACAGAACCATAAAATCTATACAACCAGGATACAATGGTTTTTCAGTATCACCATATAGATGTTCAACTGTCAGTTCTATCTCAATTTCTTCTACTGCAATATCACGAATCATTTCTTCAATTCCATCTGAGTTATCATCTTGAAAATCATCATCATCAATAGATCTAACATTTTGTCCAGTTTCACCATGACAAATACAAGGGCTATAACTTGGATTAAAACCATGAAAAATTAGATGATCTTTGATCTCCCTAATTTCTTCATATTTAAACATTTCAGGCATGGACAGAAAAAAATGACGTTTCTTGGAACATTTTGTTTAGAAAATTCCAAAAAAGTATCAACACCTTCCTCATATTCATTACTCATTTGATGTGTCTTAATCCAACTTCGACTCATTATTAACTATAAAAAATATCAAAATTAGACATCTTGTAAAGAAAATAAAATTTTATATTTATATGAAAAATATCATAATTTGAATTCAAAACAATTTTTAAATATAAAAAAATGAAATCAAACATGTGTAAAAGTTATTATTTGTAATAACAAGCAAAACAAATAACAAGAAAAAAAATAAAAACCATAAACATGGAATTATACAAAACCCTTATTGGCTAAAACCATAATGACAAAATGATGATACAAAAACCTCAATGGATCAACCCATAATGACAAAATGATGTAAAATCTAGAATTTATTCACCACAATTTTCATAATAGACAACCCTAGTTCATTTGAAAAAAAAATCAATTTGATTCTATGATCATATTAACTATCAATATGCCTTGAAAACATACATAAATAGGTGAGAAAATAGATTATAAACATGAAAATTAGAATCAAAGTAAATGAAATAAAAAAATGAATTTAGGGCCTCCTCAAAAAATAAGAAATGAAATTGGGGCAGGTTGAAAGTCTTACTTAGGGATTGTGAGTCAATATGAGATATTTTCTAATAATAAAGATGATTAAGATCTAGACAAACCGACATTGAGGGAATGGCTTCTAGGTGGGTTTCTAGGTTTTCCGCACCAAAGAGATGAGCCACAAGCCGCAGATCGAAGAAAACAGATAAGCCTATGGGTCCCGATAAATCATTGGCACTCGGTTTATCACATCAGTTATAAAATAATTGACGTGATAAACTGATTTTTTTAGATTTATCACGTCGGTTATAAAATAACCGATGTGATAAATCAATTTTTTAGTTTTATCACATCGGTTATTTCATAACCGATGTGATAAGCCCCCAATCCTCAGTTTATAATGTCGGTTATTTTATAACCGATGTGATAAACTTCTTTTTTTAAGTTTATCACGTCGGTTATGAAATAACCGATGTTATAAACTGTTTTTTTAGGTTTATCACATCAGTTTTTTTATAACCGACGTGATAAACTGCTTTTTTAAGTTTATCACGTCGGTTATAATATAACCGACATGATAAATCGAGGCTCGGCGGTTTATCATGTCAGTTATTTTATAACCGACGTGATAAACCTTCTTGAATCTGTTTATCACGTTAGTTATTTTATAACTTATGTGATAAATCCAATCTTGGAGATTTATCACGTCGGTTAAAAAATAACCGACGTGATAAATGTCCATTATAGATTTATCATGTCGGTTATAAAATAACCAATGTGAAAAATCTAGTTTCACATTTTTCTACATCGGTTATATATAACCAACATAAAAAATTCTCCCGTAATACATGTTTTATGCACTAGTGTATTTTTGGCAAACCATTTTCGAAAAACCTTAGGAAATAAATTTGGTAGAAGAGATCAATTTTATTTGAATTTATGTATTGGAATTTTTTGTATGTTAGAGATTTTATTGATGGAATATATATAGTAAAAAATGTATTTAATGGTGTTATTAGCACATTACTAAATGCTCCTAGAAAAAATATGGCATCAATGCTAGGTTGGAAATTGTTTTCATAGAGATAAGGGAATATTTGGCACTAGTGAATGGTAAAAGTAAAGAATTTTCTTCCTCCAGAAGCTTACACTCTATCCAGATAAGAAAAACTAAAATTTTATATTTTCCTTAATGGTGAAAAAGATCTAAAGGGGTATTCATCAAATATCAATAATGTTATGTCATTTAATAATTTGAAGTTATAGGGACTCAAATTACATGACTATCATGTTTTGATGCAAGTTTTATTTCTTGTTGCTTTGCATTGCATTCTTCCTAAAAATGTACAATATATATTACCTAGTCTCTTCTTCCTTTTCAAATCAATACATAATAATGTTATTTACACAATAAAGATTGCAATCATAAATAAGGAGGTTGTAGTCATATTATATGGATTTGAAATGTTCTTCCCACTATCATTCATTGATATAATTTTCCACCTGATGGTTCACTTATTTATAGAGGTTCAACTATGTGGTCATGTCAATTATAGATGGATGTACTCCATTGAATGGTATTTGAAAATTTTGAAAGGGTGTGTCATGAATTGAGTTCAAACAGAAGGTTGTATTGTAGAATGATATATTTTTGATTTTTTTTTGAATTCTATATGGATTATCTATCAGATGTTGAAAACATTGGTTTCTCAAAGTCTCATTATAGAGGATGCCTTATGGATAAATGGATCTATGGAAGATATGTTGTTACAATTACCATCACAGAGCTAGAGAAGGTGAAGCTTTTTATTTTACATAATAGTGAAGGTGTTGATCCAAATGTTGAATCCCATAAAGAAATTCTTGGATATCTGAATCCATCAAGAGCTAGAGAATGGATATCAAATACACATAATCAAAATTTTATAGGATGGTTCGAAGATCAAATTTAAAAAGATTTATCTAAAAATTAAAATTCAATTGTTGAATGAATTTTATAGATAGCTAGAGGACCAAATGAAAATGTTATATATTATTCCAATTTTTTAATTAATGATTATATTATCTATATAAAAGAATATGAGTACTAAAATACTATTCAAAATAGTTGAGTTATACTTGTGGTGGAAGCAATGCTAATATCTGGTTCCAAGGATAGAAATCCAATTTATGTGAACATATCAAATTTTAGCATTATTGAATAGATATACGAGTTGGATTATACAACATTTCAAGTACCAATTTTCCATTAAAAAATAATTGATAATAGAAGTGTAGTTAAAGTTGATGAAATGGACTTTTTGAAGGTGATTTTTAGTGTATAAGGGGAAAATAAATAGTCATTAATCATTAAATAATAAATAGTTTGAGTATTTTTTGTCTTAGATCCAATAAATAATAATTGGTCAATTATCATACTGGTAACTAAAAAAATTGTAGGGTTAGATGAAAATTAAATTGGGGATGAACCTTTTATTGGGATATCACAATCAGTTCATGGAACTCCCAATATATATAATGTCTTGTATATTAGAGGGGAACAGAAATATGGGATTTTTATTCTTGAGAGAGGATCTGAATAACTTCAACATTTAAAAAAATGAAAGATATTTCACTGAGAAGATTAAAGTGTTTGTTAATATACTCTTCATTTCCTCATAATATTATTTTCTCTCTAATACACTAACATAATCTAAATTAAATTTTCGACTACTCGTGTAGAAAAACAATGTCTCCTTCCCATGATGATGTTTCCAATCTCGAGGAAGAACAAACTATTGATGCTGAAACTATAGATCAATTAGAGGACAATAGGATACTGATGAAAAAAACAAAATTAACACAACATTATAGTGTTGAATAATATTATCAAGGTATGAAGTAAGGGTATAAAATTTTTGGTTGGTTGGAATCAATGCGGCCAACCTGTTGACCCCAAAAATGCAATGTTCATTAGTTTGTTGGAGTCACAATGAGGATGAATGTATCGATTGACAAAGATTCATGGTTACACGTCTATCCTGTAATGAAGGAAAACCTTTGGGAAGATATAAAGGCAATGTTCCAATATATTTCCTCTATTTTAACGAAAAATTATATGTTGAAGCATTTATTTAATTTTCATAATTCATTGAAGAGTTCATTTATTTTAGAATATTTCTGTAATAAATATGTCCTAACGAATGTTGGAAAATCCCATAGAGTCTCTTATTACTGAGTTACATCTTAGGGATGCCGAGGGGAAAGTAAATCCTCACCCACCAGTTTGTTATGTAAACATTATATAATAGGGAACATAGAATTATTTCATCAGTATTCATGATGAGAAATCATTTTATGAGATTTATAGTCGATAATATATTATTAATCATTATTTATTTTGTCCAATTTGATTCAGAATAATTAATTTATGTAATAAAAAAAGAGTTATGAAAATAAATAACGTGCATCAAAACAAATATACCCCTATCACAAAATAAGGACGGGGTATGCTTCACTAGAGAAGAAATTGATATGTATTTTAAATCCATAATAGAAGTTTTATGTGATATAAAGCAACATATGTTCCATTTTTTATATTAATATTGATGAATCAAAATCCATAGCCACTTCTATCCCACGTCATGTGCTATAGAAGAAGGATCATGTAAATAAGGAGGGTAAACTAGTTGATGAAAACACAAAAGAAGTATGGGAAACATGTGTAAGTATGACATAATAGTAAATTTTTATGACTTATAATAGTATTAAATAAAAAAATATATTTATATTCATATGTTTTTTATATGTTTTAGACACAAGAATTGGTAGTGACCATATCATAATAAAAACTACTTCCAGTAGCTTTGAAGTGGCTAGAATATTATGTTCTTGTTAGTGGAGAGGGTTTTGGAGTGTCTCCTAAAACATATTTTGTGAATATAAAACCAAAATAAGATACATATAACATGATGAAAGGATTAAAGGAACAAATATATTCTTTGTAATATATTATTGTCTGGTTTGGTTTGGCTGGCCAATGTATGAGAAAGGATTAAAGTGAACCGGTGGTGGAACAAAGATCCGTACATGAAGAACCAAATGACCCATCTATTTTTATGTCTAGTCATTCCCCTCAAACACATACCTTACCAAAGGTAATCAATTTCTTCATTATTTTTTCTCCTAAATGTGAATCAAAAGAAAATATGATAACTTTATATTACTATAATTTTGTAAGGGTAAAGTTTTATGTGAATTCTATCTATCAATACCCACACATAGACTTTTACAAGGGGTATGATGTATAACATCTTGGTAGATTATATGCACTACAAATAAATCCCAAAATATCACATGATAGTAGGGATTGAGATAGCTCAAGAGTTGATCATTGAGTTTCATGTTCCACTTGATGATTCAGATATTATAATGTTCAATGATGCTATTGGAGGTTTCCTAGTATGGATGTATAATATTATAAATATACATGAGGTGTGTCTTAAACTAAAAATTTCTTATGAAAAGATTGTAGCAGTTGGTGAAAAAAATAAAGTGAAGTAGGTTATTATATATGGATAAAATTATGGGGAAATGAAGGCTGAATCAAGACAATATAGTGAATCAGAAAATAAATCAAAATGAACTTTCAGGAGTACCTTCTCCCCTCTAGTTTCAAATCAACCTTTATTATCATTATAACTCCATGAATAGACCACATTTAAATATCAAAACATGACTTATATTCCATATGAAGAATAAAGATTTGGAACATTCATTATAGACAAGTTAATATTTAGAGTATAAATTAGATTCTTAAGTTTAAATGGACGGGAGAATTAGTTATGAATACGTGCATATGGTACATTTTCATAATACATTTGTCCAAATAGTGGTATAGTATGTTTATTAAAGTTAATGAATATTCATATTTTATATAGGTGTTTATATTACTTCTATATAAAAGGAAAACTATATTAATAATTATTTGGATTTATTACTCCCTATATCATTTATACGGAAAAAATATATTTGGTGAATTGAAAATTGATAAGAAGAAAGATAATATATACAATGAGTTTGAGAAAAAAATAATAGACTAAAGGAACTTTTTTATTCCTACATTGAAGGGGTAAAACTCTACAATATAATCACATAATTTTTTCATTACTTATTTGTTTTTTATGAATAATTGTATGTTGATCACACTCAATCTTAATACCCAAAATATTTATTTATTTTTTCTGTCCAATTCATGGATATCCCACAAACCAACTGACATATGATGTGTGTTGTGAATTTAAAATATACCGAAATCAACATTTTATAGATAAACATTGAAATATATTTTTTAGTTCGTGTTTTAACAAGAATTTTATTATGATATGGAGGTCACTAAATATAGGATAATTCATGGAATGAAGTCCATTACTCAACATAAAAAGCCTATGGATTACTTAAAATGGAAACAAATTTTGGTATATATAGAAATATTTAACTATCAAAACATATTTCAAAACAGTTTACTTATTTTTATCAATGTTTTTGTAGTGTTAAAAGTATGATAATGGAAATTATTATGGATATTATGTTTGAAAATTTAAGATGGATATCATAAACCATGAAAAGACAAATATCCTCAAATAGGTAATTTCCAATGGTAATTAAAATTTCATTAAAAATATTTATTTATCATTTGTTTATCAATATTTTATCATTACTGCTAATATTTTCAAAAACCTTAATACTCAAAATAAGATCTATATTTATTTAGAGATGATTAGGAAGCATACATGATGTCATAATGTTTACCAATAATAAATTTAGCTGACTACCTTCTATGTTTGTGATATAGTATGGGATATGACCTTATAAATATATTTTGGGTGTGAAACCTTAGTATCATAATTCTTATATATTATTTTTGATCTATTTATCAGGGAAAATTATAATATAGGAAATCAATTTTTTTAGAAAAAAACCGAAATTAGGGTGTTAGAATGTGTACAGGAATCATGATGAGGTGAATTCCTAACACTAATTTAGTTGATTTTCTCACCATTTTGACTATTTTTTAATTAATTTCCTTATCAATTTTAGAATAAAATTAGTCTAATTCATTATCTAGGGTACCATAATGGGTATTGGTAAATGATAGAAGAAAATAAAAATATAGTGGTTTCACATTGGTTGGTGGTGGAATTATTTGGGTATTAAATCTTCAATTATATTGATGATATATTATAAAAAATTCTTGTTAAATCCATAAAAGTAATACATAAAGTGTATGAACCTGGATCTTTTTTTTCAGGCATGTTTTCCTTTTCTGGTCGTTTTTGAGAAAAAGAGGAATTTCTGGAAATTTTTGAAGTACACGCCGTGTACTTTCTAAGTACACACCGTGTACTCGGTTACCGCGGGTAGCCATGTGCTAGCCATGTAGCAGCCATGCACACATCCATGTGGGGGGTGACCTAGAGGCCGCCTAATGAAAAGTATGGAAATGCCAAGTTCACGCCATGTACTTCCAAATTACATGCCGTTTATTTTATTTTATTTTTCATTAAACTTACCGAGTTCGCGTCTAATCGCAAGAAACACCTTCTTATAGGTTTGGTTTGGCCGAGAGCTCCTATAAGACCATGATCTTTCTCCAAGCCCCCAACTGATAATCTGATCTCTGATTATATTGTCATTGATTGTGATGGGATCACTTCAGTATGATCGTCCTTCTGCTTGAGCTTCATTTCATGATTACTCTTCTTTATCAAGTTATCCCCTGTTGAACATTTTAGATGTTTTTGTAGATCTTCAATGTTCTAAAGTGATTCAAGCCCTGAGACTCAAGTATATTGATCTCCCAATGCCATGGTAGTTGGTTTGTGCCTTTTCATTAAAAGTATTTGAGTTATATGTGCAATTTTTCCCAATACCCATGAATGGGGTATTGCGCATTTACCGTTTTATCCATATTATTTTCCTACTATGATTGTATGCTTGAGTAGAGGTTAATTGATTTTGAATAGGGTTAATTTATATGATTTGGAAGTTTTTTACGATACATGATTTCTTGTTTTGACTGTTGGGTCTAGTTTTCCCATTGGGATATTGTTTACCTTCCATGCCTAGTATTGTAGGATGGATTATTTTGTATATCTGACATGTTGTCATGTTTTAGACTGCTATCCAAGTAGTTCTTGAGGTTTACTTTGGCTGATACAGGTTGCTATACCTACACGACTTACACAGGGCCGTGAGAACCTGGTGTAGTAGACCATAGGGAAAATGGATGTAAGGACTTTTCCAGAGTGTTTGTTTTACTTACGATGCGAGACCATAGGGGGAATTGACATAAGTGATTCCTCAGAGCGTCTATAATTCCTAAACGCAGGCCACAGAGGGAATGTGATATATGTGCTTCCCTAGAGCGCCTTTAGTTACTGATATAATAATATTGGAGGAATTGATGGAAAATGCTTCCTCAGAGAGTCTATGATTAAATTGTAACAGAGGGGTTAGACTGAGTGTACCTCCTAGAGGGTTGCTTGTACTTTTTAGGTAGGACCATAGGGGATAGGCTATGAGTACTTCCCATAGGGTTACTTGTTGTGTTATTCATTTTCTTATGTTGCTAGGTAGGACCAGAGGGGATAGGCTGTGGGTACTTCCCAAACGGTTACCTTTTGTGATTATCTACTTTGATTAGTTGTTGCTTGATATTTTAAACTGTGGATTGTTACTGTTAAGTACTTCCTTGTTTACTGCTTTATGTACTTTACCTGCGATATATTCACTAACTATTAGGCACAGATCTTGTGGTAGTTTCCTACTGGGATTTAGTCTCACACCTTATTTGGGCCATGCTTTTTGTCCCAAACATATTGTATTGTTGCAGGTATAGATAAGGTAATGTACCCTTATACTTCAGGAACTTGATTTGTTGTGGAGCTGGAGAGCATGGTACCAAGCTTTGTCTTGCGATGCTGAGGAGTTATTTACTTTCTTTCTTTTTTACTTCTCTTAAGTACTATTTTATTCCAGCATTGTGATTTGTTTGTCTATTTTCCTAGACATATGTTTCATGAATCATTCATATATATATGTGTGCTCCAGTTTTCTATTTCTAGTCTTATTCTATTTACATTTGTATGGATTATTCATGCTTCCACTATTTCTATTTGTTTTACTTCCATTGTGTTACTCTGCCAATGTGGGCACAGTTTCCCCATTATCACATCCAAGGCCCTCACTGCTAGTCGGAAGCCTCTGGTATTCGGGGAAATGCTCTTGAGGCCATGTGACCAACTCGGTACAGGGCGCCTCTGGGTGACTTCTGAAACTGGGACGTTACAAAGTGGAATCAGATGTATTCTTTTCTCTTAACTTACTGTTTGGATCCTATAGCCAGGGATAGGAAGGAATAGGTACTTGGTAAAAAAATTTGCTCAGGAGTAGCTAACCCCTGTACAAGGAAAATCCAATCTACCAAGTTATTGTAATTTTTCTGGTTTCGCAATTATTACAGCTGATTTGATTTTACCTTTAGTGATTCACATGTTTTGTGCTATTATTGTTGTTGTTATTGAGGTTCTATTTTTGTTGCAACTCGATGATAGGAGGGTATGACATCTCTTCAATCATATAGGCACTTACTAGGAATCAAATGCCATGCATTGTTTCCATGCCATTTAGGGTGCATTAGCAATTTCATGTTGTCATGATAGATGTTGTGCTAGATATGCATGTTGTTGTGATATATGTTTTGATAGAATACCTGCTGTTTGATAGGGTATTTCTTTGTGTAGTTATTTTTTTGAATGAACACCAAACTTTGGTTCTTAAGGTCTTATGGGCCCTTATGAATTGTAATTTTGTGGATCTTTGACTTGTTTACCTTGTTATAATATATATAAGATGCCAATATTTGATCACAGGGAGTATGGGCATTCACAGATTGGAATTTGGTACTTTGAGGTTTGTTCTAGTGTTTTTTGGATTCCAGGGTAGTTTTGAGGTTTACTATCTAGAAAAACCCAGAATACACGGCGTGTAATGTTAACTACATGCCATGTGTTCTTCTATTTGGGAAGAAAATTTTTTTCTTAAGTACACACCGTGTACTTCATGTACACGCCCTGTAGTCTCTAATCATGTCTCAGACTATGTGGGTGGGGACACGTGGTTTGGAATCATTGGTAAGACATTCCGTTTATAGGATGTACACATCGTGTCATAAAACCATGTAACTGACCATGTCACTAACAGCACGACTCAGAAAAATATTCTTAGTACACTCCATGTTCATCTGAAACATGTTGTGTGGTGTAACTAAGGTACCAGGTCGTGTAACTAACAACACAGGTCAATGTTATCTTTTCATGAACACGTAGTGTCTGCCTAGAACATGCCATGTAGTTTGAGCTATGTAACCAACCGTGTATCTAACAACATGGGCCAGTGAGGTTCTTCTAGTACACACTGTGTTTCCCACTAACACGCCATGTAGTCTCGTTCTAAGGAGAACCGTGTGGCTTAGCTGTGTAGAAGGACTCAGGAAGGGGAAGAGGATTCAAGTACATGTCGTGTGTTAGGTGAACACACTATGTGTATGGAGTGTTACATGACCAGTTCTAGCAGGAGTACACTCCCATGTAAATGGCTGAAGGGAACACATTGTGCAGGGGTTATACACACCGTGTAGTCATGTTTTGGAAAAAATTGAAGGATTTCCTTCTCTTGTTCCCTTCTTATGATTTCAGTTTTTAGTCATCGATAATCTTGATCTAAGGTGTGTGTTTTACCTAGCAGGGTCATGCCATCGAGACGTCCTCCGATTGAATGCCAATTGTAGGGTAGTGATCAGACACCAGATATGGCTGATCATGGACTATATGTCCATCCTCCCATTTTGAAAGTATTTTCACCGACCGTTATACGGGATGCAGGTGCTAATGTACAGTTCAGGGAAGGATTTATGAGGATGATACAGACCGTTCAGGGAGCACTGCCTCCTTCCCCATCGATGGAAGAGTTGACACAGGTCTTTCAGCAGTAACATCCTCCCACTTTCTGAGGATATGGAGGACCATAGGCTGCAGAGTCATGGCTAGAAGCCATTCTGATGATATTTGAGCATCTAAAGATGCCTCTAGATAGGCAGTTCAATCTTGCTTCATATATGCTTCGGGATTCCGCCAACAGATGGAAGGATGTGATCAAATAGGTGGGAAACCAGTAGGTTATGACTTGGGAGGAGTTCCAGCGTATATTATATGACTACTTCTATCTAGAGACCTTGAGGGATGATCGAGCCTGAGAGTTTATGAGTCTGGAGCAGGGTACTCTTTTGGTTATGGAGTATTCCTCTCACTTTACCGAGCTGTAGCATTTCATGTCTATTCTAGGAGGTAATCAGTTATTCCTAGTAAGGAATTTTGAGTATGGTCTGAGGCACGACATTCGATCACAGGTGAACATCATCAGTTGACTTCTATCACTTCTATATTCAACCAGGAGCTGATTAAGGAGTGCAATATATGAGATTTTGGAGTTTTGAGCCAGGTCTTCTTGGCATCTGGAGTTAATATTCCTCCTCCTAACAGCAGGAAGCGTCATAGGGAGTCTACATGTGGAGATCCAAGGAGGCGAGGTACTTCTTCTAGTAGTCAGGTGGTGTGTTACTAGTGCGGGAAGAGCGGGCATACAGGGCCACACTACCTGAGAGACCAAGTGGAGTGCCAATATTAGGGCAAGATGGTTCATCTTCAGCACTTATGTTAGATATTCTCACCAGCATCTGTTGATAAGGGTTCTTCTATGACTACTCATTCAGGAGCAGCATCACCAGTTCCTCAGTAGTCTGGGAACTGGAGTTCTTCTAACCGTTCAGGCTAAGGTGTAGGTCATGGCTGTGGTATCCAGTTGCCCGGTTTTTAGCAACAACAGGGTGGATTAGCTCAGGGTGGCCAGACAGGGTCACAGGGCCGCGGTGCAGGTCAGACTTTTGCAGTGGATCAGACCCAAAAGGAGCAGGATCTCGGACCCTCTACAGTGCGAGGTACGATCTTAGTATCCTTAGGTTTAGCTTCTTCTCTTTTTGATATAGGGGCTTCCCATATCTTTATATTTATTTCAATTATGGAGAGCCTTGGGCTCTACATCTTTTCTTCTAATAATATATTGACACTAAACACTCCACTGGGGACTAGAATGTAGAGTGTACGTCAGTGCAAGGAGTTCCCCTAGAGGTTGGTGGGTGTCACTTTTTATGGGACCTCTATGTCCTAGAGATGACAGGTGATGATGTCATTCTTGGTATGGACTGTCTAGTTCCCATCCAGGCAGTCGTCGATTATTATCATCGCAGGGTGAGTTTCATATCACTAGAGGTTGAATCTTTTCTTCATAAGGGAGAATGGGATGTCCAAGAGAGCATAGAGGGACCTGAGCATCAGGGGTAAGGTGGAGTTATAGCCTAGATTGCTAGTCTATATCTGGATGACCAGGGGAATTCACAGATGGAATTTCCTCTAGTGGTGGATCGTTTTAGATATCTCTCCCAAAGACTTTTTAGGTTGGCCTCCAGAGCATGAGGTAGAATTTTCTATTGAGCTTGTCCCAAGAGTGGCACTGGTGTCCATTCCTCCTTATAGGATATCTACACCAGAGTTACAAGAGCTCAAGAAGCATTTGGAGGAGTTACATGAAAAGGTTTTCATTTGAACCAGTACTTCTCCTTGGGGTTTGTCTGTCCTTTTGCGAAGAAGGAAGATGGTACCATCAATATTTGTGTGGATTATAGGAAGTTGAACCAGTTGAAAATCAAGAACCGATATCCATTACTAAGGATTGGTGATCTATTTTATCATCTTCGAGGATCCTGGGTGTTCTCAAAGATTTACTTGAGGTCTAGCTACCATTATTTGTGTGTTAGACCATCAGATATACCTCTTACAGACTTTTGGAGTAGGTATGGTCTATACGAGTATATGGTTATGTCATTTGGTCTCATGAATGCGCCAGTAGTTTTCATGGCACTGATGAACCGAGTGTTCTATCCATACTTGGATTCCTTCATGGTGGTTTTTGTGGATGATATCTTGGTGTACTCACACACTCTACATGACCATGACACACATCTTGAGATCGTTTTGAGTACACTGAGAGAGAATTAGTTATATGCTAATATCTCAAAATACCACTTTTGGATGGATCAAATTCACTTCTTGGGTCATGTTATCTCTGAGATAGGAGTGTCAGTAGACCTAAAAAAGTGAGAGCAATATTTTATTTGGAGAATCCGAAGAATGTCTTTGAGGTACAGAGTTTTCTGGGGATGGATGGATACTACAGACACTTTATTCAGGACTTTTCATGCTTAATAGTACCACTGATGGGTTTGACTAAGAAGGGTGTAAAGTTATTGTGGTCAGATTCTTGTGGGTCAGCCTTTCAGAAGCTGAACGGGAGGTCGAATTCAGCACCGATACTAGTGTTAACAGAGCTAGGAAAGATTTATACTATGTACTATGATGCTTCAAGTATCGGGCTAGGAGCTGTGTTTATTCACGAAGAAGGATTCGTTGTGTATGAGTCTCGGTAGTTGTGGCCACATGAGAAGAATTACCTGACACACGATCTCTAGTTAGATTCAATTTTTCATGCCTTACACTATTGGAGACATTATCTTCAGGGAGAGAATTTTGTGGTTTTCACCGACTTCAAGAGTCTCAAGTACATCTTCACTCAGTGTCACTTGAATTTGAGACAGTAAAGGTGGGTTGAGTACCTTCAATATTTTGACATTGAGATGGCCTATACGCCTGGGAAAGGTAACATAGTGGATGATGCGTTGAGAAGGAGGACTTAGATACATGTAGTTCTGGAGGCCAGCAGTGAGTGGAAGTTTATGGATTTATTCTCTAAGATTCATTTGGAGGTTCCCGACAGATAGGGGCAGACGTTTCTTTCTTCTATGGTTGTTACTTGTACTCTTCTTGATCGAGTGCGAATGAGGAAGCTATCAGATTCAGATTTCCTTGTCATATAAGAGAGTGTGTCAGGAGAGGACCCTTTTCCTAGATCGACCATAGGTGGGGATGAGATCTTACATTTCCAGGGGTGCATATAGGTGCCAGCAGACATACACGAGGAGCTGATGTGGGACTTTCATTCCTCAGTTTAGGTTTTTCATCCTGGTGTCACCAAAATATATCATGATCTACACCAACAGTATTGGTGGATAGGTTTGAAGAGTGATATTAATAGTTTGGTCATGAGGTGTTTCACCTGTTAGCAAGTGAAGTCAGAGCATCAGTGACCAGTAGGGCTTTTACAGTAGTTACCCATTCCCGAGTAGAAGTGGAATGATGTCGTGATGGATTTCATGAAAGGTTTACTGAGGTCACCTCGAGGGAATGATGCAGTTTGGGTTGTCATTAATAGACTCATGAAGGTTTCTCACTTATTGTCGATCAAGGAGACCTTCAGTGTTGATGAGGTGGGGCGGTTGTACATGCAAGAGATTGTACATCTACTTGGAGTTCCACACTCCATTTTTTCAGACAGAGATACACATTTTACTTCTCAGTTCTGGCAGGGACTTTAGAAGGTTTTCGGTACACATGTACTTTTGAGTACAACTTACCACCCCCAGACAGATGGCCAGTACGAGCATACGATTCAGGGGATTGAGGAAATTATTCAAACATATATTTTGGATTTTGGATGTTCATGGGAGAAAAACATCCCTCTAGTGGAGTTTTCCTACAACAATAGTTTTCAAGAAACTATTTAGATGGAACCTTGTGAGGCTTTGTACGGCAGGCCATGCCACTCACCCTTATGTTGGCTGGAGACAGGAGAGTCAACTTTGATGGGACATCATCTTGTTCAGGAGACCACAGATAATATTGAGTTGATTTGGAAGTGGATGGCTACAACACCGTCTCGACCGAAGTCTTATGTTGATCAGCGGAGATGACCTCTAGAGTTCGAGGTCAGGGAGCAGGTTTTCCTACGTGTCAAACCGAGGTTCGGACACAAGAGGATTAGGAGACAGGGTAATCTTTCTCTGAGGTATGTCAGGCCGTTTGAGGTGTTAGAGAGAGTTGGGTCGATTGCCTATCAGTTGGATTTACCTTATAGGTTTAGGGATATACAATATCTCTTCCACGTTTCCCATCTTTGACGTTACTTCCCAAACTCGTCTAATGTTTTTCAACCCAAGGAGGTTGAGTTAGAGGTGGATGCCTCGTTTGAGGAGCATCCCATCCAGATTTTTGATCATAGTACGAAGGTTCTCCATGGACGGTCTGTTCCTCTAGTACGAGTTCTATGGCAGCATGGGCGGGTATAGGATGAGACCAGCGAGAGGGAGGTCGATGTATGATTACAGTGGCCGGATCTGTTCGGGGTTTCTTCTTCTACGCAGCCTTGCTAGGGAAATTCATGGATGAATTTCTTCAAGGTGGAAGTTTGTTAGAACCCCGATCTTATTTTTTAGGTATCTTTTCATTTTTTGGTCATTTTTGAGAAAAATAGGAATTTCAGGAAATTTTTGAAGTACACACCGTTTACTCAGTTACCGTGGGTAGCCGTGTGTTGGCCGTGTAGCGGCCATGCACATGGACATGTGTGGGGTGACTTGGAGGACACCTAAAGCAGATTATGTAAATATCAAGTACACATCGTGTACTTCCAAAGTATATGCCGTGTATTTTCTTTTTTTCATTAAACATACTGGGGTCGCATCTAATCGCTAGAAACACCTTATTCTAGGTTTGGTTCTACTGAGAGCTCCCATACGGATGTGATCTTTATCTGAGCCCCCGACCAAGCATCCGATCTCCGATTCAACCTCCGTAGATTGCGCTGGGATCACCTCGGTAAGCTCTTACTTTTTCTTGATCTTTGTTTCATGATTCCTCTCCTTTCTCAAGTAATACTCTATTGAATGTTTTTGATGTTTTTATAGATATTCGACATTATAAGGTGATTCAAGCCCTGAGAATCAAGTATATTGATCTCCCAACACTGAGGTAGGTGGTTTGTGCCTTTCCATTAAAATTATTTGAGTTATATGTGCAATTTTTTAAAATACCAGTGAACGACGTATTGCACGTTTACTATTTTAGCCTTATTGTTAGCCTGTTATGCTTGTATGATTGAGTAGAGGTTAATTGAATGTGAATAGGATTAATTACCATGCTTTGGAAGTTTTTTCCCATGCATGATTTCCTATTTTGACCATTGGGTCTAGTTTCCCTATTAGGCTGTTGTTTACCTTCCATGCCTAGTATTGTAGGATAGAGTGTTTTGTATATCTGACATGATTTTATGATGCAGACTGCTATCTAAGTAATTCTTGAGGTTTAATTTTGATAATACGCATTGCTATACCTACTTGACTTACACAGGGCTATGAGAACCTGGTGTAGTAGACCATAGGTAGAATGGATGTAAGGGCTTATCTAAAATGCTTGTTTTACTTATGATGTGAGACCATAGGGGGAATGGACGCAAGTGCTTCTCTAAAATGTCTGTTTTACTTACGATGTGACGTAAGTGCTTCTCAACGCGGGGCACAGAATGAGTTTGAGGTAAGTGATTCCCTAGATTGCCTTTAGTTACTGTTACAAGACTATAGGAGGAATTGATGGTGAATGCTTCCATAGAGAGTCTATGCTTAAGCTGAACCAGAGGGGTTAGAATGAGTGTACTTCCTAGAGGGTTGCTTGTACTTTTTAGGTAGGACTAAAGGGATATACTATGAGTACTTCCCAAAGGGTTACCTATTGTGTTATCTATTTTCATATGTTGCTAGGTAGGACCAAAGGGGATAGGTTGTGGGTACTTCCCAGAGGGTTACCTTTTGTGATTATCTACTTTGATTAGATGTTGCTTGATATTTGAAATTGTGGATTGTTACTACTCAATAATTCCTTGTTTAATGATTTCTATACTTTATCAGCCATACATTCACTGATGGTTAGGCACAAATCATGTGGTTGTTTCCTACTGGGATTTAGTCCCACGCCCTGTTTGGGCCATGCTTTTGGTCCCAAATAGATTATATTGTGGCAGTTATATATAATGGCAAGATCCCTTCTACTTTAGGTACTTGATTTGTTGTAGAGCTGGAGAGTTTGAGACCAAGCTATGGATTGAGATGCTAAGGAGTTGATTACTTTCTTTCTTTTGTAATTTGGTTTAGTACTATTTTATTCCAGCATTGTGATTTGTTTGGCTATTTTCCTAGACATATGTGGCACGCATCATTCATATATATATATGTGTGCTCCAATTTTTTATTTCCAGTCTTCTCCTGTTTACTTTTTTATGCATTATTCATTCTTCCGTTATTGCTATTTGTTTTACTTCTGCTGTGTTACTCAGTCAATGAGGGCATAGTTTCCCCACTATCACACCCAAGGACCTCACTACTAGTCGGCAGACTCTGGTGTTCAGGGAAATTTTCTTGAGGCAATGTGACCAACCAGGTATGAGGCGCCTCTAGGTGGCTTCCAGAACCGAGACATTACATAAAGTATACCTTAGTGAAATGGATTGACTAAAACTGATTATTTTGGATGTATATGATGTGAAATTATATCATCCCAAAATTATATCACATAGAATCTCATAATCATTACATGAGTAGAGATGTTTAACTTATCTTTATTATGATTATAGATTCTTGTTCACCGGATCACCATAAAAAATTTGTTCAATGGTTCTTCAATAATATTCATGTACACATTTATTCTATAAAATGATCCATGTTCACAATATCATTAATAAAAAAACTCATCATAATTTTTAGTTAAAAATAAATGAGAATAAGTTGTGGTCTTAGGTTCCAGTGTCGGGTAGATTTTGTGCCAAATTCCATTTACAAGTTTGATATTCTGAAGATCATTTGGTCATTGAATGGGTGTGAATGGAAGTTTCATGAGGGGAAATGTCTATTTTGTCTTTGGGTTTGATTTCATTACATTTAGTGTAGTGTAGATTTTTGTAGGTACTATTGGGTGGGAAGACTCAAATGAGGAATGGGAGTGTTGACACTCATCATCAGCCATCTGTTTATTTTTTGGATGGATGGGTACTATGACTTGATTTTTCACAGTGGATTTTTTCTTGATTCTCATTGCATCAGGTTGACTATATGTGACTTTCTCACATTAATTTTGGGTGGGTTTATTGAAAGTGAGATTGGTGTGATGGAACCTATCGTCTGGTCCTTCCTTAACTTCTGAGTGTAGGAGGGGTTCTTTACCTAGTTGTTCTTCTAGAACAACACATCTTCTTGGCAGGGGGAAACACATATCTTTGACTGAATCCACTACTGTATTTTCACTTAAAGGGTGTGATGAAATCTCTTCTTTTTCTTTTCTTGATTAGCGTCTCTTATTGGATGCTCTGGTCACTTTTTCTTGAGGATTTTTTTAATGTAATTTTCCATGGTGATTGTTATGGGTTACCTCTTACCCCATTTTTCAAAAGAGGATTTCATGTTTTCTTTTCAATAGAGGGGTATTGAACCTCAAATTGTTTAAAAAAATTATAATGGAGTTTAGTGTCTTCTGAAAATACATAATGGTTCACACTAATGTTTTTTCCATTAAATAATTTAAATGGTTTATCAAGGAGTTTTTACTATCTATTATGGTGAATGGGAAAGATAGATTCTATTATGTTCCATAAAAACTAAAATGTAAATATTTATTTTAGTTCAATATATGAATTATAATAAATTTACACTAATAGTTATGTTTTCTAGTATTAAATAAATGGATACACTAATGTTTAGTATAATATAGGAATATATAATTTGTCATGCTAGTTTTTTTAGAAAATAAGAAAGAAAATTTTTAAATATGAGTTTTACACCAACCCAAAATGATAAAGGTTTTTATGTGAAATTTATATAATATGTGAATGTTATGTTATTGTAAAGTGGTTAAACACATCATGTTGTTTGGATTCAGATTCTAAAATATATCATATGTATCTGTAGGGGGTTAATTGAAAATGTTATAGTTTGGAATCATTGTTTAAAATAATGGGACTTAGAATGCATTTTTTAATATTTATGATTAATTTATTTCATTATAGTTTTACTAACATAATGATTATTTTATTATAGAGGTGGATTATTTTTCTAGTGTTGGGGTGGTTTATTCCATGCTACTCATGCTTGTGAGATATTGGAATTCAAGGATGAAATTGGGATTATGAAAATAAAGAAATGGGTACAAGTTCTTTTATGATGGAATAGGAAACCCTTTTCAGCCTGAATTGTGAAGTGCTCAAGGAATAATTAGGTTTACTCTTCCATAAGGATGAAACATGTTCTCTATTTTATATATTTTTCAGATAGATAAAAGAAAAACAAAAATCACATACTTAATCAGTTACACCTCAATTAGATACACAGTGTACTTAGTATGAATCAAACTATATGTTTTTAGTTTATAATTTAAATTTTAGTTTAAAACTCACATCACATACACAAAACAACGAAAAAATATTAATATTTTTAATTTAATTTATGGAAAAAAATATAAAATCCATTTGTGATGTTTAGGAATTATCAACATCTCAATATGGCGCATAATTTGGATAGTATGAAACCTAGTGTGTATTTTTATTTAAAATTGACATTAATTTTAGTACAAAAGACAACTAACATACTCAAAACTGATAAAACTCATTATTAGTATTTTAATATTTTAGTAAAACAATAAATAAGTCATTTGGGACATGTATAAATCATCCAAACCTCAATATGATGAATATTTTGGCTGTTATGACTCCAAGTGTCCATTATTATTTTAAAATTGACATTTTAGTTCAAAACATGTGTCACTCACTAAAAACCAAGAAAACACAGTTAGATTTCCTTTATAATTTATGAAAATTATTCATAATTCATATTTTATTTTTTTGGAATTAGTCTCACATCAAACTGAAACATGATGTGACTAGTATGAATCAAAGTTATTGTTTCTAGTTTAAAATGACATTTTAGTAAAAAAAAAACAGGTTATATAATCAAAACATAGAAAACAAATTCAAATTACTTTGATACTTTAATAAATGATCCATAAATAATTTGTGATATTTGGGATTCATCCTCACCTAAATCTGATGCTCGGTATGACTGATATGACTCAAAGTGTGTCTTTTTATTTAAAATTGACAGTAAATTTAATAAAAAAGGAAATGATACATACTCAACACTGATAAAACACATTTATATTGTGTTTTTACTTTATTAAAATGAACCATAATTCATTTTTTATGTTTAGAAATAAGACGCACCTCAATTTGATACATGATTTTTTTGGAATGACTCAAAATGTCTGTTATCAATTTAAAATTAACAATTTTGTTTAAATATTTTCTCTCACTAAAAGTTGAAATAACACACTCAAATTGTATATATAATTTAGAAATGTGACTCATAAGTCATTTTTGATTTGTAGGAATCATTATCTCGGAAAATTGACTCATGATGTGATTGGTATGACTCCAAATATGCACTTTAAGTTTAAAATGACATTTTAGTAAAAAAAAGGAAAGTGACATACGAAAATTCAAGAATACACCATCAGATGGTTTTTATACTTTAATAAAATGATCGATAAGTCATTTTTTAACTCTAAGAATCATCCAAACCTAAATTTTATGTACGATGTGACCATTATGACACTACGAGTGTCTTTTTATTTAAAATTCACATTAATTTTAGTAAAAAGGGAAAATATCTTTCTCAAAACTAAGAAATACCATTATGATTGTTCTTATACTTTATTAAAATGATCCATAAGTCATTTTATATATGTAGGAATCAGTGCACCTCAATCATATACATGATATTCCTAGTATGACTCAAAGTGTCCATTATTAGTTTAAAATTGTCATTTTACTTCCAAAAATGCCACTCACTAAAAACTACGAAAATGCACTCCAATTGTCTTTATAATTTAATAAAATAATTCATAAGTCATTTTTGATTTGTAGGAACTAGTCTCACATCAAAACAACACATGATGTAATAGATAACACTCAAAGTGCATGTTTCCAGTTTTAAATGAATTTTTAGTATAAAAAAAGTGACATACTCAAACTTTAGAAAACTAATTCATATTGTTTTGATAATTTATAAAAACAATACATAAGTAATTTTTGATGTGTAGGAATTATCCTCACGTCAATCAGATACAGAGTGTGACAGTTATAACTCAAAGTGTATCTTTTTATTTAAAATTGACATTAATTTTAGTAAAAAAGACCAGTGACATACTCAAAACCTGAGAAAACACATTCATATTGTTTTAATACTTTACAAAAATGAAACATAAGTCATTTTTGATGTGTTGTAATTATCTAAACCACAATCCAATACACTCTATGTCTATTACGACTCAAAGTTTCTATTTTCAGTTTAAAATTTATATTTTAGTTCAAAAAGTGTCGCCCACTAAAAATTGAGAAAACACACTAAGATTGTGTTGATAATTTATTAAAATTATTCATATGACATTTTTTATCTGTAGGAATCATTATCAAATAAAACCAACACACTATGCGGCCAGTATGACTGAAAATGTGTGTTTCTAGTTTAAAATAACATTTCTATAAAAAACACAAGTGACGTTATCAAAACTGAGAATAAACATTTTGATTATTTTGACACTTTTAAAAATTATAAATAAATTATTTTTTATGTCAAGTAATTAGACGCACCTCAATTAGGCACATTGTCTGACTATTCTGACTCCAAGTGTGTCTTTTTATTTAAAATTGACATTAATTTAAGTAAAAAAGAAAACTGAAGTACTAATAACCAAGAAAATGAATTCCATTTATTTGATAATTTAGTAAAATAATAAATAAGTCTTTTTCATTTTTATAAATAATCATCACCTAAATCTGATACCCGATATGCTTGGTATCACTCAATGTGTCCGTTATGAGTTTAAAATTAACATTTAGTTCAATAAGTTTCACTCACTGAAAATTGTGAAAATGCACTTGGATTATCTTGATAATTTAGTAAAATTATTCATAATTCATTTTTGACATTTAGGAATTATTCACACGTCAAATGAATACACAATGTGACCGATATGAATCAAAGTGTGTGTTTTTAGTTTAAAATGACAATTCAGTAAAAAACAGAAGTGACATACTCAAAACCAATAAAACACATTAAAATTATTTTTATGCTTTAGTAAAACAATCTATAATACATTTTTTACATTTAATAATCATCTGCACCTCAATCTGACACACAGTGTGACTGGTATGACTTCAAGTGTGTTTTTTATTTAAAATTGACATTACTTTTAATAAAAAGGACAACTGACATACTCAAAAGAAAGAAAAAAAATTTGGATTATTTTTTATACTTTTAAAAAAAATCTATAAGTCATTTCTGATGTGTATGAATCATTCTAACCTCAATCTCTAACGTGATGTTCCCAATATGACTAAAATTTTATATTATCTATCTAAAACTGACATTTTAGTTCAAAATGTATCACTCACTAAAAATCAATCAAAGATAGTTGAATTGTCCTGAAAATTTAGGATAATGATTCATAATCCTTTTTAGATGTGTAGGAATCATTCCCACATCAAACTAACACACAATGTTACTGGTATGAATCAAAGTGCGTATTTCCAGTTTAAAATGACATTTTAGTAAAAAAGATAATTCATATACTCAAAACCAAGAAAAATAATTCTTATTTCTTTTATACTTTAAAAAAATAATCCCCAAGTAATTTTTGACATGTAGAAATAATATGAACCTAAATGTGACACACGGTGTGGCTGGTATGACTCAAAGTGTCCATTATCAGTTTAAAATTGACATTTTAGTTTAAAACATGTGTCACTTAGTAAAACAAAGTCAACACACTCATATTTAATTTTTAATTTAGGAAAATGAATCATAATTCATTTATGATGTGTAGGAATTAGTATCATATAAAACTGATACATTATATGACCATTATGACTCAAAGAGCTTGTTTTCAGTTTAAAATGATATATTAGTAAATGAAAAGTGATATACTCAAAACCAAGAAATCAAATTCAGATTGTTTTGATACTTTAATAAAAAGATACATAAATCATTTGAAACATGTAGGAATCTACCTCATCTAAATATGATGTTCTATGTGACCATTATGACTCCAAGTGTATCTTTTTATTTAAAAATGACATTAATTTTAATAAAAAGGTCAAATTATATAATCAAAACTGATCATCCACATTCAAATTGTTTATTTACATTAGTAAAATGATCTATAATTAATTTTTGATTTTTGGGAATTAGACTTCCCTCAATTTAATAAACTATGTTTTTATCATGACTCAATTTGTTTGTAATTAGTTTAAAATTGATATTCTTTCCAACATTTTCACTCACTAAAAATTAAAAAAATGATCAAATGGAATAGATAATTTAAGAAAATTATTCATAATTCATTTTTTATGTGTAGGAATCATTCTCACATAAAACGAACACACAATGAGATTAGTATGACTCCAAGTGTGTGTTTGAAGTTTAAAATGGCATTTTAGTAAAAAAGAAAAAAGATATACTAAAAAACTAGAAAACACATTCAGATTGTTTTGATAATTTAGAAAAATTATACAGAAGTCATTTTTGACATGTATGAATTTTATGTACCTCAATATGATGTATGGTCTGACCATTATGACTCCAAGTGTTTATTTTTATATAAAATTGACATTAATTTTAGTAAAAAATTAAAGTAACATACTCAAAACTAAGAAAGAGAATTCATATTGTTTTTATACTTTATTGAAATGATCTATAAGTCATTTTTGATGTGTATGAATCATCTATAACTCAATATTATACACTATATTCCCGGTATGACTCAAAGTTCTCGTCATCAGTTTAAAATTGATATTTTAGTTCAAAAAATTTCACAGACTAAAAACTGGGGAAAGGCAGTAATATTGTTTTGATAATTTATAAAAATGATTCAAAGTTTATTTTTTATTCATATGAATTAGTTTTATTTAAACCAACACATGATGTGACCAATATCACTCAAAGTGCATGTTTTCAGTTTTAATTTTTTTTATGTAAAAAACACAAGTGGCATAATGAAAATTAATAAAATTCATTCATATTGTTTTGATACTTTATAAAAAAGTCCATAATTCATTTTTGACATGTAATAATAAGGGTCGCATCAATCCGAGACACGGTGTGACCAGTATGACTCCAAGTGTGTCGTTTTATTTAAAATTGACATTAATTTTAGTAAAAAAGATAAGTTAAATACTCAAAACCTGCGAAAATACATTCATATTGGTTTAATACTTTAGTTAAATGAACCACAAGTCATTTTTGATGTGTAGGAATTATCCTCACCTCAATACAATACACTATGTGACCAATATGACTCAAAGTGTCAGTTATTAATTTATAATTGACATTTTAGTTCAAAAAGTATGACCCACTGAAAACTAATAAAACACACTTTTATTCTCTTTATAATTTAGGAAAATAATTAATAAGACATTTGGGATGTGTATAAATTATTCTCATACAAAACCTCCACATTATGTGACTATAATGACTCAAAGTGCATGTTTCCAATTTAAAATAACATATTATTAAAAAAACAAAAGTGGCATGCTCAAAATCGATAAAACATATTTGGATTGTTTTGATAATTTATAAAAATTATCCATAAGTTATTTTTGATGGGTATTAATCAGGCGCACCTCAATCCAACATAAGGTGTGACTAGTATGACTCCAAGTGTGTCTTTTTTTTTAAATTGACATTAATTTTAGTAAAAAATAAAACTAACATACTCAAAACCAAGAAACCCATTCCAATTTTTTTGATACTTTATTAAAACAAAAAATAAGTCATTTTTGATAGGTATAAATTATCTTCACCTTAATTCAATATAGGATGCACCTGGTATGACTCAAAGTGGTTGTTTTCAATTTAAAATTAACTTTTTAGTTTAAAAAGTGTCAATCACTTAAATAGAGAAAATGAACATGTATTGTCATCATAATTTAGTAAAATTATTCATAAATCATTTTTGACATGTAATAATTAGTATCACATCAAATTGATACATCATGTGACTTCTATGACTCAAAGTGCATGTTTTTCATCTAAAATGACATTTTAGGAAAAAATAAAAGTGACATACTCAAAACCATACAAATGAATTATTTTTTTAGAATTTAGTAAAATGATACACATGTCATTTATGATGTGTAGTAATCATCCAAACCTCTATTTGACTCATGGTGTGACTGGTATGACCCAAGTGTGTATTTAATTTAAAGATGACATTAATTTTAGTAAAAAAGGCTATTAAAAAACTAAAAAACAAGAAAACACATTCACATTATTTTTATAATTTTGAAAAATGATCCATATGTCATTTTTTTATGTTTAGTAATAAGATGAACCTCAATATGATACATGATGTTCTTGATATGAATCAAATTTTCTATTATCTCTTTAAAATTGACATTTTAGTTAAAAAAATGTCACTCACTAAAAACTAAGAAAATAAACTTAAATTGTGTTGATAATTTAGAAAATTATTATTAAGTCATTGGAGATTTTTAGGAATGAGCCTCAAATCAAACTTACACACGATGTGACCACTATGACTCAAAGTGCATGTTTCCATTTTAAAATGACATTTTTCTAAAAAAACACAAGTTACATACCAAAAAATAATAAAACACATTAATATTGTTTTTATATGGTAGGAAAATAATAAATAAATCATTTGAGACATGTGAGAATCATTTTTACCTCAATATGATGCATGGTTTGACCAGTATGGCAACAATTGTCTTTTTATTTAAAATTGATATTAATTTTAGTAAAAAAGACAACTGGGATACTCAAAACTAAGAAAAAACATTTCAAATATTTTTATACTTTAGGAAAAGGATTTATAAGTCATGTTTTACATGTAAAAATTATACTCACCTCAATCTGATACACAATATGGATGATATGACGCAAATCGTCTGTTATCAGTTTAATATTGACATTTTGGTTTAAAAAGTGTTACTCACTAAAAACTAAGAAAACAAACTCATATTAGCTTTATAAAATAATACAACGATTCATAAGTCATTTTTTATTTTTAATAATTAGTCTCATGTCAATCCAATTCACAATGTGACCGGTATGACTCAAAGTGCATGTTTTTAGTTTAAAAGTACATTTTAGTAAAAACACATGTGACAGACTCAAAATAGAGAAAACCCATTAAGATTATTTTGATACTTTAATAAAATTATCCACATGTCGTTTTTTACATATATGAATAATCTTCACATTTATCCATTGCAATGTGTGACTATTATGACTCCAGTTGTGTCATTTTATTTAAAATTGGCATTAATTTTAGTAAACAAGGAAATATACATACTAAAAACAAAGAAAAAACCTTACTATTGTTTTCATACTTTAGTACGATGATCTATAATTTAATTTTGATGTGTATGAATAATCCTATTCTCAATCTGATACATAATATTCATGGAATGACTCAATGTGTTTTTTATCAGTTTAATGTTAACATTTTACTTCAAAAAGTTCTACTCACTGAAAACTTAGAAAACATTCTCTGATTGTCTTGATAATTTAGGAAAATGATTCATAATTCATTTATAATTTTAAGGAATCAGTCTCCTTACAAACTAACACATGATGTGACCGGTATAACTCAAAGTGCATGTCTGCAGTTCAAAATAACATTTTAGTAAGAAAAAACTAGTGACATACTAAAAAATGACACTAATAAAAAATGGGACTCTACCCACACATATATTGACATTGTTTAAAGAAACCACAAGTATAGTGTTCCTAGAAAAAGTTCTACCCAGGGTTTCAAAAAACAGTTTGTATAGGTTGAGATATACCTATGGTTTTTAAAAAACTATGGGTATGGAGGCTTAATATATCACCCCTCCCCTCCTCATCGATGAAACTTAATATCCCCTACCCTACTACGATCCTTGGCCTCCCCCTCCCCTCCACAAGAGACACTTCCCCCACTCTAAATCTCTTCTTCCTCTACTTCTATCATTTTTTTAATGTGATCTTTGTGAGGTATTCATTCTTTCCCTCCTCTTATTTCTTCTCCCCCCACCCAAGTGACAACCAATTGTCTTCTCCAGATTTCTCCCCTAATTCAAGGATCTTTTACCTTTATCTTCTTCAAAATTAAATTAGTGAGTTCTAAATCCATCTTCTCTTCTGTTGGATGTTATTTTCATTTTTATCTATTCATGTGATTCTACTGAAATATGTTGGCATCACTTCTGTCAGTATGTTTTTAAATTTATAGTCTATTAAAGCTTAAATATAGTTTATTCAATTCATATAAGTACTGTTTTAATTACACTTTCATCATTTTGAAAACTATCATAGGGATACTTATGAATTTAACTTAAATTTTATATTCTTACGGTGTAATATTTTAGGAATTAATATATTTTTAGTGTTGGAAATCACATTTAATTTAACTATAAGGGTTAAGGTTTTTTTATTATCCTTGAGTTATGGGATTTATTTATTTAAATTTAATTTCTCATATCATGAACCATGGATAAACTATTTTTTGGATTATTTTAACCCAAAATTAAATAATTATATGATGATGTATATGACTATACTATTATAAGTAAATATAGATCATTGGTATATCTATAAAGGCTGGTTCTTTGGAAATTCACTATTGTGTTTATAGTACTTTTCAATCATGTTTCTTAAAATTAATTATTATGATTTATACATGAATGAATGATTAAATATTCTTCTAAATAAATAAATATTTATATTTCAAATGTTTAAGATTTCTAAAACCTTTATTATGTATAAATATTTATTAAAGGTGTTGGTAAATGTCACGAAATAAGTATATAAATTAGAATGGAAAGATTTTTGGCTCACATTCATTTCATGAAACATTGTTTATATTGATAATGTTTTACCTAAGAATTTATTTTTTAAGAAGTCTTTAAAGGTATAAACCTTAGCTTCACCTATTTTTATTAAATATTGAGTATAACTTAGTTTTTTTAAGAACACTTATGTAGTTCGTTTATCATATATTGAGTATTTATCCATTTATTTCCACTACATGATAAATTAATTAAATACCATCTAACAAAAATTTATCTCAATTAATAGGTTTAATTAGTGGTGAAGTAATGGATGGGTTTCATAAAGTGGGATGGAATGGATTAATTATTTAGTCTAGAAGGAACTTCCCTAAATTAAATACTTCTTAAATTAAAAAAAGAACATCATGTAAATTATATTTTTGTTGTGTTTGAATAATATAATTAATGTTGACTTTAAATAAAATCCTTTCATGAAGAAATTTTATCCTCAAATATGTTTTTAAAATGAGAATACCTCTCCCGATAAGAAATTAAAAAAATTCTTCTAGTATTCCTTAATTGTTATTTATTTCAATATATATGACTTGTTTAGATGTCTATAAGTATTCCTAGGTTTTTCTTATGAATGCCTTTTTTGTTTATATGGATAATAGTATTCTATAATGGTCACTTGCATCATGAATTGTATTTAATTTGGTTTTCTATAAATATTCTTTAATATCATCTCCATCATACTTTTAATTTGTCTTTGAATTTGGATATCGTTCTTGAATTATAGTCAGTATAGTAGAAATTTTCATGTTTTTTTTCCGATTATTTAGAATATAAATGGGATATATTTTTATGATAGATCCCCTAATATTGTATTGTATCTAGTGATGAATATATTTTGAAAGAATGGATTGGTATTTGGATATACTGACTCTATATGAGATATGATCAAGGTGCTCTGACTCTACAAAATTTCCCCTTTCCCAATATGATGAGATTAAAGGTGTATTAAATCCATTTTACACATTACAATTTCAAATATAATAAATATTCTAGATTATGTATCCTTTATTACATTTTGGATATTTTTTTAATTTATAAATCTTAGTTTCTATGATATTAGGATTCGATGATTAGTTATATTTATATCAATTATGGTAAAATTTACATGATATTATTATACCATGTTTTTATGGTTTTAGTGTTGGGAGACACATTATTGTTATTACTAAGTAAATGTTTTCCATCATACAGAAAAGTTTATTTAATTATATAAATGTCATATATTTTTTTTGGTTCTTTATTTATAGAAATTTATTATATATATATTGTTTTCCCTTATTATTTGTTTTTAAAGCTACTAATATGATTTGATGAATTTAATGTTAAATTGGATTACAATGAATTTTGTAATTACGGTTTAGATTATTGATTTTAATATTACTTTTCCCCCTATAATATAATGTATATAATTTTTATGTATCACACTGATCGGATTTCAATTGAGTTTCAAAAGAATTTGGATATTTTTTAAGATTTTGAATTTAACAATTCTTTAAATAGAGGTTGTATATTGTTTCCATATTCTAATTTTGTTGGAAGACCATGTTTAAGTGAAGAAGAGGTTATCTACCATAGAGTAAAAATCGATTGCAAATATACTGTTTTGTTTGATATCACAATGGAGAGACAAGACAATCTTCTACTATTCATGAATAGAAAGAAAGAAGTGGTATATAGAATTTTATATTTGATCAGTATCCATTTGTGAATTATCACATGGGTGATATTATTCCTGTGAAAGAAGATACTTTTATAAATACTTAAGAGGAAAATAATAGAGATGATGATGTAGAGAGGGTGAAAAGATTAATAGATGATACCATAACTCCTGTATATCCAGAATGTACTAAAATGAAAAGTAGAAATTTTAATGTTGTTATATCATAGAAAAACCATGTATGGAATTTCTAATACTTCTATTGAATATATTCTTAACTTTTTAAGGAATTTATTATTGATAGTGCATATATTCCATCAAATAATTGTAATAAATGAAAGTTAATTATGAAGCTTAGATATTCTAATAATAAAATTAATGCTTTTCCAAAAGATTACAATTTATTTTGGGAGGAAAAATAGAGATTAAGGACTGTAAAGAATGTGTCACATCTTTATGGAAGTAAAATGGAAACTGAACACCATATCTTGTTCCATAAAAAGTCATGTGGAACTTTTCATTGATCCCTATGCTTCAAAATCAATTCATGTCTTCATAGATATCAACCAATATGTGATGTAATAATGATAAGAGAATTAAAGATAATGATGAGTTGATTGATCCTACAAATATATTATCATGGAAGGAATTTTAGGAACAATATCCGGAATTTATAGTTGAGGATCATAATCCCAGTTTGGGTATATCCTATGATGGTTTTAATCCATTTGGTTAGATTCTCACCCCTCACAACATGTGGATAGTTTTTATTCACATTTTTAATCTTCCTCTATGGATGTGTATGAAAAAATATTTTAGTATATTGTTTATACTAATATATGGACCTTCTCATCTGAGAAATTATATATATGTCTACTTAAAAATTTTAATAATATAGTTTAAGATTCTTTTAGATATAGGTTTGTGCACATTTAATGAATCATCAAAAAATATATTTTAGACATGTGATTCCCTTATATAGACTATAAATGATTTCACTATTTATTAAATGATTCCTGGTTGGAGAAAAAATGAAAAAACATCATGTTCAATTTGTATGCCTAATAGAAGATCAAGAATAATTAAATATCGTCATAGTTTTAGTATAATTGGGAATCAATGATTCGTTTTAATGGATCATAAATATAGAAATAATATTTAGAGGTTTTATAATACTATTGAAACTGAATAGCCACCTCAATGTATGTTAAGAATATATGAGCTTAATGAATTGAGGAATTTTATTTTCTTCATTATGGATAGGTTAGATGAAATCTCAAATTAGAAAGAATTATGACACTGAAACGACTTACAATTGGAAAAAGAAAAGTATATTTTTTTGGTTTCCATATTGATTTACCAAATTGTTATGTCATTGTTTATATATAATTCACATTTATAAAACTTCATGTAAAATCATGATTTCACTTCTTATAAATATCAAGGGGAATACCAAAGATGGCTTAAAATCTCGTCGGGACTTGTTGGGTTGGGGTACTCTACCAGAACTACATCCTATGCATATCTATGAAAATAAATGGAATGTACCTTGTACTTATTATGTGATGAAACCTTTAGGGAAAAATCATTTTATGGAAGTGTTTTATAATATCAAAGATCCTGATTTATATTCCAACAATATATCTAAACAAGTGAATAGATGGTAGTTGAAACTAAAATCCCAAAATGCTAATAATTATCATATCCTTCTTCTTGAATCGATTTCAATAGCAATATGACATTTAAAATTCAATAATGTAATGGTGACAATGATTTTAATTGTGACATTTTTTTAGATACCATTGCGCTAAAAATTTATCTAATACTTTTTGATAAAGAATGTAGCAATAGGCACCATTAATTTTGTGTGAGTTGGAAAAAAAATTACTCTTTCATTTTTCACATTTATTCTATATTTAACAGTTCATATTTCAACTAAAAACCTTCTTGGAGGACCCTTTGCTTTTCGGTGGTTGTATATAGTGTTGAATTCAGTACCCTAGAACCAACATATATGTACTTTATGATAAATTATATTCATAGTTGTAAAAATTGATAAACTCCTTATCAAATCATGGTTATTCTTAAGTGTAACAAAGTATGTGATAATTTTTTAAGAGTATTTGTTGCACTAAAATTTTGTAGCAGTTCCCCGCTATGATGATAAAATTGAAATTCGAGGATAATATTCTTAAATATATGTTCTATGTATAGATGATATTATTTTAGTTACAAAAATGATATAGGCTATTAAGGGTGGAGACGCATAGGACTTTGCGGCACCTTCTCATGGTGTACCCTCTTGGTAATATCTAGTGTATGATATTATGAGAACGAGACCCACTAGTAGGAAATCCATATTTATATGTGTCATTATATGTTCCTATCTACAGACATTTTTATTGATCCTTAGACTTTATTATTATTATTATTAATTAGTATTATTAGTTGATAATTTGATGTATTGATGAAAACCATGATGACATATGTTTGAAGCAAGGTAGGATATATTAAGTGAGTCATGAGAAATATTTCATTAATGAATAAATATTGAAAATATTTGAGCCTTTTATTCTTTAAGAGAAGATGATATCTAAGGTCCTTTGATGAAAAAGATATATACTAAATAAATCTAGGTCCACGGTCTTCTATAGGAATGTTATATTTCAAGGAAGTCAATGAAGTTGACATTAAGCACAAAGGTTTATAGAACTATCTTAGAACTTACTTTATTAAAGATATTAGGGTAAAGAGATTATATTACATAATAATATTTTGTATGAGGTATTATTTCATTGTGACATTAAATTATTTCACTATGGGTGTCTTGTCGTATTGCAAGATGCTAACCTTAGATTTTAGGCTGCTTCACCTTAGTTTATCCAAAATCTTAGTTAAATAATATATTATTATTTATTATTTAAAAATTTGGATGAATATTATTCCTGCATGTGATTTAATAATTATTCATGTTTTTTTAACGCATATATCTTGTCACTGGTTATTCAAGAGAATATTTTATGAGCTAAATATTTAATAAATATTTATTTTCTATTTAGTGGATATAATAATTATTTATTTATTGGAAAATAATGCAGTGAAATTTATTTAATATATAAATAAAAATTATTAGAGGCCTGATAAATAATATAGAGGAATGACATATCGATTTTTTGGGTCTGGTGAGAAATAATATATATTGAATATTATTTGGTTAAATAATATTTACTTTGTTTTTCTAGCTAATTTCATGTTGAGAAAATATTATTATTATTATTATTTTTAGACATAGGGTTCCACAAGAGATTAAATCAATATTAAATGGAATTTGGGAAAATATATATTTCTAAACACTAGAAGTATTTAAACCCAATTAAATTATTTTTTCAATAGATTCAATTCATTTGGTTGTGAAAAATAGATCTAGATAATCCTCTCAAAGTCCCTGATTTCTCCCTTCTCCAAGAACTCTCCCAAGAATGGAGAGTGATCATCCTCTACCTATCACTCTCAAGTCTAGAGATATCAAGGAAAACACTTGGAAGTGATTCTTATGGTGAGCATAGGTGAATGACAGAAGTAATATGATCTTCTGTGCTATGACCCAAAGATTCCTATGACGGCATTCATAGATTTGTAAAACACATGTGGATCACCACTAGAGGGAGTATTCCCTCGATTCCTAAAACACAACGACAATACAACATAGATTTATTTTCATAACTATCAATGGAGAAATAATTCTCATAAGGAAATTATTAATTAATTAAATTAATTATAAATAAAATGTGATGATATTGTTCTTGGTTCCTATATTTTATCCCTTGTCTTTTTACTTTGATTCAATTACATTGGTCACAACATTTTTTGTTTTTCAAATACCATACTGATCATTGATTATGATAAAAAGAAAATTTGGGCATATCCCCTCACACTCTTCAACTATGCCCAGAACTTATAAGTGGTATCAGAGTGGTCACATAATTACTTATAATTATTTAAAAGACCATTGATTTTTTTTAAAAAATTTGGAGCTGAATACTCATATTTATTATTAAAGAAAATACCTATTTCAAATTGGGTAGAGGGAGACCAAATACATATCCCAAAGGCCCAAGGCCAAGTGGCCCATGAACAAGGCCGAAAATCCCATTTGTTTTCCCAAATGGACCTTCAGTGAATACTACTACTATAGTACCTAGATAACACAAGAGTACGCGCCATGTAAACTGGACGTACACACTATGTACTATTGTTCGATGAAATAAGATATAATTTGAAATTAATTCAAACCATGTGCATTGAATACACAATGAATTTAATTATACACCGTGTATTTAATAGTACATCCTGCCACATGGTTAGTGGGAGTACATGTCGTGTAGCCCACGTACACAGTGTGTATCCCTATAGTCACATACATGCTATGTATCTTCTTAAACAACCTACTAGACTAGTGACCGTGTAACTCGAAGACTGCATGCTGTGTATCCCTTATATATGTCGTGTAGACCTTGTACACACTATGTAATACAATTTTTCCTTGGAACAATTTACACATAATGTTTTTGGGTGTGTTTCTTGAGTAGATGGTGAGAAATTTACACATTGTGTAGCTATCTTGTACATGCCATGTACTTCTACTAAATTTCACAGAATTAAAATTAATTTATTATAATGTGTAAACCTTATCAACATGTGCTTGCATGTGGTCATTAAATTGATATGACACACCATTTCATGTGTTTTAATATATATAATTAAACATTTAATTAATTTCTATGTAATGTTTAAATCTTCATATCAAGTGTTATTTTTATTACAGTTACTACCCTAAACATATTGATATATAAAACATGATATAAAAATCATGTAATACATGAAATTATTAGGTTGATAATATACACCATGAAATTACTTGATAAGTCATGTATTCCATATATCACATGAGTAAATAGTATAAGAGTATAATACATGTTGGTTAGATGTGGATGGGTAGTCACCGTATTGCTTCCAAGGTACATTTATGTACACTATTAATTTTAAATTAATTTGTTTACTTTTTTTAAAATTATTATGGATGATAATCTTAAGTTAATTCTGATGAGAATTAAGATAAAATAATTGATTAATTAAACAAGATAATTAATTTATTCAAGCATGATTTATATTAAACAAGAGCCATTAAGAATTTAATGATAGTTTTATCAAATGCATAATTTTTTTGCAAGCCAAAGGATGATCATGAGCCTAGAACAAGACCATTGTATGAGATTGGTTTAACTTAATTTATTATTAAATTAAATTTTTGTCTTGTGTGTCATATATCATATCATTATGTAATGGTCTACATGCCCATGGGTTTTTTATGTAAATCCATTGTTTCCCTCACCTAAATTTGTATAAAAGCATATGAAATGGATTGAGTTCCCAATTTAGTATTGGATGTTCAAGTTTGGAGTTGAGACAAAACCAATCCATGAGAGATACATAAGTGGATAGGTGGAGATATGTAACACGAACCATAATTGGTTCACTATGTTTTCCCCTAGTTTAATGGTTAGTTTATCATCTACTAGATATACTAACCATTAGAAAAACCTCATGATCATAAAACTTTATTATTTTATTTCTATCATGTTTCATGGTTATTTCATTATGGATGTTTTATCATGATCACATTAATTAATGGATTAACAAGCATGAAAAACAAAACTAAAATAAACTGAATTATGTGTAAATACTATCTAAGACACAGATAATTACTTAAGTAAATAAATTTAATATTAAAAATAGTTTAATAAATATAATAATCACAAATTTATTCATAAATAGAAAAAATCCCTCAACAATATATATTAAGTTGGTATAGAATTCCACCACTTCAGCTAAAATAGAACCATAGTTCAAAGTGCTAAACCATCCAAAGTTGGGATGATTTTAATTATCATGTAATTCTAATATGATTTTTTCATTTTACATAGCTTGGTTCAAATCAAGGGTTTACTTCCAAGGTATAACTTGGTGTAACTAAGAGGCAAGAGATGAGTTAATCTAATTTAAGAACTTCATTACTGGGGAGTCCACTCAACAGATCAAGGAACTATTAGTTAATGCGGTTAGAATTTGGATTGCCTACCTAAAACCATTCAAATTGCTTATCCAACCATATTTGGGATAATAAGAAGGGTAATATGTATCGCTTCCACAAGAATTCCCAATAAATAAAATATTTCGAAGCCAATGGTGAGGGATATTAGGTGTCAATAAACTAATGGGATATTAATAAATATAATATTTATATATTTGTCTAATTTTATTAGATAAAGTGATAAAATTAAACTCCTATTATTTATAGAAACAAAAATAATAATAAATTCAAATATATTAATGTGATCCAAAGTTGAGAAGCATAACCTTATCATCGACACAAATTTCCAAGAGTTTCAAAGTTGCTTGCATGTTATCTTATACCATGAAATGAAATTATAGGCACTCGAATAACCTATTCCTAATTTTCCTAGTAATGAGGCTAGTGAGGAAGTGTTTTCTCTCTATGAGAAACATTTGAATGGTACTACAGATGTTCAGTTTTTCATGCTATTATCCATGACCAATGAGATTTTGAAGGAACATTAGGACATGGATTCATATAGCATGATGTCTCAACTTGGAATATCTATCAAGAGAAGTTGATAAAAGAGATATATGGGATCTCTAATTCTTTGTTTATAACTAATCTTCGAGATTTTTCACTATTTGGGCCTTTTATAGTCAAGCTTAGTGGAAACATTGAAATCTTGGACATCCTAGGGATTAAATTCCCTGATGAGATTTGTACAGATCTCATACTTTCATCACTACCCAAGAACTTATCCAGTTTTATTTTCAATTATAACATGAGTAACAATGAGAAGAGTATTTCATATCTTAATACTTTGATTATCCAAGTGGATAAGGACATGGTGTGTAACAAACATGCAGTCCTCATCGTGAATAAGAAAGGAAGAACGAGGAAAAGGGACCTAAGACTCACAAAAATTCTAATGGTCCTGAGCACTATCCTTTCAGAAGTGGAATATCCAGAGGCATGGAATGGAAACAATGTAAATTGGGTATAGTATATGGTTCTCACAAATGTATCCAAATGTTGAAGCAAATAATATTCCAAAATAATTCTATAGAGAGGTCGATTTTCATGCTCGAAATGGTTTGAGGTTGGATGCTCTAGTCATTGGTGAATACCACCTTTCATTTCCAACATGAATGATCACGGTTTTATAATATTATTATTATGTACAAAATGTTACCAAGAACATAATTTATGTATTATTCATAGATGAATTTGGGTTTATTTTCAATTTTATAAATAAAAGTTTTTTCTTTTATAAAGGAAAAATATGTCAAGATATGACACATTTAAATAATGATATTTATTTATTAAATTAAAAAAACAAAGCATTAGGAATTGATAATGATTCTAGTTTACATGAATCAAATAACACTAAACTATTTAATCACCATCATGGCCATAAAAATGAGAAGAATTTGAAAAATCTCCGTTAAGATGGTTATTTAGACTCTTCTAGGATAACACCACTTGAAAGATGTTATGATTTTTTATAAGGAAAATTGAATAGACCATCATTTGATGGATAAGGTGAACGAGACATTGAAGTACTAAGATTGGTACATAGTGATGGTTGTGTAAAATTTTCAGTAAAATATAGAGGTTAGTATTATTAATTCAAAAATTTAATGGATGACTTCAGTTGATATGGTAATGTCTACTTGATGAGGTAAAAGTTTGAGTCCTTTAAGAAATTCAAGGAATTTAAGAATGAAGTAGATAATCAATATGGAAAGAATATAAATAATATTCTATTATATTGAGGTAGTGAGTATCTTGATTAAGAGTTCATTGACTTCCTATGAGAATTTTGGATCCTATCTCAACTCACTTAACCTTACAGACCACAGTGGAATGATGTTAGAAAAAGGATGAGTTTTAACTTGTTAGACATAGTAATATCAATGTTGAGTCATCTAGATCTTCCATTATCCTTTTAGGGATATTCATTACAAACTACATCATATACATTAAACTAAGTACAAACTAAATTGGAAAATAGAATTCCCTCCATGTTATGGAGTGGAAAGAAACCTTTTTTCCCACATACAAGTGTATGGTGTTATGAGGGATTTTTTAATTCCTTGTCAGGTAAAAAACTTTCACCTAGGTGAAAAAAGTGTATATTTATAGGTAATCTTAAAGAAACAAGGGCATACTACCTATAAAATCTATCAAAAAATAAAGTAACTAAATATCACAAGACAAACCATATTTATTGAGAGGGAGTACATACAAATAAAGGATATTTGAAGAAATATTGAATTATATGAAGTTGATGCTCAAGATAAACAAGAGTTGGTAGAGTAATAGATTTAAAAGGTCCCCATGGAAGAAGTAGTTCTTAAAACACATGTATTGCATATGAGTAAATGAGATATTAGAGAACCAGATATATATAGTTTTCTAGTCACCAAAGATGGTGACTCATTATTAGTTGAAAATGATGAACCCCTATCCCAAAAAGAGGCAATATAGATATTAGAAGCTACAATATGGAAATAATACTTGAATTGTGAAATGGATTTCCATGTATCAGAACCATTTTTGGGTTCGGGTCGATGCTCCAGTTGATGTAAATCTCATTGGGTGAAAATAGGTATTCAAGATAAAATTGGACATGGAAGGTAATGTAATTACTTATAAATAAAGTCTAGTGGATTAGGGTTTAAATAGTGTTAAGTAATTGACTATGATGAACCTTTTTCACCAGTTTTCATTTTTAGATCCATTAGAATTATACTTGCTATAGTAAATTACCATGACTATAAAATTTGGTAGATGGATATAAAAACTTATTTTCTTAATGGGAAACTTTAAGAATATGTCTATATGACACAACCAGAAGGATTTGTGACTCCAAGTGATTCCAGAAAGGATTTAAAAGTTACAAAGATCAATTTCTAGATTAAATAAAGCATTTAGGTAATGGAATATTTAGATCAATGAAGCTATAAAAGAATTTTTCTTTCATTAAGAAAAAATTTGAGTTGTGTGTTTAAAAGAAGTTTTTTGGGAATTCTATAATTACCCTAGTAGTATATATTGATTTCATATTTCCTATTGTAAATGACATGCCAGGATTAAAATCTATTAAGGAATGGTTAAACTAGTGTTTCTCTATCAAGGTCTTAGGTGAAACAATCTATTTTATTAGGATCAAGATCATTTGTGATAGATCCAAGAGGATAATTAGACTAAGTCAAATTGACCATATTCCAAAGATATTTAGTGTGGAACAATCTAGTAGGGGATTGGTTATAGTGCCACATGGTTTACATCTTTGTAAGAAAATGTTTCCCCAGAGACAACTGGATAAAGAGATAATGAGTAAAGTCACATAATATTTAGAAATAGAATCAATCATGTATTCCATATTATATACTAGATTTTATGTTTCCTATGCATTTATCATGATAGTCATATATCAAGAAGATGCAAGAGAACAAAATTGGTCTATTTTTAAGTATATCCTCAAATATATGAGAAAAAATAAGGAAATGTTCATGGATTACGGAGGAGAAAATGAGTTAGAAATCAGAGGTATTACTGATTCTAGTTTTCAAATAGATCAAAATGATCTAAATTCATAGTCTGGATATGATTTCTATTTTAATAGAGGAGTTGTGGGCTGGAAGAGTTTAAAGCACCCTTTTTTCACTGACTATATGATGGAGTTTGAGTATATAGTAGATTATCATATATCCAAGGAAGCTCTTTGGATAAAAAAAATTGTCCAAGATTTTGATGTGGTACCTAACAACAAATAACCTATCAAATTGTATTTTGATAATACTATAGTGGTGGATCATTCAAATGAGAAAAGGTCACACCAACAGACAAAGCATATACTCTAGAAGTATCACCTCTTGAGGTATTTTTCTCATAGGGGTGAAGTAAGAGTAATAAGAGTTCACACATAAGAAAACATGGTGGACCCCTTAAATAAAGTCCTATAATAGTCGAAGCATGATTATAATGTGGGAGTTAGAGGACTAAAGGTTGTTTGTAGTTTGATCTAGTGAAAGTGTGATTTTATTAAATTTGGTTCCCTAGAAACAACTTTTATATACTTTATGATTACCTATATTCAGAGTTTTTAATATTAATAAACTTATTATCACATGAATATTTTTCTTCTTCATAACATAGAATTTGATAATTTTATAAGAGTAGTGGTTGCACTAAAAGGTCATAATAGTTCCTCATTATGATGAGAACCCAGAAGTGCCATGAAATTATTCTTAAATATGCATTCTATAGCTGGATGATATCATTTGGTGGACACAAATTATATTGTCTATCAAGGTTGGGGACTCATAGGATGTTGATTAACTTTATATAAGTGTATTGCCTTAGTAATATCCAGCGAAGGAAATTATGGGAACGAAACCCACCAGTAGGACATCAATATTTATATGTGTCATTGGATGTTCCTATATGTGGATGTCTGTATTGACCCTTATACATTACAATTATTATTAATGAGTATCATAATTCACATACATTTATGTATTTATGAAAACCATGATTACATGTGTTCATTGCTTGGTAGGGTATATTGGGTGCGTCACGAGTAATATTGCATTAATGAATAATGTGAAAAAGGATTTGTCTCTTCTATTATTTAACAAAAGTTTATTTCTTAGACCCTTTTATAAAAATTATATATCCTAAATAAATCCATGGCCATGGTGTTCTATTTTCAAGTTTAATTTCTAGAATGTCAAAGAAAGAAACATTAAGCACATAGGTTAATGACACCAGTGAGAAACCTGCTTGATTTTTGATATCACGATAAAGGGATTATATTACTCTATAAGCATCCCTATAAGGTATTATGTAATTGTGGAATTAAATTCTCTCTCTATGGGTGCCTTTGTGTGTTGTTAGATTCTAACCTTTAATTTTAGGATACTTCACCTAATGAACTGAGAAAAAGGCCTATAGGTTAACACACTAAGGGTATCTAGAATATCAGTTAAATATTATATCATTAACTCTTATTCAAAAAGTTAAATAAATATTGTTCTCACATGTGGTTTAATAATTATTCATGTTTACTTGATAGTATATATTCCTTCACTAGTTACTCAATATAATATTATGTGAGATGAATATTTAATAAATATTTATTTTCTATTTTGTGAATGAAATATTTATTTATTTATTATTGAATAATACAGTGATATTTATTTAATAAATAAATTGATATTATTCAAGACTCAATAAATATTTTCTAGAAATGGTGGAATGAATTTTTAGGTTTTGGGATAAATAATATATATTGAATATTATTTGACTAAATAATATTTAATTTAATTCCAAAGTTAAGTTCATGTTGAGAAAATAATAATAATATTATTATTAGTTTTAGACATGGGGTTCCACAAGGGATTAAATAAATATTAAATGGAACATGTGAAAATATTTATTCTTAAAACATAGAAATATTTAAAACAAATTATTTTATTTTCCCAAGAGATCCAATTCATTTTTTTGTGCAGACTAAATCCATAGAATCCTCTCAAATCCCTTTAGATATCCATTCTCCAAAAATACTCCCAAGAAAATAGAGTGATATTCATCCACCTATGACTCTCAGTTCTAGAGTGATCAAGTAGAATTCATTGAAAGTGATTCTCATGGTGATCAAAGGTGAATAATTAAAGAGATAGGATCTATCGTGCTAGAACTTGAAGATTCTTATAGCGTCATTCGAAGATTTGCGGAACACGTGTAGATAACAGCTAGAGGGAATATTCCCTTGATTCATATAATGAAATGATGATACAATATATATATATATTTTCAGGTCTAATAATGATGAAATAATTCTCTCAAGGAAATTTTTCATTAATTAAATTAGTCATAAATAATATTTGTTAATCCAATTCTCGGTTCTGGTGTTTTATTTCTTGTCTATTTTATTTGATTCAATTCCATCGATCATGATGTTTATCATTATGAAAATCTTAGATTGATCATCGATCATGAAAAAATAAAATTTGGAAATGACCCATCACACTCTTCTACAATTTCAAAAACCTACATCCTACTAAAGGAAATATGTGCAAAATGAAATATTATGCCTGAAAGAAGAATTATCCTGAAGATTCCACTGTGAGAGGTTATGTGGCTCAAGAATGTATGGATTTTGATTCAATGTATTTATCTGATGTGAGAACAATGCATAAACATAAAATAATAAATTAATACGAGTATTATGGGGAAATAAATCCCCTATTTATATATCTTCCCCAAACTCGAGGAATTTTTTGTTTATATACATTGGTTACATTGAGCCTTGATGAGCGGCAAATAAAACATCACATAGTTTTGTTTTATCGTAGTTTGTTAGATGTTTATATAAAGTAATTAATTTGAATATTTTTATGTTATCTCATATTATTTCATTTCACATTTACCTTAATCTTTTATAATCATTTTATTTTGGAAAAAAATAAAAAAAATTATTTGTAGAGTTCATTGATCTTTTCCTTTGAGGAGGAGAGAGGATTTGTATAGAAAAGAGTTTCCTTCTTAGTTGAAATCAAAGGTTTTTACATTACATTAATTAACCTAAAATATCGATATTGATTGAATTTTATTATTCATAAATATTTCAGGTATTGAATTTACTTGTTGAATCCATATCTCAAGAATTAATATCATTGGACTTTGGTCACAATTCATTGGTTCCAGAATGAAAATAATTAATAATAAATGGGTATAAATTATTTATAACTGATTGAGTAGTGAAAAAGAGAACACAACATCATGGTGTTATATTAACAGCAAAAACTAACTATTATGCTCATGAATCAGATAGTAGGCCTCAATATGAAAATGTGTTTCATTATAGACTTGTTAATGAAATATTGTTATTGGATTACTAATCTCATGGTTGACTCACAATTACAAAATGTAAATGGTTTGATTCAATGAAATTACATGGTACATTAATTAATAACTATGGTTTTAGAGTTATTGAGATGACTCACTTCCTCACTACCGATGAACCATATTTTTTGGCATCAATTTAAATAAAAGTGCTTTATGTGAAAGATCATATGATACCTAATTGAGGTGTTATTATTGAAGTAATCCCAAAAAAATATTTTTCATCATGGTGAGGAAACAATTTATACCAATGAAGCCCCCATTATTATTGACCAAAATATTATATTTGATGACTCAAATTGTCTCATTGTGAGAATTTATATTGAACCTGATGTATTGGTGGACAATATATAGAAGAAACTATAAATGTTCACTGTTCATTAATTTACCTTGAAGTGGGTTTTAGGTTGGTACTACTACAATTAAATTAATTTAGTTTTAGTTTGGAAGGATATTTTTGTTTTAGTATTGTTTATTTTCATTGATTTTTATTAGATTTATTCCAATTTATAAAATTGGGTTTAAAATGGGTTCTTTAAAAAATGGATAACTTGACTTTATATTATAGTTTCTAAATCATGTTATGACATTGTTTATAACTTCTTGGACTTTTAAGTTGTTTGAATAATTTATAAAACTATTTCTAAAAACTGTATAAATAATTCTTATGTAGATTAGGAAAGATATTAAATAAGTTAAAAGGAATTGATTATTTGATAATGATTGGTGGATGAGCGAGCTAGGGTTTACTCCTATGGTTCCATTAATTAGTATAATAATTGAAATATTTCTATTCTTCATTACATTTAATATCATGTTATTAATCTTTATCGAATTATTTTGGGGACTGCCATCTCAACTAGAGTCAACTTCTCTTTACAATACTAGTATGGGTATGAGTGGGGGTTCTCTTAGAGCTACAAGGAGCACCCATCATACCCATTCACACCCTAACCCACCAACGGACACCCCATCTACCACCCCTTTTCATCGCCCACTTGATCCTCTAGGGTTTTACAAACCCATTCCCCTATCATCATATCATTTCGTCTCTTGTTCTCATACCATGTATTTGTCCCATGTAGGGATGTTCCCACCTATACTGTATCTATATCCTTTGAGGTATCTCTAGCCCTTCTATCCCTACCCTTATATGTATATGCCACCTCTATTTCCAACTATCCATATAGGATTTGATGATTATGTTCCTTCAGCTTCCCCCCAATACATATAGATCATATAATGCATGCATTGTAATAGGAACATTCTTCATAGGATACCAATTTAGATAATCCCACAGATCCATCAAAGCCTAATGAGTTGCTTTCATCGGGTTTTTATTTATTATAAGTGTGTAAAATTATATCACATAAATATTTTCCTATTGTATTATGAATTAATTATTTTTTATATATTATTCAGTGGGAACTTATAATAGGTGACATGGGAACACCCATATGCATGAAGCCTGTAATCACCAAACACAAATAACTGTGGATTACAATGAATACAATCAAATGATAGGTGAAAATGCAAGGCATTGTAGAAGTTTTATTGGTTATTTATCTAAGTAAAATGATATCATTCCAATGTAACCAGTCTCATGGAGGCATAAAAATAATGGAATCAAGGATAAATCATGGGGATAGATATGGGTAATAAATTTTTCTAAATTAATATTTGTATTAATATTTTATTTATATAAATTAACATGTTCATTAAAGCATCAGTTTAACATTATTTACAATGAATCTACCAAGGTCACATAGTTGATGGATCTTGGGGAGTTTGAGAGATCATGAAATCCCCAGTTATATGTTGGTTAAAAGAGTAGATTCGGTTCTGATTTAGAAGGTGTACCAATATTACCGAAATTTCAAATAACCCAATATCAAGAAACGATCACATGTTGGAAGAGTATTGAGTTTAATTTTTTCTAAATATTTAATGGTTTTCATTGAAAACTTAATTATTATTAATTATATTAAATTTTTGTTTTTATAATGCATCATAAAAAACAAAACGAACAAATATTTTTTTACATATTTACACACTTTGGGGTGCACTGCAATGCCTGAGAAAGATAGGCTCCATGTAATTTAATATGAATATAATTAATATCTATATTTATTTTGTTATAAGAGTATAAGTGATTTATTTTGTGAAGTTAAAATTTGATGGGATCTCTCTATTAGAAAGGATTCAAGATTTTCTTGTTGTGAGAGAACCAAAATAGAATATTTTAAATGGATGGAAATCCCCCCATTAAGATAAATTTTCATGATAAAATTTATGTCTTATTTTTATGAACCACTTTAATACAAGGAAATAGATAACCCTTTAAATTAAGGAGATATTTTTTATAATATTTTGTTTTAAAATTTGGAAAAGGTATTGAAACGGGTTGAATACCTTTAAATAGTTACTTTTTGGAAATAAAATTGTTTTCTAATATTATTATTTGAATAATTATTATTTTTGAAAGGGGTTTCGTATTTTGAAATGATTACCCTTTGTAATGCTATTTGGGAGAGTTTTTTGTCATATTATTTAGATGATTATAAAAAGTAATTTTGTTCTACTGAAACTATTTTAAGTGTAATTTTTTTTTGATAAACCAAAGGATGAAATGAAAAAATAAACTAATGTCCAAATGAAAAAAAAATCCAAATGGCCAAATGACTAAATGGATAAATGACCAAATGAAAAAATGACCAAATTAACAAATTACCAAATGGACAACTGGATAAATGGACAAATGAAAAAATGACCAAATGAATAAATGGCCAAATAGCCAAATGACCAAATGGCCCAATGAACAAATAACCAAATTCTAGGATGAAAAAAATGGCCAAATAGAAAAATATCAATTTTCAAATTTTCAAATTTCACAAATTCCCAAATTACCATATCCACAAATGTACATTTGGCAATTTAATGTTGCTAAGAGTCCAAGTGGCGAAGTGGATAACTTTCCAATTGGCTATGTGGACAATTGGAAAATAACCAAATGGAAAATTGCCTAATTAATCAATTTCCCAATTTCCCAATTTTCTAATTGCCCAAATGTGCAAATTCAAAAATGTCCAAATTCTCAAATAGCCAAATGACCAAATGGTAAATTGGGAAAATGGACAAATGAAAAAATGGAAAATTTTCCAATTGGCTAAATGGGAAATTGGGACTATGGAAAAATGGTCAAATGGAAAAATTAAAAAATGGCCAATTGGTGAACTAGCCAAATTCCACAATGCCCAAATATCTAAATGGCCAAAATGGAAAATTGGATAATTGGTCAAATGTAATATTATCTAATTTACAAATTTACCAATTTTCCAAATGGAAAATGGCTATTTGACCATTTAAACTGGCCAAGTGGGCAAGTGTCCAAGTGTCCAAATGGACAAATATCCAAATAAGCGAATGGAAAATTGGAAAATTTTCCAAATTCCCCAATTGATAATTGAAAAATTTCCCAATTTACTAATTTTCAAAATACCCAATTTCCCAAAAGCCCAAATGGCCAAATGGTAAAATGTTCAAATGGAAAAATGAGAAAATTTCCAAATGCGCACATGCTGAAATGAAAAAAATGACCAAATAGACAAATGGGAAATTGGACAAATTACCAAATGCCCAAATTACCAAATGGACAAATTTCCAAACAGTAAAATGGCCAAACAACATAACAAAAAATGAACATGATGACCAAATTATAAAATTACCAAGTAACTGAATAACCAATTAAAGTAAGACAAATAGAATTGTCCAAATATCCAAATATAGAAATAGAAAAATGAAAAAATAACCAAATAACCAAAATGGCTATGAAAAAATGAACATAATGGCCAAATTATCATAATTAATACGGGACCAAATAACCAAATAACATAACATAAATAGAATTATACCGAAATGAACATACAAAATGAATCCATATCATACCAATTTTTGGCATGCTAGTTAGCATGTATTGATTATGTTATATAACTAGTATTAAATATATAATTAAATACATATTTATATGATTCTTTATTTTATAGAATTATTTAATAGACAAAACTTTAATTCATGTCTACTTTACCAATTTTATATTATAAAATAATGTACTGTTATAGTAATAAATGTCATTTGTAGAAAGTGACATTAAGCAATGAAGGTCATGTTCCTCAGGCCAAATTATTTTTCTCGAGTAAGAATAAAATGGATGGAAGTGATTTAAAATATATAGACATAAGAAAATATTGTAATTATTTTTTTGATATTTCAAATTTTGAGACATAATTCATAATTAAATATATGTTTTTTATTTTCAACAATGTGCCCTGAAGTCCCTTGATAAGAAAGAAGATGGAAACTTTAGCCTAAATGATCATTTGAGACTAGTATTAGGTGAGGAGAACCATGGGAGATTCAAATGTCAATTCAGGTAAAATATCACTTCCACTATGTACTGGCGATCATCAGGTGCCTCTTAAGCTTCTCACACCACTGAGATACTAAAATATCATAAAAAAGGGGTTGAGGATAAAAATATAGTTATATAGGAGTGTGAAGGAGGTAAACTAGTCACTGAACAGTTCCTGATATCTATTTATGTTATATTTCCTTCACTTCCATTAGAGGATACTACTATTTGTTATTTATTTATGGAATTAATTCAATATTTATTTGATTACCTGAGTGATGTAAATGATTGTCCCAGTGGTGGTAGAGATGATAGTACTGGTGGTGGTGGTGGTGGTGGTGTTGATGATGATGGAAATAATGATGATGATGATTCTGGTGCTCCAAGTGCTGATGTTGGTGATGATTATGATGAAACTAGTGGTGATGAAGGAGATATTGATCCTCTACATTTTTTAGTTTTGGTAAATATACATGTGTGGATGACAAAAACAAATTTATGAGGTCGATTGTATATATATGTAACAATATTTTAAACGGTTTGAAAAATATGTATAACTTTATGGTTGAATTCAAAATATATAATAAGTGTAATTCATTAAATATATACCATGGTTTGTAATATATATGTAGTTTCTATGAGAGGTGGTGGAAAGTGATGTTGTTATCCAATAGGAGTAGTTTCCTATACCCATGGTTCATAATACCATGGGTGGATATACATGAATTATGGACACTCATCTATAACCATAGTTTCAGGAACCATGGGTATAGACATATACCCACGGTTTCAAGTGAACCTTGGGTATTAAGAAATATTCATAGTATATAATATATTAAAATGGTCAATAAGTCATTTTTGATGTGTAGGAATAATCCGCAGCTCAATTCGATACATGGTGTGACCAGTATGACTCAAATTTTGTCTTTTTATTTATAATTGACATTAATTTTAGTAAAAAAAGACAACTCACTTAATCAAAAGTGAGAAAACACATTCTAACTATTTTATAATTTAGGAAAATGTTCTATATATAATTTATGACATATAGGAATCATCCTCATCTAAATCTCATACATGATGTGCCAAGAATGAATCAAACTGTCCATTATCAGTTTAAAAATGAAATTTTAGTTCAAAAAGTGTCACTCAATAAAAACTAAGTAAACATTCTTGGATTATATTGATAATTTTTTAAAAAAATCGTAAATAATTTTTGACGTGTAGGAATTAGTCTCACGTCAAACTGATACATTATGTGACCAATATGACTAAAAGTTTATGTTTCCAATTTAAATTTATATTTTAGTAAAAAACACAAGTAATATACTCATTATTAAGAAAACACATTCATATTTTTTTATAATTTAGAAAAAATATCCATAATTAATATTTGATGTGAAGGAATCACCCTCACCTCAACCCGACACACGGTGTTACCGGTATAACTCTAAGGGTGTCGTTTTTTGTAAAATTGACATTAAATTTAGTAAAAAGGAAAAAATAATATCTAAACCTATAAAATGTATTCATATTGTTTTAATACATTAATAAAATGATCCATAATTCATTTTTGATATGTAGGAATCAGCCTCACTTTCATGAAATACATGATGCTCCCGGTATGACTCAAAGTGTATGTTATGAGTTTAAAATTATCTTTTTAGTTCAAAACAAGTCACTCACTAAAAACTATGAAAAAATAATCACATGGTGTTAATAATTTATGAAAAAAATCATAATAAATTTTTGAAATGTAGGAATATGTCTCATATCAACTCGACACGTGATGTGACCGTTATGACTCAAAGTGTATGTTTCTAGTTTAAAATTGCAGTTTAGTTAAAAATACAAGTGACATACTCAAAACTAAGAAATTAAATTTGGATTTTTTTATAATTTAATAAAACAGTACATAAGTCCTTTTTGATGTGTAATAATCATCCACACCTCAATCTGACATAAAATTGGACTGGTATGATTCCAAGTGTGTCCTTTTATTTATATTAGACATTAATTTTAGTAAAAAAAACATACATACTACAAAATGAGAAAAAAATCATATTGTTTTGATACATTAATAAAATGACCCATAAGTCCTTTGTGACTTGTATGAATTTGATACACCTCAATTAAATATAATATTTTCCTATTGTGATTTAATGTGTATGTTATTAGTTAAAAATGGACAATGTTAGTTCCAGAAGTTTCCCTCACTAAAAACTGACGAAATGGACTTATATTATCTTTATAAATTAGGAAAATGATTCATAATTTATTTTTGAAATTTAGGAATTAGTAACATGTAAAACCAACACACTATGTGATTGGTATGACTCAAAGTGAGTGTTTTCAGTTTAAAATGACATTTTATTAAAAAAGAACTAGGGGAGTACTCAAAACTAACCAAAGACATTTGAATTGTTTTGATACATTAAAAAACAACCCATAATTAATTTTTGATGTGTAAGAATCATAAACACCTCAATATGATGCACTTTTTGACCAGTATGACTCTAAGTGTGTGCTTTCAATACATAAGTGTCATTATAGTTTAAAACTCGCATCACATTACCAAAATCGAGAAAATAAGCCTAGATTTTTTTCTCATAATTCTATCTAGTATTAAATAATTAATTTATTTATATATCTTTTTTATCTTATAATTATTTAGTTAATTTTCATAGAGATAATTCTTGAAGATGAAAAAGAAATGGTATCACATGTAAGAATCAAATGAAACTTAATCTGATACACGATGTTCCAGGTATGACTGAAATTTTAGTTTAAAATTTAAATTTTATTTATTTTTATTTATTTATAGTATTACTAACATAAGAATTTATTTCTTATATAGGTGCATTATTTTACTCTAGATGGGGTGGTCTATTCATCAACAGCTTGATTGGGGGTCAGGGGTCAAAGACAAATGAACATTGATGTTTTTGAAGGTCTAAGATAATTTTTACTTACTCCTAAAATTTTATAAACCAATGTTTTAAATTTATATAATATAGTGTTTTTTATTGTTTTTTTATAAATTTCTTTCATTTATAACAAGTATTTGTACCAATGATATGCTATTTTTGGTGTTGCATGGTGCTGTAAATTTTGCAACACACTAAATTATCCCCTTGATCAATGCTTCTAGAAGTGTCAGTGAAGGGAACCTTTATCAGTTCTTCTAGAAGTTATGATAAAGTACCTCCTTTATAATCACATATAAAAACGTTGATAAAGGTTCCCTTCATCGAAGCTTCTAAAATAATTGATAAAAGGTCCCCTTATCAGCGATAAATAAAATCATGTATAAAAGGGGTCCTCTATCTGCACTTCTAAAAGTTCTGATAAAGGATCCCTTTATAAGTTCATTTTTAACACTGATAAATGACCCATTTATTAGTGATTTTATAGTGGTGATAATATCATATGGATTTTAATCACACTCCAGTATTCATCACTTTTTTTCACTAACAAATGCCAATTTTAGCACTGTTAAAGGCCTATTTCATAACAGTGAATAATGACTGTATTCATTTCTCCATGGCTACTTGAGAGGAGGTATATGTTATATATCATTTGGATTATTGTTATTATATAGATTCTAGATAAAAAATTATTTTTCAAAAATCGAAAGCGTCATTTAACTAAGGTGTTATTCATTAGTTTTGGGATGATTTGCACACTTTGATGAATGAACTGACACTATAAAAATTTGTGGTCTTAGAGGTGGTTTATTTGCATCATTTTTTATAACCACAACTAATTAAAACTTTTTTAATGTTATTTAAAATATAGAGGTGGATTAAAAAATACAACTATTTATGAAATAAAACTTCTCCAATTTCCCAATGTTAGAGCCCTAACCTTCCCCATGACCTTATCCTCCTCCCTACCTCCCTAATTTCCCCAAACCCTGTCCATACATAGTTCAGATATTATTGGTCATGTATCCCTGATCTCCACACAATTTGTTTCCCTCTCCTCATAGATATGTGCTACAAGTAGTCTTATTATAGATCCATTTATTAAAGAATAAAGATTTCAAACAAAGAGTCAACTAAGGGGTTGAGCTCGAAAAGAGATGGAATTAACAAAATTTGTTAATAATGATATTGTCAAATGGTTTTCCCATTTCGTAATTATATACTAATATTTATATTATTTATATGAAATTATTTTTTCTATATTAAAAGTAACAAATTATATCTTCCTGTCTAGATAATGAATGTTAAGAATCAAATTGAAATATCAAATGATTTGAGGTTTTTGGCTTGAGGCCTCCTAGGGCGGGCTATGAGATTCAACGCCTACAATATTCACGGTTTCAAGTTTTATACAATTTATTATGAATAAGGCTTGTGATGTGATCTTTTTTGACACACATTTCCACAACATTTTAATATATATAATTTCCATTTTATTTTTATAATAATTTTTTTTGATAATTATCAATTGTTTTCTTTTTATGTGTTAAATTGTTAAAATAATTATTTTTTTGTAAAAATATGTTTTTATTGATTATTTTAGTCATTTTAAATAATTTAATATTAATCAATTAATTTTTTTAACTTTCATTTTTGTTCAAATTATAATTTTTTAGTTTGATTATTTCGTTTTTATTTTTTTAACCTTTCAAAACAAATATTTCATCTATTATTTTATTTGATTAATTATTTTACTAATAATTTTGCAATTTTAGTAAATCTTAATTTGAGTAATTAATATTAATATTTTTATTTTTTTAATTAATTTTTTCCTTTATAAAAATTCATACTTCTAATTCTAAAATAAATAATTTTGTATTTTTAATTTTTAAAATTGTATTATTTCAATTGTTTTTCAAAATAATAATATTTAATTTTTAAATTTCATTTTTTATTGTTTATGTTCAATTATTGTTCATTCTTTTCAATTTTTAGTATTTTAATTTTGTTGACATAGACTTTTCTAAATTATTCAATTTAATTTTTTTTATTTTTATTTGTATTTCAAAGAAATTATTTTTATTGTTTTTAATTTAAATCACTTAATTTTTTCAATAAATTTTAATATTTTTAAATTAAATAAATTAACTTACCCCATTATTTTTATAAATAATTATTAATTAATTATTTATATATATTTATTTTATATTTTCCAACTAAGTCACTCATTTATTTTTTTCAGGGGAATAAGTCATCGTTAAAAACAGAGAATGCTGACTCAAACCACTATCAGCTCCACTCATTATTATCTACATTCACCGCTAAAACAAAGTGGTAGTCACGACCATTATCCTCCACTCACTAATGGGTTTTTACCACTGTCACATTTTGGTTCTGTCAATAACTCCAACCCACCTCTAGCCCCTCAAGGACTCACCACTAGTAGGAATCACATCTAGAAGGAGTCACCGCTAGCGATAGTCACTACCACTTAGACCCGCCACAAAAAACTCCAACTTCCACATATCATCCACCAACAATACCTTCCACCAAACCATCACACCCCACCACTATCCTTGTGCCTACCCTACCCCACTGGTATCACAACCATCACCCACAATCACACCCACCATAGAACCAAAACTGAGCAGCGAAGGAAGATTTTTCCAAAATCAAATACAAATGAGGCAAAAAAAAAAACTTAAAGAAAAATAAATCAAATTAAAGACTCAAAATACCCGAATAGAATACAAACCATATCCCACAAAAGACCCCAACCCATCACTTTAGAAAATGAAGAATCCAAAAACATATATTATAGTTTTTGCAGATCTAAGGCCAAAGTCTAATCTAAACCCAAAACCTTGCATGAAGGCCGAAGTACACAATCCAATCCTAAACCGAGCACCATCGTGAATCAACCACCAGGTAGCATGTGGCCATCTAACCTCCCTATGCGGTGAAGCTGGGTTCACTGGATCTGTGTCGCACCTGCCACTGCAGATGATTGCTGAAGTTGAACTTTATCCCCCACCGCTTAGAGAAGTAGACCTACGGAGCTGACTATTGTCTATATCTGGGAGAATAGGCTTCCACAATCAGTATCGTGAGTTGTTCCTCCCCTCCTAGGAAAGAATACCCTGCGACATGGGGTAAAATAATAAATAAAATTAAAAAGAAAAATAAAATAAATATAAAAATAACATAAAAATAACTAATAATAATAAAAATAAATTAAATATAAATAGAATAATATATATATATACATATATTTTTGTATATAATAATTAAGTAATATATTTATAATAGTTGAGAGAGAAAAATGAGAAGACTCGAGGATTAAAAATTCCTTCCAGTAGTAGGGGACTGAGAGGATCATTTGATTCCCATACTCCACTACCACTTTTAGGAGAAATAAACTTAAGGGGGACCTTTCATTCCACTGATCCAATTATAGAGAACCATATAGGAGAAAATCAACATTCTCCCCACAATTCAACTTTTAGTAGTGGGACACTTGTGTGTAATATACCATACACTATACAATATGTAGTGGAAAAAAACATAGATTGAACATTAGAAACTTTTAGAGATCAAGTAGGGATATTGAACACCATTTTCTCTTTTATTTTATTATATTCCATACTATTTCATGGGTCATTTAGTTCTTAAATATTTTAATATATTGTATTATATTATTCTCTTTCGGTAGTCATCTTTAGGGGAATAGGCTAGACAATTAATCAATTTTATTTAGTTCATGCATTTTTATTCTTTGCAGGATGCTTATCTCTTTTTGGTTTTGGATAATAATTTTTTTTGAAAACCTAAATTATTAGCGTAAAATTCTCTTTATCGGTCTTCAATAAAAATTTTCTTCTATATGAGGAATTCACTGAAAGCTGAATCAAGCACAAGAGAGAGAATAAGACTTGGTTCAACTAAAAAATTGAACTTAGTGACTACTGATTGATTGAATGATTTTTTCTATTGATAAACTATCGAGGTCTTTCTGACACAAGTTGACCTGACAACAAATCTGGTAAACCTCTTTCGATTAGATCTATATGTTTAAATACAAATTCATTAACAAGGTAAAATTATTATAAAAATATTCCAATTGATTTCCCCTACTTCATCAATTGTTTTTCACACTATTTTTTCAATTATTCTATCTTTTTTCATGTATGCACTTGCACTCACTTTCACACTCACACACAAATCATTATTCTATGAACTATTTCAACACCACCCTCCACATTTGCTTGTTTTGTTTTTGTAATATTTTTTTGTCTTCTTTTTGGTCACTCACACACAACGGTCCTTCATTGTGGTTCTACCATCTTACCACAATACAAGTTCTAGGTTGTAAGTAGGATTATAAATATTAAATTTTCACGCATTAAACGATTCACATGAAAATTTTTATTTCATTTTATAGGGTAGGAATATTCGATCAAAAACCCAAAACAAAATAAAAATTCATTTATAAATAAAATAACAAAAATATAAAAACATAAAATAAAAAAATAGATATACAAAAACTTTCAAAAAAATATATGCAAAAAACTAAATTTTTTTGAATCTTGAGTGTGAAATTTAGGTCTAAACCTAACACCTTAGATCCATTCATTCCTAAAATTAAGAAACACAATATAGACTTGAAGAAGAAAAAAAGGAAATAAAAATGGAAGGAAATATATAATTTGAGAACCTAAACATTAACAATCCACTATATAGAAATTAAAACCCACTTGGTAAGGAAATGATTGAGAGGAACATTTTGATAAATTTATTATTACCTATTGTTTCTATCATCCCTCCATGAATTAGTCTCTCAACTAGGTTAAAATATTAAGAAATTAATCACTCTATAATGTCCTAGATGTTGAACTTAAATTGAATTCCCAATGAAGAATTCATTGACTTCATTAGGCACTTCTACTATAGTGTCAAGAAGTTTCCACTGAGTGGCCTGAGTGAGGAAGAAATTAAGCTGAGAGTGTTCCCTTTATTCCTAAATGGAAATTCTAGGACTTGTTTTAAATTTTATAAGAGTAAATATTTTTCACCTAGGATGAAGTATACAATGCCTTCACCATGAAATTTTATCCTAAGAGAATGACTTATGATATTTGACACAAGATCATTTGTTTCTTAAAAGATGAGAGAAAACTATTCCATGAAACTTGGGATGGATTTAGTGGATTACTTAGACAATTTATAAACAACCAATGCACTACCCAATTCCTCATGGACACTTTTTACAAAAGTATCACCCATTAACACTAAACCTTGGTGGACAAATCTTCTAGAGGGAATTTTGGTGATAGGACTACTGAGGAGATGATGAAAATATTTAATAATTTTAGAACAAATCTCATAATATAAATTATCTAGGAGAAGAAATATTGTGCGGAAATAACCCAAACCTATTCCACAAGGTGAATCTCAAGATATAGTATTTTTCAATGAAAACACTCATAATACTCTTAGGGTGCAACACCACCATTATGGGATGTTTGGGAACTTACACTCATGTTGTCCCAATTTTTATATGCCTTCCCAAGAACATGAGAATAATAGTTTTTTCTGGATAGGTTCATAGGATGCTACCTAAGGATGACCCATTTTCAAATAGTTACAACCAGGGGTATATGAACCACCCAAACCACTCTTGGAGGGAGTAGGGAGTTCTTTTACCTGTTACACCTCCTTATTTCCAGTAGCCAAATAGGTTGTAGTTCTAGCCCCAACCAAAACATGAATCATCCAATTCAAAAGTGAAGTGAAAGGAATGTTCCAATATTTTATAGGAAGTTTCGTTGAAAAAAGACTAAAAAATATCTTGTCAAATTGAAAATGGATTCAAGAATGAAAAATATAGAAATTCAAATGGTGAAGTTGTAAAGCAAGGTTGGTAGTAGAGATAAGGGAAAACTTCCAAGTACCATTAAATCTAAACCTAGAGAAAATTATGTCGTTATGACCACAATAAGTTGTATTTGAACACACCAAGAGCCTAATAATTTTTTCTAAAATACTGAAATCCCAAAAATTGGTTGAATCTAGAAATTCAAATATGGAAACTATTGAATTTAGAAAATTGGACAGTAGCACGTAAATCCATCTAAGTCCTACTACTCCAACTGAGAAACAAAAAGAAAATAAATTTAAAAATAATCAATATAATGGAAATAGAAATCTTGAAGGGGAAGTTGAAGGGATGCATAAATTTGTGAGAAAATTTTCTTATGCTATCCATTTTATAAAAAAAATTAATAAAGAAAACCATGATTTTGAGCTGCTGAAATTTCTCATAGTTGTTAAAAAACTAAAAATTGATATTTTTTTCATAGAATACTTGATTAAAATCCTAGTGTATTTAAAATAAATCTTTAAAAGTTTATAAAAAAATAACATGGAATCATTTTATACTTATGGTATGACAATGTAGTGTTGTACAGTGTTACCGAATATGATTACCTCCTAAACTACAAGACCTATGTATCTTTTTCATCCCTTTCACCTTTGGGGATAGAGGAGGAAAGTTAAAAATTTGGTGTTATTTGGTTGATAACATTAATTTGATAACATTGTCTTTATTTTAAGACATTAGATTAAGAGTTCCCCAACCCATCATTGTTGTTTTACAATGTACTAATCAATCCATCACTCGACCAATGTGAACGATATCTGATTTTATAGTGGTATTAGGGAGAATCTTTCTGCTTATTGAATCTATGATTATTGATATGGAGATAGACTAAGAGGTACCTATCATCCTTGGTAGGACCTTTATGACCATAGGGGGAGCTTTTAAAGATATATCAAATGGGGAATTAATTTTCAACATGGTTGAAAAAAAGTGGAGTTCAATGTTTTCAAAACAATTAAATAACCAAACCACCCAATATTTGATATAGATGAGATATTATCTGTATAAAAAATTTTTTTAGGGAGTAAGAGATGTTTTTGAGAATGTTGGTAGAAATTAATGGTTCACTTGAGACACCTACTAAAACATGCATGGGGATCTTCTCTATAAAGGAGAAAGATCCTTGAGATGAGTTTGAGGGGGAGTTTCTATGAAACCTAGATGATTTTTATTTAAAAACAAACTTATTCACAAATGAAGAGTCTAAATGTGAGGAGCATTTTTCTAGAAATAACAGTGATGGAGAGGAATCCTTATATAGTTCCTTGTTTAAGAAGAAACTAGTATACCTTGATCCACTAAGCCACAAGTGTCTTCCCTCAATCCAAGAACCAACCCATCTTTAGATCAAAACCCCATACCCATTATAAATATTCATTATTAGGATATAGCTCCATGCTTCTATGATTATCTCATACAATATAGAGGAAAATCAAGAGGATAACCTGCTAAGTGTTTTGAGGAAGTACAAGTCTATCATTGGATGGTAAATTTCCAATATAAATAGTATAATTATATTATTATACATGAATAAAATAACAATAAATCATGAGTGTAAACCTAGAGTGGAATAATAAATAATAAATAACTTTAATATTAAGTAAGTGGTCTAATAGGAAGGTATAAGACTTCTTGATGTTGTGATAATCTTTCCAATTTTTGGAAGTCCTTGGGTAAGTCTAGTTCAGGTAGTCCCCAAAAAGAGTGAATTGATCATGGTTAAAAATACAAATAATGAGACAATACAAACAATAAATATAATAAAATGGATGGTTTGTATCGATTATTTAAAACTTAATTCTTTCACATGTAAGGATCATTTCACCATGCCAATTTTAAACCAAATATTAGAAAGGCTAGATGGAAATGAGTATTTATGTTTTCTTGATGAATATTTTGATTACAACCACATTTCCATTTCTCCTTAGGATCTTGAGAATTCCACATTTACTTGTCCATTTTGGATAGTTACCTAATTGAAGATTCCATTTGGACTGTGTGGTGCTCTAGACACTTTTCAAAGATACATGATGGAAATTTTCTCAGACATTATTTAAAATATTATCAAAGTGTCTATGGATAATTTTTTAGTTATCAGAAGTAATTTCAAAAACTATATTGAAAATATAGAAGATCTTTTCTAATGATGTCAAGAGATAAATCTGGTTTTAAATTGGGAAAAGTGACAGTTTATGGTTACATACAGAGGTAATTATGTCATGTCACTATATAAGGCCTCGGCCTTAAACCTTACTTAATATTGAATTAAATGAATAATTCACATTGAGGATCTTTTCAGGTTTAGAGTTTTAGAAAATTAGATCATGAAACTTGCATTACATTCCACATTTAAACAAAGTGGTTACATAAAAGACAATATTCATTCTTCCCATCAACAGAAACATATTTAAAATAAAACACAGATTCTTTCTTGACACATCCTTGACACTATCATCACATCATGTGCCTTTCCCTTGACCTGTGAAAAACATTTCAAAAACTTGGGATGAGCATAAAAATCTCAGTAAGGGTTATAAAAATATGGAAAGGAAACATGGGTACATATATACATAAGAATGAAATCATACTTTACCCATAAAACATAGGCACTTTAACATACCTCATCAAATCATGAATAAATCACAGAAATCATAAGACATAAAGGTAACTTGAGGCATTCATAACATCCTTACGTAGGGAGTAACCCTCTTGGTTACATTTGGAATACCCATCACAGTATATTCCATAAATCTCTTCGGAGAAACCTTAACATTTCACTCCTTCGCGTTACCCAATGCATTGGAGAGCTATGTCGGGCTCACCCGCCCTTAGTTTATCACGGAACCACCCGTTTTCATAACAATGCCCAAGAACCATAACATAAACGTATCACATAAAACATGAATAAAGGAAACAAAACATTTCCAACTTTCAATCACAAGATATCAATACAACACATTGATATAAAAACATTGTGAAAACCATTTTCAATGCCAAGATAAAAGAAAATTAAAACATGGTATTTATTTTTCTTATAAAAAGAAGGTATGGCTTGTAGAGGAAGCCGAAACTCAAATAACGGTCACGGCGGCGGAGAAGTCGTTGTCACCGCATACGTACGACAAAAACATTACCTTTTGTCGTTTTGTAAAACGCTTCGTATAAAAAATATTCCTTTTCGATAAACATAAAAGTCAAAGGGGTTTATACACCGTATAAAAGAAGGTTGTGTATAAAACAAAATATGCCTCAATGAAAGGAGATTGAGACGAAGTCCCATACAAAGACGGTATCCTTGGTTTAAGGATAAATCAATTACATAATTATGTGTGACAAAAGAATACACCAAATATAAGTGGATATTAAGTGTAAAATAATCAAAGGTCATTCACACATATTCAAAGTATGACATATTCAATAACTACATGTTGAACCCAAAGAAATCGAAATTGGGTTAAGAAGTTCCCTTGACAGCCTAACGGCGTCACATCAAAATGAGTTGATAAGAGATAAAAAGTGTATCTCATCACTTGGACATAAAATTTACATCAATAAGGATATATGAGAACATATCCCAACATAACAATATGTAAATTAAAAGACCCAACAAAATAAGTCTTTTAAAAAAGAGGAGGGTGAAAGGTTCCCTTACCGACTTGGGTATCTTTCAAAACATACACCCCATGATAGAAGGACAATAAATCATTGATGTAAATACTCATAAGAGAAATTATATTACACAAAGAGTAGAATAATGGGCAGTACATACACCACTCAAAGTAAATTGTGGCAAATGTAGCATAAATCTCACGGGAATAAAAGTGAGATGAAAAATCCCTTACGAAAACTTGGCAGCCTAACGACGCCACATAAAACTTACAAAAATGGATTGATGATATCAAATAGGTTATCTCATCATATTAACTTAAAGTTTATAGAAAGAGGAATATAAAAGAACATCCCCAAATATAACAAAGAGGAGCTTAAAAGAAGTGACATAAAGGAGAGTACTTAAAAAGAAAGAGAGGAGTAAGATCCCTTACCTCAAGTCCAAATTGACTCGATCGTTCTTTAACGTCCTAAATAATAAACTTGAGTTAATTTCCACTTTATTAAGAACCTTTTTTATAGTTAATTATTCATTTTAGATCACTTATTTCCATGTTATAAACATTATGTAATCATTTAAGTTAGTAATGTTTGTTTTGTCGATATTTGGTTCTTAAGTCGAAAGTGGACTTCTTAAAATTACATGTTGTTCATGTGGTCAAATGTTCATTATATCCTGAATTATATTTATGATTTGGATATCATATATATCATATATATCCAGAACATACATGTATTTATAATATTACATCACATTTAGAGGTAAGAAATGAAATGCACCGTTCATGGAGACGGTAAGCCGTACGTACGCATGAACGCTACTTCCATTTCTATTTTGTATTTTATGGAATGGAATCATAATGATATTGTAACACCCGAGACTTTTATGTTATATAAATCATCAAAGGAATCTTTTTCTATACAACACTTGCTTGGCTTGCTTTACACGCAATCGCGACCTTCCTCGATAGCTTGCGTCGTACGCAATACCGAGTTTCACTAAACAACATTATGCTATTAAAACTAGCCGTTATGAATAGTAATAACCACTTTTTGGAATTTTATAAATTTTATTTTTCAAAATGGACTTCATTTTTGGACTCAGAATATCGAAATTAGCCTAGGGTGAAATTTTGGTATTTTTCTGAAAACTTTCAATTTTTGATGAATAGTGAAACCACTAAGTGGTAGGTTAAAAACTGAATTTTGCATAAAACTTAATTTTACCGCTTCTGTGATTGGAATTTCGAAAATCCGAGAGACACGGTTAATATCAAGGACTAAAATGTGGTTCAATGAGATGAAAATATTTTTTTGGTGAATAGTAACTTTTTACTTTTTTTACCGCGGTTAATAGTAAATACGGTAACTAAGGGTAAATATGATATTAATATTACCCTAACACATGTCCTAATTCTATTGGACAAGTGTAATTCGACCAAAAACAAACTTAGGAATAAAATATGACCATTTAGGCCCACTTGGATTAGATTAGGACATTTATTATTAATTTATTTAAAGAAGGGTTAAAATAGTTAAAATCAAAGTTTAATAAGTAAATCATTTTTAATATGGGGTTATACATAAGATAAATTCAATTGTAAATATTCATTAGAAAGCTAAAAAGATTTCCTACATGATGATATTTTATTTGTAATTTTTAGACATCAAATAATGTAAGTTATTTATGACACAAAGATGATGCAGTAATTATCTTATTAATGAAATATTGACATAATTGATGTTATAAACACCAAAATAAATGTAATTTGAGACTTTTTATGAATTCAACTAATTTTCTAGGTTACTATGATATATTATTGTTGATTTAATTAACTTGGTTCGAACATATAATTCTGTTATGACTTTCAAACAAATCATATATCAAATAGTGTCAAAATTGACACAAAATAGTTTTTAAATGAAATATTATATTATTAATTGTTATTTTATTCCTAAAAATCTAAGGTTCGGCCAAATGACTTAGATAAGGATTAATATATTAATAATAAACAATTTGGGGTTCGTTTGGCATGTTATAGTAAGTGTATTAACCATATAGTGAAAGAAAACAAAAAGACACGGTAAAAGTTAAAATAATTAACTTAGAGTTAAATCTAATTGATAAGGTTAAAATAATACCCTAAACTTGTCTAAATCCTATTGGTTGATAGGATTTCGACCCTTCACCACTTTATCTTCGAAATAAGACCCTTTGGAACCATTATAAACCGATTTTGACTTTAATATAAAATAATATTTTGAGATATTCATAAGGTGCCCCTCTCCTCCCTTATAAAAGGGCACCTCCTCCCCCTCCTCCTCACACCAAATTGAGCACTCAAGCTCGGCCAACCCCTGCCATTTTCTCCTCTACACTTCCCTAGAATAATCCTAGAGGTCCTGGTCTTCTCCAAAGACCAATATTAGTTCCTTAAGTGGAGGATTCAAAGAGGCGTTCCAAAGAAGAGGTAATATCCATTACCGATCTTTTCAATTTCTTTCTTCTTCAACTTCTTCTTCTTTAGTTGTTTCATGATAAATTAATAACATCAGTATTACTTACATACTGATATGTTATTATAAATATGAAACAACCCTAATTCACCTTCTATCCATCCTACGGAAAAATGAAATCACCGCGCGTGCGTACGTACGGAATACCGTCTCCACGCCGTGGTGTAATCTATTTTCCACCATCACCTTACAAGGATGGGTATAATGGTGTAATGAGTAACTAAATATGATTATTATGAAGTAATATTGATACTGAAATAATATATATATACTCCAATACAATTCCACGATCATAGGAATGATATCATCACTCGTGCGTACGTACGAAATACCGTCTCCACGATGTGATGCGACTCGTTCTACATGATCTTCATTTCATAATGATTATATAAATTAATTGAATGAATGAATATGGTATATAATACACTAATACCATTCTGGAAATGAATTATCTATAACCTAAAGATAAGAATAAGAATTTATTCGACAAAACACGCATAAGAACAAAAAGTTATAAAGACCCGAGTAACAAGTAACAATGAAATATTACTAACAAGAAGCTAATAATATGACCATATATGATATCATATAAATATGTATGATTCTGGAATAAGTCAATAACATTATTTAAACCATTATACAGGAGCTTCGGACACGTACAAAGCTAATCAGACCTAAGGTAAGGGAAATATCACAATCTCATTTTTATCCGAGATTGTTTATTCGTAAGTATTTACTGGGGTGTATTTTATCATCCACATCCATGTTCCCTCAATATGAAATATTGTTTCCATCCACTTGCAATAGTTTAAATCCAATTTTACCCTTATGTGAGTTTTTAGTAAAGAATATGAAAGGAATCTTTTGTCGTTTTTCCGTACGAGGTACTTTTTGACTTTTCCGACAAAAGTACGAAGAATGTTTTTTTTAACTTATACGGCATGAATGGATTTTTAAAACATTATTTCCAAGAAGCTTCCTTTACAAGTTTTCAAGTTTATTTTTAATCAACTTCTTTTAGTTTATAATTGTATGACATGTTAAGAAAAGAAAAGTGTTTTTGAAAAAGAAAGGATATTTTCCTCAAGAATGGAGTTCAAGTGTTTTATCAAAATTATTTTCCATCTAAGATAATAAAGGGTTCTGTTTTTATCCCTTTAATTACATTGATTTGATTATGTTGTGAGGGAATTATTTTTATGAAGTCATTTGCCTTATATGATTTTATGATGTCATGATGTTTCAAGAATCCCATTTTTGTTACATGTGTTATGCGATGATGTATGTTTTATGATTATGTGGCACACATAAGAAAGGATTCATTATAAGATGGGTGGGACCTATATCTCCCTCCAATGCATTGGGTAAAGATTTTATATCTCATGAGATAGACATGGCTGGAACGGAAGGTTATTTCGGTTCAGTGATATAGGACTGAAACGAGGAGTGAACTCGGTTCAGAAAGGAACTTTGTCCACTAAGATAGTCTTGGAAATGAGTCATGACTAACAAGAAATGATTTTCCATGATTATGTGTGCATGCCACAAAGTTTCAAGTTTTATGTTATGATTATGGGGATCTCATTTTCACTCCTATGATTTGTTCCATGTTAAGATATTATGATCTCTTTTGCAGGTTATGATTTTCAAAAAGATATGATATGATTTTTATTTCCTTTATTTGCCTTGCTGAGCATTTGAGCTCACCCTTTTATGTTTTCTTTTCCCCAGGTCAGGAAGATGGATATTAAGTAGAATATGCTAAAAGGGACCCTAGATATGATGAAATAAATGGGAGACACTGTAGAAGATTTATGAACCAGTTGTTTATGTTTCCCAGTTTCTAAAGACACTATACCTATACGGTCCTTTGTGGTTTTGTCATATGTTGTAATAAGTGTGCTTCAATTTCGAAGTATTAACAATGTATGTAAAGTATGGGTCGCTATAGTTGGTATCAGAGGAAAGGTATAGTCAACCTTTGGAAACTAGGATGTGAAAGCCTTAGTAAGAACCCTAAGGATAAGTCTAAGCATAGTACACAATCTTAGTGTTTTAGAAATGGCCTTGAATAACCTAGGATAAGACCATAAGCATGAAAATTTTATTCTTGAATTATGTGGTTTCCTATTATAATTAGTGTGGCTCACACTATTCTTCTTGGTTTTAGTCAATGGCTGGAACCCGAAGGAACCGTGTTAATGCGGAATGCGATGGGCAATGCAATGATTGTCCCCCTGAGCAACCAAACGATATGGGAGCTGGAATGAAAAATCTTGTAGCCATGCTCACACAACTTTCTCAAGCTATGAATCATGCAGGATTTCCAAACGAGCAAAGGAGGGAGCAACATTCTGTTGAATCCTTCATGAGGCAGCGTCCACCTTCTTTCAGCGGGTCTACTGATCCATTAGTTGCTGAACAATGGATTAGTACTACTGAAAAGATATTTTCAGTTCTTCAATGTTCTGAACATGATAAAGTCATCCTAGCAGTGTACCGTTTGGAAGGAGATGCTGATCAATGGTGGAATCTTGTTAAGAATACGAGGCAAAGGGATGAAATTGAGTCTATGGAATGGGACGAGTTCAAGAACTTATTTTTCAATAAGTACTTCCCTCGTATTCTCCGAACAAAGATGGAGAAAGAGTTCCTTGAACTGAAGCAAAGGGATGATGAATCTGTTAGTACCTATGAAGCAAATTTTACAAGACTGGCAAGGTACGCTTCTGGTATTATTATCCAACCTGAGAGTAAGATCGATCGATTCTTTAGTGGCTTAAAACCAAGTCTTCGAAGGGCGTTAGCCATAAGGGACTTCAATAGCTACGAGGAAATCGTTCGATGTGCTCTCAAAGTCGAGATGGAGATTGGAGTAACCCATCAGTCACATGGGTTTGATAAGAAGAGGAAGATGGAATTCAAAGGAAACTCTAAAGAGCACACTGAAAAGAAGATGAACTTTCCATTATGCTCAAAGTGTGGAAAGAAACATGGAGGGAGTTGTCTTAAAGGGACAAGTAAATGTTTTAAATGTGGAAAGGAAGGTCATCGGGCATTTGAATGCCGTGATAATGGGAAGAAGATGTCTAATGATGCAAACAAAGGAAGGGATACACAGAATGAACCTACTACACTTCAATGTTTCAAGTGCAAGGAGATGGGGCATTATGCCAATCAATGCCCAAATCCAAGGGTTGATGATGATGGTCGACGTCAACAAAATATTAAGGCTAAAGACAAAGGAAAGTCACATGCAATTTCTATCAGCGATGTGGAGTACGATAACGATGTGGTGAAAGGTACACTTACCATCCACTCTAAAGTAGAAAATGTTTTATTTGATTCTGGATCCACCCACTCTTTTATTTCTGAAGACTTTTCTATGGGTATCACCGTATTACCTCAACAATTAGATGTTGAGTTAGCCGTGACAACACCTAATGGCACATCAATCGCATCAAAAGTTTATAATTCTTCTCCGATCGAAGTTTGTGGGAAAGTGCTTCCTACAAATCTTGTGATCCTTCCTTTAGTGGAATTTGATGTGATTCTTGGCATGGATTGGCTTTCTCTACATGGAGCTCATATCAATTTCCAAAGAAGGGAAGTCACATTTCATATTCCAGATCAACCTACGATCGTCTATCAATGCAAGGATGAACATAACCTTCCAGTGGAAATTTCTTCCATCATATGGGTATTGATTCCACTAAATGAAGGTTATTTATCTCAAATAGTTGGTGAGAAACTCACGATTAAGAATATGCCCATTGTACGGGAGTTTGATGATGTCTTTCCGGAGGAATTGCCGGGTCTTCCACCAAATCGTGAAGTTGAGTTTTCAATAGAACTCGTACCGGGTGCTTTGCCTATTTCAAAGACACCTTATAGAATGGCCCCAATTGAGTTGCAGGAATTGAAGAAGAAACTCCAAGAGAATCTTGATAAGGGATTCATACGCCCTAGTGCGTCACCTTGGGGAGCACCTGTTCTATTTGTTAAGAAGAAAGATGGATCAATGAGACTCTGCATTGATTATCGAGAACTTAACAAGATCACTATCAAGAACAAATATCCTCTCCCACGCATTGATGACTTGTTTGACCAACTATGCGGAGCTCAATACTTTTCCAAGATTGATCTTCGTTCAGGGTATCATCAATTAAGGTTCAAAAGGGAGGATATACCAAAGACGGCTTTCCGTACAAGGTATGGACACTATGAATTTATAGTGATGCCATTTGGTCTTACTAATGCCCCTGCTATCTTCATGGATCTAATGAATAGAGTCTTTAGAGACTATCTTGATCAATTTGTGGTAGTATTTATAGACGATATTCTTGTCTATTCAAAGAGCAAGGAAGAACATGAAGATCACTTGAGAATTATATTGAAGACCCTGAGAAAGGAGAAGCTTTATGCCAAATTTACCAAGTGTGAATTTTGGCTTCAAAAAGTTGCATTTTTGGGTCACATAATCTCAAAAGAGGGGATATCTGTGGATCCAGCAAAAACAGAGGTTATCGAAAGATGGTCGAGACCAACAACAGTAACTGAGATCCGAAGTTTTCTTGGTTTGGCTGGATATTATCGACGTTTTGTAAAAGATTTTTCACGATTATCTAATCCACTCACCAAGTTGACTAGGAAAGGAGTTAAGTTTGTCTGGACAGAGGAATGTGAAGAGAATTTCAAGGAGTTGAAAAGAAGGTTATCCAGTGCACCTGTGCTCACACTGCCTTGTAGTGGAGAAAGGTTTGTGATCTACAGTGATGCATCCAAGAAGGGATTGGGGTGTGTTCTTATGCAAAATGATATGGTGATAGCTTATGCCTCACGACAGTTGAAAATCCATGAGCAAAATTACCCAACACATGATTTGGAGTTGGCTGCGGTAATCTTTGCATTAAAGATTTGGAGGCATTACCTTTATGGTGAAAGGTGTGATATTTATACTGATCATAAAAGTTTAAAGTATATTTTCACACAAAAGGAGTTGAATATGCGTCAAAGAAGATGGTTGGAGCTGATTAAGGATTATGACTGCTCAATCCATTACCACCCTGGGAAAGCAAACAAGGTGGCAGATGCATTAAGTCGACAAGACCATGCTAGTTTATCCATGATGAGGATCACAAAAGATCCAATATTTATGGATTTACAAAGGATGGATCTTGGAATTATAATGGAAGGGGAAAAATCTTATCTTTCTCAAATTAATGTTCAACCATCTATACATGTGAAGATTAAAGAGGCACAGAAAGAAGATGTCGAGTTACAAAAGAAGGTGAGAAATGTTCCTGAATTCAACCTTGATTGTGATGGGATAATAAAGTTCAGGAATCGGGTTTGTGTTCCTCCCATCCCCGAATTAAAGAAGGAGCTGCTGGATGAGGCTCATAGTTCTTCATTCTCTATTCATCCTGGAAGCACGAAGATGTATAGGGACCTGAAAGAGTACTTCTGGTGGGATGGCATGAAAAGAGATGTTGCTGAATTTGTCTCTCGATGCTTGGTTTGTCAACAAGTTAAAGCTGAGAGACAGAAGTCTAAGGGGATGTTACAACCATTACCCATACCCGAATGGAAATGGGAAAACATCACTATGGACTTTGTCACAGGACTTCCTAAAACATCCAAAGGCAATAATGCTATTTGGGTCATAGTTGATCGTCTTACAAAGTCTGCACACTTCATTCCTATTAGAGAGGATTTCTCTCTAGATCAGCTTGCCAGGATATATGTAAAGGAAGTGGTAAGATTACATGGAGTACCACTTTCTATTATATCTGATCGGGATCCGAGATTTACCTCGAAGTTCTGGCGAAGTCTTCAGCATACTCTGGATACAGAGTTGAGTTTCAGCACTGCTTATCATCCCCAGACAGACGGTCAGTCTGAGAGAACAATTCAAACCCTAGAAGATATGTTGAGAGCTTGCTCTATGGATTTCAAAGGAGGTTGGGATCAACACCTACCTTTGGTGGAATTTTCTTATAATAATAGCTTTCACTCCAGTATTCAAATGGCTCCTTATGAAGCTCTCTATGGAAAGAAATGCAGGACTCCAACTTGCTGGGATGAAGTTGGGGAAAGAAAGCTATTAGGACCTGATCTCGTTGATGAAATGGCAGAAAAGGTCAGATCTATTCAACAACACATAAGAGCAGCTCAGAGTCGACAGAAAAGATATGCCGACAACCGAAGAAAAGACCTAGAGTTTGAAGTGGGTGATAAAGTGTTCTTACGAATATCTCCCTGGAAGAGGGTTATGAGATTTGGAAAGAAGGGGAAGTTGAGCCCTAGATATATCGGTCCTTTCGAAATATTGGATCGTGTTGGGAAGGTAGCTTACCGATTGGCGCTTCCACCGAATCTCTCTCAAGTTCACGATGTGTTCCATGTATCTCTCCTGAGAAAGTACATACCAGATCCTTCACATGTACTCAGCTCAGAAGTTGTACCGCTGGAGCAAGATCTTTCTTATGAAGAACAGCCGATAGAGATTCTGGATCGTAGCGAAAAAGTCCTACGAAACAAGACCACTCGCTTGGTGAAAGTTTTATGGAGAAACCACCAACTTGAATAAGCTACATGGGAGCTTGAGGATATGATGAGGGAGAAGTATCCTCATCTGTTTGTTGCAAAGTAACAAATTTCGAGGGCGAAATTCTTTTTAAGGGGGGTAGAATGTAACACCCGAGACTTTTATGTTATATAAATCATCAAAGGAATATTTTTCTATACAACACTTGCTTGGCTTGCTTTACACGCAATCGCGACCTTCCTCGATAGCTTGCGTCGTACGCAATACCGAGTTTCACTAAACAACATTATGCTATTAAAACTAGCCGTTATGAATAGTAATAACCACTTTTTGGAATTTTATAAATTTTATTTTTCAAAATGGACTTCATTTTTGGACTCAGAATATCGAAATTAGCCTAGGGTGAAATTTTGGTATTTTTCTGAAAACTTTCAATTTTTGATGAATAGTGAAACCACTAAGTGGTAGGTTAAAAACTGAATTTTGCATAAAACATAATTTTACCGCTTCTGTGATTGGAATTTTGAAAATCCGAGAGACACGGTTAATATCAAGGACTAAAATGTGGTTCAATGAGATGAAAATAATTTTTTGGTGAATAGTAACTTTTTACTTTTTTTACCGCGGTTAATAGTAAATAGGGTAACTAAGGGTAAATATGATATTAATATTACCCTAACACATGTCCTAATTCTATTGGACAAGTGTAATTCGACCAAAAACAAACTTAGGAATAAAATATGACCATCTAGGCCCACTTGGATTAGATTAGGACATTTATTATTAATTTATTTAAAGAAGGGTTAAAATAGTTAAAATCAAAGTTTAATAAGTAAATCATTTTTAATATGGGGTTATACATAAGATAAATTAAATTGTAAATATTCATTAGAAAGCTAAAAAGATTTCCTACATGATGATATTTTATTTGTAATTTTTAGACATCAAATAATGTAATTTATTTATGACACAAAGATGATGCAGTAATTATCTTATTAATGAAATATTGACATAATTGATGTTATAAACACCAAAATAAATGTAATTTGAGACTTTTTATGAATTCAACTAATTTTCTAGGTTACTATGATATATTATTGTTGATTTAATTAACTTGGTTCGAACATATAATTCTGTTATGACTTTCAAACAAATCATATATCAAATAGTGTCAAAATTGACACAAAATAGTTTTTAAATCAAATATTATATTATTAATTGTTATTTTATTCCTAAAAATCTAAGGTTCGGCCAAATGACTTAGATAAGGATATATATATTAATAATAAACAATTTGGGGTTCGTTTGGCATGTTATATAATGTGTATTAACCATATAGTGAAAGAAAACAAAAAGACACGGTAAAAGTTAAAATAATTAACTTAGAGTTAAATCTAATTGATAAGGTTAAAATAATACCCTAAACTTGTCTAAATCCTATTGGTTGATAGTATTTCGACCCTTCCCCACTTTATCTTCGAAATAAGACCCTTTGGAACCATTATAAACCGATTTTGACTTTAATATAAAATAATATTTTGAGATATTCCTAAGGTGCCCCTCTCCTCCCTTATAAAAGGGCACCTCCTCCCCCTCCTCCTCACACCAAATTGAGCACTCAAGCTCGGCCAACCCCTGACATTTTCTCCTCTACACTTCCCTAGAATAATCCTAGAGGTCTTGGTCTTCTCCAAAGACCAATCTTAGTTCCTTAAGTGGAGGATTCAAAGAGGCGTTCCAAAGAAGAGGTAATATCCATTACCGATCTTTTCAATTTCTTTCTTCTTCAACTTCTTCTTCTTTAGTTGTTTCATGATAAAGTAATAACATCAGTATTAATTACATACTGATATGTTATTATAAATATGAAACAACCCTAATTCACCTTCTATCCATCCTACGGAAAAATGAAATCACCGCGCGTGCGTACGTACGGAATACCGTCTCCACGCCGTGGTGTAATCTATTTTCCACCATCACCTTACAAGGATGGGTATAATGGTGTAATGAGTAACTAAATATGATTATTATGAAGTAATATTGATACTGAAATAATATATATATACTCCAATACAATTACACGATCATAGGAATGATATCATCACTCGTGCGTACGTACGAAATACCGTCTCCACGATGTGATGCGACTCGTTCTACATGATCTTCATTTAATAATGATTATATAAATGAATTGAATGAATGAATATGGTATATAATACACTAATACCATTCTGGAAATGAATTATCTATAACCTAAAGATAATAATAAGAATTTATTCGACAAAACACGCATAAGAACAAAAAGTTATAAAGACCCGAGTAACAAGTAACAATGAAATATTACTAACAAGAAGCTAATAATATGACCATATATGATATCATATAAATATGTATGATTCTGGAATAAGTCAATAAAATTATTTAAACCATTATACAGGAGCTTCGGACACGTACAAAGCTAATCGGACCTAAGGTAAGGGAAATATCACAATATCATTTTTATCTGAGATTGTTTATTCGTAAGTATTTACTGGGGTGTATTTTATCATCCACATCCATGTTCCCTCAATATGAAATATTGTTTCCATCCACTTTCAATAGTTTAAATCCAATTTTACCCTTAGGTGAGTTTTTAGTAAAGAATATGAAAGGAATCTTTTGTCGTTTTTCCGTACGAGGTACTTTTTGACTTTTCCGACAAAAGTACGAAGAATGTTTTTTTAACTTATATGGCATGAATGGATTTTTAAAACATTATTTCCAAGAAGCTTCCTTTACAAGTTTTCAAGTTTATTTTTAATCAACTTCTTTTAGTTTATAATTGTATGACATGTTAAGAAAAGAAAAGTGTTTTTGAAAAAGAAAGGATATTTTCCTCAAGAATGGAGTTCAAGTGTTTTATCAAAATTATTTTCCATCTAAGATAATAAAGGGTTCTGTTTTTATCCCTTTAATTACATTGATTTGATTATGTTGTGAGGGAATTATTTTTATGAAGTCATTTGCCTTATATGATTTTATGATGTCATGATGTTTCAAGAATCCCATTTTTGTTACATGTGTTATGCGATGATGTATGTTTTATGATTATGTGGCACACATAAGAAAGGATTCATTATAAGATGGGTGGGACCTATATCTCCCTCCAATGCATTGGGTAAAGATTTTATATCTCATGAGATAGACATGGCTGGAACGGAAGGTTATTTCGGTTCAGTGATACAGGACTGAAACGAGGAGTGAACTCGGTTCAGAAAGGGACTTTGTCCACTAAGATAGTCTTGGCAATGAGTCATGACTAACAAGAAATGATTTTCCATGATTATGTGTGCGTGCCACAAAGTTTCAAGTTTTATGTTATGATTATGGGGATCTCATTTTCACTCCTATGATTTGTTCCATGTTAAGATATTATGATCTCTTTTGCAGGTTATGATTTTCAAAAAGATATGATATGATTTTTATTTCCTTTATTTTCCTTGCTGAGCATTTGAGCTCACCCTTTTATGTTTTCTTTTCCCCAGGTCAGGAAGATGGATATTAAGTAGAATATTCTAAAAGGGACCCTATATATGATGAAATAAATGGGAGACACTGTAGAAGATTTATGAACCAGTTGTTTATGTTTCCCAGTTTCTAAAGACACTATACCTATACGGTCCTTTGTGGTTTTGTCATATGTTGTAATAAGTGTGCTTCAATTTCGAAGTATTAACAATGTATGTAAAGTATGGGTCGCTATAGATATAAGAGTATATTATAATTACAATATAATAACATATATAATATCATTAACTTTATCCTTTACACATCCCACATATGGTATTAACGAATCAAATAACTTTCAGGGGCGGTAGTCCGCACTTCCTAAAATGAAGATATCGTGTCTACCCATAATAGAAACAATAATGGTATACCATAAATGAAAAATACAGAAGCTTAAGGAAAGAATAAACATATTATATATCATATATAAAAATAGTGACATCATAATGGCCACCTTTGAAGGTGTTAAATGAGTATTGAACAATCATCGTTTCGGGAGGCAGAATTTTGCCATCCACGGAAACCGTATGTTCTTTAACCATTTGATGTAGTTGTGTGAGAGTGTGGCTCGAATAAATCTTATAACAACATCCTAGTATATTTAAGATACTGGTTTTGTTACAAAATTAGTAAATAAAAAGAGTTTAGTGGGTTGGAGAAGAAAAATAAAACAAATGAACATGAGAGAATGAATTACCTTTAAAAGTGTAACTCCTTTTGATTTGAGCCTAAAGGCTTCCTTTGAAAGGATTCTGCCCAAAGGGAATCCTCTAGGATGAGGATAGGGATGTGGAGAGAGTAAATGGGCAGGGGATGGCCGAGCCAAAGGCTTGAGGAGTGTGTGAAATGAGGTAGAGGTGGGGGCATTTTATAAGAGGAGAGGAGGGGCACTTTTGGAAATCATGAAACTATTATTTTATCTTCAAAAGTGTTTCGAATTTCTAAGGTCCCACATTGATATATTTCAAAGATAAGATGATAAGGCTTAAAAATATTTCCATCCAATAGTTTTTGGACAAGTTTAGGTCTTAGATTTTATATTATCATTTCATTTTATTTAAACTGTTCATTAATGAGGTCATCGTTGCATCATCATGATGTCATAATTAAATTAATTTATTTAATGTCTAAAAATTATAAAAAATATATATACTGATGTAGAAAATCATTTTATATTTCCAAAGAGTATTTATAGACAAAATTATGATTAGTATAACCCCTTCTAAAAATTGTTTTAGTAAAAAAAATTATGTTAGTGTCATTTTCACCTTTATTTAAAAAAAAAGACATTAAAGTCATTATCTCACCCAAGGGACTCCATAGGGTCCCTTAAATCGACCCATGGGTTGTCTTGGTCGGCCATGACTCTTCCAATATGGGTAGGACAAGTTTCATGGTGTTTTCACATTTTTATAATATCATTTTTACCTTAAATTACACTAATTACCTCTAATCGCGATTAATGAAAAAAAGTTACTATTCACTAAAACATTATTTTCATCCCATTGAACCACATTTTACATACTAATGACAACCATGTATGTCGGATTTTCAAAATTCAATACACATTAGTGGTAAACTTTCATTTAACTGAAAAATCAGTTTGCTTGATTACCAGTTAGTGGTTTCACTATTCATCAAAAATTGAAGTTTTTCAGAAAATTACCAAAAATTCACCCTAAGCTATATTTGATATCCCGAATTCAAAAATGATGTCTATTTTAAAAAATTCAAAACATATAAGTTGCATTAATTAATTTAATAATTAATTCTCGCTGTCAAAACAAATAGCGTGTTTTTATGAAACAAAATGTATCAAAAGATTGACACTAGTTTAAGTCCGCTTTGAAAGTGAAATTAATTCCATCGACCACTATTGGATTAAATGGTAAAAATATATTCTAATTTCACTTTAAAACCAATTCAAAAGATAATATAATCATATAAATAAATTATATTAAAGAGAGGTTTTGAATTATAATACAACATTTTACACTATTCATTAAAAAATGAACTTTATCGGAAAGATACCAAAAATTTACACAATGTAAATTTTGATGTCCCGATTCTTAAGAAGAGTTTTATTTGGTCCAATAGAATGTATAAGAGTGAACAAAAATATATTTAATGACGATTTTCCATCAAAAGGCGATAAGTGAACCTTTAGTGAAAACTAGGGCATATACGCCTAAATTTGAATTCTTTCCGTATTTTAAGCCTTTATCTTTTATTGGATATATCTAAAAACATTTAAAAACATATATTATCATATTTTAGTTATTTCTATCCATTCCCGCCAATACAACGACTACTTGTTAACTACCATTTAAAATAATATTATTTTATTATTAGAGTGCAACGTAAGATTCCCAAGAAACTCGTTGTTGCGTATTGGGTACGCCATCGAGAATAGAATCCCCTTTAAAGTAATATTAATATTTTATTCACAAATATAGATAAATATAAAGATGTCATATTCTTTATTTACCTGGGGTGTTACATCCTTCCCCCTTTTGGGAATTGTGTCCTCGCAATTTTAAAATTGGGCTTGGTAACATCCTTGAAAGTCCCACATCGGAACAAGAGTCGGTAAAACAATCACTTTAAAATAAAGAAAGATAAGTACAGAGGTCACCCGAGTTAACCCATACTAGGATTCCATGTAGAAAAATATAGACATAGAGGAGAAAACATAGGGTCATGTTCTGATGGAGAGTGATAGAAAACATGTTAAGAGAAAGTTAACCACAAGAAAATCACAAAGTTGTGATGGGTTAAACGGTATTCGATTCCCCACTAGGAAAAGTTAATAGACAACATTTTTGTTTTAAGTTACTTTTTATTGAGTAATTTATTCATAAGGAAACATAATCACTTATCATGTTGACTTTCAACTTTTACACAAACTCATATTTTCTCCAAAAGACGAGTATTTTGGAAGACTTGTTCACATTAAGAGTACTATAATCAACTTCTAGAGAATCACCTAATCCACAAAATAGAACTATATACTTACCATGTCTTTAGACCAAAACCAAAACCAAAAAGGCTAGTACCAGATCAGATAATCCAGAAAAGGATAACCCCTTATAAAAAGAAAATCTATTCCTAATCTCCAAAATTTGTCCAACAAAACCCAAAGTTCAACGAGGACCATTCAATAATCAATTTGTTCATAAAATTTTTCAAAGTAAACCAAACTAAGATTGAAACCCAAATATTTGAGGGATTTAGTCACATATTCTTCCAAGTTAAATCGTATCATTTATCTCCAAACAACATCAGTTTCTCTTAATGTCTCGTATTGAAAAGTAATTAACCTAATCACATATCCCCCATGATAGGTTAATAAATATCCATAGATAACCCAAAATCCACTTACTCTTAATTCATAAAATCATCTAACTAAAAAGAATCAGTCAAACTAACCAGGGACTTCACGTAGTCCAGTGGTAGGCGATAAATACCAGTTGCACTTTGGTTGTGGGTTCGATTCCCACAGCTTTGTCCGACGCGACGGGTTGTCACACGGTCTGCGTGTTGTCCTTTTTATAAAACTCCAAAAATAACCCTAACATGTTTTAACCTCAATCATTTCCTTATAGCTTTAATTTTCATCCGAATTCGTTACGATCTCAACATCTTAATTCTTGAATTCTTATTTCACCACCATAAGATAAAATAAAACGATTCCCAAAATGAATAACATCATACCTTGATCATGACGTCCACTCGGTTTCATCGTCATCTTGCTCACGTAGGTAAAAGTCCCATGCATTACAACAATGATTTAGAGATCCTTCAAAATCATTTGCTTCCTCCATCCAAATACACCTCGTACAACATGGGTCATATGGGTGTTCACAGAAAAACAGTTTTGGAAAATAATCATGTATGACATATAATTCCAAAACATCTGATAAAACCTGATTTCTATAAAATAGTCGGACCGAAATTGAGTTGAAACTTTCTATTATTGGTCCTTTTAAAATACCATAAGTATGTGATGTGAGACTATATTTTAAAAGAAAATATAAATAGGTTGCGCAAGGGTCTCCTTCCTCAGCACTATTTCTAAAATCATAATATTCTTCAAATTCTTGTGATAAGGTAAAATATTTGAAAATACCTTGATAATATTTACCTTTCTTGAAAATATGAGAATATTGTGAAAATAGTATTTGTCTAAAAACAACCCATGATCCACGATGATAACGAGGTATAGTGGAGGAGTTTGATATCTCAAACAACTGCTTGCAAGTGAGTTGTATGCTAGAAAAAGTTTCACAATCATACGAAGATGACTTTGCAATAATTATTGAAAGCATGTCATCAGGGAGAGATAGGAATGTCATTTGAGATCCTTCTCCTTCCATTCATAACCGACTTTAATTGACCTGAAAAAAAAAGTTATAAAACAAAGATTTAACTGAAATAATAGATATAGGGACTAATCATGTGTCTCACAAGAACTCATAATCCCTAAAGTTGTCTAAACTGACCTCTGATACCAACTATAAAGCCTCGGCCTTAAACCTTACTTAATATTGAATTAAATGAATAATTCACATTGATGATCTTTTCAGGTTTAGAGTTTTAGAGAATTAGATCATGAAACTTGCATTACATTCCACATTTAAACAAAGTGGTTACATAAAAGACAATATTCATTCTTCCCGTCAACAGAAACATATTTAAAATAAAACACGGATTCTTTCTTGACACATACTTGAAACTATCATTACATCATGTCCCTTTCCCTTGACCTGTGAAAAACATTTCAAAAAACTTGGGATGAGCATAAAAAGCTCAGTAAGGGTTATAAAAATATAGAAAGGAAACATGGGTACATATATACATAAGAATGAAATCATACTTTACCCATAAAACATAGGAACATTAACATAACTCATCAAATCATGAATAAATCATAGAAATCATAAGACATAAAGGTAACTTGAGGCATTCATAACATCCTTACGTAGGGAGTAACCCTCTTGGTTACATTTGGAATACCCATCACAGTATATTCCCTAAATCTCTTCGGAGAAACCTTAACGTTTTACTCCTTCGCGTTACCCAATGCATTGGAGAGCTATGTCGGGATAACCCGCCCTTAGTTTATCACGAAACCACCCGTTTTCATAACAATGCCCAAGAACCATAACATAAACCTATCACATAAAACATGCATAAAGGAAACATAACATTTCCACCTTTCAATCACAAGATATCAATACAACACATTGATATAAAAACATTGTGAAAACCATTTTCAATACCAAGATAAAAGAAAATTAAAACATGGTATTTATTTTTCTTATAAAAAGAAGGTATGTCTTGGAGAGGAAGCCGAAACTCAAATAACGGTCACGGCGGCGGAGAAGTCGTTGTCGCCGCATACGTACGACAAAAACATTACCTTTTTTCGTTTTGTAAAACGCTTCATATAAAAAAGATTCCTTTTCGATAAACATAAAAGTCAAAAGGATTTATACACCGTATAAAATAAGGTTGTGTATAAAACAAAATATACCTCAATGAAAGGAGATTGAGACGAAGTCCCATACAAAGACGGTATCCTTGGTTTAAGGATAAATCAATTACATAATTATGTGTGACAAAAGAATACACCAAATATAAGTGGATATTAAGTGTAAAATAATAAAAGGTCATTCACACATATTCAAAGGATGACATATTCATTAACTACATGTTGAACCCAAAGAAATCGAAATTGGGTTAAGAAGCTCCCTTGACAGCCTAACGGCGTCACATCAAAATGAGTTGATGAGAGATAAAAAGTGTATCTCATCACTTGGACATAAAATTTACATCAATAAGGATATATGAGAACATATCCCAACCTAACAATATGTAAATTAAAAGACCCAACAAAATAAGTCTTTTAAAAAAGAGGAGGGTGAAAGGTTCCCTTACCGACTTGGGTATCTTTCAAAACATACACCCCATGAGAGAAGGACAATAAATCATTGATGTAAAAACTCATAAACGAAATTATATTACACAAAGAGTAGAATAATGGGAAATACATACACCACTCAAAGGAAATTGTGGCAAATGTAGCATAAATCTCACGGGAATAAAAGTGAGATGAAAAATCTCTTATGAAAACTCGGCAGCCTAACGGCGCCACATAAAACTTAGAAAAATGGATTGATGATATCAAATAGGGTATCTAATCATATTAAATTAAAGTTTATAGAAAGATGAATATAAAAGAACATCCCCCAATATAAAAAAGAGGAGCTTAAAAGAAGTGACATAAAGGAGAGTACTTAAAAAGAAAGAGAGGAGTAAGATCCCTTACCTCAAGTCCAAATTGACTCGATCGTTCTTTAACATCCTGAATAATAAACATGAGTTAATTTCCAATTTATTAAGAACCTTTTTTATAGTTCATTATTCCTTTTAGATCACTTATTTCCATGTTATAAACATTATGTAATCATTTAAGTTAATAATGTTTGTTTTGTCGATATTTGGTTCTTAAGTCGAAAGTGGACTTCTTACAATTACATGTTGTTCATGTGGTCAAATGTTCATTATATCCAGAATTATATTTATGATTTGGATATCATATATATCATATATATACAGAACATACATGTATTTATAATATTACATCACATTTAGAGGTAAGAAATGAAATGCACTGTTCATGGAGACGGTAAGTCGTACGTACGCATGAACGCTACTTCCATTTCTATTTCGTATTTTCTGGAATGGAATCATAATGATATAAGAGTATATTATAATTACATTATAATAACATATATAATATCATTAACTTTATCTTTACACATCCCACATATGGAATTAACGAATCAAATCACTTTCAGGGCGCGGTAGTCCGCACTTCCTAAAATGAAGATATCGTGTTTACCCATAATGGAAACAATAATGGTATGCCATAAATGAAAAATACAGAATCTTAAAGAAAGAATAAACATATTATATATCATATATAAAAATAGTGACATCATAATGGCCACCTTTGAAGGTGTTAAATGAGTATTGAACAATCATCATTTCGGGAGGCAGAATTTCGCCATCCACAGAAACCGTATGTTCTTTAACCATTTGATGTAGTTGTGTGAGAGTGTAGCTCGAATAAATCTTATAACAACATCCTAGTATATTGAAGATACTTGTTTTTTTACAAAAGATGTAAATAAAAAGAGTTTAGGGGGTTGGAGAAGCAAAATAAAACAAATGAACATGAGAGAATGAACTACCTTTAAAAGTGTAACTCTTTTTGATTTGAGCCTAAAGGCTTCCTTTGAAAGGATTATTCCCAAAGGGAATCCTCTAGGATGAGGAGAGGGATGTGGAGAGAGTAAATGGGCAGGGGATGGCCGAGCCAAAGGCTTGAGGAGTGTGTGAAATGAGGTAGAGGTGGGGGCCTTTTATAAGAGGAGAGGAGGGGCACTTTTGGAAATCATGAAACTATTATTTTATTTTCAAAAGTGTTTCGAATTTCTAAGGTCCCACATTGTTATATTTAGAATATAAGATGATAAGGCTTCGAAATATTTCCATCCAATAGTTTTTGGACAACTGTAGGTCTTAGATTATATATTATCGTTTCATTTTATTTAAACTATTCATTAATGAGGTCATTGTTGCATCATCATGATGTCATAATTAAATTAATTTATTTAATGTCTAAAAATTATAAAAAAAAATATACTGACATAGGAAATATTTTTATCTTTCCAAAGAGTATTTATAGACAAAATTATGATTAGTATAACCCCTTCTAAAAATATTTTTAGTAAAAAATTTATGTTAGTGTCATTTTCACCTTTATTTTAAAAAAAGGCATTAAAGTCATTATCTCACCCAAGGGGCTCCATAGGGTCCCCTAAATCGACCCATGGGTTGTCTTGGTCGGCCATGACACATCCAATAGGAGTAGGACAAGTGTCATGGTGTTTTCACATTTTTATAATATCATTTTTACCTTAAATTACACTAATTACCTCTAATCGCGATTAATGAAAAAAAGTTACTATTCACCAAAAAATTATTTTCATCCCATTGAACCAAATTTTACATACTAATGACAACCATGTATGTCAGATTTTAAAAATTCAATACACATTAGTGATAAACTTTCATTTAACTGAAAAATCAGTTTGCTTGATTACCACTTAGTGGTTTCACTATTCATCAAAAATTGAAGTTTTTCAGAAAATTACCAAAAATTCACCCTAAGCTATATTTGATATCCCGAATTCAAAAATGATGTCTATTTTAAAAAATTCAAAACATATAAGTTTCATTAATTAATTTAATTATTAATTCCCACTGTCAAAACAAATAGCGTATTTTTATGAAACAAAACGTATCAAAAGATTGACACTAGTTTAAGTCCGATTTGAAAGTGAAATTAATTCCATCGACCACTATTGGATTAAATGGTAAAAATATATTCTTATTTCACTTTAAAACCAATTCAAAAGATAATCTAATCATATAAATAAATTATATTAAAAAGAGGTTTTGAATTAAAATACAACATTTTACACTATTCATTAAAAAATGAACTTTATCGGAAAGATACCAAAAAATTTACACAAAGTAAATTTTGATGTCCCGATTCTTAAGAAGAGTTTTATTTGGTCCAATAGAATGTATAAGAGTGAAAAAAAATATATTTAATGACGGTTTTCCATCAAAAGGCGATAAGTGAACCTTTAGGGAAAACTAGGGCATATACGCCTAAATTTGAATTCTTTCCGTATTTTAAGCCTTTATCTTTTATTGGATATATCTAAAAACATTTAAAAAAATATATAATCATATTTTAGTTATTTCTATCCATTCCCGCCAATACAACGACTATATGTTAACTACCATTTAAAATAATATTATTTTATTATTAGAGTGCAACATAAGATTCCCAAGAAACTCATTGTTGCGTATTGGGTACGCCATCGAGCATAGCATCCCCTTTAAAGTAATATTAATATTGGATTCACAAATATGGAAAAATATAAAGATGTTATATTCTTTATTTACCTGGGGTGTTACACACTAAGTTTCTAATGAGGTGATGGAGGATGATAATTCTAAGATTGCTGTTATTCAAAATCTTCTACCACGTGATAATTTTAAGGGAATAAGAAGTTTATTGGTACATGTTGTATTTTATAGGAGGTTAAGTAAATATTTTTCCAAGATTACTAAGTTAATATTCTCACTTTTTTTTAAGGAAACTCATTTTTTATGGGGAATGCATGGAGTCACTTAACTTGCTTAAAGAGAATCTTAATACTTCACCATTGATCACTTACACAGACTATAAGTTTTCCTTTTAGGTAATTTTTTACGCTAGTTACCAAGCTGCATGTTTTTTTGGGGATAGAAGAAGTTTAGGAAGTTGCAAGTCATTTACTATGCTAGAAAGATATTGGATGATGCTCAGAAGAATTATTTCACCACTGAAAAGGAGTTGGATGCTATGAATTTTTTCCTTAAAATATTAAAATAGAACATGATAGTGTCCATGTTGATCATTTTTAATGAATATTCATCCCTCAAGTACTTATATCAATAGAAGGACTCAAAACCTAGACTCATGATGTGGACCCTTAATTTTAAAGAGTTGGATCTAATTATTAAGGATAAAAATATGGCTAAAACTATGGTGGTAGAACACTTTTCTAGGAATACCAACACCCAAATTGATGAACTAAGAGAGATAAATTCTTTTTTTCCAAATGAATAGTTGTTTTTTATATTTGTGCAGCAGTATACTTGGTTTTTAGATTTTTCTAATTTTCTAGTTGTTTGTGTTATTCCGAAGGACCTTTCACAAAACCAAAGGAAGAGGTTTATATCCGAGTTGAAATTCTATTCCTAAGATAACCATATTATTTTTAGGATATATGATGATAATATTTTTAGGAGATGTGTGGCTTAAAAAGAAATGTAACCCCTTTGTGAGAGTTTTCATTCATTAACATGGGTGGTCATCATAGAGGAGAAATGATTTCTCAGAAAGTTCTATAAGCCAATTTATAATGGCCAACACTGTTCAAAGATGGAAGAAGTTTGGTGATTGGTTATAATAAGTTATAAATGATTGGAAATGTAGGTAAAAGGGAGTATATTTCACAAAAAAGAATTCTATAAGTTGAAATTTTGAAGTTTGGGGATTGGATTTCAAGGGAACCTTACCATCCTCTTATAGGAATGGTTATATTTTTGTTTTTATGGAATATGTGTCCAAATGAGTTGAGGTAGTGGATCTGATAAATAATTATGATTCTAGTGTAGTAAAATTCATAAAGGGAAAACATTTTTTCTAGGTTTGTAGTGCCTAGAGAATTCATTGCAAATAATGGAGCTCATTTCAAAAATTAAAAGTTCAAGAATTTGATGGAGAAATGTGGATGTTCACATAAAACTGGTACCACCAATCACCTATAGTCTAGTGGGAAGTTTGAAGTGTATAAGAAAGAGATCAAATAGATCTTGGAGAAGATAGTTTCCAGATCAAGAAAGTATTAGACATTGAAGTTAGATGAGGCTCTATGGTCTTACAGAACTACTTACAAGACTCCAGTAGGAATGTACTCATGGAGTCTATTATTTGGAAATAATTTCCATCAGTTTGTGGAATTACATCAAAAGCCTTTTTGGGCCTTTAAGGTCATAGAATTTGAATCCATGTTTACTGGTGAGAGGAGGTTATTAGAGATGAGTGAGCTGGAGAAAATTATGAGGGAATCATATAAAAATTCTGAAATTTAAAATAAATGAACAAAATATTTTCATGACTCAATAATTATATATAGGGATTTCATGTTTGGTCAGAGGGTCCTATTGTTCAATTCCATGATAAAAAATTTCCCAGTAAAATTAAAGACTGAGGGATTATAACCCTCCACCATTCTAAGAGTTCTGGTTAATAGAGATGTATGAGATAGTTAGAGAGAAAAACAGCCCATTCTTGGTAAATGAACAAAGGATCAAAAAATTCTTCGAAGGAATTATAAAGGGATTGTCTACAATTCCTTCCTGAAATGGTGAATTTGTATAAAGTATATCTGAGGACTATATACTTATTGTTTCATGGGAACTAACCCATGGTTTCTATTCTATTTTTATTTTGTTTCCCTTATTCAATAAAGATAAATCATGATACATGATTATCTAGTATACTTTAATGCATGATTGTTGGTGCCACTTTATTTGTTACTTCTATAGTGTAACTACTACCAGAAAATTAGCAATGGAAAATCAAGGAATAAACCCACTACATCATAAAAATATAACCTCATTCACTCAATATTTGGTTAAATTTTTCATGAAATTTAAATTTTGGATTCTTATTCTTATTTTCTAAACCTTGTAGGAAATTGAGAAGACCAACCTGAACACTTAACTTATTGCTATAGAGGAGAAAATATTGAATAAAAAGTAATGTTCTATTCTTCAATATTTAGGGAAGGGTTGTTCTGTTTTTCCTATTTTTATTTTTTGTTCATATCATACTGCTTGATATTAAGAACTAAGTGTGGGGGAATACAACCTCATCTTATAAAAACTATGCATCCTATTTCTTTCTTAGGTGTTGTCATATTGAATTCTAGTAAGTTGTAAATTGAGATGAGATGAATTTTTAAACCTACTTGCACCCATAACATTCACCTTTTCTCAACTATTGTTTTACAATAGTGGTATTCACGCTACTATTTGAAATAATTTTCTTTAATGTTTATACAAACTAATAATAAGAAATTTCAAGAAAAAAAATCCATTTTTTGTTCTTGATATATTGGTAGTGGCTGGTAGGTATCTTTTATATTTTTTTTTGTTTTTATTATTTCTATGTGGAACGATTAATTTTGAAACTCTTTGTAACCCCATAAAAATTCTTTAACTGATGAAATGACCATAGAATTTGAACTAAAATGTCTCCCACATTGAGATTCAACATTAGGGACAATGTTGAGTTTTAAGTGTGGGGAAGAGGGGTATTTCTCAATTTTAAGTTGTTCTTAAATTCTAGACACATCAAAATCTCCCTTTATTTTATTTCAAAAAAACAATGGTCAAAATTTTTAAAATTATTTCTAAATTTGAGGGATTTTAGGCTTCAATTCACACTTTAATTTCTTTCCTACCTAGAGTATAATTATATTCTAGTTTATGATAGTTGCACTGATTCTATGTACAGTTTATTTGAAAATCCTAACTCACCTCCGGTTATGTTAATCTATTTTTAAAAATATAGATATGCTCATTTTGAACTAACTTTGACAAATAATTTCTTCTATTTTATAAAGACAAAATCATGTATTTGTTTGATAACAAAAAAATATTTAAGTGTGGGGGGGTTTTATGGGGTTGTTTTTTAACATAATTTTCCACATCCTTTAATTATTATTAATTTAATTTTTCTTATAAAAATAATTTATTTTGTTTAATAATTATCAGTTCCTATATTTTTGTTTTAAATTGTTAAAACAACAGGTTTTTTATAAAAACATGTATTTTATTAATTATTTTAGTCATTTTTAATTATTTATAATTAATTAATTAAATTTATTTTAACATTTATTTTTTTTATTTTTTTATTTTTGTTTAAATTATAATTTATTTTCATTCATTAATTCATTATTTCATTTTTTATTTTTTTATGTTTTTCAAAATAATTATTTCATTTATTCTTTTATTTGATTAATCTTTTATGAAATTATTTTTCAATTTAACAAATCTTAAGTTGAGTAATTAATCGTTTTATTTTTATTTTTATTATTAATTTATTTTTTTTCTTTTTTTAATCCATAAATTTAATTGATTCACACTTTTAATTTTAAATAATTTTTTTTTAGATTTTATTTTATTTTTTTCAAATTGTTTTTTAAACTAATAATATTTAATTTTTAAATGACATTTTTTGTTGTTAAAATTGAATTGTTGTTCATTCTTAACAATTTTAAGTATTTTAATTCTTTCAAAATAGATTTTTGTTAACTATTCAATTTCATTTTTATTTTATTTTCATTTGTATTTGAAGTAAAATATTTTTAAAAATTTTAATTTAAATCACTTAATTTGATAAATAAATTTTATTGTTTTTAATTTAAGTAGATCCACTAACTCCTTTATTTTTTTTGTCAATAATTAATTATTAATTGTTTAAATTTATTTGATTTTGAGCTTTTTTAACTAATACACTACTTTTTTTTAGTTTTTTTGGGGAATGAGTTACTTCCAAGAACAGAGAACAATGAATCAACCCACCATTAGCTCTAGTCACCGTTATCTGCAATCACCACCAGAATAAAGTGGAAGTCACCACCGTTATCCTCCACTCCCCGATTGATTTCTTCCACCTCTATTTTTTTATTCTCCTATCAAATTCGACACACAGCCATCCCCTCATTGACTCACCACTAGTGGGACTCATAACCAGTTTGATTCATAGACAGTGGGAGTCACCACCACTTCAACCCCCCACCTAATACACCGACCTCCATAGATCCTCCACCAATAACACATTATATTAACCACACCCTCCGCCCAGTGACCTTCCACCAACATCACTCCCTACCACTCTCCTTCTGCCTACCCCACCCCACCAGTATCACAAACATTACCCACCGCCACACCCACCATAGAACCTGAACTGAGCAGCAGACGTAGATTTAGCCAAAATCAAATATAGATGAGCCAAAAATAATTGAAGAACATGAAATCAAATTGAATACTTGGAATACATAAATTTAACAAAAACTAGATCCCATGAAATACCCCAGACCAACACCATAGAAATAAGAAGAACACAAAAACATATATACTAAGTTTTTTTACATCTAAGAAGAGAGTCTAATCCAAACCCCAAACCATGGATAATGTTTGAATAACACTGGCCGGACCTACACCGAGCGCCACCATGAATCCACTATTGGGTACCACATGAGCATCGAAGACCCCTATACGGTGAATATAATGTCACTAGATTTGTGTCCCACCTACCACCATGGATTTAATACTGACATTGAAGCGAAGGAAAATCGGTTGAGTTGATCCCCCACTACTTGTAGAAGAAGTCCTTCGGAGCTCACCCCTACCCTCAACCTAGAGAAGAAGCTTCTCTAATAAGAAACCTGAGCCACACCTCCCCTCTTAGAAAAAAAGACCCCATGATAAGGGTATAAATGAGTAAATATAATTAAAAAAACCAGAAAATAAAATAATAAATAATAAATATAAATAATAAATAATAATAAAAACAACAAAAACAAAAATAATAAATAACAATAATAAGTTAAATATAAATATATTAATAATATTTATATATATATACATATTTTAATGTATAAAATAATTAAGTAATATATTTATTATAGTTAATATAAATAAATATATATAATAGCAATTATATATATATTTCTCAAGATATTAACAATAATAATAGGTTTATATAAATATATTAATAAGTATTTTTTTTATAAATAGTTTTTTATAATAAATATAATATATATTTTAATAATATAATTTTGTAAATATAAAAACACTTATATATATATATATTTATTAAAGAATAGTAAAATTAAGTAATATTTTTTTTATATTTTTTGGAACTGTTTTTTTCTAATTTTTATTTTTCATAGAATAAGGTAAAAGGGTGTCATGTTGTATGGCTCAGACCCTCAAGGAGTTGGGAATTCTGTTGGAGAGAGATTTTTCTATGGTCACCTTTAAGGAGGAAGAGGCACTATGAATTTTCCACATGGAGGAAAAAGATGTTATCTAGGAATATGTGATAGAAGATGACATTTAGTTGGTTAAGAGAAGAATAATCAAGAAGAGTCAAGGATGATTCATTCCAAAAGTAGGAGACAAAGAGGATCTTTTGATTCCACTACTCCACCACCACTTTGAGAGAATGCGATTAAAGGGGAATATTTAATTCCATTGACCCATTTCTAGAGAAACATCCATGATCCTATCACCATTCACACTATACTTCCACTTCTAGGAGAGGAACATTCGAGAGCAACATACCAGATACAATACAGTAGGAAGAGGCATAAAACAAAGATCAAACATCAGGAACTTATGGAGATCGAGCAAGGAGATTAAACACCATTTCCCCTTTTATTTTTTGTCTTCAATACTATTTCATGGATCATTTATTTTGTAATATTTTTAATATATTGGAATCTATTATGATCTTAAACTATTCATATTTGGGGTAATAGGCTAATTGGTTAATCCATTTTACTATGTTCATCCATGTTTCTTGTCTACTAGATTCTTCTCTCCTTTTTTTTTCCCATAATCATTTTTCAACAACCTCAAGAATCGGTGAAAACTATTCTTGATTAGGCTTAAAATCAAACTATCCTTAATTTGAGGATTTCATTGAAAGGTGAATCAAGATCAAGAGAGTGAGTCACACCAATTTTAATTGAAAATTTTAACTCATTGATTACCGATTGGTTCTCACTTAGTAATTTAATTATTTATTCAGTTGATAAAATTTAGATTTCATTCAGTCATTGGTTGACCTAATGAAAAATATGGCTAGCCTACTTTAATCATATCTAGATGTTTAGATTTAAATGTATGAACAAGGAAAAATTATTACAATAATTATCCATTCAATTTCCTACACTTCATCAATTGATTGTTCTCACTATTTTTTCTGGTCTTTTATCTTTTCTTTTTATCTTCACTTGCTCTCAATTTCACACTCACACACAAATCATCATTATCTAAACTATTTCAAAACCATCCTCTACTACTTATTGTTTAGTTTGTTTTAATTATTGTTTTGTCAGGTTTTTTCCAATCATAAACATCATCCCTTCCCTATGGTTTGAATATTTTACCAGATTTATTGTTTTAGGTAGTAAGTAGGTTTTTAAATATTAAATATTAATGCATTTAAAGATGAAAATATTTGACAGGAAACTCAAAATAGTGGTGTATTTACACTTTCAGAGTTGGGATACTAAGAAAAGATAATTGATATAATCTAATAAAACTATCATGGTAAATTTGTAGTTGTCATATTCAAATGTAAGTGGGTCAACATTAATAGGGGTGTAATGAAAGATTCATTTCATTTTACTTTTTTCAACTTGTCTCACTTGATACATACGAGTGAGCGTTTGGAGCATGATCCATTTATCTAGGATTCACAAGTTAATATGGTTTTTATATGGATGATGAAATACATTAAGGTTTGTGTGTTTTTAAGACATAAAACAACGAGACTTGTTTTATATGGCCAATGATGGTTAATTAGTACTATGTGACAGTGAACCTAATCAACCACAAAACATTCAAAAGTTTTTTCTTGAAAATATTAAAACAATATAACTTGCGAGAATTAGTGAAAATGGAGAACTCGTTGCAATGAAAGTTGATAACAATGAATAAAATAAAGATGAAGATAATTGAATATAAAAATTTACAATAAAACTATATTATAATTTATCATTTATAAGTGTTTCATGTATATATATACATTATTATATTTTTTACCTTTTTTTGTAAAAATAGTTTACTACTTATTTTTTATACATTGAATATATTCTAAACCATTTTAATTGCAATAATGTCGAGAAATTGTTTTTTGGGATATCAGATAATCGACATCTCATAGCACATCGCCGCTATCATCAGTTTCAGTGGATCTAAGTGATTTTGTTATACCAAATACTTCTAGAGATCCAATAGCTTCCCTAGATGATGTTGGTAACCCACCAAATGATGCACCTCCAGTGATGAAGCATTAGGGTACCCCTCCATCTAGGGGACGTTGGCGAGTTACCATTACTGGTATATATGTCATTATAAAAAAACAATATATTTTATTAATTGTATAATGAATTTTTAAAATAGATAAATATGACATTGGAAGAGATATAAATATAAACACAACATATGTATGACACTCAAAATACATAAAAATTTTCATTCCATTTGATAAGTTTGGGGTGCCTATCGGTGATGATGCCAAAATCTATAGAAATTTTTTTGGGTAAATTTCTTCCAATACAGTGAGATTTCCCATTAATTATAATGATTAGAGACATATTCCCACATGATTTAAAAATCATATATTTAATAACTATGTAAAGGTAATATTAATTAATTATCCATTTATAACTAGTTTAAAACACATTTTATTTCTATATGATTTTTCATTTTGATGTCACGAACTCCATTTCACATCCATGGACCCTAAAAAAATTGGGCATGAAATATAGTGACTATAAATATATATTATGGCATGATTTTAATGACACATCTCTGATATCACTACAAATGTATGAGAAGGTGACTAAATTCACATCTTATGAGCAGTGAAAGATATGTTTTGATATTATTAGTGACGTGTCTCATGATGTAATTACATATTCTATAGTATCTTAACAATTTAAAAATAATAAATTTATAATCTTTATTAAGGTTGTCATTTTTTTCTAGAAATATCTGAAAAATGTAGTGAATCGTGGAAATCAATTCATTCCTCATATCATTGGGACACTGAGTTTTTATGGAAAAAGAAAAATCTTGTTTATATTTTATAGATTATTATTTATATTTTTTTATTACTACTAAAGTTTTGCCTATTAATTATATATATATTTTTATAAAGGATAATGAATTAGGTCACCCATTTATTCAGAAAGAGATATGGCTTAAAGTTCATAGGAAACCTGATGACAGTTTTATGAAAGAACCTTCTAGAGACATTGGAGTTAGTAATTTTCATAACTATTTAATGTTATTTAATTACAATAAAGACATAATAATAAAAAACAAATTGCAACAAAAAACTAGCTTTAAACCTAATTAACTAGGGTCAGATATATATATATCAAATGGTGTCAATTAGCTATATTTTCATTATTTGATCCTTGTAGCCAACCACAATTAATTGGGATTAAAGATTGTTTGTTACTATAATTTATTTTTCATTATAAAGTTTTTATATTATTTAAATAACTTTAAATAGTAATGAAAAATTCATTAATTCGAATATATTATGAAGTTAAGATAATTTTAAAAAATCAATGTGAATATTTTTGTTTTAACTAGTCAAAATTCAAGAATCTTGGGATGTTAACCCTTCATAATCATCACTAGTTTCCCTGAATAATGAAGTTTCAATCATTTTAGGGAAGACATTTCTTTTAAATATAAGAGGATGGGTTATGGGTCTTTTCTATCAGCTGTCTTTAGTAGGCAATCATCATCATTTACTATGACACTTAGTGGGGGTTAGAGAAATGTCATTAATTGGGAAGCACATAGAGAAATTTCAAGGATGAAATAAAAAATTCAAGAATATGAAACTTATATAAAATAACATAATAAGTGGCCACTAGTAATAAAAAATGAATTAGTTTCTATATTTTAGATGGTGATGGGCACAATCCTAGAGGAAATTCATAATCTTAAAGATCATCCTGCTGATGTAAATTCAAAACTCAATCTATGATTAAATAATAAAATTTAAAAGATATCAAAGTTTTTAAAAAGGTAAATTGGAAGTTTTAAACAAAAAAAGATGTTCAATGAACATTAAATCATAAGAAAATTACCATATATAGATTTTTGAAATGTAGGAAATAATGTCACTTCAATCCAAATTATAGTTTTCTTTAGATGCTCGTAAATGTGTTTTTAATGTTTTAAAACACTAAAACATGTGTGTAATGATCAAAACCAAATAAAATGACATCAAATTGATCTAAAATCATGGGAAAGCCACCGTTGAATTATTTATGATTTTTAAAAGTATACCACACATTCATATGATGTGTGGTTTTCTCATAATGACTCATTAGAAATTTTAAAAGTTATAAAAGTCTTTAAATATGTGCATCAGGGTATCAAAACTGAGAAAAAGGTGTTGAATGGCCATGAAATCATAGGGAAATGTCCATCAATTAATTTTTAAATTTTATTAACCAATACCATTTCAATTTGAGTTTTGGTTTTCCCGGGATTCTCATAAACATGTTTTAAGTGTTTTAAAACACAAAAATATTCGTGTAATGGTAAAAACCATTGTAAATGGCCTTATATTGACATTTAATCCTGGTATAACCACCATTTAATTATTTTTCACATTTACAATTATACAACATGTCCATACTATATGAAGTGTGCTCTAAAAGACTCAATAAATAGTTTAAAAAGGTAGTGAAGTCTTTTAAAACTTGTGTCATGAGGTCAAAACTAAGAAAATGAAGTTTTGTGGCTATGAAATCATAGGAAAATGATCATCATTTTATTGGTGAAAGATAGAAATTAATGCCACATAAATCAAATTTATGGTTTGTTCAGGAAACTTATAAATAAATTTTTAGTATTTTAAAACACTAAAATGTGCATTTAATAGTCAAAAACATATAAAAATGCCTTATATTAACATAAAATCATTATAAAAATATTTTTTAGTTATTTTTTATGTGTAAGATAAGACAAAACATCCATCTAATGTGAAGTGTATTTGGAATGACTCAATAAGAAGTTTTAAAAGTTATCCAAGTCTTTAAAAACATGCATCAGGGGGTAAAATAAATAAAATAGAATATCTTGACTGTGAAATCATAAGAAAAGGACCATTCATTTATTTTTGAAATTTTGAAACTGATGGTATGTCAATCTAAGAAATAGTTTTCTCTAGATGCCCAAAAATGTGTTTTTAGTGTCTTAAAACACTAAAACCATCATGTAATAGAAAAAACCATTGAAAATGACCTCAAATTGACATAAAATAATGAAAAAAGTGTGGTTTAATAATTATTTATGTGTAAAAGAATATAAAATGTTTATCCAATGTGTAGTGTTCTTGGAATGACTATATAATTCTCCTACCCTAAAAGCCCATATTTGGGGCCTTGCTTTATTACATTGGCATGATTACAAGGAATCAGATCCTAAAGGACTAACCAGTTTAGTAGTTTTATAAAACTACATTACATACATGATAGCCATGTGACTTTGGGAAATAAAAAAACATGAGACATAATAAAATGGGATGAATATCATCCTTGAAAACTTATTCAAATATTTCTTCTTTATAACATAGGGAATTGAAAAAAATAAGGCTGAAATTAAATTCTCAATAAGGGTGAAGTATATCAGAATATATCAGTAATTAATAAAGAATAATCAATATGTAATGGTAATAATAGAACACACATTACATTTAATCAATAAACTAAGAACGAAAATGCATCTGTAGATGATGTCAAAGAAAAAATCTCATCCATATTAATAATAACTCAATTATCAATAAAGGAAGTTCTTAATTATTAGACTTTATGTTTCCTAGTAATATAATAAATTTACTGTCATGATCTATCACTGAGATAGTTTAAAACATACTGGGTAAAAACCCATCTGATTTGGCCAACTAATTCGTCTAATAAGACTTCTGAGGCATCGAGGTGATTATATTAACAATTCCCCAAACCATGTAGTTCACTTCAAAAACATTCCTAATATATAGAATAATCAATTTAGTTCATATATAATGTTTCTTATCAAATATTCTTATTGATTGAAGGATACATATTTCTCAATTTTTCCCCAATTAATCACATAACTTTCAAAGTAAACATTGTATGTAAAAATGGTATACAGTTTTAGAAAAAAATCACATCCATTACACAATGTTATATATATTTAATAGAAATATGATTTATAATAAAAAATGTTCAAAAGGAAGTTATTTTTTCAAGATGAAGTTAACAGTCACAAAAGAAAGTGAGATTGTAAAGAAAACTTTTACCACTTGGTTATTTTCAAGTCAAAACCCCTTGGATGGGATAATTCAAATAGAAACATAAAATACCATGAAGTATGATTTAATCATGATTTAATAATCATATTAAATTAAAAATGGGAAGTATATACACCACATAAATGTGAATTGGTGCATAATATCAAATAAGTCTCAATTGAATGTAAATTGAGATGAAATCCCTTACCTTACGCTCCCATTTTGTTGAACGACCTTTAAACCCATGTATAATGGTTTTAAATATATTAATAACTTATTAAAAACCACATAAATTTTATTATATCTTATATTATCCTTTTATAACAACTTATCACCGGTTTCTTAATAATATTTCTTTATTTCCATTGTTTCAGGTACTAATTCCCTTATTTTTCAAGTATGTTTGACTTGTTATTTTTTGGGACTTTTATATAGATAATGATTTAATAATATATATAATTTTAACCATTATGTTATTATCATATATATTTATTATATATTTATTTATATTTATTTATAATATTTAGTGATAGGAGATGAAGTGCACCCTTCATGGAGATGGCAGGTCATACGTACGCATGAGCGCTGCTTCCATTTTCATATCATTTTAAATTATTGAAAAGTAAATAGTATATATGAATATTAAAATTCCATTATAATATTTGTTTAATATATATCCAAAAAATATTAAAACCAACCATTATACATTCCATGTAAATCATAAACGAATCACATCACTTTGAGGAGATGGTAGTCCACACATCCACGAACAATGTTATCGTATTCCCAAAAAATGGAAAGAAAAAATTTATGTGGTATAAAATAATTAAAATATCATAAAGATATTATAAATATCATATAAATAATATATAAACTATAAATCCATATTATTCCCAACCATGAAATCTGGTATTGGAAGAACGAATGACATCGGTTCGTGAGGTGGTAGTCTACCGTACACAAAAATGATTATTGTGTATCCCATTAAATGGAAGTGTGTGAAAGTGTAGTTAATACCATTATTATAAAACAATTAATGTATATTTAATATAATTATAATATTATATAAGAAATATATAGTAATAGTTGAATGGTGTAGGAAGAAATAAAACAAAATTTCTCTTTGAAAAACATTACCTCTTTTTTAGGTAACTCATTTTGATTTATAAAAAAAGACTTACTTGGTTTTATTTATTCCAAAATTTAAGAATATTGGATGACGGTAGGTATTTTTAATAACTATTTTGTCAGGTTTTTTATTATACAAATGTCTTGATATGTAGAAATAAGTGAGGGGGTGAGTTCTCTTTTATTGTGGAGTGTTATTCTTCTAAATATAAAAAGGTAAACACAATTGGGAGGTCTCCCTTACATCATGAGCCTCCAATAATAAAAAAAATTAAATAAATTTGAGTATATGGTAGAAATATTTATAGAAAATGTGTTTTTGTTAAGTTTCTATGTCATTTTTCTCCTTAAGATTAATGTTTAACCACAAAGTAAACTCATTCTCACCTTAATTTTTATACTTAATTTTAATATTTTCACTAATATTTTAGGTAAAAAATTAATTTAAAGTTACTATAAATTATAAATTATTTCTATTCCAAATATTGAATCCATTTTTAAATATTTAAATCACATAAGTGGAAGAAATTAATTTAAAATTAATCCAGCAGACGAAAAGAGAAAGTTTGTTTTAAAGTGAAAATGTTCAAAAGTTTAATAATCTTTTTATATATAAATTTAATATAAAAATGATTAAAATTAACTAAATTGTATTATTATATGTACAATTTTTCTACTAATACTTTAAAAATAATTTAAAATATAATATACCTCTATAAATTATTTATAAGAAAAGTCAACTCTCAATTAAAATTCAGTATTTTTCACTATTGATCAAAAAAAGAAACTTCATAGAAGAATAGAAAAAATTCACCCTAAGATAATTTGGAAATTAATTTTTCAAAAATGAAGATTATTTTTTCAAATAAAATTTATTAAAGTTCCAAAATTTAGTTTTAAAATAGGTGCGCCATTAAAAGGCCGAAAAACGGACTTTAGAAAAATATATCTTTTTACGCATAATATTGGATTTATAGTTATCTTATGACTATAAAATATATTCAATTAATGTAAAAAAATTTATTGAATATATAATATAATACTTTCATTAATATCATTTAATAATAATAATTAAATTATTTTATTATGATAAAACTCTTTTGTGATCATAAAAAGGGTTTTTTAAACCATTCCACTACATTGAATTGGATCTCATATTCATTTCTAATAATTGACTGTGAAGGAATTATATAAACATATCTTAAAAATATTTTCCAAATTTAGTTATTCATTTAGATACATTTCATTAAAATGGATAGTTGATAACTAGCATAGTAAATAATTATATTCACAGTATATTGTTGATTGGTAAAACTCATTCTTGTATGTAACACAAGCTATTGAAGAAACATGATATTGTGTTTAATGAATCTCAATGTAGTGTTTCATGTACTGAAATCTAATATCATTGTTGTGTGTAGAATAATAATAACTTTTTGTTTCTTATAAAGTAGGCTAGAAAAAAATTATTATGAAAGTAACATATTGTAATTCTTGGAGTGTTAATTCTCCCCACCTTAAATAAATTGTGTCCTCACAATTAAAACATGACCTCATTAATTGAGGGTTTGATATTTGAAACACTATTATTGAAAAAATCACATCATAAATATGGTTAATAAAACATCTTATTAATAAGGGTTAAAGGTAAATTTGAATGTCTATACAGAAATGGGCTTTTGAATAAGAGAACATTAGTGAAAACATGGACATGGAAGTGAAATATCACTACAAAAAAAGTATCTGATTAGAAGGGGTTATTTTTTAGATTATAAGGGGTTATAACGCCTTCTAAATAAGTTAGTTGTGGTTATAAGGAACCATATATAATGTTCTCACCTACTCTAGTTAGAGGCTGTTTTGAGGAAACACTGTTAAAGTTGTGTAAATTTTATAGTGGTTCATTTTGAGGCGGTAAAAACCTCCACTAATTTCTCTCCGTAATATCAGTTTAGAGGGGGTTTTAATCCTCTCAAAATTGTTGACCAATCTAAAGGCTTTTTCAAACTGCCTCTAGATGAGTTCATGAGCCATATTATAGGCGGTTCTTATAAACACATCTATTTAATGATATTATTTAGAGGGGGTTAAAACCCCCCTCAAAATGAATCATATTAGAGGAGGTTGAAGAAAATGCCTCTAAATATTATTAGTAATTTTTAAATCACGTGAAACCCCACTCCTCCCTCAAGTTCACGCACCTCCCCCTCCAGTTCACACAAATCCCGCCCTCTCTATTTCACCACCATCCTTCTACTCCCTCCAGTTCCAACCTGGTTCTCCACTGCTATTGTGCCAGCCTACTCTTATTGTAATATAAATTATAAAAACTACAAGCATGACTTATTATATAATTTAATTTTTAGATAAATTAAATTATTGTATATATTTATATAATATGCTTAGGATTTTATTTAATATATAATTAATATTATATGAAATACAATTTATATAAATTAATATACATAAATGTGCATAAAATTATACAATTATATATATGTATACATATAAATATAGTTAAATACAACCGTAAAATTGAAAAAATATAATATAATTAAATGATATATATATATATATTAAATCAATTTATAATTATTAGGGTATACTGAAATATATATAAAATAGTTATATAATATATATATAAATTTATATATAATAAAATATTTATAACATAATAGATATAATATAAATATATAATATATATTTATATTTCAATTTAATTTTGTCTATATTATATTTATTTTTATACATAATATAAAATAAATGTATTTTTACCAAAATATACAACATAAATGTATTTAATATAATATACGTATAATAAAAATCATAATATAAATATATGGTATTTATAAAACCACATATAAATTTTATATATTTGAATAAAAATATTTAAAATTACATTTATATTATGTATACATTTTTATATATTTATAAGTATTTATTTAAAAAAATTATATAATGTTTATATATATGTATATATTTGTGTGTGTGTGTTTATAATGAATTTAAATACATTTATATAAATTTTTTATGTAATATATATATATATATATATATATTTGTGTGTGTGTGTACACACACACACATATGTACCCACATATATATTATAAAATTTTAATTTATATGATATTTATTTTAAAAAATAAATAAAAATTAAGATGGGGTTAAAACCCCTCAAATTGAAGGGATTAGCAGAAGATCCTGAACTCCCTCTAATTTCTTGAATTAGTGGAGCGATAAAACCCCCGCTAATGTCATAAGTTAGAAGGGGTTTACAACCGCCTCTATTATATTAAATTATAAGGAGTTCAAAAACCTCCTCTAATCTATGGGATTAACAAATGTTCATGAATCCCCTCTAATTTAAGAGACTGGAGGGGGTTTTGAACCCCCACCATTTCCTTTTAAAAAAAATCAATTTTATATTTATAACCACTAATATATATCCAAAAAAATAATATATATATATATATATATCACCTTTATAATCCAATGGAACATATATAACCACTAATTATTAAATTTTTTATGGTTTTCAAACAAATAACTCTAAAATCCAATCAAATATTACAAATAAAAAATTATAATTCTTTTCAAGGGGTTGTGAAACTCATCTAAATTCAATGATTAGAAGGATTTGTGCATAACCCCCTCAAAAAGAAATTTAGAGGGGGTTGGGCATAACCCCTTCTAAAAAACCACCACAAATATTCTATTTTTTTTGTAGTTTATACCCATCAAGTTATGATAGAGAGTTATAGGGAAAATGTTCATGAGAATGTTTTTGACAATAAATACATAAACCAGATGTTTAAAAAAGGTCATTGATATCATAAAAAAGATGATAATAGGATAATATTTTTGTTTTGAGGCCCTTTTCCTAGAGTTGATAAATTTTTTCAATCACTAAGAATATAAGTAAATATACCTACTTGATACTTTTTTAATTCATAAACACAATCTTATACATCGGTTGTTCCTTGAACTATTTATACTACAACTCTTAGAATTGGTTTTATCATATGAAGAAGTGACACATTAACCCCTAAAACATAGTCCAAAGATAAAATTAAACATTTAAATAAATGGTAAAATTTTCCAAAATTTTATGATCCATAACATTAGAGGGAAGGTCCCTAAATTTAAAAAATTAACTTATCATTAGTCTTTAATCAACATGAAGAATCTCTTTAATCATAACATACCAAATTGGTGAACACCTTAATCATGTATTCTCTTAAAACATGGTAATAAATTGAATTTCCTTAAAACCTTATTTAAAACATACATGATTCCCTATTACTTATGTAAAACATATGTTATTGGATATATTCCTTAAATATTAAAATGTTTTATACTCCATCAATGATAGAGTAAACCAATTTGTTAAAAAATAATTAATCAGTTCCATGGTAGTTAGTAGTATCCAATTTACTTTATCCATATCAATAATTTATTTATCCATACTTCATTATCTCAATATCAGAAATGTATTAAAGGTTATATTCTCTTAATCCTCATGTTTTCCAAAAAAATAACTTTTCCCTAAATCACTTTTCTTGGTACCGTTCCAAATATTCTCTCAAATCCATAATGAAATATTACTAAAATAAAATACTTATATATTTCATTATTAGTATGATGATAAAATCAAAAATAAAATAATTTTGCAACAAATTTATGAGATCCAAATACATAACAACGTTTAACATTCTACATTGGCAATATTAATAATATAATCTTGTACATGATCCCTTATCTTATTTTGTGGTATATTCCCTTGACACTTGGGGAATTTTTGTTGTTGTCATTCTTTACTATAGTTGACTAAATAGAATTATTTTCTTCCATCCCTTTACATTCATTTGTTTAGTGACCCTTTCATCCACACTTATAAAACACTCCCAACACTTTCAAGAATTTTTGGGGTGATTATTTTCGTATGTTAGAAAATCATTCTTTCCCTTCTTCCCTTTATCCATGATTGGTTCTACCATCCTCTTCTTCTATTTCATACCATTGAAATCATAGGACATTGAGAATTTTCTCTCAATCTTGATATTACATTAAATTATTTCATCAAATGAATAATTTTTTTGAGAATTATTTCCCTTTCAGAGACTTGTCTTAAGACCCTAAAAAAGGACAATATTTCATTCTATATTGTGTATGAAATCTATTTCATACCTTGATAACCTAGTAAAGGTAGCTTCATACTCTGCAATAATTTCTTCCTACGTTTTCTTTAAAGTAAAAAAAAATTTCTTCATCTCATTTTTTTGATCACAATGGAAATATTTATTGATGAATGCATCCTTCAAAGATTTATATTCCATGAGTTTTATTTTTTATTTCTCTCTAGTATTCTGGATCAACGACCACCATTGATTTGCATTTCCATTGAGAGAATACACTAAAAGTGTATCATTTTCATTTTCATCATATTATAATTCCTTAAATATCATATATAATTAATTAATACATTTATCATCTACCATTGGATTTACAGTCCCACTAAATTATGGGGGTCTCTATTATATAAAGTGATCCAGCATCAGAGAATCTCACTACAGAACAGGTTTCTCCATCTAGAAAATGTTATCTATCATAACTTGATTAAGCCTCCTTAATATATCCATAACTTGCTCAGTTCAAATACCAGCTTCATTATCTCTCTCAACACGGAAACCTATAATTTTTCCATTAGTATCGATATCCCTATTCCTTATATATTAGATTTATAAACTATGGAATACACTATTAGATCATAACATATTGTAATATAATGTTTAATCCCAAAAATAGAGAAACATTTATCATAATTTGAAAATTTACATGTATCTAATATCATAATCATAAACATGGTTTTTGTGGGATGTTATTCTATTCTTATACCTAAAGTATATCATAGGGATATGTTCTCTAATCTATGTTTTCTTAAATGTACTTACGAGGGTTTCTAATAAACTTTCTTTAATACCAACTGTAGCACATCGACACTAGAATCCCAATTTTAGTGCTTTAATTTATTACATTAGCATGATTAAAAGGAATAAAATCTTGAAGGACTGATTAGTTTAGTAGTTTTGGAAAACTGGATTACATACATGATACCCATATTACATTGGGAAAAAGAAAATAAAATAAGACACATAATAAAATAATATGTACAACATCCTTGAAAGGATATTCAAATATTTCTTGTTCCTAACCTAGGGAAAGGGAAAAAAATAAGGGTAATCTCAAATACTCTGTAAGGGTTAATTATATCCGAAGCTATCATGAATTAAGAATGAATAATAAATATGGTAATGTAATAACTGAACACACAGGCCATTTAATAAATAAACTGAGAATGAAAAAGCATCCATAGATGATGTTAAAGAAAAAAATCTCATATATAATAATAATAACCTAATTATAAATAAATTAAATGATTAATTATTTTATTTAATGTTTCCTAGGAACATGATACCTTTACCTTTAAGATCTTTCCTCAAGACAGTTTAAAATATACCGTGTAAAAAACATCTGATTTGGCAAACTGATTCGTCCCATGAGACTTCTAATGCATCAGGGGGCCTGCATTAAATGGTACCCAACCTGTGTAGTGAATGTAAAAAACATTCTTAATATATCTAATAATTGATTTAATTCATAAATAATGTTCCTGATCAAATATCTGTATTTAGTAAAGGATATTAATTTATCAATTTTTTCCCACTTATTCAAATAACCTTCAAAGTAAAGACTGTATGTAAAAATGGTATATAGTTGAGGAAATACTCATATCCCTTACAAAATAATATATATATTTAATATAAATTTAATTTGAATCAAAAAAATTATCATAAGGAAGTTTAGGTTTCAAGATAAATTTAACAATCTCAAAAGAATGTGAGATTGCAAAGATAACTTTTACCACTTTGTAATTTTCAAGTCAAAATCACTTGGATGGGATAATTCAAAGTGAAACATAAAATACTATAAATTATGGGTAAATCATGATATTAAATTAAAAAGGGGTAGTATATACACCTCATAAAATTTATTTGGTGCATAATAACCAATAAGTCTCAATGGGATGTAAATTGAGACAAAATCCCTTAGATTACACTCCCTTTTTATTGAAAAGCCTTTAAAATTATTTATAATGGTCTTAAATTTGTTACTAGTTTGTTCCAAAACCATATTAATATTTATTATATCATATATAATCTACTTATAAAATCTTATTTCCCTTTGGTTAAGAATCCTTCATTATTTTCATTGTTTCTAGTGTAAATTGACTTGTTTTTCAAGTAAGTTTTGACTTGTTATTTTTTGTTCCTCTTACATGGATAATGATTTCATCATCTCAAGAATGAAAACCATGTTGATAATATCATATATTTTTATTATATATATATATTTAGATTAATCCATAATATTTTGTGATAGAGGATGAAGTGCACCAATCAAAGAGACGGTAGGTCATACGTACGCATGAACATGACTTCCATTTTCATATCTTATTAAAAGAATGAAAAGTAAATAGTATATAAGTATATTATAAGTATATTATTTTCATTACTAATTAATTTATCATGAAGGAATTATATAAACATATGTAAACAATATTTTCCAAATTTAGTTATTCATTTTGATACATTTCATTAAAATAGATAGTTGATAACTAGCATAATAAATAATAATATTAACAGTATATTGTATATTGGTTAAACTCAGTCTTTGATGTAACACAAGATATTGAAGAAACAAGATATTGTGTGTAATATAAGACAATGTAGTGTTTCATGTACCGAAATGTAATATCAGTGTTGTGTATAGCATAATAATGACTTGGTATTTCATATAAATTATTCTAGAAAATAAATTAAATTTATTATGAAAGGAAAATATTATAATTCATAGGGTGTTACATTCTCCCCGCCTTAAATAAATTGTGTCCTCACAATTAAACTGTGATCTTAGTAATTGAGGTTTTGATATTTGAAACGCTATTCTTGAAAAACCCACATTATAAAAATTGTTATTAACACATCTTCGTAAAAAGAGGGAAAGGTAAATGTGAAGGTCACTACAAAACTAAGATTTTGAATCGGATAACATTAGTGAAAAAATGGACATTGAAGTGAAATATCACTACAAAAAAATAATTTATTATAAGGGGTTATTTTTTAGATTATAATGGCTTATAATCCCTTTTAAACAGGTTAGAAACTATTATAAGGATCTACTGCTTATGTGCTCGCCTACTCTTGTTATAGGCGATTTTGAGGAACTGTTGGTAAAGTGGTGTAAATTTTAGTGTTGGTTCATTTAGATATGGTTGAAACCCCCTCTAATTTCACTGAATATTCCGAATTTAGAGGGGTTTTAACCCCATCTAAATTGTTGATCAATATAACAGCGGTTTCAAACTGCCAGAAGATGAGTTCATGAGCCATATTAGAGGCAGTTCCTATAACCGCCTCTATTTAAGGATCAAATTTAGAGGGGGTTTAAACCCCCTCTAAATGAATCATTTTAGAGGCAGTTGAAGAAACCACCTATAAATAATATTAGATATTTTTAAATCGTGTGCAACCCCACCCCTCCCTCAAGTTTACGCCCCTCCCCCTCTAGTTCACACCCCTCCCCCTCTAGTTCACACAAAAGCCCAACCTCTCCCATTCACACGAATCCCTCTGCTCCTTGTCATTCCACCCTTGTTCTCCATCAAACGAACCACCACCATCCAGTTCTCCAGTAGTCACCTTGTCGTCCCCCTATACGTCCCCCACCCACCATCGGCACCCAGCACGAGGTCACTGCTCGCGCGACACCCATCGCCCAGTCCCCCCATACGACCCACACGATGCCCACCGTCTGGTCCCCCCATGTGACCTCCACCCACCCTCTAGTTCTCCAGCACCCCATCTTCTCTAGTTCACCAACGAACCCCTCTCAGGTGCAAGTTATAAAATTTTTTGTACCTGGGGGGTTTTGGAGCCCCGACCTTCCAGATACACATGAAGTGACTTTACCAATATGGTATCTGACTTATGTTATTATATATAAATATCATTATATTTATATATATTGTGAAATTAATGAAAATAAATATTATTTCAATATATTTTAAATATATATATAGTTATTTAAATTAATATATCCATTTCAAACTATAAAATTATATATTTATAGACTTATGTATTTATACATATACATTTGAGTATATATTTTATAATTCTCTTCATGTTATGTATATACAGATATAATTATATATTTATAAATATATTTATGTAAATTATTTACATACTTAAATACATATTTATATATTATGTACATGTTTATTTATAAAATTTATATATAAGTATTAATTTAATATATTTATATTTTATCTTTAAATATATATATTTATATAATATATTTCAATAAATATATTTATTATTATGTAAATTAATATATATTTATTTGTATAAATTTTATTATATTATATATAATTAATATTACATGAAATATAATTTAGAAAAATATTACATATGAAATAAACTTTATACAAATATTTATATAATGTTAGATGAAATACAATTTATAAAAATATATAATTAATATTATATTAAATAATATTTATACAAATATTTATATAATGCATTTGAATACAGATATTTATTATTATGCACAATAATATATTTGTATTTTAATAAATATAATTGTGTGATATTATGTACATTAATATATATTTATTTCAATAAATATAGTTGTATAATAATGTGTACATTTATATGTATATATATTTAGTTATTTTTATAAATTGTATATCATATAATATTAATTATATATAATATAAGATCATAAACATATTATTTAAAATATATTTATTATTATTGTAATATAAATTATAAAAACTACAAGCATGAGTTTTTATGTGATTTATTTTTCAGATAAATTAAATTTATGTATATATTTATATAATATGTTTATGATTTTATTTTATATATAATTAATATTATATGAAATACAATTTATGTAGATTAATATATATATAAATGTACATAAAATTAAACAATTATATTTATGTATACTTATAAATACAATTAAAAACAATCATAAAATTAGAAATATATAATATAATTAAATGATATATATATATATATATATTAAATCAATTTATAATTAATATGGTACACTAAAATATATATATAATATATATATAATTTATATAAATTTATATATAATAAATTATTTGTAATATAATATATATAATATAATATATATAATATATATAATATAAATATCAAATATATATATATTTTTTATTTTAATTTTGTATATATTATATTTATTTGTATACATAATATAATATAAATTTATTTATACAAAAATATACAATAAAAATGTATTTAATATAATATACATATAATATAAATCATAACATAAATATATGGTTTTTATAAAACCATATATAAATTTTATATATTTGAATAAATATATTTATAATTACATTTATATTATGTATGCCAATATTTATATATGTATACATTTTATTATACGTATAAGTATTTATTTAAAGTATTTATCTAATGTTTTTATATATATTTGTGTGTGTGTGTGTTTATAATGCATTTAAATACATTTATATAAAGTTTTTATGTAGTGTGTGTGTGTGTGTGTTTATGTGAGTGTGCATAAACACACACACACATGAGCACCCACATATATATTATAAAATTTGAATTAATATGATATTTATTTTAAAAAATAAATAAAAATTTTGATGGGGTTAAAAACCCCTCTAATCAAAGGGATTAATGGAAGTTCATGAACTCCCTATAATTTCTTAAATTAGTGGAGGGTTGGAAACCCCCTCTAATGTCATAAATTAGAGGGGGTTCACAACACCCTCTAATATTTTAAATTAGAGGGGGTTCACAACACCCTCTAATATTTTAAATTAGAGGGGGTTCACATCCCCCTCTAATTTCATAAATTAGAAGGGGTTCAAAACCCCCTCTAATCTTAGTGATTAACAATAGTTAATGAATCCCCTCTAATTTAAGAGATTTGAGGGGGTTGTGAACCTCCACCATTTCCTTTAAAAAAATTATATTTTATATTTATAGCCTCTAATATATATCCAAACAAATAATATATATATATATATAACCTTTAAAATACAACCGAACATATAGAGCCACTAATTATTAAAATTTTGGTGGTTTTGACACAAAACCTCTAAAATCCAATAAAATATTACATAGAAAAAATTATAAAATTTTTTAGGGGGTTGTGAACCCCCTCTAAAATTGATGATTAGAAGGGGTTTTGCAGATCCCCTTCTAAAAAACCGCCACTAATCTGATGTTTTTCAATAGTGTATAAATTTCAAGTTATGATAGAGAGTGATAGAGAAAATTTCCATGAGAAATTAGTTCACCGTAAATCTTTAAACCAGATGTTTGAAAAAGGTCATTGATACTGTAAAAAATTGTGATAATAGGATAAATTTTTTGGGTTGAGACCCTTTTCCTAGAGTAGATAAATTTTCTCACACTCTAAGAATATAAGTTAATAGACCTACTTGATACTTTTTTATTTCATAAACACAATCTTATCCTCTGGTTGTTGCTTGAACTATTTATACTTCACCTCTTATAATAGGTAGTATCGTAAGGTGAAGTGATAAATTAACCTCTAAAATATTGTCCAAAGATTAAATTAAATGTTTTCATAAATGGTTATCTTGTCCAAAAGATTATGATCCAAAACTTTAGAGGGAAGGTCACTAAATTTCCTAAATTAACTTATCATTAGTCTTCAATCAACATGAAGAATCTCTTTAATCATCACATATGAAATTGGTGAACACCTTAATCATGTATTCTCTTAAAACAAGGTAATAAATTGGATTACCATAAAAACTTATTTAAAACATGCATGATTCCTTATTCCTTATGTAAAACATATGTTATTAGATATAGTATTTATATATAAAATTGTTTTATACTCCATCAATGACAGTATAAAAAAATTTGTTAAAAATAATTAATTAGTTATAATGCAGTTAGTAGTGTCCAATTTACTTCATCCATATCAATAATTTATTTATCCAAACATCAATATCTCAACATCAGGAACATGTTAAGGGTTATCTTTCCATAATCCTCATGTTTTCAAAAAAAAAATAACTTTTCACTAAATCACTTTTCTTTGTACCATTAAACATATTCTCCCAAATCCTTAATGAAATAGTACTATATTACAATCCTTATGTATTTCATAATTATTATGATGAGAACATCATCAATAAAATAATTTTACAACAAATTTCTTATATCCAAATATATAACTACATTAGACATTCTACTTTGGTTGTGTCAATAGCATAAGGTTGGACATGATCCCGTATATTATTTGGGTGTATATTCCCTTGACACTTGGGGAATTTAATTTCTTATTGTTCCTTTTTACTATAGTTGAAAAACTAAATACAATTATTTTCTTATTTCCCTTAGCATTCATTTTCATAGTGACCCTTTTATCTACACTTATAATAACTCTAAACCCTTTCAAGAATTTTTTGGGGTGATTCTTTCCATATGATAGAAAATCTTTTTTCCCTTCTTCCCTTTATCCATTATTGGTTCTACCATCCTCTTATTCTCTTTCATCCCTTTAAAATCATAGGACTTTTATAATTGTCTCTATAACTTGATATCACATTAAACTATTTCATCATATGAATAATTTTTTTGAGATTATATTTCCGTTCATAGACTTGTCTTAAGACAGCCAAATAAATGAAAAATATTTCATTTAGTATTTTGTATAAAATCTATTGCATGCCTTACTGACCTAGTAAAGGTACCTTCATACTCTGCAATAATTTCTTCCTCATTTTTATTTAAACTAAGTAAAATTCTATTTATATTAATTTTTTGATCACAAGGGAATTATTTATCGATGAATGTATCCTTATAATATTTGTATTCCATGAGTTTTATTTCTTATTCCTCTTTAGTATTCTGGATCAACGACCACCATTGATTATAATTTCCATTTAGAGAATACACTACAAGGGTAACCATTTCCTTTTCAACACATCTTAATGCCCTAAATAACATATATAATTAATTAATCCACTTATCAGCCACCATTGGATCTATTTTCCCACTAAATTATGGGGGTCTATATTGCATAAAGTGATCCTTCATCAGAGAATCTCACCATGGAATAACTTTCTCTATACAAGAAATGTTATCTATCGTAACATTATTAAGTTTCCCTAATGCATCCATAACTTTATCAGTTCCAATAACAGCTATATTGGCTCTCTAAACATGAAAACATATACATTTTCCATGAGTATTGATACCCTTCTTCCTCCCATGTTCCATTTCTAAACTATGGTATACACTATATTATATCATAACATTATGTAAGATAATGTTTAATCACAAAAATAGTGAATCAATTACAATAAATTGAAAATTTACATGTATATAATACCATAAACATAAATGTGATTTCCTTGGGATGTTATTCTATTCTTATCCTAAAAGTATATCATAAGGATATGTTCTTTAATCTATGATTTCCTAAATTTAGTTCCCATGATTTATACTAAAATTTCTTTAATACCTACTATAACACCCTGACACCAGATCCCCAATTCTGGTGCCTTACTTTATTACATTAGCATGGTTAAAAGGAATCCAATCTTGAAGGAGTGATTAGTTTAGTAGTTTTTGAAAACCATAATTCATACATGATACCTATATTACGTTGGGAAATAGAAAATAAAACATGATCTATAATAAAATGATATGTACAACATCCTTGAAAGCTTATTCAAATATTTATTGTTCATAACTTGGGGAAAGGAAAAAATAAGGGTGATCTCACAAACTCTATAAGGGTTAATTATATTAGAATCTATCATGAATTAATAATGAATAATCAATATTGTAAGGTAATAACGTAACCCACATTTCATTTAATAAATAAACTGAGTATGAAAATGCATCTATAGATGATCTTAAAAAAATCTCATGGATAATAATAATAACTGAATTATAAATAAATTAAATTATTAGTTATTGGATTTAATGTTTTCTACGAACATGATACCACTACCGTAAAGATCTTTCCTCAAGGATGTTTAAAATATACTGTGTAAAAAAACATTTTATTTGGCTAATTGATTCGTCTCATGAGACTTCTAATGTATCAAGGGGCCGCATTAAATGGCCCCTAACCCATGTAGTGCATGTAAAAAACATTCCTTGTATATCTAATAATAGATTTATTTCATAAACAAAGTTCCTTATCAAATATCTGTATTGAGTAAAAGATAAGGATTTATCACTTTTTCCCCAGTTAATTAAATAACATTCAAAGTAAAGATTGTATGTAAAAATGGTATACGGTTGAGGAAATAATCATATAACTTAAAAAATAATATGGATATTTAATATAAATTTAATTTACAACAAAAAAATTATCATAAGGAATTGACTATTTCAATAGAAAGTTAACAATCACAAAAGAAAGTAAGATTGCAAAGATAACTTTTTCCTTTTGGTAATTTTCAAGTCAAAACCCCTTGGATGGGATAATTAAAAGTGAAAAATAATATACATTAAATAATGTGTGAATCATGATATTAAATATAAAAGGGGTAGTATATATACACCACATAAAATTCAATTGGTGCATAATAACAAATAAGTCTCAATGGTATGTAAATTGAGACGAAATCCCTTAGATTACAATCCCTTTTTACTGAAAACCCATTAAGATACTATATAATGGTCTTAAATATGTTACTAACTTATTCCAAAACCATATTAATATTTATTATATCATATATGATCCGTTTATAACATCTTATTTACCTTTTGTTAATAATATTTCATTATTTCCATTGTTTTACGTGTTAATTGGCTTGTTTTTCAAATAAGTTTTGACTTTTTATTTTTTGTTCCTATTACGTGGATCATGATTTCATCATCTCAAACATAGAAACCATGGTGATAATATCATATATTTTTATTATATATGTATTTAGACTAATCCATAATATTTTTTGATAGAAGACTAAGTCCACCATTCATAGAGACGGTAGGTCGTATGTATGCATGAACACGACTTCCATTTTCTTATATTATAAAAAGAATCAAAAGTAGATAGTATATAAGTATATTTTAATTATAGTATATTCATTTATAATTAATTTATCACAATGGAATTATATAAACGTATGTAAAAAATATTTTCCAAATTTAGTAATTCAATTTTATACATTTCATTAAAATAGATAGTTGATAACTAGCATAATAAATAATAATATTCATAGTATATTTTAGATTGGTAAAACTCAGTCTTGCATGTAACATAAGCTATTGAAGAAACATGATATTGTTTGTAATAAAAGACAATGTATTGTTTGATATACCGAAAGATAATACCAGGGTTGGGTGTATCATAATAGCGACTTGGTGTTTTTTATAAAGTAGTCTTGCAAAAAAATTGTTATGAAAGGAAAATGTTGTAATTTCCGGGGTGTTACATTCTCCCCACCTTAAATAAATTGTGTCCTCACAATTAAAACATAACTTTGGTAATTTAGGGTTTTATATTTGAAACACTATTCTTGAAAAACCTACATCATAAATTTAGTGAATAACACATCTTATTAATAAGAGGGAAATGTAAATGTGATGGTTTCTACTAAACTAGGATTTTGAATAGGATAACATTAGTGAAAACATGGACAATGAAGTGAAATATCACTACAAAAAAATTCCCGATTTGAAGGGGTGATTTTTTAGATTATAAGGGGTTATAACATCTTCTAAATAGGTTAGTGGCGGTTATAAGGAACCACCGCTAATGTGCCCGCCTACTCTTGTTAGAGGTGGTTTTGAGGAACCACTGGTAAAGTGGTGTAAATTTAGCAGTGGTCATTTAGAGGCACTTGAAACCCCCTATAATTTCACTGCATAATCTCAGTTTAGAGGGGGGGTTTAACCCCCTCAAAATTGTTGATGAATCTAGCGGTGGTTTCAAACCACTATTAGATGAGTTCATGAGCCATATTAGAGGCGGTTCCTATAACGGCCTCTATTTAATGCACTTATTTAGAGGGGTTTAAAACCTCTTCTAAATGAATCATTTTAGAGGCGATTAAAGAAACAACCTCTAAATAATATTATACATTTTTAAATCACGTGCAACCCCACCCCTCTCTCAAGTTCACACCCCTACCCCTCCAGTTCACACAAATCCTGCCCTCTCCTGTTCAATCCCACAACTCTACTCCCTACTGTTCTAGCCTGGTTCTCCAATGCATGAACCACCACTGTTTGGTTCTCCACCAGCCCCCTGTCATCCCCCCACGCGACCCCTACTCATTGTCCCCACCCCCCGCGACATCCCCGCCCATGTGACACCCGCCGTCCCCGCCCACGCGATGCTGACCTTCGAGTCCCCATGCATGACCCCCTTCTATTTTCCGGTTCTCTAGAGCCCCATCTTATGCAGTTTACCAATGAACCCCTCCCAGGGCAAGTTTTAAATTTTTTTGTACCTGGTGGTTTCGAAGCCCCAACCTCTCGGATGCACATGCAGCGACTTTACCACTATGGTAGCCGACTTCTATTGTTATATATACATATAATTTTATTTATATGTATATTATGAAATTAATGTAAATAAATATTATTTTAAAAGAATTTAAATACTTATATGGTCATTTAAATTAATATATCTATTTTAAACTATAAATTTATATATTTATAAATTTATGTATTTATACATATACATTTGAGTATATATTTTATAATTATACTCATGTTATGTATATACAGATATATTCATATGTTTATAAATATATTTATGTCAATTATTTATATATTTAAATAAATATTTATATATTATTTACATGTTTATTTATATAATGTATATATAAGTATTTATTTAATATATTTATATTTTATCTTTAAAAATATATTTATATAATGTATGTCAATAAATATATTTATAATTATGTAAATTAATATATATTTATTTGTATAAATTGTATTATATTATATATAATTAATATTACATGAAATATAATTTAGACAAATATCATATATGAAATAAAATTTATACAGAAATTTATATAATGTTATGTGAAATAAAATTTATACAAATATATAATTAATATTATATTAAGAAAATTATAAAAATATTTATATAATTTATTTCAATATATATATTTATTATTATGCACATTAATATATATGTATTTCAATAAATATAATTGTGTAAAATTATGTACATTAATTTATATTTATTTCAATAAATATAGTTGTATAATATTTTGTACATATATATATATATATTGTATATCATATAATATTATTTATATATAATATAAAGTCATAAACATATTATTTAAAAATATATTTATTATTATTGTAATAAAAATTTTAAAAACTATAGGCATGAGTTTTTATATGATTTATTTTTTAGATAAATTATATCTACGTATATATTTATATAATATTTTTGTGCTTTTATTTTATATATAATTAATATTATATGAAATGAAATTTATATAGATTAATATATATAAATATACATAAAATTATACAATTATATAAAATCATAAAATTGGAAATATATAATATAATTAAATGATATATATATATATATTAAATCGATTTATAATTAATATGGAATACTTAAATATATATAAAATAATTATATATTATATATAAATTAATATATAAAAAATATTTATAATAAAATATATATTTATATTTATATTTATATTTTGTCTATATTATAGTTATTTGCATTCATAATATAATATAAATGTATTTATACACAAATATATAATAATTTTTTTAATATAATATATGTATAATATAAGTCATAATATAAATGTATGGTATTTATAAAATCATATATAAAATTTATATAGTTGAATAAATATATGTATAATTACATTTATATTATGTAGGTCAATATTTATATATTTATACATTTTTATGTATCTATAAGTATTTATTTAAAGTATTTATATAATGTCTTTATATATATGTGTGTGTGTTTATAATGCATTTAAATACATTTATATAAAGTTTTTATGTAATATATATATATATATATATATATATATATATATCTGTGTGTGTACACACACACACATTGTAACACCCCGAATATTTCAAAACCTTATAAATAGAAATAGTGTGTTTAATGCCATTAAAGATTTCTTCTTTTATCCAAACAAAAGATAAAAGATAAAACACAGAAAACCTTATTTAAGAACTTAACACCGAAGTGTCTTACAACATTCTGAGTTTAAAAGGAAAGCTCATTAACCAAAGAAACCAATTAAAACCCCTATTAAGATTACTGGAAGACCACTCAAAATAATGAGAACCCCGAGAAGGCGATAGGGGTATTTAGAATCCATCAAAACAAACATAAGAATGGCTAAAACCACCACAACCACACTAAGCACTAAAGGGATGACTTGAACCATCTTCTTTTCGCTTTTCTCCTTCAATCACCTTGAGTTTAAGACAACCCGAGACCAGGTCTTATATGACACCAATTTGATCGTTACCTTTTTATGTAGCCGTTGGGTCTTTAAATTCCATAAATGTTGGTTAAAGGGTTTTTAAAATTAATGAGGCTTATATTTTTATAAAAACATGGTTTTTATTTTTCTTTCATAATTTTATGGAATTTCAAATGTTTTAATATGCCTAAATGTTTTAAATGGTATTTTCATATATCATGGTTTTAAAGAAAATGTTTTAATGAACATACTCAGTTTAAATTAAGGTACATTTTAAATATAAAAGAAATATTATATAATATTGTTATAAATTTGAGCTATACAAATACTTATATTTTACTTTATATGTTTATAATTAAACTTATAAAGATTTTTTTAAACCTTATGACAATTTCACATGAGAAACTATTTTAAGTAAATTAATGTGTGAAAAATTGTATACATATATTAATTTAGGTTTTGTAAGTTGAATTTATAAAAAAAATTAGTCTATATGTGTGTATATATATATTACGTTTAATTATGTATTTGTACATGGTTCTGTTGATAAAATTTTTATGTATTAAAAGTTTTTTTCTAAAAAGAGTAACACCCTTTTGAGACGACCCTAACGAGGGAGGCAGCTCACACCGAGGTGTGGCAGAACCATGACTCCCCGGCCTGCGGTCAGGGGAACCCTTTAGGGGCAGCTCAGAGGTGCGAGAGCCGTGGCTAGGCGGCATGCGATCACTCAGGGCGGAGCACGGTCAGAGTTAGGATGAGGCCTGTGGAAGGGTGGGGGTCGTGTATAAGCCCCCAGGTGTATGTGCTTGTGTCATTGCGGTGTTGCTGAGGAACTCTGGCTTATAAGTCGGGCTCGTTTTTCAGTTCGCTTCGATGTGGGAACCAATTTTTCAGTTGAAATGAAATCGTGGCCATTGGATCTCTCATCACATGATCACGGTCGTCCAAGGAATTTAGAATATTGCATTGTACATGAGCCACTCGATCTAGCGTGAAATAATCATGTCCATCCGAAGTTTTTAAAACACCGCATCAATCCTATACCATCCAATCAACAGCGGAACTTAATACTGACCATCGAGTTCTTTTTAAACGATGGATCGTTTCCCCACCGCGCCATATCCATTCGATCTGGTCCGGCCTAATCTCATCTGTCTGCCCATTTCTTCAGCTCCCCTCATCATCTTCTTCCTCCGCAAGACCCCACCAGTGGTCGTCACCTTCGACCCCTTTCCTCTCCAATACACCCAACGCACGTGACCCTCTAAAAAATAGTAAAGACCCGTAAATTTTAAGGAATTTTTTTTTCTTAAATTCTTTGGGGGTTTAAGAGTATGCAGTTTCTGACGGCACCTGATTCAGAGGCCCGATGTGCCCAGAATAATTTTCCAAAGTTTATCTCGGGTACGTTCAGTGAACAAATGAGCAGGTTTTTCTATCTTTCAACTAGTTCTCAGAATTGAAATATGAGGGCATCGATGAACTCGCAGCGCCGGTAATTTATTAGGGGGACCTTTACCATAATTGTGTTTGCACGGTAGGAGAAGTTAAATTTTGTGGATTGAATGATAAGTGAATAAAATTGTGGAACAGTTTTATTTTTATATCTAGGGTGGTTTTATCCTACATGGGGGAGTTAGAGTGGGACCCACTATCACCTTACTACCCATGTGAGGATAAATGTGAGGAGTGTCCCACATGATCCCCAACCCTTAACATTCCCTAACACTCCTTAAACCCCCCCCCACTTAATTTTGTAAACTCCTCATTACTTGTGAAACCTTTCCACCTTCTCTCTCTCTCCCTCTTAACTCTTGGCCAAAACACTTTAATCAATTAATTGAACCACTTCAATTAATTAATTAAGTGTTTGAATTTTAAATTTTGAATGCATGGCAAGATTAAATAAAATAAGTAGAAGCCATAATTTATTTTTGGTTGGATTTTTGTGTTGATATTTTGGGGAGAAAGCTCTTGATATTTGAAGAACGCTTCATCTCCTTTGTTGAAGAACGCCAACTCTTCAACAAAGAACATCGACTCGGCGACCGCAGTTCTTCATCCTCTTCTTCCTCCATGGCAAGGGAGGAGACACCGACGCGGGAACTCACTAACGACAGGGCGCCTTCTATTCTTCTCGTTGTGACAAAAGAGGAGACGTCACTTCCTTGGGTGCACAATGACGATGACAGAAACGACACTGTCATTCCCGATGCCTAACAACCACGAACATCTTTTTGAGGTAGGGATTATTTTTTGTTCAAGTATTTATCATTGTTTTTCATTGCTTAAGGTTTGGCTGCATTATATCGTCATAACGGGAGGAGATCGGACCATAGAAACATGGATGATTCTCTTCCGCTCTTCTTTGTTAATCTTCGTTGATATTGGAAGCGGAGGCGCACGGTGTCGTTGCACCGCGTGGTGATCAGCAGGGAACTGCGTCCATGTAAGGTTGTGGCGAAGGTGGAGCGGTGTTGTTGCACTGCGGAGAGACATAGAGGGCCGCGGCCAGAGCGGGCTGTGGCGGTGGTGCGTGGCGCCGTCGCGCCGCGCTGGAGAGACCATGGAAGGCCGCGGCCAGAGCAGGCCATGGTGGAGGGGTGTGGTGCCGTCACTCCGCTTCGGGGAGACGAGTCGCGGCGGACCAACATGGGTGGCCGTCTGAGCCGGCCGCCAACATCTCCAGGAGGTGGGACCCCTTCTGGGTCCCGTGGCAGCTCACAAACCGGCCGACCATAATGGTCGGTGGTTACCCGGAAACCGGGGGGTGTAACCCCCCCCCCCCCCCCCCGACCAACTGCTAGGGCGGACCCCACTGTTGGGCGGAGAAAGAAGGGAGTGATGGCAAGAGGGGGGGGGGGGTGAATTGCCTTTTAAAAAAAAGATTAACAAATTAAAATCAAAGTTAAAGGTGCAGCGGAAATAAAGAGGCAAGACACGCAATTGATAACGGAGTTCGGCCTAAAACCCGGCCTACGTCTCCGCTCCCAACTAAGCTGTTGAGAGATTCTACCACTTTCTTTTCAATGGTTTTAGCAAGAAACCCACTAGACTTTACAGGTAGTCTAGAACCTATTACAGCTTGCTTTTATTGGTTGAGCAAGAACCCACTTACTTTTAATGGTTTAGTAAGAACCCACTAGCCTTCTTACAGGTGAAGGCTAGCTCACCTATGTCTCAAGCCTTTTGAAAGGTAAGGCTTGACCAACCTCTTCACACCTTAAAGGTGATGTGAAAACCCAAAAGAATGGAGGATGAGAAAAGTGGGATTTTGTAGGCACAAACTCAGTTTTAAGCTCAAAATAAATAAAACAAGAAAAACCGTATTTGGAGAAGCCTTGGGCGCCAATGGATGATTGGAGTTGAGGACGTGCACTCCCAAGCTTCTTTGGTGATGCTCCTTGGATGTGGAATTGAATTGGAGCGATTGGGGTTCCTTGGAGGAAGTTCGCCGGAGGTTCGCCAAATGATCAAAATGTGTCTCGTGGGCTTCCTTAAGTTTCCGGGGCTTCAAGGTCCTTAATTTACAGAGGGGGAACCCTCAAATGGCCTTAGGGAGGCTTCGGAGCCGTTGGAGAGGCCTTCGGAGCCGTTGGAGGCCAAGTGGACAGGCTGGTCAAAAGCCCAACGGCTAGTTTGACTGGCTCCACCGGCAGACCGGTACAGGGCCACCGGTTGGCCGGTGCCTTGGAGTTGGGAGGATGCTTCTGTCCAGACTCCACCGGCTGACCGGTGAGGAGGCCACCGGTTGGCCGGTGAGAAGGCAGTAGCAAACACTATTCTACTGGGTGCCACCGGCTGGCCGGTGCTGAGGCCACCGGTTGGCCTGTGCTGAGGCAGTGGAGAGCCTTTCTGTCAAAGGTCCATCGGCTGGCCGGTGGTGAAGCCACCGGTTGGCCGGTGGACTGAATTTCAGTCCATTTTGGCTTTTTGCCTTCTTGGCCTTCTTGGCCCAATTCCTTGGCACCCTGAATTTAAGCCTATCATCCAAAAACACTTAAAACATGATTAGATAAAAAAGAGGGTGATTGTGATCATGAAAATTAAACCTCGAGGGGTACGAGAGGTACAACAATCTCCCCCTATTTTGATGATCACAATCACCAAAACAAGTAATGTAGAAAATGAAATGAAAATCATGCTTTAAAGGATTTCTCCCCCAATCAACCAAGAATTTCTCCCCCTTTGTGATTATCAAAATAGCACGAGGTATATAAATTGATTGAGGGAAATGGAGATTTTAAACCAATTGAAATTTTTGAAATTTTGAATCAAAAATTGAATAACAGTTTGAATTGAATGTTTTGAATCAAAAATTTAATAACAGTTTGAATTGAAAGTTTTGAATCAAAAATTGAATAACAGTTTGAATTGAAAGTTTTGAATCAAAAATTGAATAACAGTTTGAATTGAAAGTTGTGAATCAAAAATTGAATTGAAAATTTTGAATTGAAAAATTTGAAACCAAGAGTTGAAATTGAAATGAAAAATTTGAATTGAGAGTTTTGATACCAAGTGTTGAGTTTGAAATGAAAAATTTTGAATACACAAAAAATTTTGGGCCGGAGAGACTCGCTAATAGAGATTTTTCAATCCACACTTGTCTAGTGGCGGGTCTTATCCTATAAAATTCATCATTTAAAAAAATAGTTTTGGGCCTACCATACCGGGCATTTTTGCAATTGCACTCATAGATTAAGTGCTCAGGATTTTTACAATAATTACAAAATTTGAATTGAGAGCTCCCCCTTACAAAAATAGTGGGTGCATGGGAGGAGGAAGCTTGCTTGGAATAGCCAAGCCCTTGGGTGGTTCGGGATACACGTTGGGAACCAAGTAAATTATTCAAATTTTGTTCCCCTTGGGTGAACTTAGCTAGAGTCTCCCTTAGATCTTTTATGGTTGATTCCATAGAATCAACATCAGGGAGGTTTTGGATTTTGAGGGTCAACTCTTCCTTCTCTTTAAGAAGTTGTTCTTTTTCGGAAGAGAGTTTTTTGAAATTATTTTTTAAAGAAACAAATTTGGAAGAGAGCTCGTGAAAGCCTTCCTCCAATTGGTCTCGCGCATGTTGGAGATCCTCATAAGACATATGATTGAAAGAATTTGAATTTGAAGAACAAGAGGAGGAGGAGTCGGAAGATGTTACCTCGTGAAATGCCATTAGGCATTTGTTACCTTTGTCGCTCGAGGAAGAGGAGGAGGAGGATGATGAGGAGCTATCACTCCAAGTGGCCTTGAAAGCCTTCTTCTTCTCCTTTTGCTTGGCCTTTTTCTTGTTGAGTGGGAAATCGGGCTTGTAATGGCCTTTCTCACCACACCCGTAACATTTTACCTTGGGCTCGGATTTTTCATTGGATTGAGCCTTGCGGGATTTCTTCTTCTTGTGCTTCTTCATGAACTTGTGCATCTTGCGGGAAAGGTTCTCCATTTCTGAATCGCCGCTTGATGAGGAAGATGATGAGGAGGATGATCTTTCTTCTTGTTGAACTTTGAAGGCGATGTTCTTTGGAAGTTTGATTGGTTTGCCTTCCTTTTCAGCTTGCCTCCTCATGGTGATTTCGTATGTCATGAGGGATCCGATGAGCTCTTCTACCGGCATGTTCTTGATGTCCTTCGCCTCTTGGATAGCCGTCACTTTTGGAGCCCATGAGCTTGATAGGATCCATAGGATCTTCTTCACCATATTTTCTGCAGAAACATCATCACCAAGGGACTTTCTCCCATTGCAAACATCAGTAAAATGCGTAAACATTTCAGTAATAGACTCAGATGGATGCATGGAAAAAGACTCAAAATCTTGACGAAACATGTCCAATCGAGTATCCTTGACTTTGTTGGTCCCTTCATGGGTAACCTCCAAAAGTTTCCAGATTTCGTGTGAGGAGGTGCATGTGGAAACTCGATTGAATTCATTTCGGTCAAGGCCGCAATGTAGAGCGTTCATGGCTTTGCCATCAAGCTCGAAATTTCTAATATCGTCTTGGGTCCATTTGGATTCATCGGGAGTAGAAAGAGAGTAACCATGCATGACAATTTTATAAATCGGATATCCTATACTTCTACGAAAAGCGGTCATGCGGGTTTTCCAATATGTATAGTTGGTTCCATCAAAAAATGGAGCACGACCCAAAGAATAGCCTTCGGGGGCGAAAGAGGTTGATGCCATCACAATGGATCTTGAATTTGAAACCGGTTAGGGTATTACACAAATTTCCCTCTGATACCAATTGTTGGGCGGAGAAAGAAGGGAGTGATGGCAAGAGGGGGGGTGAATTGCCTTTAAAAAAAAGATTAACAAATTAAAATCAAAGTTAAAGGTGCAGCGGAAATAAAGAGGCAAGACACGCAATTGATTACTGAGTTCGGCCTAAAACCCGGCCTACGTCTCCACTCCCAACTAAACCGTTGAGAGATTCTACCACTTGCTTTTCAATGGTTTTAGCAAGAAACCCACTAGACTTTACAGGTAGTCTAGAACCTATTACAGCTTGCTTTTATTGGTTGAGCAAGAACCCACTTACTTTTAATGGTTCAGTAAGAACCCACTAGTCTTCTTACAGGTGAAGGCTAGCTCACCTATGTCTCAAGCCTTTTGAAAGGTAAGGCTTGACCAACCTCTTCACACCTTAAAGGTGATGTGAAAACCCAAAAGAATGGAGGATGAGAAAAGTGGGAGTTTGTAGGCACAAACTCAGTTTTAAGCTCAAAATAAATAAAACAAGAAAAACTGTATTTGGAGAAGCCTTGGGCGCCAATGGATGATTGGAGTTGAGGACGTGCACTCCCAAGCTTCTTTGGTGATGCTCCTTGGATGTGGAATTGAATTGGAGCGATTGGGGTTCCTTGGAGGAAGTTCGCCGGAGGTTCGCCAAATGATCAAAATGTGTCCCGTGGGCTTCCTTAAGTTTCCGGGGCTTCAAGGTCCTTTATTTATAGAGGGGGAACCCTCAAATGGCCTTAGGGAGGCTTCGGAGCCGTTGGAGAGGCCTTCGGAGCCGTTGGAGGCCAAGTGGACAGGCTGGTCAAAAGCCCAACAGCTAGTTTGACTGGCTCCACCGGATGACCGGTACAGGGCCACCGGTTGGCCGGTGCCTTAAAGTTGGGAGGATGCTTCTATCTAGACTCCACCGGCTGACCGGTGAGGAGGCCACCGGTTGGCCGGTGAGAAGGCAGTAGCAAACACCATTCTGCTAGGTGCCACCGGCTGGCCGGTGCTGAGGCCACCGGTTGGTCGGTGCTGAGGCAGTGGAGAGCCTTTCTGTCAAAGGTCCATCGGCTGGCCGGTGGTGAAGCCACCGGTTGGCCGGTGGACTGAATTTCAGTCCATTTTGGCTTTTTGCCTTCTTGGCCTTCTTGGCCCAATTCCTTGGCACCCTGAATTTAAGCCTATCATCCAAAAACACTTAAAACATGATTAGATAAAAAAGTGGGTGATTGTGATCATGAAAATTAAACCTCGAGGGGTACGAGAGGTACAACACCCACTCGGTCCGCCGTTTCCAAAAAAAACAGGGGGTCGCGCCCCCTTTGCGTCCCGCTCGGCCAGCGGCCGAGCCTCGGCCGGCTTTCGAGCCAGGCCGCAGGCCCCGCGGGCCAGGCCAGCCGCAGGCCGCAAGGGCCGTGCCAGCAGGGTCAGGCCATGCCCACCCGGGCTGGACCCGGACCCGAGTCGGGTCGACCCGATGCGGGTCGACCCAGGGGGTGTTGGGCCAGGGCCGACCGGGCCAAGACCCCCTATTTTGAAAAATGTTTTGGTTAAACGGATATATCTTGAGCTACGGACCTCCGATTGATGCAACGTCAGTTGCGTAGGATTCCTTGGAATGAGACGGTCGTTTTGGTATATTACACTTGAGGTTTCGGCGAAATATGTGTATGGTAGGGTTGGTTCGAACCCGAAACCAACCGGGCCCTTGGAGCGGAAACGCTTATAACTTAAGGACCAAACGTACGAATGACGTGCCGTCAATTACCTTGAATTCCTCTTGGTGATATGTTTATTTTGGATTACTACACTTGAGGCTTGGATGCAGCTAGAGTATGGTTGGGTTGGTTTTATCTTAAAAACCAATCGGGCCCCTGGGACGTAAAAGCCAATAACTCTCAGACCGGGCGTCCGATTGACGCGCCGTCTGTCGCATTGAGTTCCTTTTGACGAGACAAAACATTGGGATACATCAACTCTGGATTTCGTGACAGTTGATGTATCATCCCCTTGGCTTGTGGAGCGGACCCTCCCGGAATCGAGCGTGCTATGTGCGGGAACCCTAGAGCTGGATGTGACTGCGATGACGATGACGACTGTACTTGGATCCTACATGGGTTCGGCGGTGAGGAAGACTATACTTGGATCCTACGTGGGTTCGGTATTGAGGAAGACTGTACTTGGATCCATCGTGGGTTCGGCAGTGATGACGACTATACTTGGATCCTACGTGGGTTCGGCAACGATGGTTACTGTACTTGGATCCTACGTGGGTTCGGCAGCGAGGAAGACTGTACTTGGATCCTCCGTGGCTTCGGCAGCGATGACAACTGTACTTGGATCCTATGTGGGTTTGGCAACGATGGTTATTGTACTTGGATCCTACATGGGTTTGGAAGCGACGACTTCTGTACATGGATCCTATGTGGGTTTATCAGGGGAGATGATTCAGAGGCTACATCTATCAACTTCACCCCTCTTCGTGAGTAGTATACCTGTGTGAGATGAGTCTTGATTTTTCAATCATTATCATCGATGTGATTGACATGATTTTCTGTATGGACTAGGTTGTTCTTTCCTGTGTGGATTGGGTTGTGTTTTCCTGTATGGACTAGGTTGTTCTTGGGCTCAAGAGTTTGAGCCATCTTGTAATTGATGACTTAGGTATATGTATGGGCATATACCTAAGTAAAGTAGGTTGATACTTCGTGTTTGTAACTTTCCTTGTGGTTTATCCTTATTGGATTCTGAGAGACCATCAGGGGTCTTAGGGTCCCTACTAAGTATCGTATACTCACCCCTGCACGGGTTATGCCCGCACTATGTTGTGTTGGATGCAGACAACGGACAGCACTGATCGAGGTGGAGGCTTGTGGAGCTGGACAGTACCCAGAGGTGGACCACTTGGCGGGACATACACGGATTGAACAGATTGACCCAAGGAGCTGAGAGGACTATCTGTACCCACCCTTCAAGTGTGATTTCCAGAGGGTGACTCGGTGTTGCTGTTTTACTTACTACTGTTGTACTTTCCTTTCAGTTGTACTGTACTTTCAGTTGGGTTTGTATACTGGCCCATTTACTTTTCAGCACTTACCTTGTAACCAGTTTTACTTAGTTCTTACTTCACTTGCGTACTCTGTTGTGTTTGTTTACTTTATAAAGGAAATTACTTCCCTTTTTATCGGGATTTACGCCTTTGGTGCTAGTCGTCTACCCCTGGCATATGGAAGGCGGACTTGGGGTAGTCACGGCATGGGCCCCATGGACGGGTCATGACAAATTGGTATCAGAGGATTCGGTTCTACCGCAGAACTCAAGACTCTGTTAATTTCTTCTCGGTGAAGCAATAATGATTAGAGTATTGAGTGTGGTTATCGGTCCAGGGAGTCCAGAGTTGGTACAGTGGCAGACGTATCCATACACCAGGACCCTGAATTCTAATTTCTGACTCAGTGCATGAAAACATTGATTTCATGTGTGTTTCAAAAGTTTTCACTGTGATTACTTTCTGTCAACTCACCAGGTATACTGTATTAACCTTGGCGCACCTGTTACTTTTTAGGATGGCCCCATGAAGGCAGCCAACAAGGGTTCCGAGCCACGTGTGGGATGGCAGCCCACCGAGTGATGATGCCTCAATGCAGGGCCCCATTACAGCGGAGGCACCAGTGAAACCTCTACCCACTGGGCCACCGATACCACCAGCCCCAGAAGCAGAGAGTGCACACCGCCTGAGTACGCTGCACGAGTTTCAACGACAGAGGCCGCCCAGGCTTCGTGGAGGGACAGACCCTCAGACAGCCGAGGATTGACTGGAGGCTATTGTCTGAGTCTTCAGATTGGTAGGGACACCAGCCGATCTTATGGTGATCCTTGTCGTGAGTCTCCGACACACAACAGCAGTTAAGTGGTGGAGCCTGATGCTTCAGGTTCACGATGAGGCATCTCTACTATGGACGGACTTCGAGAGCCTCTTTCGCTCGGAGTTTGTTCTGGCCACCCTCTATGCGTTGCGCATCCAGGAGTTACTACAACTTCGGCAGAGCAGCATGATAGTATCCTAGTACTCGGCGAGGTTTACCGACCTCTCGCGCTACTCCACAGACATGGTACGGGACCCATTCTTCTGGGCCCGAACCTTCGAGCAGGTATTGAGGCATGAGATCAGGGCTTCGATGATCTCCCTCAGCATTCCGACGTAGGCAGGAGTACTAGAGTGAATCCTTCTTATGGAGAGCTTCCTTGCTGAGCCTACCCTAGCAGTGATGCCTACCGTTGGGAGACATATAGCAGAGTCTTGTATAGCCGACAGTAGACAATTGACGCAGAGGTCCAAGCAGACCAGGCTATTAGATGAGTGATCTCCGGATTCAGGTTTGGTTGTGCGGTCCACATGAAACAAATCCAGCCATACGAGGAGCAGACATTGCTATGCATGCGGCGGGTAGGGTCACATGGATCGAGACTGCCCGACCCGCCCTGCAGATGAGCAGAAAGCGGTAGAGGGACCTCCCAGGAAGAGGTTCGACCATGGTGGTCCGCTAGGGGTAGGCAGACGTGGCAGAGGAGCTGGCCAAGCAGTAGCTGGTGGACGACGTTTCAAGGCCGTACCACCACGACCACCAGGAATACCACCTCGACCGTAGGGAACGGGTGGACAGGGGAGAGCTCAGCTTCAGGCAGCGGAGGCCTACGACCATGGATCTCCGGGAGAAGATGTACAAAAGTGGTACTAGCTCCAGACATGGAGACTTTTGTTCATGATGCTTATAGCTTTGTTTTTGTCATTGTTTTTTGATGCTTTGTGTCTTTGTACTTTGAGCTGCAGTAATAAAAGACACTTGTTCTTGTGAAGTTTTCTTCCTTGTCCTTTTTATGTGGTTGATACTGAGAGTTTATGGCTAAGATCGTTGACTTGACCCTCACTTTCAATATTCCTACTGGAGGAGACCTAATGACCACACACTGCTGCCGACAGTGTGACTCGACCCTTGGAGGCGAGAGTAACAGTTGGATCTCTTGGTAGTAGCATCGAGGCCTTGCGACGTCGTCCATGGCATGAAATAGTATCGTTCATGTCAGGATTTACTTTATTAGGAAAGAACATGTTTCATCTAGGGGATAAGATTAAATTTCTCTTTTTAGTAAAGGATAAATCTTAGCAGCTCTTGTAGGACGTAAGCGAAAAGGGGTGTATTCGAGTTCTATGCAATGGCTAGTCACACCCATGGTTCGTTGAGCGAACGGTTTACGGTCTACCATTTTCTCAAAAGTATCAGGTGTGTTTTCTCATAGAAGGACCTGATCCTGTGACAGCGGCAATGGATTGAGTTCTTCTAGGATTATGACTTTGAGATTGTCTATACTCCTGGGAAGGGGAATGTTGTGGCTGATGATCTCAGCAGGAGATCGGGCATTCAGCTACATGGAGAGGTGACAGAGCAGTTAGCCACTTTGTAGATATCTATGGATTTCATGACGGGGCTCCCACGTACTTCCAGGGGACACGACTTCATCTGGGTGATCGTAGACCGACTCACCAAGTCAGCCCACTTCCTACTGATTAGAGAGCTGGGCTCTGCAGAGAGCTTGGGATGTCGCTACGTTCAGGAGATCGTACAACTTCAGGGTGTGCCATCATCTATCGTCTCTGATAGAGATGCTCTCTTTACTTCCCGACTTTGTAAGGGGTTGCAGGAGGCATTTGGGACGCAACTACACATGAGTACCGCCTTTCATCCTCAGACGGATGGCCTATAGGAGAAGACCATTCAGACACTCGAGGAGATACTCTGTGCATGTGTCCTTGACTTTGGTCATAGTTGGGAGGATCACCTACCCTTGGTAGAGTTTGCGTATAGCAATAGCTACCAATCCACCATCGGGATGGCACCATACGAGGCATTGTACAACCGACCATGAAGATCACCTCTATGCGGGACTGGCCCTAGGGAGTCAGCACTCATAGGACCAGAGATGGTTTTGGCTATGACAGAGAAGGTGCAAATCTTCCAGGAATGGATGAGGACTGCACAGAGCAGACAGAAGTCCTATTCTTATAGGAGGTGGAGACCACTGGAGTTCGAGGATGGCGACCACGTTTTCTTACGGGTCTCACCTCGACGTGGATTACAGAGATTTGGTCGGGGTATAAAGTTATCTCCGCACTTCATCGGACCATTCCAGATCCCTAGCACGGTAGGCGAGGTGGCATACCGCCTGGCTCTTCCACCTCAGTTACATCGGGTGCACGACGTCTTCCAAGTATCTCAACTGAGGAGATACGTGCACGACCTTATGCATATCATTGATCATGGGGAGCTGGACATTGATGACAGGGCGACATTCACGGAGGTCCCAGTGGAGATCGAGGATCGAAAATAGCGGGTCCTACATGGATGGTTGGTTCCTCTAGTGCGCATTCGATGGCAGCACGGGAACCTCCAGGAGAGAATGTGGGAGCGGGAGGCCCAGATGCGAGCTCAATACCCTCATTTGTTCCTCTAGTTTATGTTGCAGCTTTATGGAGACGTAAATCCCTGAGTTGGGGGTAATTTAAAGACCCATAAATTTCAAGGAATTTTTCTAAAATTCTTTGGGGTTTTACGAGTACACAGTTTTTGACAGCACCTGATTCCAAGGCCCGGTGTGCCCGGAAAACTTTTCTGAAGTTTAGATCAGGTACGTTCAGTGAACGAACGAGAGGGTTTTTATATCTTTTGAACCGGTGCTCAGAATTGAAATCTGAGGGCATTGATGAACTCGCAGCGCCAGTAATTGCTTAGGGGTACCTTTACCGTAATTGCGTTTGCACGGGAGGGGAAGTTAAATTTTATGGATTAAATGAGAAGTGAATAAAATAATTGTGGAACAATTTTATTTTTATATCTAAGGTGGTTTTATCCTACATGGGGGAGTTAGAGTGGGACCCACTAGCACCTAACTACCCATGTGAGGATAAATGTGTGGTGGGGACCACACGAGCCCCAACCCTTCACATTCCCTAAAACTTCTTACACCCCCCCCTCTTAATTTTCTAAACTCCTCATACTTGTGAAACCTTTCCACCATCTCTCTCTCTCCCTCTTAACTCTTGCCAATATACTTTAATCAATTAATTGAACAACTTCAATTAATTAATTAAGTGTTTGAATTTTAAATTTTGAATGCATGGAATGATTAAATAAAATAAGGAGAAGCCTTATTTTATTTTTGGTTGGATTTTTTTGTTGAGATTTTGGGGAGAAAGCTCTTGAGTTTTGAAGAACGCTTCATCTCCTTTGTTGAAGAATGCCAACTCTCCGACGAAGAACATCGACTCGGTGACCGCAGTTCTTCATCCTCTTATTCCTCCACAGCAAGGGAGGAGACACCGACGCGGGAACTCGCTAACGACGGGGCACCTTCTATTATTCTCTCTGTAATAAAAGAGGAGACGTCACTTCCTCGGGTGCACACTGATGACGACGGAAATGACACCGTCATTCACGACCCTTGACAACCGCGAACTTCTTTTCAAGGTAGGGGTTATTTTTTGTTCAAGTATTTATCATAATTCTTTGTTTCTTAACGTTTGGATGCATGATATCGTCATAACGGGAGGAGATCAGACCACACAAACATGGTAGATTCTCCTCCCCTCTTCTTCGTTAATCTTCGTTGATGTTGGAGGCAGAGGCGCACGGTGCCATTGCAACATGCAGTGATCGGTAGGGAACCGCGACCATGCAAGGCCGCGGCGAAGGGGGTGCGGTGCCATTGCACCACGTAGAGACGTAGAGTGCCGCATACGGAGAGGGCCGCAACAGTGATGTGTGGCTCCATCGCACCGCACCGGAGAGACTGAGGAAGGTCGTGGCGGACAAACAGGGGCGGCCGGTCATGCCAGCCGCCAGCATCTCCAGGAGGCAGGACCCCTTCTAGGTCCCGCGACAGCTCACAAACTGGATGGACTTAATAGTTGGTCGTTACCCAGAAACCGGGGGGGTGTAACCCCCCCCCCCCCCCGACCAGCTACTAGGGTGGACCCCACCGGGTCGGCTGTTTCCAAAAAAATAGGGGGTCGCGCCCCCTTTGGGTCCCGGTCAGCCAGCGGCCGAGCCACGGCCGGCTTTCGAGCCGCGGCCAGCTTCCGAGCCGGGACGCAAGTCGCACGGGCCGGGCCGGCCGCGTCCACCTAGGCCGGACCTAGACCTAAGTCGGGTTGACCCGATCCGGGCTGACCCAGGGGGTGCTGGGCCAGGACGGACAGGGCCCAGACCCCCTATTTTGTGGAACGTTTCGGTTAAAAGGATATATCTTAAGCTACAGAACTCTGATCGACACACCGTTAGTTGTGTAGGATTTCTTGGAAAGATAAGGTCGTTTTGGTATATTACATTTCAGGTTATGTAAAGGTTTTTGTATGGCTGGGTTGGTTCAAACCCGAAACCAACCGGGCCCTTGGAGCAGAAACGCTTATAACTTAAGGACCGGATGTCACAATAATGTGTCTTCAATTAAGTTGAATTACTCTTAGTGAGACGGTTCTTTTGGAATAATCCACTTGAGGTTTGGATGTTGATGGAGTATGGTCAGGTAGGTTTTAGCTTAAAACCCAACTGGGCCCCTGGGATGGAAAAACCTATAACTCTCAGACGGGGCGTCTGATTGACGCGCCGTCTGTCGCATTGAGTTCCTTTAGACAAGATGAAACTTTGGAATACATCAACTCTGGAATTCGTGACAATTGATGTATCTACCCCTTGGCTCATGGAGCGGACCCTTCTGGAATCGAGCGTGCTGTGTGCGGGAACCCTAGAGCTGGCTGCGACTGCGACGACGATGATTAATGTACTTGGATGCTACGTGGGTTCGGCGGCGAGGATGACTGTACATCGATCCTACATGGGTTCGTCCGTGAGGAAGACTGTACATGGATCCTCTGTGGGTTCAGCAGTGATGACGACTGTACTTGGATCCTATGTGGGTTCGTTAGCGATGATTACTGTACTTAGATCCTACGTGGGTTCAGCAGTGAGGACGACTGTACTTGGATCCTCTGTGGGTTCGGCAGCGATGAAGAATGTACTTGGATCCTACGTGGGTTCGACAACAATGGTTACTGTACTTGGATCCTACGTGGGTTTGGCAGTGATGACTTATGTACTTGGATCCTACGTGGGTTCAGCAGGGGGGATGATTCAGAGGCTACATCTATCAACTCCACCCCTCTTTGTGAGTAGTATACATGTGTGAGATGAGTCTTGATTTTTCAATCATTATTATCAATGTGATTGACATGCTTTCCTGTGTGGACTAGGTTTTACTTTCCTGTGTGGACTGAGTTGTGTTTTCCTCTATGGACTGGGTTGTTCTTGGGCTCAAGAGTTGGAGTCATCAAGTAATTGATGACTTAGGTATATGTATGGGCATATACCTAAGTAAAGTAGGTTGATTCTTCATGTTTGTAACATTCCCTGTGGTTTATCCTTCGTGGATTCTGAGAGACCTTCGGGGGTCTCGGGGTCCCTACTGAGTATTGTATACTCACCCCTGCACAAGTTATTCCTGCACTACATTGTGTTGTATGCAGATGACGGAAAACACTGATCGAGGTGGAGGCTTGTCGATCTGGACGGTACCCGGAGGTGGACCACATGGCGGGACATACACGAAGCAGACAGCCAGACCCGAGGAGCTGAGGAGACTATCTGTACCCACCCTTCAGGTGGGATTTCTCAAGTACGGCTCGGTGTTGCTATTTTACTTACTACTGTTGTACTTTCCTTTCAGTTATACTGTACTTTCAGTTGGGTTTGTATACTGACCCATTTACTTTTCAGGACTTACCTTGTACCAAGTTTTACTTAGTGCTTACTTCACTTGCGTACTCTGTTGTGTTTGTTTACTTTATAAAGGTAATACCTTCCTTTTTTATCAGGATTTATGCTTTTGGTTCTAGTCGCCAACCCCTAGCCTATAGAAGGCCGGCTTGGGGTATTCACGGCACGGGCCCCGAGGATGGGTCGTGGCAAAAACACCATTCATCCTCACTTTTCCACAGGCCTACTCACCTCTAGAGCCTTGAGGATTTTCCTCACCCAATCTCCTCCTCAGGTATGGTTATATAAAATATATATATGCTTTATAGTGTCGCTGGATTCCTTTTCTCCAACTCAAATATTTGGCCTCTCCTTCAGTAGTCAAGTGTAGGGCCACTGGAGTTGGAGCTGGGATCTTTGGATCCTTTAAACTCCTCCCCCATGCAAGATGAACCCCACGGGTTCATCCTCCCATCCTTCTTCGTTTTTCTTCGAGCACCCCAAGGCCTCCAAAGAGCTCCTCCTCTCCTCTTCCAATCGAACCGACCTCCTCGGTCTAGGAAAGGGATTAACATTCTATGATTATTAAAGCAAACCCTTTTTATATAGTGATAGGTATACAAGTTATATACATATATTTTTCTATGCTAATTTTCAGTTTTAAGTCTACCTATGCTCCTTCTAAAAAAACTGGATATTGGGTTTGTTAATTTATTCTTTTAGAAGGATTATTTTCATTAGGTTTTATTTTATAGAACCTATATATATATATATATATATATTCTACATATATAGTTTTTCATATGTATATATAGAAAAATCTTCATTGTTTTAAGGTTTTTAAAATGGGTTTTTGATGTGTTACTACGGATCGTACAAGTTTAATATATAAAAGGGTTTACCTTTTATGGGTTTCATTAAGCAAAACCTATTATATACATATATCTTTAATTCCCAAACCAATTTTCTTAATAATTCCAAAATGAATCAGTATATGTAACCAGGAGTTGTGTATTCATAAAGATTGTTTGAATCTGCTTTTAACATGCCAATTTCCTATGATAAACTTTGGGTGTGTAATTATATGCATATATGTGAATGTAACATAATGAAAATCAAACTATGAGTTTTAAGTGATGAATATCCACCCTTAAATAACATTTTGGATGTGAATTAGGTTTTTGGGTTTTATTGTAATTATGTTATAGTTTGAAACCCTAGTTTATATAAATTTATGTATTTGTGGTTGCACATATTTATAATAAACCCTATATGGTTTGGTTTCCACCAAATAAATGGTTATGTATAAATGTATTTATAGGTTTAATTTCCAAAACCCCGTTTTCAAGCACAATTATTAGGACTTAGTTGATGTTTTGATGCATGTAAAATTTTAATGCTTTCCAAGCCTATATGTAGTTTCTTTATGAGTATACACTAATGAACTTTTTAAATTAAATTAGTAATTCTAACATATACCCTTGATGTAGTTTACGATGTAAAAGAATATACTTTGGCTTGATTTAAATTTACATTGGAGGACTAAGAATTTATGTTATCATGTCATAACCATTTATTATTTTATGATAACCTATCGTGATGAATGTTAGTGGTCAATCTGGTTATGGTTAAATTGAAAGCTCAATTATATGTTTATCACAATAATCAATGTCTTGTATTTTTTTAAAAGTTTCACTTTTATGTATAGGAATTTTAAGGAATTATCATTTAACACCTCCTCTGGAAAACCCTACCATGTAACGTGTTGTAGTAATTATCCTGTGGGCATATAATGTTTACTAAACCATGCCTGATATTGATTAATTATTCCATATTTTCAATGTTATCTGTCATATCTTGTATTTATTACTCATTTTATTTATTATTGTACATAATTCATGCATATGACAATACATGGTAATGAAATAATAACTAAATTACCCAAAGTGGTATGGGTCACCTTGGGTAATGAGAAATGAAGATGAATTAAATATTCAAATTGGTATGGGACACCTTGAATATTAGACCATATTTACATATGAGGAATGTATTGGACTACTGGGTTGGGGTCCGGTTAAAAGAAAGCCCTCCAGGTTAGGGACTGGTAAAAGTAAGCCCTCCGGGTTGGACACCTGTATAAGTAAGCTCCTCGATGCATCATTAGTTCTTTTGAGACAATTAGTATGTGACAAACCCTTTGATTTTTTTTTCAACTATCAACTTGGGTTTCTACCCACAGGTCATGGCACGAGGCCTTGAAATTCATACATGAGTCCGGCATTATACGTTTCCTCACTATGTTTTAGTATACACTACTGGAAAACTAACCTATACCAACGGTTTGGAACCGTTGGTATAGGCCTCCAAACCGTTGGTATAGCCTATACCAACGGTTTGGAGAACCGTGGCGAAGTAAGCCGTTGGGATGGGTCTATACCAATGGTTTTAGGAAAACCGTTGGTATAGACCTATCCCAACAGTTTTGAAAACCGTTGGCATAGGTAATATGAAAATCTATTCCAATGGTTATAAAACCGTTGGTATATGTATTTCAAAAAAAATAAATTCGGTGTGATTTGATCCCTGAACCCCTTGTTTATAATAGAACGACTTAACCACTAACCTAATATGACTTTTTTAAACATAATTTCATAAATATATATATGTATTATAATAATTATTTAAAATTTAGATTTATATAATGTTCTCGGGCAGTAGACCTGGAAAAAAAATCGCAGAAACTATCCCAACGGTTCGCAAAACCGTTGGGATAGGTGCATATTTTCATTCTGGGTGTATGCTGGATTTTGGGGCACCCTTTCCCAATGGTTTGGGTGAACCGTTGGGAAAGGGGTGGGTCTTTCCCAACGGTTCTCCCAAACCGTTTGGAAAGGGGTGTTTTGAGCTCCCTTTCCCAACGGTTTGGGAGAACCGTTGCGAAAGACCCACCCCTTTCCCAACGGTTCTCCCAAACCGTTGGGAAAGGGGTGTTTTGAGCTCCCTTTCCCAACAGTTTGGGGGAACCGTTGGGAAAGACCCACCGCTTTCCCAACGGTTCTCCCAAACCGTTGGGAAAGGGGTGTTTTGAGCTCCCTTTCCCAACGGTTTGGGGGAACCGTTGGGAAAGGGTGCCTATACCAACGGTTTTTACAAACCATTGGTATAGAAGTGCTGGGAAAGATCTGATTTCCAGTAGTGATATGACCTACCAAGAGATTATTTCAACTAGAGAAATATCCTTGGTTATAGAACCATTACCAATGAGTATGAGATTAAAGTGCACATGGCATATGATGAGACAGTGATGATGCATAATCAGTTTTTTCTTTCCATAATTTTAATGAAAATATTGGCATTACATTCATCATGTTGTATTTTTCATTTTTTTTATAAGTTGTAGTGAAATTTTTTATTCGTAACTCTGATAATGTTCATGCTTAGTAGTACTTGCATACCTTTCATGTTATGTTTATTTTTACTTAGTAGAATTCATGTAATTTTCTACAAACATGCTTACTTTTTACATTTAGTAGATTTCAGTTAAATGTTCAAACACTTGTGTATAAAATGATTTAATTGTTTTATAGAAACCTTAAAAATGTCATGTCGTTTTCCGTTAAGGAATTATTTTTAAGTATGTGAAATTATTTTCAAAGGTAGTTTTCCAAAACTGTATTTATGTACATTCAAAACACTTTACTAAGTATTTCAACCCTCACCCTGCATTTTTTATTAAAAAAATTCAGGTTACAGTCTTTAATAGATGGAACATTTCAAAATGCAGCTGGTTTTCCCAGAACCTGAACCTCACGAGCCTCTGTAATTTTAGGACATGATGTATTATTTGTAAATGTTTGTAATGAATTTTTAGTACATCATGTCTCATGGGAACCAGCTCTGGGAACTTGGGGGATGGTTCCGTACAGTTGGTATCAGAGGATAGGTTTAGACAATTCTGGAAAAACCAGATAATAGAAATATGTAACTACGACTGAAACTTATTAAGTGGTTTTGTTAAAGTTTTCTGATGGAAAACGAAAGATCACTAACAATTCTTTTTACCCTTCCCACTTAAATCCTTGAGACTATAATCATTAATTCATGTATGGAAGACTATGAACCCTTTGGGAACCTTTGACTATCATGTAAGCTACTTTACCAAGTGTCGAACAACTCAAATATCTTTCGACTCTTTCGAGGATCGAGTCATGTTTACTATCATATAACTTATTCACAACTTGCATACAATACGCGTAAGGAGAAATATTATAAAGGTATTTTCCTATGTTTTACCCTATCTTCAAACTATCTAGATAAAAGGGTTTTCCAGGAAGCTGTAGAGGAGGGAAATATCTGTTCAGCCTATCTTTTTCAAGTATTGAGTTTCAGTCTATATGGGAGACTCTTTGACATCAAACCCCTCAAATTTGTGGTAGTATGATGAATTTGTAGGGACCAAGTTCATCTGGATATCACTGAGCTTTACACCACTCATGCCTCTATCTGGAAGCCCAATTGTTTTATGCGGGATTTTAACCTCTCTTGCCCAAGGTGTTTCTGGACAAGAGAGATTGAGGAACTGGGAACCACCCTATGAATAGAGTTGAGGACATCAATGAACTGGTTATGGATATGGGATCTATAAATGTACAACCTAGTTTCTTTATGTTCTTTTCTTTTTTTTAGTTGCTAAATCCTAGAGTGTTTGAGTAAGGACGTCACTAAGGATGTCAGGGAAGTTGTGTCAGCGAGTCAGTAGGAGTTCGTGTGGTAGACTCAGGAACTGATGTATAAACTTATGTGTTATTGAAATATTATTTGTTTTCCCTTCCTGTCTCTAATTTATCTAAACTATTAAGTGAATTCTCATGAATTTATTTTTAGATGGCTGGACAAACAAATATCGCATCCCTGCCTGATGAAATTTTGGAGGAAATCTTAATTAGGACGTAGACCGTGGCCTATCCCTCTTTCCTCCATCAGTGAGGATCATGTCAACGAATGATTGATCTGTCCAACAGCCATGAAATTATTCGTTCATGTCATAGGGTCGAACATGTATTCCACCTCATTGCCACTACCCAAATCCCTTATTATAGGTATAGGGGGAGTTACTTCGAAGGTATTTTTCAATGTTTCACTCTGGCACAAAATTTTTCTGCCATAGCATGTTTTCTAGTAGCTGATCAAGATGGGAACCACATAGCAGCCTTCATATACCAAATTCTGAACCTTGGTCTATTTGATCGCATCGTTCCAATGGAATATCTTGAGCGTGATATATTTCGGCAGAGTACCAGATAATATGTCCATTAGGACATCCCCGACATTATTACCGCTCGAGCCTCCCTATAGAAACATGTGTGTAGAACACATGAGTAGGAGTTCAAGACATACTTCTCAAAGTGTATCTGGGACAGTGAAGCAGAGAAACTGAGTACAAACCTTGGTATTCCGTTGACTGAGCCAAATCTCCCATTTTGGTGATGTTGATCATCTGGGGGTTTTCTTTTTCAGTTTATGAATAGAATTGTGATGACACAATTCTTTTAAGGGGGGAATAATGTGACACTCCGAATATTTCGAAACCTTATAAATAGAAATTGTGTGTTTAATGCCATTAATGTTTTATTATTTTAACCAAAAAAATATAAAAGATAAAACACAGAAGTCCTTATTTAAGAACATAACACCGAAGTGTCTTACAACATTCTGAGTTTACAAGGAAAGCTCACTAACCAAAGAAACCAATTAAAAACCCTATTAAGATTACAGGAAGACCACTCAAAACAAAAAGAACCCTCAGAAGATGATAAGGGTCTTTAGAATCTTTAAAAACCAACATAAGAATGGCTGAAGCCACTACAGCCACACTAAGAACAAAATGGTTGACTTGAACCATGTTCTTTTCCGTTTTCTCCTTCAATCACCTTGAGTTTAAGACACCCCGAGACTAGGTTTTATATGAAACCAATTTGACCGTTACTTTTTTATGTAGTCGTTCGGTCTTTAAATTCCATGACCATTGGTTTAAGGGTTTTTAAAATTAATTAGGTTTATATTTTTATAAAAACTTGGTTTTTATTATGCTTTCATAATTTTGTAGAATGTCAAATTTTTTAATTTGTATAAATGTTTTAAATGGTATTTTCATATATCATGGTTTTAAATAAAATGTTTTAATTAATGTACTCAGTTTAAATTAAGGTGCATTTTAAATATAAAAGAAATATTATATAATATTGTAATTAATTTGGGGTAGGAAAAGACTTATATTTCACTTTATATTTTTATAATTAAACTTATAAAGTTTAAAAAAAAAACTTTTGCCAATTTCGCATGAGAAACTCTTTTAAGTAAATTAATGTGTAAAAAAATTTATACATATATTAATTTAGGTTTTGTAAATTGAATTTATAAAAAAAATTAGTTTATATATGTGTATATATATATTACTTTTAATTATGTATTTCTACCTGGTTCTGTTTATAAAAATTTTAAGTATTAATTTTTTTTTCTAAAAATAGTAACACCCTTTTGAGATGAGCCTACCAGGGGAGGAAGCTCACAACGAGGTGTGGCCGAGCCTTGAATCCCTATCCAGTGGTCAGGGGAACCCTTTAGGGGTGTCTTAGAGGTGCGGGAGTCGCGGTTAGGCGGCATGAGAGTGCTCGGGGCAGAGTGAGGTCAGAGTTAGTCCAAGGCCTGCGGAATGGTGGGGCCATGTATAAGCCCCCGGGTGTGTGTGCTTGTGTCATTGGGGTGTTGCTGAGGCGCTCTGGCTTATAATTTGTGCTCATTTTTTAGTTCGCTTCGATGTGGGAACCAATTTTTCGGCCGAAACGAAATCGCAGCTATTGGATCTCTCATCGTGCGATTGCGGCCATCCGAGGCATTTAAAATTCTGCGTTGTACGTGATTCGTTCGATCTAGCGTGAAATAATTGTGGTCGTCCGAAGTTTTTAAAACACCGCATCAATCCCATGTCGTCCGATCAACTGTGGAACTTAATTCTGACCATCTAGTTCTTTTTAAATGATCGATCATTTCCCCGCCGCACCGTAGCCGTTCAATCTTGTCCGGCCTAATCTGAGGCATCCACCCATTTATTCAACTCCCCTCGTCATCTTCTTCCTCCGCAAGACCGCACCAGTGGCCGTCACCTTCAACCCCTTTCCTCTCCACTACACCCAATACCCATGACCCTCTAAAAACACCCTTCAGCATCGCTTTTTGACAGGCCTACTCCCCTCTAGAGCCTTAAGGCTTTTCCTCACCCAAGATCCTCCTCGAGTAAGGCTATATAATATATATATATATATGCATTATTGTGTCATTGGATTCCTTTTCTCCAACTGAATGATTTGGCCTCTCCTTCAGTAGTCAAATGTAGGGTCCTCTGGTGTTGGAGCCGAGATCTTTGGATCCTTTAAACTCCTCCCCCATGTAAGATGAACCCCAAGGGTTCATCCTCTCATCCCTCTCTGTTTTTCATCGAGCACCCCAAGGCCTCCAGAGAGCTCCTCCTCTCCTCTGCCAATCCGACCCACCTCCTCAGTCTATGTAAGGGATTACCTTAAAATGATTATTAAAGCAAACCCTTTTTATATAGTGATAGGTATACGGGTTATATACACATATTTTTCTATGTTAATTTTCAGTTCTGAGTCTACCTATTCTCCTAAAAAAACTGGACGTTGGGTTTGTTAAGTTATTTTTTTTGAAAGATTATTTTCATTTGGTTTTATTTTATAGAACCTATATATAGATATATATATTCGAGATATATAGTTTTTCTTATGTATATATAGCAAACTTTTCTTTGTTTTAAGGTTTTTAAAATGGGTTTTTGATGTGTTACTACATATCATACATGTTTAATATATAAAAGGGTTTACCTTGTATGGTTTTCATTTAGAAAAACCTATTATATACATATATGTATAATTGGGTATATAAGTATATATATATATATATAATACACAAACCAAATCTATTTTTAAGAATTCCAAAATGAATCAGTATATGTAACCAGAAGTTGTGTATTCATAAAGATTGTTTGAATCTGCTTTTAACATGCCAATTTCCTTTGATAAACTTTGGGTGTGTAATTATATGCATATATGTGAATGTAACATAATGAAAATCAAACTATGAGTTCTAAGTGATGAATATCCACCCTTAAATAACTTTTTAGATGTGAATTAGGGTTTTGGGTTTTAGTGTAATTATGTTATAGTTTAAAACCATAGTTTATATAAATTTATGTATTTGTGGTTTCACATATTTATAATAAACCCTATATGGTTTGGTTTCCACCAAATAAATGGTTATGTATAAATGTATTTATAGGTTTAATTTCCAAAACCCTGTTTTCAAGTACAATTATTAGGACTTAGTTGATGTTTTGATGCATGTAAAATTTTAATGCTTGCCAAGCTTATATGTAGTTTCTTTATGAGTATACACTAATGAACTTTTTAAATTAAATTATTAATTCTAACATATACCCTTGATGTTGTTTACTATGTAAAAGAATATACTTTGGCTTGATTTAAATTTACATTGGAGGACTAAGAATTTATGTTATCATGTCACAACCATTTATTATTTTATGATAACCTACCGTGATGAATGTTAGTGGTCAATCTGGTTATGGTTAAATTAAAAGCTCAATGATATATTTATCAGAATAATCAATGTCTAGTATTTTTTTTAAAGTTTCATTTTTATGTATAGTAATTTTAAGGAATTATCATTTAACACCTCCTCTGGAAAACCCTACCATGTAACGTGTTGTAGTAATTATCCTGTGGGCATATAATGTTTACTAAACCATGCCTGCTATTGATTAATTATTCCATATTTGCAATGATATCTATCATATCATGTATTCATTACTCATTTTATTTATTATTGTACATAATTCATGCATATGACATATCATGGTAATGAAATAATAACTAAATTACCCAAAGTGGTATGGGACACCTTGGGTAATGAGAAATGAATATGAATTAAATATTCAAAGTGGTATGGGACACCTTGAATATTAGACCATATTGATATATGAGGAATGTATTGGACTGCCGGGTTGGGGTATGGTTAAAAGAAAGCCCTCCAGGTTAGGAACTGGTGAAAGTAGGCCCTCAGGGTTGGAGACTGGTAAAAGTAATCTCTTCGATGCATCGGTAGTTCTCTTGAGACAATCATTAGGCGACAAACCCTTTGAGTTTGTTTCTGACTATCAGCTTGGGTTTCTACCCACAGTTCATGGCACGATGCCTTGACATTCATACATGAGTCCGACATTATACGTTTCCTCACTATGTTTTATTATATGACCGACCAAGTGATTATTTCGACTAAGGAAATATTCTTTGTTATAAAACCATTACCTATGAGAATGAGATTAATGTTCACATGGAATATAATGAGAGAGTGGTGATGCATTATCAGTTTGTCTTTCCATAATTTTAATGCAAATATTGGCATTTCATTTATCATGTTATATTGTGCATTTTTTTTATAATTTGTAGTGAAATGTTTAATGTGCAACTCTGATAATGTTCACCCTTAGTAGTACTTGCATACCAGGCATGTTATGTTTATTTTTACTTTGTAGAATTCATGCACTTTTGTACAAACATGATTAATTTGTACATTTATTAGCTTTCAGTTAAATGTTCAAACACTTGTGTATGAAATGCTTTAATTGTTTTATAGCAACCTTAAAAATTTCGTGACGTTTTTCTTTAATGAATTATTTTTAAGTATGTGAAAGTATTTTCAAAGGTAGTTTTCAAAAATTATATTTATGTACTTTCAAAACCCCTTACTGAGTATTTCAATGCTCACCCTATGTTTTTTATTAAAAAATTTCAGGTTACAGTCTTTAACAGATGGAACATTTTGAAATGCATATGGTTTTCCCAGAACCTGAACCTCACGAGCCTCTATAATTTTGGGACATTATGTATTATTTGTAAATGTTTGTAATGAATTTTTAGTACATCATGTCTAATGGGCACCGGCTCCAGGAACTCGGGGCCTGGGTCCTTACAGGCATGTGCACCCACAAATATATTATAAAATTTGAATTTATATGAAATTTATTTTAAAAAATAAATAAATAAATAATAGGGGGTTTAAAACCCCTCTAATCAAATTGATTAGCGGAGGTTTATGAACTCCCTATAATTTCTTGAATTAGTGGAGGGCTGATAACTCCATCTAATTTCATAAATTAGAGGGGGTTCACAACCCTCTCTAATATATTAAATTAGAGGGGATTCACATCCCCCTCTAATTTTTTAAATTAAAAGGGGTTCAAAACCCCCTCTAATATAAGGGATTTATGACACTTCATGAATCCCATTTAATTTAATAGGTTAGAGGGGGGTTTTAACCCCCACCATTTCCTTTAAAAACAAATTCCATTTTATATTTATAGCCACTAATATATATCTAAACAAATTATATATATATATATATATACTATAAAACACAACTGAACATATAGAGACACTAATTATTAAATTTACAGTGGTTTTAACACAAATACCTCTAAAAATCAATCAACTGTTACAATGAAAAAATTCTAAAATTTTTTGAGGGGTTTTTGAACCCCCTCTAAATTCGATGATTAGAAGGGGTTGTGCATAACCCCCTCTAAAATGAATTTAAAGGGTGTTGTGCATAACCCCTTCTAAAAAACAACTACTAATATGATATTTTTTTTAGTGTATAACTATCAAGTTATGATGGAGAGTGATAGAGAAAATGTTCATGAGAAAGTTTTTGACTGTAAATCCATAAACTAGATTTTTGAAAAAGTTCATTGATATCATAAAAAATAATGATAATAAGATAAACGTTTTTTAGACCTTTTCCTATAGTTGATAAATTTTCACTCTCTATGAGAATATATGTAAATATACTTACTTGATACCTTTTTATTTCATAAACAAAATCTTATCCTTTGGTTGTTCCTTGAACTGTTTATACTTCACCTATTAAAATAGGTTGTATTATATAGTGAAGTGATACATTAACCTCTAAAATGTTGTCTAAATATTAAATTAAACATTTTAAAAAATGGTTAACTTTTCCATAATATTATGATCCAAAATAGTAGAGGGAAGGTCGCTACATGTCCTAAATTAACTTATCGTTAGACTTAAATCAACATGAAGTATCTCTTTAATCATCACATACAAAATGGGTGAACACCTTAATCATGTATTCTCTTAAAACATGGTAATAAATTGAATTACTATAAAACCTTATTTGAAAAATGTATTATTCCTTATTACTTATGTAAAACATATATTATTATATGTATTACTTAAATATAAAAATGTTTTATACTCCATCAATGATAGTATAGACCAATTTCTTAAAAAGTAATTAATCTGTTCTGTGGTAGTTAGTAATATCCAATTTACTTTATTAATATCAATCTTTTATTTATCCAAACATCATTATCTAAATATCAGGAACATATTAAGGGTTATCTTTCCTTAATCATTGTGTTTTCCAAAAAAAAATCACTAAATAACTTTTCTTCATACCGTTCAACATCTGCTCTAAAATCCTTAATTAAATAGTACAATAGTATAATCCTTATATATTTCATAATTAGTATGATGAGAACATCATCAATAAAATAATTTTAAAACATATTTCTTGGATCCGAATACATAACTACAATATAGATTCTACTTTTGTTGTGTCAATAACATAAGCTTTTACATGATCCACTATCTTATTTTGAGTTATATTCCTTTGACACTGGGGGAAATTATTTTCTAATTGTCCCTTTTTACTATAGTTGAAAAACTAAATAGAATTATTTTCTTCCTTCCCATTTCATTCATTTTCTTACTGACCCTTTTATCCACACTTATAACAAACTCCCAACCCTTTCAAGAATTTTTTTGGGTGATTCTTTAGATATGTTAGAAAATCATTTTTTCCCTTCTTCCCTTTATCCATGATTGGTTCTACCATCCTATTATTCTCTTTCATCCATTTGAAATCGTAGGAATTTGAGAATTGTCTCTCTATCTTGATATCACATGAACCTATTTCATCATATGAAGAATTGTTTTGATAAACCATTTCCCTTTAGAGACTTTTCTTAAGACCCTCAAATAAATGATCAATATTTCATTCTGTATTGTGTGTGAAATCTATTGCATACCTTACTAACCTAGTAAATTTAGCTTCATACTTTTCAATAATTTCTTCCTCCTTTTTATTTAAACTAAGGAAAATTATATTCATATCAATTTTTTAATAACAATGGAAATATTTATTGATGAATGTATCCTTAAAATTTTTCTATTTCATGAGTTTTATTTATTATCCATCTCTAGTATTCTGGATCAATGACCAACATTGATTAACATTTCCATTGAGAGAATACACTACAAGTGTAGCCTTTTCCTTTTCACCACATCGTAATGCCCTAAATATTATATCCAATTAATTAATACATTTATCAGCAACCATTGGATCTATATTACCACAAAATGATGGAGTTATATATTGCATAATGTGATCAAGCATCAGATAATCTCACTTTGTAATGAGTTTCTCCATATAGGAAATGTTATCTATAATAACTTGATTAAGCTTCCCGAAAATATCCATAACTTTATCAGTTACAATAACAGCTATATCGGCTCTCTCAACATGGAAACCTTTACATTTTCCATGAGTATTGATACTCTTCTTCCTTCCATGTTTTATTTCTAAACTATGGAATACACTATATTACATCATACCATTATGTAACATAATGTTTAATCACAAAAATAGTAAATCATTTATCATAAATTGGAAATTTACAGGTATCTGATATCGTAATCATAAACATGGTTTCTTTGGGATGTTATTCTATTCTTATCCTCAAAGTATATCATAGATATATCTTCTCTAATATATGATTTTTAAATCTGGTTCCCATGGTTTCTACTAAACTTTCTTTAATACCACTTGTAACACACCAACACCAGAATCCCAATTTCCGGGCCATATTTTATTACATTAGAAAAATTAAAAGGAATCAAATCTTAAAGTACTGATTAGTATAGTAGTTTTGTAAAACCAAATTACATACTTGATACCCATATTAAATTGGTCAATATAAAATAAAACATGATACATAATAAAATTATATGTACAACATCCTTAAAAGCATATTAGAATATTTCTTGTTAATAAATTGGGGAAAGGAAAAATAGAAGAGTTATCTCAAATGATCTATATAGGTTAAGTATGTTAGAATCTATCATGAATTAATAATGAGTAATTAATATGATAAGGTAATAATTGAACATACATTCCATTTAATAAATAAACTGTTAATGAAAATGTATCCATAGATGATCTTAAAGAGAAAATCTCATGGATAATAATAATAAATGAATTATAAATAAATTAAATGATCAATTATTGGATTTAATGTTTCCTAGGAACATGATACCTTTATGATAAAGATCTTTCTTCTAGATAGTTTAAAATATACTTTGTAAAAAACATCTGATTTTGGAAAATTGATTCTTCTCATGAGAATTTTAATGCATCAAGGGGCCTGCATTAAATGATCCCCAACCCATGTAGTGAATGTAAAAAACATTCCTTATATATATAATAATAGATTTAATTCATAAATAATGGCCCTTATCAAATATTAGTATTGATTAAAGGATATTGATTTATCAATTTTTTCCCAGTTAATAAAATAACCTTCAATGTAAAGATTGTTTGTTAAAATGGTATAAGGTTGAGGAAATAATCATATAACATACACAATAATATGGATATTTAATATAATTTTAAGGTATAATAAAATATCATAAGGAATTGAATGTTTCAAGAGAAAATTAACAATCACAAAAGAAGTTAGATTGCAAATATAACTTTTTCCACTTGGTAATTTTCATATCAAACCCCATTAGATGGGATAATTCAAAGTGAAACACAAAATACTATAATATATGGGTGAATAATGATATTAAATGAAAAGGGGATAGTATATAAATCACATAAAAGTTAATTGGTGCATAATAACAAATAAGTCTCAATGGGATGTAAATTGAGACGAAATCCCTTAGATTACGCCCCCTTTTTACTGAACACCCTTTAAAATCATGTATAATGGGCGTAAATATAGTAATAACTTATTTAAAAACAATATTAATATTTATTATCTCATATATTATCTTTTATAACATATTTTTTCCCTTTTTTAAGAATCCTTCATTATTTCCATTTTTCCGGTGTTAATTGCCTTGTTTTTCAAGTAAGTTTTGACTTGTTATTTTTTGTTCCTCTTATATAGATCATGATTTAATCATCTCAAGAAAGTAAACCACGATGATTATATTTTTATTATATATGTATTTAGAGTAATCCATAAGATTTTGTGATAGAATATGAAGTACACCATTCCTAGAGATGGCAGGTCGTACGTACGCATGAACATTGATTCCATTTTCATAAATTATTAGAAGATTGAAAAGTAAATAGTATATAAGTATATTATAATTTCATTATATAATGTTCTGATAAGGAAAAAAATTCAAAAAAATATATGATATGGTCTAAATATGTCTATATATTTGGATTTTTGATAAATTTTCAGGGTCATTTGGCCCCAAAAAATAAAATTTCATCAACTAAGTAATCTCATTTTCACCTTAATCACTATAATTAATTTTAAATATTTTCACTAATATTTTTGGTAAAAAAATAATTTTACATTAATATAAATTATTAATTATTTGGATTCCAAATGGGGAATAAAATTTTTCAAATTCCAATCATATAACTGGTAGAAATTAATTTAAAATTAATCTCACAAACGGGATGAGAAAACGGGTTTTAAAGTGAAATTTTCAAAAGTTCACTAATTTTTTATATCTAAATTCAATACAAAAATGATTAAAATTACCTAAATCGTATTAATATGTACAATTTATCTTTTAATAATTTAAAATCAATTAAAATATAGTTTAACACTATAAATTATTTAGATAAAAAGTCAACTTTTAATTAAAATTCAGTATTTTCCAATATTCATTGAAAAATGAATCTTCATAGAAAAATACGAAAAATTCACTCTAAGATAATTTTGAGATTATATTTTCAAAAATTAATTTTATTTTTTCATATAAAATTTATAAATGATCCCAAATTTATTTTTAAAATATTTTCACCCTTAAAAGGATGCAAAAATATATTAAGAGAAATACATATTTTTATACATAAAATTGGATTTGTTCTTATCTTATGACTATAAAATATATGTGATGAATGTCAAAAATATTTTATTGAATATATAATATATATATTTCATTAATATCATTCAATAATAATAATTAATTTAAATTATTATGATAAAATGACTTTGTGAGCATAAAAAATAGTTTTTATGAAAACATTACCTTTATATTCAATTGGTTCTTATATTCATTTCTAATTAATTGGTCACCAAGTAATTACATAAATGTATGTAAAATATATTTTAAAAATTTATTTAATCCTTTTCAAACATGTAATTAAAATGGCTAGTTGATAACTATCATACTAAATAATAATATTAATGGTATATCATAGTTTGGTAAAACTTGGAATGTGTGTAATGAAAGCTATCGAAGAGACTCGGTATTGTGGGTAACAAAATCCAACTTAGTGTTTCATGTACCATAAGATAAGTTCAGTGTTGTGTATAGTGTAATCTTAACTTGTTATATCTTAAAAAATAAGCTCGTAACAAAATTAAATTTCTTCTAAAAGGAAAATATTGTAATGTCTTGGAGTGTTACATACTAAATAAGTAGTTTTGAAATATACAATAGTATTTAAAAATGTTCATCATGGGTTCAACAAAAATAAAATTAAATCATATGAATATAAAATCATAGGAAAATGATATTAGATTTATTTTTGAAATGTAGGGACTAACACCACATCAATCTAAGTTACGATTTTCCTAGTATTCCTATAAATGTGTTTTTGTGTTTTTGAACACCAAAAGGAGAATGTAATGACCTCAAATAGGCATAAAATTATAAGAAAACACCATTGAAATAATTTTTATATGTAAAAGTTGACAAAATTTCCATTAGACATGTGGTGTGCTAAAAATAATTGGGTATGAAATTTTCAATGATATAAAAGTCTTAGAAAACAAGTGTCATGGGGTAAAAACCAAGAAAATAGTGTCAGATGGCCATGAAATCATAAAAAAAATGATTGAATATTTATTTTTGAAATATTTTAACCAATGTAACATCAATCTGATTAACATTTTTCCCAGGATTCCTATAAATGCGTTTTTAGTATTTTAAAACACTAAAACATTTGTATAATGATAAGAAACATAGAAAACACCCTCAGATTGATTTTAAATATTTGTATAACCATGGTTGAATTTTTTCTGATTAGTATGAGTAGAAAAAATATCCATCTAACATGTGGGGTTCTCATAATGACTCAATAAATAGTTTAGAATGATATCAAAGTATTTAAAAATGGGTCAACAGGTCAAAACCAATAAAATAGTGTTAGATGACCTTGTAATCAAATTCCAATGATCATCTATTTATTTTTGAAATGATGGAACTAATGACACATTAATCTGAGTTATGGTTTTCTTAGGATATCTATAAATGTATTTTATGTATTTTTGAACACTCAAATGTGAATGTAACTGTCAAAACTATAGAAAACAACATCAAATTGACAAGAAATCATAGAAAATAGTTTTGAATTATTTGTGATGTGTACAAGTAAACAACACATCCATCTGATGTGCGGTGTGCACACAATGACTCAATAAGTAGTTTTAAAATATATCAATGTTTTTAAAAACATGTATCATGTGGTCAAAACCAAAAAAACAACATTATATGGTCATGAAATCATAAGAAAATGATATCTGATTAATTTTTGAAATGTTAGAACCAACTTCATGTTAATGTGAGTTAATGTTTTCCCGTGATACCTATAAACACGTTTATAATGTTCTAAAACACATAATCACATATGTGACAATAAAAAAGCATATAAAACAACCTAATATTAACATGGAATCATGGGAAAACATTGATTGAATTATTTTTGACTTTTAAGAGACAACAACATGTCAATCTGACATGTAGTGTTCTCATAATGAATCAATTATCAATTTTAAAAGATATCAAAGAATTTAAAAATGTGTGTCAGTGGATCAAAACCAAGAAAACAACATCATATAGGCATGAAATCATTATAAAAAACATTTTGATTAATTTTTGAAATGTATGAACCAATTTCATGTTAATCTGTGTTCTAGTTTACCTAGGATGCCTATAAATGCATTTTTAGTGTTTCAAGACACTAAAAGGCACGTGTGACAGTCAAATTCATCAAAATAAACCTTCAATTGACATTAAATCATGGGGAAACTATTTTGGAATTATTTATCAAATTTATGAGCACAGAACACACCCATAAAAAGTGTGGTGTGCTCAAAATGACTCAATAAAGAGTTTTAAAAGATATCAAAGTCTATAAAAATGTGCTCTATGGGGTCAAAGACAAGAAATCAACAACAGATAGCTATGAAATCAAAGGTAAATGACAATATATTGATTTTTGAAATGTATGAACTAACGCCACATCAATATGCATTATGGATTTCTTAGGATTCCCATAAACACACTATTAGTGTTTTAAAACACGAAATCATGTGTTTAATAGTCAAATCCATAGAAAATGACCTCAAATTGATATTATATCATGGAAAATCCCTATTGAATAATTTTTTATGTGTATGAGTAGAAAATACATCAATCTGATGTGTGGTGTGCTCAAAATAACTCAATAAGTTGTTTTAAAACATATCAAAGTCCTTAAAAAGATGTATGAGGGGATCAAAACTAAGAAAACAATGTCAAATGGATATGAAATCATAGGAAAATGTCCTTAGCTTTATATTTGAAATATTGGAACCTACTTCATGTTAGTCCGAGTTGCAGTTTTTCAGGGATTCCCATAAATAGTTTTTACTGTTTTAAAACACTAAAACATGTGTGTAATGGTCAAAACCATAACAAATGGCCTTGTATTGACATGAAATCATGGGAAACCCACTATTTAATTATTTTATTAATATATAAAATGCTACTATATCAAAGACGTTAATTTTTTTATGGACTAAATTCAAGAATAGCGTACTTCAGTTTAAAAATTTATTAGATTGTTATAAACTTTTCCCATTTGAGTTCCAAGTGTTGAATCACATCTTAAATAGTTAAGTTTATGTTTTCAAAGTGTTTTGCATGATATATTATTTGTTTTGCGTTAAAATTAATTTCATTTATTTATTGATATAATAAAAAATGTTAACCAAAAAATTATGAATATATTCTATGCTAGTATGTTTGTGTATTTCTTTCCTTAAATATTTTTGTATATACTATAGGTGACAGATGGTGGAAGTAGCCAGGAGGTTGACCATTCTGATCCCAAAACTCTTTAGAAGGAAGTCATGATGGCTCATATTTTTTGTGGTATGGTTAATTATTATGAATTATTATATTATAATTATTATTTATTATGTTCAGTTATAATTTCTATCATTTTTTATTCCAGTTGATAACATAATGATGTTGGTTTCACGTATAATGACTCTAGCTATAGAGGTAGCTAGATGTAGTGTAGGTGGTGGGATGAGAATATTAGTTATGGGTTGATGATGGATGTTAAACATATTTTATCTGTATATATATGATTTTTGAGCTTATAATTGACTAATGGTACTGTATTTGTGACAAAAAATGTGTGGATGCATGGATGTATGGATGTATAGATGTATGGATGTGTGGATGTATGATGAGTTTATTGTATATTTATGGTTTAGTTTTTTGTATGATAGAATTTTGTGTATGCTTTTTATTTTTTAATAAATAGTTAGAAAATTATTTGATGTGTTTAATGGTAGTTAAAGTGGTTTTAGTTATTTTTTTCCTTTTTGGAAGGTAAATTGACACTACATTATTTAGTGTTGGTTATGTTTATTTTCCCCATTGTTTCCAAAAAAATCACCAAAAAAAGAATATATAACTACCACTAAGTATATAAAAACGAATCATATAAAAACCATTGATAAACTATAAAAATATTCGCTAAATGATTGAAAATCATGAAATACATGACAGTTTAAATGACCAATACTGAATAGTAAAACATCAATTTAAACTGCTGCTAGTAGTAAAATAACACTGCATATAAGACCATACATTTTTAGTGAAATGGTGTAAAAACATAAAAAATATCTAGTATTACCAAAGGTCATTAAATTATCCAAAAATAAATTGTTCCAATGAATCATTGATAGGGTGTTAAAGTATGTTAGTGGCTAAAAGGGCAGATTCCAATCAAAGGTGGGGGAAGATATCCTATTAAATTTTTATCTCAAATGGTTCCTTTATACATTATGTATTTATTTAAATTCTCATATTTCCTTATTTACCAACTCACCTCTATTTTACTTAATTTTTTGGTAGGGAAAGAAGATGGGAATGATAAGAAGAATTTCTAATTGTGGATTAAATGATTGTATGATTCTTTATTTTATTAAATATGATCTTCTAGGTTGAGATTTTGATAAGGTATTCTTATTGTTTAATGAGAGAGAGAGAAAGGCTATTATTGATATTTCTACTTGTTAACTTGGAGGAGGTGATCGTTGGTCTAGATTTACACTAGACAAGGAGACCACACCATTAAATCAACTTATTGGTTGGTTATGGGATGGTTGTCTAAGGTGAGGGATGAAGCTTGAAAAAGTGTTTAGTGCATAGATTTTCCACAGAAAATTAAACACTATTGTTGGAAGGTTTGTATTGATTTTTTTCTTGCTAGAGTATTTGTCGCCAACATATCCTAACCACTCCAGAGTGCGCATTGTGTGGTGAGGTGGTAGAAACTTCCATGAAAGATATTTTTCCTTACATGTATATTTAGTCAATATTATTTAAGTGGGGGAAGTGGGTTGATCTTGTTCTCTCTACTCTTAGTAGTTTGACCGAAGTATTTTTCCACTGGTCTCCTATGGAAGATTTTAATATCTTACAAGAGATTCATTTAATTTTATAGGTCATTTGGATGAAGTTCATTGAGTTTTTGTTTAGTAATAAGATTTTACAAGAAGACGTGTGGATTAAATGAGTACCTAATCTTCTTGAGCTTTGGCATGGGTGTCAAATGAATGGTGTTATCGGGAGTTGGTTTCTTTTGAAACATAGTGGGCCGCTTCGGCTTAAGGCTTCATTAAAGTTAATTTTGATGTGGTGCATGATGTTTCCTTTTTTTGTAGTTAGATTTGTGGTTAGGAATTAGACATGTGAGTTTTTGGCATCATATCATAAAATGTTTGTCACAAACTAGATCCCTCTTCTTACGAAGACTATGGAAATTTGTACAAAACTTCTTTTTGTGAAGGATTTGAGGTGGGGTAGATAATCATTGATTCAGAAAATTTATCCTTGGTTTATTTTATTAACTCGTGGATTTATTTTTTCAATTCAATTAGGATTATTCTTGATTATATTTCACTGCAACACATATTCTCTTTAACAGCTCATAAATCAGATTTTAACAGCATTAAAAATAGATGTTAATCGAAGGACTGATAAAGGGGGTCCTTTATCATTGCTAAAAAAGGACCCCATTTATCATCTCTTTTTTATCACTAATAAAGGACACTTTTATTAGTTCTATTTTTAGCACTAATAAAGTCCTAGCTACCTGTAGTGTTCTATTAATATAACAGCACACATAGAAGAAAAAACCCTTAATTTCAAATGTTATATACAACCTATAATTTCAAACAATTCTATAATTTCAAATAATGATATATAAATTTAATTGAGATCATGAATACAAAAATATCCACCCATCGTATATACAAAAAAACTGATATTTACAATTCAAACAAATTTTTTTTATATAATTACATATATAATTATCCAACAAACATTCTAAATCATTAACATTTCATCTTTTGATGTGTGTGATCCCCTCTCAAAAATTTCTGCCCATGGCATCAGTTTCCAAAAATATCATCTCAACCAATTAAAAAGATTCCACCTATATAAGAAAACAAATATTTTGTTATAAATACTATAAATAAATAAATTAAACATTAATATGAATGAATACATTAATAAAATGTCAATATTTAATAAAAATGTCATATTTTGAGATATACCAATCACATTGTGCGTCTTATTGGGGTGGGGATGAAATATACTAGTCACAAATGAGTTATGGATCGTTTTCCTAAAATATCAAAACAATCTGAATGTGTTTACTTGATTTTGAGTATGTCACTTCTTATTTTACTAAAATTAATGTCAATTTTAAATAATGACTCATTTTGAGTTATGAAAATCACACTGTGCATTGTATTTAGGTGAAGCTGATTCATACCTATCACAAATTACCGATGGATCATTTTCTTAAAGTAAGAAAACTATATGAAATCATATTCTCAGTTTTCAGTATGTCACTTGTGGTTTTTTACAAAAATTTCATTTCAAACTGGAAACGAGCATTTTGAGTCATACCAATCACATAATGTGTCAGTTTGATGTAAGACAGCTTCATTCACATCACAAATTACTTAAAATTGTTTTCTAAAATTATTAGGAAAATTTGAGCATATTTTCTTGGCTTTTAGTGAGTGATAGGTTTTGAACTAAAATGTCAATTTTAAACTGATAACGGAAACTTTTAGTCATACCGGTCACACTGTGCATTGTATTGAAGAGTGGTTGACTCCTACACATCAAAAATTACTCATGAATCATTATACTAATGTATCAAAATAATCCAAATGTTTTTTCTTGGTTTTCAGAATATCAGTTGTTGTTTTTTACTTAAATTAATGTTGATTTTAAATAAAAAGAGACACTTTAAGTTATACTGGTCAAACCACATGTCAGATTGATGTGTGTCTGATTCCTATGCATTAAAAATTACTAATATATTTTTTTCATAAAATATCAAAACAATCAAAATTCATTTTCTCAGTTTTCAGTATGTCACTTATTGTTTTTACTTAAATTAATGTCAATTTTAAATAAAAAGATACACTTTGAGGTATACCGGTCACACTGTGAATTGTATTGAGGTCTAGCTAATTCATACACATCATAAATGACTAATAGATCGTTTTTCCAAAATATCAAATCAATCTGAACGTGCTTTATCATTTTTTAATATGTCACTTATTCTTTTACTAAAATTAATGTCAATTTTAAATAATGACACATTTGGAGTTATATAGTCCACCCCATGCATCTTATAGAGGTCTGTATGATTAATACATATCAAAAATAACTATTAGATCATTTTTCTAAAATATGAAAACAATTTGAATGTTTTTTATCTTTTTTCAGTATGCCAGTTGTGTTTTCTTGCTAAAATGTCATTTCAAATTTGAAACACGCATTATGATTCATATTGGTCTCATCGTGTGTATTTTTAATGTGAGACTTCTTCATAAATGTCAAAAATTACTTATAAATCATTTTCCTAAATAATAAATACAATCGGATCATGTTTTCTTGGTTTTAAGTGAGTGGCACACTTTGAACAAAAATGTATATTTTAAACTAATAATGGACACTTTAAGTCATACCAGTCACACTATGTGTTAGATTGACGTGTGTTTGACTCATACATGTCACAAATGACACATGGATAATTCTCATAATGTATCAAAACAATCCAAACTCATTTTATCAGTTTTCAGTATGTCACTTGTTTTTTTTACTTAAATTAATGTGAATTTTAAATAAAAAGAAACACTTTGACTTATACCAGCCACATCGTGCATTGTATTAAATTGAGGATTATTTTTACATGTCACAAATGACTAATATATTATTGTCCTAAAATATAAAAACATTCCTAATTCATTTTCTTGGTTTTCAGTATGTCATTTGTTGTTTTTATTTAAATTAATGTCAATTCTAAATAAAAATAGACACTTTGAGTTATATCGGACGCACCATGCATCATATTGAGGTGAGTTTGATTCCTACATGTCAAAAATTACTAATAGATCATTTTACTAAAATATAAAAACAATCTAAAATATTTTTATTGGTTTTCAGTATGTCACTTATTCTTTTACTAAAATTGATGTCAATTATCAATAATTACACATTTGGAGTTATACCGGACACATTGTGCATCATATTAATGTTTTTAAAATTCATACCTATTAAAAATTACCAATACATGATTTTTATAATACATAAAAACAATCCAAATTCATTTTATTAGTTTTTATTTTTCCAGTTTTGTTTTTATTAAAATTTCATTTCAAACTAAAAGCACGCATTATGAGTCATACCAGTCGCATCATCCATTGTTTTGACATGAGACTACTTCATACCCGTCAAAAATGACTTATGAATCGATGTCCTAAATTACTAAGATAACTGGAGTGTGTTTTCTTGGTTTTCAGTGAGTGAAACGTTTTGAACTAAAATGTCAATTTTAAACTGATAGCGGACATTTTTAGTCATACCGGTCACATCATGCATCATATTGAGATTTGGTTGACTCCTATACATCAAAAATGACTCATGGATCATTATACTAAAGTATAAAAATAATATGAATTTGTTTTCTTGGATTTCAGTGTATCATTGATTGTTTTTAATTAAATTAATGTCAATTTTAAATAAAAATAAACACTTTGAGTTATATCAGCCACATCATGAATCAGATTTAGTTGTAACTGATTATAATAAATAAAAAAACTAATAGATCTTTTTACTAAAATGACATAACAATACAAATGCATTTTCTCAGATTTTAGTATTTCACTTGTTGAATCTACTTAAATTAATGTCAATTCTAAATAAAAACATACACTTTGAGTTATACCAGACACACCGTGCATCGAATTGAGGTGCAGATGATTCCTAAAAATCAAAAATGACTAACATATAATGTTCCTAAAATATCAAAACAATATGAATGTGTTTTCTTAGTCTTTAATATGTCACTTATTCTTTTACAAAAATTAATGTCAATTTTAAATAATGACACATTTGGAGTTATACAAGACACATCATGCATTTTATTGAGATGATGTCAATTCCTAACTATTAAAATGACCAATAGACCATTTTCCTATAATATTAAAATAATACCAATGTTTTTTCTCAGTTTTTAGTGTGATAATAGTGTTTTTTAATAAAAGGTTATTTCAAACTAGAAACATGCATTATGAGTCATATTGGTCACATCATGCATTATTTTGGTGTGAGAATATTTCATACACATCCAAGAGGACTTATGAATCATTGTATTAAATTATCAAGACAATTGGAGTGTGTTAGTCAAACCAGTCACACTGTGCATCAAATTGAGGTGAATTTGACTCATACACATCACAACTGACTCATGGATCATTTTTATAAATTATAAAAATAATCTGAATGTGTTTTATCAGTTTTTTGTATGTCACATTTTATTTTTAGTTAAATTAATGTCAATTTTAAATAAAAAAACACACTTCGAGTCTTACCAGACACATCGTGCATTGGATTGAGGTTTGGTTGATTCCTACACATCAAAAATTACTTATGGATCATTTCCCTAAAGTATCAAAACATTACGAATGTATTTGTTCAGTTTTCAGAATGTCACTAGTTCTTTGTACTAAAAGTAGTGCCAATTTTAAATAAAAAGAGACACTATGAGTTTTAGTGGCCACACCATGTGTTGGATTGAGATTAATATGATTCCTACAAATCAAAAATTACTACTAGATCATTGTACTAAAATATAAAAAACAACCCAAATGTGTTTTTTACATTTTCATTATGTCAATTTTTCTTTTACTATAATTAATGTAAATTTTCAATAATGACACATTTGGAGTTATAACGGCCACACCATGTATTTTATTGAGGTAAATTTGATTAATAACTATAAAAAATGACTAATATATCATTTTACAAAAATATCAAAACAATACAAATGAGTTTTTTCAGTTTTCAGTATTCCATTTTTTTACAAAACTATCATTTCAAACTAGAAACACGTATTTTGAGTCATACAGGTCGCATCATGCATCGGTTTGATGTGAGACTTCATCATACATGTTAAAAATGACATATGAATCATTTTACTAAATTATCAATTAAATTGGATCTTGTTTTATCGGTTTTCAATGAGTGGCGCATTTTGAACTAAAATGTCAATTTTAAACTGATAACATTCACTTTTAGTCATACTGGTCACACTGTTCATTATCATGAAGTGTGGTTCACTCCTACACATCAAAAATGACTTATGGATCGTTTTTAAACATTATAAAAACATTCTGAATTCATTTTATTAGTTTTTAGTATGTCAGTTATTCTTTTTACTTAAATTAATTACAATTTTAAATAAAAAAAGTCACTTTGAGTCATACTAGCCACACCGTGTATCTTAGTGAGGTGAAGTTGATTCCTACACATCAAAAATTACCTATAGATATTTTTACTAAAGTATCAAAACAATCTAAATTAATTTTTTCAGTTTTCATTATTCCACTTGTTCTTTTTACTAAAAGTAAAGTCAACTTTAAATAAAAAGAGACACTTTGAGTGATACCGGTCAATTTTTCTTTTTTTCAGTTTTGAGTATGTAAAATGATAAAAAAATTAATTAATTACATAAGTAGTATGAATTCACCTTTATACATTCTTGAACCATTTCTTTGTTGTCATTATCTTAGTTGCAACCTTAAAGTGCAATCTCTCATGAGCATGATCAGTTTCGAACAAACCGTCCTAACTTGATCAAAGGATTCCTCATGTATAAGAAAAAAATTATTATGTGAGTAATACTAAAAAATTAAATTAAACATAAATATGAAACAACTAACTAATTTTATGGAAGTAACATACTCATGCTATTTGTGTACATTCTTCCATCAGGTATACTGCCAATTTATTTTTGAGCGTATCTATATCATCTTGTGAATAAGAGTATTTTTGAAATTCATACTGGAAAAATATAAATACACAAAGGATCAATAAATATTTTAAATTAAATTATAATTATCTTTGAAAATACCTCTTTAGGGATGCTAGTTTGTTTCTAGAATATGATCTCTCTTATAAATTTACAAACATAATAATGCAAATCTTTTCCATTAGAATGTTTCATACATTATAAAAACATTAAAAAGAAAAAGTAATTTGTTTTGATATGTGTTTGGATAGTTAAATCTCATTATATATACCTTGATACTTGTCCAGTTGTAGTTCTTGTCTTAGTCCACGTGCTTATCCCTTGGCCTTATCCCTTGTTTTTATCTATGTTGATGAACCAACCTATCATAATATAATCCTCATTAAAATATAATATAAATTATATAAATTTATGTTTAGTTATAAAATGTTGAATGTAGTTGATTACAAATTGAAAAATTCCATCATGTGTGGATGGTTTTTTGGATATCCGTGTATTGAATCCTAGAAATAAATCATTGGAGTATACAAATTTATCGCAATAAGCATCCAATTCTTCTTAGAAACACAAAAAGTAATAATTAATTAAAGAAATGAAAATATATTTGATATTATTAAATTTTAGAGTACTACCCCTGCATTATTGTTATTAAATAGTTTCTTTCATTGACAAATTTTCTTTCAAACTAATTGATCAGGCTTTCCACTATATCATCCTTTTTATTGTTATTGATTTTTGTTTGTTATCTAGGGAGATGTGAGGACTAACGAGTCAAAATTTTCTTTCATGGAAAAATCCTTTCAATTATTTTTCATATATACATATTCCAAAACTATTAAATGTATCTAGTCATAATTAAAATAGTTTATCATCTTTTGGAAAATCAAATCATGAAAACATACCTCGTGTATAAATTTATAACTGAGCCACCTAGCCATTCATAGTTGAGGATTTCACTTACACTCTCAATGCCAATGAAGTCTTGATATTTCTCTTCATAAATATTTTCTTCAAAATAAAATATATAATTGTGACCATCTTGTAACTTTTTTCCACATGAACCTTTAATGATAGTAAATGTGGATATAGAATAGGCATGGTAATGGTACTTTTATTATATTTTTTTGATTAGTCGGTCTATCCTTTAGATGTTTTTGAGCTGATTTTTCATTTCATACCCTTCCCTTTTCCTATCTATAATTACATTAATCAGTTCAGACCATTGTCATTAATCATTTAAGGTTTAGCTAGTGAAATAAATTGGAAATTAATACCTCCTTTTTGACATGTTTTTTACAGGATGTTACGGCCTTGTGATTAATTTTACAACTTATTTTTCGACCGTACGAATATCTTACTCATGAATTGGAACATGTATCTTGGTGCTCGGCTCACGGGCTATATTGATCGATACTTACCCATTATCTATTGGAAGTGGTTTGATGTGTTGCATGTGGTTTTGGATATTGAACGATGTATCCCTCTCTGGAAGGTGATGGGTGGGTGTTGAAAGATACAAATCATAGTCATTATCACCCTTTAGAATATTAGTATAGTAAAGGTATCAGTGTGTGTCTAATTCACTTTTCACAAAAATATTTATTAGAATATTGATTTCCTCAGCTAAGACATCTCTTTGTGGGAAATGTCTCACCTCATATCTGGTGGGGGTGGGGTGGGATCACCATGCAGTGGTTGTTATTGAGTTTCTTCTTCTCCTTTCCTCCCCCTATAAAAGTTTCCATCATCTCTCTCTACCATTGGGATTATTCTTCAATGGTAGATATTCTTTCTCTCATCTATTTTAATAATTTACATTGATCCTCCTCTTGTTTTTGTTCTCAAAAATATGTTTAGGGTGTCACCCCAAAACCCGTACCTCTAACACGACCATGCTGTTTTGGCCACTTCAAGGCCACTAATAGTATGTATTCATCTGGTACAGTTTTTGTTGATTCCTGTGACTATGTCATATAGAAAATATAGTAAAATTAGTGATCAATATTATGTAATAGAGATTTAAAGAAAAAATATTCTTATTATGTAATACTTACACATGTTTGTCACACTTTTTGTGTGTTTTTATTTATTATTATCCTGTATTTATTTAAATGTTCCTCCTTCCATAGCACATGATGTGGGATGGAAGTGGCTTTGGATTTAGAGTCATAAATCTATATATAATTAGAGGAATATAATTATGGTGTTGTTTAATGTCACATAAAATTATTACAGTGTATTGAAAATATGTACCAATTGTTTTTCATGTGAAGCATACCCCATACTTGTTTTACAATAGTGGTATACTAGTTTTGATGCTAATTCCTTATTTCTAGCACTCAGTTGTTGTTTTGTAAATAAAAAATTTTCAATCAAAATAATGAATACATTTATAATAAAAAAATGTATTACTAGCCAAAAAAATACCTAAAAATACATATATACACGATGGCTAGTAAATTCATCTTATGATTCTTGGAATATCAGGTGTGCATAGATAAGTGATGGGTGTGGGTTTATTTTACATTAATTATCTTTAAGATGATGTCTTGTTAGGATTGTGAGAAATCCTATGTGAATCCTTCCAGCAAGAATTAATACATATTTCTTATGGAATTCATCTACAATAAATTCACTCTAAAATGGATGATGAAGAGTAAGTCAATGTTTTTTTATTTTATTTTTTATTAAAATAAATAAATGATATCATAATGTTACCATAATTTCCTCCCACATCAGTGTCTTAAGCCTAGGAACAAGATGGTGTCACAAATCTACATTAATCAGCACACATTGTCGAGTGATGATTCCAATGTAACTTCTGAACATGGTCTTGTTGGGGTTAATGTGATGGCCCTGCACATTCCATATGATATTTAATTTTACTCCTTTGACATTCACCGTAATGATTTTTCTAACACCATCAAACTATTATGCTTCTATTTTTTCTGCATCACCGGTGGTTCATCACCAACTATTTACCCAGAATCAACATTGTCGATATGTTCCTCTAAAGTGGTCACCTCGGCTTGGGAAGAAGTTCATTGTATCTCTGCACTACGAGAAGAATTAGGTTGATAAACCTGTTTTTCCTTAGGGATGGGAGCAACCGCACATGCGAAAGGTCATTCCTCGGTACTGCGAGCTGCAACATGTTGAGAGACCTATTGTTCCTAGTGATTCGGATCACCAATATGTGCAAAATTCATTATATGAAAAAGTGGTTTAACATTTAATTTAGAGTACATAAATGTAGTAGCAAAGAAATAATAATATAAGGTAACACGATGTATGTTACAAAAAAATGTAACCGGATTAGTGACCTCTATTTTTATTTTTAAAAGTTTTAAGGGATTTTACTCCTTTATCGATGATCTAAACCCCTTCATTGTGGTCTCGTCTAACATACAAAATGAAATCTACATTGGTAAAACTATGAAATGACTGCATTGTCCCAATGAAGGGGTCATCCTTAGTTGAATTTTCATATGAACCTTCAATGGTTTTGGTTGATAACAAAACAATTGACCACTTTTAGTTTGTGGGATTCGAAACATAAAATAATTGTCATTACTATGATTATATTATAAATAGTTCTCCTTTGTACCCTTCCTTACTAAAATAAACTTTCACGAATCCCAATTTAACTATTTTAACAGCACTCTTGTTATAAATCCACTTGCATTAAAAAATCACCACTTGGAATTTTGTATAATCAAACTCCCATGTGTGTTTGATGATGCTAATGTATGAAATATTCATGTGAATTGGATTTCTTTCCTTAGTACTAGAAACATGCATCACATCAGGTATGCGTGTAACTCCACTATTTTCTATGATAATGTCTTCATCATTCTCTTATATATAGAACATATGACCACTAATTACATAACCATTTTAAGATAATACATACACACTTGGCCCTCCATATTTTCGTCAGTCATTCTGAAATTGAATCCATTTTTTCATCTAACCCTATTAAAATATAGTCCCAAAACCATCCAATAAACTTTTTATTTTGTGTATTTGATATCCATCTTTCATCATTTAATGGATTCAGATGCATAATAATTTTTTTGTGTGTTTCGACATATGGGGAAACCTCCAAACTATTATGAAAAACCTAAAGTTGGGTCTTCTCTTGATCTGTAATATTGATTGTGACAACATCTCTTACAGAAATTACTTCACTTGCAAGTTTCCCAATGTAATGAGATTTTAGGAGATCAATGGTTTCCACAACAGACAAGTATTTGATATTAAATTCAATGGTTTTCTCAAAAATATATCACTTCACAATACAAACCTCAGGCCAACTTCAATTTTTGACATTCCCTTTCAAAATATTCATATATCATTCAATGGGTTACATCCATATATATTGTATATAACCACATAGTCGAATATCTATCACAAAGTAAACCATCAATTAACCATCATATCAAATAATATTGGTGGGAAGAACATTTTCAATTTACATAATACGACGGTAATTTCTCTTTCCATAGTCCCAAATTTCATTGAGTCTATAACTTTTTGGCATATAGATTTGAATAAGAAATAGAGCTTGGTTAATGTATGATGGACATTCATGGGGAATATGAAAAACAAGGCTATAGGAATTAGATCTTCTATCAAAACATGATAGTCATGTGATTTCAGATCCTTTAACTTTAAATCATTCATCGACTCAATGTTCTTGATATTTGATGAATACCCCTCTAGAACTGTTACATCATTAAAAAAGCTGAAAAATGATATCTCTCCTACCAAGAAAGATTATAAGTAGTTGTAGGAATAATAGCTCATTTTTTCCCTTCATTGGTTCTAAATCTTATCTTATTCCCATGTCAACTATGTTCAACCTAGGCTTAATTATATCATTTTTTGGGTGAATTTAGCAATGTGTTGATGAAATAATAAAATAAATTTTTTTCAACATGCATAACATCAAGAAAGTGTCTAACATACAGAAAATTCCAATTTGGTAATTCAAAAAAAACTAATTTTATTTCCAACTGGTTTTCATATGGTTTTTCAAAAGCGGTTTACCAAAATAAGTGTCCACATCTTTTACTTTTTGAAACAGTTGATCACTTGTTTGTAGAGATGGTTCTTTACATTCTTCTAAACTTCTATCGAATAATGTCATCCAAGATCAGTACATATTCCGTTGGGTTAGAAATTTTTGATGTCCTAGAAACATGATTTTTGGTTAATGTTTCAACCCAATTCATAGTGTCCCTTTCTCACAGATTGTATGCCCTTGAGTTCCTTTAATGATATATCCTGACAAATTTATATAAGCAATAAATTAATTTATCATCCCATATAAAATGGATCTTAATATGAAATCTTCATTTCTGTAAGCATCATACAGTGTAACACCTGAATCCCACAATAATTTCAAATCCTTGATCAACGAATCCAAATAAACATCAATATCATTACCCAGTTTTTTTTGGTCCTGATAAAAGCATAGATAATATGATGTATTTTCTTTTCATGAATAAACATGGTGGAAAGTAATAATTTACCAACATAACCATCCATATAATGTGAGTGATTTTTTGAAAACCAAAAGGATTCACTCCATTTGTAGATAACACAAGAAGAAGTTTTCTTATCTTGTTTCCAAATTCAGGATACTTATGATCAATTCTCTTCCACTGAGAAGAGTCTTCCGTGTGATATAGTTTCACATATTTATTTATTTTATGTGTATGCCACATCAATTTCCCTATAGTGTCCTCACTTATATATAGCCACCTAAACCTTGGAATGATTGGAATGTACCATACAACTTTTATAGGGACTGATTCATCATTCTAGTATCAAAAAGTACCACACTTTGGGCATTCTCAAAGTGACTTGTAGTCCTTGAGAAACAATATATAATTATTCATGATGGAATGTATTATTTCAGATATCATACCCATTGAGCATATCAATCATTTTTCATAGTATGTTTAGCTTGGGAGATCATTATCTTTTGGGATAATTCCATTCATGAGAGTAAGTAATTTCGTCAAATTGGCATGACTCCATCTGTTGCATACTTTCCAATTATACAAGTTCAGTATGGCATAAAATACTGTATATTTAGTGTAACCATCATAAAATGGAATCATTTAACAACTCTTTAACTTCTCAAACAATTTTAGGAAATCAGGAAGTTCATATTCATATTTCCTTTCTATTTCCTCAATACAATTTTCATCATCATTCACATCTATAATGACATCCTCAACACAATCTTATTCATTTTCCACACTTGTAATCATATCATAAAATCCATAAAATGTAGTTTTATCCCATCCACAAGCTACATTCTCCTTTTCCCCATTTTTATTACAATAGTTATAACTTTGATCTATTCCATGATAGATCAAGAGTTCTTCCAACTCCTTTAGACTAATTTATCTTGAATAATAACAATATAAATATAGAAAGAAGATTTCATAAGGGTCATATGCATAATCTTTTGAAATATTTATGAACTCTTTCACTCCATCTTCATACTCTTTTGTTAGATGATTGTAATTCATCCATTATTTATTCATATCCATATTATTTGATTCGATAATATTAATATTTAACAAAATAAATACACAAAATTTTGATATAAAAATTCACCAAGGCTAAAAAAGATATAGACTTTAAGTATCCTTTAATATTTATATCCAATATCCATTTTCCAGAACTAGGGTCCTTCATTTGGAATATTTTATATAAATAAATCTTCATCTCTTCCAGTATTTCCTTCATTGGTCCAACTAAGAGAAATTCATCCACGTAAAGAAATAAAATGACAAAAATCCCATCGTAATACACCTTCATATAGTCGAAATTATTTAAATTACACTAAAAGAACATTAATACTACCATGAAAGCATTGAAATTCTAGTTACATTATCTTGGTACCTACATAAGCCCAAACAAATCCAATTGAGACTAAAATAGAACCCCCTATTCCATTTATCATGAAATATTCGAGTTGATCTATATATATCACTTCCTATGAATCTATATGAAGGAATAGAATCATGATATCCATTTGTTCTAGAAATAAACCTTTAATGAAAACCAAACTGAGAACCATCTGAATTATTATATGCTTTAAAGTCAGAGAGAAAATCTAACTGAAATATAATTCTTTTAATTATTTAAATACATTTACCCTTTCTATAGTGGTATTATCAATCTACTTTTCTTCCCTATATAATGTAATTTCTTTCCTAATTCTATAAAAATATAAACATAAAATATTATGGAAAAAATAATTTTTTTATTTCCATTAAAAACTATTTAATAAATCATAGTTGAAATTCCATTAAAAACCTAACATTTACACAAATTCCTCTTTAAAAGAAAACACCCCTTTTAAAATAAACTAATCATTTCCAAACACTCTTTCACAAAACCAAAATTCATTTATTTTAATGAATTCAAGGAAACATCATGACCAAATAAAATTAATCATTTAAAATGATATACAAACCTTTATATTTTACAGTTTTTTATTAAAAACTTCGCACACCCATTGTTAAAATGAAACCAAGATTACATACATTTTCAAAACATTCACATCCCTTTATGAAAGCCAGTCAGGTGAGTTGAAGAACACTTGGCATGAAAACTAAGTACATGCCAAGTGTTTAAATCAATTTAAAGCTATTTAAATAAAAAAAGTATGTTGAACACATATAATTTTTTAAGAAACATTTCAAAACACTTGAATGATTTTAAAATAGTCACTTAGGAATTTTCACAAAGACATAAATACTAAGATTGTCACTTTAAAAAGGATACATGAATAAAAAATAACCAAAATTTTATAAAATATAAAGTTATAAAATTTTTATCACATATCTCATGAATAAATAGTATGAATCCAATAGTTTACTCTCGTAATACTACTAAGGAGTGAATAAGTGATAGATAAAAACATAAGTTTCACTTGTCCATGATACCTCTGAACATAAAGTCACATCTCTTTAAAGTGGTAAACCATATTCTACTTGATGCTTGAATCATGTACTACATAATCTTGATCCTTCTAATGCAGTACATTAGAAAAAATGTTCCCCTTCTTGAGGGTATACATTAGGTCAAAGTTAAAGGACTATAGGTACTCAAACCTTCTATGTTATCAATGGTTCGTTTCACTTTGTGATTAAATATAATACAAAAAAGTTTTTTAGTGTATTTCAAAATATCAAACCTTAAAGATAATTCCAATAACACCTGATGGAAAGAAATAATATTTCCAAATATAAGAATGGATTTGGGAAGTTTCTCTTATGTGTCCTTGACTGTCTGGACCCATAAGAAACTATATGACCATCATAGACAGGAACAGTTCAAATCCTAACTCCTAATACATCATAATATAAGACATACTCATTACCCAGATCATTTATGGTCAAGATTGGGGTTTTTATCAATACAACATTAAGATATTACAATTATCTCTCATTAACATCTAAGCGAAGAAACCATACCACATTCTTGTTTAAGGCCTTGTTAGTTCTTCTAGTCCGGAAGAATTATGGTTAACCCTTTGGTAATAACTAGAAATTACCAAAAATATTGGATCAAGAAAAAATTCTTGGGCATATCTAAATAAACCATAACATCAAAATTCTCAGGTTATAAAATTATTTTATCCTCTAATATCATTTTCCTCATGAAGTGAACTTCTCAAGTTTTAAAAATACACAATCCACAAATATAATATTCTCCATGAAGTGTACATTATCAATCCAAAAAATACACTTTGAGATCATGGAATATAGTTGATGCTCCCTAAGTTTTCTCAAAATGATCCGATATCAAGAATGTTCCTCCTGCAACAGGTAATACATGATGATATGATTGAAAAATATAGCAAAAAATTATCTAAATAAGGCTTGAAGACCCAATTCATCTTAGCTATGAATAGTACCATTGTATTTTTTAAATATAATGACATCATTATATACCCATACAATACATACATACTCTTAAATATAGTATGTGGTATGTCAAAATACCTCACTATAAACTGATGATAGCTTGATGTCAAATCAATCTTAGAGAACACTTAATCACCTTTAAGTTGATCAAATAGTTTTTCAATATGTATAAGTGGATATAAGTTCATTTTTATCACTTAGCATCACCTCTAATAGTGAAAACATATTATCAATGATCCATTTGAATATTTATGAAAAAATATAAGGCACCCCAAGGGGACATAATAATTCATATAAACCCCTTCACCTTGAAGTTGTTCAATTGAGCCATCTTCTCTCATAGCTCTACAAAACCAATATTATATGGTGGAATAGATATATGCTCCACACCTGGTAAGAAAACAATCATAAACTCAACCTATCCCTTGGGTGGTAAACTAGAGTAGTCCTTGGGAAATACATCTAGGAACTAGACAATGATGGTAGGACATACTGACTAATGTTCCTCTTTATCATCCAAAATTACTCTAGAAAACTAGGCTATGCTTCTACCCAACTATAGATATATAGGTCCTATATAACTAGTTTTAACATCAAACTCTCTATTATAGACATAATAATCTCCCTAAAAAAATATAATTTCACCCATAGATGGAAAAAATTGACATAGTAGATATGTTACTACATGGGGGGTTTAATTGTAGTCACAAACTAAACTCACAGTTTTCATGTAACTGAAATTTATTATTTATCAGTTATTATAATTTTTTTAGTAAAATTATATCAATCTAAAATTTACTTATGTAGTTCATTTTAAAAGAAAAGATAGATCCTCTAAATGAGATGAATTATCCAATAGAAATAATAACATTGTGCAAATAAATATGCAATGTAAAAAAATTTAAGAAGTCTACAATGAGATTCCTCAAGATTATAAAAAGATATATATTATCAATATAATTTAAATCAAATGAACATGTTTATTTTACCCAATTTATTTGGAGGATCTATAGAGGTTATCCTTGGTATCTAAGATCCACATGAAAAATATCATTGACTATATATCTATTGCAAGTTATGAATTTATAATCTATAATATTAATTTATTATTATCTCATTGGTGGAAATAGGTATCTAATGCACCAAGAACCACTTCAATATGATTATCAGTGATAACTCTAGACCATAAATTCATCTAACATGATGATTTAGACAATATATATTCTATCCCTAGTAGCTCATCAATATTCATGATCAGGAATGGAAAAGTCAAAGACATAGAATTGATCATGGAAAATTGTACAATGAGAAAATAAAAAGGAAATACTAAAAGAATTACAAGAATACTCATAATGGTAGCACCTGGGAAGATGGGTTCATGGAAGAGATGCGTTCGTAGAGGAGAAGAGATTTTTAGTAGAGGTGGGGTTTAGCAGCAGAGGTCGGGTATGCAGAGGAGGTGGGTTCATGGAAAAGGAAGGGTCCAGGGTGAAGGTGGGGTTCGACGCGCAGTAGAGGTGAGGTTCATAGCAGATTGGGTTCGGTGGGAAAGGTGATGTTCACAAAGGAGGAGGTTTTTGGGGTGAAAGAGGAGGGATTTATAGCAGTAGAGGATGAATTTGTGGTAGTGGAGGAGGAGGATAAGGAGGAGTCAATTGCGGAGGAGGAGGAGGAGAAAGACGCCTCATGGTTCAGCTTCCATGAGAGCTTGATGCGTGCAAGAAAAGGAGGAGATTGTTAGAGATTATTTATAAAAGTAGGTAAACCTATTATCAGTGATAGGTAAAAAGAGCTCATAACGGTATGATTTATCAGTGATAAAATAGAAGGCACTAATAAAACATTTTTTTATCAGTGCTTTTTTTGCACTGATAAAAATAGACCTTTATCATCACTAAAAAAGAACTAACAAACTTCTATCATTATCAGTGCTAAAAAAGCACTAATAACACTATATTGCTAATAAATTATTGATACTTATATATATATATATATATAATTATATGTATAATAAATATATATTTTTTATTTATACAAATAAATATAAAGAAATATTTATTTATTTCTATTTATATATATAATAAATATTTATTTATTAATAATTATAAATTTATAATATATATATTTATTATATTTATAATTATATATAATTAATATCTTTATTGTAATTTTATAATTATTTAAATATATCAATATTTATTTATAATTATAATTGTAAATATTTATATATATATTATAATTTTATAATTATTTAATAGCTATAAATTTATATATATTTATCTATAGTTATAATAAATAAATATTTATTTATAGTTATAATTATAAATAAATATATTTATTTATTTATTTATATATTCCAATAATTTTAAAATTATAACAAATATATTTATTACATTTATAATTTTATAAATATATATAATTAATATATTTATTATAATTTAATAATTATTTTAATATATTTGTATTATATAGAATTCTAATTATAAATATTTATATTTATTTATAAATATTTATATTTGTTTATAAATATTTATATTTATTTATAAATATTTGTAAATATTTATAAATATATTTATTTAATTATATATATTTATAAATTTATAAGTATAATAAATATATTTATTATAATTAAATAATAATATATATATAATTAAAACTATAAATAAATAAATATTTATTTATATTTATATATAATAAATATATTTTTTATTTTTTTATAAAGGTTGAGGCATAAAATGCCTCTTTATTTAATAAGAAAAAGTGCAAAGATGTAGAAACATACAACAACCATAAGAAAGGAACACAAAGTCAGAAACCCATTTTGAGCGGGTACTCATACTATGAAGATAAATTCTTCCACCCCTACTGTGGGCATGCCTTTCTCTCCTCTTTTTCTTGACCTATATCCATGGACCCTTGTCACCATAAGAATGCTCAATAGCAATATAATGCTTGTTAGTTTTATCTTCTGCCATGCCATCACTTTTTTCCCATTTTCATCACTGCTCGATGAAGCAAGGATATCATAAGAGTTATGTGTACTAACACCTTTCTTTACCTTAGGCTTCAAGGTATGGGAAGAGGATTTATTGGGTGAAATGTTTTTATCATATATCTTCACCATCATAAAATTCTATGGAGAAATAGGATCACATTGAGAAGTATGATTATGTGTTTCTAAAACAGCATTAGTGTGTGCTCCTATTGAAACTTGATTGGGATTTGGACACCCCTTACTGCCATGCAGTGGAGCAGGTAGTGCTGGAGAAACCATTTCATTCTTTGGCTGACTAGATATACTAGATTTTCTTATACCTGTAGGATGAGACAAGATAGAAGACTCCCTCAATGGAGTAGAAGATACGTCCTTTGGTTGAGCTGGGAGAGACTCCCTTGCAGCATGAGAAACATCCTCCATGAGAGTGGTTAAAGAAGCTATCAATTATGAAAAGTGAATATTGGTAGTAGGTCTAATACATCATCTACTATTCTTTAATGCATTAGAAGAGGAAACCCTCTCATGAGACATTAAAGCAACCAGTTCAGATATGAAGGGATTTTGAATAACCCTTTTGTTCTTAGCCTTATTTGTTATTTCCAAATCACTTTTCTCTTTACCCTTTCTGGTTTTTCCATTTACCAAGAGCATCTCTTATTACAAATAGAGGTCATCCTCCAGTTGAGAAGAATTCACTTTAACCCCATGAATATCATCAGATTCTCCTTCCTATTCAGTTGTAATATCATCTAGTTGTTTCTCATTAGCAATGTTAGCCCAATTTAATTTAGGTTTATCAGTCCTGGTAATAGGGGAGGAAATTGCAGTGTGTTCATGACTAATAATACCATCATTTAGTGAGGGTTCATCGACATCTATCTTACTAGAATCCTCAGCATGATTCACATCACCCTGACCCTAACCAACCGGTGTTGGAGCAGTTTTGGAGACCTCCACATTACTAACATCAGTTCCATTAGGCTAACCATACTTTAAAAATATTTAAAATCATGACCCTTAATCTAACATTGAGAGAAAACTAATTCCCTTCTACAAGAATCAATTGAGTTTCGTATAATTTGACAATGAACGCCAAAGGGAGGGGTTTTCTTATACTCCATTCTAAGGCAGATTTCGTCTTCTGGTGTGGGTAAAACCACCTTCTCAACTTTTTGTTGAGATTAAGTGAATCTCTACCAAGACTCATGCATAATGACCATATGAAGTGGATTGTATGTCATAGTTATAATGACCCACACTTTACATACATTGTTAATACTTCAAAATTGAAGCACACTTATTACAACATATGACAAAACCACAAAGGACTGTATAGGTATAGTGTCTTTAGAAACTGGGAAACATAAACAACTAGTTCATAAATCTTCTACAGTGTCTCCCTTTTATTTCATCATATCTAGGGTCCCTTTTAGCATATTCTACTTAATATCCATCTTCCTGACCTGGGGAAAAGAAAACATAAAAGGGTGAGCTCAAATGCTCAGCAAGGGCAAATAAAGTAAATAAAAATCATATCATATCAAAACCTACAAAAGAGATCATAATATCTTATCATGGAATAATTCATAGAAGTGAAAATGAGATCCCCATAATCATAACATAAAATTTGTGGCATGCACACATAATCATGGAAAATCATTTCTTGTTAGTCATGACTCATTGCCAAGACTATCTTAGTGGACAAAGTCCCTTTCTGAACCGAGTTCACTCCTCATTTCAGTCCTATATCACTGAACCGAAATAACCTTCTGTTCCAGCCATGTCTATCTCATGAGATATAAAATCTTTACCCAATTCATTGGAGGGAGATATAGGTCCCACCCATCTTATAATGAATCCTTTCTTATGTGTGCCACATAATCATAAATCATGCATCATCGCATAACCCATGTAATAAAAATGTGACTCTTAAACAACATGACATCATAAAACAATTAATATAAGATAAAGGAATTCATAAAAATGTTTCCATCACAACATAATCAAATCCATGTAATAATAGGGAGAAAAACAGAACCCTTTTATTATCTTAGATGGAAAATAATTTTGATAAAATACTTGAACTTCATTCTTGAGGAAAATATCCTTTCTACTTCAAAAACACTTTTCCTTTCTTAACATGTCATACAATTTTAAACTAAAAGAAGTTGATTAAAAATAAACTTGAAAACTTGTAAAGGAAGTTTCTTGGAAATAATGTTTTAAAAATCCATTCATGCCGTATAAGTTTAAAAAAAACATTCTTCGTACTTTTGTCGGAAAAAACAAAAAGTACCTCGTACGACAAAAGATTCCTTTCATAGATATTATTAAAAACTCACCGAAGGGTAAAAATGGATTTAAACAATTGTAGGTGGATGGAAATAATATTACATATTGATGAAACATGGATGTGGATGATAAAATACACCCCAGTAAATACTTACGAATAAACAATCTCGGAAAACAATGAGATTGTGATATTTCCCTTACCTTAAGTCCAATTTGATTTTTACGTGTTCGAAGCTCCTGTATAATGGTTTAAATAATGTTATTGACTTATTCCAGAATCATACATATTGATATGATATCATATATGTTCATATTCTTAGCTTCTTGATAGTAATATTTCATGGTTACTTGTTACTCGGGTCTTTATTGCCTTTTGTTCTTATGCGTGTTTTGCCGAATACATTCTTATTCTTCTTTTAAGGTTATAGATTCATTATATACAGAATGGTATTAGTGTAACATATATCATATATATTCATTCAATTCATTTATATAATCATTATGAAATGAAGATCATGTAGAACGAGTCGCATCACATCGTGGAGACGGTATTCCGTACGTACACACGAGTGATGATATCGTTCCTATGATCGTGGAATTGTATTGGAGTATATATATATATTATTTCAGTATCAATATTACTTCATAATAATCATATATAGTTACTCATTACACCATTATACCCATCCTTGTAAGGTGATGGTGGAAAATAGATTACACCACGGCGTGGAGACGGTATTCCGTACGTACGCACGCGCGGTGATTTCATTTTTTCCGTAGGATGGATAGAAGGTGAATTAGGGTGGTTTCATATTTATAATAACATATCAGTATGTAATTAATACCGATGTTATTACTTTATCATGAAACAACTAAAGAAGAAGAAGTTGAAGAAGAAAGAAATTGAAAAGATCGGTAATGGATATTACCTCTTCTTTGGAACGCTTCTTTGAATCCTCCACTTAAGGAACTAAGATTGGTCTTTGGAGAAGACCAGGACCTCTATGATTATTCTAGGGAATTGGAGAGGAGAACATGGCAGGGTTTGGCCGAGCTTGAGTGCTCAAATTGGTGTGAGGAGGAGGGGGAGGAGGTGCCCTTTTATAAGGGAGGAGAGGGGCACCTTAGGAATATCTCAAAATATTATTTTATATTAAAGTCAAAATCGGTTTATAATGGTTCAAAAGGGTCTTATTTCGAAGATAAAGTGGGGATGGGTCGAAATCCTATCAACCAATAGGATTTAGACAAGTTTAGGGTATTATTTTAACCTTATCAATTAGATTTAACTCTAAGTTAATTAATTTAACTTTTACCGTGTCTTTTTGTTTTCTTTCACTATATGGTTAATACACTTACTATAACATGCCAAACGAACCACAAATTGTTTATTATTAATATATATATCCTTATCTAAGTCATTTTGCCGAACCTTAGATTTTTAGAAATAAAATAACAATTAATAATATAATATTTGATTTACAAACTATTTTGTGTCAATTTTGACACTATTTGATATCTGATTTTTGTGAAAGTCATAACAGAATTATATGTTAGAACCATGTTTATTAAATCAACACTAATATATCATAGTAACCTAGAAAATTAGTGTAATTCATAAAAAGTCTCAAATTATATTTATTTTGGTGTTTATAACATCAATTATGTCAATATTTCATTAATAAGATAATTACTGCATCATCATTGTGTCACAAATAAATTAAATTATTTGATGTCTAAAAATTACAAATAAAATACCATCATGTAGTAAATCTTTTTAGCTTTCTAATGAATATTTACAATCTAATTTATCTTATGTATAACCCCATATTAAAAATGATTTACTTATTAAACTTTGATTTTAACTATTTTAACCCTTCTTTAAATAAATTAATAATAAATGTCCTAATCTAATCCAAGTGGGCCTAAATGGTCATATTTTATTCCTAAGTTTGTTTTTTGTCGAATTACACTTGTCCAATATAATTAGGACATGTGTTAGGGTAATATTAATATCATATTTACCCTTAGTTACCCTATTTACTATTAACCGCGGAAAAAAAAAGTAAAAAGTTACTATTCACCAAAAAATTATTTTTATCTCATTGAACCACATTTTACTTACTGATATCAAGCGTGTCTGTCGGATTTTTGAAATTCCATTCACAGAAGCGGTAAAATTATGTTTTATGCAAAATTCAGTTTTTATCCTACAACTTAGTGGTTTCACTATTCATCAAAAATTGAAAGTTTTCAGAAAAATACAAAAATTTCACCCTAGGCTAATTTCGATATTCTGAGTCCAAAAATGAAGTCCATTTTGAAAAATAAAATTTATAAAATTTCAAAAAGTGGTTATTACTATTCATAACGGCTAGTTTTAATAGCATATTGTTGTTTAGTGAAACTCGGTATTGCGTACGACGCAAGCTATCGAGGAAGGTCGTGATTGCGTGTAAAGAAAGCCAAGAAAGTGTTGTGTAGAAAAAGATTCCTTTGACGATTTATATAACATAAAAGTCTCGGGTGTTACATTCTACCCCCCTTAAAAAGAATTTTGCCCTCGAAATTCGTCACTTTGTAACAAACAGATGAGGATACTTCTCCCTCATCATATCCTCAAGCTCCCATGTAGCTTCTTCAAGTTGGTGGTTCCTCCATAAAACTTTCACCAATCGAGTGGTCTTGTTTCGTAGGACTTTTTCGCTACGATCCAGAATCTCTATCGGCTGTTCTTCATAAGAAAGATCTTGCTCCAGCGGTACAACTTCTGAGCTGAGTACATGTGAAGGATCTGGTATGTACTTTCTCAGGAGAGATACATGGAACACATCGTGAACTTGAGAGAGATTCGGTGGAAGCGCCAATCGGTAAGCTACCTTACCAACACGATCCAGTATTTCAAAAGGACCGATATATCTAGGGCTCAACTTCCCCTTCTTTCCAAATCTCATAACCCTCTTCTAGGGAGATATTCGTAAGAACACTTTATCACCCACTTCAAACTCTAGGTCTTTTCTTCGGTTGTCGGCATAACTTTTCTGTCGACTCTGAGCTGCTCTTATGTGTTGTTGAATAGATCTGACCTTTTCTGCCATTTCATCAACGAGATCAGGTCCTAATAGCTTTCTTTCCCCAACTTCATCCCAGCAAGTTGGAGTCCTGCATTTCTTTCCATAGAGAGCTTCATAAGGAGCCATCTGAATACTGGAGTGAAAGCTATTATTATAAGAAAATTCTACCAAAGGTAGGTGTTGATCCCAACCTCCTTTGAAATACATAGAGCAAGCTCTCAACATATCTTCTAGGGTTTGAATTGTTCTCTCAGACTGACCGTCTGTCTGGGGATGATAAGCAGTGCTGAAACTCAACTCTGTATCCAGAGTATGCTGAAGACTTCGCCAGAACTTCGAGGTAAATCTCGGATCTCGATCAGATATAATAGAAAGTGGTACTCCATGCAATCTTACCACTTCCTTTACATATATCCTGGCAAGCTGATCTAGAGAGAAATCCTCTCTAATAGCAATGAAGTGTGCAGACTTTGTAAGACGATCAACTATGACCCAGATAGCATTATTGCCTTTGGATGTTTTAGGAAGTCCTGTGACAAAGTCCACAGTGATGTTTTCCCATTTCCATTCGGGTATGGGTAATGGTTGTAACATCCCCTTAGACTTCTGTCTCTCAGCTTTAACTTGTTGACAAACCAAGCATCGAGAGACATATTCAGCAACATCTCTTTTCATGTCATCCCACCAGAAGTACTCTTTCAGGTCCCTATACATCTTCGTGCTTCCAGGATGAATAGAGAATGATGAACTATGAGCCTCATCCAGCAGCTCCTTCTTTAATTCGGGGATGGGAGGAACACAAACCCGATTCCTGAACTTTATTATCCCATCACAATCAAGGTTGAATTCAGGAACATTTCTCACCTTCTTTTGTAACTCGACATCTTCTTTCTGTGCCTCTTTAATCTTCACATGTATAGATGGTTGAACATTCATTTGAGAAAGATAAGATTTTTCCCCTTCCATTATAATTCCAAGATCCATCCTTTGTAAATCCATAAATATTGGATCTTTTGTGATCCTCATCATGGATAAACTAGCATGGTCTTGTCGACTTAATGCATCTGCCACCTTGTTTGCTTTCCCAGGGTGGTAATGGATTGAGCAGTCATAATCCTTAATCAGCTCCAACTATCTTCTTTGACGCATATTCAACTCCTTTTGTGTGAAAATATACTTTAAACTTTTATGATCAGTATAAATATCACACCTTTCACCATAAAGGTAATGCCTCCAAATCTTTAATGCAAAGATTACCGCAGCCAACTCCAAATCATGTGTTGGGTAATTTTGCTCATGGATTTTCAACTGTCATGAGGCATAAGCTATCACCATATCATTTTGCATAAGAACACACCCCAATCCCTTCTTGGATGCATCACTGTAGATCATAAACCTTTCTCCACTACAAGGCAGTGTGAGCACAGGTGCACTGGATAACCTTCTTTTCAACTCCTTGAAATTCTCTTCACATTCCTCTGTCCAGACAAACTTAACTCCTTTCCGGGTCAACTTGGTGATTGGATTAAATAATCGTGAAAAATCTTTTACAAAACATCGATAATATCCAGCCAAACCAAGAAAACTTCGGATCTCAGTTACTGTTGTTGGTCTTTACCATCTTTCGATAACCTCTGTTTTTGCTGGATCCACAGATATCCCCTCTTTTGAGATTATATGACCCAAAAATGCAACTTTTTGAAGCCAAAATTCACACTTGGTAAATTTGGCATAAAGCTTCTCCTTTCTCAGGGTCTTCAATATAATTCTCAAGTGATCTTCATGCTCTTCCTTGCTCTTTGAATAGACAAGAATATCGTCTATAAAGACTACCACAAATTGATCAAGATAGTCTCTAAAGACTCTATTCATTAGATCCATGAAGATAGCAGGGGCATTAGTAAGACCAAATGGCATCACTATAAATTCATAGTGTCCATACCTTGTACGGAAAGTTGTCTTTGGTATATCCTCCCTTTTGACCCTTAATTAATGATACCCTGAACGAAGATCAATCTTGGAAAAGTATTGAGCTCCGCGTAGTTGGTCAAATAAGTCATCAATGCGTGGGAGAGGATATTTGTTCTTGATAGTGATCTTGTTAAGTTCTCGATAATCAATACAGAGTCTCATTGATCCATCTTTCTTCTTAACAAATAGAACAGGTGCTCCCCAAGGTGACGCACTAGGGCGTATGAATCCCTTATCAAGATTCTCTTGGAGTTTCTTCTTCAATTCCTGCAACTCAATTGGGGCCATTCTATAAGGTGTCTTTGAAATAGGCAAAGCACCCGGTACGAGTTCTATTGAAAACTCAACTTCACGATTTGGTGGAAGATCCGGCAATTCCTCCGGAAAGACATCATCAAACTCCCGTACAATGGGAATATTCTTAATCGTGAGTTTCTCACCAACCATTTGAGATAAATAACCTTCATTTAGTGGAATCAATACCCATAAGATGGAAGAAATTTCCACTGGAAGGTTATGTTCATCCTTGCATTGATAGACGATCGTAGATTGATCTGGAATATGAAATGTGACTTCCCTTATTTGGCAATTGATATGAGCTCCATGTAGAGAAAGCCAATCCATGCCAAGAATCACATCAAATTCCACTAAAGGAAGGATCACAAGATTTGCAGGAAGCACTTTCCCACAAACTTCGATCGGAGAAGAATTATAAACTTTTGATGCGATTGATGTGCCATTAGGTGTTGTCACAGCTAACTCAACATCTAATTGTTGAGGTAATACGGTGATACCCTTAGAAAAGTCTTCAGAAATAAAAGAGTGGGTGGATCCAGAATCAAATAAAACATTTGCTACTTTAGAGTGGATGGTAAGTGTACCTTTCACCACATCGTTATCGTACTCCACATCGCTGATAGAAATTGCATGTGACTTTCCTTTGTCTTTAGCCTTAAGATTTTGTTGACGTCGACCATCATCATCAACCCTTGGATTTGGGCATTGATTGGCATAATGCCCCATCTCCTTGCACTTGAAACATTGAAGTGTAGTAGGTTCATTCTGTGTATCCCTTCCTTTGTTTGCATCATTAGACATCTTCTTCCCATTATCACGGCATTCAAATTCCCGATGACCTTCCTTTCCACATTTAAAACATTTACTTGTCCCTTTAAGACAACTCCCTCCATGTTTCTTTCCACACTTTGAGCATAAGGAAAAGCTCATCTTCTTTTCAGTGTTCTCTTTAGATTTTCCATTGAATTCCATCTTCCTCTTCTTATCAAACCCATGTGACTGATGGGTTACTCCAATCTCCATCTCGACTTTGAGAGCACATCGAACGATTTCTTTGTAGCTATTGAAGTCCCTTATGGATAACGCCCTTCGAAGACTTGGTTTTAAGCCACTAAAGAATCGATCGATCTTACTCTCACGTTGGATAATAATACCAGAAGCGTACCTTGCAAGTCTTGTAAAATTTGCTTCATAGGTACCAACAGATTCATCATCCCTTTGCTTCAGTTCAAGAAACTCTTTCTCCATCTTTGTTCGGAGAATACGAGGGAAGTACTTATTGAAAAATAAGTTCTTGAACTCTTCCCATTCCATAGACTCAATTTCATCCCTTTGCCTCGTATTCTTAACAAGATTCCACCATTGATCAGCATCTCCTTCCAAACGATACACTGCTAGGATGACTTTATCATGTTCAGAACATTGAAGAACTGAAAATATCTTTTCAGTAGTACTAATCCATTGTTCAGAAACTAATGGATCAGTAGACCCACTGAAAGAAGGTGGACGCTGCCTCATGAAGGATTCAACAGAATGTTGCTCCCTCCTTTGCTCGTTTATAAATCCTGCATGATTCATAGCTTGAGAAAGTTGTGTGAGCATGGCTACAAGATTTTGCATTCCAGCTCCCATATCGTTTGGTTGTTCAGGGGGACAATCATTGCATTGCCCATCGCATTCCGCATTAACATGGTTCCTTCGGGTTCCAGCCATTGACTAAAACCAAGAAGAATAGTGTGAGCAACACTAATTATAATAGGAAACCACATAATTCAAGAATAAAATTTTCATGCTTATGGTCTTATCCTAGGTTATTCATGTCCATTTCTAAGATTGTGTTCTATGCTTAGACTTATCCTTAGGGTTCTTACTAAGGCTTTCACATCCTAGTTTCCAAAGGTTGACTATACCTTTGCTCTGATACCAACTATAATGACCCACACTTTACATACATTGTTAATACTTCAAAATTGAAGCACACTTATTACAACATATGACAAAACCACAAAGGACTGTATATGTATAGTGTCTTTAGAAACTGGGAAACATAAACAACTGGTTCATAAATCTTCTACAGTGTCTCCCATTTATTTCATCATATCTAGGGTCCCTTTTAGCATATTCTACTTAACATCCATCTTCCTGACCTGGGGAAAAGAAAACATAAAAGGGTGATCTCAAATGCTCAGCAAGGGCAAATAAAGGAAATAAAAATCATATCATATCAAAACCTGCAAAAGAGATCATAATATCTTATCATGGAATAATTCATAGAAGTGAAAATGAGATCCCCATAATCATAACATAAAATTTGTGGCATGCACACATAATCATGGAAAATCATTTCTTGTTAGTCATGACTCATTGCCAAGACTATCTTAGTGGACAAAGTCCCTTTCTGAACCGAGTTCACTCCTCGTTTCAGTCCTGTATCACTGAACCGAAATAACCTTCCGTTCCAGCCATGTCTATCTCATGAGATATAAAATCTTTACCCAATGCATTGGAGGGAGATATAGGTCCCACCCATCTTATAATGAATCCTTTCTTATGTGTGCCACATAATCATAAATCATACATCATCGCATAACCCATGTAATAAAAATGGGACTCTTAAACAACATGACATCATAAAACAATTCATATAAGATAAAGGAATTCATAAAAATGTTTCCATCACAACATAATCAAATCCATGTAATAAATAGGGATAAAAACAGAACCCTTTTATTATCTTAGATGGAAAATAATTTTTATAAAATACTTGAACTTCATTCTTGAGGAAAATATCCTTTCTACTTCAAAAACACTTTTCCATTCTTAACATGTCATACAATTTTAAACTAAAAGAAGTTGATTAAAAATAAACTTCAAAACTTGTAAAGGAAGTTTCTTGGAAATAATGTTTTAAAAATCCATTCATGCCGTATAAGTTAAAAAAAAACATTCTTCGTACTTTTGTCGGAAAAGTCAAAAAGTACCTCGTACGACAAAAGATTCCTTTCATAGATATTACTAAAAACTCACCGAAGGGTAAAAATGGATTTAAAAAATTGTAGGTGGATGGAAATAATATTACATATTGATGAAACATGGATGTGGATGATAAAATACACCCCAGTAAATACTTACGAATAAACAATCTCGGAAAACAATGAGATTGTGATATTTCCCTTACCTTAAGTCCAATTTGCTTTGTACGTCTTCGAAGCTCCTGTATAATGGTTTAAATAATGTTATTGACTTATTCCAGAATCATACATATTGATATGATATCATATATGTTCATATTCTTAGCTTCTTGATAGTAATATTTCATGGTTACTTGTTACTCGGGTCTTTATTGCCTTTTGTTCTTATGCGTGTTTTGCCGAATACATTCTTATTCCTCTTTTAAGGTTATAGATTCCTTATATCCAGAATGGTATTAGTGTAACATATATCATATTTATTCATTCAATTCATTTATATAATCATTATGAAATGAAGATCATGTAGAACGAGTCGCATCACATCGTGGAGACGGTATTCCGTACGTACGCACGAGTGATGATATCGTTCCTATGATCGTGGAATTGTATTGGAGTATATATATATATTATTTAAGTATCAATATTACTTCATAATAATCATATATAGTTACTCATTACACCATTATACCCATCCTTGTAAGGTGATGGTGGAAAATAGATTACACCACGGCGTGGAGACGGTATTCCGTACGTATGCACGCGCGGTGATTTCATTTTTTCCGTAGGATGGATAGAAGGTGAATTAGGGTTGTTTCATATTTATAATAACATATCAGTATGTAAGTAATAATGATGTTATTACTTTATCATGAAACAACTAAAGAAGAAGAAGTTGAAGAAGAAAGAAATTGAAAAGATCGGTAATGGATATTACCTCTTCTTTGGAACGCTTCTTTGAATCCTCCCCTTAAGGAACTAAGATTGGTCTTTGGAGAAGACCAGTACCTCTAGGATTATTCTAGGGAAGTGTAGAGGAGAAAATGGCAGGGGTTGGCCGAGCTTGAGTGCTCAAATTGGTGTGAGGAGGAGGGGGAGGAGGTGCCCTTTTATAAGGGAGTAGAGGGGCACCTTAGGAATATCTCAAAATATTATTTTATATTAAAGTCAAAATCGGTTTATAATGGTTCCAAAGGGTATTATTTCGAAGCTAAAGTGGGTATGGGTCGAAATCCTATCAACCAATAGGATTTAGACAAGTTTAGGGTATTATTTTAACCTTATCAATTAGATTTAACTCTAAGTTAATTAATTTAACTTTTACCGTGTCTTTTTGTTTTCTTTCACTATATGGTTAATACACTTACTATAACATGCCAAACGAACCCCAAATTGTTTATTATTAATATATATATCCTTATCTAAGTCATTTTGCCGAACCTTAGATTTTTAGAAATAAAATAACAATTAATAATATAATATTTGATTTAAAAACTATTTTGTGTCAATTTTGACACTATTTGATATATGATTTTTGTGAAAGTCATAACAGAATTATATGTTCGAACCAAGTTGATTAAATCAACACTAATATATCATAGTAACCTAGAAAATTAGTGGAATTCATAAAAAGTCTCAAATTATATTTATTTTCGTGTTTATAACATCAATTATGTCAATATTTCATTAATAAGATAATTACTGCATCATCATTGTGTCATAAATAAATTAAATTATTTGATGTATAAAAATTACAAATAAAATACCATCATGTAGTAAATCTTTTTAGCTTTCTAATGAATATTTACAATCGAATTTATCTTATGTATAACCCCATATTAAAAATGATTTACTTATTAAACTTTGATTTTAACTATTTTAACCCTTCTTTAAATAAATTAATAATAAATGTCCTAATCTAATCCAAGTGGGCCTAAATGGTCATATTTTATTCCTAAGTTTGTTTTTGGTCGAATTACACTTGTCCAATAGAATTAGGACATGTGTTAGGGTAATATTAATATCATATTTACCCTTAGTTACCCTATTTACTATTAACTGCGGTAAAAAAAAGTAAAAAGTTACTATTCACCAAAAAAATATTTTTATCTCATTGAACCACATTTTACTTACTGATATCAACCGTGTCTGTCGGATTTTTGAAATTCCATTCACAGAAGCGGTAAAATTAAGTTTTATGCAAAATTCAGTTTTTATCCTACCACTTAGTGGTTTCACTATTCATCAAAAATTTAAAGTTTTCAGAAAAATACCAAAATTTCACCCTAGGCTAATTTCGATATTATGAGTCCAAAAATGAAGTCCATTTTGAAAAATAAAATTTATAAAATTTCAAAAAGTGGTTATTACTATTCATAACGGCTAGTTTTAATAGCATATTGTTGTTTAGTGAAACTCGGTATTGCGTACGACGCAAGCTATCGAGGAAGGTCGCGATTGCGTGTAAAGAAAGCCAAGCAAGTGTTGTGTAGAAAAAGATTCCTTTGACGATTTATATAACATAAAAGTCTCGGGTGTTACAATAGTCCATTCCAATTGGGACTCCAATTACTAAAGCAATGTTAAATAAGATCTCAGCATGCCATAACACCTAATTAAGATCATTATTTTTGATTCATACCTATGCATAGGTATCTATGAAGTCATGCAGATTGAAATCCAATTTCCAATTGTGAATCTAAAGGGTAAATTGTATGAGATTTATAGATCCAATAATCCATGATCTACTTTTATGATCCACAGAAGGGAATAGTAAATTGAAGAAACTGTGGGAAAGGGAGACACACTTAATATCCTTAAACCCCCAAATATCAACAAGTCAAGAAACAAATCAATGAACTTAAAGGGTTTAATACCTTTCATTAATGAAATTCTAGAAATTAATTAATTGTTGCAGAGATCGATCTGAGCTCATATAGTGTCATTAGAGGCTATGACATATGTTATTGACCCCTTTTTGATGATGTGATGCGGAGTTCGATTAGCGATCAGGATGAAGGAACCACCTAAAAATACTGAGAAGGCAGATAGCTACATCAAATCATCCTTCACCCATTATATATTAAGTCCAATATAGGATGATCCCAACAGATTAGTGCGTTGAGTTGAATCGAAGGAGTAGAGATTAACACTCCTTGGATGAGTTAGGGAAGGAACATCTTTAGAAGGTAGGAGGAACTGCCGCTACTCTTATTCCTCCATAATGTATTATATTTATAACTATATATAATTAATATCTTTACTGTAATTTTATAATTATTTAAATATATATATTTATTTTGAAAAAATTGTTGAAAATTCCTATTAGTTATTAAACTGTTCTGAGACATGAGATGAGGATACTTTGTTTAATGAATGTAAGAAAAAACCCGATATTTATAAATATATTTATTTAATTATATATATTTATAACTCTATACGTATAATAAATATATTTAATATAATTTTATAATTATACATATATATATAATTATAATTATCTTTATAAATATTTTAATATAATTAAAGGATATATATAGATATATACCAAGTAAAGTATAGATCAAAATAAATGAGTCACCACATATATATAGAAAACATGAATATGTAATGAGGTTATAAAGTGTAAATGAACATTCATGATGAAAACATAACATATGAAAAACAATTATATTCACGCATAAAAATATTTATTGACCAAATTCATTGGAAACATATATTTATAAATATATATATATAATAAATTTATTATTTAATAAAATTTATTATAATATTATCATTATTTAAATATATATTTATTTAATTTAAATCTTATAAATAGTTTTTTTTAATATTATATATATTTATTAATTACTAAAAATATATATATATTAATTATTAACATTCATTTTTTTATTTAATGTATTGAATATAAATATAATAATTTTATATAAATTAATAATATTTTTTATTAAAAAAAATTAATAGCACTTTTAGCTAGCACTGATAAAGGCCCCCCTTTTATCATTGCTTTTTTGTTAGCACTGATAAAATATGATTCATCCCTTTCCTGGGTCTATGGTAGTGTTTTCGGTAATTTATTTTTATTTGATCGATGTGTTTTCTATTTTTTTAAAAGGGATGGTAATATGATTTTCCAGCATATTTCTAGGTGTAGATGATGATCTTGAGTTGGGGTTTGTTGTGTATGTGTTCCTCTTTCAGTGATGCAATTTATACTTAAAGATTTGGAGGTTTAATCGAACTTTGGATTTGTGTTTCAGAAAAATATAAATCCTCTCACAAAAATACGAATAATTTGGTAGATTCTTGAGATCTCCTCATGCTTTTAGGCCTATTTTTTTATAAGGAAAATTTTTTTGATAGAAAAGGAATGAGAAATCAAAAAAAAAGAAATGAAAATGCGATGAAAAAATGTTTGGTATGAAGAAAAATTTCAGGATGTAATTATGAGTTAAAATTTTGAAAGAAAAATATCTCAAAATTATAATAATAAATTAGTGAATATGATATTAATGACGATAACAAGTGTCCTTATTATTATTATTATATTTTTATAAAATAATAATAATAATAATAATAAAATATTTATAAACACATTAATAATTATATTGTTAATAAAATAATAATACATGTTATCATCATTAATATTATATTTAACAATTTATTATTATAAAATATAATTATAAATAATAATACTTAAATTGGGTTTATAAATCACCTGCAAATTAATAAAATACATCAAACCACATTCCCAAATAATAAAATCGGAGTTAAAATTTTCAAAAATTGTGATGTTAATATATTAGTATATTAGTAATATATTATAATATTAATATCATAAATATATTATTTCTTGTAACTATAAATAATATTTTTAATATTAATTTATGAATAATAATGTATATTAATATTATATTATTATTCACATATTAATATTCATAATTGTAAATATATATTATTATTTGTAAATATATTATTAACATATCAATATATAAACATATTATTATTCATAAATATATATATATATATATATATATATATTAATATACTAGCCTCTAGTGGAAGATTAATGTTAATAAAAATAAAAATAAAAATATTATTATTAATAAATGAGGAAGGACATCATGATTCCTTTTTACCATCAGACATGCACAATACAACCCTTTTACTTTTCAAGTATAGAATTACTTTTACTTTTTAGTGTGTCAAACATGAAAACCAAACTACCTTGCAAAAAAATATACACACCAAAAATATTCATCAATAATACCACATCTTACATTCATGTCGAATTTCATTTTATTTAAAATTTCATATTTTTTTAATCACAGATTTTGTTTGTTGTTTTTGATTCGAAAGTGACTTTTAACACCCTATTTTTTGATCCTCGATAGTTATTTTATGATCTTTTTTATATACATTTTTGGATAATAAAATATTAAATTAAATATAATTTAGAAATATTTTGAAAACTAATCCGAAGAAGCAGTTTCTATGATGTCTCATATTCATTAAGTGTGAAATCAAAATCAGCGATGCCACCTATCTGAAAAAACATTATTTTAAATATACACATTTTTATATTTAAAAATATAATTTTTTTTGTATTTTGATATATGTATATTGTGTTTATTTTGTTTTGTTTAGAATTTTTTCCATTAATATTTGAAAGTGAAAATGCAATGTTTTTAATAAATAAATTTTGTGACATGTAAATTAGATTTTAATTATTATATTTATGATTTTGTTTGTTTTCAATTATGTGTTATATGTTGAGTCAATTTTTCAAATATCATTTATATTGTATTTAAATTTTATAAGTTATATTCTTATAAGTTATATGCTTTCAAGTCACCTACAGGAAACATAACAATGTTTGATGTTTGTGGCTTTGAAAGTCTGTAAATAATAAATTAGAAATATAATATAAATGAAATTTGACACACTTACTTAACTTATAAAAAATAATGCAAAATAACAAACATTTCATAAAAAAATTAAAAAAATTAATTTTAGTGGCATGATATATTGTTGTTTTAAACCATTTCATTCATATTTAAAAAATTTAAATTCCTTTCATTTTAAATTATTTATTATATTTAAAAAAATATTTTTATTTTTAAAAAATAGATGTTTAGGATATGTTTTACATTTTATTTAGATCTTTTTAGTTTATATTTTATAAGCATTTAAAGTTACCTACTTGAAATTTAATAAGTTTTCCTATGTTTCTAGTAGTCTCTTTTGAAAGCTTATAAAATATAAAATGTAACTAAAATGTAAATGAAAATTGAAATAATGGAAAAATATCTAAAAATGATTAATAATAAAAATAATTAAATTACTTTAATAGACATATAGTCATATAGAGGATAGAATAAATTATTGTTTCAAATCCTTTAAGTCAATACCACACATATAAATAAATGAGTTCCATCGCTGTTTATGATGAGGTATCATCCCACATTTTGGTGTGAAAAATGGGATTCTTATATTGATATTACTAACCTCTATGCTAGGGCAGAGTATAATTAGTTAGTGATGGATTTTACTCAGGTGTTGGAACCTCAAATGTAGGATGCTATGGCTATGACTCATCAATATGAGGTGTCAGCTGGATGTCATCATGTGCAACTGATCCTTCTCCCAATACATGAGTATATATACCTACCATCATCTCATGGGGGAACCATAAATCCTATGAATGCTTGGGCATAAAAGGTGTAGGCATGGAAATGAATCCTTATAGAATCTTGGTGAGCTATGCCTAAAGAAAAATGTAGATATCCTAACAACATGAATGGGTCTCATGCCTCATGATACACATCCCCAATAAGCTGAGGATGAACTATATGAGGGTTGAACTCTACCTATGGAATAGGTGAGGCCTCACATGTAGCATGACGTAGTCTACGTCATAATCTTTGTGGCTCCTCAACATCAGCAGCTGCTGGAGGAGGTTCCTGAGAAGGAACCTCCACTCCCTAGATAGGAACTTCATCTCCATGATGTTGATGATCAAAGATACTATCATGTAAAACATGATATACTGGAATCATCTCTTGCATTTTATAATGGTATACATCCTGGCTAAAAACCTCTTCCTCCTCCGGATAATACATGTAGATAATATGTTGTAGTGGATTATTATGTAAGGATATTCAAAATGAATTTAAAATAATTAAAACAAACAAACTAATGGAAATTTATTGACATACCAAATCCTAAAGCCCTGTGTTATTTGGAGTAAGATATAGTACCAAATTTAGTCTATATCATACCTCATACTCGAGCTGCTCTATAAGACGTAATCACCTATGATGCATACCCTTGATATAAAATGATGTTCGTCTATGCCATAGTTTTAGATACTCTGTATGTCATCGATGCCAGTCAATATCCTTCCTCTTTGTCAACTTCACGGAATGAAGCACTGATGACTGTCACAATGGAAAGGGAATATACTAAACAAATCCAAACTGGCACATGAATCTATTAGGATGGCTCTACTAAACAATGTTAAAGTGAATTAGAGGCACTATAACCAAGACATAATGAATATCATCAGTTCATTATGTGGGTATCTTAACTGATAGAGCCCAATATGGAATCCTTGAAACATAGAATTATATGTGAAATTTAAAAAAAAATCATTACTAGAAACAAAAATATATAATATTGTGAAATTGATTAGTCAAATAAAAACTGTATAAACATACATTTATGGTTACTAGACTATCCAACATGAGATGATACAGACCCAAGTTGTGCCTCAAAATCATGAAAAGGTGGTGTTCCTGACTCCACTTATAACATACAATATAGAAATTGATAAATAATAAGAAATTGAATTTAATAACTTATAGTAGAATAAAAAAATATAAGCGAACATAACAGTGTCCATGTAGAGCATCATGTAACACATCTATATGAATATCATGAAAAAAATAATAGGGGAGATGGGAGGGATGCACTCTCATTCACACATCAAAATAAGGATGGCACATCCCCCAAGATATATGTGATCTGATCATAATGTCGTGCATACTGAACTATAAGTGTTAGGCAATCACACATATCCCCGGTTGTATCTCTCTTCCTGATCAAAATCTTCTAGTAGCCTCAGATACATCCCATGCACATGCATACCAGAGTGATCAAAGAACAGTGTCCCTCCAATGATTCGCAAGATATATGCTTGGGTGTGATGCATGGGAGTTTACTCATCAGCATCTATGGGTTACTGTGAAAAGTGAATCTTAATCCACCTTATATATATCGACCCGCCATCTGTAGCATTATCATTCACCAAAATGTTGATTCCTATTAATATCTATAAACTCTCAGGCTAGTATCCATAGGTGGGTCCTATAACAACATCCCCTTGTATAGGAAGGCCGATAAGAACTGCCACATACTCAATGGTGATGGTCATCTCTCCCTCGGGAAAGTGGAATATGTGTGTATCAGGTATCTATATCTCGGTGAGAACAATAAGGATTTGATGATCAATGAATTTAAAATCAGATAAAATAATTTTATTTAATCCAAAATTACATTGGTATGGTATAATGGTAGTTGGAGGCGGAATGTGATAATAATGGTGTACTCTACAACCACTGATATGTCGAACCTCATAGCTCACTAGCACATCATGTGAAACATGCCTATACTGCACAATTAGTAGCATAGTATCCATTATCTCTATATAAAAATTGAAATAAGTCTTAAGTGTAAAATTTAAATATAATCTAATGGCCATCAGAATGTTATGACTTGTATAATGTAAGACATAACATGTCTATTCCCATTATTTTATAAAATTTTATTAGCAAAAGAAAAGGAAATGTCTTCAGGTTTTTCAAATAATATTTATAAATTGGTTTTATATATGATTTTACCTCAAAAATGTTGTTTTGTATGATATGGTTTTATATATTTTATATATATAAACATTTTTAATTCGTTATCTAAAAGTTTATTAGAAAATAAATCATATAATGTTTTGGAAATTGACATAAAAGGATGATAAAAAATCAAACAAATTTATTTATAAATGATATACTGTTAATTATGATCTTATAAAGTGAAGTGAATAAGAACTAATCCATTAACTTACACATTAATGATTTTCAAACAGACAAGAAATACCATGAAATATTTCAACAAAACAGTGTTTGGATGATATGAGCTTATCTTCAGAAGTGAAGTAAAATACAACTTATTTTCAAGTGGTATGTTAATAACATCTTGCAACGGGATGTACTTAAATTTTGAATTTTCAAAATCTTTTGACCTTATAATGACAAGCCACCAAGTGGTATCTTAATAAAAAAATCATTTTTCATTTTATTTACATACACATGTTTATATATATTCATTAATTTATAGGTTTATATATATACTGATACATTTTATAAGGTAAATATAATGGTAAATTTTTTATTTTAAATAAAATGAGTAATAAATATTTATTTTCATATGGTTTATATATTTAAAAATATATTTTTATATAAATATGTTTAAATATGTATTTATAAAATTGAAATATTATATTTAAATATCAGAAAATATGAATATATTTAATTATAATTAAACTACAGTATGAAAAATGATAAAATTTAGAACCCATAATATCTTAATGAATGCAATACTTGTGAATAAATTTATTCTCCATTGAAATAAAAACAAAAATACTTTCTTAAATGAAGTTTAAATCTCATTGCATATGAAAATATTAGGTTATCCCAAATATAATGTTGATTTTAAAGGGATTTTGGGCCTTTTTTAACCACAAACAAATAGTGACAAAGGTCCCCCTGATTAACATGACATATTTCTTTTCATAGGCTTTGATTTGATATTTTTTAGAGCCCAAACAGACAACTAGATCAAAATTTAACCTTTTTTGAATTTCATGTCATGTCTCCAACTTATCTTATATCATTCATTCATTTACTCAGTTTTGATGTCATCATATTATAATAAAAAGACTATTAATCAATAATAATTTACAAATTATTAATTAATATTATTTTTTAAATTATTTTATAATTAATTTTTCACTAAATATATTATATATTAAGTGTAAATATGTTTTTAGTATTATATAAATCATGTTTTACAAAATACATTATATTTATATTAATATAAATATATCTGTGTATTAATATATCATTTTTTAAGATATATTTTTTTAAATGAACCTTTTATAAATGCTAGTAAAAAGCACTGATAAAGGACTATTTTATTAGTGTTAAAATAAAATTAAAGATAATGTTCTCCCATTAACAACTCTTTTTTATAAAATTGATAAAATCCACCCTTTACCAGTTCTTTTTGCTAGTACTGATAAACCAGGGCATTCTAAATGCTTTTTTAGATATGATAAAAGTTATCTTTATCAATGAAATAAAAAAAATACTAATAAATTGAGGTCCATATCTATTCTATCAAAACAAAACATAGATAAACTATGATCTTTATCAGTGATTTTTTCTTATGTTGATAAAATATAGTTCTTTATTTCACCTAATTTGCAGTAGTGATAGCGTAAAATGTTTATTTTAAATTAGATCCCTCTTTTTAATAAATCTATTGTAGTGTTCACATAACTTCTTTTTGGGAAATATTTACGATGGGGTTATATTTTCATTGATTTTGTGCATTTATCCTTGGTTTCTCTGATTTACAAGTGGACATCTATTTTCAAGGCATTGGGGGTTCTCAATAATGAGATTTGGGGTCATTTATTTATATTTAATCAATGTGATTTATATTTTGTTAAAAGGGATGGTTATATGATTTCCCACCACATTTATAGGTGTAGAAGAGGATATCGAGTGTGGGTTTGTTGTGAATGTGTGCCTCTTTAAATTATGCAATATGTAATTAAATATTTAAAAGATTAATGTAACTTTTGAATTGTGTTTTAGAAAAAAAATTACATAATTTCAAAAAAATACCAAGAATTTGGTCGATCCCCAAGATCCTCCCCTATTTTTAGGTATCGTTTGGTATGTTGGAAGATTTTGTTATGTTAAAGTAATGAGAAAACAAAAAATAATGGAAAATGTTATGAAAAAATGTTTCGTATGAAGGAAAACTTCACAATGGAATTATGAGTTAAAATTTTTGAAGAAGAAAAATATCCCAATCTTATAATAATAAATTGGAAAATCTGATATTAATGATGATAAAAAGTATTATTCTTATTTTTCTTATTTTTCTTATTATATTTTTGTAACAAAAATAATAATACTTATAATAATATAATTATAAATACATAAATAATATTATTAATCATAAAATAGTAGCACAAGTTATCATCATAAATATTATATTTACCAATTCTTTATTATAAGATATTGATATTTATGTTTTTTGAAATTTTCCAATTTATTATTGGGGACTATGGTTTGGTGTATTATATTAATTTCCATTTGATTTATAAACCAACTTTGATTGTGGATAGTACTGCAGATGAGTGGTATAAAGGAGTTTTCCCCCACATTTATGAGGACCTGGGTTCAATCCCTGATAGGTGTAGGTACTATTACAATCCTATTAAGTCAGTGACATAGGCAGGATGATGTAAGCATAATGTTGTATTGGGCCTTCAAGCCAGTATGATGGGCCTTTAGGCCATGTAATGAGATTCAGGACCACTGAGATTTCGGGCCAAGATGTCTATATAATAATGTGCCCGGTTGGGTGGGTTATCCCTTATAGGGGGATATAACCTACCTTTCTGGCCAGTGTGTGTGAGGTATGTTTGTGTTTAAATGTAATTATATCCCCGAGCACCTAATATATATATATATATATATATATATATAATCCCACTTTGATTATTATAATTTATAATTACATTACATAATATTGATATTATAAATATATTATTATTAGAAAACACATTTATAACCATAAATATATTATGATGTTAATATATTATAATATTAATATTATAAATATAGTATAACCTTAATATTATAAATATATTATAATAACATTGTTAAAAATATATTATAATATTAATTTTATAAATGTATTATTTCTTATAAATATATATAATATTACTAATATTAATTTACAAATACTAATATAGACCAATTTCATATTACTATTAATATTAATAAATATAAATATAAATTATTATTTTTAGATATATTAATATCATATCAATATATGGATTATTATAAAATGATTTGAGAAGATGGGAGATGGGGGTTGTAATGCCTTAATTCATTTTCTATCTAAAATCTAATGGCATTTCGGATTTTTGTTCATGATGATCCAAATCTCATATGAATATTTCAATCCCTTAGAGGTCTACATTGGCCTTGAAAAAAGGTATGATGTGTATTCTAATTTGGGAAAGTCATATCTAATTTCTGCTAATGTTGTGCCCATTAATTGGGATGTGAATAATCTTGGGAAGGTCATTTCAAAAAATGATAAAGAAAAAATCTCTTTTATTTTAAAGAATCAAGGATCTTTGAAGGCTCTTCTTAATTTATAGATAGAGACTGATTCTGAAAATGGGGTTTTCTCTAATTTTTGTGATGAATCCACCTCCCATCATAAGAGAATAAAAAATGTAACCCTCACGTTTATCAATGATGATCCCAAAATTTTTGTGGATCATATTAAATATTGCAGATTCTCAGTTCTTGCTTTCATGATAACATTGAACGGCCATGTTAGATGTTGGAATATTTTAATAATTGGCATAATCTAATATGGGGTTTTGATGGATGGAGGCTGATATCTATTGGTAAACATTTTTATCATATAGTTTTCCCCTGGATTGAAATAAATCTCAAAGCACAAGGCCTTGACCCAATCTCTCTTAAGCCTCTTTTATTGAGAATTCAAGATTGGGGCACTCTATTTGATCCCAATTTGGTTAAAAATTTTGTTGTCTAAGCATTGATCGAGATTGGGGGCCTCAATTATTTTTTATGGCTTCCAACAATCTTCTAGGAAGTGTCCTTGTTACTGTTACAACTCATCAAATTTGACAGAGGGACTGAGCTTGAAACATATGGCCATTATGCAAGAACTCTAATTGAGGTAGACCATAGTGGAACTCTCATTAAAACTGTGTTTTTAGCTACCAATGAATATATGATTAATCTATTATTAGATTATCAGTGACTTCCTGACTTTTCTGTTAACTTCCAATTTATTGGTCATTTGGTTGAGAGATGTTGTAGGAATTTGAAATGTACCAATTGGAAAAAGTGTATATTTTATTAACCAATGTAAATTGAAGAATCTTATTTTCGATAACACATTTGTTGTATCTATACCCAATAAGGTAAACTTAGGAAATATTGTATATGATCCTATAATAAAAGGGCCTAATATGGGGAAGCCCAGTTCATTCGTTAGTGCACTGATTTAGGATCCTGAGCCCAATGTGAAGCGACCAGCAAGGTCCTTTTCAGTAGTGGTCTCTATATATGATCTTTAGAAAAACATTGTTAGTGATGTTGAACATGGTTCAAAAATGTCTAGAACTATTGAAGAAATGGGAGTGAAGGCTTCCCATATTCTGATCTAGGTATAATATGGCACATAGTGTGAAACTAAGTATGATACTACTTCCATGCTTGATGATATGTACATGTTATCTAAGAATATTAAGGGAAAAATATTTTTTCATTACGAGAGACTTTACATTATAGAGACCTAGGAAGAAGAAAACTTCAGCTTCCAAACCACTATTGGTTGAACAATGCTCATGACAACTACATGTTGTGCTTGATAAAAGCACCCAAAATGAAACTTTGGGGGCTAGCCTGACAGATTATGTTATTGTGAAGGATCATTCACTTTTTTGACCTCTCAGACCATACTTGCTATAGGGAAGGTATCATTTTTGAATATTGATAATCAAAATCCTAGAGTTATGCAGTAGGTTTTCATACATCATCAACATGGCTCAACCTTATATGCTCAATCTTTAACATATGATAAAATAACCAGGGATAACGATAAAGGAGGGATTTATACTAACTAATTTTCTATATTGTAATCTATAAATTCATTGGATGTTTATGAACTCTACCTACAGAGTCTTGAGAAGAAGTGTTGAAAAAATAATAGATCCTACCATTTTCCACCAATTTCTCAAGACTCAAGATGTTGGTCTTCATGTTAGGTACATAATAGATGTCAATGATGAAATCATGATTTCTATCTTTTTGATTGATCATAATATCTAATATTATTTATTAAAATATTATTGAGAGATTTCCAAATGAAATATCTCCTAAAACCCTATCATCTAGGTTTGTAAATAGGTTATTTTGACATGTCATGTGGTTGGTAGATCTAGAGTCAAGATACCACATACCTTAATTTTGTTTTAATTTTTGTTCCATAAAAATATGATAATATTCAAATATATTTTTTTATTCAGAAATATGTTCCTCCTCGGTGCCATTCACCGTGGGTTTCTTATTCCAACACTCATTGTTACAATGTCCATATTTTTTGTAATTATAGAAATGAACATTTATTTTTTTTCAATCGACTACATATTATTGAATAATCCACTTCATCCTTTCCCTCATTCTTGTGTAGTATAATTTTTATATCCATGACCTCCTCAATCTGGGTTTCTTCCACAATATCCTTCTCTTCTTGGATCAGATTCTTTTCCACAGAATCCTCTATATTATGTTCTTTGAAATGTCCCCCCTTGCTCATTTTTAGAGTTGTTGGGATACAACATTGAATGAAGGTAATGATTCACTCTATTGGTATAACTCCAATGATTCACATTTGGTTTGTGGTCTTTTATAGACCCCAAGATTTATTTGACAAAGAAATTCTCCAGGACATTATATTCTTCCAGGGTGATGACTATATTATCAAATTTTGGATATAAGGATTGTAAAATATTCTCACATACTTTCATGTCGATAATATTTTCTACACTTATACATAGTTGGTTCTCCATAACAATTACATGAGTAGGATACTCGATAATGGTTTCATAAGATTTCATAAATATGGATTCAAACTCACCACATATAAATTGTAATTATATTTTATTCACTTTGTTAGAACCTTTGAATAATTTTTGAATATTATCCCAGATCTCCTTTGATGATTTTTACGAAGTGATTATCTCAAATGTGGATTCATAAAGGCCTTGATAATTATTATCATAATTATGATATCCATTAAATAATTTTTCATAACATAAAATAATTTTTTTTAATTCAAAATAGTTTATATTGAAAAATAGTTTCTTAATCTACATATTTCATGAATTTATTTTCCCCCAGTATGAGAAAATTTTCTTTACATCTGGTGGATCAACAATTTTGATAGTATGGTATTTATATAGTATTTATATGATGGTGTATCATTTTTTATTTGTTTTTTATTTCTCTGGTGGTGGATTCAAAAATTTTGATCATCTAGAATTTGTCTTGTATTTATCTGTATTGACCACCTAGTGCATCTAGTGGATTGATGGTGTTGATCATCGAGTATTCATTTGATATTAATCAGGTGTATTTCCATCATTTTTATAGTTTTCATCTTATGGTTCATCTAGAAACATATTGTGGATTGAATTCATTTTATGGTTCAATTTTTCTACAGAATTGTCTTTATTTGTTTTTGATAACAATCTATTTTCTGGGAAATTAGTCTTTAGGATCAAAATCATATCATCTAAATTTATATTGTAGTAATAAACTTCATTTTTTGTTTTTTTTCATCTGCATCTGATTCAATTTTGATAAATTCTTGGAAGAATGTTCTTGAGAATAAGGCTTATTCAAAGAAGTTTTAAAAGTAAGGTAGAGACTAACTCTACCAAGAGTAATAAATACACTTTTTTGGAACTTTAAAGAAATTATAGTTTTAAAATTTTTCTTTTATATGGTCTTTTTGTTTGAGACTATGTCAACAAATGTCATCAAACAGATACATATATTATTTTAAGTTTAATATTGGTTTTTAAAATGATGTTTTTGTGGATATGTGTGACCATGCAAGTGGATTGGTATTCTTATGGAATAATTATAATAAAGTCTCCATTTAACAGTTTTAATTAAATCACATTGTGTATTTGGTGAAGGAGAACCTTAAAAGGATGTTTTTTTGGAATAGATAGATGGAGAAAAAGTAGCAATAAATGGAATACTTGGAATCTCCTTAGAAGGGTACCATGGTAGTTTGCGATTCCTATTCTAGTTGGATGTGATTTTAATAAAATTTTATATTTCAAGGAAAAATAGGTGGTTCTATCATAAGTTTTAATTAGCTATAGGTATCCCATTCAAGCATTGATGAGACATGATAGGATGATATCAATTATGATGGAAATCTATTCATTTGGGGTTGATGAAGGATAACAGACTTGAGAATTTGTGAATGTCTTCAAAAAGATGTTCTCTCAATAAAAAATGAGTTTCAGAAATTTTATTATTCCCCTGGAAGTGATAAATCAAGGGATATAATGAGATTCTTTGAGATTCATCTTGATAATATTTTGTAGACTAGTTTTTTTACTTGTGATCAAGTTATAGTTAGGTGTAGGGATGATTTGAATATTATCTTCTTCCATCAAAAATCCTATGCATGAAAATTGAAGAATTTAATTTTTTTGGATTAGTGATTGCAGTGTCCATTAGGTGGAAGGAGAAATGGGAATTAATAGATTTTTTTAGATTATATTAACTATCTCTTTAAATATGAGAAAATTTTATGCTCTGATGATGTCAGAAAATGCATTGTACCAATTGTTTCTAAAATGAATACCATTCGAGGTCGGGATATTCAAGAGTTTGAAGTATACACGCCTTTAAAAATTATACACCCAACTAAGTCCCTCAGGGTGGATATTTTTCATGTAATAGTTTCAAACATTATTGATATATTGTGGGTTCAGATGTTATCCTCTTAATGAATAAATTTTGGAATGGTTCTAAATTGATTTCACCATATAATGAGATGTTAATTACTCTGATCCCTAAATTGGTAAATCCTAGTATCTTTATTACCGATAACTCAATTATATCCCATAAAATATTTCACTCAATGGATGTGTTATTAGTTACAAAGAATGGATCAATGGCTTTGAATCATAACTAGATGAAAGATTATGATAGAGTTGAGTGGTATATTCTATAATTTCTCCTAGAGTGGATTTCATAATACCTAGGTGTATAATATTTTAAGATTGATTTATAAAGTTTCCTATAAGGTTAGGGTTAATGGTGGATACACTTATTCATTTTTTTCCATCAAGGGGTCTCCATCATGGAGATTTCATGTCTCCCCATTTCATCATTCTTATTGAAGATGTTTTCTCAAAGCTCATTTCAAATGCACCATTGAAGGCCTAGATATATAGAGTAAAATAAAGTTATAGGGAAAGATTTATTACTCATCTTTTATTCACTCACTACTACAAAGTGGACCTTTAACAGCGATAGAGTTTATCAATGCTAGAAAATAGTGCTGATAAACAATACCCTTTATGAGATCTTTTTTTAGCAGTGAAAAAGGATAACCTTTATTAGTGCTTTTTTAGAGCTGATAAAACATACCCTTTATCAGAAGTTTATTTTTAGCAGTGATAAAGAGTGTAACACCCCAACAATTTAAAAAAAAATAATGTAGAATTTAATGCACACAACAATGAGTCTCTATGAAGAAACACTTTGTTATTATAATTATTTAAACAGGATAGGTATAACCTAGCCATGAAACATAATTTTTCAGGTTCTGGGATTTTAATTTTAAAAAATTTATATACACAGTTGCGATCAGTAAGAAATTTAGATTCGAATAGGATCAACTTAATTTTTGGATAAATAGTAAAATGAACCTTTTAAATAATAATTTTACCTTTATGAATAGAAATATGACCCTTATGAATAGTAACCTCACAATGAAAATATAAATAAAATTTAGGCACCATGTAAATTAAAGTATGATATAATGGTATAAGTAAGTGAATATTTTAAAAATTAATAATTAAGTGTTAGTATTTTTGTGAGTAATAAATATTTAATTAAAATTATATAATTAAAATATTTATTTAAAAATAAATTTTCTAAAATTTATTCATAAATCAATATTTTTTCCTTATGATTTTAGGACAATTTAATTAGACCATAGTTAATTTTTCAACGTGTTATAAAATCCTTTTTAATTTTAAAAAAACTGTATTTTTTGAGTAAATGATGATTCTAATTAAAAATTAAGTTTCTCATATTTAGAAAATTATTTTCATAAAATAAAGGCCATTTTTTAATTCTACATGTCAAAAAATATTAGGGTGAATTTTTTAGATTTTTCTAAAATACTTGATTTTTTTGTGAATAAAAAAATACGATAATATAGGATAAATGCTAAATACATGAATTATAGAGTCATGGATGATGTTTTGGATGATGTAAGAACCATGGGTTCAAAATCACATGAAATAATTACTATATTTATTCATAAGAATCAATAATATTTCTTTTATTAAGAAAAATAATGAGAAATCGCCCCTCTCCTCCCCTATAAAAACCACCACTCACCCCCTCTTCTTCTCAAACCTCTAAGACTTGAATATTTTCTAAATTAATCCAAAATCCTCTTACATATTCTCTCAACCATTACTAGGAGCTATTGGTATTTCCAAAATACCAAAACCCATTTCCCTATGGAGGTACTCTAGGAGGAAAATTCAAGAGGTAAACCCTCTTCCATTTTCTTTTAATTTCATTTCAATTTATTTTATTTTCCTATCCTATCCTCGCCTCCTCTGTCTAAATGATCATGATAACTTCAGTATCATATAAATATTGGAATTATGTCATGTTAATGGAATATCTATCATCAATCTCCATAATCTCTCTTTTTATTTTAAAAACAAAATCATATTCCGAGAGGTGCCGATTTACAACCTTCGTTGATGAAGAAATTCTGTTCCTTAATTTTTCCTTCAATGATTGTCATGAAACCATTTTTATGGTTGAAAATATTATAAAATATTTATTATATCTTATTTAAGGTTCTGTAACCATTTTATATAAAAGATATTAAATAATTGGACAAAACTAGTTCATTGTGATCGAAAAAACGCTAAAATTAAGCTAAATGATTGTCATTAACGACTCATCCTAATATATGAAAACAAATACCAATTAAACTTTTGTTTTTTTCATTAATATCATGTAAATTAAATTTTTTAGAATTATACTCATTCCACATGAACTTCCATACTCATATAAAAGTATACCAATTGTGAAAACCAAGGAAACGAACACTCCCAAGTGATAAAATTGTATCTTATAAATCATCAAAAAAGACATAAATGGACTAAATAAAATTATATTAATAAAATACATGTATAAGATTTTATAAATTAATTAATTAATTAATTTCAATTGATTATCCAGGATATTAAGGTCAAGTGGAGAACACATTCGAACATAAGGTAAGGGTTTTCTTCTCGAACCTCTATTTTCATTCGGGTTATGATTTCCTCCTCTATATACTAATGTAATTATTTATTATTTTTATATAATTATTATAAATTTTTGTATACATCCAAAACTAAATTTTCTAGAGAATTAAAAAAAAATTATAAGAAATACATTTTTTCCCAATGTTACCTTTTCAATTCCTCATGATACACAAGTCTGATTAAAGGGAACGTCTCAATTTCTTACCCATTTTCAAGTACCATCCATAATCCATTTCAAGAAAAATTTATTTTTAAATCAATAATTTTTTTATAAAAAATTATATTTGTTCATTTTTGGTTTTATACAAACAATCATGATAAGTATAAATGATTTTTCCGAAATAAATCTTCTTTGTAAAGTAAACAAAGGGTATTTCTCTCAAGAATTCCTTGATGATTTTATTAGAGTATTTAAAAAATATTTCAACACCTATATTTAATTTTATTATTTTTTTAGGTTTATATATTATGTTTATCATCCACCATATTTTATTAAATGTTTTATTATTAGTTTGACTGTGGATGTGATATCTTGATACCATTCACCATACAACTCAGAATGGTTAGTAATCATGTCTATTGATTGGGGAAAGTTATTTAAATTTCATATTTAAATGTTATTTATGTTTATACCCATTCATATGAGTAATTAGTTGGATTTAGTAAGTTACAGGTGGGATGAGTTATATCCCCTCAATGAATCAGCATGTCTCATGAGATAAACTACCCTAGGATTTTACCCATTATATATGGTGTCTTAACTGAGGCCTTGATAATATGATTATGATATCTGAAATTATGAATTCTTTCATTATGAATCTTTTAATTGATATTCCAAGTAATTATTTTACAAGTATAATATCCATGGAACTATTTTATTACATAATTATTTATTCAGCTTTTATTCTGCCCATATTATGCTCAATATTTTTTTTAATGGAACATGTTCTTTAGTTACTCATCAGGACTTATTATTTATTATTCTACTGTATTAATTACCCTTACTGAGCATCTAAGCTTTCCCCATTATTAGGTTTATTTTTTTATTGGATTCTAAGAATAATTTTATGAATGACATTAAAATATAATATAGAAGAATGAGAGTGTTTCCAAATAATTTTCTATGATTTATTTCATTTCAAGTTGTAATGTTAAACTTATGTATTTATCTAGATTTACAAATCTATTAAACGATTAGGTCCTTCAGGATGCATATTCTCTATTTATATGTCAATTTAATAAAATAATACACCATTTCTAGGCTTATGGGGTTGAAGCATTATAGTGAGTATCAGTGAATGTTTAGTAAAAACCTTGGAAACCAGATTTAGAAAACATATATTAGGAAACATGACCCTAAGATAGTATTTGTGGATAATAATAGAATAACATCCTAGAATTTTGGTAAAGTATAGATTATGTGGATCTTCCTAGAAATATGTCCTTATTTAGATGTTATAAGTGGATGTGGTTCTGGCACAGATATACCTAGGGGTAACAACTCCAACAAGGGGTCTCGGGCCTTACTCAGGGTAACCTAGTACACGACAACAAGCCTTACTGCACACCTGGTTTGACACTCCTAGGGCATATTTATATGATAATTATCATTTTCTTTATAAACCATTTTGAAAGATTTAAATGTAAATATGTCCCCAAAGAAACCACACTTATGATTATGAGATTAGACATGCATAAAAGTTCAATTTATGTTAATTGTTTTTGTAGTTCGATATCATACATTATGATTCATAACCTATTTTAGTGTATGAAATTATTTATAAATGAAACCTAATGGAAGGAATGTAAACTGCATGAATGCATGTATCCCATGTAGGTATTTCACTCCTATGTAAGATAATGATGTCAGTATTAGTGTTGCGACTGGTGTTGTGAAAATTATAACAATATTAGGACAACTGACTCAAGTTATGAATAATAAAAATATCTATATGGAGTATTCTAGTCCACAACATGGAGTAGAAATGTTATACCACTTTATGAGACCACAAACTCCATAATTTAATGGGACAACAAACCAATTTATTGAGGATCAGTGGATAAGTTCCTTGGAGAAGATATTTCTCACTTTGGGAAGTAACTAAAGGGATATGTTTGTCATGGAAGTTTATCATATCTTGAGAGATGTGTATCAGTGGTTTTCATTAATTTAAAACACAATGGATGATGATGAAATCTCAAATATGTAGTGTAATGATTTTAATGAAATTCTCTTAGAAAAATATTTTACACATTAACAACGAGTAGATATGAAGAGGCCGTTCTTGAGTCTAATACATAAAATAAATGAAAATGTTTCCAAGTATGAAGCCAACATTACAATATTAGCAAGGAATGTTTCATAATACATACATAATCCAAGGATCATGTTTGATCTATTATTTAATGGTTTAAAACCATTCCTTTGAAGGGAACTGGTCTCCCAAAATTTCTCATCATATGAAGATGTAGTATCATGTGGAATAAAGACAAAAAAAATAGCTCTCTATGTCTTATGAATTTAAAGGAATGAAAGAGAAAAATAGAGCTACTAAAAACTTTAGAAAATGAAATATGGAAAAGGGGAAGAAGGAAATAATTGATTTTCCATCCCGTGATAATTGTGGGAAGAAACACCTCGGTACTTTCCTTTAGGGTATGGGTGTTTGTCACAAGTGTGGAGAAAAAGGCCACCAAGCCTTTGATTATATGGGAAAGAAAGAATCCACCAATGTGGAATGCTATAATTGAAAAGAGATGAGACATTATGAAAATTATTTTCCTAAGCATCAAGAAAACATTCCCCAAAGAAGTCCAAGGGAGAAAGGTTAAGCTTATACAGTCACAAATACTAATGTTTAAGTTCCTAATTATGTGGTGGAAGGTACTTTAATCATTTTTTCAAAATTATCCAATGCTTTATTTGATTTTGTATCATCACATTATTTTATATCATCCGAGTTTTCAGAGAAAATTAGAAATTTCCTTCTTGATTTAATAAACGAGTTTCCAGTCAAAACTTCTAAGGAAAGTATCATTGTAATAAAGATGTGTTGATATGTCCCCTTTTTGACACATAAATGTGTTTTAATTTCAGAGCTTATCATCATACACATGATTTATTTTGATATAATAATCAGTATGGATTGGTTTTTAAATTATGATGTGAAAATCTATTATAAGAAGATGGAAGTTCCGATGTTTTAGAATGATGTAGAATCCATTATCTTTAGAGAAGAAACCTCGCCATCTGATTCTTATCAATATAAAACCCCAATATCTCTATTAAATAAAATTATTAGGGAGGATGAGAATGCAATATCAATGGGTGAGTAAAGAAATCTACAAATTGAGTATGTACCTTTTATGTAAGAATATATAAACATATTTTTAGAGGATTTACCTGGACAACATCTAGAGTGGGAAGTTGAGTTATCTGTCAATTTAATTCCTAGTTCAAGACCTATATCAAATACTCCTTATAGAATATCCATTATATAATTAGTATAATTTAATAAACAACTAGAGTAATTGAGTGATAAAGGACTTATTCACTCTAATTTTTCTCTACGGGGATCCTTAATTCTCTTTGTCAATAAGAAAGACAGATCCATGAGGTTGTGCAATGATTATAGAGAAATCAATGTTATTACCCTAAAGAGAAAGTATCCCCTACATCACATTGATGATTTATTTGATCAAGTTCATGGAGATTAATAATTTTTAAATATTGACCTTCTATTTGGATATCATCAGTTACATGTGAGTAAGGAATACATTCTAATGACAACATTTCGTACTAGGTATGGGAATTATGAGTTCATAGTAATGACTTTTGGAGTGACTAATGTACCATTTATTTTAAAGGATCTAATGAATAGGTATTTCAAGAAATATCATAATGAATTTTTGTGTTATTTATTGATGATATCTTGGTATACTCCAAAATCTAAAAAGATCATGAGAATCACTTGCGCATTGTTCTAAAGAATCTTAGAAGGAATGAGTTATATTACAAGTTTAGCAAGAGTGAATTTTGGATTCAAACTGCTTTATTTATTGGATATATTATCTCTAAGGATGGAATATTAGTGGATCCTACAAGGAAAACATCTTTTCAGGAATGGAATACATGAAAAAACCTAACCTAGGTACATAGTTTTTTTGGTTTATCAAGTTATTATTAGCGTTTTGTTCATAAATTCACCCGATTAGCTAACCTGTTAACCAAGGTTACTCAAAAAGGGGTTAAGTTTGTATAGACAAAAGAATGTGAATAATGTTTTGAAGAATTTATTAAGAGGTTAGTGAATTCTCGAATCTTGACTCTACCATCAGGAAATGATGGATTTTTGATTTATAGTGATACATCAAAGAAAGGAATTGGTTGTGTCCTTATGCAGAATGATAGAGTTGTTCCTTATGAATCAAGGTAGTTAAAAATCATGAAAAGAACTATCCAACTCATGATCTTGAGCTAGATGATGTAATATTTTCTCTGAATATATTGATACATTATCTCTATGGTGAAAGATATAAGATATATATAGATCATAAGTGCTTGAAATATATATTCTCATATAAATAACTCAACATGAGGAAAAGGTGATGGATTGAGTTGATTAAGGATTGTGATTTTTCGATACACTATCATCGAGGGAAGAGAAACAATGTAGTTAATGCATTGAGGAGGAAGGGTCATGGAGTTATGAAAAAAAAGAGAATTGATAAGGATCCTATGTATATGGATCTTGTGAGGATGGATATGGAAAATATAAAATAGGGTAAAACATCAAAACTTTTTCAATTGGTTTCCCAACTATATTTATAAAAAAGTATTAAAATTTCTCATCCTGGTGATGAGAATCTTCAAAAGAAAATTAAAGCTATGAATGATGGGAAGTTTGCAGACTTCCTGTATGAAAATGGAATTATGAAATTTGGGAGGAGGAAATGTGTTCCCTCTATCCATGAGCTAAAAGGGAGTTATTGGATGATTCTCATATCTCTAATTTCTCTATACACCCTGGTAGCACTAGGATATACAGAGATCTGAAGAAACATTTCTAGTGGGATAAAATAAAGAGAGAAATTGATCATTATGTATCATGATGTTTTAGTCTATCAATAGGTGAAGGATGAAACACAACGTCCTAAAGGAGTCTTTCAAAATCTTCCTATACCTACATGGAAATGGTATGACATTTGTAGAGACCCAAAGCTTGATGTACATGGACATTACATTACTTTTTCGGAATACTTAATACATGAAAAAAATAGACACCCAAATACCGTATTATTTTAGTGTCTTTGGAAACTCGGAACGAAATCTTCTAATCATGGTGAAAGATCTTCAACATCTCCCATAAAGATCTTCCCCTTGTGGTTTTCTTACCTAAAATCTTTATTTATATCCTGGGAAAAATAAAACATAAAAAGGGTGAGCTCAAATGCTTAGTAAGGGTAAAAATAGAGAACAAAAAACAATCCATAAACATTTGAATGCAAGAACTTGAACATAAAATATAAACATAAAAATCTTGAGTAAAGACATAAATCTTGGAAGTATATAAGGCATATATCATAAAGGAACATCAATCTTGATAAAATAGCTTGGAAATAAAACTTTTAATTGTGGAAAAACATTAAGAACATGATATGATTTCCATAGTAGCCAAGGAATTGCTGCCAAGACCATCTTAGTGGACAAAGTCCCTTTCTTAATCTAGTTCACTCCACGTTTCAGTCCTGTAACACTAAACCAGATTAACTTATCGTTCCAGCCATGTCTATCTCATGAGATAGGAATCTTTACCCAATGCATTGGAGGGAGATATAAGTCCCACCCATCTCATAATTAAATCATTCTTACTTGTGCCACAAAATAAACTTACAACATTCATCCTAACCCAAAGAATAAAATGGGTTTCATAAACATCATCACATAATCCATATAAAACAAATGGATATTTCATCATAAGAAGAGTGAAACCATGTAAACCAGAGAGACATTATACTTGAAACATACTCGTATGAAATAATTCCATCTTAGATGGAAAATGACTTTGATAAAACACTGGAAATGAATTCTTGAGGAAAATATTCTTTCTTCTTCAAAATCATTTTCTTTTCACAAAATGCCATGAAATTTTAAAATAAAAGAATTTTGTTGAAAATAGTCATAAAATCTTGTAGAGTAAGCTTCATGAAAATGATTCATTATGAAACCGTAAAAATCCATTCACGCTGTATAAGTTAAAAATAACATTCTTCCCGTACTTTTGTCCGAAAAGTCAAAAAGTACCTCGTTTGGTAAACAAAAGAAAGATTCCTTCCATAAAATGTGGTAAAATTCAAAAAGGGTATAAATGAATTTAAAAATACATGGAAGAAAAGTAAAAAATTTATGAAAACATTTTGTGATCATATGTACATGGATGAAAAACATAACCCTGGTAAATACTAACGAATAAACAATCTCAGATAAGAATGAGATTGGAATAATTATCCCTTACCTTAGGTCCGATATGATTCATACGTATCTGAACCTACTTTATAATGATTTAAATAATCTCATTGACTTATTAAAGAATCATATTCTTTGTTATGATATCATATATGGTTCACTTATGACTTTATATTACCCGTTCTTTTGTAAATTCCATGTTAAAGCAGCATTTTGGGTAAAATCGTTTCATTTATCGTACATGTTTCGACATTTTGGTCTTGATATTATTACTTATATCCTGATTTACTTAATTCCAAAATATAAAACATGATTTATATATATAATATATATATTCATCATATACATATATATATGATAGATCGATAAATGGAATGAAATACACTGTTCATGGAGACGGTAGGTCGTACGTACGCATGAACGTTGTTTTCATTTCCTTATTGAATTGAATGGAATTAAGTATATGTCAAACATATATATACATAAATAAAGTATCATTATTATGTAATATATTTAATTATTATTCATTATATATATACTTTATAATCATTCATGAGTGGTTAACATGGAGAATGAATCTCATCGCGTCGTGGAGACGGTAGTCCGTACGTACGCACGAGCGAAGATATCATTCCCATGATCGTGGAATCGTATTGAAGTGTATGTATAATATTTTAGAATCAATATAACTTTACTATAATCATATATAGTTATTTATTTCTACCATTATACCCACCCAAGTAAGGTGGTGATTGAAAACAGATTACACCACGGCGTGGAGACGGTATTCCGTATGTACGCACGCGCGGTGATTTCGTTTTCCGTAGGATGGATAGAAGGTGAAATAAGGTTGTTTAATATTTATAATAAAATATCAGTATATAAGTAATACTGATGTTATTACTTTATAATGAGACAACTAAGGAAGAAGAATTAGAAGAAGAAAGAAACTTGAGAGAATCGGAAGAAGAGATTACCTCTTCTTCGACGCACCTCTTTTAAGCCTTCCCTTAAGGAAGTAGAGTTGGTCTTTTGAGAAGACCAGAACCTCCATAATGTTTCTAGGGAAGTGTAGAAGAGAAATGGGCAGGGTTTGGCCGAGCTTCAAGGCTCAAAAGGGTTTGAAGAGAAGAGGGAAGGGGTGCCCTTTTTATAAGGGAGGAGAGGGGCACCTTTGGAAAAACATAAAATATTATTTTTTAATAAATTCATATTTGGTTTTTAATAGCTCCAAATTGATTAATTTAGAAGTTAAGGTGGGTAAGGGTCTAAATCCTCTCAACCAATAGAATTTAGAAAAGTTTAGGTTTCTATTTTAACCTTATCATTTATATTTAACTTTAAGTTAGATAATTTAACTTTTACCGTGTCTTCTTGTTTTCTTACACTATAAGGTTAATAAACTAACTATAACAAGCCAAACGAACCCCAAGTTGTTTATTATTAATATATATAACCGTATCTAAGTAATATTTCTGAACCTTATATTTTTAGGAATAAAATAACAATTAATAATATAATATTTGTTTTAAAAACTATTTTATGTCAATTTTGACACTATTTGGTAATTGATTTTTGTGAAAATCATAACAGAATGATTAGTTCGAAAAAATTTCATTACATCAATACTAACATATCATATTAACCTATAAAATTAGTTTAATTCATAAAAAGTCTCAAATTACATTTATTTGCGTATTTATAACATCAATTATGTTAATATTTCATTAATAAGATAATTACTGCATCATCATTGTGTCATAAATAAATTAAATTATTTAATGTAAAAAAATTATAAATAAAATACCATTATGTATGAAATATTTGTATCTTTCTAATGAATATTTATAGTCCAATTTATCTAATGTATAACCTTATATTAAAAATGTTTTATTTATTAAACTTTGATTTTAACTATTTTAACTATTCTTTAAATAAAATAATATTAAATGTCCTAATCTAATACAAGTGGGACTAAATGGTCATATTTTATTCCTAAGGTTGTTTTTGGTCGAATTAAACTTATCCAATAGAATTAGGACACGTGTTAGGGTAATAATAATATCATTTTTACACTTAATTACCCTATTTACTTTTAACCGTGGTAAAAAAAGTAAAAAGTTACTATTCACCAAAAATTATTTTCATCTCATTGAACCACATTTTATTCCTTGATATTAACTGTGTCTCTCATATTTTTGAAATTCTACTCACAAAAGCCGTAAAATTAAGTTTTATATGAATTTCCAAATTCTCCTAGGTGGTGGGTAGAAGACGGTGAAAAGTTCAATAAAATTTTTATATATCTAAAATTATTATAAAATGACTCCAATGAATTAATTTGAACTTATATAGGTATTATGTATCAATTTTGACCTAAAATAAATTTAAATAAAATAAATAATTATTTAAATAAAAAGTCGGTTTTTAAATAGTAACCCAGCGTTTTCACTATTCATCAAAAATTGAAAGTTTTCAGAAAACTACCAAAATTTCACCCTAGGATAATTTCGATATTCCGAATCCAAAAATGAAGTCAATTTTGAAAGATAAAACTTATAAAATTTCAAAAATTGGGTATTACTATTGATAACGGCTACTTCATAATAATATTATAATAATATCTCGTCTAGTGAAACTCGGTATTGTGTACTACACACGCTATCGAGGAAGGTCTTGATTGTGTGTAATGCAAGACATGTCAGGGATACGTGTAGTGAAAGCTATGTTTAGTGTTGTGTATAACATAATCAAAACTTTTTTCATTTATACATTAAAAAAAATCTATACTTAATGTTGTGTAGAATAATTTCCACAAAACGAACTTAAAATTGTGTATAACATGAGCCAAGAATATTGTTGCATATACTAAAAGCTAGTACAATGTTGCGTATAGTACAAGCTAATCTTGGTGTAGTGTATAATTGAATACATCAAAGAAATTAAAAATAATCTATCTCACAAAATCTCAGGGTGTTACAACATCACTATGAATTTTTTCACTGGATTACCCAAAACTCCAAGAAAGAATGATGCAATATGGTTAATTGTTGATTAACTTACCAAATCTAGTCATTTTCCCATTATAAGGGAAGATTTTCCACTGAAGCACCTTGAGCGACTCTATATCAATGAAGTTGTAAGACTTCATGAAGAACCTCTCTCAATTGTATCTTATCGTGATCCATGATTTACATCAAAATTTAGGAAAAGTATTTAGAAATATTTAGATGCAGAGCTTCATTTGAGTGCTGCTTATCTCCCTCAAACTAATGATCATTTAGAAAGGATGATCCAAACTTTATAAGGCATGTTAGGATCATTCTCACTTGATTTTAAAGGTATTTGGGATCATTATTTACCATTGGTAGAGTTTTCCTACAACAATATTTTTCATTTTAGAATTAAAATGGTACTATATGAAGCATTGTCTGGAAATAGATGTCATACACCAACATGTTTGGATGATGTAGGTGAAATGAAGCTTGTAGGCCCAAAGCCTATGGAGGAAACAGCAAGCAAGGTAAAGACTATTCAAACCCATATCAAAGCAGCTCAAAGTAGGAAAATAAGCTATATTGATAATTGAAGGAAGGATTTGGAATTTCATGTGGGAGATCATGTTTTCTTGAAAGTATACCTATGGAAGGGTGTTATAATATTTAGGAAGAAAGGGAAACTGATCCCCAGGTACATTGGACCTTTTGAAATTATGGTTAGATTTGGAACTGTGGCTTATCGTTTGGGGATGCCTCCTAGACATTATAAATTACACAATGTATTCCATATCTCATTGTTAAGAAAGTACAAGCTATACCCAATGCATGTCCCTACTTCTAAATAAATAGATCTGGAACCCAATTTATATTACTATAAAGATCCTGTCTAAATTTTGGACACTAAAGAATAGGTTTTGAGGAATCAAATGACTCAACTGGAAAAGGTACTTTATAAATATAATAAAATTGAAGAGGTGATGTGCGAGCATGAGGAACTTATGATGATAAAGTACCCAAATCTTTTTATGAGATAACATTCAATAATTTTGAGGATGAAATTTTTGAATAAGGGTAGAATGTATCACCCCATGGATTTATAAATAAATTTAATGTAGAATGTTATGTACACAAAACTGATTCTTTGTGAAACAACACCTTTTTATTATATGTATTTAAACAATATAGTTATAACCTACCCATGAAACATAATTTTTCTCTTTCTATGATTTAAAGTTTTAAAAATAGACACATATGGCTATGATCAGTAATAAATTTAGAGACTGATATGATCAGCATAATTTTTTGGGGAATAGAAACTTGACCCTTTCGAATAGTAATGTTACTTGTATGAATAGTAATATTACCCTTATAAATAGTAACTTAACCCATGAAAGTATAATTAAAATTTATGCACCTTATAAAGGAAAGTACGATATAACGGTATAATTAAGTGAATATTAAAAAAATTAATAATTAATTGTTGGTATTTTTGTGAGTAATAAATATTTAATTATAATTATATAATAATTAAATTTATCTAAAATAAAATTTATAAATTTTATTCATACTTTTTTTTGATGTCCTATTATTTTATGATGATTTAATTAATCATTATTAAAATTTTCAGGGTGTTATAAAATCAATTTTCATTTTTAAAAAATTATACTTTTCGAGTAGATGATTATTTTAATTAAAATTTTAATTTCTATTATTATAAAATTATTTTCATAAAATTGAGTTCATTTTTTAATTCTAAACATCAAAAAATGGTTAGGGTGATTTTTTGAGATTTTTCTAAAATATTTCAATTTTTTGTGAATAATAAAATATGATAATTTAGAATAAATGTTAAATACTTGAATTATAGAGCCATGGAAGATGTTTGGATAATTTAATAACCATGGGATATAAATCAATACACTAATTTCTTTATTTGGTCACAATAATCAATACTATTTCTTTTCTTAAGAAAAATAATAACATAATGAGAAGTCCCCGCTCCTCCACTATAAACCCCTTCCTCATCCCCTCTTCTCCTCACAACTTTAAGCCTTTAAGTTTGTCTAAATTATCCCCCCAATACTATTAACTATTCTCTCACCCACATCCAAGAGCTCTTGGTCTTTCCAAAATACCAATACCCCTTTCCCTATGGAGGTTCTCAAGGAGGATAATTCAGGAGGTAAACCCACTTCCTTTTTCTTTTAATTTTATTTCAATTAATTTTATTTTCTTATCATCACCTCACCTCCTCTATAAAACTTATCATGATAAGTATAGTATCATCTATATAATATAATTATATAATGTTAATTTAATATCAAACATCAATCTCCTTACTTTCTGTCTCTCTCTCTCTCTCTCTCTTTTATTTTAAAAATGAAATCATCGTCCGAGAGGTGCTGATTTACAATGTTCGTGGATGGAGAACTTTAATTCTTTAATTTATCCTTAAAGGGTGGTCATGAAACCATTTTTATTATTAAAATAGATTATAAAAAATGTATTATTTGTTATTTAAGGTTCTAGGACCATTTTACATATATGATTTTAAATTATAGAACAAAAGTAGCTCATTTTGATCCAAAACCCGTTAAAATTAAGATAAATGGTTATCATCAATGTTTCATCCTAAAATATGGAAAAATAATAACAAATAATGCCAATTACACATCTTTATATTCATTAATATCATATAAATTCAATTATGTAGAATTATACTCATTCCACATGAACTTTCGTACTCATATGAAATTAAACTGATCGTGAAATCCAAGGAAATGAACGCTCATGAGCAATACAATCATATCTTATAACTCATCAAAAAAAACATAAATGAACATAATAAAATTATAATAAATAAAATACATGTATAGAAGGTTATAAATTAATTAATTAATGGATTTAATTTGATTATTCCAAATGTTAAGGTCAAGTGAAGAACACATTCATACATAAGGTAAGGGTTTTCTTCTTGAACCTCCATTTTCATTCGGGTTATACTATATTCATCTATAAACTAATTTATTAATTAATTATATTTATATAATTATTAAAAATTATGTGTATACATTTAAAACTAATGTTTCTAGATCATTACAACTTTTTTATAATAAATGCATTTCTTTTCAAGATTCCCTTTTCAATTCTTCACGATATGCAAGCCTGGTTAAAGGGAATGTCTCGATTTCATACCCATTTTCATGTACCATCCATAATATATTTTAAGACACCTTTATTTTCCTAAAATCAATAATTTTTTCATGAAAAATTATATTTTTTCATTTATAGTTTTATACAAACAATCATGACAAATACTAATGATTTTGTTTAAAAGAACTCTTCTTTGAAAAGTAAAAAATGGTATTTCTCTCAAGAATTCCTTGATGATTTTATTAGAGTATTTTCATCTATTTAAAAACTCTGTATAATGTTGTTCTTTATTAAGGTTTTTATCTTATTTTTATCATCCACCATTTTTTATTAAATTTTTTATTATCAGTTTGACTGTGGATGTGCTATCTTGATACCATTCACCATACAACTCAGAATGGTTAGTAATCATATTTATAGATTAGGGAATGTTATTTAAATTTCACATGTATGTATTATTTAAGTTTATCTCCATTCATATGAAGAATGAATTTGAATTATTAAGTAATGGGTGGGGATTGATATAGCCCCTCGATGCATAGGTAGGCCCCATGAGAAAAACTTTCCTAGGTTTTTACCCATTATAAATGGGGCCTTGGCTAAGGAAATGGCAGTATGATTATGATGTACAACATTATGCAATATATCCTTATGAAACTAGTAATATATTGTTCATGTGGTTATCCAACTATTAAAATATCCATGGTTATTTTTTATATGACATTATTTATTCATCTTTTATTCCTGCCATATTATGCTCAAGATTTTGTTTTAATGGAATGTGTTCTTTAGTAATTCATCGGGTCATATTATTTATGCTTATACTATATTAATTACCCTTACTGAGCATATGACCTCACCCCATTCTTATGTTTATTTTTTCCCAGGATACCAAGATGAATTTTAAGAATTACATGTAAAGATAATCAATAAGAATAAGAGTGTTTCCAAAGGATAATCTATGATGTATTTCATTTCAAGTTGTAATGTTAAACTTATGTATGTATCTAGTTTTTTCAAAGCTACTAAACTATTAGATCCTTCGGGATGCATCTTCCTTATTTATATTCCAATGTAATAAAATAAGACACCAGCTCCAGGCTTCGGGGGTTGGGGCGTTATTAGCGCTTTACTTTTAGCACTGATAAAGGGTATCCTTTATTAGAAATTTTTTAGCACTGATAAAGGTCCCAAATAAAATAAAATAATTAAACTAATAAAACTTTAAAATATTTAAATTTAAAAATTATTAAAAAAATTATTTATTAAATAATTAGATAAAAAATGAAGAAATTTAATATACAAATATTTAAATTATAAGTCTTAATAAATAATAAATATTAAGTATATATATGTAAATTAAATAAAATTAAATAATTTAACAAATAAAAATGAAAAATGAGTAAATTAAGAAAAATATTAAACATTTTTTTAATAAAATAATTATAGATAAAAATAAAGAAATTCAATATACATATATATATATATATATATTATAAATATTACCAAAAAACAGCACTCTAGTGGTTGAGGTATTGTTTCACCGGTAGCAATGTAGCGGTGGTGAGTAATGTATAAGAAACTATAGCGACAACAGCACTATAGTAAGTACTCTAACATCACTATTTATCAGAGAGATTTTGGGTAAAAAAATTGGGCCTTTAGGGCCATGCATTGGAATTTCATGCCAACTAGGCATATGGTCCATTTAATGGGATTTATGCCCACTAGGCCTGTGGGCTATGTACTGAATAAATAAGGCTTGATGGGTGGGTTATCCCATTGGGGAGTTATGACCTACCTTTTTGGTCTGTGTGTGTGGTGTGTGTGTGTTTAAATGTAATTGTACCCCCAAGCACATAATATATATAGTATACAATATATATATATATATAATGACTAAACTGTAATTATTAAACAAAAAATGAATAAATATTAATAATTAAAAAAATTAAAATGTATTAATTAAATAATTATTTTAAAAATATTATTGAAAAAACTATTAATAAAAATAAATAATTTTAATATATATTAATTATAAATAGTAATAAATAATATATTACAATAATTTGGAAAGGGAATACAAATAAACAAGTAATTAAAGAATGGTTTATAATTAAAAAATTAATATTAATTAAAAATACATTCTAATTACATCAAGTAATTGATGTAATTGAATGTCATTTGATTTTTCAATTTAACATATATCAAACCTATGTTATATTGATTTAACACATACATATACATAATTAATTCATTTTTATATACAACACACACACACAAATATTTATGTAATTAATGAAATCTTATATAGAAACACATACACCTAATATTTATGTAATTTTTTCAAATATTAGTATTAATTTTATATTTCATTATAAGATGATAAATTTAATATATTGTGTTTTTGATTTTTTAAATTTTATTTAATTATTTTTAATATTATTACAGTTAGGTATTATTTATTCATTTTTAATATTTTTTATTTTTTACTTTTTTTGGAATTTAATTATTTTCTAATATTTATTTATATACATTTATTTACTATGTTTTAATATTTTTAATATGTATTCATCCTTATCTCAATATATATTCCTATTTCTCTAATAATTTAAATTTAATTAATAAAACTTAACTATTTTTTCAATAATTTTAAACGATACTCATTTTTAATTATTTTTTCACTCATTTTTATCATGCAAACATTTAATATTATATATTCCTTAATAATGTTAAATTATATTTTTAAATAAATATTTACAAATAAATATATTTATAAATTTATATTTACTATATTTATAGAGTTATCGATTTATAATTATAAATAAATATATATATATTTTTTAAAAGTATTTATATAGTTATCAATAAATAATTATATATATTTAAATAATTATAAAATTATAATAAACTTATTTAAATAATGAATATATTTACTATATTTATACTTATATTTATATATATTTATAAATATATATTTACTATATTTATAGATTTATATATTTATAATTATAAATAAATAAATATTTTTTAAAAGTATTTATATAATTATAAATAAATAATTATATAATTATATAATTATATAATTATAATAAATATATTTAAATATTGAATATATTTTTCATATTTATATTTTTATTTATATATATTTATTATATATATATGTGTGTGTAATGATATAGATATATTTATAGCTATAAATAAATATTTATAAATATATTAATAAATATATTTTACTATATTTTTAAAATTATATATTCATAACTATAAATAAAAAACTATAATTTTTTTAAAAAATATTTATATAATTATAAATATATATATATATATTTAAATAATTATAAAATTATAATAAATAAATATATTTACAGTTTTTTATTTATAATTATAATTATAACTACATTATCAATGCTTATTTATCAATGATAAAGATATCTTTTATTAGAACTTATTATTTTATCACTGATAAAAGGTATCTTTATCAGTTTTTTTTGGAAGCACTGATAAAAGTATCCCCATTCTATTTAAAGAACCCTTACGCACTAATTTCAGTTGGGATATCTCAAGATTTCACGAATGTCCTATGTTGTCAGTGTTCCTCCTCTTCAACTATGAGGCCCAGATCAAAAGGCTGAATCAATGCTTGAATGAATCCAAAGCTTGAATCAAGGCTCAAAAGAATCCAATGCTCGAATCAAGGATCGAATGAATCCAATATTTCACAATATCTCTACTTTTCTCAGATAAATCAATGCTCAAATCAAAGGTATGTTATTTTCTCCTCCTCCTCACTCGTTTATTCCTTGTTTGAGTTTTGTGATATCCCTAATTGATTTCTAGCCAGTTTTTCATTAGGAGGTGGAACCTGGATGTGGAGAGCCTCCATGGGCTACCACAAGTTAGTTTTACATGTTTTACTTGATTTTGATTTATTTCAATATGATATGGATTGAACACTTTAACCTATTTCATTTATAAATTTTCAATTTTCTTTTGTTTTATTTGGGCTGCATACTCTACATCATTTAGATTTATGAGTTTTTATTTGGATATTTATTATTTTTTACTTATTTTGGATGATGTGTAATGTTTATATAAATGAGTTGAATCATATTCATTGGTTATGACTCATTTATTTCTTTCCTTTCTCATCTTAGCTTTTTTAATTTCATATTAGTACAATGAATGTACGTTCCATCTTGGAATCTCTTAAGGTTTTTGATTCTTGATTATTTATTCTTCATGTGAAAAATCATTCCCAATAACTCTTTACTTTTTTCCTAGGAACTATTTGTTAGCTCAGGGGGATCAGGAACACCATTGGGTTATTGATTCCATTGGTATATGTTTAATATTTACACACCCTAGGATTTAGTGAGATTCTTATGATGATTTTTTACTTAAAGATCTTCCCTTAGAGATCCCAACTACACACATTGTTTTCATCCCTTTTTACATTTCCTCGATATGTTGAATCCATTTATTTTTTGTTACTATTATTATACATAATTTTTATAATTGGTTTCATTTGATCTATATTCCATATTTAATTTATGTTTAACTTTTCTTTTGTTTTTTATTATAATTTTTTGGGAAACTTTTTGAATGAATAAAAGTGATTTTGATTTATTTTCATAATCTTTGAAGTCTAAATTTTTAATATCTTAAAGTTTTTTCACTTTTAAATATATGATTCCATCCATTGGTTGGTAAAAATTGGATTTTGAAATAATAATTTTAAATGATTTTTTAATCTACATGAGTATAAATTTATTTATCTTAATCATGGTTGTACTTTATTATCCTAAAAGGTTTTACCTTGGTATTTCGAAAGGAGATAACTTTATGAAGTGTTTTCCAGGAATTTTGATTAAATTATAGTCAATTAAATGTCTTATCATGGAAATTGTTTGATCGTAATGATAATTTTTAACCAAGTAATAATTAAATAATCAATCCTTGAATTCAATCAATGGATTTTCTTTTATTCCATTAAGGGTTCTATGTATTTTTGGCCAACTAGTTGTCTTTTTTATAGAGTTTGGTTCAATTTTATATTAATATATTAAATTTTATATTTAACTCTATACCCTTATGGCTCATAAAATATCCCTCGATTTATATTCCCTATATATACAAGATTTCTGCCACCACTTTTTAGAAAATCTCCCTCATTGTACGCTGATTTCCAGTTGCTCGAGATTTCAATTCAGTCACCCTGAATTTTCTCCACCTATACCCATGATTTCCACATCCACCGGTATGCCTTTAAATTTCATAGAACTTTATCACCTCTTGGGGTGGTGCATGAGGCTTGTGCCTTCGACGCAGCTCGGTGATGTCACAGTGCATCACTAATGGTTAGGCACACCATGTGCACCTCATTGTGCCTCACACCAAGGCACGCTGAGGTGAATGCCTTTGAAAATAATGATGCATGTATAGTTTAAAGTTCACTAATGAAAATACAAACAAGGTACTAAATATGGAATAGGAAATAAAAAAATCATCCTAGTATTAAAAAAGGTAAAGTATTAAACATAGTATTATCTATAACCAATGCTTAGTTTATAATAACCCAAATACGGCATAAGGTGTGGCTCAAGCACCAATTAAGATGTTCTAACAGAAAAAATGAAATATTATAATTAAAATCAATTTTTTACATTTAAAACCCAATTTATTAACAAACTTTGTTAAGGAAAATAGTTTATTTAAATTTATTATTCAAATGTAAAACTCATATTTGAGAAAAATAAAGTTTTAGAGTTTTGATATTTAAAATATAAAAAGAACATGTCTTGTTTGTAATGTAAAATTATGATTTATTAAAACTTTTTAAAGAATTAAAATACTTAAGGTTGTGGTTTCATAGAAAAATACTATTTATTTAAAGTATTTTAATAAACCCAAATCCATACATAATTCTTTAAGAAAATAAACACATTTATAACTCAATTTTTTAGTTTAGTTTCGAAAATAAAACAAAATAATGATGCATAATAAGTTACCAAAAAAATAATTCCTTACCACTTAATCAACCCAACCATTATCTCATCACTGATGCAATCACTAAATCAAGTTTAAGTATTGTCCATTGACTTATAATTCATTTAGGTTATTGTGAAAGGAAATGAATTTATTTTTAATACAAGATAAGGTAAAGAAGGGAATACTTAACTACGTATATTTTTATCATTAAAACTAAATATTTAAACCTAAATATAGGTTTACTAAAAATAATCAATACATTAGAAAATAAATATATACCAAATAGTAATTTTATTTCTTGAACTAAGGTCCGAGAAATGTTAATATTCAAGTTACTTTATCAAAATAAAGTGACTTAACATAACCCAAACATATGATAGCTAAATTAATTTATGGATCTTAAAATGATTTGGAGATCATATAATTTCCAACCATGAAATTAGATAAATGAAAAAATATAAATAATTAAATAACACAAGTCCAAACTTAAATTTCATATAATAAATAATTTCAAAACAAGTAAACATGTTTAACAAACATTAAACAATAAACCAAGAATAAATATATAATTTTAAAAACACGCATGACGTGGTTTTCCATCTCACCACACCCAATCTCATGCAAAGAAATTATTCAGTCATCCTCTAGATAAATTTTCACTAAAAATACATAGTTTTACCTTTCGATGCATTATCTCATCACTCTGTCAGAATTCCAAGACAACAAAAATCACTTTATGATCTTCTAAACACCCAAAAAAATGTAAAAACTCAAAACCTTGTGTAAATTAATGGTTGGTTAGTTTCCATAAAAAATCCATTGAAATTATCTCACCCTGGGTAATTGAGCACTTCCAATTTGACTCACACTCTGATAAATTCAAATCAAACCTATGAATGATATCACACACAGACTCTGTATAACTCCTCCTTATCTTTTGGAAAATATGTTTCAATGTCTGGAATATTTGTAAAACATTCTTGATGTTGATTCTTGAATAAATTGTATGGCGTGTGAAATATTTAATTTGTTGATCCTTGTGTGATATTTGATGAAATTGGTTTCTAATAAATAAATAATCACTTGATTGAATTTTGAAATAAGGGCATGGGAACCTTGGAATTTAGGTAGGTATTCGAAGAAAATCATGTTAGGACTTAAATTTTTAATTTACTACTATCTTATGAAAAATGTTTGATTCATGTCACCTTTATAAATTTATTATGAAAAGTTTAATAATCGTAATTTTATTTAAATCAGGTGGTGTCCTACTTATCATTTTTATGGCCATGCCTATTTTCATTTTCATTTTTTAAAAAGGAAACATGGTTTTAAATGTGCAAGTGGGTTTTGAAATGAAGAAATGAGTTTTTCCATTAAAATGAACTAAAATGGATTTGTTGTTTTGAAACTCATGAGGTGATTTCAAATTGAATCTTTGAAGTTTTAAACATTTCAAAATGTACATATTTCCATGAAAATAGTTTTAGAATATTAATTTATTGTTAATGGTATTTTAATATGCTTTAAATTTTTTTTCATATAATGCTAAATTTTTTATTGAAAATGGGGTCTATATCTCATTAAGTGTTTTGAAAAAAATTGGTTGATTTTCATGTGGAATTAAAAAAACGTATTTCAAGTGGGTTTTTAAAAATTCAAAAATGTAGCCTTCGGAATTTTGAAAGATTTTTTTATACGGTATTTGAAATTTTAAATTAATATGTGGTAACTTAAAAAAAATTGGTCTCTTGAAAGTGTTTTGTAAAGAGGTTGGTTTCAATATATAATTTAGAAAATTTTCATTGTCATAAGATCATTAATTTCTTATTAAATAATATATTTCACTAAAACAAATATTTTTGGATGTCATCCACTTATTTTTTTACTCATTCTAGTGAACATTATTTCTGTAATGGCCCAGACCTTTGTGGTTAATTACTTTGTCAAAATCTAGTGTTTGGGGTGTTCTTGGAGGCAATGGTAGCTCATTTCAAGAGTTTCCCAAATTTCTATTTTTTCCATCAGTAGCTCAAGGCGTCAGTGGGTTAAGACATCAGTATTTCAAGTCATTGGTAGGTGGAGTTAGTGGTTTACCTCGGTAGATCAGTGTTGGTAGGTTGGTGTTGGTAGCTTAGCGTCAGTGACTCGGGGTGTCGGTAGGTCAAGGAGTCGATAGGTCGAGGCATCTGTAGGTGGTATCATTGAGTGGCATTAGTGAGTGGAATTATTGAGTATAATCTGTGAGTGGTTTCGGTGATTTAGGCATCAGTGAGTCACGTTGGTGACTCAATGTCAGTGAGTCGTGTCATTGGATCATCTGTTCGTGGATCACTCGTGTTGGTGAGTCTCATCAGTGCCTCACCCATCAGTGAGTCATTTGTAATTTTCCCAGTTTTTTCAGTTTTTCCCTTTTGATGTTTCCTTTGATTTTAAATGAGTTAAATTACATATTTAATGAGTTTTGGGCGGTTTCAAATGGTATTTATCTTATAAAAACATGAAGCTTCCTTTGACTCCTAAACTGCATGGTCTTGATCTTCATCTGGCTTGAATTTCCTTTGAAATAGTTTCCCCTCGATGATTTAGTATTTGGCCTTTCTAGAGCCAAAATCCTCTCTTCCTTTGACCATTCTATCTTCTCTTGGTTCAACCCAAACTTTTCTTCCCCGAGGAGTCATGCACCTATTCTATTGCAATCAGTTCAGTTTTCTCCTAGAGTCTTTCCTATTACTTGCATGACCTTGACCCCATACTTTTGATGAAATGAAAAAATAGATCTTCTATTGTCCTAAGTATTGACCCCTTCATCTCTCTTTCTTTTGTGCATCATTCAGGGTGAGTGTACTCATGTACCCTTATGAATATCGTTAGACCCAAACTTAACAAAGATAAGAAGAAGTAACAAATGAGGGGCTGGGAAGATGATGATGATGATGAATTTGTTTTATTTGTTACTCTTAATCCTTATTGGTAATTGTATGGGTTGTCTTCTCTTGAAAATAATGGCCATTGGTGGTCTCTATTTGTGCAACGTACTCATGAATACTTGTTGTTAATATTCTTTTGAATAGTTATGGACATGAAAAACTTGATTAATCATGTATATATATTTAATTAAATGGATTCCCCATAATTTAACTTATTCTGTGATAACCCATATTTTATCAAGTCAAATTGAATAACGAGTTCTCTAAAATCTAAATAAACCTTGCCTTGTTGGTGTGGATGTGTGTTGTGTGTGGTTTTATTTAGCCATGTGTATGTGTTGTTCATGTGGTGTTGTGGTAGGGAGTGTGGTTATGAGCATGGGGTGGTATGGGTGGTGTATTTATATCTCAAGATGAGATATTGGTTGATTGTGGAATAGATTAACTTGTTATGTAGTATGACTGTATGTGGGTAGTGGTTGGGAGACAGGGGCTGCAGGACTGGGTTATGTCATGTTCTTGTTTATGGGTGTGATGGGCATGGTGTTTATTCATAGAAGGGATACTGAGTGTGGTAGTAATAAGTTTTTTGGGGTTTTACTTGTTGAGAGGAAGGATAGGGCAGCATGACTTTGAAGAATGATGGTTTTAGTGGTTGAATAGGTGTTCAAGAGAGGGGAGTGTGTAGTGGGACTGCAATGTCGGTGAGTTTTTTTTACTAAATGTGGTGCTTCTCGTTTAGTGGAGCTACTAAGGATGGTTTAAGAGGGATGATTTTAAAGAATGATGGAGTTACCTTGAGTAGTCCTTTCACCCAGAGTTTCTAAAAGTTTTTATTTTATGAATTCTAGTTAGAGTGGATTCTTTTAACTTCTCCTTTCATTCATTGTTTTTTTATGGAAGTGGTTGGTATAGTTTCTTCTCCTTATAATGTTTGTAGTTTATGGTATTTCCTTGGGTAGGGACGTAATAAATAAATGACTGAATTGTTAATGAAAAATTATAATTGGTTAAAAGAATTGTCTCGTGGTATGTTTTGATTTGTGTATTATAGTGAAGAGATGTTTATTTATTTAATTGGGAAGTGACTATCATTCATTCTGACACATTCATTTAGAGGTGGCAGCAAGGGAAGTTTTGTGTGAGATATTTTTTGTTCTAAAAACCCATAGGTTGGGCTGATTTTTGGGTAACTGTATATATATACATGTAGTTCCTTGTGATTTATATATTCACCCCACCCTTGTTGAGCACTACGTGCTGAACACCCCCCCCCCCCATTGTTATGGGGTAGGGTGCCCTTTTTCAACATCCCAGTGGGAGGATAGATGGATGGTTATTGAGTCTTCTCTACTACCTCTTTTAGGAATTGGTTTCCCAATACTATTCGGCCAAGTTGTGGTGTAGTTTTGAGGCCCAAATGTCTGCGGGTGAGGTGTGCTTCCTAAGTGTCTTCAAGATGAGATATGTTGTACTTTCCCATGTGTCTTCAGGATGAGGTTGTGGTTTTATAGCCCAGGTGTCTGTGATCAATAAGTGATGTGGTTGTGGCCTAGATGTTGGAAGGTGAGATATGGTATGAGACCTAGGTGTGTACATGTAGTTTTGGGATAGCGGGACTTGTGGAAGAGTGTGGTAGTGTCAGTACGTTCCCCGTTAGGGATGAACAGTTAACCAGTGAGAAGTGGTGTGGGGTACCTAAATATCTATGTGCTTACTAATTTAATTTACTTGACATGCATTATTTGGTGAGGGTGCCTTAGTGAGGTTTGGTGGATAGTATACCATGTTAGGTTCTTTTTAGTTTTTGTTATTTTTCCCACAGGGGCATTATTATGCATCTCCAACTTGGGCATGAGTGATTTTGGATTTTTCTACCGAGTATACTTGTATGCTCACCCTACGTATATAAAACTATTTTTTGGTTTCCAGGGAGATTACGTGGACCATGATGGACCTTACTAGCATGGATTTTGGGGACGATTGTTGTGTCGTTGCTTATTTTTATTTTGGTACTTTAGAGTTTTCTTGTATTTTTAACAGTTTTAATTTAAACATGAATATGGGATGGATTTTGGTTTCTTTATATATATATGTGTCTTGGAGTTGTTTTAGGTTGATACATTTTATCTCATGATCTTAGTTACTATAATAAGGGTAATTCCACCCATTTTTTGTAATATTTATATACCCTTGGTGTTGGTTGCCACCTAGGGGCCTACTAGAGGCATGAATCAGGGATCATTATCTCTCCTTCATCTTGAGGAAGGAAGTTATCGACATCTTTCTATCCCTTCCCTCATCTTGAAGAAGGTAGGTCATGACAGAATGGTATCAGAGGTTGATGGTTGAGAGATAGGATGGATTTTGGAGTTAGGCACAATGAGGTTTGGATGGGTTAGTAGGAAAATGGTGTTATGTGATCTTGGTGTGCGACATAGACCAGGGAAGACTATGTAGGACATGATATTTTAGGGCCCCTGTGATCTGATGCAAGGACTATGAGATTACTAAATGACCAAGTGAGGCTACACTGATTGCAGGGTAGAGACACTAAGAAAGGTACATGCATCATGATGACTTGTGTTCTTTTTTTTGAGTATTTTCAGGAAATTAAAAATAAAAAATGAGTTAAAATGAATCCTAAATAAATTCCATACTGCTCATGCTTAAGAATTCATTGTTTACCTTTCATATATGGAACTCGTTCATCGTCCATGAGTGGATCAGGTAGTGGATTCTCCTCAAACCAATATGGATGATTAGATGAGGGTTGATCTAGAGAAATATGGAAATCGGTGGTAGAAGACACTTCATGATTTTCAGTAATAGACTTTGGGGAAGTATGAGGGTGGTGTTTCAGACATGGAGATGTAGAGTTGTCTCAAGGAGCCGGTGATCACTTTAAACTTTATCTGGGCTTTAACAGAGTTTTTGGTTCCCTTGCAGTCAGCCAGATAAAGGGAGAAGTGCATCGGTGGTGGAATCTTTACCTTGGGGAGAGGAAGTAGACAGATGTTTTGTGGGTCAACTTTGAGAAGGAGTCTTGGGTGGAATTCCTTTCTTCAACCATGAAGGCTAAGAAGCGACATGACCTGCTCTTCCTTTAGCAGTGGAGTATGTCAGTGAGGGACATGAGGGATCAAGTTCAAGGATCTATTTCACTTTTCTCCGGATCTCTTTTTGGATGAGGAGTCTCAGGTGAGATGCTTAGAGGAGGCCCTTCTCCTTCTCTTCAGTATGTGGTTATTCCCTTTACTCAGCCGACATACTTAGAGGTCTATAATAAGGTTTAGGAAGTGTAAATGATGCACTTGTGAGGAGGTTAAACATAAGGGGGTGTCTAGTTGAGTTATTTAAAGGGTAATTCTATCAGCAGTAGGTCTCCAGCATTAGGACCTTCCAGGTTTCGACTGGTTGAGAGCTGACCCCGGTAGTTTTAGTTCTAACCTTCAGGTCCTCATCATTTTCTTATAGTCTTGGGACTGTAGTGTTTCTCTTTTTGAATTCATGGGAACATTCAGATTCAGTTCCCATTTTGAGCTCATTATGGTGGAGGTGGGTAGGTCGAGTTCATACCTCAGCAATAGTTACTGGCCAGCCCATTTCAGCAGTCAGGACATCAGGCTTCTACTCCAACAAGGGGATATGGAGTAGGCAGAGGCTAACCTCAGGGCATTCCATAGGGACCTCAATTGGGGAATGGTCAAAGAGGCGTATGATATTAGAGGGTAATATGATCTAGGAATTATTAGTCGCATGTTATAGAGGCAGTAGTTCCAACATGGTCCGAGATCATTTGAGGTACAATCAGTTTGTCCACTACTATTGTTTGTGCCATATTTTATTAAAGAGATTCACATTCCTTTCTTGAACATAGTCTATCCCATGCTCTAGGACTGGTCATGTAGAGACTTTCCATTCCCCTGGTGTATATTACTCCCATCAAAGTTCAGAACAACTTGTTTGATGTTTTCCAGTGATGTAGACTGATGTTAGGGTCGTATCAATCTAATGGGGATCTTTTTCTACTGTATATGTATCCATAAGGTGTTATACTTATAATTGAATAGTTTTACTCGGTGTGTGTTGTTATCACACTTATTCTAGAGAAGAGTCATCTTTTCAAACTTGGGTGGCCAGTGTGTAGCTTTCATTGGCAAGCAGAGTTGTCAGATGGGCAGTCTGTGTGTAGAGCCTTTACTTTCCTTATTAGTCAAGATGTCAGTAGAATTAGTGGAAGCTGGTATAGTGGAGGTTTTAGGAGTTTTCAAGGAAATCTTGGATGTTTTCCCAATGTAGGTTTTGACTCTACCCCCTCGGTGTGACGTTGAGTTCGGGATAGACTTGCAACTCGGGGCTAGTCCGATTTCGATTTCTCTTTATCAGATGGTGCATTTGAATCTACAAGAGTTATGGATCCAGATTGAAAATCTTATGAAGAATGGATTTATCTGGCCAAGTGTGTTGTTGTGGGGTGATATTGTCTTGTTTTTTAAGAAAGAAAATGGTGGTCCAAGGATGTGTATAGAATACCAGAGTCCGAATCAGGTAACGAACAAGAACTGTTACCCTCTCTCGAGGATAGATGATCTTTTTGAATAGCTGAGTGGATAAATTTTATTTTATAAGATCGATCTGTATTTTGGGTATCACCAGTTGACGTAGGAGGAGGATGACATCCTGAAGACTTCTTTTAGGTGCATGTATGAGAACTTTGAGTTCATGGTTATATTGTTCGATGTTATGAATGCATCGGTCATGTTCATGGGGATTTTGAACTCTGTATTTCATGAGTTTCTAGACTAGTTCATCATCGTATTCATCAATGACATCCTGATCTACTCAAATTCATAGGATGAACCTACCAAGCATCTTAGGGCTCACTTAGAGGTCCTTTGCAACCATGAGCTCTGTAAAAATCTATCTAATTGAAAGTTTTTGACATGGGTGGTCTACTTCCTTAGGCATGTGTTATCTTAGGAGGGTGTAGTAGTGGATCCATCAAAGTTTTAGGTAGTTGTTTCTTGGGAAGTACTCAATATGTAGAATAGGTTTATAGTTTTCTCAGCCTAGAAGGTTATAATCTGTGGTTCTTACCTCATTTCTCTCAATTAGAATCCCCATTGACAAACCTGAACAGTAAAGGACAAGATTTTGTATGGATCAAGCATTTACAGGCTACGTTTATCCATCTGAAGGGGAAATTTTTCAGTGAACTAGTGCTCAGGTTTCCAGAGTAAGGGGTGAAGTTCTAAGTGTTTTACGATGATTCATCTATGGGATTTGGGTGTGTGTCGATGCAACAATGGAGAGTGATCTCCTATGGGTCTAGGTAGTTATGTCCCCATGAACATTACTATTCCACCCATTATATGGATCCAGCAGTGATCATGTTTGTACTAAAGTTGTGGTGACATTACCAAATTGGGGAGTGCTTTGTGGTCTTCACTGATCACAAGAGCTTGAGGTACATTTTTTTAATGGGATATGAACTTGTGGAAGTTAGGGTGGATGGAGTTTCTCAAGGTTTATGATTTTAAGGTCTACTACACCTAAATAAAGGGGAATGTTTTGGCTGATGCTTTGAGAAGGAAGTCGCAGAAGAAAGTGGTTCTGAAATCTTCGGATGCTTGGAGAGTAATGGAAGAGTTCACTACCTTGCACTTAGAAACAAGAATGGATAGAAGAAAAGAATGTCTGTTTTAGATGATGGTGTAGCCATCATTAGGTAGTAGGTGGAGAAGTCTCTTTGGGGATACTCGAAGGTAGAGGTAATTCATGATCGCTTTGACTGGGGTGATACTCTAGAGGGATAGTCAGAGGATGGTCAGAATCATATATTGTTCTATTAGAATCTATTTGTTCCATATGTGATGCATGAGGGATTTCTTGGTGAGATTCATTGATCACCCCTAGTGGTACACCCAAAAGTTTCCAAGATTTACTATTGCTTGAGGGAACATTTTTGGTGGCCTGGGATGAAGCAGGAAAAGGCGGAGTTTGTGGAAAAGTGCTTGGTGTTCCAACAAGTGAAGACAGAGCACCATGTTCCCAGTGTTTTGTTTTATGCATTATATGTACCTGAGTGGCAATGGGATGACATATTAATGTATTTTATCATAGTATTACCTAGTTCTTAGAGAGTATGTGGTGCAATATGAGTAGTAGAAAACTGATTAACCAAATCGGCTCACTTATTAGTGATCAAGGAGTCGAGCGTAGTATATTCCTTAATAGAGAGGTATGTGGATGAGGTGGTGCACATTCATGGAGTTCCAAGATCCATTTTCTCATATTGAGACACACATTTTACGTCATGATTTTGGAGGGTATTTCATCATGCCTTAGGAACTTAGTAACGCCTCATCACTGCTTTCCACCCTTAGATGGATGGGAAATCATATAGGACCATCCAGACATTGGATGACATGCTTTGAGCATGAATCCTAGAATTTAGTGGGTCTTGGTTGCAACATTTTCCCTTGGTAGAGTTTTCTTACAATAATAGTTATCACTCTTCCATTGGTACAGGTCCGTTTGAAGCTTTATACGGAAGACCATGTCGGTCCCCCTTGTTTTGGACGGAGGTTTTGGAGGCAACTATTCTTGATCTGGATGTGGTGTAGAGTACAAAAGAGAGGGTTCAGATTTTATGTGAGAAGATGATGGCAGTACAGGACCAGCAGAAGTCGTATGTCAGTCACAGGAGAAGGCCCTTAGAATTTTAGGTTGGGGATGATGTTTTCTTAAAGGTTTCCCCTCGATGTGGGCAGTGGAGGTTCAGTAGAGAGAGTAAGCTTTCTCCCAGATTCATCGGACACTTTTAGGTGTTGGGATGAGTTGGCGAGGTGGAATAACAATTGGAATTGTCACTACATTTGAGTAGAATCCACAACATCTTTCATGTCTCCCATCTTGGTCGGTATCTTCACAATGAATCCCATGTCATTGATCGGGGAGAGTTAGATATTGAGGATGAGGCAACAATCATGGTGCAACCAATAGAGTTCTAGGATCATTAAGAGAAGGTGCTTCGTCTATGGAACATTCCCTTGGTTCGTTCATTGTTGAGGCATGGTTTCCTGGATGAGAGTACAATGGAGAGAGAGACACAAATTCATGCCTAGTACCCATAGTGTTTTTGAGTTTTTATTGTGTGTTTTGGTCTATGATTTAGTGATTGAACCATGTTTGTTATAATATGGGTTTCTTCCTTGTTTCTTAGTGTTTGAAGAAGTCTTAACATATGAGAAGGGGGAGGCTTGAATCCTAATTGATACAGATTAATTGAGATACGATTAAACTCATGCGAGAGAGTCAGTGCCACCCAGAGCGGATAGTATCTTGGAATGGAGGAAGGAATTTCCTAATTCATGTATCTAGAAAGTTAGTACTTGTGTGGGGTATCTTGTGGACAATTGGGTTAGTAGATGTGTTAGGAGGTGTTCTTGTATGTTGAGTTTTCACTTTAACTTTCGAACAATACAAGGAGGTTTACCCTTGAGAGGTATCTTATAGGGTGGTTGTTTAGACCCCTCTTTACTCTGGGTATGGTTTTGAATTCTCAAGGGAAAGAATAGTTTGAGAGGTATCTAATGTAATGGAAAAAACCTCTATGGTCCATTAATTTTTCAAAATCTAGTGTTTGGGGTGTTCTTGGAGGCAACAATATCTCATTTCAAGATTTTTCCAAATTTCTAGTTTTTTTCATCGGTAGGTCAAGGCGTTGGTAGGTTGAAGCATCGGTAGGTGGTGTCAGTGAGTGGTGTTGATGTGTCTCTTTGGTATGTTGGCATCAATATCTCAGTATCAGTGAATTAGGGCATCGGTAGGTCGAGGCCTCGATAGGTCGAGGCATCGATAGGTCGAGGCATCGATAGGTCGAGGCATCGATAGGTGGTGTTGGTGAATGGTGTCGATGAGTGGTGTTAGTGAGTGGCGTTGGTGAGTAGCTTTAGTAAGTTGGGAATTGGTGAGTCATGTTGATGACTCTTTGTCAGTGAGTCAAATCGGTGGATAAGTGTCAATGGCTCACTCATGTTGGTGATTCACATCGGTGACTCACCCATCAGTGAGTCATTTCTAGTGTTTCTAGTTTCTCCCCTCTAACATTTTCTTTAACATTAAAATATTTAAATTCCATATTTAATGAATTTTTTTCTGTTTCAAATGGTATTTGTCTCCTAAAAACTAGAATCTTCTTTTTGATCATAAACCATGTGGTCTTGATCATGATTCAACTTTAATATCCTTTGAAAGAGATTCCCCACCCATTGATTTAAGATCTGGCCTTTCTAAATCCAAAATCCTTTCTTAATTTAAACACTTATATTTTCTATTAGTGTGACCAAAACTTTTCTTCCTCGAGGAGTCTTGTGCTTGTGCTATGGCAGTCAGTTCAGTTTTCCCTTGGAGTCTTTCCTTCTACTAGTGTTACCATGACCCCCTGTTTTTGATACAAGGAAAAATTGTTGATCATTTGTTGTCCCAGGTAGGGATTTCTTTATCTCTATTTCTTTTGTGCATCATGTGGGGTGGGTGTACTCATCTCCCCTGGTGAATACATTCAGACCCAAAAATAATGAAGATAATAAGAAGTAATAAATTAGGGTTTGGTAAGATAATTATGATGATGAATTTGTTTTTTATGTTTTCCTTAATACCTACTATAAATTGTTTGGGTTGTTTTATCTGGAAAATAATGGCCATTAGTTGTCTCTATTTTTGCACCGTACTCATAAATACTTATATGTCCTCTATTGAATGATTGTGAACATGATAAACTTGATTAATCACATATATCTGGTTAATTAAATGCATGTCCCTGGATCAAAATTGTTCTATGATAACCCCTTTCTATCATGTGGAAATAAAGAATGAGTGATGATAAACCTGAATAAACTTTGACTTGTTGGTGTGGTTGTGTGTTGTGTGTGGTTTTGTTCGGCCTTCGCTACTAGAAATTAAGGCTATATCCACAGTTTGAAACCATGTCTATAAATTATAGCCACAATTCTATGGATCGTGTCCGGTATTGGAATGGCTGTAAGGAAAGACCTATAGATGTGATTTCAAAATGTGGCTACACACCGATATCCACGGTTTCAAACCATGGCACAACCTAAAGCCGCATAGGAACTATAGCCACTATTTAAAACTGTGGCTATATGACTTAAAATTTCATAAAAAAAACGCCCCCATAGCCCCCCTCCACCACTCCTCATGCATCCCCTACCTTCCCCTTGGATAGACCCCCAGCACATCCCTCCCCCCTTGCACACCCCCTACTATCCCCCTAAACAGACCCCCTTGCATCCCCCCCTGGACACCCCCTCCCCCTAGACACCCCACCCCCCCTGAACACCCCCTGGATATCCCCTAGACACCCCCCACAAGACACCCCCCAGACACCCCCTTGACCCCCCCCCCCCCAGACACCCCCTGGACACCCCTCCCCCCTAGAAACCCCCCTCTGGACACCCCGTGGAAACCCCCTAGACACCACCCTTGGACACCCCCTAGACATACCCTCTCCCCTAGACACCCCCCTTGACACCCCCCTAGGACCCCCTGGACACCCCACACAGGACCCCCTGGACACCCTCCATTGGACCCCTCTAGACATCCCCTAGACACCCCCCTCCCCCAGACACCCCCTCCCCTATAGACACCCCCCCTTGGACACCCCCTCCTACCAAGACACCCCCTGGACACCCCCTTGGACACCCCCTAGACACTGTTGGGACCACTTTGTGTATAAGGTTGTATTTGTAGTCAATAGTTGTCATTGAAGATCAAAATGAAAGAGATCAATAATTACTCCAATGAAATGGAGGAATGGAAATTCAGATGATTTTTGTAATGATCATATGTTCAAAGAACTTGTGTAAAAGGTGACACATAATTTACAATAGTGAATAATGGTGAGGTATAATCCATCTGAGGATGATTAAAGAAGAAGGGATGAAGACCATGCAATTCTTCATGATTGCACGAGAATCATGCAAGAGTCTTCTTGAAGAATAGATTCATATGATTTTCATGAAGTATAGAATGACGGTTAAAGAAGAAGAAAATGTGCAAGGGGACTTGCATGCCATTAACTATAAGGAGAGGAAACTTGTGTGCCATATGATTTTCAAGATCAGAACATCAAAATATGGCAAAGGGATAAGGGTCGCGCAAGTTTTGGGTTTGGTCGCGCAAGTGACTTGCGCGCTGAGAAAGGACGTGCACGTCGGTGCCTTGTAGGATTGGAAACTTGAGCGCCTCTTGTTTTTCAAGATCATAACTTCAAAATATGGCATAATAAAGAGGGTAGCACAAGTATTGGTTTGGTCACACAAGTGAGTAGTGTGACAGAGGCTTGGGTGGTTGGACTTGTGTGCCAAGACTTACATGCCGGGGGGAGACTTGCGCGTCATCGCACAGGGTGTCAAAATTCCTATAAATACAGGTCGACCCCTCCTCATTTAGTAGAATCTCAACACTTAGAGAAAATCAGAGCTCCTGTCGTGTAGGTGTGTTGGTCGTGCAAGTGGTGTTTGGTCGCACAAGTAGCACTTACGCGCCAGAATTTGAAGCAGCGCGATAGTTGATAGTTGCGCGCCAAAAATCAGTTTGGGCTTAAAAGGAATTGAGTCGCGAAAGTTTGAAGTTCAAAATAGAGGTGTCACGCAAGTGGTTTCGTGAAACCTGCGTGCCGAATTTGTGTCGTGCAAGTGACTTGCACGCCGTCTTTGAAACTTGTGTGCCGGCTTGGAGAAGCGCTCCTGGAGGTTGTTGAATCACGCCTGTCCTTTTTTGGAGCTGCACGAAAGCTGGAAGTTTGCCCGATCCATTCGGTGCAAAGTGTGATTAGTCTATGAGTGGAAGTTGAACTTAAATAGATAATCTACATTCAACAGTGGATCTAGTGCATTCATTCATTGCACTGAAGAAGAAGGATTGAACTGAAAAGAGCATCAACTCTGTACCCTAATGCAAGAAAAGTCACATGCTGAACTAGAGACAAAGAACTTCATGTCTATCTATTTAAGATACCTTCACATCTATAAACTGAGTGGGACTTCACCAAAGGTAGTGGGCTAGGGGGAGTCAATGGGAGTGACCCGAGGGAAGCAGTGAGCTATCCCTGAACCTTTGTAAAGGCAGTGATCCTGGGACAGATTGATTGTGCCCGAACCATTGTAATCCAAAACTAGTGAAGAATAGTGGGATTTGGTACGACCAACAACATGTCGGCATATTCTACTTGGACATATCCCTTAGTAGTGAACCAAGTAAAAATTGATGTGTCATCTCTTTTCATGTGAATTTTTCATTGTTGATCATATTCATCATACATGTTTAACTAGATCATACCAACGTGGGAACAAGATCCTTGTTTTTAAAAGAAAAAGTTGACACCCTGATTCAACCCTCCCCTCTCAGGGTGTCCCAGGGTCCTACTAGTGGTATCAGAGGGAAAGGTTCAAGTATGTTGGATACTCTACAGTAATTCTATTTAGAAAAGGATTTGAGTTTCTTTACTAATGTAAAAAATGAAGTGCAGTCTTGATGAAGATTCAGTATTTTCTGAGCATAAGTCTTCATCCAGCAAGACCATGACAAACAGGAAAAAGAAAGAGAAGAAGCAGTTGAAGAATTCCCTCATGTCCACAAAAGATACAGTGTCTTGTTCTCGATGCCCATCCAATAATGAAGAAATATCAGGCTTGGAAAGTATCGAGCAGGTTACTCAGGTTCCTTCCATAGGAAAGGATGAAAATTCTATCTCAAGTGATCTGGAGAAATTAATAAGTTATCTGCATGATATTTTGGAAGAAATATTTTCTGCTGTTTTTAGAATATTTCATTGCATGCAGGTTGAGATCAATCGATTGGAAAGAGAAGCTGATAATTTGTAAAGGGTCTTGGAAGGAAAAATTCTTGAATGTTTAAATCTTACCAAATATATTAAAGTCTTTGAAGAAATAGAGGGAGTCAACAAGACTCTAAAAGAAAAGATCCATGCACGTGAAGCTGAGCTGAAGAAGAACGCTGAAGTCAAGTGTTTTTGTTTTGAAGAAACTTCCAAGAGATTTAGGGAACTTGACTCTTTGTTACAAAAAAAATTTAAGATGCATGAAGATGAGGTTGAAATATTGAAGAAGACTGGTGAAGAGAAGATGATCATGATTGAAGATCATAAGATCATCCTCAATATTTAAGGTCAAAAATTGGAATCCCAATTGACAAATCTTGAGAAGACACATATTGAGACTTCAAAAAAGAATGAAATAGGTGATGCTTGTACTCAATGTTCATTGGAGGATTATAAAGCTGAAATACCTCCAACATGTGAAAAAATATTATGAAAACTCTTGATTATCAATCTGAAGAATCAGTTGCTGTTGGTACTCAATTATCACCGGAGGATTCTACTATCAAAATACCTACAACATATGATAATAAGATCATGAATTCACTCATTGATCTATCACAAGAAGATATGAAAGTGAAGGTACCATCCATAAAAACTTGTAATATTGTTTCTAAATATTTTCGTTCAAAAAGTGCAGGTTGTAAGAAAAATTCTAAACAAGTATGGATGAGGAAAGGTGAGGAGAACAAACCTAACACCATGGCTAGGGTGGATATGAAGAAAAAATTGGAAGATGGTTCCCCAGATAGAGAAAAAAACACTAGGAAGAAGGCCCAACTACCTTATACATAAGATATAAAGAAGACAAGGTTTGTGGGTCAATGTTGGTGTTGCAACAGATTTGGGCATTATGCACTGGATTGTTGGTACAATCCCTTACATGGAAAAGTACAAAGAAAGCCTATATCAAAGGGAAGAAATCCAGTGAAGAAGAAGCAACAATTGCAGGTCCAGAAGCATCTGTTCACCGCAAACAGATTTGGAACTCTTGATAACATCTATGATGTATGCAATGGTAGTGGTCACATGGAAGGTACATACCCATTTAAACATGCATTCTATGTTGATAAGAAAATAAGACCTCCGATGCTGACTGAGTATAAAGAAGCTTCCTTGGGAAGAAATAAGAAGAATGTTGTGAACACACACATCCCCAAGAAAATCTCAAGTAGGGAAGATGAGAAGTCCCTAGATTTAAGATCAATGAAATTGAAGGGAAATTTATCCAAAATAGAAACTAAGAAAGATGAAACTCAGATGAACCCATGTGAAAGATCCAAACCTGCTGCAACAGTTCCAAATGACTTGTTGGTCATCTGACTAGAAGATTTGGAAAGAATGATAAAACTTGAAAGTGAAAAAGCCAGGGATAGTAGGAAAGGAAAGGGTAAACTTTCATGTGATGAAGACAGAGTGCATGAGAGATTGCAAACCAACAGAAACACACATGTCAAAGAAGTTCTATGTGAGAGATGCATGAAATATGGTCACATTACAAAAGTTTGTCTAACATTAATAGCAGAGCAAGAAGAAATCCTTAAGATGAGAAAGAATGTATCATATATGATGGCTATTAAGCAGAACAATTCTCCACACAAAGAAGAAGAGAATGTGAAGAGATCCATACCACTTCAACACATATCCGAACATATGTTCAACTATGTAGGCATGAAGACTGGAGTGAACAGAAGAACTTGGTTGAGAGAAGAACCTCAACCGTGCAGATCATATTGATTAAGCAAGTAGGAACCACCTTATTCCATTAATCTTTTTTGTATTGTATTTGTGCTAATAATGCAAATAATTTAAGGTGAAGCATGCTCTCAGTGGGAGAACTTAAAAAGAAGTGAATGATGTCAACTCTTGATAGCTAAGCTGAAGAAGTTTCCATCCATGGAAGATTCTTCAATCGATATTCAAAGATTAAGATGATGAAGGATCACTCTTGATGAAGATGATGAGTAATGTTTCCCTTGAGGGGTATAAAAAAATGAAGAAGCTTCCAAAATAATTATTCCAATCAGTATCAACTCCAGCTGGTATTAAATGTAATTACTCTGTAAATTTCTTGAAGAATATGTCATTGGAGAAGGTATGTCATTTCCCAATCTCTCAACCTTGGTTACTCAGAACAAATATCATTCTACAAAGGGGGAGTAACTGAATTGATCAGTGACATAAGAAGAATGGAAGTTCCCCAAGGCCACTTATCCTAACAATTTCACTTGAATGTTTTTGATCTGTTTGCTGATGTGAGTGAAGGAGTTTCAGGTTGATTATTCCCTATCACATTTGATTTCTTTAGCCTGAAATAAAAGTTGTAAACCCTTGAAGACAAAATACATTAGTTCTCATCTCATGTGGTATCAAGATCTGTGAATAATGGACAGCCTTGTTGTCTTAATCAAATCCTCTTATTTTCTACATCGAGCATTACTCAAGTAGACTTAGAGAGAAATGATTAATGAAACATTAATTAAGTATTGATTGATACCCTCTCTTCCATGAGATTTGTATTTCTTGTCAATCATGGGGAGAGAAAGTGAAATGAATGTCTGAAAAGAAAAGTTGATTGAAGAGAATATTCTCATTTTGACATTGAAAAATTCATTTCATAAGATATGTAAGGTATTGACAACAAAATACAAAGGGGGAGATTGTTGGGACCACTTTGTGTATAAGGTTGTATTTTTTGTCAGTATTTAGTCAATGAAGATCAAAATGAAGGAGATCAAGAATTACTCCAATGAAATGGAGGAATGAAAATTCAGATGATTGTTGTACTAATCATATGTTCAAAGAACTTCTGTCAAAGGTGACACATTGTTTACAATAGTGAAGAATCGTGATGTATAATAAATTTGAGGATGATTAAAAAAGAATGGGGATTTGATGAAGACCATGAAATTCTTCATTATTGCAGGAGAATCATGCAAGAGTCCTCTTGAAGAATAGATTCATATGATTTGCATGAAGTAGAGAATGATGGTTGAAGAATAAGAAAATGTGCAAGGGATTGAAATTTTTAGATGTCCATGCACTTCACATTGTTTCAAAATATGATGATGCTAAATCTGATCTATGAAAGGATATATATCACGATAGTGGAGTTTGTGATGAAATAAGAAGAGTTGCTGAAGAAGGAAAATCACAAACAAGAAGTTTTTTTGAGGTGATTTTTCTTGTTGACAAAGCAAACAATGACATAAAAATTTGTTGACAAATGGGTTTTCATGATGGTATGTCGAGTTCAAGGGTTGTGGTTAATGATCCATGTTTGATTCAAGAACGTTGACAAAGGAATGGATGATTTGAAGGTGGTAAAAAAAAGTAGATACAAAGTGGCGCCGTTTTCCAGTGTTTGCCAAATTTTTGGGCTTGAAAATTGACAAATGAAGAAAAGTGGTTTTTGGAAAAGGGACTTTCACATAGTTGACTAGAAGGAGAGGAAACTTGCACAACATATGTTTTTCAAGATTAGGACATCAAAATATGACAAAAGGATAAGGGCCACGCAAGTTTTGGGTTTGGTCGTGCAAGTGACTTGCACGCCGAGAAAGAACTTGCGCCCGGTGCCTAGGAGGATTGGAAACTTGTGCACCTGTTGTTTTTCAAGATCATAACTTCAAAATATGTCAAAGGAAAGAGGGTTGCGCAAGTATTGGTTTGGTTTCACAAGTGAGTAGCGCGATAGAGGCTTGGGTGATTGGACCTGCGCGCCGAGACTTACGCACCGAGGGGAGACTTGTGTGTCATCGCGCAGGGTGTCAAAATGCCTATAAATAAAGGTCGACCCCTTCTCATTCAGTAGTAGCTCAACACTTAGAGAAAATAAGAGCTCTCGTCGCACATGTGTGGTGGTCACACAAGTGGTGTGTGGTTTCACAAGTAGAACTTGCACGCCAGAATTTGAAGTAGCATGACAGTTGATAGTTGCGCGCCAAAAATTGGTTTGGGCTTAAAAGGAATTAAGTCGCGCAAGTTTGAAGTTGAAAAGGGAGGTGTCGCACAAGTGGTTTGGTGACACCTGCGCACCGAATTTGTGTCGTGCAAGTGACTTGCACACCAGCTTTGAAACTTGTATACCAACTTCGAGAAGAACGCCAGGAGGTTAATGAATCACGCTGGTCCTTTTTTTGGAGTTGCACGAAAGCTGGAAGTTTTCCCGATACCTTTGGTGAAAAGTGTGATTAGTCTACGGGTGGAAGTTGAACTTAAATAAAGCATCTACATTCAAAAGTGGATCTAGTGCATTCATTCATTGCACTGAAGAAGAAGGATTGAACTGAAAAGAGCATCAACTCTGTACCCTGATGCAAGCAAAGTCTCATGATGAACAGGAGAAAAAAAAACTTCATGTCTATCTATTGAAGAGACCTTCACATCTATAAACTGAGTGGGACTTCACCAAAGGTAGTGAGTCAGGGGGAGTCAATGGGAGTGACCTGAGGGAAGCAGTGAGTTATCCCTGAACTTTTGTAAAGGCAGTGATCTTGGTACAGAGTGACTATGCCTGAACCATTGTAATCCACGACTAGTAAAGAATAGTGGAATTTGGTATGACTGACAACTTGTCAGCGTATGATCCTTGGACCTAGGCCATAGCGGTGAACCAAGTAAAAATTGATGTGTCATCTCTTTGCATGTGAATGTTTCATTGCTGATCAAATTCATCATATAGGTTTAACTGGTTCCTACCAATATGGGAACAAGATCCTTGTTTTTAAAATAAAAAGTTGACACCCTGATTCACCCCTCCCCTCTCAGGGTGTCCCGGGGTCCTACAGACACCCCCTAGACACCCCACCTGGACACCCCCTAGACACCCCTCCCCCTAGAAACCCCCACTGGACCCCATGGACACCCCCCTAGACACCCCACAGACCCCCTAGACACCCCTCCCCCCTAAACTCCCCCACCCTCTGGAAACCCCCATGCATGCATATATGTGCAATCATGCATTTTAATAAAATTCAAGAAGAAAAAGTAAAATATAAAACTGAAAATGAGAGAATGTATAAAATATTTTTTTCTAAAAAATATAAAGTTATTAGATTCAAAAGTGTATACCTGGGGATCAACTATCCAATGATGACACATAGAAATGTCCAGAAGATCGAATATTTCACACTCAGGAGTAAACTCGAAATCATAAATTGTGCCAGCATGGGTTATGTTTTGTTACTGGTTATCTATAAATCATACATCCCTATCTTTCATACCAATACAAGTCAAAAAATTCAACAAATGATCAAAAAGAAAAATCCATTAATAAGCTAAAAAAGAATCCAAACACTATTTTGAGATCGTTCACATAAATATATTCCTAGACAACCCCCCTCCCCCAACACCCCCACACCCCCTACCCCCTCCCTACCCCCCCCCCCTCACACCCCCACACCCCCTTCACATCACCCCCATCACCTTTCATCCCCCCTGGACACCCCTCCCCCTCCTCGACAGCCCCCCTGCTCCCCTTTCCCCTAACCCCCCTAGAAACCCCTCCCCCCCTCCCCTCCCCCTCCCCCCCCCCCCACACCCCCTGCACATTGCCCCCCCCCCAGCCACTTTCACCACCTGGATATCCTCCTCCCCCTGAACCCCAACCCCCTTAACCCCCAGCCCCCTTAACCCCCCAACCCCCTTAACCCACCCCCCCCCCCCCACACCCCCTCCACACTGCTCCCCCAGCCCCCCCCCCCTATGGAAACCCCTCTCCCTCCCCCCTAAACACACCTCCCCTCCCCACTAGACACCCCCTCCTCCCTACTAAACACTCTCCCTACACCCCCACAGCCCATGCCCCCTCCCTCCCCCCTACACCCCCCCACTGCCCCTTAAGGAGATGATCTTTCCTAAGACTCCATTAAAAATTCTTATTACATGGGTGAAGAACTCATACATTCTTGTGATGATTTTTGGGAATCATCTACACCTTTGTGAAGTGTGGTGTGAGCTTTGATTATTTGATTATTATTATTTTGATTTGTAACACCTATTTTGATATAGAGGTGTTCGACTACTCATTGTTTTGTGTTGCAGGGGATCTTTTGAAGTATTTTCCAGGAGGATCAGTATCATTTTCTATTATTTCTAGATCGTTTCAATGTGAACACTAAGTTATTAAGGAAATGAATCATCTTGAGTTTTATTGATACTGGTCATTTGTTGACTACTTCAAAAAGAATGTGGTATTCTACATAATAATATACACATGAGGATGATGGGAACTAATTTGTTGATCCTAATAAACCAGAATCCATTAAGAATGCATTACTAGAAGAAAACTAGTTTATTTGATGAGAAATTTAATTCATTTCTAGAAGGATATAATTTATTTTTATTGTTGAGTTTTAGTTGGAGCTGTTTGGGTCGGACATTGAATGTATCAAGAGTTATAACAGAGGTTTTGGAGAAGTTATGCTAATGTTACTTGGGAAGTTACATAAGACCAGAAAATAATTCCTCTCAATTGAGGGTCACTAAAGGAGGAGGAGCTTTTTTTGGTGATATTATGGGAGAATAAAAGGGTTTACACTCAATTAATTCAGGATATTCAGGATTAATCCTAGATAGAGTTCCATTTGAGATAGTAGATAGAATGTAATTTTATAACACCGGATTAGACTAAAGGAGAGTGTAGCTGAGATATCTTTTGGAAAACTCAAAGAAGATATGATACTAAGCACATAGATGAAGATTGAACACCATTCACATTTCAAATACATGATTGGGTAAATTTTATGTGGTCGATCCTTATGTTTTCTTCTGGTTATTTCATTCCAAGATTTTATAATCTTCTATAAAACTATAATTTTCTCTGAATTTAAAATTTTTAGATATTAAATTGTTGTTTAATAATTATTCTTCCATATTTCTATATTATTTTCTCTTCCATTAATTGACCGATACATTGGAAATTAATTTTTATTTTTCATCTGGTGTGTACTATTAGGTTTGTCCAGAGTTTTTTGTTCGATTCCTATTGTTGAAGTTTGATAATTCATGATTAGGAATTGTGAGAACGACACTTCGACTCTATAAATGTATTTAGAAATAGTTGAATACTTTAACTGGATATTAATGAAAGAAGGTTAAAAATGAGATCTCAGTTGATGACCATGACTTCTCAAACTTAATTAAACATTCAGTTTAGAGATTTTTTATTGTGTTTTTAGGTAATGTATGGAATTAATTCATTCAAAGTAATTAATAATGAATGAACTAATTGAACCACTTGGAAACCCCACCAATATTATCTAAATTCTCTCTAGTTTTTATTCAATGTTTCATGTTATCTTTTGTTTAATATTTTCATGTCTTTTAATAGTTTAATAAATTAGGTTAGTTTCACTTATGTTTATAGAAACCCCACAAATAAATTTAGTTTAGTAAAAATTATATGAAATAAAAAAACATGAAAAAGAATCTCAGTAAATACAGTTTCATTGGGAGACAACCCTGGTTTGCTGCTATATTATATTAGTTAAAAGATAAAAATATTGAAGAGGATTTAAAATGACTTAAAACCCCATCTTCTAATTACTTTATTGGTAAATCAATACTATGTGTTTTTTATTTATGATAAGATTATAATTTTAGTGGTTGTTGTTATAATACCATTAGTTTAATTTTCTACTCTATTTATTAATTTTATTATTAGATATGATATACTGATTGTTCTATTATTAATAAATTTACCTTAATTTTTCTCTAATTTTTTGGGTATATTGGATCTTTACATTGTCAATATATTTAATATTTGAGGTGGACAAATAATTGTTAGTTTTTTAATACAAATATTAACCCCTTGTAATGTGAATATAATCAATATTTTGTGATAACATTTGGTATCAAAGTATGCCTCTATGTTTGAGACCAAGATTTATGTAATCATTCTAAATATTTATTACTTTATCATATTTTTTATCATATCAGATTCCTTGCAAAAACCTATAGTGGAGAATTTATTTTCCTTTTTTATGGTGGAAGGATTCCATGTCGAATATATTGAAAATATTATTCAAAAAAGATCACCCATAGTTGATGGAAATTATTTTGAGAACAGGAGAGATTTTATGGAAACATTAATTATTCGTATTGGGAGTGAATTCCCAAGAAGCACTCAAAATGATATGTAAATTGTGGTTAAATTGTACAACATTGATGATCATATTACTTATAATTTCATATGAAAATTTTGTGCATAATCCTTTCCATTTATAAGATCAAAGGGGTCACTTAGTGGTGAATTGGTCATTACACCACTTTCTTACTTGGGCAATTCCATCTTAAAAGTCTAACGACGCATAAAGGGTGTTTTAGTTCAAACAAAAGTTTTAATAAAAAGAAGGAAACCCCCTATAGGGATATAAAAAGGGTCAAGTACGTTGTGTTATTTATGACTAAAAATTACTTCAAGTATAAGGAAAACATCAATGCAATAATTTCAAGAAAGGTATACCACTGTGAGTTTTCGCAAACAGTGCACCTCCATTGGAGGGGTTTTATTACAAAACCATGACTTATTTATCAAACAAAACAATTATCTTAACTATCACTTATTCAAGAATTGAAATTTAATATAATAATAATTAATAAGGTAGCTAAATTAAATTTAAAACATTCTTGAATTAAAGAGGCTAGGAGAGGGACCCTACCTTAAAGTTGATAGTCCACAGTAAGTGCTTGACACTTTTATTAGAGAAAAATCTAAGTTGATTCATCCATACTCCGGGCATATGCACCTTTACATATACATAAGGACACCCTAACCCCTATGTACATGTCTACATGGCCTTGAACACGCACAAGAGGATCCTTATATATATGCTCACATGCTTAAGCTCGTTATCACCCACACACATATGCATTTTCCATATATATACATATTCACACCTAGCCCCTTATATGTAATAATGCTACCATGGGAGGATATACATATAATGTGATAAGTTGTTTTATATATGCTTAACTATGAATATGCGGTGAGTTGCCTTTGACTCTGGTTTCCGCAACACACACGAACGGGTTCCAGAGACTTCAACAAAATGCCAATGATCTGATGATTCTTCATTAATTGAACCTAAAAATTGAAGTGGGAGGAACATGATTAGTGAGAAAGGAGATAATAGAATAGGTTATGACGATAATAGCATCAACACTTGAAGTGAAGGTTTCCTCTCTGATGAGGAGCTAACATATCATTCAATTTTGATTCATGCAATAGGGACGTTGAACATCCAATTTAGCATCATACAACAATAAAATTAAACATGAGATTTAAATTTTACACAATTATAACATAAGAATATGTAATACATTTACACCACATTATGGTTTCTAAAATGATAAACAAGCATTAAGACAAACATAACATAGTTTATAAAACATCATTACTTTCTAGATACATTAGAGATTAGTGAAACCACTTTTATGTTATGTGGGATTAGAATTTTATTAGTTTTATAATACCTATCAAAACAAGTCTCTAACTATTTTATGGCTGGTAACTAGAATGTATCAATAAAATTCTAGGTAATTGACCATGTATAGTATTTTTCATAGACAATACATACCCAGCACAACTTCTCTTAAATAAAAACTTCTGACATGTAACTAACACTATAGATGAAGACAATAAATTAGAAAAGGAAGATAAATGGGATAAAATTCCAACTCAAATAAAGACAAACGCATAACACGAAACTAAATTGAAAGAAAAAGAGCCACATACCTTAGTTAATAAGATCCATGATAGCAGTGAGTATATCCCCATCAGAAGCTTTCAGAGCCATCATGGCCTTGGCCTTGTAGACTCCATCCTATATTATCACCAACTCAGTGTCCTTATTTTTTAATCTCCATGCTCAGGATTGCATTAAAAAAATTGTAAATGAATATAAATTAGAAACGTAGTTATGATATCCAACAATACCCCCCTTCCCCTGCACACCCACTACACACCCACACCCCCTACCCCCTTCACACGACTTGCACACCCCCTACCCTACCTCCTGCACACCCCCACACTGCCCTTTCCCTACCCCCTGCCCCCTCCCCTGCACACCCCATCCCCCAGCCACACCCCTCTACTCCCTCCCCTACACACCCCCATGCCCCTTCCTCGCACCCCCCTTCCCCTACCACCAGCACACCACCATGCCCCTTACCCCCTGCACACCCCCTACACACCCACACCCCATGCCCCCTTCATACCCCCCTGCACATCCCCTACCCCAACCCCCTACACACCCCCACACTACCCCTACCCTAACCCATACCCCCTCCCTTGCACACCCCCTCCCATTCCCTCTACACACACCCTCCCCTTGCCCTTGTCCCATGTACACCCACCCCCTTCCCCCTACACACCCCCTACCCCTGCCCTTAGAACACCCCCCTGCCCCTAGCACACCCCCTACCCCATGCCCCCTTCCCCCACCCCCGGCACACCCCCTCTACCCATGCACCCCCTACCCCTTCCCCAGCCCCTGCACCCCTACAAACATTCACACCCGTTTCACCCTAAACCAGAATACACCACAACGTCTACCAAACACTAACATCATTATATGGTAGAATTCAATGTATAAACCATGAATAAAACTTAAATCTAAAATGTACATCAATATTAGTATCACCAAAACCATCACAACCCTCATCATCTCCTTCAGAAACACCAACATTATTATCTCCTCCTCTTAGACCACCATCATCATCAACATCACTACTACAAAATAGGGAAAGAAAAGTGTTTCCCTTTATCAGTGCTAAGCCAAAAGCATTGATAAATGGGTGGGCCTTTATCAATGCTTTTAAATATCACTGATAAAGGTGCCAGTGGTTTTCATAAAATAACCCTAACATGCCCCTCCTATAACGCACTTGTTCAAGCCTTTGTGGAAGCTGAACCCTGCATCACTACCCCCTCTCCACCGTGAACCCTCCTCCTCATCCTCCTCCTCCTTCTCCTCCGCCACCGTTGCCTTTTTCTTCTCATCAGCCGTGACCATCCTCCTCCTCCTCCTTCGCTACTGCCTTCTCCTCCTCCTCCACCATGATCCATCTTCCACTGCGACCATGCTTCTCCTCCTCCTCCGATGTCGTTGCCTCCTCCACCTCCTCCTCCTCCCAGTCGACAGCTCATCCTCCTCCACCACTGCTGCCTCCTCATGTGTTTTAAAAATGGATAATGGATATTGATCTAGCCTAGATGATCTTAGGATACGGTGGATAATGATTATTAAGGGGTCAACTCCACATTGAGATTGGTAGTTTCAAACCATTACCAATGTTTTATATATTGTTTCATGCATTGTGTGAAATATAGTCTTTCCAACCTTGTGTAGTTGGTATTAAATCAACTCAATTTGTTTTCCTTGACCATATGTATTGGGAAAAACATCTAGGGATTTTATGGACCCTCTGAGTATTATTCCTTAATTCCATGACCATCATGGGTTGTTGGAATAAATTAAAATACGTTGAACATTACATTCAAGAGCCCTTGGGGGATTCCCTTGTGTTATACTATGATTCCTAGGACCTTGGTTAAGTGTCTTTTTTCCACCCTAGATATGGGATGATTGAATAATTGAGAGATTCCATTTTGAGTTTTTTACTAGGATGTTTTTAATTCACCACCTAAGAGTAGGTAAGTTTTCTTTGGGCTATTTTCTATCCTTACATGTGATGTAGAGTGATTCAATGGACAATATGTTCCATGTTTGAAAATTAAATTAATGGTAAATATGTTATATATAAACAATAGTTATTCCTCTTTGGTAGAAAATAACATAGAGGGAACAAAATATGTTCCCTTAGCCTCCCTTGTATAAGATATGTGTGGATTATGTTAGGTCAGTGTGAGCCTTGACCGAAATGGAACTTAGTGTTTCCCCATATAATTTTTTTGACTTATTTGACTAAGTTATAGGGTGAGTGTTCCACCCCCTTCTGACCTATAATATCCAAGTGGGTTATATCCTAGTTTTGGACTTGGATATGGGTTCGTCATGTGAGGATCAACTAATCTAAAACATTGAGTGAGTCATATGTTAGGAAAACCTGGTTATGGTATATATAGTTTTTTATAAGATGTTTATTATTCCATTTTATGTTGTTTATATACTATAGTACACTATTCCCATTGGTAATTATATTTTTCTGTGGTGGAAGTGCTACCCCTTGATTAATTTCTTTTTTTGGGTGTGGGATGACCTACCTAATCACTCCAACATGGCCTGTGAACTGGGATGATATGAAAATTTATGTTGAAGATTCTTAAATAATGGGTTGATATACTTGATGTGATATTGTGATATGTTGTATGAGTTTCATTTTCCACTCACCATATAATAATGTGGTCTGAGATGCTATACTAATTATGAAATATTCCAATAGTTTGAGATGCACTGCCCAATAATATTTATATCATAAAGGAATGCATTTGAGGGATGATATACCCATTCTATGGTGATCCTATGACTAGGGAAATTATAACTTTGTGTTGGGAAATGATGCCCACTCCTTCTCCTCTATTGATGCTTCCTTTTCCTCATACTCTGTTATGACCAACCATCTCATTCGCCACCGCCGCTACCTTCTCCTCCTCAGCCGCCACGATCCCTCCTCCACTGTGACCCTGATTCTCCTCCACCACCGCCACTGCCTCCTCCTCCTCCTCCTCCTCCTCCTCCCCTGGTTGCCTACTCATACTCCTCTGATATGGCCTCCTCCTCCTCCTCCTCCACCTCCTTCTCCACCTCTTCTTTGTGCGGTCCCCTTGTCCACGTGACCTGCTCTGGTGTGCCCTCCTCATCTGATGACCATCCCAGAAGCCTCTTATACATCGCATGGATTCCCCTTATCCTTGTGACCTCCTCCTCCTCCTCCTCTTCCTCACGATCAACTTCTAGTATATATTATTAGCCATGCATAATTCCTTGTATTAGTGATATAGATTGTGTTAGAGGTTAGATTGTTTATTCCTCTTTAGGTCCTCCTTTATGTATGTGAGTTTATCCAAGGGACTCGCCTTATGTTAATGGTTTGGATCATGTGGGAGGTTGGCTATGTTATTCCCTCCATAATTCTTTTGGGGGAGGATTTTATTCCATGAGGCATAGAGTCACATCATAATTCATGATCATGATTTAATGGTTATGCCTAGGGGATGAGTTTTTTAGTGTATACCTTGTGGTAATTCAACAATGTGACATCATAGGGTTCATTGTGCAACAGAACCTTAGGCTACACCATAATGTACCCTATTTTTGAATTGAAAAGAGATTTTTTTAATCTTTTTAATGATGTTATCCTATTCTTTATTAGTCACTTGACCCCATCACCCAAACCCCTCTTCCCTATAATTTTCCCCTCTCATAATTTACTCTTTAGGATCCCAAATGGTCTTGTTTCATTGTGGACACCCCCCCTCCCTAGACAACCCACAAACGCCCTCCCCCACACCCCTACAGCCCCCCCCCACCCAACTTGGACACCCCCCCTCCCTGTAAAAACCACAAACCCCCTCCCCCACACCCATGTACCCCCCCCCCTCCGGACAGCCCCCCCCCCTTGAACCTTTTATGTTTTACTGGATTTTTCCCCTTTTCGTGTTAAGAACCCCTCCACGATATGCCAACCTCCTCATCCTCTCCTCTTGGGTGGTTCTCCCTCACCCGGTGTATGTTTTATCTTTCATCACTTTTATTGGAGGGCCTAAGATAATTTTTACCTCTCTTATTCCTTCTATATATTAATGTTTGACACCCCCCCCCAATACTGTACTTAAATAGACATGGGTCAATTACAATTGGAAATGTAATGATATGGCCTAGGCTAGTATCATAACCAACAAATGACCTGATTTTCCACAAACCTAAGAGGCATTCAAGATCCCTACGGGATAGAAATGATCCCCTGAGAAAAAATACAATTAATGTGGAATATTTTACCCCTAAATTAGAGTAAATTAAAAATGATTTTTCTTTTGAAAATTAGACATGTTCTATTTATAATTTGAACATTTTGGAAAATAGTAGAAACATAAAAAAATAAATAAATAGGAATAAAATATCATAGATGGAAGCTAAAATCCCACTATTAACCAATAAAATTGTTTAACATGTGAGTTCTCATTTTATGTTTTCTTTTCAGTTGGAAATCTCCTCTGTCGTGTGCTTATCCTCTACCTCAAATGCACATCTGTCGCACGCTAAAAGAAACCTTCATGGTGAGTTTTCTCCTCTTACTCATTGGTTTCCTCTTGTTCGCATGTTATTACTAGTTGATATTGATAGCTATGTTGTGAAATGTATGGGTTAAACACCCCACTAAAAATCATGGTTGTTGGTGGTCCTTGTTTGTGTACTAAATGAATTTCATATTGATTGGTTCCTGTTGGAAACCAGAATATAAAAATTGGTAATTTATGTATACTGACTAATAAATGAATTCCCCAAGATGATAAAATATATATGATAACCCCTGAATTAACAAACAGAATTGAATAAGGGATGCTTTGTAAAATCTGAAATTTTGATTGTTTGGTTTGTATGGTGTTGCGATTATGATCACGCTTGTGTATTTGTATGGTGTTGAGGTTATTGGAATGATTAGCATGACATTTTTTTCTATGTTTTAGTTATTCCACCATTGAATATCAATCTAACCTTTACCCATTTCAATAGCACCACCACTTTGTAACTAGTGAAATTACACTAAATCTTAGAAAACCACTTCACCAGAGGACTCTATGAGACACGTTATGGACACCCTAGTCAAATAACCATAAGAACACATGTAATGAATCCTTCCACCCAAAATAAATCTTTTGAAAATCATACCATATATTAGTTTAGTACCATATTTCTTGACTAGAGACATTATGTTTCTACATAAAGACTAAAAAATAGGTTTACAACAATGAATATAGATCACATGTGGGATACTAAAACATTCTAGTGAAAGGGATTCTTATAGATAGTTCCATTGATCAGGTGGTTGGGAAGATGGGTGTGATCTACTTTGGTCCTGAGTAATGCATGGAGAGGTAATGGTATTGTTTACCATAACTATTTCCATTGATTATAGTTGGATGGTGACCCTAGTAGAACATATTTTGTGTAATTAATTAGTCAAATATTAATATTACTATATCAAATAGGATGAATATGAATAACAAATTGATGGATGCCAATCAGTTAAAAAAAGTATGAATATGGTATGAAAGATTTTATCAAGTTTGAAAAAGATCATTCATACGACCCTTCTCAAATCCTTGGTCTGTGTTTAAATTGTTGTTATTTAAGAAAAATCAGTCCATAGGAGTTGGAAGAACACCTTATCTATTACGGAATAGATTGAAGTTATACATGTTGGAATAAACATGGGGAAAAATGAATGCAGGTAGTGGCTAGGATAGCACTACATTTTATGGATCAACTAATATGATTACAAGCATGAACAATGAAGATGATCATATGGAGGATGTGATTACAGGTGTGAATAATGATGAAGATTTTATTGTGGAAATGAAAAGGAAAGTTGAAGATGAAATTTGTGATTACCCAAAATTATTTGAGAATTTCAAGAGTTGTGCAAAGACGTCATTTCATGCTGGTTGAACTAAATATACAAAATTATCAGTCGTACTAAAGCTGTATAATTTGAAAGCATTAAATGGGTGGAGTTACACTAGTTTTACGGAACCACTTGCTCTCTTGAATGACATGCGCCTAGATGATAATGAGCTCCCGAGCTGAATAAACATTTCCAAATGAAAACTACGCTTGATGGGTATAATATCTGAAAGAATACATGTCTGCCAAAATGATTGTATATTATTTCGCAAGGACCACAAATCATATAAATAATACCAAAAGTGTGGTAATTTTCTATACTAGAAAGATGAATCAAGTCCTATTAAATTTGTATGGTACTTTCCAATGATTCCAAGGTTTAGGCACATATATAGAAGTGAGGATACTACAAAACAATTAACATGGCATGCAAATACAATAATTAAATATGGGAAACTATGTCACCCAGAAGACTCTTCTCAGTGGAATAAAATTGATCATGAGTATCCTGAATTTGGAAATGATTTGAGAAACCTTCGTCTTGCATTATCTACAGATGGAGTGAATTCTTTTGGTTTTCAAAGCAGCATTCACAGTAAATAGCCAGTTACGTTGGTAAATCGTAACTTACCACTGTGGTTATGCATGAAATAAAAATACATCATGTTATCTATTCTTATATGAGGACCAAAACAACTTGGTAATGATATTGATGTTTATTTGGCTCCATTGATCGAGGATTTGAAATTATTGTGGGATTCAGGTGTTATGTTGTGTGGTGATTAAAAAATGAATATTTAACTTTGAGATCCATGTTGTAATGGATGATTAAGGACTTTACTGCTTGTGGAAATTTTTCAGGATATAGAAGTAAAGGAACTCAAGGGTGTCCCATTTGTGAAAAAGGTACACAGTCAATTTGGTGGAAACATTCATAAAAAATGTGTTTCTCGGACATCGCATATTTCTACTCCAACAGCATAAGTACCAATCTTGGAAAACATCATTCTATGGAAGTTCAGAAGAATATACAACACCGTCTCTACTAATAGGTGATCAATTTTTTGAAAAATCAAAATATTTGAACACTACTTTTGGTAACCATTTTCGAAAAACCTTATGTAAAATGTTTGGAAAAAGTGATCTATTTTTTTTTGAATTACCATACTGGAATTGTCTGTATGGTCAACATTTTCTTGATGTTATTCATGTTGAAAAAAAATGTATGTGATAGTGTCATTGGCACCTTTCTAAATGCACCCGAGAAAACAAAGTATGGAATTAAGGCTATATTGGACATCGTTGAGATTGGAATATGAGAAGTGTTGGCACCAATGAAGGGTGAAAAATGAACATTTCTTCCTCCTACTTCTTACACTCTTTCCAAGCAGGAGATATATCAGTTTTAAAAATTATTGAATGACATAAAGGTTCTAGAGGGGTATTCATGAAATATCAAGAACGTCATGAAAATGAGTGATTTGAAGTTAAAGGGTCTGAAATAACATGACTGTGATGTTTTGATGCAAGATATAATTCCTATAACATTACGTTGCATTTTTTTCCAGAATGTTCCTCATACATTAATGAAGCTTTGTTTCTTCTTCAAATCTATATGTATCAAAGTTATAGAGAAAGTGAAATTTCCAACTATGGAAAGAGAAATTATCATCATATTATGTGAATTTGAAATGTTCTTCCCACTGAAATTATTTTATATGATGGTTCATTCAATGGTTCATTTGTTGAGAGAGATTTGACTATGTGGTCCTATAAATTATAGATAGATGTACCTCATTGATCGGTATGTGATGATTTTGAAAGGGTATGTCAAAAATCAAATTTATCAAGAGGGTTGTATTACAGAGATATATATTGTTGAGGAAGCGTTGAATTCTGTACCGAATACCTTTTAGGTGTGGAAATCGTTGGCCAACCAAAATCACGCAACACTTGGCGGATTAAGGGTGAAGGAATTTTTGGAATAGAGGTTGTCACAATCAATATTACTGATCGGGAGTAGGCCCACCTTTACGTTTTGCATAACAGTTTCGACGTTGACCCATATGTTCAAAACCACAAAAAAATATATTAGGCATTTGAATCCATCTAGGGATGAAAAATGGATTTTAGATACACATAATAGATAGTTTATAGGATAGTTTTGAGACCATATTTTTAATAAGTTAGATGAAAATCTAGACCCAATTTCAGAACGACTTTGATGGCTAGCTAGAGGATCATGTGTGTATGTATTATCATACAATTATTATGTTGTTAATTGTTATACATTCTATACTAATGAACATGATGAAGACAGTACCATGAATAATAGTGGGGTTACACTTATGGATGAAGCAATTCATGTTTCCATAGAAAAGGAAAGAAATATAATTTAAGATAATATGTCATACTTTGGCATCATCAAACAAATATGAGAGTTGGATTATATGAAATTCCAAGTGCATATTTTTCAATACAAGTGGGTTGATAATGGGAGTGTTGTTAAAATAGATGAATCGAGATTCGTGAAAGATAAATTAAATAAAGAAGGGGAGAAAGATGAACTATTTATAATGGCATCACAGGTGGTACAAGTATTTTATGTTCCAGATCCCGCAAACTGAAACTGGTCAATTATTCTATTATCGACCTAAAAAACTGAAGGGTCAATTGAAATTTCAATGGAGGATGACCCTTTTATTGGGACTTCACAATCATTTCGTAGTGGTCCCCATGTAGATGGTGTTTTGTACATCAGAGGAGACCATAATGAAGGGATTTACATTGTCGATAGAGGGGTCAAATATCTTCATCCTTTCAAAAAAAGAGTTCAATATTCAGGTTATTTATTTATTTTAATATAAATTGTGTTACATTATATTATTATCTATTTGATGCTACTTTTATGTAATCTAAATTAAATGTTAAACCACTTCTGCAGATAATAACTTCTGCACCTACTGATGTGCCCAATCCCGAGGCACAATAGCTTTCTCAATCTACTACTGTTGGTCTTAGTACAGAGAAAGAATAGGTTTCTCAACCTATTGCTACTGGTCCCAATGCTGAGGTACAATAGGTTTGTCAACCTATTACTACTAGTCCCAGTGTCGATGCTAGTGCTCTAGAGGAACATAATGATGATTCTTCTGAGGAAATGGTAGGAAATGAAACCTTGACGGTGCAAAAAAATAAGAGCATCATATTTTGACAGTGTTAGCCAAAATCCTTAAGGAAAAGGTATAATGAATAAAATTTTAGGTGGGATAGAATAAGCGAGGCCAACATGTTAACCCCAACAAATCTATATTTAGTAGCTATATTGGAATCGTCACTCGATAACAAATGTCGATTGATGTATAGTCGTGGAACCATGTTGTCACTGGGATTAAGACACTAATGTGGGAAGAGATTACGACAACATTATAATATCATTTCTTAAATTTATTAAAATTAAATAAAATACTAAAACATTTACTTACTCTTCCTTATCCATTGAAGAGTGCATTTATAGTAGATGCCTCGCACAAGGAATATGTATTCAGAGTTACAGGAAGGATTCATAGAGAATTCCACACAATTTTGACAAAATTTCATATTAAAGATGTTAAAGGGAAAATCTATCCACACCCACCTCATCTTTATGCACACTTGATATCCCAAGGAGCATGGTATGTGTTTAACAACCATCGTGGGGAGAAGACTTTTCAGGTACATTGTGTCGGGAAATACGTTGTTTGAAGTTGCTTGTATTTATGACTTTTATTGATAGTTTTTTTATGAAACAATAATTGAGTGATGAAAATAATGAATGCACAACAAAACCAGCATACCCCTACCATAAAGCAAGGATGGGGTAAGCTTCACTTGAGAAAAAATTGGTACGTATTTTAAATCTACTGTAATACTTTTATGTGACATAAAAAAATACCATAACAATGTTCCTATATTTATATACAGATTGATGAATTGAAATTGAAAGCCACATACATCCCACACCATGTTATATGGAAGGAGGCTCGTGTAAATAAAGATGGGATATTGATATATGAAAACACAAAAAACGTGTGGGAAACATGTGTAAGTATGACATAAAATAAATTTGATTTTCATTAAATCACTATTACATAACAATGAATACTTAATTTTCTATATTTTCTATCTGACATAGACACTAGAATAAACAACACCCACACCAAATGATGACATACTTCCAATGGCTTGGAAGCAGCCAGAACAGTATGGCCGCATCAGAGGTGTGGGTTTTGGGGTAACACCCCGAACATATTTTTAGAAAGAAAAACAAGTGGAAGATAATACTGAGGAAATGAAAAAGATGAGAGAAACAATAACTATGTTTCAAGAATAATTACAATACCAGAGAGAGATGATAGAAATTTTGATGGGGGAGGCAAAGAGAAGAAACAACTCAACAACAACTCGTGCGTGAAGATCCTTCCCCACCCCCACCAGCTTTGAGGAGAGCCATACCCCTCATAAACCTGACTTAGCTGAGGTAATCAATGTTATAATAATTGTTTATTTGAAATTTTAATCACATATACACTGATACCTTTCCTGTACTAATATTGTACAGGGTGAAAATGACTGTGATTTATATCTATCAACTCCCACCTATCACCTTGTAGTGAGGGCTATGATGTTCAATATGCAAAACGATAAGCTACACAACAGAAAACTTCCAACATATCATTTCAGAGTGACAATTAACATATCTAATAAGCCAAGTTCTAATCTACATGTTCCAAATGATGATGATGACATTCATACAATCAAACAAGCTATTAGAACATTCATTTCATTGACGTCAATTCTTGGAAAAAAAACATGTCGATAAGGAGGTATCCATTTCCAATTTATTTTTCAAGATGAACCTTTAACATTTAATGGAAAAGGTCTGAACCAATGAATGTTATTACAGAATGACAAAGAGAAGGGTGTGAAATGAGATATTATCTCAAAACTATCTCAAGGATCAACCAACCAATTGAAACAGTCTACTGAGAGCACCTTCACCTCACCCATTCTATATTCACATTTAAAATCATTACAGGCTCATGTGGATACAAATTTGATATACGGAAATGATCACATAGTTTATTTTGAAAAAAAATATGTACGAAGAGAAAAAATATTATTTCATTAGTGCTGAAAATGTAAATGAAGTTCTCAATTATGAATGGCTAGGAAACTCAATTATAAATATATACATGAGGTATGTTTTCATGATTTGATTTTAAAAAACCTAATATACTATGATAATTATTACTAAATACATTTCATATTTTTTGCAGGCGTATATATGAAAAACAATTGAAGGTATTTACCCATGAATAAATATTTGGACTCATTATTCCTCACATTTCCACTTCAAAAGAAGAAATATATTCTGATAAAGAGGATGAAATAATTTCATCCCTGCTCAAATTGTCTAAAAACAAATTTACAGTTGACGGACTCTTTTTAATACTACTATGTAGGAGTAAAACTCTAAAATTTAATCATATCAACTATATTTTCATTTCCTTCATTACTTATTCTTTTCCTTGGGCAGCATTAGATGCTGATTGTAGTCAATTTAGATACTCCAAATATTTATTTTTCTGGATTCAATGCATGGATATGCAACAAACTGACCACACATGATGGCGTTTTCCAATTTATAATACACTAGATCCAACATTTTAGAACTAAACATCTAGTTATATAATTTATATTATCTTTTAATGAGGATTATGTTATGATAGGGTGGTGCATCAATATCATCTACTTCATGGAATGAATCTAAGGCCTAAGGAAAAGAATTCCATCAAGATCTACAAATGTAAAAATATACTAGTATATATAAAAACACATATCAAAACAAATTACTTATTTTTCTCAATGTTTCTGTAGTGTAAAAACAAACAAATGGAAAGGATTGTGGTTATTATGTTTGTAAATTTATGAAATAGATCATATTTCATCAACAAACTAGCATCCCTGAAGATGTATTTTCAAAAATAATTACGAGTTCATTTAAAATATTTTGTAATCCTTCAAGTATTTATATTTTTTCAGTACTACCATTAATGTTGAAAAAACTCATATTCACAAGATGATATAGATGTGTTTAGAAATGAATGGGCAGCATACCTGATGGAAGATTGTACACAAATAGGATGAAGGTGAATTCCTACTACTTATGTTATCCTTATATGATCATTGATATCACCCTTATTTATATTTATTTATCATATATGATCACCCTTTATTAGGTTTTATATCCCTAGGTTATGAAGAATGGTTTTATAAATGATTTTTCTTTCTATTAATGAATAACTTAATGAGAGGAACTTATGAACTAGTTCTTTTTGTTTCCATGTTTCCAAAAGCACTAGACCTAAACTATTATTGAATGGATCATTTATATTCTATATTTTGGTCATTTATGCAATTTTTTCTACTAATGCAGTGTGTTGGAAGGATATTGGTTATGAAACACTCACAAATTTAATAACAAAACTAAGGATTCTTCACTAATGTTGGTTAAATACCCCTTAGCATAGCATCTGATCTGAACTTCTGATCTGGAATCCCTGTGATGCTCTCATCCTACACCATATCTATGATATCATCATTCATCCTTCACTTTTTCTTCTCTTCCTACACCCATTTTCTTGGTAAATGGGTGCAGTGAGAGAATTAAAAGTGAACGCTGAATGATGATATCATAGAGATGGTGTCAGATGAGAGCATTATTGGGATGCCATATTGGAAGTTCATATCATAGGCTATGTTATGTGGTAGTTAACCAATAGTAGTAAAGTGCACAAATAATCATTAGTTTTGTTATAAGCTTATATTTGGACCAAAGAAACGATTTGGAAAGATATAAAGGTATTGTTGTGATATAATATGTCTATTTTAATGAAAAATTATATAATGAAATGTTGATTTGATTTTCATTATTCCTTGTAGAGTTTGTTTATTTTTGAAGATTTTTGTCCATGTGACATGCCTTTGAAAGAAGAGAAATGACATTGTGTCTTCTCAATCACATAGGTAATATTGTTGTTTGCACAGTAAAATCATTATCCATAGATCTTGTATCCTAAAAATTGCTCAAATAAATCCACATCATATATAAGTATGCATGCCCATAAAAATTTGGGTGCCTATGCACCTCATATAGAACCTGAATCACATCAATGCCCTGATGCATACACACGTCACATACAAATTCAGAAGAAGAAAAAAGGACTTTTTTATAAGGAAGTAAATACCTGATTGATTCCCTTGGGATTTTATTTTTCATTTAGTATTCTAATATACTCTTGGTATTCCCGGAAATTTCATATAGATAGGAGTGTAATGGGAAATCTATTTCACTAATGACTCAATATTTCATAACTCTGTGAGAACTCTTAGGTTTTGTTATCTAATTCACATAAGCCTCTTTATGTGATCATGTCATATAAGATCCTTTGTATGAATGCTTCAAGTGAACTGATCATGTGATCTCATTACATGATCAAATCACATAAACAAATCACATAATCAAAGTAATTCAATTGAACCATGATTTGTGTATTCTTGTTTTATTTACATGATCACATGAAGCTTCAAGGGTCATGTAATTGTATAAATATCATAGGTTTATTTGATCATGTGATCCTATTACGGTCATGCGATCACATGACATTGAACAAGTCATGCACTTAATATGATATTTCTAATTAGTCATGTGCCCCTTTCTTACTCAAGTCCATTTTTAACCAAAATCCTCCATTTTTATAATTAATATAAATTTTCTATTTATTATGATACAAATGAGTTCCAGAATTGAAGTTGAGGAGGATATAGTTCATTGGACTATAATGGTCGATAGTGTGGAAGTCGGCCGGTTCATAGTCATTCATTCCACTCACGAGCATCTTAAAATCTTGATGGGAACCAACATATTAGATTTTAAATTTTATAATTAGTTTCCCTTTCTATGGGTTTGTTATTTGAAATGATACTATGATCTCTCCACCTCATGAATGGTTCGTTCCTCTCTCCTACATCCTTAATACTACTAATATGTTCTGGAAGAACATCTCATATGTGGGTAATTTCATCTCCAAAGAAGACATCTTTAATAGTTAATTTTGAAGCCTATTTTGATTTATTTTAAAGGGTTTAAACATGATTAGGATCTTAAAAACAATATTTATAGATAAAAAATGTAGAATTCTATATCAAATTAGAAGTTTGGGGGTTATTTGGATGGGTTATTCGATCAGGTGGAACCTTTGGGATGAACTAGGGTTGTGGCTTCTGGGTTCAGTGTACTGCCACCGAGTTTTTGGTTGAGATGAAAAAGATAGGTTTTTATGAATCTATTTAGGTTTACCAAATCCTTACTTATTGCAACAAAATTCTGATGGTATACTTGTTCAATTTATAGAGTCAATACATGAACACATTTTATTTTATGTATGGTGAGTTCGACATCAGTATATGGGACATTAAGATGATCTATGTTGCGATGATTTTAGTAGACATGTATGATGAGTAAATTCATCCCCCATATACTCAGGATGACATTGAATAGAATCATACCATTATGAAGGATCTCATCAATTTTTCTAGAACATCCCTTGGGAAGAACCCATATCTAGGGGTTGACATCCCCTTCAAGAAGTGGGTTAACTTGTTCATTAAGAAGACTTGATATGAGTGTCTGAAAAAGAATCCCAAGGCTTAGACATCATGATAATCCTATGGGGAAGAGGGTTATCACTTTAAAATAGTTTAAGAGTGTCAATTAAATGACTAGGGATGGTCAGTCACCTCCCAGGACCATCACCTTCTTCATCTAGTAAGCTTCTTAGCCATGTACCTAAGTGGGTACTTATTCACAATGTAGAAAAAAGGTGGATTTATGGTCTCCACCTTAATGATGGTAGAGGTGATTATAGGTGGTATGATTATCATCTTGTTTTTTCCCATGTTGGCTAAGTTATATTTCCAACTTCACCACATCTATAGGGGTATGCCCCGTTCAGAATATTCATCCCCTTACAACTATGGTGGGGTTGGATGGGGGCCCACATTGGTGGATATGAGTTACTTAATACTCACAACATTCCAAGTTACCAGTTCAGGAAATTTATATAATGTATCAATGGGTTCTGGCTAATCACACTAAAAAACTAAGAGATCAAGAGAAAAGTGAACCGGTATGATCAGTTTTTTTATACCATACGGAGCACCAACCTGTGAAATTACTAATAATGTAAAGGATGATCCTGTATGTGAACCCTATATTTTATCCATATGTGAGGGTGTTTATCCACTTAGATTAACTAAAAGATATTCTATAAGTGGTATTCATCATACCACTTGCGGTGATAGTTTAGTGAATTCAGGTGAAATTCCCCACTCCTCCCCACATCTATTCAGAAATGCATCCCACAGTAGCTCACAAATTGTGGATATTGTTCACCTGATAGGAAACTTAGGTTAGGGTGACCTTCCCTTTGGATATTGTGGGTTCTGGCCTCTCCAAATCTTATATCGATGCCTTGGTACGATCATACTCGAATGTTCAGTTGGCTCCATTGGTGATAAAGCACATAGATCTTATAATAGTGGATGGGGAGGAGGACATAGGGGCATTAGAATCATAAAAAAAGTTATATTCCTAAAAAAACCATCCAAAATACCCACAAATCTCTAGATGTCTTAGAAGAAAATGAGGCACTTAGATCCAACACCATAAACAAGGAGGCTTCCAATAGATTTGGTAACAATGTATGGGGTTCCTGTGAAATAAGTTCCAGTCAGTGGGGGATATGCTCTAATTATACTGGGTTTTCCCATCACATTCCAATATTGGGACAAGTAGAGGAGGAATACATTGACCATAGAGGTTTAGAGAGTGTTGTGTCAAGTGGAAATAGAGCTAGAGGTATTTGGGAGTGTGATCACTCCCAAAAGAATCTTCTATGAACAACAGCCCATTGAAGTCAAATCACTTCTCCAAGAATATAGTATGGTGATTCATTCTATCAAAGGCCAAGTCCATTACACACCCCTATCTTAGAGAATGATAATTCCTAAAAAAATGGTACCTAGTGAAGATAATGGATATTAGGATGGATCTAGTGAAGAGGTAAGATAAGTTTTATCATCACTTTCATATATTATTTGATATTGTTAGGACTATGGTGAACATTATTTTCTCTTAGATATTTCAAGAGGCTGGTAAAATTTAGTCACCTCCCAACTCTCTAGTTTACTTTCCCAGGGACATGCTGGCCAAAGTTGGTTCAAAAAGTTACTGAGAGGCTAATAATTTGGGTTGTCCAAGTAAAATAAAGCTCAAGGATGTGGTTGTGTCTGATCCAAAGGAAACACCATTTGTGCATCCATCAGCACCACCTTTGGCACCTCAATTTTTCTTTTGAAGTTCCTTCCTCTGAGAGGACTAAGAAGAGAAAGTGGAAAGTCTATACACTAAGAAACCTCTAAAAATCATTAATTGTTTTACTTTGTGTACTTTTTTTCTTTTCATTACTCTATTAGCTTATCATGGCCACTTACCTACCCATATCAAGGTCAGGTATCAAGTATCATCTAGTCTTATGGCCCCTTACCAACCCAAAAGTGTATTTTTTATTAAAAATTGAAATTTTATTAATGTTTTATTTCATATTAATGTTTAATTTATTTCATTATTGTATTACTAACATAATATTTATTTTCTTATATAGGTGTAATTTTTTTTCCTGAGTTCGGATGCTTTTTTCGGCAACTAATACCATGGACGACAATTTTTGAGAGGGGATCACGGATGTAAAAAAGGATAAAACATTAATGTTTTTAACTATTTTTTGGATAATTGTAATTGTAACAATATAAAACATTGTTTGAAATGAATATAGAAGTGTATTTTTTATATTCATGATTTGAAGTAAATGTATATAGAATTGTTTTTGAAACTCTTATGCATGTTTTTTTGTTATTCTATGCTTTGTTTGTGTGTAGGTGTTGTTCTGTGCAACTGTTTTGTACTGTGTGTGTAGGTTTTGTATCCGGTTTGTAGGTTTTGTGCAGGTGTTGGGTTTGCTCGGGAAACTTAGCCTTTATTAGTGCTCAAAATAGCCTTTATAAAGGGGGCCTTTATCAGTGCTCAAAATAGCACTGATAAAGGTGGCCCTTTATCAGTGCTTTTTTATCACTATTAAAAGGGACCCCTTTTATCTTTTTCATGATTAATAGTGATATTCTTGCAATGTTAAAGGTGGTTTTTAGCACTTTTAAAAGCCCTATTTGTAGTAGTGCATCCACATTGGTATATGAACGTAAATCAATGGAAGGAGAAGAAGAATCCTCATAAACTAAACACAAATAAATGATAACACATTTAATTAATGAAAACATAATAAGGTTATCACTAAAATAAAAAAATCAATCCAGATTTATTTTACTCATATAAAATCATACAAAATGTCGAAATATAGCAATGTCAAGGATTTTAATTGAATTTTAGGGAATAAAACAATGAATTACATATAAAAATTTGTGAAATTTCTAGTTCGATCACTACCCCCACACTTAGTTTATTGAACTCCAAGTCAATGCATTGTCTATTGGACTTCCTAAAAATGAGAAACAACCCTTTCACCCCATATCCCCTTGCACACACCCCCTTGCACACCCCATGCACACCCCCACTACACCACCCCTACTGGACACCCCTTGCACCACCTTTGTAGGACACCCCCGCTGCACCCCCCCCCCCCTTCTGGATAGACCCCCCCAGATAGACACCTTATCTCTACCCTAGACAGACACCCCCTACACAACCCCCCCCCCCCTTGCACCCCACCCTGCACAGCCCCCCTGCACACCTGCACACACCCCCACATACCCCTACTGCAAATCCCTGTATAGCCCCCCTATAACCCCCTCCCCCACCCCTGCATACACCTTACATTGAGGAACTCATGCATGCCATCCTAGTAATCATAAAGTATATTGAAACCTACTATTTTAAATCCAATTAAAACAATACATCATTACCTTTTAAGGACACGTCATCCATATTTCATTTTCATGATCAAAAAAAGCATGCCCACATGATGCACCTGCCACTGCAAACAGGTGCAGGAAATTACAATAAAAATCCCAAAAGAAAAACAATTACTACCCAATTGATCCATATGTCACTAAAAATAGAAAAAACATAAGTTTGAAAATGTAGAATGTATAACATGATAAAAATTACTAAAGAGAATGGGAAAATCCAAAAACTAAATAAAAATATCTATGGATAATCTTATGTTGTTAATTGTGACATATTTTCTCACTATCAGGATACTGGGGAAAACACACCTCAAAACATTTCAGTGTTGATACATAGTTATCAATGCAGATGGGGTATTTATAAAAGAAACATGAAAATACAAGAATACACACACACACACACATATATATATATATATACAACACACAATCCTAACCTATAAGTTTCACATTAAAACTCATAATCTTCATCTTATCATCAAAGCTATACCATTGTTACCATACGATGCCACAACTAAATGAAAATAACCACACAAAACCAACACACACAACCCATAATTTCCTTTATTTCAATTACAAATCCATCCATTTTTTATAATTATTACATTACCAGAAAACTATTCACTAGTTAATCCATTTAGACCCATATCTAAAGACAACCTATTGTATCCAATTTCTACTATTAATTCCTATTCAAGATTAACCCATTAATAATTTTTCAATTAATTAAACTAGTTACCACATGTAAAATCCAACCCATTTTTATTAATTTTCATCCCACGCCATTACCCATTCATCATTACCGACTTCATATTCCATTACTACCAGGATACTAAAACAAGACACGACACAATAACCCAACTACCTCAAAATAATAACTATAACATCTCTTTCTAAATCCAACAACTAAACCAAACCATCTCACCAAAAACCACATGTCAATCACCACACTTCCACTACCCAGAACACATCCTACACCTAAACTGTTCATGACCATTATTGCACAAACCCCACAAAGGTCACACAACCATTAAGACAAATATAAACATACTAGTAGTGCAAAAAAAAAATCCAAACCACATAAATCCATAATTCACTTAAAGGGTAAGTTTTCTCATTAATTCATCATCACATTCACAAGTATTTTCACAAAAATTCAATGTCCACACATATGAATTTTTTAGTCTTATATAAGTTCTTATCCTTTTATGAGTGTTGGTTTTAAACAAAAAATGACAATAAGGACTCTAAATCAACCATATGTTTTAACTATTTCACAATAGTCACAACATGCACATAATAAAACCTTCAAATTCGGAGAAAGAATCATCACTTAGAAATAATAATAAACTAGTAAAACATGTAAAAACAATACATCCCCTTAAATTTCATTTAAAAAAATATCATTTCCTTAATTATTTAATCCTTACATCCACCTAAAGGAAAAAATGAAATATGCTAGTTGCATAGATGCAAAAAATAATTGATAATAAGAATCCCATACCTGGAAGTAAGATTCAAATCAAACTAAACCAAAAATAGGGGATATATGAATAATTTTCACTTCCTCAAAATGATGGACAATGTTGTAGAAAATAAATGAATAATAGGGGATGTGAACATGTCTATAATCATGATCAGAAAAGATTTTGGTGGAAGTAGGAGACTATCAATGCTTAATAATGAATTCCACTTGGACATGCTTGAGAGGTGTGATGTTAAGACAAAGGTGATGGGGTTTCCTCATTTGGTGGTAGTGACAGGAAACATCGTGAGGGGGATGAGGATGGGGCAGTATCATAAAGGCCATCCTAGAACCGTTGGGGATGAGGATCAGGGAGAGAGAGGTTTTGAAGGACATTGGGGAAGAAGGTTCATCACTGAGAAGATAGGTCACCGCCGAGAGAGGAAAAATTTCATGGGTGGAGGAGGGAAGCTAGAAAAAGAATTTTTCACTAAGAAGAGAGGGTCTCCAAGAGAGAAGAGGTCATGGGTAAGGTGGGTCATGAGGGTTCAGGGAGATGAGAGAGCCATGGAGGGTTTAGAACCCATATATCCACTAGTTTTAATTAAAAATGTGGCTATAAGAAGACCTATATCCATGGATCACAAAACCATGGCTATAGATCCATGGTTATAGGTCATTTTTTAGTAGTTCTTGTGTTTGTGTTGTTCATGTGGTGTTATGGCTGGGAGTGTGGTTGTGAGTATGGGGTGGTATGGGTGGTGTAACGGTATCTTAGGATAATAGATTGGTTGATTGTGGAATGTATTAAATTGTTATGTAGTGGGAAACCATCTAGGTAGTGGTTGTGTAGCAGGGCTACAGGACTGGATTGTGTAATGTTCATGTTTATAGGTGTGCTAGGTGTGGTGTTGTTGCACAACAGGGCTACCAAGTGTGGTATTAATGAGGTTTTTTGGGGGTTTTACTTGTTGGGATGAAGGACAAGGTTACATTACTTTGAATAATGATGGTGGAAGTGGTTGAATAGGTGTTCAAGAGAGGGGAGTGTGCAGTGGGACTGCAAGTTGGGTGACTTTTGTTTTACTAAATTTGGAGATTCTCATGTACCGAGGCTTCTAAGGATGGTTTAGGAGGGATGATTTTGAAGAAGTATGGTGTTACCTTGAGTGGTCCTTTCACCCGAAGTTTTCAGAGGCCATTATTTTATTAATGGGTGTTATAGTGGATTCTTTTACCTTAACCCTTCTTTAATTTTTTGGATTTGGCAGTTGTTGGTATGGTTTCTTCGCCTTATAACATTTTTAGTGTTTGGTAGTTTCTTGGGTAGGGATGGAATATATAAATAAATGAATTGTTAATATAGAAATATAATTGATTAAATTAATTGTATGGGGGTATGTGTTGAGTTGTGGCTGGTTATGAAGCGGCATTAATTTATTGAATTGGGAAGTAACTGTTGTTCATTTTTATACGTGCATTTTGAGGTGGGAGCAAGGGAAGTTTTTTGTGATCTGGTTGTTGTTCAAAAAACCCATAGGTTGGGATGAGTGTTTAGTACCTATATATATACATGTAGTTCATTGTGATCAATATATGCACCCCACATGTTAAGAGCACTACGTGCTGAAAACCCCCATTTTTATGGGGGAGGGTTTCCTTTCCCAACTTCCTAGTGGGAGGATGGATTACAAGTTATTGGATCTTATATGCTCTCTCTTCTAGAAATTGGTAGCCTAAGACTCTTTGGGTAGGTTGTGGTGTGATTCTGAGGCCCAGGTGTCTGTGGGCGAGGTGTGTTTCCCATGTGTCTTCAATATGAGATACATTGTACTTTCCCAGGTGTCTTCAAGATTAGGTTTTGGTTTTGTGGCCTAGGTGTCTATGGGTGGGATGTGATTTGCTTGTTACCTAGGTGTTTGTGGGTGGGATGTGGTATGTGGCCTAGGTGTGTGTGGGAAGGTTGTGATAGTGAGTCTTATGGAAGAGTGTGGTAGTGTCAGGACATTCATCGTTAGGGATGAACAGTTAACCAGTGTGAAGTGGTGCAGGGTACCCAAATATCGATGTGATTACGAATTTATTTTAATTAAATTTCATTATTTGGTGAGTGTTCCTTAGTGAGTTTGGGTTGGATAGTATACCTTGTTAGGTGCTTTTTAGTTTCTATTATTTTTTCCACAAGGGAATTAGTACGATTCTCCCACTTGTGAACCTGAATTTGGATTTTCCAAATGAGTATATTTGTATGCTCACCCTACATATATAAAACTATTTTTAGGTTTCCAATTAAATTACATGGACCATGTTAGACCTTACTATCTTGGACATTGGGGACAGTTTCTGTGTCACTGCTTAATTTTATTTTGATACTTACTTTGGATTTTTCATGTATTTATAATAGTATTACTTTAAACATGCATGTAGGATGGATTTCGGTTTCTTTATATATATGTTTCTTGGAGTTTTTTGAGGTTTATACATCATATCTCCTGATCTTTTTTACTATAAAAAGGGTATTGCCTCCAATTTTTTTGTGAGATTTCTATACCCTTAGTGTTGGTTGCCACCCCAGGGCCTACTGATGGCAAGACTTGGGGATCATTATCTCTCCTTCATATTGAAGAATAATGGTCTTAGAATATTTTTATCCCTTACCTCATATTAAAGAAGGATGGTCATGACAATATCTATGTGTTATTCCTTTTATCCAACTTGGAGCCTCACAATAGTGGATGAAATAAGCAGGACTAGGTAATAATGCATCTGTTTTTACAAGGAGAGAATATTGTAGTCCGGGTGAAATAATTTTTTCTATTAAGGGATAGGTGTTCCTGTATACTCAATCCAAGGTGATCGTGTATCTCAACCCATTATTAATGGGTAAATTGGTATAAACGTTTAAGGGGACTGTGAGTATGTATTGTATAATTAGATCATCAGCAAAACCATTGTGTGTCTTAAAATTTTGTCTACTTTAGGCAACAGACTAAGAAATGTTGTTCGATGCTTCACCAACTCCTAGCCAAAGAACATTTAGATTTAAGGATACAACTATTTTCCTCATCATCTCAATCATTCGAATAGTTATTTTTTCATTTTTTTTCTTGAGACTTATCCCCCATATATTCAAGACATGTACCTATGTTTCTTGAACTACTCTAAGTAGTAGTCATCCCATACTAGGTACTGATGAACATTTTGTATGAATTAAAAGGATAACACCTACCATAATGGATTAATTCTTTTTCTTAAATTTAATTACCCATTTCCTTTAAATCATACTCAAGTTATTTGAAACAATTAAATTTTGGGTTCCCCTTATTAAAATTTTCTATAACTTTCACCTTTGATAATGAATATCTTATGTGTATTTATTTATTTCTTTAGAAAATGAATATTTTATAAACCTAGTGGGATGGATATAGATAAAAAATTTATTCACACTAATAATATGATAAAAGAGTATGAATATGGGGTTAAAGAATTCATCATGTTTTCAATAGATCATGCATACAACCCTTGTCCATATTTGCATTATAGTTATTCAATACAAGTTAGTATAGAATAGTTAGAAGGACGTTTGATTTTTTACAGAATAGATCAGATCTATAAATGCTGGACTAAACATAGGGAAAAACATAATGTGAACACTGATTAGAATGATACCACAGTTTATGGAACATTTTTTATGAATAAAAATGTTAATGATTATGGATATTTCATGGAAGAAATAGAAATGGAAATTAAATATGACATTCATTATTGAAAAAATTTGTTTTAGAAGATAAATAGTTATGATAAGATACCATTGTATACTGATTGTACTAAATACACAACATTGTTAGCTATATTGAAGTTATATAATTTTTATAATTGAAGTGGATAGAGCAAGGCTTGCTTTATAGAACTACTTGGCCTCTTGAATGATATTATATTAAAAGAAAATAAACTTCCATGTCAAACATATGATGATATATTAATTATATGTTCAATGGACATGATCTTGAAAAAATAAATTCTCATGCAAATGATTTCATATTGTTTTTAAAGGACCATAAATCACTCATAAAATGCCCTATGTATGGTGCAGATCGATACAAGAAAAATGAATCATGTTATGTGAAATTTTTATTGTACTTTCCTATAATTCAATAGTTTAGAAGGCAATATGGATTTCTATAGATTGTGATATAATTGATATGTAATGAATATACAAGAATTAAATATGGGAACCAAGATCATTGAGTATATTCTCCTCAATGGAAGAAAATTGATTATTAGAATCCTGAATTTGGAAACTAGTTGAGAAAATGTCATCATGTGTTATATAAAGATGGAATAAATACTTTTGTTATATATATTAGTACTCACAAAACATGGATCATTATTTTAGTAAATTATAACATTTTTTCATGGTTCTGCATGAAGCACAAATACATTATCTTATCTTTGATTATATCTGTAGAAAAGCAACCTGATAATGATATACATGTCTATTTGGATCCATTGATCGAAGATCTAAAATTAATGTGTGATATAGGTGTTATAATGTATGATGCTCAAAGAAGTGAAGAATTCACATTGAGTTCAATGTTGTATGGGATGATAAATGACTTTTCTTCTTATGGACATTTTTCAAGATATGTCTTTAAAGGAATGTTTGGGTGATCCATTTGGGAAGAATGCACACACTCAGTTTGGTTGAAATGTTCCTCAAATACTGTTCTTTTAGGACATCATAATTTTTTTACCTCAATGACATAAAAATGGATCCAGGATGAGAACATTCAATGGGAATACCGAACATGGTATGACACCATCTACACTAATGGGCGATCAACTATTCGATAAACTAAAATATATTGAAATTATTTTTGGTAAACCATTTTCAAAAAATCTTACGAAATTGGGTTGGATAAATAGATCAATTTTATTTGAATTTCCATATTGGAATTGTTTGAATGTCATATATTTTCTTAGTTTCATACATATTGAAAAAATAAATTTAATAGTGTTATTATCATAGTACTAAATGTTCCTAAAAAATATATGATTAAGTCTAGGTTAGACACGATTAGCATGGATATAAGGAAATATTTGGCACTGGGGAAGGGTAAAGGGAATACTTTTCTTCCACTAGCATCTTACACTCTATCTAAATAAGAAACATTTTGATTTTTAATTTTATTTAACGGTGTAAATTTTATAGAGGGGTATTAATAAAATATAAATATTGTCATGTTAATTTATAATTTGAAGTTACAGGGAATAAAATCACATTATTGTCATGTTTTGATGAAATATTTGATTCTCATTGCATTACATTGCATTCTGCCTACAAAATTATGAAATACATTAACCAAACTCTTCTTCTTTCTCAAACCCATATGCAGTAAATTTATAGACCCAATGAAGTTTCCAATCATGAATAAGGAGTTTGTAGTCATATTATGTGAATTAGATATTTTCCTCCCACCATCATTCTTTGATAAAATGGTCCACTTGATGGTTCACTTGTTTAGAGAGGTTCAATTATGTGGTCATGTCCATTACATATAGATATACCCCATTTAATGGTATATGAATATTTTGAAGGGTGTGTTATGAATCGAAGTCATCCAAAAGGTTGTATTATAGAATGATATATTGTTGAAGAATATGTTGAATTCTATACCAACTACCTATCAGATGTTAATATAATCAGTCTCCCAAAGTCTCATAATAGTAGATTCCTTATGAGTGAAGGGATTTCTATAAGATATGTCGTTACAATTATAATCAAAGAGAGGGTTCAAGAAAACCTTTACATTTTACATAATAGTGAATATTTTGATTTATATGTTGAATCCCACAAAGTAATTATTAGATATTTTAATCCATCAAGTGATGAATGATGGATATCAAAAACACATAATCAATATCTTATAGGATAGTTATGAGGTAAATTTTATAAGGAGTTATCTAAAAATCCGAATTCAATTACCTAATGATTTTGATGGCTAGCTGGGGGACTAAATGAAAATTTTATATCTTACACTAGTTCTGTAAACAATAGTTTTAGGTTCTATACAGAAGAACATTATGACTACAGTACGATGAAAAATAGTGGAGTTATACTTGTAGGAGATGAGATGCAGATATCTAGTTCCAAGTATTGAAATCCTATTTCTGTGAATATGTCACATTTCAGCATTATCGAATAGATATATGAGTTTGATTATACAACATGACAAGTGCATATTTTCCATTAAAAATGGGTTAAAAATAGATGTGCAGTGAAAGTTGGTGAAATGGGCTTCAGGAAGGTGAATTTAAGTGTGGAAGGAGAAAAGGATAATCCCTTCATAATTTCATCACAAGAAGTCATGCATTTTATGTCTTAGATCTGAAAAATAATAATTGGTCGATTATCCTTATAGAGACTAAAAACAGAAGGGTTGAATGAAAATTCAATTGAGGATGACCCTTTAATTGGGAGATCACAATAAATTCATGGTGGTCCCAATGTAGACAATGTATTGTATATTATAGGGGACCACACATTAGGGATTTGGATTCTGGATAGAGGAGAAAAATCCCTCCAAAATTTAAAGAAAGAAAAAGTGTTCAATGATATGGTTAAATATTTTTTTTAATATACTATGATTTTATTCATAATATTATATGTTTTATACTAAATTAATATAATCTAAATTAAATTTTTGACTACTCATGAAAAAAACAGTGTCTTATACACATGATGATGTTTCTAATTCGGAGGAAGGAAAAACAATTGATGTTGAAACTACAGAATTATTAGGGGAACAATATCATGTTGATGAAAAAAACAACGATTCATCACTATAGTGTTGAATAAAATTATCAAGGAAATAAGTAAGGGTAAAACATTTGAGGTTGGCTGGTATCAATGAGGCCCACCTATTGAACCTAACAAGTTAATGTGAATTAGTTATATTGGGGTCAAAATGAGGATGAATCTACCGATTGTTATAGATTCTAGGCACCACATACAACCTATAATAAAGGAAACCCTTTGAGAAGATGTAAAGTAAATGTTATGATATAATTTATCTATTTTATTAAAAAATTAATAATTAAATATTGGTTTAATTTTCATTATTACTTGTAGAGTTCCTATTTTTGAATATTTCAATAATAAATATGTATTAATGGCTACTAGAAAATGCCATAGAGTCTTCCAGAATCTTCTTACCAAGTTACATCTTAGGGATGTTGAGGGTAAAGTAAAGCCCCACCCACCAGTTAGTTATGCACACATTAAAAAGTAGGAAACATGGAATTCATTCATCATTTTCTATGATGGGAAATAATTTTAGTTGAATAATAGTCGATAATATATTATTTAACATTAGTTATTTTATCCAATTTGACTAAAAATTGTTAATTTATGAAATATAAAAGAGTTCTGAAAATAAATAATGTTCATCAACACCAATGTAACCCTATCACAAAGTAAGGATGAGGTACTCTAATAGAGAAAAAATTGATATTTATTTTAAATCAATAATAAAAGTTTTACGTGATATGAAAAAACATATCGTTCTTTGTTTATATGAAAATTTATTCATCAAAATATGAATCCACTTCCATCCCACATCATCTGATATGGAAGGAGGATCATGTAAATAAGGATGGTAAACTAGTTGATGAAAATACAAATTAAGTATGGTAAACATATGTAAGTATGACATAATATTAATTCCTTATAGTTTATAATATTATTATATAAAAATATCTATTTATGTTCAGTGGTTTTTTATACAGTTTAGACATAAAAATTGACAGTGGCCATACTGGAAGAAAAACTACTTTTAGTAGCTTTTAATCGGAGGGAAAATAAGTTCACCTTATAGGAGTAGATTTTATAGTGCCTCCTCGAACATATTTTGAGAATATAAAACCAATAATAGATACATATAAGATCATGAAAATATTTCTGGCACAAATAAATGCTTTTTAAGGTATTATTTTATGGTCTAGTTTAGAATATTAAGATATAATAAAGGGTCAAAGTGAACCGTATGTGGAACAAAGATACACACATGAATAAAAAAAATGACCCCGTTATATTTGAGGATAGTAATTCCCCTCAAAAACATACCTTACTCTAGGTAATAAAATTTTTCCTTACTATTTCTTCTAAATGTGAATCAAATAACTTTCAAAAACATTATATTACTAAAAATTTGTAGGTTAAAGTTTTATGTGATTTATATCATTCAACACCCATGCACCATCTTGACGTGAGGGGTACAGTTTATAATATCCCAGGAGACAAGATGAACCATAAATATCTTCCAAAAGGTAACATGAGAGTATCGATTTAGGTTTCTCAATAGCCAAACACTGAGTTGCATGTTCCACTTCATGATCTAGATATTAGAATGGTCAATGTTCTTATTGGAAATTTTCTAGCATGTTCATATAATATTATAAATATTCATAGGGTATATCTTTAAAAAAATTCTTATGAAAAACCTATATAAGTATAAAAAAATGTATGAAGTGAGTAACGGTATTATAGAAGGATAAACTAATGGAGAAACAGAAGGTCGAATCAAGAAAAACAAGTGAATTGACTATGAAATTAGTAGGATATTCTAGGCATACCTTCTCTATGATAATTCCACATCAACATTTATTATCATTACCACATTATATAGATACCAAATTTAAATATGTAAATATATATTACATTCCATATTAAGATGAAATATTTGGAACTTTCATTATAGACGTAGTTGGTTTTGAGATTATAAATGATATTCTCAAGTTTGAATGGTTGGGAGTCTCAATTATGAATACATAAATAAGGAAAATTTTCATAATATGTCTTTCCAAATTGTGATCTTATATTCTCATTAAATTTAATAAATATTTATATTTTGTATGGGTGTTTATATTAGTATTATACAAATATAAAACCATGTGAAGAACGATTTGGATTCATTAATACCTATATCATTTCTATGGAAAAAACATATTTGGAGAAGGAAGAAATTGATAAGAAGAAAGATAAGATGTATGATGCATTTTAGAAAAAAATAGCATACAACAAACATTTTTTATGACTACATTACAGGGGTAAAACTCTATAATATAATCACATAAAATATATTTTTATTTTTCCATTACTTATTTGTTTTTTAAGAAGTATTGGATTCTGATCTCACTCAATTTGGATACCCAAAATATTTATTTTTTGGATCCAATGCATGGATATCCAATAAACCTACTACACATGATATGTATTATGAATTTTTAATACCTTGTAATAATCATTTTATAGATAAAATTTGAATTATATTTTTCAATCTATATTTTAACAAGATTTTTTTTATGATAGGCGATTGCTAAATATAGGCTAATTCATAGAAAGAAGTTAGTGGCTGAACATAAAAAGTGTTTGGATTGTGTCAAATGGAAATAGATTAAGGTACATATATAGAAATATTTAACTATAAAAACATATTTCAATATAATTTACTTATTTTGGTCAATTCTTCGGCAGTATTTGAAGTAATATAATGGAAATGATTGTGGATATTGTGTTTTCAAATTTATGAGAGAGATCATAAACCATGAAAAGACCAGCATCCCTAAATAGGTAATTTCTGATGGTAATTAAAATATCATTAAAAATATTATTTAGTACTTTTTTCTCTATATTTTCTTAGTACTACCAATATTTTCGATAACCTCCATACTCAAAATAAGAAGTAAATTTTTTTAGAGATGAGTGGGAAGAATACATGGTGTCAGAATGTTTGCTAAAAATAAATTTAGGTGATTACCATCAATATTTGTGATCTAGTATGGGATATGACCTTCGAAATATATTTTAGGTGTGAATAATTAGTATCATACCACTTATATATTATTTATAAAATGTTTCTCAAGGATAATTATAATTTAGGAAATCAATTTGTTTAAAAATGAGTAGAAAACATTGTGTAAGAATTTATGTAGTAATTATGAAGAGGTGACTTCCCAATACTTATTTAGTTAATTTTATCATGATTTTATCTACTTTTTTATTTTATTTAATTATCACTTTTATAATAATATCATACTAATTCCCTCAATATGGTTCCATCGTTGGTGGTGGTAAATGATAGAAGAAGAGAGAAATACATTGGTTTCACTTTGGTGGGTGGTGGAATTTTTTAGGCTATTTGATCATCAATTATATGCCTAATATAATATAAAAAATACTTGTGAAATCCATTCAAGAAACACATAAAGTTTACATTAGAAAAAGTTATTGACTAAAATTGATTCTTTTGAATGTACATGATTTGAAATTAAATCATACCATTAATATATCACATATAATCTCACAATAGTTACATGAGTAGAGGTGTTTAAACTAACCTTATTATGAATATAGATACTTATTCATCAGTTCACCATCAAAAAATGTGTCCATTGGTTAATCAATAATATGCATGTGCACATTCATTAAATACAATGATCCATATTTATTAAATCATTAATAGAAAACTCATCAAAATTATCAATAAAAAATACATGAGAATAGGGATGTTCCCATTTTGATGAACAAATAATGATGATTTTATGTTAGAGTCTATCATAATCTATAATATTGAAAAGGATATACAAATATGTAGCATAATTCAGGAATAATTAATGGATGCATTATATTTTTGTGACATTTGGATGATATAAAGGGATATACTGATGTTTAATACTGTCAAAAATGGTTAAACAATTTATAATGGAGTTTTGTGTCTTATGAAAATATATAATAGGTCACAATGAATTTTTTTACATCAAAGAAGGTAAATGGTCTATCATGGAGTTTTTACTCTCTATTATGGTGAAAGGTTAAGATATATTTTATTATGTTCTATAAAAACTCAAATGTAAATATATATTTTTTTTAATCAATGAATGCTAATATTTTTACACTAATTGTTAATTTTTTCTAGTAATAAATAAATGGATACACTAATTTATAGTATAATTCAGGAATATATAATATGGTATGGTAGTTTTTTTAACTAATAAGAAGGAAAATGCTTATTTATGATTTTTACACCAACCTAAAAGGACTAACATTTTTATGGGAATTGTTTTAATATGTTAATGTTATGTTATTTTAAAGTGGTTAAATATATCATTTTGTTATGATTGATCTTTCAAAATATATCATATGAATCTATAGTGAGTGAATCAAACAATTTATAGTTTATAATCATAGTTTAAAATAATGGGACTAGGAATTAATTATTTCATATTTATTTTTAATTTATTTCTTTATAGTATTACTAACATAATAATTGTTTTCTTATATTGGTATATTCTTTTTCTCTAATTAGGGAGGTTGGTTTGAAGCTACCCATGATCATGGTATATTGGACTTCAATGCTAAAACTGAGATAATGACAATAAGTAAATTGGTATATGTTCCTTTCTGGTGAAATAAGAAACCCAATTTTGGTTGAAACATGATGTGTTTGAGACAGAATTAGGTTTCCTCTTCAATTAGAATTGAATATTTTCTATCTTTTTTTGATTTTTTCTAGATAGTTGAAAGAAAAACACATATCACATACTAAATGAGTCGCACCTCAATCTGATACATAGTGTTCTCAGTATGACTCAGACTATATGTTTTTAGTTTATAATTTACATTTTATTTCAAAACACACATCAAAAAATCAAAACTATGAAAAAAATAATATTGTTTTGATAATTTAAGAAAAAATCCATAAGTCATTTTTGATTAATAATAATCTATTGTATATCGAGCTGATACACAGTGTGGATGTTATGACTCTAGGTGTGTCTTTTTTATTTTAAATTAACATTAATTTTAGAAAAAATACAACTTACATACTCAAAACTAATAAAACACATTCATATTGTTTTTATACTTTAGGATAATGATCCATAAGTCATTTGTGATATTTAGAAATTAGCCACACCTCAATCCAATGCAAGTTGTGCCCAATGTGACTCCAAGTTTCCAATATCAGTTTAAAGTTGACATTTTAGTTCAAAACATGTGTGACCCTTTGAAAACTAATAAAACACTCTTTTATTGTCTTTATAATTTAGAAAAATGATTCATAAGTCATTTTTTAGGTATAATAATTAGTCTCACATCAAACCCACACATGATACAACTAGTATGACTCAAAGTACTTGTTTCTAGTTTAAAATGACATTTCAGTAATAAATACAAGTGACATAATCAAAACCAATAAAAAAACATTTGGATTGATTTTATGATTTATTAAAACAATACATAAATCATTTTCAATCTGTAGGAATAATTCTCACCTTAATCAGATGCACGATGTGAATGGTATGACTCCAAGGGTGTATTTTTTATTTAAATTGATGTTAATTTTTGTAAAACAAAAAACTCACATAATCAAAACTGAGCAAACATATTCCAATTGTTTTGATACTTGAGGAAAACATTCCATGAGTCATTTATAATTTGTAGGAATCATCCTCACCACAATCTGATATAATATATACCCGGTATGACTGAAAGTGTTCGTTATCAATTTAAAATTGATATTTTAGTTCAAAAAGTGTCACTTGATGAAAACCAAGAAAAAAAAACTTGGGTTTTATTGATAATTTAGGGAAATAATTCAAAAGTCATTTGTGATGTGTATGAATCAGTATCACATCAAACTAACACAAAATGTGATCGGTATGACTCCAAGTGTGTATTTCTAGTTTAAAATGACATTTTAGTAAAAAAGAGGCGTGACATAGTCAAAACTAAGAAAATGAATTCATATTGTTTTGATATATTAGAAAAATGGTCAATAAGTTATTTGTTATGTGTAAGAATCATGTGTACCTAAATCTAACATACAGTGTAACTATTATGACTCTAAGTGTGTCTTTTTATTTAAAATTAACATTAATTTCAGTATAAAAGGAAAGTGACATACTCAAAATAATAAAAATCATTAAAATTGTTTTGATAATTTATAAAAATGGTCTATAATAATTTCTTGATTTTTAGGGATCATCCACATCTCAATCTAAGACAATATGTGCCCAGTATGACTCAAAGTGCATGTCATCAATTTAAAATTGACATTTTAGTTCCCAAAGTGCCACTCTATGAAAACTATGTAAACTTGATTTAATTATATTGATAATTTATTAAAATTATTCATATTCCATTTTTACATATAGGAATGAGTCTCACATTAAAAAAACATGCTATGTGACGGTATCACACAAAGTGAGTTTCCAGTTTAAAATGACATTCTAGTAAAAACACAACTAACATACTCAAAAATAATAAAATTTATTCATATTGTTTTGATGCTTTATGAAAACATTACATAAGTCATATTGGATGTTTATTAATTATCATCATCTCAATATGATTCACGGTGTGATCAGTATGACTCCAAGTCTGTCTATTTATTTAAAATTGTCCTTAATTTTATAAAAAAAAGAAGTGAAATACTCAAAATCCAAGAAAACACATTAATATTATTTTAATACTTAAGTAAAAATATCCATAAGTCATTTCTGAAATGTAGGAGGCATTAAAACTTCAATATGATACATGATGTGTTTGGTATGACTGAAAGTGTATGTTATCAGTTTAAAATTGACATTTTAGTTCAAAAAGTGTCGCTCATTGAAAGACAATAAAATGCACTCAGATTATCTTGGTAATTTGGAGAAATAATTAAAAAGTAATTTTTGATTTATAGGAACTGATCTCACATAAAAATGACACACTATGTAACTATTATGACTAAAAATGTGTGTTTCATGTTTGAAAAGAAATTTTAGTAAAAAATACAAGTGACATACTCAAAATTCAGAAAATGAATTTGGATTGTTTTAATAATTTATTAAAATAATCCATAAGTCATTTTTGATGTGTAGGAATTATCTTCACCTCAATATGACACATGGTGTGACTTGTATGACTCCCAATGTGTCTTTTAATTTGAAACTGACATTAATTTTAGTAAAAAATAAAACTGGCAAACTCAAAACCAGGAAAATTCATTCAGATTGTTTTGATAATTTAGAAAAATGGTCTATAAGTCATTTTTAATGTGTAGGTTGCATTCACACCTCAATCTGATACACTATGTGCCTTGTATGACTCAAAGTGTATATTGTTAGTTTAAAATTGACATTTTAGTTCAAAATGTTTTAATCACTAAAAACTAAGAAAACATTCTTGGATTATCATGATCATTTAGGATAATAATTAATATGTCATTTTTATGTGTAGGAATTATCCTCACATAAAACTGACACAATATTTTACTGATATGACTCAATGTGCATGTTTACAGTTTAAAATGAAATTTTAGTAAAAAACACAAGATACATACTCAAAATTGATCCAAAAATTTAAGATTGTTTTGATAAATCATCACAATGATCTATAAGTAATTTTTCATGTTTAGGAATAAGCCTCACCTTAATATTATGCATGGTGAAACTAGTATGAATCCAAGTGTTTCTTTATTTAAAATTGACATTAATTTTAGTAAAAAAGAAAACTGACATACTCAAAACTAATAAAACACATTCATATTGTTTTGTTACATTAAGAAAACAATCCATAAGTCATTTCTGGCTTGTAGGAATTAGTTTCTCATTAATCTAAAACACGGTGTTCTAGGTATGACTCAACGTTTCTCTTATCAGTTTAAAATTGAAATTTTAGTTGAATAAGTATCACTCACTGAAAAACAAGAAAACACACTTGGATTATCTTGATAAATTATAACAACGACTAATATTTCATTTTATACTTTTAGGAATTAGTATCACATCCAACTGACACACAATGTGACCAATATGACTAAAAGTGTGTGTGTCACGACCCATCCTCGGGGCCCGTATCGTGACTACCCCAATCCCACCTTCCATAGGCCAGGGGCTGGCGACTAGCACCTAAGAAGAATTCCTGATAAAAAGGGAAGGCATTGCCTTCAAACCTATAACACACACAAACTGAACACAAGTAGTAGAAGCAACAACTACTAATATAAAAAAGGAAGGTGTGCTGAAAGTAAGTGGACCAGTATACAAAACCAACTGAACAAAAAATACAAGTACAAGTAAAAAGGGAAAATAGCTCATGGATCGTCCACCGGGGAATCCAACCTGAAGGGTAGGTACAGATCACGAACAACTTGTCCCTGAGGTACATCCCGTCTAGTCCAGCTCTGAGCAGCCTCCTGTCTGTCACCCTCATCCTCTATCACTGCTGACCGTCTTCTACATAGAACAGAACATGGTGTGGGAAAAACCTGTGCAGGGGTGAGTAAAACAATAATCAGTAGGGGACCCCGAGACCCCCGAAGGTATCCCAAAATCCACTAAGGATAAACCACAGTATTAAGATACAATAATGAAGTATCAATCATCCCTACTTAGGTATATGCCCATATATATACCTAAGTTACCAATCACAGTCCGGCTCCAACACTCGAGCCCAAGCATAACCCATTCAACAAAGGAAGTAAAGTCAATCATCTCGATGATAACATCTGAAAGATAAGACTCAGCTCGCACAGGTATATAACTCATGTAGAGGGGTAGATATGATTATATGTAGCCACTAAATCATCTCCTCTGTCAAACCCATGTTGGATCCTGGAACAATATCAGAGCTGTCGAACCCATGGAGGATCCCAGTACAGAAGTCATCGCTGTCGAACCCACAAAGGATCCCGGTATATAATTCATCGCTGTTGAACCCACGGAGGATCCCATAACATAATTAATCAATGGCGAACCCATGGAGGATCCTGGTACAATAGTAGGTCCCCGTAGGATCCTATCATCTCAATCGCAGCCAGACTTAGATTTCCCGCACACAACACGCTCGATTCCAGGAGGGTCCGCTCCTCGAGCCAAGGGTCGATACATAAACTACCTTGAAGTCTCAAGTTGATGTATCTCGTAGTTCTGTCTCATCAAAAGGAACCCAATGCAATAGACGGCGCATCAATAGGACGCCCAGTCTGTGAGTTATTGGCATTTTCGTTCTAGGGGCCCGGTTGGTTTTTAGGTTCAAACTAACATGGACGTACCCCAAATTCATCCAAACCTCGAGTGGGGTATGCCAAAAGATCCGTCTTGCTCTAAAATTTACATCGTCATAGAAGGTTTGTCGATCTGACACCCACAGCCCAAGATACGGGCAAAAAGGTGAAATGGGTTAAACTGGATCTGGGTCCGGTCCGGCCCAGCCGACCTGACCCGACTCGACCCAGTCTGTACCGGGGTTCGACCCGGTCCGTGGGTTCAACCCGGACCAAGGAAGCATCCCGACCTGAAGGGGCGGCCCATCCCAAGGGTGGCCCCGCTGAGGGCAGCCCGACCGAGGCGGCCCGGCCGACGGCGGCCCAACCATAGGCGACCCCCCCCCCCCCCCTCGAGGGCGGCCCGGCGGCCTTCCCTAGCCGTGCCCAGGGGGGTGTGTGCCCCCCTGGCACCCGAACGGCTCTGCCGTTTGGGTGTGAGCCGGAATCGGTGCGAGGTGGAATTCGTCCAACATACGCGGGTCTCGATGGGGTCCCGCTCCTCCAGGTTGTCCCGAACAACCAGCTGCTCAGCTCCTCTGTCGTGGTGCGATGACGTCGCGGTCCTGTTGCCCTCCACGTGGTGCGAAGGAACCACGCCTCCTCTGCCACGGCCCGGCCTGGCCTCGGCCTCCAGCTCCTCCATGTGTTGCGATGGCGTCGTTCCATCTCCGACCGCCGTGCCCCTCTTTGCCGCGACGACACAACGCCCCTCTAGCACCACCACGGACCGCCTGGACGTGGCTCAGTTCTCTATGCGGCACGACAGTGCCTCACCCTTGTGGCGACCCGGCAGCCTTGTGTCGCTAGCTTCATCTTGGTCTGCCTCCATCATCAACAAATAATAACAACCAAAGGGGGAGGTTCGGGCCGTGTTCATGCAGTCTGAGACCTCCTCGTCATGGCGATAACATTTGGCATACCATAATCTAGAAATTTGAATGAAGAAGAATGGAGGTTTATACTCATATATAAAATAACTCAAATCCCCCTACCTCGATCGTCGATAGAGGTCAGGCATGGAAGAAGACAAAGTCTATGATGGTGGTGTCATCGACGTTCGTCACCCCCCCCCAAAGACGCCCCTGATCCGGGCTCGAGCATCATCCATGATCTTCGTTTGTAAGTTGTTCTTCGTTGGAGGATAATTCTCCAAGCGTTCTCCAAAAGTTCTCCCTCTCTCAAATTTCTAACAAAAGGATCCGCCAACCCAAAAATAATAGGTTATGAAAACCCATTATTTAATTTGTTGGACAATAATTCAAATGATTTTAAATTAATTAATTAATGTCATTAATTAATTTGTGGTTTGGCACACTTATGAGGGAAGGTGGAAAGAGAAAAATAAATGAAGAGAGGGTTGGATTCATTAACTCAAGGGAAGTTTAAGGGTTTCATCCCACATAAATGGGGGGTTTAGGGGATTTGAAGCTTGTGTGAGCCCCACCTATTAATATCCTCCCAAGGGAGGTTATGTGTGGGTGGGGCCTACCACTAACCTCCTCTTGGAGGTTTTTACAACCAAGGAATAAAAATAAGTTAACCCTTATTTTTATTTAACTTAATTAAAAACCCCCAAAATCTAACTTCTACTATCATTAGAACGCAACTTGAGTGAAGGTCTCACTAAGCAATCATCGACGCTGTGAGTTCAACGGTTCCCTCAGATTTCAGTTCCGAGCACTAGTTCAAAAGATATAAAATCCTACTCGTACTTTTACTGAAGGTACCCGAACAAAACTTTAGAAATTGATTCTAGGAACACCGGTCCTCGGAAACAAGCGCTATCAAAAACTGCAGACTCTTAAAATTCCCATGAATTTAAGAAAAAAATCCACAAAATTTATGAGTCTTTATATTCTCCCCACCTCAGGGATTTACATCCCAATAAGCTATAACTCACACTAAGGAAACAAATGTTGGTACTGAGCACGCATCTAAGCCTCCCGCTCCCATGTGCTCTCCTGCAGATTCTCATGCTGCCAACGAACACGCACTAGAGGTACTGACCATCCATGCAGGAATCCTTATTTTTTATCCTCAATCTCCAATGGAACCTCCCTGAAAGTCACCCCATCATCGATGTCCATCTCCCCATGGTCGATGATGTGAGAAGGGTTATGCACGTATCTCCTCAGTTGAGATACTTGGAAGACGTCATGCACCCAGTGTAACTGAGGTAGAAGAGCCAAGCGGTAAGCCACCTCTCATACTCTACTGAGGACCTAGAAAGGTCCGATGAATCATAGAGATAACTTTCTGCATCAGCCAAATCTCCATAGACCTCATCGAGGTGAGACCCGTAGAAAGACGTGGTCTCCATCCTCGAACTCCAGTGCTCTCTGTCTCCTATTAGCATAAGACTTTTTCCTTCTCTGTGTAGTCTGCATCCACTCCTGGATGATCTGCACCTTCTCCTTTATAGCCTGTACAATCTCTGGTCCCATAAGTGCCTACTCCCCTAGGTCAGTCCAGCATAGAGGCGATCTGCAAGGTTGGCCATAAAGTGCCTTGAAAGGTGTCATCCCGATGGTTGAGTGGTAGCTGTTGTTATATGAAAACTCTACCAAGGGAAAATGATCCTCCCAGCTGCGACTGAAGTCGAGGACGCATGCACGGAGCATTTCATCAAGAGTCTAAATGGTCCTCTCAGTCTAACCATCCGTCTGAGGATGGAAGGTGATTCTCAAGAGAAGATGCGACCTGAAAGCCTCTTGCAACCCCTTCCATAGTCGGGAAGTGAAACGAGCATCTTGATCGGAGATGATCGTTGATGGCACACCATGAAGCCGTATGATCTCCTGTATGTATAGGCGTCCCAAGGTCTCTACTGAACCCTACTCTCTGATCGGTAGGAAGTGGGCCGACTTGGTGAGTCGGTCGACAATCACCAAGATATATTCGTGTCCTCAGGATGTACGTGGAAGTATCGTCAAGAAATCCATGGATATCCCATCCCACTTCCACTTTGGAACCTCTAAGGGTTGAACCAAGACTGCTGGAACCCAGTGCTCTGCCTTCCCTTACTGATAAGTGAGGCATCTAGAGATAAACTCTGCTACTGCCTTCTTCATACCTGGCTACCAGTGTTGTTGTTAGAGGTCTTGATACATCTTCACCACACCTGGATGTACCACTATAGGATATGTTCGGAACTCCCTCAACACTTCCTCCTGAAGTGCTACTGGTACCATGGTACATCCTCTGAAGAGAAGGACGTGATCCCCACCTACAGAAAATCCATCAGGTGCCTGCCCTGTGGATATTTGTACACGTCAAGCCTCACAGTCAACATCCCCATGTTTTTCCTCCCTGAATATCTAAAGAATTGGAGGTGTGACTGTAAGAGAATGTAGAAAGGCTGCTCCATCCCGATCCAAAAAGGATAACTGCAACGCGGCCAGCTGCTTTTTCACCTCTCCTAGTAGTTGAATGTCTGATCTCATGCTGAGAGAATCTGCTACAATGTTCACCTTCCTAGGATTATAGACTATATCGAAGTCATAATCTTGGAGAAACTCAAGCCATCGTCGATGTCTCATGTTTAGGTCCTTCTGAGAGAAGATGTACCTGAGACTCTGGTGGTCATAGTAGACTATAAAACGCTTTCCCATCAGATAGTGCCACCACACCTTCAAGGAGAAGACCACTACTACTAATTCTAGGTCATGGGTAGCGTAGTTCTATTCATATTGTCTCAACTGCCGAGAACCATAAGCGATCCATGCTTTCTCCTGCATCAGGAAACACCCATGTCTGGTCCCTGATGCATCACAGTAAACTACATACCCTACTCCCTCCTCTGGAAGCCTCAACATGGGGGCACTATTCAACCTCTGCCTCAGCTCCTGAAAACATTGTTGGCATCTCTCTGACCATACGAAGGGTTTCCCCTTATTCGTCAATGATGAAAGTGGTGCTGTAACTCTGGAGAAGTCTGGAATAGATCTCCGATAGTACCCATCCAATCTCAGAAAACTCAATACCTCTGTCTCACTCCTGGGTGGCTCCCAATCAAGTACTGCCTCAATCTTCGCTGGATCTACTGCAACTCCAGCCTCCAAGATGATGTGTCCCAAGAAGTGTACCTCTCGGATCTAGAACTAGCACTTATGAAGATTACCATAAATCTGGTGCTCTTAGAGTGTGTCCAGTACTACCCGCAAATGGTAGGCATGCTCCTCCTCAGTAGCTGAGTAGATCAGAATGTTGTTGATGAAGACTACCACAAAGTTATCAAGGTATGGCTGAAAGATCCTGTTTATGAGTCCCTTGAACACTTCTGGTGTGTTGTTTATGCCGAATGGCATAACCAAGAACTCATAGTGGACATACCGGAATCTAAAGGCCGTCTTCTGCATATCCTCATCCCATAATCTGAGCTGGTGATAGCCCAAACGAAGATCTATCTTTGAGAACCAATTCGCTCCCTTCAACTGATCAAAGAGGTCATCAATCCTTGGGAGTGGGTACTTGTTCTTCATGGTCACCTTGTTCAGGCACCAATAATAAACACATAGACACAACCTCCCATCCACATTCTTCGCAACCAAAATCATGGATGCCCATGGTGAAACACTGGGTCTGATAAATCAATTCCCCTACAAGTCCTCCAGCTGTACCCACAGCTCACGAAGCTCGGCGGGAGCCATCCGATATGCTAGAGTAGATATCGGTGTCATCCCGGGGTACAAGTCAATGTATAATTCCACCTCTCTGTGAGGAGGTAGTCCTGGAACATTTTCAGAGAAAACATCCACATACTGATCCACCACAACAGGAAAACTCGGACTCCTCACATCAACTACTCTGAGGATGAGACTAGCCAACTGATGTGTGATCGGTTTCCCCCTCCTCTGTGTAAGTCCATCATGCACTAAAAAGGCTCCCTTCTCGCCAGTGAAGGTGAAAATGGTCCCATCCGTGTGTACACACCGCACTTTGCACCTAATGCAGTCAATCTGAGCATGAACTGTGGATAACCAGTTCATACCCAAGATGATGTCGTAAGGCCTCGATGCTACTACGAGGAGATCCCAGTCGAAGCTCTCGCCTCCTAGAGTAAGCTCACACTATCGGCACTAGTTCATAATCATCGATTCTACTCTTGTATGAGTTTCTAGATGTAAGGATCGAGCCAATAGCTCCGTCGGAATCTCTGAGCTCCGAATGAGGGTAGCGACAATAAAATAATGGATTGAACATGTGTCTATAAGTACTACAACAAGGGTAGAGTATACAAAGATAGTACCTCGAATCATCTCAGGTGCACTATGGTCATAGGCCTCGACTGCCTGGAGCTGAGCCCACCCCTATCTTCCAACTCCCTGTGGTCAGGGTGGACCTCTTGGTGGTGATGGTGGTAGGGCCTCGAAACGTCGTCCACCACCTACTGCTTAGCCAGCTCCTCTGCCACGTCAGTCTGCTCCCGGCAGACCACCATGGTCAAACCTCTGCCTCTGCCTGGGAGGTCCCTCTATTGTTTGTTGTTCATATGCATGGTGGGTCAGGCAGTCACGAGCCATCTGACCCTACCCGCCGCATGCATAGCATTGCCTTCTCCTCATATGGTTGGCTCTATCTCATGTGCCCCGCACAACCGAACCTGTATCCTGGGGTCTCCCACCTGATGGCCTTGTCCGCTTGGACCTCTGCAACATTTTTCTACTGTCGGATGCAGAAGACTCTGCTACGTGTCTCCATGTGCTGGGTCTCACTGCTAGTGACTGATCAGCAACAAAACTCTCCACTAGAAAGGCTCGCTCTAGTACCCCCACCTGGTCAGAATACTGAGGGATATCATCGAAGCCCTGATCTCATGCCTGATTCCCTGTTCGAAGGTATGGGCCCTGAATAATGGGTCTCGTACCATATCCATGGAGTAGCGCGAGAGTTCAGTGAACCTCGTTGAGTACTGAGCTACCATCATGCTACCCAACTGTAGATGCAGAAACTTTTGTATCTGCACCGCACGAAGGGTGGATAGAACAAACTCTGACCATAGGAGACTCTCTAAGTCTGCCCAGAGTTGTGATGCCTTATCATGAACCTAGATCATCAGGCTCCAACATCTGTCTGCTACTGCATAATGGAGACTCACGGCAAGGATCACCATGAGGTCGCCTGGTGTCCCTACCAATCTAAAAACTCTCACAACAACTTCCAACCAATCTTCATCTGCTTGTGGGTCCATCTCCCCCCTAAACTTGGGCGGCCTCTAGTGATGGAACTCGTGAAATGAACTCAGATGGCATGCACAATCTACTACTGGAGCTAGTGGTATCGGTTGCCCAGTGGGTAGTGGTACCGCTGGTACCTCTTCTGTGATGGGGCCCTGTACCGAGGCCTCGTCGCTTGGTGGGCTACGATCTCGTATAAAACTCAGAACCCTAGATGGCTGCCTACGTGGGGACATCCTGAAAAGAAATAGGTGTGCCATGGTCAAAAAAATATACCTGGTGAGCTGACACAAAGTAATCATGAAGAAAACTTTTCAAATGAAACACACACACAATTAGTGTTTTCGTGCACTGAGTCAGAAATCAAAACTTAGAGTCCTAGTGTATGGATACGTCGGCCACCGCACCAACACCAGTTTCCCTAAACGGATAACCACACCCAAAACACTTAACATAATTACCATTAAAAGAATCAGAGACCAAGATCTTTGGTAGAATCGACTCCTCTGATATCAATTTGTCACGACCCGTCCTCGGGGCTCGTGTCGTGACTACCCCAAGCCCGCCTTCCATAGGCCAGGGGCTGGAGACTAGCACCTAAGGTGAATTCCTGATAAAAATGGAAGGCATTGCCTTCAAACCTATAACACATAGAGAATGAACACAAACAATAGAAGAAACAGGTACAAATATAGAAAAGAAATTTGTTCTTAAAGTAAGTGGGCCAGTATACAAACCCAACTGAACAACAAATACAAGTACAAATAAAAATGGAAAATAGATCCTGGATCGTCCACCGTGGAATCCTACCTGAAGTGTAGGTACAGATATCGAACAACTCATCCTTGAGGTACGTCCTATCTAGTCAAGCTTCGAGCAACCTCCCGTCCATCACCCTTAGCCTCGATCACTGCTGACCGTCGTCTGCACAGAACACAACATGGTGCAGGCAAAACCCATGCAAGGGTGAGTATAACAATACTCAGTAGGGGACCCCGAGACCCCTGAAGGTCTCCCAGAATCCACTAAGGATAAACCACATTAGTAAGATACAATCACAAAGTATCAATCATCCCTACTTAGGTATATGCCCATACATATACCTAAGTTACCAATCACAGTCCGACACCAACACTCGAGCCCAAGCACAACCCATTCCACAAAGGAAGTAAAGTCAATCATCTCAATGATAACATCTAAAAGACAAGACTCAACTCACACAGGTATACAACTCATGTATAGGGGTAGAAATGATTAGATGTAGACACTAAATCATCTCCTCTGTCGAACCCACATAGGATCCTAGAATAGTATCAGCGCTGTTGAACCCATGGAGGATCCCAGTATAGAAGTCATCACTGTCGAACCCACAGAGGATCCCGGTATAGAATTAATCACTGTCAAACCCATGGAGGATCATGGTACAGTAGTAGGTCCACGTAGGATCCTATCATCTCAGTCACAGCCACCCTTAGAGCTCTTGCACACAGCACGCTCGATTCTGTGAGGGTTCGCTCCTCGATCCAAGGGTCGATACATAAACTACCACGAAGTCTCAAGTTGATGTAGCTCATAGTTCTGTCTCATCATAAAAACCCAATGCAACAGATGGTGCATCAATCAGACGCCCGGTCTGTGAGTTATTGGCATTTCCGTTCTAGGGGCCCGGTTGGTTTTTAGGTTCAAACCAACCCAGCCATACCCCGACTGTGTTTAAACCTCAAGTGGGGTATTCCAAAAGAACCATCTTTCTCTAAGCCTTCTGTCATCGTAGAAGGTTCATCGATCAGACACCCATAGCCCAAGATACGGGTGAAATTGTGAAATGGGTCAAACTGGGTCCAGACCAGCTAGACCGACCCGACCCAACCCAGTCTGTACTGGGGTTCATCCAGGTCTGTGGGTTCAACCCATTCCGAGGAAGCGGCCTAGCCTAAGGGGGCGGCCCAGCTCAAAGGGGAGGCCTAACCCGAGGGCGGCCCGGCCGACGGTGGCCCGGCCGAGGGCTGCCCAGCCGAGGGCGGCCCGACCATGGGCAGCCCGGCCAAGGGCGGCCCGACCATGGGCAGCCCGGCCAAGGGCGGCCAGACCGAGGGCAGCCCGACGGCCTACCCTAGCCGTGCCCAGGGGGTGGTATGTTCCCCCTAGCACCCGAACGGCTTCCCGTTCGGGTGTGAGCCGAAACCAGTGACAGGTGGTGCCACTCCAGCATACGGGGGACCCTACGGGGTCCCGCTTCTTACGGCTGGCCCGAACGGCCAACCGCTCAGCTCCTCCGCCGCGGCGCAACAGCGTTGCAGTCCTGCTGCCCTCCGTGTCGCGCGACGGCACCGTGCCTCCTCCGCCACGGCCCGGCCTGGCCACAGCCTCCAGCTTCTCTGTGCGGAACGACGGTGTTGGTCTGTCTCTGACCGCCACGACCCTCCTGGTCGTGGCTCTTCCTTCTGGCGCGTTGCGCCGGCACCGCCATGGCCCTCCTGGCCGTGACTCGATTCTCTACGTAGCATGGTGTTGCCATGCCCTTGTGATGACCTGGAGGCCTTACGTCATCGCCTTCTTCTCAGTCTGCCTCTGTCATCAACAAATATAAACAACCAAAGGGGGAGGGCCAGGCCATGTTCGTGCGGTCTGAGCCCTCCTCGTCATGACGATAACATTTGGCATACCATAATCTTGAAATTTGAACGACGGTGAATGGAGGTTTATACTCATATATAAAATAACTCAAATCCCCCAACCTCGATCGTAGATGGAGGTGGTGCGTGGAAGAAGACAAAGTCGATGATGGTGGTGTCGTCGGCATTTGTCACCCCCGCAAGATGCTCCTGATCTGGGCTCGAGCATCATCCACAATCTTTGTTCGGAAGTTATTCTTCATTGGAGGATAATTCTCCAAGGGTTCTCCAAAAGTTCTCCCTCTCCCAAAATTCTAACAAAAGGATCAGACAACCCAAAAATAATGGGTTATGAAAACCAATTATTTAATTTGTTGGACAAGAATTCAAAAGATTTCAAATTAATTAATTAATGCCATTAATTAATATGTGGTTTGGTACACTTATGACAGAAGGTAGAAATATACAAATAAATGAAGAGATGGTTGTCTTTATTAAGTCAAGGGAATTTTAAAGGTTTTATCCCACATAAATGGGGGGGTTTAGGGGGTTTGAAGCTTGTGTGGGCCCAACCTGATAATATCCTCCCAAGGGAGGTTATGTGTGGGTGGGCCCCACCACTAACCTCCTCTTGGAGGTTTTAACCACCAAGGAATAAAAATAAGTTAACCCTTATTTTTATTTAACATAATTAAATACCCCCAAAATCTAACTTCCACTCTCGTTAGAACGCAACTGCGGTGAAGGTCTCACTAAGAAATCACTAACACTGCGAGTTCAATGCTGCCCTCAAATTTCAGTTCTGAGAACTGGTTCAAAAAATATAAAATCCCACTCGTACATTTACTGAATGTACCCGAACAAGACTTCAGAAATTTATTTCAAGCACACCGGGCCTTGGAAACAAGCACCTTCAAAAACTACGGACTCTTAAAATTCTCAAAAATTTAAGAAAAGATTTCCATAGAATTTTCGGGTCTTTACAGTGTGTTTCCAATTTTAAATTAAATTTTAGTAAAAAACACAAGTGACATACTAAATATCAAGAAAAAACATTTGGATAGTTTTGATACATTATGAAAAAAAATTAATTAGTCATCTTTGATGTATAGGAATCATCTAAACCCTAATCTGATGTATGATTTGACCGGTATGACTCCAAGTGTGTCTTTTTATTCAAAGTGTTCATTATTTGTTTAAAATTGACATTTTAGTTCAAAATATTTCACTCGCTAAAAACTGAGAAAATATACTCATATTGTATTGATAATTTAGTTAAATGATTCATAAGTTAATTTTGATGTTTAGGAATCAGTATCACATCAAACCAACACACGATGTGACTAGTATAACTCAATGTGCATGTTTTCAGTTTAAAATGACATTTTAGAAGAAAAAAACACAAGTGACATACTCAAGATTGAGAAAAAAACTTTCATATTGTTTTGATAATTTAGTGCAATGATCCATAAGTCATTAATGACATGTATTAATCATCCAAACCTCAACCCAACACACTATGTGACCGGTACGACTCCATGTGTGGATTTTTATTTAAAATTAAAATGAATTTTAGTAAAAAAGAAAAATGAGCTACTGAAAACTGACCAGAGGCATTCATAATGTTTTAATACATTGGGAAAATGATATATATGTTACTTATAACATATAGGAGTCATATTCATCTCAATCTGAAACATGATATTCTCAGTATGACTCAAAGTTTCCATTATCAATTTAAAATTTACATTTTAGATCAAAAAGTGTCACTCAATGAAAATAGAGAAAACATGTGCACATTGTCTTGATAATTAGGATAAAAATTTATAATTCATTTTTGATTTCTTGGAATTAGTCTCAGGTCAAAATAAGATGTTATGTCACCATCATGAATTGAAGTGAATGTTTCCATTTTAAAATGATATTTTAGAAGAAAAAAGTGACATACTCAAAACCGACACTACTGGAAAATGGTTTTATCCCGAAAAATATATACCCACAGTTTATAGAAATCACGGTTATATATTTCCTATAAAAATCTATTCCCAGTGTTTTAAAAACTATTAGTATAGGTAGAGATATACTAATGGGTTTTCAAAAACCATGGGTATAGAGACTTAATATATCAACCTCCCCCTCCCCTCCTTATCATCACCCTAATCTCCCCTCCCCTCTTATGATCATAGAACTCCCCCCCCCCCTCAGGTTATGCTTCCCCCATCATACAAATCTTATTCCTCCATTTCTGACATTTTATTTTGATCTTTGAGAGTTAAGCTTTCCTTCCCTCCTCTTCTTTCTTCTCCACTCACCCGAGTGACAGCCAGTTGTCTTTTCCAACGTTCTCTCCTAATTTAGGGATTTTTTTTATTATGATATTCTTTAACTTCATATTAGTGAGTTCTAAATCCTTTTTCTCTTCTACTAGATGTTATTTTAATTTTTACTCGTGCATTTGAACCTACTATGTCTTGTTGGCGTCATTTAAATCATAATTTTTTTAAATTACACGTCTGATATAGATCAAATATAGTCTATTAAATTATTCTAAGTACTTTTTTTAATTATAATTTCCTCATTTAGAAAACTATCCTAGGGATTATTTTGAATTTAACTTAAATTTGAGATTATTTTAGTGGAATATTTTAGATATTTATATATTTTTAGTTTTGGGAATCATATTTAAGTTATCTACAGTGGCTAATATTGGTTTTTATTACCCTTGAGTTATGGGATTTAATTATTTAAATATAATTTTTTATATCATGAACCATATTTAAACTATCTATTGGATTTTCTTAACCCAAAAAGATATAATTGTATAATAATTTATAAAATTATACTATTATAATTAAATCTAGAATATATCTTTATCTATGATGGTTGGTTATTCAGGAATTAATTATTATATTTATAGTACTTCTCAAGCATCTTTCTTAAAATTCATTGTTATGATTTATACATGAATGAATGATAAAATATTCTTTAAAATAAATAAATATTTATATTTTAAATGTTTAAGAATTTTAAAACTTTTATTACGTACAAATATTTATATAAGACTTTGGTAAATTTCATTAAATAATTATATAAGTTATAATGGAATCTTTTTGGATCATATTAATTTTATGAAACCTGGTTTCCATTGATACATTTTTATATAATAATTTATTTATTTAAGAAAACATAAATGGTATAAACCTTAGTTTCACCTATTTGGATTAACTATTGAGTATAACTTAGTTATTTTTTAAGAATAATTTATTAGTTAATTTATCATGTATCAAGTAGTTATCCATTTATTTCCACTACATGTTAAATGAATTAAAAACCATCTAACAAAACTTTACCACAATTAAGTGGTTTAATTAATGGTGAAATAGTGGATAGGTTTCATAAAGTTTGATCTAATGGATTAATTATTTATTCTTTATAGATCTTCCTCAAATTAAATACTTCTTAAATTTAAATACAACATAAAATAAAATCTATTTTCATTATGTTTGAATAATATAAGTAATGGTTACCAAAAATAAAATACTTTAATTAATAAATTTTATCCTCAATTATGTTTTAAAATGAGAATACCACTCTGGGTAATAAATAAAAAAATTTCTACTAGTATTCCTTAGTTTTTATTTATTCCAATATATACCCCTTGTATGTATTTCAATGAGTATGCCTTATTTTTTGCTTAGTATATTCCTTTTCCTTTATTTAAATGGATAGTATTATTCTATAATGGTCATGTTCATTATTAATTATATTCAATTTTTTTTCTTATTAGTGTTATTTAATTTCCTCTACACTATTATTTTAATTTTTTTTGAATTTGGATATCATTCTATCAATATAGTCAGTGTAGTATATATTTTCATGTTTATTTCACAATAATTAATCATATAAAAGGGGATATATTTCTATGATGAATCCACTAATATGGTATCATAACCAGTGATGAATGTGTTTTGAAATAAGGGATTGGTATTTTCATATGATGACTCTATATGGGATAGAATCATGGTGCTCTGACTCTGTCCAATTTCCCATTTCCCAATATGATGGGCTTAAAGGTGTCTTAAGTACATATACACTTTTCCCATCTCATATATCATTAAACTTTAGGCTTCCATATCCTTTATTACATTTTTGGATATATTTTTGTTATTTTATAAATATTGATATCTATGATATTAGGATTGGATGATTATTTATATTTATATCAATTATGGTAAAATATCTAAGATATTATTATACCATGTTTTTTTGGTTTTGATGTTGGGTGAAATACTGTTGTTATTTTCGAGTAAATGTTTTCCATAATAAAGAAAAGTGTATTAAATTGGATTAATGTCATATTTAAAATGATAAAGTTTGAAAACAATTTTTTCATAAATCCATATGTATTTAATTGGATTTGGTAATAGTTTTTTCTCATTCCATGTCTTATACTTTGTCTGGTTTGTTGTTTGTAGGAATCACTTATATCATATTTTATTTCCCTTGTTATTTTTTGATAGCTACTAACATTATTAGATTAATTTTATATTACAACTAGTTGTAATGAATTTTATAATTATTCTTCACATTATTTATTTGAATATAATTTTTTTTGTTCTATAATAGAGTGGATAGAATCTAGATATATCATACCGATCCAATTTCAACCAAGTTTCAAAATAATTTGGATATTTTTTTATATTTTTCATTTAATAATGCTTCAGATGAAGGTAGTATACAGTTTCCATGTTATGATTTTATTAGAATACCATGGTTATGTTCGGAATAAGTTAGATACAATATAAAAAAATCTTGATTTAAAACAAACTATAATGTTTCAAATCACAATGGAGAGACAAAAAAATCTTATATTATTCATGAACAAAAATAAATTTGTGGTATAGAGAATTTGATATTTTATTGGTTTCTATTTTTGCATCATCATGAGAAATATAGTATGTTAGTTAAATAAGAAAATTATATCAATACACATGAGGAAAGGAATAAATATGGTCATGTTGAAAGAGTGAAAAATTAATGGATGATTCTGGAACTCCTGTATATAAGGAATGTACTGAAATGATAATGTTATAATATTTAATGTTTTAATATCATGAAAAAACCATTTATGTAATTTATAATACCACCCTTTATTATATTATCACCTTTTTGAAAATAGTCCCTCAAATCATTATAAGACATGGAAATTAATTAAGTATCATAGATTTTCTGTTAATAAAATTCATGATTGTCCAAAAGATTGTAGTTTATTTTGGGAGGAAATAATAGAACTTAATGTTTGTAAAGAATGTGATAAATAATGGTGGAAGGAAAATACATATGGAACACCATCTCGTGTTCTATAGAAAGTCGTGTGGAACTTTCCATTGATTCCTAGTATTCAAAATCTATTAATATCTACAGAATTATCAACCAATATGTGGTGGTATGATACTAAGAGACTTATAGATAATGATGAATTTGATAATCCTATAAATGTATTATAATAGAAGTAATTTGATTAACAATATCTTGATTTCATATCTAAGGTGTGTAATGTCAGGTTGGTTCTATTCAATAATGGTTTTAATCCATTTGGTCAGGTACTTACTAATCACAGCACGTGGAAAAATTTTATTCAAGTTTATAATCTTCTTCCATGTAAGTGTATCAAAAAAACCTTTAACTTTATTGAGTATACTAATATCTTTACATTTTGATCATATAAATAATATAGACCTATAACCTTTAATAAAATATTTTAAGTGGATTTCGGATATGGGTGTGTGCACATCTGATGCTTCTTAAAAAAATATATTTCAGATCTATACTACCCTTATATAGACTATAAATGATTTCCCTGCTTATTCAATGATGTCTATTTAGATCATTAATGTAAAACTATAATGTCCAATTTTTATAAATAATGCACAATTGATAATACTTAAATATTTATTTAGTTTCAGTTTCATGTGGAATCGATTATTTTTTCTAATAGATCATCAATACTAGAAGAATCATTGGAGGTTTGATTATAATGTTGACACTGAACATACACCTCAGTGTATTTTAGGAACTGATGTTCTTAAATAATTGAAATATTTTAGTTTTTCATTGGGGAAAGGTTAGATGAAATCTAAAAAGAGACAGAATATTGACACTGAATCCACTTACAATCAGGAAAAGAAATGTATATTTTTTCAATTTTTGTATTGGTATATCAATTTGTTATTTAATTTTTTATCTATTATTTAAATTGAGAAATATATATTTGAAATTTTTCTTTTGATTATTCTAAATATCAATGGTAACACAAAAGATGACTTATGATGCCATCATAACTTGTTAGATTGGAGTATTTGACTAGAATTGTATGCTTTGTGTATTAATGAAAACAAATGAAAAGTTTCTTGTGCTTTTTATATGATGAAAACTTTCATGAAAAGATAATTTATGGAAGTATTGGAGAATATCAAGGTTCCTAATGACTATTCTAGTAACATATCTAAAATATTAAATAGAAGTTAGTTGAAACTAAAATCCCAAAAAAACTCATGATTATCACATCCTTCTTCATGAATTTATTTTAATAGAAATCTAGTATTTACTATCCAATAATGTAAATGTGAAATTGATTCAATTGTACCATTTTTTTGATTTATTTATTCTAAATGGTGATGAAATTCTTTCTATATAAAAATTCTGCAAGAGGAACCATTAATTTTGTGTGAGTTGGAAAAAATTCTTCCATCATTTTTCACTTGCATGGTGTATTTAACAGTTCATATTCCAACTGAAACACTTCTTGGGGACCTGTTTCTTTTCATTAGATATATCCTAATGAAATAAATATGTGGAAAATGAAATATTATATTTTAAATAAGAATCAACCTGAAGGCTCCATTGTGATAGGTTATCTGAGTCAAGAATGTATGGATTTTTGTTTAATGTATTTTTTTGATGTGAGAACAAGATATAACCATCCAATGAGAAATGAATATGAGTAGTATGGAGAAATAAATCCCCCATTTCCAACTCTTCCCCAAACTGGAGGAATGTTTGGGTCATATACATAGGCTATATTGAGCCTTGAAGAGCAAGATACAGTACATCACACAATCTTATTTAACTATGGTTTGTTTGATGGCTATATCAAGTAAGTAATTTTAATATTTATAAGTCATCTCAAACCATTTCATATCACATATAGCTTAAAATTTTATTATCATTTTATGTAGAGAACATAAACAAATTATTGGTAGTGTTCATCAATTTTTTCCTTTGAGAATGATAGAGGCATTTCATAGTAAAGAGTTTCCTTCTTGGTTGAAATCAATGGTACGACCATTATATTAATTAACATAAAATATAGATATTAATTTAATTGTATTATTCATATATATTTCAGGTATTGAGTTTACATGTTAACTCCCTCTCTCAAAAATTAATAGTGTCATATTTCAATCCTAATTTTTTGGTTCATGAATGAAAATATTTTATAATCAATAGGTATAAATTTGTTATAAATGGTCGATTATTGAAAATGAGAACACAACATGACGACCTTTTGTTAACTGAATCAACTGACTGTTATATCATTACATTAGATAGTAGGCCTCAATATGAAAATGTGTATTATTGTATAATTGTTTATAAAATATTGGTATTAGATTACTACTCTCATGGTCAAGTCACTATGATGAAATGTAAACGGGTTGATTCAATGATGTGACATGGTACATTTATTTATGACTATAGATTTAGAGTTATTTAAATTACTCACTTCAAAGCTATCAATGAGCCATATATTTTGGAATAAATTAAAAAATAAGTGTTTTATATAAAAGAACATCTAATACATGATTATAGTGTCATTATTGAAGTAATCCCAAGACATATTTTTTAGGATGGTGAGGAAACAATTGACACCACTGACGCCCTCATTGGTGTTTACCAAAATATTTTATTTGATGAATCAAATTGTCCCATTGTGATCATTGATGTTGAACCTGAATTAGTGGGGCTAATATATAGAATCAACCATATATGTTTACAGTTCATTTAGTTTACTATGATGTGGGTTTCTTAGGTTAGTACTACTATAATTGCTTTAATTTAGTTTCAGTTTGGAATGATATGTTTGTTTTACTAATGTTTGTTTTTGTTTATTTTAATTATATTTATTACAATTCATAAAAACAGGTTTAAAATGGGTTTTTAAAAAATGTATAACAATATTTTGAATTATAGTTAATAAAACGTGTTATGAAATTTCTTAAGACTTCTTTGACTTCTAATTTGTATGTAGAATTTTTAAAAACTATTTCTAAAAAATATATATTTCATTCTTATACTGATTATGAATGATATTGAAGAAGTTAAATAGAAGTGATTATTTGATAATAGTTGATGGATTCATGATCTAGGGTTTTCTCCTCTGGTTCCCTTAGTGAGTATAATATTTTTAATATTTTTATTTTGTATTAAATTTAATTTCATGTTCTTATTCTTAATAAATTTTTTAGGGTCATTTAACTTGACCAAAGTCTACTTATCCTCAGTCTACTAGTATGGGTTTGAATGGGGGTGCTCCCAGAGCTACCCATTCACACCCATCGTACCCATTCACACCCTGACCCGCTAGTATACAACCCATCTACCACACCTTTTCATCCTCCACTTGAGCCCCCAAGGATGTTCCCACCAATGCCTTCATCATCATGTCATTTAACCTCTTCTTCCCATACTATGTCTACACCACCTCCAGTGATGTTCCCACCTATACAATATCTATATCCTATGATGTATCCATATACCTTATATCCTTATCTTTTCATGTCTACACCTCCTCCATTTCCCAATATCCGTCCAGGATATGATAATTATATTCCATTAGCTTCCACTCCAATACAAGCAGATCACCCAATGAATGCTTTAGAATAGGCACATCCTTTAGAGGCTACCGATTCAGGACATCCCATAGATTCATTAGATCCTAATGAGCATCCTTCATTATATTTTTTTTGTTATAAGTGTGTCAAATTATATCACATCATTTTCTCTTGTTGTACTATGCCTTAAATTTTCTTTATTTTCCTTTTATCTTATTTTGTGGGATCTTATAATAGGAAACATGGGTGAACCTATATGCATGAAGCCTAGAATCACCAAACCCAAATAATACTGGAATAAAATAAATACAATCAGATGATAAGTAAAAGTTCCATGCAATGTATAAGTTTTAAGGGAACTTTATCCAAGTATAATGATGTCATTCTGGTTAAGCCAGTCTCATAGAGGAATATTGGTAATGAAATGAAGGAGAAATCATGGGTAGAGATAGGGTTTAATAAAAAAATTTAAATTGGTATCTATATAATTATTGTATTTATATGAATTAACATGTTTATTTCAACATCAATTTAAATTTACCTATGATGATGCATCTAAGTTCACATTGTTGATGGATGTTGGGTAGTTCTAGAAATCATATAATAATGAGTTATATGTTTGTTGGTAAATTAGAGTCCTTATAATTTAGAGGGTGTACAAAAATTACCTGACTATCTAACAACATAAAATCAATAAATCATAACATATTATAAGAGTAATGAGTTTAAGGTATTCCTAATCATTAATGGTGTGTATTGAAAATTTAATTCTTATTAATTTTATTTATTTTTTATTTTTAGGATGCATCGAGAAAAAAAGAAAGGACAAAGATACTATGATGTATTTGTAGACTTTGGGGTGCACTATAATGCATGAGCATGAGAGGCACCAGTTACTTTTATATAATTATAAATAAGATCTACAAATATATTGTTACATAAGTATAATGGATTTATTTGATGAAGTTAAAAATTGGGGGGATATCTATGTAACTCCCCGACCCCTGTTACCCAGAGTCGGTGCATTATTGCATAACATTGGCATGATCACAAAAGATCAAGTCTCGAAAGACCGATTAGTTTAGTAGCCTTGGAAACACTAGATACATTCATAAGTCTTACATTACATCATAAATTAATACAAAACTACAACAACATCGTTTCTTCATATACCCTCATACTATCCCTGCAGGTCATTCATAATATACTTCTTCACATCCTGGAAAAATTAAAACATTGGAAGGGGTGAGCTCAGATGCTCAGTAAAGATAAAAATATAGCAGAAGCTTTCATAAATAAACATTAACATTTAAGTCAATGTATAACTAAAACAAAATCCTTTTAAACTTGAACTTCAGCATAATATGGAAAAAATAAAATGAAATAATGTCATTTACTTATTCACATGGATATTCTACTAATCGAATAATCACATGAAATATCAATAACCACTTTCATAATGATGGAATGCATAATGCCAGACTATCATAACCACACAGCCAAGGCCTCCTACCAAGACTACAAATAAGATTTTGTCAAGGCCTCGTGCCAAGACACTAATTTGTCTCATGAGACCTACCGATGCATTGAGGATATATAGTGGGATCCACCTGTCACTTATTAAGTCCAATTCATTCCTTATATGAAAAGGTTTAAATATATCATAAACCATAATATAATCGTATAACATAAAACATGTATAAAAGAAACATAACATTTCCACATTTCAATCAAAAGATATCAATACAAAACATTGATATAATAAAAACATTATCAAATCCATTTTCAATACCAAAATAAAAGAAAATTAAAACATGGTATTTATTTTTCATTTAAAAAAATTATGGCTTGTATAGGAAGCTGAAACTCAAATAATGGTCACGGCGGTGGAGAAGTCGTTGTCGCCGCATAAGTACGACAAAAAAACATTCCCTTTTTTTGTTTAGTAAAACTCTTTGTATAAAAAATATTCCTTTTGAATAAACGTAAAAGTCAAAGTGGTTTATACACCATATAAAAGAAAGTCTTGTATTAAAACAAAATATGCCTCAATGAAAGGAGATTGAGACGAAGTCACTTACCTCGTGTCCGACTTGACTCGACCGTTCTTTAACCTCCTAAATAATAAACTAGAGTTAATTTATAATTTCTTAAGAACCTGTTTCAAGTTTATCATTCCTTTTATATCACTTATTATCATGTTATGAACATTATATAATTATTTATGTTAATAACGGTCGTTTTGTCGATCTTTGGTACTTGAGTCAAAAATAAACTTCTTATAATTACAAGTTGTTCAGGTGGTAAAATATCCATTATATCCAAAATTATATTCATAATGTAGATATCATATATATCATATATATACATTATATACATTCATTCATAATATTACGTAACATTTAGAGGTAAGAAATGAAATGCACCGTTCATGGAGACGGTAAGTCGTGCGTGCGCATGAACGCTACTTTCATTTCTATTTCGTATTTAATGGAATGAAATAATAATTATATAAAGGTGTATTATAATTCCAGTATAATATCATGTATAATATCATTTAATCCATCCTTTATACATCCCACATATGGCATTAACTATTCAAATCACTTTGAGGGGGCGGTAGTCCGCACTTCCTAAAATGAAATTATCGCGTTTACCCATAATGGAAATCATAAAGGTATGCCAAAAATGAGAAATAAATAATCATAAGGAAAACATAAACATTATATATACATCATATATGAAAATAGTGTCATCATAATGGCCACCATGAGAGGTGTTAAAAGAATATTGAACAATTATCGTTTCGTGAGGCAGTAATTCGCCACCCACAGAAACAGTATGTTCTTTAACCATTAGACGAAGTTATGTTTAAGTTTAAATAAAATCCTTCTCATTAAAACATCCTAGTATATTTTAGATTCTTGTGTTGTTACAAAATAAAGGAATAAAAAGATTTTAAGGGTTTGGAGAAGCAAAATAAAAAAAACATAAGAGGAGACATTACCTTAAAATCGGTAACTCTTTTTGATTTGAGCCAAAGGCTTCCTTGGGAAGACTTATGCCCAAATTTAGGCTTCTATGAGTAATAGAGGGATGTTGAGAGAGTATTTTGGCAGAGGTTGGCTGTGCCAAATGGCTTTGATGGTGTGAATAAGGTGGTAGAGGTGGGGGCCTTTTATAAGAGGAGAGGAGGAGCACTCTTGGAAAGTCATGAAATGTTAAATTATTATGAAATTATTTTTGGATTTAAAAGGTCCCAAAATTATATATATATAATATAAGGTGATAAAGGTTCGAAATATACTCATCCAATATGTTTTTGACAAGTGTAGGTGTTATATTTTACATTATATTTTCATTTTATTTAAATCGTTAATTAATGAGGTAATCGCTGCATCATCATGGTGTGATAAATAAATTTATTTATTAAATGTCTAAAAATTATAAAAAAATTACCATGATGTAGTAAATCTATTTATCTTTCCGATTAATATTTATAGTTGAAAAGTTAACTTATATAACCCCATGTAATAATTATTTTATTAAAACAACACATGTTTGTGACAATTTTATTTTTACTTTAAATAAAATGTTATTAATGTAATTTTCTTACCCAAGTGGCTCCATGGGGTCCCCAAGTTGACCCATGGATTGTCTTGGTTGGCCACGACTCATCCAATAAGGGTAGGGCAAGTGTCAAGATATTTTCATACTTTTATAATATCAATTTTACCCTAAATTTCACTAATTACCTTTAATCGCGATTAATAAAACTTAAAAGTTACTCTTCACCAAAAAATTATTGTAATCCCATTGAACCAAATTTTACTTCATAATGACAACCATGTATGTAGGATTTTTGAAAATCAAATCACAGAAGTTGTAATGTTTCATTTACACGAAAAATTAGTTTTTAAACTACCACTTAGTGGTTTCACTATTCATCAAAAATTGATGTTTTTCAGAAAAATACCAAAAATAGACCCTAAGATATAATTGATATTATGAATCCAAAAATGAAGTCCATTTTGAAAGATAAAATTTATAAAATTTCAAAAACTAGGTATTACTATTCATAACTACTACTTTGATTGGTTGTGGTGTGTGTTAGAACTCGAAGTTCCGTACAACACACGCTACTGTATTATTCAAAGAGAAGTGTACTGTGGAATCTTGGGGTGTTACATTCTCCCCTCATTCAAATAATTTAGTCCTCGAAATTTCATATAATATCACTGTATAAAATGACTCAGGTGATTCTTCATCATAAGTTCCTCGGGTTCCCACATTTCCTCCTCCATCTTATGGTTTCTCCATAGAACTTTTACCAGATGAGTCGTCCGGTTTCTCAGCACTTTTTGTCTTGTATCAAGAATCCTGACAGGCTATTTGCAATAAGACAGATCGGGTTCAAGTTTTAATTCCTCATAGGTGAGTACATGCGTTGGGTCAGGCATGTATTTTCTCAACAGTGATACGTGGAATACATCGTGAACTTTGGAGAGACTTGGCGACATTTCCAAATGGTAAGCTACAGCCCCAATTCGTTCTAGAATTTCGAAAGGTCCGATGTATCTGGGACTCAATTTAACCTTCTTACCAAAACGTATAACTCCCTTCCATGAAGATACCTTCAAGAAAACATGATCTCCTACCTGAAATTCCAAATCCTTCCTTCGGTTGTCAGCATAGCTCTTCTGCCTACATTGAGCTGCTTTGATGCAGTTTTGGATTACCTTCACCTTTTCTATCGTTTCCTCCACCAGTTCTGGGACTAAAAGTTTTATTTCACCAACGCCATCCCAACAAGTTGGTGTGCAACATCTTTTTTCGTATAATTCTTCATATGGTTCCATCTGAATACTTGAATGGAAGCTATTGTTATAGGAAAATTCTACCAGAGGTAAATATTGATCCCACATACCATGAAATTCAAGTGACCATGATCTCAACATGTCTTCTAAGGTTTGAATAGTTCGTTCTGATTGTCCATCTGTTTGAGGGTGGTAAGCAGTGCTCAAACGAAGTTCAGTATCCAAGGCCTTCTGAAGACTTTTCCAGAATCTTGATATAAAATGGGGATCACAATCCAAGACAATCGACAGGGGTACTCCATGAAGTCTCACAACTTCATTAATATATAGTCTTTCTAGACGTTCAAGTGGTAGATCTTCTCTTATAGAAAGAAAATGTGCTGACTTCGTGAGACGATCAGCAATGACCCATATTGCGTCATTCCTTCTAGGAGTCTTTGGTAGTCCCATGACAAAGTCCATCATAATATTATCCCATTTCTTCTAAGGTATGGGAAGAGGTTTCAATACTCCACCAGGTAGTTGCCTTCCAACATTCACTTGTTGACAAACCATACATCTTGACACAAAATCAGCAATCTCCCTCTTCATATTGTCCCACCAAAAATGTCCCTTTAAATCTATATACATTTTGGTGCTCCCAGAGTGTATAGAGAAATTGGAACTATGAGAATCATCCAACAATTCCCTCTTTAAATCAGGTATATCGGGAACACAAAGTCTCCTCCCAAATTTCAAAATTCCATCTTCATACACAAAGTTACTCAATCGCACATCATTCACAGCTTTAATCTTTTTTTTCAACTCTTCATCATCAGCCTGAGAACACTTTATCCTTTCTAGTAAAGATGGTTTGGCAACCATTTGAAAAAGTGTTGATGTTTCACCCTCCATGGTGATTCCCATATCCATCTTTACTAGATCCATGAAAATAGGATCCCTTTCCACTCTCATCATGTTCAAAAATCCATGATCTTTTCTACTCAAAGCATCTACAACTTTATTTTCCTTCCCCAAGTGGTAGTGTATCATGAAGTCATAATCCTTGAGTAGTTCAAGCCATTGGCTTTGCCTCATGTTGAGTTCTTTTTGTGAGAAAATATATTTCAAACTCTTGTGATCGGTATATATCTCACATTTTTCACCATAGAGATAATGTCTCCATATCTTCAAGGAAAAGATTACATCATCTAACTCGAGATCATGAGTAGGATAGTTCTGCTCATGAATTTTTAGATGTCGTGATGAATAGGCAATAACCCTATCATTCTGTATAAGGACAAAACCAAGTCCTTTCATTGATGCATCACTATAATTAACAAACCCATCATTCCTCGATGGTAGATTCAATATAGGAGCATTGACTAGTCTTCTCTCAAGTTATTCAAAACATTTTTCACACTATTTTGTCCAGAAAAAATTTAACCCCTTTACGTGTGAGCTTCGTTAATGGGTTAGCCAATCGGGCAAAATTCTGGACAAAATGTCGATAATAACCTACCAAACCAATAAAACTGCGTACCTCAGTTATACTCATTGGTGCTGGCCATTCTTGGATTGCCTTATTCTGAGAAGGATCAACAGAAATTCCATCCTTAGAGACAATATGTCCAAGAAAAGAAATCTCCTGAAGCCAGAATTCACGAATGCTAAACTTCCCATATAATTCATGCCTTCTAAGAGTCTTCAAGATAATGCGCAAGTGATTTTCATGATCTTCATAGATTTTGGATTATATCAAGATATCATCAATAAATACCACCAAAAATCATCAAGATATTCATTGAAAACTCTATTCATTAGATCCATGAATATAGAGGGTGCATTAGTCAATCCAAAAGGCATTACTGTAAACTCGTAATGCTCGTACCTTGTTCGAAATGTTGTCTTCGGAATGTCTTCCTTCTTCACAAACAACTGATGGTATCCAGATCGAAGGTCAATCTTTGAAAAGTATTGAGCTCCATGAAGTTGGTCAAATAAATCATCAATGTGAGGTAGGGGAAACTTGTTCTTTATTTTTATATCATTTAACTCCCTGTAGTCAACACACAACCTCATAGATCCATCTTTCTTCTTAACAAAAAGGACAGGGGCTCCCCATGGATAAACACTAGGGAGAATAAATCCCTTATTACTTAATTCCTCTAGTTGTTTATTTAGTTCAACTAATTCAACGGTGTCCATTCTATAAGGGGTCTTCGATATAGGCCTTGATCCAGGAATTAAATCAATGGAAAACTCAACTTCTCGTTCTGGAGGATGTCCAGGTAAATCTTCCAGAAACACATCTACATATTCTTTCACAATAGTTACATCCTCTATTTGAACATTCCTTTCCTCGCCCTTAGTCATTTCATTCCCTTCCTCCCCAATAATTGAATTTAGTTGAACTACTGGGGGGTGGATCTAAATAAGAATTATGTGGTTACGATTCTGCTCTAAAGATAATGTGGTCCTTATCATCATCATCAAAAATCATAACCTCCTTCGTCTTAAAATAAATCTTTGCATCATAGTCAAAAAGCCAATCCATCCGGAGGATTATATCAAACTCAATCATATGTATGAAAATGATATCAGCAGATAAAGAACATTTATGTTCTCTAATGGGGACTTATTAACAAAACATTGTTGCAATGATACTTCCCTTAGGAGTTTTTACTGACAATTCTCTTGTTAAATCAAATTGGAAATATCTAATTTTCTTAGAAACTGGGAAGATATGAAAAAATGTGATGATCCAGAATCAAATAATGCATTTTCTAAACTTGAGGAAACCATTAAATTACCTGCCACCACGTCTTTTGGAGTTTCAACCTCAGTAGTAGTGATAACATAATCTTGGACTTAATTCCTTTTCCTCTTTTGAGGTAAGTTCCCCTGACTCTTAGTACATTAATTAGCATAATGTCCCATCTCTCTACAATTGTAGCATTCCACATTGACATCAACTCTCTTTCCTTGCAATCATGAGCCTGGTGGCCTTTTTCACCACACTTGTAACAGACTCTCATTCCCTTCAAGAAAGTATCGGGGTGTTTCTTCCCACATTTACTGTAGGACTGATATTCAACTTTTCCCTTCTTCCCCTTATTTCCATTTCCAGATTGATCAGAAGATCTCTTCTTCTCTTGCTTTTCTTTAAAGCCATAAGACTTAGAGAATTCTTTTTCCGTCTTGATATCACAAGAGACAATATCTTCGTACGACAAGAAGGTTTGTGAGACTAATGCTCAATGGAGAAATGTTTTTAACCCATCAAAGAAACAATCAATATTACTTCTTGGCTTACGTATATAATCTGGAGCATGCCTCTCTAACCTTGTAAAGTTAGCCTCATACTTTGCGACATTCTCATCCTCCTTCTGCCTCAGACTCAAAAATTGTCTTTCCATATCTGCTCGATGGTCATGTGGAAAGTATTTTTCTAAGAAAATTTCCTTAAACTCCCTCTATTCCATACTTGATACTTCTTCATCTTTCTTTGTATTTTGAATCAGCGACCACCATTGATCAGCATCTCCAGTGAGGCAGTAAACTGCCATGATAACCTTCTCCCTTTCGCTACTCCCCAAGGTGTGGAATATTTTCTCAAAGGAGTTTATCCATTACTCAGCTACTAATGGATTTGTACCCCCATTAAATTTTGGTATTTGTTGCCTCATGAAGCAGTCTAACATTGATCCTCCACGTTGCAGATCAGGGTGCTCGATACGAGTATGGTTATTATTCATAAACTGAGTGAGTTGTCCCAGTATGGTGATAAGTTGATCAGCACCGGTTGTATCTCCAACTCCACTATAATTATCTTAAGCAGGAGAGAAATACCTACATGGAGTGCGTGCATTGATATGGTTTCCATTCCTCCCAATAGGGGCCATTTCTAAACAATGGAATAAACTATATTAGTTTATGAATCAAAATACATAATTCCATACTTGTAAAACACTTAACATAAATTGAACTATAATCATAAAAATGTTTTCTTTGAAAAATTATATACTCATAAACCCTTCATAATGGTTTGTAAAGAAAATTAGAATTATCCTAAGAATAACCACTGGGAGTGTCGTAACCAAGAGTGCATCAAGGCCCGTTGTCATGCACCAGTTCCCGTTCGAGTCTAGCTCAAAGCGGTGTTTTCAGGTTTTACCCCTAGGTACATCTTTTCCAAAGCCGCCTCTACCTGCTCGTATCCAGACAGGGATGTATTTCTCGGAAAACTCAAAAAATCTCTATAATACCAAAATTCTATGAAGTTCTTCTATACTAATCCTCAAAGTTTATCTTTGGGCTATGTGCTCTAATCAGAGTTTATCTAAATCTAGCTTCCAAGGATAGTACTAAACTGCCTCTGATACCAACTGTAACGCCACGAACCCAGTTACCCAGAGTCGGTGCATTATTGCGTAACATTGGAATGATCACAAAAGATCAAGTCTCGAAATACCGATTAGTTTAGTATCCTTGGAAACCCTAGATATATTCATAAGTCTTAAATTACATCATAAAGTAAAAAAACTACAACAACATCTTGTCTTCATATCCCCTCCTACTATCCCTACAGGTCATTCATAATATACTTCTTCACATCCTGGAAAAATTAAAACATTGGAATGAGTGAGATCAGATGCTCAGTAAGGATAACAATATAGCAGAAACTTTCATAAATAAACATTAACATTTAAGGTAGTGTATAACTAAAACAAAAGCCTTTTAAACTTGAACTTTAGCATAATATGGAAAAAATAAAATGAAATAATGACATTTAATAATTCACATGGATATTATACAAGTCGAATAATCACATGAAATATCAATAACCACTTTCATAATGATGGAATGCATAATTCCAGACTATCATAACCACGTAGCCAAGGCCTCGTGCCAAGACTACAAATAAGATTTTGTCAAGGCCTCGTGCCAAGACACTAGTTTGTCTCATGAGACCTACCGATGCATCTAGGAGCTATAGCGGGCTCCACCCATCACTTATTAAGTCCAATTCATTCCTTATATGAAAGGGTTTTAACATATCATAAACCATAACATAATCGTATAACATAAAACATGCATAAAGGAAACATAACATTTCCACATTTCAATCTCAAGATATCAATACAACACATTGATATAATAAAAACATTATCAAAACGATTCTCAATACCAAAATAAAATAAAATTAAAACATGGTATTTATTTTTCATTTAAAAAAATTATGGCTTGTATAGGAAGCTGAAACTCAAATAATGGTCACGGCGGCGGAGAAGTCGTTGTCGCCGCATAAGTACGAAAAAATAAACATTACCTTTTGTTTTTTAGTAAAACAATTTTTATAAAACATATTCATTTTGAATAAATGTAAATGTCAAATGGGTTTATACACCGTATAAACGAAAGTCTTGTATTAAAACAAAATATGCCTCAATGAAAGGAGATTGAGACGACGTCCCTTACCTCATGTCCGACTTGACTCGACCGTTCTTTAACCTCATGAATAATAAACTAGAGTTAATTTATAATTTCTTAAGAACCTCTTTCAAGTTTATTATTCCTTTTATATCACTTATTACCATGTTATGAACATTATGTAATTATTTATGTTAATAATGGTTGTTTTGTCAATCTTTGGTACTTGAGTCAAAAATAAACTTCTTATAATTACAAGTTGTTCATGTGGTAAAATATCCATTATACCTAGAATTATATTCATGATGTAGATATCATATATATCATATATATCCAGTATATAAATTCATTCATAATATTACGTAACATTTAGAGGTAAGAAATGAAATGCACCGTTCATGGAGACGGTAAGTCGTACGTACGTATGAACGCTACTTTCATTTCTATTTCGTATTTAATGGAATGAAATCATAATTATATAAAGGTGTATTATAATTCCTGTATAATATCATATATAATATCATTTAATCCAACCTTTATATGTCTCACATATGGCATTAATGATTCAAATCACTTTGAGGGGGTGGTAATCTACACTTCCTAAAATGAAATTATCGCGTTTACCCATAATGGAAATCGTAAAGGTATGACATAAATGAGAAATATAGAATAATAATGAAAACATAAACATAATATATATATCATATATGAAAATAGTGTCATCATAATGGCCACCATGAGAGGTGTTAAAAGAAGATTGAACAATCATCGTTTCGTGAAGCAGTAATTCACCACCCACAAAAACAGTATGTTATTTAACCATTAGACGAAGGTATGTGTAAGTGTAAATAAAATACTTCTCATGAAAACATCTTAGTATATTTTATATACTGGTTTTGTTACAAAATAAAGGAATAAAAAGAGTCTAATGGGTTGGAGAAGAAAAATAAAACAAAAGAACATAAGAGAAGACATTACCTTAAAATTGGGTAACTCGTTTTGATTTGAGCCAAAGGCTTCCTTGGTAAGACTTATGCCCAAAGTGAGGCTTATAGGAGTAAGAGATGGAAGTTTAGAGAGTATTTTGGTAGAGTTTGGCTAAGTCAAATGGCTTTTATGGTGTTAATAAAGTGGTAGAGGTGGGGGCCTTTTACAAGAGGAGATGAGGGGCACTCTTGGAAAGTCATGAAATATTACATTATTATGAAATGCTTTTCGGATTTCAAAGGTCCCACAATTATATATTTCGAAGATAAGGTGATAAGGGTTCTAAATATACTCATCCAATAGGTTTTTGAAAAGTGTAAGTCTTATAGTTTACATTATCTTTTCATTTTATTTAAATCATTAATTAATGAGATAATCGCTGCATCATCATGGTGTGATAAATAAATTTATTTATTTAATGTCTAAAAATTATATAAAAATTACCATGATGTAGTAAATCTTTTTTTATTTCCAATGAATATTTATAGTCGAAAAGTTAACTTATATAACCCCATGTAATAATTGTTTTAGTAAAACAACACATGTTTGTGACAATTTTATTTTTACTTTAAATAAAAAGTTATTAATGTCATTTTCTTACCCAAGTGGCTCCATGGGGTCACCAAGTTGACCCATGGATTGTCTTGGTCGGAAATGACTCATACAATAAGGTTAGGATAAGTGTCAATATATTTTCATATTTTTATAATATCATTTTTACCTTAAATTTCACTAATTACCTTTAATCGCGATTAATAAAACTTAAAAGTTAGTATTCACCAAAAAATTATTTTAATCCCATTGAACCACATTTTACTTCATAATGAAAACCATGTATGTTGGATTTTTGAAAATAAAATCACAAAAGTGGTAATGTTTCATTTACACAAAAAATTAGTTTTTAAATTACCACTTAGTGGTTTCACTATTCATCAAAAATTGAAGTTTTTCAGAAAAACAACAAAAATTCTCCCTAAGCTATAATTGGTTTTCTGAATCCAAAAATGAATTCCATTTTGAGAGATAAAATTTATAAAATTTCAAAAAGTAGGTATTACTATTCATAACAGCTACTTTGATTGGTTGTGGTGTGTGTTAGAACTCAAAGTTGCATACAACACACGCTATTTTATTATTCAAAGAGAAGCATACCGTGGAAGCTTGGCGTGTTACAATATCTATTATATGGTCTTAAATATATTTTATGTTATTATAGAACTGAAGTAGAATATTCCAGACGGTTGTAGATTCCCAATTTAGTTATATTTTCACTCTGAAATTTATGCTTTATTCTCATGTATCCCTTTAATATAATTCTAGAAATGGACCTTTGAACTAATAAGATATTTTTTATGATTTTTTTAAATGGGTAAAAGTTATTGACATGGGTTTAATACCTTTAACTAGTTACATTTTTAGAAATAATTTTTTTTCTAAAATTAATCTTTCAGGGAAAGTTAATTATGAAAATGGGTGGGTATATTGAAAAGTTTTCTTTTTAAATTAAATTTGGGAGAGTGCTTTTTCATGTTTTTTTAGGGAATTTTAAACTGTAATTTTTTTCTAGTGAAACTATTTTAAATTGTATATTTTTTTGATAAATTAAATGACCAAATTAAACAATATCTAAATTGAAAAAATAAAAAAATGGGCATATGGCCAAATGGCCAAATGACTAAATGAACAAAAGACCAAATGAACAAATGACCAAATGACCAAATGACTAAATAGACAAATGGATAAATGACCAAATAACCAAATAGCCAAATGTAGAAATTCCCAAATGAAAAAATTCCCAAATGGGAAAATTCCCCAATGGCTAAATGGCCAAATGGAAAATTTACCAATTTTCCAATTTCTCAATTGCCTAATTTCTCAATTAACCAATTTCCCAAATTCTCAAATGCCCAAATACCCAAATTACTAAATAGCTACATGGATATTTTGATATTTAAAGTCTCCAAATCTAAAAATGTTCAAATAAACAATTTTACAATCTCTTAGTTTTCTAATTACCACATGCTCAAATGGCCAAATACTCAAATAAGAAAATTAGAAAATGTGAAAATGGAAAAATGGTAAATAGGAAAATTGTTCAAGTGGGAAAATGGGAAAATAGAGAAATTCGGAAATGCGAAAATGAGAAAAAGTCCAAATTCCCAAATTCTAAAATGGTCAAATTCCCAAATAGAGAAATTGAAAATTAGAAAATTTCCAAATTACCCAATTTCTTAATTTTCCAATTGCTCAATTGCTGAATTTCCCAATTTCTCAATTTTCCAATTTTCCAAATTCCCAACTGGGAAAATGGACATGTGGCCATTTGTCCAAGTGTCAACCTATACAACTATCCAATTGACCAAATGGATAAATAGTCAAATGGAAAATGAAAAAATATCCAAATACCCAAATGACCAATTAACAAATTTCCCAATTTTCCAGATGGCCAATTACCCAAATTACCAAATCAGAAAATGATCACATGCCCAAATGTCTAAATGGACAAATGAACAAATAGAAAATTTTACAAATAAAAAATTATCAAATTGGACATTTTCCAATTGGCCAATTTTTTAAATGCCTAAATACACAAATGGCCAAATTCCCAAATGGAAAAATGGAAAATTGACCTAATAGAAAATTGGCCAAATGGAAAATATTCCATTTGGTTAATTTTTCAGAAGCCTAATTTCCCAAATTCCAAATTTTCTAAATACCCAATTGGATAAATACCCAATTTGAAAAATTCCCAATTATTTAAATTTCCAAATGGACAAATGGTCAAATGACCAAATGGACAAACAGCCAAATAGCCTAACAGCCAAACAGATAAATGCACATGTGAAAAATTAACCAAAGTAGAAATTATCCAAATGCCAAAATTCCCTAATTCCAAAATCACAAAACAACCTAACCAAAAAATGAACCTAATGACCAAATTATCAAAATTACCAATTGATCGAATAACCAAATAATATAACGACCCAAACATTCATTAAGGAAAATTCCTCTTGATCTAATTAAATTTCTTATTATGTAAATTGGTTATATAAAATATGCACTTCCTTAGTTTTATTTTTTTGTATTTCTAAATACCTTTAATAATTTTGACTATTTTTTAATATGGTCATTGAATAGTGATCAAGTTATTAGTAGAAATATGTTGCTTTAACAAATCTAATTTACTTAGACAAAGGAAGTGATGGCCTCATGTAATAGAATTTCTCCATACGAAGCCCATTTTTCAGAGCTTGGAAATAAGTTTTCATCATTGGGCTTCTCTCTTGACCAAGCCCAAGCTGAGCCTTAACACGTTAAGCTTGAACAGAACTACCTACAGGAGAAGTGGAAGGTGATAGAGATTACCAACCGAGTGATATTATCCGAGCCACCCCAAGAGTTTGTCACCATTGCACACATTACCCTTCGGTATTATGCGTGTGTCATAAGGGGTTATCTAACAAGACCTTATAACTATGATTATGTGCATTATTTTTTTATATAATAAATAATATACATTAATTTTATTTTGTAAATAGTTTTTAATACACAAATAGTGTTTTTAGTTAATATTCAATTAAGAAATATATTTTAATGAATTAATATATTTTTGAATTAAATAATATTTTAATAAAATATTATTAATAAATTTATTTTTATTAAAAATAAATTATCCTATAATTTTTATGAATACAATTGTAATTTTTATTAAGGTTTGAAAGCCGTTTTTTGTCAAAAATCATGAATTTTTTATAAATATCAGTTTTTATTTTAAAAATAAAAATTCACATATTTATAAAATTATTTATATTAAATTAATATTATTTTGAGAATCAGGAAATCGAAATTATCCAATGGTGATTTTTTTATAATTTTCTAAGACAGTCGAGTTTTTTGGTAAAAATTAAAAATCCTTTAATTATATAATGTATTTTATCACATCATAATAGCCTAATAGTGATGTAATAAAATACAATAAATGGGATTTTCAGACAATATTTGTTTTACCATTAAATTAATGTGATTTTATGTTTGTTTTATTTATTTTACAAAGGTTTAGTAGACCCTCTAATACTTATAAAATATTTTGTCATTTTAAAATGATTTCCTTGAGAGTGTGACTCATCTCCACATAAGATATACTAAGATTTTAAGAAGTTTGGACATTTGACTTATAAAATATTTTTTTCTACTCCCCTTTGGAAAAAAATATGGGCAAAAATCATAGGACGGTTTGTGGTTTTGGTTAGTTTAATGGGTAGGGTCCAGAACCTAAATAATAAATAATTCCCTCTATTTTCTTATATAATCCCACCCAAGATCCCACTTCCTCTTCACTAAAATCCTTTGGAGATCTACTAACCTCTTCCCTCTTCTCTCTATAATACTCCCAAGGTTCCCCAAGCTCCCAATAATCCTTTCTCAAGCCTCTCCCAAGCCTTTGAGATCAGTCTTCCAAGTAAAGGATTTCTTCCTTTATCATTTTTGTCCAACATTATTTATGTAGTTATTCCCTTTTAATTTCAAATAAAAATGTTGGGGTATGAATTTTCACCTCCCACATACTTCCCTCCTAATTTTTGAATGATGATAGACCCATTTCTATCTCATTAATTCCTTCAATGTACACCTGTTACTATGCTGAAATTCTGTAAGGAATTTCTCTCTTCTCATTTACATTCAAGCAATTCTTTTGTTTTATGAATATAAATTCCATTAAATATATTGGGAAATGTATCTATATGAACCTTTTATTTTCCATTTAATTTAAATATTATGATACACCCCTTTCTCTCTCATTAACCATTTTTTTGAATTATTATGTCACGTCGTTATGCTGCCAAAATTGCACCGCGATTCTCCAAGCCAAAGTCATTGTATATCAAGGGTATTCACATTTAAACACATTTACTTAATGATTATATAGTTTAAAGTATTAATTACACATTCCTTTATCATGGAATAAATGATGATGTTTAATTAATCCATGTTATATGATCCATGTGACACACTTATGCATGAAATGAAATGATTAATAAGGGTGTGCCCTGATAGCACTTCAATGCATTGGGTAAAGATTAGTATCATGATACATCAAGTACAATGAGGGTTTACTCATTCCAATTCAAGTTAAATTTGGGTTTACTCATTTTCCATGTGCAATTAGCCTTGGCCCATGCTGAAATCATGTTAAATGTTGTTTCCATATTTCCATGTTATGATAATCATGTTATATCATGCCTTTATGTTCATGTTTCTCTTACGCTCTATTGATATGCCTATTTCCTAACATGTATTGTATTATTTATATTCTGACTTTTTACTCCCTTAATGGGCTTTATAGCTCGCCCTTTTCTTATTCATATCCTCAAGTTATCCCATTCAATGTTAAGTATGAAAGAATGTTTGTGGTCATGTAAAATAAGTTTTCACCAAATTTGTGTGTTTCATGTTTTAAGTTGTTATGTAATGTTCATAATCCCCAAAGACACTAGACCTCTCTATCTTTTATGTTGTACCAAGTGATGGTTTTATGTAATAAATTATTTTTAAGTGTGTAATAAAGAGAAGGGTTGTTATAGTTGGTATCAGAGGATAGGTTTAGTTATTTTGGGGATTAGGATTATAAAACCCTAGTGAAAGACTTAGGGATAAGACTAATAATAATAAAAACATCCCTAAATTTTAGTGATTATTGAGTAAGTGGTTTATCAAGAAAATACATCCCTGGCTGGATATGAGCAGGTAGAGGTGGCTCTAGCACAAATGTATCCTAGTGGTAAAACCCAAAAACATCACTTTGAGCTAGACTCTAATGAGAACCGGTGTATGAAAATGGGCCTTGCTACACTCTTGGTCATGACACTCCTGGGGGATATGCTTTGATAAATTCATAAGCTAGTACAAAGCATTATTAAGGTAAAAAAATTACACTAAGAATATATGTTAGGAAGTAGATCATGGATAACATAGATTAAAGCCTATAAATTCATAAGTTAAGTAAATAAAATTAATTTATAAGTCTTCCATTTTTTCTTTGGATTGCCCTTTATGTGTTACCACTAACTTTCCTTTTATTCCATCCAATGGATAGTAATAAGAGGACTCAGGATAATAACCTATGTGAAGATCAATGTGATGATTATTCTAATAAGATGCCCAATCCAATGGGAGCAGGAATCACGAACTTTGTCACGATACTCTCTTAGTTAACTAAAGTTTTGAATAGAAACATGGGTCAATATGAACATTCAACCCCCCTTAAGGAAGAACAAGTCACAATCGAGAGCTTCATGATACAAAGTCCTCCTACTTTTAATGGATCATCTGATCCCTCAATCACCAAACAATGGATCAACTCTATTGAGAATATCTTCTCCATATTTTAATGTTCTAAAAAAGAGAAGGTACTTCTGGAAGCTTATCGTATGGAGGGTGAAGATGATCAATGGTGGACATTGATAAAAAAATATGAATCCTAAGGAGGATATCGAGGCATTGGAATAGAAGAATTTCCAAAAAAAAATTAACAAATATTTTCCCCACAACCTCTAACTTAATATGGAAAGGTAATTCCTTTCCCTCAAGAAAAAATATAAAGAATCCATCAGATCGTATGAGGAAAACTTCAAAGGGATTGCATGATATGCCTCTAGATTTGTCGTTACCTCCAAATTCAAGGTTGACTGCTTCTTTGTTGGGCTAAAACCTAGCCCACGGAAAGCCCTAGTGATCCGTGACTTCAAGAGATATGAGGAAATTGTCTGATGTGCCCTCAAGGTCGAAATAGAGATCGGTGAATCTCAAGGGTATCATGGGGGTAAGAAGTGTAAGGTGGAATTCAATTCTGGAGGTCCAATGGATAAATCCAACAGTGCTATGAAAATCCATCACCCAACTTTCCAAAGGTGTGGAAAGAAAAACCCTGGAAATTTCTAGAAGGGGATGAGGAAATGCTTTAAGTGTGGAAGAAAAGGGCACCTATAAATTAATTGTTAGTAAGAAAAACCCATGGCTACGACAGAAAAGAGGAACGCTCTATTCGACTATCAATACATTGTTCATTACTTCAACTTAAAAGAACCAGGTCACTTTACAAACCAGTTCCATAATCCAAATGTTTTTAAAGGCAACCAACAACCTCTAAGGCAGCAAAGGAGAGCTTTTTCCATCACTTCCACCGATGTGAACCCTAAAAACAAAGTGGTGACAGGTACGCTAGTTATTCATTAAAGAATAGTGAACGTACTTTTTGATTTTAGTTCCATGCATTCTTTTATATTCCAAAAGTTTAGTAGAACAATCCCAACACCGCCACAAATCATGGAAGTAAATATGTTGATGAGTATGGAAAATGGGGAATTCATAGAAACCCATGATAATAACTCCTCCCCTGTCACAATTTTTGGATTAAACTTCCCAGATAACCTCGTCATGCACCCTCTATTGGAATTTGATGCAATTATTGGCATGGATTGTCTTTATCTATATAGATCCAATATAAATTGTCGTGTGAGGGAAATCACTCTCCATATGGAAAATAAACCCGCAATTCTGTACAAGTGAAATGAGGAAGATGAATCTTCTTTAGCACCATCATCTCAAGCTTGGATATTACTGCCCTATGAGAATGTGTATCTAGCTCAGATGATTGAGTATAAGTATGAAACCATCCTTGAATGCATTCCTATTGTGAGTTAATTCATTGAAGTGTTTCCCAAGGAATTTCCTGGTCTTCATCCTAGAATAGATGTTTAATTCTCAATCGATCTTATACCAGGGTCATTTCCAATATCCAAGACTCTGTATAGAATGGATATTGTGGAGCTTGAGGAGCTGAAGAAACAAGTACAAGAGAATCTGGATAAAGGTTTTATATGCCCAAGTGCTTCACCATGGGTTACACCAGTCCTCTTCATCAAGAAGAAGGATGGTTCAATTTTCTTTTTAATTGATTATCGTGAGCTTAAAAAAATCACGATAAAGAAAAAGTAACCTCTACAATGAATTTATGATTTGTTCAATCAGATACATAGAGAAAAATAATTCTCAAAGGTGTATTTGCGGTTGGGATATTACCATGTAAGGGTGAAGAAGGAGGATATCCCCAAGACTACTTTTCGTACAAGATATGGACACTATGAATTCATAGTAATTCCTTTCAGACTCACTAATACTCCAACAATATTCATGGACTTGATGAATAGATTCTTTAGATATTACCTTCACAAATTTGTGGTAGTCTTTATAGATGATATTATAATATACTCCAAACCCAAGGAGGGCCATGAGGAGCATATAACCAATGTATTAAAGACCTTGAGAAAAGAGAATCTCTATGAAAGGTACAACAAGTGTGAGTTCTGGATGAAGGAGGTATCATTCTTGGGTCATATCATCACAAGTAATGGGATATCTGTGGATCCCTCTAAGATAGCTACAATAGAGGGACGGTTGAGGACAACATCGGTAATAGATATCGATATATTCTTAGGGTTAGCTTGATATTATCGCCGATTTGTGACAAATTTCTCACTATTTTCCAACCCTCTTACCAAGATAACTTGAAAATGGGTAAATTTTTCTTGGAGTGATGAATGTGAAGAGAGCTTCAATGAGTTGAAAAGGAGGCTTATCACTATGATTGTTATCATATTACCCATAAGTGGAGAATTTTTTGTGATATTTAATGATGCTTAGAAGAAGGGTTTGGGCTATGTGTTGATGCAAAATGACAAAGTTATTACCTATGATTTAAGGAAATTGAAAGTTCATGAGAAAAACTATCTAACACATGATCTGGAGATGGCTGTAGTAAACTTTACTTTGAAAATTTGGAAACATTACCTTTTGGGGAGAAGTGTAAAATATTTATAGACCACAAAATCCTCAAGTATATATTCGCACAATAAAAAGTTGAACATACACCAATGAAGATGGTTAGAGTTGTTCAAATACTATGATTGCACAATCTATTACCACCCTGGGAAATCAAACAAGGTGAAGGATGCTCTAAGTAGAAAGGACCCAGTAATTCTATAATTGATGATAATTTAAAAAAGAACAAATCTTCTTAGATTTTATGAATATGGACATGGGAATCATAAAGAAAGGAACATCATCAATTCTTTTAGAAGTTATTTCTCAACCATCTCTTTTGGAAATGTTAAAGGATGCTAAAAAGGATGATGTGAGAATTCAGAATAAAGTGGAAACTATCAGAAAAGGGAAATCCTTAGTGTTTGATGTTAATGAACAAGGAATTGTGAGATTTAGGACAAGACTATGTGTTCCATAAAATCCATAGTTAAAGAAAGAAATTTCGAATGATGCACATAGTTCAAATTTCTTCATTCACCTAGAAAACAAAAAATGTATCGAGATCTCTGAGAGCATTATTGGTGGGATAACATGAATAATGAGATCACTGATTATACATAAAAGTGCCTGGTATGTCAGCAAGTGAAGGCTGAGAGGCAGAATTATAATGGGATGATGCAACTATTACCCATACCAGTATGGAAATGGGAGAACATCACCATGGACTTTGTCATCGGACTTCTAAATACATCTAAAGGAAACAATGTTATATGGGTTGTTGTGGATCATCTTACAAATACTGAACACTTTATTAAAATTTGAGAGTATTTCTCATTGGATCAACTGGAACAGATATATATCATATATTTGGTAAGGCTCTATGGAGTACCACAATCGATTGTATCTAATCAATATCTAAGATTCACCTTTAAGTTTTGGAAGAGTCTTTAACATTCTCTTGATACTGAGACGAACTTCTGTATAGTATATCATCCTCAAACCGATGGCCAATCTGAGTGGACTATCCAAACACTTGGGGACATGTTGAGAGAATTCTCAATGGACTTAAAAGGAGAATGGGATCAACATCTTCCTCTAGTTGAGTTCTCTTACAACAACCGTTTCCACTCAAACATCCAAATGGCTCATTATGAAGACCTTTATGGGAAGAGGTACAAAACCCCAGCATGTTGGGATGAAGTTGGGGAGCAAAAACTCCTAAGTACAAAAATGGTCAAAGAAATGGTGGAGAAGGTTAAGACCATCCAGAACCACATTAAAGTTGCTTAGAGTCATCAAAAGAGCTATGATGATAATCGTCGACGAGACATAGAGTTTGATGTTAGAGACATGGTATTCCTCTACATATCAACATGGAAGAGAATTATGATATTTTGGAAGAAGTTAAAGCTTAGTCCAAGGTACATCGGCCCTTTTGCGATCCTTGGTCGCATTAGAGTAGTGGCCAATCGACTAGCACTCCCACCGAACCTATATCAAGTATATGATTTATTCCATATATCACTCTTGAGGAATTACATACCTGGCCCATCACATGTACTCAATCTAGAGGTGGTACCCTTGTAGAATGACCTCTCCAAAGAAGATAAGTTAGTGAATATATTAGATCTTAGGGAAAAAAAATTATACGAAATAATACAATTCCCCTCTTCAAGGTGTTGTGGTGCAACCACAAGTTTGAAGAAGCAACATGGGAATTAGAGGAAGTAGTGAAGTAGAGTTACCTGCATCTATTTTAGGTTGGGAAAAATAAATTTTGAGGGTGAAATCTCTTAAGGGGGGGAAGATTGTAACGACTCAAACTTTCATTAATGAAAATTCCCCTTCATCTAATTAAATTTATTATTATGTAAAATGGTTATATAAAATATACACTTCCTTGGTTTTATGTTTTTGGATTTCAAAATACCATTAATAATTGTGACCGTTGCTAATATAGTTATTGAACAGTGATCACATGATTAGTATAAATATAGGGCTTTAACTAATCTAATTTACTCAAACAAGGGAATTGATGGCATCCTCCAGTAGAATTGCTCCATAAAATCCCATTTTTTGAAGCTCAGAAAGGAGGTGGAATCATTGGGATTCCTTCTTGGCCAATCCCAAGCTGAGCTTTAACACATTAAGCTCGAACAGTACTACCTTGGGAGAAGTATAAGTTGATAGAGATTACCACCCGAGCGATGTTATTCGAGCCACCCCAAGAGTCTGTCACCATCACACACCTTACCATTATGTCTTATACAGGTGTTATAAGGTATTATGTAACAAGACCTTAGCACTATTATTATGTGCATTATCTTTTTATATAATAAATAATATATATTCATTTTATTTTGTAAATAGTTTTTAAAGCACAAATAGTATTTTTAGATAATATTCGATTAAGAAATATATTTTGATGAATTAATGGATTTTTGAATTAAATAATATTTTAATAAAATATTATTAATAAATTTCTTTTTATTTAATATAAATGATCATATAATTTTTATAAATATAATTGTAATTTTTATTAAGGTTTGAAAGCTGTTTTTATCAAAACCAATGAATTTTCCATAAATGTCGGTTTTTATTTTAAAAGTAAAAAATTACATATTTAGAAAATTATTTAAATAGAATGAATATTATTTTTGGAATCAGGATGTCGAAATTATCCAATAGTGAATTTTTCATAATGTTTTGAGACAGTCGAATTTTTGGGTAAAAATTAAATACCATTTAATTATATAATGTGTTTTATGAAATAATAATGACCCAATAGTGATGTAATAAAATATTATAAATGGTATTTTAAGCCAATATATGTTTTTCCATTTAAATAATGTAATTTTAGGTTTGTTTTATTTATTTTACAAAGCTTTAGTGGACCCTCCAAGACTTATAAAACATTTTGTCATTTTAAAATGATTTCCTTGAAAGTGTGACTCAACTACACATAATCAAGCCTAATATTTTAATAATTTCAGCCATTTTCCTTATAAAATATTTTTTTAATCCCCTTCAGCAAAAACCATGGGAAAAAACCATGGGATGGTTTGCGGTTTTGGTTAGTTTAATGTATAGGGTCCAAAACCTAAATAATAAGGAATTCCCTCTCTTTTCCTATATAAACCCACCCAATCTCCAACTTCCTCTTCACTCAAAGCCTTTAGATCTCATAAAAACTCTTCCCTCCTCTCTCTATAATCCTCTCAAGGCAACCCAAGCTCCCCAGAAGCCTCTCTCAAGCCTCTCCCAAGCCTTTCGGATCACACATCCATGTAAGAGATTTCTTCCTTTCTCATTTTTGTCCAACATTATTTATATTGGTTGAGGTATGATTTATCACCTCCCCCATACTTAATTAATTATTTTTTAATGATTATATACCCCTTTCTATCTCATTAATTCCTTCCATGTACACTCATTACTATGCCAAAATTCCAAAAGGAATTTCTCTCTCCTCATTTACATTCAAGAATTTTTTTTTGTATTATGAATCTAAATTCCATTAAATATATTGTGACATGTGTCTATATGACACCTTACTATACATTTCATGTAAATATGTTGATACAACCATTTCTCTCTCATCAACCATTTTTATAAATTCTTATGTCACGCCGTTATGATGCCAAAATTGCACCGCAATTTTCCAAGCCAAAGTCATTGTGTATCAATGGTATTAACCTTTATGCACATTTGCTTATTTATTATAGAGTTTAATGTATTAATTCCACATTTCCTTATCATGGAATAAATTATTATGTGTAATGAATCCATGTTATATGATTCATTTGGAACACTTATGCATCAAATTAAATGATTAAGAAGGGTGCACCCTGATAGCACTCCAATGAATTGGGTAAATATTAGTATCATGATATATCAAGTGAGATGAGGGTTTAATCATGATAATTCATGTGAAATGAAGTTTTACTCATGATCTATGTGTAATGAGCCTTGTCACATACTAAAATCAGGTTAAATGTTGTTTCCAAAATTCCATGTTATGATAATCATGATATATGATGCCTTTATGTTCATATTTTTCTCATAATCCATTGATATGCCTATTTCCTAACATGTATTTTATTCTTTATGTTATGCCTTTTTACTCCATTACTAGGCTTTATAACTCACCTTTTTCTTATACATTTCCTCAGGTTATCCCATGCAATGCTAAGTACGAAGGAATGTGTGTGGTCATGTAAAAGAAGTTTTCAATAAAGTTGTGTGTTTCCTATTTTAAGTTGTAATGTAATGTTCCTAAGCCACAAAGACAATAGACCTCTCAATATTCTCTGTCATGCCAAGAGAAGGTTTTATGTAATAAATTATGTTTAAGTGTGTAATAAAGAGCAGGTTTGTTATAAATAATGTAATAAAATGGAATTGTACAAATGGACAAATAGACAAATGAAAAAAATGTCTAAATGAAATGAGTAAAATTCATAAAGTCCCAAATGGATAAATGGATAAATGACCAAATTACCAAATTACAAAAAAAAACTTACCAAAATATGAACCTAATGACCACATGTTTAAAATTATCAAGTGACCAAATAACCAAATAATGTGACACAAATATAATTGGACTGAAATGAATATACAATATAAATCTATATCATACCCATGTTTAGCTTGATAATTAGTATGTATTGATTATTTTATTCCACTAGCATTAAATTTCTAATTAAATGTATATTTATATACTTCTTCTTTTTATGGATTTCTTCAATAGCTAAAATTTTAACCCATTTCTAGTTTATCAATTTTATATTATTCAATAATGCACTATTATAGTAATCAATTTCATTTGTATCAAGTGTCATTGGGAATCAAATTCCATGTGCTTAAAGAAAAATTATTTTGATCGAGTTGGAATAAAAATGATAAAAGTGAAGTAAATACATAGACACAAGAAAATATTGTCAGTTTATTTATTGATGTTTAAAATTTTGATATATAATTCATAATTAAATATATTGTTTATATTTTCAAAATTGTTCCCTGGAGACCCTTGATGAGAAATAATATTACAAATTCAGTCCAAATGATCATTTGAGATAAGTATTATGGAGGAGAACCAGAAGTGAGTCTTAAGTCGACATAGAAAAAACATCATCCCCACTAGGTATTGGCCCTAATCAGGTGACACTCAACCCTCTCGCACCATCAAGATTAAAAATTCTTTTTCATAATCATATGAGGCCAAAAAATAGCTATAAAGGATCATGAAAGAGGTAAAATGGTCACCAAATATTTCTTGAAATCTATGTCAGTTGTATGTCCCTCATATAAATCATAGGTTGCTACTATTTTTTATTCAAGTATGGAATAATTTTTATCTTTATATGATTCCCCGAGTGATGTCAATGAGGATACTAGTGGCGGTTGAGCTAATAGTACTGTTGACAGTGGTGGCAATGATGATGATGATAATGATGATGATGGTGATGTTGGTGCTCCTAGAATAGATACTGGTGATGATTGTGATAGAACTGGTGGTGGTGAGGGAGATATTAATCCCCAATATTTTTTATTTTAAGTAAAGATACATGTGTAGATGACTAAAACTAATTGATGGTGTGGATTTTATATGTATGTTGTAGTGTTTTAAATGGTTTGAAAACTATTTATAACTTGATGGTTGAATGATAAATAAATAATAAGTATACTGCATTAAATGTGTACCATGGTTTATATTTTTTTAGGTTCTATGAGAGGTGCTGGATGGTGATGCTACTATCGAATGGGGGTACGTCTCTATACTCATAGTTTAAAAAACCATGGGTATACATAAATTATGGACACCAATATATACCCATAGTTTCAGGAACTGTGGCTATAGACATATACCCACATATTCCAGTGAACTATGGGTATTAAGAAATCATCATAGGCTATACTTTAGGACAAATATCCATAAGTAATTTTTGATGTGTTGGAATCATCCACACCTAAATCCAATGCATGGTGTGACTGGTATGACTCCAACTGTGTATTTTTATTTATAAATGACATTAATTTTAGTAAAAATGAAAACTTTCATAATCAAAACTGAGAAAACACATTTGTATTATTTTTGAAAATTTAGGAAAACAATCTATAAGTCATTTTTGACATATAGGAATCATCCTCCACTCAATATGATACATGATATGCCCAATATGACTAAAAAAATCTGTTATCAATTTAAAATTAAAATTTTAGTTCAAAAAGTGTCACTCACTAAAAACAGAGAAAATGAACTTTTATTTTCTTGATAATTTATGAAAACAATTCAAATGTAATTTTTGATGTTTAGGAATCAGTCTCACATCAAAATGCCACACAATGTGACCAGTATAACTCAATGTGCATGTTTCTTGTTTAAAATGTCATTTTATTAAAAAAAAGTGACATACTCAAAACTAAGAAAACACATTAATATTTTTTCTATACTTCAGGTGAAAAAATCTATAGGTTATTTTTTTATGTGTAGGAATTAACCGCACGCCGATATGATACACGGTGTAACCAATATGACTAAAAGCGTGTCTTTTTATTTAAAATTGACATTAATTTTAGTAAAAAGGAAAACTAACATACTCAAAACCAAAATAAACACATTTGATTTTTTTTATACTTTATTAAAATGATCCACGAGTAATTTTTTATATGTAAGAATTAGTTAAACCTCAGTCTAAAACATGATGTTCCTAGTATGACTCAAAATTTATGTCATCAGTTTAAATTTGAAATTTTAATTCAAAAAGTTTCACTCACTAAAAACCAAGAAAACATGATTTTATTGTCTTAATAATTTATGGAAATGATTCATATGTAATTTACTATGTGTAGGAATTAGTATCACATCAAACAGACACACGATGTGACCGGTATTACTCAAAGTGTGTGTTTCTGGTTTAAAATGACATTTTAGTAAAAAATAGATGTGACATAATCAAAAATGATAAAACGAATTTGGATTGTTTTTATACTTTAGTAAAACAATCCATAAGTCATTATTTATGTGTAGGAATCATCCACACCTCAATCAAAAGCATATTTTGACCGGTATGACTCAAAGTATGTCATTTTATTTAAAATTAAAATTAATTTTAGTAGAAAAGACAACTCACATACTAAAAGATAAGAAAAATCATTCATAGTGTTTTGATACTTTAATAAAATGATCCATAAATCATTTTTGATGTGTATGAATTATCCACACCTCAATCAAATACTCAATGTTTTGGTATGGCTCAAAGTGTCCATTTTCAGTTTAAAATTCGCATTTTAGTTCAAAAAATGTCACTCATAGAAAACCAATCAAACATACATGGATTGTTTTGATAATTTAGGAATATGATTACTGTGAAATTATATTTTTTATTATATTTATTATCAAATAAAAACTCACAAAGGTAATTATAGAGAAAAAAATGATAAAGCCAGAATGCATCACTGCAAACAAACCCCTTACACGAAGAGGGGAGGGAGTGAAAATTGTGATATGTATCAATAGTGACCTCCTCATCCACACATCTAGAAAAAGCATATACTAACATGTTCCCTTCCCAAGGGATATTCCTAATCTCCACCCCATCAGCAACCCACTCTCTACAGTTCATAAGAATGTAAACAATATCCCAAGGAGACACCTTGTAGTCATCATTGGCTATGAGGCTCTTAAGGATCTCAGATTCAGTCTCCACATAGTTGATATTCAGGCCATAAAGGTCACACAATGATATACCACAATTCATCACCCTAGTTTTTTCTCCAACTAACTCTCTAAAGCCGATATAGGCATTGAATCCCAACTAAACCGATCCTAGGTTTTTATGAACAAACCTGCCTCTATGCATTATACCCTGAACAAAGGATCCGTCAATGATAAATTTCATCCCCTGTATGGGAGGTTACCACCTATCCAAGCATCCCTGATGAGGATCACAGGTAGAAAAAGGACCCCTCCTTGAGTTTGGGAGTAGAAGACATAACAAGTTCAAGCACCCCATGCCTTCTATTAGCACCTGAATCTCATCCACAAGTAGAGCCAGTCTGACCTACACCCCTAGACACAAAGCTTTCCCCCCATTCCTATTAGTGTTACTAGCCTCCCACAAAACCCAGAAAACCTCCACTATCAATTTTGCACTTTCCTTACCCTTTTCCCTTTTTGAATTCATCTCCATTATGAAATTATCCAGTAACTCTTCCACTGAATCCCCTTGCAGATCAAGTCTGAGTTATAGTGCAAAAAAGGACCACATGACCCTAGCCCACTAACCCCCAAGGAATAAGTTCCACACATGCTCTCTCTCCGACCTCTCAAAGAACCAGCATCAAGATAAAAAGGAGACCCCTACCTCTAGACATTGTCATCTGTTGGAATAGAAAGGTGCCTCATCCTCCACACCAGAAAATTGAGTTTCACCAGGATGGAATTACACCACATCTTAATCGCTAGAGTGTCAGATCCCACATCCTCATGCAAACCTTCGCAATAATATTTGATACTAAAATACATAAAAGTAAATCACAAATATGTTCACCTGTCTTGCTCCAACCCTTGAGAGATACTATCAAAAACCAACTTCTGCTAGGTGTTGAGTACTGCATTGGTGAAGCATCCATGACCACTAGCCTCTCTAAAAGAAATGTATGGGACCGGGAATCCCAAAAAGAATAGAGGATACTCCCCTACCCAATAGTCATTCTAGAAACTGATGTTTCCACTACCCACAACCCACCAGGCTTTCCTTTTCAAAACATCCAGACAGTCATCCAGCCCTTTATCTTTCCTTTAAAACCTCCTTCTATCATTTCTCTAACTCCTCCAATCATTATCATACCTCCCTCTCATTAACTTGGCCCATAGGGATCGTCCTTAAATAATCTCCTAGGTGAGTCTAGAATGAAGAGCCTACATGCATTCCTTCAAACCCAGAATCATAACTCCTCCTTTGTCAAGGGTTTTAGTCAGCCTATCCTAGGAGGCCCAGTGGCACTTTCTATCCTGGGGCCCACCCCACATGAATCCATCCAACACTCTTTCCGTCATCTGAATTGTCCCCTTCGGAAGCTTGATGACATCCCAGACGTGCATGAGAATAGATATAATGCTTCAAGATGAAAAAGAAATGGTGTGACATGTAAGAATCAACCACAACTCAATCTGATAAACAATTTTCCTGGTATCAATCAAATTTTAGTTTAAAATTATCACTTTCTATTTAATTTATTTATTTATAGTAATACTAACATAAGAATTTTTTTCTTATGTAGGTACATTATTTTCCTTGATCTTGGGTGGTTTGTTTTTCAAAAGCATTAAAGGGGGTCAAGGGCCAAATAAAATGAAACATTGATGTTTTTAAATGTCTGTGACAATTTGTACTTACTCATGTAATTGTATAAACCAATATTTGAAATTTCTATAATATAGTATTTTTTATTATATATGTGTTGTAAATTTTATTTTATTTATAATATGTATTTGTAACTTTGATGTATTTTTTATGGTACTATAGTTTGAAATAAATTTTGCAGCACACTACAATATCCCTCCTTGATCAGTTCTTCTAAAAGTGCTGATGAAGGGACCATTTATTAGTGCTTCCAAAAGCACTAATCAAGGACCTCCTTTATCAGTACTTCTAAAAGCACTGATAAAGGAACACTTTATTAGTTTTTTTAGCACTAATCATGGACCCCTTTATTGGTTTTTTTATCATTGATCAATGACCCCATTATCAGTTCTTTTCTAGCACTGATAAAATCCTATGGCTTTTAATCGCATTTTGGTAGTCAGTTCTTTTTTTTCGCTGACAAATGACAATTTTAGCGTTGTTAAAGGAATGTTTTATAGTAGTGACTGATGATTTCCTTATTTTCTCCTAGGCTACATCAGAGGATACCTAATTTATCTATCATTTGGAAATCTATTATTATAAATCTTTAGGTTATAAAGATAATTTTCACAAATCAAAAGAATCATTTAACAAAGGAGTTGTGTGTGAGTTTTATGATGATTTGTGTACTTTGATGAATGTACCAACACTAAACAATATGTGATCTCAATGGTAGTTTATTGTTAGTATTTTTTATAACTGCTAGTAATTAAAAAAAATTTAATGTTAATTATAATATAGTGGAAATTTCAAAAAACAACTGTGATTCATGAAATACTTTTCAATTTTGTGTCGGTTCCATTAAGATAGCCACCATATCCTTTAAAAAATACCTAATTCAACCTACCCACCCCTACCACCACCATGCCGACCCCCCCCCCCAAGCCCCAATCCCTTGAGCAAACATTTTCCCTTCCTCGACTCTGACCCTCCTCCAACAACATCGTATGTCAATCACAGTGACCCCCCCCCCCCCCCGATGTCTCTTGTCACTGCGATGTCTCATCTCCTATAATAAACCTATATGGATTTGTATAGAAAATATTTATTTAATTATTCTGATTATTATTCCCAGAAATAAAATGAATGGAAATAAAATTGATTTATACCTTCAACCTATAATCAAATAATTGTAAGAATTATTGAATGAAAACATGGAAACATATGGTGCTTTAACTATAAAACTATTCAAAATGCATACTTCTTTTTCTGGGAAATTTTTTGAATATCTTGTAAAAGAAAAACTGTTTGGTTAAGACACTCATGCGGGTTTGGATTTTCCGATTTGTAATTTTGATTTTGAACGTCAATGATTTCCAAATCATATAAAATGGTGTTTTATATGTCATTGTTAATTTATTGATGATTCTCAGAAATTAAAGTTTAATGACATAATTCAATAGAGATATTGGATTGATAAAGTTACCAAAGGTGTTATCTGGTTCGAAAATATTGGGAAAATTAATTAATTTTAGTGTAGAACTTGGAAAATATAATCAGTTTAACAAATGAGGAAAATGATTTGAGGTAAAATATTCAAAATAGCTAGAACACAATAGTGGAAGAAAATGAGTCCATTTTTCAAACTTCTTTACTGGGAGTTTAATTTGAAATGTCATAATCATGGAATAATTCATATTTTGAATAAATTATCTGAAAATGTAATTTTACATTGCTTAATGAGAAAGGTAAATCAAAGGATCCCCTTAATACTCTTGAGGATTTGGAATCAATGAATATAAAGTTTAGTTTGTGGGGAAATGAAAATTAAAAGTATCCTTCAGCTATTTTTTCAATAAAACATCAAAATAAAGATTTATTCATTAGAACTTTAAATATTTTAATAGTTTTAGATAGATATTCAAGTAACATTTTATAGTGAATTTACTTAAAACATTGAAAGTTACATTGATTGTAAATTCATGAATCACATATTCTAATAGAGTAGTTGTTACCATTAAAAGTGTGTAATACTTTACTTAAAAAAGTAATTGTAGTTATAGTTGAGTTGTGTACCTTTTTTAGAGAGTTTTGGGAGAAAAACTTTAAATCTAATTAAGCTTGATAAACTTCAAGAAATTTTTTTTTGAAACTTTCATTTGGTGATGTTATTTCTCCCTTTATTTAACACAGTATGATTCATTTGACTATTCATTTGGTTGATGAAGCTAAACATGGTGTACCGAAACACAATAAATGGATATATCTAATTGAGAGGTATGTTAATATTATTTTTATTTTAATTGATGAATTTAATTTAGTTAATTAATTGTCTAAATTTTTTTAGTATTTTTATTACTTTTTCATCAAGTACTAAGGTTATTTTAAATCATATATGAGGAATAAATCTCAACTAGAATGATCTATTGCTAAAGGTTATACAGACAACGAGTGATTGAAATTCAGTTATAGTTATTTGGATGTGATTCAGACTAGATTCAATCATGTTGGATTTGTTTACATCATCTCCAATAATTCTTATTTTGAAAATGAGTCATCGGTATTTCCAACTATTAGACAATGAGGTGGAAAAGGGTCAAATTTTACACTGAAAAAAATTTGAATTACTATAAGTGTATAGATATGTACAACTCAATAGTCTTATTGAAGATCCATTTATTGAATAATTGAGATTAACAACAAATAGATGACTAAGGTGTTGAGCTCAAAATGAAATAGAATTAAAAAAAGTTGTTAATAATGAGACTGTCAAATGGTTCATCCATCATGTAATTTTATACTCATATTCATATCATTGATGCATAGTTATTTTTTATATGTTAAAAGAAATACCTTATATCTTCTTTTCTAGATAAAGAATGTTGATAATTGTGTTGAAATGTCAAATTAGTTGATATTTTTGGCTTGTGGTCCATTAGGGCAGGCTAAGAGATTCGACGCCTATAATATTCATGGCTTCAATTTTCATACAACTTATTATGAGGAAGGTTTATGATGTGGATGTTTTTTAACACATTTCCCACATCATTTTACTATAATTAATCTTCATTTTGTTATTAAAATAAATTACTTTGTTTAATAAATAAAAATAGTTACCTTTATTATAGAAAATTATTAAAACAATTATTTTTTTGTGAAAATATGTATTTTATTGATTATTTTTGTCATTTTGAACAATTTAAATTTAATTATCTTTTAACTTTTATTTTTTATTATTTTGTTCTTTTAATTATAATTTTTTATTTTCATTAACTCATTCATTTTTTATATTTTTCAAAATAAATATTTCATTTATTATTATTTTTATTAATCATCAATGTAATTATTTTTCAATTTAATAAATATTACATTGAGTAATTAATAATTTTATTTTTACTTTTGAAATTATTTTTTTTCTTTTTGTTAATCCATAAATTTAATTAATTCATACTTTTAATTTGGAAATAAAAAATTTTGTTTTTTTAATTTATAATTTGTTTTATTTCAATTATTTTTCAAAATAATAATATTTAATTTTTAAATTTCATTTTTTGTTTTTCAAATTCAATTGTTGTTCATTCATAAAAATTTTAAATTTTAAATTTTTTCAATATACCTTTTTGTTAATTATTCAATTTCATTTTTTATTCAATTTTCATTTATATTTCAAATAAATTATTTTTAATGTTTTTAATTTTAATCACTTAATTATTCAATAAATTTTAATATAGTTAATTTAAATAAATTGTCTTTCTCCTTTGTTTTTTTAAATAATTAGTTCTTAATTGTTTAAAATTATTTGTTTTATGTTTTTCAACTAAGTCACTACTTTGTTTTTTTAGGGGAATGAGTCAACGCCATGATTAGAGAATGGTGACTCAACCCACCATCAGGTCCGCTCACTGTTATCTGATGTCACCGCCAGAATAGAGGGGAAATCACTGCCACTATCCTCCACTCACCACTGGCTTTCTGCTACTGCCAGTTTTTTACTTCTGCCAGTAACTCTAACCCACCAACAGCCCCTAATTGACTCACCACCTGTAAGACTCACACCTAGAAGGAGTCACAAACAATAGGAGTCACCACCCTTTTGACCCACACCCCAAACTACCCATCATGATAGATCCTTTTCCAAAAACACCTTCCACCAACCACACCCTTCACTAGTGACCTTCCACGAACATCACTCCCTACTATTATCCTTCCACTAACCTTGTCCCACCGGTAGCACAACCATCACCCACTGCCCCTCCCACTACAGATCCAGAACCGGGGATCAGATGGAGATTTGGCCAAAATCAAATACAGAAGATCCATGAATCATTGAAGAATAATAAATCAAATTGAAGACTCAAAATACCCAAATTCAACACAAACCAAATCCCATGAAAGACACTAAACTCACACCACAAAAAGAAGAAGAACCCAAAAATATATATACTTCTTTTTCTAGATCTAAGAACAGAATCCAATCCAAACCCAAAACCAAGGATGTAGGCTAAAGAACACCAGCCGAAACTACATGGAACATTGCCATAGATCCACCACCGAGTACTGTATGAACACCAAAGACCACTATGCGGTGAAGGTGAGGTCCCAAGATCTGTGTCGCACCTTCCACCGTAGATGATTACTGAAGTTGAAGTCGAGCCAGGTATGCCAAGCTGATCCCCCACTTCATGGAGAAAAATGCCTTCAGAGCTCGCTACTGACCTCATCCTAGAGAAGAGGATTTTGCAAGAAATAACATGATCCACACCTCTCCTCATTGGAAAGAATTCCCCATGGAAGGGGAGTAAAAGAATAAATAAATAAATAAAATAAAATAATAATAATAAATGATAATAAAAATAATATGCAAAAATAACTAATAATAATAAATTAAATATAAATAGATTAATAATATATATATATACATATATTTATATATATAATAATTAATTAATATATTTATAATAGTTAATATAAATAAATAAATATAATAATAATTATATATATATTTCTAACACTAAAAATAATCATTATAATAGATTTATATAAATATATTATTAATTAGTTTTTTTTAATTAGTTTTTTATATTTAATATAATATATATTTTAATAAGATAATTATCTAAATATAAAAACACTTGTATATATATTTATATGTTTAAGTCTAGTATAATTAATTAATATATAATTTTATTTATTAGATCTTATTTTTTCTAATTTTTCTTTTTTATTGAATAATGTAAGAGGGGATCATGGTCCATGGCTCAGAACCTCAAGGAGTTGGGAATTCTGTTGGAGGGAGTTTTTTATTTGGTTTCCAATGAGGAGGAAGAGGCATGATGAATTTTCCATTTGGATGCATGAGAGGTTATCCAAGAAAGTTTTGATAGGAGATAGAATTTAGTTGGTTAAGATAATAATGATTGAGAAGACTCAGGAATGATCCATTCCTTCCAGTAGTAGGATACTGAGAGGATCTTTTGATTCCACTAATCCACCACCACTTCGAGAGAAGTAGACTTAAGAAGAATATTTCATTATATCGATCCATTTCTATAGAACCGTCCTATAGCAGATCACCATTCACACCACACTTCCACTTCTAGGAGTGGGACATCTTAGAGAAACATACCAAAGAGTATACAACATGCATAGGAAGAAAACAGAGACTAAACATTATAAACTTATGGATATCAATAATAGAGATTAAACACCATTTACTCTTTTCTTTTTTTGTTTTCCTTACTATTACATTGGTCATTTAGTTCATAAATCTTTTAATATGTTGGATATGATTATGATCTTAGTTTAATCATATTTGGGGAAATAGTTTAGCTGTTTAATCCATTTTATCATGTTCATGAATTTTTCTTCTCTACTGGATTCTTCTCTCTTTTTCTTTTCGGAAATTATTTTTAAATCCTAAATAATTAGTGGGAATTTCTCTTGATCGGGATTAAATTCAGAGTTTATTTAATATGAGGATTTCACTGAAAGGTGAATCAATCACAATAAAGAGAAGTATACTAAGTTAAACAAACAAATTGAACTAAGTGATTGTTTATTGGTTCTCACTTGGTGATTGAATGATTTTTTCAGTTGATAAACTATTGGGGTCATTCAGTCATAGTTTAACCTGAAGAAAAATCTGGTCATCCTCCTTTAATTAGATCAATATTTTCAAATTCAAATTCATAAATAAGGGAAAATTATAATAAAAATTGTCCATCCAATTTCCCCCTCTTCATCAATTGGTTGTTCTCACTATTTTTTATGTTATTATGCCTTTTCTTCTTAACTTCACTTACACTCACTTTTACACTCATACAAAAATCATCATTCCCTACATTGTTTCACAATTATCATCTTCTGTTTCTAGTTTTTTTTGTTTTAATATTTATATTTTCTTGTTTTTTCTCACCCACACACATTAGTAATTCCCCATGGTTCAACCCTATTCCCATAGTACTAGTTATATGAGGTAAGTAGGTTTATAAATATTAAATTTTTACACATTCAATGATTCATATGTCAGATTTTGGTGTCGTTTCTGGGAAAGGAATGTGTGACCAAAAACCAAAAAATCAAAACAAAACTTTATATATAAAAAACCAAAATAGAAAAACATAAAATATAAAAAACCATTAATACAAAAACTATAAAATATAGATACATGAAAACAAAAAAAAATGTTGAAGTTGATGTATGGAAACTAGGTCTAAACCTGAGACCATAGATCCTACCATTCCTAAAATTGAAAAACACCTCAGAAACTTGTAAAATAAAAAAAAGGAAATCAAAATGGAAGGAAATATAGAATCTGAGATCCATAACATTAAAAATCTACCACCTGAAAATGAAAATATACTTGGTATTGAAATTATTGAGAGGAATTTGAGAGATTTCTTACTGCTTTCTATTTCTAGTAACCCTTATGCATTAGGCTCTAAACAAGGTCCAAAAATTCTGAAATCAAGCAGTATGTGTTTTCCCAGTTATCAATCATCAATGGAATTCCCTATAAAGAATCCATTGACTTCATTAGGAACTTCTACTATAGTGTCAAATATCTTCCAGTAAGACGCTTGAGGGAGGAAGAACTTAGGATGAGAGTGTTCCATTTTTAACTCTACAGAAATGCTAGGACTTGGTTTCAAAAATTAGCAGAGGAAATATTTTTCACCTTGGATCAAGTCTACAATGCCTTTACCATGAAATTTTATCCTAGAAGAATAAAATATGAGATTAGATACAAGATCACCAGTTTCCTACAAGATAAGGGAGAACTATTCCATTCTACTTTGGATAGATTTAGGGGATTACATATACAATTTCCAATCCATGAATGCACTCCCCTATTCCACATGGATACTTTTTACAAAATTCTCACACCTTAACATGAAACCTTGGTGGACCAATCTGATAAAGGATATTTTAGTGATTGGGTTATTGAGAAGCTAAAGTAAATATTTAATACTTTGGAACAATACTCATAGCATAAATTATCTATGAGAAGAAACATTTTGAGGAAATAACCCAACTCTATTCCAAACTTTGAATCCCAATATACTATATTTTCAATGAAACAGCCCATAAAACTCTTAAGTAGTAATGCCACCACTTTGGAATGATTGGGCACTTTCACTCTTATTATCCTAATTTTGATATTCCTTCCCATGATCCAAACAATAAATGTTTTTATAGATGTTTTATTCAGATGAATCCTAGGGATGAAGCATTTTTAAATACCTATAACCAATGGTATTAGAACAACCCAAATATCACTTCAAGGGAGCATGGAGTTCTTCCACCTACTGCACCTCCAAGTTTATAACAGCCACCTGGGTTGTGGTTCCAACCCCAACTAAAACTTAAATAATCCAAATCACAAGATGTGGCAAGTGTAATTTAAAAATATTTTATTGTTAGGTTTTATGAAAAAAATAATTAAAAATGAGTTTTAAAAATCGAAAATGGATTCAAGAATGAAAAATATGGAAATTTAAATGGGGAAGATGGCTAGGAAGGTTGGAAGTAGAGACAAGGATAAGCTTCTAAGTACCATTGAATCCAACTAAAGAGAAAATTACATGGTTTTAACCTCCAAAAGTGGTCTCCAAAACCGCCAACATCCTAATAAAGTTCCCCAAACTACTGAGCAACAAAAAATTTTTGAATCTAGAAATTCAAATATGGAAACTGTAGAATCTGTAAAACTAGACAACAATAATGGAAGCAAACTAAGTTATACTATTCAAACTGAAAAACAAAAAAAATACTTTTAAAATAAATAAAATAAATTCAAAAAAATATATAAGTGGAAGTTTAAGGAATTCCGAAAACTGTGAGAAACTTTTCTCCCACAATCCATTTTCCACAAAGAATTAAAAAATTAAACCATGATTCTAAGATGAAGAAATTTCTCAAGGTTTTTTAAAAACTAAACATTGATATTCTCTTCCTATAAGAATTGATTCAAAGCCCATACTATTTAAAATCTCTCAAGATAATTTTCTCAAACAAAAAGACCCTGGAATTTTTTTCCACTTATAGTTTGACGGAGGAGTGTAGTACATTATTGCAGAATTGGATACCTCTTAAATTACAATACCCATGGAGGTTTTTCATACCTATAATCTTTATGGAAATAGGTGAAAGGTTTAATTGTTTTTTTTAATTCGTGTTCTAGTATTAATTTATTCCATTTTCACTATTTTAACACTTGATATTAGGAGTTCCCCAACCCATCATTGTTGTTTTACAACTTGTTGATCAATCCATTACCCACCTAGTGGGTAGGGTAGATAATTCTATAGTGGGAGTAGGTTGAATCGTTATGCTTCTTTACATTATGATATTGGATATAGAGTGTGACTAGGAGGTAGTTATCATACTTGTTTGGACCTTTCTATCCACAGGGGGAGTTTCCATAGATTTATCAAAGGGGGAATTGATTTTAAACATGGATGATTAAAAATAGAAGTTAAATGTTTTCAAAAATATTAAAGAATCCACCCAAAAAATACTTCCTAGAGATGATCTCTTAGTAGATAAAGAATATATTGATAAGGGGGTGAGATGTTTTTGAGGATGATAAAAGAAATCAATGGTGAACCTGATCACCCTACTGAATCCTACATGGGGATCTACTCTAGTGAGGATAAGGATCCTAGAGATACATTTGAGGGGGAGTTACTAAAAAACCTAGATATGTTTTCTTTATAACACATCCTATCCCCAAAAATAGTCTACATGCGAGGAATATTTATCTAGAAATAATAATGATGAAGATGAATCCTTTTACGCTACCTTCTTTAAGAGGCATCATAAAGACATTGGTCCACCCATTCCCAAGTGTCTTCCCTTAAGACAATAACCATCCTATCTAGAGCATAAACCCCTCCCTATCCATTTTAAGTATTATTTTTTAGGATATAAATCCACACTACATATTATTATCTCATCCAATATAGAGGAAAATCAAGAGGTAAACCTACTAAGTATTTTGAGGAAGTACAAGTCATTAGCTGGTCAATTACTTACATAAATGGTATAGGTCCATCATTATTCATGCAAAAAATCCCCATGGAGCCTGAGTTTAACCTAAGAGTGGAAGACAAAATAATACTTAACATGAACATGAAGGAAATGTTCTGGGAGGAATTTATCTAAATTCTTTATGATAGGATAATCGTTCAAAATTCTAACAATCCTTGGGTAAGTCCTATTCAGGTAGTCCCCAAAAATAGTGGAGCTATTGTGGTTAAAATGAATAGAATGAGTAAACTCAAACAAGAACTATGATCAAATGGGGGGATTTAATATATTATAGAAAATTAATGTTTCCACCAGTGAGGATTATTTCCCCATGCCATTTTTAGACCTAATGTTAAAGAGGCTAGCTGGTAATGGGTATTTCTATTTTCTTGATGGATATTCTAGATATAACCAGATTTCCATTTCTCATAAGGATAAAGATAATACCTTATTCACTTTTCTATATGGGACATTTCCCTACAAGTGGACTCTTTTTTTCTTTTGTGTGCTCTAGCCACTTTTCAAAGATGCATGATAACAATTTTATCAAACATGATTTAAAGAATTATCAAAGTTTTCATTGATGAATTTTCAGTTATAGGAAGTAATTTTGAAAACTATCTTAAAACTCTAGAAGTTGTTTTGGAAAGATATCAAGAGAAAAATATGGTTTTAAATAGGGAAAAGTTTCAGTTCATGGATAATAAGGTCATTTTGTTGGGTTACAAAGCTTATAAGATGTATATAGAGGTTAATAATTCCAAGATAGAGGTTATTTAAAAGTTAACACCAACAAAGAATGTTAATGGAATAATAAGTATCTTGAGACATATAGGATTTTATAGCAGGTTCATTAATGTTTTTTTCCAATATTACTAGGCTAATATGCTCACTACTTGTTAAGTAAACACCTTTTGTTTTGTATAAAAAATGAATGGAGTACTTTAACACTATTAAGGAGAAGTAGAGTGCTTTATTAGTGACCACTTCACTAGACTTTTAGTTTCCATTTGAAGTAATATGGGATGCTAGTGACTAAGTTGTAGGTGTTGTTTTATGATATAGGAAGGATAAAAAGTTGTATGTCATTCACTATTCTATAAAGTTTCTAGATGATGATCAAAATAAATATTACACCAATAATATGGATTTGAATTCCATTATGTTTTCCCTTGAAATAATCAGTCATTTATTTGATAGGGTCCAAGGAAACCATTTTTACTGACCATTCATCCCTCGAGTAATTTTTGGATAAGAAGGGCTCAAAACCCAGACTCCTGAGGTGGACCCTTTAATTTTAGGAGTTTGATCTAGTTATTAAGGATAAAAGGGGGGATAAATGTGGTGTAAGACCACTTTTATAGGCTAACAAACACCCAAATTGAGTAACCAAGATAGATCAACACTTCATTTTTTGGATAAACAATTGTTTGCTACTTATGTACAGGAATATTCTTGGTTTAAAGATTATGCTAGTTTTCTAGTTGTTGGTGTTATACCTAAGGAACTTTCACAGAACCAAATGAATAGGATTATATATGAGTTGAAATACTATTTTTTGGATGACTCTATTCTTTATAGGTGATGTGATGATGGTCTTTTGAGGATATTTGTAGTCGAAGAGGAAATGTTACCCATTTTTAAGAGCTACCATTAATCACCTTGGGGTGGCTGCCATAGAGCTGAAATGAATTATTAAAAAGTTCTACTAGATGGTTTCTACTAGATAACAATATTCAAATATTCTAGGAGTTTGGTGATTGGCTATGATAGGTTCAAAATTCTTGGAAATGTAGGGAGAAGGTAGAAGATTCCACCAAAAGGAATTATAGAGGTTGATGTTTTTGATGTATGGGTATTGGATTTCATGGGACCCTTTACATCCTCTTATGGGAATGAATATATTGTGGTTATTATGGATGATGTATCCAAATGGGTTTAGGCAAGGGATCCTCCAAATAATTCTACTTCTAGTGTAGTGAAATTTTTAAAGAAAAACATTTTTTTCTACTTTTGGAGTGTCTAGAGAATTAATTTCAGACAATGGAAGTCATTTCAAGAATTAAAAGTTCAAGAATTTGATTGAAAAATATGGATGTTTTCATAGAACAGGTATTACATATTACCCATATTTTAGTGGGATGGATGAAGTGTCTCAGAGAGAGCTCAAATAGATCTTAGAGAATATATTTTCCATCTCAAGAAAGTATTCGTCAGTGAAGTTGGATGAGGCTTGGTGGTCCTATAGAACCACTTAAAATAATACCATAATTATTTCCCCATACAATATGATATTTTTAAATAATTTCCATCTTTCTATGGAATTACATAAAAAGTATGTTTGGGTGGTAAAGGCCCAAAACTTTGAATTCAAGTCTAGTGGTGAGAGGAGGTTATTAAGGCTAAGTATGTTGGAAAAAATTATGAGGAAATTTTATGAAAATTTTTAAATTTACAAAGAAATAACAAAATATTTTCATGACTCAATAATTTAAAATAAGTATTTAATATTTTTTCAGAGGGTCCAACTATTTAATTATAGGATGAAGCTTTTCCAAGAAAAATTAAAGATCAAGTAGTAAGACCCTTCATCATTCTAAGAGTTCTAGTTAACGGAGTTGTGGATCTAGTTATTGATGGAAACAGACCATTATTGGTCAATGTTCATAGGATCAAAAACTCCATTAAACAGTAAAAGAATGACTTGGATTACATTTAATTTCTTGATGTTTTAATCTATCTCAAGACTAACTGAGGACTACAAACTCAATGTTTCCTGGGATGTAATCCATGGTTTCTATTGTATTTTCTTTGTGTTTATATTTTTCAATAAAGATATATCATTTTTTTATTCTCTAGTAAACTGTCATGCCTGTATGTTAGTGCCACATTAGTTTTTACCACTAGAGTTTTACTATTTCCAATAACTCGGTAAGGGAAAACCAAGGATGCAACCCACTGCATCATATGGATAAAAACAATTTCATTCAATCTTTGGTTCAATTTTTCTAGAACTTTAAATTATGAATTTTTATTATTATTTTCTGAACCTTTTATAAAATTTATAATACCAACCATAGAACTTCACTTAGTGATATATGGGAGGAACTTTTGAATAAAATGTAATCATAAAAGCTCCCACATTCAAGGAATTGTTGTTCTATTTTTTATATTTTTATTTTATGCTCATCTTTACTACCTACTACTAATAATTAAGTGGGTGTGGATACCCATTTATCTTTTGAAAATTATGAATCTTCATTCTTTCTTGGGTTTTAGATTATTTAATTTGATTGAGTTGAAAATTGAGATGAGTTTCATTATTAAACCTTCTTACACCCATAACATTCACATTCACTCAACTATTGCCGTACAATATTGTTATTCATGATACTATTTGAAATATATTGAAAAATATTTTTTCTTTTATAAAAAACTAATAGCATGAACTTTTCAAAAACAAAAAACCCCATTTTTTAAGCCTGATATGCTGGTTTTGTCTGGTAGGGGTATTTTTTATTTTATTTTTATTTTTACTTATTTTTTGCATAGCAAGATGAATTTTGAAAATTTCTATTACCCCTTCACAATTATTTAACTCGAAAATTACCATATGATTTGAACTAAACTTTCTTACACCTTGAGAGTCAATATTGGGGAAAATGTTGAGTTTTAAGTGTGTGGGATAAGGGTATTTCTCTATGTAAGGATGTACTTAAACTCTAGACACATCAAAAACCCTTTTTTTCAAAAAAAACAATGGTCTAAATTTTTAAAATTCTTTCAAAAACTGAGGTTTTTTAGCTTCAATTAGAAACATAAGTTATTTCCTACCTTGAAGATAATTATATGCTAGTTGTTTAGAGTTTTATTTATTCTGATATTGATGGGGATTTATGATTTTTGAGTGGTGTTTCACATGATTTTTATGAATATTTTTTTAGTAATTGATAATGAGAGTGAGATAGGATAGATATTTTTGGAATTATGATCATAACTTTAGGAAACTTTAAATTTAAACTCAAACCTAGAGGACTCACATTTTTTATTTTAATCACCTTAAGGAGCCAAATCAAATTATAATCTTATATGTCCTTTAAAACTTGAGTAAATCGGGAAAATGGGATCCCACAGTGGATATATGAGACTCTAGGAACTGGGTGTGTGTGTAAACCCTCTGTATTTTTAAATAAGTGACACTACATAGTTCTTTCCATAAGATACATGGTTGGGTAAAATTCAAAAAAATGGTAAGAGAAAAGAGATAGAATAAAATATAAAATAAATAAAGTACCTAATATTTGAAAATGAGTTCATTAAAGTGAGGGAAATTTTGAACCTAGATGAAGAAGGGGACCATCTACTTGCATAAATATCATTTTATTTGTATCAATGATGTGATTAAAATATTTAGACATTGTTTTTTAGAACCTAAGAGAAAGTAAAAAAAATTTAAGGTTCCTTTTGTTAAGATCTTAATTCCACTTTATCTAACCTGTCAACACTCTTAAAATTGGAACTTGAACTAGAATTTAAGTATGTAAGTGATTTCATATAGGAGGCATGAAATTTTCCATAAAGAATGACTTTGTGTCTACTTTATTTCTAGTGTTTACTTGAATTTAGGTTAGACCTTGTGTATACAATACATTTGAAAAGCTTAAGCCACCTCTAGTTTTGTTCCTATGTTTTTAAAAATCATAACAATCTCATTTTGAACAGAATTTAACAAATCATTTCTTCTATTTTGTAAAGACCAAAGCGTTCATTTATTTATGGAAATAATATATTTAATTGTTGAGGAGTTTGATGTGGATACTTTTAACACACTTTTCCACATCATTTTATGATAATTAATTGTCTTTTTATTATTAAAATAATGTATTTTGTTTAATAATTATTAATTTTTCTCTTTTTTTTAAAAAATTTTTAAAATAATTATTTTTTATGAAAAAAATGTATTTTTTTTATTATTTTAGTCATTTTAAATAATTTAAAATTAATTAATAACTTTTTTTAAAATGTTAATTTATTATTATTTTTTTTTTTTGAAATTATAATTTTTTATTTTCATTAATTCATTCATTATTTCTTTTTTATATTTTTTAAAATAATTATTTCATTTATTCTTTTATTTGAGGAATCCTTTATGTAATTATTTTTCAATTTAATAAATCTTAAGTTGAGTAATTAATCATTCTATTTTAGTTTTGGTTATTAAATTATTTTTTATTTTTTATTAATCCAAAATTTTAATTAATTCATTATTTTAATTATAAAATAAATAATTTTGTTTTTTTTAATTTTTATTTTGTTTTGTTTCAATTATTTTTCAAAATAATAATATTTAATTTTTGAATGGAATTTTTTTCATATTCAATTGTTGTTCATTCTTAACAAATGTAAGTATTTTAATTTTGTCGACATATCTTTTTGTTAATTATTCAATTTATTTTTTATTTTATTTTAAATTTTATTACAAAAAAAATATTTTTAATGTTTTTAACTAAAATAACTTAATTTGTTCAATAAATTTTAATGCTGTTAATTTAAATAAATTGACTTAATACTTTATTATTTTAGTAAATAATTAATTATTAATTGTTAAAATTTATTTGTTTTATGGTTTTCAACTAAGTCACTGCTTTATTTATTTTTGTTTTTTCAGGGGAATGAGTCACCGCCAAGAAAGGAGAATGGTGACTCATCCCACCATCTGCTCTACCCATTGTCATCTGTAGTCACCACCAGAAGAGAGTAGCAGTCACTGCCACTATCCTCTACTTACCATTGGATTTTTTCCACTAACATTTTTTTCTTCTTCCAGTTACTCCAACCCACCACCAGCCCCTCATTGACTCACCACCGACGGGACTCACTGCCAGTAGTTTCACCACAGGTAGGAGTCACTGCCACTTCGACCACCCACACAAAGCACCCACTGCCACATATCCTCCACTAACAACACCTTCCACCAACCACGCCCTCCTCTAGTGAAATTACACCAACATCACTCCCTGCCATTATCCTTCCGCCAACCCCACCCCACTGGTAGCACAACCATTACCCCACTATTGTGCCAACCATATAACTAAAATCAAGAAAGGATGAATATTTGTCCAAACTCAAATACATATGATCCAAGAATCATTTAAGAACAATAAATCAAATTGAAGACTTGAAATAGCTGAATTCAACACAAATCGGATCCCAGGAAAGACCCCAAACCGGCACCCCAGAAAGAATAAGAACCCAAAAACACACACACACACACACACACACACACATATATATATAAATATATCAAGATCTAATCACAGAGTCCAATTTGAACCCAAAACTATGGATGGTGGCCGAAGAATACCGATTAAAGATGCACCGAGCACCGTTGTGGATCCACCGCTGGGTACCACATGACCACTGAAGACCATTGTATGATGAATTTTTGGTCACCAGATCTGTGTCACACCTTTTTTCAAGAATTATTATTGAATTTGGAGCCAAGATAGATATGTCGATCTGATCCCCCACCACTTGGAGAAGAATACCTTCAAAGCTCACCACTACCCTCATCCTGGAGAAGAGGCCTCTGTGAGAAGTAGCTCTAGATTCACCTCCCCTCCTAGGAAATAATACCTTTTGGTAGGGGAGTAAAAGAATAAATAAAATATTGAAAAATAAAAAAATAAAAAAATTATAAATAATAATAATTAAATCATCATAAAGACAAAAAAACTAATAATAACAAATTAAATATAAATAAATTAATAATATATATATATACAAATATTTATATATATAATAATAATTAATATATTTACAATAATTAATATAAATAAATAAATATAATAGTAATTATATATATTTATAATATTATTATTATTATTAATATATTAATATTAATATATTAATAAGTATTTTTTTATAAATGGTTTTTATTTTTATAATAAATACGACATATATTTTAATAATATATATAAACATAAAAAACTCATATATTTATTTATTTATTTAAGATTGGTATAATTAACTAATATAATTTTTATATTTTTAGAACTACATTTTTCTAATTTTTATTTTTCATTGAATATGGTAAGAGGAGATCGTGGAGCATTGCTCAGAGCCTCAGGGAGGGTATTCCATTGGAGGGAGTTTTTTCTCTAATCACCAATGAGGAGGAAGAGGTACATTGAAGTTTCCACACACAAAAAAAGAGAGGTCATTTGGGAAGCTATGACAGGAGCTAGCATTCAGTTGGTTGAGAGAAGAACAATCGAGAAGACTTGAGGATGATCTATTCCTTCAAGTAGTAGGAGATTGAGTGGATCTTTTGATTCCACTACTCCACCACCACTTCAGAAGAAGGAGACATAAGGGGTACCTTTCATTCCATATATACATTCCTAAATAAGCATCTATAAGAATATCACCATTAATAACACACCTCCACTTCAAGGAGTAGAACATCTGAGAGCAACAAACCAACCACCATATAGTAGGAAGAGGCAGAAATCAGAGATTGAACATCAGGAACTTATGGAGACTGAGTTAGGAGATCAAACACCATTTCCTATTTTATTATGTTTTATTACTTAATATATAATGTATCATTGAGTTATTAATTATTTTAATATGTTTGATTCGATTATAATCTTTTGTTAATCATCTTTGGGGGAATAGGCCTTAGGTTCATCCATTTTACTATGTCCATGCATTTTTCTTCTCTATTGTATTCTTCTATATTTTTCTTTTTGGAAAATATTTTTTTTCAAACCTTAAGAATCAATGGAAACTAATATTGGACGGGTTTTAATTCAAACAATATTTAATCTATGAATTTCACTAAAAGGTTAATCAAGATCAAGAGAGAGATGCACACTGAGTTCAAATAACAAATTGAACTAATTGATTATTGATTGGATTTAACTTGGTGATATAATGATTTTTGAAGTTTATAAACTAAAGAGGACATTCAATCATAGGTTAACCTGATGATAAATCTATACAGCCTCCTTAAATCATATCCATATATTTAAATTCAAATTCCGGAATAAGGAAAAATTATTATAAAAACTAGTCAGACAATTTCCCCCTCTTCACCAATTTTTTGTTCTCACTATTTTTGTTGTTATTATATCTTTTCTTCCTATCTTCACTTGCACTCTCTTTCATACTCACACACAAATAATCATTCTATGAACTGTTTCATCACCATCGTCCATTGTTTCTTGTTTTATTTGTTTTAATTTTTTTTGGTTTTGGTCACTCATACGTTTCAGTCCTTCCTAATGGTTTGACCTTCTTACAACTATACTAGTTATAGGTAATAAGTAGGATTATACATAATAAATTTTTACACATATAATGAGGCATGTTTTGGCTTGAAAACACAAAAAATGTGGTGTATTTACACTATAAAAGTTGGGATACTATGGAAAGATGAATAATATAATCTAATTAGACTATTGTGGTGCATTTTTAGTTATCATATTGAAATATAAGGGGGTTAAAATTGATAGGGGTATAAAGAAAGATTCATTAAATTTTACTTATTCCAACTTGTCTCACTTGATCCATACTAGTGAGTATGAAGAACATGATCCATTTATCTTGGATTCACAACTGAAGATGGTTTAATATGTGTATGATAAAATACATAATGGTTAGAGTGTTGTTTTACAATTAAAACAAATATACCTATATGATATGGGTGATGAAGTTTAATTGGTACTTTGTGAAAGTGAACCTCATAAACCACAAAACATTATACAGGTTTTTCCTAACAATATTAAAACAATAGAACTTAAAAGAAATGGTGAAAATGAAGAACTCGTTGCAATAGATGTTGATAAAAATGAATAAAATGAAGAATAATATAATTTAATGTATAAACTGGTAATGAAACTATATTAAAATTTTCATTTATAATTGTTTATTACATATATACTTTGTTTCAATTTTTCTTTTTTTTTTAAAAATTCTTTTTCTTTTTTATACATTGAATATATTATAAACTATTTGAATTGTAGGAATGTTGATAATTTTTTTCTTAAGTTTTTATCTTATCAATATCTCATAAAACACCACTACTATTGTTAGTTTTAGTGGGTTTGAGTGATTCTATTGTACAAAAGAATTCTAGTGAGCCAATAGCTTCCCCAGATGATGTTGGTATCCCACTATCTGATGCACCTCCAATAATGGTGCATTTGGTCAACCCTCTATTTAGAGGATATTTGTGATTTTCCATTAGTGGTATGTATGTCAGTATACAAAAAACTATATATTTTATTAATTGTTTAATGATTTTTTAAAATAGATAAATATAATAATGAAAGAGATATAAATATAAACACAGCATATGTATGGGACCCGAAAGACATAAAAATTATCATTCCATTTGATAACTTTGGGGTGGCTACCGGTGATGCTACTAAAATATATGGAAAAAGTTTTAGGTGGCTTGCTTACATGACAGTGAGATTTACCTTTAATTATGAAGACTGGAGGAATATTCCCACATCTAGAAAAAATGATATGTTTAATAACCAAGTAAAGGTAATATTAATTTAATATCCATTGATAACTAATTTATAAGAAATTATATTTCTAGATGTTTTTTCATTTTGATGTCCTTGACTCTCTTTCACGTCCATTGACCCTAAAAATTTTGGGAAAGAAATAGAGATACATTAAATGGTGATTATAGAATTAGTTTAATGTCATATCTCCAAGCTCATGTAAAATGTATAAGAAGGTGTTTGAAGTCATGTAACATGAGTATTGGAATATGTTTTTTGATATCATCTATGATATGCCTGATGTGGTAATTTCATATTTTATAGTATCTTAATAATATAAACACAATAAAATTATAATTTTTATTAATGTTATAATTTTTTCTTGAATTATCTAAAAAATGTTGTGAATCATGAAAAACAAGTCATTCCACATATCTTTGGAACATAAAGTTTTATAGAAAAACAACAATGTTTATTATGTTTTATCCATTATTATATAAATTAATTTATTAAAACTAAAGTTTTTTCTCTTACTTTTATATATATTTTTATAAAGGCTAATGAGTTAGTTCACCTAGTTATTTGGAAAGAGATGTGGATGAAATTTCATAAGAAACATGTCTATAGTTTTGTGAATAAGCCTCATAGATATTTTGGAGTTAGTACTTTTCATTACTATTTAATGTTATTTCATTAATATAAAAACATAATAATGAAAAATAAATTACAATAAAAAATCCTTAAACCCAATTAACTAGGGTCAACTACATGGATCAAATGGTGTCAATTAGCTATATTGGCATTGTTTAATCCATGTATCCTACCACGATTAATTGGGTTTATAGATTGTATGTTGTTATAATTTATTTTTCATTATTATGTTATTATTTTAATTAAATAAAATTAAATAGTAATTAAAAAGTTATTAATCGGATAATATTCTGAATTTTAGATGATTTAAAAAATCATTTTAATATTTTTGTATTAATTGGTTAAATTTCAAGAATCTTGGGATGTGAACCCTTCACAATACTCATCGGTTTCTCAGAACAATAAAGGTGAAATAGTTTTAGGGAAGAAGAATCATGGGCATGTATGGGGATGGGTTTTGGGCCTTCTTCATAATCTATTTTTGGTAGGGCATCATCTTTATATACAATAACACTTATTAGGGGTTCGAGTAGTGTCGTTGATTGGGAAGCACATAGAGAAATATCAAGGTTGAAAGAAAAAGTGAAAGAGCACGACTCTTATAGAAAAACTAATTATCTATAGTGGTCATTAATGGAAAATGACATAGTTTCTATATTTCAAAGGATGAAGGCAAGATCCATTATAAAATTTCTAGTCTTATAGCTCATCCCACCAATGTAAATTCTAAAATCAATCCATGAATAAATAAATAGTTTTTAAAGATGTAAATTTTTTAAAAAAAATGTATCATAAGGATAAAACCAAACAAATGGAATTTAATTACCATTAAATCATAAGACAACAACCATAGATTTGTTTGTGAAATATAGGAACTGACATCACTGTAATCCAAATTGCAGTTTTCTCGAGATGCCTTTTAATGCATTTTTTATGTTTTAAAACACTAAAACATGTGTGTAATATTCAAAAATATAGAAAACGACATCGTATTTATCTAAAATCATTGGAAAAACACTGTTTAATTATTTATTATGTGTACATGTAGACAACATGTCCATCTGATGTGTGGTGTGCTCGAAATGACTCAATAAGAAATTTTAAAATATTTTAAAGACTTTGAAAATGTTCTTCAAAGGGTAAAAAGTAATAAAATTTAATTTAATGGAAAATAAATCATATGACTGAAGGTTCTGGATGCAGCGGAAGCGTGGTTGGGACGACACCCAATTTTGATTTTTACCATGATCAATGATTATTCCGGGATCAATATGACAATGAACGTCAGTCTCCACAGAATATAATCAAAGATTTTGATAAAGAATAACGAGGGCCAATGTAACACCCCAAGCATCCACAGTACGCTTCTCTTTGAATAATACTATAGCATATGTTATACGCAACTTCGAGTTCCAACACACCAGAACAAATAAAACTAGTCGTTATGAATAGTAATACCCACTTTTTGAAATATTATAAATTTAATCTTTCAAAATGGAATTCATTTTTGGATTTTGAATATCGAAATTAGCTTAGGGGGTATTTTTGGTACTTTTCTGATAACTTTCATATTTTGATGAATAGTGAAAATTACTAAATTTTAATTAAAAACAACTTTTTTAATCAAAATAATCAATAGTTATAAATTATTCATTTGAGTGGTTTTAAAGTATAATTAGATTATATTTTTAACATTTAATCTAATTTTGTTCATTGGACATAATTTCACATTTAAACTAGACATAAGCAAGTGTCAATCTTTTGATAGTTATTATTTATTAAAAACACATTTTTTGTTTTGAAAACGGGAAATAATTTTAAATTAATTTCTACCACTTCTATGTTTTGAATTTAGAAAAATGGATTCCATATTTATAATTTGGAGGTCCAAATTGTGTGAATAGGTAACTTTTATTTTTAGACATTTTGAATAATTACATCGGTAAATATTTTATTTACCATGGTTAAAGGGTAAATCCAGTAAATATGGGTAAAAAATAATATTATAATAATATTAAATTACCCTAACATATGAAATAACCCTATTGTATGATAAATGTCTGACCATGGTCATAATTGGGTCGATTTTGGGACCCCATGGAGCCACTTGTAAGTGATAATGACACTTTATATTAATTAAGTTAAAGTAAATAAAAAAATGACATAAGCATATATCATTTAGTAAAAAAATGCATAGGGTTATACATGTTATCTATTTGAATATAAATATTAATTATAAAGATAAAAATATTTCCTACATAATGGTATTTTATTTATAATTTTTAGACATTTAATAATTAAATTTATTTATGACACAATGATGATGCAGTATTTTCCTTATTAATGAAAGAATCAAATAAATGGTATTATAAATGTTAAAATAAATATAATTTGAATGTTTCGATGACATAAAAGAATTTTAAAGGTTAATATAACATGTTATAATTTATTAAATGAATTTAGTTCTAATTAATAAATTTTTTAGGACTTTAACAAAAATCAATTATTAAAGAGTGTCAAAATTGACATAAAAGAGTTTTTAAAACAAAAATTATATTATTTATTGATATTCTATTCCTAAAAATCTAAGGTTTGGAAAAAGTACTTATATAATGATAGGTGTATCATTAATGAACCACTTGGGGTTCACTTGGAAGTATATAGTAAGTTTATTAACCATATAATATAAAAATACAAAGAGACATAGTAAATGTCAAACTATTTAACTAAGAGTTAAATCTAAATGATAAGGTTAATATAGTGACCCAAACCTATATAAAACCTATTGTTTGAGTGGTTTTAGACCCATCCCCATCTTATACTTTAAATAATTCACTTTTGATCCATTAGAAACCGAAAATTATTTTATTATAAAATAATATTTCTAGCTTTTCCTAAGGTACCCCTCACTCCTCTTATAAAAGGGAACTCCCCCTTCTCTCTAATTAACACCTTAAAATCCATTTAGATTGGCAAAACTATTCCCAAATACCCTATCAACTATCATCCCTTCATCCTAGATGCCTTCATTTAGTCATAAAGTCAACCTAAGGAGCCCTTTTGATCAAATCAAAAGGAAGAACCTGAAGAAGAGGTAAATATCTCACCACCTCTTTCAAGTTCCTTTCTTCTTCCACTTCCTTTTTATTTGTTGTTTCAATTCTAAAATAATAACTCCAATGTATCATATATACTATGATGTTATTATAAATATTATACAACCAAATTCATTATTCTATCCATCCTTTGAATGACATGTCACCATACGTGCGTACGTACTATTTACCGTCTCCATGTTGTGTTGTAATTGTTATTCAATACATTATTTTTTGGATGAGTATAATAATGATGTGTAATTGATTTAAATAATAAATATAAAATTATAATGATTCTGTATATGAGATCTACCATTAAATTATATATTATTTTAATATCAAAAGAATGATATTGTCGCTCGTGCGTACGTACGGATTACCATCTCCATGAACGTAATGAGATTCATTCCCCATCGTATCAATTCAAGACTAATTTTCATTAGATGATTAAAAATAATGTTTAAATAATTGATATAATTTGTGATATGAATAAGATTCATCCCATCCATAACAAATATGACTCACATAACAAAGAATATAAGGGAAAACGAATCCGTTAATACCCGAAACAACGATAATAGTAAAATATTATTAACAAAGCAATGTTAAAAGATCATATATGATATCATATTAATGAATATTATTCTTGTATAATTTAATAAAAATTATTTCACCATTATATAAGAGTTTATCCTACCCTCGACCAAGGAAAATTACAAGGTAAGGGTTAATTCTACAATCTCTTTATTATCTGAGGTTGTTTATACATAATTATCTATTGGGACCTCTTTATCATCCACATCCATGTTTCTTAAAAATATATTTCAAAACATTATTACTATTTTATAGACTATGGGTTAAAGTTATTGATACCCTTGTTTGATTTTTTATAAGCTGTTTATAAAGTAATCTTTCCGTCGTTTTCCAAACATGAACTTTTTTAACCTTTTCGACAAAATTAAGGTAAGAATGTCTTTTTTAATTTAAATGGAGGGTGCGGCTATTTTACACTATAATAAAATCATCAATGCTTCCCTTAAAAGCTTATAAGAATATTTTCAAAGTAAATGTTTTATTTTATAATTATGTGACTTTTAAATTATTTCAAAAAAAGAGATATTTCTCTCAAATAGTTTTAATTTCATCTATGTCAACATACTTTGATGGATTTTAAGCTTATTTGAAGTTGATTTATTATAATACAAAAATTTCATATAGTATTGAAGGTTTTGTGATATGTTTGACTGTGGATGTGTTATTTTTATACCATTCATAGTTTATGTAAAAATTATTGACATTTTGTATGCTAGTTTTAATACGAATGTTTATGTTATGTTTAAACCTGTTCATATGAAGAATGCATTGGACATAGTAAGTGACGGGTGGAGCCTGATATAGCTCATCAATGCATCGGTGGGTCTCATGAGACAAACTAGTGTCTTGTAAAAAGACCTTGACAAAATCTTATTTTTAGTCTTGGCATAAGGCCTTGAATATGTAGTTATGATAATATAGTATTATGAATTCCATCAATATGAAAGTGGTTATTGATATTGCATGTGATTATTTGACTATTAGAATATCCATGTGAATAAGTAAATGGAATTATTTTATTTTATTTTTTCCATATTATTCTGAAGTTCAATTTTAAAAGGCTTTTGTTTTAGTTATACATTTCCTTAAATGTTTATTCTTATTTATGAAAGTTTATGATATATTATTATCCTTACTGAGCATCTGAGATCACCCCTTTCTATGTTTTATTTTTTCCAGGATGTGAAGAAGTATTTTATGACTGACCTTTAGGGATAGTCTGATGGGATATGAGTGTGGAATATGAGACAATGTTGTTTTAGTTTTTCACTTTATCATGTAATGTAAGACTTATGAATGTATATATTGTTTCCAAGGCTACTAAACTAATCGGTCTTTAGAGACTTGATCTTTTGTGATCATGACAATTTTATGTAACAATGCACTGAATCTGGGTAACTGGGGTCAGGGCGTTACAGTTGGTATTAGAGGAAGTTTAGTACAAACCTTGGAAGCTATATTTAGATAAACTCTGATTAGAGCACATAGCCCTAAGATAGAATTTTAGGATTAGTATAGAAGAACTTCCTAGAATTTTGGTATTGTAGAGATTTTGTGAGTTTTCCAAGAAATACATCCCTATCTATATATGAGAAGGTAGAGGTAGCTCTATCACATATGTACCTAGGGGTAAAACCCGAAAACACCACTTTGATCTAGACTCGAACGGGAACTGGTGCACGACAACGGGCCTTGCTGGACTCTTGGTTACGACACTCCCGGGGGATATGCTTAGGATAATTATCATTTTATTTACAAACCATTATTAAGGTTTTATGAGTATATACTTCCTCAAAGAAAATATTTTTTATGATTATGGATTATATCCATAAACTGTTCAATTTATGTTAAGTGTTTTAGAATTTTGGAATTATGTATTTCGATTCATAAACTAATCTAGTTTATGCAAAGGTTTAGAAATGGAACCTAGTGGAAGGAATGGAAACGGTATAAATGCACGCACTTCATGTAGGGATTTCCCTCATGCTCAAGATAATTATAGTGGAGTTGGTGATACAACTGACACGGATCAGCTTATCACTATATTGGGAAAACTCACTCAGGTTATGAATAATAACCTTACCCATATGGAGCACCATGATCCATAGCGTGGAGGATCAATGTTATATCTCTTCATGAAGAAACAACCACCAACATTAAATGGGAGTACAAATCCATTAGTAGCTGAGAAATGGATAAATTCCTTAGAGAAAATATTCCATGCCTTGGGGAGTAGTGAAAGGGAAAAAGTTATCATGGCAGTTTACCACCTCACTGGAGATGTTGATCAATGGTGGTCATTGATTAAAAATAAAAAGGAAGATGATGAAGTATCAAATATGTAATGGAGGGAGTTCAAAGATATTTTCTTAGAAAAATACTTTCCTCGTGACCATCGAGAAGATATGGAAAGGCAATTTCTGAGTCTGAGGAAAAAGGAGGATGAGAATGTTGCAAAGTATGAGGCTAACTTTACAAGGTTAGTGAGGCATGCTGTAGATTATATACGTAACCCAAGAAGTAATATTGATCATTTATTTGATGGTTTAAAACCATTTCTCCATCGAGCATTAGTCTCACAATCCTTCTCATCGTATGAAGACATTGTCTCATGTGTTATCAAGACTAAAAAAGAATTCTCTAAGTCTTATGACTTTAAAGAAAAGAAAGAGAATAAGAGATCTAATTATCACTCTAGAAATAGAAATAAGGGAAATAATAGAAAAGTTGAATATCTATCCTGTAGTAAATGTGGGAAGATACACCCTGGTACTTTCTTGAAGGGAATGGGAGTCTGTTACAAATGTGGTGAAAAAGGCCACCAAACTCATGATTTCAAGGGGAAGAAAGAAGCTACCGATGTTCAATGCTACAATTACAGGGAGATGGGACATTATGAAAATGAATTTCCTAAGCGTCAGGGGAACTTACCTCAGAAAAGGCCAAGGGATCAAGGCCAAGCTTATGCTATCACTACTTCTGAGGTTGAAGCTCTGAAAGACGTGGTGGCAGGTAATTTAATGGTTTCCTCAAGTTTAGAAAATGCATTATTTGATTCTGGATCATTGTAGTATTTTATATCTTTCTAGTTTTCTAAGAAAATTAGATATTTCCAATTTTATTTAACAAGGGATTTATTAGTCAAAACTCTTAAGGGAAGTATCATTGCAACAAAGTTTTGTGAATCAATCCCCATTAGATCACATAAATGTTCTTTATCTGCTTATCTCAACATCATACCCATGATTGAATTTAATATAATTCTTGGTGTGGATTGGCTTTCGGACCATGATGTGAAAATTTATTATAAGAAGAAGGAGGTTATTATTTTTGATGACGATGATAAAGAATACCTTATCTTTAGAGCAGAATCGTCACCACCTGATTCTCATCTAGATCCACCCCCAATAGCTCAACTAAATTCAATTATTGGGGAGGAAGATAATGAAATAATTGTGGGTGAGGAAAGTAATGTTCAAATAGAGGATGTAGCTATTGTGAAAGAATATGTAGATGTGTTTCTGGAAGATTTACCTGGACATCCTCTAGAATGAGAAAATGAGTTTTCTATTGATTTAATTCCTGGTTCAAGGCTCATATCGAAGACCCCTTATAGAATGGACATTGTGGAATTAGTGGAACTAAAGAAACAACTAGAGGAATTGAGTAATAAGGGATTTATTTTCCCTAGTGTTTCTCCATGGGGAGCCCCTATCCTTTTTGTTAAGAAGAAATATGGATCTATGAGGTTATGTATCGACTACAGGAAGATCAATGCTATAACAATAAAGAACAAGTATCCCCTAACTCACATTGATGATTTATTTGACCAACTATATAGAGCTTAATACTTTTCAAAGATTTACCTTAGATCTAGATATCATCAGTTGTGTGTGAAGAGGGAAGACATTCTGAAGACAGCATTTCGAACCAGGTACGGGCATTATGAGTTTACAGTAATGCCTTTTGGATTGACTAATGCACCCTCTGTCTTTATGGATCTAATGAACAGAGTTTTCAAGGAATATCTTGGTATACTCCAAAAGCTATTAAGATCATAAAAATCACTTGCGCATTATCCTGAAGACTCTTAGAAGACATGAATTATATAGAAAGTTTAGCAAATGTGAATTCTAGCTTCATGAGATTTCTTTTCTTATCCATATTGTCTCTAAGGATGGAATTTTTGTTGATCCTTCTAGGACAAGAGAAATATAAGAATGGCCAGCACTGACAAGTATAACTGAGGTACGCAGTTTTATTGGTTTAGCAGGTTATTATCGACGTTTCATCCAGAATTTTACCTAGTTGGCTAACCCATTAACAAAGCTCACACAAAAAAGGGGTTAAATTTTTGTGGACAAAAGAGTGTGAATAATGTTTTGAAGAACTTAATAGAATATTAGTCAATTATCTTATATTGACTCTACCATCGGGGAATGATGGGTTTATTATTTATAGTGATGCATCGAAGAAAAGACTTGGTTGTGTCCTTATGCAGAATGATAGGGTTATTGCCTATGCATCACGATAGCTGAAAATTCATGAGCAAAACTATCATAATTGTGATCTTGAATTAACAGCAGTAATCTTTGCTTTGAAGATTTGGAGAAATATCTCTATGGTGAAAAATGTGAGATTTATACTGATCATAAGAGTTTGAAGTATATTTTCTCACAGAAAGAACTCAACATGAGGAAAAGGAGATGGCTTGAACTACTCATGCATTATGATTGCACTATACATTACCACCCAGGGAAGGAAAATAAGGTGGAAGATGCTTTGAGTAGAAACGATCATGGAGTTTTGAACAAGATGAGAGTTGAAAGGGATCCTATTTTCATGGATCTAGTAAAGATGGATATGGGAATCACCATGGGAGGTGAAATGTCAATAATTTTTCAAATGGTTTCCAAAAAATCTTTACTAGAAAGGATATAGATTTCTCAGACCGATGATGAAGAGTTTAAAAAGAAGATTAAAGCCTTGAATGATGGGAGATTGAGTGACTTTTTCTATGAAGATGGATTTTTGAAATTTGGGAATAGACTTTGTGTTCTCGATATACCTGATCTAAAAAGGGAATTGTTGGATGGTGCTCATAGTTCTAATTTCTCTATACACCCTGGGAGCACCAAAATGTATAGAGATTTGAAGGAACATTTTTGGTGGGACAACATGAAGAGGGAGATTGATAATTTTGTGTCAAGATGTATGGTTTGTCAACAAGTGAAAGCTGGAAGGAAACAGCCTGGAGGAGTCATGCAAACTCTTCCCATACTGGAGTGGAAATGGGATAATATTATGATGGACTTTGTCATGGGACTACCAAAGACTCTTAGAAGGAATGATTCAATATGGGTCATTATTGATCGTCTAACCAATTCAGCACATTTTCTTGCTATAATAGAAGATTTACCACTTGAACATCTAGAAAGTTTATATATTAATACAGTTGTGAGACTTCATGGAGTACCACTATCGATTGTTTCTGATCATGATCCACGTTTTACTTATAGATTCTAGAAAATTCTTCAGAAAGCCCTGGATACTAAACTTCGTTTGACCACTACCTACCACCCCCAAACTGATGGATAATCAGAATGGACTATTCAAACCTTAGAAGACATGTTGAGATCATGCTCACTTGACTTTCAAGGTACGTGGGATCAATATTTACCTTTGGTAGAATTTTCCTATAACAATAGATTCCATTCAAGTATTCATATGGCACCATATGAAGCGTTATATGGAAAGAGATGTCGCACACCAACCTTTTGGGATGATGTTGGCGAAAGAAAACTCGTAGGCCCAGAACTGGTGGAGGAAATGATGGAAAAGGTGAAGGTAATCCAAAACCACATCAAAGAAGCTCAAAGTAGGCAGAAGAGCTATGTCGATAACCAAATGAAGGATTTGGAATTTTAGGAAGGAGATCATGTCTTCGTGAAGGTATCTCTATGGAAGGGTGTTATACATTTTGGTAAGAAGGGAAAATTGAGTCCTAGGTACATCAGACCTTTCAAAATTCTAGAACAAATTGGGGTTATAGCTTACCATTTGGCAATGTCGCCAAGTCTCTCCAAAGTTCACGATGTGTTCCATGTATCATTGTTGAGAAAATACATGCCTAACCCAATGCATGTACTCACCTATGAGGAATTATAACTGGAACCCGATCTATCTTATTGCGAAAAGCCTGTCAAGATTCTTAATACAAGAGAACAACTACTGAGAAATCGGACGACTTGTCTGGTAAAATTTCTATGGAGAAACCATAAGATGGAAGAGGCAACGTGGGAACCCAAGGAACTTATGATGAAGAACCACCCGAGTATTTTCATGCGGTAGTATTCTAGAAATTTCAAGGACAAAATTATTTGGAGGGGAGAATGTAACACCCCAAGCTTCCACAATACGCTTCTCTTTGAATAATACAATAGCGTGTGTTATACGCAACTTCGAGTTCTAACACACCACAACCAATCAAACAAGCCTTTATGAATAGTAATACACAATTTTTGAAATTTTATAAATTTTATCTTTCAAAATAGACTTCATTTTTGGATTCGGAATATCTAAATTAGCTTAGGGTGAATTTTTGGTACTTTTCTGATAACTTTCATATTTTGACGAATAGTGGAAATTACTAAATTTTAATTAAAAACAACTTTTTTAATCGAAATAATTAATTGTGATAAATTATGAATTTTAGGGATTTTAAAGTATAATTAGATTATATTTTTCAATTTAATCCAATGTTGTTCATTGGACATAATTTCTCATTTAAACTGGACATAAGCAAGTGTCAATCTTTTGATAGTTATTATTTCTTAAAAACATGCTTTTTGTTTTGACATTGGGAATTAATTTTAAATTAATTTCTGAAACTTCTGTGTTTTGAATTTAGAAAAATTTATTCCATATTTATAATCATGAGGTTCAAATTTTTTAAATAGGTAAATTTTATTTTTATACATTTTGAATAATTACATCGGTAAATATTTTATTTACCATGGTTAAAGGGTAAATCCGGTAAATAAGAGTAAAAAATAATATTATAATAATATTAAATTACCCTAACACGTGTCATAACCCTATTGGATGATACATGTCTGACCATGGGTAACTTTGGGTCGATTTTGGGACCCCATGGATCCACTTGTAAGTGATAATGACACTTTATATTAATTAATTTAAAGTAAATACAAAAATGACATAAGCATATATCGTTTAGTAAAACAATTTTTACATAGGTTTATACATGTTATCTCTTCAACTAAAAATTTTCATTAGAAATATATAAATATTTCCTACATAATGGTATTTTATTTATAATTTTTAGATATTTAATAATTAAATGTATTTATGACACAATGATGATGCAGTATTTTCCTTATTAATGAATGAATCAAATAAATGGTATTATAAATGTTAAAATAAATATAATTTGAACGTTTTTATGACATAAATGGATTTTATAGGTTAATATGACATGTTAGGATTGATTAAATGAATTTATTTCTAATTAATAAAGTTTTTAGGACTTTAACAAAAATCAATTATTAAATAGTGTCAAAATTGACATAAAAGAGTTTTTAAAATAAATATTATATTATTAATTGATATTATATTACTAAAAATCTAAGGTTTGTCCAACAGACTTATATAATAATAGGTGTATCATTAATAAACCACTTGGGGTTCGCGTGGAATTATATAGTAAGTTTATTAACCATATAATATAAAAATACAAATAGACATGGTAAATGTCAAACTATTTAACTAAGAGTTAAATCTAAATGATAAGGTTAATATAGTGACCCAAACCTGTCTAAAACCTATTGGTTGAGTGGTTTTAGACCCATCCCCACCTTATACTTTAAATAATCCACTTTGGATCCATTAGAAACCAAAAATTATTTTATTATAAAATAATATTTCTAGCTTTTCTTAAGGTGCCCCTCACTCCTCTTATAAAAGGGAACTCCCCCTTCTCCCTAATTCACACCTTCAAATCCATTTGGATTTTCCAACCTCTGCCCAAATACCCTCTCAACTGTCCTCCCTTCATCCTAGAGGGCTTCCTTTAGTTAGAAATCCAACCTATGGAGCCCTTTTGATCAAATCAAAAGGAAGAACTCGAAGAAGAGGTAAATATCTCACCACCTCTTTCAAGTTACTTTCTTCTTCTACTTCTTTTTTATTTTTTGTTTCCATTATAAAATAATAACTCCAGTATCTTCTATATACTGTGATGTTATTACAAATATGGTACAACCAAATTCATTATTCTATCTATCCTTTGAATGACATGTCACCATACGTGCGTGCGTACGGTTTACCGTCTCCACGTTGTGTTGTAATTGTTATTCAATACATTATTATTTGGATGAGTATAATAATGCACTGACTCTGGGTAACTGGGGTCGGAGATTTACACCAGAAACCTTTAGATAGTATCTTGCATATCATGTTTATAATTAATTTAATTAATTTTATAATGAAAAATAATACCTGGATCTTTAGTATTTTTCTTCGTTGATGATGTTGATCATCCGGAATAACCCTTCTGGATTATCTCATTACGCTTGTAAGGATCCAAACTATAATCCCTATAGCGGTGATACACATGTGCTTTGATGGCCTCCGATTGACACCGCTCATTCTATGGGTGCTAGCACGGCGAAGTGAGTGTCTTGTGTCGGTCGTTCTTGATCACATGTTCTTCGGCCTTGAAGAACATCTCTCATTCTTGAGAGGAGAGAGAAGAGGATTCTAGATAGAAATTGTTTAGCTCAACAATTCTCAATTCACCAGGCATGTGGTGTGGTGTATGGTACAATAGGTGTACTTTCCTATTTATATACATGGAATTTCAGTTACAATATTTAACTGTATAGTAACAACTAAATACATTCATGAACTTAGAGAAAACCCATGAATTTAATAATAATACCGCGTCAATATTTATGGTGTGCCAACTTGCACAAAACGGTATTATAAATAAAGTTCTGCATCACAAAAAAAATAGAAATGTTATTTTAATTTGTTCCAACTCATTAAATAATTATTTACCATCTTGAAAATATTTATTTTACTACCGGACTAACCTTGGTCCGCTCGAACTCCACTTCCATTTATTAAACACCTGAATAAATAAATAAATAATTTACTCTCTTAAATAAATATGTTATTTACAAACAAGTAAATAAATATTTATTAAATGTTTAATAAAATAAATAAATATATTTAATTTAATTTATGCAATCATTTTAACTTGAATAAAATTATTCCATGGTCTTGAGAATAATATTTACTTCATTAATTATATTCAAATAGAATTTAATCAAGACCATGAAAAACACTTGGTGTGTAACCCTCTAGGATTCTTTCTCGTTGGCATTAGGCGGGCTTGCCTAAAGTCTAAGAGTAATGTCTAGGAATAGGTCAAGGCACCCAAGAGAAAGAACGTAAAGTCACAACAATGGAATCCACATACAAACGCTCATTGTGAAATGTAATCACTTTGTCGCAATATCTCATCAAGCAGGTTTCATGATTGTGTTATCAACTTTTATGCTTGATACATCATTCTTTGACTACCTAAAATAAACTCATTGTTACACCATGTCCATGGAATTTTGTTCAATGGTTCTATTTCAATCAAAGGGCCAAGATATCAACTTCCATAAATGGAAGGGACAAATCCTTCCGTGACTTATCCATTAATAACATGCCACTCATGATGAACCCAACGTACCATATTTCTCGCCAACTATCTACGTGACAGTTTTCATCAGTAAATAAAAGTGCGTAATTTGTGACGTGTATTAATGATAATCTTAAAGTATAAGTATCATTACACATGCTAGCAGATATAAATATCTAATAACACAAAATCATGTGGAATTCCTACTAGTGGGTATGTTCTCATAATCTCATATCTTGGAGATTACCAAGTGCGAACTTCGTGAGATGAAGTCTCACCTACTTATGAGTACTTCTGCCTAACGGTCTGCATGTTATGTGTCCCATAATAGCATTTCATCCAACCACAGAACTATATTTAAGAATATTGATATAGCATTTCAAGGTTCTCATCATAGCGAGGAACTACCATGACCTTATCAATGCAACAAATACTCTTGGACATTATTACATCATAGTCATGCAGAACAATGAATAATATGTAATAATACATTAAATATTCATGTAATCAAAGTAAAACTTGTTGGTTCTAGGACACCAAATCTTAAAAACTCTCACTTGAACTAGAGCCAACTGCCTACGACTTTCAGTCCGCTAGACCTCATATGATGATCGTGTTTTTATTGAGTCAAGGATTTAGTCAAGGGGTCTGCCATGTTGTCTTTCGTGGAAATAATGTTCCCTACAACTTCACCACTCTGAGAAAAATCCCTCAAGATATGATACTTCCAAAGTATGTGCTTCGTCCACTTATGTGACCTCGGCTCTTTTGTGAGAGACACAACTACAGTATTATCACAGTACAGTGTGATGGGATCTTTACTGCTAGGTATCACATATAGCTCTTGGACAAAGCTTCATATCCAAACTACTTCTTTAGATGCCTCAAAATCTATGATGTACTCAGGCTCTACTATAGAATCCTCGACCACACTCTACTTTGAGCTCTTCCATCTCATTGTACCTCCATTCAAAGTGAATATGTATCCTGTTTGAAACTTCATATCATTTTGATCAGTTTGGAAACTGGCATCTGCATATCCTCTGATGACTAGTTCCTCATCTCCTCTATAAACCAGAAACATATCCTTATTACGCATCAGATACTTTATGATAGTCTTGACTTCCATCCAATGGTAGTCACCTGGGTTATCTTGATATCTACCTACCGCACTCAATGCATAGGTGGCATCCAACCTAGTATATAGCATGAAATACATGATTGACCCAATCGCTGATGCGTATGGATTCCTTTCCATTATCTTTCCTTACTCATGTGTTTGAGGTCACATTTTCTTGTAAAGATGAATGCCATGTGACGCTGGCAACAATCCCCTCTGGGATTATTCTATACTGAATATCTTCAGTATCTTATCAATATATGTACTTTGACTTAGGTCCAACAATATCTTGGATCTATCATGATGTATCTTGATCCCAATAATATACACTGCCTCACCCAATTCTTTCATAGAGAAACATTGATTCAACCATGCCTTAACAGACTGTAAGACTGATATCTCATTTACAATAAGTAATATGCCATCAACATATACTATTAGGAAAATTATTGCACTCCCACTAAACTTTTTGTAGACACAAGGATCACATTCATTCTTGATAAAACCAAATTCTTTTATGGCTTCATCAAAACTAATGTTCCATGACCTAGATGCTTTCTTTAATCTATAAATGGATTTCTATAACTTTCATACCTTATTGGAATCCTTTAGAGTCACAAACCCTTCAGGTTGTGTCATATAGAAATCTTCCTAAAGGTTCCTGTTAAGGAATTTCGTTTTGACATCCATTTTCTAAATCTCATAGTCATGGTAAGCTATAATGGAAATTAGAATTCTGATGGATTTCAACACTACAACTGGTGAGAAGGTTTCATCGTAGTAAATTCCATGATGCTGTTTAAAACATTTTGCAACCAATCGTGCCTTATAGGTATTGAATTTTCCTTCCATGTTCAGTTTCTTCTTGAATACCCATTTGCAACCAACAGGATTTACATCAACTAGAGGATCTACCAAAATCCAGACTTGGTTTTGGTACATGGAATCCATTTCAAAATTCATGGCTTCTTGCCACTTGGAAACATCTATGCCACTTACTGCATCCTTGTAGATTAATGGATCATTATTATCAACTAATAAGGAGTCACCATCCTTGGTAACTAGAAAATTGTACCATTCTGATTCACTAACCTCTCTTGTACTCCTACACAGTACTTGTGTCTCTGGAACAGATTCTTCTTCCACAGGGATTTGTGGAATCTGTTCCTGTACCAACTCTTCTATACCTTGAGCCTCGACTTCATCGAAGTCTATCTCGCTCCTACTATCTCTTTTGGATATGTTCTCCCTATCAAGGAATATGGCATGTCTTTCCACTATAAAGTTTTTTTCTAAGGGTTTGTATAGGTAATATCCCCTTGTTTCCTTAGGGTATCCTATAAAAATACACTTTGTGACTCATGGTGCGATTTGTTTACCTGAAGAGGCCTTAAAAAACGCTTCGTTACCCCACACATGTAAATTCGATAACATGGATTTTCTTCCACTCCAGAACTCGTATGGAATACCATTTATCAATTTAGTTGGTACTTGATTTAGTATGTTTGCCACTGTGTGTAATTCAAATCCCCAAAAGGATAATGTATGAGTCGCATGACTCATCATTGATCTCACCATGTCCAATAGGGTGTTGTTTCTCCTTTCACTCACACCATTCCACTGGGGCGTGTTTAGAGGAGTGAGTTAAGATAGGATCCCAAACTCCCGTAAGTAATCAATGAAGTATTGATTAAGATATTCTCCACCTTGGTCTGAGCAGAGTTTCTTAATCTTCTTACCTGGCTGGTTCTCAACTTCATTCTTGTATTCTTTGAAATTATCAAAATAATATGACTTATACCTCATTAAGTTGATATATCTATATCTACTAAAATCATCAGTAAAAGTTATGAATTATGAGTACCCTCCCCTTTCTTCAACTGGAAATGGTCCACACACATCAGTATGAACTAATTCAAGAATATCTTTAGCCCTTTCACCTTTCCCACTAAATGGGGATCTGGTCATTTTTCCTTATAAACATGCATGACATACGCCAAGTGGTTTTAGTTCGAAAGAATATAAATATCCATATTGATGTAACTTTGTCAAGAATTTCTCATTTACATGACCTAGACGGTGATGCCAAAGTTGGGTGTGGTATGATTCATGTGAATTATCTTTGTTATTGATTTCCATTACTTGGTTTGTGTAATCCAACACGTAAAGTCTGTTGTATAAATGTGCCCTACCATAAAAAATGCCATATTTTTAAAAGAATAAACATTAATTTCCAAACTTGAAAAAAAAATATTTGTATCTAATATGGATACATAAATAATGTTTTTAGTAATATATGGAACATAATAACAACTCTTTAACACTAAGATCATCCCAGTTGGCAATGTGAGGTGGTAGTCCCCGACAACTACAATAGCAAGTCTGGCTCCGTTGGTTGCTCGTAGATCTACCTAACCTCGATCAATCTTTTTGAATCTACATGGTTCCTATATTTGGATACTTATGTGAGCACCACAAACTGTATCTAATACCCAATTTTTAGAAACAGATAGATTTCATTCGATAACAAATGCACCTGAAGCTTCCCCTGGCTTCATAGGCTGGGTGCATTTCTTCTCCAAATGGCCCTTCTTGCCACATGCAAAACTAACATCTTCCTATTCCCTTGTCTCCCCTTTGATCTTCCTTTTCTTGGAAGGTCGTGAAGAAGCTTTGGGATTAAATCTCTTCGTCTTCCCTTTCCTCCTATTCACTATAAGCACAGAAGGATTTTTGTGCCTCATATCTTTGTCCACTTGGTGAATGAGGATAAAAATATCAGATTGATACTTCTCAATGTTTTTTCATATTGAAATTGACAAAAAAGTTAGAGAAGCTCTAAGGGAGTGATGCGAGAATGAGATCGGTGCCTAGTTCTTCGGGGATTTTAAACCCTAGAACCTCTAGGCGCTTAATATAGCCAATGAGCTTGACTACATAAGGCCCATCTGGGGAACCTTCTTCAAGCTTACTCTGAAAGAGTTCCTTAGAGATATCAAACCTTTCTTGTATTTCTCTCTCCTGGTAAAGACCATAGAGGTGCTCGAGCATGCTATAAACATCCATATTTTCATGAGACTTCATGAGCTCACTAGACATTGATGATAGCATCAAACATTGAACACTGACTGTGTCATTCATATGTTTCTCATAGACTAGGAAATCCTCATAACTTACCTCTTTGGAAGGAAGATCAGGTAATGCTGACTCCAGCACATAAGACTTTTGTTCATGGTGTAGGATAACCCGAAGGAATCTAAACCATTCCTTGAAGTTACTACCGGTGAGGATGTAGTCTTTATCCACAATTGATCGTAGGGATAGTGTGGTTGACAAGTTTGTCATTTTTATTCTACAATTAAAAGAGCATAGCATTAGTACTTTCTTGATTACATTTTATAAGAAATAATAAATTTTATTAAGTCTCCCACTATTTTATCAAGTCCCAATATCCCTCACCATTGAACTCAGAATGTCTAGTTGCCATGACATTCTAGTGTCAAAGATCCATATTCCCCTTCTCATAACCCCAACAAGGGTCGGTCAAGCTATTAGAAGGTATTTAGGTTGGTAGGTCTTTACCAACTTTAGGCTTGCAGCTCCTTGATATGTTGAGTGGACTCCCCAATCCTGAAATTATGACTTTGGGTTTCCTCAACTCTTGCCTCCAATATTACACCAAGTCTAGCAAGGGATACTCCTATTGATGTAATATGGTTAATTTAACCCGAAACCTTTCATAAGGGCATCCTGTATAAAAGTAAGTGTCCCAACATGGGTTGTTCAAATGCATAGTTTTATTGAGTTTTTCCCTTAATCAAGTAACAGAAGGCTAGTTATGACTTAATATTTTATTTGATGGATTTTTTATCTCTTATGTGTGAATTGTTTATTATCATTATCACATGCTTGTTAATATTAATTAGAACTTACTTAAGTGATTAACCATGTCTTGATAATATTTATACATAAGTCTAGTTTATTTTAGTTCCATCTTAAATACTTGTTTAATTCATTAATTATGTGATCGTGACAACACATCCATAATGATAAACCATGCAACTAAAAGAAATAAAATAAAGTAAATGGAATGATCATGAGCTTTTATAATTGTTAGTATATCTAGTGGTTGATAAACTAACCTTGACCTAGGGGAGAAACACCATGAACCTTTTGGGTTCGTGTTTACAGCTCCCACTTGTCCACCTCTGTATCTCCTGGGATTGGTTTCTTCTCAACTCTAGCTTGAACCGCCTTCACTGGCTTGGGAGTTCCATCCATTACATATGCATTTTCTTAACTCACATGTAGGTGAGGGGTAAAATGGGGTTTTTCATAAAAGAAACCTTGGGCACGCAGGCCCTACATATTAATGAGGAGAAGGCTCACAGACGAACAAATTTAATTCAAACAAATAAATTAAAAGAAACAATCCACATACAAAGGTCTTGGTCTAGCTCATGATCATCTATACATGCAATGATATTTATGCATAAATAAAACTAGAAATCAATTCTTTAATCATTCTTTTTTAAGATAAATCACGCTCGAATCAATTAATTATCATCTTTAATTAATCAATCCTTTTATCTTAAACCCTTTTTTGAATTTCCTTGAGATTCTCATCCATCATAATTTTAAACAAATAAAGTCATTTAAAATTATCTTTGTACATAACTTGTACATTAGAGGTAACCCAGTGAATTCATATTCATAACTATCCAATGAGTAGAAATGAACATTACACAGATGTTAAATTAAACACATATATTTAAAACACCTATCATGTGTTGTGCCTCAGCTTTATACTCGCACGATGGTACACGTCTCAAGGTTTTGTATAATATAATAATAAATTTTAATAAATCTACATAATTTGGATGAGTACACGACGTGTAGTTCGAACCACACGACATGTATTATTTTTCACTGTCTATCTGAAGTACACGCCCAGGGAAACAGCGTGTGAGTATACTTCGGAAATCATCATAGTACACAGCATGTCTAGTGGGCCACACGCTATGTAGTTCCTCGTTACACGATCTCCAGTTGGGCAAGTCATGTACAGGGTACACGGTCCAACCCTAACCTGAAGGGACTACACGTCATGTCCATTGGGCCACATGGTGTGTAATCTGGAAACCGCATGCCACTTGTTACTGGTCAACACACGGAGTCATTTAAGACATAGAAAGACTCCAACACATGGCTTGGTTTGGCGGACTGGTCTGATGCATTGAATCTTGACTACACAGTGTGTACTGTTGAATACATGTCATGTGTTCTGATGTTGTATGGCCAGGAAGCTTTGGAACCTCCGGATGAGATCCTCTATTTTATTTTAATCAAAATTAAAAGAAAAGATTGTTTCTGTAAGGTTAATGAGAAACGAAAGAGGAGGAATAGATCTCAAGATTCAGATTTACAGAACGATTAACCTGAATTGAAACAACTAAATTATTAAATACATAAGTAATCAATGAAATATTTAAATAATTATAAAATATGATGTAACCTCGCTCTGATATCACTTGAAGGTTCCGGGTGCAGTGGAAGTGTGGTTGGGATGACACCCAATTTTGATTTTTATCATGATCAATGATTATTCTAGGATCAATATGATGATGAATTCCAGTCTCCACAGAATATAATCAAAGATTTAGATAAAGAAGAAAGAGGCACAAAACCTTTAGAGAGGATCTTTCACATAATGTTTATAATTAATTTAATTAATTTCATAAAGAAAAATAACAGCTGGATCTTGGGTATTTCTCTTAGTTGATGATATTGATCATCTATAATGACCCTTTCGGATTATCTCATTGTGATTTTAAGGATCCAAACTAGAATCCCTCTAGTGGTGATCCACACGTGCTCTGATGGCCTTTGATAGACACTGCTCGTTCTCCGAGTGCTAGCGCAGTGAAGTGAGTGTCTTGTATCGGTTGTTCTTGATCGCTTGTTCTTCAACCTTGAATAACGTCTCTCTTTCTTGAGAGGGGAGAGAATAGGATTCGAGAGAGAAATTGTTTGGCTCAACAATTCTCAATTCACCAGGCGTGTGGTGTGGTGTATGGCACAATAGGCGTACTTTCCTATTTATATACATAGAATTTTAGTTACAATATTAAATTGCATATCAACAATTAAATAAATTCATGAACATAGAGAAAACCCATGCATTTAATAATAATAACGCGTCATTATTTATGGTGTGCCAACTTACGCAAAACAGAATTATAAATAAAATTCCCCATCACAAAATAATAGCAGCGTTATTTTAATTTGTGCCAACTAGTTAAATAATTATTTAACGTCTTGAAAATAATTATTTTACTACCAGACCGACCTTGGTCCACTCAAACTCCACTTCCATTTATTGAACACTCGAATAAATAAATAAATAATTTATTCTCTTAAATAAATATTTTTTTTACAAACTAGTAAATAAATATTTATTAAATGTTCAATAAAATAAATAAATATATTTTATTTAATTTATGCGACCATTTTAACTTGAATAAAATTATTCCACGGTCTTGAGAATAATATTTATTTCATTAATTAAATTCAAATAGAATTTAACTAAGACCACCAAAAACACTTAGTGTTTGACCCTCTGGGATTATTTCTCATTGGCATTAGGCGATCTTGCCTAATGTCCAAGAGTACTGCCTAGCAACGGGTCAAGGCACCCAAGAGAAAGCATGTAAAGTCACAACAAATACATCCACATACGAATGATTACTATGTAATATAATCCCTTTTTTGGAATATCTCATCAAGTAGGTTTCATGATTATGTCATCAACTTTTATGCTTGATACGTCGTTCTTTGACTACCTGAAAGAAACTCGTCCTTACACCATGGCCATAGAATTTTGCGTGATGGTTCTATTTCAATCAAAGGGTCAAGATATCAACTTCCATAAATGGAAGGGAAAATCCTTCCTTGACTTATCCATTAATAATATGTCACTCGTAATGAACCCAACATACCCTACTTCCTGCCAACTGTCTGCATGACGGTTTGTTGATTCTCCTTTCATCACAGAATCTAAAAATCGGAAAAGGGGAATATCTGAGCTCAAAGTGATTCAACATTTGAAGAAAATATCAAAAAATCGACAAAGGCATGAACAAATGATCAAAAGAAACTTCACCGCGCAAGTTATATCACTGTCGCGCAAGTCCACTTGCGCGACTCCCTTGGTCGCGCAAGTGACTTGCGCGGCCTAAGTGATAACCGCCTGGTAACCGCCCAGGGTCTTCTCCTGCCTATAAATAGACCCTGTGGGCCCCCCATTCAAGAGGATATTTTTTCCAGAAACTCGGATTGAAGCTCCCGACGCCCAAGTCTCTTCTCAAAGCTTCCGGAACACTTCTAAGGTAATTTCTTACCTAGAATGGAAGATCTAAAGAGAGGGAGGAAGGCCTAAGTGTTGAAACTCATCAACACTTGCGCGCCTGAATGGCCAGCCCTTAAGGGAAGTGGTCCCACTTGCGCATCCCTTTTCTGGAAGAACCTCAAGAGAATTCTAAAGGATTTAATAAAGAGTCGCTCAAGTATTTCAATGCTGGTTGACCATCGCGCAAGTACAACACATGTCGCGTAGGTATACCTGCGCGACCAATACTTGCGCACCCCCGCAATACTTGCGCGCCTTCCAAGACTTGCGCGCCCCTCCCTTTTTGGGTGCCTTTCTTGCCCATTTCACCCCTCTTAAGTCATTACACCTTTCCTTTTCAAGATTCAGTCTTCAAGACACTCTTCAAAGCCATTTATGGCATGATTTCTTGATTTTACTTCCTTATCTGAAAGGAATTCAGTGAAATATCTCTCAAAACCTAGTGATTTAAATATCTTTATGTCACTAAAGATTGAGAGTTCATTCATTCAACCTCATCCTTTAAATCCTTAACCTGGGTCTCCTTTTCAGGAATAATCCCCAGTCCTGAGACCTCTTAATTTGGGCATCCTTCTTAGGAGTAAGCCCCAAGTCCCTTAATTTGGGCATCCTTATTAGGAGTAAGCCCCAAGTCCCTTAATTTGGGCATCCTTCTTAGGAGTAAGCCCCAAGTCCCTTATTTTGGGCATCCTTCTTAAGAGTAAGCCCCAAGTCCCTTAATTTGGGCATCCTTCTTAGGAGTAAGACCCAAGTCCCTTAATTTGGGCATCCTTCTTAGGAGTAAGCCCCAAGTCCCTTAATTTGGGCATCCTTCTTAGGAGTAAGCCCCAATCTCAAATATGGGCATTCTCTTCAGGAGTAAGCCCCAAACCATAATCCTTAACCTGGGTCTCCTTTTCAGGAATAAGTCCCAGTCATAATTTTGGGCTTCCTTCTCAGGAGTAAGCCCCAAGTCCCCTAACCTGGGTCTCCTTTTCAGGAATAAGTCCCAGTCCTAATCTTAGGCTTCCTTTTTCAGGAATAATCCCCAAGTCCCTTAAATTATCTTTAACCAGTCCTAATCTACATTTAATCTGGGATTCCTTCTCAAGAGTAAAACCCAATTATCAATCCTCTCCTAATTTGGGTTTCCTTTTCAGGAATAAGTCCCAAGTTAGAGTATTCAAATCTCCATGAAGTACATATACCTTTATGTACCCTGTTCCTAGATTTTCTCCCTAAAGTAAATCCTCTGGGCAGTCATACATACATAAGCCCCAAACCATTTCTTATGATTGCATCTTTCATGGAACAATTGTCTAATTTTTACCAATACCTCTTGTTTCTCACACTGAGCATGACTCACGTGAGCTTAGAGTGTAAAACTAATTGTGACATCCTGCTTTGAGCCATCAATCATAAACATCATACCCTTATTCGAACTACGTGGGTTCTGATTTTTTTTTAAACAACGAATACGTAGGTAGCCCATCTATGGGTTCGATCCCAACTTTGAAATAATTCATGTCCTTCCGAATGACAATAAACTTCAAGTGCCCCACTGAGTGCCTTTAAAACCATCCTGGTCATCATAATGACCAAGAGACATTTATATGAATGTTTTGAAGGTTACCATTGACCAATAATCTCTAAATAGATATAGATGATTCTCTATTGATGAAGAACCTTGAATACATATAAAAGATTCTCTAAATTTCTTACATATTTAATCATTGATTGTCAAAACTAAAGGAAAAGCTCATTTTATACTTGGTAATGTAATAAGGATTCACGAACATAACTTAAATCTATAAAGAGAGTCCCAGAATAGACAATAATTCCCCTCAAAAAGGTGTGATGAGTCCGACCTCCCATCCTCTCGACCAATGAAAATTCCTAAGCCTCATCAGTCCACAAGCTAATGAGCGCCTGCCTTTGGAAAGTAGGTCCAAATGGATGTGGAATCATTGGATGTTTCTGGTTCTATGAACAAACCTGCTAGAAACCGATCGGAACATTTGAATCTCCCATCCAGGAGGTCATCCCCGAATTCCGAGGGAAACAAAAAATGGTGAACCCGACGTGAATCCTTAACCAAGTTAAAATTATGTTTTACCTATTTGTTAAGCCCCTATTTAAAACTCAATAAGAGGGCTAACAAAAACAATCATTGACATGTGTGCTCATCCAAAGGATGAAGTGGCTGAATTTTATCTTGATTACGTCTGTTATATCAAACAGGAACTCTTTTCCAAGATCTTCTGTATTTTCATAATGGCTGCTCTCAAATTCACATCTGTGAATACTGCTGCTGCAAATACCACTACTGCTATTCCTACTGGATCGTTATCCGCTCTGAGGATGACATCACCTACTCAGCATCTTCAACGCTGGGTATCAAATGCGCTAGTTAAGGAGTACCGTCAACACGGTACCATCCCAACTTTGGAGGCTGCCCGACAGGCCCTCCAAGTGAATAACTCACACAGGTCGTCTGGACAATGACGACCAGTGATCAAGAGGTAGGCGGTGCTGACTACCGTCTCCAACCGTTTCGGATCGTTATCCCCAGAACGCAATTTCCATTCACTCCCTTACTTTGAGGAAGTGAATGAGCAGGTCCCTCAGGGCCTTAATTCAAAAAGACAGGAGTCCTTCCCGAGGGCTCCCATCAACAATCGCCGCCAGACTCGTGCGGTAGTGCGCCCTCAACATGATGAGGGTACCGACTCCAGGAATTCAGCTCAGGTTCCTCGAACCCGAGCAGGCAAGACGAACTGCCAGAGACGGAATCCGGTTAACAATGGGAAGGTTTTCATCCCTTCCATCTCCGGAGAAGTCCACCAACCTAACTTGGTGGCAAACAACGAGCAGGCACACACACCTGTCCGTTTTAATTCTGCTGTCCAGCAAACTCGTTTGGAAGCATCATGCCAATCCCGCCAGGCAATTCCGGCGGAGTACTATAGGCAGGAACATACACCTGCCTATACATCATCAGTTAGTGAGCAGGCTCGCCTGACTACATATGATGGATCTCGTCAACCGCGTTTGGCGAAGTGTAATCAGTAGGCACATACACCTGCTAGTACTAATCAAGCCTACCAACAGTCTCGCTTGGTAGCACACGGAGAAGTCAGTCGGAAAGCTCCGACGACAAATAGGAGGCAGACTCAACTCTCTGCCTCCACACTTGAGTACTATTAGGATTCACTTTCAGGAAAAGGAGGACAGGAGAAGGCACATACACCTACTCCAAACCCAGAATGGACGTATATTCCCGTTCTGGCGGCTGAAGTAACCAAGCATATTTTGTCAATGGTGAAAGAGCAGAAGCAAATTCCTGCTCATATTTTGGATGCTTGCCAGGATATCATAACAGCTTCAGCATCATCTCAGGGAAAGACACATAAATCTATCCCTAGCAGTGGAGTGACACATCAACGATTCACTCTGGAACAGACACGCACATCTATTACAGTCCAAGAGGGTTATGGGGAATACTCCCCCATATCATACAGACAACCAAGTCAGGCACATACACCTGATTTGAGTGGAGATCGTCAGCCTAAGCTGACCATATTTACTAATCAGGCACATACACCTGCTCAGAGAAATCACTTTCGTCATCAATTGGTTTCTAAAGCGAGTTAGAAGGAATCTAAGAAAAAGATCCGCCCAGCACAGTCAGGAGATCAAAGGCCAATCTGTAACCAAGCCTTGCTCGATGCTGGAGTTCTTAAAGCCCTCAGACATTTATCTGTCGAAATTCAAGATTCTACTCCCTCAGTTCCCAATAACTGGAACATTAATTCTGAAGGTCTTCAATAGACACTTCCTCATGAAGGATTGCTTCATGAAAATTCGGTCAATCTTGAAGTTTCTTCTTCAGATGAGAGCCACAGGAACCCTCTGTGTGGTCAGAAGACCAAGGAGCAAGAGATCTCATCTTTTGTTGTAACCCATTATGGTGGTCCTCCCCATGATGATGAATTTCGCTGCGAAATTCCTCTCCGTAGTAGTGATTCACATTGCTGGGAAAATACTTCAGTGGACAATGTAGTGCCGAGAAAGCCCTCTTATCTTGAGGCACTTGCAAATGCGAAACCAGTCATGTCTGATGCTTTATCGCTGGCAAGTGAAATACTTTCTCAATCAGAAGATAGCCCAGGGTGTAGGTCATTCTCCGAACCCCCCCTAAGTCATGCATCTTCTAGTTTGATCAATGATATCTCTACCAATCTTGTTGAATCCGATGAAGCAACAAGGAAACACCAACTATGGTCAAAACAGGTAGAAGAATCTTCATTTAATGATAAAGAGGAAATGCTGAACATGAGGAAAAAACTGGTGAAAAGTGAAGTACCAGTCATTTTTTGGCCTTTGGCTGACCCCCAGTATGATATTCCAAAGATGTTGACGGAAGATGGAGTCCATGATATTCGTCTCAACATATGGAAAACTCTTTGTCAATTGAAGAAGAAGGTATTATCTTATGATGAATATGAAAATCATCTTAAGATAATAGAAGGGCTACAACGTCAGATTGATTGGGCATCTCTATCAGTCTCTCGGTATCCGAAGGCTGAAAAGCAAAAGAGAACCCTTCAACGTTCATGCCTTGGCGCACTAAGAAAATTGCGTCAGTTAACTGTCAATGCCCCATCTGGTGTTCATATCAGAGGATGGGGTGTTCACGGAGCACTACATTTCACAGTGCTTTCCAGTCAGCAAAGCCCGCCGAAAATGGTCTCATGCAATGTTATTACCCATGGCCGGCCACAGTCAATGGTCTTTGTTCATAATCAAAAGCTTTCTCAAGAATAGGATTCAACTAGTTCCTCTCAAAATCATTCATATAGAGAACAAGTTGTTGAATTAATCTTACATCAAGCAGGCGAGAATATTGCACAAGCCTCTCATCTGAAGAAAACAAAACATCAAATGACAGAAGTCTCAGAAATCATCCAACGGTCTGTTGAACCAGGTGATAAAAGTGGATACAGGTTAATGCATCCAGCTAATTTCCGAACTAAGATTCACAAGATCAAAAGAGATTTTAAGAAAGTCTCAGACATAGTATGTCAAGAGCCACCCTAGCTTGTCAGACTAGGGACTCCTTTAACCCAACCCTCAGAGTCAACAAATGGGATTCGAGGAGTTGAGCGGAATCAGCAGGAACATCCCCAGTTCACGAGATTGGGGACTCTTTCAAATCATCATTCCCCTTCTCAGATAATGTCGGTATTTTCTCGATTAGGGAAGAATCCCCAAGAAGAACGAAGAGCCAAATTATCAGGAGATTCCCTCCAAATTATAGCTCTTCAAGAAGTTACTAAAGGATTGAATCAACAAAAGGCAATGTCTCATCAAAGATATGAAAGAAGACAATATCACAGAAATGTTGATAAAAGGGATGCGATGCATTATGCATCAATCAATGTCATCAATGTCGTTGTTGTTAATCCACCAGAGGAGACTCACTTAGGGGACTCAGATGAAGAGCGTCCTTCTCAAGAAAATGTACGCACCAATACAAATGAAGAAGGTGTGCGTACACGAAGTCAAAGGATTACTCAGAACCTAGGTAATCCACTTCCTTCTCTCCAAAAAGTATCCAACAAAGGGAGGGGAAAGAATCATGTTACATATCCTTCCTCTGGAGAAGGTCAATCACTCTCGTTTGAGAAAAGGTTTGCACAACAAGAGGAAGAAATGAAAGAATTAAGAAGGTTGAATGCAGAACTAGTTCAGAGTAGTCTTCTTCTTAAGAATGCTGAAGTCCGACAGCCGAAGGAATTTGTTGCAGTTACTGAGATGGATCAAGAATATCCTCCTTTATCAGTACACCCTCAGAGGTCTAATCCTGTGGGTCAAGCGCAACAACAGTTGGCAGTTCTACCTACAGTTGCAGCACCAACCACCACATCTGTCCAAGCTCCATTCATTGCACCTACTCAAGACCAGATTCAACCAGATGTTTCTCAAAAGTTAATAACTACTATTGAGTCATTAACAGCTCGGTTAGAAACTATGGAAGGGAAACGGGCGCAAGTTCAACCAGAAAAGAAAGTTTACCCTGAATGGGTAGATTCAATTTCTCCTCCATCTAGTTTTGGAAACCCTGTTTTCCCTACTTTCAATGGATCAGGCGACCCTGAACAACATTTGACGCATTACGTGTCTTGTTGTGATCCTGTGATGGGAACTCCAGAGCAGCAAGAAGCAGTGAAACTCAGATGCTTCGTGCGAACCTTTCAAGGACCAGCTTTTGTCTGGTATACAAGCTTGCAATCCCGGTCAATCATCGGATGGGAGGATCTTCGCCAAAAATTCCTTCTTCAGTTCATCTCAACTTTGCCAAAAACGACAGTTTTCGATCTTACAAACTGCAAGCAAAGAGAAAATGAAATAGTCTCTTATTTCATTGCTCACTGGAAGGGATTAACGTATTCCCTTAGTTTAGCACTCCCTCAGGAAGAGCTGTTGCCAATCTGTGTGGAAAATTTGCGTGACGAATTACGCACGCCATTGATCCCTGTGAAATACACAGGAGGGTTTCGAGACCTTACTTCAATCGCTCAGCAGATTGAAGATTCCCTTATACAGGCTAAGATTAAATCTCGTGTAATTCCATCAGTTTCCACTACGGGAAAAAAGGGCATTTGCGACGGGTTATTTGCGACGGGATTTAATCTCGTCGCAAATAGTCCCGTGAAAAACTTATTTGCGACGGGGTTATTTGCCCGTCGCAAATAAATAGCCTTTTGCGACGGGACAGCTTTCCCCGTCGCAAAAGGACTGGCGCGGTTTGCGCGCTAAATCGCGGGAAACTTATTTGCGACGGGGGAATATTCCCGTCGCAAATAACCGGCGGCGGTAAAAGGTATTTGCGACGGGAATATTCCCCCGTCGCAAATAGTATATCGGCAGGTGGTTATTTGCGACGGGACCCGTCGCAAATAACTTTTTACCCGTTGACCGTAATAAATGTTGGCTAAAATATTTGCGACGGGTACCGTCGCAAATAATACTATTTGCGACGGGATACCCGTCGCAAATAATCTAACCTATAAATACCTCCATCCGTTTTTTTTCATTTCATTCTCATTCCTTATCTTCTCCTTCTCTCAAAATTATATTTCTAGAGTTCAGTTTTTCTCCAGTTTAATTTTTTTCTCCGGAGCTGATATTAAAGTTTTGAAGAACGATCAGAGCAGATCAATTTTCAAGGTATTTATGTTCATTTTAATTTTTTATTTATTTTTAATTTTTTATTAGTTTCAATTATTCTTAATTAGTTGTAATTTAATTATGTTTATATTGTTTTATTACTTAATAAATTTAAATTATTAGTATTGTTTATAGTTAATGGTAATTAAGAATAATTAGTAATAATTTTTAATAATTAAGAATAAATATTAATAATTAGTAATAAATACCAATAATTAGGAATAATAACATTATTACATTATTAGTCTATTTATTTATTAATATTAAAATAATATAATTTTTTATATATATACAATTCTCTTTTCATCTGTGTGTTTGCTGTCTTCACATGTATTATTTGTATGTGGAGATAGAAAACGCACAGATGAAAGGAGAATTGTATATAAATTAGAAAATTATATTATTTTAATATTAATAATAAAATATATTAATAATGTTATTATTTGTAATTATTGGTAATTATTTCTAATTATTGATAATTATTCATTTAATTACTAATAATTAGGAACAATTATCAATAATTATCAATAATTAAGAATAATTAGTAATAATTAGTAATAATTACCAATAATTAGTAATAATTATCAATAATTAGTAATAATTACCAATAATTAGTAATAATTACCAATAAGTAGTAATAATTACCAATAATTACCAATAATTTGGAATAATTACCAATAATTAACAATAATTAGTAATAATTAGTAATAATTACCAATAATTACCAATAATTAGTAATAATTAGTAATAATTACCAATAATTACCAATAATTAATAATAATTAGTAATAATTAGGAATAATTAGTAATAATTAGGAATAATTAATAATAAATAGGAATAATTAGTAATAATTAGTAATAATTAGTAATAATTAGTAATAATTAGTAATAATTAGTAATAATTAGAAATAATTAGGAATAATTAGTAATAATTAGTAATAATTATGAATAATTAGGAATAATTTGGAATAATTAGGAATAATTAGGAATAATTAGGAATAATTAGGAATAATTACCAATAATTACCAATAATTACCAATAATTACCAATAATTACCAATAATTACCAATAATTACCAATAATTACCAATAATTACCAATAATTACCAATAATTACCAATAATTACCAATAATTACCAATAATTACCAATAATTACCAATAATTATCAATAATTAACAATAATTAACAATAATTAGTAATAATTAGTAATAATTAGCAATAATTAGTAATAAATACCAAAAATTAGGAAAAATTAGGGAAAATTAAGAAAAATTAGGAAAAATTAGGAAAAATTAGGAAAAATTACCAATAATTAGTAATAATTACCAATAATTAGTAATAATTACCAATAATTAGTAAAAATTACCAATAATTAGTAATAATTTCCAATAATTAGTATTAATTTCCAATAATTAGTATTAATTACCAATAATTAGTATTAATTACCAATAATTACCAATAATTAGGAATAATTAGTAATAATTACCAATAATTAACAATAATTAGTAATAATTAACAATAATTAGCAATAATTAAAAATAAATAGCAATAATTACCAATAATTACCAATAATTACCAATAATTGCCAATAATTACCAATAATTGCCAATAATTATCAATAATTGCCAATAATTACCAATAATTGCCAATAATTAGCAATAAGTAGCAATAATTAGTAATAATTAGCAATAATTAGTAATAATTAGCAATAATTAGTAATAATTAGCAATAATTAGTAATAATTAGCAATAATTAGTAATAATTAACAATAATTAGTAATAATTAGCAATAATTAGTAATAATTAACAATAATTACTAATAATTAGTAATAATTAGGAATAATTAGTAATAATTACCAATAATTAGTAATAATTAGTAATAATTAGTAATAATTAGCAATAATTAGTAATAATTAGCAATAATTACTAATAATTAGCAATAATTAGTAATAATTAGTAATAATTAGAAATAATTAGTAATAATTACCAATAATTAGTAATAATTACCAATAATTAGTAATAATTAGTAATAATTACCAATAATTACTAATAATTAGTAATAATTAGTAATAATTAGTAATAATTAGGAATAATTAGTATTAATTAGGAATAATTAGTATTAATTAACAATAATTAGTAATAATTACCAATAATTAGTAATAATTATTATTAATTACCAATAATTAGTATTAATTACCGATAATTAGTATTAATTACCAATAATTAGTAATAATTACCAATAATTACCAATAATTACCAATAATTAGTTATAATTAGTAATAATTAACAATAATTAGTAATAATTAACAATAATTAGTAATAATTACCAATAATTACCAATATTTAGTAATAATTAACAATACTTACCAATAATTACCAATAATTACCAATAATTACCAATAATTGCCAATAATTAGTAATAATTAGCAATAATTAGCAATAATTAGTAATAATTAGCAATAATTAGTAATAATTAGCAATAATTAGTAATAATTAGCAATAATTAGTAATAATTAGCAATAATTACTAATAATTAGGAATAATTGGTAATAATTAGTAATAATTAGTAATAATTACCAATAATTAGTAATAATTAGCAGTAATTAGTAATAATTAGCAATAATTAGTAATAATTAGCAATAATTAGTAATAATTAGAAATAATTACTAATAATTAGTAATAATTAGTAATAATTAGTAATAATTAGTAATAATTAAGAATAATTAGTAATAATGACCAATAATTAGTAATAATGACCAATAATTAGTAATAATTACCAATAATTAGTAATAATTTGTAATAATTACCAATAATTACTAATAATTAGTAATAATTAGTAATAATTAGTAATAATTAGGAATAATTAGTATTAATTAACAATAATTAGTAATAATTACCAATAATTTGGAATAATTACCTTATTACATTATTTGTATATTTTATTATTAATATTAAAATAATATAATTTTCTATATTATATACAATTCTCTTTTTTTCTGTGTGTTTTCTGTCTCCACATGTAATATTGGCATTCTTTTTCAAAATTATCAACCTACTCGCCAATGGAGAGGTGAAAGTGAATGCCAATATTACATGTGGAGACAGAATGTTACACACATAGATGAAAGGAGAATTGTATATAATATAGAAAATTATATTATTTTAATATTAATAATAAAATATACTAATAATGTAATAATGTTATTATTATATAATTAATATTTATGAAAAAATTATATTAGTATTATTAAAAAAAATCAATATAATATTAAAATTATCAATATTTGTAACAGGTTTTGCTTTATTCTCAATATATTCAATCTTTGCTTGAGTGTTTTTTCTAACAAATTATTCAAAATCAGTAATGCTTTTATATTTTATAGAAAAATATGGAACAATGAGGTCGTCAAAAGTCATTATTAGATGACCGCATATGGATAAATCAACGTAGAAATCCAAATGGTTCTGGTTTAAATCCAGTATATATAGAGGGTGTGGAGATTTTTTTATCATTTGCGGCATCAAATCCAGAATTTGTTTCAGAAGGAAAAATAAAATGCCCTTGTAGAAAATGTGCATTGAGAACGTTTGACACGTTTGACAAAGTGGGCGAACATCTCTTGCGTTTTGGTTTTCAAGCAGATTATGTTTTTTGGTATCAACACGGTGAACGTAGTTCCAGAGCAGGTGATACTAACTTGATTCCGGATCCATCCCAGTTTCAAGATTTAGTACATGATGTTGCAGGTTCATCTGTTCAACATACAGAAACTCTGGCTGATATAGCTTCAAATCCTGAGTTGGTACCGTCTGAATTTTATGAGTTGTTGAAGTCTGCTGAGGATGCATTATATCTTGGCTGCAAGATGAGCAAATTAGAAGCAGTTGCAAAATTTATGGCTATCAAATCAGATAACGGAATGTCAAACACCTGTTTTGACCAGATATTTTCTTTACTGAAAACACTGTTACCTGAAGGAAATGTTTTACCTGCAAATTACTATGAAAGTAAGAGGCTGGTTCGAAATTTGGGACTTACTTGTCAGAAGATTCATGCATGTTCAAATGACTGCATTTTATATTCTGGGGAAAATGAGTCGTTGGATAGTTGTCTCACATGTGGGCAACTGAGATATAAAGAAGGACAACACAGGAAGTCTGGTTTGATTCCTGTAAAACAGTTGAGATATTTTCTGCTTACATCCAGACTTCAACGTTTATTCATGTCTAAGAATACAGCGACAATGATGTCATGGCATAAAGAAAATATTTCAACTGATAAAAGCTTGAATCATCCAGCCGATGGTGATTCATGGAAACATTTTGATAGAGTGAATCCATCCTTTGCTTTAGAAGCTAGAAATGTTCGAATGGGCCTTTCCAATGATGGTTTCTGTCCGTTTGGATCTTATGGTAGTCAATATTCATGTTGGCCTGTTTTTTTAACTCCGTACAATTTACCTCCATGGATGTTGATGAAGGAGCCATATATCTTTTTGACTTTACTAATTCCAGGACATCCGAAGAAAAATATTGATGTTTATTTGAAGCCATTGATTGATGAATTAAATTTATTGTGGAGTACTGGTGTCAGTACATATGATGTTGCAACGAAACAGAATTTCATACTGAGAGCAGCATCGATGTGGACAATAAGTGACTTCCCGGCTTATGGGATGTTATCTGGCTGGAGTACACATGGTCAGAAATCATGTCCTTACTGTATGAGAGAGAACAAAGCATTTATGCTCATTCATGGAAAGAAACCTTGTTATTTTGACTGTCATCGCATATTTCTTCCAGCTGATCATCCTTTTCGCAGAAATAGATCTCATTTCAGAAAAGGAACAGTTGAAATGGATGGACCTCCAAAAATGCTATCAGGTTCGGAGTTAAAATCAGTTGTATTTTCATTACCTCCCATCACTTTTGGTCCCACAATAAACCAACAGAAAATTTCTGGATTTGGGAAAGAACACAATTGGATTAAACGTAGAATATTTTGGGATTTGCCATATTGGTCTGATTTGTTGGTCCGCCACATGTTGGGTGTCATGCATATTGAGAAGAATTGTTTTGATAATTTGTTTCATATAGTTTTGGATACGCCAGGAAAGAGCAAAGACAATGTAAATGCACGTTTAGATCTTGCCCAAATTTCCAGGCGTCCAGAATTGGAACTCTTTGAGAATGTCAGAACAGAAAGGTTACTGAAACCAAAAGCAACTTATACATTGTCTAAAGAAAACCGTTTATTATTTTGTCAGTGGATTGCAGATTTGAGACTTCCAGATGGCTGTGATTCCAATTTGGGTAGATGTGTAAAGAATGGTCATATTACTGGATTAAAAAGTCATGACTGTCATGTTATAATGGAGAGACTTCTACCCATTGGATTAAGAGGTCTGTTGAATTCTGTGATTTGGGATTCCATAACTGACATGTCTCTTTTTTTTTCGGGAAATTTGTGCGGCTACGGCAGATTATGATGCTCTAGGAAAACTTAAAAAAGATTTTGTTGTAATTATATGTAAACTGGAAAAAATATTTCCGCCGTCTTTCTTCGACTCAATGGAACATTTGATGTTACATTTTCCATATGAAGCCAAATGTGGAGGTCCGGTACAGTTTCGATGGATGTACCCATTTGAAAGATGCATGCAAAAATTGAAAAGAAAAGTACGTAACAAAGCATCTGTTGAAGGATCTATTACAGAAGCTTATTTGCAAGAGGAAATATATTTTTTCTGCTCCCATTATTTTGAATCAGAGTATCCTTCAAAACACAACCGAATGGGACGGAACGAGAGGAATATTGATGAAATCGACAATCAATTATCTGTTTTCAACCAGTCAGAGCTTGGTTTGGTGGAGTTTATGAACGCTGGCTTTCAGATGATGAACATCAGAGAGCTCATACGTATGTTCTTCTCAACTGTGAAGAGATGACATCAGTTGTACTGTAAGTGTTTATATCACTTATTCTATCATTTATGTTACAGTAAATAACATTGGTTTTTATAGGTTGTATGATAATCATATCAAGAAACAAATTCCATAAATTACAGCAGCTGGTCTCGAAGAACGTCGACTGAAAAATTTCTCTCAGTGGTTTCAAAAACTGGTAACATAAATTCTTTATCTTTTAGCAACTCATTCAATGTATAGTTTACTATATTGATAATTATTTCACAAATTTTCAGGTTTCTCGACATGCTGATAAAATTGACAAACGACTGTGTGTATTGAGTAACCCACCTTCCAAACTTGTTAAAACTTATAATGCATATGTGGTGAATGGATTTTGATTCCACACACATGCATATGGGGAATCGAAAAAAACAATGAAAAGTGGAGTTAGCTTGAGAGGATCTCATCATCGAGAAAATGAAGTTGACTTTTATGGAATACTTGATGAAATCATTGAACTCTGTTATCTTGGACAACATTACATAACCATGTTCAAATGTCGGTGGTTGGATATAGAGAGAGGCGTGCGTGTTCATCCGACTCATGGAATCATCGATATTAAATGTAAAAGTGTTCTCGCAGTAAATGAACCATTCTTATTGGCTCAATAGGCATATCAAGTTTATTACGCGAAGTACTGTGCAACATCAAGAGAATTGACTGATTGGTGGAGTGTAATAAAAATCAAAATTCGAGACAATCAGTTTAGTCAAAGTGAATGTGCTTTCACTGATGTGCAAAGAATTGAAGTTTTTCAAGAGAGTACACAAAATCAATATTTTTTACAAAGAGACATGAGTATCGATGACGACACCCCACATTTAAGAGTCGGTGATGACGATGATGTTAATGATGTCACATATGAATTTGAAATGGTAAGAGATGAAGCAACTGTAACTCGAATGGATATCGATGATGTTGAGGAGGAATATGAAGATGACATTGACATATATGAATATGATGATGAAGATGAACACTGATAGCATTCCATGGTATTTATATACAATCATAATATGTATATATGTATATATAATAGTAATTATCAATTATTTGCTAACATTAATATTTTCTGTTTCAGATGGACGACGTCACATTTCGTGAGTTGGCGGATGCTGACCTGACTTTTGATGCGGATGAGTTGCTGACAGATGACCCTCAGCCTGCAGGCACTCCAGGGAGTATGCGGAGGGGCGCGGTCTTGCACGATTGATGATTCCGGACCCCGTCCCCGAGCGACGTCCACGTCTTGGGTTTGATCCACGCACACGGAGGTGTGATAACCTGTGTGATAACCTGTGAATTTGACTAAGATTTCATTAATCTATTCACATAATAAATGTTTATTATTTTTTCAGTTTTCCGCATATAGCAGTCGGACAGGGCAGCGCTATTTTGTGCAACTATTTCTCTCAGCCGTGGACCACATGGGAGCAGATTCCCATTGATGTGCAGCAGGCCATGTTCGGTCATTGGTTGGTACGTACGTAAATAAATAATTTTTATTTTGAAAATTATTTCATTTCTAACCTGATATTTTGATTTATTTGTAGGGTTTATGGTATCCGATCGAGGATACCATGCATGACGCCATCCACGAGGCATGGGAGGTGGCCATGCGTGATCGCCTTCGTCGGTTTTTGCACAATTTTAGAAAAGCTGCGATGAAGAAAGTAGGAGTGTCAGATTTTGACGAGTCATGTAGAGCACACCGACCAGAGTATATTTCATCCCATGTATGGGATGGATTATGTGCGCACTGGTTGAGTGGTGCCTTTCAGAGGAGATCATCGGCGGGGAGGCAGAATCGGGGGAGACAGGAGGTGACTCATCGAGCTGGGAGTCGTTCTTTCAGTACTCATAGACAGCATCTGGTACGTACATTATTTATAAATATTTTATATAACTGTAAATATTAACAGTTTATTTTTTATTCTTATAGGCTGTCGAGCACCCCGATATTACAGAGTACGACGTATATCGGAGGATGTATAGTGATCCTGCTACTGGGGAGCTCAGAGGTGATCGTCAGCATCACATCGTGGTCAGTATTATTTGTTTTCAAGTTTAAAAATTAACTGCATATAATATATTCACAATTTTAATTTTAAATTGCAACTATAGGAGTCATATGAGGCCGCAGCGTCACAGGACCGACCTGAGAGTCAGGCTGAGTCATCAGATCAGACCACTGCCCGTCAGTTTGATGAAGCGGCATGGATGCAGGCCACCCAGTATGCCTTCGAGAAGGGCCGGGTAGTTGGTATCGGCTCTCGACTGACTCCCGGAGATTATTATGGCAGTGCTGCGATGTCGGCGTCCAGCTCGAGAGGAGCTCGTGCATCTTCTTCTACTACACAGTATGAGGATCAGTTGCGATCTCAGACTGCACAGATAGAGAGTCTACGACAGGAGCAGGAGCAGATGCGTCAGCAGCATGAGGAGGAGCGTCGACGCCAGCAGCAGCTGTACGAGGAGCAGGCGAGTCGGTGGCAGCAGCAGCATCAGGAGCAGATGGAGTACATGCGCCGACTCACTCATGCTTTAGGGATGGAGTTTCCTCCACCACCATCTGCAGATCCCCCACCTCCCCCCCCTCCTTCAGATTAGAGATTGTATTTATGTTATAAAATTTGTGAAATCAAAATATTTTTTTTTCTATTCGTAGTTTCTGTCTCATTATAAAATATTAATAATATTATATTTTTAAATAAAAATATTAATATGAATAATAATATTATTTATATTTTATAATATTAAATTTTATATATATATTAAAATTTTATAATATTATAATTTAATTATATTTTTTGTAATACTTGAATTATTTTAATATTTGAATGTAAAATAATTCTATTATTTTTATATTAATTAAAATAACTTATTAATATTTTTTTATTTATGAATTATAATTCTAATATTATTATATTAATTAAATCATTTATTAATATTCTATTATTTTTTATTTTTGAATTATAATTCTATTATTATCATATTAATTAAAATAATTTATTAATAATTTATTATTTTTATTTGTGAATTATAATTCTATTATTATATTAATTAAAATAATTTATTAATAATTTATTTTTTTATTTTTTTTATAGTATTTGTGATGGGATACTATGCCCGTCGCAAATACTAGTATTATTAATAGTTTTTTATTTTTTTTTTAAAAATAGTTTTTGCGACGAGTCCCGTCGCAAATAGTATTTATAGTATTTGCGACGGGATACTATGCCCGTCGCAAATACTAGTATTATTAATAGTTTTTTATTTTTTTTAAAAAGTATTTTTTGCGACGGTACCGTCGCAAAAGGTATTTGCGACGGGTCCTGTCGCAAAAACTATTTTAAAAGTTTTTTACAAAAATACGGAATACTATTTGCGACGGGGAGAATGACCATCGCAAAAAAAGGCTTTAGCGACGGGCCCGTCGCAAATAAGTGTAGTTGCGACGGGATCCCGTCGCAAATGCCCCGTCGCAAATACCTGTTTTTCTAGTAGTGTTCAGGAAGGAGAATGGGTAAAGAAGAAACTACTACATTTATGCTTAAACAAGCACCTGTACCCATTTCTACTTCAAAACCTTCATCTTCTTGAAGGGATCCACCTCCTGAACTCCAACAACAAAGGTCGTTTCTTCCAAATGATCAAAGAGATCAACGACGAAAACAATTTGAGGATATGAAGAGTAAAACATACTCCTTCTGAAATGAGCAAGTTCCTGGTTACTTCATTTCAGCTCTGGAAAATAATTTGGTTCAATTACCAGTGCCCAAGAGGCCAAACAAAGAAGGAGATGAAGACCGTCCCAATTATTATCCCTTTCATCAAATGTTAGGGAATCCCATCCAGGAGTGTTTTGTCTTCAAAGACCTCCTGCAAAAGATGGTCGACTTGGGACAAGTCAAGTTGAAAGGTTCTTCGACTCAGGTAGCATGTGTTACTGCTACAGTTCCAGAGGAGGAAGGTGAATGGCAAGAAGTCAAAAGCAGAAATGCACAGAAGTATGATGATTGGATGGTCAGAAAGACAATTAATCGGACTCATGACATTTTGCGAACACAATTAAAGAAACCAACTGTGTCTTCTGCCATGAATATTGCGGTAAAACCCTCTTCGTCAGAGGGAAAGTCCTCAAAGAAATGGTTTGATTCAAAGAAGAAAAAAGAATCAGAAGAAGATGAGTATGTGTCAAAGCCTAAATTATCCTTGACTCTGGAAAACTTTATGCCATATATTTCAAAACAACGGGCACCGCCCCATCAAACGGCACAGCTTAAACAGGCTAGTCAGGCAGGGTCTTTATTAGACGAAGAGTTAATCTTTGGTTCTGTTAATATGATTCAATTAACAGATCCGTATTCCAGTCATAATTTCAATTTTGATGAGCCTGAATTCCCTGTATCAAATAAGGGAATCCGAGGAAGTTCCAGAGGTTCAAGATACAGGGGAATATGTGGATCTTTCTGAAGCCACTACTCTAGTTCTACCCCTGCTATCACTGTGTATGCAGCAGAAACTCGTGGTAGAGCCCTTCAGCGAGCTCAAAAAGAACAAGCAAGTTCTTCTACCACTAGTCAACTCAGTCTTGGCACAGTTATTTTGGAAGACCGATTGAAAATTCCATCTTCTTTATCTCAGCAAGTAAATGTATCTAATCGGTCTAATCTTCCAAAACCAAGGATTTTTTCAACTTCTATCCCAATACAAGATACATCAGCTTCCAAAGCATCTACTTCCAAGGTACCAGCTAAACCGCATATTCCTGTTGGGAAACGCAGACCTTTAGATCAAAAGTATGATATATTGAAACACTTGGACCAAGTACCATCCAAGTTATCAATTTTGGATTCTTTGAGTCTGTCAAAAGATCTTCGAGAAGCACTCATCGAAGCTTTGTCAAGTCCTCAAGAATTTGAAGCTGAAATTGCTGCAGCTGAAGTCTATCACATAGAGAATAATCCTGCAGAATGCCATGCAGTGATATCTTTTACTGATAAAGATGAAGATGATGTTGTGCATGGGCACATAAAACCTCTCTACTTATCTGGAAAAGTCAATGGTGTAGATATCCGAAGATCTTTCATTGACAATGGTTCAGGAGTCAACCTCATGCCCATCCGTACACTTCGTCGATTGGGCCTCACAGAATCTGATTTATCTCCTTCTACCATGATGTTACAAGGATATGATAAAAATTAACAAGAACCAATGGTCGAAGTTACACTCATAACCCAGTTTGGGGATCTTGTATCCAATTCGGATTTCATGATTGTTGATCAAGACTCAGCTTTCAACATCTTGCTTGGAAGACCCTGGCTACATCATCATGCAGCTATCCCTTCATCATACCATAAATGTATCAAATACTGTTTCAATGGTCAAGTTGGAACATTTTATGGTGATAAGGCCCCATTCAAGACATGTTAGTCTCAATACATTGAGGCAGAATTTTATCACATGAAGGGAGGAGAAAAATCTACAATGAAAGAAATTACCAAAATTAATGCTCCATATGGTTTGGAGAAAATTCCAATAAATCCATTTACACATGTGAGTATAGATTATGTGTTACCTATCAGTAAAATTGAAAAAATAGGCCCAAATCAAAATACTCTTATGGAAAGATCCATAATGTCAATTACGGCAGTTGATCCAGACAACATGGGAGAAATTGGTAACCTACCAAACAGTGATGAAAGCACAAGTGGTGACATTTTCATTTCATCTGCTGAAATCCAACAGGTCTATACTTCGTCAATCAGGCCACAAGAAGTTATAGCAAAATCATAGGTGAATAATGATGTCAATTCTCAATCCATCATCTCCTCTTTATTTCCCAAAGAAGTCCCTTTATCATCAATAGGGTCGGAAATAGAAGCTTTTTCTTCAAAATGTGAAAATTTTGACATCCCTTATGATCATGAAAATTTTATTTTGTCATCTACTATGCAAGTAGAAACGGAAGAAATAGAACATGATGAAGAGGAAGAGGAAGATCTTAGAGATGCTCCTCCAGCATTTGAAGAGGGTATCTCTACCATTGTGGATGAACTCAGAGAAATAAATCTGGGTACAGAGAAAGATCCACGCCCCACTGTAATTAGTGCGGCCATGACCCTTGAAGATCAAGAGATGTATATTTCTTTTCTAAAGAAAAATAGAGATATTTTCGCTTGGAACTATACAGAAATTCCTGGTCTTGATCCTGATATTGCTACTCATCATTTGGGTTTACCAAAAGAACATCGAGGATTTAAGCAAGCCACGAGAAGAACACACCCAACCTATGCTTCCAAAATTGAAGCTGAAGTGGATAAGCTGATCAAAGCTAACTTTGTCAGTGAAGTTCAATATCCCAAGTGGTTGGCTAATATTGTCCCTGTAAAGAAGAAGAACGGACAAATTAGGGTTTGCATCGATTTCAGAGATCTTAATCGGTATTGTCCTAAAGATGATTTCCCAGTTCTGATTACAGAACTCTTAATTGATGCGACGACTGGTTATGAAGTACTTTCCTTCATGGATGGATATTCCGGATATAATCAGATCCGAATGGCCCCAGAAGATGATGAATCTACAGCCTTCAGAGCCCCTCAAGGTGTGTTTTGTTACCGGGTGATGCCCTTTGGTTTAAAGAATGCAGGTGCAACATATCAACGCTCCATGCATCGTATCTTCCAACCTTTCTTAGGGAAATTTGTTGAATTCTATGTAGACGATTTTGTGGTTAAATCCAAACAACGTTCTAATCACTTGGCTGATTTGGAAGTCATATTCCACAATCTTCGACAACATAATTTGATGATGAACCCCTTAAAATGTGCTTTTGGGGTAACCTCAGGAAAATTCCTCGGCTTTGTTGTACGCCATCGTGGTATTGAAGTCGGTCCTGAGAAGACCAAATCAATCCTTGGTATGTCACCTCCTCAGAATTTGAAATAATTAAGGGGACTTCAAGGACACTTAGCCTATATTCAGTGTTTCATCGCCAATTTGGCAGGCAAAAGTTTACCCTTTACCAAATTATTGAAAAAAGGAGTCACTTACCAATGGACTGAAGAATGTCAAGAAGCATTTGATGTTCTAAAGAAATACCTCTTGAGTCCACCAGTACTCATGCCACCTGTTGAAGGTAGACCACTTATCCTCTATGTGACAGCTCTAGAGCGATCATTGGGTGCCTTTCTCGCTCAAAGGAATGATGCTGGGAATGAAAATAGCCTCTACTATCTCAGTAGAACTATGCTTGAAGCAGAAACCCGATATTCAAGTATTGAGAAGTGCTGCCTAGCATTAATCTTTGCAGTCCAGAAACTGAGACACTGCTTGCAACATCATGAGGTCCAATTGGTATCTCGCAATAATCCGCTCAAATTCATCCTTAGTCATCCAATGCTTACAGGACGTCTAGCAAGGTGGACAGTTATTTTGTAGAAGTTCGACATTCAGTATGTATCTCAAAAGGCAATAAAGGGCCAAGCTCTGGCTGACTTCCTAGCTGAACATCCTTCATTGGAAGACACATCATCAGATATTGAACTCCCTGATGAGGAAGTTTTCTCTATTCAAGAGAGTCCTCAAACATGGAAAATATATTTTGATGGTGCTTCCAGAAGTCCAACAGGGAAGAAAATGGAAAATCCTAAATTCAACAAAGTTGGTTTAGGAATTGTACTCATTTCTCCAGATAAGGCATTATTACCTTATTCCTTTTTATTTTGGGAAGGTGGTACTAATAATGAAGCTGAATACCAAGCTCTTATCACAGGCTTGGAGTTAGCGCTTCAAGAACAAGTGAATCACTTAAAAGTGAAAGGTGATTCAGACTTGGTAATCAAACAAGTCAATGGGGATTATGCCATCAGAAAAGAAGAGGTAACCCCTTTGTATGATTATATCAGAAAGTTATTGGAAGAATTCCCTTCAGAACCGACATTTTCTTATGTCCCAAGATCACAAAATGCTCAAGCTGATGCACCGGCTAATATAGCCACAGCTCTAGCAGATCCAAATCGGGACGAGACAACCATCAGTATTGCCCACCGTCGTGAAATTTCACCTTATGTTCAAGCCAGAATAGAGGAAATTAATGAAATTAGTCCCATTCTTGAACCGTATGGTCATACTACAGGATGGATGTCACCTATCAGGGAATACCTTCAAAATGGAACACTTCCACCTAATAGATCCGAGAAAGAACAAATCTGGCGACGTGTGGTCAACTTTACTCTTTATGATAGCCCAAACCACCTAGAGAAAATTCTCTATAAACGTGGTTTTGATGGAGTTCTCTTCAGATGCATTGATGGTGAAGACACAATGGCTATCATGAAAGAAGTGCATGCAGGAGTCTGTGGTGCCCACCAGTCTGGACATAGATCGTCTGATCAAATTCGAAGGCTTGGATACTTCTGGCCTTCAATAATACAAGATTTTGTTGATTTCACAAAGAAGTGCCATTCATGTCAAGTACATGCCAACTTCATTCATCAACCTCCAGAGTTGCTTCATACAGCTAAATACTCATGGCCATTTTCCACATGGGGAATGGATGTGGTGGGACCTTACCCTTCAGCTACGGCCAAGCAGTTTAAGTATATTCTTACTGCTACTGATTTCTTTCCCAAATGGGCAGAGGTAATACCTGTCAAAGAAGTCAGTTCTAAATGCATTGTTATCTTCATCAAGTCTAACATCATTACTAGATTTGGTGTCCCTCATACCATATTGACAGACAACGACACCAACTTCTGTTCTTCTGAGGTGAAGAAATTGTATCAAGAATACAACATTAAATCCAACCATTCATCTCGGTATCATGCGGCAGCCAATGGCCAAATAGAATCCTTTAACAAGACTATTTTAAATATACTGAAAAAGATGGTGGATAAAGATAAGAGGTCATGGCCTGATAAAATCTTTCATGCTTTATGGGCTTATTGGACTACCACTCGCAATGCAACGCGGTCAACTCCATATTCGTTGGTATATGGAACAGAAGCAGTCTTGCCAATTGAAGTTCAATTGCCCTCACTCAGAGTAGCCATTTGTGATTAGTTATCTACAGATGAGAAATCCCAAAAGCGATTGAATGAATTGGAACGGTTAGATGAGAAAATATTGTGCACTTTGCACCACTTGGAAATCTATTAGAATCGAATAGCACGAGCTTTTAACAAAAAAGTTCTTCTTCGTTTATTCATTCAGGGAGAATTGGTATTAGTTCTCAGAACTCAAATGATACTAGGAAAGAAACCTCCCAAGCTTGAGCCAAAATGGGAAGGAACTTATTCAATACATAGGGTCTACTCCAATGGAGCTTATTCATTAATCTCGATGGATGGAGAACTCATTAATACTCCAACTAATGCCAGATTTTTGAAGAAATATTTTGTATAAAATACAAAGTATTCATATATTGTCCCCGCAACATGACACTAAACTGTGCGGCACCAGTTCGTCCTTGCTATATGACATTAAACTATACAGCAATGATCTAAGCATATGACCCTAAACTATTTGCACATACGTCCCATACGACGTTAAACTGTGAAAAAGTTCCCTAAAAGGTCCAGTATGACCTTAAATTGCATCATCAACGGTCCATGCATATGACCCTAAACTATTTTCAAGTCCCTTACATCCAGCAAGACGTTAAACTGTGACGTCCTAACTACATGACGCTAAACTGTATAAAAATCCCTTACATCCGGAAAGACGTTAAACTAAAAAATCATCAAAGGTCCTGTATGGCCTTAAACCAACACCACCGTCCAGCAAGACATTAAACTACACCATCCACAGTCCATTTATATGACCTTAAACTATTCTCCCTTTCATCCAACATGATGTTAAACTATGGGAAAAAAATCCCCAATGCGTCCAACATGACATAAATGGTGTGTTATTTTGTCCTTACTGCATGACATTAAACTGCGCAGTCCCCCTTTCGTCCAACATGACGTTAAACTCTATTGTCCCCATCATCCTAACTACATGACGCTAAACTGTACAGAAAATTCATAATATGTCCTACATGACATTAAACTGTATTTTGTCCCTGCTACATGACACTAAACTGCGCAACACCAATAGTCCTAACTGCAAGACTTTAAACTGCATAGTCCATTTATATGTCCTACATGACATTAAACTATGAATTGTTAAGGTTGTTGTTACCTCTTTTTTCTCACACCGAGTATGACTCACGTGAGCTTAGAGAAAACCTCAACCGTAACACTCTCTTTGGGCCGCTAACCATGTATAAGTCCCAACAACATTTTTTTTATTAGATCGTTGTCCCTAAGAACAACTTGATCATTAATTCATTCTTTAATTGAACTACACGGACTTTGATCCTTGCCCTCCAGGCTGGGTATGTAGGCAACCTCCCAGGGTTCAAGCCCAAAAACAATCTCTTAACATCGGTTCACCACCATCTCATATGATGTTGATTCGTGAAACCGCCCCTAGAATCAATATCTTTACATTGATTCACTTTCGTCCTTGTTATATGACGTTAAACTATGCAACACTTTTGTCCAGTACGACAATAAACTACAATACTCTTTGATTTCCTCATTTGAGAGAGAACTATTATTGACATTGATTTTTCAATCATGGTTTTCATTTCAAAAGACTACGTGCATACATGGTAATACCTAAACTTTTTGTCTCAGGTTAAACCATCATTGCACTAAAATCCCCTTTCACCCGTACGAACCAAATATGTACAAAGGGCATTTCTAGAACTACATGGGCTTGATTCCCATCCTTATGGGATACGTAGGAACGTTCGAGTATCCCTCGAATCCAGCCCCGAGTCTTTTGGGCCTAACCCCAAATTTCACTTTCAGTCCCTTGGATGAAAAGTCCTCATGAAAACACACACTGTGTATTCATTATTATGGTCCGAACTCTATGACCCTAAACTAAGATCTCTCATACTTTCGTCCTGCACGACGTTAAACTGCATTTCAATAACTACATATGGCTTGATTCTCATTCTTATGAGATACGTAGTGAAGTCCAAAATTTCAATTCAGGACCCAGCCACAACATGATTATGGTTATCATTGACCTATATACCTCTATATACATTGGACAATACCCATCTTTATGTGTTATAATCCTAACCTTAAATATTTTCAGATCTTCATAAGCCTTTTCATGACTTTTAGTCACAAAAATGTCAAACTTCTGAGAATTCTTTTGCCTGACTATGTAGTACGTGCCCATAGGTGGCCTCGCATAAACAGTCCACATAACAGACTTGTCAGCTGAAAGATTCTATTTATTTGACCATGCAGCCAATGCCCTTAGGTGGCCCTGCATAATTCAACCCCCTAACGGGTTTGTTAAATGATGGTAACTTCATTCTTGGGAAGAATGCCTCTTTTTTCCTTATTTGTCTTAAATGACGGTATGTAGGGATTTGCAAAAAATAGTCATCCTTAACATATTTGTCCCATGTCCTTTTTCATGATCCGAAAGTATTCAAGTCTATGGTTTATAATCTCCATATTCTATTTCCCTACGTTTGGGTTATACCTTCGTAAGAGTGATATTCATTCAATTCTCTGATATTCTTGTTCGGAAATATCTTCTCCATATTCAAGTACCTCTTTCCATACAACAAACTCTATACTTTAGAAAATTTGAATCTCCATAAACTTTCACTGGCTTTTAGCACTAGGAAAGTAAATTTCTAAGAGTTCTTTTGCCTGACTATGCAGCACGTGCCCATAGGTGGCCTTGCATAAACAGTCCACATAACAGACTTGTCATCCGAAAGATGCTATTTATTTGACCATGCAGCCAATGCCCTTAGGTGGCCATGCATATTTCAACCCCCTAACGGGTTTTTTGTCAAATAATATTAACTTCATTCTTGGAAACTACATCTTCTAATCCCTTTTAACTCTTTTTCATATCATCCCTCAGATTCAAATATTCTAAAGCCATAGTTTACATATTTTCCCTCATACTTGAGTATGGTAATATGTTTTCAGATAAATTGTCAAGGAATTGAATCAATTTTTAATCCATTTTGGTCAAAGATATTTCGACCTTAAACATTAGCCCCTTTATGTCTGGCGTGCATGACTTTAAACTGCCCACAAAAGACAAAAGAACTTTGCATAAAAGTCAAGTTCCAGCTCACTAAACATACATTATGTATGATTTAGGTAATATTGAGCAATTAAAAGATTCAAGGTTTATAGGGTTATTTCTAATAATCCTAGTAAAAATCAAACTATGCTTACTAAGCCCATTGTCTTAAGTAAATTTGAAGCAGGTAGTGAAAGAATACAGGTACAAATGATTGAAGATGAAAGTGTTTTTCATTGATAAACAAGAGCTAGAGGGACATCCACAGACTGGAGTCTCTTCTCTTTTTCAATAATTACAAGAGCCTTTCAACATAACACTTCATTTGATTTACGGCATCCCGAGCTTCATCAGCAACCACCTGGAATTCATTCATTCAACTGGATACAATAAGAGATGCAGTGATACCACCTCTTCTTGGAACAATTGTAAAAGGATGTTCTTGAGTGCGGTTTGAGAAAATTTTCTGCTGATCAAACAGTGACTCTATTTCTGTCCAAGAGACTTGGAAGATGGATACATGGATTTGAGAATGGAGCATTGGAAGTAAAAGACCCATTTGGAGAGAGTACTCTTTTCAGATATTTCTCTAATACCATGTTTGTCTTCTCTCCACCAATCGGTAGTGGAAAACATTTCATCCCATGGGTTTTCCATTTTCATATCTGCAAGGAAATGACATGGAGGAAGAATTTGAAAGTTCACACCATTGTTGTTGCTCTTAATGCACAGCATAACCGAAATAGAGGAGTATCAGTGCAGCTGCATCTCAGGTGTATAATTGTTTGCATTTGGAACATTGACTCCTTGCAGATGACCATGACCACACAGAGGCAGATGGATGCTCTGTGGAAAATTACGATGATATTTCTTCAAGTACTTAGCCAAATCTGGGAGAGTGCTGTTACAGATATCATAGTAATCATGGCCAATAATGTTCATCATGTCATCAATCCGCTTGCTATCCAGTTCATCAGCCGTTCCAATTCCCTTGGGAACCACTGAATCTTCACAAAAGATGAATAAACTAACTCTTAAATGGGAAAAATGGCTAAGGCATTAAGGCGCGCAAGTCTAAAACATGGCGCGCAAGTATTCGTGTGCTGCGCTAGTTTTTGACGTGCAAGTGTAAACCGCGCAAGTACAAATACCTTTACAATAGCGCAACATCAAGGAAAACATTGGAAAACAGAGCACCTTGCGCGGCTAAGATAACCTGCGCGACGAGAGCTCGAGAAGTTTGAAGTCCATAAACCCAGATACTTTGTACGGAGGTGAGGCCATGTATTTATAATCCAGGAAGCCTATCTGCGTGCCGTACCCAGTGCGCTTAAGGCCTGCGCGACGCAAAATTGTGCGCCGACCTCTGTGCCCTGAAGACTTGCGTGCCCCCTTTTCCTTTGGATGGATTCGATTTCCTCAGAGTCAAATCCTCATTTCTCTCCGGATCCAACTCTGAGGGGGGACTTTTTTTTGACGCTCCTTTCGTCACAGAATCTAAAAATCGGAAAAGGGGAATATCTGAGCTCAAAGTGATTCAACCTTTGAAGAAAATATCAAAAAATTGACAAAGGCATAAACAAAGGATCAAAAGAAACTTCACCGCGCAAGTTATATCATTGTCGCGCAAGTCCACTTGCGCGACGCCCTTGGTCGCACAAGTGACTTGCGTGGCCTAAGTGATAACCGCCCAGTAACCGCCCAGGGTCTTCTCCTGCCTATAAATAGACCCTGTGGGCCCCCCATTCAAGAGGGGATTTTTTTCCAGAAACTCGGATTGAAGCTCCCGACGCCCAAGTCTCTTCTCAAAGCTTCCAGAACACTTCTAAGGTAATTTCTTACCTCGAATGGAAGATCCAAAGAGAGGAAGGAAGGCCTAAGTGTTGAAACTCATCAACACTTTCACTCCTGAATGACCAGCCCTTAAGGGAAGTGGTCCCACTTGCGCGTCCCTTTTCTGGAAGAACCTCAAGAGAATTCTAAAGGCTTTAATAAAGAGTCGATCAAGAATTTCAATGCTGGTTGACCATCGCGCAAGTACAACACATGTCGCGTAGGTATACCTGCTCGACCAATACTTGCGCGCCTTCCAAGACTTGTGTGCCCCTTCCTTTTTGGGTGCCTTTCTTGCCCATTTCACCCCTCTTAAGTCATTACACCTTTCCTTTTGAAGATTCAGTCTTCAAGACACTCTTCAAAGCCATTTATGGCATGATTTCTTGATTTTACTTCCTTATCTGAAAGGAATTCAATGAAATATCTCTCAAAACCTAGTGATTTAAATATCTTTATGTCACTAAAGATTGAGAGTTAATTCATTAAACCTGATCCTTTAAATCCTTAACCTGGGTCTCCTTTTCAGGAATAATCCCCAGTCCCTTAATTTGGGCATCCTTCTTAGGAGTAAGCCCCAAGTCCCTTAATTTGGGCATCCTTATTAGGAGTAAGCCCCAAGTACATTATTTTGGGAATCCTTCTTAGGAGTAAGCCCCAAGTCCCTTAATTTGGGCATCCTTCTTATGAGTAAGCCCCAAGTCCCTTAATTTGGGAATCCTTCTTAAGAGTAAGCCCCAATCTCAAATATGGGCATTCTCTTCAGGGGTAAGCCCCAAACCTTAATCCTTAACCTGGGTCTCCTTTTCAGGAATAAGTCCCAGTCATAATTTTGGGCTTCCTTCTCAGGAGTAAGCCCCAAGTCCCATAACCTGGGTCTCCTTTTCAGGAATAAGTCCCAGTCCTAATCTTGGGCTTCCTTTTTCAGGAATAAGCCCCAAGTCCCTTAAATTCTCTTTAACCAGTCCTAATCTACATTTAATCTGGGATTCCTTCTCATGAGTAAAACCCAATTATCAATCCTCTCCTAATTTGGGTTTCCTTTTCAGGAATAAGTCCCATGTTAGAGTATTCAAATCTCCATGAAGCACATATACCTTTATGGACCCTGTTCCTGGATTTTCTCCCTAAAGTAAATCCTCTGGGAAGTCATACATACATAAGCCCCAAACCATTTCTTATGATTTCATCTTTCATGGCACAATTGTCTAATTTTTACCAATACCTCTTGTTTCTCACATCGAGCATGACTCACGTGAGCTTAGAGTGTAAAAGTAATTGTGACATCCTACTTTGAGCCATCAATCATAAACATCATACCCTTATTCGAACTACGTGGGTTCTGATTACTTTTTTAAAACAAAGGATACGTAGGTATCCCATCTATGGGTTCGATCCCAACTTTGAAATAATTCATGTCCTTCCGAATGACAATAAACTTCAAGTGCCCCACTGAGTAGCTTTAAAACGAGCCTGGTCATCATAATGACCAAGAGACATTTATATGAATGTTTTGAAGGTTACCATTGACCAAAAATCTCTAAATAGATATAGATGATTCTCTATTGATGAAGAACCTCGAATACATATAAAAGATTCTCTAAATTTCTTACATATTTAATCATTGATTTTCAAAACTAAAGGAAAAGCTCATTTTATACTTGGTAATGTAATAAGGATTCACAAACATAACTTAAATCTATAAAGAGAGTCCCGGAATAGACAATAATTCCCCTCAAAAATATGTGATGAGTCTGACCTCCCATCCTCTCGACCAATGCAAATTCCTAAGCCTCATCAGTCCACATGCTAATGAGCGCCTACCTTTGGAAAGTAGGACCAAATAGATGTGGAATCATTGTATGTTTCCGGTTCTACGAACAAACCCGCTAGAAACCAGTCGGAACGTTTGAATCTCCCATCCAGGAGGTCATCCCCGAATTCCGAGGGAAACACGGTTTTCATCAGTAAATCAAAGTGTGTAAGTCATGACATGTATTAATGATAATCATAAAGTCTAAGAATCATTACACACACTTATAGATAGAAATATCTGATGACACCAAAACATGTGGAATTCTTACTAGCGAGTATGTTCTCAAAATCTCCTATCTTAGAGATTACCAAGTGTGAAATTCATGAGAGGATGTCTCATCTGCTTACAATTACTTGTACATGACGGTCTAAATGCTATGTGTCCCATAATAGCATGTCACCCAACCACAGAACTATATTTAAGAATATTTTTATAGCATCTCAAGGTTTTCATCATAGCGAGGAATTGGCATGACCTTATCAATGCAACAAATACTCTAGGACATTATTACATCATAGTCATGCAGAATAATGAACAATATGTAATGATACATTAAATATCTATGTAATCAAAGTAAAACCAGTTGGTTCTAGGATACCAACTCTTACAAGGACAACAACTATCGATTGATTTTTAAAATTTAGGAACCAACACCTTGTCAATTTGAGTTACGGTTATCCTGGGATGCTTGTAAACACATTTTTAGTGTTTTAAAACACTAAAATGTTCATGTAATGGTAAAAACCATAGGAAATGACCATGTATTAACATTGAATCTTGGTGAAACCACTATTAATTTATTTGTGACATTTATGACTAGACAACATATCCATACGATGTGCAGTTAGATCAAAATAACTCAATAAATAGTTTCAAAAGATATCAAAATCATCAAAAACATGTGTAAGAAGGTTAGAACCAAGAAAAAAGCATTGGGTAGATGTGAAATAATCGTAAAATTATCATTGATTGATTGGTGAAATATAGGAACTAACGTCACATAAATCTGATTTACAGTTTGTTCGGGATGCTCGTAAAAGGTGTTTCTAGTGTTTTAAAACACTAAAATATGTGTGTAATGATAAAAAAATAGAAAACAACCTCATATAGATGTGAAATAATGGGGAAATATGTTTTAATTATTTTTATGGTGTATGAGTAGAAAAAACATCCATATAATGTGCAATGTGTTTGGAATGACTTAATAAGCAGTTTTAAAAGATATCAAAGCCTTTAAAAATATGCATCTTGGGGTAAAAACTAGGAAAAAAACATCTCATGACCATGAAATAATAGGAAAATTACTGTTGATTTATTTTAATAATTTAAGAACTGATGGTACATCAATTTGAGTTATAGTTTCCTGAGATACCCAAAAACACATTTTTAGTGTTTCAAAACATTAAAACGTACATGTAATGGAAAATACCCATAAAAATGACCTAAAATTAACATGAAATGATGGGAAAACTAGGGTTGAATTATTTTTTATGTGTAAAAGTAGACAAAATGTTTATCTTACATGCAGTGTTCTTAGAATGACTCAATACGAAATTTTAAAATATACAAAAGATTTTAAAAACGTGCATGAGGGGGTCAAAACTAATAAAATGGCATCAGATGTGTATAAAATCATAGTGAAACTATCTGAGATTTATTTTTTAAATGTAGGAACTGACACCATATCAATATGAGTTTTAGTTTTCCTAGGATGCCCATAAATGCCTTTTTAGTGTTTTAAAACACTAAAATGTGCATGTAACAACCTCAAAATGACATGAAATCATGGGATAAACACCATTGAATTATTTTTTATGTGCACAAGAAGAAAACATGTCCATATGACATGAACTGTTCTCAAAAGTACTGAGTAAGAAATTTAAAAAGCTATCAAAGTCTTTAGAAACATGCATTAGGGGTAAAAACCAAGAAAATAGTGTCATATGGCCGTGAAATAATTGGAAAATGACAAAAGATTGATTTTTATGATTTTGGAACTAACGTCACAACAATCTGGGTTACATTTTTCCTGAGATTCCCATAAACATTTTTTAGTGTATTAAAACACTAAAACATATACGTAATAATCAAAACCATAGAGAATGACCTCAAATTGATGTGAAATCATGAGACAATTGTGGTTGAATTATTTTTGTATAGTAAGAGTATAAAACACATCCAACTAACCTATGGTGTATTATAAATGATTCAATAAGTAGTTTTAAAAGATATTAAAGTATTTAAAAACATGCTTTGGTGGGTCAAAACCAAGAAAACAGAGTAATATGGCCATGAAATCATAGACCAATGATCATCTATTTATTTTTGAAATGAAGGAAATGAATCCACATCAATCCAAGTTACAGTTTTCCTAAGATACCTGTAAATGTATTTTTAGTGTTTTAAAATATTGAAACGTGCATGTAACTATCAAAACTATAGAGAATGACCTCATATTTATGTAAAATCATGAGACAAAATTTTTTGAATTTTTTTATGTATATGAGTAAAAACAATGTCCATCCAATGTGTGGCATTCTCAAAATGACTCAATAAGCAGTTTTAAAAGATATCATAGTTTTTAAAAACATGTGTGAAGGGGTAAAAACTAGAAAAAAACATTGGATGTTTGTGAAATCATTGTAAAATGATATTTCATTAATTTTTGAAATGTATGAACTAACTTCAGGTCAATATGAGTTACGGTTTTCCCAGGATGCCCATTAACACATTTTTATTATTTTAAAACACTAAAATGTACATATAATGGTAAAAACCATATAAAATGACCTCATATTTAAATTAAATCATGTTAAAACTATGTTTGAATTATTTGTGACTTTTATTAGCAGATAATGCATCTATCTGACATGCAGTGTGCTTAGAATGACTCAATAAAAAGTTTAAAAAGATATCAAAGACTTTAAAAATGTGTGTCAAGGGAACAAAACCTAGTAAACAATTTTATATAGACATTAAATCATAGGAAATAATTTATATTTATTTGTGAAATGTAGGAACCAATTTCATGTCTATCTGAGTTACAGTTTACCCAGAATGCTCGTAAACATGTTTTTAGTATTTTAAAACACAAAAATGTGTGTGTAGAGGTCAGAATCATATAAAATGACCTTATATTAACATAAAATCATGGTAAAAATATGGTTGAATTATTTGGTACATATATTAGTAGACAACAATACCACCTAAAGTGCGGTGTGCTCAGAATGACTCAATTATTAGTTTTGAATGATATTAATGTCTATAAAAACATGTGATGGGGAGTTAAAACCTAGAAAAGAACATCATATGGCTGTGAAATCAATGTAAAATGACTATATATTTATTTTTGAAATGTAGGAACTGACACCACATCAATTTAAGTTACAGTTTTACTAGGATTCCCGTAAATGCACTTTTAGTGTTTTAAAACACTAAAACATGTGTGTAGTGGTAAAAACCATATAAAAAGAACATAGATCGATATAAAATCATGTTAAAATCACCGTAGAATTACTTTTTATGTTTATGAGTAGAAAAAACTCCTATCAAAGGTGTGGTGTGCTAAAAATAACTTAGAAAGCAGTTTTAAAAGATATCAAAGTCATTAAATACATGCATTCGAAGCTCAAAACCAAAAAAATGACATTGAATGGATATGAAATCAAAGGAATATGAACTTAGATTTATTTTTGAAATATAGGAACAGAAATAACTTTAACTCGAGTTATGATTTTCTCGGGATGCCTATAAACACATTTTTAGTAATTTAAAACACCAAAACATGCGTGTAACGGTCAAAACCATAATAAATGACCACAAATTGACTTTAAATCATGATAAAAACAATGTTGAATTATTTTTAAATAAATAGTAAATGCTACTATGTCAAATAATTTAGAAAAAAATTATTGATTAATTTCAAGCACACTATACGTCGGTTGAGAAATTGACTAGATTATTATATACTTTTCCCTTTTTTGTTCCAAGTTTTGAATCATATATTAATTAGGTAATTTTATGTTTTAAAAGTTTTTTCATGATATATTATTTTATTTATGTTAAAATTAATTTCATCTGGTTGATTAACAAAATAAAAAATGTTCGAATATAATATTTTGTGCATATTATGTTTTTTTATTTCTTTTCTTAAATGTTTTGGTTTTTATTGTTGGTGAAAAATGGAGGAAGTAGGCAAGAGGTTGATCATTATGATCCATGACACTATTTAAAAGGTAGTCATGATGTCTCATAGTTTTTGTGGTATGGTTAATTATTATCAATGGTTCTATTGTAATTCTTATTTATTAAGTTGAGTTCTAATTTCTATCTTTTTTCTTTCTAGTTGATAACATGATGTGGTTGGTTTTTCGTATGATGAATCTAGGTATGGAGGTTGTTTGATGTACTGGAGGAGGTGGTATGTATGTATTGTTCATGGGTTTATGGGGGATGTTGGACATATTTTATCTATATATATTTGATTGCTGAGCTTTTGATTGGTAGATGGTTCTATATTTATGATCGTGGATGTGTGGATGTGTGGATATATTGATGTATTGATGTATCAATTTACGATGAGATTATTGTATATTTATGGTTTAGTTTATTGTATGACTAATTTTTTTGTATGCATATTTTTTATATTAAATAGTTAAAAAAATTATATGATATGTTTAGCGGCAATTAAAGTAGTTTTTGTTATTTTTTACCTCAGGGAAGGTCAATCATCGTTAAATTATTTGGAAGTGGTTAGGTTAATTTCCCTCATTTATTCCAAAAAAAATTACACTAAACTATTATAAAATTCCCACTACGTACATAAAAAATACACATATAATAACCATCAGAAAACTATGATAACCCTGATATTTTATTTCACAATTAAACATAATTTATTACATAAAATTAATTTGATACAACATAGAAGATCGAGTGGTATAGTGTCATTGGGGATTATGATCATTACATAACAACTTAAAACATTAAAAACAACATATTTATTAAAAACTTCCTTTACATGACCACTAAATTCCCTCGTACTTAGTATTGCATGGGATAACCTGAGGACATGCATAAAAAAAGGGTGAGATATAAAGCCTAGTAAGGGATTAATCATGGAATAACATTATGAATACAATACATGTTAGATAATAGGCATATCAATAGAGAAAAAGAGAAGAATAAACATAAAGGCATGATAAATCATGATAATCATAACATGGAAATGTGGCAACAACACTTAATATGGAATTAACATGAGCTAAGGCTCATTGCACATAGAGCATGAGTAAACCCTCATTGAACTTGAATTATCATGAGTAAACACCCATTTCACATGACGTATCATGATACTATACTTTACCCAATGCATTGGAGCACTATTAGGGTGCACCCTTCTTAAACATTTCATTTCATGCAAAAGTGTGTCACATGGATCATAAAACATTGAATCATTCAACATAATAATTTATTCCACGATAAACGAATGTGGAATAAATACATGAAACTCTTTAAAAAATAATTAAATGTTTATAAAGTTGAATACCCATGATAGATAAATGGTCATGGTATTCAGGACACAATGACTTTGGCTTGGAAAAGCGCGGTGCAATTTCGGCAGCATAACGGCGTGACATAAGAACTCATAAAAATGGTTGATGAGAGAGAAAGGGGTTTATCATAATATTTACATGACATGTACATTAAGGGGTCATATAGATACAGTTTCCAATAAATTTAATGTAATTTAGATTCATGATACAAAATAATTGGTTGAATGTAAATGAGGAGAGAGAAATTCCTTTCGGAATTTCGGCATAGTAACGGGTGTACATGGGAGGAATTTAATGAGATATAAAGGGGTATCCCATAATTAAAACATAAATAGTTATGTATGGGGAAGGTTTGAAACCATACCCCAACATTTATAATTGAAATTAAAATGGAATAACAATTTAAAGAATATTGGACAAAATGAGAAAGGAAGAAAAACCCTTACTTGGAAGTGTGCTTCCCAAGGCTTGATAGAGGCTTGGGAGAGGCTTCTTGGGATATTGGGGTGCCTTTGGAGGGTTCTAGAGATATTGGGGTTTAGGTTGTAAAAACTCCAAATGCTTTGAGTGAGGAGGAAGTGGGATCTTGGGTAGGTTTATATAGGAAAGGAGAGGGAATTGTTTATTACTTAGGTTTGGGACACCTCACTTTAAACTAATCAAAACCACAAACCAGCCCATGGTTTTTGCCCATGATTTTTTCCAAAAGGTAGTGTAAAAAAATATTTTATAAGTCCAAAGTCTGAACTTCTTAAAATAATGGGGTTTCTTATGTGGAGGTGAGTCACACTCCCAAGGAAAACAATTTAAAAAGACAAAATGTTTAATAAGTCTTGAAGGGTCCACTAAAGCTTTGTAAAATAAATCAAACAAACCCAAAATCACATTATTTTAATGTTAAAACATATATTGTCCAAACATAAAGTTTATAGTATTTTATTACATCTCTATCGGGTAATTATGATGTCATAAAACACATTATATATTTAAACGATATTTAATTTTTACCCAAAAAATTGACTATCTCAGAAAATTATGAAAAATTCTCCGTTGGATAAATTTGACATCCTGATTCTAGAAATAATATTTCTTTTATCTAAATAATTTTCAAAATATGTTAATTTTCACTTTTAAAATAAAAACCAACATTTATCGAAAATTCAAGGGGTTTGGCAAAAGTGGCTTTCAAACCTTAATAAAAATTACAATTGCATTCATAAAATTATACAATCATTTATATTAAATAAAAATTAATTTAATAAAAATAATAATATTTTATTAAAATGTTATTTAATTAAAAAATCCATTAATTCATCAAAATAGATTTCTTAGTTGAACATTAACTAAAAATACTATTTGTGCTTTAAAAACTATTTACAATGTAACAATAATGAAATGAAAGTATATTCATTATTATATACAAAAATAATGTACATAACCATAGTGTTAAGGTCTTGTTACATAACCCCTTATAACACCCGCATAATACCGAAGAGTAAGGTGTGCAATGGTGACAGACTCTTGGGGTGGCTCGGATAACATTACTCGGGTAGTAATCTCTATCAACTTCCACTTCTCTCATAGGCGGTCCCACTTGAGCTTAAAATATTCAAGCTCATCTTGGGTTTGGAAAAGAGTGAAGCCCAATGACACCACCTCCTTTTTTAGATCTGACAAATGGGCTTCATATGAGGCACGTCTACTGGATGAGGTCATTGCTTCCTTTGTCTGAGTAAATTGGATTTGTTAAAGCCCTATATTTATACTAATCATGTGATCACAATTCAACGGCTATATTAGAAATGGTCACAATTCTTAACATAAAACCAAATAAGTAGAAATTTTATATAAACATTTTATATAAAGAGACATTTAATTTGATCAATAGGGATTTACATTAATGAATGTTTTGGTTGTTACAGTCTTCACCCCTTAAGAAATTTTGCCCTCAAAATTTCCTTTTCCCACACTAAAACAGATTTGGGTAACTTTTCTTTATCATTTCCTCTGATTCCCATGTCGCTTCTTCAAACTTGTGGTTTCTCCACAACACCTTGATGAGGGGCATTGTCTTATTTCATAGAACTTTTTCTCTATGATCTAAGATCTTCACTTGTTGCTCCTCGTAAGAAATATCATCCTCTAACTGTACCACCTCTGAAGAGAGTACATGTGAAGGGTTTGGTATGTACTTATTTAATAGGGATACATGAAATACAACATGTACTTTGGCCATGGTAGGTGGAAGTGCTAGTCAATAGGCCACAACCCCGACACGATCAAGAATCTCGAAGGGGCCGATGTACCTTGGAATTAACTTCCCTTTATTTCCAAACCTCATGAACTTCTTCCACAAAGATATGTGTAGAAATACCATGTCACCGTCTTTAAACTCAAGGTCTCATCGATAGTTATATGCATAACTCTTCTGTCGACTTTGGGCTAACTTGATATGCTGCTGAATGGTTTTCACCTTATCCACCATTTCTTTGACCATTTCTGGTCCAAGAAGCTTATGCTCACCAACCTCATCCCAACACGCCGGTGTTCTGCACCTTTTCCCATAAAGGGATTCATATGGTGTCATTTGGATGCTCAAGTGGAAACTGTTATTATAAGAGAACTCAACCAGAGGAATATGTTGATCTCATCCTCCTTTAAAGTCCTCCGATCATGCTCTCAACATGTCCTTAAGTGTTTTGATAGTCATATCGGATTGGCCATCAGTTTAAGGATGATAGGTTGTACTAAAGTTCAGTTCAGTATTCAGAGAATATTGAAGACTCTTCCAAAACTTAGAGGTGAATCTTGGATCTCGATTGGATATAATAGATTGTGGTACTCCATGAAGCCTTACCACTTCCCTGATATATATATGTGCTAGTTGATCCAATGAGAAATCCTCCCGAATAGCAATGAAGTGTGCAGCCTTTGTAAGACGATCCACATCAACCCAGATTGCATTATTGCCTTTGGATTTCTTCAGAAGTCCAGTGACAATGTCCATGGTGATGTTCTACCATTTCCATTCTGGTATGGGCAATGATTGCATCATCCCCTTAGACTTCTGTCTCTCTGCCTTCACTTGCTAACACACCAGGCACTTTGATGTATATTCAGTGATCTCCTTCTTCATATTATCCCACCAATAATTCTCTTGGAGATCTCGATACATCTTTGTGTTTCCTGGGTGAATAGAGAAATTTGAACTATGTGCATCATCCAAAAGTTCCTTCTTCATCTTTGGGATTGATGGAACACATAGTCTTTTCCCAAATCTCACAATTTCTTCTTCATTAACATTAAACTCTGAGGATTTCCCTTTTCCGATGGCTTCCACTTTTTCCTAAATTCCCACGTCATTCTTTTGAGCATCCTTTAACCTTTTCAAAAGTGATGGTTAAGAAATAATTTGTGAAATGATCGATGATGTTCTCTTCTTTATTATTTCCATGTCCATATTCATCAAATCTAAGAAGACTGGATCCTTTTCAATTCTCATCAATGATAGAATCGTTGGGTCCTTTCTACTTAGGGAATCTGCCACCTTGTTCTCTTTCCCAAGGTGGTAATGGATCAAGCAGTCATAGTCTTTGATCAGCTCTAACCATCTTCGTTGGTGCATGTTCCACTCTTTCTATGTGAATGTATACTTGAGGTTTTTGTGGTTTGTATATATTTCACACTTCTTCCCCAAAGAGATAATGCTGCCAAATTTTCAAAACGAAGATCACTGTAGTCAACTCGAGGTCATGTGTTGGAATGTTCTGTTCATGAACTTTCAATTTCCTTGAATCATAGGTAATGACTTTTTCGTTTTTCTTCAACACACATCCCATGCCCTTCTTCGAAGCATTACTGAATACCAAAAAAAGTTCCCCACATGTGGGTAAAGTGAGCATGGGCGCAGTGATAAGCCTCATTTTCAACTCCTTAAATCTCTCTTCACATTCATCACTCCAAGAAAACTTTACTCCCTTCTGAGTTAGCTTCATAAGAGGGTTGGAAAATCATGAGAAATTTCTCACAAATCATCAATAATATCCAGCTAACCCTAAAAATCTACGGATATTTTTTACCAATGTTGGCCTCAGTCATCCCTCAATTCCATCTGTTTTGGAGGGATCCACAGATATGCCATTTTTTGTGATGATATGGCCCAAGAATGAGACCTCTTTCAACCAAAACTCACACTTTTTGTACTTTTCATAGATCTTCTTCTGCAAGGTCTCTAGTACAGTTCTTAGATGCTCCTCAAGATCCTCCTTGGTTTTGGAGTATATCAGAATATCATCTATAAAGACTACCACAAATTTTTCAAGGTAATCTCTAAAGACTCTATTCATCAATTCCATGAAGATTTTTGGATCATTAGTGAGTCTGAAAGGAATTACTATGAATTCATAGTGCCTGTATCTTGTACGAAAAGTATTCTTGGGGATATCTTACTTCTTCACCCTTGATAATATCCTGACCACAAATCCACCTTGGAGAAGTATTGTGCTCCACACAGCTGATCAAACAAGTCATCAATTCATGGGAGAGGATTCTTGTTCTTTATCTTTATTTTTTTGAGCTCACGATAATCGATGCAAAGGCACATTGACCAATCCTTCTTCTTGATGAAGAGGACTGTTGCACCACATGGTAAAGCACTTGGGTGTATAAACCATTTATTTAGATTCTCCTGTAGTTGTTTCTTCATCTCCTCAAGCTCCAAAACATCCATTCTATATGGAGTCTTGGATATTAGAAATGCCACAGGTATAAGATCAATTGATAATTCAACATCTCTTCTAGGAGGAAGACCAGTCAATTCCTCAGGAAACACTTTCCCTCACAATAACCATGTCTTATAGGGTGGTTGCCTCCTTAGACTCAATTATTTGAGCCAGATATGCATTCTCATATGGCAGTAATATCCATTATTGAGATGATGGAGCTAAAGAAGATTCATCTTCCTCCTTGCACTTGTAAAAACTTGGGGTTCGATTCTCCACATGGAGAGTTATTTCCCTCTCACAGCAATTTATCTTGGCTCTATATAAGTAAATCCAATCCATTCCAAGAATTGAATCAAATTCCACCAAAGGGAGTATGACGAAGTTTTTTGGGAAGTTCAATCCATAGATTATGACAGGGGAGGATTTATATTCATGGGATGCAATGATTTCCCCATTTTCCGTACTCGGTAACATCTTCACTTCCATGATTTGTGGTGGTGCTGGGATTGTTCTACTAAACTTTCGAGATATAAAATATTGCGTAGAACCTGAATCAAAAAATACGCTTAATATTATTGAATGAATAACTAGCGTACCTATCACCACTTCATTTTCGGGGTTCACTTCAGCAGTAGTGATGGAAAACTTTTTCCCTTACTGCCTTGGAGGTTGTTGGTTGCCTCTGAAAACCCTTGGCTTAGGGCACTGATTTGCAAGATTCACTAGTTATTTGCAGTTGTTGAAATGAACCATGCATTGAGATTCGAATAGAGCGTTCCTCTCCCCTGTCACAGTCGTGGGTCTTTCTTACATATAGTTAATAGCTAGGTTCCCTCCTCTTCCACACCTAAATCATTTCCTCGTTCCCTTCAGGAAATTTCTGAGTTGCTTCTTTTCACACCTTTGGAAAGTGGGGTGTTGGATCTTCTTAGCACCATTAGATTTATCCATCAGACCGCCAGCATTGAAGTCCACTTTATGCTTCTTATACCCATGATACCCCTAAGATTATTTGATCTCTATTTCGACCTTGATGGCACATCAGACAATTTCCTCATAGCTGTCGAAGTCACGGATTGTTAGTGATTTCTGTAGGCTAGGTTTCAGCCCACCAAAGAAGCGGTCAACCTTGAATTTAGGGGTAACGAAAAATCCAGAAACATATCATGCAATACTTGTGAAGTTTTCCTCGTACACTCCAACAGATTCTTCGTCTTTTTGTTTGATGTCATGGAATTCCCTTTCCACTTAAAGCCAGGGGGTTCACGGAAAATATTTATTGAAAAACATCTTCCAGAAATTCTTCCATTCCAACGCCTCGATCTCCTCCTCAGGCTTTGTATTTTTGATCAACATCCACCGTTGATTAGATTCACCCTCCATACGATAAGCATCCAGGATAACCTTATCTTGTTCAGAACATTTAAGGATGGAGAATATCTTTTCAATGGATTTGATCCATTGTTCAGCGATTGAGGGATCAGATGATCCATTAAAAGTAAGAGGCCTTTATCTCATGAAGCTATCGATAGTGACTTTTTCTTTATTAGGGGGGTTGAACGTTTCTATTCACCCATGTTTCTATTCATATATTGAGTTATTTTAGAGAGAAGAGTGAAAAAATTCACAATTCCCGCTCCCATTGGATTGGACATCTCATTAGTACAGTCATCACATAGATCTTCACATCGGTTGTTAGCCCGATTCCTCCTATTATCGGCCATTGGCTGGAATAAAAGGAAAGTTAGGAGTAACACATAAAGGGTAATACAAGGAAAAAATTGAATACTTATAAATAACTTTTATTTCCTTAACATATGAATCTGTTGGCTTCAGTCTATGTTATCCGTTATCTACTTTCTAACATATATTCTTAGGGCATTTTTTTTGTCCCATAATAAAGGTTCATACTAAGATTGTGAATTTACCAAATCATATCCCCAGGGAGTGTCATAACCAAGAGTGCGGAAAGGCTCGTTTTCATGCACCAGTTCCTGTTCGAGTCTAGCTCAAAGCGGTGTTTCTGGTTTTTACCCCTAGGATACATCTATTCCAGAGTTGAGTCTACCTGATCATATCCAGACATGGATGTATTTGCTTGATAAACCACTTACTCAATACTCACCAAAAATTAGGGATGTTTTTATTATACTTAGTCTTGTCTCTAAGGCTTTACTAGGGTTTTCTAATCCTAATCCCAAAAATAACTAAACCTATCCTCTAATACCAACTATGACAACACTGATCTTTTATTTCACAATTAAACATAAGTTATTACATAAAATTCATTTGATACAACATACAAGATCGAGAGGTCTAGTGCCTTTGGGGGTTAGGATCATTATATAACAACTTAAAACATTAAAAACAACATCTTTATTGAAAACTTCCTTTACATGACCACTACATTCCCTCGTACTTAGCATTGCATGAGATAACCTGAGGACATTCATAAAAAAAGTGATCTATAAAGCCGAGTAAGGGATTAATCATGGAATAACATGAGGAATGCAATACATGTTAGACAATAGGCATATCAATAGATCACAAGAGAATCATAAACATAAAGGCATGATGAATCATGATAATCATAACATGGAAATGTGGCAACAACACTTAACATGGAATTAGCATGAGTTATGGCTCATTGCACATGGAGCATGAGTAAACCCTCATTGCACATGAAGCACGAGTAAACCCTCATTGCACTTTAATTAGCATGAGTAGACACCCATTTCACATGACGTATCATGATACTATACTTTACCCAATGCATTTGAGCGCTATCAAGTCGCACCCTTCTTAAACATTTCATTTCATGCATAAGTGTGCCACATGGATCATAAAACATTGAATCATTCAACATAATCATTTATTCCATGATAAATGAATGTAGAATACATACATGAAAATCTTTAAACAATAATTAAATGTGCATAAAGTTGAATACCCTTGATAGAGAAATGGGCATGGTATTCACTACATAATGACTTTGGCTTGGTAAAACACGGTGCAATTTCGGCAGCATAACGGTGTGACATAAGAACTCATAAAAAAGGTTGATGAGAGAGAAAGGGTTTTATCATCATATTTACATGACATGGACAGTAAGGGGGTCATATAGATACATGTTCCAACAAATGTAATAGAATTTAGATTCATGATACAAAAGAATTATTTGAATGTAAATGAGGAGAGAGAAATTCCTTTCGGAATTTTGGCATAGTAACGGGTGTACATGGGAGGAATTTAATGAGATATAAAGGGGTATCCCATCATTAAAACATAAATAGAGAAATATGGGGGAGGTTTTAAACCATACCCCAACATTTATAATTTAAATTAAAACGGAATAACAATTAAAAGAATATTGGACAAAAATGAGAAAGGAAGAAAAACCCTTACTTGGAAGTGTGCTTCCAAAGGTTTGAGAGAGGGTTCTTGGGAGCTTGGGGCACCTTAGGAGGATTCTATAGAGAGGAGGGTAGATGTTGTAAGAACTCTAAAGGCTTTGAGTGAGGATTAAGTGGTAGGTTGGGTGGGTTTATATAAGAAATGAGAGGGAATTGTTTATTACATAGGTTTGGGATACCTCACATTAAACTAATCAAAACCACAAACCAGACCATGGTTTTTGCCTATATTTTCTTCCAATGGAGAGTGGAAAATAATATTTTATAAGTCCAAAGTCCAAAATTCTTAAAATAATGGGGTTGCTTATGTGGAGGTGAGTCACACTCCTAAGGAAAACAATTTAAAAAGACAAAATGTTTAATAAGTCTTGAAGGGTCCACTAAAGATTTGTAAAATAAATCAAACAAACCCAAAATCATATTATTTTAATGTTAAAACATATATTGTACGAACATAAAATTTATATTATTTTATTACATCGCTATTGGGTCATTATGATGTCATAAAATAGATTATATATTTAAACGGTATTTAATTTTTACCCAAAAATTTGACTGTCTCAAAAAATTATGAAAAATTCACCATTGGATAATTTCAATGTCCTGATTCCAGAAATAATATTCATTTTATCTAAATAATTTTATAAATATGTTATTTTCACTTAAAAAAACAGACATTTATCAAAAATTCATGGGGTTTGACAAAAATGGCTTTCAAACATTAGTAAAAATTATAATTTCATTCATAAAATTATACAATAATTTATATTTAATAAAAATTAATTTAATAACAATAATAATATTTTATTAAAATATTATTTAATTCAAAAATCCATTAATTCATCAAAATAGATTTCTTAGTTGAACATTAACTAAAAATACTATTTGTGCTTTAAAAAATATTTACAAGGTAACTGTAATAAAATGAAAGTATATTCATTATTCTATACAAAAATAATGTACATAACCATAGTTACAAGGTCTTGTTACATAAACCCTTATAACACCTACATAAGACCGAAGAGTAAGGTGTGCGATGGTGACAAACTCTTGGGGTGGCTCAGATAACATTGCTCAGGTGGTAATCTCTATCAACTTCCACTTCTCTACTGGATGAGGTCATCACTTCCTTTGTCTGAGTAAATTGGATTTGTTAAAGTCTTATATTTATACTAATCATGTAATCACTATTCAATGGCTATATTAGCAACGGTCACAATTATTAACATAAAACCAAAGAATTTGACATTTTATATAAACATTTTATATAAAGAGACATTTAATTAGATCAAGAGGAATTTACATTAATGAATGTTTGGGTCGTTACAAAAACTATAAAAATAGAAACTAAATGATCATTGACCATGAAATACATGATAGTTTAAATAACAGCTAAATAGTATAGAATCATTTTAAACCACAACTAGTGGTAAAAAATGGTTAAGACCTTATTTTTTTTGTAGTGAGAAGGTGGAAAAGCATAATAAATATCTTTTCTTACCAAAGGTTATCATATAATCAAATCAGAAAGTGTTCCAACCAATAATTTATAGGGTGTGGAAGTGGGTTCGTGGCTATAATATAAAATGCTTATCAAAGGTGGGTGATGATGTACTTATTAACTTTTTGGATCAAATGGTTCCTTTATGCATTATATCTTTATTTAGATTCCCATATTTCTTTATTGACCAAATCCACTCTATTTTTCCATGTTTTTAGTAGGTTGGGGTAGTGGGAAGGATAAGAAACATTGCTAATCATGGAGTAAATTATATAAACATAAGGATAGAGGTTTATTAGGATTTTAGAGTATGAGAAACTTTAATAAAGCCCTCTTGGCTAAGCTATTTTGGAGGTTGTCCATATCTACACTTTTTCTCTCTTATTGAGTTTTGAAAGTGAAGCATTTTCAAAAATTGATATTCCTCCAAGTATTCATTATTGTGTGGTTCATGATTTTATTGAAGATAATCTTTCTATAGAGAAGAATATCGAGAGAAGTTAGGACCTCCCTACCTCCCTTAGCGCTCTATGTTGTTCCTATATTCTAGTGACCACTTCCAATGGAAAGTTACAAAGTGTGAGCTATGTCTAACCCTGATGGTCTCAGAGTAGATCAAACCTATATGTTCCTCCATTTATGAGCATCCTTCTGAAGTTTCTGGCATTGGATCAGGGTTGTAAGATACTTGTGTTCTTTATTTTATTACTTCGGTTCTGGGATGTATTTTTTCCTTTTTGCTTCTCAGTCGGTGTTGTGTTTGTGTGTGTGAGACCGTATTTTTTGAGGGAATACATTACCATCTTTGTGCCAAGATTCACTGCTGACTCTTAGAGTGATGAGGTCCATGTTTTTAGATAACTTTTGTGCTCTACATTCATTTTTTTCTCTCCTTTAATCTTCTTTGATGTATGAATGTTTTTTGTTTTTCATAATAATAAAAGAAATTTTTTTTCTTCTTACCTAGGAGTAGGAACAAACTATTCCAACCACATAAATAATTTTGTTCTTTATTTTTCAGAATCTCTTTTTTTTTTGAATGTTTGTTTCATCATCTTGATCTTCAATCTTGTTTACCTCTACTTTTTGGACTATTTTGATTCTCAAATTTCATTTACTGCTTCTTTGTTTGTTCTATTTTGTTTGTCCATATAGAACACCCTCACTGTCCTTAAAAATTGGTATCAAAGCCTTTATTTTTGAGTTAATCATGACCTCTATTAAGCTAGAAGCTGAAAAGTTTGATGGAGAAAATGATTTTAACTTGTGGAGAGTAAATATGAGGGAAATTCTCAACCACAATGGATTTACATATGCTCTCTTAGGTACTAAGAAACCTGTATTTACTTTCTCTACTGAAGGATAATTTTTTGCCACTTATTTTGATATTGACCCCAATATTCTTGAGAAATCCCTTTTTATGTTATTTTTAACCAAAGGGAATAAATTCTTACGAGAATTTTTGCATGATCCACCGCTGCTCACGCTGTTTTCGTTTCTGGTTTTGGCGTGCAGGGTCTGGACATCTCCACCGCCAACCCTAGTCTCTACATAAAATTCTTCCGGGTCCTCTACAACGTCCCAGAGCTCCGTTGCACTCAGAGTGTGGTTTTTATCCTAGGGGAGGCTAAATCCCGACCCTGTCGGGAGTTCGGGTTTGGGGCTATCGGGCGGGCGTTTTAGTGATTTGTACTTAAACACCCCCACCCCCTTCTTCTTCTTCTTCTTCCTCAAACCCTTTCCCCCTACTTCACCTCCGGCGAGGCGAGCTCCGGCGAGGCAAACTCCGGCAAGGCAGCGGAGCGGCGGCGGACTCCCCATGAAGCTCCGGGCATCGCCCTAGAGGTAGGAGTTGTTTTTGTTTCATTTTATTTCCTCCCGCACCATGATCGTCCTAATTTTACATTGTCGATTTGCTGCCCGATCTTCAATCCATGCCCATAATCGCGTAGATCTTGTCTCGAGCTTTCCATAATGTTATCCGGATCGAATTTTCGACCACCGGATCGTTTCCGGTGGTCCTCTGAAGTTTTCCGGCCATGAGGTCGGTTACCGGCAAGGTGTTCCGGCGGCGGGCGGCGGCGCTCTCCGGCGGTGGCGGCTGGCGGCGTGGCTCTTCAGCGGGAGCAGCTGGCGTCGGAGCTTCTCAGCGCGGCGGTCGAGCTCGCCGGAACGGGGCGGCGACCCGGGGTCACGGCGCGGCGCGACCGAGGTGCACAGAGACCCGCGCGACGCGGGTCTCCGCGTGGAAGGCCGACCAGCCTGTCGGCCGGACGGTGGAAGAACCACCCACGCGGCGTAGGCGGGGTGGCTTGTGGGAAGCGGCCAGGCCGCTATCCCAGCGAGCAGGCCGGAGCAGGCCGGTTCGAGCGGGGCGGACCGGGCCGGTCCGGCCCAAGGGGGGGGGGGGGGTTACCCCCCCCCCCTTTTTGGAATTTCCGACGCCCGTAGCTTTCGCTACAGGCGTCCGTTTTGCGCGCCGTCAGCGGCAGCGCGGACCCTACGTCGTGGGGGATGTTTGGAGCTAGTTTCAGGAACTTTTAATTCCCGAAACGAGGGGCCGCGGAGGCACGACGTGTCTTTCAGTTGACGAGTGTATTTTCCCCGAGAATCTTGTTTTGAGCGGTGCGGACGCATCGAACGTCCGTTTTGAGCACCGTCAGTTGCGTTGGGACCCTGCCGTCGGGGTGAAGTTTTCCAGGGTGGTTTCGGGCGTTGAAGCTGAAGTTGAGGTGCGGTCCCCACGACCCGTCTTTCGAGCTGCGTGAAGCGTTTAACGACTTTTTCCTCGGACGTCCGTTCGGGGCGTGCGAGTAGTCGATGTCGGGTGTTTTTCCGAGGGCATCGCGTTGGCGCAGTCTACCCACTGTAATTCTTCACGGTGGTGCGGGGCCCATGAGGGTCATTTGGGCGTCGACTGTGATTTTCTATCTCTATCACCGGGAGACCGTTTTGGACAAATGAGTAGTCCACCTTGTGTGCTTTTTCGAGAGGATCGCAACGGTACGATCCATTCATTGAGTTTCGGGACCAAGTTGCGGGTCCCACAAAGCACCGCTCGTGTGCGGTGCGCCGGAGTGCACCTTTTTCTTCGGATATCCGTTGCACTCATGTGAGTAGTGCTTTTGACGTGTTTTCCCGAGGGGATCACAATAGTATGACACGCCCGACTGTTTTTGGGGTTGAGGCTCAGGATCACGAGACGTCGTTCGGGCGTGAGGCAGGGTTGGTGACTTTTCCATCGGATATCCGTTGGAGGCGAGTAAGTAGTTGATCTCGCGTGTTTTTCCGCGAGGATTACAACGGTGAGATCCATTTGTCCATGCCTCTTGTACGATCTTGGGAAATGTGGAAGCATGGAAGGTGCTCCAGTGGTGGTTCGCCCTACCTTGTTTGCAGCGGACCCTTGGCGTGTGATCGCGCACTCTTGGGAGAGTTATGTAAATGGTTCACGAGATGTGGATGGCCGTGCCTGGGCCTTTGAGGTGGAGTTGTTATGTCACGCCTTCGCGTTGACTTTGGGTGCCGTGTGCACGATAGCCTTAGGGCTGGAGACGCGGTGCTCGGGGAGTATACGAGAACGCTTGGAGGTACGTGAGGTTTGTACCTGAGACGTTCGTGCGCTTGGTTGGGGTTGACTTGGGGCCACACGTCGTGTGGGCCCCACGTGCGTGTCGTGTTCTTCTTTGCGTACTTTGACCTCTCGCGACGTAGAGGGTCCCTCGGTGCTCGTTTGTTGACCAGCAGGGTTGAGTGGTCTCCCCCTGGTTTCTTCCTCGATGGATCGGCCGGTAGCGGTGCTAGTGACACCCCGTGATAGAACAGGCGCTGAAACTCTTTTGGGAGAGTTGTTCTAGAGTTGGGTGGTTGCGAGATACCCACTCCGTGTTCAATTGGCCAATGTTGTACCCTCCAGTAGAGATGACCAGAGCAGTTCTGAGTTTTACCCTCCAACGGGGTTGGGCAGTGGGTTACTCATCGACTTCTTCGGGTTTACCCTCCAGCAGGGCTGGGCAATGGGTTGCTCACTGACTTTTAGGGTCTACCCTCCAGCAGAGACTGGGCAGTGGGTCACCCGACGCTTTTAGGGTCTACCCTTTAGCAGAGCCTGGGCAGTGGGTCACCCGACGCACTTAGGGTCTACCATCCAGCAGAGACTGGGCAGTGGGTCACCCGACGCACTTAGGGTCTACCCTCTAGCAGAGACTGGGTAGTGGGTCACCCAAAGACCTCTTAGGGTCTACCCTCCAGCAGGGCTGGGCAGTGGGTCGCCCATCGTCTAGTTCCAGGTCTACCCTCCAGTACAGCTGGGCAGTGGGTCGCTTGTCGACTTATTCCAAGTCTACCCTCCAGCGGGGCTATGCAGTGGGTCGCCGGATGATGTGTTATGGTTTACCCTTCAGCAGGGCTGGCCAGTGGGTCACCCAGTATCTTAATATGGTTTACCCTCCAACGGGGTTGGGCAGTGGGTCGCTTGATGATGTGTTGGGGTTTACCCTCCAGCAGTGCTGGGCAGTGGGTCACCCGATATCTGGTTATGAATTACCCTCCAGCGGGGCTGGGCAGTGGGTCATTCGTTGGCATTCCAGGCTCAGTCCTTTCTATTAGGCTATCCTGTGGCTTTCCTCCGTGATTACCGGAGCAGGACCCTTGGTTATACGGGTCAGTGTTCTGACGACTTTGACTTTGAGGAGACCTCTCGACTGCAGGGCAGTGACGAGGTGTGGTTTGACTTTCCCTAGAACTCTCAATTTCGAGGGGCACTTTCCCCACCGAGACGCGTTCTTGTGACGCGATCTAAAACCGTGCGGGCGAGTCAGTGCCGCCCAAAGCGGATAGTGTCAAGGTGCGGTGATTGAGCCCCTTGGCTTGCGGTTCAGGGCAGACGTGCGGGATGATGGGCATCGATGATGGTGTTACTTCTCGTACTGTCGACGACTCATTTTCTGGGGCTGAGCTACGGGAAAGATATCCCCTTATGACGTTGTTCAGGTTTCTTGATTGGGCATAAGGATATGTATATACTGTGTTTCAGTACCCACTTCTTGGGTTTGGTTACTCTCCTTCTGGGAGGGGCGAAGACGCGTGGGGTATGCCACGTGCTTTCCGTCTCTAGCTTCTCATGGTTGGATGAGTCTACTCTCCTGCTATAGGCAGCGAAAGCTCGAAGAGAAGTGCATCTTCTCACCGTTCCTAGCTCCTTGTGTTAGGACGAGTCTTCTTCATTTCTCTTGTTGGGTTGAGCTGGACTCTTTACTTCACTTTCAGTTGTACTCCTCTACTTTTCCTATTCGCTCTACTGCTCACCCTTCGGTATCTCCTTTGTTGCTCCCTCGATCCTTCGTGGTATCCTACTGAGTATTTTTATACTCACCCCTTCTTGGGCTTTGCCCATACTTGGTGTGCCCTTGCAGACGACGGACAGGTGGAGCGTGACTTCAGTGGAGAGTAGGAGCTTGGGAGCTTGGACCGCGTGCGGTGGTCGTGGCCGGGTTCCAGGTGGGAGACCCGTCAGCTGTTTCTTTTTGTTTACCTGTTGTCGGGTTGTGGCACTTTTCTTGTTGGGCGCGTGTTTTTCCCCATTTTCCTTTTCATCACTTTGCTTGTACTTGTAGAGGTCGATGCCCTTTGTGGTATATATATATATATAGCAGTTTCCCTTTCCTTTTCTTTGCTTGTCTTTACTTTTACTCTGCATTGTTGCATTGAGTTTGCTGCGTGTGTGTGTACAGGTGCTTAGGCAAAGGCCTCCCCGAGTTATTGTGCCTTCGGCACTGGTCGCCAGCCCCTGGATTATGGAGGCGGACTTGGGGTAGTTGCGGCTCGAGCCCGGGTAGGGTCGGGTCATGACAAAATGGTATCAGAGGTGGTTCGTTCCTTGGGACGTTGTTCGGACATCCCTATAAGATGAATTAGTTGGTATTTAGGGCAACAATGTTAACGTGTCTCGAGAGCGACTCTCAGGACAGGGAGTCTAGTGATGGTGCGGCAGCCGACGTATCCATTCACCAGGACCTTGATAACCCGCTTGTCGACTCGGTATGCTGAGACACTTGTTGCAGGGAAAATTGGTTTGTGCATCACATAGGACTGAGTCTTTGACTGTCCTTGAGTCAGCTCCCCATCATTGTTGTTGTGGTATATACATATATTCTCATCTGACCACGATACTCCTTGATAATATTTAGGATGTCTCCGCAAAGACAGCCATCCCAGATACCATCTTTGGGTGCGTGACGACGACCCTATGAGCTATGAGGCCACAGTCCAGGACCCATCATGCGAGCCCCTTTCTCCGGGTGGGCCGGTAGCAGCACCCACACCTGTTGAGCAGGAGACAGTTTTAGCAGAGCAGGCTGAGCTCGAGCGTAGGTTGAGCGCGCTCTGTGAGTTCCAGTGGCAAAGACTGCCGAGGTTCCGTGGTGAGCCAGACCCTCAGGCAGTAGGGGTTTGGATCGAGGCAGTGGTTATCCTTTTCAGGCTTGTGCAGATGCCGGCAGATCAGAGAGTGGCTTTGGCTTCCACCCTTTTTCGTGGAGCAGCTCGACGTTTTTAGGGTCTGGTGACTTGGTTCCTTGATGAGTCATCACTTTCGTGGGGCGACTCTCAGTTGTTGTTTCATGAGGAGTTTTTCCCCTCCTATTTGCGCTCTGTTCGGATTCAGGATCTCCTACAGTTTCAGCAGGGAGGGATGACGGTGGCCGAGTACGCGGCTAGTTTTGCAGACCGTGCACGCTTTTACCCGGACTTGGTCCATGACGACAACTTCCGAGTGTGAAAGTTTGAGCAGGGTATCCGCCGAGAGATTCGTGTTGTCATAGTACCCATGGGCATTCCCACATATGCCGGGGGTGCTAGAGCAGGCGCTAGTGATAGAGGGCTTCTTGTCATGTTCTGGAGTTGGTGGTGGCAGCTGACACGTTGGAGCCGAGACGTCTGCCGCAGCTAGTGGGCGCCAACAAGCAGGACCTCGACGCAGGTGGCTTTCTGACAACCGGACTCAGGAGCGTGGTCATACACCACAGTGGCGCCGGAGGGCACCAGTTCAGCCCAGTGAGAGTCAGTGCTATGCTTGTGACGGGCGAGGTCACTTGGCACGAGACTGCCCGACCCGAGTTGCTGAGAGCTTCAAGCAGGCAGCAGGCACACCACCACGACAGAGGCAGCGCCGTGATCGGGTAGTACCCAGAGAGGTGGTGCTAGCAGAGGAGCGGGAGGAGCTGGTAGTGGGGGACGACGTTACGAGATCTCCCCATCACCATTAGGTGGTCCACGTCAGGCTCCGGGAGCTGACGGTTGGGACCACGGTTAGTCGTGAGCTTTGGATGTCTACGATCCTACAGAGCATGGGATGGTGAGAGGTACCCCTTGCAACTCTTCTACTTCTTACAATAGAATTGTTAGACTCTTTGTGTGATCTAATTTCCTCCCTTCTCCTTGTATGATGTGTTACCAGGGTGACGCAGGGCGTTGGGTGTGACCCTGTGTTGGTAAGGAAAAAGGTGTGAGACCTTTTCCTTTAGTCGATGGTGTTGACTCTCTCGCCTCTTGAGCGTGTAAGAGAGCATCGACTGTGGAACCTTGCATGACCAGATATCCTTGGGTGTTTCACCATATGGATATTCTGAAGGAGGGAATCACCGGTCCTAGTTTCAGGTGCGGGCGGTGATTCCAGTCGCGGCGTGCGACGTAGAGGTTCGTTTGGGGATGTGAGCTACCCCCAAGAGCCTTTGGGCCATTTGAGCCCGTGCAAAGGGATGGAGAGGTTCCCTATCGCCTTTCCCTAACCCCAAAGTCTAGAGTGGGTGCACGACATCGGCAAGGGCCGACCTCGCATGAACAGATCAATCCTTCGGTCTGTGTGCGGTGGCACAGAGCTGTGCGTGGGTTCTTCTGGGTATGAGGAAGCCAGGTGTGAGCTTAGTACCCTGTGTTGCTCCCTAGTTTTTCTTTTCGGGGACGAAAAGCTTAAAGGAGGGAATGATGTAAGAACCCAGTTTTTGCTGACAAAGACTTTGGAATATTCTTGATAATATTCCAGAGCAGTGTCTTCAGACGGCGTGCGATTCGGAGCTCCGGAGTGGCCGGAATTAAATTTTCTGTGCGTTCACACTGGAAATGATAAATAAATGAGATAACTCCTAAAAGGAGTTCCAGATCAGGGATCCGAGTGTACGGATGGGTCTGGAATGGGGTTTTTACCGTAGGAACGACATAAAACTTGTCGGCGTGGGATGTTTGGACCCGTCGCTCGCTTTCGGAAGGTTAAACGGATAAATTAATTTATTTATTTATTCGTTTTATGGCGAAATTCCAGTATCTCTTAAACGGTGGCTCGGATTGGAAAACTGAGGGCAGTGTTGAGTTCGAAGTGTGCCGTTTACCCTAGGAGGGGTGTAAGTTTTGCAGGCGTGGCCCGTCTGTGAAAAATGGCCCCAGGGGCGTTTTTGTAATTTGGAAGCCCCAGACGCTAAGTTTAGTAACTTTTGAACGGGGTCTCGGAATAAAATTCTGAGACCACTGTTGCGCTCAGAGCGTGGTTTTTAGCCTAGGGGAGGCTAAATACCGACCATGTCGAGAGTTCGGGTTCAGGGCTGTCAGGCGGGCGTTTAAGTGATTTGTACTTAAACACCCCCCCCCCCCCTTCTTCTTCTTATTCTTCCTCAAACCCTTTCCCCCTCCTTCACCTCTGGTGAGGCGAGCTCCGGTGAGGCGAACTCTGGCAAGGCATCGGAGCTGCGGCAGACTCCCCATGAAGCTCCGAGCATCGCCCAAGAGGTAGGAGTTGTTTTTGTTTCGTTTTATTTCCTCCCGCACCATGATCGTCCTAATTTTACATTGTCGATTTGCTGCCCGATCTTCGATCCAAGCCCATAATCGCGTAGATCTTGTCCCGAGCTTTCCAGAATGTTATCCGGATCAAATTTTCGACCCCTGGATAGTTTCTGGTGGTCCTCTGATGTTTTCCGGCCACGAGGCCGGTTACCGGCAAGGTGGTCCGGCGGCGGGCGGCGACGCTCTACGGCGGTGGCGGCTGGCGGAGGGGCTCTTCAGCGGGAGCGGCTGGCGTCGGCGCTTCTCGACGCGACGGTCGAGCTCGCCGGAATGGGGCGGTGACCCGGGGTCGCGGCGCGGCGCGACCGCGGTGGACAGAGACCCGCGCGACGCGGGTCTCCACGTGGAAGGCCGACCGGCCTGTCGGCCGGTCGGTGGAAGAACCGCCCGCGCGGCGTGGGTGGGGTGGCTTGTGGGAAGCGGTCGGGCCGCTGTCCCAGTGAGCCGGCCGGAGCGGGCCGGTTCGAGCGGGACAGACCGGCCGGACCGGGCCGGTCCGGCCCAAGGGGGGGTTACCCCCCCCCCCTCTTTTGGAATTTCCGACGCCCGTAGCTTTCGCTACGGGCGTCCATTTTGCGCGCCGTCAGTGGCAGCGTGGACCCTGCATCGTGGGGAATGTTTAGAGCTAGTTTCGTGAATTTTTAATTCCCAAAAAGATGGGCCGCGGAGGCGCGACGTGTCCATCAGTGGGCGAGCGTATTTTCCACGAGAATCTTGTTTTGGGCGGCGCAGACGCATCAGACGTCCGTTTTGAGCGCCGTCAATTGCGTTGGGACCCTGCCGTCGGGGAGAAGTTTTCTAGGGTGGTTTCGGGCGTTGAAGATGAAGTTGAGGCGCGGGCCCCACGACCCGTCTTTCGAGCTGCGTGTAGCGTTTCACGACTTTTTCCTCGGACGTCCGTTCGGGGCGTGCGAGCAGTCGATGTCAGGTGTTTTTTCGAGGGCATCGCGTTGGCGCAGTCTGCCCACTGTAATTCTGCACGGTGGTGTGGGGCCCACGAGGGTTGTTTGAGCGTCGATGGTGATTTTCTATCTCTATCATCGGGCGACCGTTTTGGACAAGTGAGTAGTCCAGCTTGTGTGCTTTTTCGAGAGGATCACAACGGTACGATCCATTCGTTGAGTTTCGGGACCGGGTTGCGGGTCCCACGAAGCACCGCTCGTGTGCAGTGCGCCAGAGTGCACCTTTTTCTCCGGATATCCGTTGCACTCATGTGAGTAGTGCTTTTGACGTGTTTTCCCGAGGGGATCGCAATGGTGCGACGTGCCCGATTGTTTTCGGGGCCGAGGCTCAGGATCACGGGACACCGTTCGGGCGTGGGGCAGTGTTGGTGACTTTTCCGTCGGTATTCGTTGGAGGCGAGTAAGTAGTCGATCTCGCGTGTTTTTTCGCGAGGATTAAAACGGTGAGATCTGTTTGGCTGTGCAAAGCTTCTTGCGCGATCTTGAGAAATGTGGAAGCATGGAAGGTGCTCCAGTGGTGGTTCACCCTTCCTTGTTTGTAGCGGACCCTTGGCGTGTGATCGCGCACTCTTGGGAGAGTGATGTAAATGGTTCACGAGATGTGGATGGCCGTGCCTGGGCCTTTGAGGTGGAGTTGTTATGTCACGCCTTCGCGTTGACGTTGGGTGCCGTGTGCATGATAGCCTTAGGGCTGGAGACGCGGTGCTCGGGGAGTATACGATAACACTTGGAGGTACTGAGGTTTGTAGCTGAGACGTTCGTGCGCTTGGTTGGGGTTGACTTGGGGCCACACGTCGTGTGGGCCCCACATGCGTGTCGTGTTCTGCTTTGCGTACTTTGAACTCTCGCGGCGTAGAGGGTCCCTCGGTGCTCGTTTGTTGACCAGCAGGGTTGAGTGGTCTCCCCCTGGTTTCTTCCTCGATGGATCGGTCGGTAGCGGTGCTAGTGACACCCCATGATGGAACACGCACTGAAACTCTTTTGCGAGAGTTGTTCTGGAGTTGGGTGGTTGCGCGATACCCACTCCATGTTCGATTGGCCAATGTTGTACCCTCCAGTAGAGATGGCCAGAGCAGTTCTGAGTTTTACCCTCCAGCGGGGCTGGGCAGTGGGTTACTCATCGAATTCTTCGGGTTTACCCTCCAGCAGGGCTGGGCAGTGGGTTTCTCACTGACTTTTAGGGTCTACCCTCCAACAGAGACTGGGCAGTGGGTCACCCGACGCTTTTAGGGTCTACCCTCCAGTAGAGACTGGGCAGTGGGTCACCCGACGCACTTAGGGTCTACCCTCCAGCAGAGACTGGGTAGTGGGTCACCCGACGCACTTAGGGTCTACCCTCTAGCAGAGACTGGGCAGTGGGTCACCCGACGACCTCTAAGGGTCTACCCTCCAGTAGGGTTGGGCAGTGGGTCGCCCGTCGTCTAGTTCCAGGTCTACCCTCCAGCGCAGCTGGGCAGTGGGTCGCCTATCGACTTATTCCAGGTCTACACTCCAACGGGGCTGGGCAGTGGGTCGCCTGATGATGTATTAAGGTCTACCCTCCAGCGGGGCTGGGCAGTGGGTCGCCGGATGATGTGTTATGGTTTACCCTCCAGCAGGGCTGGGCAGTGGGTCACCCAGTATCTTAATATGGTTTACCCTCTAGAGGGGCTGGGCAGTGGGTCGCTTGATGATGTGTTGGGGTTTACCCTCTAGCAGGGCTGGGCAGTGGGTCACCTGATATCTGGTTATGAATTACCCTCCAGCGGGGCTGAGAAGTGGGTCATTCGTTGGCATTCCAGGCTCAGTCCTTTCTATTAGGATAGCCTGTGGCTTTCCTCCATGATTACCGGAGCGAGACCCTTGGTTATACGGGTCAGTGTTGTGACGACTTTGACTTTGAGGATACCTCTCGACTGCAGGGCAGTAACGAGGTGTGGTTTGACTTTCCCTCGAACTCTCAAGTTCGAGGGACACTTTCCCCACCGAGACGCGTTCTTGTGACGCGATCTAAAACCATGCGGGCGAGTCAGTGACGCCCAAAGCGGATAGTGTCAAGGTGCGGTGATTGAGCCCCTTGGCTTGCGGTTCGGGGTAGACGTGGGAGATGCTGGGCATCGATGATGGTGTTACTTATCGGACTGTCGACGACTCATTTTTCGGGGCTGAGCTACAGGACGGATATCCCCTTACGACGTTTTTCAGGTTTCTTGATTGGGCATAAGGATATGTATATACCGTGTTTCAGTACCCACTTCTTGGGTTTGGTTTCTCTCCTTCCAGGAGGGGCAAAGACACGTGGGGTATGCCACGTGCTTTCCGCGTCTAGCTTCTCATGGTTGGACGAGTCTACTCTCCTGCTATAGGCAGCGAAAGCTCGATGAGAAGTGCATCTTCCCACTGTTCCTAACTCCTTGTGTTAGGACGAGTCTTCTTCGTTTCTCTTGTTGGGTTGAGCTGGACTCTTTACTTCACTTTCAGTTGTACTCCTCTACTTTTCCTGTTCGCTCTACTGCTCACCCTTCAGTACCTCCTTTGTGGCTCCCTCGAGCCTTCGGGGTATCCTACTGAGTATTTTTATACTCACCCCTGCTAGATCTTTGCCCGCACTTGGTGTGCCCTTGCAGACGACAGACAGGTAGAGCGTGACTTCAGTGGAGCGTAGGAGCTTGGGAGCTTGGACCGCGTGCGGTGGTCGTGTCCGGGTTCCAGGTGGGAGACCCGTCAGCTGTTTCTTTTTGTTTACCTGTTGCTGGGTTGTGGCACTTTTCTGGTTGGGCGCGTGTTTTTCCCCTTTTTCCTTTTCATCACTTTTCTTGTACCTGTATAGATCAATTCACTTTGTGGTATATATATATAGCAGTTTCCCTTTCCTTTTCTTTGCTTGTATTTACTTTTACTCTGCATTGTTGCATTTAGTTTGCTGCATGTGTGTGTACAGGTTCTTAGGCAAAGGCCTCCCCGAGTTATTGTGCCTTCGGCGCTGGTCGCCAGCCCCTGGCCTATAGCGGCAGGCTTGGGGTAGTTGCGGCTCGAGCCCGGGTAGGGTCGGGTCGTGACACAAAGATCTTCTTTTTTTTAAAACCTAAATCCTTTCTATATATCCTCGGGAAAAGAAAACATAAAAGGGTGAGCTCAAATTCTCAGTAATGGTAAACAAAAGAAATATCAATCACATCATATTCATAAGAACATATCTTTTGGAAATCATAACCTGCAAAAGAGATCATAATTTCATAACATGGGATAAATCATAGTAGTGAAATGTAATCCCAATAATCATAACATAAAACATGAAACTTTGTGGCATACACACATAATCATATAGAATCATTTCATATTAGTCAAGACTCATTGTCAAGACTATCTTAGTGGACAAAGTCCCTTTCTGAACTGAGTTCACTCCTCGTTTCAGTCCTGTTTCACTGAACCGGTATAACCTACCGTTCCAGCCATGTCTATCTCATGAGATATAAAATCTTTACCCAATGCATTGGAGGGAGATATAGGTCCCACCCATCTCATAATGATACCATTCTTATGTGTGCCACAAAATCATAAACCATACATCATAGCATAACCCATGTAATAAAAATGGGAATATTAAACATCATGACATCATAAAACAATTCATATAAGATAAAGGAATTCATAAAAATAATTCCATAACAACATAGTAAAATCAATGTAATAATAGGGATAGAAATGGAACCCTTTATTATCTTAGATGTAAAATAATTTTGATAAAACACTTGAACTCCATTCTTGAGAAAATATCCTTTCTTCTTCAAAAACAGTTTTCCTTCATAACATGTCATACAATTCTAAACTAAAAGAAGTTGATTAAAAATAAACTTGAAAACCTGTAAAGGAAGCTTCTTGGAAATAATTTTTTAAAAATCCATTCATGCCGTATAAGTTAAAAAAAACATTCTTCTCGTACTTTTGTCGGAAAAGTCAAAAAGTACCTCGTACGAAAAACGACAAAAGATTCCTTTCATATCATTTACTAAAAACTCACCGAAGGGTAAAAATGGATTTAAACAATTGTAGGTGGATGGAAATAATATTACATATTGATGAAACATGGATTTGGATGATAAAATACACCCCAGTAAATTTCAAAGTATAAACAATCACGGATAAAAATTGAGATTGCGAGATTTTCCCTTACCTTAGGTCCGATTTGCTTCGTAAGTGTCCGAACCTCCTGTATAATGATTTAAATAATGTCATTAACTTATTCCAAAATCATAATCATTGTTATGATATCATATATGGTTCACTTATGACTTTATATTACCCGTTCTTTTGTAAATTCCATGTTAAAGAGCGTTTTGGGTAAAATTGTTTCATTTGTCGTCCGTGTTTTGACTTGTAATTATTCATATGATTACTTAGATCATGATTACTTAATTACAGAATATAAAACATGATTTATATATAATATATATTCAGAATATACATATATATACTAAATAAGTAAATGGAAAAAAATACACCGTTCATGGAGACGGTAGGCCGTATGTAGGCATGAACGCTGTTTTCGTTTCCTTATTGAGTTGAATGGAATTAAGTAGATGACATACATATATATACACATAAATCCAGTATCATTATTATGTCATATATTTTATGATTACTTATTATATATACCTTATAATCATTCATGAATGGTTAACGTGGAGAATGAATCTCATCGCGTCGTGGAGACGGTAGTCCGTACGTACGCACGAGCGATGATATCGTTCTCATGATCATGGGACTATATTGGAGTGTATGTATACTATTTAAGAATCAATATCACTTTATAGTAGTCATATATAGTCATTATTTACACCATTATACCCATCCAAGTAAGGTGGTGGTGGAAAATAGATTACACCACGGCGTGAAGACGGTATTCCGTACGTACGCACGCGCGGTGATTTATTTTTCCATAGGATGGATAGATGGTGAAATAGGGTTGTTTCATACTTATAATAACATATCAGTTTGTGAGTGATACTGATTTTATTACTTCATAATGAAACAACTAAAGAAGAAGAAGTGGAAGAAGAAATAAAGATGAAAGAATCGGTAACAGACATTACCTCTTCTTTGAAGTGCTTCTTTGAGACCACCTTTTAGGGCACTAAAATAGGTATTTGAAGAAGACCAGAAACTCGAGGATGTTTCTAGGGAAGTGGAGAGAAGAAATTGGCAGGGTTTGTCCAAGCTTGATGGCTCAAAGTGGTGTGAGGAAGAGGGGGAGGAGGTTCCCTTTTATAAAGGAGGAGAGGGGCACCTTTGGAATAACAAACAATATTATTTTATTATAAAGTCAAATTCGGTTTTTAATAGCTACAAATTGATATATTTCGAAGATAAGGTTGGTAGGGGTCGAAATACTCTCATCCAATAGAATTTAGAAACGTTTAGGTATCAATTTTAACCTTATCATTTAGATTTAACTTTAAGTTAGATAATTTAACTTTTATCGTGTCTTCTTGTTTTCTTACACTATAAGGTTAATAAACTTACCATATAAAGCAAAAAAAAACCCAAGTTGTTTATTATTAATATATATAGCCTTATCTAAGTCATTTGGCCGAACATTAGATTTTTAGGAATAAAATAACAATTATTAATATAATATTTTTTTAAAAAACTATTTTATGTCAATTTTGACACTATTTAGTAATTGTTTTTTGTGAAAATCATAACATAATTATTAGTTTGAAACAAGTTACTTAAATCAATACTAACATGTCATATTAACCTATTAAATTAGTGTAATTCATAAAAAGTCTCAAATTACATTTATTTGGGTATTTATAACATCAATTATGTCAATATTTCATTAATAAGATAATTACTTCATCTTCGTTGTGTCATAAATAAATTAAATTATTTAATGTATAAAAATTACAAACAAAATACCATTATGTATGAAATATTTTTATCTTTCTAATTAATATTTATAGTCGAATTTATCTTATGTATAACCCCATATTAAAAATGATTTACTTATTAAACTTTGATTTTAACTATTTAACCCTTCTTTAAATAAATTAATAATAAATGTCCTAATCTAATCCAAGTGGGCCTAAATGGTCATATTTTATTCCTAAGGTTGTTTTTGGTCGAATTACACTTGTCCAATAGAATTAGGACATGTGTTAGTGTAATAATAATATCATTTTTACCCTTAATTACCCTATTTACTTTTAACTGTGGTAAATAAAAGTAAAAAGTTACTATTCACCAACAATTATTTTCATCTCATTGAACCACATTTTAGTCCTTGATATTAACCGTGTCTCTCAAATTTTCGAAATTCCACTCACAGAAGCGGTAAAATTATGTTTTATGAAAAATTCAGTTTTTTTAACTACCACTTAGTGGTTTCACTATTCATCAAAAATTGAAAGTTTTCAGAAAAATACCAAAAATTAGGCCTAAGCTATATTTGATATTATGAATTAAAAAATGATTTTTATTTTAACAAATTCAAAACATATCAGTTACATTAACTAATTTAAAAATTAATTCCCATCGTTAAGACAAATAGCGTGTTTTTAATAGATAATAACTATCAAAAGATTGACACTTGTTTATGTCTGGTTTAAATTTGAAATTAAATCCAATGAACAACATTGTATTAAATTGTAAAAATATATTATAAATATACTTTAAAGCCACTCAAATTAATAATTTATCCCTATTAATTATTTCGATTAAAAAAGTTGTTTTTAATTAAAATTTAATAATTTTCACTATTCATCAGAATATGAAAGTTATCCGAAAAGTACCAAAATTTCACCCTAAGATAATTTCGATATTCCAAATCCAAAAATGAAGTCCATTTTGAAAAATAAAATTATAAAATTTCAAAAAGTGGTTATTATAATTCATAACGGCTAGTTTTAATAATATTTTAATAGCATATCATTGTTTAGTGAAACTCGGTATTGCGTACGACGCAAGCTATCGAGGAAGGCCGCAGTTGTGTGTAAAGCAAGCCAAGATAATGTTGTGTGTAGTGAAAGATTCCTTTGATGATTTATATAACATAAAATCAAAATATTTCACATAAAAGTCTCGGGTGTTACATTCTACCCCCCTTAAAATGAATTTCACCCTCGAAATTCGTCGGGGCTATAAATGGTTTACTAATCGAAAGTTTCTTTAATCATAAAAAGGAATACCAAAACATGGTTTTAAAAACTAAAGTATGAAATGTAATGGTTACCCAAATTAACTAATCATTGGGTTTCTACATAGGAGAACATAGGTGAAAATATAGATATGAAAGAGAAATCTAACTGTCATGTTCTAATGGAGAGTGGTAGAGAACATGGCTATGAAAAAGACAAAAATCACAAAGCCATAAATTTGTGATGATCTAGGGTACCATCTGATTCATCGGATATAAGGGCACTAGGACAACATTTTTGGTTTTCAAGATCATTTCCCTAAAGTTGAAGAATTTGAATTAGAATAAATACTTACTTTATTTTGGTACAATCTCACTATTGTTCGTGCCTTGAACAATTTCCACTTCATCTCTTAAAGATATAATGTTGAATTTATTATTCGTGAAGTGTTAGCAGATCATGTGATAGAATGACAGGTCATTCCATCTGTCTCAAAAGGTTAGAAAAAGTTATTAAATATACATAAGTCGATCTATATTGAGATTAATCATATATGGTTCCGAAAATGGACTTATACTTCATATATCATACTGCTTAATATAATAAAACTAGTTTCTACTAAACATGGACTTCCTGTAGGCCAGTGGTAGGCGATAAAGGCCAGTCGCACTTCGGTTGTGGGTTCGATTCCCACAGCCTTGTCCGACGCGATGGGCTGTCGACCGTCCTGCAGGTTGTCCTTTTTCTAAAACTACATTACTATAACATCCCATCAATAATATCGAAAAAAACTTCTATCCTTAAACAATACTAACTTATGTCCAACATAATCCATTCCAATCTTTAGGCTTATCCAAAATATTGTTGTCCAATATTACAGTGAAAACGATTACCAAAGAGTTCATATGACAAGAATGTTAATACCATCGTTGATCCCCATATATCATGAGATATGTCTTGTTGGTCACATTCCAAACATTCAAAGGCCTTAATCATGTATTCTCTTGAAAAATGAATACCCATTGAATCTTAGTGAAAACATGAGTGCTATCAAAAGTTAACTCTTTTCACATACCAAAACCTCAAACCATGATTTAACTATTTCCTTATATCAGTCAGGAGCTTATGAATACTGTCAAACATTTCATTTTTTCCTTATCCCTTCATTATTCGCATATCATCTTTTTTCCAAAAATATCTCAATCACTTTCCATGGTTACCGGTACCATAAAATTATTGAAAACCATAATAGACCAATACATAAATATTCCAATATTCCACGATACTATATACAACATTATTTTGGAATCCCATTACATAAACACTTAATCATTCCACCACATCATTGTCATATTCAACATCGCCAATGGTGATCGCATGTGACTTCCCTTTGTCCTTTTCCTTAAGTGGTTGCTCATGTCGATCATCACTAACCCTTGGATTAGGGCATTTATTAGCATAATGCCCCATTTCCTTGCACTTGAAGCATTGAAGTGTTGGTGGTGTGTTCTCTGCAGTCTTTTCTTTATTCACATCATTAGAAACCCTTTTTCCATTACTTCGACACTCAGCTGTTCGATGACCTTCTTTTCCACACTTAAAACATTTTCTAGTCCCTTTAAGACAATCTCCACCATGCTTCTTTCCACACTTTGAGCATAAAGAAACATTCATCTTCTTTTCACCATTATTATTAGATTTCTCCTTGAACTCCATCTTTCGTTTCTTGTCAAAACTATTAGATGGATAAGTAACACCAACTTCCATTTCTACCTTGATTTCACAACGCACAATTTCTTCATAGATACTGAAGTCTCTTATAGCTAATGCCCTTCAAAGATTTGGTTTTAAGCCACTGAAGAATCGATCAACTTTACTTTCAGGTTGGATGATAAAGCCAGATGCATACCTTGAAAGCCTTGTAAAAATCGCTTCGTATACACCAACAGATTCATTATCCTTTTGCTTTAGTTCAAGAAACTCCTTCTCCATCTTTGTTCGAAGAATACGAGGGAAGTACTTATTGAAAAATAAGTTCTTGAACTCGTCCCATTCCATGGACTCAATTTCATCCCTTTGCCTCGTATTCTTAATAAGATTCCAACATTGATCAACATCACCTTCCAAACGATATACTGATAAGATGACTTTATCATGCTCAGAACATTGAAGAACTGAAAATATCTTTTCAGTAGTACTAATCCATTGTTCAGCAACTAATGGATCAGTAGACCCGCTGAATGAAAGAGGACGCTGTCTCATGAAGGATTCAACAAAATGTTGCTCCTTCTTTTGCTCGTTTGGAAGTCCTGCATGATTCATAGCTTGAGAAAGTTGTGTGAGCATGGCTACAAGATTTTTCATTCCAGCTCCCATATTGTTTGGTTGCTCATGGAGACAATCATTGCATTGCTTGTCGCATTCCGCATTAACATGGTTCCTTCGGGTTCCAGCCATTGACTAAAACCAAGAAGAATAGTGTGAGCAACACTAATTATAATAGGAAAACCACATAATCAAGAATAAAATTTCACACTTAAGGTCTTATCCTAGGTTATTCATGGCCATTTCTAAAACACTAATATTGTTTTCTATGCTTAGAATTATCCTTAGGGTTCTTACTAAGGCTTTCACATCCTAGTTTCCAAAGGTTGACTATACCTTTCCTATGATACCAACTATAGATACCTGAAGCTTGACGTACATGGACATTACATTAATTTTGTGGAATACTTAGTACATAACAAAAAAACACACACAAGGACCGTAATAGTTTAGTGTCTTTGGAAACTCGGAATATAATCTTCTAATCGTGGTGAAAGATCTTCAACATCTCCCATAAAGATCTTCTTTTTTTTAAAACCTAAATCATTTCTTTATATCCTGGGGAAATGAAAACATAAAAGGGTGAGCTCAAATGCTCAGTAAGGGTAAACAAAAGAAATATCAATCACATCATATTCATAAGAACATATATTTTGGAAATCTTAACCTGCAAAAGAGATCATAATTTCATAACATGGGATAAATCATAGTAGTGAAATGTAATACCAATAATCATAACTCAAAACATGAAACTTTGTGGCATACACACATAATCATAGAGAATCATTTCTTATTAGTCAAGACTCATTTCCAAGACTATCTTAGTGGACAAAGTCCCTTTCTGAACCGTGTTCACTCCTCGTTTCAGTCCTGTTTCACTGAACCGGTATAACCTACCGTTCCAGCCATGTCTATCTCATGAGATATAAAATCTTTAACCAATGCATTGGAGGGAGATATAGGTCCCACCCATCTCATAATGATACCATTCTTATGTGTTCCACAAAATCATAAACCATACATCATAGCATAACCCATGTAATAAAAATGGGAATCTTAAACATCATGACATCATAAAACAATTCATATAAGATAAAGGAATTCATAAAAATAATTCCATCACAACATAGTCAAATCAATGTAATAATAGGGATATAAACAGAACCCTTTATTATCTTAGATGGAAAATAATTTTGATAAAACACTTGAACTCCATTCTTGAGGAAAATATCCTTTCTTCTTCAAAAACACTTTTCCTTTCATAACATGTCATACAATTCTAAACTAAAAGAAGTTGATTAAAAATAAACTTGAAAACTTGTAAAGGAAGCTTCTTGGAAATAATGTTTTAAAAATCCATTCATGCCGTATAAGTTAAAAAAACATTCTTCTCGTACTTTTGTCGAAAAAGTCAAAAAGTACCTCGTACGAAAAACTACAAAAGATTCCTTTCATATCCTTTACTAAAAACTCACCGAAGGGTAAAAATGGATTTAAACAATTGTAGGTGGATGGAAATAATATTACATATTGATGAAACATTGATGTGGATGATAAAATACACCCCAGTAAATTTCAAAGTGTAAACAATCTCGGATAAAAATTGAGATTGTGAGATTTTCCCTTATCATAGGTCTGATTTGCTTCGTAAGTGTCCGAACCTCCTGTATAATGATTTAAATAATGTCATTGACATATTCCAGAATCGTACTCATTGTTATGATATCATATATGGTTCACTTATGACTTTATATTACCCGTTCTTTTGTAAATTTCATGTTAAAGAGCGTTTTGGGTAAAATTGTTTCATTTGTCGTCCGTGTTTTGACTTGTAATTATTCATACGATTACTTAGATCATGATTACTTAATTCCCGAATATAAAACCTGAATTATATATAATATATATTCAGAATATACATATATATACTAAATCAGTAAATGGAAAGAAATACACCGTTCATGGAGACGGTAGGCCGTACGTACGCATGAACGCTATTTTCGTTTCCTTGTTGAGTTGAATGGAATTAAGTAGATGACATAAATATATATACACATAAATACAGTATCATTATTATGTCATATATTTCATGATTACTTATTATATATACTTTATAATCATTCATGAATGGTTAACGTGGAGAATGAATCTCATCGCGTCGTGGAGACGGTAGTCCGTACGTACGCACGAGCGATGATATCGTTATCATGATCGTGGGACTGTATTGGAGTGTATCTATACTATTTCAGAATCAATATCACTTTATAATAGTCATATATAGTCATTATTTACACCATTATACCCATCCAAGTAAGGTGGGGGTGGAAAATAGATTACACCATGGCGTGGAGATGGTATTCCGTACGTACGCACGCGCGGTGATTTCTTTTTCCGTAGGATGGATAGATGGTTAAATAGGGTTGTTTAGTACTTATAATAACATATAATTATGTGAGTGATACTGATGTTATTACTTCATAACGAAACAACTAAAGAAGAAGAAGTGGAAGAAGAAATAAAGATGAAAGAATCGGTAACGGACATTACCTCTTCTTTGAAGTGCTTCTTTGAGACCTCCTTTTAGGGCACTAAAATAGGTCTTTGAAGAAGACCAGAACCTCTAGGATGTTTCTAGGGAAGTGGAGAGAAGAAATGTACAGGGGTTTGCCGAGCTTGAAGGCTCAAAGTGGTGTGAGGAAGAGGGGGAGGAGGTGCCCTTTTATAAGGGAGGAGAGGGGCACCTTTGGAATAACTAAAAATATTATTTTATTATAAAGTCAAATTCGGTTTTTAATAGCTCCAAATTGATATATTTTGAAGATAAGGTGGGTAGGGGTCGAATTCCTCTCATCCAATATAATTTAGACAAGTTTAGGTATCAATTTTAACCTTATCATTTAGATTTAACTTTAAGTTAGATAATTTATCTTTTACCGTATCTTCTTGTTTTCTTACACTATAAGGTTAATAAACTTACCATATCAAGACAAAAGAACCCCAAGTTGTTTATTATTAATATATATAGCCTTATATAAGTCATTTGGCAGAACATTAGATTTTTAGGAATAAAATAACAATTAGTAATATAATATTTGTTTTAAAAACTATTTTATGTCAATTTTGACACTATTTAGTAATTGATTTTTGTGAAAATCATAACATAATGATTAGTTCGAACCAAGTTACTTAAATCAATAATAACATGTCATATTAACCTATAAAATTAGTGTAATTCATAAAAAGTCTCAAATTACATTTATTTGGGTATTTATAACATCAATTATGTCAATATTTCATTAATAAGATAATTACTGCATCTTCGTTGTGTCATAAATAAATTAAATTATTTAATGTCTAAAAATTACAAATAAAATAAAATTATTTAGGAAATAGTTTTAGATTTCTAATGAATTTTTATAGTCTAATTTATCTTATGTATAACCCCATATTAAAAATGATTTACTTATTAAACTTTGATTTTAACTATTTAACCCTTCTTTAAATAAATTAATAATAAATGTCCTAATCTAATCCAAGTGGGCCTAAATGACCATATTTTATTCCTAAGGTTGTTTTTGGTCGAATTACACTTGTCCAATAGAATTAGGACATGTGTTAGGGTAATAATAATATCATTTTTACCCTTAATTACCCTATTTACTTTTAACCGTGGTAAATAAAAGTAAAAAGTTACTATTCACCAAAAATTATTTTCATCTCATTGAACCACATTTTAGTCCTTGATATTAACCGTGTCTCTCGGATTTTCAAAATTCCACTCACAGAAGCGGTAAAATTAAGTTTTATGAAAAATTCAGTTTTTTTTAACTACCACTTAGTGGTTTCACTATTCATCAAAAATTGAAAGTTTTCAGAAAAATACCAAAAATTAGGCCTAAGATATATTTGATATTATGAATTCAAAAATGATTTTTATTTTACCAAATTCAAAGAATATAAGTTACATTAACTAATTTAAAAATTAATTCCCGTCGTTAAGACAAATATCGTGTTTTTAAGAGATAATAACTATCAAAAGATTGACACTTGTTTATGTCTGGTTTAAATTTGAAATTACATCCAATGAACAACATTGTATTAAATTGTAAAAATATATTCTAAATATATTTTAAAACCACTCAAATTAATAATTTATCACTATTAATTATTTCGATTAAAAAATTTGTTTTTAATTAAAATTTAATAATTTTCACTATCCATCAGAATATGAAAGTTATCCGAAAAGTACCAAAATTTCACCCTAAGCTAATTTCGATATTACGAATCCAAAAATGAAGTCCATTTTGAAAAATAAAATTATAAAATTTCAAAAAGTGGTTATTACTATTCATAATGGCTAGTTTTAATAATATTTTAATAGCATATCATTGTTTAGTGAAACTCGGTATTGCGTACGACGCAAGCTATCGAGGAAGGCCGCGGTTGAGTGTAAAGCAAGCCAAGCTAGTGTTGTGTGTAGTGAAAGATCCCTTTGATGATTTATATAACATAAAAAAAATATTTCACATAAAAGTCTCGGGTGTTACATAGGGGGTGGGGGTGTCCAGGTGATGAGGTTGTGTCTTGGAGGGGTGGGGGTGCCGTCCAGGGGGTTGGTGGGTGTCCAGGGGGGTGGGGGGGGGGTGGTTGTCCAGGGTGGTGGTGGGGGGGGGTGTCCATTGGGGTGTCCAGGGGGTGGGGTGGTGTCTAGGGGGGTTGACTCGTACACATCACAAATAACCAATGGACCATTCTTCTAAAATATCAACATAATCAGAATGTGTTTGGTTAGATTTCCGTACGTTAGTTGTTGTTTTCACTTAAAATTCTGTCCATTTTAAACAAAAAAGAGACATTTTGAATGATATCGGCCACACCGTGTCTCGGATTGAGGCGGAGTAGACTCGTATACATCACAAATGACCTATAGATCTTTCTCCTAAAGTAGCAACACAATACTAATGCGTTTGGTCAGATTTCCGTACGTCAGTTGTTGTTTTCACTAAAATTTTTGTCCAATTTAAACAAAAGAGAGACACTTTGAGTGATACCGGCCACACTGTGCCTCAGATTGAGATGGGATTGACTTGTAAACATCAGAAATTACCCATGGATTGTTCTCCTAAATTATCAACACAATTTGAATGTATTTGGTCAGATTTCCGTACACTAGTTGTTTATTTCACTTAAAATTATGTCCATTTTAAACAAAAGAGAGACACTTTGAGAGATACTAGCCACACCATGCCTCATATTGAGGTGGGGTTGACTTGTACATGTCAAAAATGACTCATGGATCATTCCCCTAAAGTATAAACACAATCTAAATGCATTTGGTCGGATTTTCGTAAGTCAGTTGTTGTTTTCACTTAAAATTATGTCCATTTTAAACAAAAGAGAGACACTTTGAGTGATACCGGCCACACCGTGCCTCGGATTGAGGCGGAGTTGACTTGTACACATCAAAAATGACCCATGGATCATTCTCTTTAAGTATCAACATAATATTAATGTGTTTGTTCAGATTTCCATACGTCAGTTGTTGTTTTCACTTAAAATTTTGTCCATTTTAAACAAAAGAGAGACACTTTGAGTGATACCGGCCAAACCATGCCCTGTATTGAGGTAGTGTTGAATCTTACACATCTGAAATTACCCACGGATCATTCCCCTAAAGTATCAACACAATCCAAATGCGTATGGTCAGAGTTCTGTATGTCCGTTGTTGTTTTCACTTAAAATTATGTCTATTTAAAAAAAAAGAGAGACACTTTGAGTGATACCGGCCACAACGTGCCTCATATTGAGGAAGGTTTGACTCTTACATGTCCAAAATGACCCATGGATCATTCTACTAAAGTATCAACACAATCCAAATGTATTTGGTCGTATTTTCGTACATCCGTTGTTTTTTTCACTTAAAATTCTGTCCATTTTAAACAAAAGAGAGACACTTTGAGTGATACCGACCACACTGTGCCTCATATTGAGGTGGGGTTGACTCGTACATGTCACAAATGACCCATGGATCATTCCCCTAAAGTATCAACACAATCAAAATGCATTTGGTCAGATTTCTGTATGTCAGTTGTTGTTTTCACTTAAAATTCTCTCTCACCAAGTGAAACATAAAATGAACCATCATATCAAAGAATATTAGTGGGAAGAACATTTATAATTCAAATAATATTATGAAAATTTCTCTTTACATAGATTTTACTAGGTATAAAACTTTTCTACATATATCTTTGAAAAAGAAACAAAGTTTGGTTAACGTTTGACAAACATTCTTGGGGAAAATGCAACGTGAAGCTCTAGGAATTAAATATTGCATCAAAACATGGAATTTATGTGATTTAAAACCTCTTAAATTAAAATAATTTATTGACAAAATGTTCTTGATATTTGATGAGTACCCATATGGAACCTTTACGTCATTTAAGAAGTTGCAAAACAGATATCTCTCCTCCCTGGAAAGAGTGTAAGCAGCTAGAGGAAGAAACATTTGATTTTCACCCTTCACGAGAGACAAAACTTCTCATATTCCCATGTCAACCATGTCCAACCTTTCCTTAATTCCATCCTTTGTTTTTTCAGGGGCATTTAGCAATGTTCCGATAACAATGTCACATACATTTTTTCCACATACATCACATCAAGAAAATGTCTGACGAACAAACAATTCCAGTATAGTAATTCAAAAAAACTGATCTCTTTTTCCAACCAATTTTCATAAGGTTTTTCAAAAATGGTTTACCAAAAACAGTGTTAAAATCTTTTACTTTCTCAAATAACTGATCACCTATTAGTGGAGACAGTGTTGTGTGTTGTTCTTGAATGATGACATCCAAGATCAGTACTTATGTCGATGAGGTAGAAATCTACGATGTCCTAGAAACACATATTTCGATTAATGTTTCAACCTAATTGATTCTGTATCTTCTTCACACATTGGACACCCTTGAGTTATTTTAATTCTATAGCCTAAAAAATTTCCATAAGCAAGGAAATCATTTATCGTCCCATACAACATCGCTCTCAATTTGAAGTATTCACTTTTATAAGCATCATAAAACATAACACCTGAATCCCACAATAACTTCAAATCCTCGATAAAAGGAGACAAATAAACATCAATAGCATTACCTGGTTGTTTTGGTCCTAATATAAGTATATATAACATGATGAATTTCTGCTTCATGCATAACCAGGGTGGAAAGTTATAATTTACCAACATAACAGGCCATGTACTATGAGTGCTGGTTTGAAAACTAAAAGGATTCACTCCATCTGTAGATAACGCAAGACAAAGGTTTCTTAGATCTTTTTCAAATTCAGGATACTCATGATCAATTATATTCTATTGAGGAGAGTCAGTCGGGTGACATAATTTTCCATCTTTATTTCTTTTATCTGTATGCCACGACAATTGTCTTGCAGTTTCTTCACTTCCATATAGATGCCTAAACCTTAGAATAATTGAAAAGTACCATAAAAATTTCATAGGACTAGATTCATCTTTCTTTTATCGAGAAGAACCACACCTTAGGCATTCTGTAATTGATTTTTTCTCCTTGCAAAATATTATACAGTCTTTCGGGTAGGCATGTATTCTTTTAAAAATCATACTCATTGAGTGTAGCATTCGTTTAGCTTCATATGACCAGTTTGGGAGCTCATTATCTTCCAGTAGAATGTCATTCAAAAGAGAAATTAGTTCCATAAAAATTAAATCACTCCATCCATTGCCTGTTTTCAATTTATACAACTTCAGTACAACTGAAAATGCTTTATATTTAGTGCAACTGGCATACAATGACGTCTTTGCACAACTCTTTAACTTCTCAAACAATTTTGCGCAATCACAGAGTTAATCTTCAACTTTCCTTGTCATTTCCTCAATATTATCTTCATCATCATTGACATTTGTAATCACATCCTCCATATGGTCTTTTTTATTATCCATATTTGTGTTCATATATGATGATCCATAAAACACAGTTTTATCCCATTCAGTAGCTACATTCTCTTTTTGTCCGTATTTATTCAAAAATTTATAACTCTGATCTATTCCGTGACATATCAAATGTTCTTCTAACTTCTCTAGATTAATTAGTCTAGAATAACAACAACATAAACATGTACAAAGTATTTGAGATGAATCCTTTGTGTGATCCTTTTCAAACTCGAGGAACTCTTTCACTCCGTTCTCATACTCTATTATCAAACGATTAGCATCCATTCAATATTTATTCATCTCCATACCATTTGAATATAAAATATTAGTATTTATGACTCAAGTACACAAAACAAGGCTTCCAAATACAGTATAACAGAACAACTTCCTTATAAAAATAGAGATTAATAGATCCTAACCATTTCCAATAAAGATTTGGAAATCAACAGAACCATAATAGACCCCCATAAAAATCAACACACTTTCCAAACCCTTACCAATAGTTATAGAACCCACCACCCTTGCATCAAAACATTAAACATCCTTTTAAACACCCCTACCAACCACCTCATTCATAATAAAATAATTACATCAAACAACCCAAAACTAGGGACCAAACTCAAATAAAATGAAAACAAGGATACAATTTTGATGAGAAAACTAATATAGTGGATACATTTCCAAACACAAAGGAGTTTGTGGGGGAAACAAATAACCTAGGTTTATCCAAAATTACTATGGAATATTATAGGTCTTGTTACCCAAATTAACATAAGAAATAGAAAATTATGGTTATTGAATATAAATTCTATCATGAACATCTAAAGAATATGCAATTACTCTCCATCACTAACATGGGGCTCTACCAACTCCTACCATATACCTAGAAAATAATTTAAAAAATTAGGAAAAATATTTTCTTGTACCTATTTCTAATAGAAATACAAGAAAAGTATAACGAACATAGATCATACCTCCAAACACTCCTGGAGCCTCCTGGTAAAAAGACTCTAGTGACTACAACTATCCTAGATTATAACCACTAACTTCCCAATATAGAAGTGGTATATTTAAGGGTATTATTAGTAGAATCAAACCAAAGTTTCATCCACCTCGTGCTGCTCCCTAATCTCCTCCATCACTATAGTGATGTACAGACCTCCTTTCTCCAGTTCCTTCCTCTGCCTAGGCTATTAGTCGACTGCCTCTCTGATTTTAGCATGAATGTTAAGATAATGCAATGTGATATGTCTATACCCATCACAATCATATTAAATTCCTTGGAGTAATGGTCTATCCTTGAGGTACCTATGAATGATAGTGCCTCCTAAGATGAGACATGCATCACACACCTACTGTGGGTGGGTGTTGCTAACCCTACATCCCATAAGATCACTACCTTAAAAGTTTATGATATCAACTCAAACCATAGGCATAATCATAGAACACTAATATATCCATCCAAAGCGTAGTATTACATGTTTAACTCCCCCAAACCACTATAGGTCGGTATATGAATTGATCAACATAAATTAATGGATTTAATAAAAAGATCTAAAATACAATCCAACCAAATGAAAGACATTTAAAATCTCTTGAGAATAAATTCACCCCCATCATGTAATTAGGTTCTCCATAGTGTAGGTGTACTTAACCAAAATCACTTGGCCTAACACACCAAGGGTAGTTCTTTACTAGAGCAGTCTCCATTAAAAATAACAATCTTGATACCCATAATAGGTATCAAGGAAGAATCACTATCTTCCCAATGAAGTGCACAGTGTCTCCCCATTTTCAAGAAAAAAACCTTCTAGACTAGAACTTAGGAACAACTGGTTATAGAGGTTCACTATGTTGACACCACCCTTAAATTATCCTTGACATAAAAGAAATATGTGTGCAATTTACCATTGATCGAAGTCAAGAAACACCCCACAATCCTAAAAATAATTAACCACCCAAATACAACTGCTCACATGTTCATACCACTATCTAAACCCAAAGTCATTTTCCAAATAATACCATTCACCTTTCCATGGATGTGCTACTCTGATCTCCTCATCTTCTATGGCCCTAGTGCATGAAGACTGGAGGTCACTCCATGAATCTCGGTTTAATAATAAATGAACCTAAATGGCTTATAGGCACCACTATGAACCATCTCAAGGAGAGATTCAATTTAGAACACTATAACTTCACAAAGACACTCATCATCTCTGGTATATGGGTTGATGCATACACCATATCCATACCAAGAGTTAACCATAATTCTCCCTTATAAAGCATTCCAGAATTCCTCGAAATTTGTAGGGAAGAAAAGTATTCTTCTTGAACACATCACATAAAACCATGCTCACCAAATAAGGGAAATATAACTTAACATCCACAGGGTTGGATACACTTTCTATATTTGAGGGGTCCTAATAACTATCATAAATAGAACCTTCCCCATAAACACAATCACCAACACATCATGACACCCACAAAGTGAAACCAATTAATAATGAGGTGGGTAATATCAAAACTCTTCTTTTTCATGAAGGGGTTTAAAAAAGACCACTTTCCCCAGTATAGATAAACCCACTCCACTAGAAGAATGAGGAAAAACACTCAATATTAATAGAATATTCATGTATAACAAGGTTTAGCTTGATGTTTCACGAGTATATCAAACCCTCATATATATGACACTTGGTGAGAAATAAATTATAGTCCCAAAAATCATAAGGATCCATGGGGAATCATAAAAAAGTCACACTTTAGTTCAAATCATATGCTAATCAAGTATAAGAATCCACTACGTGTGTTATTTCATGACATAGATTATTAAAACTCTATGTTAGTTAGCATCTAATCCAAGGGTGGTGATCATGGGGAAGAATCCAAACATCACCTTAATGAAAACTACTCTCACAAAACCTATCCACCAAAAATAAACCTAAAAGGAGAAGTGGGAGACTTACCTAGAGTAGATCGCACCTGCAATGGAGGGAGAGAAGAAGCATCGAGCGGTCAGGGAGCCTTCTGCACTATGTCGGGAAGGGAAGGCACGACCACCAAAGGGGGAGGTGCACGAGAGTAGCTACCACCATTGAGAAATGGAGGAGTAGGGTTCACAGTGAGTAGGGTCCAGCAGAGAGGATGAGAAGTAGGGTTTGCGGGGAGGAGGATCCATGGAAGGGGTTCTAGGAGGAGGATAAGAAGTAGGTCTAGTGGCGGAGGTCTGGAAAAGAGAAGATCGGGGGAGGGGGGAGTTATCGCAGGGTTACAACACCGCATGGTCTTGAGGGAATGATAAATAGAGGATACAGTGAAACCGATTTTATAAAATATGGGACTATGGTTTTATCAGCTCTAAAACTTTAGTGCTGATAAAGAATTCCTTTATCAGTGATAAAATTTTAGCACTTATAAAGGTTTACTTTATCATTTCTTTTCTCTTAGTGTTGATAAAAGGTGGTGCTTCCCTTGCCTATTTTTGTAGTAGTGTTGTCGGTCCCTAAGTCCCCAATAGCAGGAGTGGAAAGAATGCCCCAAGAGATTACAGACCAAGAAAAACTTATACCAAGATTAAAAAACAACCTCTTATTTACATCTGAATTCTTCCCCAACAACAATCCAGATCCACTCCACCGGTGGTCTTGACACATCAACTTCAACGCAAATGTGTGGTAAAATTGGGTGACATATAGCATCAGTCCTACTATTATATCACAAATACCATCCTACCATGTTCCTAATCATGCATAAAATTGAGGGATTTTAAAAGTGCATCAGAAGGTTTGGGAACCTTACCCACAACACTGTTATAGGAGAATCATGATTCATGTTCAAGACATATGACCAATGAATTAGATATAAGGGACACCAATTACAAACTCTCAGGGATCTAGACCAGACAAGAATCAAGTCTTGTTCTAAGGAAAAGCGAACCATCAAGTGGTTTCTGTCGAGAAGTCCCACTAGAACACGATCCTGAAGACCCAAAGATCCTAATACGAACCTATAAAATGATTCAACTGAGGGCCTATGTTTGTTGAATCAAGAAAACAAGGTAATATTAGGAATACCTAAAGCCTAAGAAAACTCTGAAGTTGAGAGCTCATGTTGTGGTGAGCCGATGTATAGATCTAGAACCTTTAGGCTGAGGGTGATAGGGGGAAAGGCGAAAGGAAATACAGGCTAGAGAAGGGGATAAATAGAGGAGATCATGTAGGGATTGAGGGATAAATAAGATTATCCCCCCACTCCAGAGAAAGAGGGGGGGGGGGCAGTGGAGCCGCCACCATTTACCTAGGGCATCATGTAGAGGAAGAGTGTCGTGGCTGAGATCTTCCAAAACGTGGGTCCCATTACATTTACTCATAAATATATGCATGGGTTCAAAAGTTTTGGGGATATATATGAGAAAGTTCTCATTAAATGTCTTCATATGCAGGATTATGTAGAGATGATGTCATTGATTCTTTAATTCCTCATTCCTCCAATGGTACTTCTTCAATGATTTATTCATCTTCTAGATTGATTCTTACCTCTCTTGAATCATCATCTTGATTCCATTTCCAAGAACCTTTTTTTCTAAATATAATATCTCTGCTATAAATAATATTATTGGTGATGAGATTGTACAAGCGTTATCACATTTATCAGTCTCTATATCCTATAAAGACACACTTCACACCTTTTTCCTTGAGATTTGTTCATTTTTCCTCTAGGATCCAGACACATGAAATGAAACAAAAAACTATAATATGAATTACACTTGGATTGTGATTAATCTATGCTTCATGAAATATATTTTCTCACTATTAAAAATAAGGCTTTTAATAGTGCTAAAATAGGTATTTGTCAGCGTAAAAAGAGTATTTCCAATCAAAGTGTGATAAAAATCCATATGATTTTATCAGTGCCAGAAAATCACTGATATAGATATACTTTATCAGTGCTATAAAAAGCATTGATAAAAGAAACCTTTATCACCACTTCTTTAAGAATTTATAAAGGACCCCTTTTATTAGTGCTTTTATTCAGTGCTAATAAATGTACCTTTAATTAGTGCTAGAAAAAGCACTGAAAAGGGGATCCTTTATCTATGGTACTAAATGCACTGATAAAGGGATCATTTATCATCGCTTTTAGTAGCATTAATAAAGGATACCTTTATCAGTGATTTTTCTATCACTGATAAAGGGGCATACTACTACAGTGGATTCAATATTTTTTTATTGGACATCTACTGAGTAGATACACTGCACATAAAGCTACTTTATCTCAAAAAGTCATGGGACATTTTTATCTTTCAACATGCTTCTTTCCATGTTTTTAATGGTTAATTTTTTCTGTTTGGGGACTCCATTAAGTTGAGGTGTGTAAAATGACTTCAACTGGTGTTGAATCTCATGACTCTTGTGGTGATTTTGAAAAACATATGAGGTGTACTCACCACTTAGATCATATCACAATGTTTTTAAGTAATCATTGCTTTGATTTTCCACCAATGCCTTGAATTATTTTAAGAATACAAACACTTATAACTTAATATTGAGATAATATAATCATTTTTCATTCTATAATCATCAATACATTTCAAAAAATACATCATTTTTTCATTTTATATTGTATTTAATGGATCACACACATCGGTGTAGACTGAAATTAGTAGCGCAGGAGCTTTCCAGTTGACCTTCATTACAATGTTGTTTCTATGTTGCTTTCTTAGAACACAACTTTCACATAATTGATCCTAGTGTCTAATGATAGGAATCCCATTCAACATCATATCAATTCCTAATAATATTAAAATTTCAAAGTTTAAATGCCCAAATATGAGATTCCATAAACAGTATTTAACATCATGTACCGCCATCAAACACCGTGATACGTCGGGTTGGATCATACGCGGAAACATGCAATTCTTTTTCATTGGTACTTTCACGATCATCCTTCATTTTTCATCATAATTCAACATTTTTTTATTTTTTAGGCTTACGTGAAAACCTTTTTCCACCAATTTATTGAGACTCAAGATGTTGGTCATCATTTCAAGTACGTAGTAGATTTCAAAGATGAAAGCATGATTTATATATTTTTTCTTGATCATAATATCTACTCTTTCTTGGAAAAATATTATTGAGAGACTACAAAATAAAATATCTCCTCGAACTCTCTAATCTAAGATCGTAAATAGGTTCTGGTGATCTATCATGTGTTGCTAGCTCTAGATTCAAGATACCGCAAACCTTTATTTTTTGTTAATGTTTGTGCAATTAACACATGGGAACCTTAAAAAATATTTCCCTCTTCATCGATATGTGCCTCCACGGTTTTATTTACCATGGGATGCTTATTCCAACATTCATTTATATAATTTCCATACATTTGAAAATTATAGAATTGAACATTTATTTTGCCTATTAGCTATCGATTATTGAATCCCCCCTTCTTCCTTACCATTGTTCTCATGGAGTATAATTTTTACATACATGACCTCATCAATTTGGGTTTCTTCCACATCATCTTCCCCTTCTTGGATCATATTCTTATCCATGGAATCCTCTACCTCAGATTTTTCGAAATTTCCCCCTGTCCCATTTTTAGAGATATTGAGATACAAATTCGATTGTGGGGCATGCTCCACTCCATTGGTATCACTCCAATGATTCACCTTCATCTAGTGGGCTTGTATTGACCCCACGAGCTATTATATAGAGATAATCTCTAAGTATTTAGTTTCTTCTAGGGAAAAAACTATATAATCAAATTTTGGATCTATGGATTGCAATATTTTCTCACATACTCACATGTCAGCAATATTTTCTCCATTTCTTCAAAGTTGTTTCACCACAACCATTAAATGAGTGTGATACTTAGCAATGGTTTTAGATGATTTCATAAATTGGGATTCAAACTCACGTCATATATATTGTAATCATACTCACTTCAATTTGTCGAAACCTTTTAGTACTTTAAGAATATTATCCCAGGTATCCTTTGATGATTTTGATGAAGTGATTATCTCAAATGTGGATTCATCAAGGAATTGATAATTATTATCATAATTATTACTTCCATTTAATAATTTTTCATAACATAAACACACAATTTGTAATGTTAAAAAGTCTTATATTGAAAAATAGTTTCTTAAACTACATAATTTAGAAATATATTTTGTCCCCCTTATATGAGAAAATTAAACCTACATTTGGTGGATTGATAGTGTTGATCGTATGATATTTATATTGCATTCATATGATGGTGGATAATTAGTTATTCAATTGGTATTATTCTGGTGGTGAATTAAGAGTGTTGATTTTCTGGTATTCATATGGTATTTTTCTGTATTGATAATCCAGTTTTCATATGGTATTTATCTTGTGAATCTGGTGGATCAGTGATTTTGATCATCAAGTATGTGTCTGGTGTTCATTTGATATGAATCTAGTGGGTTGTATTTATTTTTTATGCCTTTCATCTTATGGTTCATCTAGCTACATTTGATGGATTGAATTCATTTTATGGTTCAATTTTCCTGGAGAATTGGACTTATTTGTTTTTGATAGAAATCAATTTTCTAGGAAATTTTTTATCAGTTGTAAGATCTCAGTCATATCATCTATATTTAGATTTCTATAATCATTTTCATCTGGAATTTTTATCAATTATTGAATTTTTGTGTTATTATCGTCTTCATCTGGTACAATTTTCATATGTTATTAGAAAAGATGTGACTGAGAATAAGATTGATTCAAAGAGGTTGTAAAAGTAAGGCGGAGACTGGATCCACTAGGATCAATGAATAAATTATAATCAAGGGATATAATTATATTTATTGAGAGTATCCTTGATAATCTATTACAGTCCAGGGAGATGTTCTGGCACTTACGATCAAGTTCTAGTTAGGTGGATGGGGTTAACTGAATATGATCTTATTCCGTCAAAAATAATATGCATGAAAATTGAATAATTTCAATTTTTATCTTAAGGATGAAGGTTTCCATTGGGTGGAAGGAGAAATGGTAATTAAAATACTTGTTTCAAATTACATTAATTATCTTTTTAATGTTGAGAAAATTTTATTCTCTGATTAAGTCACACGGTGCATTAATCCAATTGTTTATGAAATGAATACCATTTTAGGTGGTGATATTTAAGGGTTTGAAGTATACAAGGCTTTAAAAAGAATGAACCCACCTAAATCCCCTTGGGTAGAAAATTTTCATGCAATTTTTTCAAATAATATTAGTACAATTTGGGTCCAAATTTTATCCACCTAATGAAAAGATTTTGGAATAGTTATGAATTGATTTCACCATATAATGAGACCTTAATCACCCTTATCCATAAAGTAGAAAATCCTACACTAAAAAAACTAGTGCTTAGTGGATAATTGTTAGAGGTGATTCTAATAACCGATTCTAAATAAATTGTATAAAAAAATTTATAATATAGTTGCGGTTCTTTAAAGCACTGCTATATTTTTTATTTTATCAATTAGTGGCGGTTTCAATTAAATCACCAATAAATATATAAAAGAACCCAAAATTTTTCCCCTCCCTCCTTCACCCCACCCCCTATGCGACCCCAACCCTGACCCCCCTCAGACCTCTGTCACCCCTCCTTAGTGGCGACCCCAACCCCCCACCTTGAAGGCGACCCCTAACCCCCTCCAAACTCCCTCTCCCCTCCTCACTGTTAACCACGCACCCCACCTCCGACCTCCCTCTCCCCTCCTCAGTGGAAACCCCCAACCCCCCTAAGACCTCTCTCTCTCCCTCTCCCATCATCGGTGGAGACTCCCAACCCCCACCTCGCTCTCCCCTTAGCGGTGACCCCCACCTAACGCTCCCCTCAATGGTGACCCCCACCTCCCTCTCTCCCCGACCCCCACTGCCCACCTCGTGCTCTCCTCAAAGGTGACCCCCAACCCCTACTTCCCACTCCTGTTGGAAACTTTAGTGACCCTGATCCCCCCATTCAGCAACCTTCCTAACCTTTAACCCCTTTTCAGTGACTAATACCACCCAACACCCCTTTTATCTACTACCATGACACTAACCCCCTTGTCGGCGACCACCATGACCCACCCCCTATCAGCAGCCGTCGTGACCCCGAACCTCCCATCTGTCTACTTTCATGACCCTAACCCTACTTCTAGTGACCACCATGACCCTGAACCCCAACCAATTACTGTTGGGACCCCAACCACCCTTACCAAAAACCATTGCGACCCCAAATCCCCCCTTATCCCCTTCCTACAATCATTAAAGGTATGATTTTATTGATTTTTTCTAAAAGTTTTAATTAAATTATATAAAGTTATTTGTGATTTAGTGTTGTTTATATTTTTAATGTTGGATTAAATCATTTTGATATTGGATTTGTGTTATGTAAAATTAATACCCTACCTTGATCAATGAAGAAGTTGGGTGATGTTTAACTTTGATTATACCTGTTTGATTAAATATTTATATCTTTATATCCAAATGTATAGGGAGATTACATTACATTAAATATGGGTAAAAGTTTGATTAATTTACCTCAAAACACACCTCATTATTCCAAGGGTTTGGAAAATTTTTTAGATTATTCAATTATCACTACAATATAAATAGCCTTTTACGGTGGGTTTTTAGCGGCCATTTACTAAACCACAACTAATTTTTTTATAAATAATTTAAAGGAGGATTATTAAAAACTGCCGCTAAACTATTTTTTACAGTCCCAACACTTCTCCCCCCAACCCCCGCGAGACCCGCCCTTCTCCCCCTCGACCCCCATGAGACCCCCCCACGTGACCCCTGAAGCCCTGATCACCTTCCCTCAGTGCGCCTCGTCTCCCCTCAGCGCGCATCGCTACCCCTCAGTGCACCTCGCCACCCCTCAGCGCACCTCTCTGCCCCTCAGTGCGGCTCGCTGTCCATCATCGCTGACCCCCCAAAGCCCTATCTCACCTCCCCACTGTAGTTCCTGACCCGTGCCACCGCTCGACGCTTCTCTTTTCCCATCAATGCTCCTCGTAGGGTATATGCATTGTTTTTGTTAGAAGTTTTCATAGGTTTTTGGACATTTTTTTCAACATTTTTATTATCTATTTCAATTCAATCCTATGATCTTCCATCTATGTATTTTTTGTGGGTGAATCATATTTTTTACACTAGTGGATGAATGGTCATTTGTTTTATTTTGTAGGAGAGAGGGTTGTGGGTCGTATTGGTTGTAAGGATATTTATGGTGTTTTCGAAAGGGTGGTGAGTGTTGGATCTAATGGTTTTTTATTGGAATGGGGGTTGGTTTGAGTAATGATTTTGATAGGGTGGGCCTATCCTAGATATGATGATTTAAAAATCCATAATAGACATGGTTAGGTTATCTCTATTCCTAGTTTTTTTAGAATTTCCCTGGATAAAAGGTTACTATATAACTTTCCATGCCCTAAACATCAAGACACTGTTTAGTGAAATGGATAGAATATGATCATAAAATGTATACCTCACGTGTTTTTTGTTCAAGGAAATGATTTAGATCCATCTATATCACCAAAATGTTTAACTCCTCAATATTAGTTTCAAGTAAAGATGATTAATAAAAAGTTATTACCTCATGAATTCATCTTTTGAGAGTACCTATGGTGCCAAATTTTTATTAATTTTGATTAATCTTTTCAATAAACCCTTTGGAATCTATGTGTGATTTTATTATCAAGGATCCTACTTATGAGGCATCTAGAAGTTTTATATCATTTTCTAGTAGGTATTTTTATAAGAACACAATGAAATGGTTCTCTTAAACAATTTGATGAGGATAACTGGTACACATATTTTTTGAACATCTCTCAATACTGATAGAGAGTATCTTTAGATTCCTGTCAAATAAGATATCTGAAATTTTTTATTTTTTTAATCAGGGTGATGGGAAAAAATATTTACATGAAACATCTATAAAGATCATCCCAAACATGTAATTGTCCCGGTTTTAGGTTACACTTACCTATCTACTTAGATACAAAAAGAAAACATCACAAGTCCAACTATAATTTCTTTCTGATAGAGGTCCATATTATGTTTCAACCCCCATTGATGTTCCATGATCCACCCCAGATCTGAAAAATTTAATCACATGCAGGGTCACAACATGTTGTTACCCATAACACTTCACCATGATACCCCACATGTTCTAAAATTCTCATCCCCAGACCATACCCAACTCTTTGAATCCTAATTCTAGGCCACCAATAACATAAAAAGTATCCAATAATTATTAATATACACAATATTTAATACTACCCCTATTTTCTATTTTTTGTGGATTGAATATTTCATTTTAATTCTATAAAACTATGGATTTAATAGGTTCTCCCACTTTATATAATTGAAACAAAATTAAATGGAAATTGAAAAGTTATATTTAATAGGTTCTCCCACTTTCTATAAGACATGGATTAATCTACTCTATCCATGAATCCTTTCACCTAATGATTCCTAGAATGTTCAACATCTTGTTTCCCCATGTATTTTCTAAAGTAGTGAGTCGTGTTTAAGGTAAGAGTTTGTTTTCATTTCATATTCCTAACTTTTATTCAATTATTATAAGATTTATCAATCCCTTACCTTAGTGATATAAAAGTTATGAAATCATCAGTTTGTCCATCTGTTTTGGTGTAGCACGACATACAAAAAACTATAGGGATGGGATCCTTGTTCTTCTCTTATTTTATGGATATTTTTAATTTTCATGTTTTGGTTTTCTAGTGGGTGGGTTAATTATTTACCATATGTATTTATATAGGAAAATATTATTTAACATATTTATATATATTTTTCAAATAGTATATATCAATATTTTTCCCTATTTGGTAATAGTTATGTGTTTTAATTTTTTTAATATTGTGTAGGGACATTTTGATATACACGGATAAAAGATGGATCAAATTATCGAGTAACACACCTCAGTATATTAAGATTTTTGATAAGTTTTTATATTTTTCAATTTCCAATAGATCCATTGAAGGGAGAATAATATATCCATGTCTTAAATGTAAATTTAGAATATGGTGGAAGAGAGATGAATTTTATGAACATTTAATATTGAAGCAATTCCTTGTTCAATATTTGTGTTGGATTTGGCACGAAGAATTGATCGTTACAGAAAGGTTGAGCACTGATGTCAATCCACAGAATGAGCACCCAACTTTGTCGACAATGGAAAATAAAATGCAAAAACTTATAAATAATTCATTCATCACTGCAAGAAACCACCATCAACATCAAAACATATCAGAATAACCAGATGAGAGTGCTAAAAATAGCAATGTGACAAGTGATGTTTTTGAGACTCTAGGACAACTAGATCAAGATTGTAACATATCAGTGGATCCTCCTCTTGATTATATAGAGAATAATGTAAGAGAAAACTTCACTAAGGAAAATATGTTTCATGATTTATTTGATGATGGAAATCAAGAGTTGTATAGTGGATGTTTGAAATATTCAAAACTTTCTTTTCTGCTGAAGTTGTACCATGTCAAATGTCTATGTGGAATTACAAATCAAGAAATGTCCATGATATTGGAATTGTTGCATGATTCATTTTCTGAAGTAAACATCCCTGAGTCCTTTTATGATATTTAAATAGTTGTTAATAGGATTGGTTTGAATTATAAAAAAATACATGCATGTCCCAATGATTGTATGATTTATTGGAGAGAGGATTCAAGTAGATAGGATTGAAAAAATTGTTCTTCTTCTAGATGATAGTCAATGGGAGATGTTGGAAGTCTAAATCAACATACTAACATGAAGAAGAAGAAAAGGAACACAACTGAAAAGGTTTTTTATTACTTTACTTTAAAGCCTAGATTGAAAAGATTATTCATGTCATCGAAAACTGCCGAACACATGAAGTGTAATTATGTAGATAATAACAATGATGGGTTATTGTGACATCCATGAGATTAAAAATCTTGGAATATATTTGATTAATTACATATAGATTTCTTAGCTGATCCTAGGAAAGTTTGATTGGGATTGGATGCCGATGGATTCAACCCATTTGGGACTTTGAGTACCAGTTATAGCATTTGGATAATTGTTTTGATACCTTACAATCTACCTCCATGGATGTGTATCCAACAAACATCTTTTATCATTTCAATGATTATTCCTAGTAAAAAAATTCCTGGAAATGATATTAATGTATACTTATAGCCTTTAATTAAATAATTACCAGAGTTATGGAGCAACGGTGTTGATACATTTAATGCTTCTTCTAAAACAATGTTCCAAATTTATGCTGCTTTAATGTGGACCATTAGTGACTTCCCTAGGCTTAGGAATTTATCTGGTTGGAATACTTACACGGGTTTGGATTGTCCTGTTTGTAACTTTGATTTTAAGCATAAACGACTACCTTACAGTAGAAAATGTTTCTTCTTATTCCATCGAATATTTCTCAATGCATCTCATAGATTTCGGCTAAACAGATCAAAATTTAATGGTTTAATTGATCATAGGCCACCTCCAAAGTTGTTAAATGGTTCTAAAATATTGACACAACTTGGAAACATTGAAACAAAATTTGGGATGGTTTTTCATTTGAATGATAGCAGGATACGGGTTCTAAGTGCTTCATCAAGTGAAATCGGAACACAAAAATGGAATAAAAAAAGTATATTCTTCAAACATCCGTATTGAGAATTTAATTTGTTGAAAAATAATCTTGATGTGATGCATATTGAGAAGAATGTCTATGAAAATTTGATCATCACATTTCTTAATAAGAATGGAAATTCAAATGATCATCTCAATGCTCAGAAAGACTTACAAGTACTGAATATAAAATGTGATCTCTGGCCAAATGAGAATGAAAAGTATTCTCTAGAAATTTTTGCAATGGAAAATAGGGATAAAGATACATTCCTTCGAATTTTAAAGCATGTGAAAGTATCTGATGGGTATTCAAGTAAAATATCAAGGTGTCTTGACTTAAAGAATCGTAAGTTACATGGATTGAAAAGTCACAATTCACATATTTTTTTACAACAGTTACTACCATTGGCATTGTGCACATTATTACATAAAAAACTTACTACTATTGTACTCCAATTCTACACATTTTTTAGACAACTATGTGAGAAATCTCTATATCCATTTAATCTTGAAAACCTTCAGGAGAGGTTTGTACTGACACTTTGTGCAATGGAGATGATATTTCCTCCATTGTTTTTTATTGTCATGATGCATTTAACTGTGCATTTGGTTGAGAAAGCTAAATTAGGAGGCCTCGTTCATTATCGATGGATGTATCCAATTGAGAGGTACTTTATTTATATGTTTTTCAGTTAAGTAAACAATTTTTGACACTTAATTAAATGTATAATTATGTTTTTTTATTTTATTTCACAGATATCTTGGGTATTTGAAATCATACGTGAGAAATAAAGCTCAACCAGAAGGCTCTATTGCTGAAGGCTATTTGATAGAGGAGAGTCTTACATTTTTTTCTAGATACTTGGATGATATTGAGACAATATTTAATCTAGTTGGATGTGTTGATGAAACATCGACTCAATCTAAAATACATGGGAAATTAAAAATATTTCCTACTATTGGCTAATCAGTTTGGAGGACCTCAAATGTTACACTAACAGAAATGGAATTATTATAGGTACATAGATATCTGCTGCTGAATAGTGAAATTACAGATCCATTTATTGAAGAGTTGAAGATGCAAACAAAGAGACGAATGAGAGGCTTAACATGAAATGAGAAAGATATAACAAAAACTGTTAATAAAGATCTTGTAGAATGGTTTTCACAACGTGTAAGTTCATAAATTTTTTAATAAATACAAATATTAGGTTGAAACATATATTTTGTAATTATAATAAATTATATTTATTTTTTTAGATCATTAATACTGATACTCGAGAAGAGTTGTCAAAATATTTGAAGTTTCTTGATCGAGGTCCTCTAAAACAAGTTAGAAATTTCGATGCTTACAAAGTGAATGGACTTATATTTCGTACAGTCGATTGAGAAGAGGGTTTGAAAACATAGAATAGTGGTATATTTACATTTTATGAAGTGGGATACTATGGAAATCTGACTGATATTATTGAATTAAAACACCATGGTAATTTTTTAGTTTTTTTATTCAAATGAAATTGGATCGATATTATAAGAGGTTTTAAAAGAGATTCCTTGCAATTTACTTCTATGAATTTCTCTTACTTGATGGATGTTTGTGATTATGAACTGCATGATCCATATATCTTATTATCATAATAAAAAATGGAATATTATGTGAATGATGTTGTCTATGAAGGGTAAAGTGTATTTTCTCACGTAAAACAAAGATATTTGTATGATATTGGTGATGAAGTGGAAGATTTGACCTATGACATTGAATCTCATCAACAACAAGAAGCAGGATTATTTGTCCATCATGATATTGAAAATATTATTCTAGTAATAATTAATGAAGTGGATGAAGTAATGGAACTGAAAACCAACATTATTGAAGGAGAAAATGATTTTATGTATAATTATGCATTCATTTAGCAACCACTTATTTCATTTGTGCAATCATTCATTATCATTGTTATGTATATTTTTTTAGTATTGTGCATATGTTATCATTTTTAATTTTTTTTCTACATATTTTTTTTTGAAATATATGTTCTGAACATAATTTTATTTGATTAAATGATCGGAATTCCAAGGAGGAAGTGATATACTGTTTCATCGACCACTAGGATATATAACAATCCATATGTCTCTCTCCCTATGAAATTTGATCCACCATCCACTTTCCCCCTACACCATCTCCCCATGCACCATCTCTCACACCGTCTATAAGAGTCCCTTCAGCATCTCTGTCATCGCCTCCCCCATCAGGAGCCTTAGTAGTGGGGGAGCGGCGTACCACTTCTAGTTCTTCATGGGGATTCTGGAGGGTGACTTTTATAGGTAAAAATTTTAATATGAATAAATTTATTGCACTTTTTTTATACAAATTATTTGTTTATTAAATATGTAAAAAATTCAAGTGTGGAGAAAAATATAAAAATTTCAGATGTATGGAATCTAACCAGAGAGAAGATAATTGTCCCATTTGATTCATATGGGGTCCCTACGGATGACGCCGCATGATTAATTGGCCAAATTTTAGGCCATCTAGTCGTGGAACCTATTTCCCTTCCTATTTTGTATGATGAATGGAGGCATATGCTTGTAAGTTGGAAAAGTGAAGTTTTTTATTCTAAAATAAAGGTAATTTTAATACATTATGGTGTAATTGAATGTCATGTTATTAATATTTTCAAAATGAATTTCTGAGTATAGATGTTTTTCCACTTTACGGTTGCTGATGTGATAGCATGAAAGTGGACATTGAAAAATATTGGAAAAAATGGAAATAATTTAAATGGAGATTGTGGGGAAATGTCAGTGATATTTTGTTGACCACCCAACATATTCCTGACAAGCTACCCGATGGGGTACCCAAAGAGCAATGGAAAGTTTTTGTTGATAGACATCGTGATGAGAAGCAGATGGTATTTAAATATATATTACTATATTAATATCATTTTACATTTATAAATGTATATGAAGAGGAGATGAAATTTAATAAATTACTATTAAATTAAATTTTATTTATTTTAGGATCTTTCAAGAAAGAATGTATAAAGCCAGGCTAAGCAAGTCATCCCTCACACTACGGGGTCAAAGAGTTTTTCTAGAAACTGATCTACTCTGGTAATCTTTTCATTAGTTTAAATATTTATAAGACAATATTATTTTTTCAATACATTAAATTTTTGATTTATGTTTATTTAATGCAATCACAGAGTTTAGGGAATGAAGCATCCTGAACAGAAGTGTGATTGAATGTTCACAAAAAATCTGATGGAAGTTTTGTTAATGATCCTGCCAAAGAAGTTAGGGTATGAACTCATTTTTTCATTATAATGACTTATTATCAGTTGTTACTATGTTAATATATATTTCTTCTAATATTAATTCTATTTTATTTATAGGTAAAAATTAAAGAACTGTGGGATGCCAATTTTACACAGTCCTACTCAGTCTCCCAGGATGACCCAGTTGATAAAGTCCTTGGGAAGGAGCATCTTGGTAGAGTGTGTGGGATGGGTTTAAGACCCATACCATCTGAGGTATTTGGCTGGCCACCTGGGATTTCATATGTATCTACTCCTATTTGTAGTCAGTCCATACCCCGAGATACTCAGAGAGATATTGTTTCTCTATGAAACACAATTAAAGACCAGAGGGCTCAGATATTCGCTTTGCAAAAAGCGTTGATTGAATTATATCATAAGACAACTGGATCTGCCCCTAATGGTATTGCATCAAATGGTGGTAAGCAGGTAAATCACAAAAAATTATAATCATTTAGTTTGAAAAAATTTATCGGTTTTAAGTTTAAATATAAATATAAAATAGTATTTAATTTTCAATATAATGTTCTTACAACTGGTAGTAGGAAGTAGAGATGGAGGCGGAGAGGGTGACGAGCTGTGTTCATCATCAGACCGTGATTAGTTGTATTGTTGATATGTTGGAAAAATATCGTAACATTTGGTTTGTATATATATCATGTGTGGCACATAGTTGCCACCAAAAATTTTCATGACATAACATTTTCTTGATTTTTCATGTTTCGTTTTTTGTATTTTATTGATTTCTGATGTTTCCTTTTATGTCTTGATTTCTCAAGTGTGGTATGCACCATATATGTCGATTATTTATTTTTATGAATCATTTTTTATGATTCATTTTTCCTAAATTTATTAGGTTTGTTACCCAAGGATGAACGATCTACCTTCTTATTGATTTTCTTGGGAAGATCTAGCTATGAAACTCCCTTCAACTTGTTTTTAGTGGATAACCCTTCTTTCTTCAAATTTTTGAAATATTCTCTTCTCATGTTTTATAGTTTGCATGTGATCACTCCCACTTATGATTTTCTCTTATTAAAAATAGTTTTGATAATAATTTACAAATATCTATTGAAAACTTGAGTGTCTTGATCCTATTAAGGTAGATGGACTGTCCACTTCATTAATAGTAGAATTTACAAATATCTGTTGAACGCATGAGTGTCTTACACTACCAGAATTTGTATCTCCCCAAAAGATGCATCTGGTGGCTAAAATCTATAATACAATCCTGAATCATGTCCTATATGGTTTGGATCATCCTTCCTTCCTACTCATCGATCTGAGTATAAAAGGTTATACACAACTTCAACTATCAACTCATAGACTTCTATTATAATTACCAAAACTATGAGGTAAAACAGGTCTACCTTGGGTGAACATCCCACTTCAACTATCAAATCTGACACTTAGTGATAATTTTTGGACAAGTCAATCAATGGGAAACAAAGCCTTTAATGTCTCTTACTATAGAGGGCCAACAGAACATCCACTTTTCATTATTATAAATCATGGTCGGACCTGGGTGAAAATCCCACTTCAAAGCATTATAGGATCTCCTAAACTCATCTCTCATGGAATATGTGACCATTACCATGATAAAAACTATAAACAATCCATGTATATCAAAATTTAATCCTAATATAGTTTCATATTCATCCAACCTATCACACATCATGATACATACCAGAACAAAATTCTAACTTGTCTTTACTTGTTTAACCAATAAAGAAATTATCTCTAAGGATACCCACATTGCTTCCCCTAAACCCTCAAATACACCCACAAACTATTCTTATAGTAAATATAAGATCTTCTATTCAGCTAATGAAATCTGTTCTCCCATCTCCTACATTTTCTATCCCAATGCATTTACCACTACATTTCCATTTCTAGTTTAATACTACTTATCAATGTTAAACATATACAAGTACTCTATAAAATTCATATAATAAAGATTATATCCATGAATTGAGAAAATATTATATTCACTCTAGGTGCCAATGTACCCAAAAAATCTCTCTTCCAATAGGTTTTGTCATGATCATTTCAATCCATGGACCATAACTACAAACTAAAATACAGGATTAGAGTATTTCATCTTGTGGGTTAAAAGCTGATGAAAGCCAAAGTGACTAATTTATCACTCTACATCATAACATATCCTAAGTTAGAACTAGATGCATCACATTTCACTACATGTCCAATGTTAGGCTCAGGGATTCTTAGGATCATAGCTGAAAACAACCACTTCTTCAACACTATGGAAACTTCCTCACACTAGTATGTACAGTCAAGCGTGAATCCATTCTTGGTAATTGTGGTCATTGGAAATGCTAAGTGAGAGATCAACAAAATGATTATCCTTTAATTCCCATAAAATCCAATAAAACATCAACTTTCAATTACATTCCTCAGTTATGATAGATACACAAATACATCAACATACTCGAGATCAACTGATATCCCTGATTGTAAAACCACTATATCCAAAAGTGACACTTCATGTACTTAGAATAAATTTTATGTACCCAAATTATACTAAAACTATTATTAAAGTATATATCATGTTATTATTATGAAAATATTGCTATCCTAGTATTATTTTGGATGTGGGATGTATGTGCATGTGAAATTGGAATGATTTTTTTCAGGTCATTGGTATTGGGCCTGCAGAATCAGCTATTTTTTGTGTAAATCTGTCTTTAGTGGTGGTTTTAATCACCACGAAATAAATTTATTATATTTAGTAGTTGTTTTAACTACCAATATATAGTTTCATATTCCTTTACTATTTTGCAGTGGTTATCTTGGTTTTAGCAGTGGTTTTCCTGGTGAAAATGATTTTTAGAGGTTGTTTGAACCGACGCTAAAAAATCATTTTTTATAGGAAAACCACCGCTAAAACCATAAAAAATTGCTGCTAAATGCATCCACTATGACAGTTACTATAAACCATCACTAAATCAATGAAAACACCACGTATTGTATACCAGCACACAATTTAGCAGTGGTTTTTTTGAAACTGCCGTAGAAGCATATGGCGGTGGTTTAAACCACCACCATATCCAAAAATAACTGCCATGAAATGGTCATTTTCCCGTAGTGTACAAACTGATCAATGAATGGTATAATAAAATATTTGTGTTCTAATTGTAATTTTAACTGGTGGTTGAATATAAATGAAGTATATGAAAATTTGATATCGAAATAGTTTCATGTTTGATATGTATGTTGGATTTGGCATGGTGAATAAAATGATATGGAAAGTAAAAACTATAACAATACATTCAACGAAAAAAAGGGACCTGATAAAGGAGAATTTAGTTTGATTTTTTTTAAATGATGCATTTGTTTTTTCAGAATACAATGTCCATAATTTTAATATATTAATAGAACCTTTATTTGATTCTGAGTAGGATAGCCTTGTTCATAACATCAGTGTACAAAACAATGAGTTTTATGAATTAGTTGAAGATGAACAACAATAACTATACGAAGGATGTGACAAGTATTTGGAGTTGACTTTTCCTACTTGTGTTGTATCATATCAAGTGTCTCTGTGGAATTACTATAAAATAAATGTCCATGATTTTAGTGTTTATTTATGATGAATTTAGTGAAGCTAAGATCCCTGCATCATTCTATGAGATGAATAAAGTCATAAAAAAACTTGGAATTGATTATACAAAGATACATGAATTCCCTAACAATTGCATGCCTTACAGGGGAGAAGAGTCTGATAAATAAAAATGCATAAGTTTTCATATAAGAAGATAGATTTCAATAAAAAATAATGAGAGTATAAATCAATGAAACCCTAGGAAGAAATAGAATAATAAAACTCATGTAAAGGTACTGTGTTACTTTCTTATAAAACCATGCTTTCAAAGATCATTCATGTCGTCCACGATTTCCTATGACACAAAGTGGAATATTAAAGATAGTAATGGTAGATTGATGAGACATCTAAATGGATCAAAATCAAGGAAGATGTGTGATAAAATATATCAATATTTTTCATTAGATCTCAAGAATATATGTTTGGGATTGGATTCTGATGGTTTAAACACTTTTGGTACTTTAAGTACTAATTATATCATTTGGATAGTTTTTTTATCCCCTATAATCTACCTCCATGGATGTGTATGAAGAATAATTCTTTCATTATTTTTATGATTATTACTAGAAATAAAATGCTTGGAAATGACATTGATGTGTACCTTCAACATAAAATCAAAGAATTGAAAGAATTATGGGATTATGACATGGAAACATATGATGATTCAACGAGACAACTAATCAAAATGCATAATGATTTAATGTGAACAATTAGTGACTTTCCCATACTAGTAAATTTATCTAGTTGGAACAATCATACTATTTTTTCTTATCATATTTTTAATTTTGATTTTAAACCTCAATGATCACCTCATAGAAGAAAATGGTGTTTTATGTGCCATCATCGATTTCTTGATGCTTCTCATAAAATCAGGTTTAACAAGACATACTTAAATGGAGATATTGAATTTAGAATGTCACCGAAGGTGTTATATGGTTCATAGATCTTGTGAAAATTAATGAATTTTACTGTATAATTTGGAAAATGCCATCAGTTTAAAGAAGTGTGGAAAAGGTTATGAGGTATAGTATCCGAAGCAGTTGGAACACAATAATGGAATAGAAAGAGTATATTTTTCAAACTTCTTTATTGAGAGTTTAATTTGATATTTCATAATATTAATTTAATAAATATTGAAAATAACATATATGACAATGTGATTTTTACATTAGTTGATGAGTAGGGAAAATCAAACGATCACCTTAATGCTCATAAGGATATAGATTCAATGAATATAAAGAATGGTTTATGGGAAAATAAGAATGGAACTTATCCTTTAACTATTTTTACATTGAAAAATCATGAGAAATATGTATTCCTTGGAAGTATAATGAATTTAAAAGTTCTAGATCTATATTCAAGTAAAAAATCAAGGTATATTGACTTAAAACATGGAAAGTTACATGGGTTGAAAATTCATGACTCACATATTCTGATGGATTAGTTGTTACTATTGGCATTGCATAATACATTACTTGAAAATTAAACCGCAGCTCTAGTTGAGTTTTGTACCTTTTTCAGAGATCTTCATGGAAAAAAATATAAATCCAACTGATCTTGATAAACATCTAGAAATAATTGTTTTGACACTTTTTTATTTAGGGATTTTATTTCCCCTTTCATTATTCATAATCATGATTTATTTGATTGTTCATTTGGTTGAACAAGTTAAACATGGTGGACTGGTACACTATTGATGGATATATCCAATTGAGAGGTACATTCATATATTTTTTTATTTTAATTGGGGAATTCGATTTTATCAAATCACTGCATAATTTTTTTAATATGTTTATTTCTTTCATCAGGTTATCAGGTCATTGGAAATCATATGTAAGGAATAAATCTCAACTAGAAGGATCTATTTCTAAATTTTACATAGATGACGAGTGATTTACCTTATATTCTAGGTATTTGGATGGGATTGAGACTAGATTCAATCGTGTTGGAAGTGCTGAAAACATCTCCCCTAATTACCGTTCTAAAAATCAATCATTGGTATTTCCAACTATTAGACGACCATTAGAAAATGGGTCAAATTTTATGCTGACTAAATTAGTGTTTCTTAAAGAACATAGATATGTGTTACCCAATAGTTTTATTTCAGATCCATTTATTTAAGAATTGCGATTGTGAACTAAGAGGCGACTATGGGGTTGATCTTGAAATGAGCTGGAATTAACAAAAGTTATTAATAAGAAGATTTTTAAATGGTTCACCCATCATGTAAGTATATACTCATATTCATATTATTGTCAAGTGATTATTTTGTCTATGTTAAAAGTAACACATTATATCATTTTTTTGAGATAATGAATATTGATAATCGAGCTGAAATATCAAATTATTTGATTTTTTTTCTTGAGGTCCGCTAAGGGAGGATAAAATATTTGATGCCTATAATATTCATGCCTTTAGGTTTCATACAATTTAGCATGAATCAGCTTGAAAAATCAAAATATTGATGTTTTTGCACTTGTATAGGTGGGATACTATGGAAAGATTAATGACATAATTGAATTAAACTATTGTGGTTAGTTTTTAGTTATATTATTGAAATTAAAGTAGGTCAACATTAATAGGGGTATAATGAAAGATTCTTTGAATTTTACTTTTTTCAACTTCTCTCGCTTGATTCATACTGATGATCATGTAAAGAATGATCCATTTATCTTGGCTTCATAAGAAAAAATGGATTATTATGTGGATGATTAAATACATTAAGGTTAGAGTGTTTTTGTACACTTAAATTAGAGATAATTATATGATATAGTTGATGAATATCAATTGGTACTTTGTGACTGAAAACCTCATCAACTAAAAAAACATTGAACAATTTTTTCCAAACAATATCGAAATAGTAGAACTTGAAAGAGAGGGTGAAAATAAATGACTCTTAATAATGGAGGTTTATAACAATGAATATAATGTATATAAAGATAATAGAATTTATAAATTGGTAATGAAAATATATGACAATTTCTCATTGACAATTGTTTTGTACATATATACATTATTCTAGTTTTTTTGTAAAAATATTTTAGCTTTACATTCAATATTCATTTAATATACCCAAGCCATTTTAATTACAGGAATACTGAGAATTTTTTTAGGATAATAGGTAATAAACATCCTAGAGCATGCCACCACTACTGTTAGTGTCTGTGGATCCAAGTGGTTCCATTGTACTCAAGACTACTAGTGAGCCAGCTGTTCCCTTAGATGTCGTTGGTATCCCACCACCTGATTCACCTCTCTCGATGGAGTATTTGGTCACCCTCTATCTAGGGGATATTGGAAAGTTACCATTATTGGTATGCATGCCATTTTTCAAAAAAACTATATATTTTATTAATTATTTATTTAATTTTTTAAAGAGATAAAGAAAACCATAGAATGGATAAAAATATGAACACAATAGATTGATAAGACCTGAAGGACTTCTAGATTATTATTCTATATGATGAGGTTGGGGTGTCTACCAGTGACATTGTTGGAATCTATGAGAAGATTCTTGGGTAGCTTTATTGTGAGATAGTGATCTTTTCCATTAATTTTAAATATTGGAGGCATATTCCTACATCATGAAAAAATGAGGTCTTTGATACTAGAGTAAAGGTAATATTAACTAAATATTTCTTGATAACTAATTTAAAATACATGATTGAAATTTTATAATATAATTATAAAGTGTTGTGTTTTTTATTTCTAGATGTTTTTTTATTTTGATACCCCTAAATCCATTTCACGCTCATGGAATTTGAAAATTTTGGGCAAGAAATGGAGAGATTTAAAATGTAGACTATTTCATGAGTCTAATGACACATCTTTGAGCTCATGAAAGATGTATAAGAAAGTGCCTAAAGGTATTTATCAAGAGAAAAAGAATCTATTTGTCGATATTAATAGAGATGATTATCATGAGGTAATTTGATATTTTATAGTATCTTAATAACATAAACATAATTAAATTATAATATTTATTAATGTTTCTATTTTTTTAAGAATTATCTTAAAAATACTTTGAATTGTGAGAACCATGTCATTCCTCATATCGCTGGGTCTCATAGTTTTTCGATAAAAAGAACGATTATGGTTTTTATTTTATTCATTATTATTAATATCATTTTATTATAAGTTAATGTTTTTATAACTTGTTAATATTTTTTTTGTTAAGGATAATGAATTTGGTCACTCTTTTGGATGAATAGATATGTGGTTTAAAGTGCACAGGAAACCATATGGTAGTTTTGTAAATGACCCTACCAAAGATGCTAGAGTAAGTAATTTTCATTACCATTTCCTATTATTTCATTAATATAAAACTATAACAATGAAAAATATATTATATAAAATAACAAGACTTAAACCCAATTAAATGTGGTTGGTTACATGGATGAGATGATGTCAATTTGGTGTCATTTGATACATCTAGCTAGCCACAATTAATTGGGTTTAATACTTTTTTGTTGTTATAATATATTTTTCATTATTATCTTTTTATACTAATGAAATAATAATAAATAATAATGAAAAAATTATTAATTATATAACATTATGATGTTCATATATTTTAAAAAATCATTTCTAATATTTTTGTATTAATAGGTTAAAATTCAAGAAGTATGGGATGTGAACCCTTCACAACTATTATCAGTTTCCTAGAACGATGCATTTGTAATAGTTTTAGGGAAGGGGGATCCTAGGAATGTATGAGGGATGGGTTCTGGGCCTACTCTATTAGTTTTATTTGGGAGGGTATCATCATTAGTTACTACTACACCTGGTGGGGGGTATTAGTAGTTCTGTTGATGGGGAATCACAAATAAAAATTACAAGATTGAAAGAAAAAGTGAAAGAACAATACTAGTATAGGGAAACACACGAACAGTGGCAGTCGAAAATGGAAGATGCTTTAGTTTATGTATTTCAGTGGATGACCAACATAATCCCTGTGGAAATTTCCAACCTTATATCTTATCCTTCTGAGGTAAATTATAAATTCCATAGATCATTCACACATTTTTTAAAAACACGTTCAACATCCGTAAGTAAAACAAAAATGAAACTTTTATATAGAAAACACACATTTTGAGTCTTACTGACCACATATTGTACTGTATTGATGTGTGGTTGATTCTTAAACATCAAAAATGAATTATAGATCATTATCCCTAATTTTGAAAATAACATGAGCTTGTTTTCTTGGTTTTGAATCAGTAAACACTTATTAAAGGTATAAAATCCATTAAATACACGTGTCAAGGGGTCAAAACTAGGAAAAAGATTCCATATTATGTTTAAATCATGGGAAAACGTCTATAGATTGAATTTTAAAGTGTAGGAGCTGACGACATGACATTTCAAGTTACAGTTTTCCCAAGATGGTTGTAAACATATTTTTAGTGTTTTAAAACACTAAAACATTCATGTAATGGTAAAAATCACAAAAAAAACATCATATTGATATAAAATCATGTTAAAACCTACTTTTTGTTATTTTTGATGTGTATGTGTTGACAACATGTAAATACGACATGCGGTGTTGCTAAAATGAATCAGTAAACACTTCTAAAAGCGTACCAAAACCTTTAAAAAATGTATTGGGGGGGTCAAAACAAGGAAAACGATGTAGGATTTCCCTAAAATCAAAAGAAAAAAGGATTTATATTTAATTTTTAATCGTATTAACATATGACACATCATTCCAAGTTACTGTTTTCCCAAGATGGCCATAAACATGTTTATATTGTTTTAAAACACTAAAACCTACATGGAATGGTCAAAACCATGGAGAATGACCTCATATTAATGTGTAATCATTGAAAAAACACCTATGATTTATTTTTTATGTGTATGTGTATATAACACATAAATCTGACATGTGGTGTGGTCAGAGTGACTCGGTAGACACTTCGTAAAGGGTACTGAAGCCTTTAAAAACATGTGTTGGGGGATCAAAAACAAAAAATGACATCAAATTTCCCTGAAATTAGAGGGAAATAAATTTATTTTGAATTATGAAATGTAGGAACTGATGACACATAATTTTGAGTTACAATTTTCTTGAGATGTCCATAAACATGTTTTTAGTGTTTTAAAACACTAAAACATGCGTTGAATGGTCAAAATCATAACAAAAAACCTCATATTGATGTGAAATCATTAGAATACCATTGATGAGTATTTTTTTGACAAGTGTGTGTAGAAAAAATGTTAATCCAACATGCGGTGTGGTCGGAATGACTCAGAAAAAACTTCTTAAAGGTTACCAAATCCTTTTAAAACATTTATTGGTGGTCAAAATTAGGAAAATGATGTCGAATTTTCCTAAAATCAAAGAAATCTGATTGTATAATGAATTTTGAAATATAGGGGCTGATAAAACATCATTTCAAGTCATGGTTTTCCTGATATGTCCATAAATGTGTTTATAGTGTTTTAAAACACTAAAATGTGTATAAAATGATCAAAATCATAGAAAAAAACTCATGTTTATAAGAAATTATGGGATAACCACATCTATGTTATTTATTATGTGTACGCATAGACAACGTATCAATCCAATGTTCGGTGTGGTTGGAGTGACTCGGTAAACATGTATGAAAGGTACAAAATCTTTTAAAAACATGTTTCAATAGGCCAGAACCTGGAAAAAATGTCATATTGCCTTGAAATAAAAGGAAAATTACTGTATATTGAATTGTAAATGTAAGAACTAACGACGCATCATTCTGAGTTACAGTTTTTCAGGATGGCTGTAAATATGTTTTTAGTGTTTTAAAACACTAAAACCTAAATGGAATGGTAAAAAACATATAAAAATAGATCATATTAACATTAAATCATGGGAAAATTACCATTGAGTTATTTCAAATGTGTATGCATAGAAAACACATCAATCTGATGTGCGGTGTGGTCAGAATGACTCAGTAAACACTTCTTAAAGGTAAAAAATCATTTAATACATGTGTTGAAAGGTTAAATCTAGGAAAATTACCTCATATTACCCTTAAATAATAGGGAAAAGACCATATATTGAATTTTGAAATGTAGGAAGTAACGAAACATCATTCTGAGTTATGGTTTTCCCAAGATGGCCATAAATGTGTTTTTAGTGTTTTAAAACACTAAAGCATGTACGGAATGGTCAAAACCAAATAAAAAAACCTCATTTTGAAATATAACCATGGGATAATCACTTTTGTATTATTTTTTATGTTTATGTATAGAAATATCATCAATCTGATGTGTGGTGTGGTCGTAATGACTCAGTAAACACTTTTTAAAAGTACAAAAGCCTTTAAAAAGGTATGTCGGGGGTCAAAACTAGGAAAATGATGTCAGATTGCACTGAAATCAGAGGAAAACAACTGTAGATTGAATTTTGAAATGTAGGAACTCACAACATATCATTCTAAGTAAGATTTTTCCTAAGATGGACATAAATGTGTTTTTAGTGTTTTAAAACACTAAAATGTTTATGGAATGGTCAAAACCATAAAAAATGACCATATATTGATGTGAAGTAATGGGAAAACCACTGTTTTTATTTATTTTTGAGATGTATGTGTAGAGAAAATGTCAATAGGATTTTTAGTGTGGTCAAAATTTTTTGGTAAACACTTCTTAAAGTTACTAAATCCTTTAAAAATATGTGTCTTGGGGTCAAAGTAGGACAATGACATGATATTTCCCTAAAATTAGAGTAAAAATAGTGTAGATTGTTTTTGAATTATATGAGCTGAAAACATATCATTCAGAGTTATGATTTTCCTAGGATGTTTGTGAATGCATTTTTAGTATTTTAAAACATTAAAACATTCATGGAATAGTAAACACCATATAAAAGACCTTATATTAATGTGAAATCATGGAAAAACCACCTTTAATTTATTTTTGATGTGTTCACATAGAAAACACATCAATGTAACATGTAGTGTGGTCCTAATAACTCGATAAACACTTCTTAAAGGTACAAAAGCCTTTAAAAACATGCATCGGGAGGTGAAGACTTGGAAAATGATATCAGATTTCCCTGAAACCAGAGCACAATTACCATAGATTGAATTTTAAAATATAGGAACTAATGACATGTCATTCTGAGTAACTGTTTTTTGGGATGACCATAAATGGGTTTTTAGTTTTTTAAAACACTAAAACATGCGTGGAACAGTAAAAACCATAAAACGTATCTTCATATTGACGTGGAATCATGGTAAAACCACTATTGTGTTATTTTTGACATGTACACATAGAAAAAAAATTCAATACGTCATGTGGTGTGGTCAGAATGACTCATTAAACACTTCTTAAAGGTATAAAATCATTTAAAAACATATGTTAGGGGGTCAAAACTTGTAAACGACATCACGTTTCCATGAAATAATATGAAAGTGACCATAGATTGAATTGTCAAATATAGGAACTGACAACACATCATTCTGAGTTATGATTTTCTTGGGATGACTGTAAACACATTTTTAGTGTTTTAAAACACTAAAACATGTGTGGAACAATAATCACTGTATAAAAAGACTAAATATTGATGTGGAATCATTAGAAAACCATTTTTGTTTTATTTTTGACATGTACGCATAGACAAAATTTTAATCTGTCATGCAGTGTGGTCAGAATGTCTCAATAAATACTTATTAAAGGTAAAAAATACTTTAAAAACATATATCAGGGGTTCAAAACTAGGAAAAATAAATCGAATTCCCTATAATCACTGTAAAGTTATCATAGATTGAATTTTGAAATGTGGGAACCAATGAAAAGTCATTATGAGTTATGGTTTTCTCGAGATGACTGTAAATGTGTTTTTAGTGTTTCAAAACACTAAAATGTGTATGGAATAATAAAAACCATAAAAAAATCCTAGATTTATGTGGAATCTTGGGATAACCACCATTGTGCTATTTTTTGTGTGTACGCATAGACAACATGTTAATCTGATATGCAGTGTTGTTGGAATGACTTGGTAAACACTTCTTAAAGGTTCAAAAGCATTTAAAAACATGCATCGGGGGGGGGGGTTAAAACTAGGAAAAAAATGTTGGATTTCCCTGAAATCAAGGGATAATGACCATATATTTAATTGTGAATTGTATGAACTGAAAAAATTTCATTCCGAGTTACAATTTTCCTAGGATGTCCATAAACACATTTTTAGTGTTTTAAAACACTAAAACATGCATGAAATGGTAAAAACTATAGAAAAATATAATGACCCAACATTATTACATACATAATCTTGAATTTAGTCAAGAAAACACTTCCTTTTACATTTAAGATATTTTCAAGTTTAGAGCTTTATAAAATTAGGACAATACATTCATGACATTACCCATTATTATAGAGTGGATACCATAAAAACAGTTTGCATTTTTTTCAAAATATAAAACATTATAACTTAAAACAAGACTCATTGAAAATTATTCAACATTTAACATGGATTACTTACTTGTATTACACATCCATTAACCTGTGAAAAATCATTTAAAAACTTGGGATGAGCACAAAAGCTCAGTAAGGAATAAAAAAGAAGAAAAGATCACATTAGTCCATGAATACTCGTAACATATGAGAGCATTTTCAAAAGACAATCTTGTCACCCATATATACTTACTTTGTATAAAAATAGATTTACACAAGATCCAAACAAAAAATGAGAACATAAATATAATCATAAAGGTATCTTAGGGTATTACTTACATAATTTTTTAACCATTCTTGGCTATCTTATAATTTGTAACCCTCACGGCTACCTTACTTTGTGTAACCACCACAGTTACACTTGGAGTAACCATACAGACGACCTCCAAATTACTCATAAAAAATTCATTGGAGGGAAATATAGTTCCCACCCTTGATCATAAATAATTCCCAATGACCAAAACATAGTCATACAACATGAATAATTCCATAAAAACATTACTTTGGAATTTCGTAAAACCGAATTTAAAAAGAGGATTTTAAATGAAAAGTCCCTTATAAATATCATACAATTGAAGAGAGACTTAATAGAGTGGATGGAGTATGTATATATACTATAAATACACATAATTAAATATAATATAGATAGAACCCATCACACAAACAATTTTAATAGCACATAAATAACGAAGTAGAAGGTTAACCCAAAGAATAGAAATCGGGTTAAGAATTCCCTTACCTTGGGTTTGTCTTACTTACAACTTGTTTAAAACTCATGTATAATGGTTAAAAGAGTGTTATTAATATTTTACAGAAACATATTCATTTTTATAACATCTTTTATGATCATTTCATAACATCATTTCACCCTTAATTGTTATTATTTTTCCCCTTGCACGGTTTTTGGGAGAAATTTTTACACGATTTCTATGATTGGTTCATGGTGGACATTCTTGTCGATTGGAAGTGAAAATATAGAATTATAATGGAGTAGTATTTACATATATCCAGTAACATAAATTATTCCACTCATCATTTTTAATTCTTACATGAGGATGATTCATAAGTTAGAACATTAATAATGTTCGTTTAGATCATTTTAGTGGTTATTTGATAATAACACCCTCGTTTTGTCTTATAAATTAGAATCATTAGTACAAAAGAATTAAAGAACCATGGGTGAGTCATAAAACATATATTATAACCTGGTTCAACCATATAAATGGTTTCACATCTAGACTTGCAAGAATTAATAGAAATTGAAATCACATTGTTCACGATGTCGGTAATTCGACACAAACGGACAATGTTTTTATTATTTAAATAAGTGGGAGAAGAATAATGATGAGTAATTTTACATAAACATGATAACATATATAATATACCTGATATTTGGAGATTTAATGCCTCTTGGTTAAGGATATATGAATAAAGAATAAGGAAAGAACTCAAAATAAAAGAATAAGTAAGAAATTTCTTACAAAAATTCGGCAGCCCAACGGCTATGCGACAATGTTTTAGAAAACATTAAGAAGAGAGGGGACAAGGTTCAGCCATCCAGAAAATATTCATAAAAAGGAATAGATCATGTATAAGAAGGGAATGATAACATTGTTTAGAAACTTGAAAATTATACCACATAAAAGAGAACTTGAAAGGAAAAAAGAAAGAACTTGAGAATTTTATTACCTTGTAGAGTAACCCTTAGAACTTGAAGGTTGGGACCTTGGGGGCTTGAGGGAAACTAAGGAGGACTACTATGATGGTAAGGAGGCCAGAGAATTTTTTAGGGAGAATTGGGAATGAATTCAATGAAGGAAAGAGTTGGTATTTATAGGAAAAGTGAGGGATTATTTTAATAATTTTCAAGGGACACCTCATGAGTGGTATTTAAAAAACCATGGGCTTGCCCATGGTATAAGCCACTTGGGACACCTCACAAATTATTTCACTATACACAAGTCGACCATATTTATGACATCATTATTATATCATTAATGTTGTCATTAATACACCGAAACTAAAAATTGTATTTTTACTATTCACTGAAAAATCAACTGTTTCAGAAAAATCCCCAAAATTCACCCTAACCATTTATCAACGTGTAGATTTCAAAAGTGAAGTCCATTTTTTGAAAATAATTTTCTAAATATTATTAATTTAATTTTTAAATAAAATCATACTTAATTCAAAATTTAATAGTTCTAATTCTAAAACTACTTCTTTATCACAATGAAAAATTAACCAAGATGTTATTATCTTATAGCCTTAAGAAAATAATATAATAATAAAATTCACTATTCATTAGGTTCATATTACTATTCATATTACTATTCATAAGGGTATGTTACTATTCACCAAAAAACAAGTTGGTTCCAATAGACTCCAAATAACATACTGAACACAATTATAGATGACAGTTTCTTGAAATTCAAAACATAGAAGTGGAAAAATTATGTTTAAAGGCTAGTTATAAATATCTACTTAAAATAAAGTTCCATGCATTTCTATTTATTTATTTTAAAAAAATTTGGGGTGTTACATTATCCCCACCTTCTTGAAATTGCATCCTCGTAATTTTATTTACTTATTAAACAAATGAGGGTACTTTTCCTTCATAGCATTTTCAGACTCCCATGTTGCTTCTTAAATCATGTGGTTTCTCCACACAACCTTTACCTGGTGGATTACCTTATTCCGCAATACCTATTCCCTTCGATCAAGAATCTGAACTGGTTTCTCTTCATAATAAAGGTTCTCTTCCAGTTGAACTACTTCTGGGATCAAGACATGTGATGAATCTGTCACATACTTCCTCAATATCGAAACATGAAAAACATTGTGTACCTGAAACAAACTCAGAGGAAAAGCTACATGGTATGAAACTGTTCTAACTTTCTCCAATATTTCAAAAGGACCGATGAACCGTGGACTTAGCATCCCTTTATTACCGAAACGAATCACACTTTTCTAAGGAGTGATTTTAAGGAAAACATGGTCACCTACCTCAAAAGAGAAGTCTTTCCTTCTGTTATCTGCATAACTTTTCTGTCTGCTCTGAGTTGTCCTCATGTGCTACTGGATCATCCTCACTTTCTCAGCCACTTCTTCTACTAATTCTAGCCCCATAAACTTTCTTTCACCAACTTCATCCCAAAACGCTGGAGTCTGACACCACTTCCTATACAAGGCCTCAAAAGGTGCCATCTGAATACTGGAATAAAAACTATTATTATAAGAAAACTCAACTAAAGAAAGATGTTGATCCCAACTTCCCTGATAATCCATTGAACAATCTTGAATCATATCCTCCAAAGTTTGAATCGTTCATTCTGACTACCCATCTGATTGAGGATGAAAAGTTGTACTGAAATTTAACTCTGTGCCCAAAGACTTTTGAAGTCCCTTCCAAAAGTTAGAAGTAAACCTGGGATCTTGGTCAGACACAATGGAAAGAGGAACTCCATGTAACCTGACAATCTCCTTGAGGTAAAATCAATAAAGATGATCCAAATTCATAGTATTTTGAATAGAAAGAAAATGTACATACTTTGTTAGCCGATCAACAATAACCCAAATCACATTGTTACCTCGAGAAGTCCTTGGTAGTCCCACCACAAAGTCCATAGATACTTTCTCCCATTTCTATTCTGGCATTGGAAAAGTCTGAAGCATCCCCTTTAGTAACTGCTGCTCTGCTTTATTCTATTTACATGTCAAACATTTAATTGTAAAATCAAAAATATCTCTTTTCATTCCATCCCACTAATAATACTCCCAAAGGTATCTATACATCTTAGTACTGCCAGGATGAATAGAAAATGGTGAACTATGAGCTTCACACAACAATTCCTTCTTCAACTGGGAATAACAAGGCACACACAACCTTTTACCAAATCTTAAAACACAATCTTTATCAAGATTGAATTCTGTAAACTTACCCATTTTAACCAATTATACCTTTTTCTGTAGCTCACGGTCTTCCTTCTGTGCTTGCTTAATTCTGTCTGACAACAAAGACTGCACTGAAACCTGAAAAAAAAACAGATGTATTCCCTGCACCAAAAACTTCTAAGACAAAATTCATCAAATCATCAATCAAGGGATCATGTTCCAAACGTAACATGGTTAATGATGCATGATGTTTCCGACTCAAGGCATTTTCCACTTTGTTTTCTTTCCCAGGATGGTAATTGATCGTGCAGTCATAATCCTCTATCAGTTCTAGCCATCTTCTCTGCCTCATGTTTAATTCCTTCTGAGTTAATATATAATTTAGACTTTTATGGTCAGTATATATTTGGAATTTGGTTCTGTATAGATGATGCCTCCAAATTTTCAAAGCAAAAACCACAGATTCCAATTCTAAATCATGCGTGGGATAATTTAGCTCATGAGGTTTAAGTTGTCTCGAAGCATAGGCAATTACTTGATCATTTTTCATCAAAACACAACCAAGTCCCTTTAAAGAAGCATCACTATAGATGAAAAACTCACCATTTCAGGAAGGTAAGGCCAAAACTGGAGCATTCATCAATCTCTTTTTCAGTTCTTGAAAACAAACATCACATTCCTCTGTCCAAACAAATTTAACTCCTTTCCGTGTTAACTTAGTTATCGGGCTAAATAACTATGAAAAGTTCTTAACAAGCCTTTAGTAATAACTTGATAAGCCCAGAAAACTACAAATCTTTGTAACATTTGTGGGTCTTGGCCATTCATCAACTACTTTTGTTTTGGTAGGATCAACTGTTATTCCATCCTTATTTACAATGTTCCCAAGAAAAGAAATCTATTGCAACCAAAAATCACACTTTCTGAATTTTCCATATAGTTTCTTTTCTTTTAAAGTTTTCAAAACAACCCTTAGATGTTTTTCATGCTCCTCTTTATTTTTAGAAAATACCATAATTTCATTAATAAATACAACCACAAACTTATCCAAGAACTCATGAAATACTTTATTCATAAGATTCATGAATACATCAGGTGTATTAGTTAATCCAAACGGCATAACAACAAATTCATAATGCCCATATCTAGTACAAAAGGCTATTTTTGGGATGTCATCCTCCTTTACCTTTAGCTGATGGTATCTGGATCTCAAGTCAATCTTGGAAAAAAACTGAGCTCTCTGGAGATGATCAAACAAGTCATCAATATGAGGAAAAGGATACTTGTTTTTAATAGCGATTTTATTCAAAGCTCTATAATCAATGAAAAGTCTCATGGAACCATCTTTCTTTTTAACAAAAAAAACAGGGGCCCCCCATGGTGAAGTTCTATGATGAATGAAGCCTTTGTCAAGAAAATCCTGCAACTGATTTTTCAATTCAAGAAGTTCTATTGGAGCCATACGATATGGGGGTTTTGAAATTGGCTTAGCATCAGGAACTAAATCAATTGTGAATTCGACTTCTCGATCAGGTATGACACCAGGTAACTCATCAGGAAAAACATCAAGGTATTCATTTAGCACTGGTACATCATTAATTTGAATAGTTCCCTTGTTTTCAAAAATATGAGCAAGATAAATTTCATTTCCATCTTTCAATAGTTTATCATCTTCCTGATATGTTATCAATTGTATGGGTTCATTCTTGTAAACAAACTGGAGCTATTTCTGAAAAATAACTTCTTTATCTCTACAGTCAATCTTAGCATGATAATCAGAAAGCCAGTCTATCCCCAAAATAACATCAAACTTGACTAAGGGTAAAACAATAAGGTTTGTAGATAAATTCTTTCCATATACCGCAATAGAAAGATTCTTATAATTCCTCTTTGCTATAACATCTTCCCCTGGTGTTTTAACAACAAGTGCAGGTCTCATTTGTTGAGGTGATATTTCCAATTTACCAGAAAATTTCTCAGAGAGGAAGGAATGTGTAGACCCCATATCAAACAAAACTTTAGAAAAATCTGAGTGAATACACAAACTACCTGATAAAACTTCATTGGATGGCCTGACATATGCTGACGTAGTCGCAAAGGATCTCACCACACCTTTCTACTTGTAGTCTGGCTTCTTTTCATAATTTGGATCTCTCTTTGGGAAGGAATTTGCATAATGACCCATTTCACCACATTTAAAACACTTTATAGTTTTCTTATCAGGAATATTTCTAGGATCATGTTCATTGAAATCTCGGGCCATATGTCCAAAATTACCACATTTAAAACACTTTCTATATTTGCTAAGACATTCCCCAGGGTGTTTCTTGCCACACTTTTCACAAACTGGATATTGGATTTTCTTACCATCAGATTTATTTGGTTAATTCTTACCCATTGCTTGCCAACTGGACCTCTTCTTCTCTTTGTTTCCAAAATGCACGTGATCATCATCAAACTCCATTTCTACCCTCTCAGCACATCGGACAAGTTTCTCATAACTTTTGAATTCACGGGAGGCCAACGCCCTTCGATACCTTGGATTAAACCCTAAGTAAAAGTGGTTGATTTTGATATCAAGATCCAAAATAATATTTGGATCATACCTCTCCAGTCGGGTGAATTTCACTTCATACACAGCCACTGAGTCTTCCTCTTTCTGTTTCAATTCCAGGAATTTCTTCTCTATTCTAAGTATCAACACCTTAGGAGAATATTTTTCAAGGAAAAGACTTTTAAATTCGTCCCACTCTAAGGCATCAAAATCCTCTATGTAACACCCCAAGCTTCTACGGTACGCTTCTCTTTGAATAATGTGATAGCGTGCGTTGTACGCAACACCGAGTTCTAACACACCACAACCAATCAAACTAGCCGTTATGAATAGTAATACCTACTTTTTGAAATTATATATATTTTATATTTCAAAATGGACTTCATTTTTGGATTCGGAATGTCGAATTTAGCCTAAGGTGAAATTTTGGCACTTTTCGGATAACTTTAATATTTTTATGAATAGTGAAAATTACTAAATTTTAATTAAAAACAACTTTTTTAATCAAAATAATTAATAGTGATAAAGTATGAATTTGAGTGGTTTTAAATTATATTTATAATATATTTTTACCATTTAATATAATGTTGGTCATTGGACATAATTTTACAATTAAACCGAACATAAACAAGTGTCAATCTTTTGATAGTTATTATCTCTTAAAAACACGCTTTTTGTTTTAACAACGGGAATTAATTTTAAATTAATTTCTGCCACTTCTGTGTTTTGAATTTGGAAAAATGGATTCCATATTTGGAATCATGATTTTCAAATTGTATAAATAGGTAACTTTTATTTTTAGACATTTTGAATAATTACTGCGGTAAATATTTTATTTACCATGGTTAAGGGTAAATCCGATAAATAAGGGTTAAAAAATAATATTATAATAATACTAAATTACCCTAAAATGTGTCCTAACCTTATTTGATGATACGTGTTCGACCATAGGCATCTTTGGGTCGATTTTGGGACCCCATGGAGCCACTTGTAGGTGATAGGGACACTTTATTTTAATTAAGTTAAAATGAATACAAAAATGACACAAGCATATACCATTTAGAAAAACAATTTTTACATAGGGTTATATATGTTGTATTTTCGACTATAAATATTCATTATAAAGATAAAAATATTTACTACATAATTATATTTTATTTGTAATTTTGAGACATTAAATAATTTAATTTATTTATGACACAATGATGATGCAGTAATTACTATAATAGTGAAAAATTAAAATAATTGATATTATAAATACCCAAATAAATATAATTTGAAACTTTTAATGAATTAAATTAATTTTCTAGGATAATATGATATATTAGGATTTATTTAATTGACTTTGTTCGAAGTAATCAATCTGTTATGAGATTCACAAAAATCAACTATTGAATAGTGTCAAAATTGACATAAAAGAGTTTTTAAAACAAATATTATATTATTAATTGGTATTAAATTCCTAAAAATCTAAGGTTCGGAAAAGAGACTTATATCATGATAGGTGTCTCATTAGTGGACCACTTGTGGGTCTCTTGGATGTATATGGAAACTTTATTAACCATATAATATAAAAATACAAAGAGACATTGTAAAAGTAAAACTAATTAACTAAGAGTTAATACTTAAAGATAAGGTTAATATAAGTACCCAAACCTGTATAAATTCTATTGGTTGAATGGTATTCGACCTATACCCACCTTAAACTTTTAATAATAAACTTTTGAGCCATTAGAAACCGAATATTAATTTATTATAAACTAATATTTCTAGCTTTTCCAAAGGTGCCCCTCACCCCTCTTATAAAAGGGCACTCCTCCTTCTCATTTCTTTACACCTTCAAAGCCTTTTGGTTCGGCCAAACTCTGCCCAAATACTCTCCCAAGTTCCCTCACTACAACCTAGAGGCCTTATTTTGGTCAGAAAGCCAACCTAAGGAGCCCTTTTGATCAAATCAAAAGGAAGAACCCAAAGAAGAGGTAATGATTTCACCACCCTTTTCCAAGTTCCTTTCTTCTTCAACTTATACTTCCTTTGTTGTTACCATTATAAAATAATAAATCCAGTATCATATATATACTGTGATGTTATTATAAATATGGTACAACCATATTCACTATTTTATCCATCCTTTGAGTAACATGTCACCATACGTGCGTACGTACGGCTTACCGTCTCCACGTCGTGGTGTAATTGTTATTCAATAAATTATTATTTGGATGGGTATAATAATGATGTGTAACTCATGAAAATAATAAATATAACATGATAATTATTCTGTATATATGATATAATATCCAATTATATATTATTTAAATGTCAAAAGAATGATATTATCGCTCGTGCGTACGTACGGACTACCGTCTCCACGAACACGATAAGATTCATTCTCCATCGTATCCATTCAAGTATAATTATCACTTGATGATTTAAAAATAATGTTTAAGGACTTGATATAATTCTGGATATGAATAAGATACAACATATACATGACAAACATGGCTTACTTAACAAAACATATAATAGAAAACGAGTAAGTTAACACCCGAAACAACGATAATTCTAAGATATTATTAACAAAGCAATGTTAAAAGATCATATATGATATCATATTAATATATATGATTCTTTTATAATTTAATAACAATTATTTCACCATTATACAGGAGGTTAACCTACCCTCAACCAAGGAAACGTACAAGGTAAGGGTTATTTCACAATCTCTTCATTATCCGAGGTTGTTTATATGTAATAATCTACTGGGCTCTCTTTATCATCCACATCCATGTTTCTTAAAAATGTATTTCAAAACATTTTTAATATTTACAAGAATATGGGTTAAAGTCATTTATACCCTTGTTTTACTTTTTATAAGAGTTTTATAAAGGAATATTTCCGTCATTTTCCAAACAAGGTGCTTTTTAACCTTTTCGACAAAATTAAGGTAAGAATGTTTTTTTAACTTATACGGCGGGTGCGGCTATTTTCCGCCATTATAAAATCGTCAAAGCTTCCCTTATAAGATTATAAGAATATTTTCAAAGAAAATGTTTTATTTTATAAATATATTACTCTTAAATTATTTCAAAAATAGAAATAGATATTTCTCTAAAAAGAGTTTTGATTTCATCTATGTCAACATCCTTTGATGGATTTTATGCTTATTTGTAGTTGATTTATTAAGATACAAAACTTCTATATTGTATTGAAGGTTTTGTGATATGTTTGACTATGGATGTGATATTTTTATACCATTCATAGTTTATGATGGAAGTATTGACATTTTGTATGCTGGTTTTAATACGAATGTTTATGTTATGTTTAAACCTTTTCATATGGGAATGCATTGGACTTAATATGTGACGGGTGGAGCCCGCTATAGCTCCTCAATGCATCAGTAGGTCTCCTGAGACAAACTAGTGTCTTGGCATAAGGCCTTGACAAAATCTTATTTGTATTCTTGGCATGAGGCCTTGGCTATGTGGTTATGATAGTCTGGCATTATGCATTCCATCATTATGAAAGTGGTTATTGATATTGCATGTGATTATTCGATTAGTAGAATATCCATTTGAATAAGTAAATGGCATTATTTCATTTTTCTTTTTCCATACTATGTTGAAGTTCAAGTTTAAAAGGCTTTTGTTTAAGTTATACATTGCCTTAAATGTTTATGCTTATTTTTGAAAGTTTCCGCTATATTGTTATCCTTACTGGGCATTTGAGCTCACCCCTTTTCTATGTTTTATGTTTCCCAGGATGTGAAGAAGTAAGTTATGAATGACCTGTAGGGATAGTATGTGGGGATATGAGTGTGGAATATAAAGACTATGTTGTTGTAGTAGTTTTTCACTTTGTGATGTAATGTAAAACTTTATGAATATATCTAGTGTTTCCAAGGCTACTAAACCAATCGGTCTTTTGAGATTTGATCTTTCTTGTGATCATGCCAATGTAATGTAATAATGCACCGACTCTGGGTAACTAGGGTCGGGGAGTTACAGTTGGTATCAGAGGAAGTTTAGTACAAACCTTGGAATCTAGATTTAGATAAGCTCTGATTAGAGCACGTAGACCTAAGATGAACTTTGAGGATTAGTATAGAATAACTTCCTAGAATTTTGGTATTGTAGAGATTTTGTGAGTTTTCTGAGCAATACATCCCTGTCTGGATACGAGCAGGTAGAGGCGGCTCTAGCACAGATGTACCTAGGGGTAAAACCCGAAAACACCGCTTTGAGCTAGACTCGAACGGGAACTGGTGCACGACAACGGTCCTTGCTGCACTCTTGGTTATGACACTCCCAGGGGATATGCTTAGGATAACTCTCATTTTCTTTACAAATCATTATGAAGGGGTTATGAGTATATACTTCCTCAAAGAAAACATTTTTATGATTATGGATTATATCCATAAATAGTTCAATTTATGTTAAGTGTTTTATAAGTATGGGATTATGTAAACTGATCTAGTTCATGACATTGTTTAGAAATGTTGCCTAGTGGAAGAAATGGAAACCGTATCAATGCATGGACTCCATGTAGGGATTTCCCTCCTGCTCAAGATAATTATAATGGAGCTGGTGATGCAACTAGTGCCGATCATCTAATCACCATACTGGGACAACTCACTCAGGTTATGAATAATAACCTTACCCTTATGGAGCACCCTGATCCGCAGCGTGGAGGATCAATGTTAGATCGATTCATGAGGCAACAACCACCAACTTTCAATGGGAGTACAAATACCTTAGTAGCTGAGCAATGGATAAATTCCCTAGAGAAAATATTTCAGGCTTTGGAGAGTAGTGAAAGAGAAAAAGTTTTCATGGCAGTTTACCGCCTCACTGGAGATGCGGATCAGTGGTGGTCATTGATTCAAAACATGAAGGAAGATGATGAAGCATCAAATATGGAATTGAGGGAGTTCAAAGATCTGTTTTTAGAAAAATACTTTCCTCGCGACCATCGAGCATATATGGAAAGACAATTTCTGAGTCCGAGAAAAAAGGAGGATGAGAATGTCACAAAGTATGAGGCTAACTTTACAAGGTTAGCAAGGTATGCTGGAGATTATATACGTAACCCAAGAAGTCAGATTGATCGTTTCTTTGATGGGTTAAAACCATTTCTCCGTCGAGTATTAGTATCACAATCCTTCTCTTCGTACGAAGACATTGTCTCATGTGCTATCAAGACCGAAAAGGAATTCTCAAAGTCTTATGACTTTAAAGTAAAGAAAGAGAAGAAGAGACCTACTGATCAATCTGGGAATGGAAATAAGAGGAAGAAGGGAAAGTTTGAATATCCATCCTGTGGTAAATGTGGGAAGAAACACCCCGGTACTTGCTTGAAGGGATTGAGAGTCTGTTACAAGTGTGGTGAAAAAGGTCACCAAGCTCGTGATTGCAAAGGGAAGAAGGAAGCTACCAATGTTCAGTGCTACAATTGCAGGGAGATGGGGAATTATGCAAATGAATTTCCTAAGCGTAAGGAGAACTTACCTCAGAAAAGGCCAAGGGATCAAGGCCAATCTTATGTTATCACTACTGCTGAGGTAGAAGGTTCGAAAGACGTGGTGGCAGGTAATTTAATGGTTTCCTCAAGTTTAGAAAATGCATTATTTGATTCTGGATCATCTCATTGTTCCATATCTTCCCAGTTTTCTAAGAAAATTAGATATTTCCAATTTTATTTAACAAGGGAGTTGTCAGTTAAAACTCCTAATGGAAGTATCATTGCAACAAAGTTTTGTGAATTAGTCCCCATTAGATCACATAAATGTTCTTTATCTGCTGATCTAATCGTCATACCTATGATTGAGTTTGATATAATCCTTGGTATGGACTGGCTTTCAGACTATGATGCGAAGATTTATTGTAAGAATAAAGAGGTTACGATTCTTGATGATAATGATATGGAACACCTTATCTTTAGAGAAGAATCGTCACCACCTAATTCTTATTTAGATCCACCCCCAGTAGCTCAACTAAATTCAATTATTGGGGAGGAAGAGAATGAAATGACTTTGGGTGAGGAAAGGAATGTTCAAATAGAGGATGTACCTATTGTGAAAGAATTTGTAGATGTATTTCTGGAAGATTTACCTGGACATCCTCCAGAACGAGAAGTTGAGTTTTCCATCGATTTAATTCCTAGATCAAGGCCTATATCGAAGACCCCTTATAGAATGGACACTGTAGAATTAGTCGAACTAAATAAACAACTAGAGGAATTGAGTAATAAAGGATTTATTCTCCATAGTGTTTCCCCAATGGGAGCCCCTGTTATTTTTGTTAAAAAGAAATATGGATCTATGAGGTTATGTATCAACTACAGGGAGATCAATGCTATAACAATAAAGAACAAGTATCCCCTACCTCGAATTGATGATTTATTTGACCAACTGCATGGAGCTCAATACCTTTCAAAGATTGACCTTCGATCTAGATACCATCAGTTGTGTGTAAAGAAGGAAGACATTCCGAAGACAGCATTTCGAACCAGGTACGGGCATTACGAGTTTACTGTAATGCCTTTTGGATTGACTAATGCACCATCTGTATTCATGGATCTGATGAATAGAGTTTTCAAGGAGTATCTCGATGAATTTTTGGTGGTATTTATTGATGATATCTTGGTATACTCCAAAATCTACGAAGATCATGAAAATCACTTGCGCATTATCTTGAAGACTCTGAGAATACATGAATTATATGGGAAGTTTAGCAAGTGTGAATTCTGGCTTCAGGAGATTTCTTTTCTTGGCCATATTGTCTCTAAAGATGGAATCAATGTTGATATTTCTAAGACCAAGGCAATCCAAGAATGGCCAGCACCTACGAGTATAACTGAGGTACGTAGTTTTATTGGTTTGGCAGGTTATTATCGACGTTTCGTCCAGAATTTTTCCCAATTGGCTAACCCATTAACGAAGCTCACACGTAAAGGGGTTAAATTTGTTTGGAAAAAAGAGTGTGAAGAATGTTTCGAAGAATTGGAGAGAAGATTAGTCAATCCTCCTATATTGACTCTACCATCGGGGAATGATGGGTTTGTTATTTATAGTGATGCATCGAAGAAAGGACTTGGTTGTGTCCTTATGCAGAATGATAGGGTTATTGCCTATGCATCACGACAGTTGAAAATTCATGAACAAAACTATCCTACTCATGATCTCGAGTTAGCAGCTGTGATATTTTCATTGAAGATACGGAGGCACTACCTTTATGGTGAAAATTGTGAGATTTATACTGATCACAAGAGTTTGAAGTATATTTTATCACAAAAAGAACTCAACATGAGGAAAAAGAGATGGCTTGAATTACTCAAGGATTATGATTGCAAGATACACTACCACCCAGGGAAGGCAAACAGGGTGGCAGATGCTTTGAGCAGAAAAGACCATGGAGTTTTGAACAATATGAGAATTGAAAGGGATCCAATTTTCATGGATCTAGTGAAGATGGACATGGGAATAACCAGGGAAGGTGAAACATCAATGCTTTTTCAAATGGTTGCCAAACCATCATTACTAGAAAGGATTAAGAGTTCTCAGACCGATGATGAAGAATTTCAAAAGAAGATTAAAACTGTGAATGATGGGAGACTGAGAGACTTTGTGTATGAAGATGGAATTTTGAAATTCGGGAAGAGACTTTTTGTTCCCAATATACCTGATCTAAAAAGGTAATTGCTGGATGATGCTCATAGTTCTAATTTCTCTATACATCCTAGGAGCACCAAAATGTATAGAGATTTGAAGGAACATTTTTGGTGGGACAACATGAAGAGGGAGATTGCTGATTTTGTGTCAAGATGTATGGTTTGTCAACAAGTGAAAGCTGGAAGGCAACAGCCTGGAGGAGTCATGCAACCTCTTCCCATACCATATTGGAAATAGGACAATATTACGATGGACATTGTCATGGGGCTACCAAAGACTCCTAGAAGGAAAGATGCAATATGGGTTTTTGTTGATCGTCTTACCAAGTCAGCACATTTTCTTGCTATAAGAGAAGATCTACCACTGTAATGTCTAGCAAGACTATATATTAATGAAGTTTTGAGACTTCATGGAGTACCCCTATCGATTGTTTCTGATCGCGATCCCCGTTTTACTTCAAGATTCTGGAACAGTCTTCAGAAATCCATGGATACTGAACTTCATTTGAGCACTGCCTACCACCCTCAAACGGATGGACAATCAGAACGAACTATTCAAAACTTAGAAGACATGTTGAGATCCTGCTCACTTGACTTTCAGGGTATGTGGGATCAATATTTACCTCTGGTAGAATTTTCCTATAACAATAGCTTCCATTCGAGTATTCAAATGGCACCATATGAAGAGTTATACGGAAAGAGATGTCGTACACCAACCTGTTGGGGTGGCGTTGGTGAAAGAAAACTTGTAGGCCTAGAACTGGTGGAGGAAACGATGGAAAAGGTGAAGGTAATCCAAAATCACATCAAAGTAGCTCAAAGTAGGCAGAAGAGCTATGCTGATAATCGAAGGAAGGATTTGGAATTTCAAGATGGTGATCATGTTTTCCTGAAGGTATCTCCATGGAAGGGAGTCATACGTTTTGGTAAGAAAGGTAAATTGAGTCCCAAGTACATCAGACCTTTCAAAATTCTAGAACGAATTGGGGCTGTAGCTTACCGATTGGCAATGCCTCCAAGTCTCTCCAAAGTTCACGATGTGTTCCATGTATCTCTGTTGAGGAAATACATGCCTGACCCAACGCATGTACTCACCTATGAAGAATTAGAACTGGAACCCGACTTGTCTTATTGTGAAGAGCCCGTTAGGATTCTTGATACGAGAGAACAAGTACTGAGAAACCGGATGATGCGTCTGGTAAAAGTTTTGTGGAGAAACCATAAGATGGAAGAGGCAATGTGGGAACCCGAGGAACTTATGATGAAGAACCACCCGAGTATTTTCATGTGATAAGTATTCTAGAAATTTCAAGGACGAAATTATTTTAAGGAGGGGAGAATATAACACCCCAAGCTTCTACGGTACGCTTCTCTTTTAATAATGTGATAGTGTGCGTTGTACGCAATACCGAGTTCTAACACACCATAACCAATCAAACTAGCCGTTATGAATAGTAATACCTACTTTTTGAAATTATATATATTTTATATTTCAAAATGGACTTCATCTTTGGATTCGGAATATCGAATTTAGCCTAAGGTGAAATTTTGGTACTTTTCGGATAACTTTAATATTTTGATGAATAGTGAGAATTACTAAATTTTAATTAAAAATAACTTTTTTAATCAAAATAATTAATAGTGATAAATTATAAATTTGAGTGGTTTTAAAGTATATTTAGAATATATTTTTACCATTTAATATAATTTTGGTCATTGGACATAATTTTACAATTAAACTGAACATAAACAAGTGTCAATCTTTTGATAGTTATTATCTCTTAAAAACACGCTTTTTGTTTTAACAACGGGAATTAATTTTAAATTAATTTATACCACTTATGTGTTTTGAATTTGGAAAAATGGATTCCATATTTGGAATCAGGATTTTCTAATTGTGTAAATAGGTAACTTTTATTTTTAGACATTTTGAATAATTACTGCGGTAAATATTTTATTTACCATGGTTAAGGGTAAATCCGGTAAATAAGGGTTAAAAAATAATATTTTAATAATACTAAATTACCCTAAAACGTGTCCAAACCTTATTGGTTGATACATGTTCGATCCTAGGCATATTTGGGTCGATTTTGGGACCCCATGGAGCCACTTGTAGGTGATAGGGACACTTTATTTTAATTAAGTTAAAATGAATACAAAAATGACACAAGCATATAGCATTTAGAAAAAAATTTACATAGGGTTATATATGTTGGATTTTTGACTATAAATATTCATTAGAAAGCTAAAACGATTTCATACATAAAGATATTTTAATTTTAATTTTTAGACATTAAATAATTTAAGTTATTTATGACACAATGATGATGCAGTAATTACTATAATAGTGAAAAATTAAAATAATTGATATTATAAATACCCAAATAAATATAATTTAAAACTTTTAATGAATTAAATTAATTTTATAGGATAATATGATATATTAGTATTGATTTAATTGACTTTTTTCGAAGTAATCAATCTGTTATGAGATTCAAAAAAATCAACTATTGAATAGTGTCAAAATTGACATAAAAGAGTTTTAAAAAATATATTATATTATTAATTGGTATTAAATTCCTAAAAATCTAAGGTTCTGCCAAGAGACTTATATCATGATAGGTGTCTCATTAATGGACCACTTGGGGGTCTCTTGGATGTATATGGTAAGTTTATTAACCATATAATATAAAAATACAAAGAGACATTGTAAAAGAAAAACTAATTAACTAAGAGTTAATACTTAAAGATAAGGTTAATATAAGTACCCAAACCTATCTAAATTCTATTGTTTGAATGGTATTGGACCTATCCCCACCTTAACCTTTTAATAATCAACTTTGGAGCCATTAGAAACAGAATATTTATTTATTATAAACTAATATTTCTAGCTTTTCCAAAGGTGCCCCTCACCCCTCTTATAAAAAGGCACTCCTACTTCTCATTTCTTTACACCTTCAAAGCCTTTTGGTTCGGCCAAAATATTCCCAAATACTCTCCCAAGTTCCCTCACTACAACATAGAGGCCTTAGTTTGATCATAAATCCAACCTAAGGAGCCCTTTTGATCAAATCAAAAGGAATAACCCGAAGAAGAGGTAATGATTTCACCACCCTTTTCCAAGTTCCTTTATTATTCCACTTCTTCTTCCATTGTTGTTACCATTATAAAATAATAAATCCAGTATCATATATATACTGTGATGTTATTATAAATATGGTACAACCATATTCACTATTCTATCCATCCTTTGAGTAACATTTCACCATACGTGCGTACGTACGGCTTACCGTCTCCACGTCGTGGTGTAATTGTTATTCAATAAATTATTATTTGGATGGGTATAATAATGATGTGTAACTCATGAAAATAATAAATATAACATGATAATGATTCTGTATATATTATATACCATCCAATTATATATTATTTTAATGTCAAAAGAATGATATTATCGCTCGTGCGTACGTACGGACTACCGTCTCCACGAACACGATAAGATTCAGTCTCCATTGTATCCATTCAAGTATAATTATCACTTTATGATTTAAAAATAATGTTTAAGAACTTTATATCATTATGGATATGAATAAGATACAACATATACATGACAAACATGGCTTACTTAACAAAACATATAAAAGAAAACGAGTAAGTTAACACCTGAAACAACGAGAATTCTAAGATATTATTAACAAAGCAATGTTAAAAGATCATATATGATATCATATTAATATATATGATTCTTGTATAATTTAATAACAATTATTTCACCATTATACAGGAGGTTAACCTACCCTCAACCAAGGAAAAGTACAAGGTAAGGGTTATTTCACAATCTCTTCATTATCCGATGTTGTTTATACGTAATAATATACTGGGATCTCTTTATCATCCACATCCATGTTTCTTAAAAATTTATTTCAAAACATTTTTACTATTTACAAGAATATGGGTTATAGTCATTTATACCCTTGTTTGAATTTTTATAAGAGGTTTATAAAGGAATATTTCCGTCGTTTTCCAAACAAGGTGCTTTTTAACCTTTTCGACAAAATTAAGGTAAGAATGTTTTTTTAACTTATACGGCGGGTGCAGCTATTTTCCACCATTATAAAATCATCAAAGCTTCCCTTACAAGCTTATAGGAATATTTTCAAAGAAAATGTTTTATTTTATAAATATATGACTCTTAAATGATTTCAAAAATAGAAAGAGATATTTCTCTAAAAATAGTTTTGATTTCATCTATGTCAACATCCTTTGATGGATTTTATGCTTATTTGTAGTTGATTTATTAAGATACAAAACTTCTATATTGTATTGAAGGTTTTGTGATATGATTGACTATAGATGTGATATTTTTATACCATTCATAGTTTATGATGAAAGTATTGACATTTCGTATGCTAGTTTTAATACGAATGTTTATGTTATGTTTAAACCTTTTCATATGGGAATGCATTGGACTTAATATGTGATGGGTGGAGCCCGCTATAGCTCCTCGATGCATCAGTAGGTCTCATGAGACAAACTAGTGTCTTGGAATAAGGCCTTGACAAAATCTTATTTGTAGTCTTGGCACGAGGCCTTGTCTATGTGGTTATGATAGTCTGGCATTATGCATTCCATCATTATGAAAGTGGTTATTGATATTGCATTTGATTATTCGATTAGTAGAATATCCATGTGAATAAGTAAATGGCATTATTTCATTTTTCTTTTTCCATACTATGTTGAAGTTCAAGTTTAAAAGGCTTTTGTTTTAGTTATACATTGCCTTAAATGTTTATGCTTATTTTTGAAAGTTTCTGCTATATTGTTATCCTTACTGGGCATTTGAGCTCACCCCTTTTCTATGTTCTATTTTTTCCAGGATGTGAAGAAGTAAGTTATGAATGACCTGCAGGGATAGTATGTGGGGATATGAGTGTGGAATATGAAGACTATGTTGTTGTAGTAGTTTTTCACTTTGTGATGTAATGTAAAACTTTATGAATATATCTAGTGTTTCCAAGGCTACTAAACCAATCGGTCTTTCGAGATTTGATCTTTCTTGTGATCATGCCAATGTAATGTAATAATGCACCGACTCTGGGTAACTAGGGTCGGGGCGTTACACTCTATACCCCTGATATTCCTTACCATTGACCACCATTGATCAACTTCCCCTTCAAAACGATAAATGGAAATACTTACCTTTTGATTGTCTGAACATCCCATAACATCAAATATCTTTTCAAGGGCTTTGATCCATCCTTCATCTGCTACTAGGTCAAAAGATCCATTGAATGCAGAAGGATGTTGTCTCATAAAATGTTCCACTACTGTCATGTTTTGTTGTGGTACCTCTATTGGTTATCTTTCATGGATTCCACCACCATTTATTGCCTGTGTTAGCTGAGCCATTACTGTCACAAACTGCTTAGTTCCAATCTCTACCATTCCGGGATGTAGTTCCGGAAGGATTTGATTCTGTCGGTGTCTCTCATCTTTAGCATCCCTATATCTTCTGCAGACAACCATTCTGAACAAACATGTCTTAGATAAATTAACATGGTAATCTTTAAATGCTATAACATTTCAAATTAAACATAGAGTGAAAATCATTTATGGTTATATATTAACATCACCCTATCCCCTAAAGTTATCTAAACCATCCTCTGATACCAACTATAAAGACCCGACCTTATTATATACATAATCTTGAATTTAGTCAAGAAAACACTTCCTTTTACATTTAATATCTTTCCAAGTTTAGAGCTTCAGAGAATTAGGACAATACATTCATGACATTACACATTATTACAGAGTGGATACCATAAAAACAGTTTCCATTTTTTTCAAAATATAAAACATTATAACTTAAAACAAGACTCCTTGAAAATTATTCAACATTTAACATGGATTACTTACTTTTATTACATGTCCATTAACCTGTTAAAAATCATTTAAAAACTTGGGATGAGCACAAAATCTCAGTAAGGAATGGAAAAGAAAAAAAGATCACATTAGTCCATGAATACTCGTAACATATGAGAGCATTTTCAAAAGAAAATCGTGTCACCCATATATACTTACTTTGTGTAACATGATATTTACACAAGATCCACACAAAACATGAGAACTAAATATAATAATAAAGGTATATTTGGGTATTACTTACATAATCTTGTAACCATTCTTGGTTACCTTGTAATTTGTAACCCTCACAGCTACCTTACTTTGTGTAACCATCACAGTTAAACTTGGAGTAACCATACGGCCGACCTCCAACATACTCATATCCAGTTCAATGGAGGGAAATATAAGTACCACCATTCATCATAAATAATTCCCAATAACCAAAAAATAGTCATACAACATGAATAATTCCATAAAAACATTACTTTGTAATTTCATAAAACTGAATTTAAAAAGAGGATTTTTAAAGAAAAGTACCTTATAAATATCATACAATTGAAGAGAGAATTAATAGAGTGGATGGAGTATGTATATATACTATAAATACACATAATGAAACATAATATAGACAAAACCCATCACACAAACAATTTGAATAGCACATAAATAATGAAGTAGAAGGTTAACCCAAAGAATGGAAATCGGGTTAAGAATTCCCTTACCTTGGGTTTGTCTTACTTCCAACTTGTTTAAAACTCCTGTATAATGGTTAAAATATTGTTATTAATATTTTACAGAAACATATTCATTTTTATAACATCTTTTATGATCATTTATTAACATCACTTCACCCATAATTGTTAGTATTTTTCCCCTTGCACTGTTTTTGGGTGAATTCTTTACATGATTTCTATGATTGGTTCATGGTAGACATTCTTGTCGATTGGAAGTGAAAATCTAGAATTTGAATTGAGTATTATTTACATATATCCAGTAACAAAAATTATTCCATTAATAATTTTAATTATTACATGAGGATGATTCATAAGTTAGAACATTAATGATGTTCGTTTAGATCATTTTAGTGGTTATTTGATAATAACAGCCTCGTTTTGTCTTATAAATTAGAACCATGAGTAGAAAATAATTCCAAAACCATGGGTGAGTCATAAAACATATATTATAACCTGGTTCAACCATATAAATGGTTTCATGACCAGACTTGAAAGAATTAATGGAAATTGAAATCACATTGTTCACGATGTCGGTAATTCGACACAAACAGACAATGTTTTTATTCTTTAAATAAGTGGGAGAAGAATAATGATGAGTAATTTTACATAAACATGATAAAATATAGAATATACATGATTTATGGAGATTTCATGCCTCTTGGGTAAGGAGATATGAAGAAAGAATAAGGAAAGTACTCAAAATAAAAGAATAAGTGAGAAATCTCTTACAAATATTCGGCAGCCCAACAACTATGTGACAGGGTTTTAGAAAACATTAAGAAGAGAGGGGACAAAGGTCACCCATACAGAAATGATTCATAAAATTTAATAGATCATGGATAATAAGGGAATGATAACATGGTATGGAAACTTGAAAATTATACCACATAAAAGAGAACTTGAATGGAAAAAGAAAGAACTTGATAATTTTCTTACCTAGTAGAGTAACCCTTATAAATTGAAGGCTGGGACCTTGGGGGCTTGAGAAAACATTGGGAGGACTAATATGATGGTAATGAGGCCAGATATCCATTTGGGGAGAATTGGTAATGAATTCAATGAAGGGAAGAGTTGGTATTTATAGGAAAAGTGAGAGATTATTTTAATAATTTTCAAGGGACACCTCATGAGTTGTATTTACAAACCCATGGGCTTTCCCATGGTATTTTCCCATGGTATATGATACTTGGGACACCTCACATATTATTTCACTATAAAAAAGTAGACCATATTTATGAAATCATTATTATATCATTAATGATGTCATTAATACACCGAAACTAAAAATTGTATTTTTTACTATTCACTAAAAAATCAACTGTTTCAGAAAAATTCCCAAAATTCATCCTAACCATTTATCTACATGTAGATTTAAAAAGTTAAGTCCATTTTTTGAAAATAATTTTCTAAATATTATTAATTTAATTTTTAAATAAAATCATACTTAATTCAAAATTTAACAGTTCTAATTCTACAACTACTTCTATATCACAATGAAAAATTAACCAAGATGTTATTATCTTCTAGCCTTAAGAAAATAAAATAATAATAAAATTTACTATTCATTAGGGTCATATTACTATTCATAAGGGTATGTTACTATTCACAACAAAAAAAACAAGTTGGTTCCCATAGACTCCAAATAACATACTGAACACAATTGTAGATGACAGTTTCTTGAAATTCAAAACATAGAAGTGGAAAAATTATGTTTAAAGTCTAGTTGTAAGTATCTACTTAAAACAAAGTTCCATGCATTTCTATTTATTTTTTTTAGAAAAACTTGGGGTGTTACAAAAATGACCTCAAATTGATGTGGAATCAGGAAACAACAACCATAATGTTATTTTTGAAATATAGGGCATGTTGTGATATCAAAGTCTTTTAAAAAAACTTATTAAGTAAATTTCAAGTAGAATTCACGTGGATTTAAAAATTAATTAGAATATTTACTTATCCATTTTCTGTTTTAAGTGTCGAATCATATCTTAAATAGGTAAGTTATATTTTCAAAGTGTTTTTCATGATATTTTATTTTTTTATGTCAAAATTTCTTCTGTTTGATTAACCAAAATAAAAAAATTTATATGCAATATTATGAATATATTATGTGTCTTCTCTATTTCTCATTCCTTTTCTTAAATGTTTTGGTTGTCATTATAGGTGATGGATGCCATCAGTAGCCAGGAGGTTGACCATTATGATCCATGAAATTCTTCAGAAGGTAGCCATGATGGTTCTTAGTTTTTGTGGCATGTTAAAATTTTATCAGTTATTCTACTTTAATTTTGATTTATTATGTTTATTTTTAATTTATATTTTCTTTTTTGTTATGGTTGATGAGATAATATGGCCGGTTTTAGTTGATGAGATGATGTGGAGGTGGATAGTTACATAAAAGGTCCTGACATAGATTTATATTGGGCATGAGTTGTTTTTGGACATATTTTATATGTATATATTGATGACTGAGGTATTGGTTGACTGAGGCTGAGGTTATGCCGACTGTGGATGTTTGTATATAAGACTGTGCATGTATGACGTATGTATTATGGGATAATAATAAATTTATGTTTTAGTTTATTTCATGTCAAATTTTTTATATTTAATTTTTTTATTAAATATTTAACAAAAAAATTATAACTGTAATATTTAATGGAGATTTTTGATAACCGCTACTATATAGATTAATTAAAAATATGTTTAGCGATGGTTATGGGTAACCACCACTACACCAAACGATCGCTAATATATTTAGAGGTAATTAGTTTCATGTAATTTATTTTTTCCCTGGGTAATTTGTTTAGAAAACTCATTTCTAAATAAAAAATAAACCGCCGTTAAATGGTCCAAAAATGACACATACCAATACCTCCACTAATTTAAATAAACCATCACCAAATGACTAGATATTGTGCAATACATTATGATTTTGGTAACCACCACCATTTCAAAAAATAACCACCCCAATGCCCTTTTTTGTAGTGCTAGTATCTTGATCATAGATAACTCAATTATAGCCCATAAAACATTTCACTCAATGAAAGTGCTTTTAGTTACAAAGAAAGGATCAATGGCTTCGAAACTTGACAGGATAAAATCCTCTATTAGAGTTGACTAGTAGTTTCTATAATTTTTCCTTGAGAGGATTTCATGATACCTAGGTGTATAAAGTTATAAGGTATGTTTCTACAGTTTCTTATAAGGTTAAGTTTAATGGTGGTTTCACTTATTCTTTTTTTCCATTAGGGTCTTCGTTATGGAGATCTCATGTCTCTCTATTTTTTCATTCTTATTGCAGATGTTTTTCAAAGCTCACTTCAAATGAACCATTTTAGAGTTAGATACATGGATTAAAAGTGAGTTAGAGGGGATCAATTATTACTAATCATTTTTTCAATCACTACTATAAAACAGGCCTTTAACAGCACTGACCTTTATCAGCACAAGAAAAAAAGCACTGATAAAGGGTAATATTTATCAACACTTTTTTTAGTAATGATAAAAGATTCCCTTTATCAGTGCTTTATTTTTAGTGCTGATAAGCGTAGATAAAGAGACCCTATATCAGTGCTGATAAAAGTCCCAAATAAAATGAAATAATTAAACAAATAAAATTTTAAAAAATATTGAAAGTTTTATTAATTAAATAATTATTGTAAAAAATGAATAAATTTAATATACATATATATATATATATAAATTATAAATATTAATAAATAGTATAATATATATATATATATGTAAAATGATTAAAATTAAATAATTAAACAAATAAAAATTAAAAATAATTAAATTAAGAAAAATATTATACATTTTATTAATAAAATAATTATTGATATATTTGAACAAATTTATTATATGTATATATAAATTATAAAAATTAAAAAATAGTATATATTAAATGTAAATATATAAAATGAATAAATTAAAAAATTATTAAAAAAAGTATTAATGAAAAAATTATTAGTAAAAATGAATAAGTTTAATATATATTAATTATAAATATTAATAAATAATATATATTAAATTTAAATATAGAGAATGAATAAAATGTAATAATTAAAAACAAATTAACATCTTATTCATTTTTAAGGTTTTTAAACATAATTATTCATTAATATATCTAATATAGAAATATATTAATATATATATATATATCAATGTATATAATATTTCTTAAAATATCATTTATATAACACCAAATATTTATGTTTACATTAAATAATTCATATATTTAACGATGAATGGTTTATAATTAAAAATTAATATTAATTAAAAATATGGACTAATTGCTTCGAGTAATTGACATTATTGAATGTTGTTTGATTTTTCAATTTAACAAATATCAAACATGAGCTACATTGATTTCACACACATATATACATAATTAATTCATTTTTATATACAATGCACACACACAAATATGTACGTAATCAATGAAATATTATAAAGAAACACATACACCTAATATTTACACAATTTATTCAAATATAAGTTTTCATTTTAGATTTTCATCATAACACGATACATTTAATATATTATGTTTTAATAAGTAAATTTTATTTATTTATTTTCAATATTATTACATTTAGGTATTATTTATTCATTTTTAATATTTTTTTTATTTTTTTTGGAATTTAATCATTTTATAGTATTTATTTATATACATTTATGAACCATGTTTTATTATTTTCAACATGTATTCTTCTTTATTTCAATATATATCAAAAAAATTGAACAATTTATATTTAATTAATAAAACTTATCCATTTTTTTAATTTTTTAAAGTGTACTCTTTCATAATTATTTAATTTCACTCATTTATAAACATGCATGAATTTAAGAATATATATTCATTAATAATGTTAAAAATATATTTGTAAATAAATATTTATAAACAATTATATTTGTAAATATATATTTACTATATTTATAAATTTATAAATTTATAATTATAAATAAATAAATATTATTTTTTAAAAATTATTTATATAATTATAAATAAATACTTATATATATTTAAATATTTATCAAATTAGAATAAATTTATTTTAATAATGAATATATTTATTATATTTATCTTTATCTTTATATATATTATATATATATAATTATATAAATGTGTATAATGATATAGATATATAAATATTGTTTTTTAAATGTATTTATATAATTATAAATAAATAATTATATATTTAAATAATTATAAAATTGTAAAAAATATATTTAAATAATGAATATATTTACTTTTATATTTATATTTATATATATTTATAAATATATATTTACTATATTTATAAAATTAAATATTTATAATTGTAAATAAAAATATATATATTTTAAAAGTATATATATAATTATAAATAAATAATTATATATTTAAATTGTTACAAAAATTATATGAAATAAATATATAATTATATAAATATATTTGAAAATTTATTATTTATAATTATAATTATAAATCCTTTATCGACACTTATTTAGCGCGGATAAAGATGTCTTTTATCGGTGCATATTAATTTAGCACTGATAAAAGGTATCTTTATCAGTGCTTTTTTTAAAGGGCTGATAAAAGTCTTCCTGATCTATTTAAAGAACTCCAACACACTGATTTCAATCGTGATATCTCAAGCTTTCTCGGAATGTAAAGACCTGAAAATTCCATATGTATTTTTTTAATTATATGAAATTTTTACGAGAGAATGAAATCTGACAACACGTGATTCTGAGGCCCGAAATGATCCGTTGAAAAAGTGTTAAGCTTAAAATAGCGTGTCTGAGTAGTTTTCCTGAAAAATTAGAATAACTCTTAAACTGGTGCCCGAATTATAAATGAGAAGGCACTGTTGCATTTAGGATGACAGGTTTACCCTAACCGTGACTTAAGTTTAGTCGGGGCATGCCTCTAGTGGGAAAACCCAAAAATGGCATAAATGTAAATAAAATAAAAAAATAAAAAATATTTTATTTTTCAAATGTTTATAACTAATGAATGATGACTCAGATTAAAAATCTGAGACCACCGTTCAACTCATGAGGGTATGCTTTCCTTAGGCAGATACTAACTTTGGCCGATGTGGGCCACTAGTGGAAGTTAGTTTTTGGCCACAAATAAAATAATTAAGTAACAATTATTTTATTTTTAAATTCTATAACTCTTAAACAGTAACTTAGATTGGAAATCCGAGAGTACTGTTGAGCTCGTGAGAGCATGTTTCCCTTAGGAAAAGCCTAATCTCAACCGGTGTGGGTCGAGGGTGACTATTAATAATTTTTGAACCTTTTTAAGGTATGTTCAGTAAACGCGCAGTTTGCGTTTTCTAACTTTTGAACTAGTGCTCGAATTAAAAATATAAGGGCACTGTTGAATCCATAGCACCGAGATTCTCTTAAGGGAGGCTTAACGTTGACTGCTATTGGTCGGGTGAAAAAGTTAGTTTTTGTGACTTTTTAAAGAAATAATAAAATAACATAGAAATTGTTATTTTATTTCTTTTTTTCCTAACACCTATTGAGGGAAAGTGGCAGGGACCATAGAGGTGGTCCTACTTTTAATACGGGATATTAAATGTTCGGTTACACTTTGGTTGCATAACCACCTCTCGTGTATTTAATATGGAACATTAATTACTTCAATTAATTTGGCACATTAATTACGTCAATTAATGGACCTCATTAATTCCTCAGTGCGTTACCCACCCATTCCCCCTCTATTTAAGTGAGGCTTGGGGTGGAGTTTTGACATGGCTTTACCAAGTAAGAAACCTTTGGTGAAGTGATGCGACACCTTCCACCGACGGAGATGGAAGCTCAAGCGGCAATGAATCGACGAACGTTGATGGCTTCATGGAACGCTGAATCTTCTTCCACCACTGTGACATCTCCAAAGAATCTCGAGGAAAGGGTTGTTATTTAATTCAATAAATTACCTCAATTCCTCCCCTCATTCTTGAATTTTATGGGTGGTCGTTGAGAGGGATTTGAATAGGGTTTATCATTATTTTAATGTGATGTATAAATTACTACCACTTGTTATAATGCTAACGCGGAGAGCGCAGGCTAAACGAACAAGGCTCAGAGCCTCCGCCACTTTATTTTCATTGTGTTATTCATAGGAGGCTTGTTCAAACTTGATGGAACCATGAAAAAGAGAGGCGTTCAATGACAGAAGCATCCTGGGAGGACCGTAGGTGCGTCCGGGTGGAAGAACGGACCACCATAACTCATCTGGTGGCCTACAGAAGATTCACTGGCACGACACCAGTGCGGCGGCACTAGAGACCGGTGCCGACGGCAAAGACGGCGGCCGACGCTTGTCGGCCACGGAAGAGGGCAGTGCCACCGGGCGGTGCGACATACTCGAAGGGGCGGCTGTCAACCGACCGACCGCATTGGCGAGGCGGCGCACCATCACGCACTAGAGTGATGGAGTTGAGACATCAAAACCGAGGAAGGATAGGGACTCATGCCTTGAGGGTCCTTTGGACCACATGGAAGCGCCACGTGGTGCTGCTTATTGAAGAGCCTAACGGATCTTCTTGAGCTGTTCGGGGATCTGGTGGCCACCCGCCTGGCGAGCTGTGCTAGCGCACCAGGCTGCGTTGCCCGACAGGTCGCGCCCAGCCGGCGGGCTAGGCCGGTCCAGGGCCTAGTAGGCCGAGCCCCCAACGGCCCAACCCAACCAGTCCAGCCCATGCCGATCCAGGCCAAGCTGGGTCAGACCCTGACCGAGTCGGGCTGGACCTAACCCCCTCTTGGGCCCATAAATGCTTAAAAGGCCTTATCTTGCAAACTAGATGTCTGTTTGATGAACTGTCTGTGGTGCTAGGATCATTGGAGCGAGACATACCTTTTATAATTATCTACAAGAGTTTTAGAGAAAGTTGGAGTATGCCCGAGTTGGATCGACCAAGAATCCAACCTGACCCTCAGCACTAAAATGCCAATAACTCATAGACTGAGCGTCCGGTTGACGCACCATCTATTGCATTGAAACCCTTATGAAGTGGTGGTTCATCGGGTTACTTCTTAATGGGACTTCATGCCAGTTGAAATATGATCGATTTCTTGAGGAGTGGTTTCTCCCAGAGACAAGCGTACTATGAGTGGGAATCCTGTGTCTGGAAGAGATGTGAAGAATGAAGAGCAATTCTATGTGAATCAGCACCATTAATTCTGTATGAATCAGCACCCAGTGATTATTTGTGGATCAGCACCTATCGATTATGTGTGAATCACACCCAGTGATTCTTTGTGAATCAGCACCCACTGATTCTGTGTGAATCAGCACTGAGCGATTCTGTGTGAATCAGAATCCAGCAATTCTGTTTCAATCATCACCCAACGATTCTATGTGAATCAACACCCAAGAATTCTATGTGAATCAGCACCCATAGATTCTATGTGAATCAACACCCAACTATTTTGTGTGAATCAACACCGAGCGGTTCTGTGTGAATCATCACCCAACAATTCTGTGTGAATCAGCACCCAACAATTCTGTGTGAATCAGCACCCAATGATTCTATGTGAATAAGCACCCAACAATTCTCTTTGAATCAGCACCCATCAGTTCTCTGTGAATCAGCACCCAACGGTTCTCTGTGAATCAGTAGCAAGTGATTCTGTGTGAATCAACACCCAACGATTCTGTGTGAATCAGCACCCAGCAATTTTGTGTGAATCAACACCTAGTGATTCTGTGTGAATCAGCACCCAAAGATTTTGTGTGAATCAGTACCCAATGATTTTGTGTAAATCGTCACTGATCAATTCTATGTGAATCAACACCTAGCGATTCTTTGTGAATTAACACCTTGCGATTCTTTGTGAATCAGCACCTAGGGATTCTATGTTAATCAAAACCTATCGATCCTGTGTGGGTCTTGGGGGGGTGGTTAGTACCTATCGATCATGTGTGGGTCTTGCGGGGGTTATTACCTATCGATCCTATATGGGTCAGCAGTAGTTCCTCTTGCCAGAGTAAGATGATCCACCCTTACGGATAATAATCTGTACTGCTATAATCAGTTATACCTGGTTTGAGCTGTGTCTATTGCTTTGTGCTTTGTGATTGAGATCATGTTTGTGTTATTCCTCTATGAAATTCTGAGAGACCTTTAGGGGTCTTGGGGTCCCTACTGAGTATTTTTATACTCACCCCTGCATAGGTTTCACCCTCACCTTGTTGTGTCTTGTGCAGATGACGGGCATCCTTGACTGGGACTTGGGGATCTAGGACCTGACGGTGGATGGTGGTGATAGTTGATGTGGAGAGTTGTGGAGATGAGTTGTACTTACCCTTCAGGTATGATTCCCATGGACGATCTCAAGAGCTATTTTTTTATTTTCAGTTGTAGTTGTATCTTTTCAGTTGGGCTTGTATTCCTTCCCCTTACTTTCAGTACATACTTTTACTTCAACTATTTTACTACATGGTTTACTTTTTTATATACCTAGTCTGTGTGTTTGTATTGTTTAAAGGGAAATTCCTTCCCATTTTAGGAATATGCATTTTTAGTGTTAGTCACCAACCCCTGGCCTATGGAATTCAGGCTTGGGGTTATCACGACATGGGCCTCGGGGGACGGGTCGTGACACAGAAGTCCCCTACTATTAGTGCTCCTCCTCCATGAATCTAAGGCTCGAATCCAAGGCTCAAATCAATGCTCGAATAAATTTAATGCTCAAATTGAGTCTTGAACAAATCCAAGGATTGAATCAAGGCTCCAATGAATCTAATGTTTCATGATATCTCTACTTTCTCTCAAATTAATCAAAGATCATATCCAAGGTATGTTATTTTCTCCTGCTTCTCACTCATTGATTTATTATTTGAGTTTCACGATATCCCTTACAGATTTCTAGCGAGTTTTTCCTTAGGTGGTGGTATCCAGATGTGGTGAGTGTCTATGGGACACCTCAAGTTGGTTTTACATGTTTTACCTACTTTTTATTTATTTTAGGATGTTATGGATCAACCAATCTAACCTATTTTATTTATAATTTTCTAGTTGATTTTATTTTACTTGTGCTGCATACTCTATATCATTTATATTTATGAAATGAGTTAGGATATTTATTCTGGTTATGCTATACTTAGATCCTTATTCATGTATATATTTTTGATGATGTTATATAAATGATTTGAATCAAATTTATTGGTTATGAATCATGTATTTCTTTCTTTTCTCAGATCAGTTTATTTAATTTTATACTAGTACAATGAATGGATGTTCCATGTTGTAATCTCATAATGTTTTTGATTCTTGATTATTTATCTTCAAGGGAAAAATCATTCCCAATAACTCTTTCTTTTTATGCACATGAACTATTTTCCAGCTTGTGAGGATTAGGAACACCCTTGGGCTATTGATTCTATTAGTATATGTTTAATATTGTTACACCTTAGGATCCAGTGAGATTCCTATGATTATGTTTAATTTTATGATATTATCTTAGATATCCCCACTACACACATTATTTTCACCCCAATTTAAATTTCATGGACATGTTGCAATAATTAATTTTTGTTTATTGTTATTATATATCACTGTGATAATGGATATCATTTGATCTATATGAAATCATTAATTTATGGTAGAGTTTACATTTTTTTTATTATAAAATGTGTTTTAAGATATTTTTTGAATGAATAAAATTTTTTTGATTTATTTTCATAAGCTATGAAGTCCAAATTTTTAATATTTTAAAGTGTTTTCACTTTTAAATGTATGATTCCCTCCATTGGTTGTTAAAAAAGGATTTTTAATGAATGAATTTAAAATAAAATTTTTATCTACATGAGTATAAATGTATTTATCTTAATCATGGTTGAATTTTATTTTCCAAAAAGGTTTTACATTAGGATTTTGAAATGAGATAAATGTATAAATGGTTTACTATGGATTTTGATAGAATTATTTTGAATTAAGTGTTTTATCATGCCAAGTGTTTGATCATACTGATAGTTTTTAACCAAATTATAATAAAATAAACAATACTTTAATTCAATCAATGGTTATGGTGCTATACCAACAGTTGTGCTGTGCATTTTTGGCCAGATGGTAGTCTATTTCTATAGAGTATGGTTCATTTTTTATTAATATATGAAGTGTTATATTTAATTCTATACCTCTTTGTATCAAAAAATATCCCTAGATTTACATTCCCTGTATAGCCACGATTTCTACTACCACTTTTTTGAAAATCACCCTCACTGTAGCATGATTTCCAGTCAGCCCTAATTTCCATGCAGTCACCCCCGATTTCTGCCACCTATACCCACAATTTTTGTAGACATCGGTGAAACTTTATAGAACCTGGTGCATTAGTGTCTAATTGGTTGGGGTGTGAGGTGCATGCCTTCAGCGTGCCTTAGTGTGGTCATAATGCCCCACCAATGGTGAGGCACACCAGGTGCACCTTGCCGTGCTTCATGCCAATGCGTGATAAGGAGCGTTCCTTTGACAACACTGGTGTATATATGGTTTAAATTTCACTAATTTCAAGACAAGAAAGGTACTAAACATTGAATAGGAAATAACTAATGAATCCTAGTATTAAAATAGGTAAAGTACTAAACATGTAATTAGCTATAACCAATGCTTATTCATAATAACCCAAAGAAATAATAAGGTGTGATTCAAGCACCAATTAAGATGTTCTAACAGAAAAAATGAAAGATTATCATTTTAAATATATTTTTGAAATTTAAAAAACCAATTTAGTAACAACATTTTTTATGTAAAAAACTTCATTTAAAGTTAAAATTCACATCTATAACTCATATTTGATGAAAATGAAGTTTTACACTTTTGATATTTAAAATATATAAAGAACATGTACTATTAGTAATGTAAAATTATGATTTATTAAAACTTTTTAAATAATGAAAATACCTAAGGTTGTGGTTTCATGAAAACAAACTATTTATTTTAGGAATTTATATTAAACCAAATCCATACATAATTATTTAAGAAAACATACACATTTAATACTTAAAAAGTTTTTAGTTTAGTTTTAAAAATTCAACAAGTAGATGATACTTAATAATTTATCATAATAAATCTATCCTTATCACTAAATCAACCAAAAAACTATCTTATCACTGATGCAATCACTAAATCATGATTATGTATTGTTCATTGACTTATAATTCATTTAGGTTATAGTGAAAGGAAATGAATTTCTTTGTAATAAAAGACTAGGTATAAAAATGAATACTTAACTAAGTATATTCATACCATTAAAACTCATGATTTAAAAATAAATTCAGGTTTACTAAAATTACTCAAGATATCATAACATAAATAGATACCAAATATTAATTTCATTTCTGGAACAAAACTCTAAGACATGTGAATATTCAGGATAATTTATCAAAATAAAGTGAGATAACACAACCCATGCATATGATAACTGCATTCCTTTATATATCTTAAAAAATCTTATGGAATTTATAATCAAGAACTTATATAAATAAAAGAATTTAAATAATAAAATAACATAATTCTAAACTTTAATTTCATAGAATAATTTTTTTTAAAAAGTAAACATGTTTAACATACTTTAAACAATAAACAAAGCATAAATATATAATGTGAACAACACATGCAATGTGGTTGATATCTCACTACACTCAATATCATGCAAAAACATTATTCGGTCCTCTTCTTACTAAATTTTCACTGAAAATGATCAGTTTCACCCATCGGTGTGCTATCTCATTGTATTTACACAATTCTTAAACAACCGAAATCACCCCATGATCTTATAAACACCCAAAACAATGTACAAACATGTAAATTGGTGTAACTTATTGGTTGGTTCCCTGAAAAACATAAACCAAATCATCTATCATTCTCTTATCTTGGGTACTAGAGCACCTACAATTCAACTCACACATAGATAAATTAAAATCAAACCTAAGCCTGATATCACACACAGACTCCGTCTAAAACCTCATGATCTTTTGGAAAATAGTTTTAAATGTCCGAAATATTTATAAATCCTTCTTGATATTAATTCTTGAATAAATTATATGGTATTTGAAAGCTTGGATTTGTGGATTCTTGCGTGATATTTTATGAAACTAGTTTTTGATAAATGAATTGTAACTTGATTGGTTTTTTAAATAAGTCCATGGGAATCTCCATATTTAAGTGGGTTGTCTAGGAAAATCATGTTAGTATTTAAATTTTGAATTTAATAATGGGTTTTGAAAAATATTTTATTCATGTCATATTTATAAAATGTTTATGAAATGTTTGATAATCCTGATTTTCTTTAGATTGAGTGGTCACCTACATAGCATTTTTATGCTCATTCCTATTTTAAATTTATGTGTTATAAAAGGAAACTTGATTTTGAATATTAAAATTTGTTTTTAAATGAGAAAATGAGGTTTTTTATTAAGATAAACTAAAATGGATTCAGTATTTTGAAACTCATGAAGTGCTTTCATAGTGAATCTGTTAATTTTTAAACATATAAAGGTGTAATTTTTCCCATGGAAATGGTTTTAAAATTTTAATTTATTGTTAATGTTTTTTGAATATGATTTAAATTTTTTTCACATGATGCTAACAATTTTTATAGAAAAAGGGTTTCATGTCCCATTAAGTGTTTTGAAAACAATTGGTGGATTTTCATGTGGAATTAAAAAAAATGTATTTCAATCAGGGTTTTAAACATTCAAAAAAGTGGAATTTTGAACTTCAAATGTGTATTTGAGATGATATTTGAAATTTTAAATTAGGACGTGTTAATTTAAAAAATTTGGTCTTTTGCGTAGTGTTTTGTAAAGAGGCTGGTTTCAATATGGAATTTGGAAAACATTCATAGTTATAATATCATTAATTTCTAATTCTTTAATTTCGTTCCCTAAACCTATTTTTTTTTGAAATCATCCAATTATTCTTCCATTAATTATATAAAAGATTATTTCTATGTTTTATTCATTTTATACCAACTTGGAGTCTCATCATTGTGTCTAAAATAAGTTGGACTAGGAAACCTTGCATCTGTTTCCTCTAGGAGAGCATACATTTGTATTGGTGTAATAATTTTTCTATTCAATGGATATTGGTTCCTTTATCCTCGGGCCAAATTGATCATATATCTCAACCCATTGGGAAAGGGGAACGAGGTATAAAAGAGTAAGGTCACTGTGAACATGTATTGTGTGATCAACTCATTAGTAAATCCATTATGTGCCTAGGAAACTTTTCAACTTTATGAAAAAACTATGAAATGTTTTCTGGTGCTATTCCAACTCCTAGACCAAGAATATTAGAGTTAAGGAGACAACTATCATCCTAATAATCATCACCTCATGATTAGTTGTTATTGCATTTTGTTTCTTGAGACTCATCAATCATCTATTCTGGATATGCACCTATGTTGCTTGAACTACTATGAGCTGTAGTCATCCCATACCAAGTACCTAAGATCATTTTAGATGAATTTAGAGGATAAAACTTAACATACTAGAGTAATTATTTTCTTAAATTTAATTAAACATTTCCTTTAAAAATTAATGAAATTATTTGAAATAATCAAATATCGGGTTCCCCTTATTAAAATTATCTATAACTTTCACCTTTGATAATGAATATCTTATTTGTATTTTTTTTAAATGAATATTTTTTTAACCTAATAGGATGGATATGAATCAAAAATGGATGCACACTAATCATATGAAAAAATAGTATGAATATGGAGCTAAATAGTTCAACAAGTTTTTAATAGAGCATGCATACAACCCTTTTCAAATCATTTTTCAGTGGCTACGTTGTTGTTATTCAAGGAAAATTAGTTCAGAAGAGTTTTAAGAACATTTAATTTTCCACTAAATAGACCAGAGCTATAAATATTAGACTAAACATGGGAAAACACTGAACCTGAACACCAATTTAGATGATATTGTAGTTTATGGATCATTTGATACGAATACTAGTATAAATGATGATGGATATCACATAGAAGAAATGACAATGAAAATTGAAGATGAACTTTGTGATTTTTAAAATTTGTTTGAGAAGTTAAATATCTATTCTAAGAGACCATTGTATTCTTTGTGTACAAAATACACATCAATATTATCTGAAATGAAGTTATATAATTTTAAAGATGGTAGTGGTTGGAGAAACACCAACTTTATAAAACTAATTGGTCTCTTGAATGATATGATTTCAGAAAAAAAATGAACTTCCATGTCAAACAGGTGATTCTAAATGAATTATACATTAAATGAGAATGATCTCTAAAAAAATACATGTTTTCTCAAATGATTGAATATTGTTTCACAGGGAATATTAACCACTCATAAAATGACCTAAGTGTGGAACAAATTGATGCATGAAACATGAATCAAGTCCATAGAAATATTTATGGTACCTTCCTATAATTTCATGGTTTATATGACTATATGGATGTTTGGAAACCATGAGACAATTAACATGGCATTAAGACACAATAATTAAATATATGAACCTAAATCATCCAACAAATTTTCCTTAATGGATGAAAATTGATTAATAGTATCCTAAATTTGTAAATGAGTTGAGAAACGTTTGGTTTTCAATATCTACAGATAGAATAAATCCTTTTGGTGTATATAGTAGTACTCATATTACATGGCCCATCATGTTAGTAAATTATAACTTTATGCAATGGTTATGCATGAATTGAAAACATATTATGTTGTCTCTACTTATATTTGGACCAAAGAAACCCAATAATGATATTAATGTCTATTTGGATCCATTTATCTAAGATCTTAAATCGATGTGGGATACAGTTGTTACAATGTATGATTCTAATAGAAGTGAAGAATTCACATTGAGTTCCATGTTGTATGGGATGATAAATGACTTTTTTACTTATGGATAAATTTTAGGCTATAGAATTAAAATAATGTTGGGGTGTTCTATTTTTGAAGAATGCAAACACTTAGTTTAATTGAAACATTCCTCGAAGACTATGTATTTAGGACAATGGAAATTTTCATGTTGATGAAATAAATACTGACCCAGGATGAAAACATTTTATGGGAATAATGAACTAGGTAAAACACTATCTCCAAAAATAGGTGATAAAATATCTAATAAGGTGAAATATATTGACACCATTTCTGAAAAACCTTATGAAATCATGTTGGAAGAAGAGATAAATTTTCATTAAATTTCTATAATGGAATTTTTTTTACGTTAGACAATTTATTTATGTCATAAATATAGTAAAAAAATGTATTTGGTTATATTATTGACACATTACTATATGATTATAGAAAAAAATGACAACATCAAAGATAGATAGGACATGGTTTACATGGAGATAAGGGAAGATTTGGCACTGGTGAAGGGTAAATGAAAGACTTTTCTTCCTACAGTAGCTTACACTCTATCCAGATTGGAAAAATTGCAATTTTAAATTTCCATTAATGGTGTAAAAGTTCCATAGGTGTATTTATAAAATATCAATAATGTCATGTCAATGAATAATTTGAAGTTATAGGGACTAAAATCACATGAATTTCAGGTTTTGATGCAAGATTTGATGCAAGTTTATTCTAATGGCCTAAAGGCCTTAATTTTTTATTTATTTTTGATAATACACCTTTCAAGGGGTGAGGTGGAACCCTTACAAGGCCCGTAGGAATAATTATTACATGGTCCAAGGACTTAGAGGAATTCATTGCCCGTAGGCTTCAAACATTACATACAACCCAGACTAACAACTTGGAAATCCTCCACCCTAGCATCTTCATCATGAAATCAGCTCTCTACCTTCGCATGACTATTCAGTTAGGCTTTCCCGTGCATGAATAGGCTTGTTCCGATGGAAGCTGTCATACCCTCTCATTCTTGCAATCTGTTTACCCAGTATCATTTTCTTTTTCAAAGCCATATACAAAAAAATTATAGACACAGTAAAGTTTCCAATCATAAATAAGAAGGTTGCAACCATATTATGGGAATTAGATATGTTCTTCCCACCACCATTATTTGATATAATTTTTCAACCGATGTTTCACTTAGTTAGAGAGGTTCAACTATGTGGTCCTATCCATTATAGATGGATGTACCCCATTTAACGATATATAAATATTTTGAAAGGGTATGTAAATAATTAAATTTGGACAGAAGATTGTATTGAAGAATGATATACTGTTGAAGAATATGTTTAATTCTACACCGATTACCTATCATAAGTTGGAAACATTGGACTCTCAAAGCTTCATCATAGAAGATTCCTTATGGATAAAGGGATTTCTGGAAGATATGTTGTTACAATTACCATCACAGAGTAGGATAAAGTGAAAATTTTCATTTTAAATAATAGTGAATATGTTGATCCATATATTCAAACCCAGAAAGAAATTCTTATAGAATTGAATAAATCATGGGATGAAGGATGGATATGAAATACACATAATCAATAGTTTATAAGATGGTTTCAAGATCAAATTTATAAGGTGTTATCTGAAAATTTAAATTCAATTGTCGAACAATATCAATGGCTAGCAAGGGGCCAAAATAAAAAACTTATATCTTACACCAGTTTTATAATCAATGGTTATATATTCTATACAAAAGAATATGATGAATACAGTATAATGAAAAATAGTGGAGTTACACTTGTGGAAGAAGCGATGGAAATATCTGGTTCGAAGGATAGAAATCCAATTTATGAAAAAATATCATATTTCAAAATTATTGAATAGATATAGGAGTTAGATTATAAAACATTTCAAGTTTTAATTTTCCATTTCAATTGGGTTGACAATATAAGTGCAATGAAAGTTGATGAAATGGGCTTCCTAAAAGTGAATTTTAGTGTATAAGGGGAAAAGAATGAGCCATTCGTAATTGCATCACAAACAGTTCAAGTATTTTATGTCTTAGATCTAGAAAATAAAAATTGGTAAATTGTCCTACTGGCTACTAAAACAATTGTAGGGTCAGATGAAAATTCAATTGAGGATGACCCTTTTATTGGGAGATCACAATTAGTTCATAGAAGTCCCAATGTAGATAATGTATTGTACGTTAGAGGGGACCATAAAGAGGAGATTTGGATTCTAGATAGAGGATCAAAATCCATTCAACCGTAAGAAAAAACAGATAGTTCAATGACAAGTTTAAAGTGTTTTTAATATACTATGCTTTTCCTCATAATATTATTTGTTCTCTATTTCACTAACACAATCTAAATTAATTTTTTGACTAATCATGGAGGCAAACAATGTCATTTTCAAATGATGATGTTAAAAATACTTAGGAAAAATGTACTATTGATTATGAAACTGTAGATCTATTAGGGGATAATAGGATGTTGATGAAAAAAACAAGAATGAAGCAACGTCATAGTGTTGAATAAAATTATCAAGGCATGATTTAAGGGTATAAAATTTGAGGTTGGATGGAATCAATGCTGCCAACCTATTGACCCCAACTATTCAATGTTCATTAGTTATGTTGGGGTCATAATGAGGATGAATGTACCGATTGATATAGATTCATGGTGCCAAATCCATATTGTAATGAAAGAAACACTTTTTCAAGATATAAAGGTAATGTTATGATATACTTTCTCTATTTTATCTAAAAAATATATCTTGAAACATTGATTTAATTTTCATAATTCCTTGAAGAGTTCATTTATTTTATAATATTTTCATAAGAAATATGTCTTAACGGCCACTGGAAAATCCCCTAGAGGATCTTCTTACCAATTTACATCTTACGGATGTTGAGGGAAAGTAAAGCCTCACCCACCAGTTAGTTATGCAATCATTATAAAGTAGGAAACACAAAATGATTTCATCAGTCATCACGATGATAAATTGATTTAGGTGCTTTGTAATAGATAATATGTTATTTGAGATTATTTATTTTCTCGAATTTGATTCAAAATTGTTATTTTATGAAACAAAAAAGGGTTGTTGGACCCTTCATGATATTTTATTTTTCATAATCACAAATAATGTCAATATACAGATTCATATCTTTCATTCCAATTTTAATATCTCTATGAAAATCAAATATTTCATACAACAACATATACTTTAATAATTCAATTGATTATAGTCATGAATAAATATGTTTAAAAATGTATTTTTATTAACACTTCAAATTGTAATGGTATATGTAAGACATACTCTTCATAATATTTTTTTGGATTCCCTGAAAAAATGAAGTCGACACACCAAAACCGAAATCGACACACCGAAACCAAATTATTACAGAATGAAGTCTGAATCAATGAAGTCTGACTCACCAAAGTTTGACAGACCGAAGTCGACACACTAAAGTTTGACAGACTGAAGTCTGACTCACCGAAGTTTGATAGACCAAATTCGACACACCGAAGTTCGACAGACTGAAGTTGACACACCGAAGTTCGACAGACCGAAGTCAACACACCGAAGATAACACACTGAATATGACAGACCGATGTTATCAAACCGAAGACAATCGACCGAAGATGACTCACCGATTGATATAAATAACTGTTTCCTTTTTATTAATTCAAATTTATTTCTAACTGTCATATTTAGACAAATTAAAGTTTCTAACATTATTTAATGTTGTATGTAGGATTATTCATAGACAAGTATGAGGTACATGAACGTGAAAATATCTTTATTTCTTGAGGATCGTGGAGTATAAAAGGATCTCATCTTACATGTTAAAGATATGATAGTTGCAGTACAAGCTGAGACATAGACTGTGAGAATACCAAAAGAGAAGAACTAAGTGCATGAGATTACAAGAAGACTCTAACAAGCTACCTCCTCCAAAAAGGGCTCAATATACATCAAGACATTTAAGAGCTGAACTTTTTTACTCCTCGAAGCTGGATTACAGAAACTGAAATACTCTATTCTGAAGACATCTTTTAGAAGAAGACTCAAATACCATTTTCTCAACATTCATTGAGTCTAGAGAATTACTTCACAACACACAAAGAATTATTAACTCTATTTTATTATTAACTCTGTTGTGTTTTATATTCACTATTTGAGTAGTGTGTATATTTTTTTGTATAAAACACACTTTCTCTTAAGCATAACTGGAGGATATCAAACTATCCTCATTCTCAATCTCTTAATACATTTTGTTTCCCAAGAATAACTATGTTAGAGGTCAAGTGTCACCTAGATAGCCAGGTGTACTATTGTAAACCCCGATCTAGGGTGTGGATTAAAAGTTTTTTTTATATAAAAATCTTGGTGGAAGGTGATCACCAAGTGGAGAGGATTAAGTCTCTGCTTGAGACTGGACCTCTTGTTTAGATTGGTGTTCTAATCTTCAATTATTCTATTTTGTTTTATCCACTGCTTATATTTGCTAAAACATAAAACTATTTTTTCTTACACTTTGATAGTTGGTTTTGGTTAGTGTGTGTACTTGTTTAATTATGTAAACTTGTTTCAAAAGTTGAATTGGTGTTTTACACTGATTCATCTGAGGATTAATCACCCTTTGAGAAACCTGTTGACCAATTGAACATTTACATTTCTACTGCCTTAATTAATTGGTCCGTTTTTAAAATTTGGTGTTTTCTTAATCATAAAGTTTTTAACAGAAATTTTAATTGGAACTCAATTCACCCCCTGTTGAGTATCCACTTCGAACAACATTTTGTATTAAAGGATTTATTTATTTTTAAGATTTTCTAATTATTTTCAACTGTGATTGTAGTTGTATCTGAAAGATATTAAAATTTCTTTCATATCTAAATTTTCAGTTCTTTACATTCTAAGTAACTATGGAAAATAGATTTGAGGGTGCTTCTACTAAAAAGCCACCTTTTTTTAATGGTAATAAATATGCTCAGTGGAAATTAAAAATGAAGATGTATCTAGAGAGTATAGGACCTGAAATCTGGGATACAATTGAAGAGAAACATATATTTCCTGCTACTTCTAGGGACACATGGTCTCAGTTGACTAAAGCTACATATAATAATAACTATAAAGCAATGAATTCCGTGTACTTTTCTCTAGGTGATGATTAATTCAATAGAATATCTGCTTGTAAAACTGTATATGAAATTTGGGATACTTTAGCTGTTTCTCATGAGGGAACAACTAATGTTAAAGAAATGAGACTAAATATATACACTATTAAATATGATAATTTTAAAATGAAGCTTGATGAACCTATCTCTGAAATTTATCTCAGGTTCAATGAAATAGTGAACACTATGAGTCTGCTTGGAAAACTAGCGGACAACAAGGACCAGATTATGAGACTGCTTCGATGCCTACCTGACAGATGGAGGGGAACTTATGTTTCCATCCGAGAATCTTGTTTCATAAGCAAGTTACTAGTAAAGGAACTAATTATAAATCTTATGATGTATGAGGAAGAACTTAAGGTGAATCAATAAGTAGATGAGGAACCAAGGAAGAAATCGATAGTATTCAAGACTACTACCTCAAAGTGTAAAAATAAAGAAAAATATCAAGTTCTTGTAGACAGTTCTACTAGTGAAGAGTCAGATTTAGATAGTGATGAGGAGATGGATCATCTTGCAAGGAGATTCAAAAAGTTCTACCGAAAGAAGAAATTCTTCAGGAAGTCAAACTACAAGGGAAAGTATGATAGTAAAGGACAATGGAAGAAAGATAGAAAATGGAATGACAACTCAAATGAAATAATTTTCTATGAGTGCAAACAAAAAGGTCATGTGAAGGCAGACTATCCCAAGCTGAAATTTAAGAAGAAATATGAAGACAAGGCCAAAGGATATGAAAGCTACTTGGAGTGTTTCATAAGATAGCTCCAATGGATCTGATGCTTCTGATAGTGAACAGAAAAATCATTCCGACTTATGTTTCATGATAGAAACATTTGAGGTAACACTCAACTCTCAAATATATAATACCTATTATTCTAAGAATAAGAGTGAGTCACATAATGATGAAGATATGAATATGGATTAACTATTTGAATATTGTGAAATGCTGGAGGATACCTTTAATGATCTCAAGGACAAATATAAATGCTTTTCCTATTTGTAAAATGTTTCTTTCTTAAATGCTTTTCCTAGGTTACTCAACCTCGATTAAAGCCTATAGAGTATTGAATAAGAAAAAAAATTTGTGGAAGAGTCAGTTCATGTCAATTTTGATGATACTGATCCACATGAATCCAAAACCTCTCTTGAATATCTTGAGGAAGATATGTCAATTCTGAACCTTAATGAAAATGACGGTGAATCCCCTGTAAAAGTGACCAGTTCTGAGAATCTTCCAAAATCTGCACCTGTTGAGTCTAAACCAATAGACAATCATGAGGAGTCTAGTTCAACTCTTTCTATAGGTATTCAAACTCTCAAGAATCATCCTTTAGATGTTGTAGTAGGTGATTAAATCTAGGAACACAAACTAGAGTTTCTCTGAGAAACCAGGTTGAACATCATGATTTTCTTTCACAGCTTGTACCCAAAAATATTAATGATGCTATCAATGATGAATTTTGGGTGATGTCTATGAAAGAAGAATTAAATCAATTTGAGAGAAAAAAAGTCTGGGAACTTGTTGAAAGACCTAAGGAAACTTTGACAATAGGCACTAAATGGGTTTTTAGAAACAAAGTTGATGAGTCTGGAAATATAGTTATAAACAAAGCTAGTTTTTTTGCACAAGGTTATAGTCAAGAGGAAGGAATAGACTATGATGAGACCTTTTCTCATGTAGCTAGGTTAGAGGCCATTAGGATACTACTTTCTTTGCAGCTCATCTGAATTCCAAACATTATAAAATGGATGTAAAAAGTTCTTTTCTAAATGGGTATATAATTGAGGATGTATTTGTTGAACAACCCCCTGGCATTACAAATCCCCATTTTCCATACCATGTTTTCAAACTCTCTAATTCTTTATATGGTCTAAAGCAAGCTCCAAGAGCTTGGTATGAAAGACTTAGTTCCTTTATTATTTCAAAAGGGTTTACTAAAGGAATAGAAGATCCTACTTTGTTTATTAAAAATATTTCCAAAGATGTTTTGATAGTAAAAATTTATGTAGATGATATAATTTTTGGATCTTCTAAAAATTCTTTATGTACTGATTTTTCATAAAAAATGGAAAATGAATTTGAAATGAGTTTAATGGGAGAACTTAAATTTTTCCTTGGATTTCATATTTTTCAAAATAAAGATGGTATTATTTTAAATCAAAGTAAATATACTAAAGACCTTTTAAAAAAATTTGGTTTGGATGGTAGTAAAGGTAGTGATACACTTATGAGTACCACTTGTAAGTTGGATACTGATGAAGCTAGAGAATATGTGGATCAAAAAACTACAGAGGCATGATAGGGAGTCTACTGTACCTTAGTGATAGCAGACCTGATATTATGTTAAGTTTATTCATGTGTGATCACTTTCAAGCTAATCCCAAAGAATATCATTTAAATGATGTTAAAAGGATTTTCAAATATCTCAAATATACTCCCAACTTAGACTATTTTATCCAAGAGAACAACCATTTGATTTAATAAGTTATTCATATGCTGACTTTGTTGGTTGTAATCTAGATAGAAAAAGAACCTCTGGGACATGTCACATGTTAGGCAAGTCACTAGTATCATGGTGCAGTAAAAAACAGAATTATGTTGCATTATCTACTGCCGAAGAAGAATACATTACTGCTAGTAGTTGTTGTGCACAAATTTTGTGGATAAAACAAACTTTACTAGACTGGATATCAATTAAAACATGTCTCCATTAACTGTGACAACACAAGTGATATTAAAATTTCTATAAATCCAATATCTCATTCCAGAACAAAGAATATTGGTGTAAAACATCACTTTTTGAGAGATCATTATCAGAAAGGTGATATAACTCTTGATTTTATTGGGACTGAACATCAGCTTGCTGATATATTCACTAAAACCTTAAATTTTGAGATAATTAATTACATCAGACATGAATTAAGAATGATAAATCAGTAACCGATCTTTATAAAACTGATCTTTATAAAACCGGTCTTTATAAAACCGATCTTTATAAAATCGATCTTTATAAAACCAATCTTTATAAAACCGATATTTATAAAACCGATCATTATGAAACAGATTTTTGTGATACTGATATTTATGAAACCAATTTTTGTGAAACCGATTTTTATGAAAACGATCTTTATAAAACCAATTTTTATGAAACCGATCTGTGTGAAACTGATTTTTATGAAACCAATCTTTATGAAATCGATTTTTATGAAACCGATCATTATAAAACTGATTTTTGTGAAACCGATCTTTATGAAACCAATCTTTATGAAACCGATTTTTGTGAAACTGATCTTTATGAAACCAATTTTTGTGAAATCGATTTTTGTGAAACCTATATTTGTAAAACCGGTCTTCTTAAAACCGATTCTTTGACACCGATATATTTAAGGGCTGTTTTGTAAATTCCATTTTATTTAAGTGAAATTAAGCTGTTTTGTCTCCTTCACCTTACAGCATTTAAATTTTACGTTTTACTATTTACAATCCATAAATGATATATTAAGTCCAATCCATCCCAACCTTTCACCTTCTTGATAGATGTAAATCCATCTACATTTAGTCTCTCTCTCTCTTGACTCTCAGCCTCTCAACATAGTTAGAATCTGGAGCTTCGCCATTGCAAGGACTAAGCGTGCAATGGAAGAACCTCGAAAATCTCCTCCTGCTAATCGTCATAAGGGTGAGACCAGTGGGACTGCGAAACCAATCTTAAAAAGTTGATTTGTTATAGCTAAAAAGGAATTGTTTACTGAGTGGATTCTGTCAAGAAAATATTTTCTGCTAAAGGTACTGGAATCTCAAGGGTGGATCAATTGGTTTACCAATAATGAAAGACCCTATTATCCCCAGCTAGTGTATGAGTTACATCATCATTTGAGTATAACACTAGATGAAGACGAGGCAGGAAAGATGAAATCTATGGTAAAAGGAAAAAAAGTAGATTTTTCGCCTGAGGAATGGGCTGAATTCTTAGAGTTACCTCATGAAGATGTCTATGCTGACTATCCTGGTAATATTCCACCTTTATCAAATTTGTTTTCATATGAATATGCTCTAAAGGAACTAAATGAAAATGAAGAATCTAGGAGAACTGTTGCAAATGAATTTGAAGGAGAAGTGAGATTGATTTTTAAGTTCATACAACATCAAATCTTCCCAAGGAAGGGAGATTTCTCTACTGTGAAATATCAGGATGTATTCTTGATATTTTTGTTGAAACATGGAATAAAGGTGAATATTTGTAGATATCTTATGGTACATATTTCTGATTTGATTAAGCCATCTAATAAGGCAAACTGCTTATACTATCCGAGAATGATTTCTTCCATATTGAAGAAATTAGACTGTGTAGAAGATGGAGATGAAATGATAACTTCTTGTAGTGGTTTTTTTCTTCAGAAAGACATTTGTAAAAGAATTAAAATCTTCTAGAACCCATGGAAGATATGTTGGGTAAGATATGAAGAAAGTATATATGAGGAATTCAATCCGATTAACCATCCTTCTAGACCAAAGGACCAAGTTGATCCAGGTCTCAAACATGGAGAAGTTCCTATCTATTCTGATGAGGAAGCTGAGGCTGAAGTGCCTAGGGAATAAGGATATCCTTTTAATGATAGGAGTGATCCTGATATTTCTAAAATTCCCAAGGATATGACTTATGGACCTGCTAGTCCACCTATGGAATTGGCCTCAAGAGAAACTATTCTAGGTGATGAAGAAGAGGAAGAAACCGAAGTTACTGGAGTTGAAGGTTATGTTAGAAAATTACATGAGGAATATGAGAATGATAATGATGATGATGAGGATGATGATGGTGATAATGGTGATGATGGAGGAAGTTTTGAGCATGTGAGTGGTTCTATAAAAGTGGGACAACAAGTGGTTGACAGATCCAGTGAGGAATATGTTCATGGAGATGGTGATGGAATTGAGCCTACTGATCAACAGGCTAATGATCATAGAGATGATAGACATGAGGACAGATCACTCCATCCCAATACTGAAAACCAAGAACTCATTCAGGAATTGAATGATCTTATGGCTGCTGGCCAGGAAGAAGAAGATGTAGCTCCACTGCCTCAAATTGAAGAAGTACCTGGTGAAGCTGAAGAAGCTAGAGCTCAGGAAGAACCTAAAGTTTGGTTGGTTATTGTCCTCAGACAAGGTGTTATGGACAGAGACTAGGATGAAGAAATTGATGTTATTCCCAAGCCTTAAGGAATAATGGTAAGAATTGATACCATTGAGCCAATAGATTGGACATGTGCTAGAGAGTGTAATAGTAATCCAAGATAAATTCTTTTCAGTTTAGAATATGATTCAGATGACGAGATGGTACCTACTCCTCCTGTTCCACAAGTTCATGCTGACCCAGAGCCTACTGCACCCGTTCCACCAGTTTCATCTTCAGCAGTAGACCCAGTTACTCAGTTAGTGCCCAATGATTATGTCAGTAAGGCTGATTTGGAAAAGTTTAAGAATAAGATATGTGAGTCTGTGCTAGCTTTAGTGGGATCCAGAAATGAAACCTCCACCTCAATAAGTATCTCAGATGCTGATGCAACAAAAATTGCAAGAATTGTGATTCAGTAGATTCAACTGAATCTTATTACTACAGCAGAAACTATTATTAGACATAACACATTGCTGAGAGAAGAAGTAAGGAAGATTTTCAAAGAGCTGAATTCCTTAAACTTTTACTTCAAGACCTCCTTTAGTGGTGTTCTATAATTTCGTAGGAACTTTGTAACTCATCTACTCAGTGTAGATTTGAAAAAGATAAAAAAAGATCTTGGAAAAATATTGACTAGCCCATCTAGTTCCAGAAGTGGGAGAAGTGTTGTTATTGATTTGGAGTCTCTCAAGGACATGATGAGAGAGGAGATTCAGAAACTCAAGATTATTTCAAATAAAGAAACCCTTGAAAAAGTTCATCGGAACACCGATCTTGTATACAATATGGTCAAACAGTGCACCAATGAAGCCTCTGTAGCTCAGAAAGAAATTTGGGAAAAAGTGGATAAGTATTTCACTATATATATACCAAGCATGACCTCATCAACAGTTTCAAGTTTCTGGCAGAAAATCTTCAAATTTTTCCAGTCACAGAAGCATTCAAAAAGAAAGTTCTCCGATTTAAAGAGTTTACCCCTTTACTGAGTAAGTTTATATAGAATAAGGATGACTTTTAGAAGACAATGCAATATGGAGGAAAACTCATTAATGACTTCATCAACCTACTCAAACATTATCTGCATGTTTAGGCTGAGGCTATTATGGTTCCTCTAGCAACTTCAATTGGTACTGCCTCTCTGTCTCCTGCTCCAATGACTGTTTCTCAGGCTCTTACTCAGATTCAACCAATCATTACTGAGCAGTCTCCAAGACGTGTGTTGTCAGAGAGAAGACCTACCCTTGCAGCTACTGTTCCTACAGGTGTTGCTCTGCCTGGTGTTGTAATCAGATCAGCTCCATCCTCTGCCCCTACCAAACCTTCTCCTTCTCCATTGGATCCTTCAGAAAAAGTCAAAGCTCCTCTGCATCCCAAACCCTAGTGATGGATTGTTTCTTTTTGATAGAGATTTTGTCTTTTTTTTTATGGTACTCTTATGACTTTGAATGAAAATTATTATGGTATATTTATTTTCCCTTATTTCTCCTTACTTATTTTCTATTTTTGTTAATCCCAAAAGGGGGAGAAAATAAGGATGACAAATAAGGATGGAATATACTCTCTTTAATCCATCTAGTAAGGGAGAGATTTGTTTTAAATAAATTATATCAATGCCAAACTTTAGTTATATTGGACAAGTATATTCAGCCATGTTTATTCTATATATTTTCATATATGACATAATTTGTAATTATCAAAAAGAGGGAGATTGTTGGACCCTTCATGATATTGTATTTTTCATAATCACAAATAATTTCAATATACAGATTCATATATTTCATGCCAATTTTAATATCTTTATGAAAATAAAATATTTCATACAACAACATATACTTTAATAAGAGAATTGCTTATAGTCATGAATTAATATGTTTACAAATGTATTTTTATTAACACTTCATCATGTAATGGTATATGTAAGACAAACTCTTCGTAATATTTTTTTGGATTCCCTGACAAACCAAAGTCGACACACCAAAACCGAAATCGACACACCAAAATCAAAGAATGAAAGACCGAAGTTCAACTTACTGAAGTTTTACTCACCGAAGTTTGAAAGACCGAAGTCGAAACACCGAAGTTCGACAGACCAAAGTCCGACTCACCAAATTTTGACAGACCAAAGTGGACACACCGAAGTTCGAAAGACCGAAGTCGACACACCGAAGTTCAACAGACCGAAGTCGACACACCGAAGATAACACTTTGAAGATGACATACCGATGTTATCAAACCGAAGACAACAGACCGAAGATGACTCACTGATTGATATAAATAATTGTTTCCTTTTTATTAATTCAATTTTTTTTTTCTAACGGTCATATTTAGAAAAATTAATGTTTCTGAAGTTATTTAATGTTGTCTGTAGGAGTATCCATAGACAAGTACAAGGTACATGAACGTGCAAATATCTTTATGTCTATAGGATCATGGAGTATAAAAGGACCTCATCTTTCAAGTTAAAGATACGACAATAGAAATACATACTGAGACACAGATTGTGCGAATACCAAAATAGAAGAACTAAGCGCTTGAGATTACAAGAAGACTCTAACAAGATACCTCCTCAAAAAAGGGCTCAATATACATCGAGACATTGAAGAGATGAACCTTTTCACTCCTCGAAGTTGGATTATAGAAACTATGATATTCTTTTCTGAAGAAATATTTTAGAAGAATACTCAAATACCATTTTCTCAACATTTATTGAGTCTAGAGAATTACTTCACAACACAAAGAGAATTCTTAACTCTATTCTATTCTTAAATCTGTTGTGTTTTATATTCACTATTTGAGAAGTGTGTATATTTGTTTGTATAACACACACTGTCTCCTGAGCATGACTGTAGGATATCAAACTATCCTCATATTCAATCTCTTATTACATTTTGTTTCCCACAAATAACTGTGGTAGAGGTCAAGTGTGACCTGGACAGCCGGGTGTGCTGTTGTAAACCCTGATCCAGGGTGTGGATCAAAAGTTTATTTATATAAACAGCTTGGTGGCTGGTGATCACTAAGTGGAGAGGATTAAGTCTCTAATTGAGACTGAACCTCTTCTTTACATTGTTGTACCAATCTTCAATTACTCTATTTTATTTTATCTGTTGTTTATATTTGCTAAAACATCAAACTATTTTTGCTTACACTTTGATAGTTGGTTTTGGTTAGTGTGTGTACTTGTTTAATTCAGTAAACTTGTTTCAAAAGTTGAATTGGTGTTCTACACTGATTCATCTAAGGATTAATCACCCTTTGAGAAACCTGTTGACCAATTGAACATTTACATTTCTACTGCCTTAATTAATTGGGTCGTTTTTAAAATTGGGGGTTTTCTTAATCATAAAGTTTTTAACAGAAATTTTAATTGGAACTCAATTCACCCCCTCTAGAGTATCCACTCCGACCAAAAAAGGTGATGAAAATAAAGAATGTGCATCAAAACCAATATACCCCTATCACAAAGAAAGAATGGGGTATGCTTCACTAGAGAAGAAATTGGTATTTATTTTAAATCAACAATAAAATTTTTATGTGATATGAAATGAAATATATTCCTTTTTTATATTTAGATTGATGAATCAAAATGTGAATCCAATTCTATCCCACGTCTTGTGATATGGAAGGAGGGTCGCGTAAATAAGGAGGGTAAACTAGTTGATGAAAACAAAAAAGAAGCCTGTGAAACATGTGTAAGTATGATATAGTATTAATTCGTTATGCTTTATACTATTATTATATAAAAATATCTATTTATGTTCAAAAGTTTCTTATATGGTTTAGAAATATGAATTGATAGTGACCATACGGGGAGAAAAACGACTTTTAGTTTCTTTGAAGGGTCCAAAACAATATGGACGCGTTAGAGGGGTAGGTTTTCAAGTGTCTCCTAGAACATATTTTGAGAAGATAAACCACAAGAAGATACATAAAATATGATGAAAGGATTGGAGGCCCAAATAGATTCTTTGGAAGTTATTATTGTCTGGTCTGGTTTGGCAGACCAATGTATGAGAAAGGACCAAAGCAGACTGGTGGTAGAGCAAAGATCCGTACATCAAGAACCAAATGACCCCACTATTTTTGCGGCAAGTTAGTCCCCTAAACCACATACCTTACCCAAGGTAATTAATTTTTTCATTAATTTTTCTCCTAAATGCGAATCAAAACAAAATTTGAAAACTTTATATTACTGTAAGTATACAGGGTAAAGTTGTATGTGATTTCTATCTGTCAATACCCACACATCACCTTTTTGTGAGGGGTACGATGTATAATATCCTAGGTGATAAGTTGCACCATAAATAACTCCCAAAATATCACATGAGAGTAGGGATTGAGATAGCTCAAGATTCGATTGCTGAGTTCCATGCTCTACCTGAGGATTCAGATATTATAATGGTCAATGATGCTATTGGAACTTTCATAACATGGATGTATAATCATATAACACTACGGGAAAAAGGATATTTGTGACAAGCTACTTGCAATGGGGAGGGGTCCTATCGTAAATAGATCATCAAGAGGGACTATTTGCGACGTGACCCACTGATTTTCGCAAATAAGTAGTTATTTGCGATGGGAATTGGGTCCCCGTCGCAAAAGGTTTGGCGTGGGTTGCATGCCAAACAGTGAAAAGGGTATTTGTGATGGGTCCTGTCGCAAATACCTTTTTTAACTGCCGCCCCTAATTAATAGGGGGTTAGTATTTGCGATGGATCTTGTCACAAATAATCTAACCTATATATACCCACATCTGATTTTTTCTCATTCCACTTCTCTCTCTACCCCCTCTCCCTCTCTACTTACATTTCCCCTCTCAAATTTTTTAAAAGTTTAAGATTCTACATCGGATCAATATTCAAGTCTTACATCCTACGAAAGATTCAGTTTTAAGGTTTTTGTCCTTTTCTTTTATTTTTTAGTTATTTTATTTTATTTTATATTAGTTATAATTATTGTTAATTAGCTGCAATTAAATTTAATTAGAAATAGATTGTTTTATTTTGCATTATTTAATTTTACAAATAATTACGTGTGATTAGTATTAATTAGTATTAATTAGTATTAATTAACAGTTATTATATTAATTTTTATTAATTAGTAGTCATTAGTCTTAATTAGAAAAATTATTAATAATTATTAATAATTAGTCATAATTAGTAATAATTAGTGATAATTAGTAAAAATTATCGTTAATAAGTAGTAAATTGAAATAAATATTTATAAATAGAAATAAATAGTAATTATTAATAATAATTAGTAATAATTAATGATAATTAGAAATAATTAGTAATAATTAGCGGTAACTATTAGAAATTTGTAATAATTAGTAATAATTAGCAATAAATATGAATAATTAGTAATAGATTTGAGTAATTAGTAATAATTAGTAATAAATGTGAATAATTAGTAATAATTAGTAATAATTAAGAATAACTAGGAATAATTAAGAATAAATTGGAATAAATGTGAATAATTAGGAAAAAATATGAATAATTAGGAATAAATATGATAATTAGTAATAATTTGTAATAAATACTATTAATTAGGAATAATTTGGAATAATTTGTAATAATTAGTAATAATTAGTAATAGATAGTAATAAATATGATTAAGTAGTAATAAATATGAATAATTAGCAATAATTAGTATTAAATATAAATAATTAGTAATAAATATTAACATATATGAATAATTAGTAATACTTAGTAATAATTAGTAATAAATTGTAATAAATAGTAATAAATAGTAGTAAATATTAATAAATAGTAATAAATAGTTATAATAAGTAATAATTAGTAATAATTAGTAATAATTAGTAATAATTAACAACAAATATGATTAATTAGTCATACATATAATCAATTAGTAATAAATATGATTAATTAGTATTAATTAGTAATAAATAGTTTCAATTAGTAATAATTAGTAATAATTAAAAATAATTAGTAATAATTAGTAATAATTATTATGAATTAGTTATAAATAGCAACAATAAGTAATAATTTGTAATAATTTGTAATAATTAGTAGTAATTAGTAATAATTAAAAAGAAATAGCAATAAATAGTAATAAATTGTAATAAATTGTAATAAATAGAAATAATTAGTTATAATTGGTAATATTTGTTAATAATAGATAATAATTAGTAATAATTAGTAATAAATAGTAATAAATAGTAATAAATAGTACTAAGTAATAATAATTAGTAGAAATTAGATTTAATTAGTAATAAATAGGAATACATAGAAATAAATAGAAATAAATAGTAATAAATAGAAATAAATAACAATATATAGGAATAAATAACAATAATTAGCAATAATCAGTAATAATTAGTAATAATTAGCAATAATTAGCAATAATTAGCCAGAAATATAAATAAATAGCTAGAAATAGAAATAAATAGTAATAAATAGTAATAATTAGCAATAAATAGCAATAAATAGTAATAAAATAGTAATAAATAGTAATAAATAGTAATAAATAGTAATAAGTAGTAATAAATATTAATAATTAGTAATAATTAGTCATAATTAGAGATAATTAGTAATAATTAGTAATAATTAGTAATAATTAGTCATAATTAGAGATAATTAGTAATAATTAGTAATAATTAGTAATAAATCAGCACAATTTCAAGTGAATTGGAAACATCTCTTTTTCCCGATGGATCATCTCCTTGCAAATTTTTCACATTGAAATCACTACGAAAAATCTACTCCTACGTACAAATATCTATTTTCATTTGCATGAAAATGGAGAGCATCGTGGCGAGGCCACTCTGCTCTCCATTATTGTGCATACGAAAATGGAAAGTCATACCTAATAGTAGATTTTTCATAGTGATTTTCGTCAGAGAAAGTTGCAAGGAGATGAGTCATCGAGAAAAAGAGATATCGCTAATCCGTTGGAAATTATGCCGCCTGTAATTCACAGTAATTAGAATAAAATAGCTGTAATTACAAATAATTAGTGGCAGTTAGTATAAATTATTATAAATTAGTGTAGATTAGTATAAATTTGAAAAAAATACTATAAATAACTATAAAATAATAGAAATTATTATAAATTGCTTGAAAATTGAATTTAATTTTTTATCCTTTTTTGGATAGTGTTTTTATTATATCAAATTATTAAAAAAACTAATTATTTTATATTTTTTAGAGAAATATGGAATAAGGAAGTTGAAAAAAGTCCTTATTAGATGATCGCACTTGGATAAATCGGCATATGAATCCAAATGGTTTTAGTTTAAATCATGTATATATTGAGGGCGTTGGAGATTTCTCATCATTTTTACCCTCAAAACCAGAATTTTATTCAGAAGGTACAATTAAGTGTCCTTATAAAAAGTGTGCTCTCGGGACATTTGACACATTAGAAAATGTTGGGGGTCATCTATTGAATTTTTTTTCCACTAGATTATGTTTTTGGTATCAATATGGTGAACACCATAACATCCTAGTTCTGGAAACCACCTAGAGGTGCCCCGTACCCGGTTGGTCACATTGCCTAAAGCGCATTTCTCCAAATGCTAGAGGTTGTCGACTAGCAGCGAGAGCCTTAGGTGTGATAGTGGGGAAATTATGCCCTCATTATCAAAGTAATGCAGTGGAAATAAATAGATAACAATATCATAAGCAGTAATAATTACATGAAATAAGTAAGAAATGGAAGACTGGAAGCCTTAAACAACTGGAACACAAATATATAAATGATTCCTGATACATATGTCTAGGAAAGTAGCCAAACAATTCACAATGCTGGAATACAGAACTAAACCAAAGTACAAGAAAACAAATAAACTCCAGCAGTATCACAAGCCTCAGCTTGGTCCCATGCTTTATAGCTCCACAACGGTCAAGTACCGGACGTAGAAGGGCACTTTCCCTTATCTATACCCGCATCAATATAATCTATTTGGGCCCAAAAACATGACCCAAACAAGGTGTGAGACAAATCCCAGTAGGAAACCACCCAAATATCTGTGCCTAACAGTTAGTGAATATATATGGCGGGCAATAAGAATAATGAAGCAGTAAATAAAGAAGTACTCAAAAGTAAACTATCCTAGAGTTTCAATTACATTCATTTTCATATATCAATTAAGAAGATAAAAAAAAACAAGTAACCCTCTAGGAAGTACTAAAAACATAACAGCTCTGGTTCAACCAATCAAACATAATAAACCCTCTAGAAAGTACTTACAGTCTAACTCCTATGGTTTAACTTTAGTAAAGAATCTCTAAGGAAGCACTCACTGTCAATTCCACGTGTGGTCTCGTATCGGTAACTATAGACACTCTAGGGAAGAAATCAACATCCAATTACCCTTGTGGTCATGAAAAAAGGAAACTACAGACAATCTGAGGGAGCACAAAGTCCACCCCATATAGTCTCACAATGTAAAAGTAAACAGACACTCTAGAGAAGCCCTCCACATCTATTCTCCATATGGTCTACTACTGTAACAACCCGAGATTTTATAAGAATTATTATTTTTAATTTCATTGATGTCTTGTGTTGTATGCTACACCAAAGGGAGCTTTCACTACACGCATCTCTGACTTGGCTTTCAATACACGCAATCGCAACCTTCCTCGATAGCGTGTGTTGTACGCAATACCGGGTTTCACTAAACAACGATATATTGTTATAATATTATTATGGACTAGACGTTATGAATAGTATTAACTAAAATTTTAATTTTATAACATTATTATTCATCTTACACATTTTATAGAACATGGTATGAGAACAAAATAATTTTTTCAGGTAAAATAAGTATTTTTCAAAAAATACAGTTTTGCCGCCTTTTGATGGCACACCCACTTTAAATATAGTTTTTGATGTGTTTATAAGTTCAATTTGACAAAATAAAATTCTTATTTGGAATCAGGATATAAAAATTTACTTTGGATAAAATTTTCATATTATTCTGATAACTTTCATATTTTAATGAATAGTAAAAACACGCTATATTTTAATTAAAAACAACTTTTTTCATTGAAATAATTTATATGGTTAAATTATAATATTTAATGGTTTTAAAGTATAAATATAATATATTTTTTACCATTTAATATAATTTATGTCCTTACAATTAATTTTACATTGAATTCATAGGTAAAAACATTTCAATCTTTGGCAATATTTTAACTTTTAAAACTCGTTTTCTTAACAACAGGATAAATTTTAATTTAATTAGTACAACTTATGTGTTTTGAATTTTTAAAAATGGATTCAATATTTGGATTCAGTGGGTCCAAATTATGTTAATAGGTTACTTTTATTTTTTTGATATTATGAATAGTAACTACGGTAATTTTTATTTACTTGAGTTAAAGACAAATCGGATAATTAAGGGTAAACCTAAGATTATAAAATTACCCTAACACATGAAAAAATTCTATTTGATGACAAAATTCGAACCATATCACCTAAGGGTCGGATTAGATTCATTTTATGGACTTTTGACCATTAAAATAATTTAATTATTATTAAAATCAAAGAAAGTGACAACATGTCACTCTCTTAAATCTTATACGTATAATAATTTTAATTTAGTGATAAACTTCATGAAACTTTGAACATGAATAGTCTCTAGAAATATTATAAAATTATCTACATCATGTGAATTTATTTAAAAATTTTAGGGATTAAATAATTATCATTAAATGTGACACAATAGTGATGTTGAAATTATTTTATTGATTAAAATATCAAATAAATGGTTTTAAAAATATTAAAATAAATATTATATGAACTATTTAATGTGATCCAATAATTTTATAGATAAATATGACATGTTATGAATCTATTAAATCTTTTATTTCGAACATATATTCTGTGAGAATTTTATTTAAATTCATATAAATGAATAGTGTTAAAATTGACACTATTGTTATTTTATAAAAATAACATAATATAAAATTGTTTAAAAATCAAAAAAATATTTAAAAATTATAAATTAAAATATATATGGTCTAAAATTTCATAAATAATCCAATTAAGGACAATTAAAAACACATAAATAATTATTTATAATAATTTAAAATTTAGAATCTTATAACCACAAATAAAATTAAATAGATTAAATAAACATAAATCAAGTTGATAGTGTTTAAAATAAATTACCAACATGTATAAATTTTATTGGTTGATTATATTACAACCCTATCTCATATAAGTTCATATTTGGGTCATTTTGGAATTTTTTATGTGGGGTTTGAATTTATTATAAATTAATATTTTTGAGGTTTCCAAAAGTACCCCTCTCCTCCCATATAAAAATGGCACCCCTTCCCTCTTCTCTTCACACCATTTTGAGCCTTGAAGCTCAGAAAAACACTGAAAATTACTCTTCTCAACCTCTCTAGTTATATCATAGAGGTTCTGGTCTTCTTAAAAGGCCAACTCTAGTGCCCTAAGAAGAAGTTTAAAGGAGGTCCGTCGAGGAAGAGGTAATCTATTCTACCGACTCTTTCATGTTTCCTTCTTCTTATACTTACTCTTATTTAGTTGTTTAATTATAAATTAATAACATAAGTATTAATTATATACTAATATGTTATTATAAATATTAAACAACCCTATTTCACCTTCTATCCATCCTATAGAAAACGAAATCACCGCGTGTGCGTACGTACGGAATACCGCCTCCATGCCGTGGTGTAATCAGTTTTTCCACCACCACCTTACTTGGATGGGTATAATGGTGTAAGGAATAACTATATATTATCATTATAACATAATACCGATTCTAAGATATTGTATCATCCATTCCAATTCCATTCAATAAATATGGGAACGATATCATCGCTCGTGCGTACGTACGGATTACCATCTCCACGACGCGATGAGATTCATTTTCCATCTTAACAATTGAAGAATGATTATAAAGTATATATAATAAGTAATCATGAAATATATGACATAATAATGCTACTGTATTTATTTATATATATATATATGTATGTCATCTACATAATTCCATTCAATTCAATAAGGAAACGAAAACAGCGTTCATGCGTACGTACGACCTACCGTCTCCATAAACGGTGTATTTCATTCCATTTATCAATCTATTATATATATGTATATTATGATTATATATTATATATAAATCATGTTTTATATTCTATAATTAAGTAATCATGATCTAAATAATCATATTAATAATTACAAGTCAAAACACAGATGATAAATGAAACGATTTTACCCAAAACGTTGCTTTAACATAGAATTGACAAATGAACGGATAATATAAAGTCGTAAGTGAATCATATATGATATCATAAATATTATTATGATTCTGTTACAAGTTAATAATATGTTTAAACCCACTATATAGGAGTTTCAGACACATACGGAAGAAATTGGACATAAGGTAAGGGATAATTATTCCAATCTCGTTTTTATCTGAGATTGTTTATTCGTAAGTATTTACGGGGGTTATTGTTATCATCCATATCCATGTTTTATAAAAGTTTTTTATGTGTTTTTAAAGTCTTATTTACCCATTTTTTACTTTTACCACATGTTATGAAAGGAATATTTCTTTTTTTTACCATACGAGGAACATTTTGACTTTTCCAACAAAAGTACGAGGAGAATGTTTTTTTAACTTATACGGCATGAACGGATTTTTACGGTTTCATAACGCCTAATTTTAATGAATCTTACTCGACAATATTTCATGTTTATTTCCAACAAAAACCTTTTCTTTTAAAATTGAATGGCATTTTGTGATAAGAAAATGATTTTAAAGAAGAAAGAATAATTTCCTCAAGAATTCATTTCAAGTGTTTTGTCAAAAATATTTTCCATATAAGATGAAAATATTTAGTATCATTATGTTTCAAGTAAAATGTCTCTATGATTTACATGGTTTCACTTTTTTATGATGAAATTATTTCCATTTGGTCTATATGGATTATGTTATGATGGGATGATGTTTATGAAACCCATTTTACTCTTTGGGTTATGAGGAATGATTTATGTTTATTTTGTGGCACAAGTAAGAATGATTTCATTATGATATTGTTGGGACCTATATCTCCCTCCAATGCATTGGATAAAGATTTATATCTCATGAGATAGATATGGATGGAATAGAAAGTTAATCTGGTTCAGTGATACAGGACTGGAACTAGGAGTGAACTCGATTCAGTAAGTGACTTTGTCCACTAAGATGGTTTTGGCAGCAATGCCTTGGCTACTATGGAAATCATATCATGTGCTTAATGGTGTACCTCAATTACAAGTTTTATTTACAAGCTATTTTATCATGATTTATGTTACATTATGATCTATTCCTTACGTACTTCCATTTTTTATGTCATTGCTCAAGATTTTGATGTTTAAACATTATGTTCATGATTTTATGTTCAAATGTATATGGTTTGTTTATTTTCTCCATGATTACCCTTACTGAGCATTTGAGCTCACCCTTTATATGTTTTCTTTTCCCCAGGATATAAAGAAAGGTTTTATGTAAGAAAAAAAGGTAAAGATCCTTATGGGAGATGTTGAAGATCTTTCACCATTATTATAATATTATGTTCCGAGTTTCCAAAGACACAAAACTATTACGATCCTTGAGTGTTGGTTTTTGTTATGTATTAAGTATTCCTCAAAAGTAATGTAATGTCCATGTACGTCAAGCTTTGGGCCTATACAACTACACTAGGTTCCCACAACCCTATGTAAATCAATCATTCACAAATGATATAAGGAAACCAAAATAAACCTCAATAACTACTTGGTTGAACAATCTAAAACATATCATAGCATGTCAGATAAAATCACTCCATCCTAACAATACTAGGCATGAAAAAAGCATCCTAACAAGAAAATCTAGACCAAATGGTCAATATCAAGGAAACATGGCCAACACATCCATATAAAGGTAAATAACCCTATTTACAATCATTAATCCTCTACTCAATAAAATAAGGCATAGCTAGAAAAAACAGGGCTAAAAACCATAAACATGCAATATCTCGAACAAGGGTATTCGCATTTTTGCACATATAACTCAAAGAATAACTACAAAAAGGCACAAACCACCTACCTTGGCGTTGTATGATCGATATAAATGAACCTTAGGCATTGAATCTCCCTAGAAAACTGTAGATCTACAAAAACACTAAAAGAATTTCAAACACAAATATCTCACTAAAGGGGAGGAATCTAGAAACAAGGATCTTGAAGAAGGAAGAGATTACCGTGGCGATTCTAACACAATCAATGATGGTCGAATCGGAGAACAGACGATGAGTTGGGGGCTTGGAGAAGATTCATCAGATTTGGTCACTCCTAGATGAGACACACCTATAAGAAGACATTTCTTCCAATAAGACGCAACCCCGGTCCGATTTAACAATTAAAAAAGAAAGTACACAACGTGTTCTTTAAAAGTACACGACGTGTACTTGCCTTTACTAAGCCCCACTTTAGGCAGCCTCTAGGTCACCCCACATGGCCATGTACTCGTCCATTACACGACCAGTACACAGTCACCCGCGACTACTGGGTACACGATGTGTACTTATAATTACATGGTTTGTACTCATGAAATTTATAGAAACTACTCTTTTTTCTCAAAAAAACCAAAAAAGAAATACATAACTGAAAAGAAGATCCAGGTTCTTATAAACTTCCCCCCTTAAAGAAATTAATCCCCAAATTTCTCTAGCAAGGTGACATAGAATAAGAAACCTCAAACAGCTCCAGCCACTGTGATCGTACATCGGCCTACCTCTCCCAAGTCTTGTCCTGTACTCACCTGTGTTGTCATAGAACCCATACTAGTGGAATAGATCGGCCATAGAGAACCTTCATGCTGCGATCAACAATCTGGATAGGATGCTTCTCGAAATATGTTTCCACCTCCAGCTCAACCTCCTTAGGTTAAAAAACATGATATGGGTATGAGAAGTGACATCGTAGCTAAGAAACGTGGAAGATGTCATGCATAGCTCGGTACCTCTGAGGTAACTGCAATTGATAGGAAACCGACCCAAATCTCTCCAATACCTCAAACAACCCAACGTATCATGGTGAAAGCTTTCCCTGTCTCATAATCCTCCTGTGTCCAAACATCGTTGTGACACGTAGAAAAACCTAATCCTCAACCTTGAACTCTAGAGGTCATATCTGTCGATCAGCATAATACTTCTGATGTGGCTGTGCAGTAGACATCTTCTTCCAAATCAACTCCACCTGCTCTGTGGTCTCATGGATAAGACAAGGTCCTAGCATAGCTGTCTCTCCTGCCTCCAGCTAACATAGGGGTGATCATCATGGCCTACCATTCAAAACCTCATAATGTTCCATCTTAATATTTTCTTGAAAACTATTATTGTAGGAAAGCTCCACAAGGGTATATGATTCTCCCAAGAACCTCCAAAATCTTGGAAGCATGCTCGAAGAAAGTCCTCAAGCACCTGAATCATATGTTTGAATTGACCATCTATCTGGGGATGGTAATCCATACTCATAAATATGTATGTAACCAAATCCCTCTATAGTCCCGGCCAGACCAAGAAGTAAAATGTGCGTCCATGTTTGAAACAATAGAGTGCATAACTCTATGTAAATTCATAATCTCTCTGATGTATAGTCTTCCCAGCTCATCAACACTAAAGGTCTCCTTGATTGGTAAGAAGTGAGCAACCTTCATGAGTTTATCAATGATAACCCATACTGCATAATTCTATTGAGGTGACCTCAGTAATCCTGTCATGAAGTCCATCGCGACATCATTCCACTTTCACATGGGAATGGGTAACTACTATAAAAGCCATGTTGGTCACTGATGCTCTGTCTTCACCTGCTGACAGGTGGAACACCTCATCAAAAAACCAGAAACATATCTATTCATACATGGACACCAATACTGACAGTGTAGATATTGATACATCTTGGTGACACCAGGATGAACTGCCCAAGCTGAGGAATGAAAATCCTGCATCATCTCAACACGTATGTATGCTAAAACCCATAGGATCCCATGAAAATATAAGATCCATCCTCACCTACAGTCCATACATGAATATGATCCTCTCCTGACACACTTTCCCATAGTACTAGGCCTTCATAATCTGATAGGTGCCTCATTCGTACTCGATCAAGTAGAGTAGTGGTAACAGATAAAGAAGAAAGAAATGTATGTCCCTGTCTGTCATGGACCTCTAAATTCATCTCAAAGAATAGATCCATAAGCTGCCACTCACTGCTGGCCTCCCAGACTGCTTGTATATGTGTCCTTCTGCTCAATGAATCAACCACAATGTTGCCTTTTCCAGGCGTATAAGAAAGTTCAAAATCAAAATACTGAAGGTACTCAACCCACATTCTCCATCTCAAATTTAGATCGCACTGAGTGAAGATATACTTGAGACTTTTATTGTTAGTGAAAACCAAAAAAATGCTCTCCCAACAGATAATGTCTCCAAAAACATAAAGCATGAACAACTGCAACCAACTTGATATCGTGCATTGTGTAATTTCTTTCATGTGGCCTCAACTGCCGATACTCATACAAAAATACTCCTTCCCCCTACATAAGCACTGCTCCCATCCTGATACCTGATGCATCACAGTAAACTATATAACTCTTTCCCAGATCTAGAAATTCTAGTATAAGTACTGAATTCAACCTTCCTTTCAGCTTCTAAAAGGCTGACTCACAAGAATCTGACAATAAGTAATTCACACCCTTCTTAGTTAGTCCCATCAGTGGCATTGGTAAGCGTGAAAATTCTTGTATGAAACATCTTTAGTAACCATCCAGCCCTAGAAAACTCATCACCTCTAAGACGTTCTTCGGTTTCTCCCAGGAAACTACTACTCTCACTTTCTATGGGTCTACTGACACTTCTGTCTCTAAGATAACATGACACAATAAGTGAATTTGGTCCATCAAAAATTGGCATTTTGAGAGATTTTCATATAACTGTTGCTCTCTCAGTATACTCAGAATGATCTCAAGATGGGCGGCATGGTCATATTGAGTGTGCGAGTACACCAAGATATTGTCCAAAAAAACCACCACAAAGGAATCCATGTATGGATAGAACACTCAGTTCATCAGTGCCATGAAAACTGTAGGTGCGTTTATGAGGCCAAATGATATAACAACATACTCGTATAGACTATACCTGCTCCGAAAGTCTGTAAGAGGTATATCAGATGGTCTAATGCAAAACTGATAGTAACCGGATCTCAATTCAATATTTCAGAACACCTGGGATCCTCGAAGATGATCAAAGAGGTCATCAATACTTAGCAAGGGATATAGGTTCTTTATCATCAACTGGTTCAAGTTCCGATAATCCATAAAAAGTCTAAGGGTATCTCCCACATTCTCTGTAAACATGACATGTGAACACCACAGAGAATTACTAAGTCGAATGAAACCCTTAGCCTGTAACTCCTCCAATTACTTCTTGAGCTCCTATAACTCTGGTGTAGCCATCCTATAAGGAGGAATGGACCCCAATGCTACTCCTGGCACAAGCTCAATAGAAAAGTCTACCTCTCACTCCAAAGGAAAACCGGAAAAGTTTTCTAGAAAGACATCCCTGAAACGATCCACTATAAGAGGAAATTATATCTATGAAGTCCCCTGGTCATCCAGATATAGACTAGAAATCTGTGTTGTAACTCCTCCCAACCTATGATGATCGAGTCCTGATCTGCTTTCATGAACATCCCATTCCCCCTTATGTAAAAAGGATCTAAACTCTGGTGATGTGAAACTCACCCTATGATGGTAGTAGTCGAAAACTGTCTGGAAAGGGACTAACCTGTCCATTCCAAGAATGACATCATATCCTGTCATATCTAAGGCATAAAGGTACCATAAGAAGTGACACCCACCAACCTCAAGAGGTCACACCATGCACTGACATACACTAGCCGTTCTAGTCCCCAACATAGTTTCTAGTGTCAAGATATCATCAGAATAAAAGATACATAGCCCAAGGTTCTCCACAACAAAAATAGAAATGAAGCTAAGGGAAGCCCCTATATCAAAAAGTGAAGAAGCTAAAACTGAGGCAACTAAGATCATACCTTGAACTGTAGAGAGTCTGAGATCTTTCACATATTGGGTCTACTCCACTGAAAACATCTGCCCTGTACCACAGCCCTGTGACCCTGCCTGACCACCCTGAGCTGATCCATCCTGTTTTCACTGAAATCCTACCGACTGGCTACCATAGCCGTGACCTCCACCTTAGCCTGAACGGCCATAATAACTCCAATTTCTAGACTGATGAGAAACTGGGGGTCCTACTTCGGTACAAAGAGTTGAAATAGAACCCCTATCACCAGCTGCTAGTGAGAAGATTTGACAGAAGCGTTGAAGATGTCCCATCTTTCCACATGATCGGAACTCTACTGGGTCTCTCAAGCAATGCGGCCTCATATGCATGATTTTTCCGCACTGATAGCACACCACCTGGCTACCAGAAGAAGTATCTCTCCCACTAAGATCTCCACATGTAGACTCCCTGTGGCGCTTCCTGTTTTCAATCAGAGGGGTACCAACTCTGGATGTCGAACCACCCTGGCTCATAGCTCTAGAATCCCCCAAGTTGCGCTATGTGATCAACGCATGACTGACTATAGAAGTGATGGAAGTTAGCCTGAAGATGTTCACCTGAGATCGGATGTTGTGCCTAATACCATCCTCAAACTTCCTTGCCATAAATAACTCATCATCTCCTAGGATGGTTGTGAAGCACTATAGCTCTAAGAAACGAGATGAATACTCCATGACCGAGAGAGTACCCTCCTCTAGACTCATGAACTATTGGGCTCGATCGGCCCTCAAAGTGTCCAGGTAAAAGTAATCATAGAAGGCACACTAGAACTCATCATGAGCCATAACATGTTGGTGTCCTGCCTGTTAGATCACATCCCACCATCTCTTGACGGAATCCTGAAGTATGTATGTAGTGAGATTTACCCTCTTCTCTAGAGGCACCTGTAGATGCTCGAAGATCGATAGCATGTATTCTAAACATGACTCTGTAGCCTGAGGTCCTCCATCCCCTATGAAGGTGAGATGCTGCTGCTGCTGGAAAACCGCATCAGCTCTGCCATAGAAGGGTCAGGATGCAGTACTCCTCAAAAGGTCTGCATGAACCTCATGAAGCCCTCTCGGAACTGTGCATTAGCACCAGTATCCAGAATAATGGATGGTGCCAAGACGGTCACAACTGGAGGATCTGCTAGTAGTTCCTGATCTTCCAGGTCTGGTGTTTGGTCAATTTCCTACAGTTGGCATACAACCGGAGGACGTCTTAGTGGAATAAATATACAAGGTCAAGCACACACTTAGGTCAAGATTATCAAGCAATGATACTTAGAAGTGTAAGAAGGGAACATGAGAAAGAAAACATTCAATTTTTTTTAAAACATGGATACACGGTGTGTATATACCCTACACGGAATGTTACTTTAAGCCTTCACATGGGCGTGTACTCCTTCCAACCCGTGTCAAGTAACACCCCATGCACACAGCGTGTTGTCCTAACACACGACATGTACTTGAATCCTCTTCCCATGCTCGAGTTCTTCTACATGACTAACCCACACGGTTCTCCTAGAACAAGACTACTTGGCATGTTTGTGCCAGAAACGACGTGTACTAGATGAACTTCACTGACCCATGTTGTTAGTCACACAGACGGTTACACAGCTGACTCTACACAGCATGTTTGTGCCAAAAATGGTGTGTACAAACTACCCATTTTACACCCGTGTTGTTGGTCACACGGTTGGACACATGGTCTATACACACGACGTGTACGTCCGGTACACGACATGTTCCACCAAAGATTTCCCAACCCCGTGTCTCTGCCCACATAGAAATGACACAATTAGATACTACACGACATGTACATACAGTACACTGCTGGTACTTAAGAAAAACATTTCCTTCTCGAATAGAAGGATACATGACGTGTATTTTTCAATACACGACGTGTATTCTGGGTTTTTCTGGGCAGTAAGCCTTAGAAACTACTCTAGAACCTAAAAAACACTAAAAAAACATTAAAGTGCCACATTTTGATCCGTGAGGGCCCATAATCCCTACGAATCAAATCTTGGCATCTTATACACGTCATAAACAAGCATAACAGTGGAATGATCAACCAAATTCTGAACCATGAGGGCCCATAACACCTCAAGAACCAAAGTTTGGCATTCATTCAAACAAAAACTTACAAAATTAAATACCCTATCAAATAGCAGGTATTTTGTCAAGGCATCTATCACAACAACATTCATATCTAGCACAACATCAATCATAACAACATGCAATAAGTAATGCACCATAAATGGCATGGCAAGAATACATGACATGTGATCTCTATAAAGTGACTATATGATGCATGATATGGAATACCCTTATCTCATCGGGTTATAACTGAAATAGAACCTCAATTATATCATTGATAACAACATAAAACATGTGAATCACCCAATGGTGAAATCAAATCAACTGTAAAATTGAAAAACTAGAAAAATTGCAATAATTAATGTAAATCGGATTTTCCCTATACACGAGTTAGATACTCCTAGGAATAGCTTATTAACAAATACTTATTAAGTATTATCCCTAGCTATAGGCTCCACACAGTAAATCAAGAAGAAAAGAATCTCTCTGATACCACTTTGTAATGTCCCGGTTATGAAATCCACCCAGAGGTTCCCCGTACCTGGTTGGTCACATGGCTTCAAGCGCACTTCCCCAAATGCCAGAGGCTATCTACTAGCAGAGAGGGACTTGGGTGTGATAGTGGGGAAACTATTCCCTCATTGGCAGATTAATGTAGTAAAAATAAATAGATAACAAAAGAAGAAGTAGTAATAATTACATATAATAAGTAAACAACAGAAGTCTAGAAGCAATAAACAACTGGAACACACATATACAAATGATGCATGATACATATGTCTAGGAAAGTAGCCAAATAATTCACAATAATGGAATATAGTACTAAACCAAAGTACAAGAAAACAAAAAAACTCCAACAGCATCACAAGCCTCAGCTTGGTCCCATGCTCTCCATCTCCACAACAGTCAAGTACATGACATAGATAGGCGCTTGAACTTATCTATACCTTTAGTAATATAATCTGTTTGGACCAAAAAACATGACCCAAATAGGGTGTGAGATGAATCCAAGTAGGAAACCACCTAAATATCTATGCCTAACAGTTAGTGAATATATATGGCAGGCAATAAGCAAAATGAATAAGTAAACAAGGAAGTACTCAAAAGTAAACAATCCTACAGTTTTAATTACATTCATTTTCATATATCAAGTAAGAAGATAAACAAAAAAGTAACACTCTGGGAAGTACTCATAGCCTAACCCCTATGGTTCAACCAATCAAACACAAGAAACCCTCTGGGAAGTACTCACAGTCTAACCCCTTTGGTTAAACTTTAGCAAAGACTCTCTGAGGAAGCACTCACTGTCAATTCACCTTGTGGTATCGTATCAATAACTATAGACACTCTAGGTAATCACTCAATGTCCAATTACCCCTATGGTCACACAAGGAAACTATAGAAACTATGAGGGAGAACAATGTTAATCCCCCATATGGTCTCACAACGTAAAAGTGAACATACACTTTGGAGAAGCCCTCAACATCCATTCTCCCTATGGTCTACTACACCAGGTTCCCATAGCTCTGTGTAAATAAATTGGGCCCAAATGATATAAGGCAGCCAAAGTAAATCTCAAGAACTACTTGTCTAAAGAGTCTATAGCATATCACAACATGTCAAATAAAATCACTCTATTCTAACAATACTAGGAATAGAAAACAAAGCATGTTGATAGGAAAAGCTAGACCAAATGGTCAATATATAGAAAACATGAGAACACATACATAACAAGGTAAATAACCCAATTTATAATAATAAATCCTCTAATCAAGTACACAAGTCATAGTAGGCAAAAACAGGGCTAAAAACCATAAACACGCAATACCATCAACAAGGGTATAGGAACTTTTGCACATATAACTCAAAGAATAACTACGGAAAGGCACAGACCACCTACCTCAGTGTTATACGATCGATATACGTGAACCTTAGGCCTTGAATTTCCCTATAATTCTATAGATCTACAAAAACTATAAAAAATTTCAACCACAAATATCTCACAAAAGAGGAGGAATCAGAAAACGAGGCTCTATAAGAAGGAAGAACTTACAGTAGCGATTCCAACATAATTGATGGTGGTCAAATCAGATAATGGATGGAGATTCAGGGGCTTAGACAAGATTTTTCAGCTTTAATCTCTCATAGACAAGATAAAACTAGAAGAATACGTTTCTTCCAATAAGACGTGACCTCGGTCCGATTTAACAATTAAAAAGGAAAGTACACAACATGTTATTTAAAAGTACATGGAGTGTAATTTCCTTTACTGGGCCCCATTTAGGTGGCCTCTAGGTCACCCCACATGACCTTGTACTCATCATGACATGGACAGTACACAGTCACCCGCGGAAACCAGGTACACAACATGTACTTATAAGTACACAACATGTACTCCTAAAATTTCAAGAAACTCCTCTTTTTCTCAAAAACAATAAGAAAAGAAAGACATACCTGAAAAGAAGATCTGGGTTCTTACAAACACATTTCTAGAGAAGATACTATTAATTTGGTTATAGATCAATTACAGATTCAAAATTTAGCACATGATATGACATTTACATCTTTTCAACAAACCAAAACTCAGGATGATATTGAATTAACTCCTAAGTTGGAACCATCTCAATTTTATGAGTTTTTTGAGGTCCTTTGAGGATTTTATATATCCTGGTTGTAAGATAAGAAAGTTTTAAGTGGTTAGAAAATTTAAGGCTATTAAATTAGATAATGGAATTTCAAATAGATTTTTGAGTAAATATTATTTTTGGTTAAAACACTATTACTTGAATGAAATGTGTTTCCTAAAAATTTCTAAGAGAGAAAGAGGCTGGTTCATAATTTGGGTATTTATTATTAGAATATTCATTCAAATTCAAATGATTGCATCTTATATTATGGTGAAAATGATTCATTGAATAGTTTTACCACATGTGGACAATCAAGGTATAAAGAGGCTTAACTAGAGATGTCAAGAATGATTCTTGTAAAATAGTTGAGATATTTCCCGCTAACAACTAGATTGCAACATTTATTTATGTCTTAGAACATAGCGACATTGATGTCATGGAACAAAAGACAATATTTCAACTAGTAAAAGATTAAATCATCCATTTTATGGTGATTCATAGAATCATTTTGACCAAGTACATCCATCTTTTTCTTTATAAGCCCAAAAAATGTTGTTGGGTGTTTCTACTGATGGTTTCTATCAATTTGATTCTTACGGTAGTCAGTATTCATGTTGGACTATCTTTATAACTCTATACAATTTACCTCCTTAAATGTTGATAAAGGATCCATATATATTTTTGACCTTATTAATTTCAAGAAATCTGAAAAAGAATATTGATTTTTATTTGAAACCATTTATTGATGGGTTAAATTAATTATGGAGTAATAGTGTCAGTACATATGATGTTGATCCGAAAAAAAATCACACTAAAAGTTGCATTGATGTAGACAATTAGTGACTTCCCAGCACATGGCATGTTATTTGTCTAGAGTACAAATGGTCCAAAATCATGTATGTATTGTATGAGAGGTAATAAAGGGTTTATGCTTGTCAATGGAAAAAACATTGTTTTCTTTACTGTCATTACAAATTCCTTCCAACCGATCATCCTTTTCAGAGGAACAAATATCATTTACAAAAAGGAATAATTAGAAGAGACGGACCTACAAAAATGATATAAGGTACAAGGTTAAAATAAATTATATCTTTATTACCTCCCACCATATTGACACTAATAATAACCCAATAAAAAGTTGCTGGCTTTGGGAAAGAACGTAATTGGATAAAACATAGCATTTTTTGGATATTCCATATTGGTCATATTTTTTGATCTGTCACATGTTGGATGTCATGAATATTTTAGAAGAACTATTTTGGTAATTTTTTTATAATGTTTTTGATACACCACATAATACCAAAGATAATATAAAGGTATAATTAGATATTTCCCAAATTTGCAGGTGACTAGAACATTAACTGTTTGAAAATTTCAAATCATAGAAGTTAATTAATCCAAAATCATCTTATACACTATCCAAAAAAAATAAATTATTTTTTAGTCATTGGATTACATATTTGACACTTCCATATGGTTATGATTCTAATTTGGGCAGATGTGTCAGAAATAACCATATTACCATATTAAAAATTCATGACTATCATTTAATAATGGAAAGACTTCTTCCAATTTGATTAAGGGTTTTGTTTAATTTTATGAGTGGGATGTGATAGAAGACATATCATATTTTTTATGAGACATTTGTGTGGAAAAAACAGACTATGATGCATTAAATAGACTATGATAAGATTTTGTTTTAATTTTATGTAAACTTGAAAAAAATATTCCCACCATATTTCTTTGACTCAATGGAACATTTGATATTACATTTGTTGCATGAAGAAAAATTTAGAGGTGTGGTGAAATTCCGATGGATGTACCCATTCAAGAGATACATGCAGAAATTGAAGAAAAAATTACATAACAATGCATTAATTGAAGGATCAATTGTAGAAGCTTATTTATAGGAGGAGATTTCATTTTCCTTCTCTCATTATTTTCAATATGAATATACCTCAAAACAAAACTGCATGGGTCGTAATGAGGGAAATGTTGATAATGAAATGGGTAGTCAATTATCAGTTTTAATTAACCAAAACTTGGATTTAGTGGAGTTCATGAATGATGGATTTCAGATGATGAACATTACATAGCTCATATATATGTTCTGCTCAACTATGAAGAAATGACACAATTTATACTATGAGTGATTCTATCACTTATTCCATAATATTTTTTATAGTAAATTAATATTATTTTATTTTAAGGTTTTATTATAATCATATCATGAAACAGCTTCCAAAAATTACATTAGCTGCTCTTGAATAACATCAAAAAAATAATTTTTCCTACCAGATTCAAAAATCAGTAACATAAATTATTTATAGTTTAACCTATAAAATCAATTTATTAATTTTTATATTGATAATTATTTTAAAAAATTTCAGGTATCTCCACATGCTGATAAAATTGATAATCGATTGTGTGTATTGATTAACCCACCTTCCAAAATGTTTAAATCTTATAATGCATATGTGGTGAATGGTTTTCAATTTCATACACATGCATATGTGGAATAAAAAAAACAATGAATATTGGGGTTTTCATGAGAGGATATCATCATAGAGAAACTGAAGTTTTATTTTATGGTATGTGGGAATAAATTATTGAAATGTGTTATCTAGTACATAATTACATAATGATGTTTAAATGTCAATGGTTGGATATCGAGAGAGGATTGTGTGTTCATCTGATTCATGGAATCATCAATATTACATGTAAAATTATTCTTGCAGAAAATAAACCATTTTTATAGGCTCATCAGGAACATAAAATTTATTATGCAAATTATTATTCTACTTCAAGACAGTTAGGTGATTGGTGGAGCCTAATAAAAACGAAATTTTAGGAAAATCAGTTTAGTCAAAGTGAATGTGGTTCTCCTGAAGTAAAAGAAATTGAAAATTTTCAAGAGACTACTCCAAATCCATATTTTTCACGAAGAGGCATGAATACCGATGATGACACCCCATAGTTAAGGGTTGATGGTGAAGATGATGTTAATGATGTTGAAAATGAATTTAAAATAACAATAGATGATGAAACTAAAACTCATATAGAAATTGATGATGCTGAGGAGGAATATGAAGACATTGAAACCATCAGATATGAAGATGAGGATGAAGATGAATATGGACATAGTTAGATGTTGGTTATAAACATATATAATATATATTTATATATAATTGTTTTTTTCAACTATTTTTTAAAAACAATCATTCTGTGTTTTAGATGGATGAGGATCTATTTTGTCAGTTATAGGACGCTGATCTACCTGCTGATGAGCAGTATGTTGGATCATCCGAGCCTCAGATTGTTGTCAGTTTAGGGAGGTCTTGGAGGGGGTGTGGTCTTGAATGATTAATGATTCTTGACCCTATCCATGAGCGATGTCCATGTATTGGATTCGATCCACACATGTAGAGGTATGTTTACCTGTGTAAATTCATTAATTATCATTATTTTATTTATATACTAGTTGTTTTATTATTTTTTATTTTTTATCATAAATTTATTCATATAGCTATTGGAAAGGGAAGTGTTATATTGTAAAATTATTTTTCTAAGTCATGGGTTACATGGGATAAAATTCCCATAGATGTTCAGCACCACATGTTTGATCATTGGTTGGTATGTAAATAAATAATATTTATTTTTAAATTTATTTAATTAATAACTTGATATTATTAAATTTTTGTAGGTTTTATAGTATCCCATTGATGAGAGCATGTGTGACTATATCTGGTGGGAATTATAGGGTTTTATACATGAGCACTGTCATCAGGTTTTTCATAATTTGAGGAGGACAATAATGAAGAAAGTAGGAGTCATAGAGTTTGATTGGTCCTTCTACACCCATTGACCATATTTCATTGCATCTTAGTTTTGGAATGGATTATGTTAACACAAGATGGGTGGTAGTTTTCATAGGATATCATCAATAGATTGACAAAACCAGGGGATACAAGAGGTGACACATCGAGTTGATAGTCTTACATTCAGTATGCATAGGGAATATATGGTAAGTACATTTTTTAATTAATTTATATAACATTAAATGTAAGAATTTTATTTTATATTCATAAAGGTAGGAGAACATCCCGATATTATGGAGTTCGACATTTATAGGAGGATGTACAACAATCCTATCACTGGAGAGATTAGAGGTGATCACCAACATCATATTATGGTTAGTATAATTTCTTTTTGAGTTTTAAAATTTTCTTCAAATAATATTTTAACTATTATAATTTTAAATTGAAATTGAAGGAGTTATATGAGGCTGCAATTTCTCAGACAGAGACTGAGAGTTAGGTTGAGACTGATGATCAGACCAGTGCAGCCAGATTTGATGAGACATCATGGATGTAGGCGACCCAGTATGTTGTCGAGAAAGGCCAAGTTGTTGGTATCGGCTCTTGTTTGATGCATGAGAGTTATTATGGTACCACTGTGATGTTGACGTCTAGCTCAAGAGGAGCTCATGGAGAGTCATCATCATTTTTTTTTCACAGTATCTGGAGCAGTTGTGAGATCAAGATGAGCTTATAGAGAGTATGCATAGGGAGTAGGAGGAGATGCATCGATGATAGCAACAGCAATAGGAAGATCTCTGACGACAGTAGGAGGAGGAGGAGGAGGAGGTACGTCAATCGCAGCAGCAACAACATGAGCAGATGAAGTACATGTGACGTATAGTTCATTGTTTAGGGATGAAGTTCCCTCCACCATCTCCTCCCACTCCTCCAGAAGACCCTCCCCCTCTGTGATGTATTTATTTTTTATGATAAAACATTTAAATGTAATGTTTTTATAATATTTACTATTTACATTTCTATATAGTGCATTTTTTTATTGCTGCGAATATTACATTTTTTATTATTTTATTACTTTATTTTTTTTATTTTTTTTATCTTATTATTATTTATTTTTATTATTATTTTATTATTATTATTATTATTATAATTTTTCGAATATTGAGGTTTTTATTTTTTTATAATTTTTATTATTTTTCTAATATTAAAAATATTATTTCATTAATAATAATAATAATATTATTATTATATTATTAATATTGTTTTATTATTAATATTATCATATTAATATTAATTGTAATAATATTATTTTATAATTTTATAATTTTTTATTAATTTACTCATATTAATATTATTATTTCATTAATAATAATATTATTATTATTTTATTATTATTATTATATTTAGTTTATTTATATGATTATTTTTATTAATATTAACAATAATAATATTATTATTATTTTCCAATATTATTTTATTATAATTACTAATATTATTTTATAAATATTATTATTTTTCTTTTTTTAAACTATTTACGATGGGCCTGTCACAAATAGTATTTGTGACGGGCCATTACAATAGGGTTTTAGTAAAACTAGGGAATACTATTTGCAACAAGACACCTCCCTATCGAAAGTAGTATTTGCGATGGGCTGTCACAATAGGATTTTTTTAAAAAAATCAAGGGATCTATTTACGATGGGTCGTCGCAAAAAAATCTATTTTTGACACCCTTTTCTACAATAGGGAATTTGTGATTGGCCCTCGTTGCAAAAGGTCTTTTGTGATGGGTCCCCATAGAAAATTCCCTATTACAAATAAACAAATTAGTGTAAATATACATAAGGTATGTATTTAATAAAAAATTTCTTATGAAAAACTTGTAACAATTGATGAAAAAAGTTATGAAGTGAAGTATGGTATTACAGATGGATAAAGAAATGGGGAAGAAGAAGGTCGAATCAAGACAATATAGTGAATTGAACAAGAAATCAAAATGAACTTCCTGGAGAAACTTCTACCCACCATTTCCACATCAACATTTATTATCATTAAAAATTTATGAAGAGACCACATTTAAAGATTAAAACATGTCTTGTATTCCATATCAAGAATAAATATTTGGAACTTTCATTATAGACATAGTTGGTCTTGAAAGTATAAATGATATTCTTAAGTTTGAATGCCTAGGAGCCTCAGTTGTGAATACATATATAAGGTACATTTTCATAATACATCTATCCAAATAGTGATCTAGTATGTTCATTAAAGTTAAAAAAATATTCATATTTTCTATAGGTGTTTATATTACTACTATATAAAGGGAAAACAGATTAAAGAATGATTTGGATTCATTAATCCCTGTATCATTTCTATGGAAAAAAATTATTTGGAGAAGAAAGAAATTGATAAGAAAAAAGATGAGATATACAATGCGTTTGAGAAAAAAAAAGTAAATGACAAACACTTTTTGATGCCTATATTGTGGGGGTTAAACTCTACAATATAATCACAAAAAATATATATTTTTATTTATTTCATTACGTTTTTGTTTTTGTCTTTTTATAAACAATTGGATGCTGACCACACTAAATATGGATACCAAAAATATATATTTTTTCATCCAATGCATAGATATCCAAAAAACTGACCACAAATGATGTGTATTGTGAATTTTTAATACACTGAAGTAAATATTTTATAAATATAGAATTATATGTTTAGTATATTTTTAACAAGAATTGTTTTATGATAGGTCATATGCTAAATATAGTCTAATTCATGGCATGAAGTCCATGACTGAACATAACAAGCCCATGGATTACTTCAAAATGAAAAAAATATTAAGGTATATATGGAAAGATTTAACTATCAAAACATATTTCAAAAAAATTAATTATTTTGATCAATCCTTTGTAGTTTGAAAAGTAAAAATTGGAAATGATTTTGGATATTATGTTTACAAATTTGTGAGAGATATTATAAACCATAAAAATACCAGCATCCCCAAAAAGTTAATTTCCAAAGGTAATTATAATTTCATTAAAAATATTTATTTATTATTTGTTTGTCTATATTTTCTCAGTACTACCAATATTTTCAACAATGTTAATACTTGAAAAAGAACTAAATTTGTTTAGAGATGAGTGAGAAGCATACATGGTGTCAAAATGTTTACTAAAAATAAATATAGGTGATTACCTATTTTTTGTGATCTAGTATGGGCTATAACCTTATAAATATATTTGGGGTGTGAAACATTAGTATTAGAATTTTTATATATTATTTTTGATATGTTTCTCATGGAGAATTAAAAAGGTGGAAATCCATTTTTTTTAAATGGGTTGAAAACATGGTGTTAGAATGTATACAAGCATCATGAAGAGGTGACTTCGTAATACTTATTTATTTAATTTTCACATCATTTTATATTTTTTAGTTAATTTCCTTGTTATTTTTAGAATAAAATTAGACTAATTCCCTCTATATGGTTCCAAAATGGGTGGTGGTAAATGATTAAAGAGAATAAAAATATAGTGGTTTCAGTTTTTTGGGTGGTGAAATTATTTGGGTATTCAATCATCAACTATATGCAAGATATAATATCACATTTTCTTGTTAAATCCATACAAGTAACACATTAGGTTTACATTAGTGAAATTGATCAACTAAAACAGATTTTCTTGAATGTACATGATATGAAATTAAATTAGCCCACTATTATATCACATAGAATCTCATAATCATTAAATGAGTAGAGATGTTTAACTTATCCTTATTATTCATATAGATACTTTTTCACTTGCTCACCATAAAAAAACTTATTCAATGGTTCGTCACTAATATTCATGTGCACATTCATTATGTAAAATGATCCATGTTCATAATATTATTAATAAAAAAACTCATCACCATTCTCAGTAAAAAAAAATACATGAGAATAGGGATGCCTTCATTTTTATGAAAAAATAATGATGATGTTATGATAGAGTTTATCATCACCTATAATATTAAAAAGGATGCAGTAATATATAGCATAATCTAGGAAGACATAATGGATAAACTAGATTTTAGTTTTATTTGGATGATATAAAGGATTTAACTAATGTTTAATAATGTAAAAAATGGGTAAAAAAATTTGAAACGGATTTTAGTATCTTCTGAAAATACATAATGGGCCATATTGAAATTTTTTACATCAAATAAGTTAAATGGTTTATCGAGGAGTTTTTACTCTCTATAATGGTGAAAGGGAATGATAGATTCTCTTATATTCTATAAAAACTCAAATATAAATATTTATTTTTTTTCACTCATCTAATTATAATAGGTTTACACTAATGGTAATGTTTTCTAGGAATAAATAAATGTATACAGTAATTTTTAGTAAAATACAGGAATATATAATGTGTTATTCTAGTTTATTGTAGAAAATAAGAAGGAAAATGTTTAAATATGATTTTTACACCAACCCAAAAGGATAAATGTTTTTATGAGAAATTTGTGTAATATGTGAATGTTATGTTATTGAAAAGTTTTTAAATACATCATGTTGTAGGTATTGATATTCTAAAATATCTCATATGTATCCATAGTGAGCTAATAAAAAATGTTATAGTTTGGAATCATAGTTTAAAATAATGGGACTTGGAACGCATTGTTTCATATTTATGTTTAATTTATTTGTTTATAGTTTTACTAACATAATAATTGTTTTATTTTATAGATGGATTCGTTTTCTCAAGTTGGGGTGCTTTATTCAAAGCTGATCATGCTAGTGAGATATTGGACTTAAAGGATGAAACTAAGATAATGACAACAAGGAAATGGGTACATGTTCTTATCTAATGGATGAGGAAACCCCGTGCTTCTTTTAATGTGAAGTGTTTGAGGTAGAATTAGTTTTTCTATTTTATCATAATGGAACATGTTCTCTATTTTATGGATTTTTTAGATAATTGAAAGAAAACAATATGTGACATACTCAATCATTCACACCTCAATCTGATACACAGTGTTCTTATTATGACTTAGGCTACATGTTTTCAGTTTATAATTTATATTTTAGTTTAAACCACAAATCACATACTCAAATATAATAAAACACATTAATATTTTTTTTATAATTTATAAAAAAAATCTACAAGTCATTTGTGATGTGTAGAAATTATCTGCATCTCAATATGACAAATAGTGTGGCTGGTATGACTCCAAGTGTGTATTTTTATTTAAAATTGACATTAGTTTTTGTAAATAATATAAATAACATACTAAAAATCAATAAAAATCATTCCAATTATTTTAATAATTTATGAAAACAATCCATATGTAATTTGTGACATGTACATATTATCTACATCTCAATATAATGCACAGTGTGTCTGATATGACTCCAAGTGTCCATTATCAGTTTAAAATTGACATTTTCATTCAAAACATGTGTCACTCACTAAAAACAATGAAAAATATCTCATATTGTCTTGATAATTTATTAAAATGATTCATAATTCATTTATGATGTGTAGGAATTTTTCTCTTATCAAACTGACACATGATGTGACTAGTATGACTCTAAGTGCTTGTTTCCAGTTTAAAATAACATTTTAGTAAAAAAAGTGATATAATAAAATCTAAGAAAATAAATTCAGATTGTTTTCATAATTTAATTCAATAATCCATAAATCATTTTCGGTATATTAGAACCATCCTCACTTAAATTTAATGCTCGGTGTGATATGTATGACTCTATGTGTGCATTTTTATTTAAAATTGACTTTAATTTTAGTAAAAAAGACAAATGACATACTCAAAATTGAGAAAACACATTCAGATTGTTTTTTTACTTTATTAAAATGATCCACAAGTCATTTTTTATATGTAGGAATTAGACACACCTCAATCTGATACATGATGTTTCTGTCATGACTCAATGTGCCTGTTATCATTTTAAAATTAATATTTTTGTTCAAAAATTGTAACTCACTACAAATTGAGAAAAAATGTTCAAATTGTATTGATAATTGAAGAAAATGATTCAGAATTCATTTTTTTGGTGTTGGAATCATTCTCACATCAAACTTAAATACAATGTGATCAATATGACTCCAAGTGTGTGTTTCTAGTTTAAAATGAAATTTTAGTAAAAAATAAATATGACATACTCAAAAGAAAGAAAATTAATTAAAATTGTTTTTATAATTTGGGAAAACTATCCTTAAGACTTTTTTGAAATGTAGGAATCATCCTCACCTCAATTTGATGTATAGTTCGACCATTATGAATCCAAGTGTTTCTTTTTATTTAAAATTGAAACTAATTTTAGTAAAAAAGGATACTAACATACTCAAAATTGATAAAATGCATTCATATTGTTTTTATACTTTATTAAAATGATCCAAAAGTCATTTTTGATGTGTAATAATCATAGACACTTCAATCTTATACACAATTTTCCTAGTATGACTCAAAGTGTCCGTTATCAGTTTAAAATTAATATTTTAGTTCAAATAATTTCACTAACTAAAAACCAAGAAAAATTTCTTGGATTGACTTGAAAATTTAGTAAAATAACTCATAAGTAATTATTTGACATTTAGTAATTAGTCTCACATGGAACTGACATATGATGTGACAGATATCACTCAAAGTACAAGTTTCCAGTTTTAAATGAAATTTTAGTAAAAAACACAAGTGACATACTCAAAATTGAGAAAACTCATTTGTATAGTTTTTATACTTTATAAAAACAATCCATAAGTAATTTTTAACATGTAGGAATCATCCAAACATCAATCTGACACACAGTGTGACCAGTAGGACTCCAAGTGTGTCTTTTTATTTAAAATTGACATTAATTTTAATAAAAAAGACAAGTGACATACTCAAAACCCAAGAAAACCTATTTTTATTGTTTTAATACTTTTTAAAAATGACTCATATGTTATTTTTGATGCATAGGAATAAGACTCACCTCAATCCAATACTCCATGTGTCCAGTATGACTCGATGCGTAAGTTATGAGTTTAAAATTAACATTTAGTTCAAAAAGTTTCACCCAATAAAAACCAAGAAAACATGCTCGTATTATGTTGATAATTTAGAAAAATGATTTATAATTCATTTAAGATGTGTAGGAATCATTCTCATATAATAACAATGCACTATGTGACTAGTATGACTTAAAATGTGTGTTTCCAGTTTAAAATTACATTTTATAAAAAACACAAGTGACATACTCAACATTGAGAAAATACATTCTGTTTATTTTGATAATTTATAAAAATAACCCATAAGTTATTTTTTTTTAGTAATCATACACACCTCAATCCAATGTACGATGTGACCAATATGACTCGAAGTGTTTTTTTAATTAAAATTGACATTAATTTGAGTAAAAAATAAAACTGAAATACTCAAAACCAAGAAAATTAATTTTGATTTTTTTGATAATTTAGGAATATAATAAATAAGTTTTTTTTGATGTGTAGTAATCAAATTCACATCAATCTGATACATTATGTTCCCAGTAAGACTCTAAGTTTCTATTATCAGTTTAAAATTGACATCTTAGTTCAAAAAGTGTCACTCATTGGAAAATGAAAAATGCACCTAGATTGTCTTTATAATTTAGTAAAATGATTCATAAGTAATTTGTGACATTTAGGAATTAGTCTCACATCAAAATGACACACGATGCAACTGGTATGACTCAAAGTTCATGTTTTCATTTAAAAATGTAATTTTCGTAAAAAATACAAGTGATATACTCAAAACCAAGAAAACACATTTAAATTGTTTTTATACCTTATGAAAATGATCCATAAGTTATTTTTTATGTGTAGGAATTAGCTAAACCTCAATTTGAAACACGGTGTGAATGGTATAACTTCAAGTGTGTCTTTTTATTTAAAATTAACATCATTTTTTGTAAAAAAGATTGCTTATATACTCAAAACCAAGAAAACCCAATAGTATTATTTTGATATTTTTGTAAAATTATCCATATGTCATTTATAACATGTATGAATTATCCTAACCTCAATCTGATACATGATGTGCCCATTATGACTCAAATTTTCTACTATCTGTTTAAAATTGACATTTTAGTTAAAAAAATGATACTCACTAAAAATAGAAAAATATGCTTGAATTTTCTTGATAATTTAAGAAAATTATTCATAAGTCCTTTTATATGTGTAGGAATTAGCCTTTCATCAAACTGAAACATGATGTGACCAGTATGACTCAAAGTGCATGTTTCTCATATAAAATCAAATTTTACTAAAAGAGACAATTGACACACTCAAAACCAAGAGAAATTATTCTTATTATTTTAATAATTTTTTAAAATGATCTATAAGTCATTTGTAAAATATATAAATTATCCTCACCTCAAACCTATGCACGGTGTGGCTGATATGACTTCAAGTGTCAATTATCAGTTTAAAATTAACACTGTAGTTCAAAACATGTGTCAGTCACTAAAAACCAAGAAAACACTCACAAATTTTCTTAATAATTTAGGAAAATGAATCATAATTAATTTGTGATGTGTAAGAATTAGTCTCACATAAAACCGAAACACGATGTTACTAGTATGACTCAAAGTGATTTTTTTTAATTTAAGATGATATTTTAGTAAAAAAAGTGATATACTCATAAGCAAGCCAAAAAATTCAGATTGTTTTGATACTTTAAAAAATTATCCATAAATAATTTGTGACATGTAGGAATCAACCTCACCTAAATTTGATGCTCGGTGTGACCGGTATGACTTCAGTTGTGTCTTTTTATTTAAAATTGGTATTAATTCGAGTAAAAAAGAAAAATGACATACAAAAAATTGATCAAAAACATTCATATTGTTTTTTTTACTTTAGTACAATGATCAAAAATTTATTTTTGATTTTTAGTAATTTTAAACACCTCAATCTAATACACAATTTTCTGGAATGACTCAATGTGTCTGTTATTAGTATAAAATAAATATATTTTTTCAAAAATGTTACTAACTGAAAATTGAGAAAACATGCTATAATTGTATCAATAATTTAGAAAAATTATTCATAAGTAAAATTTGATGTGTATGAATCATTTTCACATCAAACTGACAAACAATGTGACCAGTATAACTCAAAGTTCATGTTTCCAATTTAAAATGACATTTTAGTAAAAAAGAAAAGTGACATACTCAAAATCTATAAAAAATTCAGATTGTTGTAATAATTTATAAAAATGATCTAAAAGTCATTTTTTACATGTAAGAATTATCTACACCTTAACCCAAGGTACGGTGTGACCATTGTGACCCCAAGTGTTTCTTTTTATTTAAAATTGACATTAATTTTAGTAAAAAAGAAAAGTGACATACTCAAAACTGAGAAAATTCATTCATATTGTTTTTATACTTTATTAAAATGATCCATAAGTCATTTTTTGATGTATAATAATCATCCTCATAGAAATATTATACACGATGTTCCCGATATGACTCAAATTTCCTTTATGAGTTTAAAATTGACATTTTAGTTCAAAAAATGTCACCCATTGAAAACTGAAAAAACATGATCACACTTTCTTGATAATTTAAGAAAATTATTCGTAAGTCATTTTGTATGTGTTGGAATTGGTCTCACATAAAATTGAAAAAAATGTGAATGATATCAATCAAAGTGTGTGTTTCCAGTTTTAAATGGTTTTTTTGTAAAACACACAAGTGAAATACTAAATATTGATTAAATGTATTCGGATTGTTTTCATACTTTATAAGAGAAATCCACAAGTCATTTTTGACATTTAAGAATTAGAAGAACATAAATCTGACACACAGTGTGACTGGTATGACTCCAAGTGTGTCTTTAAATTTAAAATTTAAATTAAATTTAGTATAAAAAGATATGTGACATACTCAAAACCTGAGAAATTTAATTTTTATTGTTTTAATACTTTTGTAAAATGACCTATAAGTCGTTTTTGATATGCAGGAATCAGGAACACCTCAATCAAATACACTATGTGTCTAGTATGACTTAAAGTGTCTATTATTAGTTTAAAATTGATATTTTTGTTCAAAAAGTGTCACCCACTGAAAACTAAGAAAACATGCTCGTATTATCTTAATAATATATGAAAATGGTTCGCAAGTCATTTCAATGTGTAGGAATCATTGTCACATAAAACTGACATAATATATGACCATTATGACTCAAGGTGCGTGTTTCCAATTTAAAATGACATTTTAGTAAAAAACAAAAGTGACATACTCAAAACCAATAAAAAAACATTCATATTGTTTTTATACTTTAGAAAAAGTATCCATAAGTTATTTTTGATGTGTTTGAATTAGAATCACCTCAATCCAACACAATTTGTGACTAGTAAGACTCCAAGTGTATATTTTTATTTAAAATTAACATTAATTTTAGTAAAAAATAAAGATGACATACTCCAAAACAAGGAAACCATTCCATTTTTTGATAATTTAGGAAAACAATAAATATTTCAGTTTTATGTGTTGGAATTAACTTCACATCAATATGGTACATTATGTTCTTGATATGAATCAAAGTGTTTGTTATCAGTTTAAAATTGACATGTTAGTTCAAAAAGTGTAACTCACTAAAAACCTAAAAAATGCATTTGGATTGTTTTGATGATTTAGAAAAATTATTTATAAGTTATTTTTTATGTGTAGTAATTAGTCTCACATCAAATTGAAACAGGATGTGAATGGTATATCTCAAAGTGCATGTTTTCAGTTTCAAATGAAATTTTAGTAAAGAACACAAGCTACATACTAAAAACCAAGAAAATGAATTAAAATTGTATTTATAATTTATTAAAATGATTAATATTTCATTTTTAGTGTGTAGGAATCAGCCACACCTCAATCTGATGCATGATGTGACCGATATGACTTCAAGTGTGTTTCTTATTTAAAAGAAACATTAATTTTAGGAAAAAAGACAACAAACATACTCAAAAAAATAAAACACATTCATATTATTTTGATACATTTGGAAAATTTTCCATATGTCATTTAGGATGTGTATTAATCAACCAAACCTCAATCCGATACACGATGTACCTGACATGACTCAAATTTTTTGGTTATCTATTTAAAATTGACATTTTAGTTAAAAAAGTTTCACTCACTAAAAACTAATAAAACATGATTCAATTGTCATGGTAATTTAATAAAATAATTCCTAAGTTATTTTAGATTTGTTAGAATCAGTCTCACATCAAACTGACACACAATGTGGTCTATATTACTCAAGTGTGCGCTTGAAGTTTAAAATGAAATTTTTGTAAAAAAAAGTAACATATTGAAATCCAAGAAAACCCATTCATATTATTTCAATACATTGGTAAAATTATCATTAAGTCATTTAAGACATGTGAGAATCATCTTCACCTCAATAATATTCATGGTCTGACCGCTATGACTACAAGTGTATATTTTTATTTAAAATTGACTTTTAATTTTAGTAAAAAGGACAATTGATATACTCAAAACCAATAAAAAACATTCATATTGTTTTGATACTTTAGTAAAATGATCTATAAGTCATTTTTGATGTTTAGGAATCAAAATCACCTCAATATGAAACACAATGTTCCTGGTAAGACTTAATGTGTCCTTTAGTAGTTTAAAATTGACATTTTAAGTTCAAAAAGTGCCACTCAATAAAAACTAAGAAAACACACTTAGATTGTCATGATAAAATAGGAAAATGATTCATAAGTCATTTTTTATGTGTTGGAATTAGTCTCATGTCAAACCGACTCATAACGTGATCAGTCTGACTCAAATTGTGTGTTTTAATTTGAAAATGACATTTTAGAAAAAAACAAAAGTTACATAATCAAAACTAAGAAAATTCATTCATATTGTTTTGATACTTTAATAAAATGATCCATATGTCATTTGTGACATGTAGGAATCATCTTTACCTCAATACAATGCACTGTGTGACTGGTATGACTCCAAGTGTGTCCTTTTATTTAAAATTGACATTGATTTTAGAAAAAAAAGAAAACAAACATACTCAAAACCGATAAAATGAATTCATATTATTTTTATATTTTATTAAAATGATCCATAAGTCATTTGTGATGTGTAGTAATCAGATGAAACTCAATCTGATGCACAATGTCCTAGAATGACTCAAAGTGACTATTATCGGTTTAAAGATAGTATTTTAGTTTAAAAATTTTCACACATTAAAAATTGATCAATCATGCTTATATTGTCTTGATAATTTAGGAAAATTATTCTTAATTCATTTTTAACATGTAGAAATCAGTCTCCTATCAAACTGACACACTATGTGACTGTTATGACTGAAAGTTCATGTTTCCAGTTTAAAATGACATTTTAGCAAAAAAAAACAAGTGACATACTCAAAACTGACACTACTAGAAAATGGGGTTGTCCCCACACATTTATACCCACATTTTAGAGAAACCATGGGTATAGTGATCCTCCAAGAATTTATACCCATGGTTTTAAAAAAACATTTTGTATAGTTTGAACCATACCAATGTTTTTAAAAAAACTGTGGGTATAAAGGGTTAATATATCAGACTCCCATCCCCTCATCATCAACAATCCCTAATCTCCCCTCTTTTACTACAAGCCTTAGCCTCCCCTCTACCCTCCCTAGGTAAAACTACCCCTACCAGCCGACTCTTCTTCCTCCATTTCTGACATTTTTTTTGTTATGATTTTTGAGATGTATGCTTTCCTTCCCCCTATTCTTTATTCTCCCCTCACTTGAGTGATGAATGGTTGTAATCTCTAGATTTCTTCCCTAATTCAAGGGTTTTTTTATTTTTATCTTCTTAAAAATCAAATTAGTGACTTTTGAATCCTTATTCTCTTTTGATAACTGTTATTTTCATTTTTATCAATGCATGTGATTCTATTGGAGTATTTTGGTAATAATTCTATCATAATTTTGTTTTTAAATTTATAGTCTAATAAATATCAAATATAGTATATTAAATTCATATAAGTATTGTTTTAATTATAATTACTTCATTTTGAAAACTATCATAGGGATTATTATGAATTTAACTTAAATTTGAGATTCTTATGGGGGAATATTTTAGGTATTTAGATATTTTTAGTGTTAGGAAGAATATTTAAGTTATCTACAAGGTTTAATGTTGTTTTTTATTATCCTTTAGTTATTGGATTTAATTATTGAAATTTAATTTGTTATATCATGAACCATGGATAAACTATTTATTTGATTGTTTTAACCCAAAATAAATAATTATATAATGATGTATATGATTATACTATTATAATTATATCTGGATCATTGCTTTATCTATAAAGGTTGGTTCTTTTATAATTCACTATTATATTTATAGTACTATTAAATCATGCTTCTTAAAAGCCATTCTAATTATTTATACAAGAATGTATGATATAATATTCTTTTAAATAAATAAATATTTAGGTTTCAAATGCTTAAGAATTTTAAAAGATTTATTATCTATAAATATTTACATAATCCTTTGGAAAATGTCATGAAATAATTATATAATTTATAATGGAAATATTTTTGGATCATATTCAATTTATGAAACATGGTTTCCATTAATAAAATTTTATATAATAATTTTTTTCTTTAATAAAAATTTAATTGAATAAACCTTAGTTTCACCTATTTTGATTAATTTTTGAGTATAACATAGTTATTTATTAAGAATGATTCCTTATACCATTTATCATGTATTGAGTAGTTCTCCATTATTTCCAATACATGTTAAATGAATAAACAACTATCTATCCACAATTTACCTCAATTAATAGGTTTCATTAGTGGTGAAGTAATGGGTGGGTTTCATAAAGTGGAATAGAAAGGATTAATTATTTATTCTTGATGTATCTTCCCCAAATTAAATAATTCTTAAAATGAAATAGAAAATCATGTAAAATCTATGTTCCTTATGTTGGAAAAATGTAATTAATGTTAACCTTGAATAAAATCCTTTCATGAATAAATGTTATCCTCAATTATTTTTAAAAATTAAAATACCTCTCAGTATAAGAAATACACATTTATCTACTAGTATTAATTAGTTTAATTTTATTCCAATACATGCACCTTATTTGGATTTCTATGAGTTTGACTTGGTTTTTCATATGATATGCCTTTTTCTTTGTTGTATGGATTATAGTATTCTATAATAGTCACTTTCATCATGCATTGTATTCAATTTGGTTTCCTATTAGTAATCTTTAATTTCATCTACATTATACTTTTAATTTGTCTTTGAATTTAGATATCATTCTTGAATTTAGTCAATGTAGTAGAAATTTTCACATTTATTTCCATTTTATTAAGAATATATTGGGGATATATTTCTGTGATAGATCCTATAATATGGTATCTTAGCCAGTGATAAATAGATTTTAAAATAATGTATTGGTATTTGGATACGTTGACTCTATATGTGACAGGATCATTGTGCACCAAATATATCTAATTCTCCCTTTCCCAATATGATGGGCTTAAAGGTTTCTTAAATCCATATACACTTTACCATTTTATATAACATAAAAATTTATGCTTCTATATCTTTTATTACATTTTGGATATATATTTTTATTTTATAAATCTTTGTTTCTATGAAATTAGGATTGGATGATTATTTATATTTGTATCAATTATGATAGAATTTCTATGATATTATTATACCATGTTTTTTCGGTTTTGATGTTGGGTGACATATAGTTTTTATTCTTGATTTAATTTTTTCCATTATAAAAACAAGTTTATTTAATTAGATTAATGTCATATTAAAAAATAGAATTTTTAAAAACAATCGTTTCATAAATACATATGTATTTAATTGTATTGTGTAATAGTTTTTTTCTCATTCCATGTCTTATACTTTTTTTGGTTCGTTACTTGTAGGCATTTTTATACACATGTTGTTTCTCTTATTTTTTATTTTTCTAGCTAGTAGTATGTTTTGATGAATTTCTTTTTAAAATTGATTAAAATGAATTTTGTAATTACATTTTACATTATTTATTTGAATATAACTTTTCCCTTATAATATAATGGATAGAAGCTAGATGTGTCATACTGATCATATTTCAATCTAGTTTTAAAATAATTTAGATATTTTTTAGCTTTTGAATTTCATAATGTTTTAGATAGAGGTTGTATATATTTTACATGATATAATTATGTTGGAAGACCATGGTTATGTCAGAAAAGGGTTAGCTACCATACAAAAAAATCTAGATTACAAAAATATTATTATGTTTGGTATCGTAATGGAGAGATAAGACAATATTCTACTTCTCATGAAAAGAAAGAAAGAAGTGGTACGAATAATTTTATATTTGATCATTTTCCATTTGTACATAATCATGAGGGTGATAGTATTCTAGTGAAAGAAGACAATGATTTCAATACACATGAGGAAAATAACGGAGATGATGATGTTGAGAGAGTGAGAAAATTAATGGAATATGCCAGAACTCCTATATATCAAGAATGTACTAAAATGAAAAAGTTAGAATTTTTAATGTGGTTATATCATAGAAAAACTATGTATGGAATTACTAATACTACTATTGATTATATTATTACCTTATTAAATAATTTCTTCTTTATGGTGAATATATTCTCTCAAATCATTATAAGTCATGGAAGTTAATTAAGAAGATCAGATTTTCAACTTATAAAATTATTTCTTTTTCAAAAGATTACAATTTATTTTGGGAGGAAACAATATATATTGATAAATTTAAAGAATTTGGTACATCTCTATGGAAGAAAAATGAAGGTGTAATACCATATCATGTGCCATAGAAAGTCATTTTTCACTTTCCATTGATCCTCAAGATTCAAAAATCAATTCATGTTTGCAAAAATATCAACCAATATGAGATGACATGATGGTGAGAGAATTAAAGATAACAATGAGTTGGTTCATCCTAAAAATGGATTATCATGGTAGTAATTTGATTCAAAAAAATCCCAATTTCACATTTTAGGAGCATAATGTCAGGCTAGGTCTATCCTATGATTATTTTAATCTATTTGGTCAGATGCTCACCGCTCAAAAAATGTGGCCAATTTGTATTCATGTTTTTAATATTCTTCTATGGATGTGTATGAAAAAACCTTTCACTTTATGATTATACTATTACCAGGACCTTAAGATCCTAGAAATGATATATACATTTAATTAGAACCTTTAATAATTGATTTTAAGAGGCTTTGGGATATGGGTTTGTGCACATTCAATGGTTCTTCAAAAAATATATTTTAGATATGTGATTACCTTCCATGTACTATAAATGATTTACCTACTTATGAAATGATGTATGGTTGTAGAAAAAATGGAAAAATATCATGTCATATTTCTATGAATAATACACGATCAATAAGAATTAAATATCATCATAATTTCAGTTTCATGGGGCATCGATGATTCTTTCCGATGGATTGTCAATACATGAAGAATCACCAAAGTTTTGATAATAATGTTGAAACCGAATAACCACCTCAATGTATATTAAGAACTTATTTTCTTAAAGAATTAAAGGATTTTGTTTTTTCATTAGGGAATGATCAGATTAAATATAAAAATAGGAATAATTTTGACACTGAAGCCACTTACAATCAGAAAAAGAAAACTATCTTTTTGGAGTTTCCATATTGGTCTAAAAATTTGTTATGTCATTGTTTATATTTAATGCACCTTGATAAAAAAATTCAAATGATTTTTTCAATTCATCTAAATATAAAGGAGAAGACCAAATAAGACATAAAATCTCATTAGGACTTGTTGGTTTGGGGTATTCGACCTAAACTGCATCCTGTTTATATTGGTGAAACAAATGAAATGTTTCTTATGCTTCTTATGTGATGAAACCTTTAGAGAAAAATCAATTTCATGAAGTATTGGTGAATATCAAGGTTCCCAAAGGATATTATATAAACATATCTAAAAGAATCAATAAAATTTAGTTGAAACTAAAATCCCCAAAAGTGCATAATTATCACATCATTATTCATGAATTGATTTCAATAGAAATACAACATTTATTATCTAATAATGTAAGGGTGAAAATGATTCACTTGTGTTGTTTTTTAAATAACTTTACACTAAAAGGTTATATACATATTTCTTGATAAAATGGAACAAGGGGAACCATTAATTTTGTGTGGGTTGGAAAAAATTTCCCTCCACCATTTTTCACTTTAATACCACATTTAACAGTTCATCTTCCAACTGAAACACTTCTTGGGGGACCCATTGATTTTAAGTGGTTATATCCAGTGTTATATATAGTTCCCTAGAACTAAATTCTATGTACTTTATGATAACCTATATTCATATTTTTTATTATTAATAAACTATTTATCATATCATGGTTGTTCTTCTATGTAACATAGTATGTGATAATGTCATAAGAGTATCTTTTTCACTAAAAGTTTACAGTAGTTCCCTACTACGATGAGAACACAAAATTTCCATGATAGTATTCTCAAATATTTTTTCTATAGATCGATGATATAATTTTGGGGACCTAAATTATACAAGCTATCAGGAGTGGAGACTCATAGGACTTTGAGTTACCTTCTCATAGTGTACTACCTTGGAAATATCCACTGTTGGATATTATGAGAATGAGACCTTCCAGTAAGAAATCCATATTTATATGTGTCATTGTATGTTACTTTTTAAAAATGTTTTCATTGATCATTTGACTTTAATATTATTATTAATGATTATTATGAGTTGCATACTTTGATGTATTGATAAAAATCGTGATGACATATGTTTACAACAAGGTAGGATATAGTGAGTACATCATGAGTAATATCGCATTAACAAAAAAGCATGAAAGGATTAAACCATTAAATTATTTAATAGAATATTATATCTTAGGCCCTTTGATGGAAATTATATATCCTAAATAAATCCATGTCCGTGGTGTTCTATAGACAAGTTCTATTTTCATAAATTCAAAGAAAGAGACATCGAGCACATAGGTTTATGGAACCAGCGTTCAACCTGCTTGATTAGAGATATCATGACCACAAGATTATATTACATAGTAAGTTACCGAATGTGGTATTATGTTGTTAAAAAATTAACTTCTTTATTAATGGGTGCCTTGGAATGTTTCTAGATGTTAACCTTAGACATTAGGTTTCTTTTCCTAATGCCACTGAGAAAGAAGCCTAGAGGGTCATACAATAAGTGTATCTAGAATCTCAGTTAAATAGTATAATATTATTTATTATTTTCCAAGTTAAATAAATATTATTCTCATATGTGATTTAGTAATTATTCATGTTTTCTTGATCACATATATTCTATCACCAGTTATTTAAGAGAATATTATATTAGAGAAATATTTAATAAATATTTATTTTTTATTTAGTGAACATAATAATTATTTATTTATCAAAAAATAATGAAATGATATTTATTTAATAAATAAATAGAAATTATTCAAGTACTGATAAATATTGTGGAGTAATAAAGGCCTGATTTTTTAGATCTGGTGAGAAATAATATATATTTAATATTGTTTGTTTAAAAGATATTTACTTTAATTTTCAAGTTAAGTTCATGACGAGAAAATAATAATATTATTATTGTTTTTAGACATGGGGGTCTGCAAGTGAATAAATAAATATTAAAGGGTATTTGTGTAAATATTTATATCTAAACCCTAGTGGTATTTAAACTCAATTTTATTATTTTTCAAAGAGTTCCAATTCATTTTTTTATGCACAACGGATCTAGATAATACTCTCAAATCCCTTGATTTCTCCATTATCTAAGTATTTTCCCAATAATGGAGAGAGTTCTTCCTCCACCACTCACTCTTTAGTATAGAGAGATCAATGAAAATTCTTTCAAAGAGATTCTTGTAGAGATCAGAATTGAATGACGCAAGTAATAGGGTGTTTTTTGATAGCACCTGAAGATTCCTACATCAATATTCAAAGATTTGTAGAACATGCATGGATCAACGCTAGAGGGAATATTCTCTTGATTCCTACATTAAAATTATGGTACAACATAGATCTATTTTCATAACTATAAATGGAGAAATAATTCTCAAGATGTAATTATTAATTAATTAAATTAATTATAAGTAAAATGTGATGATCCTATACTTGGTTGTGACATTTTCTCCCTTTTCTATTTTATCTATTTCAATTTCATTGATCACGACATTTATTGTTGTTTAAATATCATATTTATTATCAATAATGAAAAAAATAAAAGTTGGGCACATCCCATCACCCTCTTCAACAATACCTATAACCTACAAGTGGTATTAGACTGGTCACATGATTATTTATAATTATTTAAAAGATTGTTTATTGATTTAAACATTTTTCATTTATTTTTTAATTCAATTTTTGTTGTTCTTTAATCCAAATTGTGATATTTACTTATTCATTTTTTTCTTGTAAATATAATAAAATAAATTAATGTTATGAATAAAATAAAATTGAAGAACTCATCTTGAGGTGTTGAGGATTCTGGATGGATAAAACATGTGTACACATCATGTAACTCGGAGGTACATGTTATGTATTAGTGTTCAATGCACCAAGATTTATTAAAAATTAATTCATACCATGTTCATTGAATACAAGTGGGGTATTTAATTATACATTGTGTGTTGAATGGGCCATCCGGGCACACGGTTAGTTAGAGTACACGCTGTGTAGCCCACATACACAGTTTGTAGTCCTATAGTCATAGACAAGCTGTGTATATTCTTAAACATCCTAACAAACTGGTGATTATTTAACTGAAATACCAAATACCATGTAGCCCTTCTATATACCTTTTACACACCATATACTCCAATTTTTCCATAGCATGATTTACACACTTAGTCCCTAGGTGTGTTTGTTGGATAGAAGGTTATAAATTTACACACTTTGTATTTGGATTGTACATGTCCTTTACATCTACCAAATTTCACAGAATTAAAATTAATTTATTATACTGTGTAAACCTTATCAACATGTGCTTTCATGTGGTCATTAAGTTGATATGGCGTGCCATGTCAGGGGTTTTAATATATATGTCTGTGTGTGTGTTTCCGTTTAATTAATTTCTATGTAATCTTTAGATCTTCATATCATGTGATGGTAATATTATAGTTATTACTCTATGCATATTAAAGCATAAAACTTGATATAAAAATAATGTAATCTGTTTAATTATTAAGTTGATAGTACATGTTAAGAAATTATGTGATAATTCATGTATTCCATATGTCATAAAAGTAAATAATATAGGAGTATAATAAATGTTGGGTAGATATGGATGGTTAACTCACCATGTTATATCCAAGGCACATTTATGTACATAGTTAATTGTAAATAAATTTATTTATTTTTTATAAAATTATTATGGATGAGAATCTCAAGGAAATTATGATGAGAATTAAGATAAAATAATTAATTAGTTAAAGAATATAATTAATTAATTCGAGCATGATTTTTCTTAAATAAGAATTATTAAGAATTGAATTATAGTTTTATTAAATTCATAATTCATTGCATCAAAATGGATGATCATGATCAAAGACCAATACCTTTGTATGTTATTGGTTTAATTTAATTTATTATTAAATCAAATTGTTGGGTTCATGTCATCTATCATCTCATTATGTAATTTTTTTCATGCTCATGGATTATTTTCTGTAAACCCCTTATTTCCCTCACCTACATGTGTGTAAAAGAATATGTAATGGATGAAGTTCCCATGGTAGTGGAGGCTGATCAAAGTTTAGAGCTGAGGAAAAACCAATACAAAAGAGATACATAGCTGGAAAATTGGAGAGCTATAACATGAACCTTAATTGGTTCAAGGTATTTTTACCTTAGGATGATAGTTAATTTATCATCTCATAGATATACTAACCATTAGAAAAAACTCATGATCATAAAACTTTATTATTTTATTTCTATCATGCTGCATGGTTATTTCATTATGGATAATTTATAGTGATTACATGAATTAATGAATTAATGAGCATGAAAGAAAGAACTAAAATAAATTTTCTTATGTGTAAATATTATATAAGACATGATTAATCACTTAAGTAAATCCACTTAATATTAACAAGCATATAATAAATATAATAACCATAAATTTATGCATAAAAGGATAAAATCCCTCAATAATATATATTAAGTCGGTATATACTTCCACTACTTCAGTTAAAATCAAACCATAGTTCCTAGTTCTTGACTATCCAAAGTTGGGGTGAATTCAATTTTCATAGAACTCCAACATGATTTTTTGGGTTGAGTTAACTTGGTTCACATCAAGGGTTGATTACCAAAGTAGGACATAGTGTAAATTAGAGGCATGGGTTGAGGAAATCCAATTTAAGGATTTAATTATTGGGTATTCTACTCAATAGTTAAAGGAACTATATGTTAATTTAGTTGGAATTTGGAATTCATACCTAAAACCATTCAAGTTGTTTTACCAACCAATGTTGGGGTCATGAGAAGGGGAATATGGATCCTTTCCACTATAATGCCCAAGAAACTAGATATTACAAAGCCAATGGTAAGGGATATTGGGTTTCAATAAAATAGTGGGTGATTAATAAATATAATATTTATATATTTGTCTAATTTTATTAGATAAAGTACTAAAATTATGCTCATATTATTTTTAGAAACAACAATACTATGGATTAAAATATATCCTTGTGATCCATACTTGAGAAGGGTAACCTTATCACCAGCACAAACTTCCAAGAGTTCCAAAGGCGCTTGCGTGTTATCCTATGCAATGAAAGGAAATTATATGTGCTAGAAGAACCTATTCTTAATTTTCTTAATAATGAGGTTAGTAAGGAAGATTTTTCTGTCTAGTAGAATGTTTAGAACGGTAATACAAATGCTCAGTGATTCATGCTATTATCCATGAACAATGAGATTTTTAGGAAACATTAAGACATGGATGCATATAACATGATTTATCATCTTTGGGATATATATCAAGAGAAGTTGACAAAATAGAGATATAGGATCTCTAATGATTTGTTTATAAATAATCTTGGAGAGTCTACACTGGCTTGGCCTTGTGTAGTCTAGATTATTATCCATATTGAATGCTTAGACATCTTAGGGATTAAATTACCAGATGAGTTTCATATAGATATCATACTTTCCTTAATACCCAATACATTATCTAGTTTCATTATTAATTATAATATGGGAAATAATGATAAGTTTCTTTGAGAACTTCTTACTATGATTATCCAAGTGGATAAGGACATGGTGCATAACAAACATGTGGTACTTATGGTGAATAATAAAGTAATAACAAGGAAAAGGGGTCCAAGAGTTTTAAAAATTCTAAAGGTTTCAAGCACCATCATTCCATGAAGATGAAAATCTAGAGGTAGGGAAAGGAAAAGGAGGTGGTATGTTTTTCATGTGGAAAATAAGTCCACTGGAAGAATAACCACACCAAGAAGAAAGGGGAAGCTAGAGGTGAATTCAATTTTAAGTTTATTCTTTCAAAATCTAAACATTGGGTACTATATACAACATGTGGTTACCGAAATTTTATCCAAATGTTGGAAAAAAGTACATTTTGAAATATTGATAGAGGAGAGGTGGATTTGAAAGTTTCTAATGGCATGAGGTTTACTACTCTAGTCATTGGGGACTACCACCTTTAACTTCCAAAATGAATGATATTGGTTTTAAAATATTGTTATTATTTACCAACTGTTACCAAGAAAATAATTTATGAATCAATCCTAGATAAATTTAGGTTTATTTTCAAGTTTAGAAATAAAAATTATTTCTTTTATAAATAAAACATATGTTATGTTATGGAATTTTTAAATAATAATATTTATGTTTTAAATTACTAAATACAAGTATTTTATATTGAAAAATAATCATGTTCACATTACTAATATAACACCCAACTATTATATCATTATCTTGGTCATGTAAATGAGAATCATTTGAAAATATCTATCAATATGGTTATTTAGATTATTCTAGGATAAAACCACTTGAAAGATTTCCTGATTATTTATAAAGAAAAATGACAAAACCACAATTCTATGGATAGGGTGAAATGTCCATAAAGATTATAGGATTCGTACACACTAATGTGTGTGGGATATTTCCAATAGAATCTATAGGTTGGTATTATTAATTTATAACTTTTACTAATGACTTGAATATATATGGTTATGTCTACTTGATAACGTATAAGTCTGATTCCTTTGAAAAATTCATGGAATTAAATAATGAAGTTGAGAATAAACATGTAAAGAAGATAAAGAAGCTTTGATTCTATTGTGGTAGTGAATATATTAACCAAGAGTTCATTGATATTCTATGAGAGTTTGGGATTCTTTCTCAACTCACTCAACCTTACACACCACATTGGAATGATGTTAGTGAAATGTGGTACCATAACTTGTTAGACATGGTAAGATTGATGAAAAGTCATTCAGATCTTCCATTATCTTTTTGGGGATATGCATTACAAAATGCATCATATACATTAAACCAAATACCAAATAAAGTGTAAAATAGAATTCTCTTCAAGTTATGGAGTGGAAAGAAATTCGTTTTGTCACATACAAGTGTATGGTGTTGTGATTAATTTTTTAATACCTTATCAGGTAATAAAATAGCACCTAGGGAAACATAGTGTATATTTATAGTGTATCATATGGAAATAAGGGGATACTACCTATACAACATCTCAGAAAAAAATCACCATACAATCCTTTATTTTTGAGAGGGAGAACATCCTAAAAAAGTATAGTGGGAGAAATATTGAATTCGATGAAGTTGACGCTTAAGATATATAAGAGTTGGTAGAGGAACAAATTAAATAAGGCCCCATGGAATAAGTAGTTCCTAAAACACAAGTACTTCATAAGAGTTCAAGAGAGGTAAGAGAGATAGAGAGATATGGTTTCCTAGTCACAAAATATGGTGACTCATTATTGGTTGAAAATGATAAACCTATCTCCTAAAAATAAGAAATAGAGAGATTAGAATATAGAAGAGGGAAAGAAGTCATGCATTATAAAATGGATTACATGTATCAGAACCATGTTTGGGTTTTGTTCGATGCACCAACTGATTTAAAGATCATAGGGTGAAAATGGGTATTCAAGAGAAAACTCGACATGGAAGGTAAAATAAATAACTATAAATAAAGTCTAGTAGGCAAAGGGTTTAAATAGTGTCAAGGAATTGAATACGATGAAACTTTTCCACCAGTTTCCATGTTTAAATCCATAAGAATTTTACTTTCTATAATAACTTACCATGACTATTAAATTTGGTAGATGGATGTCAAAACTGGTTTCCTTATTGGGAAACTTCAAGAAGATGTCTATATGAAATAACCAGAAGGTTTTTTTACCTCAGTTGATGCCAAAATAATTTACAAGTTACATAGATCCATTTATGGACTAAAGAAATCATCTAGGTCATGGAACATTCGATTCGATGATGCTATAAAATAATTTCAATTAATTATGAATGAATATGAGCAATTTGTTTACAAGAGGTTTAGCAGGAATATAGTCATTGTCTTAGTATTATATATTTATGACATATTACTTATTAGAAATGACATTTCAGAATTACAATCTATTAAAGACTTATTAAACAAGTTTTTCTTTATGAAGGTCAGGTGAAGCAACCTCTATTATAGGGACAAAGATCATTTGTGATAGATCTAAGAGGATACTTTTACTAATCCAAAGTACATTAATTGACTATATTCTAAAGAGATTTAGTATGGAACAGTCTAAGAAGGGATTGATTCTAGTGTCACATGGTTTACATATTTCTAAGAAAATATTTCCTCATACAAAATTAGAGAAATATAGAATAATTAAGATCCAATAATCTTAATTGATAGGATAAATCATGTATCCAATGTTATGTAATAGACTTGATGTTTCCTATGCATTGATCATGGTGTGAAGATATCAAGAAAATCCCAGACAACAAAATTGGTCTGTTATAAAGGATATCCTAAAGTATCTAAGAAGAACTAACGATATGTTCTTGGAGTATGGATGAGATAAGAATCCAATCATTAGGGGTATTATTGATTATAGTTTTCAAACATATCAGAATGATCTGAATTCACAATCAGGATATGTATTCTATTTGAACTGAGGAGCTCTGAGTAGAAAGAGTTTAAAGAAGCATTTTTTTCACTGATTCTATAGTGTATTATGAGTATATAAATGTTTTTTTATTAAACCAAGGAAGTCATTTGGATAAAAAAATTATCCAGGAGATTGATGTGGTGCCTAGAAGAAAAGAACCAATCACATTGTACTTGGATAATACTGATATGCTGGCTCTTATAAAATATCCAAGGTCACATCAATAGAAAAATAATATATTGTCTAAGTATCACCTCTTGAGGTTTTTATCAGAGGGGTGAAGTTGTAGCAATAATAGTTCCAACATTTGAAAATGTGGTGTACCCCTTGACAAAAGTGCCATCACAGTAGAAGTATGAGTATCATGTGAGAGCTAGAGGACCGAAGCTTGTTAGTAGTTAGATTTAGTGTAAGTGTGGGTCTGTTGGAGTTGGTTCCCTAGAACAAACTTCTATTTACTTTATGATAACCTATATGTATAGTTTTTAATATTAACAAACTCCTTATCATATTATGATTGTTCTTCTACAAAACATAGTATGTGATAATGTCCTAAGAGTAGCTATCACACTAAAAGGTCATAGTAGTTCCTCATTATGATGAGAACCCAAAAGTGCCATGATAGTATTCATAAATATATTTTATATAGAATAATAATATAATTTTAGGGACATAGATGATATAATTTGTCAGGGGTGGAGACTAATAGGACTTTGGGTCACATTCTCATGGTGTACACTCTTGGTAATATCCAGTATAGGATATTGTGAGAAAGAGACCCGCTAGTTGGAAATCCATATTTATATGTGTCATTGGATGTTACTATATGGGGATGTGTGTATTTATCCTTAGACTTTAATATTATTATTAATGATTATTATTAGTCATGTACTTTGATGTATTGATGAAAACCCTGATGATATATGTCCATGGCAAGGTATGATACGTTGGGTGCGTCATGAGTAATATTTCAATAATGAATAATGTGAGAAAGTATTTGTCCCTTATATTATTTAATAGATGTAAATATATTTATGTCCTTTTATAGAAATTATATAGCCTAAATAAATCCAAGGCCATGGTGTTTTATAGGAAAGTTCTATTTCTAGAAAGTCAAAGAAAGAGACATCAAGCACATAGGTTGATGACACATGTGTGAAACCTTCTTGATTAGTGATATCATGATAAAGGGATTATATTACAATGTAAGTATACATATGAGATATTAAATAATTGTTAAATTAACTTATTTATCTATGGGTTCCTTGGTGTGTTTCAAGATTCTAACCTATAACTTTTGGTTACTTCTCCTAATGCTATTGAGAAAGAGGCCTAGAGGGCCACACACTAAGTGTATCCAGAATCTTAGTTAAATATTATACTATTATTTATTATTTAAAAAGTTAAAGAATATTATTATCACACATGGTTTAATAATTTTTCATGTTTACTTGATAACATATGTTCCGTAACCAGTTCTTCGATAGAATATTATGTGAGTGGAATATTTAATAAATATTTATTTTATATTTAGTGAATATAATATTTATTTATTTATTAGAGAATAATGTCGTGATATTTATTTAATAAATAAATAGGAATTATTTAAGCCTTGATAAATATTTTGGAGGAATGGAAGACTGGGTTTTTAGGTTTGGTGGGAAATAATATATACTGAATATTATTTGATTAAATAATATTTAATTTAATTAGCAAGTTAAATACATATTGAGAAAATAATAATATTTTTTTATTTTTAAAGATGGGGATCCACAAGGGATTAAATAAATATTAAAGGAAACTTGTGAAAATATTTATTTCTAAACCCTAGTGGTATTTAACCCCAATTATATTATTTTCCTAAGAAGGCCAATTCATTTTGTTGTGCATAACAAATCCAAAGAATCCTCTCAAAGCCTTTGAGATATCTCTTCTCTAAGAACACTACCCATAATATAGAGCTATATTCCTCCACCACCCACTCTTGATTCTATAGAGATCAAAGAGAATTATTTGAAATTGATTCTCATGGTGATCAAATGAGAACAATGCAAGCAATAGGATCTGTCGTGATAGAACTCAAAGATTCCTCTGCTGTCATTCAAAGATTTGTGGAACACATGTGGATCACTTATAGGGGGAATCTACCCATGATTATTATAATTCAATGATGGTATAACATATATCTACTATCATATACATCAATGATGAAATAATTATCACTAAGTTATTTTTTTAATTTATTAATTTAATAATAAATAATATTTGATGATCCCGTTCCTGGTTCCGACATTTTATCCCTTGTCAATTTTCATTGATTCAATTCAATTGATCATGATGTTTATCATTGTGTAAATCACATATTGATGATCAATCATGACAAAAATAAAAGTTGGAAATGACCCATCACATGTTTTTTTCAATGCCTGGAACCTACATCCTACTGAAAGATATGTGTGCACAATGAAATTTTATGCCTAAAACAAGAATAATCCTAAAGGTACCATTGTGAGAGGTTATCTGGATTAAGAATGTATGGATATTAATTCAATGTATTTTTATGATGTGAGCACAAGACATAACCATACAATAATAAATGAAGATGGGTATTATGGGTAAATTGAGCCCCCATTTTCATCTCTTCCCCAAACTGAAGAAATTATTGATTCATATACATTGGCTACATTGAGCCTTAAAGAGTGAGATATGGCACATCACAGAGTCTTATTTAACTGTAGTTTTTTTGATGACTATATCAAGTAAGTAATTTGAATATTTATAAGTTATCTCATATTATTTTGTTTCACATATACCTTAAACTTTTATTATCATTTTATTTAGTGAAAATAAACAATTTATTAGTAGAGATCATCGATCTTTTCCTTTCACGAGCATAGAAGATTTTCATAGAAAATAGTTTTCTGATTGGTTGAAATAAAAGGTATGTACATTAATTTAATTAACTTAAAATATAGATATTCATTGAATTTTATTATCTATATACATTTCAGGTATTCTGTTTACTTGTTGACTCTATCTCTCAATAATTAAGAGCATTTTATTTTGGTTCCAATTCATTGGTTCGTGAATGAAAATATTTAATAATCAATGGGTATAAATTTGTTACAACTGATCGAGTAGTGAAAATGAGCACAAAACATGATGATGTTATATTAACTGTAATAACTGACTTTTATGCTTGTTCATCATATAGTAGGCCTTGATATGAAAATGTGTCTTATTATAGACTTGTAGATAAAATATTTTTATTAAATTAATACTCTCATAGTCGAGTCACTATGATGAAATGTAAAGGGGTTGATTAAATGGTGTTACATGGTACATTTATTGATGAATGTGGATTCAAATTTATTGAAATGATTAGAATATTCACTAATAATGAACCATATATTATTGCATCAATGTAAAATACATGTTTTATGTGAAAGATCATTTGAGATCTGATTATAGTGTCATTATTGAAGTAATCCCAAGAAATATTTTTCATCATGATGAGGAAAAAATTGATACCATTGACACTCCCATTAGTTTTGTCCAAAATATTGTATTTGAAGACTCATTTAGTTTACCTTGACATGTGTTTCTCAGGTTAGTACTGATTTAATTACTTTAATTTAGTTTCATTTTGGAATGATATGTTATTTTAGAATTGTTTGTTTTCATTTATTTTAGTTATATTTATTACAATTTAGAAAATTGGGTTTGTAACAAGTTTTTAAAAAATGTATAACTTGACTTTAAATTATAGTTGTTAAAACATGTTATGAAATTTTTTATGACTTTTTTGACTTCTAAGTTGTATATAGAATTTTTAAAAACATTTTATAAAAAATGTACATTTCATTATTTTGTAGATTATGAAAGATATTGAATAACTTCAAAGGAATTCATTATTTGATAATGATCTATGAATGAGAGAGCTAGGGTTTCCTCCTATAGTTCCCCTAATGAGTATAATAATTGTAATATTTTTATTCTGCATTACATTTAATGTCATGTTATTATTCTTTATCAAAAAATTTAGGGATATTCATCTCAACCAAAGTCAACTTATCTTCAGCCTACCAGGATGAGTCCATTTGATGTTTCTCCTAGAGTTAAATGGAGCACCCATCATACCCATTCACACCCTGACCCGCCAAAGAGAACCCCATCTACCACACCTTTTCATCCTTCACTTAAGCCTCCAGGGTTGTTCCCACCCATGCCTCAATCACTATATCATTTAGTCTCTTATTCCCATATCATGTCTATTCCTCCTCTAGGAATATTCCCACCTATAACCTATCCATATCCTATTATGTATCCCCATCCCTTATATCCTTATCCTTCCATGTCTATTTTGCCTCCATTTCTTACTATCCATCTAGGATACAATGATTATGTTCCTTTAGCTTCCACTCTAGTATATATAGATCAATTAATTCATGCATTGGAATAGGAACATCCTTCAAAGGCTACTAATTTAGGGAATCCCATAGATCCATCAGAGCCTAATGAGTATCCCGTATCAAGTGTTTTTATTATAAATTCAAAAAATTATATCACATCATTTTCTTCCTATTAAACTATGACTTAATTATTTTTATCAATTATCTTATTTAGTGGGATATTATAATAGGCGATGTGGTCGCACCCATATGCATGAATCCTGGAATCTCTAAACACAAATAATGATGGATTACAATGAAGAAAATTAGATGATTGGTAAAAATGATAGGCATTGTAGAGGTTTTATGGGATCTTTAGCCAAGTACAATAATACCATTCTAATGTAACCAGTCTTATAGAGTCATATTAGTAATGAAATCAAGGATAAATCATGGTCATATATATGGGTAATAAATTTTTTTAACTTGATATCTATATTATTATTTTATTCATATGAATTAACATGTTCATTGCAGCGTCAGTTTAACTTTCCCGATGGTGAAGCTGATAAGGTCACATGGTTGCTCGATCTCTGGGAGTTTGGGTGATCATATGAGCACGAGTTATCTGTTGGTTGGAAGAGTAAAGTCAGTTATAATTTAGAGAGTGTACCAATATTCCCCAACATCCCAACAATAAAATATTATGAAATTATCACATATTGAAAGATTAATGAGTTTAAGGTGTTCTAAATCTTTAATGGTTTGCATTGAAAATATAATTATTATTAATTATATTGATTGTTTTTAGGATGTATTGGGAAAAAAATAAAAAAGATGTTGTGTTGTGTTTACACACTTTGGGGTTCACTACAATTCCCAACCATGACATGCACTAGGTAATTTAATATGAATAGAAATAATATCTCTATTTATATTGTTTCTAATGTATAAGGGTTTTATTTTAGGAAGTTAAAATTTTGGGGGATCTCTCTATTAGACATGATTCAATATTTGTAATTTTGTGAGAGAACTAAAAAATAATGTTATATATGGATGGAAATCCCCCATTTAGTAAGATTTTCATGCTGAAATTTATGTTTTCTTCTCATGAATCCATTTAATATAGGGTTGAAAATACCCCTTTAAACTAAGGAGATATTTTTTTATAATTTTTTGATTTAAAATGTTGAAAAGGTATTGACATGGGTTGAGTACCTTTAAATAGTTAATTTTTATGAAATAAAACTATTGTCTAATATTATTCTTTTAATGCAAATTAGTTTTGAAATGGGGTTGGTATTTTGAAATGATTACCCTTTATAATTCCATTTGGGAGAGTTTTTTGTCAAAAATTTTGGGTGATTTTAAATAGTAATTTTGTTCTTATGAAACTATTTTGAAGTGTAATTTTTTTGATAAACCAAATGAACAAATGTCCAAATGAACAGATGGAAAAATGACCAAATGACTAAAAGACCAAATGTACAAATGTCTAAATAACCAAATGGACAAATGAATAAATGGATAAATTAAAAAATGACCATATGATCAAATAATAAAATGTCCAAATAACCAAATGAACAAATGAACAAATAGACAATGGGACAAATGGAAAAATGGACAAATTACCAATTGGCCAAATGAAAAAATGACCAAATGGCCAAATGGCCAAATGACCAAATGGTAGAACGAAAAAAACGGACCAATGAAAAAATTACCAATTTCCCAATTTCCAAATTTCTAAAACACCCAAATTCCCAAACTCCAAAATGGAAATTTGACCGTTGAAATTTATCAAGAGGCCAAGTGGCCAAGCGGCCAAGAGGCCAGGTGGAAAACTAGAAAATGTCCAAATGGACAAATATCCAAATGGCCAAATGTCAAAATGTACAATTTCCCAATTTCCCAATTCTCTAATTTCCTAATTTCCTAAATGTGAATATTACCAAATTTCAAAATGCCCAAATGTCCTAATGCCCAAATAAGAAAATGAGAAAATGTGAAAATGGAAGATTAGACAAATGGAAAAATAGGAAAATGGGATAATGGGAAAATGGTAAAATGGCCAAATAGCCAAATGGCTAATTCGAGAAATGTCTAAATTCCCAAATGGCCAAAATTGAAAATTGGAAAAATAGTGAAATGGAAAATTGGAAAATTAGAAAATTGCCTGATTTACCAATTTTAAAATTTCTTAAATGGAAAAATGTACATTTGGACATTTAAAGTGGCTAGGTGGAAAAGTGTCTAAGTGTCCAAATGTCCAAATGTATAAATGGACAAATGACCAAATAGAAAAATGACCAAATGAAAAAATGGAAAAAAATCAAAATGAACCAATGTCCAATATCCCAAATTCCCAATTTCCCAGTTTCCCAGAAACCCAATTGCCCAAATTCCTAAATGGCCAAATGGGAAAATTGCTAAATTGATACATTACCAATTGAAAAACATTCTAAATTACAAAATTCCAAAATGAAAAAAATTCTCAAATGGCCTAATGGAAAATTGGACAAATGGAAAATTTGCTGAATGACCAAATGGCCAAATGGAAAAATGACCAAAAAACCTAACCAAAAAATGAACCAAATGAAAAAATGATTAATATTAACAAGTAATAGAATAACCAAATAATGTAACACAACTATAATTGGATAAATATCCAAATTGCCAAATATCCACATGACCAAATGAAAAAATGATCAAATGACCAAACAACCTAACCAAAAAATGAACATAATGACCAAATGATTAAAATTAACAAGTGAATTAATAACCAAATAACATAACACAAATAGAATTGGACCTAAATGAACATACAATACGAATAAATATCATACCCATGTTTATCATACTAATTAGTTTTCCTTGAATATTTTATGATAATAGTATTAAATTTATAATTAAATGTATATTTTAATGATTCTACATTTTATGGATTTATTCTACAGATAAAACTTTTATTCATGTCCAGTTTACCAATTTTATATTATTAAAAAAATCTATTATAGTAATCAATGTCATTTGTATCAAGCATCATTGGGTATTGAATGTTGTGTTCCTCAAGAAAAATTATTATTTTTCGAGTAAGAGGATTAAGGATATAAGTGATGTTAATGAAAAAAAAATAAAAGATTGTAAATATTTTTATTGATATCTTAAATTTTAATAAAAAATACATAATTAAATATCTTTTTATATTTTAAAAATAGTTCCCTAGAAGCCCTTTATTAGAAATAAGTTGACAAATTTCGGCCAAATGATCATTTGAGATAGGTATTAGTTGAGGATAACCAGGCGAGAGTCTGATGTATATCTGGGAAAAACATCACCCTCACAAGGTATTATACCTCATCGAGTGCCTCTAAAAAATATCACACCACGGAGCTAAAAAATGATCATGTAAAAGAAACTGAGGAAAAAAAATAGTTATATAGGAGCACGAAAGAGGTAAACTAGCTATGGAATAGTTCCTAAAAACTATTTTAGCTATATTTACTTCACTTCCATCAGAGGCTACTACTATTGTTTATTCATGTATGAAATTAATGTAATATTTATAAGATTCCCTGAGTGATTTCAATGAGGTTAATAGTGGAGGTTGAGGTGATGATATTGGTGGTCGTGGTGGTAGTGGAGGTGGTGGTGGTGGTGATCATGATAATTATGGTGGTGCTCCAGGTACCGATGTTGGTGATGATTATGATGGAACTGGTGGTGATGAAGGATATATTTATCCCATCCCTTTTTGAGTTTAGGTAAAGATACATGCGTGGATGAATAAAACTAATTCATGATGTGGATTTTTTATGTATGTTATAATATTGAAATTGGTTTGAAAAATATTTATAACTTTATGGTTGAATGATAAATATATAATAATTGTACTGCATTAAATGTGCACCATGGTTTGTAATTTATGTTTAGGTTCTATGTGAGGTGTTGGATAGTGACTCTATTATCTAATGGGGTTAGGTCACTATACCCATGGTTCAAAAAACCATGGGGTTGTATACATGAATTCTGGACACCCATATATACCCACAGTTTTATGAACTGTGAGTACATATACCCATGATTTCAAGTGAACCATGGTTATTAAGAAATCCTCATAGGATGTAATTTATTATAATGATCCATAAGTAATTTTTGATTTTTTTTAATAATAAGTAACTCAATCTGATACATAGTGTGATCGGTATTACTGTATGTGTATCTTTTTATTTAAAAAGGATATTAATTTTAGTAAAAAAGAAAAATCACATACTCAAAATTGTGAAAAAAACATTCATTTTGTTTTGATAATTTAGGAAAATTTTCCATATGTCATTTGTGACATATAAGAATCCTCATCATATAAATATGATACACGATGTACATAATTTGACTCAAAGTGTCTGTTATCATTTTAAAATTGACATTTTAGTTCAAAAAGTTTCACTCAATGAAAACTAAGTAAACATGCTCATATTGTATTGATAATTTATAAAGAAGACTAATAAGTCAATTTTAATGTGCAGGAATCAGTCTCATGTCAAACTGACACATTATGTGACAAGTATGAATCAAATTGAATTTTTCCAATTTAAAATGACATTTTACAAAAAAAACACAAGTGAAATAATAAAAATTGAGAAAACACATTCATATTTTTTTTATAATTTAGTAAAATTATCCAAAATTCATTGTTTATATGTAAGAATCAGTCTCACCTCAACTTTACATGTGGTGTTGACTGTTTGACTCAAAGTTTGTCGTTTTATTTAAAATTGACATTAATTTTAGTAAAAAATACAAATAACTTACTCGAAACCTATCAAATGCATTCATATTGTTTCGATACTTTAGGAAAATGATCCATAATTTATTTTTTATGTATAGTAATAATCTAAACTTTAATAAAATACACTATTCTCCTGGTATGACTCAATTTGTCTCCTATCATTTTAAAATTAACATTTTAGTTCAATACATATCACTCAATGAAAAATAAGAAAATACACTCATATGGTATTAATAATTTAGGAAAAAAATCAATAATACATTTTTGAAATGTAGGAATTAGTCTCATATACCTGACACACAATGTGATCGATAAGACTCAAAGTGTGTATTTCCATTTTAAAATGATATTTTAGTTAAAAACATAAGTGATATACTCAAAACTAAGAAAAGATATTTGGATTGTTTTGATAATTTAATAAAAATAATACATAAGTCATTTGTGACATGTAAGAATCATATAAACCTCAATATGATGTACAATTTGACTGGTATGACTCCAAGTGTGTCTTTTTATTTAAAATTGACATTAATTTTAGTAAAATAGATAACTGACATACTCAAAAATGAGTAAAAAATTCATACTATTTTGATACTTTAGGAAAATAATCCATAAGTACTTTGTGAAATGTATGAATCAGAAATACCTCAATTCAATACATGATGTGACTAGTATGACTCAAAGTGTCTGTTATCAGTTTAAAATCGACATTTTAGTTCAAAAAGTGTCACTCACTGAAAATCAAGAAAACTCGCTTAGATTTTCTTGATAACATAGGAAAATGATTCATAATTTATTTTTGACATGTAGGAATTAGTATCATATAAACTCAACACATGATATGACAATTATTACTCAAAGTACATGTTTTTAATTTAAAATGAAATTTTAGTAAAAAACACAAGTGACATAATCAAAACTGAGCACACATTCAGATTATTTTGATACTTTTAAAAAATAATCCATATTTAATTTTTGATGTGTAGGAATTATACACACCTCAATCTGATGCAATTTGTGACCAGTATGAATCTAAGTGCATGTTTTCAATATATAAGTTTCATTTTAGTTTAAAATTCACATCACATCGCTAAAACCAAGAAAACTAGCCTATATTGTTTTATCATAATTCTATCAATTATTACTTAATTAATTTCCTTATCATTTTTATCTTATAATTATTTAAGAAATTTTCATAGAGATAATTCTTAAAGATGAATAATAAATAGTGTGGCGTACAAGAATCAATTGAAACTCAATCTGTTACATAGTGTTCCTAGTATGAATCAAAGTTTTGTTTAAAATTTACACTTTTATTTAATTTATTTCTTTATAGTATTATTAACATGAGAATTTTTTTCTTATACAGGTGAATTCTTTTTCTAGATATGGGGTTATTTTTTCATCAATAGCTTGAGTGGGGGTCAGGGTTTAAAGACAAAGAAACATTGATGTTTTTGAATGTCTATGATAATTTTCACTTACTCGTGTAATTTTATAAAACAATGTTTGAAATTTATATAATATAGTGTTTTTTATTTTATTCTTTTTGTAAATTTTATTTCATTTATATTCTATGTTTGTACCAATGATCTACTATTTTTGGTGCTCCACTGTGCTATAAAATTAGTAGCACACTACAGTATCCCCTTGACCAATGCTTCCAGAAATGCAGATGAAGGGAACATTTATCAGTGATTATAGAAATTCTAATAAATGAATTCCTTTATAAGTGCTTCTAAAAGTTCTGATAAAGGGTCCCTTCATTGGAACTTTTAAAATAACTGATAAAAGGTCGCTTCATCAGTGCTAAACAAAAGCATATATAAATGGGGACCTTTATAAACACTTCTCAAAGTGTTGATAAATGAAACCTTTATTATTTTTTAGCACTGATCAAGGACCCCTTAATTAGTTATTTTTTAGTACTGATAAAATCCCATGACTTTTAATAATGCCCCAATAGTCATCACATTTTTTGTGTTGACAAAGACCAATTTTAGCACCGTTAAAGGCCTATTTTGTAGTAGTGACTGATGATTTCTTTCTTTTCTCCATGGAAATTTGGGAATATTTCTATGTTATCTATCATTTAGAAAACTATTTTTATAGGGATTAAAGATATAAGGTTAATTTTTAGAAATCAAAAGCATTATTTAACAAAGGAGTTGTTCATTAGTTTTGGGATGATTTGTGTACTTTGATGAATGTACCGACACTGTAAAAATATGTGGCATCAAGGGTAGTTTATTAGAAACATTTATTATAACCACAAATGACTAAATTTTTTTGAATGTTATTTAAAATATAGAGTTTTTTTCACAAAACCACAACTATTCATGAAATACTGCCTCCCCAATTTCCCTATGGTAGAACCCAAACCTTACCCATGAATCTTTCCTCCCCCCACCTCCCTGATGTCCACAACTTCTATCCATGAACAATTATGATGTTATTGGGCATGCATCCTAGATCTCTACACTATTCGTTATACTCTCTAAATATCATCAACCTTCTTCCATGACATCCGGACCTGTTATTGTGAGGGGTAATATTTATTCACTTATTTTAGTTATTTTTTTCAATTTGGATTAAGTCATTTTTATGATAAATTTGTGTTATGTCAAATCAATACCAATATCTTGGTCAATGATGAAGTCTGGTGATGTTAAAAATTTATTTTACTTGTTTTATTAATCATTTATATATTTATTTTTGAATGTATAATATATATATTTCAAATCCAATACCTATGGATAAAATTTGAATTAATTTACCTCTAAACACACTTTGATATTCCAAGGGTTTGAATTTTTTTTAGATTATGCAATTGAAAACTGATTAGTGGATGCTAGAATAAGATTTTCATGTACTAATTGTAAATTCAAGTGATGGTTAAATAGAAAGGAAGTATATGAACACTTGATATTGAAACTGTTTTTTACTCAATATGTATGTTGGATTTTTTATGGTGAATCAAATGTTATGTAAGGTAAAAATAATTATTATCCTATCAACCGAACATAAAGTGACCCACTAAAGGAGAATTCAATTTGGAACATGATAAATGAAAGATTTGGTTCTGTAGGATACAATGTAAATTATTTTAATATATCAAAAGAACAATCAATTTATCCTAAGTACATTAATATTTTTTAGAAATTCATGACCAAAAAACGAGTTTTATGAATTAGTTGAAGATGAAAAACAAGAATTATATGAAGGGTGTGTCAAGTATTATAAGTTGTCTTTTTCTACTTAAGTTTTATCGTATAAAATTTATCTTATAAATTACTAACAATGTAATATCCATGATTTTATAGTTTTCTCATAATGCATTTAGTGAAGCTAATATCCATGTATCATTCTACGAGATGAAAAAAATCATCAACTAACTTGGACTTGATTACAGAAAGATATATACATTAACTACTATTTTCATGATTTATTTGGGAGAAGAGTCCGATAAAAATAATTCATAAGATTTCATACAACTATATGTAACTCAAAGAAAAACAACAAGAGTAAAAATAAATTGAACCCCATGAAGAAGAAGAATAATAAAACTCCCACAAAGGTTTTGCGTTACTTTCCTATGAAACCACGCTTATAGAGATTATTCATGTCATCTTGGAATACATATTATATGAAGTGGAATGCTCAGGATACTAATAATGATGTATTGATGAGACATTCAAAATATTTAATATCATGAAACGTGGTTGATTCATTATTTATAGATTTTTCTTCGTATCCTAGGAATAAAAGTTTTAGATTGTATTCTGATTGTTTTAACCCATTGGTACTTTGAGTAATAATTATAGCATATGTGGAGTTGTTTTCATCCCCTATAATCTACCTATATGGATATGTATAGAGAATAATTATTCCATTAATTTGATAACTATTATTGGAAATAAAATTCTTGAAGATAAAATTTATATATACCTTCAACTTCTAATCAAATAATTATAAGAATTATAAGAGTATGGAATAAAAATATATGATGATTCAACTAGGGAACTATTAAAAATGAATACTTCTTCAATTTGTAAAATTTTTGACTTTCCTGGAATAAGAAACTTGTCTTTTAGGAATACTCATACTATTGTGAATTTTCTAGTTTGTAATTTTTATTTTGAACGTCAACAATTACCACATAGTAGAAAATGGTGTTTTATGTTTCATTGTTTATTTATTGATGCTTCTCAAAAATTTAATTTTAATAAGGCACAATTCAATAGAGATATTTATTTGATAAAATCACCAAAGGTGTTATGCAGTATATAAATCTTTGAACAATTAATGAATTCCACTATAGAATTTGGAAAATATAATCAGTTAAAGAGGGGGCAGGGTATAAGGTACACTATCATAAATATATGTAACAAAATAGTGGAAAAATAATTTTATTTTTAAAAATTCTTTATTAGGAGATTAATTTGATATTCCATAATCTTGATATAATTCATATTGATAATAAAGTATGTGACACCATAACTTTTACATTTCTTAATGGTCAAGGTAAATCAAAGGATCACCATAATTCTCATAAGGATTTTGAATCAATGAATATAAATTATTGTTTTTGGGAAAATGAGAATGGAAAGAATCCTTCGATTATTTTTACAATGAAAAGTAATGAGAAAGATGTGTTACTTTGAACTTTAAATAATGTAAAAGTGTTATATGAATATTCAAGTAACATTTCTTGATGCGTTGACTTAAAACATCGAAAGTTATATGGATTGAAAATTAATGAATCACATATTTTGATAGAGTAGTTGTTACCATTTAACTTTTGCAATATGTTATGTGAAAAAGTAATTGGAGTTATACTTTTATTGTGTACCTTATTTAGAGATCTTTTTATAAAAACTCTAAATACAATTGAGCTTGATAATCTTCAAGAAAGAATTATTTTGACACTTTTTCATTTGAAGATGTTATTTCCTAACTTTATTTTGTATGTTATGATTTATTTTACTATTTATTTGGTTGAAAAAGATAAATTGGGTGGACCGATACACTATCAAAGGATATATCTAATTTAGTAGTACGTAAATATTATTTTTATTTTCATTGATGAATATAATTTTATCAAATCATTATGTGATTTTTTTAATAATTTTATTAATTTTTCATCAGGTAATTTCATAATTTGAAATCATATATGTGGATAAATCTCAACTAAAAGGATCTATTGCTGATGGTTATATATCCAAAGAGTGCTTGGACTTTTTTATAAGGTATTTGGATGGGATTGAGAAAATATTCAATCATGTTGGATGTCTTGATGACATCTCCAATAATTCTCATTTTGAAAAACCATTCATCAGTATTTACAACTCTTGGGTGACCAGGTGAAAAGGGGTAAAATTGTACACTAAATAAATTAGAGTTACTAAAATTGTATAGATATGTTCTACTAATAGTATTATTATAGATCCATTTATTGAAGAATTGAGAATTCAAATAAAGAGTTGACTAAAGGGTTGAGCTCAAAATGAGATGAAATTAAAAAAAAAGTTGTTAATAGTGAGATTATTGAATGGTTTTCCCATTGTGTAAGCGCATACTCATATTCATATTATTAACATGAAATTATTTTTTCTATATTAAAATTAACACTTATATATTCTTGTCTATAAAATGAATATTGAGAATCAAGTTGAAATATCAAATGATTTGAGGTTGTTTGGCCTGAGGTCTTCTATTACATGCATGAGATTTAAAGCCTAAAACATTCATGGCTTCAAGTATCAAACAATTTATTATAATTATGATGTGGCTATTTTTAACTCACTTTTCCACATATTTTTATTATAATTAATTTCCTATTTATTTTTAAAATAATGTATTTTATTTAATAATTATCAATCGTTGTATTTTTTTAAATTAAATTGTTCAAATAATGTTTTTTGTAAAAATATGTATTTTATTGATTATTTTAGTCATTTTTAATTATTTAAAATTAATTAATTAGTTATGTTTTAACTATAATTTTTTATTCTTTTGTTTTTGTTCAAAATATAACTTTTTATTTTCATTAATTCATTTATTTTTTCATTTTTTATATTTTTCAAAATAATTATTTCATTTATTATGTTATTTGAATAATTAATTCTGTAATTATTTTTCAATTTAATAAATCTTAAGTTGAGTAATTAATCTTTTTATTTTTATTTTTGTAATAAATTTATTTTTTATTTTTATTAATTCATACTTTGAATTCTAAAATATATAATTTTGTTGTTTTAATTTTCAATTTTTTTATTTCAATTGTTTTTCAAAATAATAATATTTATTTTTTAATTGTTTTTTTTTTGTTTAAATTAAATTTATTTTCATTCTTAATAATTTTTAGAATTTTAATTTTGTCAAATAATTTTTTGTTAATTATTCAATTTCATTTTTTATTTTTTTATTTGTATTTCAAAGAATTTTTTTAATGTTTGTAATTCTAATCACTTTGTTTGTGTAATAAATTTTAATTTTGTTAATTTAAATTAATAAAATTACACCTTTATTTTTGTAAATAATTAATTATTAATTGTTGAAATTTATTTGTTTTATGTTTGGAAACTAATTCACTACTTTATTTTTTTAGCTTAATGAGTCCCCACCAAGAATAGAGAACAGTGACTCTATCCACCATCATCTCCACTCACTATTATATGTAGTCACTACTAAAACAGAGTGGCAGTCATGACCCTTATTCTCCACTCATTGTTGGCTTTCTGCCACTATCACCTTTTTCTTCTACTAACAACTCCAACCCACAACTAGACCCTCAATGACTCACCGCTAACATAACTCACAACCAGTAGGAGTCACCGCTAGCGAGAGTTATAGCCGCTTAGACCCACCACACAAACCCCATACTTCCACAGATCCTCCACCAACAATACCTTCTACCAACCACACCCTCCACCAGTAACCATTAACAAACATCATATCCTACCACTATCTTCCACCTACCCCACCCCTTAGTAGAATAACCATCACCTATAGTCTCACTCACCACAAAACCAGAACCGAGAAGCAGATTGGGATTTGGACAAAATCAAATACAGATTATCCAAAAATCATTGAAGAATAAGAAATAAAATTGAAGACTTAAAATACTAGAATTCAAAACAAACCAAATCCCATGAAAGACCCCAAAACTAGCACCATAGAAAGAAGAAGAACCCAAAAACATGTATTATGGTATTTGCAGATCTAAGTCCAGAGTCCAATCCAAACCTAAAACCATGCATGAAGGCTAAAGCACACCATCTAAACCTAAACCGAGCACTATCCTGAATTCACCAATAGGTACCATGTGGCTATCGAAGACCCTTATGTGGTGAAGCTGAGGTCTCTGGATCTATGCCACACCTTCCGCCATTGATTATTGTTAAAGTTGATGTTGATCCCCCACCACTTGGAGAAGTAGGCCTTCAGAGCACACCGCTACCCTAATCCTGGAGAAGTGTCTTCCACAAGAAGTAGCCCAAGCCACACCTCCCCTCCTAGAAAATAATACCCTATGACAGGGGAGTATAAGAATAAATAAAATAAAAAATAAAGGAAAATAATAAAATAGTAAATAATAATAAGAATGACATAAAAAAGAACTAATAAAAATTATAATAAATTAAATATAAATAGATTAATAATATATATATAAAAATATATTTATTTATATATTAATTAACTAATATATTTATAATAGTTAATATAAATAAATAAATATAATAGTAATTATATATATATTTCTAATAGTAAAAATAATAATAATAGGTTTATATAAATATTTTACTAAGTATTTTTTTTTGTAAATAGTTTTTTACTTTTATAATAAATATAACATATATTTTAATAATATAAGTATGTAAATATAAAAAACCCTTTTATATATGTATTTATTTATTAAAGACTAGAATGATTAAGTAATATATTTTTTATATTTTTTAGAACTACTTTTTTCTAATTTTACTTTTTCATTAAATAAGGTTATAGGGGACCACGGTGCATGGCCTAGAGCCTCAAGGAGTTGGGCATTCCATTGGAGAGAGTTTTTTCTTTGGTAACCAACAAGGAGGAAGATGAATGGTAAATTTTCCATATGGAGGTAAGAGAGGTCTTCTAAGAATCTCTAACAGGTTCTAGTATTCTGTTAGATAGGAGAAGAATAATCAAGAAGAATCGAGGTTGATCCATTCCTTCCAATTGTAGGAGACTGAGAGAATCTTTTGATCCAAATACTCCACCACCACTTTGGGATCTTGAGACTTAAGGGGGACCTTTAATTCCACTAATCCATTTTGAGAGAACCATTCAAGTGCAGATCACCATTCACACCACACTTCCACTTCTAGGAGTGGGACATCCGAGAGTAATATACCAGACACCACACACCAGGTAGAGGTAAAAAATATTGATCGACATCCTGAACTTTTGGGGATCGAGAAGAGAGATTGAATTCCATTTCCTCTTTTCTTTTATTATATTCCTTACTATTTCATGGATCATTTAGTTCTTAAATATTTTAATATGTTGAATTAGATTATTCTCTTAGTCTAATCATTTTGGGGGAATAGGCTAGACAATTAATCAATTTTATTTAGTTCATGAAATCTTATACCCTATTGGATTCTTCTCTTTTTTTTTGGATAGTCATTTTTTTGAAAACCTCAATAATTAGTGGAAAGTACTATTGATCAATCTTAAATTCAAATTTTCTTTAATATGAGGATTCCATTGATAGGTGAATCAAGCATAAGATAGAGAATTACACAAAGTTTAGTTGAAAGATTGAACTTAGTGATAGGTGATTGGTTCTCACTTAGTGTTCAAATGATTTTTTTAATTTGATAAAATATAGAGGTCATTCAGTCACAGGTTGACCCAATGACAAATCTGGTCAGCCGACTTCAATTAGATCTATATGTTTAAATTCAAATTAATGAACAAGTTAAAAATTATTATAAATATCATCCAGCCAATATCCCCTCTTAATAAATTAGTTTTTCTCACTATTTTTTCTCTTCTTATGTCTTTTTTGAATATCTTCACTTGCACTCAATTTCACACCCACACACAAATCATCATTATATTCACTATTTCACTACCATCTTCTACTATTTATTGTTTTATTTTTTTAAAATATATTTTTTTCACATTTTTGTTCACTCACACACAATAATCCTTCATTGTGGTTATACCCTCTTACCATAATAATAGTTATAGGTAGTAAGTAGACTTATAAATATTAAAATTTAATATGTTGAAAAATTCACATGTAATTTTTGTGCACATTTTCAAAGGAAGGAATTTTTTACCAAAAACCAAAAACAAAAAAAAATTATATATAAAGACAACAAAAAAAAATAAAAATATATATATATAAATAAAAAAACATTCAAAAAAATATGCAATAAAACTAAAATAAGTGTTGAAGATGTTTTATGAAAACTAGGTATAAACCTGAAACCTTAGAGCATTTCATTATTAAAATTGAAAAACACCACAGATACTTGAATAAGAAAAACAGAAATCAAAATTAAAGGATATATATAATCTGAGAACCATAACATTAAAAATCCACCACCTATAAATGAAAACCCACATGATAAATAAATGATTAAGAGGAACAATTTGAGGTATTTATTAATTCATGTTGTTTCTAGAATCCATTGATGAATTAGTCTATCACCTAGGACAAGAAAGTTTTAAATTAATCACTCTATGTTGTCCCAGTTGCTGACCTTTAATAGAATTCCCAGTAAAGACTCCCTTGACTTCATTAGGCACTTTTAATATAGTGTCAAGAATTTTCCACTTAGATTCATGAGTGAGAAAGAACTTAAGATGAGAGTGTTCCCTTTATGCCTTAATAGAAATTCTAAGACTTTATTTCAACATTTAGAGGATGAAATATTTGACACCTGGGACCAAGTCTACAGTGCCTTCCCCATGAAATTTTATCCAAGGAGAATGACATATGATATTAGACATAAGACCACTAGTTTCTTGAAAGATGAGGGAGAAAATTTCCATGAAGCATAGGATAGATTTAGAGGATTACATAAATATTTTCCAAACCACTAATGCACTCCCCAATTCATCGTGAACATTTTTTTCAATAGTATCACCCCTTACCACCAAAACTCGGTACACTAATCCGCTAGAGGAGATTTTAGTGATAGGACCACTGAGGAGCTGTAGAAAATATTTAATACTATGGAACAAAACACACAACATAAATTCTCTTAGAGAAGTGCCATTTTGAAGAATGATCCCAAACCTATTCTACAAGGTGAATACCAAGCTACTATATTTTTCAATGAAAACACCCATAATACTCTTAGGGATAAAATCCACCACTATGGAATATTTGGGAACTTACATTCTTATTGTCCTAATTTTGACATGCCTACCCAAGATCATGAGAATTCCAATTTTCATAGATGTGGTCCTAGGATGATACCTTGGGAAGTCCCATTTTTAAATACCTATAACTAGGGGTATAGGAATCACCTAAACCTCTTTTGGAGGGATCAAGGAGTTCTTCAACATGCTGCACCTCCTTGTTTATAGGAGCCACCTAGGTAGCATCTCTTGTCCCAACCTAAACCCGAATCATCCAACTCAAAAGATGAAGTGACAGTAATGTTATAATAGTTTATATGTAGTTTTGATGAAAAAATACCAAAAAATATTTTTATAAATTGAAAATAGATTCATGAATAAGAAATTTGGAAATTCAAATGGGGAAGTTGGCTAGGGAGGTTGGAAGTAGAGACAAGGGTGAGATTCCAAGTACCACTAAATCCAATAATAGATAAATTTACATGGATATAACCACCATAATTGGTCTTTGAACCCAACAAGATCCTAATAAAGTTCCCCAAACTGGTGAATAATAAAAATTGGTTGAATCTGTAAATTCAAATATAGAAACTATTGAATCTAGAAAATTGGACAGTAGCACTAAAATCACTCTAAGTCCTAATATTATAACTGAGAAACGAAAATAAAATAAATTTTAAAAAATAAAATAAATTAAAGAAAAATATGAAATATTATGTTGAATGGAAACAATAAATTGTGAAAAAGTTTGCTCCTATAATCCATTTTCTAAAAATAATTAAAAAAAACATGATTTTGAGTTGCTAAAATTTCTCATATTTGTTAAAAAAACTAAACATTGATATTCCCTTCTTGGAATCCTTGATTAAAATCCCATCCTATTTAAAATACCTCAAGAAATTTTACTCAAACAAAAAGACCTTTGAAGAGTTTTACACTTATATTTTGATAGATGAGTGTAATAAAGTGTTGTAGAATAAGATTACCTCATAAACTGAAAGACCTAGGTATGTTTTTCACCCCTTTCACATTTAAGAATATAAAAGGAAATTTTAATAGTCTGGGTGATTTGGAATAAGACCCCAGCCTTAAACCTTACTTAATCTTGAGTTATTACAAGATTACACATTGAGGATCTTTTCGGGTTTAGAGTTTTAGAGAATTAGATCATAAAACTTAAATTACATTCCACATATAAACAAAGTGGTTACATAAAGATAGTATTCTTCATTCCCATCAATGGAAACATATTTAAAATAAACATGGATTCTTTCTTGACACTTCCTTGACACTATCATCATATCATGTACCTTTCCCTTGACCTGTGAAAAACATTTCAAAAAAACTTGGGATGAGCATAAAAAGCTCAGTAAGGGATATAAAAATATGGAAAGGAAACATGGGTACATATATACATAAGGATGAGATAATAATTTACCCATAAAACATAAGTACTTTAACATACCTCATCAAATCATGAATAAATAATAGAAATCATAAGACATAAAGGTAACTTGAGGCATTCATAACATTCTTACGTAGGGAGTAACCCTCTTGGTTACGTTTGGAATACCCATCACAGTATATTCCCTAAATCTCTTTGAAGAAACCTTAACATTTCACTCCTTCGCGTTACCCAATGCATTGGAGAGCTATATCAGGCACACCCACCCTTAGTCTATCACGGAACCACCCGTCTTCATAATAATGCCCAAGAACCTCAACATAATCATATCACATAAAACATGCATAAAGGAAACATAACATTTCCACCTTTCAATCAAAAGATATCAATACAACACATTGATATAAAAACATTATGAAAACCATTTTCAATACCAAAATAAAAGAAAAGTAAAACATGGTATTTATTTTTCCTTTAAAAACAAGGTATGACTTGTAGAGGAAGCCGAAACTCAAATAACGGTCACGGCGGCGGAGAAGTCGTTCTCGCCGCATTCGTACGACAAAAACATTCCCTTTTGTCATTTAGTAAAATACTTCGTATAAAAAAGATTCCTTTTGGATAAACGTAAAATTCAAAGGGGTTAATACACCGTATAAAAGAAGGTTGTGTATAAAATAAAATATGCCTCAATGAAAAGAGATTGAGACGAAGTGCCATACCTCGTATCCGACTTGACCCGACCGTTCTTTAATCTCCTGAATAATAAACTTGAGTTAATCTCTAATTACTTAAGAACCTTTTTCAAGTTCATTATTCCTTTTATACCATGTTATTAACATCATGTAATCATTTAAGTTAATAATGTTCATTTTGTCGGTATTTGGTTCTTAAGTCAAAAATAGACTTCTTGCACTTACATGTTGTTAATTTGGTCAAAGGTTCATTATATACAGAATGATATTAATTATTTGGATAACATATATATCATATATATTCAACATATATATGTATTTATAATATTACATCACATTTAGAGGTAAGAAAATGAAATGCACCGTTCATGGAGACGGTAAGCTGTATGTACGCATGAACGCTACTTCCATTTCTATTTCATATTTTCTGGAATGGAATCATAATGATATAAGAGTATATTATAATTCCAGTATAATAACATATATAATATCATTAACTTTATCCTTTACACATCCCACATATGGTATTAACGAATCAAATCACTTTCAGGGGGCGGTAGTCCGCACTTCCTAAAATGAAGATATCGTGTTTACCCATAATGGAAACAATAATGGTATTCCATAAATGAAAAATAAATAAGCTTAAGGAAAGAATAAACATATTATATATCATATATAAAAATAGTGACATCATAATGGCCACCTTTGAAGGTGTTAAATGAGTATTGAACAATCATCGTTTCGGGAGGCAGAATTTCGCCATCCACGGAAACCGTATGTTCTTTAACCATTTGATGTAGTTGTGTGAGAGTGTAGCTCGAATAAATCTTATAACAACATCCTAGTATATTGAAGATACTGGTGTTGTTACAAAATAAGTAAATAAAAAGAGTTTAGGGGGGTTGGAGAAGCAAAATAAAACAAATGAACATGAGATAATGAATTACCTTTAAAAGTCTAACTCCTTTTGATTTGAGCCTAAAGGATTCCTTTGAAAGGATTCTGCCCAAAGGGAATACTCTAGGATGAGGAGAGGTATCTGGAGAGAGTAAATTGGCAGGGGATGGCCGAGACAAAGGCTTTGGGAGTGTGGGTAATGAGGTACAGGTGGGGGCCTTTTATAAGAGGAGAGGAGGGGCACTCTTGGAAAGTAAAGATAAGTTACTTTATTTTAAAAAGAGTTCCAGATCCAAAAGGTCCCACATTGATATAATTCAAGGATAAGGTGATAAGGGTTCTAAATCCACTCATCCAATTGGTTTTGGCCATGTGTAGGTCTTAGATTTTACATTATCTTTCCATTTTATTTAAATCGTTAAATAATGAGGTCATCGCTGTATCATCATGATGTCATAAATAATTTAATTTATTTAATGTCTAAAAATTATAAAAAAAATACTATGATGTAGAAAATATTTTGATCTTTCCAATTAATATTTATAATAAAAAATCTGACTTGTATAACCCTATGTAAAAATTGTTTTAGTAAAATAACTCATGTTTTTGTCATTTTTACTTTAACATTAAATAAAAAGTTATTTATGTCATCTCCCAACCAAAGTGGCTCCATGGGGTCCCCAATTTGACCCATGGCTTGTCTTGGTCGGCCATGACACAACCACTGAGGGTAGGACATGTGTCAAGCTTATCTCATTTTATTAAAGCATTATTTTTACCTTAAACTACACTAATTACCACTAATCGCGATTAAAAACTTAATAAGTCACTATTCACCAAAAAATTATTTTAATCTTATTGAACCACGTTTTACTTCTTAATGAAAAACATGTATGTCGGATTTTTGAAATTCAAAACACAATGATGGCAAAATTTCATTTAAATGGAAAATCAGTTTTTATAAGTACCACTTAGTGGTTTCATATTCATCAAAAATTGAAGTTTTTCAGAAAATTACCAAAAATTCACCCTAAGCTATATTTGATATTCCGAATTCAAAAATGAAGTCTATTTTAAAAAATTCAGAACATATAAGTCACATTAATTAATTTAATAATTAATTCTCGCTGTCATTACAAATAGCGTGTTTTTATGAAACAATAAGTATCAAAAGATTGACATCAGTTTAAGTCTAATTTCAAAGTGAATTGATTCCAATGACCACCATTGGATTAAATGGTAAAAATATATTCAGATTACACATTAAGACCAATTAATAATATAATCTAATCATATAAATAAATTATATTAAGAAGCAGTTTTGATGTAAAATGCAGTATTTTTCACTATTCATTAAAAAATGAACATTGTCAGAAAAATACCAAAAAATCACACAAAGTAAATTTTGATGTCCCAATAATAAAGAATAAGTTTATTTTGACAAACATAGCTTATAAAATTGTCAAAATATAGATTTAAAAATGGTTTGCCATCAAAAGGCAGTAAAACAATCTTTTAAAAATATTAGTGTATTTCATGCTTAAGATTGGATTTATTTTCATTTTAAGCCTCTAAAACACTATCTAATTCATTAATAGACATAGATAAAAATATATATTATTCATTACTTACTTGGGATGTTACATCCTTCCCCCCTTTTGAAAATTGCGTCCCCGCAATTTATTAACTTATCGAATAAATGGGGGTACTTATCCCTCATTGCATTTTCAGATTCACATGTTCCCTCTTCCATCATGTGGTTTTTCCATAAAACCTTTACCTTCTTAATCACCTTATTCTGTAACACTTACTCCCTGTGGTCAAGAATCTGGACCAGTTGTTCCTCATAAGATAGGTTCTCTTCCAGCTGAACTACCTCTGGACTCAAAACATGAGATGGATCTGGCATATACTTTTTCAACATCGAAACGTGAAAAACATTGTGTACCTGAGATAAACTCAGAAGTAAAGCCACTTGGTAAGCAACTGATCCAACTCTTTCCAGAATTTCATATGGTCCAATGAACCTTGGACTCAGCTTTCCTTTCTTACCAAATCGCATCACACTTTTCCATGGTGATACTTTGAGAAAAACATGATCACCTACCTCAAAAGATAGATCCTTCCTCCTGTTGTCTGCATAACTCTTCTGCCTACTCTGAGCTGTTCTCATGTGCTTCTGAATCAGCTGAACTTTTTCTGCCATCTCTTCTACCAATTCTGGTCCCATCAACTTTCTTTCACCCACTTCATCCCAGAAAGCTGGAGTTTGACACCGCTTCCCATATAATGCCTGAAATGGTGCCATCTGTATACTGGAATGAAAACTGTTATTATATGAAAATTCAACCAAAGAAAGATATTGGTCCCAACTTCCCTGATAATCCATAGAGCAAGAACGTAGCATATCCTCCAAGGTCTGAATTGTTCGTTCTGACTGCCCATCTGATTGAGGATGAAAAGCTATACTAAAATTTAATTCAGTACCCAACGACTTCTGAAGTCCTTTCCAAAAGTTAGAAGTGAACCTGGGATCATGTTTAGATACAATGGAGATAGGAACTCCATGTAACCTGACTACCTCTTTAAGATACAAACGGGAATGTTGATCCAGGGAAAACGTATCTCGTATGGCAAGGAAATGAGCATATTTAGTCAAGCGATCAACAATAACCCAGATTGCATTACTACCTCGATATGTCTTCGGTAATCCCACAACAAAGTCCATGGATATATTCTCCCATTTCCACTCTGGCACTGGTAAAGGCTGAAGCATCCCTTTCGGTAACTGCCGCTCTGCTTTAACCTGTTGACATGTCAAACACTTCACAGTAAAATCAGAAATATCCCTTTTCATTCCATCCCACCAGTAATACTCCCGCAGATCTCTATACATCTTAGTACTTCCAGGATGAACTGAAAACGGATAACTATGAGCTTCACATAACAACTCTCTCTTCAACTGTGAATCACAAGGCACACACAATCTCTTCACAAATCTCAAAACAAAATCATTATCAATGTTGAATTCAGGAAACTTACCTTTCTGAACCAGCTCTACCTTTTTCTGCAACTCACTGTCTTGCTTCTGTGCTTGCTTGATTCTATCTGATAGAGATGATCTCACTGATACCTGAAACAAAATAGAAGAAATTCCTGCACCAAAAACTTCTATTCCAAAGTTCATCAAATCCTTAACCAATGGATCACGTTCCAAATGCAACATTGCTAATGAATCATTACTTTTTCGACTCAAAGCATCGGCCACTTTATTTGCTTTTCCTGGATGGTAATGAATTGTACAATCATAATCCTTGATTAATTCTATCCATCTCCTTTGTCTCGTGTTCAATTCTTTCTGAGTGAATATATACTTTAAACTTTTGTGATCAGTATATATTTCACACTTTACTCCATACAAATGATGCCTCCAAATTTTTAAAGCAAAAACAACAGCAGCTAATTCCAAATCATGTGTAGGATAATTTACCTCATGAGTTTTCAACTGTCGTGAAGCATAAGCAATTACCTGATCATTCTGCATTAGGACGCAACCAAGTCCTTTCAATGAAGCATCGTTGTAGATGACAAACTCACCATTTCTGGAAGGTAGTGCCAAAACTGGAGCATTCACCAATCTTCTTTTCAGTTCCTGAAAACAATCATCACATTCTTTTGTCCAGATAAACTTAACACCCTTCCGAGTTAGCTTAGTTATTGGACTAGATAACCGTGAAAAATTTCTAACAAACCTTCAGTAATAGCCTACCAAACCAAGGAAGCTACGAATCTCGGTTACATTTGTGGGTCTTGGCCATTCTTCCATAACTTTTTTTTTGCAGGATCAACAGTTATTCCATCTTTAGAAACAGTGTGACCAAGGAAAGAAATTTGTTGCAACCAAAACTCACACTTGCTGAATTTTCCATACAGTTTCTTTTATTTTAAGGTTTGCAAGATAAATCTTAAATGTCTTTCATGCTCCTATTTACTTTTAGAAAACACCAAAATATCATCAATGAAAACCACCACAAACTTATCCAAGAACTCATGGAAAATTCTATTCATTAAGTCCATAAATACAGCAGGTGCATTGGTTAGCCCAAAAGGCATTACTACAAATTCATAATGGCCATATCTCGTACAGAACGTGGTCTATGGAATATCTGCCTCCTTTACCATCAGCTGATGGTACCTCGATCTCAGGTCAATCTTTGAAAAAAACTGAGCTCCCTGGAGCTGATCAAACAAATCATTGATATGAGGAAAAGGATATTTGTTCTTAACAATGATGTTATTCAAGGCTCTATAATCAATGCAAAGTCTCATAGAACCATCTTTCTTTTTAACAAACAAGACATGAGAACCCCATGGTGATGTGCTAGGTCGAATGAAACCTTTCTCTAATAAATCTTTCAATTGCTCCTTCAACTCTAAAAGTTCAATTTGAGCCATTCGATAAGGGGGTTTTGAAATTGGCTTAGCATCCGGAACTAAGTCAACAGTAAATTCAACTTCCTGATCTAGTATTATTCTAGGCAACTCATCAGGAAAAACATCATGATACTCATTTACCACTGGCACATCATTAATATGAACAGTTCCTTTATTTTCAACGATGTGTGCAAGGTAACATTCATTTCCATCTTTTACAAGTTTCTTGGCCTCTTGATAAGTTATCAATAGTAAGGGTTCATTCTTGTAAACAAACTGAAATTCTTTCTGAAAAGAAACTTCTTTAGCTCTACAGTCAATCTTAGCATGGTAAATAGAGATCCAATCCATACCCAGGATAACATCAAACTCTACTAGAGGTAGAACAATAAGGTTTGCAAGTAGGTTCTTTCCACAGATAAGGATAGGAAGATTCTTATAAATTCTTTTTGCCTCAACCTTCCCCCCAGGTGTTTTTACCAAAAGTTCAGGAGTCATTTCTTGAGATGGTATTCCCATTTTACTAGAAAAGGTTTCAGAGATGAAAGAATGTGTAGACCCCGAATCAAACAACACACTGGCATAATCTGAAAAAACAAACAAAGTACCTGATATAACTTCATTTGATGGCCCGACATCTGCTGAAGTAGTTGCAAAGGATTTCACCACCCCTTTCTGCTTGTAGTCTAACTTCTTCCCATCACTCAAGCTCTTTGTCGAACACTCATTTACATAGTGACCCATCTCATTGCACTTATAACATTTCACTAACTGTAAATCAAATTTGGTCTTACCATCACCCTGATCTTTTTCAGTGCAATCACGAGACTTATGTCCTATCTTACCACATCGGTAGCACTTTCCAGAATTCATAAGACATTCCCCAGCATGACTTATGCCAAATTTATCACAAACTGTAAACTTAGTTTTCTTACCATCAGACTTTTTCGAAGAATTCTTACCTTTCTCCTGCCACCTTGGTCTCTTATTCTATTGGTTGTTATAGAACACTTGATCATCAGAAAACTCCATTTCCACCTTCTAAGCACATAGAACAAGCTTTTCATAACTTTTAAACTCACGATAAGCTAATGCCCTTCGATATTTTGGCTTTAATCCTGTGTAAAAACGATTGATTTTACTATCAAGGTCTCGGATAAAATTTGGAGCATACCTTGCCAATCGAGTGAACCTTTCTTCATAGGTAGCCACTGAGTCTTCCTCTTGCCTCAATTCCAAGAATTGCTTTTCCATCCTAATTCGAACATCCTTAGGGAAATACTTTTCAAGACACATACCTTTGAATTCATCCCGGTCGAGAGCATCAATCTCATCAGCGTCCCTGATATTTTTAACCATCAACCACCACTGATCTGCCTGACCCTCCAAACGGTAAATAGAAAGACTAACCTTTGGATTGTCTGAACACCCCATGACATCAAAAATATTCTCCAGTGCTTTAATACACCCTTCAGCTAGCACAAGGTCAGATGATCCTTTGAATGATGAGGTATGTTGCCTCATGAAATGTTCCACCACTGACATGTTCCTCTGCGGTTGATCTGGATGATCTCGTGCATGGATACCACCACCATTTATAGCCTGAGTCAACTGCGCCATTACTGCAACAAACTGTTCAGTTCCAATTCCGACCATCTCAGGATGCGGATTCGGAAGGTTATTTCCATCTGTATGCCTTCCTAGCACAGCTTCCCTGTTTCCTCTGCGGAAAACCATTCTGAACAAACATGTCTTAGATGAAGCAACATGGTAATCTTTAAATGCTATATCATTTCAAAAAAAATATTTTTGGATAATAATTTAATAGAATTCTAACTCCTAAAGTTATCTAAACTGACCTTTGATACCAATGATAAGACCCCAGCCTTAAACCTTACTTAATCTTGAGTTATTACAAGATTACACATTGAGGATCTTTTCGGGTTTAGAGTTTTAGAGAATTAGATCATAAAACTTGCATTACATTCCACATATAAACAAAGTGGTTACATAAAGATAGTATTCTTCATTCCCATCAGTGGAAACATATTTAAAATAAACATGTATTCTTTCTTGACACTTCCTTGACACTATCATCATATCATGTACCTTTCCCTTGACCTGTGAAAAACATTTCAAAAAAACTTGGGGTGATCATAAAAAGCTCAGTAAGGGATATAAAAATATGGAAAGGAAACATGGGTACATATATACACAAGGATGAGATCATAATTTACCCATAAAACATAAGCACTTTAACATACCTCATCAAATCATGAATAAATCATAGAAATCATAAGACATAAAGGTAACTTGAGGCATTCATAACATTCTTACGTAGGGAGTAACCCTCTTGGTTACGTTTGGAATACCAATCACAGTATATTCCCTAAATCTCTTCGGAGAAACCTTAACGTTTCACTCCTTTGCGTTACCCAATGCATTGGAGAGCTATATCGGGCTCACCCGCCCTTATTCTATCATGGAACCACCCGCCTTCATAATAATGCCCAGGAACCTCAACATAATCATATCACATAAAACATGCATAAAGGAAACATAACATTTTCACCTTTCAATAAAAAGATATCAATACAACACATTGATATAAAAACATTATGAAAACAATTTTCAATACCAAAATAAAAGAAAAGTAAAACATGTTATTTATTTTTCCTTTAAAAACAAGGTATGGCTTGTAGAGGAAGTCGAAACTCAAATAACGGTCATGGCAGCGGAGAAGTCGTTGTCGCCGCATACGTACGACAAAAACATTCCCTTTTTTCATTTAGTAAAACACTTCGTATAAAAAAATTCCTTTTGGATAAACGTAAAAGTCAAAGGGGTTAATACACCGTATAAAAGAAGGTTGTGTATAAAATAAAATATGCCTCAATGAAAAGAGATTGAGACGAAGTGCCATACCTCGTATCCGACTTGACCCGACCGTTCTTTAATCTCTTGAATAATAAACTTGAGTTAATCTCTACTTTCTTAAGAACCTTTTTCAAGTTAATTATTCCTTTTATACCATGTTATGAACATCATGTAATCATTTAAGTTAATAATGTTCATTTTGTCGGTATTTGGTTCTTAAGTCAAAAATAGACTTCTTGCACTTACATGTTGTTAATTTGGTCAAAGGTTCATTATATCCAGAATGATATTAATGATTTGGATAACATATATATCATATATATTCATCATATACATGTATTTATAACATTAAATCATATTTAGAGGTAAGAAAATGAAATGCACCATTCATGGAGACGGTAAGCCGTACATACGCATGAACGCTACTTCCATTTCTATTTCGTATTTTCTGGATTGGAATCATAATGATATAAGAGTATATTATAATTCCAGTATAATAACATATATAATATCATTAACTTTATCCTTTACACATCCCACATATGGTATTAACGAATCAAATCACTTTCAGGGGGCGGTAGTCCGCACTTCCTAAAATGAAGATATCATGTTTACCCATAATGGAAACAATAACGGTATGCCATAAATGAAAAATACAGAAGCTTAAGGAAATAATAAACATATTATATATCATATATAAAAATAGTGACATCCTAATGGACACCTTTGAAGGTGTTAAATGAGTATTGAACAATCATCGTTTCGGGTGGCAGAATTTCGCCATCCACGGAAACCGTATGTTCTTTAACCATTTGATGTAGTTGTGTGAGAGTGTAGCTCGAATAAATCTTATAACAACATCCTAGTATATTGAAGATACTAGTTTTGTTAAAAAATAAGTAAATAAAAAGATATTAGCGGGGTTGGAGAAGAAAAATAAAAAAATGAACATGAGAGAATGAATTACCTTTAAAAGTGTAACTCCTTTTGATTTGAGCCTAAAGGATTCCTTTGAAAGGATTATTCCCCAAGGGAATCCTCTAGGATGAGGAGAGGGATGTGGAGAGAGTAAATGGGCAGGGGATGGCCGAGCCAAAGGCTTTGGGAGTGTGGGTAATGAGGTAGAGGTGGGGGCCTTTTATAAGAGGAGAGGTGGGGCACTCTTGGAAAGTAAAGATAAGTTACTTTATTTTAAAAAGAGTTTCGGATCCAAAAGGTCCCACATTGATATAATTCTAGGATAAGGTGATAAGGGTTCGAAATACACTCATCCAATTGGTTTTGGCCATGTGTAGGTCTTAGATTTTACATTATCTTTCCATTTTATTTAAATCGTTAAATAATGAGGTCATCGCTACATCATCATGATGTCATAAATAATTTAATTTATTTAATGTCTGAAAATTATAAAACAAATACTATGATGTAGGAAATATTTTTAGATTTCCAATTAATATTTATAATAAAAAAATCTGACTTGTATAACCCTATGTAAATTTTTTTTTAGTAAAATAACTCATGTTGGTGTCATTTTTACTTTAACATTAAATAAAAAGTTATTTATGTCATTTCCCAACCAAAGTGGCTCCATGGGGTCCCCAAGTTGACCCATGGCTTGTCTTGGTCGGCCATGACACAACCAATGAGGGTAGGACATGTGTCAAGCTCATCTCATTTTATTAAAGCATTATTTTTACCTTAAACTACACTAATTACCACTAATCGCGATTAAAAACTTAATAAGTTACTATTCACCAAAAAATTATTTTAATCTCATTGAACCACATTTTACTTCTTAATGAAAACCATGTATGTCAGATTTTTGAAATTAAAAACACAATGATGGAAAAATTTCATTTAAACGGAATATCAGTTTTTATAAGTACTACTTAGTTGTTTCACTATTCATCAAAAATTGAAGTTTTTCAGAAAATTACCAAAAATTAACCCTAAGCTATATTTGATATTCCGAATTCAAAAATGAAGTATATTTTATAAAATTCAAAACATATAAGTCACATTAATTAATTTAATAATTAATTCCCGCTGTCATTACAAATAACGTGTTTTTATGAAACAATAAGTATCAAAAGATTGACACCAGTTTAAGTCTAATTTCAAAGTGAAATTGATTCCAATGACCACCATTGGATTAAATGGTAAAAATATATTCAGATTACACATTAAGACCAATTCAAAAGATAATCTAATCATATAAATAAATTAGATTAAGAAGCAGTTTTGTTGTAAAATGCAGTATTTTTCACTATTCATTAAAAAATGAACATTGTCAGAAAAATACCAAAAATTCACACAAAGTAAATTTTGATGTCCCAATCATAAATAATAAGTTTATTTTGACAAAAATAGCTTATAAAATTGTCAAAAGATATATTTAAAAATGTTTTGCCATTAAAAGGCACTAAAACAATATTTTAAAAATATTAGTGTATTCCATGCTTAAGATTGGATTTATTTTCATTTTAAGCCTCTAAAACACTATCTAATTCATTAATAGACATAGATAAAAATATCTATTATTAATTACTTACTTGGGATGTTACATTTGGGTTCTAGAATAAATTTGATTCCATTTTCATTGTTTCAACACTTGGGATTAGGATTTCCCCAAACCATCAATATTTTTATACAACTTGTTGATCGATACATCACTCACCTAATTGGTAGGGTGGAATATTTTCTAGTGGGAGTAGGGAGAATCTTTCTGTATACTAACTTTTTGATACTGGATATGAAGCATGACCAGGACGTACCTATCATCCTTGTAAGTCCCTTTATGACCATATGTGGAACTTTCATAGATGTATCAAAGGGGAAATTAATTTTCAACTTGGGAAAAAAAAGAGGATTTCAATGTTTTTAAAAAAATTAAAGAGCCAACCCCCAATATTTCCTAGAGATGAGTTATTAGTAGCATAATAATCTATTGTTAGGGAGGAATATATGTTTCTGAGGATGATGGAAGAAATAAATTGTGCACCTGGCACCCTAACTAAAACCTACATAGGGATATGCTATAGTAAGGAGAAGGAGCATTGATATGAGTTTTATAGGGAGTTCCCGCAACACCTAGATGAGTTTTCTTTAGAACACATCCTGTTCCAAAATTAAGAGTCTAAATGTGAGGAACATTTTTCTGGAAATAACAATGATTGAGAGGAAGCCTTCTACACTGCCTTCTTTAAGTGGCATCATCGAGACCTTGGTCCACCTAGGACCAGGTGTCTTCCCTCAATACATCCTCCACCTTATCTAAAGACCAAACCCCCTACCCATTTAAATTATTCTTTTTTAGGAGATAACTTTACACTACCTATGATTATATCACCCAAGATAGGGGAAAATCAAGAGAACAACCTGCTTAATGTTTTGAGGAAGTACAAGTTTGTCATTGGATGATAAATTTCTAAGATAAAGGATATAATTCCATCATTATTCATGCATAAAATAACCATGAAATATAAGTGCAAACCTATAGTGTAATCCAAAACAATACTTAAATCGAACATGAAGGAAGTAGTCTAAGATAAAGTTATTAGATTTCTTGATGCTGGGATAATCTTTCTAATTTCTGATAGTTCTTGCGTAAATCCTATTCAGGTAGTCGCAAAAAATATTAGAGTTAATGTGGTTACAAATAAAAATAATTATTAAAATTTAAACAATAACTATGAGAAAATGGAGGGTTTGTATAAATTATAGAAAACTTAATGCTTCTACATTTAAGGATCATTTCACCATGCCATTTTTTGGACCAAATGTTAGAATGGATGGTTGGAAATGAGTTTCTATTTTCTTAATGGATATTCTGGTGACAAATGAATTTACATTTCTTCTTAGGATCATGATAAAACCATCTTCACTTATCCATTTGGTACATTTTCCTACCATTATATTCTATTTGGATTGTGCGGTGCTCCAGCCACTTTTCAAAGACACATGATGGAAATTTTCTCAGACACGATTGAAATGATTATTGAAGTGTTCTTGGATAATTTTTATTTGTAGGAAGTAATTTTAAAAAAGTGTCCTGAAAATATATAAGTTGTTTTGGTAAGATTTCAAGACAAAAATCTGGTTTTAAATTGGGGAAAGTGCTAGTTTATGGCTATAAATGAAATTATTTTAGGTCAAAAAGTTTCTAATAAGGTGTTAGATGTTGAAAAATACAACATATAGGTTATTCAAAAGCTTACACCATCAGGTAATGTTAAGGTAATAATAATTTTCTTGGGTCATGTTGGATTTTATAAGAGGATCATTAAAGATTTTTCCAAGATTACTAGGCCAATATTCTCACTGATTGTTAAGGAAACACCTTTTGTTTTTTATGATAAATGAATAGAGTCATTTAAATTTCTTAATGAGAATATCAATACTTCACTAGTGATCATTTCCCCAGACTATAAGTTTTCATTTGAAGTAACGTGTGATGCTAGTGACCTACCTGTAGGTGCTATTTTGGGACATAGGAAGGATATAAAGCTAGAATTCATCTACTACGATAAAAGTATGTTTAATGATGATCAAAAGAATTATTCCACCACTAAAAAGGAGTTGGATTCTATGAATTTTTTCCTTAAAAAATTCATACAGTACTTGATAGGGTCCAAGGTGATGATTTTTAATGACCATTCAGCCCTTAAGTACTTTCTAGCTCAGAAGGACTCAAAACCCTAGACTCGTGAGGTGGAACCTTCAATTGAAGATGTTTGATATAGTAATTAAGGATAAAAGGGGGGCTAAAAATGTGCTGGCAGTATACTTTTCTAGGCTTCCCAACACCCAAATTGAGGAAATAAGAGTGATTAATACTTTGTTTCTGTATTAATAGTTATCTGCAGCTTTTGTGAAGCAAACTACTTGGTTTTCAAATTATGTTATTTTTATAGTTGTTGGTGTTTTTCCCATGGACCTTTCACATAACCAAAGGAAGAGGTTTATATATGAGTTGAAATTATATTTCATCGATGACCATATTATTTTTTAGGATATGTTCTGATGGTATTTTGAGTATATGTGTGGATGAAGAGGAGAAGATACCCATTCTTGAGAGATTTCATTCATCAACATGAGGTGTCCACTATAGGGGAGAAAGGATTTCTCATAAGTTTATATAGGATAGTTTGTACTGGACAACACTGTTCAAATATGTGGGGAGTTTTGTGATTGTTTGTGAGAAGTGCCAAATTCTTGGAAATGTAGGTAAAAGGTAGGATCTTCCACACAAAAAATAATTCTAGATGTTGAAATTTTTGATTTATGGGGATTGGATTTCATGGTACCCTTCCTATACTATTATGAGAATTAATATAATCTATTTTATATGGAATATGTGTCTAAATGGGTTAAGGTAGGGGTTCTTCCCAACAATTCCGTTTCTAGTGTAGTGAAATTCATAAAGAAAAATATTTTTTCAAGGTTTGGAGTTCCTTGATAATTCATTAGATATAATGTAAATCACTTCAAAAATTATAAGTTCTAGAATTTGATAGAGATATATGGATGTTCACACAGAACTGGTACCAATTATCACCCATAGTCTAGTGGGTAGGTTGAAGTGTCTAAAAAAGATCTCAAATAGATCATAGAGAAGACTGTTTCCAAATCAAGAAAGTATGGGTGATTGAAGTTGGAATGACCTTTATGGTCCTATAGAACTGCATACAAGACTCCTATAGTAATGTCCTCATATAGGCTACTCTTTGGAAATAATTTCCATTTTCATATGTAATTACATCAAAAGTCTTTTTTGGTCGTGAAGGCCCTAGAATTTGAATCCAAGTCTGTTGGTGAGAGGAGGTTTCTAGAGATGAGTGATCTAGAAAAAATTATGAGGGAATAATTTTAAAATGATGAAATTTAAAAAGAAATAACAAAATCTTTTCATGACTCAATAATTAAAAATAGAGATTTTATGGTTAGTCAGAGGGTCCTATTTTTCTATTATAGAATGAATATATTCCCAATAAAATTGAAGAACAAGTGGTCAGCACCCTTTACCATTTTGAGATTTCTAGTTAATAGAGATGTTGATCTAGTTAGAGAGAAAAAAGTCCATTCTTGGTCAATGGTCAGAAGATCAAACAGTTTTTTGAAGGACTTCCAAAGGGCTTGGGTGCTATTTCCTTGGTTGAAGGCTGTATCTATCTCAAGTCTGATTGAGGACTATAAACTTAGTTTTTTATGGGAACTAACCCATGGTTTTTATTCTATTTTTTCTTTTTTTTAATAAATATAAATCTCAATACTTGATTCTCTAGTCTACTATCATGCCTGACTATTGGTGCCACATTATTTGTTACCACTAGATGTGACTATTTCTAGAAACGCATCAAGGGAAAACCAAGGAAGGAAACTGCTACATCATATGGATAAAACCCCATTCATACAATCATTGGTTGAATGTTTCTTAAAATTTAAATTATGGATTCTTTTGATTATAATATAAACATTGTATGAAATTGAGAATACCAACTAGAACACTTCACTTAGTGCTATAGGGGAGGAAATTTTGAATAAATAGTAATGGTCAATAATCCCACATTTATGGAAGTGTTTTTCTATTTTTTCTATTTTTTCTATTTTTATTTTCTTATCTCTTACTACCTGCTACTAAGAACTAAGTGTGGGAGAATACCCCATGCTCTTATACAAATTGTGCATCTTCTTTATTTATTGGGTGTTATCATATTGAACTATAGAGAGTTGAAAATTGAGATGAGGTGAATTATTAAACCTACTTGCACCCATAGAATTCACTTTTATTCAACTGTTGTTGTACAAAATTGGTCTTCATGATACTATTTGAAATAAATATATTTTTTTAATCTTTATACAAACTAATAAAATTAAATTTTTAGTAAAAACCCATTTTTTGTACTTGATATACTAGTGGTGACTAGTATACCTCATTTTTATAAGTTTTTTTGGTTTACTAATTTTTGTGTGGCAAGATGATTTTTGAACATTCCTGTAACCCCTTCACAATTTTTTAACTGGTGAAATGACCATCTTCTTTGAAGTAAAATGTCTCCCACATTGAGAGTCAACATTAGGAAAAATATTGAGTATTAAGTGTGGAGAGGAGGATTCTTTATCTATACTAATTTGTGTTTAACTTCTAGACACATCAAAATCCCCCATTATTGTTTTTGTGAAAAAAATGGTATTTTTTAAAAATTCTTTCAAAAATTGAAGGATTTTAGGAATAAATTCACACCTTAAATTCTTTCCAACCAAGAGGATTATTATATTCTATTTTTTTAGAGTTTCAATGATTTTTTTTATAGTTTATTTGAAAATCATGACTCACCTATGGTTCAATTCATCAGTTTTTAAAAATCTAGACATGTACATTTTGAACTAACTTTGAAAAATCATTTATTCTATTTTATAAAGACAAAATCATTTTTTAATATTAAACAAATATTTAACTGTGGGAGAGTTTTATGTGGTTGTTTTTAGCACTCTATTCCACATCCTTTTATTATAATTAATTATCTTTTTATTATTAAAAAAATGTATTTTGTTTAATAATATCAATTTTGTCTTTTTGTTTTAAATTATCTAAACAATGTTTTTTTGTGAAAATATGTATTTTATTGATTATTTTATTAATTTTTTAGATTTTAAAATTAATTAATTAATTCTATTTTAACATTCATTTTTTATTATTTTATTTTTGTTTATGTTATAATTGTTTACTTTCATTCATTCATTCACTATTTCATTTTTATTTTTTTATGTTTTCTAAAATAATTATTTCAATTATTCTTTTATTTGATTAATCCTTTATGTAGTTATTTTTAAATTTAATAAATCTTAAGTTAATTAATTAATCTTTTTATTTTTATTTTTGTTAGTAATTTATTTTTTCTTTTTATTAAGCCATAAATTTAATTAATTCGACCTTTTTACTCTAAAATAAATAATTTTGTTGTTTTAATTTTTTGTTTATGTTATTTCAATTATTTTCCAAAATAATAATATTTAATATTTAAATGACATTTTGTTGTTGTTCAAATTCAATTGTTATTCATTCTTAACAATTTTAAGTATTTTATTTTTTTCAACATAACTTTTTGTTAATTATTCAATTTCATTCTTTATTTTATTTTCATTTGTATTTCAAAAAAAATAATGTTTTTAATTTAAATCGCTTAATTTTTTCAATAAATTTTAATGTTTTTAATTTAAATAAATTAACTTACTCCTTTATTTTTTGTAAATTATTAGTAATTAATTATTTAGATTCATTTAATTTTAAGCTTTTTAACTAATTCACTACTTTTTTTTGTTTTATTAAGGGAATGAGTTGCTAAAAAGATCATAGAACGATGACTCAACCTACCATCCACTCCAGTCACTATTATCTGCAATCATTTCTAGAATAGGTGGCAGTCACCGCTAGTATCCTCAACTCACCGACGGGTTTATACACCTCCAATTTTTTCTTCTCCCATTAAATCCAACCCACAACCATCCCCTCATTGACTCACCACTAGTAGGACTCACAACAAATAGGAGTCACAATCAGTGGGAGTCACCACCACTTCGAGCCACTAACCAGACCACCCATCACTACAGATCCTCTTCCAACAACAACTTCCACCAACCACATCCTCTACCAGTGACCTTCCCCCAACATAACTCCTTTCCACTATCCTTCTGCTTACCCCACCCCAATGGTAACACAACCATTACCCACCACCATTCCCACCCCTGAACCTTAACCAATCATCAAACATAGATTTATCCATAATCAAATATCGACGAGCCAAAAATCATTGAAAAATAAAAAATCAAATTAAAGAGTTGAAATACCTAAATTCAACACAAAATGAATCCGATCAAAGACCCCATACTAGCACCGCATAAAGAATAAGAACCCAAAAAATATATACCGATTATTTAGATCTAAGCATAGAGTCTAATACGAATCCAAAACTATTGATGATGGCTGAAGAACACTAGTTGAACCTGCATCGAGCACTGCCAAAAATCCATCATTGGGTACCGCACGAGCATCGAAGACCCTTGTGCGGTGAAGATGATCTCCCCAGATCCATGTCACACCTTCCACCACGGATGATTATGGAAGTTGAAGCTAATGAAGATCTGGTAAGCCGATCCCCCACTACTTGGATAAGAATGCCTTTAGATCTTACTGATGCCCTCAACCTAGAGAAGTGGTTTTCATAAGGAGAAACCTGAGCCTCACCTCCCCTCTTATCAAAGAAGACCCTATGGATGGGGAGTAAAATAATAAATAAAATTTTAAAAAATAAAAGAAAATAAAATAATAATAGTAAATAATAATAAAAATAACATAAAAAAACTAATAATAATAATAGAAAATTAAATATAAATAGATTGATAATATATATATATATATACATAAATACATATATTTATGTAAATAATAATTAAGTAATATATTTATAATAGTTAATATAAATAAATAAATAAAATAGTATTTATATATATATTTCTAATGGTATTAATAATAATAATAATAGGTTTAAATAAAAATATTAATAAGTATCTTTTTGTTTATAAATAGTTTTTTATTTTTATAATAAATATAATATATATTTTATTAATATTAGTATGTAAATATAAAAACACTTAGATATATATATATATATATTTATTTATTTATTTATATTTATTAAAGAATAGTATAATTAAGTATTTTTTTTGTATTTATTAGAATTGCTATTTTCTAATTTTTCTTTTTCATTGAATAAGGTTATAGGGGATCATGTTGTATAGCTCAGAGCCTTGAAGAGTTGGTCATTCCATTGGAGGGAGTTTTTTTTATGGTCACCTATGAGGAGAAAGTGGCATGGTGAATTTTCCACGTGGTGGAAAAAAGAGTTTATTCGTGAAGTTATGAGAGGAGATGGAATTTATTTAGTTAAGAGAAGAAAAATTGAGAAGACTCGAGGTTGATTCATTCCTTCTGATATGAGGAGGCTGATGGGATCTTTTGATTCCACTACTCCACCACCACTTTAGGAGGAAGAGACTTAAGGGGAACCTTTAATTCCATTAATCTATTTCTATTGAACCATCCATGACCAAATCACTATTCACACTATACTTCCACTTCTAGGAGTGGAATATCTGAGAACAACATATCAGACATCATACAATAGGTAAAGGAAAAAAAGAATATTGAACATTAAGAACATCTGGAGATCGACTAGGGATATTGGACACTATTTCCCCTTTTATTTTGTTGTATTCCTTACTATTTCATGGATCATTTTATTCGTAAATATGTTAATAGATTGGATTCAATTATGATATTTGATTAATCATATTTAGGGGAATAGGCTAGTTAGTTAATCAATTTTACTATGTTCATGAATTTTTATTTTCTACTGGATTCTTCTATATTTTTCTTTTCAGACAATATTTTTTCCAACCTCAAGAATCGGTAGAAATTGCCCTTTAGAGGGCTTAAATTAAAACTATATTTAATCTAAAGGTTTAATTAATAGGAAAATCAAGCTCAAGAGAGTGATGAACACTGGGTTAAACTAAAAAATTGATCTCTATAATTATTGATTGGTTATCACATAGTGATCAAATGATTTCTGAAGTTGATAAATTGTAGAGGTCATTCAGTCATAGATTGACCTGATGACAAATCTGGTCATCCCCCTTTAATCAGATCTAGTTGTTTAAATTAAAATGCATTAATAAGGGAAAATTATTATAAAAACCATCCTTTAAATTTAACACTCTTCATAAATTAGTTGTTCTCACTATTTTTGATGGCCTTATGTCTTTTCTACTGGTCTTCACTTCCACTCGATTTCACACAAACACACAAATCATCATTGTCTGCACTATTCCACTACCATCCCCCACTATTTCTTGTTTTGTTTAATTTAATTATTATTTTTTCTTGTTTTTGGTCACTCACACATATCATTCATTCCCTATTGTTCAACTCACTTAACAGAGTGCTAGTTGTAGGTAGTAAGTAGGATTATAAATATTAATTTTTCATTAATTTAAAGATGCACATGTCCTCTTGGAAACTCTAAATAGTTGTGTATTTACACTTTTAGAGTTTGGATACTATGAAAATATGATTGATTTAGTCTAATTAAACTATTATAGTCATTTTTTAGTTGTAATATTCAAATTTAAGTGGGTCAACATTTATAGGGGTAAAATGAAATATTCGTCGCATTTTACTTATGTCAAATTGTCTCACTTGATCCATATGAGTGAGCATGAGGAGCATGATCCATTCATCTTGGATTCAAAAGCGAATATGGTTTATTATGTGGATGATGAAATAAATAATGGTTATAGTGTTTTTGTACACTTAAAAAACAAGAGTTTTATGATATGGTCAATAAAGTCAATTGGTACTTTGTGATAGTAAACCTCATCAACCACAAAACATTCTACGGTTTTTTCTTGACAATATTGAAACAATAGAACTTGAAGGAGAGGGTGAAAATTAAGAGCTCGTTGCAATAAAGATTTATAACAATGAATATAATGAATAATAAGATAATTTAATGTACAAATAAGTAATTAAACTATATTATATTTTCTCATTTAGAATTGTTTCTTACATATATACATTGTTCTATTTTTTCCTTTTTTTAATAAAAATCATTTACTTCTTCTTTTTTATAAATTAAATATATTCTAAACCATTTGAATTTTAGGGATGTCAAGAACATATTTTTTATAAGATCCTATCCAATCATAAACTAATAGCACTCTACCATTATCATTAGCTTCAGTGGATATGAGTGATTTCACTATAAAAAATACTTCTAGTGATCCAGAAGCTTCCTCAAATGATGTTGGTAGGCCACCCAATCTGATGCACATCTGGAGATGGAGAATTTGGTCACCCCTCCATCTAGGGGACATTGGTGAGTTACCATTACTTCTATGTATGTCATTATACAAAAAAATATTTTATTAATTTTTAAATGAATTTTTCAAATAGATTAAGATTATAATAGAAGAGATATAAATATAAACACAACAGATATATGAGACCTGAAAGCCATAAAAATTATCATTCCATTTGATGAGTTTGGGGTACCTACTGTGATGATTCCAAAATATATGGAAAGATTCTTAAGAAAATTTATTATGATACTGTGAGATTTCCCATTAATTATAAATATCGGAAGTATATTCTCAAATCTTGGGAAAATGATATGTTTCATAACCAATTAAAGGTAATATTAATTTAATATTCATTGATAACTAATATGAAAAACATTTAATTTCTAGATGTTTTTTTTTTATTTTGATGTCCCTGACTACATTTCACATCCATGGACCTTGAAAATTTTGGGAAAGAAATAAATTCACTTTAAATAGGGATGATGGAATGAGTTTAATGACACGTCTTTGAGATCATTACAAATGTTTGAGAAAGTTCCTGATGTCGTGTCTCGTGAGCAGTAGAAGATGTTTACTGATATTATTAGTGACATGTATTATGATGTAATTACATATTTTACAATATCATAATAATATAAAAATAATAAAATTATATATTTTTTATTAATGTATTATTATTTTCAAGAATTATCTAAAAAATATGGTGAATTGTGAAAAATAATTTATTCCTTATATCATTGGGACACAAATTTTTTATAGAAAGAGAAAAATATTTTTTATATTTTATCCATTATTATTTATAATATTTTATTATTACTAAAGGTTATTCTATTACTTTTATATATATTTTTATAATGGTTAATGAATTAGGTTACCCAATTAGTCAGAAAGAGATGTGGCTTAATGTTTATAGGATACCTGACAACAGTTTTGTGAATAAATCTTCCAGAGCCATTAGAGTTATTACTTTTCATAACTATTTAATGTTATTTAATTACTATAAAGACATAATAATAAAAAATAAACTACAAAAAACAAGCTTTAAACCTAATTAACTGGGTTAAAAATATGTATCAAGTGGTGTCAATTAGCTATATTGGTGTCATTTGATCCATGTAGCCAACCCCAATTAGTTGGTTTAAGGATTGTTTGTTGTTATAATTTATTTTTCATTAATATTTTTTATATTATTGAAATAACAATAATTAGTAATGAAAATTTTATTAATTGGAAAATATTATGAAGTTCAGATAATTTTAAAAATAATTGCTAATATTTTTATTTTAACTAGTTAAAATTAAAAAAGCCTAGAAAGTGAACCTTTCAAAATCATCATCATTTTCCCAGAATGATGAATTTGTAATAATTTTAAGGAAAAAGAATCTTTGATGTATACAAGGAAGGGTTCATGGCCTTCTACATCAGTTGTATTTCATAGGGAAGCATCATCATTTTCTATGACACTTAGTGGGGGTTCGAGCAGTGACATTGATTGGGAATCACATAGAGAAATTTCAATGATAAAAGAAAAATTTAAAGAACAAGAAACTTATAGAAAAAACATGATCAATGGTGGTTAGTAATGGAATATTACTTAGTTTTTTTGTTTTAGAAGATGATGAGCATGATCCCAGAGGAAATTTCTAGTCTTAAAGCTCATCCTGCCGATATAAATTCTAAACTCAATCCATGACAAAATAAACAGTTTTAAAAGTTATTAAAGTTTTTAAAATGGAGAATAATAATTTTTAAACCAAACAAATGACATTTAATGACCATTAAATCATATAAAAAATTTTTTATATTGATTTTTTTAATGTATGAACTAATGTCACTTAAATCCAAATTGCATTTTTTCACTAGATGTTTGTAAAAGTGTTTTCAATGATTTAAAATACTAAAAAATGTGTGTAATGGTAACAAAAAAATAAAAAGACATCAGAATGATGTAAAATTATGGGAAAACTACTGCTAAATTATTTACAATATGTACAAGTAGAAAACACATCCATCCAATGTGCAGCGTGATCAAAATAACTCAATAAGGAATTTTAAAAGTTATCAAAGTCATTAAATATGTGCATCAAGGTGTAAAAACTAAGAAAATAGTGTCAAATAGACATGAAATTATAGTGAAATGACCATCGATTTATTTTTTAAATTTAGAAACAAATACCATGTCAATCAAAGTTATAGTTTTCCCAAGATGCTCATAAACATGTTTTATGTGTTTTTAAAAATTAAAATGTTCATGTAATGGTGAAAACCATAGTAAATGACCTTGTATTTACATGGAATATTTATAAAACAACCAATAAATTATTTCTGGACATTTATGAGTAGACAACGCACCTATATGATATGTTGTGAGCTCCGAATGACTCAATATATAGTTTAAAAATATATCAAAGTATTTAAAAACATATGGAAAGAGGTCAAAATCAATAAAAATAAGTTGTATGGATATAAAATCATAGGAAAATTATCATCGATTGATTGGTGAAATATAGGAACTTATTCCGCATCAATCTGTTTTACGGTTTTCTCATAATACCTGTAAATACATTTTTAGTGTTTTACAACACTAAAATATGCATGTAACAATCAAAAACATAAAAAAATTCCTCATATTTACATTAAATTATGGGAAATATGTTTAAATTATTTTTGATGTGTACGAGAAGAAAAAACATCCATATAATGTGAATTTTTTTGGAATGACTCAATAAAAGGTTTTAAAAGATATTAAAGTCTTTAAAAACATGCATTGGGGGATCAAAACCAAGAAAATGGGATATAATGAATATGGAATCAAATAAAAATGACCATTGATTTATTTTTTAAATGTAGGAACTCATGGTATGTTAATATGAGTTATGGTTTTCCCAAGATTCCCAAAAGAGAGTTTTAGCATTTAAAACACTAAAACATGCATGTAACAGATAAAACCATAGAAAAAAACCTCAATTTTACATGAAATGATGGGAAAACTATGGATGAATTATTTTTTATGTGTACAAGCATACAACATGATTATCCAATATGTAGTGTGCTCAAAATGACTCTGTAACTCCGAGACCCCAAAATCCCAGAGTTGGGGCCCTACTTTATTACATTACCATGATTACAAGGAATCAAATCCCAAAGGAACAATAAGTTTGGTTGTTTTTTAAAACCATATTATATACATGATACCCAAATTAATTTGTGAAATATAAAAAAACATGATACATAATAAAATTAGATGAAAAAGATCCTTGAAATGTTATTCAAAGATTTATTTTTCATAACATAGGGAAAATAATGAAAATAAGGGTGACCAAAAATGATCGGTAAGGGTTAAGTATAGTTGAATATATCATTAATTAATAAAGAATAATCAATATGGAAAGGTAGTAACTAAGCACATATTTTATTTAATAAATAAACTAAGAAAGAAAATGCATCGATAGATGATGTCAAAGAAGATATCATCCATCATAATAATAACTAAATTATCCATAAATTAAGTGCTTAATTATTAGAATTCATGTTTCCTAAGAATATTATACCTTTACCATAAATATCTATCCTCAATACAGTTTAAAATGTACTGGGTAAGAACCGATATGATTTGGCCAACTGATTTGTCTAATGAGACTTCAAATGAAACGATTGGATTACATTAACCTATCCCCAACCCATGTAGTTAATTTCCAAAACATTCCTCATATATCAAATAATAAATTTAATTTATAAAAAATTTTCCTTATCAAATATTCATATTGAGTAAAGGATATAGATTTCTCAATATTTCCCTAGTTAATAACATAACTTTCAAAGTAAATACTATATGTAAAAATGGTATATAGTTTTTGAAACAATAATATACATTAAACAATAATATATATTTAATATTAATGTAATTCACAATAAAAAATATCATAATGAAGTGATTGTTTCAACAGAAATTTAACAATCACAAAAGAAAGAGAGATTGCAAAGATAACTTTTACCACAATGTAATTTTCAAATCAAAACCCCTTGAAAGGGAAAATTAAAATTGAAACATAAAATAACATTAAGTATGATTGAATCATGATATTGAATTAAAAATTGGTAGTATATACCACAAATAAAATTGAATTGGTTCATAATAACAAATAAGTCTCAATAGAATGAAAATTTAGATGAAATCCCTCACCTTATACTCCCTTTTTTGTTGAATGACCATTAAACTCATGTTAATTGTTTTTAAACATATTAATAACTTATTACAGAAATATATTAATATTTATGATATCATATATGATCCTTTTATAACATCTAATCATCTGTTTGTTAATAATATTTCATTGTTTCCATTGTTTCAAGTGTTAATTTCCTTGTTTTTCAAGTATGTTTTGACTTGTTATTTTTTTCCTCTTACGTCAATAAAGATTTCATTATATAAAGAATTTAAAACATTGTGTTAATATAATATATATTTATTATAGATATATTTATATTAATCCATAATATTTAGTGATAGGATATGAAATGCACCCTTCATGGATACGGTAGGTCATACGTATGCTTGAATGATGCTTCTATTTTCTTATCGTATTAAAAGAATGAAAAGTAAATAGTATATATGTATGCTATAATTACATTATAATATTTGTATCAAATATATATATATATATATATAATATTTTTATTAAAACAATCCATTATACATTCCATGTAAATCATGAATGAATCACATCGCTTTGAGGAGGCAGTAGTCCACACGTCCACAAATGATGTTATTGTATTCCAAAAAAATGGAAAGAAAAAATGTATGTGTTATATAGTAATTAAATAATAAAAAAAAATTGTTAATATCATATTTATATAGTATATAAAATATAAATCTATCATTATTATCAACATTTAAATGTGTTAATGGAATAACGAATGACGTCGGTTTGTTAGGTGGTAGTCCGTTATACACACGAATGATGATTGTGTATCCCATTTAAAAGAATTATGTGAAAGTGTAGGTCGTACATTTAGCATAAAACATCTCATTATATTTAACATACTGATTAAATTATATAATAAATATATAATATTAATTTAATGGTTTGAGGAAGGAATAAAGCAAAAATCATTATTGAAGAACACTACCTCTTTTTTGAGTAACTCCTTTAGGTTTATAACAAAAGACTTACTTGGTTTTCTTTATTATGAAATTTAGGCATATATAATGAGGTTAGGTATTTTTGGAAGCTATTATTTAATGTTTTTAATGATAAAAATGTCTTGATAGTTTCAAATAAGTGAGGGGGGCGGGGGAGTACCCATTTATTGTAGAGGAGGAGTGTCATTCTTTTAAATATAAAAAGGTAAACACGGTTGGGAGGTCTTCATTAAAACATGTTCCTGAAACAATGAACCAAATTAAATAAAATAGAGTATACAGAATAAAAATTTCTATAAAATGGGTCTTTGAAAAGTATCTAGGTCATTTGGCTCCTTAAGATTAAAGTTTTACCATTAAGCAAACTCATTTTCACCTTAATCGGTGTAATTAATTTTAAAATTTGCACTAATATTTTTGGTAAAAATATAATTTTAACTTACTAGAAATTATAAATTATTATTATTAAAAATATTGAATCCATTTTTTAAAATTTTAATCACAAAAGTCATATAAATTAATTTAAAATTAATCATGCAGACGAGATGAGAAATCCGACTTTAAAGTGAAAATTTTCAAAAGATCAACAAGTTTTTATATCTAAATTAAATATAAAAATGAATCCAATGACCTAAATTTTATTAATAGATTTAAAATCGATCTAATTATACTTTAAAACCAATTAAAAATATAGTTTATCACTATAAATTATTTATAAGAAAATTTAATTCTCAATTAAAATTCAGTATTTTTCACTATTGATCAAAAAATGAAACCTTATAGAAGAATATCAAAAATTAAACCTAAGATAATTTTTAAATCAATTTTTCAAAAATGAAGTTAAATTTTTAACATAAAATTTATTAAAGTTCCATAATTAAGTTTTAAAATAGGTTCACCATTAATAGGTGACAAATCTGACTTTAGAAAAATATATCTTTTTATGCACATAATTGGATTTGTTATTATCTTATGACTATAAAATATATTCAATGAATGTCAAAAATATTTAATTAAATACATAATATATAAATTTCATTAATATAATTCAATAATAATAATTAATTGAATCTATTAGGATAAAACTCCTCTGTGATCATAAAAATAGTTTTTTATAAAAACTTTTATATTATATTCAACTGGTTCTTATATACATTTATAATTAATTTTTCACTAGAGAATTATATAAACCTATTTATTCAATATTTTCTAAATTCAGTTAATAATTTTCATACATGTCATTAAAATGACTAGTTGATAACTTTCATATTAAATAATAATATTAATAGTTTGTTGTAGTTTGTTAAAACTTAGTCTTTCATGTAACACAAGCTATTGAAGAAACTCAATATTGTGTGAAATAAAATAAAACACAGTGTTGAATGTACCATAATCTAATATCATTATTGTGTTTAGTATAATAATAACTTGGTCCTTCATATAAATCAGGCTGGAAAAAAATTAAATTTATTCTAAAAGGAAGATATTGTAAAGTCTTAGGGAGTTACATTCTCCTCATATTAAATAAATGTAATACTTGTAATTCAAACTTGATCTTAGTAATCAAGGATTTGATATTTGAAACACTATTTTTGAGAAAATCACACTATAAATAGGGTTAATAACACATCTTCTTAATAAGATGGGAAAGTAAATGTGAAGGTTGTCACAAAGCTGGGATTTTGAATAGGATAACATTAGTGAAAATAAGGACATGGATGTAAAATCTAACAATCATGTTCTAATTGAGAGTGATAGAGAACATTTTCATGAGAAATTTATTGACCATATATCCATAAACTAGTGGTGTAAAAAAGGTCATTGAAATAATCAAAAATGATGATAATAAGATAAATGTTTTGTTTCAAGACACTTTTCCTAAAGTTGAGAAATTTTTTCACCCTCTAAGAATATAAGTAAATATAAATACTTGATACATTTTTATTTCTTAAACAAAATATTATCCTTTGGTTGTTCCTTGAACTATTTATACTTCATCTCTTAGAATGAGTTTTATCATATGATGAATTGATAACTTAATCTCCAAAACATCATCTAAATATTAACTTAAAATTTTCATAAATGGTTAAATTTTAAAAAATATTATGATCCAACACTTAATTAGTAAGGTCACTAAATTTCCAAAATAAAATTATCATTAGTCTTTATTCAACACAGAGTATCTCTTTAACCATCACATACAACATAGGTGAAGATCCTAATCATGTACTCTATTGAAACATGGTAATAAATTGAATTACCATAAAACCTTATTGAAAACATTCATGATTTTTTATTCCTTATGTAAAACATAGGTTATTGGATATATTCCTTAAATATAAAAATGCTTTAAACTCCATCAATGATAGTATAAACAAATTTTTTAAAAAATCATTAATCAGTTCCAAGGTAGTTAGTAGTATCCAATTTACTTTATCTATATCAATCATCACATTATCCAAACATCATTTTCTCAAAATCAGGAAAATATTAAGGGTTATCTTTCTTCAACCTCATATTTTCCAAAAAAAATAACTTTTTAGAAAAATAACTTTCCACTAAGTCACTTTTCTCTATACCATTCAACTTATTCTATCAAATACTTAATGAAATATTACTATAGTATAATCCTTATATATTTTTATAATTAGTATAATGAGAACATCATGAATAAAATACTTTTACAACATATTTCTTATATCAAAATACAGAATTACATTAATCATTCCACTTCAATTGTGTCAATATTATAAGCTTGGCCTTGATCCCTTTGCTTATTTTTAGGTATATTACCTTGACTCTTGGGGAACTTATTTGCATAGTGTCCCGTTTTACTATAGTTGTAATAATAAATATATGTTTTTTCTTCCTTCCCTTAGATTCATTTTCCCAGTGAACCTTTTATCCATACTTATAAAAAACTGCCAACCCTTTCATGAATTTCCCAGTGTGATTCTTTCCATAGTTATCACATGTTGGAAAATTCTTCTTTCCTTCCTTCCCTTTATCTATGATTTTTTCTACCATCCTCTTCTTGTATTTATTCCATTTTAAATCATAATACATGGATAATTATTTCTATGTTTTGATATAACATGAAACTATTTCATCATCTGAAGAAATTTTTTGAGAAATGATTTCCCTTCAGAGACTTGGCTTAAGACCCTGAAATAAATTGTCGATGTAACACCCTGACCCTAGAAGCCTGAAGCTGGTGCATTATTTGATTACATTGGCATCATTATAAGGAATCAAATCCCAAAGGACCAATCAATTTATCTATCTTGGAAATCTAGATTACATACATGATACCCATAATACATTGGGAAATAGAAATTAAAAACATGAAACATAATATAAAGAAATAAACAGAATCCTTGAACACCTATTAAAATATTTCTACTCCATAACCTAGGGAAAGGAAACATAATAAGGTTGAGATAAAATTCTCAGTAAGGGTAAGTAAAATAGAATCAATAATGAATCAATAAGAATAAATTGACATAGAAAGTTAAATAATAGATAACAAATTCCATTCAAATAACTAGAGAAGGAAAATTCAATATGGAAATGTAAGAAACTAAAAAAAATCCATTTAATCAATGAAATGAAAACTAAATGTACCCATATATATGTCAATGTAAAATCACATGGATTAATAATAAATGAAACTAAATGAGGTAAATTCTTAATTATTGGATGCCATGTTTTCTAGGTACATGAAACCATTACAATTACAAACTTTCACAAAAAGTTTTATATATTGGGTAAAAACCCGTCTATTTTTTCCAAATATTTCTTCTCATGAGACTACAAATGCATCAATGTACTTTCATTAACTGGTCCCCAAGTCACAAGGCTTACTTTAAACGATCTCTAACCTATTTCTTACATATCCAAATAACTCCTCATATAGAATAAATAATATACCTTTTCAAATATCCATATTTAATAAAGGATACAAATTTATCAAAATTTCCTCAGTGGATTATAGGTAATGAAAGTATATATCCCTAAAATACCATTAAAACATTCTTGTGGAAAATAATCTTTAACATCCTAAAGTGTCCCATACCACTTTGATACATTCAAAACCGTAATCCCCATGGAGGAATAAAATTAAATGAAACATATAATATAATGAGAATAATGATATTCAATATATAACATGTAAAAGTCAGTATATACACCATATAAAATAAACTAGGTTCAAAATAACAATTATGTCTCAATGGAATGTAAATTATGATGAAAATGCCTTGCCTTAACCTTTATTTTCTTGTGTGGTATTTACATTTCAGTATATTGTTTTAAAATATGTTACTAACTTATAAAAAACCATAATAATGTTTATAATATTATATATAATCTTCTTATAACATATTATTACCCGTTTGTTAACAATCTTTCATTATTTTCAGTATTTCATGTGTTAATTGTCTATTTTTCTGAAGTATGTTTGACTTGTTATGTGATTATCCTATTAATTATATCATGATTTAATCATATACAGAATTTAAAACATGACTTATTTATATTATATATTCATTATATATATATATTTATAATAATATATAAAGTTTGGAGATAAGAAATGAAATTCACCGTTCATTGAGACGGTAGACCGTACGTACGCATGGGCACTACTTTCATTTATTTGTTGTATTAAAAGAATTAAAAGTAAATAATATATTTATATTATAATTCAAGTATCATATCTATGTTATATATGTTACATAAGTTTATTAATATCATTATTTATACATTATATGTATGGATTGAATGAGTCTCGTCGCTTTGAGGGGTGATAATCCAGACTTCCTCAAATGAAATTATCATATTTACACAAGATGGAAAGAATAAAGGTATGTTCTAAATAAAAATCACAAAAAAATAAAGGAATTATAAATATCATATGTATCATATATAAATAGAGTTTATATCATAATCGCCACCATGATATTTGTTAAAGTAAAAATGAACAATCATCATTTCGTGAGGCAGTAGTTCACCGTATACAGAAACATTATGTTTGTTACCCATTATATGGAGGTGTGTGTAAGTTTAGGTAGAAATAATAACATAAGAAAATCCTTTTATATTTATTATACTTTTTTTGTTATGTAATCATGTAATGATAACACTATAATGATTAGAGAAGAAAACAAAGATAAGAGATCATTGGAAAATGTTACCTTAAAATCAGGTAACTAATTTTAGTTTATATAAAATGGATTCCTAGGAAGGATTTATAACATAATGTAGGATTAAAGTTATATGGGAGGGATTTTGGGAAGATATTTAGAAATATATTTTCCTAACCTAAGTGGTTTTAGAGGTGTGAGGAAGGGGGGAAGTGGTGTCCTTTTATAGTTGAGGAGGAGTGTCCCTCTTGTAATATTTTGACAAAGGAATTATCCCCATGTTTTTCATGTTGAAATTGGATCCAATAATGGAACCAATTATATCCAATAGAGTATAGGGTCTAAATATGTCCATCCAATATCTTTTGGATAAGTTTGTAAGTCATTTGTATCCTTAAGGATAAGGTTTAGTCCTTTATTATGCTAAATTTAACCTTAATCGTTGTAATTAATTTTAATCACTTTCACTTATATTTTTGGTCAAAAACTAAGTTTAAATTATTAGACATTATAAATTATTATTATTATTAATATTTAATCATTTTTTAAAAATTATAATCATATAAGTGGTATAAATTAATTTAAAAATCATCTTGTATGTGGGACGACAATATGAGCTTTTAAAGTAAAAACATCCAAAATATTGATAAGTTTTTGTTACCAATTTCAAAGTTAAACTGATTAAAATGACCTAAATTGTATTAATTGATAAAAATATGATCTAATTATACTTTAAAAACAATCTAAAACATAATTTAACCATATAAATAAATTAGATGAGAAAGCCGTTTTGAATTAAAATTTAGTATTTTTAACTATTCACTAAAAAAAGAAACTTCATTTAAAATTACCAAAAATTCACCCAAACCTAATTTTTTATGTTTATATTTCAAAAATTACATTTATTTAGACATATTAAATAAATTAATGTTTCATATTTAAAATAGGTTCTCCAGTAAAAGGTGGTAAAAATAAAAATATAATATTTTATGAATAAAAATTGGTTTGTTCTTATCTTATGCTTATAAAATATATTTGATTAATATTAAAAAATATTTGATTGAATATAATATATATATATATATATCACATTAATATTAATCACTAATTGTAATTAATTTAATAAATAAGGGGGTAAACCATCTTTGTGAGCAAAAACTAAAAATATTTTCTTTTATATTCAATCAGTATTCATATTCATTTCTAATTAATTTTTAAGTAATGAATTAATTTGATATTTATTTAAACCATATATTTACACAAGTTATTTAATATTATTCATAACTGATAAATTATTGGCTAGGTTATATCTCATTATATTAAATAATAATATTTTATTATTTAGTAAAACTTGGTCTTTTGTGTAACACAAGCCATTGAAGAAACTCATTGTTTCTTATAACATATGATAACTAATTATTGATTATATTAGAAACAAAAATATATATTTAATTTATTAAAATATTAAATATATTATAAATTATTAGGATATTATATTCTTATACTCTCTTGGTGTTGCATGTCATACAGGCTATCAAATAAAACATTCTCACTCTATAATTTCAGGGTGTTAAAATCAATCTTTTATTCTATTTTGTTTATGAAATATATTGCATACCTTGATAACCTAGTAAAGGTAGATTCATAATCTCAAACACTTTCTTCCTCCCTTTTCTTTAAAATAAGTAACTTTCTCTTCATCCCAATTTTTTTATCACAAGGGAAATATTTATTGAACACTGTGTCCTTAAAATTTATCTATTACATGAGTTCTATTTCTTCTTACTCTATAGTATTCTAGATCAAAAACCACCATTGATAAACATTTATATTAATAAAATACACTGAATTTTTAACCTTTTACTTTTTACCACAATCCTAATTCCATAAATATCTTATCAAATGACTTAATACATTTCTCAACTACCATTAGATATGTAGTCTGACTAAATTATGGGGGTATATATTTCATAAAGCGATCCAGCATCATAGAATCTCACTGTGGAATAGGTTTATCCATCTAGGAAATTTCATCTATAATAAACTTATTAATATGACCTAATATATCCATAACTTACTCAATTATAATACCAGATATATCATCTATATCAATAAAACAACCTTTACATTGTCCGTGAGTATTGAAACCCTTCTTCCTTCTAGGTTCTAACTCTAAATAATGGAATAAACTATATTAGTTCATAACACTATGTAGCGTAATGTTTAGTCCCAAAACTAGTTAAATATTTATCATAAATTAACAAATTTACACATTTCTAATATCATAATCATAAATATGGTTTCCTTGGGACGTTATTATATAATTATCCTCAAAGTATATCATAGGTTTATGTTCTTTAATCTATATTTTCCTAAATATTATTCCCAAAGTTGCTACTAAACTTCCTTTGATACCAATTGTAACACCTCGATCCCAGAATCTCAAAGTCATTGCCATAATTTATTACATTTTCATGATTATAAGGAATCAAATCATAAAGGATTGATTTGTTTAGTAGTTTCAAAAAACCATATTACATTCATGATACCAATATTACATTTGGAAATGGAAAAATAAAACATGATTCATAATAAAACTATACGAACAACATCATTTAAAGATTATTCAAATATTTCTTCTTCATAACCTGGGGAAAGGAAAAAAAATAAGAGAGAGCTCAAATGATCTATAAGGGTTAGGTATATAAGAATATATCATGAATTAATAATTAATAATAAATATGGTAAGGTAATAATTGAACACACATTCCATTTAATCAATAAACTGAGGACGAAAATGCATCTATAGATGATGTTAAAGAAAAACTCTCATGGATAATAATAATAATTGAATTATAAATAAATTAAATGCTTAATTATTGTATTTAGTTTTTTTCCGCAACATGATACCTTTACTTTCATGATCTATCCTTAAGAGAGTTTAAAATATATTAGGTAAAAAGCCATATGATTTGGGCAACTGATTTGTATCATGAGACTTCTGATCATCGAGGGGATTGCATTAACTAGTACCCAACCCATGTATTGAATTTAATAATATATCTAATAATTGATTTAATTCATAAACAATGTTCCTTATCAAATATTTTTATTGATTAAAGGATACATATTTGTCAATTTTCCACAGTTAATCAAATAACTTTCCAAGTAAACACCATATGTAAAAATGGTATACAATTAATGAAATAATCATATATATTACACAAGAATATTTATATTTAATATAAATTTATTTTACCAAAAAAATTATCATAAAGAAGTTATTATTTCAAGAAAAAGTTAATAATCACAAAAGAAAGTGAGATTACAAAGATAACTTTTACCACTTGGTAATTTTCAAGTCAAAACCACTTGGATGGCATAATTCAAAGTGAAACATAAAATAACATTATTTATGAGTGAATCGTGATATTAAATTAAAAAAAGGTAAATATAAAAACCAAATAAAAGTTAATTGGATCATAGTAACAAATAAGTCTGAATGGGATGTAAATTCAGATGAATTCTATTACCTTACACCCCCTTATTTTAACGCCCTTTAACATAGTTTATAATAATTTTAAATATGTTACTAAATTATTATAGAACTGTATTAATATTTTTGATATCATATATGATCCTTTTATAACATCTTATTTCCATTTTTTTTAATAATATTTCATTATTTACATTGTTTTAGGTGTTAATGCCTTGTTTTTTAAGTAAGTTTTGACTTCTTATTTTTTGTTCCTCTAATGTCAATCTTGATTTTATCATATATATAAAGAATGTAAACCATGATGTTAATATCACATATATTTAGTATATATGTATTTATAGTAATCCTTAATATTTAGTGATAGAAGATTAAGTGAACCATTCATAGAGATGGTAGGTCATAAGTACGCATGAACGCTGCTTCTATTTTCTTATCATATTTAAAGAATGAAAAGTAAATAAAATATCTATATATTATAATTCCATTATAATATTTTTATCATATATAGCACATATTTTTATTAAAAATATCCTTTATATATCCCATGTAAATCATGAATTAATCATATCGCTTTGAGGAGGTGGTAGTCCACACGCCCCCAAACGATGTTATCGTATTCCCACAAAATGGAAAGCATATAGGTAAGTTTAATATATTAATTAAATAAGGATAAATACATTATAAATATCATATATATCATATATAAACTATAAATACATCATTATTACCAACCTTTAAAGGTGTTAATTGAAGAAAAAATGACATTAGTTCATGAGGTTGTAGTCTGTCGTACACCCGAACGATGATTGTGTATCCCATTTGATAGAAGTGTATGAAAGTGTAGTATGTAACCTTATAATAACAACATATTAGTATATTTAATATATTTAGATAATTATGTTTGAAATATATAAAAATAATTTTAGGTTTGGAGGAAGGAATAAAACAAAAGTTCTCATTGAGGAATGTTACCTATTTTTCGAGTAACACCATTTAGTTTATACCAGAAGACTTCCTTGGTTTGATTTATTCACAAAGTGAGGCATAAAGGATGAGGGTAATTATATTTGAATATATTTTTATAGGTATTTAATAAGTCAAATGGATTGATAGGTGTGAATAAGTGTGGGGGGGTGAGTTCCCTTTTATAGTGGATGAGGAGTGGAATTCTTGTAAATATAAAAAGGTAAACACTATTAAGAGGTCACCCTTACATAATATTCCTCCAATAGTGAAATTAATTTTAAAAAATATAGGATATGGTTTAAATATATCCATAAAAGGGTTTTTTATAAATTTTCTATGTCATTTGGCCCCTTAATATTAAATTTTAACCACTAAGTAAACTCATTTTCATATTAATCTATGTAATTAATTTTAACTGCTTTCACTAATATTTTTGGTATATAAATAATTTTAAATTAATAAAAATTATAAATTATTATGATTCCTAATTTTGAATAAATTTTTTCTAATTCTAAACATATTATAGGTCGAAATTAATTCAAAATTAATCTCACAAACGAGATGAGAAAGCGAGTTCAAAAGTGAAACTTTTCAAATGTTCACTAAGTTTGTATATCTAAATTCAATATAAAAATGATTAAAATGAACTAAATTGTATTAATATATATAAAATTGATCTTATAATACTTTAAACCAATGAAAATATAATTTAACACAATTAATTATTTAGATTAAAAGTCAACTTTCAATTAAAATTCAATATTTTCCCTAATTCATCAAAAAATGAATCTTCAAGAAAAATACCAAATATTCACTCTAGGATAATTTTGAAATTATGTTTTAAAAAATGAAGTTTATTTTTTTATATTAAATTTATAAATATTCCAAAATTTAGTTTTAAAATAAGTGCATCATTAAAATGTGGCAACACTACCATTAGAAAAAACAGCTTTTTATATATAAAATTGGACTTGTTCTTATCTTATGACTGTCAAATATATTAGATGAATGTAAAAAATATTTTATTGAATATATAATATATAAATTTTATTAAGATCATTAAATAATAATAATTAATTTAAATTGTTATGATAAAATAATTTTGTTAGCATAGAAATGGTTTTTTATAAAAATGTTCCCTTTATATTCAATTGGTTATTATATTCATTTCTAATTAATTGGTCACCAAATAATTACATAAAAATATATAAAAAAAATATTTTTAAAATTTAGTTATTCCTTTTAAAACCTTTCATTACAATTTTTATTTGATAACTATCATATTAAATAATAATATTAATAGTATATTGTAGTTTGGTAAAACTCAATCTTGTGTGTAACACAAGATATAGAAGAAACTCAGTATTGTGTGTAACACAAGACAACATAGCATTGCATATACCATAAGATAATTTTGGTATTGTGTGTAATTTGAAATTTACTTGGTGTTGGTTATAAAGGAAGCTAGAAACAAAATTAAATTTATTCTAAAAGGAAAATATTGTAAAGCCTTAGGGTGTTACAGACTCAATAACTAGTTTTAAAATATAAAAAAATATTTGGAGATTTGCATCATAAGTTATACATAAATAAAATGATTTAATATGGCTATAAAATCCTTATAAAATGGTCCTATATTTATTTTTGAAATTTAGGTACTGACATCACATTAATCCAAGTTATTGTTTTCTTAGCATTCCCGTAAATGTGTTTTTTAGTGTTATAAAACACTAAAGCGTACATGTAATGAACTCAAATTGACATGAAATTATTGGAAAAACACCATTGAATTATTTTTTATTTGTAAAATAATAAAACATGTCCATCTAACATGTGGTGTGCGAAAAATTATTGAGTAAGAAACTTTAATAGTTATCAAAGTCTTTAAAAACATGGGTTATAGGGTCAAAACAAAGAAAATAGTATCATATGGCCATGAAATCATAGTAGAATAACCGAATATTTATTTTTCAAATATTAGAACCAATGTCACATCAATCTGATTTACATTTTTTCCAAGATGCCTAGAAACGTTTTTTAGTGTTTTAAAACACTAAAACATGCATGTAATGGCCAAAAACATAAAAAAACAATAATATTGATTTAAAATAATGGGATAACCATGGTTGAATTATTTTTTTATGTGTATTAGTATAAAAAACAACCATATGATATGTGGTGTTCTTGTAATGACTCAATAAGTAGTTTCAAATGATATCAAAGTCTTTAGAAACATGCGTCCGTGGGTAAAACCCAATAAAACTATGTCATATTTCCTTGAAATAATAATACAATGATCATATATTATTTTTTGGAATGAAGGAATTGATTATACATCAATATTAGTTATGATTTTTTGAGGATATCTATAAACATGTTTTAAGTGTTCTAAATTACTAAAACACGCACGTATTGATCAAAACGATAGAAAATGATCTCAAATAGATGTGAAATTATGGGGAAAATGTTCTTGAATTATTTATGATGTTTATTAGTAGAGAACACTTCCTTCCAACATTCAGTGTTCTTGGAATGACTCAATAAGTTGTTTTAAGAGATATCAATTTTTTTAAAAACTTGTTTTAGGGGGTCAAAACCCAAAAAACAGCATTATAAGTTCATGAAGTTATAGAAACATGATCTATGATTAATTTTTAAAATTTATGACCCAAATTGATGTCAATATGAGTTACAGTTTTTCCAGGATACCCATAAATAAGTTTTTAGTATTTTAAAACAAGTAATCATGTGAGTAATAGTCAAAACCATATAGAACGTCCTCATATTTAAATGGAATCATGGGAAAACATTGATTGAATTATTTATGAATATTAAGAGCAGAGAAGATATACATCGGATGTGCAGTGTGCTCAGAATGACTCAATAAGCAGTTTTAAAATATATCAAAGCCTTTAGAAATGTGTATCAGTGCATCAAAACAAATAATACGACATCATATAGCCATGAAATCATTGGAAAAATATTTTGATTGATTTTTTAAATTTTGGAACTAATTTCATGTCAATCCAAGATATATTTCACCCAAGATTACCATAAATTCATTTTTAGTGCTTTAAGATACTAAAATGCATATGTGACTGTCAAAATCATAGAAAATGACCTACAATTGACATTAAATCATGGGAAAACTATTTTTAAATTATTTTTGACATGTATGAGAAGATAAAAAGCCCAATTAAAAGTGTGGTGCACTCAAAATGACTCAACAATAAGTTTTAAAAGTTACCAAAGTCTACAAAAATGTGCTCCAAGGGGTTAAAGACAATTAAATAACAACATATGGCTATGAAATCAAATAAAAACAACCACATATTGATTTTTAAATGTAGTAACTGACACCACATTAATCTGAGTTACGGTTTTCCCAAGATGCCCATAAACACACTTTTACTGTTTTGAAACACTTAAACATGTGTTTAATAGTAAAAACAATATAAAATGATCATATATTGATATTATATCATGGAAAAATAATCATTGAATTATTTTTGATGTGTATGATTATAAACCACACTCATATGATGTGTGGTGTGCTCAAAATAAATCAATAAGAAGTTTTAAAAGAAATCATAGTCTTTAAAAAAATTAATGAGGGGGTCAAAACTAAGAAAAAATTCCTAATGGATATGAAATCATAGGAAAATGAACTTATATTTATTTTTTAAATATAGTAACTGAATTCATGTTAATCCGAGTTCTAATTTTTTTGGGATGTGTGTAAACATTTTTTAGAGTTTTAAAACACTAAAACATGTGTGTAACGTTCATAAACATAACAAATGACCATAGATTGACATAAAATCATGAGAAAACTACCATTTAATTCTTTTTAAAATATAATAAATTCTACTATATCAAATACTTTAATTTTTTTATTGAGTAATTTCATGCATACCATACGTCTATTTAAAAATGGATTTGATTGTTATATATTTTTTCCTTTTGAGTTCTAAATGTTGAATCATATCTTAAATAGTTATGTTTATGTTTTCAAAATGTTTTTCTTGATAAATTATTTGTTTTATCTTAAAATTAATGTCATATGTTTGATTAACAGAATTATTAATGTTAATCACAACATTATGAATATATTAGATGCATATTATTTTTTTTATTTCTTTTCTTAAATGTTTTGGTTTGTATTATAGGTGACCAATAGTGGAATTAGGTAGGAGGTTGGCCATTCTGATCCATGAAACTCTTTAGAAGGTAGTCATGATGGATTATAGTTTTTTGGTATGATTAATTATTATCAATGATTCTACTATAATTCTTATTTATTATGTTTAGTTCTAATTTTTGTCTTTTTTATTCTAGTTGATAACATGATGTGGTTGGTTTCACGTATGATGACTCTATCTATGTAGGTAGTTGGATGTAGTGGAGGTGTTGGGATGGATGTATTGGTTATGGGCTGATAGTGGATGTTGGATATATTTTATCTTTATATATATGGTTGATGAGGTTTTAATTGACTGATGGTACTCTATTTATGACCATAAATGTGCAGATGTATGGATGTATGGATGTATGGCTATATAGTTGCATGATGATTTTATTATTTATTTATGGTTTATTTTATTTCAAGACAAAAAAAAATTGTATGTATTTTTTTAAATTCTTAAAAAAATCATTTGATGTGTTTAGCAGTAGTTAAGGTGGTTTTAGTTATTTTTTTCTTCTAGGAAGTTAAATCACCACTAAATTATTTAGTGATGGTTATGTTTATATCCCACATTTTTTCAAAAAAAATCACTAACAAAAGAACATAGAAATACCATTAAGTTAATAAAAATGAAACATATAATAATCATTGGTAAACTATAAAAAATTCCTCTAAATGATTTACAATTGTTAAATACATGAAAGTTTAAATAACTTCCACTAAACATTATAACATCGGTTTAAAATGATGCCACTTGTAAAAATGTAATGAAACCAAGACCATATTTTTTGCAGTAGGAAGTTGTAAAATCATAATAAATATCTTGGATTACCAAATTTCATTGTATGATCCAAAAATAAAGTGTTCTAACCAATCATTAATATGGTGTGGAATAATGTTTGTGGATAGAAGGGGATATTCCTATCTAAGGCAAGGGAAGATATCCTTATTAAATTTGTAGCTCAAAAGGGTCCTTTATAAATTATGTATTTATTTAAAATCCCATATTTCTTTATTGACCAACTCCACTATATTTTCTTCAAGTATTTGGTAGGATAGGAATATAGAAAGGATAATAAGCATTACTAATCATGGAGTAAATTATGTAAACCTAAGGATGCAGGTGGCTTGGGATTTCAACCTATAACAAATTTCAATGAAGGAATATTGGCTAAGATATTTTTAAGGTTGGTTATATCTCTATTTTTTCTATCTTCTTGAGTTTTGAAAGATAATCATTTTCAAAAAACTAATATTCCTCTATATATGAATGATTTCATGGTTCTTTATTTTATTGAAGGTGATCTTCTAGGTTGAGATTTTGATAAGGTCTTCTCTTTGTTCAATGAGGGAGAGAGAAAGGCTATTCTAGATATTTTTACTTGTAACTTGGAGGGGTGATTTCTTGTTATGGATTTACACTATACATGGAGATTACACCAGGAAATCTGTTTATTGGTTGGTTATGGGAAGGTCATCACATGCAAGGAAGCTTGAAAAAGTTTTTTGTGCATATATTTGGCTCTGAAAATTAAACAATTTTGGTGGAAGGTTTGTATTTATCTTTTTTTTCACATACTATTTTCCACCAAAAAATACTAACCACCCCTATGCACGCATTATGTGGTGAGGATGACAAAACATCTGCACAAGATATGTTTTCTTTCATTGTTCAGTGATGGAGGATCGATTATAGCGGTAAACTAAACCACAGACACACAGTTCACTTGAGGTGATCACAACCACATAAACACAGTAGAACAAACTATTAATATTTCTTCTCACTATAATTCTTGTATTATAACTCATAATGATACTCCCTATTTATAGGGTTACAACCACACAATAAAATCAAATAGATAAAATACATGTCCAAAGTTTGGTTCGATAAGTTCCATCCAAGTTTGAATTCATTAAGCAGACTTCCTGGAAATTGTCCCTCCTTCATTGCTACAATAGATGGTGGGTGAGGTCCAAGGTGAGTTTATTATCCAACATCCCCCCTTAAACTCATTATCCTTGTAACTTATGATTTTTCATCATATTCGGGTGGCTGAACAATTGGTGAAATGACTTTACCATAGTCAAAGCCATCCTTTTTCTTGTATCCTTTATTTCATTATTGAGATAGATTTCCACATATATCACTCTTCTCCACATTTCATTAATTTTAGCTTCTTCAAATCTAATTGAATCAAAAGTCATCGAGAGACAATACAAATTTATATACTCCTCCATTGGTTCTATTCTCTCAAATATATCTTCAAGAATTTGAACATTTTGAGGACAAATATGAGAAATTTCTTATTCAATGTCTTCAGATGTAGGAGTATGTAGTGAAAGATTTAGAAATTCTTCAGTTCTTCATTCCTCCAATGGTACTTCTTCAATTATTTCATCATCTTCTATAGTGAGTCGTACCTCTCTTGAATCATCATCTTGATTTCACTTCCATGTCTCCTTCTCATCAAAGATAAAATATCTTCTGAATATAATTTTATTGGTAATGGGATTATATAATTTATATCTCATTGCTCGGTATTTGTATCCCATAAGGACACACTTCACTCCATTGTCCTCAATCTTTGTCCGTTATTCCTCTAGAATCTTGTCATAGGGAATGAAACTAAAAAATATAATATGATTCACAATTGGCTTGTGAGTACTCCAGGATTCACGCAACATCTTTTCATCGAGATTTTTTTGGGAATCTATTGAGTAGATACACCGCACATGAGGCCACTTCATCCCAGAATGTCATGGGCAATTCTTTATATTTCAACAGGCTTCTTTCCATATTGAGAATGGTGTGATTCATCCTTTCAACTACTCCATTGAGTTGGGGTGTGTAAGCCGACGTCAGTTGAAACTAAATTCCATGTTGCTTGAGGTACTCTTGAAACACATTAGATGTTTATTCACCACCTCGATCAGATCACAAAGTTTGTATGTGATGGTTGCTTGGATTTTACACCAGCGCTTTGGATTCTTTGAAGATTCAAAACACTTACGATTTCATTTTGAGAAAATATATCCATGTTTTTTTCTATAATAATCATTAAATGTAATAAAATACCTCTTTTTCCCATCTTATTTTGGATTTAATAGACCACACACATCAGTGTGAACTAAATCCAGTGGTGCTTCAACTTTTCATTTGGTCTTTGTTATAAAATTATTTCTCTATTGTTTTCTTAGAACCCAACTTTCACATATTTGATTCAGGTGTCGAGTGATAGGAATCACATTCCATATCTTCTTGCTTCCTAATAATCTTAAACTTTCAAAGTTTAAATGCCCAAACCTAATATTCCATAGCCAGTATTTATTATCATGTACCGTCATCAAACATCATGGTAAGTCTATTTGGATTATAAGTGGAAACATGCGATTTTTCACCATCAGTACTTTTGTGATCAACCTTCCTCTGTCATCAAAATTCACCATTTGTTTATTTTTAAGGATTATGTGAAATCCTTTTTCCACCAAATTCCTGAAACTCAAGATTTTGGTATTCATATTGGGTACATAGAAGTTGTTAGATATGAAATCATGATTACCATCATTTTTCTTGATCAAAATATCTCCTCTTCCATAGACAAATACTATTGATAGATCACAAAAATGAAATTTCTCTTCAAACCTTCTCATCTAGGTCTGTAAACAAGTGCTTGTGCCTTGTCATCTGGTTGCTATATCTAGAATCAAGATACCACATACCTTGATTTTATGTGAATTTGTATTCCATCAACACATGAGACTCACCAAAAGGATCTTCTTCTTTGACGATATGTGCCTCCTCAGTGTCATTATCCATGGGTTTCTTGTACCAAAATTCATTGCTATAATGTCCATATTTTTGAAAATTATATCACTGAATGTTTATTTTATCTGGTTAGTGATTGTTGAATCCACCCCTTCTTCCTCTTCCACATTCTTGTGGAGTATAGTTTTGATATTCACTGCCTCCTCGAGTTGGGATCCTTCCACCACGTCCTCCTTATCCTCCTCTTCTTGGATCAAATTTTTGTCCATGGAATCCCCTTCCTCGGTTTCTTCAAGATGTCCCCCCATTCTCTTTTTCAGATATGTTGAGATACAACTTTGATTGCAGGGCATACTCCACTCCATTGGTATAACTCTGGCAATTCACCTTCAATTCTTGGGCTTGAAGATACCCCATGAGTTCTTCGATAGAGATCATCTCAAGGTCCTTTGTTTCTTCTAGGACAACGACTATGTAATCAAATTTTGTATTAAGGAATCCCAAAATTTTCTCACATACCCGCATGTCAGTAATATCTTAACCATTTCCTCACAATTGGTTCACCACAACCATTACATGAGTATGATACTCGACAATAGTATCATAAGTTTTCATAAATAGGGATTCAAACTCACCACTCAGAGATTGAATGGAATCCACTTCACTTTTTTGTTGCCTTGGAATGATTTGTGAAGTGTATCCCTGATATCCTTTGATGATTTTGATGAAGTGATTATTTCAAAAGTCTCATCATCAAGGCCTTGATAAATGTAGTATTTTTCCTTGAAATCCTACTTTCATTCCACCCGAAGAGCAGTTTTTTGAACATATGGTAGAGAAATCTCTGCTGCTTTGGATTCCAACTTAGTGTATTTGTCCTCCATGATGTTAATGATGTCACGGGTTCCAAAGATCACAGACATTTAGATGCACCAATTATCATAATTGTTCTTCGTTATCTTCAGGATCACAACTTTTTCAAATGCATTCTCCATGATGACAATCAATTTTTTAATGGAAAAATAGATGCAGATATCTGGAAGAGTGTATGTTTTTTCATAGTTGTAAATTTCTATATATATATATATTATCAAGGTAGATTTATTAATATTTTCGATAGGAGGATTGATTTTTTTCTACAGAATTGAAACATATTGGTTTTTTTTGTAACACATGAGATTGGAGGAGGCAAAAAACCCAGATGGGATTTTTAGTAACAAGAAGAATAAGGGAGGCATGAAAGACAAAATTGATTTTCAAAAATTAGAGAGAGAAGTTTTTTTACCTTTTTTGTGTTGAAAAATAGAAAAGAAAAACTCCACTTTTGAAAAAATAAAAAAGGAAAAATCAATGGATAGAAATTCTCATGCGGGATGAATAGTTTAAAGTATTTGTCATATTCTTCGGATGTTGTAAATCACAAGAACCAGCTCCAAAATAATCCTCTCACCACTAAAATAGATAGATCTGGAGCACAACCCATTGATCTATGTTTTCTCATCTCACCTTCGAACCTGCCTCTAATACCATTAACGGAGGATTGATTACAGTGGTAAACTGAACCACGCACATGAAGATCACTTGAGGCAATCACAACCACATAAACATAGTGGAATAAACTTGTATTATTTCTTCTCACCATAATTCTTGTATTAAAACTCATAACGATACTCCCTATTTATAGGGTTACAATCACACAACAAAAAAACAAATAGAAAAAATAAAAGTCCAAAGTTTGGTTCAGTAGGTGCCATCTAAGTTTGAATTCATCAAGTAGCCTTTATTGAAATTTTCCATCCTTCATTGTTGTAGTTGATGGTAGGTACCGTCCAAGGAAAATGAGTTTGTTAACCAATATTTAGTTGATCTTGTTTAAGTGGGGGAAGCGGATTGATCCTCTTCTCAATGCTCTTTGTAAATTGAGAAAAGGATTTTTCCACTGGTCTCATGTGTCTGATTTGAATATCTTCGTAGATATTTATTCAATTTTGTGGTTCATTTGGATGCAATGAATTTAGTTTGTGTTTAATAATAAGATATTACTGGAAGGCTTGTGGATTAAATGATTAACCAATATTCTTGATCTTTGGCATGGGTGTCAATCAAATAGTATTAATTGAGAGTTAGTTTCTTTTGCAACATGGAGGGATGCTTCAGATGAAGGATTCATTTAAAGTTAATTTTGATGTAGTTTGATTTTTTTAGTGGGAGTTGTGGGTAGGGATTTGACCGGTGAGGTTGTGGCATCATAGCGTAAAATGTTTGTTACAAATTAGAGCCCCATTATTATGGAACTATGGCAATTTGCACAAAACTTCTTTTTGCGAAGGATTTGAGGTGGGGTCAAATTGTCATTGATTCTAAAAATTTATCCTTGGTTTCTTTGATTAACTCATGGACATATATTTTTAAAGCATTGGGGATTCTCCTTGATGATATTTGGGGTCATTTATTTTTATTTGATCAATGTGTTTTTTTATTTTGTTAGAAGGGATGGTAATATGATTTCACACCACATTTCTAGATGTAGAGGAGGATCTTGAGTTGAGGTTTGATGTGAATGTATGCACTACCACAAAACAGGACAAGAGAAGCGCGTCGTTTTAAGTGCTAAGCAAAAAAATGCTGATAAAGAGGGGGGCTTTATCAGCACTAGCTAAAAGCACTGATAAATCTACGCTTTATCAGCGCTAAGAAAGCACTCATAAATGGTAGATTTATTAGTACTAGTCTTAGAACTAATAAAAGTTTGTAATAATAATTTATATATAATTATTATATTTATATTCAAAAATAGAGTTTATTTGATTATATTAAATAAATAACATATGTTTATAATTAATATTTTTTTATTAATTCAAATATATATATATATAATGTTTTTAAAAAAATGTATAAGATTATAATTAAATATATATATATATATGTTTCCAATGAATTTGGTCAATTAATATATTGATCATGCTTGCATATATGTTATGTATCATTATGAATATCCATTTATACATTACAATCTTCTTATTATTCATGTTGTCTATTGATGACTCGTTTTTTATTATGTATACCTTACTAGGTGTATATGATTAATTCATGTTACCCATATACCAAATTATGTTCTCAATACTTATAAAATTACATTAAATATAATTAAAGAATAAATATACTTATAATATTTATAATTAAAAAAATTAAGTATATATAAATAATTTTTAAATATATTTATTTGTAAGTATAATTATAACTATATATATATATTTAAATAATTATAAAATTTCAATAAATACATATTTTATAATTTTATAAATATATATATATATAAATACATTTATAAATATATACAAAAATTTATAAATATATTTATTTATAATTATAATTATAACTATAAATAAATAAATATGTATGTATGTATGTAAAAATTTATAAAATTATAATAAATATATTTATTATACTACTTATAAAGTTATAAATATATAATTAAATAAATATATTTATAAATATATAAAATATTTATAATTAAATACAAATATTTATAATTATAATTCTTAAATATATATATATATTTAAATATATTTAAAAAATATAAAAAATGTATTAATTATATATATTTATATACAAATATCAATAAATAAATACAAATAGTTGTAAATATAATTCTAAATAAATGTAGATATATTTAAATAATTAAAAAATTATAATAAATATATTAATTATATATATTTATAAAATTATAAATATATTTGTTATAATTTAATAATTATTTATATATATATATATTTATAATTACAACTATATATAATTTATTTGTTATAATCTTTAATTACGAATAAATATATGTGTATTTATTAGTTATAAATATAAATAAATATATATTTATTTAAATAGTTATTAATTCATAAAAAATATATTTATTATTTTCATATATAATGTTATATATAATTAAATAAATATATAAAAATATTGAGAAATAAATACAAACATTTATATTTATAGTTATAAATAGATACAAATATATTTAAATAATTATAAAATTATAATAAATATATTAAATATAAATATTATTAAAATTATAAATATTATAAATATTAATTTTTTATAATTTCATAATTAATTAAATAAATATATATATATTCATTTATAATTATAATTATAAATAAATATATATTCATTTATGGAAACAAGCTAAATTCTTCACCAATCTATAAATAAAGGAGTAATTCAACATCAGACCATCAAGAAAAGAATAGATCCAATATATATATCTATACTCATTTAACAAAGAATAAGAGATAAATAACATAGATCTAAGAAGAACTTACCGCTCAAATGCCACTAGATCGGTCAAAGGTTGATGGATCAAGGAGATATGGATGAGAGAGCTTTAGAGATCAGGAGGGAGATCTATAATTTGAAATTGTCACATGGGGGTTAAATCTGGGTGTAGAAGATTAAAAAACATGTATAATTAAAACCCATAAGGTGTGTTGATTGCACCCCTAGGAAGGGCACAATGACCAGTCTGCAATAGGAGGCTTCAATTGTGAAATAAGAACAGTACGAGATGCGGGTCTCTGAGCGGCTTCACCCTCCCCTCGCGGCGCACTAGGGTTTCCCCCATTCTAAACCCTCATCCTCCCCTCCTCCGATGCATTTCAATGTTTCTTTGTCGACCCCTCGGGATCTTGGAGTCTCGCTTCTCCTCCGTGGCGGTTGGTTTTGCAAAGGTGTATCTTCTTCGAGCCCGGTTGTGTCGAGGCTTTCTGGTGGCGATTCTTCCACACCGAATTCAGATCTCGTGAGGCCCGAGACTGGTGACGGCTCCGGTTTCTTCCCCAATGGTTGCTCCGATGGCGGCGTTTCTCGGTGAGGCTTCCCTATGGTGGATCTTCGGTTTTGGCTTCAGATCTCATCTGACCCAGGGCCAGCAAGGGTCAGCGGTGACTTTGGTGTTCCTGAGGTGGCGTGGTGTCGGTCTGTTGCTGCTTGGAGGGGGTGGTTATGCTTCTGATATTTGGAAGGTTTGATCTGGTCTTGCATGTTTTAAAGTCGTTTGATAGAATTGATGTTGTTTAATGGCTGTGGGGGTCTGTGGAGGTGCATACAGCTGCAGGTCTACCCGATCTGATTCTACTTTAATTTTTCTTTTGGATGATTTCTGGTATGGCTATTTCAGCGCCAGTGTTCAGCTACACTCTTGCATTTTATATGTGAGGGTTTGATTATGTATTGGTATGGAATGTTGTCTGGTTGGGTTGCTGGGATGGTTTTGAGTTGATGGTGAAGGAAGAATTGTGGCTTTAGGGCAATGCGTCTTCTGAGTTGTCTGCGGATCAGGGTGGTAATGATGTCAGGATCTGACCATCTTCATTTTGGTTTCTTTGACGTCCTTTGTGGATGGAATATTCTTAGAGGTCCATTTCATTTCTCTTGGATGATGGGTGAATTCCACTGGAGTTTTCCGATGGGAGGTTTTGGGTCGGTGTCGATGGTCGCGCCGGGGGACGTTCAAGGTAACCATTTATGAGGTTTGGCCAGCTTTTCTAATGTTCTTGTGCCCTTGTTCATGGTTTCTTGGGCATTGTCATTAGTTTTTGTTGTTTTGGTGTTATTTTGAAAGTTGTTGTAATGGACTCATGTAGTGGGTGACCGGGAACCCATAAACGGGCTTTTGAAAATGGGAAAAAAATGATTAACAGCGAAACAAGAACAAGTCGCTTCTTCTAGTGATGAGTGACATAGGTAAATTATTTTTGTGAAAGGAATGATTAAGAATTTTGTATCCTGAAGCTGATTCAAGTGTTTATGAAAATTCTTAAATGAATCTTTTAAAATTATTCAAGTGTTTTGAAATGTTTCTTAGAGGTTTTTCACTCATTTTAAATGATTAAGATTACTTGGTCATGAATCTGCCTTAAATGTTTAAAAAAAAGAAATTGTGGTTTTGTGAAAGAGTGTTTGGAACTGATTGATTTATTTTAAAAAGGGTGTGTTATCTTAAAGAGTAATTTGTGTAAATTGTTTTTTTAATGGTATTTGAAGTGTGATTTTTTAAATAGTTTTCAAAGGACATTTGAATTGTAGTTTTTTCATAATCTTTTCAGTTTATATTTTTATAGAATTAGGAAAAACATTACATTATATCAATATTTTGTGCATTTATTTTGTTAAAAACTAATATAACTGAATCAAATAGGATGGATATTAATAAATAATGGATGGATTCTAATCGTTTTACAAGAGAATATGAAGATGGAGTGAATGAGTTAATCAAGTTTGAAAAAGATCATGCATATGAACCTTATTAAATTCATTATATGTGTTTGTGATATTTTTATTCAAGACAAGTTAGTCCAGAAGAGTTGGAATTACACTTGTTCTATCACAGAAGATATCGAAGTTATAAATGTTGGAATAAACATGAGTAAAAAGAGAATGTACCAAGTGGCTGAGATAACAGTGCATTTTATGGAACATATAATATGATTACAAGTGTGAACAATGAAGAAGATCATATCAAGGACTTGATTACAGATGTAATGATGATGAAGATCATATTGAGGAAATGATAAGGATAGTTGAAGATGAACTTCATGATTTCCCAAAATTGTTTGAGAAGTTAAAGAGTTGTGCAAAGTTGCCTTTGTTTTGTGGTTGCACTAAATATACAACATTGTCAGCCATACTGAAGCTGTATAATTTGAAAGCAAACAATAGATGGAGTGACTCCAGTTTTACATAATTACATGCTCTCTTGAATGACATGCTCCCAAAAGATAATGAACTCCTGATCTGAACATACAATACCAAAATAATGCTATGTTTGATGGGTATGATCTCTAAATTAATACAAGACTACCTGAATGATTGTATATTGTTTCGTAAGGACCACAAATCACTTAGATAATGCCTAAAGTGTGGTGCTTCTCAAAACAACAAAGATAAATTTGGTCCTATGAAAGTTGTATGGAAATTTCCAATCATTACCAGGTTTAGGTGCCTATATAGAAGTGAGGAGACTTTATGGAAATTGACGTGGCACATGGATGGAATAAATAAAGGTGGGAGACTACATCACCTAGAAAACTCTCCTTAGTGGAAGAGAATCGATCATGATCATCCCGATTTTGGAAATGAGCCGAGAAACCTTTTTCTTGCATTATCTATAGATGGAGTGAATCTTTTTGGTTTTCAAAGAAACAATCATAGTACATGGATGGTTATGTTGATAAATTATAACTTTCCACCATGGTTATGGATGAAACAAAAACACATCATGCTATCTATGATTATACATAGACCGAAACAACCAGGTAATGATATTGATGTTTATTTAGCTCCATTAATTGAGGATTTGAAATTATTACTGGATTTAGTTGTTATTTTGTATGATGCTAATAGAAATTAATATTTCACATTGAGAGCCATGTTGTACGGGACAATAAATTAATTTCTTGCTTATGGAAATTTTTCAGGATATATCATTAAAGGAATTCATGGATGTATCATCTGCAGATATGGTACACGGTCAATTAGGTTGAAACATTCATAAAAAACTGTGTTTTTAGGACATTATATATTTCGACCCTGGTGACATAAGTACTGATCTTGGATGAAATCATTTGATGGAAGTTTAGAAGAACATAAAACACCATCTCCACAAACATTTGATCAACTATTTGAGAAATTAAAATATGTGGACACTGATTTTGTTAAATTATTTTAGAAAAACCTTACGAAAAAAATTTATAAGAAGTGATCAGTTTTTTTTGAATTAACATACTAGAATTTTCTGAACGTTAGAAACTTTCTTGATATTATTCATGTTGAAAAAAATGTATGTGACAGTGTCATCGGCGCATTTCTAAATGCACCCGGGAAAACAAAGGATGGAATCAAGGATATGTTGGACATTGTTCACATGGGAAGATGAGAAGAGTTGGCACCAGTGAAGGGTGAAAAAGAAACTTTTCTTCCTCCTGCTGCATACACTCTTTACAAGCAAGAGAGACATCATTTTTGAAACTTCTTGAATGATGTAAAGGTTCTAGAGGGGTATTCATTGAATATAAAGAACATTAAGGGTCTGAAATCAAATGACTACCATGTTTTGATGAAAGATATAATTCCTATAGCTTTACATTGATTTTTTTCCAAGAATGTTTGTTATACATTAACAATGATTTGTTTCTTCTTCAAAGATATATTTAGAAAAGTTATAGACCTGGTGAAATTAAGTATAGAAATAGAAATTACCATCATATTATGTGAATTGGAAATATTATTCCCACCAAAAATTTTGATATGATGGTTCGTTTGATGGTTCACTTAGTGAGAGAGATTCGATTATGTGGTCTTGTGCACTATAGATATGTGTACCCCATTGAATAGTTTATGAAAATTTTGAAAGGGTATGTCTAAAATCAAATTCAGCTAGAGGGTTTTATTGCAGAGTGATATATTATTGAGTAAGTCATTGAATTATATAATAAATACATGTCTAGTGTGGAAATCATTGGTCTACCAAAATCTCATCACATTGGACATTTTTCGAGTGAAGGAATTTCTAAAAGAGAGGTCGTCACAATTAATATTACAGATCGGGAACAGGACCACCTTTATGTTTTTTATAACAATTGGGAGGTTGACCCACATGTAAAAACCCACAAAGAAATTATTTGGAATTTTAATCCATAAAGGGATGAAAATTGATATCAAATACATATAATTGATAGTTTATCGGATTGATTTGGGACCATATATTTAAGGAGTTAGATGAAAATACATACTCAATTTCAGAATGACTTCGATGGAGATCCAGAGGACCAGGTGTGTATGTATTATCTTAAAATGATTATGTAATTAATGGTTATAAATTCTATACTAATAAACATGATAAAGATAGTACCATGAAGAATAGTGGAGTTACACTTGTGGCTGAAGCGATGCATGTTTCTTGTGCTAAGGAAAGAAATCCAATTTATGCGAATATGTCATACTTTGACATCATCAAACAAATATGGGAGTTGGATTATATAAACTTCCAAGTGCCTATTTTTTAATGCAAGTGGGTTGATAACAAGAGTGTTATTAAAATAGATGAGTTGGGATTTGTGAAAGTTGATTTCAGTAAGGAAGGGTATAAAGAAAAACTGTTTATAATGGAATCATATAATTTACAAGTATTTTATGTTACAGATCCCACAAATTGAAAGTGGATAATTGTTTTGTTATTGGCCAAAAACGCTGAAGGATCAGATGAAAATTCAGCGGAGGATGACCCTTTCATTAGGATGTCACAATCATTTTGTATCTTTCCCAATGTAGATGATGTTTTGTATATTAGAGGATACCACAATGAAGGGAATTAGATAGTCAAGAGAAGGGTAAAATCCATTCAGCCTTTAAAAAAGAGAGTTTAATAACCAGGTTATATTTTTTTGTAATATACATCATGTTACCTTATTTTATTATATGTTCATTGATACTTTTATGTAATCTAAATCAAATTTTAAACCACTTATGCAGATAATTAAATCTACATGTGATGATGCTCCCAATCCCGAGGCACAACAGGTTTCTCAACCTACTGTTGCTCGCCATGTAGAGGACCAACAAGTTTATCATCCTGTTTTTGTTACTTCCCCCAATGTAGAGGTACAACCACCATCTACACATTCTGATGCTAGAGATCCAAAGGAACATATTTATGATGTTGAAACTGAGGAAATAGTAGGCAATGAAACATTGGTGGCACAGAAAAAATAGAAGTGTTGTAGTTTTACAGTGTTAGAAAAAATTCTTAAGGCCAAATCAAAAGGCATCAAATATGAGGTCAGGTGGAATAATCGGGTCCAACATGTTAACCCCAACAAGGACATGTTCATTAGTTACATTGGAATCATCACTCAGTGATGCATAACAATTGATATATAGTTGTGGCACAATGTTGTCACTGGTCTTAAGACATTTATGTGGGGAGATATTATAGTAACATTACGATATCATTTCATTAATTTAATAAAAAATAAAATAATGAAACATTGACTTACTCTTTATCATCCCTTGTAGAGTGCATTTATAGTGGATGACTCACACAAGGACTATGAATTAAGAGTTTCTAGAAGGATTCACAGATGCTTTTTCACAATTTTAATGAGGTGATACCTTAAACATGCTTAAGGGAAAATAAACCCCCATCGACCTCCTATTTATGCACACCTGATAACACAAGGAGTGTGGGATGAATTTATTAGCCGTCGTGAAGAGCAGTCTTTTTAGGTATATTGTGTTTGGTAATATGTTATTTGATGATATGTGTATTCATCTCTTTAATTGGAATTTTATTATTTATAAAACAAAAACGGAGTGCTGAAAATAAGGAATGAGCAGCAAAACCAATGTACCCATACTATAAAGCAAGAATGGGGTACACTTCACTTGAAAAAAATTGGTACATATTTTAAATCTACTATAATACTTTTATGTGACATAAAACAACACCATAACTATATTCATATTTTTATATACATATTGATGAATCTGAATCCAAAGTCACATCCATCCCACATCATGTGCTATGGAAGGAGGCACGTGTAAATAAATATGGGATACTAATAGATGAAAACACACAAAAAGTTATGAACTGATGAATTTTATTACAGACAGATATAAGGATGGGGGTGAAAAGAAATAACAAATAAAAACCATCTCAAGGATCAACCAACTGATCGAAATGATCTACCTAAAGAACCTTAAACCCACCCATTCGATGTCTATATTTATTATCATTGTAGGATCATGTGAATAAGAAGTTGAAAGAGGTGGGGTTCACACAATTTTTTTGATTAAAATATGTATAAAGGGGAAGATCCATATTTCATTAGTGTTGAAAATGTAAGTGAAATCCTAGAGTATGATTGGTTAGGAGGCTCAGTTGTAAATGTATACATGATGTATGTTTTCTTGATTTGATTTTCCAAAAGCTGATATACTATGATAATTATGACTAAATACATTTCATATTTTTTTAGGTGTATATACAAAAAACAATTGAATGGATTTCCCTATGAAAAAAAATTGGACTCATTATTCCTCACGTCACCTCTACAGAACAAAAATAAATAAAATCCACAAAAGAGGGTGAAATAGTTGTAGGCCTCCTCAAATCATTTAACAAAAAAATTATGGATGGTAGACTCTTCTTAATACCAATGATGTAGGGGTAAAACTCTAAAATTTAATCATATCAAATATATTTTAATTTAATTCATTACTTATTCCTTTTGGGGTTTTAGGAAGCATTTGATGCTTATTGCAGTCAATTTGGATACTCCAAAGATTTATTTCTTGGATTCAATGCATAAATATCCAACAAACCAGCCACACATTATGGTGTTTGTCAATTTGTAATAAACTACATAAAATTTTTCAGAATTAGTCAGCTAGTTATATAATATATATTATCTTTTAATGATGATTCTATTATGATAGGGCGGTGCATGAAAATTGTCTACATCATGGAATGAGGATAGGGTAAAAGTAAAAGGAATATAACAAGTACTACGACTAGATATGTATCAGGGTATATATAATAACATTTCACTATCCAAACACATATACAAAAAATTAATTATTTTTATCAATGTTTCAACAATGTATGAAACAGACAAATAGACAGAAAAGGTTGTGGTTATTATGTTCATAAATATATGAAATAGATCATATTCCATGAACAAACCAGTATCCCTGAAGAGTTATTTTCAAAGATAATTACTATTTCATTTAAAATATTTAATAATCCTTTGTATATTTATATTTTTTCAGTACTACCATGATTTTTGAAAAGATCCTATTCACAAGATGATATGGATTTTTTTTAAATGAATGGGAAATATAACTGATGGAAGAATATACAAAAATGTCATATAGATGTGACTAGTCTCACTCTAAGTGTCAATTTTAATTTAAAAATGTTAGTATTTTTAGTAAAAAGAACAAGTGACATACTGAAAACTAAGAAAACACATTACGGTTGATTTGATACTTTAGGAAAACGATCCATAAGTCATTTGTGACATGTAGGAATCAACCACACCTAAATCTGATGATAGTGTGACCATTATGACTTTAAGTGTGTGTATTTTTATTAAATTAACAAAAACATTTTAAAAAAGAACAAGTGACATACTGAAAAATGGGAAAAATCATTTGGATTGTTTTGATAATTTAGGAAAATTATTCGTCAGTAATTTTTTATGTGTAGGAATCAACCACACCTCAATCCAACGAACAGAGTGACCGATATGACTAAAAGTGCATTTTATCAGTTTAAAATTGACATTTTAGCTCAAAATGCGTCACTCACTAAAAACCAAGAAAAATCACTTTGATCTTCTTCATAATTTAGGACAATGATTCATATGTTCTTTTTGACGTGTATGAGGCAATCTCGTGTCAAAATAACACACGATGCGACCGGTATGACTCAAAATTTGTGTTTCCAATTTGAAATGATATTTTAGTAAAAAAACACAACTTACATACTAAAAACTAAGAAAATTCATTTGTATTGTTTTTATACTTTAGGAGAATGATTTATAAGTCATTTTTGATGTGTAGGAATCATCCTCACTTCAATTTGATGCACGGTATGACCAGTATGACTCAAAGTGTCTCTTTTTATTTAAAATTGACATTAATTTTAGTAAAAAACACAACTGGCATACTGAAAACTAAGAAAATTCCTTCGAATTGCATTTATAATTTATGGAAATGATACATAAGTCATTTTTGATGTGTAGGGATCAACCCCACCTCAATAAACTGCATTATGTGACCAGTATAATTCCAAATGTGTCTTTTTATTTAAAATTGACATTAATTTAATTAAAAATAACAATTGACATATTGAAAATAGAGCAAAAAAATTTGGATTATTTTGATACTTTTTCAAAATGATCTATATGTAATTTTTGATGTGTAGAAATCAACCTCATCCCAATCTGATGCACAATTTTACTGGTATAACTTAAAGTGTATGTTATTAGTTTAAAATTTCCATTTTAGCTCAAAACGTGTTACTCAATAAAAACCAAGAAAATGCTTTCTGATTGTCCTCATAATTTAGGAAAGTGATTCTTAATTCATTTCTGACATGTATGAAGTAGTCTCACATTAAATCAATGCACAATGTAACCGGTATGACTGAAAAAGCATGTTTCTAGATTGTAAATGATATTTTAGTGAAAACACACGACTGTCATTTTGAAAACTAAGAAAACACATTTGGATTGAATTAATACCTTAAAACAATGATTCATGAGTCATTTTTTATGTTTACAAATTGACCACACCTCAATCTAACATATGATGTGACTGGTATAAATCTAAATGTGTTTTTATTTAAAATTTACATTAATTTAAGTAAAAAGAAATAAGTGACATACTAAAAACCAAGAAAACACATTCAGATTGTTTTGATAATTAAAGAAAAGGATCCAGAAGTCATTTGGGATGTGTAGGAATCAACCAAACCTCAATCCGATGCAAGGGGTGACCAGTATAACTAAAATTATTTGTTATCAGTTTAAAATTGATATGTTATCTCAAAACGTTTCACTCACTAAAAACCAAGTAAATTCCCTCTGATTGTCTTCATAGTTTAAGAGAGCAATTATTAATTCCTTTGTGACATGTATGAAGTCATCTCACCTCAAACCAATGCACGATGTGACTGGTATGACTCAAAATGGTTGTTTCTAGTTTGAAAATATATTTTAGTAAAAAACGCAACTTTCATACTGAAAACCAAGAAAACCCATTCAGATTGGTTTGATACTTTTGAAAAATGATCCATGAGTCATTTATGATGTTTATGAATTAACCACACCTCAATACTATGAACTATGTGACCGGTATAAATCCAAATATTTCATTTAAATTTGATATTATTTTTAGTAAAAAACAAGGGACTTACTCGAAACCAAGAAAACACATTCATACTATTATGATATTTTTGGACAATGATTCAGAACTCATTTTTGACATAGAGGAATCAACTCTACCTCAATACGATGTACAATGTGTTCTTTATATCTCTAAATGTGTCTTTTTTTATTAAAAATTGACATTTTATTAATGTATTCTTTCATATTAATGTTTAATTTATTTCTTTATAGTTTTACTAACATAATATTTATTATCTTGTATAGTTGGAACCTTTTTCTTTAGTTGGGATGAGTTTTTCGGCAAGTAATACCATGGGCAGACATTTTTGAGAGGGGATCACATATGTCAAAGGATGAAACATTAATCTTTTTAACCATTTGTTGGATAATTGTAAATGTAATTATACAAAACATTTTTGGAAATGTATATGGCATTGTTTTCTAAACCATTGTGTGTGCTGCTTTGTTATTATGTGCATTGTGTAAGTGATGTTTTCTGTTGGTGGTGTGTGTGTGAGTGCAGTTTCTATTGGTGGTTGTGCTGTTTATATGTGTAGGTGCTTCTAGTGGGTGTGATGTTATATAAAAAACACATTAGAGGTAGCTAGGCCTTTATTAGTGCTATTTTGACCACTGATAAAGGTCCCCTTTATCAGTGCTATTTAGAGTACTGATAAAGTCCCACTTTATCATATCTTTTTCGAGCACTGATAAAATCCCATTTTATTAGCACTAATTAAAGTGCTGATAAAGAGGTCCTTTATCAGCGCTCAAAATAATGCTGACAAAAAGTGTCCTTTATCTGCACTAAAGTAGAACTGATAAAGGGGGGCTTTATCAACTCTTTTTTAGCACAAAAAAAAAAAGGAAACCCTTTATCAGTGCTTTTTAGTGCTATTAAAGGGGACCCCCTTTATCTTTTCTAAGATTAACAGTTCTTTTCTAGTGCAGTTAAAAGCATCTTATAGCACTGATAAATGAACTATCTGTTGTAGTGGTTCTTCTTTTAGTGTTTCAATTTATACTTAAATAATTGGAGTTTTAATGGAACTTTGGATTTGTGTTTCAAAAAAAAGTATATATCCTCTCAAAAAAATATGAAGATTTTGGTAGAGTCTTGAGATCTTCCTCTTCTTTTAGGTATCTTTTAGTATGATGAAAGAGTTTTTGATGGAAAATAAATGAGAAATCAAGAAAAAAAAGAATAGAAAATGTGATGCAAAGATGTTTGGTATGAAAGAAATTTTCAGGATTGAATTATGAGTTAAAATTTTCAAATAAAAATATCTCTATATTATAATAATAAATCAGTGAATATGATATTTATGATGATAAAAATTACCATAATCATCATTATTATTATCTTTTCATAACAAATAATAATAATAATAAAATATTTATAAATACATTAATAATTATATTATTAATAAAATAATAATACATGTTATCATCATTAATATTATATTTACCAATTATTGTTATCAGATAAGACTTTTTTTGTTTTTTATACTTTTTAACTCCCAATTGATTATCGGGGAATGTGGTTTGGTGTTTTTTTATTAATTTTCATGTGATTTATAATCCAAATTTGAATATTATTATTTATAATTATATTTTATATTATTGATATTATAAATATATTATGATTAGAAAATATACCATTGTCCATAAATATATTGTGATGTTAATATATTATAATATTAATAATATATTATAATTTTAATATCATAAATATATTATTAAATAATATTATTAATATTAATTTACGAATAATAATATATATCAATATTATATTACAATTCACAAATTTATATTCATAAATGTAAATATATATTATTATTTGTAAATATATTATTAACATATCAATATGTCAATATATTATTATTCGTAAATATATTAATATACTACCCTATAGTGGTAGATTAATATTTATAAAAATAAAATTATTATTATTAATAAATAAGGAAGGACATCATGATTCCGTTTTATCATCGAACATGCACGGTATAGTCATTTTTCTTTTCAAGTATAGAATTACTTTTACTTTTCAATGTATCAAACATGCACATCCAACTACCTTGCAAAAAAACATGAACACCAAACATATGCATCAATAATACCACATCTTACATGTGCGTGGAATCTCATTTTATTTAAAATTTTATATTTTTTTAAATCATATATTTTTTAATGTGTTTTTCTTTCAAAAGTGACATTTAACATCCTATTTTTTGATCCCCAATCATTAAATTCTATGGTTTTATATATATGTTTTTTTTATATTTAAATAAGTATAGTTTATAAATATTTTGAAATCCAATGCAAAGAGGCATCATCTACGATGTCGCCTTTTCATTGTGTCTAAAGGTGACATAAGCGAGGTCGCCTCTTAGCAAAAAAATCTTATTTTAAATATACATATTTGTATATTTAAAAATATATATGTTTTTATATTTTGATATATGTATATTGTGTTTATTTTATTTTATTTATAATTATTTCTATTAATATTTGAAATTGAAAATACAATATTTTTAAGAAATAAATTTTGTGACATGTAAATTAGATTTTACTTATTATATTTATGATTTTTTTTAATTATATTTTATATGATGAGTAATTTTTTCAAATATCATTTAAATTCTATTTAAATTTTATAAGTTATATGCTTTCAAAGTCATCTACATGAAACATAATAATTTTTGAAGTTGGTGGATTTGAAATTCTATAAATAATACATTATAAATAAAATATAAATGAAATTTGACACACTTACTAAACATATAAAAAATAATGCAAAATAACAAACATTTCATAAAAAATAATAATTTTAGTGGAAAATATATTATTGTTTTAAACTACTTCATTTTCATTTATAATTTTTTTTACATTCCTTTAATTTTTAATTATTTATTATATTTATGATTTTTTTCAAAAAATAGATGTTTAGGCTATGTTTTATGTTTTATTTAGATTATTTTTATAGTTTTTATTTTATAAGATTTTAAAGTTACCATCTTGAATTGTAAAATGTTTTCCAATGTTTCAAGTGTTTTCTTTTAAAATCTTATAATATATAAATTGTAACTAAATTGTAAATGAAAATTGAAATAATGGATACACATGTAAAAATGGTTGATAGTAAAAAGAATTTAAACATTTTAATAGAAAAATAATCATATAGATGATATAATACATTATTGTTTCAAATCAATTATGTCAATAGAATATATATAAATAAATGAGTACAATTAGTTTCTATAATGAGGTCTCGTTCCACATTTTGGTGTGTGAATGGGACACTCATATTGAAATCACCGACCACTGTATTGGGGAGAAGTATTATGAGTTATAGAGGGATCTTTCTCAAGTGCTCAAACCTCAAATGTTGGATTCCCTAGCTATGACTGTAACATCCCGGTTTCGGAAGCCGCCCAGAGGCGCCCCGTACCCGGTTGGTCACATGGCCTCAAACGCATTTCCCCTAATGCCAGAGGCTTCCGACTAGCAGTGAGGGCCTTGGGTGTGATATTGGGGAAACTATTCCCTCCTTGGCGGAGTAACATGGTGGAAGAGAAACTGATAAAAATAGAAAAAACAGTAATAATGGGATGGCACCACACTCTCCTGGGGTCCCTCTCTCTCGGTGCTACTTTTTCTAGGGTTTCCTTATGGAATCCTCCACATCGGCGTTGGCGATGCATTTGAGCTCCGGTGTGCTTCTTCTCCCTTCCTTCATTATGTCTCTTATCTCATGGTTTCTCTCTCTCGGAGTTTCTTTCTCTGAGAGATGCTTTTTCTAAGGGTTCCCCCTGAATCCTCCTTAGCGGCTTGGTTGATGCATCGTTGCTCCGCAACGCTTCTTCTCATCCCTTCTGACATTGGTTGTCTGTTGCTGATTCCCTCAGACGTTCTTCTCACTGCTCTGACCTCAAGTTCCACAGCGCCTCTCTATGTCGTATTTGGTGTAGTGGTTCACGAGATTTTGGGTTTCGCGATTCGGCGGTCAATGCGTCTCATGGCGCTACCTGGGTCGATTTTCTTCTTCTTGTAAGGCTCCTAATTTTTTTTACCTCGCCAATGAATTTTCCATCGTTTGGAGCCATCGGCTACTCAAACCTCTTCCCTGACCTCACGTTCCGCCGCTCCAATACTGGTCGGATCTTGAGTGGTGGTAACATTGAAGTTTTGGGAGGTGTGGGTCGGTAGCCGTCCGTGTTCTAGGTGTGTGACTTTCAGCGTTGGTTTTGGTTCTTTCGGTTTTCTTCCTCAAAATTCTAGTGATGGTTTGTCTCTCCTTATTGGTGGTCTATTTGCTATTCTGTGGTGTTCGATTTGTGTTTTTGGTTGTACTGGTGTTTGGTTTTTTCTGGTTTTCTAGGGATCGACGATGACTTGGTGCGGTTCCATGTTCTTCAAGGGTTTAATGGATTTTCTTTATTTTCTGCCTAGTTTTGGTGTTTTGTTTGCTATTAGCTGATGGGGGTTGACGAATTCTTGGTTTACGGTGGCTCTTACGGTCTCCGACAGTCTTCTGTGTCATTTTTTTTTGTTTCGATGTGGCGAGATTGTTCTGCAAAGTTGGTTTACAGGTGGTTTACGGTGGTGGAAGATGACGGTGGTCTGATATTTGGTGTTTACGGTGGCGATGCTCTCTGGTGACTGGTGTGGTGTTAGGGACGACAGTAGAAGCATGATGGATGAAAATGATGGTCTAGTGATGATGATGGCAGAAGACATAATGTGTCTTTGGTAGTTGTGGGTACACTTGGCTCGAGGTTTCCTCGGATAATGTGATGTTTTTTAATTTTGTATTTCCTTTGATGCTTGAAATATGTATCCCACCTTTTGTGTTTTGGTTACCGCTCACCCAAAAAGCGGATTATTTTAAAATACAAAAAAAGAGAATTGAATTGAGTAATAATGGCATACAAAATTAAACAACAGAAGACTGAAGAAAATAACCACTACAACACATATATATATAAATTATACATGATACATGTGTCTAGGAAAGAAGCCAAACAAGTCACAATTCTGAAAGACAATACTAAACCAAAGTACAAAGGAAAACAATAAACAACTCCACATCATCACAAGCCAAAGCTTGGTCCCATGCTCTCCAGCTCTAAAGCAGTCAAGTACCTAAAGTAGAAGGGCGCTTTCCCTTATCTATACCAACAACAATATAATCTGTTTGGACCCAAAATCAGAGCCCAAACAAGGTGTGAGACTAAATCCTAGTAGGAAACCACCAAGAGATTTGTGCCTAATAGTCAGTGGATATATATGGTAAGCAATAAACAAAAGAAACAGTAAACAAGGAAGTACTCAACAGTAATTATTCCAGAGTTTCAAAGCATTCGGTTCCACATATCAAGTAAAAAGATAATCAAAAACAGGTAACCCTCTGGGATGTACTCACAGGCTAATCCCCTCTGGTCCTACATAGAAACCATAAGCAACCCTCTGGGAAGTACACACAGTCTAACCCCTCTAGTTCATATTTAGTATAGACTCTCTAGGGAATCAATCACCGTCAATTCCCCCTATAGTCTCGTATCAGTAACTAAAAGATGCTCTAGGGAAGCATTTACATCACATTCTCCCCTGTAGCCCATGTCGAGGAACTACAGACACTCTGAGGAAGCACTTACGTCAATTCCCCCTATGGTCTCACATCGTAACAAAAAAACAACGGACACTCTGGAGAATCCCTTACATCTATTCTCTCTATGGTCCACTACACCAAGTTCTCACGGCCCTGTGTAAGTCAAACAAGAATAGAAATGTAAAGCATCCAAAGTAAACCTCAAGAACTACTTGGCTAACCAGTCTACATCATATCAGCATGTCAGATAATAAACACTCTATCCTACAATACTAGGCATGGGAAACAAACAAGATAGCCTAATAGGCTAATCAAGACCAAATGGTCATAAACAAAACATGCATGGGAAAACACTTCCAAAGCATAGAAATTAACCCTATTCACATTCAATTAACCTCTACTCAAGCATACAAGCATAGTAATAAATTAACAGGGCTAAAACTATAAACATGCAATACCCCGATCAAGAGTATTGGGAAATTTTGCAAATATAAATCAAAGACTTTCAACAGAAAGGAACAAACCACCTACCTTGGTGTTGTAGGATCGTTATACGTGAACCTAAATTCTTAAATCACCCAAGAACACCATAGATCTACAAAAACACTAAAAAACTCAACCGAATATAACTTTAGAAAGAAGTGGAATCAGGAAATGAAGCTCTAAAAGAAGGAAGATCTTACCGAGGTGATCCCAATGCAATCAACAATGGTCGATTTGGAGAACGGATGCTCGATCGGGGGCTTGGGGAATAATTGTGGTCGTACAGACGCTCTCAGATGAACTATGTCAAGAAGAAGTGTGTTCTGTCCGTCAGATGTGACCCCGGTCCATTTAATAAAAAAAAGTACATGGTGCGTACTTTATAAGTACATGGCATGTACTTGCCTTCACCAGCCCCCGTATTAGGCGGTCTCCAGGTCACCACACATGGTTGTGTGCACGGCCGTTACACGGCTAGCACCTGGCTACCCACAGCAACAGAGTACATGTTGTATACTCATAAAGAAAATGGCATGTACTTAAGAAATTTCCCAAATTTCCTCTTTTTCTTAAAAATACCAGAAAAAATAAAACATACCTAAAAAATAAGATTTGGGTTCTTACAAACTTCCCCCCTTAAAGAAATTTTTCCCTGAATTTCCCTAGCAAGGAAGCGTAGAAGAAGAATCCTAGAAAAGCTCCGGCCACTACGATCGCACATCGGTCTCCCTATCCCAAGTCTCATCTTGTACTCGCCCGTGATGCCATAGCACTTGAACCAGAAGAACATACAGTCCACCGAGAACCTTCATACTACGATCAACAATCTAAATAAGATGATCCTCGAACGAGGCATCCAACTCTAACTCAACCTCCTCAGGTTGAAAAACATGATACAGGTTTGAGAAGTAACATCAGAGCTAAGAAATGTGGAATACATATTGCATATCCTGGTACCTCTGAGGTAACTGCAGCCAATAGGCAACCAACCTGAATCTCTCCAAAACCTCAAACAGCCCGACATACCTCAGTGAAAGCTTTCCTTGTCTCCTAATCCTCCTATGTCCCAACCTAGGTGTGACACGAAGTAAAACCCGATCCCCAACCTTTAACTCTAGATGTCATCTCTATCGATCATCATAAGACTTCTGTCATGACTGTGTAGTATCCATCCTCTTCTAAATCAACTTTATCTACTCTGTGGTCTGCTGGACAAGACGAGGTCCCAGTATAGATGCCTCTTCTACTTCTAGCCAACATAAGGGTGATCAGAATGGCCTATCGTACAAAGCCTCATAAGGTGTCATCTGAATAGTTGCTTGAAAACTATTATTGTAGAAAAACGCCACAAGAGGTATGTGTTTCTCCCAAGAACCTCTAAAATCCTGGATGCATGCTCGAATCATATCCTCAAGCACCTAAATCATATGATCAGACTAGCCATTTGTATGGGGGGGTAAGCTATACTCAAAAGTACCTATGTGCCTAAGGCATTCTGTATCCCCTTCTAGACCCAAAAAGTAAAACAAGCATCCTTGTCAGAAACAATAGAGTGTGGAACTCCATATAAATGTACAATCTCTCGAATGTACAACCATCCCATCTCATCAACACTGAAGGTATCCTTGATTGGAAAGAAGTGAGAAACATTCGTGAGTATATCAATGAAAACCCAAACTACATCATTCCCCCAAGACGACCTCGGTAAACTCATCATGAAGTCCATCGTGACATCATTCCACTTCCACTAGGGAATGGGTAACTTCTCCAAAATCATTGATGGTCGCTGATACTCTTCCTTCACCAGCTGATAGGTGGAACACCTCATCACAAAACCAATAACATCCCTCTTCATACCTATCCACTAATACTGATGGTGTAGATCACGACACATCTTGGTGACACTAGGATGAACTTACCAAACTAAGGAATGAATGTCCCACGTCAGCTCTTCGTGTATGTCTGTTGACACCCATACGCACCCATGAAAATGCAAGATCACATCCTCTCCATGGTCCATCCAAGAATAGGGTCATATCCTGACACACCTTCCCATAAGACTAGGCCTTCAGAATATGATAGTTGTCTCATTCACACTCGGTCAAGAAGAGTAGAGGTAATAGCTACATAAGAAATAAAAGTATGCCCCTATCTGTCGTGCACCTCCGAATGCATCTCAGAGAATAGAGCCACAAGTTGCCACTCACTACTGGCCTCCTGAACAGCCTGTATCTGAGTCCTCCTGCTCAGTGCATCAGTCGCTGCATTGTCCTTCCCAGGCATGTAGGCAAGCTCAAAGTCAAAAGACTGAAGGTACTCAACACACCTTAGCTTCCTAAAATTCAAGTCATGTTGAGTAAATATATACTTGAGACTTTTGTGGTCGGTGAAAACTAAAAATGCTCTCCCAACAGATAATGTCTCCAACAGTGTAAGGCATGAACAACTACAGCCAACTTGAGATCATGTGTCGGGTAATTCTTCTTATATGGCCTCAACTGCCAAGACCTGTACGCAATGACTTTTTCTCCCTACATAAGCATAGATCCCAGCCTGATACCTGAAGAATCACAGTACACAGTGTAGCTGCTAAGCGTGAAAAGTCCTGTATGAAACATCTGTAGTATCCAGCCAGCCCTATAAAACTCTGTATCTCAAAGAAAATTTTCAGTTGTTCCCAGGAAACTACTGCTCTCAATTTCTCTGGGACTATTGATACTCCTATCTATAATATAACATGACCCAAGAAGTGAATCTAGTCTATTCTAAAGTGGCATTTTGAGAGCTTAGCATATAACTGATTCTCTCTCAGTGTACTCAAAATGATCTTAAGATGGGTAGCATGGTCATGTCGAGTGTGAGAGTACACCAAGATATATTCTATGAAGACCACCACGAAGGAATACAAGTATGGGTGGAACACTCAGTTCATTAGTTCCATGAAGACTACAGGCGCGTTCATGAGACCGAACGGCATAACCATATACTCGTATAGACCATACCTACTCTGAAAGTATGTAAGAGGTATATCTAATGGTATAATGTGTAACTGATGATAACTAGATCTCAGGTCAATCTTTGAGAACACCCAGGCTCCTCGAAGCTGATCAAAGAGGTCATAAATCCTCAGCAAGGGATATCGGTTCTTGACCATCAACTGGTTCAGCTTCCGATAATCCATGTAAAGTCGGAGGGTATTGTCTTCCTTCTTTGAAAACAGGACAGGTGAACCCCAAGGTGAATTACTAGGTTAGATGAAACCCTTTGCCTGCAACTCCTCCAACTGATTTTTGAGCTCCTATAACTCAGGTGTAGCCATCTTATAAGGAGGAATGGACACTGATGCCACTCCTGGAACAAGATTGATAGAAAATTCCACCTATCACTCCAGAAGAAAACCTGAAAAGTCCTCTGGAAAGACGTCCCTGAAACGATCCACCACTAAAGCAAATTCCATCTGTGAAGTCCCTTGTTCATCTAGATATAGACTAGAAAACTGGGTTGCAACTCCTCCCAATTCATGATGCTCAGGTCCTGCTCTACTCGACTGGACATCCCACTTGCCTTTATAAAGAAACGGTATGCCCTCTAGTGATGTGAAAATCACCCTATGGTGATAGAAATCGACAACTTCCTGGAAGGGAACTAACCAATCCATTCCAAGAATGACATCATAGTCTGTCATCTCTAGGAAATAAAGGTCCCATAAGAAGTGACACCCACCAACCTCAAGAGGGCACTCCTTGCACTGACATACACTATTCTTTCTTGTCCCCAATGGAGCGTTCAATGTCAAGATATCAGCAGAAGAAAATATACAGATCCCAAGGCTCTCCACAACATCAACTGATATAAATATATGGGAATCCCATATATCGGAAAGAGAATAAGCTAAAACTAAGGCAACAAGAATTGTACCTCAAACTATAGAGGGTCCGGGATCCTTCTCCTGCGAGGTCTGCTCCACTACAGAAGTCTGGCCTACACCGCAGCCCTGTGACCCCGCCTGACCACTCTAAGTTGATCCACCCTGTTGTTGTTGAAATCCTAGTGATCAACTACCATATCCATGACCTCCACCTCAGCCTAAATGTTCGAAAGAACTCCAGTTCCCAGACTTGTGAGAAACTGGTGGTGCTACTCCCGAACAAGGAGTCATATAAGAGCCCCTATCACCAGCTGCTGGTATGAAGATCTGACAGAAGCACTGAAGATGGCCCATCTTTACGCAATATCGGCACTCTACGGGGTCTCTCGGGCAATGTGGCCTCGTATGCCCACTCTTCCCACACTGGTAGCACACCACCTGGCTACTAGAAGAAGTGTCTCGACTCTATGGATCACTGCATGAAGACCCCTTGTGGAACTTCCTGCTGTTAGTAAGAGGGATACTAACTCCGGATGTCAAAAAGCTCTAGCTCACAACTCCAGAATCCCTTAAATTACGCTCTATGATCAATTCCTAGTTAACGATAGAAGTGATATATGTCAACCTGAAGATATTCACCTGATATCGGATGTCGTTCCTCAGACCATCCTCAAACTTCCTTTCCAGGAATAACTCATCACCTATTGGGATGGGAATAAAGCGTTATAGCTCTATGAAGCAAGAAGAATAATCCATAACAGAAAGAGTACCCTGCTCCATACTCATGAAATCTCGATCTCGATCATCCCTCAAAGTATCTGGGTAAAAGTATTTGTAGAAGGCACGCTGGAACTCACCCCAAGCCACAACCTTCTGGCATCCCTCCCATGAGATCACATCCCACCATCTCTTGGAAGAGCCCCGAAGCATATAGGTAGTGAGCTTCAACCTACTCTTTAGAGGTGTATCTAGATGCTCGAATATAGAAAGCATGGCCTCTAACCATGATTCTGCAACCTAGGGTCCTCCTTCCCCTATGAAGGTGGGAGGATACTGCTACTGGAAAACCCGTGTCAACTCTGCCATAGATGGGGCAGGATGTGGTACTCCTCAGAAGGTCTGCATTAACCTCATGAAGCCCTCTTGAAACTGTGCATCAACACCTATGTCCGGAATGAAGGCTGGTGCCAAGATTGGCACTATTGGAGGATCTAATGGTAGTCCCTGACCATCCATGTCTAGTGTCTAATCATTGCCTTGCAACTGGCATACAACCGGAGGTCGTCTTGGTGGCATGATTCTGCAAGTTCAAATGCACACCTTAACTCAAGATTAACAAGGACTGAAACTTAGAAGTATAATAAGGGAACAGGAGAAAGAAATCATTCAAGTTCTTAAAAACATAGATACACGGTGTTTATAATGCCTACATGGAATGTTCCCTTAAGCTTTTCACATGGTCATGTACTTCTTCCAAAACCGGTCATGTAACACCCCAAACACACGGCGTTGTGTCCTAACACATGGCATGTACTTGAATCCTCTTCCCATGCCTAAGTTATCTTACATGTCTAATCCACACGGCTCTCCTAGAATGAGACTACACGGTGTGTTAGTTCCAGACACAATGTGTACTATATGAACCTCACCAACCTGTGTTGTTAGTGACACGACTGGTTACACAGCTCACACTACACAATGTGTTCCAGATGGACACAGCGTGTGCTAGGAATATTTTGTCAACCCATATTGTTCGTGACACTCCTAGATACTCGGGATACACTACATGGCATGTTTCAAATGGATACGGGGTGTATTAGAAAAGACTCAACCGACCCGTGTTGTTAGTGAAACGGCCAGTTACACGGTTCTACAACACAGCGTGTACATCCGGTACATGACATTTCCTACCAATGGTTCTCCTAACCTCGTGTCTATGCCCACATATCTAGTGACACTGTTAGAGACTACACGGCGTGTACATAGTGTACACAGCATGTACTTAAGAAAAACAGTTTTTTCCCGAACATGAGAACACATGGCATGTATTCAAAACTACACGGTGTGTATTCTAGGTTTTTCCAGATATTAAGCCTCAAAAACTACTTAGGAAGCCCATAAAACACTGAAACGAACATTAAAGTTCCAAATTATGATCCGTGAGGTCCCATACTCCCTGAAAATCAAAGCTTGGCATCTTATACATGTCATAAAAAAGGATAATAGTGCAATAATCCAATAAATTCTAGTCTGTGAGGGCCCATAACACCTCAAGAACCAAAGTTTGGCATTCATTCAAACAAAAACTTACACAATTCAATACCCTATCAAAATCAGGTATTCTATCAAGGCATCTATCACAACAGCATGCATATCTAGCACAACCTCTATCACAGCAACATGCAATTAATAATGCACCCTAAATGGCATGGTAGGAATGCATGACATGTGTTTTTTAATAAGTGTCTGTATGATGCATGAGATGGCATACCCTCATCTCATCGGGTTGCAACAGAAATAAAACCTCAATAATATCAACAATAACAACACAAAACATTTTAATCACTCAATGGTGAAATCAAATCAACTATAAAATTACAAAACCAGAAAATTGCAATAAACGAGGTAGATTGGATTTTCCCTATACATAGGTTAGCTACTCCCGGGCACAGCTTATTACCAAGTACCTATTCCTTCCAATCCCTATCTATAGGCTCCAAATAGTAATTCAAGAGAAAAAAATTCCTCTGATACCACTTTGTAACATCTCGGTTCCGGAATCTTCCCACAGGTGCCCCATACCTGGTTGGTCACATGGCCTCAAGCACATTTCCCCTAATGCCAGAGGCTACCGACTAGCAGCGAGGGCCTTGGGAGTGATAATGGGGAAACTATGCCTTCATTAGAAGAGTAACACAACGAAAGATAAATAGATAAAAATAGCGGAAATCGTAATAATGGCATACAATAGTAAACAGCAGAAGACTGAAGAAAATAACCACTAGAGCACATATATATATAAATGATGCATGATACATATGTCTAGGAAAGCAACCAAACAAGTCACAATTCTGAAAGACAGTACTAAACCAAAGTATAAAGGAAAGCAGTAAACAAATCCACAACATCGCAATCCAAAGCTTGGTCCCAGGCTCTCCCACTCCAAAGCAGTCAAGTACCTGAAGTAGAAGGGAGATTGCCCTTATCTATAACTGCAACAATATAATCTGTTTGGGCCTAAAATCATGAACCAAACAGGGTGTAAATCCCAATAGGAAATCACCAAGAGATCTGTGCCTAAAATTCGGTGAATATATATGGTAGGCAATAAACAAAAGAAGCAATAAACAAGGAATTACTCAACAGTAACAATTCCACAGTTTCAAAGCATTCCATTCCATATATCAAATAAATAAATAATCACAAACAAGTAAACCTCTGGGATATACTCACATCCTAATCCCCTCCGGTCCTACCTAGCAACCACAAGCGACCCTTTGGGAAGTACACATAGTCTAACCCCTCTGGTTCATCTTTAGTATAGACTCTCTGGGGAAGCACTCACCGTCAATTCCCCCTATAGTCTTGTATCGGTAACTAAAAGTCACTCTGGGGAAGCACTTACATCACATTCTCCATGTGGCCTACATCGAGGAACTACAAACACTCTGAGGAAGCACATACATCAATTCACCCTATGGTCTCACATCATAAAAAAAATAACAGTCACTCTAGAGAAGCCCTTACGAATATTCTCCCTATGGTCCACTACACCAGGTTCTCACGGCCCTATGTAACTCAAACAAGCATAGCATGGCAAAGAGGCCAAAGTAAAACTCAAGAACTACTTGGATAACCAGTCTACATCATATCAACATGTAATATAATAAACACTCCATCCTATAATACTAGGCATGGGAAACAAACAACGCAGCCTAAAAGGCTAATCAAGACCAAATGGTCATAAAAAAACATGCATGGGCAAACACTTCAAAAGCATAGCAATTAACCCTATTCAAATTCAATTAACCTCTACTCAAGCATACAAGCATAGTAGGAAATTAACAGGGCTAAAACCATAAACACACAATACCCCAATCAAGAGTATTGGAAAATTTTGCACATATAACTCAAATACTTTCAACAGAAAGGCACAAACCACCTACCTCGGTGCTATAGGATCATTATACATGAACCTCAAGCCTTGAATCACCCAAGAACACCTTAGATATACAAAAACCCTAAAAATCCTCAACCGAAGATAATTTGAGAAAGAGAAAGAATCTGGAAACGAAGATCTAGAAGAATGAAGATCTTACCGAGGTGATCCCAATGCAATTGACGGTAGTCGATTCAGAGAACAGATGCTTGATCAGGGGCTTGGGGAAGAATCATGGTTGTATGGATGCTCTCGGATGAACTAGGTCAAGAAGGAGCACGTTCTGTCCGTCAAACGTGACCCTGGTCCGTTTAATGAAAAAAAGAAAGTACACGGCGTGTACTTTATAAGTATATGGTGTGTACTTGCCTTCACCGACCCCTATATTAGGCGGTCTTTAGGTCACCACACACGGCCGTTACACGGCCAGCACCCGGCTACCCGCAACAACCGAGTACATGGCGTGTACTCATAAAGTACATGGCGTGTACTTAAGAAATTTCCATAAATTCATATTTTTCTTAAAAAAACATACCTGAAAAATAATATTTGGGTTCTTACGATGACTCATTTGGATAAGGTGTTAGCATTATTTCATCATTTTCACTCAATCCTTCTCCCACTAAATGAGTAGAAAGACCTACCATCATCTCATGGGGAAACCATAAAGGCTGCGAAATATTGGGCATAAAATGTAGAGGCATGGGAAATGACCCCTGATAGAAGCTTAGTAATCTTCACCATGAGAAAACTATAGATATCCTGAAAACACGAATGGATCTCATGCCTCATGATGCACATCCCCAATCAGATAAGGTTGGATTTCTAGAGGGTCAAACTCTACCCATAGAATAGGTGAGGCCTCATATGCATCATCAAGTGTTCTATGTCATCGTCATCATGGCTCCTCAACATTAGAAACTACTATAGGAGGTTCCTGATAAGGAACCTCCACTCCCTAGGAAGGAATTTCATCACCCTAGTGTTGATGATCAAAGATACTATCATGTAAAACATGATATGATGGAATCATACCCTTTGTTGCAGAATGGTATGATTCTTGGCTAAAAACCTCCTCATTATCTGGACCAGACATGCAGATAATATGTTGTGGTTGAGTATGATATAAAGAGATTAAAAATACATTAAAAAAGTAAAAAAACAAACTAATGGAAATTTATTGACATAACAGATCCTAGATCCCTCTATCGTGTAGAGTATGATACAGTATAGAATTTAGTATATAACGTTGCTCATACTTAAGTTATTCTATTAGTTGGAATCACATAGTACACGTAACCTTGATATAAAATTATTCTCATATCTGCTATAGGTCCAAATTCTCAACATGCCATCAGCGCCAGTCGACATCCTACCTCCCTGTCAGCTTTACGGAATGAATCATTGTTGGATGTCATAGTGGAAAGGGAATACAGTGAACAAATCCAAACTATCACATGACTCTATCAGGCTGGCGCCACTCAATAATTTGAAAGTGGATGAGAGGAACTACATCCATGACATCTTGAATCTTATCAGTGTAGTATGCATGAAGCTAGTCTAATAGAGTCCAATATGGCATCCATTCAACCTGAAATGATATGTGACATTTGTTATTTTTTTTAACTAAAAAAATTAATATTATTAAATTGATTAGTCAAGTAAATACTGTATAGACATATATTGATGGGTACTAGACTATCCAATATGAGACGATACACACCCTTGTTGTACCTCGATGCCATGAAAAAGTGGTGTGCCTGACTCCACCTATAACATACAACATAGAAAGTGTAAAATAATAATAAATTATAGTTACTAACTCCTAGTAACATAAAAAAATAAATATTATTGATCATGCTAGTGTCCCCAGGGATCATCTTGTAGAAAATCTATATGAAGTTCATGACCAACAAAAATAAGGGATAGGGGAGGGATGCGCTCCCATTACTACATATGAATAAGGATGGAACATACCCCAACATCTGGGAAATCTAATTGAAATGTCATACGTACTGCTCTGTAAGTGTAATCTAGGAACACATATCCCCATCTGTTTCTCTTGAAAAAATCAAAATCCTTTAGTAACCCCAGATACATCATGTGGATGTGTATACCAGAGTTATTAGTGTATAATGACCTTCCATTGATCTGAAATAAATATGCATGAGCATGATGTATGATAGTCTACTCATCAACATTTGTGGGTTACTATGAAAAGTGCATCTCAAGACACCACATAGATATCAACCTTCCATATGTAGCATCATCATCACCAAAAATTTCAACGCCTAGCAATCTCTATATAGGCTTAAGACAATATCGATAGGTGGTTCCTATAACAACACCCCCCTAGATAGGAAGGGTGAGTAGAACTACAATCTACTCAAGGGTGATGGTTATCTCTCCCCTGGGCAAGTGGAATGTGTGTGTCTCAGGTATCTATCTCTCAGTGAGTGAAAAAAGGAGGTGTTGATAAATGAATTTAAAATTATATACAACAATTCCATATAATCCCACATGACATAGGTATGGTATATTGTCAACTGGAGGTAGAATGTGATGATAATGGTGTGCTCTACACACCCTGATCCATCAAACACACAACCTACTAGAATGTCATGTGAAACATGCCTATAATGCTATGTGAGTAGCATAGTATCTTCCATCTCTTTGTAAAAAAATGAAATAATTCTTAAGTGTAAAATGTAAATATAACTCTACAGTCAACATAATGTTATGACTAGTAGAATGTAACACACAACATGTCTATTCCCATTGTTTTTTGATTTTTCTCTTACCAAAATAAAAAGTCAATGTCTTTAAGTTTCTCAAATAATATTTCTAAAGTGGGTTTACATATGTGTTTAACTTGGAAATGGTGATTTATAAGATTTTTTTTATATTTATATATATATAAACATTTTTTCTTCATTATCTAAAAGTTTATTAGAAAATAAGTCACATAATATTTTGAAAAGTGTGGTAAAAATAATATAAAAAATCAAATAAATTTATTTATCCATGGTAAAATGGAAATTATGATCATATAAAGTAAAAAGGACAAGAACAAACCCATTAAATAAAACATGAATACTTTTCAACAGACAAGAAATACCTTAACATTTTTTGATAGAATAGAGTTTGGATGATATGATCCTGACTTCAGAAGTAAAATAAAATCCATCTTATTTTTAAGTAGTAGCTTAATACCATCTTACAAAGGGATGTATTTAAATTTTTAATTTTAAAAATCTTTCAGCCTTCTAATGACAGGCCTCCAAGTGGTAGCTTAATAAAAAATATTTTTTATTCATTTTATTGACATACACATGTTTATATATAAACATTAATGGGATTTTTTTATTTTAAATAAAATTAATAATAAATATTTATATTCATATGGTTTTTATAGTTAAAAATATTTTTTATATAAATATGTTTAAATATGTATTTATAAAATTGATATATTATATGTAAATGTATGAAAATATAAAAATATTTAATTATATTGAAACTATAATATGAAAAATGATAAAATTTAAAAACCATTATATCTATATGAATGTAATCCTTGGGAATAAATTTATTTTCCACTAGAAAAAGGACAAAAATACTCTTAAATGAAGTTGAAATCTCACTGCATATGAAAATATTAGGATATCCAAACTAAAAGTCAGTTTTACAGGGTTTATGGGCATTTTTGACATAAAAAATATTGAACAAGGCCCCCCCAATAAACATGACATAGATCTTTTCACATGATTAAATTTGATACGTGCTAGATCCCAAATAGACACCCAAATCAAAATTTATGGTTGTTTGAAGTTCAAGTCAAGTTTTTAACTTATCTTATATTGTTCATTCATTTACTTATTTTTTATATCATCCTATTATTATAAAATGACTATTACTCAATAATAATTAACAAGTTATTAATTAATATTTTATTTAAAATTATTTTATATTTCATCTTTCACTAAATATCTTTTATATTAAGTATAAATGCGTTTTCAGTCTTATATAAATCATATTTTATAAAATATATTGTATTTATATTAATATAAATATATTTATATATTAATATTTTTTGAAAGAGATATATATATATATATAAATTGAAATATACCCTTAATCAATGCTAATAAAAATCACTAATAAAGAAGGCTTTTATTATAGTTAAAATAAAAGTTCTTATAATGGTCTTCCTTTATCAACTCTTTTTACTAACGTTGATAAAAGACACCCATTATCAGTGATTTTTCTAGTGCTAAAAAATAGGGGATTTAAAAATTCTTTTTTATTGTTGATAAAAGAACATTTTATTAGTGAAATCAAAAATCACTGATAAATATATGTCTTTATCAGTTCTCTAAAAAAGCACAAATAAAATGGGATCTTTATCAACACTTTTTGCAAGTTTTGATAAAAATAGTGTAGAATTTCATCTAATCTATAGTATTTATAGCATAAAATGTTTGTCTCAAATTAGATCCCTCTTGTTACATAATCTGTAGCAGTGTGCATGGAACTTATTTTTGTGAATTATATGGGGAGTGGTTATATTTTCATTGATTTTTTCCATTTATCCTCAGTTTCTTTGATTAAAAAGTGGAAATCTATTTTCAATGCATTGGTGGTTCTACTTAATGATATTTGGGTTCATTTTTTTATTTGATCAATGTGTTTTCTATTTTTTTAAAAGGGATGGTAATATGATTTCCCACAACATTCCTAGGTGTAGAGTAGGGTCTTGAGTTTAGGTTTTGTGTGATTGTGTGCCTCTTTCAATGATGAAATTTGTAATTAAATATTTAGATGTTTAATGGAACATTTGATTTTTGTTTCAAAAAAAAATTATACATCATCTCAAAAAAATACCAAGAATTTAGTAGAGCATCAAGATCCTCCCCTGTGTTTAGGTATCATTTAGTATAATGGAAGATTTTGTTAAGGAAAAGGGATGAGAGATAAAAAATGAATGGAAAATGTGATATAGAAATGATTGGTATGAAGGAAAATTTCATGCTGGAATTATGAGTTAAAATTTTCTAACAAGAAAAATATCCCAATATTATAATAATAAAATGGTAAATATGATATTAATGATGATAAAAAAGTATTATTATTGTTGTTGTTAATGATGTTGTTATATTTTTATAATATAAATAATAATACTAATAATAATATGATTATAAATACATTAATAATATTATTATTCATAAAATAGTAGTACATGTTATCATAATTAATTTTATACTTACAAATTCTTTATATAAGATAGGGATATTTATGTTTATTAAAATTTCCAAATTTATTATCAGGGACTGTGGTTTGGTGTATTATATTAATTTTCATGTGATTTATATACCTACTTTGATTGTGGTCAGTGCCATAGATAAGTGGTACTCACCCATTTTCCTCTATATCCAGGAGGCCATAGGTTCAATCCTTGTGTAACGTCCTGACTCAGCTCACCACTAAACCGATGACCGGACTGATCGCCACATTACCTCAAGCTCGTCTCTCCATACGCCAGAGGTTGCTAACTAGCAGCGAGGGTCTATGGACATTCAGTGGGGATACTATACCCTCATATAAAATTTCAATAATAGACAATGGAAATAAATAGTGGAAACAGCCTAATAAATGTTAAATTAGTGGAATAAAAATAGTATTCATTTTATAAAAGTGGTCAATGCTAATTATACAGCAGATACATGCATAACATGCTAATGATATGAAAATGGAAAGTAGTGAACAAAACAACATGCTTTACATTCCAATACAGAAATAAATAAACAATGACTCAAAACCCTGAGGGATGTCTCCTCAAGCATCTCGGGCTTCCACTAGGTCCTCTACTCCAATCTTCCAAGTATATGCAAACAAAAAAATCCTGAAACCAAATAGAATCTACTTGAGTACCCAATGCAATGGCAGCCTGAGTAGGGTGTGAGATATAAATATCAGTAGGTCGGGACCACCGGTTTCTACCTCAAATCCATACATTTAATAAATAATTTAAACTATGTTAAAACATGAATAAATAAAGTAAGTGGTACAATTTATCTGTATATCCAAGTACCTTCTTTAGTGCTCAGCTGGTGTCTGAACCTGCATTATATATTTTTAATGCATAATCAATAATAATTACACAATCATTTTCATTTATCAATTATTCAAACCGCATTAAATTACGAAAGTATTGAGATTTGGCCTAAGTCTGACATCCCCTATATAATTCACTCACCACAGATGTCTCTAAAGATCATCTAAGTAATTAAAGTAAAGAGTGAATTAAATCTTGTGCTTTGGCTTGGATAACACATCATAAGATATTTAATTTAATATTTCATATACCATGTCTGAGCCTGTCCACTAAAATAGTGATTTGATCCTGGGTTAGTCCACTAAAAATGATTCACCCAAATCATTAATAAGTTTGAACCCATCCTCATATTCAGCTTACTAATCATTATGTCACAACGGTTTCCATTAACCATTAATTCATTTCATATATGGAAAATTGGACCCAGAGTCTAATGTCAATTAATGGGTGTAAATCATCATGTCTAGCACCCTCTTGAGTATTTGGAGTGTCAATCCTTGTCTCACAACCCATGGGTATTTGGAGCATCAGTCCCTATCCTATAAAAGAATATTTGCATACAAGCTGGATGTGGAATGCCATTTCTAGCACCCCATGAGTATTTGGAGAATCAGTCCCTGTCTCATAACCCATTTATTAATCATAAATATATATTTATCATTGGTGTAGAATGCCATTTATAACACCCCAAATCCATCCATTAATTAATTAATATATTAATTAATCTGATCCATTAATTTATTCAACAACTAATTAACAGCATAAACTTCCTTTCAAATAAGTCAAAAATTAATTAACCTTTCAACATCTCAATAGTTAATAATTAATTTAAAATTAATTATTCTTAGAAAGATAAATAAATAATTAGCTCAACATTTAATTATCCCAATTATTTAATAAGTATGAACCTATCCACTCAAACAGTGATTTGTCCAGGACTTTAACAATTTACATGCACGTTATAATTATCTCAAGTCAAACATGCTGAAAAAGGCCCATATATTTAGCCACCATCTCACATAGAATATCATATTTTCAAACCACTTTATCCTAAACATATTAAGGCATGAAAAAAAACACGCAACCAAATGTATTATTGGCCAATAGTCATAACAATCAAATCAATCCACAAACTTAAATCAATGCATGGAAACTAATTAATTTAACAATTAATTAATGAAATTAATATCTCTTAAACCAGTTCATCTATTAATTAACCATTGATTATTTATCTTGTAATAATTAATCCATCCATTAATTATTACCAATTTCCAATTTATATTCCAAACATGTCAAAATATTCTATATTCTCAATATTTAGTAAAAGCCCCAATTTTTCCGACTCATGACTAGATAAATAATTCTTTAATTAATTACCATATTACTTAACCATCTCCATTCAAATCATTTAACTATTTAATCATATCACTTTATCCTAATTAGAAATACATGCTTAAAACCAACACATGATCAAGTACTCGTTTATCTCACGTGGTGGAATCATTTAATAACATCAAAAGTATCATGCTTTGACATGTCATATATCAGCACCAGAAAGAAGACATATGAAAAGAAAAACCATAGAAAGTATGATATGAAATTACTACTAACCAACAGTTTATCTTTAATCATCATTTAAAGAAAATTTAGCAGTTCCAAAACCAAGTAAACTCATACTCTAAATTTATTTAAAGAAGTCTTAAATAAAGTGATGGAGATTTGGGACCCTAACTAGGGGTGGCACCAAAACAATATTCAGTGGCTTGACATACGACGACAACCAATCCTCAGCTGGTCTGTAACCGCATGCACACACCTTTATGTAAATAAATATATACTTATATATATACATGTGTGCACCCTATATATTGATCAAAACCCACCGAAGCAATGGAGACAAGGAAAAATGAGTCCATCTACCTCACACTTGGTGGAGGATGCCGGATTATGGACCAATGGGTCCCAAGTCAACATTCAAAAATCCTAAAAAAAGAGGAACATAATGATTAGATTAAACCCGAACCTCAGGGTTTCGGCCAAGAAAACAACGTGAGATAGAGGAGTCAAATGGATGATGTGAATCATAATTTATACGCAGACAGAATCACCTTGGTGAGGTAGACAAGATTCGTGAAGAGTCTGAGAGGAATCATCGCGCGCAATGTGCGGTCCGGGAGAGGGGGTGGCGTGCTACAGGTTCTTCCCAGGAGTATTGTGTGTTTCTGTGAGTGGGTCCAACCGAGGGCTATATGATAGGGATAAGTGGACATGCACTCCTGGAGGTTGTGCTGCAAGGAAAGAGCTGGATCAGCTGAAGCACGGAGGCGTTGTGCACCTGGTGTGTCGCCTAAGGAAGAAGAAAACAGTGGGGGGTCATGTGCCTCACCTGTAGGTCGTGCCTCCCCTTTTTTTCTTTTTTTTCTTTTCCCCTAAAATTTATCTAATTAATTGGATGTAATAATTAAAATAATAATACTCATTTTAATATTATTATTATACACATTAAAAACTTATCTAATAAGTGCAAAACTCCCCATTTAATTAAAAACGCTTCTTTATTTACTATTCTCTTAATAAACATTTCATAATTAATTATGAAAATCCCTATTGATAATTTAATTAAATTATTTTAACATTTATTTAACTAAATAAACACAATAATAATAATAACATCACTATTATTATTATTCCAACTTTCATTTATTTAAAACTCAAACCCCCAATTCATTACAATATCATTAATATGATAAAAACTAAAACTCATAACCCCTAATTAAATTTATATAATAATAATTATTATTACCTTTATAAAACTAAAATAATAATAATCGCATTATTATTATTTTTCAAACCTTTGATAAAACCAACACCTCTATTTGATAACAATGCTTCATTACATCTGAATCCCCTCAATTAATTAAATGTTTCTTTTAGAATCTCAAAATCCACATTAAATTCTCATAAATGTTACACTCTTTTAACATAAAATTAAAATCTCAAAGCATCAAAATAATTTATGACACCTTAATAATGATAATAACATTATTATTATTATCACATTCCACTATTTAAACATGAAAAAACCCATTTAATGTTATTTAGTTAAAATGAATAAAATATTAAACTAGGTAAGCTACACGGGTTGGACTACAACTCTGCACAACCTGTGCAGATCCATTAAAGTGAACTTTTCAGAATTCGGTGCTCCCGAGACTCATTGGGACACCCTCTAAAATTATCATGTAATTACGCAAGTCAAAAAATGAATACTTTAGGTGTTCCAACACTCAGAATAAAGTTCCGGAGCACAATTTAAAAACCAACCCATTGATAAACCGAAAACAAATTTTAAAAACATCATATTTTAATTCGATTCAAAAAACATCAAACTTTACAATATTCCCACCTTAAAAACATCTAGTCCTCGAGAACCCATCGAGAACAAATAAAAACCCACCAAGGTCATTTAATCACGTTAAAATTGTCACATAGCATTCCCAACACCAAACTCACCTTTAACCCTTCACAAGCCTAATGACTAAGCCTTTAAAACCAAAGCCAAAGCTCACTTTATAGCTTAAACATCAAAACAAAGCTTATATCTGAGGCCATTATAGGAACCTTGTAAAACAAATGGTTGAATCTTGATCAACCAACAGAATAGGTTGTGCATGCTTCCCTCGAATGACATCGCAGACCCAAAACCCACATTCTCTCTTTAACTGACAGTGTGCCTTTAAAACTATTCCAAAACCATCTAGATGTATAACGAAGTACTTACCCGATATTTGGTGAAATTTCCAATTCAATTCATCGCAAGGATATTTTAAAAAGAATCGTACCCAAACATGAATAAAATATTATCCCAAAGAAACCATGAATCCCATGTACTACCCAGATAATAACCACTCATCAAGCCCAACAACATTTAAACTATAGTGTGTCATAAGACCAACACTATCTTAGTGTCTCCATGATGAGGTCAAGATAGGGGACATGCTCATCGTATTTTAAAGATCACTTTAAGAGAAAATCAAGGTCATTAAGAAGATCAGTAGAACTGCTACCAAACAACTTTGTTCTAAAAGCTCGGCATCTCATGCCTACACGTTTACCAAAAACTATGTGACACTACCTACCTTAGGATTGTCCATGAGGTCGAAAGAAAAGATCATTCTCTAACCAGCGCGCTATTTTATAACACATTAATACATGCATGTGACATTCCTTGAACCACGATCCCCACATCAAACATTGATCATAAAAGTTGTAACATAAACCTATCGACGTGCCATAATAGTCGAGTCCCAAGATGTCCTCCCGAGTAGTGGGATGAACTTAATATAATGTCCTAAAACATTCTAAGGGTACTACCTACCACAGGTTAGCCCCTTACGAAACATAAACATTGACCCTCTCTTCTAGTCACACAAAACCGAAATCAAGAGGTTCAAAAGCCTTTTTTCATTTTATCCATTTTAATTAATTCATTTCAACCTTTTAACATTTGAATGAATTTCAACAAACACAAAAGTACTTTTTCTTAACAAGTCACTTGGTTTTCAATACAATTTCCTGCGGAAAAAAAGGAATGCTATCAAAAACAGCCTCTTTAAATATTAAACATTAATTATTTCTCAAATATAAACAGGCAATTTAGCATCTAAATTCCTTTTACCAAAAAGGATGCCTCCAAAGTTCCAATTTATTCAATCATAGTTCTTAAAAAAGAAACCCCACAACAGTTCATTAAAATCAAAACTCAGTAGTTTTACATTCATAAACATTTTTAAACATACTATGGTTATATGGTTTAGTCACGTGGATGGCCATCTACCAATTGATAAGGCTCCCATACACCTTATCTCTAGTATTTGACTCCCATTTATCTCAATCAACATTCATTTGACATTAAAACTTCAGAATCCATTTCACACATCAAAAACAACTCGATCATGTTATCATAAGCAATAACACAACAACATGTTATTACACAAAATCATGTAACAACAATAAAACATGCTAATAACTGAGGTAGTATGGCATATAATCACTCAATCATGTTAAATATATCACTGAAACTTGATTTTTATAGAGGCATGCTAAAGTAGATCAAAACATGGAATTGCACCCAAGGAACACAATCCAAATTAGTAGTCATCCTACTAATAAAACTGCATGGCATGTTACATGCATGGAATGTGAATCTCTATGTGCCTAAGATGATGCATGTATAAAACTTCCCTACCCTATCAAGCAAAAAAAAAGTTTCAAAATTCAAAAAATCAATAAGCAGTGGAAAATACACCAGTCACTCAAGGTGAAATCATATTAACCATAACCTCATATACTAAAAACATCAATTCTCATCCCTGGACACTTGGTCATTTCCTATACATGGGGTGATCAGTCCCAAGCATGGCTATTAACCCATGTGCTGACACTTTACTAGCCTCTTTTCTACCAACCCAAAATATAAAGAAAAAGGGAAAATAACCCTCGGATACCACTTTGTAACTTCTTGACCCGGATCACCCTTAAACCGGTGGCCGGATCGGTCACCACATGACCTTAAGAACGTCTCCCTGTATGCCAGAGGCTGCCAACTAGTAGTGAGGGTCTATGGATAGTTAGTGGGGAGACTATACCCTCATATTAGAGTTCAATAATAGACATGGAAATAAATAGTGGAAACAGTCTAATAAATGATAAAATAGTGGATGACAAATATTATTCATTTTATAAAAGTGTAAAATGTCAATTATACAGCAAATGCATGCATGATATGCTAATGATAAGAAAATGGAAAGTAGTGAACAAAACAACATTCTTTACATTCCAATACAAAAATAAATAAACAATGACTCAAAGCATCGAGGGTGGTCTCCTCGATCATCCCAAACTTCTGCTCGGTCCTCTTCTCCTATCTCCCAAGTATATGCAAACAACACAATACTGTAACCAAATAGAATCTAATCGGGTACCCAGTGCAATGGCAGCCCGAGTTGGGTGTGAGATATAAATCTCAGTAGGCCAGGACCACTAGTGTCTACCCCAAATCCATCATTTTAATAAATAATTTAAACCATGTGAAAACATGCATAAATAAAGTAAGTAGTAGAATGTAGCTATATATCCAAGTACCTGCTTCAACCCTTAGCTGGTGTCTGAACCTACATTATACATTTGTCATGCATACTCAAAAATTATTACACAATCATTTTCATTTATCAATCATTCAAACCTAGTTAAATTATGAATGTACTAAGATTCAACCAAATCCTGACATCCCCCATATAAGTCACTAACCACATATGTCTCTAAAGACCATCTATGTAATCAAAGTAAAGACCGAATCTAAGCTTGTGCTTTGGCTTGGATAATGCGTCATAAGATATTCAATTTAATATTTCATATACTATGTCTGAGCCCATCTACTAAAATAGTGATTCAATCCTGGGTCCATCTACTAACAGTGATTCACCCAAATCATTAATAAGTCTGAACAATTCCTCATATTCAACTCACAAATCATTATGTCATGACGATTTTCATTAATCATAAATCCATTTCATGTACGACCAATTGGACCCATAGTCCAATGTCAATTAATGGGTGTAGATAATCATGTCTAGCACCCTCGTGAGTATTTGGAGCACCATTTCTTGTCTCACAACCCATGGGTATTTGGAGCATCAGTCCTTGTCCCATAAAAGAATATTTTCATGCAAGTTGGGTGTAGAACGTGATGTCTAGCACCCCGTGATTATTTAGAGCATCAGTCCCTATCTCACATCCCGTTTATAAATTATACATATATATTTATCATTTGTGTATAACTCTATGTATAACACCCCAAAACCATCCATTGATTAATTCATAAACTAATTTATCCAATCCATTAATTAATTCAAAAACTAATTAACAACATAAATTTCCTTTAAAAGAAGTCAACAATTCATTAACCATTGAACATTTAAGTAGTTAATAATTAATTAACAATTAATTATTCTTAGAAATCCAACTAAATAATTAACTCAACATTTAATTATCCCAATTCTTTAACAGGTCTGAACCTGTCTACTCAAACAATGATTCGTCCAGGAATTTAACAATTTACATGCATGTCATAATCATCTCGAGTCAAACATGCTAAACAAGACCCACATATTTAGCAACTATCTCACATAGCATATCATATTTTTAAACTAGTACATCCTAAACAAGTTAAGTCGTGAAAAAACACACACAACCAAAGGTATTATTGGCCAAAATTCATAACAATAAAATCAATCCAAAATCTTAAATTAATTCATACAAATTAATTAATTCAATAATTAATTAATTAATTAATATCTCTTAAAACACTTCATTAATTAATTAATCATTTATCATTTATCATGTAATAATTAATACATCCATTAATTATTACCAGTTTCCAATTTATATTCCAAACATGTCAAAATATTCTATATTATCAATATTTAGTAAAAGCCACAATTTTTCCAACTCATGAATAGATAATTAATTCTTCAATTAATTACCATATTTCTCAACCATATCCATTCAAATAATTAAAATATTTAATCATATCACTTAAACCTAATTATCAATACATGCTTAAAACCAATACATGATCAAGTCCTCATTCATCTCACGTGGAAAATCATTTAATAACATCAAAGTAAAAAGCTTGGACATATCATATATCAACACCAGCAAAAAGACATATGAAAAGAAAAACCATAGCAAGCGTGATATGACATTACAACTAATCAGTAGTTTATCTTTAATCATCATTTAAAGAAAATTTAGTAGTTCCAAATTCAAGGAAACTCATACTCTCAAATTATTTAAAGAAGAAAATAATTCTTAAATAAAGTGATAGAGATTTGGGACCCTACCTCAGGGTGTCACCAAAACAATATTCAGTGGCATGACATATAACGACAGCCAATCCTCAGTTGGTCTGCAACCGCACACACACACCTTTATGTATATAAATATATACTTGTGTGTGTGTGTGTGTGCACCATCTAGATTGATCAAAACCCACTGAAGCAATGGAGAAAATGAAAAAAAAAATCCATCCACCTCACCATTAGTGGAAGATGATGGATTATGGACCAATGGGCCCCAGGTCAACATTCACGTATTCTAAAAATAGAGGAACGCAATGATCATATTAAACCTGAACCTTAGGGTTTCAGCCTAGAATACAAGGTGAGAGAGAGTAGTCAAATGGATGATGCAAATCACGATTTATACGCAGACAAAATCAAATTTATGAGGTAGACAAGATTCGTGAAGAGTTCTAGAGGAATCGTTGTGCACAAAGTGGAGTTCGGGAGAGGGGCTGACACGCTACAGGTTCTGCTCGGGAGGGTCGTGTGTTGCTGCGAGGGGTCGAGATGAGGGTTTCACACTAGGGAGAAGGGGTCATGCACTGCTGTAGGTTGCACCGTAGGGAAGGATCCAGAGTAGCTGGAGTGCGAGGGTGATGTGCACCTGGTGTGTCGCCGAAGGAGAAAGAAAACACAGGGGGTTCGTGAGCCTCACCTGCATGTTGTGCCTCCCCATTTTATTTTCTTTATTTTCTTTTTCCCCTAAAATTAATATAATTAATTGGATGTAATAATTAAAATAATAATACTCATTGTATTATTTTTATTATACACATTAAACACTTATCTAATAAGTTCAAAACTCCACATTTAAATAAAAATGCTTCTTCATTTACTATTCTCTTGATAAATGTTTCATAATTAATTATGAAACTCTCTATTGATCATTTAATTAAATTATTTTAACATTTATTTAACTAAATAACCACAATAATAATAATGAAATAATTATTATTATTATTATTCCAACTTTCATTTATTTAAAACCCAAACCCCCAATTTTTTACAATATCATTAATATGATAAAAACTCTAACCTATAACCCCTAATTTAATTTCCATAATAATAATAATAATTACCTTCATAAAACTAAAATAATAATAATCTAATTATTATTATTTTGCAAACCTTTGATAAACCCAACACCTCTGTTTTATAACAATGCTTCATTAAATCTGAAAACCCTCATTTAAATAAACGTTTATTTGAGAAGCTCAAAAACCACATTAAATTATCATAAATCTTACACTCCTTTAACATGCAATTAAATTCTCAAAGAATCAAAATAATTTATGACACCTTAATAATAATTATAATATTATTATTATTAGAAAGTTCCTATATTTAAACACGAAAAACCCCATTTAATATTATTTAATTAAAATAAATAAAATATTAAACTGGGTAAGTTTCACGGGTTGGACCACAACCATGCACAACCCGTGCAGATCCATTAAAGTGAACTTTTCCAAATTCGGTGCTCCCGAGACTCATTGGGACACCCATTAAATTTATCGAGTAATTACACAAGTCAAAAAATGATACCTTTAGGTGTTCCAACACTCGGAATAAAGTTCCAGAGTTTGGTTTAAAAACCAACCTGTTGATAAACCAACTTTTTTTTTGAAAAGATTCGTATTTTAACCCGATTAAAAAACATGGGACTTTACACCCTGATGGGTGCAGGTATTATTACTATACTATACATGTAGTAACACATGAAGGATGATTCATACATGATGTTACACTAGTCTTTTCAACCAGTATGATGGGCCTTTAGTTCCTGTAATGGGCTTCATGCCTATTGGGCTTTTGAGCTAGGATATCTCTATAATAAAGTGGTTGGTTGGGTGGGTTATCCATTATGGAGGAGGGGGATACGACCTGCCTTTCTATCTTGTGTGTACAATGTGTTTGTTTTTGAATGTAATTGTACCCCCGAGCTCCTAATATGTGTGTGTGTGTGTGTGTCTATATATATATAAACCCACTTTGATTGTTATTAGTTATAATTATATTTTATAATATTGATATTATAAATATATTATTATTATAAAATGAATCTTTATTTATAAATATATTATGATGTTAATATATTATAATATTATAAAAATATTATCATAAATATATTATAATATTAATATTATAAATATATTATTACTCATAAATATAAATAATATTATTAATATTAATTTTTGAATAATAGTATAGATCAATTTGATATTACTATATATTAATATTCATAAGTGTAAATATATATATTATTATTTGTAAATATATTATTAACATATAAATATATGGATTATTAGAAAATGATTCAAGAATATGAGAGATGGGGGGGTTGCAATGTCTCGACACCTTCTCCCTCTAAAATCTAATGGCATTCAAGTTTTTTATTCATGATGATCCAAATATTAGAAAAATATTTCAATCCCTTGGAGGTCTTATTTGGACTTGTGAAGAGGGATGATGTGGATTCTAATTTGGGAAAATATTATCTTCTTTCCTCTAATGTTGTGACCATTAATCATGATTTGAATGAACCTGGGAAGCTCATCACAACAAATCACAAAGATAAAATCTCTTCTGTTTCAAAGAATCGAGGATCTTTGAATGATCTTATTAATTAGTGGGTGGAGAATGATTCCAAAAATAGGTTTTTCTCTAATTTTTTTAAAGAATCCACCTCCCATAATAAGAGAATCACTTAAAATTGAACCCTTACATTCATAAAAAATGATCCCAAAATTCATAAGGATCATATTAAAGATTGCAGATTCTCAGTTCTTTCTCACCAGATAACATCAAAGGACCACACTTGGAGTTTAGAATATTTGAAGAACTAGCTCACATCTATATGGTTTTTTGACAGCTAGAGAATTATTTCTATTGGTAAAGGTTTTTATCATATAGTTTTCCCCTCGAATGATGTTAAGATCAAAGCCTGAGGACTTGATTCAATCTTCTTAAGACTGGTTTATAGAGAATTCAATATTGGGACCCTCTTTTTATCATAATTTGGTTAAATATTCATTTTTCCAAGCATTGATCATGATTGGGAGCCTCATCTAGTTTTTCTGGAATCTAATAATCCTCCGAGAAGTGGACTCTGCTGTGGGAAAACCCATCAAATTTTTTAGATAGACTGGTCTTGAAATTATGGCCATTATACAAGAATTATAATTGAGGTAGTACTTGGTTCACCTCTCATAAAAACTGTGTTTTTATTTTCCAATGAATTTATGATTGAGCTCTTAATATAGTATTTGTGACTGCCTGAGTTCTATGATAAATTTCAATGTATTGTAAATTTGGTTGAGAGGTGTATTAGGAATTTAAAATGCACCAATTGAAAAAAAATGTTCATTTGATTGACCAATGTAAATTAAAAAAGCTTGAAGTCAATCACACATTAGTGGGATCTGGCCCCAATAATGTTAAGTAAGGAAATCCTGGATGTCCTACTACTATATAAGGTCCTAACCTAGGGAATCTTGGTGCATCCTCTAGTGGACTGCTTCAGGATCCTATGCCCAATGTGAAGCGACCAGCAAGGTCCTTTGCAGCAGTGGTCTCTGGATTTTATCTTTAGAATAACACTATGAGTGATGTTGAACATAGTCCAGAAATGTCAAGAATTTCTAGATAAATAGGAGGGAAAGCTTCCCATGTTGTGATCTAGGTACATGATGGAACATAGATTGAAGATAAGTAGGATGATGTTTCCATGCTAGACTATATGTAGATGGCATCCGAGAACAGAAAGAAAAAAATATTTTGTCATGACTGGAGACTTTCTAGTATCTTTGTATGTCATGTTATCTCCAAAATATTAACATCAGCTTCCAAACCACTATTGGTTTCACAATGCTCATGTCAACTAAATGTTGTTCCTGATAAAAGCACCCAATGTGAATATTTTGGAGATAACATGACATACAAAGATACTAGGAAGTATCAATCCATTTTGGTGACCTCTCAGACCAAGCTTACTACTGAGAAGGTGGAATTTTTAAATGTTGATAAAAAAACTCTTGGAGGTATGTAGCATGTGTTCAGACCTCTTCAATAAGGTTTATCCATTCATGGTCAATATTCAATAGATTCTAAAATAACATGTGCTAAATATATGGGATGTAGTTCTAATAATTCCTTTTCTATATTGGAATATATAAATTCACCTGATTTTTATGAACTGTACCTTGAGAGTCTCAAGAAGATGGGTTGTAAAAATAAGAGGATCCCACCAGTTTCCACCAATTACCCAAGACTCAAGATGTTGGTCTTCATGTCAGGTATATATTAGACATCAAAGATGAAATCATGATTTCTATCTTTTTGATTTATCATAATATATACTCTTCCTTGGACAAATATTATTTAGAGATCACTAAATGAAATCTCTCTTAGAACCCTCTCATATAGGTTTGTAAATAGGTTCTTATGACCTGTCATGTAGTTTCTAGCTCCAATGTCAAGGTACCACATAACTTGACTTTATTTTAATGTTTGTTCCATAAAAACATGAGAATCATAAAAAATATTTCCTTTATTGATGATATGTTCCTCCTCTGTGTCATTCACTATGGGTTGTTTATTCCAACATTAATTTTTATAATATCCATATTTTTGATAATTATAAAATTGAAAATTTATTTTTTCTATGGTCTACTAATTTTTGAATCCTCCCCTTCTTTCTTTCCCTCATTCTTATGGATTATAATTTTTATATCCATGACCTCCTTGGTCTATGTTTCTTCTACATCCACCTCCATTTCTTGAATCATATTATTTTCCATAGAATTATCTATATTGGGTTCTTCAAAATGTCCCCACCTTCTAATTTTCAAATTTTTTGTGATAAAAATTTGATTGTAGGCCATTCTCCACTCCATTGGTATCACTTCAATGATTCAACTTCAGTTCATGGGATTGTAGAGAACCCATGGGTTCCTTGATAGAGAAAATATCTAAGGATTTAGTTTCTTCTTGAGTAAAGACTATATAATCAGCTTTAGATATAAAGATCATAAACTTTTCTCAAATACTATCATGTTGACAATATTTTCTCCATTTATTCATAGTTGGTTCAACACAACCATTACATGAGTATGATACTGAAGAATGGTTTCATAAGATTTCATAAATAAGAATTCAAACCCACCTCCTAGAGATTACAATGATATTAAATTCACTTTTTCGGTACCTTTTAATGTGTTGTGAATATTATCCTAGATATCCTTTGATGATTTTGATGAAGCGATTATCTCAAATGTGAATTCATCGTGGAATTGATAATTATTTTCATAATTATGACATCAATTTATTAATTTTTCATAATATAAAACAATTTTTTTAAAATTAAAAATAGTATTAGATTGAAAAATAGTTTTCTAATATACATTTTTTGGGAATTTATTTTTAGCCCTTATATGAGAAAATTTTTCTTACATCTGGTGGATTGGAAGTGTTGATCATATGATATTTATTTGGTATTCATCATATTGGATAAATTTTTATTCATTTGGTATTATTCTAGTCATGGATTGACAATGTTGATCATCTAGTTTTTGTATGGTATTTATTTGTATTGATCATCTTTTTTCATATGGTATTCATCTGGTGCATCTGGAGGATTGTTGGTGTTGTTCATAAAGTATTCATCTTGTATGCATCTGATATGAATTTGGTGGATTGCCTTTAATTGTTTTTGATGGACTTCATATTATGGTTCAAATATTAGTATTTGATGGGTTGAATTCATTCTATGGTTCTATTTTCATGTAGAATTGGCCTTATTTGTTTTTGATAGACATCAATTTTTTGAGAAATTGGTATTTAGGATGAGAATCAAATCATCTTCATTTTGGTTTTTGTACTCAATTTAATCTGGAATCTTCATCAATTATTTCATTTTTTTTGTTATTATCTTTGGTATCTGATTTATTTTTCATATGTTCTTGAAAAAATGTGCCTGAGAATAAGGATAATTCAAAGAGGTTATAAAAGTAAGGTGGATACTATCTCCACAAGAGCAATGAATACACTATGTTGGAACTATTAGAGACTTAGAGTGTTAAAAATTTCCTTCATATGGTCTTTGTGTTTGAGAATGTGTCAAAATATGTCAATAAATAGATACATATATTCTTTTAAGTTTAATATTGGTTTCCCTAATGATGTATTTGTGGATAGGTGTGACCATGCATGTGGATTGGGATTGTTATGGAAGAATGATAATGATGTCTCTATTTAAGAATTTTCACTAAATCATATTGTGTCTTTGGTGAAGTAGAACCTTATAGGGTGGTTTTTTATTGAATATATTGATGACCAAAATGTGGTGACAAATGGAATACTTGGAATCTCTTTAAAAGGGTACCATGGGATTTTGCGAGTCCTATTATTATTGGATGTGATTTCACTAAAATTTTATATTTCTAGGGAAAAAAGAGGTGGTGCTGGAAAAGGTTTTAATCAGTTGTAGGGATTCCATTAAACCATTAATGAGACATACTTGGAATATCTTAAGTATGATGTAAATCCATTAATTTGGTGTTTATTAAGTATAACAGACTCGAGAATTTATCAATGTATTGAAAAGTATTTTCACTTAATAGAAAATTAGTTTTAGGAATTTTGTTATTCCCCTATAAGTGATAAATCAAGGGATATAATGAGATTCCTTGAGATTCACCCTCATAATCTATTACAGACTAGTTTTGGTACCTATGATCAAGATAAAGTTAGGTGTAGGTGTGATCGAAATACTATCTTCTTCCATAAAAAATCCTATGTATGAAAATCAAATAATTTCATTTTTTAGCTTAAGGATGAGAGTGGTCATTGGGTGGAAGGAGAAATGGTAATTAAAAGACTTATTTTCGATTAAATTAACTATATATGTTTAAAGATAATAATGAAGTCATAAACTTCATTGATCTTATTGTTTCTAAAATTAATACCATTTTGGGTGGGGATATTGAAGAGTTTGAAGTATACAAGAATTTAAAAAGTATGCGGCCAACTAATTCCCTGGGGTGGAAAATTTTCATGTAATATTTTCCAAATATTTTTGGTATATTGTGGGTCCAGATGTTATCTGCTAAATGAAGATATTTTGGAATGGTTGTGAATTGATTTGACCATATAATGAGACCTTAATTACTCTGATCCCTGTAGTGGTAAATCCTAGTCATTTGATTACGGATAACTCAATTATATCCCATAAAATCTTTCACTCAATGAAAGTGTTATTAGTTACAATGAAAGGATCAATGGATTTGAAACTTAACAAAATTAAAGCCTATGATAGAGTTGACTAATAGTTTCTATAATTTTTCCTTGAATGGATTTCATGTTACTTAGGTGTAGAATGTTTTAAGATTTGTTTCTAAAGTTTCCTATAAGGTTAGGTTTAATGGTGGATTCACTTATTCTTTTCTCCATCAAGGGGTCTCCAACATGGAGATTTCGTGTCTCTCAATTTGTTCATTCTTATTTAGAATGTTTTTTCAAATATCTTTTCAAATTCACAATTAAAGGCCCATATACATAGAGTAAAAGTGACTTATAGGGGACCAGTTTTTACTCATCTTTTCCTCACTCACTACTATAAAACGGGCCTTTAACAGTAATGTAATTTATCAGCACTATAAAAAAGAATTGATAAATGGTACCCTTTATTAGAACTTTTTTAGTGGTTATAAAGGATAACCATTATTATGGTTTTTAGCACTAATAAAAGGTATCCTTTATCGGCACTTTATTTTTAGTAGTGGTAAAGAGAACCTTTATCAGTGATTTATCTTTAACGCTGATAAAGAGTATCATTTATGCACACTTTTTTCACTAATAAAATTCATGAATAAAATAAAATAATTAGACTAATAAAAATTTAAAATGAGTATATTAAAAAATATTTTTAGTTTTATTAACTAAATAATTATTGATAAATATGAATAAATTTAATACACACACACACACACACACACACATATATATATATATATATATATTATAAATATTAATAAATAGTAAATAGTAAATATATAGATATGTAAAAGGAATAATATGAAATAATTAAAAAAAATAAAAAAATAAAAATGATTAAATTAAGAAAAATATTAAACATTTTATTAATAAAATAATTATTGATGAAAATATATTAATTTAAAAAACATATGTATGGATTATCAATATTAAAAAATAATATATATTAAATATAGATATATAGAATGAATAAATATTAATAATTAAACAAAAAATGAATAAATAGTAATAATTTTAAAAAAAATAAAAAAAATGAATAAATTACAAAATTATTAAAAAAATTATTAATGAAACAATTATTGATTAAAATGAATAATATATATATATATATTAATTATAAATAGTAATAAATAAAATATTAAAATAGTTTAGGGAGGGGGATATAAAGAAAAAAATAATTGAAGAGTGGTTTATAATTAAAAAATAATATTAATTAAAAATACAGACTAAATACATCGAGTGATAGACATAATTGAAAGTTATTTTATTTTTCAATTTAACATATATCAAACCTGTGTTACATTGATTACACATGTACATAAACATAATTAATTCATTTTTATATACAACACACCCACACAAATATTTACATAATTAATGAAATCTTATATATAAACACACACACCTAACAATTATGTAATTTATTAAAATATTAGTTTTCATTTTAGAATTTCATTATAACATGATAAATTTAATAAATTATGTTTTTAATTGGTAAGTTTAATTTATTTATTTAAAATATTTTTACAATTAGGTATTATTTATTCATTTTTAATATTTTGTATTTATTTTTTTAATGTAATCATTTTCTAATATTTATTTATATATAAATAGTTAACATGTTTTAATGTTTTTAATATTTATTCATCTTTATTTCAATATATATCCATATTTTTTTAATAATTTCTATTTAATTAATAAAAGTTATCAAATTTTTTAGTATTTTTAAAGCGTACTCATTTTTAATTATTCAATTTCACTCTATTTTAACATGAAAGAATTTAATATCATATATTCATTAATAATGTTAAAAATATATTTGTAAATAAATATTTATAAATAAATATATTTATAAATGTATATTTACTATGTTTATAAATTTATATATTTTTAATTATAAATATATAAATATTCCTTTAAAATTATTAATATAATTATAAATAAATAATTATATATATTTAAATAATTATACAATTATAATAAATTTATTTAAATAATGAATATATTTACTCTATTTATATTTATATTTATATTTATATTTATATTTATATTTATATATATTTATTATATATATATATATAATTATATAAATATATATAATGATATAAATATATTAATATTACCTTTTTAAAGAATTTATTTATATAATTATAAATAAATAATTATGAATTTAAATAAATATAAAATTATAATAAATATATTTAAATAACGAATATATTTACTATATTTATATTTGTATTTATTTACATTTAAAAAAATATGTATATAACTATTTAAGTATATATAATGATATGGATATATTTAATTCTATAAATAAATAATTATAAATAAATTTAAAAATATATTTACTGATAAATATATTAATAAATGTATATTTAAAAATATATTTATTTATAAATATATTTATAAATGTATATTTACTGTATTTATAAAATTATATATTTATAATTATAAATAAAAAATATTTGTTTTTTAAAAATATATATAATTATAAATAAATAATTATATATTTAAATAATTATAAAATTATAATATTTAAATATATACTTATATAGATATGTTTACAATTTTTTTATTTATAATTATAATTATAAATCCTTTATCAACGCTTATTTAGCACTAATAAAGATATCTTTTGTTAGCGCTTATTATTTTAGCACTGATAAATGGTATCTTTATCAGGAATTTTTTGGAAGAGCTAATAAAAGTCTCCCTGGTCTATTTAAAGAACCCTAACACACTGATTTTAGTTGAAATATCTCAATCTTTCATATAAGTCCCCTAATGTCGGCACTCCTCCTCCTCCAATCCAAGGCTTGAATTCAATGGTCGAATCAATGCTTGAATGAATCCAAAGCTCGAATCAAGGATCGAATGAATCCAATGATCTAATTAAAGATCGAATGAATCCAATCATTCACGATATCTCTACTTTTCTCAGATATATCAATGCTCAAATCCATGGTTTGTTATTTTCTCCTCCTCCTCACTCGTTGATTCCTTGTTTGAGTTTTGTGATATCCCTTATTTATTTCTAGCCAGTTTTTCCTTGGGATGTGGTACTTGGATGTGGTAAGTGTCCATGGGCCACCTCGAGTTGGTTTTACATGTTTTACTTTCTTTTTATTTATTTTAGGATGTTATAGATTGACCACTCTAACCTATTTTATTTATAAGTTTTAAAGTTTCTTTTGTTTTAATTATGCCAAAAACTCTGTATCATTTAGATTTATGATTTGAGTTTGGATATTTATTCTTATGAATTTATTTTGGATGATGTGGGATGTTTATATAAATGAGTTGAATCATATTCATTGGTTATAACTCATTTATTTCTTTCCTTTATAAGTTCAATTTATTTAATTTCATAGTAGTACAATTAATGGATGTTCCATGTTGGAATCTCATAATGTTTGTGATTCTTGATTATTTATTCTTCATTATAAAAATCATTCCCAGAAACTCTTTCTTTTTTTCCCAGAAACTGTTTTTCATCATGTGGGGATGAGGAACAACCTTGGGTTATTTATTATACTGGTATATGTTTAATATTTTTACACCCAATGTGATGGCCTAGTCCATCCCATGATTATCATATTGTCTGCTTTGGTCCTAGCCCACACAGTTTTTCTTTCCATAGGCTCTAGAGCTCAAACACCCCCACCCCAAGAAAATGCCTTATTATGTGATAGGTAGGGACACCACCTTACAAATAGGTTCTTCTCACTCCTACTCCTTCGATGTGTGATTGCCATAATCCACCACTAAAAGGGATGAGCATTCTCACTAGAACATAAAATGGACAATGTCTTTGATACCATTTGTGATGTCCCAGTTCAGCCTACGATCATGATATTTTCCACTTTGGGTCTAGCCCACACAGTTTTTCTTTCCCTAGGCTCTATGCCTCAAACATCTCCCAGAAAATTATATATTGTATCAATAAAAGAATTACAAGAATTTATATTTTATCTGTCAATTTCAGAGGTGGAATCTGATCCCGTCCCTAAGGTATCACTATGGTACATCCATTCAAAATTTCTAATGCCACTGAGCCCTTTCAAGATGATTATTTTTAAGGACCTTGTATCACTTGTGGTATGGTAACAATGAGTCCATCCTAGGTATCTCGCATAAGGGACCGATTATCATATGAGGCTTGGTATAGCCATCATGCCAATGGCTCCATCCTTGGTTTCCCCTTAGGGAATCAGTATCACCCAATAGTATAATAAAAATCCTGGGGGAGCTCTTTCCTAGTGAGCCTAAAACATTTCTTCCCCAGTGCGTCATGTTGTAACCTATCAAGCATGGAGAGTTCATTTGTGGAATCTTAATAAGAGACCCACATTCTTTCCCCATCCCAAATTCAATTTAAAAATAATAGAAGCATATATATATATATATATATATATATTAGAATAATCATTCACAATTTCATCCATTTAATTAACCATTTAAATGTCACATAAATGAAAAATTAAAAATTCAAGGTCAAAGGTAAAATAGTCCAACTATGTCGGCACACCCAAAAGTGTTTCCAATGTCAAGGAAACAACCTAGAAAAGGGGTTCAACTCAAAAAAACATCACCACGATGAGGGAAAAACAATTTAATTAAATTAAAATGTATTTTTTAGGTTTTGTTGGTAGGCACCGACGAGCTACACAATAGTGAGATATAAACTAAGCATCAAAATGAAGAAAAATAACATAGACAACCAACCTCATAATTTTAGTATACCCCACATCCTGTGAAAACCATTGATTAGACCTATAACGGAAGAAATCAAAGGATTTAACAAAAGCCCCAATTTCGGGTAAAAACATTCTATGAAAGAATTAATGATGGAGAAGGATGAAACAAAAAATTAATTTGTGTGAATGATAATCCTTACCTAGAGCTTCATTGAGCTTCGGGCATCATTGAAATCAGAGGATAATTGGAGGTGCAATAGACATCTGAAGTAGAGAAGGAGGGAGGCATACCACATAGAGAGGGGGGGCGACGTACATGAGGATAGGAGAGGGAGAGAAGATGGAAAAAAGGAAAGTAGTGGAAGAGTAAAGAAAAAGGAAAAAAATAAATAAAATAAGAGAAAAGAAATAAGGAGAAAAAATAAAATAAAATAAAAATAAAAGGAATAGAAGTAGAAAAGGAAAAAAATAAAAATGGGTTAAGCCCATTTTAATTATTTTCATTTTTTGACTAATTGATTTTTATTTATTATTTATCTTTATTTATTTTTTATTTATTTTGATTTATTTGTTTATTTACTTTAATCCTTTTAGTTTAATTTAACACGAAACATTGCACCAGGGCATAGTGTATTATTTTTCATAAATCCCATACAACTATAAAAAAAGTTTGCTACTCGGGACCAGCATCAGGCCATGCGGGCATGTGCCTTAGGTTGCTTTAAAAAACTAGACAACAAAAAATTAAACGGTCCATACCTTGTTTAAATCCGGGGAGTTACAAACTCTCCTCCTTAAGACAACTCATCCTCAAGTTTCCCTTCTGAGGGTAGTGGAACATCGTCTGAGAAAAGTTTCAGCCACTATGCACGCACATTAGTCTCCCGCTCCCAGGTCTCATCCCGAACACATCTGTTCTGACATAGCACCCGGAACATAGGAACAAACCTACCTCATATAACCTTTGTTCTATGATAAATGATATGAATCAGATGCCCATCAATGTTTAGATTTGTCTCAAGCTTAATGTCGACTGGATTAAACAAATGAGATGGGTATAGAAGATATTGTCAAAGTTGAGATACATACATGACATTATGCATGGAATGATACCTCTGAGGTAACAACAACCGATTGGATATTAGCCAAACTCACTCCACTATCTTGAATGTCCCAACATATATCAACAATAAATTCCCATGTATCATGATTCATTTATGACCAAACCTCGATGAAACACGCAAAAAGACCCGATGTCCCACATCAAACTCCATGGGTCTATGATGATGATCGGTATAATAATTCTCTCTGGAATGATATGTAGCCATATGATTTTGAATCAGTTGGACTTTCTTAGAAGTCTCATGAATGATATGAGGACCCAAAAAGAGTTGCCTCACCTTCTTTGAGCCATCATAGAGGTGAACAACACGATCTACCATAGAGGGCCTCACATGGATCCATTTTAATTTTTTCCTGGAAGTTGTTATTATAGAAAAACTCAACTAGAGGAATATATTTCTCCCAAGAACTCTCGCAATCAATGATACAAGCCTGCAACATATCCTCTAACACCAATATGGTCATCTTGAAGTAGGCGAGGTAGATTTTATGGGTCATTATCTTATTCATGAGACTTCTTAGTAAGTCTAACTAATTTAGAAGTTTATAGCTAGAGCTCATTCAAGACAGATGTCTAATACCAATTTTCATCGTAGACCCTTGGAGTTCGAGGTGGGACATCGGGCCTTTCTGCATGTTTCAATGAGTTTGGGTTATAGATGAATAAAGAGACAGGGGAATTTATCACTGATATATGTCAGGTTGTTTGATGTAGTGGAGAGAGTTGGGAAGGTAGCCTGTAACACCCCGAGCTTCCACGATACACTTCTCTTTCAATAATGCAATAGCTTGCATTGTACGCAAGCTCGAGATTCTAACACACCGCGACTAATAAAAATAGCCCTTATGAATAGTAATACCCACTTTTTGAAATTATATATATATTATATTTCAAAATGGACTTCATTTTTGGATTCGGAATGTCGAAATTAGCCTATGTTGAATTTTTTGTAATTTTCGGAGAACTTCCAAATTTTTATGAATAGTGAAAAATACTTAAAACAACTTTTTTAATCAAAATAATTTATAGTGATAAATTATACTATTGAGTGGTTTTAAAGTATAATTAGAATATATTTTTACCATTTTATCCAATGGTGTTCATTAGAATTAATTTCACTTTGAAATTGGACATAAACAATTGTCAATCTTTTGATATTGTTTCTTAAAAACACGATATTTGTTGTGACAGCGGGAATTAATTATAAAATTAATTAATGCAACTTATATGTTTGGAATTTTGTAAAATAGACATCATTTTTGAATTCGGAATATCAATTATAGCTTAGGGTGAAATTTTGGCATTGTTCTGAAAAACTTCAATTTTTGATGAATAGTGAAACCACTAAGTGGTAGTTAAAAAACTGATTTTTCATTTAAATGAAACATTACCACTTCTGTGATTTGATTTTAAAAAATCCGACATTCATGGTTTTCATTAGGAAGTAAAATGTGGTTCAATGGGATTAAAATAATTTTTTGGTGAATAGTAACTTTTAAGTTTAATTAATCGTGATTAAAGGTAATTAGTGATATTTAAGGTAAAAATGATATTATAAAAATATGAAAATACCTTTACACTTGTCCTACCCCTATTGGATGTGTCATGGACGACCAATCCAATCCATTGGTCAACTTGGGGACCCCATGGATCCACTTTGGTAGGAAAATGACATAAATAACTTTTATTTCAAGTTAAAATAAAAATTTCACAAACATAAGTTGTTTTACTAAAACAATTTTTAAATGGGGTTATACAAGTCATATTTTTGACTATAAATATTCATTAGAAATATAACAAGATTTCATACATCATGATATTTTTTTATAATTTTTAGACATTAAATAAATTAAATTATTTATGACATCATGATGATGTAGCGATTACCTCATTAATTAACGATTTAAATAAAATGAAAAGATAATGTAAAATACAAGGCTTACACTTGTCAAAAACCTATTGGATGAGTAGATTTCGAACCCTTATCACCTTATCCTCGAACTATATCATTGTGGGACCTTTATAATCCGAAAATAATTTCTTAATAAAGTAACATTTCAATCTTTCCAAGAGTGCCCCTTCTCTCCTCTTATAAAAGACCCCACCACTACCACCTTATTTACACTTTCAAGAAATTTGGCTCGGCCAAACTCTGCCAAAATACTCTCCCAACTTCCCTCTCTTACTCCTAGAAGCCTCACTTTGGGCAGAATTCTTCCCAAGGAAGCCTTTGGCTCAAATCAAAAAGAGTTACCCGTTTTAAAGGTAGTGTTTTCTCTTGTGTTCTTTTGTTTTATTTTTCTTCTCCAACCCCTTAAACTCTTTTTATTCATTTATTTTGTAACAACACCAGTATCCTAAATATACTAGTATGTTGTTAAAATTAGTATTCTAGCTACACTTATACACACCTACCTCTAATGGTTAAAGAACATACGGTTTCTGTGGATGGCGAATTTCTGCCTCACGAAACGATGATTGTTCAACACTCATATAACACCTTAAAATGTGGCCATTAAGATGTCACTATATTTATATATGATATATAATATGTTTATGTTTTACTTAATCTTCTGTATTTTTCATTTATGGCATACCTTTATGGTTTCCATTATGGGTAAATGCAATATTTTCATTTTAGGAAGTGCGGACTACTGCCCCCTCAAAGTGATTTGAATCGTTAATGCCATATGTGGGATGTATAAAGGATGGAATAAATGATATTATATATGATATTATACTGGAATTATAATACACCTTTATACTATTATGATTTCATTCCATTAAATACGAAATAGAAATTAAAGTAGCGTTCATGCGTACGTACGGCTTACCGTCTCCATGAACGGTGCATTTCATTTCTTACCTCTAAATGTTATGTAATATTATAAATGAATGTATATACTAGATATATATGATATATATGATATCTACATCATGAATATAATTCTGGATATAATGGATATTTCACCACATGAACAACTTATAATTATAAGAAGTTTATTTTTGACTCATGTACCAAAGATCGACAAAACGACCATTATTAACTTAAATAATTACATAATGTTAATAACATGGTAATAAGTGATATAAAAGGAATAATGAACTTGAAAAAGGTTCTTAAGCAGGTAGAGATTAACTCTAGTTTATTATTCAGGAGGTTAAAGAGCGGTCGAGTCAAGTCGGACACGGGGTAACGGAACTTCTTAACCCAATTTCCATTCTTTGGGTTAATCTCCTACTTTCAAATTATGTCATGATATTATTATGTCATATCTTGTATTTGTACTTTATTTATGTGTACTTATAGTGAATACACATCATAGATCTATTTTATTTAAAAAATTATCTTTGTTAGGGACTTCGTCTCAATCTCCTTTCATTGAGGCATATTTTGTTTTTATACACAAATTTCTTTTATACGGTGTATAAACCCCTTTGACTTTTACTTTTATTAAAAAGGAATCTTTTTATACGAAGCATTTTTACTAAAATAAAAAAGGAATGTTTTTTCTTACGTATGCGGTGACAACAACTTCTCCGCCGCCATGACTATTATTTGAGTTTTGGCTTCCTCTATAATCCATAACATATTTTTTTAAAAGAAAAACAAATACCATGTTTTACTTTTCTTTTATTTCAGTATTGAAAATGGTTTTGATAAAGTTTTTATTATATCAATGTGTTGTATTGATATCTTGTGATTGAAGTGTGGAAATCTTATGTTTCCTTTATGCATGTCTTATGTTATACAATTATGTTATGGTTTATGATATGTTTAAACCTGTTCATATGAGGATTGCATTGGACTCAATAAGTAACGGGTGGAGCCCGCTATAGCTCCACGATGCATCAGCAGGTCTCATGAGACAAACTAGTGTCTTGGCACAAGGCCTTGGCTATGTGGTTATGATAGTCTGGCATTATGCATTCCATCATTATGAAAATGGTTATTGATATTGCATGTGATTATTCGACCAGTAGAATATCCATGTGAAGAAGTAAATGGCATTATCTCATGTTACTTTTGCCATATTATGTTGAAGTTCAAATTTAAAAGGCTTTTGTTTTAGTTATACATTGCCTTAAATGTTTATGTTTATTGATGAAATCATCTGCTATATTGTTATCCTTACTGAGAATTTGAACTCACTCCTTTCAATGTTTTAATATTTTCCAGTATGTGAAGAAGTGTTTTATGAATGACCTGTAGGGATAGTCAGAAGAGGATTTGAGTGTGTACTATAGAGACTTTGTTATTGTAGTTTTTCACTTTACGATGTAATGTAACATTTATGAATGTATCTAGTGTTTCCAAGGCTACTAAACTAATCGGTCTTTCGAGACTTGATCTTTTGTGATCATGCCAATGTTACGCAATAATGCACTGACTCTGGGTAGCTGGGGTCGGGGCGTTACAGTTGGTATCAGAGGCAGTTTAGTACTAACCTTGGAAGGTAGATTTAGATAAACCCTGATTAGAGCATATATCCCAAATATATACTTTGAGGATTAGTATAGAAGAACTTCCTAGAATTTTGGTATTATAGAGATTTTGTGAGTTTTCCGAGCAATACATCCATGTCTGGATACGAGCAGGTAGAGGTGGCTCTGGAACAGATGTACCTAGGGGTAAATCCTGAAAACACCGCTTTGAGCTAGACTCGAACGGGAACTGGTTCACGACAACGAGCCTTACTGCACTCTTGGTTACGACACTCCTGGGAGATATGCTTAGGATAATTCTCGTTTTCTTTACAAACCACTATGAAGGGTTATGAGTATATACTTCCTCAAAGAAAACATTTTTATGATTATGGATTATATCCATAAACCGTTCAATTTACATTAAGTATTTTACAAGTTTGGAATTATTCATTGCAATTCATAAACTAACCTAGTTTATGCCATTGTATAGAAATGGTGCCCAGTGGAAGGAATGTGAACTCCAGCAATACGTATGATCCAAAGAGTAAGAAGGATCATATCTTTCACAGTATTAAGCCAACATTTAGAAGGGAAATAATCTCCCATGTGTTCTTGACATATGAAGAAATAGTATCATGTGTTAATAAGATAAGTAAATAATTCTCTGAGTCTTATGGCTTTGAAGGGAAGAAAGAGAAGGAAAAGAGGGAAGAGAGAATGATGGAAAAAGGGACGTGGGAAAAGAAGAATTTTCCAATATGTTATAACTGTGGGAAGAAACACCTTGGAACATGCCTGAAGGGAATGGGAGTTTGTTATAAGTGTGGAGAAAAAGGACACCAAGTGCGTGACTGCAAGGGTAAGAAAAAGGTTTCAAATGTACAATGCTTTATCAGCAAGGAGTGGGGACACTACGCAAACCAATGTCCAAATTATCAGAGTGTGCCCCAAATGATGTTATTGGATAAAAATTAAGTTATGATACTACCACAGATGAGGAGGAATGATTAGAGTTCTTATGTTGTTATTAAAGAATTTTGTAATTTGAGTGTTGTATCAATGACGTACTGGTTATAATATTTATGGAGTATATAAGGATTGTACTGCAGTACTATTTCATCAAGGACTTGAGATTGTGTGGAACCAAGAAAAGTGACTCCACAGTAGGTTAAATTTTTGGAAAATATATGGTTGAAAGAAAGATAAACCATAATATGGTTCTGATACCGAGATAGTGATTCTGGAATAAGACATGATTGATTTGGATAAATTATATTGGATATTCTTAACTTCCTTGAAACTGATTAATGATTTGTATACATTTTTGGATAGAAGGAGTATATCTAGTATTATATAAGGAATAAGGGATCATGGTAATTCAGGATGTTGCAGTTTTTTAAAAGAATACATGATGAAGGTGTTCACATTTTGTTACACGGAAAAAAGGGGATCTTCATTATGTTTACCTTCCTCATAAAATTTGGACTGTGAGTTGGACAGAAGTATTTTGGATAACTATAAAGGTTGGAATGGATTAAGTTGAACCTTGGATAGTAATGTTTAAGGTTAAAACATTTATGAATATTATTTTTGGAATATTATAATAGTTTTAGAAAAAGGAAAACCTTCAGTTTGGGCGATAACTCGTTGCTTCAGACAAAGCTGCAGGAGTCGAACCCACAACCATATAGCGACAGGCCTTTATGACCTACCACTAGCCTACAGGAAGTCCCTGGTTATTACAAAATAATTTTCGTAATCTAAATGGTATGTGTTAATATTTTGAACATTGTACGATTAGGATAAATATAATATTTTTGAGTTCTATTATCTTTTTGAGTGAAAGATGAGTTTGTGGTAGAAATTAGTTGAAGGTTGAAACTCTACTTGTCAAGCATAAATATATATATATACCTATATCTTATTCTATGAATAAATTAATTCCTAAACTTTAGTAAAGGGATATTAAAACAAAAAAATGTGTTATCATAATACCTTATGTCATGTTGAACTGATGATATTTTAAATCAACATAGATTGAAGGCTTTGAGGCCCTCAATTTGACACTTGTTTGTGATTGATGACCTCAATCACTCCCTACAAATATTTATGTTTTTCCTCTAATTATATGTCTCTAATTTCCACCAATGTTCTCCTAATCGAGATCATAATTGGGTGGTGACTTTTTCATTTCCCTTGCCCTCTTATTAAGGCTAAATTTTATTAACTTTATTTCCGATGTGGGTTTTCCACAAAGGTATTTTCTATTTTCAACCTTTTATTTTCAAAGAAAATTTTCAAATTGTGAGGATGCAGTTTATTGAAGGAGGGGAGAATGTAACACCCCAAGCTTCCATGATACGCTTCTCTTTCAATAATGCAATAGCTTGCATTGTACGTAAGTTCGAGATTCTAACACACCGCGACTAATCAAAATAGCCCTTATGAATAGTAATACCCAATTTTTGAAATTATATATATTTTATATTTCAAAATGGACTTCATTTTTGGATTCGGAATGTCGAAATTAGCCTATGTTGAATTTTTTGTAATTTTCTGAGAACTTCCAAATTTTTATGAATAGTGAAAAATACTTAAAACAACTTTTTTAATAAAAATAATTTATAGTGATAAATTATACTATTGAGTGGTTTTAAAGTATAATTAGAATATATTTTTACCATTTTATCCAATAGTGTTCATTAGAATTAATTTCACTTTGAAATTGGACATAAACAATTGTCAATCTTTTGATATTGTTTCTTAAAAACACGCTATTTGTTGTGACAGCGGGAAATAATTATAAAATTAATTAATGAAACTTATATGTTTGGAATTTTTTAAAATAGACATCATTTTTGAATTTGTAATATCAATTATAGCTTAGGGTGAAATTTTGGCATTGTTTTGAAAAACTTCAATTTTTGATGAATAGTCAAACCACTAAGTGGTAGTTAAAAAACTAATTTTTCGTTTAAATGAAACATTACCACTTCTATGATTTTATTTTCAAAAATCCGACATTCATGGTTTTCATTAGGAAGTAAAATGTGGTTCAATGGGATTAAAATAATTTTATGGTGAATAGTAACTTTTAAGTTTAATTAATCGTGATTAAAGGTAATTAGTGATATTTAAGGTAAAAATGATATTATAAAAATATGAAAATACCATTACACTTGTCCTACCCATATTTTATGTGTCATGGCCCACCAAGAAATTCCATGGGTCAACTTGGGGACCCCATGGAGCCACTTTGGTAGGAAAATGACATAAATAACTTTTATTTAAAGTTAAAATAAAAATGTCACAAACATAAGTTGTTTTACTAAAACAATTTTTAAATGTGGTTATACAAGTAATATTTTTGACTATAAATATTCATTATAAAGATAAAACGATTTCCTACATCATGATATTTTTTTTATAATTTTTAGACATCAAATAAATTAAATTAGTAATGACACCATTATGATGCAGCCATTACCTCATTAATTAACGATTTAAATAAAATGAAAAGATAATGTAAACTCCAAGGCTTAAACTTGTAAAAACCCTATTGGATGAGTATATTTATAACCCTTATAACCTTATCCTCGAACTATATCATTTTGGGACCTTTATAATCCGAAAATAATTTCATAATAAAGTAACATTTCAATCTTTCCAAGAGTGCCCCTTCTCTCCTCTTATAAAATGCCCCCACCACTACCACCTTATTCACACTTTCAAGCCATTTGGCTCGGCCAACTTCTGCCAAAATACTCTCCCAACTTCCCTCTATTACTCCTATAATCCTCACTCTGGGTATAATTCTTCCCAAGGAAGCCCTTGGCTCAAATCAAAAAGAGTTACCCGTTTTAAAGGTAGTGTTTTCTCTTGTGTTCTTTTGTTTTATTTTGCTTCTCCAACCCCTTAAACTCTTTTTATTCATTTATTTTGTAACAACACAAGTATCCTAAATATAATAGGATGTTGTTATAATTAGTATTCGAGCTACACTTACACACACCTACCTCTAATGGTTAAAGAACATACGGTTTCTGTGGATGGTGAATTTCTGCCTCACGAAATGATGATTGTTCAACACTCATATAACACCTTAAGAGGTGGCCATTAAGATGTCACTATATTTATATATGATATATAATATGTTTATGTTTTACTTAAGCTTCTGTATTTTTCATTTATGGCATACCTTTATGGTTTCCATTATGGGTAAATGCGATATTTTCATTTTAGGAAGTGCGGACTACCGCCCCCTCAAAGTGATTTGAATCGTTAATGCCATATGTGGGATGTATAAAAGATGGAGTAAATTATATTATATATGATATTATACTGGAATTATAATACACCTTTATACTATTATGATTTCATTCCATTAAATACGAAATAGAAATGAAAGTAGCGTTCATGCGTACGTACGGCTTACCGTCTCTATGAACGGTGCATTTCATTTCTTACCTCTAAATGTTATGTAATATTATAAATGAATGTATATACTGGATATATATGATATATATTATATCTACATCATGAATATAATTCTGTATATAATGGATATTTCACCACATGAACAACTTGTAATTATAAGAAGTTTATTTTTGACTCAAGTACCAAAGATCGACAAAACGACCGTTATTAACTTAAATAATTAAATAATGTTAATAACATGGTAAAAAGTGATATAAAAGGAATAATGAAATTGAAAAAGGTTCTTAATCAGGTAGATATTAACTCTAGTTTATTATTCAGGAGGTTAAAGAGCGATCGAGTCAAGTCGGACACGAGGTAAGGGAACTTCTTAACCCAATTTCCATTCTTTGGGTTAATCTCCTACTTTCAAATTATGTCATGATATTATTATGTCATATATTGTATTTGTACTTTCTTTATGTGTACTTATAGTGAATACACATAATAGATCTATTTTATTTAAAAAATGATCTTTGTAAGGGACTTCGTCTCAATCTCCTTTCATTGAGGCATATTTTGTTTTTATACACAAATTTCTTTTATACGGAGTATAAACCCCTTTGAATTTTACTTTTATTAAAAAGTAATCTTTTTATATGAAGCGTTTTTACTAAAATACAAAAGGAATGTTTTTTCTTACGTATGCGGCGACAACAACTTCTCTACCGCCATGACTATTATTTGAGTTTTTACTTCCTCTATAATCCATAACTTCATTTTTTAAAAGAGAAACAAATACCATGTTTTACTTTTCTTTTATTTTGGTATTGAAAATGGTTTTGATAAAGTTTTTATTATATCAATGTGTTGTATTGATATCTTGTGATTGAAGTGTGGAAATCTTATGTTTCTTTTATGCATGTTTTATGTTATACAATTATGTTATGGTTTATGATATGTTTAAACCTGTTCATATGAGGAATGAATTGGACTTAATAAGTAATGGTTGGAGCCCGCTATAGCTCCACGATGCATCGGTAGGTCTCATGAGACAAACTAGTGTCTTGGCACGAGGCCTTGGATACGTGGTTATGATAGTCTGGCATTATGCATTCAATGATTATGAAAATGGTTATTGATATTGCATGTGATTATTCGACCAGTAGAATATCCATGTGAAGAAGTAAATGGAATTATCTCATGTTACTTTTGCCATATTATGTTGAAGTTCATATTTAAAAGGCTTTTGTTTTAGTTATACATTGCCTTAAATGTTTATGTTTATTGATGAAATATTCCGCTATATTGTTATCCTTACTGAGTATCTGATCTCACCCCTTTCAATGTTTTAACATTTTCCAGGATGTGAAGAAGTATTTTATGAATGACCTGCAGGGATAGTCAGAAGAGGATATGAGTGTGTACTATAGAGACTTTGTTATTGTAGTTTTTCACTTTACTAGGTAATGTAACATTTATGAATGCATCTAGTGTTTCCAAGGCTACTAAACTAATCGGTCTTTCTAGACTTGATCTTTTGTGATCATGGAAATGTTACGCAATAACGCACCGACTCTGGGTAGCTGGAGTCGGGGCATTACATTTGGTATCAGAGGCAGTTTAGTACTAACATTGGAAGCTAGATTTAGATAAACTCTGATTAGAGCACATAGCCCAAAGATAGACTTTGAGGATTAGTATAGAAGAACTTCCTAGAATTTTGGTATTATAGAGATTTTGTGAGTTTTCCGAGCAATACATCCTTGTCTGGATACGAGCAGGTAGAGGTGGATCTGGCACAGATGTACCTAGGGGTAAAACCCAAAAACACCACTTTGAGCTAGACTCGAACGAGAACTGGTGCACGACAACGGGCCTTGCTGCACTCTTGGTTACGACACTCCCGGGGGATATGCTTAGGATAATTCTCATTTTCTTTACAAACCACTATGAAGGGTTATGAGTATATACTTCCTCAAAGAAAACATTTTTATGATTATGGATTATATCCATAAACCGTTCAATTTACATTAAGTATTTTACAAGTTTGGAATTATTCATTGCAATTCATAAACTAACCTAGTTTATGCCATTGTATAGAAATGGTGCCCAGTGGAAGGAATGTGAACTCCGGAAATACTTATGATCCAAAGCGTAAGAAGGATCATATCTTTCACGGTATTAAGCCAACATTTAGAAGGGAAAAAATCTCCCATTTGTTCTCAACATATGAAGAAATAGTATCATGTGTTAATAAGATAAGTAAAGAATTATCTGAGTCTTATGGCTTTGAAGGGAAGAAAGAGAAGAAAAGGAGGGAAGAGAGAATGATGGAAAAAGGGATGTGGGAAAAGAAGAATTTTCCAATATGTGATAACTGTGGGAAGAAACACCTTTGAACTTTCCTGAAGGGAATGAGATTTTGTTATAAGTGTGGAGAAAAAAGACACCAAGTGCGTGACTGCAAGGGTAAGAAAAAGGTTTCAAATGTACAATGCTTCATCTGCAAGGAGTGGGGACACTACGCAAACCAATGTCCAAATCATCAGAGTGTGCCCCAAATGATGTTATTGGATAATAATCAAGTTATGATACTACCACAGATGAGGAGGAATGATTAGAGTTCTTATGTTGTTATTAAAGAATTTTGTAATTTGAGTTTTGTATCAATGATGTACTGGTTATAATAATTATGGAGTATATAAGGATTGTACTACAGTACTATTTCATCAAGGACTTGAGATTGTGTGGAACCAAGAAAAGTGACTCCACAGTAGGTTAAATTTTTGGAAAATATATGTTTGAGAGAAAGATAAACCATAATATGGTTCTGATACCGAGATAGTGATTTTGGAATAAGACATGATTGATTTGGATAAATTATATTGGATATTCTTAACTTCTTTGAAACTGATTGATGATTTGTATACATTTTTGGATAGAAGGAGTATATCTAGTATTCTATAAGGAATAAGGGATCATGGTAATTCAGGATGTTGCAGTGTTTTAAAAGAATACATGATGAAGGTGTTCACATGTTGTTATACGGAAAAAAAAGGGGATCTTCATTATGTTTACCTTCCTCATAAAATTTGGACTGTGAGTTGGAAAGAAGTATTTTGGATAACTATAAAGGTTGGAATGGATTAATTTGAACCTTGGATAGTAATGTTTAAGGTTAAAACATTTCTGAATATTATTTTTGGAATAATATAATAGTTTTAGAAAAAGGACAACCTTCAGGTTGGGCGATAACTCGTCGCTTGGGACAAAGCTGCAGGAATCGAACCCACAACCATATTGCGACAGGCCTTTATGACCTAACACTAGCCTATAGGAAGTCCCTGGTTATTACAAAATAGTTTTCGTAATCTAAATGGTATGTGTTAATATTTTGAACCTTGTACGATTATGATAAATATAATATTTTTGAGTTCTATTGTCTTTTGGAGTGAAAGATGAGTTTTTGGTAGAAATTAGTTGAAGGTTGAAACTCTACTTGTCAAGCATAAATATATATATATACCTATATATTATTCTATGAATAAATTAATTCTTAAACTTTAGTAAAGGGATATTAAAACAAAAAAATGTGTTATCCTAATACCTTATGTCTTGTTGAACTGATGATATTTTAAATCAACATAGATTGAAGGATTTGAGGCCCTCAATTTGACACTTGTTTGTGATTGATGACCTCAATCACTCCCTATAAATATTTACGATTTTCCTCCAATTATATGTCTCTAATTTCCACCAATGTTCTCCTAATCTAGATCATAATTGGGTGGTGACTTTTTCATTTCCCTTTCCCTCTTATTAAGGCTAAATTTTATTAACCTTATTTCCGATGTGGGTTTTCCACAAAAGTATTTTCTATTTTTAACCTTTTATTTTCAAAGAAAAATTTCAAATTGCGAAGACGCAATTTATTGGAGGGGATAATGTAACACCCCGAGCTTCCACGATACGCTTCTCTTTCAATAATGCAATAGCTTGCATTGTACACAAGTTCGAGATTCTAACACACCGCGACTAATCAAAATAGCCCTTATGAATATTAATACCCACATTTTGAAATTATATATATTTTATATTTCTAAATGGACTTCATTTTTGGATTCCGAATGTCGAAATTAGCCTATGTTGAATTTTTTGTAATTTTCTGAGAACTTCCAAATTTTTATGAATAGTGAAAAATACTTAAAACAACTTTTTTAATAAAAATAATCTATAATGATAAATTATACTATTGAGTGGTTTTAAAGTATAATTAGAATATATTTTTACCATTTTATCCAATGGTGTTCATTATAATTAATTTCACTTTGAAATTGGACATAAACAATTGTCAATCTTTTGATATCGTTTCTTAAAAACACGATATTTGTTGTGACAGTGGGAATTAATTATAAAATTAATTAATGAAACTTATATGTTTGGAATTTTTTAAAATAGACATAATTTTTGAATTCTGAATATCAATTATATCTTAGGGTGAAATTTTGGCATTGTTCTGAAAAATTTCAATTTTTTGATGAATAGTGAAACCACTAAGTGGTAGTTAAAAAACAGATTTTTCATTTAAATGAAACATTACCACTTCTGTGATTTGATTTTCAAAAATCTGACATTCATGGTTGTCATTAGGAAGTAAAATGTAGTTCAATGTGATTAAAATAATTTTTTGGTGAATAGTAACTTTTAAGTTTAATTAATCGTGATTAAAGGTAATTAGTGATATTTAAGGTAAAAATGATATTAAAAAAATATGAAAATACCTTTACACTTGTCCTACCCCTATTGGATGTGTCATGGCCGACCAATACAATCCATGGGTCAACTTGGGGACCCCATGGAGCCACTTTGGTAGGAAAATGACATAAATAACTTTTATTTAAAGTTAAAATAAAAAAGTCACAAACATAAGTTGTTTACTAAAACAATTTTTAAATGGGGTTATACAAGTCATATTTTTTTACTATAAATATTAATTAGAAATCCCAAAAGATTTACTACATCATGATATTTTTTTATAATTTTTAGACATTTAATAAATTAAATTATTTATGACACCATGATGATGCAGCGATTACCTCATTAATTAACGATTTAAATAAAATGAAAAGATAATGTAAAATCCAAGGCTTACACTTGTCAAAAACATATTGGATGAGTATATTTCGAACCATTATCACCTTATCCTCGAACTATATCATTGTGGGACCTTTAGAATCCGAAAATAATTTCATAATAAAGTAACATTTCAATCTTTCCAAGAGTGCCCCTTCTCTCCTCTTATAAAAGGCCCCCACCACTACCACCTTATTCACACTTTCAAGCCATTTGGCTCGGCCAACCTCTGCCAAAATACTCTCCCAACTTCCCTATCTTACTCCTAGAAGCCTCCCTTTGGGCATAATTCTTCCCAAGGAAGCCTTTGGCTCAAATCAAAAAGAGTTACCCGTTTTAAAGGTAGTGTTTTCTCTTGTGTTCTTCTGTTTTATTTTGCTTCTCCAACCCCTTAAACTCTTTTTATTCATTTATTTTGTAACAACACCAGTATCCTAAATATACTAGGATGTTTTTATAATGAGTATTAGAGCTACACTTACACACACCTACCTATAATTATTAAAGAACATACGGTTTTTGTGGATGGCAAATTTCTGCCTCACGAAACGATGATTGTTCAACACTCATATAACACCTTCAAAGGTGGCCATTAAGATGTCACTATATTTATATATGATATATAATATGTTTATTTTTTACTTAAGCTTCTGTATTTTTCATTTATGTCATGCCTTTATGGTTTCCATTATGGGTAAATGCGATATTTTCATTTTAGGAAGTGCGGACTATCGCCCCCTCAAAGTGATTTGAATCGTTAATGTCATATGTGGGATGTATAAAGGATGGAGTAAATGATATTATATATGATATTATACTGGAATTATAATACACCTTTATACTATTATGATTCCATTCCATTAAATACGAAATAGAAATGAAAGTAGCGTTCATGCGTACGTACGGCTTACCGTCTCCATGAACGGTGCATTTCATTTCTTACCTCTAAATGTTATGTAATATTATAAATGAATGTATATACTGGATATATATGATATATATGATATCCAAATCATGAATATAATTCTGTATATAATGGGTATTTCACCACATGAACAACTTGTAATTATAAGAAGTTTATTTTTGACTCAAGTACCAAAGATCGACAAAACGACCGTTATTAACTTAAATAATTACATAATGTTAATAACATGGTAATAAGTGATGTAAAAGGAATAATGAACTTGAAAAAGGTTCTTAAGCAGGTATAGATTAACTCTAGTTTATTATTCAGGAGGCTAAAGAGCGGTCGAGTCAAGTCAGACACGAGGTAAGGGAACTTCTTAACCCAATTTCCATTCTTTGGGTTAATCTCATACTTTTAAATTATGTCATGATATTATTATGTCATATCTTGTATTTGTACTTTCTTTATGTGTACTTATAGTGAATACACATAATAGATATATTTTATTTAAAAAAATGATCTTTGTAAGGGACTTCGTCTCAATCTCCTTTCATTGGGGCATATTTTGTTTTTATACACAAATTTCTTTTATACAGTGTATAAACCCCTTTGACTTTTACTTTTATTAAAAAGGAATCTTTTTATACGAAGCGTTTTTACTAAAATACAAAAGGAATTTTTTTTCTTACGTATGCGGCGACAACGACTTCTCCGCCGCCATGACTATTATTTGAGTTTTGGCTTCCTCTATAAGCCATAACTTCTTTTTTTAAAAGAAAAACAAATACCATGTTTTACTTTTCTTTTATTTTGGTATTGAAAATGGTTTTGATATAGTTTTTATTATATCAATGTGTTGTATTGATATCTTGTGATTGAATTGTGGAAATCTTATGTTTCCTTTATGCATGTTTTATGTTATACAATTATGGTATGGTTTATGATATGTTTAAACATGTTCATATGAGGAATGCATTGGACTTAATAAGTGACGGGTGGAGCCCGCTATAGCTCCTCGATGAATCGGCAGGTCTCATGAGACAAAGTAGTGTCTTGGCACAAGGCCTTGACAAAATCTTATTTTTAGTCTTGGCACGAGGCCTTGGATATGTGGTTATGATAGTCTGGCATTATGCATTCCATCATTATGAAAATGGTTATTGATATTACATGTGATTATTCGACCAGTAGAATATCCATGTGAAGAAGTAAATGGCATTAACTCATGTTACTTTTGTCATATTATGTTGAAGTTAAAATTTAAAAGGCTTTTGTTTTAGTTATACATTGCCTTAAATGTTTATGTTTATTGATGAAAGCTTCCGCTATATTGTTATCCTTACTGAGCATCTGAGCTCACCCCTTTCAATGTTTTAATATTTTCCAGGATGTGAAGAAGTATTTTATGAATGACATGTAGGGATAGTCAAAAGAGGATATGAGTGTGTACTATAGAGACTTTGTTGTTGTAGTTTTTCACTTTACGATGTAATGTAACATTTATGAATGTATCTAGTGTTTCCAAGGCTACTAAACTAATCGGTCTTTCGAGACTTGATCTTTTGTGATCATGCCAATGTTACAAAGTAATGCACCGACTCTGGGTAACTGGGGTCGGGGCGTTACATAGCCTATCAGTTGTTGTTACCTCAGAGGTACTATGACATGCACGATGTCTTTCTTCTATATCATCTTCGACAGTATCATCCAGACTCATCTCATTTGTTTAATCCTAATGACATCATGCTTGAGGCAGATTTATCCTTCAAGGAGCATCTGATTTGTATTGTCGATCATAGCATGAAGGTTCTCTGAGGTAGGTCTATTCCTATGGTCCATGTGATATGGCAGCAAAAATGTGTTCAGGATGAGACTTAGGAGTGGGAGACTAATATACGTGTACAGTGGATATAACTTTTCTCATATGACATTCCACTACCTTCAGAAGGGAAACTCAGGGACGAGTTGTCTTAAGGTGGGGAGTTTGAAACATACTAGCTTTAAAAAAGGTAAAAACCATTTAATTTCTTTTCTAATTACTTAAAGAGACCCAAGGCACATGCCTACACAGCCTGATATTTCTCCCAAGCAGTATAATTTTTTTATAGTTATGTGGTTTTTATGAAAAATAATAAATTATTCCCCGGTGCAATGTTTCATGTGAAAAGAAATTAAAAGGATTAAAAGAAATTAAAATAAATTTAAAGAAATTAAAATAAATTAAAAAGGAATAAAAATAAATAATAAAATAAAAAGGGGTTAGGAGAAAAATGAAAATAATTAAAATGGTCTTAACCCATTATTATTATTATTATTTCTTTTCTCATTCCCTTACTTTTATTTTATTTTATTTTATTTTTTCTCCTTGTTTATTTTATTTTATTTTATTTTATTTTTCATTTTTCTTTCCTCTTTATTTCCATTATTTCTTTTCTCTCTTCTCTCACTCTCCTCTCCTCCTGGGCATCACCCCCTCTCTAAGTGGTGCACCTCCCTCCTTCTCTGCTTCAGATGTATGTTGTACCTCATATTTCAATGTCATTAGAAGATAAGTGAAGATCTCAATAATTCTTATCATATACACAAATTAATTTTGGGTTTCAATCTCTCTCCATCGCACAATCTTCCACCAAATGTTTTTACTGAAATTGGGGTTTTTGTTAAATCCTTTGATTTTTTCACTTTAGGTCAAATAAAAGGCTATCACGAGATGTGGGGTATACTATGACTATAAGGTATGGTGTCTATGTTCTTTCAAATCATTCCATTTCTTCTTTTACATCATACCATTATTCCACCCATCGATGCCTACTGGTGAAACAAAAATAATGCGTTTTAATTTAATTATTTTTTCCCTGATTTTTTTTATCATTGTTTGAGGTGAACCCTTTTTATAGGTTGTTTCCATGATTTCGGACACCCCGTTGGGTGTGCCAAAATAATTGGCCTATTTTACCTTTGGCCTTGAATTTTTAATTTATCATTTATGTTGTATTAAATGGTTAATTAAATGGATACAATTATGGATGATTGTTCTCATATGTGTGTGTGTGTGTGTTTCTCTTATTATTTTAATTGAATTAGGGTCAGGGAATGAATGTGGGTCCTGTATTAAGAACCCACAAATGGAATCTATGTGCTCGATAGGCTACAATATGATGCGATGAGAAAGTAGTGTTTTAAGCTTTCCAAGGAAGGGCTTCCCTGATATTTTTACTATAATATTAGGTGATACTGATTCCATAAGGGGCGACTAAGGATGAACCCATTGGAAAGTTAGATTTGACAAGCCTCAAGTGATACTCAATCCCTTACATGTGATAACCAGGATAAAATAATGGTTACCTTACCATGAATGATACATGGATTCTTGAAAGGATCACTGTGGAAAGTATCATGGATTTGATGTAATTGAATGGATGTACTATAATTATACCTTGGGAACAGGCTCAGATTCTACTCTGAAATCACTACTACAACTTGGCCTTTTATCATCGCTAAAACCTGACATTAATAGCGCTATAAAAGTGCTGTTAAATTCAGCGTAGATAAAGGGGGGGTCCCCTTTATCATTGCTCTGAAAAGTGATGATAAAGGCCCCCTTTATCGGCACTCTGAAAAGCGCTGATAAATAACCCCCTTTATCAGAGATTTTTTTAGCGCTGATAAAGGTGGCCTTTATCAATGCTTTTCGGAGCACAGATAAAGGCCTCCCCCCCCCCCTTTATCTACGCTAGCATTAACAGCACTTTTCTAGTGCTAATAAAGCGGTGCCTTTATCAATACTATCTTGAGCGCTGATAATAGGGCCCTTTATTAGCGCTGTTAAAGGAGTCCTCTATCAGCGCTCAAAAAAGTGCTGATAAAGGCACCTTCCCCTGCACCTGTATAACCAGCAACTACACACCTACACACCTACACAAAATAGCACCTGCACACATACCAAAAACTGAAAGATGACAAATCCCACACAATATTTTGACAAACAATGCTATATACATTTACTTAACATCATGAATTCAAAAAAAACACACTACTATATAAATTTCAAACAATGTTTTACATGGTTACAATTACAATTATCCAACAACAGTTATAAACATTAATGTTTCATCCTTTGATATTTGTGACCCTATCTCAAAAATTATCATCCATGGTATTTGTTGCTGAACAAAGCATTTGAACTCAAGGGAAAAAATCACCTATATAAGAAAACAAATATTATATTAGTAATACAATAATGAAATAAATTAAAACATTAACATGAAAGAATACATTAATATGGAAATTTGAAACTAAAATATGGAAATTATAAACTCAAATGTTTTCATTCTGATAACAATGAAAGGGGATAATGTAAAATCAATATGTTTTTGGATGATTTATCTCATTTAATAAATATTGATTCTTTATCTAATGAAAAGAATTACCGGTCACACCGTGCATCAGATTGAGGTTCGGTTGATTCTTACACATCACAAATAACTCATGAATAGTTGTACTAAAGTATCAAAACAATCTGAACGTGTTTGCTCAGTTTCTTGTTTGTCACTTGTGTTGTTTTCTAAAGTTAATGTCAATTTCAAAGTGATATCAGACACTTTTATCCATACCAGTCACACCATGCATCGGATTAAGGTAAGGTTGATTTGTACACATCAAAAATGATTGATGGATTATTTTCCTAAAGTATCAAAAAAATCCGAACGTGTTTTCTCAGTCTGTAGTATGTCACTTGTGTTGTTTTCTAAAGTTAATGTCAATTTCAAACTGATATCAAACACTTTTAGCCATACCGGTCACACCGTGTGTTGGATTGGGGTTAGGTCGATTTTTACACATCACAAATGACTCATGGATTGTCTTCCTAAAGTATCAAAACAATCCAAACGTGTTTTCTCAGTTTGTCGTATGTCACTTGTGTTGTTTTCTAAAGTTAATGTCAATTTCAAACTGATATCAGACACATTTAGCCATACCGGTCACACCGTGCATCGGATTGAGGTGTGGTTGATTCTTACATGTCACAAATGACTCATGGATCGTTTTCCTAAAGTATGAAAACAACCCAAATGTGTTTTCTTGGTATTCTGTATGTTAGTAGTGTTGTTTTCTAAAGTTTACGTCAATTTGAAACTGATATCAGACACTTTTAGACATATCGGTCACACTATGCATCAGATTGAGGTGAATTTGATTCTTAAATGTCATAAATGACTCATGGATCGTTTTCCTAAAGTATCAAAATAATCCGAACGTGTTTGATTGGTATACCATATGTCACTTGTGTTGTTTTCTAAAGTTTATGTCAATTTGAAACTGATATAAGACACTTTTAGTCATACTGGTCACACCGTACATCGGATTGAGGTGCGGTTGATTTGTACACATCAAAAATGATTCATGGATCATTTTACTAAAGTATCAAAACAATCCGAACATGTTTGCTCAGTTTTCCATATGTCACTTGTGTTATTTTCTAAAGTTAATGTCAATTTCAAAGTGATATTAGAAACTTTTAGCCATACCGGTTACACCGTGCATCAGATTAAGGTGTGGTCGATTCGTACACATCACAAATGACTCATGGATCGTTGTCCTAAAGTATCAAAACAATCCGAATGCATTTTCTTGGTTTGTCGTATGTCACTTGTGTTGTTTTCTAAAGTTAATGTCAATTTCAAACTGATATCAGACACTTTTAGCCATACCGGTCACACCAAGCATCGGATTGAGGTGAAGTCAATTATTACATGTCACAAATGACTCATGGATCATTTTACAAAAGTATCAAAACAATATGAATGTGTTTGCTCAGTTTTCCGTATGTCACTTGTGTTTTTTTCTAAAGTTAATGTCAATTTCAAACTGATATCAGACACTTTTAGCCATACCGGTCACACCGTGCATCGGATTGAGGTGTGGTTGATTCATACATGTTAAAAATGACTCATGGATCATTTTCCTAAAGTATAAAAACAATCTGAACACATTTTATGGGTATTCCGTATGTCAGTAGTGTTGTTTTCTAAAGTTTGTGTCAATTTGAAACTGATATCAGACACTTTTAGCCATACCGGTCACACGGTGCATTAGATTGAGGTGCGGTTGATTCGTACATGTTACAAATGACTCATGTATCATTTTCATAAAGTATCAAAACAATCATAATGCATTTTCTTAGTATTCCATATGTCACTTGTGTTGTTTTCTAAAGTTTATGTCAATTTAAAACTGATATCAGAGATTTTTATCCATACCGGTCACACCGTGCGTCGGATTGAGGTAAGGTTGATTCGTACACATCAAAAATTAATCATGGATCATTTTTCTAGAGTATCAAAACAATCCGAATGTGTTTTCTTGGTTTTCCATATGTCACTTGTGTTGTTTTCTAAAGTTAATGTCAATTTCAAAGTGATATCAGACACTTTTAGCCATACCGGTCACATTGTGCATCGAATTAAGGTGAAATCGATTCTTAAAAGTCAAAAATGACTCATGTGTCATTGTACTAAAGTATCAAAACAATCCGAACATGTTTTCTTGCTTTTCCGTATGTCACTTGTGTTGTTTTCTAAAGTTAATATCAATTTCAAACTGATATCAGACACTTTTAGCCATACCGGTCACGCTGTGCATTGGATTGAGATACGGTAAATTTTTACACATCAAAAATGACTCATGGATAGTTTTACTAAAGTATAAATACAATCCGATCACATTTTCTCAGTTTTCTGTATGTCACTTGTGTTGTTTTTTAAAGTTAATGTCAATTTCAAACTGATATCAGACACTTTTAGCCATACCAGTCACACCGTGCATCGGATTGAGGTTCGGTTGATTCTTACACATCAAAAATGACTCATGGATCGTTTTCCTAAAGTATCAAAACAATCCTAATGCATTTTCTTGGTATTGCGTATGTCAGTAGTGTTGTTTTCTAAAGTTTATGTCAATTTGAAACTGATATCAGACACTTTTAGTCATACCAGTCACATAGTGCATCGGATTGAGGTGTGGTTGATTCTTACACGTCACAAATGACTCAGGGATCGTTTTCCTAAAGTATCAAAAAAATATGAACACTTTTTCTCGGTATTCCCTATGTCACTTGTGTTGTTTTCTAAAGTTTATGTCAATTTGAAAATGATATCATACACTTTTATCCATACCAGTCACACCGTACATCAGATTAAGGTGTGGTTGATTCATACATGTCACAAATGAATCATGTATAATTTTCCTAAAGTATCAAAATAATCTGAATGTGTTTGCTCGATATTCTGTATGTCAGTAGTGTTTTTTTCTAAAGTTTATGTGAATTTGAAACTGATATCAGACACTTTTAGCCATACCGGTCACACCGTGCGTCGAATTGAGGTGAGGTTGATTCTTACACCTCAAAAATGACTCATGGATCGTTTTCCTAAAGTATCAAAACAATACGAAGGTATTTTATCAGTATTACGTATTTCACTTGTGTTGTTTTCTAAAGTTAATGTCAATTTCAAACTAATATCAAACACTTTTAGCCATACCAGTCACATTGTGTGTCAGATTGAGGTGCGGTTGATTTTTACACCTCAAAAATGAATCATGGATCGTTTTCCTAAAGTATCAAAAGAATCCTAATGTGTTTTCTCGGTATTACGTATGTCACTTGTGTTGTTTTCTAAAGTTAATGTCAATTTCAAACTGATATCAGACACTTTTATCCATACCGGTCACACTGTGCGTCAGATTGAGGTGTCGTTGATTCTTACATGTCAGAAATGACTCATGGATCGTTTTCCTAAAGTATCAAAACAATATGAATGTGTTTTCTCGGTTTGTCATGTGTCACTTGTGTTGTTTTCTAAAGTTAATGTTAATTTCAAACTCATATCAGACACTTTTAGCCATATCGGTCACACAGTGCATCGGATTGAGGTGAGAATGATTCTTACACATCAAAAATGACTCATGGATAATTTTCCAAAAGAATCATAAAAATATGAATGCATTTTCTTGGTATTTTTTATGTTAGTAGTGTTTTTTTCTAAAGTTTATGTCAATTTGAAACTGATATCAGACACTTTTAGCCATACTGGTCACACCCTGCATCGGATTAAGGTGAGGTCAATTCGTACATGTCACAAATGACTCATGGATCATTTTCCTAAATTATAAAAACAATACGAAATCGTTTTCTTGGTTTTCCATATGTCACTTATGTTGTTTTCTAAAGTTAATGTCAATTTCAAACTGATATCAGACACTTTTAGACATACTAGTCACAGTGTGCATCGGATTGAGGTTCATTCAATTCTTACATGTCACAAATGACTCATGGATCGTTTTCCTAAAGTATCTAAACAATCCGAACACTTTTTCTTGGTTTTCCGTTTGTCACTTGTGTTGTTTTCTAAAGTTAATGTCAATTTGAAACTGATATCAGACACTTTTAGCCATACCAGTCACACCGTGCATCGTATTGAGGTGAGGTTGATTATTACACATCACAAATGACTCATGGATCATTTTCCTAAAGTATAAAAATAATCCGAAAGTGTTTTCTTGGTTTTTCATATGTCACTTGTGTTGTTTTCTAAAGTTAATGTCAATTTGAACTGATATCAGACACTTTTATCCATACCAGTCACATCGTGCATCGGATTGAGGTAAAGTTGATTCTTATACGTCACAAATGACTCATGGATCATTTTCCTAAAGTATAAAAACAATCCAAACATGTTTTCTTGGTTTTCTTGGTTTTCTATATGTCACTTGTGTTGTTTTCTAAAGTTAATGTCAATTTCAAACTGATATCAGACACTTTTAGCCATACCGATCACACCGTGTGTCTGATTGAGGTGTGGTTGATTCATACACATCACAAATGAAGCATGGATCATTTTCCTAAAGTATCAAAATAATTCGAAAGTGTGTGCTCAGTTTTCCATATGTCATTAGTTCATAAGAGTCTCTCATTAAGTTATTCTTTACTAGAAACTCTAATCATTTCTAAAACCATTCTTCATAATCTAAGGATATGAAACATAAGAAAGGGTGATCATAGATGCTCAATAAGTGTAAACAAGGTAGATATCAATGATCATATAAAGATAACATAAGTATTAAGAATTCACCTTCATTGTCCTATTTATTTACATTCTTCCATTAGGTACACTTCCCATTCGTTTCTAAATACATCTATATCATCTTGTGAATAGGAGTTTTTGTGACAGTCATAGTAGTACTAAAAAAATATAAACACACAAAGGATTAATAAATATTTTAAATTAACTAGTAATTATTTTCAAAAATACCTCTTCAGGGATGCTAGTTTGTTCATGAAATATGATCTCTTTCATAAATTTACAAACATAATAACCGCAGTCCTTTCCCTTTGTTTGTTTCGGACACTGTAGAAACATTGATAAAAATAAGTAATCTGTTTTTATATATATTTGGATAGTGCAATATAATTATATATACCCTGATACTTGTCCATTTGTAGATCTTGTGCACCTTGTCATCCTTAGGCCCTGGATTCATTCCAGCCTTTAGACAATATTCATACATCACCCTATCATAACATAATCCTCATTAAAAGATAATATAAATTATATAACTAGATATTTAGTTATAAAATGTTAGATCTAGTGTATTACAAATTGAAAATTTCCATCATACGTGGTCGGTTTGTTGGATATCCATGCAGTGGATCCAGAAAATAAATCTTTGGAGTATCCAAATTGACTGAAATGAGCATCCAATGATACCTAAAAACACAAAAAGGAATAAGTAATGATATAAATGAAAATATAATTGATATGATTAAAATGTAGAGTTTTACCCATACAATGTTGCTTTTAAAAAGAGCTTGTCACTCATAATTATGCATTGAAACGTTCTAAGCAGGTTTGACATTAATTCAGCCTAAAAATCGAAATATATTTCTTTTTGTTGTGTAGACATGGTGTGAGGACTAACGAGTCCAAATTTGTATTCATGGGAAAATACCTTCAATTTTTTTTCATATATATGCCTGCAAAAAATATGAAATGTATTTATCCATAATTATCATAGTATATCAGCTTCTGTAAAATAAAATCATGAAAACATATCTCATGTATACATTTATAACTGAGGTGCATATCTAGTCATATGTGATGATTTCAACTACAGTGTCAGCACTAACGAAATCTAATGTTTCCTCTTCGTACAAATCTTTTTCAGAAAAATTTGTGTGATTATTGCCTCCTTTCATTTTAGTATCCACATGAGCTTGTAATGATATTAAATGTGGATATAGAATGGGTGGGGTGAAGGTTCTCTCAATAGATCGTTTTAATCAGTTGGTTGATCCTTTTGAGCTGCTATTTCATTTTAGCTCCTTCCTTTTGTCCTTCTGTAATAACATTCATTGGTTCAGCCCTTTTCTAATTAAATGTTAAAGGTTCTACTTGAAAAATGAATTGAAAATGAATACCTCCTGGTCAACATGTTGTTGTATAAGATTTGGCAGCCATGCAACGAATGTTCCAACATATTTTTCCACCGTATGAATGTCGTCATCGTCATTTGGAATGGGTAGATCGGCACTCAACTCATGAGCTATGTTAGTCAACACTTTGACATGACCGGTTGTAAGTGATCTGGAGTGTAGCGTGTCATTCTTCATATTGAACATCGTAGCCCTCGCTACAAGGCGATGGGTGGGAGTTGAAAGATATAAATCACAGTCATTTTTACCCTATAGAATATCATTACAAGAAAGGTATCAGTGTCTATGTGATTCACATTTCACAAAAACAAATATTATAACATTTATTACCTTGGTTAAGCAGGTCTTTTAGGGGAATGGCTCGCCTCAAATCTGTTGGGGGGTGGGGCGGGATCTTCTCACGCGGGTTGTTCTTGAGTTATTTCTTCTCTTCGCCTCTCCCCCATCAATGTTACTAGCAACTCTCCCTGACTTTGGAATTTTTCTTCAAGGTTACCTAGTCTATATCTCATCATTTTCATGTCTTTATTTTGTTCCTCCTCTTTTTTTTCTAAAAATATGTTCGGGGTGTCACCCCAAAACCCACACCTCTAACGCGGTCATACTGTTCTAGCTGTTTCAAGGCCGCTGAAAGTATGTCCGCATCTGGTGCGGGTGTTTTTGATTCCTGGGACTAAGTCAACTAGAAAATATGGGAAAATAAGTAATCATCGTTATGTAATAGTGATTTAAATCAAAATAAATTTATATTATGTCATACTTACACATATTTTCCACACGTTTTGTGTGTTTTCATCTACCACTTTCCCCTCTTTATTAACACGAGCCTCCTTCCATAGCACATGGCGTGGGATGGAAATGGCTTGGGATTTTGATTCATCAATCTGCATATAAATAGAGAAACATGGTTACAGTGTTGTTCTATGTCACATAAAATTATTACAGTACTTTTAAAATACGTACCAATTGTTTTTCAATTGAAGCATACCCCAGCCTTGCTTTACGGTAGGGGTATGCTGGTTTTGCTGCCCATTCATTATTTTCAGCACTCAATTGTTGTTTCATAAATAAAAAACTATCAATCAAAGTGATGAATACAAGCAACGTTAAACAACGTGTTACCAAACACAATGTACCTAAAAATTCTACTCCGCACGACGGTTGAAAAACGCATCCCACACTCCTTGGAATATCAAGTGTGCATAAAGAGAATGTGGGTGTGGCTTGATTTTCCCTTCAGCATCTTTCAGATGACATTTCGTTAAAATGGTGTGAAAGCCTCTATGAACCCTTCCTTCCAGTCTTAATACATATTCTTTGTGCGAGACATCTACTCTAAATGCATTCTGTAAGAGATGATGAAGAGTTAGTCAACATTTTGGTATTTTATTTTATTTTATTTTAATAAATTAAATAAATGATATCTTAATGTTACCGTAATCTCTTCCCACATTAATGTTTTCAGCCTGCTGACAACATGGTTTCACGACTCTATATCAATCGGCACGTGTTTCCGAGTGACGATTTCAATGTAGCTAATAAACATGGCTTTTTTGGGGTTTACATGTTGGCCTCGCTTATTCCATCCCACCTAATATTTGATGCCTTTTGCTTTTTCCTTAAGGATTTTGGATAAAACTGTCAAACTACGATGCACCTGTGTTTTTTTTGTGTTGTCAGGGTTTCATTTCCTACCATTTCTTCAGTTTCTACATCATCATTATATTCCTCCGAAGCACTAGCATCGGCACTGGGACTAGCAACAACAGGTTGAGAAACCTGTTGTACCTCAGTAGTGGGACTAGCAGCAACAGGTTGAGAAACTCGTTGTACCTCATTAGTGGGACCAGTAGCAATATGTTGAGAGACCTGTTGTACCTTAGCAGTGGGACCAGCTGCAACAGGTTGAGAGACATGTTGTACCTCAGCAGTGGGACCAACTGCAACAGGTTGAGAAACCTATTGTTTCTCGGGATTGGGTGCATCAGTAGATGAAAAAGTCATTATCTACAGAAGTGGTTTAACATTTAATTTAGATCACATAAAAATAGCAGCGAACAGATAATAACATAATGTAACACAATCTGTATTAAAATAAAAAAATAACCTAATTATTAAACTCTCTTTTTTTTAAAGGATAAAGGGATTTGACCCCTCTATCGACTATCCATATCCCTTCATTGTGGTCTCATCTGAAATAAAAAACGTCATCTACATTGGGACCATTGCGAAATGATTGATAATTCCCAATTAAAGGGTCATCCTCCATTGAATTTTCATCTGACCCTTCAGTTTTTTGGTCGATAACAAAACAATTGACTAAGTTCTTTTTGCGGGATCTGGAACATAAAATACTTGCACTGCCTATGATTCCATTATAAACGGATCATCTTTCTCCCCTTCCTTACTGAAATCAACTTTCACGAATCCCAATTCATCTATTTTAACAGCACTCCTATTATCAACCAACTTTCATTGAAAAATCAGAACTTGGAATTCGGTATAATCCAACTCCCATATTTTTTTGATGATGCTAAAGTATAACATATTCGCATAAATTGGATTTCTGTACTTAGAACCGGAAACATGCATTGCTTTAGCCACAAGTGTAACCCCACTATTTTTCATGGTACTGTCTTCATCATATTAATTGGTATAAAATTTATAACCATTAACTACATAAGCATTGTAAGATAATACATACACACTTTCTCCTCCGGCTAACCATCGAACTCGTTCTGAAATTGACTCTGGATTTTCATCTGACTTCTTAAAAATATGGTCCCAAAACCATCATATAAACTGTCGATTATGTGTATCTGATATCCATTTTTCATCCCTAGATGGATTCAAATTTCTAATAATTTCTTTGTGGGTTTCAACATATGGGTCAACATCGAAACTGTTATGAAAAACATAAAGGAGGGCCTGCTCCTGATCTGTAATATTGATTGTGACAAACTGTCTTCCAGAAATTCCTTCACCCTCAAGCCTCCCAGTGTGACGAGATTTTGTTAGGCCAATTCTTTCCACACCAGGAAGGTATTCATTACAGAATTCAATGGATTCCTCAACAATATATCGCTCTACAATACAACCCTCTGGCCGACTTTGATTTTTGACATACCCTTTCAAAATCTTCATATAACGTTCAATGGGGTACATACATCTGTAATTTACAAGACCACATAGTTGAATCTCTCTCACCAAGTGGACTATCAAATGAACCATCATATCAAAAAATGAAGGTGGGAAGAACATTTCTAATTTACATAATATGACGGCAATTTATCTTTCCATAGTTGGTAATTTCGTCGGGTCTATAAATTTGTTGCATATAACTTTGAATAAGAAACACAGTTTCGTTAATTTATGGCAGGCATTCTTGGGAAAAATGAAATGTAAAGCAATAGAAATGATATCTTGCATCAAAATATGGAAGTCATGTGATTTCAGACCTTTTAACTTCAAATCTCTCATTGACACGAGGTTCCTGATATTTGAAGAATACCCCTCTGGAACCTTTACGTCATTCAAGAAGTTGAAAAACTGATATCTCTCTTTCCTAGAAAGAGTGTAAGCAGCAGAAGGAAGAAATGTTCATTTTTCACCCTTCACTGGTGCCAAATCTTCTCGTATTCTCATATCAACCATGTCCAACCTAGCCTTAATTCCATCTTTTGTTTTTTCAGGTGTATTTAGCAATGTGCTAATGACACTATCAAATACATTTTTTCTACATGCATAACATCAAGAAAATGTCTGACATACAGACAATTCTAGTATGGTAATTCAAAAAACAACTGATCTCTTTTTCCAACCGATTTTCGCAAGGTTTTTCGAAGCCATTTTACCAAAATTAGTGTCCAAATTTTTAAATTTCTCAAACAATTGATCACCTGTTAGTGGAGATAGTGTTGTACATTATTCTAAACTTCCATCTAATGATGTCATCCAAGATTGGTACTTATGTCATCGGGGTAGAAATATGCGATGTCCTAGAAACATGGTTTTCGATGAATTTTTCAACCTAATTGATTGTGTACCTTGCTCGCAAATAGGACACCCTTGAGTTCCTTTAATGCTATATCCTGAAAAATTTCCATAAGTAGGGAAGTCATTTATCATCCCGTACAACATGGCTCTCAAAGTGAAATCTTCCTTTTTGTAAGTATCATACAATGTAACACCTGAATCCCACAATAATTTCAAATCTTCGATCAATGGAGCTAAATAAACATCAATATCATTACCCGGTTGTTTTGGTCCTGATATAAGCATAGATAACATGATGTATTTTCATTTCATGCATAACCGTGGTGGTAAGTTATAATTTACCAACATAACCGGCCATGTATTGTGACTATTACTTTGAAAACTAAAAGGATTCACTCCATTTGTACATAACGCAAGACGAAGGTTTCTCGACTCATTTCCAAATTAAGGATAATCATGATTAATTCTCTTCCACTGAGGAGATTCTTCTGCGTGACGTAGTATCCCATCTTTAATTCTTGTATCTACAAGCCATGTCAATTGTCATGTAGTCTCCTCACTTCCATATAGGTTCCTAAACCTTGGAATGATTGGAAAGTACCATACAACTTTAGTAGGACTGGATTCATCTTTCTTGTATCGAGAAGCACCACACTTTGGGCATTCTTTAAGTGATTTTTGGTCCTTGTGAAACATTATACAGTCATTAGGGAAGGAATTTATTCTTTCAGAGATCATAGCCATTGAGCATAGCATTCATTTGGTGTGGTATGTTTGGCTCGGGAGCTCATTATCTTCTGGGAGCATGTCATTCAGGAGAGCAAGTAGTTCCGTAAAACTGGCATCACTCCACCCATTGTCTGCTTTCAAATTATACAGCTTCAGTACGGCTAATAGTGCTGTATATTTAGTTCAACCAATATACAATGGCATCTTTTCACAAATTAAGAAACACATTGTTCATACTTGTAATCATATCAGATGATCCATAAAACGCAGTGTTATCCCAGCCACTACCTACATTCGTTGTTTCCCCATGTTTATTCCAACATGTATAACTCTAATCTATTCCGTGATAGATCAAGTGTTCTTCTAACTCCTTTGTACTAATTTTTTTTGAATAAAAATAGCATAAACACGGAAAAAGGATTTGAGAAGTGTCATATGCATGATCTTTTGCAAACTTGATAAACTCTTTCACGCCTTCTTCATACTCTTTTGTCAACCGATTTTCATTCATCCATTCTTTATTTATATTCATCCTATTTGAAATCCAAAGGATGGGTATATAGGTTAGGGGAGAAGTAATATGAGTATAATTTAGATAAAAAACTAGATACTTCAAAAAATGGTGGGGAGTGTGCTCATTAATAGAAAATCTTGGGTGGTTCTTGGGATTCATCCATTCTCTTCCTCTCTTTGATCCCCCCTAATGAGGGGTGGTTCTTGGGAGTTTTTTATAGTGTGTTAGTGAGTTATTCCCTCATACTTCTTCCATTGCTATTATCCTTTATTTCTATATGATTTGGGATGATTTTAACTAGGATTTGTGTGATGATTTCACTATATCATCTTCAAATCAATTCAGATGATGTAGATTTTGTTTGTATTGGCTAGAGGTTATACTCGTATGATGAACGCACCATGTTTTGTGTGGTTTATGTGGTGTTGTGTTTACCAATGAGTTTTTAAAATATTATTCCTAATTAAATTAATTTGAATAATTAATTATAAGTTTCTATAATTAATTATTTGGGAATTGTGCCTTGAGATTGGGTCTCAATCATTGGTACAAGATTAGATAAGGCATGTATAGTCTTGGTTGAGGATGAGTTGATCTTGGTGAGGGGGTTACTCCATTTTTTGAGGTTGGTGGACCCTGTAATACAAAACCATGTTCCAATTTATACATGATTGTTCATTCATCCATGAGTATATGTGTTCCAGTGAAAGGGATAGAAATCAAGAGCAACCTAGGTAAATAAATAGGGTGTTTTTGATCCACCTAGAGATAGAGTGAGGGTTCTATTGAATTTTTGTGATTTTGTGATCATACAGAGATTATGTCTCCATGGAGGTGAGGTTTCTAGTTGTGTTTATGAGAGTGTCGGGTTGGGAATGAGATTTGTATAGCCCAGTTAGGTTTTCTAAGGCTATTTGAGTAGGTATTAGAGTCTTAGGCCTAAAGAAGATGGATAATATAGTTTTATATCTCACGTATGATGGGGAACACCCTCTTAAGGATATATAAGAGTCATGGTGTGTGTGATGAGTAGGATATTCTATATAGGGATTGGTGAATTGTGACATAGAGGATTTCCTCCTTAAAATTGGATTAAGAGATCTCTAAGGGGAGATATGATATGGTACCTAAGTGAGGGTCATGGTAATAGTCTGGATGACTTAGCATAGGGTATCCAATGCTCTTACTGTGAGTTTCTTAGGATGGTCATTATTTAGTTTTAATGAGTTTTAATGTGGGAATTAGAAGATGATATAGACTAGACTATCGAGGCCTAGATCAAGTATAGCATGTGGGTTGTTACATTACCATGTAGAGATAAGTGTGTGTTGGTATCAATGAGTAGATATGGGTTAGGTTTGTAGAACCCAATAGATTCCCTTATAGGCGTAATTAGAATGTTGATAGGTTGAGAATAATTTTCATTTATAACCAAGATGGTTTTAAGGATATTATTATGCAAGGCTAAATGGATGGTGACTTTTATCATTTATGGTCAGACCGACTAATAGATTGGGACTTCATATGACTTTCACCTAGTTGAAGTATGATCATCCATTGGGCCCACCTATTGATGATGTGGTTTAGCTAGTATGAGAGGTTGGCTATCTAGATACCCTCCTTAGATTACTATTTATATGTTTTGTGGCATGAGACAAGATGGATGGCCTTTATTTAAGTGATAAGGTGTTGGTAGGACCCTACTTTGAGTGAGAAGGCATTGTTCAAAGGGGATTGGTATGTGACTTCCATGGGATCCACCTATTGATGGTGCATTTTGACTTGTGATAGAGGTTGGATATTGTGATTCCCTCCTTAGATCATTTTTTGTATGATAATATGATGTGAGATATAGAAATGGGGATCACTTGGTATTGGTTTGGAGTAGTTTTATGAGAGGTTGTCTATAGAGATTCCCTCCTCAAATTGTTTTTTATGTGATGTGATGTTGAGACCCATCGTAAGTGAGAGAGGAGTAGCTATTGTGTTGTGGAATTAAAGGATATGTGAATCACACCCAATGTGAGAGGTTGGTGGCACTATTATGTTATAAGAAAGGATGTGATATTTGAATTGGTATATGACCCAACCTAGAGAGAGTGGGTAGTGGGAAGGAATTGGTAGAAACCCTATTATGGTTCTTTTTTTTCGAACCCAAGGAGAATAGTGTACAATATAGAACATACTAAACATATGTCTCATCCTGTTGGCATGCCTCACCTGATTACATGAATTCACCAACACAGACGGTTCAAACCCTACATGGCCTAACTATGGGGTAGTATCCAAAATCAGAAAAACATCCATACTAAGGTCCACTAGACAGAGTGAAATCCTAATCTAGTGTAACAAACATTCACAAAAAATACTCTCTCTATTCAGGTTTCTATCACAAGGCTATAGTGGGGAGAGCTAATCAAGATCAAACAAGTAACCAACCACATATACAAGTGTCACACACACAAGTATCACACACAAGAATCACACCAAATCATAATTAATCTCAATATTGACAATAAATGAAAACATAATTAATTTATGCAAATTCAATTTGACACACCTTAAGGAGGAGGACCCGGTGGTGGAGGAGGACTCGTCGACAGCGGAGGTAGCGCGGAGGCAGTGGAGGCAGCTCGGAGGCAGTGGAGGCAGCGGAGGTAGCGGAGGCAGCGGAGGCAGCGGAGTATACAGAAGAGGAGGAGGAGTAGGCGGAGGCATAGGTGGAGTAATATAATGAAGAGGCCGTAGTAGAGGAGGAGGAGGAGGAAGATCCATGGAAGAGGAGGAGGAGGAGAAGGAGTCGTGGTGGAGGAGGAGGAGGTGGAGGAGCCGCAGCAAGAGAAGAAGGAGGAGAAGTAGGTGGAGGAGGAGGAGAATGAGGCGGCGGTCGTGGCTGAGGAGGAGTAGAAGGAGGCTGCGGTGGAGAGGAGGTAGTGGCGGAGGCGCAGGGTAGGGCTTCCGCGATTGACAGGGTGAAGGGATGAGGAGCCACGACAAGAGGAGGAGAAGAAGAAGTAGGTTCCAGAGTAGGAGAATGAGGTGGCGGCCACGGAAGAGGAGGAAGATAAGGAGGCCGCCACAGAGAGGAGGCAGTGGCAGAGGCACAGGGTAGGGCTTCCACGAAAGCTTGACAGGGTGCGGGGAGGAGGAGGAGGACCCAGTTCCACTTATAAATTTTGTGGGGACCTTTATCAGCGCTAGTAAAAAGTGTTGATGAAGGGGGTATTTATCAGCACTTTTTTAGCACTGATAAAGGGTGTCTTTATCAGCGCTTTTCATTTTAGCGCTGATAAAGACCCACTTTATCAGCGCTTTTGTAGCGCTGATAAATCCAAAGGGGGAGATTGTTGGAACCATGGTCATATTTTCATGAATTGGAGTATGGTTTGTGTTTTTTTTCAATCCTCAAAGGAAGTTCAGAATGTGTGCTAGCAAAGTGCATATACAGGTCAAGCAGATTACAGTATTGAAGGAGGCACCATTTTCCAGTTTTTTCCAATTTTTTGGGCTTGAATTTCAACAAATGGAGAAAAGTGATTTTGGCAAAGAGACTTGTGCGCCGTGTACTTGAAGGAGAGGAAACTTGAGTGCCATATATTTTTCAAGATCATAACATGGAAAATGGAAAAGGGATAAGGGTCGCGCAAGTTTTGGGAAGGTCGCGCAAGTTACTTGCGCGTCGAGAAGTGACTTTTCTGCCGATGCCTAGGAGGTTTGGAAACTTGTGCGCCTATTGTTCTTCATGATAATAACTTCAAAATATGGAAAAGGAAAGAAGGTTGTGCAAGTATTGTTTGGGTCACACAAGTGAGTAGCACGACAGAGGCTAGGGCGGTTGGAGTTGCGCGCCGGGACTTTCATTGTGTGAGGATACTTGTGCGCCACCGCGCAGGGGGTCCAGTTTGCCTATAAATAGAGGACCACCCATCCTCATTTGTAATGAATTTAAAGACTTAGATATTTTTTTAGCTCTCATCGTGAAAGTGGTTGAGTCGCACAAGTGGTAGTTGGGTCGCGCAAGTAGAGGCTGCGCGCCGGTAGTTGGCTGCGCAACCAAGGCGGTTTGGGAGTTAAAGGTGCAGAGTTGTGCAAGTTTGGAGTTGAAGGAGGAAATGTCGCGCAAGTGTGTTGGTTTCACCTGCGCGCCGAATTTGTACCGTGCAAGTGACTTGCGCGCCGGTCTTGAAACTTGTGTGCTAGTCTTGGAGAAGCGCTCCAGGTGTGGTTGAAGTACACCGGTCTTTTTGGAGCTGCACAAAAACTGGAAGATTGACCGATACCTTCGTTGAAAAGTGAGATTAGTCTACAAGTGAAAGTTGGAATTCAACAAAGCATCTACATAAAATAGAGGATGAATTATTTTGCAATGATGAAGATACCTTCACATCTATAAACTGAGTGTGACTTCAGCAAGGGCAGTGAGCCAGGGGGAGTCAACAGGAGTGACCTGAGGGACGTTGTGAGCTATTCCTGAACCTTTTGTAAAGGCAGTGAGCCTGGGATAGAGTGATTGTGCTCGAACCTTTGTAATCCACAGCTATTAAAGTTTAGTGGAATTTGATATGACCGACAACCTTTTGGAATATCCTTCTTGGACGTAGTCCTTATTGGTGAACCAAGTAAAAAGCGTTGTGTCGTCTCTCTGCATGTGAATGTTTCATTTCTGTTCATATCCATCATATAGGTTTAACAAGTTCCTTACAATGTGGGAACAAGATCCATCACTTTAAAACAAAAATTTTACACCCTGATTCACCCATCCCCTCTCAGGGTGTCCCGGGGTCCTACAAGTGGTATCATAGGCTAAAGTTTGATGGTGTTGAATCTGTCCTTTGTCATCATGGAGAATGCAGTCAATGTTAGGGGAGTCCCTCTCTTCGATGGAAGTAATTTCCAGATCTGGAAGAACAGAATGAGATCTCATCTAAGATCCCTTGGAATGGATGTTCTATTTTCCACTGTTCAAGGTATTGATGTTTCTGATCCAACAGGGCTGGTTATGAATGATACAGATAGGAAAATTCTTGATGCAGATGCTAAAGCACAGAATGCTCTCACCGCAACACTTTTTGATCAGATCTATCTAAAAGTAATGAGTTTCACCTTAGCAAATTCCATATGGGATAAACTTAAAAAATATTTATGAAGGAGATAGAAAAGTGAAGGAGGCGAAACTACAAGTGATACACAATAGGCTCGATGATCTAAAGATGCATCCTAATGAGAATGCAGACTCCTTTTTCAATCGAATTACTGAAGTGGTTGGAGCAATTCGGGGCCTAGGAGAAGAAATCAGAGACATTGACATTGTGAAGAAAATATTGAGAAGTCTACCACCCCTGTACAATGCAAAGGTGTCATCCCTTGAGGAAATAGATCTTTTCAAACTTTCTTTAGATGATCTGTTGAGCATATTGGTGGCATATGAAATTAGAGTCAAACTAGAAGATGATACTACACGAGTAAGCAAGGAAATGGAATTCAAATCCATGGAGAAACTGAAAATATCAAAAGATAGTAGTGGTGAAGATGATGAGGAAAAAGAAATTCTTTCTCTCATTTCCAAGAAGTTCCAAGGAAAAAGGGAAATTCAAAGGGAAGTTACCTCTAGCTTGCTTTTGTTGTGGAAAATTAGGTCACATTGCTTCTCAGTGATTAAGAAAGATCGATGATGATGATAGTGATGCTGAAAACTTTGAGAAGCCTCAGAATAGGTTTTTCAAGAAAGGAGACTTCAAATATAGAATGAAAGTTCTGAAGAAGAATTTTGTCTTTGAAGATAAAGAAGATGATAATGAATTCTATGATGAAGAAGAACCATAATTTAAAACTGGGAAACATACTTCCATGATGGCCACTGTTGAAAAATCAGAAGATACTGGTGGAGAAAATATGTTAAAAACTAGTGCAGATCCCAAGTTGCAACTTAAGGATGCTTTTAGCAAGCTTAAGATTAAATGTAAGAGTTACAATAAGTGGAAATCAATGGTAGAATAATCAAATGAATATGTTGATCAACTTGAAGTTTAAATTGAATGACTGGAAGAATTTTTGAAAGTACGGTCTAAAATTCTTGAAAGCAATGATGATGTAGTGGATCTGAAGATGAGAATTGAAGAGTAGGCAAAGGTCATCAATGACCTCACCTCTAGACTTGAAGAAAAATCCAAGAGTGTTGAGGGTCTTGAGGAAGAAGTTGTTACTCTTATGAGTAAACTTGAGATTGAATCAATTTAAAAATAATCAAGGAAGAAAATACAGTTTGGAAGATTCTCAGATGCAGAACTACTGGAAAGAGCCAAGAGTGGTTTAGATGGGGTTGGAAAAATCTTGAGTGATCAAAGACCTGCTTTTATGGGAAATAGTGGAATTGGATGTGAAGCTGAGACATCAACTACTGGAAGTAAAGAGAGTTGAAATAAAGACAAGATGAAAGTTGGACATGTTGAAACGTTTCCTGAAGTGCTGAAAAAGAAACCCTCAATCCAAACTAAAAGGAGAACTGAAAAGTATCCCCAAACATTCAGAAATGACAGGCAGTCCAACTATTCTCCCAAGGAATAAAGTATGAGGATAAATTCAAGTGAGTAGACATTTACTCTCATGAAGTGCCAGTTTTGTGGCTATCTGTGCCATACCATGTCATATTACGAAGAGGCAAGGAGCTACCTGAATGGGGAAGATCTGGGACATCAAAAAAGGAGACTGAATTCATATCCTCCATCTTATAAAAGAAATAGTTTCTATGGATACTGTTTTCGTTGATCTAACTTTGGACATAAGGTTGTTTATTGCAGGCAGAGAAGGGACATGGACACCTCATACCAGAATACAAGACAATTCAAATCTCATCGACAAGATAGTGTTGCTCTTTCAAAAAGGTTTTCTCCTCTAGAAGAAGACTTTAACTATGAAGAACCAATGTACACATATGAGATAATTAAAATTCCATATGTTCTCTATACTCATTCCAATGTCTCATGGAAATAAAGGAAGAAAATTGAGAAATACAACCTAGCAGAGGTGGCCCTCAAAGCTAAAAAAAGAAATAGTACTTGGATTCTGGATATAAGTTGTTCATCCCATATGACAGGTAATGTTGTCCTGTTAACAGATATCAAAATGAAGGTTGATGGAATGGTTCGATTTAGTAATGATGGAGCTCTGAAAATCAAAGGTAGTGTAAGTACTGAATTAGCTAATGGAGAGCTAAAGAAGACTGAAATCCTTTACGTAGATAGCCTACGTTATAATCTACTCATCGTGAGTCAACTCTGTGAATCAGGACTTATTGTTACTTTTAATCAGAAAGGATGCACTCTCAAGGGAAAGACAGGAAATTAACTTATGAAAGGATGAAGAATAGAAGGAAACCTATATCAGGTTGATAGTAAAGAAAATTTTTGCTATATGACTGTTGAAGAAGAAAACAATTTGTGGCATAGGAGACTGGGTCACATCAATCAACAAGACATGGAGAAAATATCAAAATTGAGGATTTTCATGTACATTCCTAACCTGAAGCATGAGCGTGAAAAATCTTGTGATGCTTGCATTTTTGGAAATCTGGTCTGTAGTTCATATCGGCCAAAGAAGAAATGGGAATCTCATCTTCTTGATCTAATTCATACAGATGTATGCGGGCCGATAAATGTTGTCGGAACTCATGGATAAAGGTACTTTGTCCTTTTCATTGATGATTTTAGTATAATGTCATGTGTTATGGTCATTCACAGGAAACGACAAGTGCTTGACTACATGAAAACATATCGGTAAATCGCTGAGAATGATACTGGATGAACAATTAAAGTTTTGAGATCTGATAATGGAGGGTAATACACATCCATTGAGTTTGAGAATTACCTTGAAAAACATGGAATACAGCATGAGGTAGCTACTATGAGAACTCCACAGCAAAATGGATTTGTTGAGCACCGGAATCGACAGGTCAACAACATGGCCAGGACTATGCTGATTCAGAGTGGTATCTCTCACCATTACTGGAAGGAAGTTGTTGAAGCTGCAGTGCACATTCAGAATTGAATAGATCTTTATATGGGAGAAACGAAGACGCCATATGAATTATGGCATGGAAAGAAGCCTTTGTTGAAATAATTTTGTGTTTTCAGAAGTAAATGTTTCATTCGGAATAAAGAAGGAAATCAAGGGAAGTTTGGTGACAATGCTGATGAAGGAATTTTTCTTGGGTATCCAATGAACAGCAAAGCCTACAAGTGTTTCAACAAGCGATTAGGAAGGATTGTGGTAAGTAGTGATGTTAAGATAATTGAAGAGAAAAACACGAATTCCTCAAGGACATCATATGCTGATGTGATAGAAGGTGAGGAAGAAAGTGAATGTGGAGAAAATACAAACACATAAATAGAGGAAGTTGTACAAAACACTCAGCAGTCACATCATGATGTTGACTCAGAAGAAGAATCTGAAGAAGAAACTGTGGGTGGAGAGAATGAAACTAAACCACATAGAAGAAATCGTAGAGCAGAGATTGATCCATCTAACATAATTGGGGACAGTAGTGCACCCACTCAAACAAGGAGGATGAGGAATAACACACAATCTGCATTTCTGTCAGTTGTGGAGCCATCCTCATTCGAAGAATCTGCAAAGGATTAATATTAGGTGAAAGCCATGAATGAAGAGTTAGATCAGATTGACAAGAATCAGACATGGGATCTTGTCCAAAGACCCGAAGGTCATAATGTGATTGGTACAAAATGGATCTTCAAGAACAAGTTTGATGATCATGGAAGAGTTATCAGAAACAAGGCTTGACTGGTGTGTAAGGGATATTCCTAGATTGAAGGTGTTGATGTTGAAGAAACCTTTGCTCCAGTGGCTAGACTGGAGTCAATCAGACTTTTCTTTGCCATGGAACTCCAAAGAGGATATAAATTATATCAAATGGATGTCAAGACAACATTATTGAATGGTGTACTCAAAGAAGAATTCTACATTGAACAACCAGTGGGTTTTGTTCTTGCTATTGATGAGACAAAGGTCTGAAAACTGAAGAAAGTCCTATATAGTTTGAAATAGGAACCATGAGCATGGTATTCCCGACTGGACTTGTATCTTAAGAATCTGGAGTTCAAAAGAGGAGGATTGGATCACAATATATATGTGAATAATTCTCCAAAAGATCAATTAATGGTTCTAGTCTACGTTGATGATATCATATTTGGTGGAAACAGGCAAAAATTAGTGGATGAATTTTCCAATCACATGAAATCAGAATTTGAAATGTCTATGATTGGGGAGCTCACATATTTCTTAGGGCTACAAGTGATTCAAAAGAAGGATCACACTTTCATTTCTCAGGAAAAGTATTCAAGAGAGCTACTGAAGAAGTTTAATATACAAGACTCCAAACCAATGTCAACTCCGATTTCAGTTAGAACTAAACTTATAAAGCATGAGGATGGGACCTCTGTAGATCCCACAATGTACAGGAGGATCATTCGGAGCCTACTGTACCTGAAAGCGACACGACTAGATATTGTATTTTCCACATGTCATGCGGCCCGCTTTCAGAGTAATCTAAAGGAGGAACATATGGCGGCTGTCAAAAGAATCATGAGATATATTCAAGGTTTACATAACTTTGGGTTATATTTTTCTGCAGGCGGGGATAGTGATTTATCAGAATTTTATGATGCTGACTGGGCTGGTGATTTAGTAGACAGAAAGTCCACCAGTGGTGGATCCTTCTATATTGGGCAGAAATGTGTTGGCTAGTTGAGCAAGAAACAAGAAAGTACTTCTCTTAGTACTGCTGAAGCTGAGTATATATCCTCCACAAAGGCATGCACTCAACTGCTATGGATGAAGCAACAACTAATGGATATTGGTGATGAGTTGAATCAACCAATGGTAATTTATTGTGATAACAAGAGCGCAATTGATCTCACGAAGAATCATGTTCATCATTCTCATACAAAACATATTGAAATCAGGTATCACTTTATCAAAGAAAAAGTTGAGCAAGGGATGATTAGAATGGATCATGTGGGAACTGATGAGAAAGTGGCTGATATCCTGACCAAGCCACGGTCAGTGTCTGTGTTTGAGAAGCATCGGTTGAACCTCGGTGTTCATCCACCTCCCAGTGTATAAGGAGGTTACGAATTTCCCCTCTCCCTGTTAATGATAACAGTTTTTATCTGATTTTGGATGTGATGTAGGTTTGTGGGGGAGATAATATCCAAGGGGAGTATGGTTTGAGCTGAACAATGAAAAAATTACCGGTCATTGAGTTTATTGTCAATGGGGGAGAAAGGAATAAATTCAGGCATGTTCAGGCATGTAATGCTTCTGTGACACGATGCGAAGGAATACATCGGTCATGTAATGCTTCTTGGGTGTCAGTGATAATTCCAAAACACGGGAACCCAACTCAAGCTTCCTCTCTTTTTTTCTGTACCGAGCATTGCTCATGTAGACTTAGAGTGTTGGCTGAGTTGATTCTTTCATTTTTGGTTTACATGTGGATAGGGATTTATTTAATTTATTTTATGATTGCCAACAAATCCAAAGGTGGGTATTGTTGGAACCATGGTCATATTTGCATGAATTAGAGTATTGTTTGTGTTTTTTGTCAATCCTTAGAGGAAGTTTAGAATGTGTGACAACAAAGTGCTCATACAGGTCAATCAGATTACAGTATTGAAGGAGGCACCATTTTCCAGTGTTTGCCAATTTTTTGGGCCTGAATTTCAACAAGTGGAGAAAAGTGATTTTCTCAAAGAGACTTGCGCGTTGTGTACTTGAAGAAGAGGAAACTTGCACACCATGTGTTTTTCAAGATCAGAACATGGAAAATGGAAAAGGGATAAGGGCCGCGCAAGTTTTGGGCAGATTGCGCAAGTGACTTGCGCGCTGAGAAGTGACTTGCACGCCAATGCCTAGGAGGTTTGGAAACTTGCACGCCTGTTTTTCTTCATGATTAGAAATTCAAAATATGTCAAAGGAAATAAGTTCGCACAAGTATTGGTTGGGTCGCACAAGTGAGTAGCACGACAGAGGCTAGGGCGGTTGGAGCTGCATGCCGGGACTTGCGCGCCGTGAGGATACTTGCGCGCCACCGTGCAGGGGGTCCAGTTTGCCTATAAATAGAGTACCACTCCTCCTCATTTGTAACAAAGTTCAAGTCTTAGATATTTTTTGAGCTCTCTTAGCGCAAGTGGTTGAGTCGCGCAAGTGGTAGTTGGGTCACGCAAGTAGAGGCTATGCGCCGGTAGTTGGCTGTGCGACTAAGGCAGTTTGGGAGTTAAAGGTGAAGAGTTGCGCAAGTTTAGAGTTGAAGGAGGCGGTGTCACGCAAGTGGGTTGGTGTCACCTACGCGCCGAATTTTTACTGATCAAGTGACTTGTCCGCCGGTATTGAAACTTGTGCGCCAGTCCTGGAGATGCGCGCTAGGTGAGGTTGAAGTACGCTGGTCTTTTTGGAGCTGCATGAAAAATGAAAGATTGCCTGATACCTTTGGTGCAAAGTGAGATTAGTCTATGAGTGAAAGTTGGACTTCAAAATAGCATCTACATACAATAGAGGATGCATTATTTTGCAATGATAAAGAGACCTTCACATCTATAAACTGAGTGTGACTTCAGTAAGGGAAGTGATCCAGGGGGAGTCAACGGGAGTGACCCGAGGGACGTTGTGAGCTATCCCTAAACGTTTTGTAAAGGCGGTGAGCCTGAGACAGAGTGATTGTGCCCAAACCTTTGTAATCCACATCTAGTGAAGTTTAGTTGAATTTAGTATGACCAACAACCTGTCAGTGTATGCTCATTAGATGTAGCCCTTAGTGGTGAACCAAGTAAAAAGTGTTGTGTCGTCTCTCTACATGTGAATGTTTTCTTTCTGTTCATATCCATCATACAGGTTTAACAAGTTCCTACCAACGTGGGAACAAGATTCATCACTTTAAAAGAAAAAGTTGACACCCTGATTCACCCCTCCCCTCTCAGGGTGTCCCGGGGTCCTACACTTTATGTTTTTTATGGATATTTAGGGGTAGAGGACCGAACCTATGCTTAAGATATCGTGTGGATGTTTTTGGTAGTTTTTGTTATCATGTAATCTATTCTTGTACCTCGTAACCCTGAACTTTTATTTATTTACTTTTGGCATTGTACATTGACATCATCATGGTATCTGTTTTTGACTATTCATCTTCTTTAGTTATTATTTATTCTGTTGGTTCATTTATTTTCTTCTACTACTTTCTTCTTTTTCTCTATTATTCTACTACTTGTTACATATATTATTTACCACTATGTAATACCTTATCTTATGAGGTTTTAGTCTCTACATGGACTCACCCAAGGCCCTCACTACTATTCTATAGCCTCTGGAGTTTGGAGATATGCAATTGTGGTCTTTTGGCTTAACGTCACAGGGATCCATCTTGTGGAAATCGGGGCAGGATGCTACACCCTAAAATGCAATGAGAATCCCATGAGGATTTTTCATTTTGAAGATGTTATCTTAGAGATCCCAATTATACACATTGTTTTCATCCCTTTTTACATTTCATCTACATGTAGCAAAAATTTATTTTTGTTTATTATTATTATTAAAAAAATTAATGGATAACATTTGATATATATTCCATATTTAATTTATGGTTGAGTTTACATTTTTTATTATAAAATTTGTTTTGGGAAATTTTTTAAATGAATAAAAAAAAATTATTTATTTTCATAAGCTCTGAAGTCCAAATTTTTAATATTTTTAAGTGTTTTCACTTTTAAATGTATGATTCAATCCATTTGTTGGTGAAAATTAGATTTTTAAAGAATTATTTTAAATGATTTTTTATATATACGAATATAAATGTGTTGAAATTGATCATGGTTGTATTTTATTTTTGAAAATGGTTTTACCTTGGTACTTTGAAAGGAGATAAATGTATGAAGATTTTTTGAGGAATTTTTATTGAATTATTTTCAAATAAATGTTTTATAATGGAAATTGGTTGAATATACTGATAATTTTTAAGGATGTCATAATCAAATAACCAGTTATTGAATTCAATCAATGGTTTTTCTTTTATTCCAATTGGTGTGTTGTGTATTTTTTTCAGCTAGTTTTTTATTTATATAGAGTCTAGTTCAGTTTTTTAATATATTTAATGTTATAACTTACTCTATACCCCTATGGTTTATAAAATATATCTTGATTTATAATCCTTATATAGCCATGATTCATTCCTCTACTTTTTATAAAATTTACCTCATTATATCCCAATTTCCAGTCGCCCTCGATTTCCATCCAGTCACCCCTGATTTTCACCACCTATACCCATGATTTCTGCAATCACTAGTATTCCTTTTATAGTTATTGGAACTGTAGTGCCTCTTTGGTTATCATGTGAGGTGTGTGCCTTCAGTGTGCCTTAGTGAGGTATCTATGCCTCACCAATGGTGAGGCGGATTAATTGCACCTCATTGCGCCTCACACGAAGGCATGCTCAAGCACACTCCTTTGACAATATTGGTGTATGTATAGTTTGAAGTTCACTAATGTTGAGAAAAACAAGGTACTAAACATGGAATATGAAATAAAAAATTAATCATTGTATTAAAATAGGTAAATTATTAAACATAAAATTATCTATAAGTAATTCTTAATCATAATAACCCAAAGAAGGCATAAGGTGTGACTCAAGAACCAATTAAGATGTTTAAATAGAAAAAATGAAAGATTATTATTTAAATTAATTTTTTACATTTAAAACAAAAAAAAATAACAATTTTTAAGGAAAAAGATTATATTTAAAGTTAATATTCACATGTATAACTCATATTTGATGAAAATGAAGTTTTACACTATTGATATTTAAAATATACAAATAACATGTCATGTTCGTATTGTAAAATTATGATTTAGTAAAACTTTTTAAAGAATGAAAATACCTAAGGTTTCAGTTTCATGGAAAAAACTATTTATTTATGGTATTTTTATAAAACCAAATACATACATAATTCATTATGAAAAAGACACATTTAGTACTTAATTTTTTTTAAATTTAGTTTTAAAAATCAAACAAGTCAATGATACTTAATAAGTTATCATAACAAATAGTTCCTTCCCACTTAATCAACCCATCCATTATCTTATCCCTAATGAAATTACTAAATTAAGTTTAAGTATTTTCCATTGACTTATAATTCATTTAGGTTATTGTGAAAGGAAATTAATTTATTTTTAATACAAGGGAATGTGCAAAAGGGAATACTTAACTAAGTATATTCATACCATTAAAATTCATGATTTAAAACAAATTTCAGGTTTAATAAAAGCACTCAATACATCAAAACATAAATATGTACCCAATATTAATTTCCTTTCTTGAACAATGGTCTAAGAAATGTGAATATTCAGGTTACTTTATCAAAATAAATTGAGGAAACATAACCCAAACATATGATAGCTACATTCATGCATGGATGTTAAAATTATTTGGATCTTATATAATTTATAATAATGAACATATATGAATGAAAAAATGTAAATAATTAAATAAAACAAGTCAAAACAAAAATTTACTAGAATAAATAATTTTAAAAAAAGAAAACATGTTTAGCATACATTACAAAACAAACGAAGTATAAATATATAATGTGAACAACATGAACAATGCAGTTTCCATCTCACCACACCCAATCTCATGAAAAGAAATTATTCAGTCATCCTACAGATAATTTATTAATGAAAATTCCAAATTTCACCTATTAATGGTTATCTCATCGCTTAGTCACCATTCCTAAACAACCAAAATCATCCCATAATCTTTTAAACACCCACAACAATGTGAAGACTCGAAACCTGGTGTAACTTATTGGTTGGTTCCTTTCCAAAAAAAACAAATCATCAATAGTTCCCTCACCCTAGGTACTAGAGAACCTCCAATTTGACTCACACTCAGATAAATTAAAATCAAACATATGGTCGATATCATACACAGACTCTATATAACACCTCATGATATTTTGGAAAATAGATTTCAATGTAATGAATATTCTTAAAACATTCTTGATGTTTATTTTTGAATAAATTGCATGGCATGTGAAAACATGAATGTGTGGATTCTTGTGTGATATTTTATGAAATTCATTTTTGATAAATTAATAGTCCCTTGATAGAATTTTGAAAGAAACCCATTGGAACCTTTATATTTAGGTGGTTAGTCCATGACAATAATGTTATGATTTAAATTGTTAATTTACTAAAATATTCTTAAAAATGTTCTATTCTTGTCAGCTTTATAAAATGTTTATAAAATTTTTAATAATCATTATTTTCTTTAGATTGGGTGGTTTCATACTTAGAATTATTTTAGTCATTCCTATTTCAATTTTCATTTTTGAAAATGGAAACTTGTTTTTAAATTTTAAAGTGGGTTTTGAAATGAAAAAAATGAGGTATTCCCTTAAAATGGACTAAAATGGATTTGGTGCATTAAAACTCATGTAGTGATTTCAAAGAGAATATGTGAAGTTTTATATATTTCAACATGTACATATTTCTATCAAAATTGTTTTAAAATTTTAATTTACTATTAGTGGGGTTTTAATATGATTTAATTTTTTTAACATGATACTAATAGTATTTATTGAATAGGGGTATGTATCTGATTATGTTTTTTTAAAATTCATTTATTTTAATGTGGAATTAAAAAAATTTATTTCAGGTGGGGTTTTAAAAATTAAAATAGGTGCCTTTTGAATTTTGAAATTTGTTTTTAAATGATATTTGAAATGTTAAATTAATATGTGGTAATTTAAAAAAATGGTCTTTTTAATGTTCTTTGTAAAGTGATTGGTTTCAATATAGAATTTGAAAAATGTTTATATTCATAATATCATTAATTTATTATTCATTAATATCTTTCCCTATACCTATTTTTTTGGATGTCATCCAATTATTCTTTTATTCTTTGTAGGGAAGATGATTTATATGGTTTATTCAATTTATACCAACTTGGAGCCTCACCACAGTGTCTGAAATAAGTAAGACTAGGAAATCATGCTTCTGTTTCCACTAAGAGAGCATATTGTGGTCTTTGTGAAATAATTTTTCAATTCAAGGGATAGTGGTTCTTGTATACTCAATCTAAGATGATCATGTGTCTCAAACCATTAAGAATGAGGAATGGGGTATAAAAGTGTAAGGGAACTATGAAAATGTATTTTATGACCAACTCATCAATCAAACCATTGTGTTCTTGAGAAAATTTTCTAGTTTAGGAAACAAACTAAGAATTTTTTTCCAGTTATTCACCAACTCCCAGCCCAATAATATTTATATTTAAGTATACAACTATTATCCTCATCATATTAATCTTTCAAGTAGTTATTTTTTCATTTTTTTTTTCTTAATACTCATACCCCATCTATTATGGACATTCACCTATGATTGTTTAACTACTATGAGCAGTAGTCATCCTATACAGGGTATCAATGATAATTTTGTATGAATTAAGAGGATAAACCCTTAAAAAGTGGATTAATTATTTTTATTAAATTAAATTACCCATTTACTTCAAATCATACTTAAATTATTTGAAATAATAAAATATTGGGTTCCCCTTATTAGAATTATCTATAAATTTCACCTTTGATAATAAATATCTTATGTGTATTTTTTTTACAAAATTATTATTTTATTAACCTAATAGGATAAATATGAATCGATAATTGATTCACACTAATCATATGAAAAAAATTTATGAAGAAGGAGTTAAATAGTTCATCAAGTTTATGATATATCATGCATATGAACCTTTTCCATTCTTACGTTGTTGTTATTCAAAAAAAATTAGTCCAGAAGAGTTGGAAGGAAATTTAATTTGTACCAGAATAGATCAAAGCTATAAATGTCAGACTAAACATGGGAAAAAATTGAACGTGAACACCAATTGGGATGATACAATTATTTACAGATCACTTGATATGAATATCAATGTTAATGATGACAGTGATTTCATGGAATAAATAACAATGGAAACTAAATATGACCTTCATGATTGTCATTTTTTTTTTGAAAAGATAAATAGTTGTGCTATGAGACCATTTTATAATGATTACACTAAATACACAACATTTTCAGCTGCATTGAAGTTATATAATTTTAAATATGGAAGCAGATGGAGCAATACCAGCTTTCCAGAACTGCTTGGTCTCTTGAATGATATGCTACCAGAAGAAAATGAAATTCCATGTCAAACATATAATGCTAAATGAATTCTATGTTCAATGGACATGATCTTAAAAAAAATCATTCATGTACAAATGATTTCATATTGTATTTTTAAGACCATAAATCACTCTTAAAATGCCTTAAGTGTGGTGAAAATCAGTACAATAAAAATAAATCAAGTTCTTCGAAAGTTTTATGGTACTTTTCCTATCATTCCAAAATTTAAAAGGCTATATAGATGTTCTAAAACCATGAGACAATTGACACGGCATAGAGATACAATAATTAAATACGAGAACCTATGTCATCAAGTATATTATCCTCAATGGAAGAAAATTGATTATTACTATCCTAAATTTGGGAATGATCTAAGAAAAATTAGTCTTGTGTTATCTAAAGATAGAATAACTAATTTTGGTGTATAGATTAGTACTCAAATTACATGTCTTGTTATGTTGGTAAATTATAACATGCCACCATGGCTATTCATGAAGCACAAATACATTATGTTGTCTCTACTTATATATGGACCAAAGCAACATGGAAATGATATCGATGTCTATTTGGATCCATTGGTCGAAGATCTCAAATTGATGTGGGATACAGGTGTTAGAATGTATGATTCTCATAGAAGTAAAGAATTCACATTAAAGGCCATGTTGTACAGGATGATAAATGAATTTCATGATTATGAAATTTTTTCAGGATATAACATTCAAGGAATGTTGGGGCAATATTTTTGTGAATGAAAACACTCCGTTTAGTTGAAACATTCATCTAAGACTGTGATTTTTGGACATCCAAATTTTAAACCTCGATGACATAAAAACTGATCAAGGATGAAAACTTTCAATGGGAATACCAAAAAAGGAAAAACATTGTATCCACTAATGGGTGATCAACTATTAAAAAAATTAAAATATATTGACATTATTTTTGTTAAACCATTTTCAAATAATATTATGAAATCAGGTTAAATGAAGAGATCAATTTTCATTGAATTACCATATTGGAATTGTTTGTATGTCATATATTTTCCTCATATCATACAAGCTGAAAAAATGAATTTGATAGTGTTTTTAGCACATTAATAAGTTCCTGAAAAAACAAAATATGGAATCAAGGATATGTTAGACATGATTGACATAGAGATAAGGGAAGAATTGGCACTAGTGAATGGTAAAATGTGTACTTTTCTTCCTTCAGTAACTTAAAATCTATCCAAAATAGAAAATTTTAAAATTTTCATTTTCATTAATGGTTTAAAACTTCAAGAGGGGTATTCATAAAATACCAATAATATCATATAAATGACTAATTTGAAGTTACATGGAATAACATCACAAGATTTTTATGTGCTGATGTAATATTTGATGATCATTTCTTTACATCTCATTCTTCCTAAAAATGTATGACATACATTAACCAAAATATACTTCTTTTTCAAAGCCATATGCAGTAAATTTATAGACCCAGTGAAGATTCCAATCATGAATAAGGAGTTTGAAGTCATATTATGTGGATTAGAGATGTTCTTTTCACTATCATTATTTGATATAATGGTCCACCTAATGGTTCACTTGGTTATAGAGGTTCAGCTATATGGTCCTTTCCATTATAGATCAATGTACCCCATTGAATGGTATATGAAGATTTTGAATGGGTATGTAATGAATTGAAGATTTCCAAAAAGTACTATTGTAGAATGATATATTATTGAAGAATCTGTAGAATTCTGTACCGATTACCTATCAGATGTTGAAATAATCGATCTCTCAAAGTCTCATCACAATAGATTCCTTTTGAGTGAAGGTATTTATGGAAGATATGTTTTTACAATTACCATCACAGAGCTAGATTAAGAACACATTTACATTTTACATAATAGTGGATATTTTTATCCATACCTTGAAGCCCAAAAAGTAATTATTAGATATTTAAATCCATAAAGTGATAAAGGATGGATATCAAATACACATAATAAATATTTTATAGGATGGTTCTAAAATCAAATTTATAAGGATTTATCTAAAAATAAAAATTCAATTATTTAGTGACTTTGATGGCTAGATAGAGGACCAAATCAAAATTTTATATCATACAATAACTTTTTAATCAATGGTTATAAATTATATATAAAAATAAAATGACGACTGGTTTATGATAAAAAACTGTGGAGTTGAGTGTATAGTGGAAGAGATGCACATATCTTGTTCTAAGGATTAAAATCCAATTTATGTGAATATGTCATATTTTGGAATTATCAAAAAAATATGAGTTCAATTATATAACATTTCAAGTGCCTGTTTTCCATTCCAAATGGGTTGAAAATAGAATTATAGTGAAAGTTAATGAAATGGGATTTATGAAGGTGAATTTCTGTGTGGAAGGATAAAAGGAAGATCCAATCATAATGGAATCACAAGTAGTTCATGTATTTTATGTATTAGATCTTGAAAACAATAATTATTCGATTATATTACAAGAGAATAAAACAACTATAGGGTTAGATGAAAATCAAATTAAGGATAAACCTTTCATTGGGAGATCACAATTAGTTCACGGTGGTTCTAATGTAGAAAATGTATTGTAAATTATAGGGGACTAGAAATCGGGGATTTGGATTCTCGATAGAGGATCCAAATCCTTTCAACCTTTAAAAAAAGAAAGAGGGTTCAATGATAAGGTTAAAGTTTTTTAATATACTATTACTTTATTTATAATATTATCTATTTTATACTAAATTAACATAATCTAAATTAAATGTTTTACTACTCATGCAGACAAGAAATGTCTTCTATGCATGATGATGTTTCTAATCCTAAATAAGAAAAAACTATTGATGTTAAAACTATAGAATTATTAGGGGAATATTATAATGTTGATGAAAGAAACAAGAACGACATAGAATCACTGTGTTGAATAAAATTATCATGGAATGAATTAAGGGTATACAATTTCTGTTTGGATGATATCAATGCGGTCAACCTGATGACCCCAATAAGTAAATGTGCATTTGTTATGGTGGGGTCATAATAAAGATGAATCTAATGATTGATATAGATTCAAGGTTTCATGCCCATCCTGTAATGAAAGAAACCCTTTGGGAAGATATAAAGGTAATATTATGATATACTTTCTCTATTTTATCAAAAAATTGTATAATGAAACAATGATTTAATTTTTATTATTACATAAAGAGTTCATTTATTTTAGAATATTTCCATAATAAATATGTCTTAATAGCCATTATAAAATACCATAGAGTCTTCCAGACTCTTCTTACCAAGATTCATCATAGGGATGTTGAGGGAAAAGTAAAGACACACCCACGAGTTAGTTATGCACACATTATAAAGTATGAAACATTTAATTTATTAATCAGTTTGTGTGATGATAAATAATTTCAGGTGAATTATAGTTGATAATATATTATTTTACATTAGTTATTTTATACAATTTGATTCAAAAAAATTAATTTATGAAATAAAAAAGAGTTTTGAAAATAATTAATGTTCATCAACACCAATGTAACCCTATCACAAAGTAAGGATGGGGAACATTTCACTAAAGGAGAAATTAGTATGTATTTTAAATCAATAATAAATATTTTATGTTATATGAAAAAACATATCCTCTTTTTTTATATTAAAATTGATAAATCAAAATCAGAATCCACTTTTATCCCACGTCATGTACTATGGAAAGGGGGTCGTGTAAATAAAGAGGGTAAACCAGTTGCTAAAAACACAAAATCAGCATTAGAAACATGTGTAAGAACGACATAATAGTAATTAATTTTTATTTATAATTGTATTATATAATAATATATATTTATTTTAATATGTTTTTTACATAGTTTAGACATAAGAATTGATAGTTACTGTACCAGAATAAAAACAACTTTTAGTAGCTTTGAAGCGGAGAAAAAAACATGTACACATTAGAGGATTGGGTTTTAGAGTGTCTCCTCGATCATATTTTGAGAAGATAAAACCATGATAAGATACATATAAGATTATTAAAGGATTTTAGGCACAAATATATGCTTTGAAATATATTATTGTTTGATATGGTTTGGTAGATCAAGGTATGAGAAAGACCAAAGAAAACTAGCAATGGAACAAAGATCCACACATGAAGAACCAAATGAATCCACTATCTTTGAGGATAGTAATTCCCCTCAACCACATACCTTACCTGAGGTAATAAATTTTTTCATTACAATTTCTTCTAAATGTGAATAAAAAAACTTTACATAACTTCATATTACTAAACTTCTATAGGGTAAAGTTTTATGTGATTTCTATCTTTCAACACCCACACATCGCTTTGTTGTGAGGGGTACGATGTATAATATCCCAGGAGACAAGATACACCATAAAGATCTCCCAAAATATCACATGATAGTAGGGATTTATATATCTTAAGAGCTGACTATTGAGTTGGTTTTTCCACTTGATGATCTGGATATTAGAATGATCAATGATCTTATTGGAACTTTTGTGGTATGGTAGTATAATACTGTAAAGATACATAAGGCATGTCTTTAATAAATTTTTTTAATAAAAAACCTATAATAGTATTTGGAAGAATTTATAATGTGAGGTATGGTATTACAGAGAGATAAAGAGATGGGGAAACATAAGGTCAAATTAATACAAACTAGTGAATCAACTAAGAAATCAAAAGGTACTTCTAGGAGTACCTTCTCCCCACTAGTTCCACATCAACATTTGTTATCATTACAACTTCATACAGAGACCAAATTTAAATATGTAAATATGTATTAAATTCCATATAAATGAGAAATATTTGGATATTTCATTATATACGTATTTTTTCTTGATATTATAAATGACATTCTCAATCTTGAATGGATGGGAGTCTCAATTATGAATATATACATTGGGTACATTTTCATAACATGTCTATAAAAATAGTGATATAATATGTTCATTAAAGTTAATAACTATTTATATTTTATATAGGTGTTTATATCACTACTATATAAATATAAAACCATGCAAAGAATGATTTGGATTCATTAATCCCTTTATCATTTATATGGAAAAAAAATATTTGAAGAAGGAAGAAATTGATAAGAAGAAAGATGAGTTATACGATGTATTTGAGAAAAAAGAATATAAAACTTTTTTGATGCCTACATTATAGGGGTAAAAAACTAAAATATAATTGAATAAAATATATTTTTAGTTTTTCATTACTTATTAGTTTTTTTTAAGTAGCACTGAATGCTGATCATATTCAATCTAGATACCCCAAATATTTATTTTTTGGATCCAATGCATGGATATCCAACAAAACGACCACACATGATGTCTATTTTTCATTTTTAATACACTTAAATCATTATTTCATAGATAAAATTTGAATTATATGCTTTAATATATGTTCTAAGAATTTTTTTATGATAGGAAAATTGTTAAATATAGACTAATTCATGGCATGAAGTCAGTGAATGAACATAAAAATCCAATGGATTACTTCAAATGTAAATATATTAAGGCATATATAGAAATATTTAACTATAAAACCATATTTCAAAAATAATTTACTTATTTTTTTCAATGTTTATGTAGTGTCTGAAGCGATATAATGGAAATGATTGTGGATATTATGGTTGTAAATTTATGAGATAGATCATAAACCTTGAAAATTATAATATCCCTAAGAAGGTAATTTCAAAAGTTAATTAAAATTTCATTAAAAATATTATTTAGTCTTTTTTATATCTATATTATTTTAGTACTACCAATATTTTCAACAACCTTCATACTCAAAAGATGAAGTAATTTTTTTAGAGATTAGTGGGAAACAAACATGGTGTTAGAATGTTCGTTGATAATATATTTAGGTGATTACCTACAATGTTTGTGATCTATTATGATCTATTATGATCTATGACCTTAGACATATATTTGAGGTGTGAATAATTAGTATTAGAATGCTTATATATTATTTTTGATCTATTTCTCAAGGAGAAGTATAATGGAGGAAATCAATTTGTTTAAAAATGAGTAGAAAACATGGTGTCAGATTGTATGGAGGCATCATGAAGAGGTGACTTCCTACTACTTATTTAGTTAATTTTATCATAATTTTATATAATTTTGGAGTTTTCTTACTTACCATTTTTAGAATAAAATCAGACTAATTATCTCTCTAGGTTTTCATTATGGGAGGTGGTAAATAATAAAATAAAAGAACAATATGGTGGTTTCCCTTTGGCAGGTGGTAGAATTATTTGTTCTATTTTATAATCAATTATATGCATGATATAATATCAAAAATACTTGTGAAATCCATAAAATTAACAAATCAACTTTTCATTAGTTAAATGGATTGAATAAAACTAATTATTTTGAATGTACATGATGTGAAATTAAATCATCCCACCATTATATCACATATAATATAAGAATAATTACATGATTAGATGTGTTTAAACTATCATTATTATTCATATAGATACTTGTTCAAAAGTTAACTATCAAAAAATACATCCACTGGTTCATCGTTAATATTTGTGTGCGCATTCATTATATAAAATGATCCATGTTCACAAAATCATTAATAAAAAACTCATCATCATTATCAATAAAAAATAATTGAGAACAGAGATGTTCCCATTTTGATGAAAAAATAATGATGATTTTATGTTAGAGTTTATCATAACCCAAAATATTGAAAATAATATATTAATATATAGCACCATTTGGGAAGACATATTGGATACACTAGATTTTAGTGTTATTTGGATTCTATAAAGAAATATACCAATGTTTAATACTGTAAAAATGGATAAAAAATTATAATAGAGTTTAGTGTCTTATAAAAATACATAATGGGTCACACTAAATATTTTTACATCAAAGAAGGTAAATAGTCTATCATAGAGTTTTTACTCTCTATGATAGTGAAAGGTATATATATATATTTTATTATGTTCTATAAAATATCAAATGTAAATATTTATTTTAGTTCAATCAATGAATGATAATAGGTTTAAACTAATGGTAAATGTTTTCTAGGAATAAATAAAGGGATACAATAATTTATAGTATAATCCAGGAATATATAATTTTTTATGCTTGTTTTTTTTAGAAAATAAGAAGGAAAATGTTTATTTATGATTTTTAAAACAACCCAAAAGGATAAAAGTTTAATGGGATTTTTTGTAATATGTGAATGTTATGTTATTGTAAACTGGTTAAATATATCATTTTTTGGGATTGAGATTCTATAATATCTCATATATATATATCCATAGTGGGTGAATTGAAAATGTTATATTTTGGAATCATAGTCTAAAACAATAGGACTGGGAATGCATTGTTTCCTATTTATATTTTAATTATTTCTTTATTGTATTACTTACATAAGAATTTATTTCTTATATAGGTAGATTCTTTTTCACGAGTTAGGGTTGTTTTTTTAAAGCTGATCATACTCATGGGAGATTGGATTTCAAGGCTTAAACTGAGATAATGAAAATAAGGAAATGGGTATATGTTTCTTTCTCGTGGAAGGGGTAACCCCATGATACTTGAAACAGGAAGTGTTTGAGGTAGAATTAGGTTTCCTAATCAAACAAAATATAACATGTTCCCTATTTTCTACATTTTTGTAGATAGTTTAAATAAAAACACATATCACACACTCAATCAATCTCACTTTAATACGATACACAGTGTTCTCAGTATAACTCAAAATATATGTTTTTTAGTTTATAATTTAAATTTTAGTTAAAAACACACATCACACACTCAAAACCAATAAAACACATTATTATTGTTTTGATAATTTAGGAAAAAAATCCATAAGTCTTTTTTGATGCATAAAAATATGCCGCATATAAATCCAACACAGGGTGTGGCCGGTATGACTCTAGGAGTGTCTTTTTATTTAAAATTGACATTTATTTTAGTAAAATAGACAAATAAAATACTCAAAACTAATAAAATTCATTCATATAGCTTTTATATTTTAGGATAATGATCCATAAGTTATTTTTGACATTTAGAAATCATCCACACCTCAATCTAATACACGTTGTGTCCAATATGACTCCAAGTTTCCATTATCAGTTTAAAATTAAAATTTTAGTTCAAAACGTGTGGTATTCATTAGAAAATAAGAAAACACACTCGTAATATCATTATAATTTATAAAAATTATTCATAAGTCATTTTTTACATGTAAGAATCAGTCTCACATTAAACCAACACATGTTGTGATCGGTATGACTCAAATTGTTTGTTTTCAGTTTAAAATGACATTTTAGTAAAAAAAAGTGACATACTCGAAACCAAGAAAAAAAAAATTTATTGATTTTTAATTTAAAATAACTATCCATAAATAATTTTCAATGTATAGGAATCATACCCACCTTAATTTTATGCACTGTGTGAATGGTATGACTCCAAGTGTGTCTTTTTTAATTAAAATTGGCCTTAATTTTAGTAAAAAGACAATTGACATATTCAAAACTAATAAAATCATTAATTTTATCTTTATACTCTATTAAAACGTTCCATAAGTCATTTATTAGGTGTAGAAATCATCCTCACCTCAATCTGATACATTATTTACCAGGTATGACTCAAATTCTCGTTATCAGTTGAAAATCGACATTTTAGTTAAAAAAGTGTCACTCAATGAAAACCAATAAAACACACAATTATTTTCTGGATAATTTTGGAAAATAATTCATAATTCATTTGTGATGTGTAGGAATCAGTATCATATCAAACCTATACACGATGTGACCGGTATGACTCCAAGTGCGTATTTCTAATTTAAAATGTTATATTATTAAAAAAGACAATTGACTTACTCAAAACCAATAAAATGAATTCATAATATTTTTATACTTTATAAAAATTATCCATAAGTCATTGTTTATGTGTAGGAATCATACGTACCTAAATCTGATGTACGATGTGACCATCATGACTCCAAGTTCGTCTTTTTATTTAAAATTGACATTAATTTTAGTAAAATAGGAAAGTGACATACTCAAAACTAATAAAACACTTTAAAATTGTTTTGATACTTTAGTAAAATGATCCATAAATTTTTTTATGTGTAGGAATAAAACACATCTCAATCTAATACACAATGTGCCCAGTATGACTCAAAGTGTCCCTCATTAATTTAAAATTGACTTTTTAGTTCAAAAAGTGTCTCTCTCTTACAACTATGAAAACATGACTTAATTGTATTGATAATTTAGTAAAATGATTCATATTCCATTTTTGATGTGTAGGGATTTTTATCACATCAAACTGACCCATTATGTGATCGATATCACTCAAAGTGTGTGTTTCTATATTAAAATGACATTCTAGTAAAAAAAACAAAATTGACATACTCAAAAATAATAAAATGCATTCAGATTGTTTTGATACTTTATGAAAACAATAAATAAGTCATTTTGGGTGTGTACAAATTATCCTCACCTCAATATAATGCACTTTCTAACTGATATGACTCCAATAGTGTCTATTTATTTAAAATTGTCATTAATTTAAGTAAAAAAGACAATTGACATGCTCAAACCCCAATAAAACACATTTGGATTGTTTAAATACTTTTGAAAAAATATAAATAAGTCATTTTTGACATGTAGGATTCATTAAAACCTCAATACAATACACAATATGTCTGGTATGACTCAAAGTGTCTGTTATCAATTTAAAATTGACATTTTAGTTCAAAAAGTGTCACTCACTAAAAACCAAGAAAACACACTCAGGTTATCTTGATAATTTAGGGAAATAATTATTAATTCATTTTTTATGTGTAATAATTAGTCTCATGTCAAACTAACACACAATGTATCTAGTATGACTAAAATTACATGTTTATAGTTTAAAATTACATTTTAGTAAAGACACAAGTGACATACTCAAAATTGAGAAAATTCATTTGGATTGTTTTGATACTTTAGGAAAATGATCTATAAGTCGTTTTTTATGTGTAGGAATCAACCTCACCTCAATATGATGCATGGTGTGACTAGTATGACTCCAAGTGTGTAATTTTATTTAAAATTGACATTAATTTTAGTAAAATGATCCATATATCATTTTTTATGTGTAGGAATCAACTACACCACAATATGATACACGATGTGCTCGATATGACTCAAAGTGTTCGTTATTAGTTTAAAATTGAAATTTTAGTTCAAAATGTGTCACTCACTAAAAACTGATAAGACATGCTTGGATTGTCTTGATTGTTGAGTCAATAATATTTCCTTATGACTTTTCCATTCCTCTATTTTTTTAAAATCACAAACACTCTATCTCAAGGAAAATTTCTCTCCATCAGTTTTATCTTAATAAGGAAAATTTTCCTTCCCTAAGGAAATTCATCCTTACCACGTTTTTCATTGTTCATATTTTAGTTTCTCTAAATCTAACTCTTTTTATTTATAAGTGTTAAATTCAGTTTAATATCTAAAACCTCATAATTATATAAATACTTAAATATAGAGTATTCTGTTTTCAGGATCCGAATTCAGGTGTTGAATTCTTTAAAATTCAAACTCTAGATTCTCTGAAATTTAGACCCTGAATTCTATGAATTTTAGACTCCGAATTCTCTGAAATTCAGACTCTGAATTCTCTGAAATTTAGACTCTGAATTCTCTAAAATTCAGACTCTAAATTCTCTGAAATTCAGACTCTGAATTTTATGAAATTCAGGTTTTGAGTTACTTAGAATTAAAACTCTACATTCCTTAGAATTTAAGTTCTGAATTCCCTAGAATTTAGACACCGAATTCCTTAGAATTCAGACTCCTAATTCCTTATAATTCAAACTCCGAATTCCTCAGAATTCAGGTTTTGAATTCCTTATAATTCAGACTCTGAATTCCTCAAAATTCATACTCTGAATTCCTCATAATTCAGACTCTGAAGTCTATAAAATTATGATTCTGAATTCCTTGATAAATAGAATCTGAATATCCATATAATATAAATCCTAATTTTCTTAGACTCTGAACTTTATTTTCCTTAGAATCCAAAAAAATAGATTTGGTTGAGTAACCATATTTTTCTTACCTTTGTTATAGTAATGAAATGATGTCGTGTATTCTTTTTCTAACTAATCGTTGTTTGAGTGACATAAGTACGGGTCCCTCCGAAATTCAAGGAACAATATGACCGTTGGATGAGGGAGCTGACTGTTGGAAATGAACCTATAAATAGGAGCGCATTTGAGTGAGATCACAACATATTGACTGTTCTATGACTCTATAGATTACATGATGCTGAAGTGATTTCTAGAGAGAGAGACTCTCATGCTTTGTCCGTACTAAACATCTTGTTCAGATTTCTTTTTGAGATTCCAATTGTTGTTATGTACAATCAAGGGATTTTGTGGATAGGAAGATAGAGGTGTCGACTACCTTAAAGTTAGAGGACTTACTTGATGAGGAAGACAGAGGTTCCAACTACCTTGAAGTTTGAGGGCTTGTGGGGATATCAATACAGACTCCAATATTCTTATTGAGGGATTACCCTGGTGTGGGTAAGACAAAATTTCTTAAAAGTATAAATTAAGGGACCTTTATCTAAGGTTGTTGGATACCCTACTCTTTGGGTTAAAAAATTTCATACTTGTTACTTGTATTTTTTCAAGTTTTTTTTCTACTTCATTTTGATTAATAAGGAAAGTATAACCATCTTATACTTTCTTGTACTTGTATACTTTGATTAGTAAGATTCTCTATGCTTTAAGGTAGAATCTTTGTCCTTGTAAACTTTTCTTAAGTTTCATTTATGAAACCATATTTCCAAAATCTAAAAAGTTTTTAGGACTAAGAGGTCTTGTGAATTTACCTTATTTAACAATGTAAAACAATAGAAAGGTTTATAACATATTTAAAAGTTCCAAAGGAATTTTTTAAAGTATACAATTCACCCCCCCTCTTGTATATTGAGCATCTACATCATTATTTCGATCCTAAAATTGGTATCAGAGGAGGTCTCTGAAATACTTATATTCACATATAAGTTTTCTTGCTCAAGTTTTCATTGTTCTATTTTCCTTGCTTAGGATATTTTCATCCTAGTTTACAAACTTTTATTACTAACAAGTTTATGTGTGAAGATATTTTCTTTGAGATGGCAGGAATGAATATTGGTTCGATTGACAATCTTAATCCTATTAGACCACCTATATTTGATGGGAATGATTATGAATATTAGAGATATCGTATCAAGACTTTTTTCATTAATACTGGAGTGGACAACTTTGTTATTCTTACTGGAGATTACAAGATTCCTGATAAGGAAGTCAGAACTTTTACTAATCAGGAAAAGTTAGAATATAAACTTAATTATAAGGTACATAATACTTTGTTGTGTTCCATGACTAGGAATATATATATCCAGATTTCTTCTTGTAAAGCTTCAAATTTTATTTGGAAGAAATTTAAGGTTACTCATTTTGGAACTTCTAAAGTTATCGAAACTATAAGAGCTATGCTTAGAGATGAGTATCATGGTTTTTTCTTTCCTTATGGAGAACCAGTTTGTAAGGTAAAATAATGGTTTATGGACATTGTTAATAGTCTACAATCTATGGGTGAAAACGGTTTAGACGATGAGGCACTTGTGGACAAGATTATAGATATCATTCCTAATAAGTGGGAATCCAAGAGGACAGCTATAAATGAGAATAGGAAAGTCTCACAAATTACTCTTGATGGGATTTTTGGAACTCTTCTTCAACATGAGACTAGAATGAAAAGAGATGTTGATATAAATAAGAAAAATAATGGGAATGTAAGTGTTTCTTTTACAACTAGTTCAAATCATATGAAATCCAATACTCTTGAGAGAGTTATAAGATCCAAATCAAAGAAGGTCACTATTTTATCTAAATCAAGTGAAAGTGAACATTCTGAGAATGAGTTAGCTAATCTTTCTCGAAGGCTGAACAAGATAGTTGGGAAGAAAGACTTTAAGTATAGATATAAGAAGAAAGAAATAAAGGATAATAAATACTCTAAAGTCACTTGCTATGAATGAAAAAGAGCAGGGTATATAAGGCCAGATTGCCCAATGCTTAAGAGAAGAGAAAGAAAGGAAAATCATTCTAAGAGGAATAGAAAGAAGTACTATAAGGATAAATCTAAGAAAGTTTTGAAAGTCAATGACACCTGGAGTACCAGTGGTGGTGACTCTTCTGAAGAATCCTCAGAGTATGAATCTTCTGGTCAAAAGAATCTTGGTCTATTAGCCAAGATACCTATTGAAAATAATTGTTTAATGGATAAGGTACACAATGCTAAATCCATAACCAATGTATCTTTGAATGATAATTATAGTTATAGTAAATATTATGAATCTTCAGATGAATAATCTTCTTCTAACGAAGATAATACTTTACCTACTTATGAATAAGTTTCTAGGTTTTCTAAGCTCCTTGAGAATGAAAATTCTAAAGTGAAGAAAAATCTTGATAAGGAAAATTCTAGGATTTCTATTTTTTCTACGGAAATATCAGATCTTTCTAAAGATCTTGATAATAAAACCCTTGATTTTAAAATTATTTCAAAAACCTTGAGGAAGTTAATTATGAGAAGGATAAACTTTATAAGGATCTAGAAAAATTAATTTCTAAGAAAAATGTTTTTGAGACTAACTCTAGTGTTAAAACTAACTTTTTTTAGGATAAAAACTTAGTTATTAAGCTAAAGTCGGAAATATTTTCCTTGAGGAAGTGTTTGTCAAACTTTACCTTAGGTAAGGAAAATTTTGACAAGATGTATTCCCAAATTCGACCTCTAAGGAATAATTCTGGTTTTGGTTATACTAGTTCGAAACCAATTTTTAGTAACAATTATTTTGTTCCTCAAAGTGCTCCATTCTTCACTAAGTTTCAGTGTGGTGGGCATTGGGAAAAAAATTGTTCCTTAAACAAAACTCAGTCTTTAGTTTTTCATAAAGCTTATTTTTCAAAGAAAATATGGATTCCTAAAATTTTGCTTTCAGAAGTTTCTGGATCCAAGAAAGTTTGGGTTCCAAAATTCTAACACTCTTATTTTCAGAAAATCAAAGATAATACCAATAGTAATACATGGTACATGGATAGTGGATGTTCCTGGCACGTGACTGGTAACAAAATTTTCTTTGAAAAGATTATCAAGATGAAAGGAGGAAAAGTAACTTTTGGAGATAATGATCAGGGAGAAATTATTGGTATAAGTAACATTGTTATTTTTGGAAAAACGTTGATTTCAAATGTTTTATTTGTTAAGGGCCTTAAGCACAACCTTATTAGCATAAGTTAATTATGTTATAAAGGTTACCGTGTGAATTTTAGAAATGATAAGTGTTTAATACACAATTACAAGGAAGAGTTTATTCTTTCTGCCCATAGGCAAGAGAATGTATACAAACTAAACGTAGAAGACCTTAGGAGACAAGATCTACCTTTTCTTAGTTCAATGGACGATCATTCCTGGTTATGGAATAGAAGGTTAGGACACTGTAACCTTAGTAACCTATCCAAACTCTCTAAGAAAAAGACTATTTAAGGATCTACCAGAGCTTAGATTTGATTCTTCAAAAGTTTTGTGATCCTTGTCAACATGGAAACAACATAAATCAAGTTTTAAATAAATTTGTGAAGTCTCAACTAATGATGCATTATAGTTAGTGCATATGGATCTTTTTGGTCCAACACAAACCGGAAGAATTGGAGAAAAATATTATGTATTTGTTTTAGTTGATGATTACACTAGATTTATGTGGGTATATTTTCTAGAAAAGAAATATAAAGCTTTTTCTTATTTCAAAAATTTTAGAGCCCAAGTTAAAAATGAGAAAAACCTTCCATTGATGACTATTCATAGTGATCATGGAGGAGAATTTCAAAATTTTGATTTTTAAACTTTTTGTAGTAGAAAAGGAATTACTCAAAACTTCTCAGCACCAATAACACCTCAACAAAATGGGGTTGTTGAAAGAAGAAATAGAATTCTTCAAAAGATAACAAGAACCATGTTGAGTGAATATTCAGTAGCCAAAAAAATTTGGGTTGAAGCTATAAGTACTGCTTGCTATACTATAAATTGTGTTTTAATTAGACCTTTTCTTAATAAAACTCCTTATGAGTTATGAAATGGTAGAAAACCTAGACTTTCCTATATCAAGGTTTTTGGTTCCAAGGTATTCATTCTGAATACTAAAGATAATCTACAAAAATTCACACCAAAATCTGATAAAGGAATTTTCTTAGGATACACTATAGCTTCTAAGGATTATAGAGTTTTTAATAAAAATACTTGTACTGTTGAAGAAATAGTACATATCAAATTTTATGAAATTGATCCTTTTGTTTTTAAACAACCTCAACCTACATCCTCAAATGTGTTTTCAAAAACTGATTATCAACCCTTGATAGAAGATCCTTTTGATAAAGAAAATGTTTGAGAAAATGTTTCTGAAGCATTTACCTCAGAAGACTTCTTACCATACGTTGATGAATAGGTTTAAAAAAACCCAAATCAGTTGTTTCTGAAGAATCATCCCAGTGATAGTATCATTGGTGATATAAATCAACCTGTAAGGACTATAAGTTCCTTAAGAAATTAAGTAGAACATCTAGCATTCCTTTCCCAATTAGAACAAAAAATCAGTGATGAAGATTTAGGCGATGATGATTGGATAAAATCTATGCAAGATGAGCTAAATGAATTCAAAAGGAATAAAGTATATACCTTAGTTGAAAGACCTAAGGAAACTTCTGTTATTGAAGTAAAATGGGTCTTTAGAAATAAGTGTGATGAAAATGGAATCATAGTAAGAAATAAAGCTAGACTAGTTTATAAAGGTTATAATCAACAAGAAGGAATATACTATAAAGAAACCTATGCTCCAGTAGCCAGACTTGAATCTATTCGTATTCTAATTTCCTTTGCAGTATTCTTTAATTTCAAACTTTTTCAAATGGATGTTAAATGTGCTTTCCTTAATGGTTATGTTCAAGAGGAAGTTTTTGTTGAAAACCCTCTTGGTTTTGAAGATACAAAACATCCTGAACATGTTTTTAAACTTACCAAAGCTTTATATGGACTTAAACAAGCCCCAAGAGCCTGGTATGATAGACTTAATATGATTTTTGATTCAAAACAATTATGTTAAGGGAAATTTTGATCCAAACCTTTTTATAAATAAAGATAAGAAAAGTGTTTTGATTGTTCAAATATATGTTAATGACATTATATTTGGTTCAACTTAGCAATCTTTAACTGATTCCTTTGTGGATCTAATGAAATCTGAGTTCGAAATGAGTGTGATGGGTGTGTTAACATTTTTCCTTATTTTTTAAATTTCTCAAAAACCAGAAGGAATATATATATCCCAACAAAAGTATATTAAATATCTTCTTAAAAAGTGTGGATATGAAAACACTAAGAGTATAAGTACTCCCATTGGTACCTCAAATTCACTTGATCTTGATGGAGTTGGGAAACCAGTAGATCAAACATCTTTTAGAGGTATGATAGGAAGTCTAATTTACTTGACATCTAGTCATCCAGACTTAATGTTTTCAGTATGATTATGTGCAAGATATCAATCCAATCCTAAGGAATCTTATTTAAAGGCAGTGAAAAGTATTTTTCGCTACTTAAAGGGAACCATGGATCTAAGACTCTTTTATAATTTTGGAAATGATTTTGTTTTAAAAAGTTTTTCGGATGCTGAATTTGGTGGATGTAGAATGGATATGAAAAGTACATCTGGAACTTGTCATTTCTTAAGAGATTCATTAGTTTCTTGTTCATGAAAAAATAAACACTCAGTAGCACTTTCCACTACTGAAGCTGAATTTCTAGCAGCTGGAAGTTGTTGTGCTCAAGTGTTGTGGATGCAACACACACTCACATACTATGGTATGAGTTTTTCCAAAACACAAATCTTGTGTGATAATACTAGTGCCATTTCCTTAAGTAAAAACCATGAACATCACTCTCATGAAAAACACATAGATATTAGGAATCACTTTTTTAGGGATCACACACAAAAAGGAGATATCATTCTTCAATTTATCGGAACACAAGATCAACTTGCTGATATTTTTACAAAATATTTACCATCTGATAGATTTGAATACATTAAATAGAAATTAGGAATTATAACCATAATTTAATCCTCCTTGTTAACTTCTTGTTGAAACCTATCACCTTACAGTAAGAAACTTCTTTTCATAGGGGGAGTATATTTTCTTGTTAGTCAAAAAATTTCATAGTTAAAATTTTTCGTAGTTAAAATTTTCATAATTAAAATTTTTGTAGACAAAATTTTCATAATCAAAATTTTCATAATCAAAATTTTCGTAGTCTAAAATTTTTCGTAATCAAAATTTCAGAATCTAAAGTTATTTAAAAAGAATTTTTCCTCATTATGAATAATCTTTCTAGAAATCCAAAATGTATGTTTCCTTTTCTAAGTTTTCGTAATCATCTTTTACTTTTTTTAATTCTTTTTTTTTCAAAATTTTTGGATTCACTTTTCCTTAAATCCGAATATTTATTTTAAAACCCTCAAAAGATTGGAATCTGCTAAAATCCTTCTTTGTCTATCATCTCAACTATCAGATCTTCTCAAGAATATTTCAACTGTTTGATCAATCAGGGAAGCTGAACCATTGCATCTATTTCCTATATAAAGTACCCCCCCCCCCCCCCGATGTTTGTCCCATATAGAATTCCAAGCCTTTGCATGCTGAATCTCTGCCTCTATTTTTAAAGTTTTTCTAGATCTTTAAAGTTTCCTTACTTCTGAATGTCTATTGAAGCCTCTTCTCAAAAAGAAATGTCAACTGTTAAGGAAATCTCAGAGTGGCAGATCTACCAAGAAAGGTTAGTCAATACAAAGTTTTATTCCAAGTATGATTCCATTGTTTCTAAGAATATCAATCTGAATAGTTGGGAGAGTGTATGTATATCAAAACCAAGAGCACAGGATCCGGTGTATCCGGAATTTCTGGTTGAATTCTATGAGATAGTTAGTTTTTTCAATAAAGGATGAAGAGATAAATTTTCTTTCAAGATCTATGTAAATACACACTCTCTTTCTTATAACATGGCAGCAAATCTAATAGGGATTCCTTATGAGGGAGAAGCAGAGTTTTGCTCACACAAGATACCTGATGAAATAGGATCTTTTGACAAGAAAAAGGCTCTGGATTGTCTTGGTATTTCAGAGGTAAAGACTTCGAAAATTATTCATCTCTCTACAAATCTTTGGATTCTTTATCTATGGGTTCAAGGTTTTATCATTCTGAAAAAATGGGACAAGTATACTCTGAAGAAAAGCGATATGTATGTTCTGGATTTCCTGGTGAACCTAAGAAATATAAACCTAGTTAATCATATCTTGGTTATAATTGAGAATATAAAGAATGGAAATCTGAAGTCTTATATTATCATGTATCTAGCCATTCTTTTAAAGATCATTGTTCTTTGTCTTTATTATTTCAATATTCCTTGTAGTTCTAAGACGAGAAATTGTAAGGTGATGCTTTTGAGTGATGATACTCTAAGGAGGATGAATATTGGCTTTAATAGTCAATCTAGAGAATTTCATGATTTGTCGGAAGTAGAAGTTGAAGCTCTATCAAAAAATCTAGAAGTGGCTAAAACCTCTAAAAAGGGTGGAAGTAAGAGGAAGTTCAAGGAACCAAAAGAGAAAGGAAAACTCCTCTCGGCTAAGGAAACTTAGTCACCTCCTTCAAATATAAAGAAGCAAAAAGAATATCCTGATGAAGTATTGGCTAAGTGGATAGAGGATAAGAAAAACAGGAAGGAAGGGGAGTTGAATTTTGGCATGGACCCTACTGAGGAAAAAGCATTGAAGGAAAAGGATGTTGAGAATCTTGAAAAGGAAGAAAAAGAAAAGAAGCAAAGGAAGAAATTGTCAAAAGTTGAAGTCATTTAATCTCTTATCAAGGCTACTGAAAAAGCCTCTGAACAAATTCCTGTACCAGAATCATTTTTGATAAAACCTTTTCCAGAGACTCTGGGAAAGAAGTTAGTGATTCCGGAACAATATCAAGAAGAAGAAATAGTACAAGAAGAAGAAGTGTAAGAAGAATAAGAAGGTAATGGTGATATTGAGGATTTGATAAAGCAAGTAGAGGATTTCCATGAGAAGGAAAGTCCTTATAAGAAATTATCAATCTGAACTTCTGAAGCCGAGTCTTCAAAACTTGCTACCCCAAGAAAAGATGAGAAAGGTGAGGAAGAAGTGAATAATTTTTTCTGAAAATGAAAGTAGCAATCATAATTTCATTCACCCAGGGGATGTTGAGGTAGGAGCCGAGAAGGAAAAAGTTGATGAAGATAAAATTGTTCAGCTATTAGATAGTGAACATGAATCACCTAATCAATAAGAAATCATTCTGAAAGATGAAAAGGGAAAACAGGTGGTAGTAGATATACCTAGAAAAACTATGGCAAAGAAGAAAGAAGTCGGTGCTTCATCGAAGAGAAAGGCTATTGAAATATAAAAATAATCCTCACTAACCAAAGTCTCAGATTTAGAATCATCCTCACTTAGACATGACTTTGTTTTTCAGTCTTTGAAGAAGCTGGTTGGGACTATTCCAATATTCCCTAGTATAGACTCAATATATCAGATGCTTCATCATATGTTTAATCAAAAATAAGATTCATTATCCATGGAGATGGATAAATGTGTCAGTCTCGAGGCAGACTTCAAGACTTTTCTCATTGGTTACGAGGATCATAAAATATCTTGTAAGAAGATGAAAAGTTGGTCAAGGAAGACAATAGAAGAGATGAGAATCTTTAATTAATTTCAAGATAGTTTCAAGGGTGATTTTAACACCTAATATGTGAAGATAAAGGATCTCACTAATAGTTTTGAGGAAAATTTATCCCTTGAATAGACTTCTTGGAAGCAAGAAGTTAAGGATCTGAATGGGAAGCTAGATTCTGTGTCCATGAATTGGAAGAGAGAAAGGGACCTCAAAATTGAGATAGAAGAGAAGCTTGTTAAGAAAGAAGAAGTTCTTAAGGACAAAGAAATATATTTTAAGGATCAAGAAGAGAAAATTAAAGCCTTAGAGAAGAAAACAGAAGATCAGGATCAGTTTCTAAAGCGTGCAGAAGAGGATCACAAGGAGCTCAAGAAGTTGAATACTATAGTGAAGAAGCGGATGTCGAAGGAGAAGAAAGGATAATCTTTTCCAAATCTGATCTTTTTTTGTATTTTCCTTTTGTACAAATTCTTCCAATATTAATGAAATCCTTGTTTCACTTCATATTTTTGGTTGTATAGTACTAATCTTTAAGGTACCAAATTACTTTTCTATTCCCTTTATTCCTTTTTGAAAATCACAAAGGGGGAGAAAGGAATGTCAAAAAGAATACTAAGTAAATAAGAAATTTCACAAAGTAAGGGGGAGTTCATCCAAGGGGGAGTTTTTATCATGAAGATATTTGTATGCAAGAAAATGTAAAATCTCATTTAGGAAATCAATAATATGATCCTTATGGTTTCTAAAGCCTAAGGGGGAATTAGTCATATTCACTATGATCCATAAGTAAAGAGAGATAAGTTTTTTTAAGATTATAGAAATTTCAACTTCCTTATATTCCTTTTAGTTAGGATGTTTGTGCTTTCCAAAACGGGGGAGATTGTTGAGTCAATAAGGTTTCCTTATGACTTTTACATTCCTCTATGTTTTGAAAATCACAAACACTCAATCACAAGGAAAATTTCTCTCCATAATTTTTATCTTAATAAGGAAAATTTTCCTTCCCCAAGTAAATTTATCCTTACCATGTTTTTTAGTGTTCATAGTTTAGTTTCTCTAAATCTAATTCTTTTTATTTCTAAGTGTTAAATTTGGTTTCATATCTAAAACCTCATAATTATATAAATACTTAGATATAGAGTATTTTGTTTTCAGGGTCCAAATTCAGTTTCCGAATTCTCTAAATTCAGACTCCAAATTCTCTGAAATTCAAACTCTGAATTCTCTGAATTTCAGACTCCGAATTATCTAAAATTTAGACTCCAAATTCTCTGTAATTCAAACTCCAAATTCTATGAAATTCAGGCTCCAAATTCTTTGAAATTCATACTTCTAATTCTTTGAAATTCAGGTTTCTATTTCCTTATAATTCATACTCTGAATTCCTTAAAATTCAGGTTCTGAATTCCTTAGAATTTAGACTCTAACTTCCTTAGAATTCAGACTCTGAATTTTTTAGAATTCAGACTCCAAATTCCTTAGAATTCAGACTCTGAATTCCACAGAATTCAGGTTCCGAATTACTTAGAATTCAGACTCTGAATTCCTTAGAATTCATACTTCGAAGTCTACAAAATTCTGATTCTGAATTCCTTGATAAAAAGAATCCAAATATCCATATAATATAGAATTTGAATGTTCTTAGACTCCAAACTTTATTTTTATTAGACTCTAAAAAATTAGATTTGGTCGAGCAACCATATTTTTCTTACCTTTGTTATAGTAATGAAATGATGCCATGTAGAATGGATCGCAAATGGCTGTTGATTGGCGACTTCAACACTGTTTTGAAACCTGAGGAGAAAACTGGGGCAGCTTTCAACAGGATTGCTGCCTCTGAATTTTCTGAATGTATTGATTACTGCAATTTGGACCAAGTTGCAATTGCTGGTGATGACTTCACTTGGTGCAGGTATACTTGGGAAGGAAAACAGGCTAGTAAGCTTGACAGATGTTTTGTTCAGATTGATGATCAAGTGGCAGCTCATGGAATCTCTGGATTCACACTGCCTAAGCACCACTCCGATCACAATCCAATTATTATTGATGTGGAACAGCAGGTGACAAGGCCAGGCCCCATCCCCTTTCGTTTCAACAATGGTTGGCTTGTGATGCCAGGATGCAGGGAAATTATTTTAGAAGCTTGGAAACTGGATACAATTGGAAGCCCATTGCAGCGACTAGCTGTGAAACTGAAGCATCTAAAGGGGCTGCTGAGAATTTGGAGCAGGAATTCCTTTTCTAAACTAGACAAGGATATCAAGGAGGCGGAGGATGAACTGGCCAAAATTCAGATTGATCAGGGGTAGCACTCGAGGGCATTACAGCAGGAAATTGCTGCACACAACAAGCTTGATGATCTCCTAACGGTGAGGGAAAGATTGGTCAGGAATCAGCTGAATGTGCGGTGGTTAAAAGATGGTGATAGAAACTCGAAGTTCTTCAATAGATTGCACAAGGAAAAGAGGGCCCGGGGAGGGACCAAGGTGATCAGTATTGATGGGAAACTCTACACGGAGGAGAATGAGATTGCAGTGGTTGTGGTTGAGCACTTTAAGAATGTTTACTCTGAAAATGGGCAGTCAAGGATACACTGCATGGTGGATAACATTAGTTCTTGCATTGATGAACAATCGAACCAACTCCTAATTGCTCCCCCATGCAAAGAGGAGATTAGAACTGCCCTTCTCTCTCTGAATCTGGAAAGTGCCCCGGGCCCCGATGGATTCACGAATAAGTTCTTTATGTTTTACTGGGACATTCTGCAGGATGACATAGAGCAGGCCATGACAGACTTCTTCTCTCACTTTTACATGCCATATAGGATGAATTCATGCTTTATTGCACTCATTCCCAAAAAAGACAATGCCCTTGACATAAAGGATTTCAGACCGGTGGCTCTTGGGAATACGATGCCCAAGCTTATTAGTAAGATCTTGACAAGAAGATTGGGTGGGCTGGTTGATGGCATGGTCACCAAGAATCAATTTGGTTTCGTCCAAGGGAGGAACATCCAAAAGTGATTATTTATGGCCTCCGAGAGTGTCAATATTCTGCGAAGGAAGTCAAAGGAAGGGAGCTTTGCTATTAAAATTGACATATCCAAGGCCTTTGACACGTTGAAATGGGACTTTCTTCTGGATGTCCTTAAGAGGTATGGTTTCTTTGCTGGTTTTTTAAGAATGATCCGCATCATTCTTGGTTCCACAAGGCTGTCAATTCTTGTGAATGGGGTCCCGAGGGGCTTTTTTCCGTGCACCAGGGGGGTGAGGCAAGGCGACCCATTGTCTGGGGTTCTCTTCGCACTGGCAGAGGATTACTTAAGTAGGTGTATCAATGACCTTGGGCAAATGGGCTGGTACAAGACGATCAGGGCTGGTGTGAGCGGGCAGGCCCCATCTCACCTATTTTATGCGGATGACATTTTATTATTTGGACAAGCATCAAGGAGAACTCTATATTAAATTAAGGCCCTTTTCAGTCATTATGAGGAGGTGGCTGGCCAGACAATAAGCTGGGACAAGTCTTCGATTGTCTTCGGTAATGGGGTCCCGGTACGCAAACGGAATAGGATTGTCAGGCTCCTTGGGGTGCGGAGAGGGTCATACCCCTTCCAATATCTTGGGGTCCCAATGTTTTGGGGGAAGGTGAAAAGACAGTACTTGGAAGGACTTTCGGTGGGTATTTTGCAGCAGCTTGCTGGTTGGAAGGGGAAGGCCATGTCTTTGGCCGGAAGGGTCTGTCTGGTAAATTCAGTAATAACTTCAAAGTTTGTTTACTCGTTTTCACTGTATAGATGGCCGAGAGGACTTCTGAAAGAGATTCAGATCAAGGTGCGGAATTTCATATGGACGGGGTCACCGCATGAGAAGAAGTTGATTACAGTTTCCTGGAAAGAATGTGTTAAGCCGGTGGAGATGGGGGGGCTTGGAGTAAAGGACCTCCGCCCTTTCAATGATGGATTGATTGGGAAATTTACGTGGTATTTGATCACACATGAAGATGTTGATGATTTCCAGTCGAATCGAATTACAAGGAGACTTCTTAGTGGTTATAAATATTATCTTGCCTCATCGGTTTGGGCTCCGCTCAAGCATGCATATGAGAGTATCATGCAGGACACGAAATGGCTGGTCTGTAAGGATTCAAACCTGAGCTGCTGGACAACAAAGTGGCTCACACAGCCCCTTCGGAATCTGAATGTTACAATGGAGGCGGTCTCTATGTCCATCTCGACCTTTCTTTTGTATTTTAATTCCCCTGCATCTGATGTTCCCGTGTAGGTGGCTGATGAAATCAATGGATACACGTTCATGGATGTTGACACGCTGATCTGGATCCCTACCAAGTGTGGATAGTTTAATTGCAGGGATTTTTACAATATGATCAGTGGGGGGCTCACTTCTGCACCAGCCTGGTTGATGAATTTCAAGGCCCCTTTTATCCGGCCTACAAGGTATTTCTTAATATGGAGAATATGGAAAAACAGGATACCAACAGCGGAAGCTCTCCAACGGACTGGACTGCACATGGCTTCAAGGTGTTCCATATGCAAGAGCGAGGAGGATTCGATACAGCATATTTTCACGGGCTGCAGGTGGGCCAAAAAGCTATGGGAGTACATTGGGTATCTGTTTGGTGTTGTAATTGACACATGCAGGCTGGTTGTTGACCTGCTGTCCAGCATGATGAATGTCCCATGCAGTGCACAAATTCACAACCTGATGTTGGTGGCCGTAGCGGCTGTTATTGCAGATACATGGGAGGCTCGGAACTGCATGCTATTTGGAGATGAGCAGCATACGGTACAGCAAGGGATGAAGGCTGTCCATCGGGATATCTATGCCGCCTCCATGGTACAGGATGGCACAATGCATAACACCGTTGAGGATCTCCAGGTTCTGCGGAAACTTGGTGTATCGGGTCGGTCGCGCAAGCCTCTAATGATGAAGTATATACGGTGGATGCCACCCATCGCGCCCTACCTCAAGATAAATGTTGATGGGGCTGCTTTGGGTGCACCAGGTATGTCGGGGTGTGGGGGAGTGTTCCAAACCTACCGTGGGTTTGTTAAGGGCTGCTTCCACCACACCATAGGGATTGGCACTGCGTTTGAAGCTAAAATTTGGGCCATGATATATGCTGTCAGGTACGCTGTCCGGTTTAATTGGATGCATATATGGATTGAATCTGATTCCCAATCTGCGGTTCATGCGTTGAGGACCAAGACACGGAATGTCCCGTGGTGCACGTTGCCTCAATGGGTTGACTGTCTCGACCAGGCTGCGCGCATGTGCCTGGTGGTTACACATGTCTACCGGGAGGCCAACCAGGTGGCGGATGCCCTTGCAAAGCGGGCATTGATTGATTTGGATGAAATGTGGTCGTTTACGGCGCCTGATTATTGTGACCCACTTGTGGCGGCTGACAGAGGTGGAGTGCTGCACACTAGATTATGTAAAAATCCCTTGTATACCTGACTCTTTTAACTTTTTATTCTTTTTTAGGGCTGGTTTCCTACCGGTCCCTGATCTTTATGATATATTGACTATTCTACGACTCTAGAGATTACATGCTGCTAAAGTTATTTCTAGAGAGATAGACTCTCATGCTTTGTGAATATTGAACATCTTGTTCATATTGCTTTGTGAGATTCTAATTGTTGTTGTGTACAATCGAGGGCTTCTGAGGATAGGAAGATAGAGGTGTCGACTACCTTAAAGTTCAAGGACTTCCTTGATAAGGAAGACAGAGGTGCTGACTACCTTGAAGTTGGAGGGCTTGTGGGGATAGCAAGACAGACTCTGATATTCTTATCGAGGGCTTACCCTAGTGTGGGTAAGACAGACTTTCTTTAAAGTATAAATCAAGGGACCTTTATCCAAGGTTGGTGGATACCCTACTCTTTGGGTTAAAAGATTTCATACTTGTTACTTGTATTGTTTCAAGTCTGCTTTCCGTTGCATTTTTATTAATAAGGAAATTATAACTATCTTATAATTTCTTGTACTTGTATACTCTGATTAGTAAGATTCTATATGTTTTAAGGTAGAATCTTTGTCCTTGTAAACTTCTCTTAAGTTTCATTTCTGGAACCATATTTCTGGAATCTAGCAAGTTTGTATAACTAAGAGGTCTTGTGAATTTACCTTGTTTAACATTGTTAAACAATAGGAAGGCTTATACCATCTTTAAAAGTTTCAAAGGAATTTTTTAAAGTATACAATTCACCCCCCCCCCCCCCCCCCCCGCTTGTATATTGAGAATCTACATCATTATTTTGATCCTACATTGATAATTTAAGAAAATGATTCATAATTCAATATATTTAGGAAGCAGTCTCACATCAAAATGACACATGATGTGACCGGTATGACTCAAAGTGTGTTTTCATTTTAAAATTACATTTTAGTAAAAAACAAAATTTATGTGCTCAAAACTGAGAAACAACATTCATATTTTTTTCATAATTTAGTAAAATTATGCATAAGTCATTTATGACATGTAGGAATTAGCTTTACCTCAATCAAATGCACTATGTGACTGGTATGACTCAATATGTGTCTTTTTATTGAAAATTGATATTGATTTTAATAAAAAGGACAACTGACAGACTAGAAACCAAAAAAATAATTATGTTCTGATACTTTAGGAAAATCATCCATATGTTACTTGTGATGTGTAAGAATCATATGCATCTCAATTTGATACACGATGTTCCCGGTATGACTCAAAGTTACTGTTATTAGTTTAAAATTGAAATTTTAGATCAAAAATTCACTCACTGAAAATGGAGAAAATGTGCTCGAATTGTCTTGATAATTTATGATAATAATTTATAACTCATTTTTGATGTGTAGGAATTAGTCTCATGTAAAACTAACACAATATGTGACCATTATGAATCAAAGTTCATGTTTCCAATTTAAAATGGAATTTTAGTAAAAAAAACAAGTAACATACTCAAAACTGACACTACTGGAAAATGGGGATATCCCCCACACATATATACCCATAGTTTAGAGAAATCATGGGTATATATTTCTTGTAAAAATCTATACCCAGTGTTTTAAAAAACCATTGTTATAAGTTGATCTTTCCCAATGGGTTTTCAAAAACCATGGGTATAGAGGCTTAAAATATTGACCCCCTCCCCTCATCATCAGTGAGCCCTAATCTCTCATCCCCTATTATAATCCTCAGACTCCCCCTTCCATCCTTAAAGATTCTTCCCCCACCGTCTATCTCTTATTCCTCCATTTCTGAAATTTTTTGTTGCAATATTTGAGATGTATGATTTCCTTACCTTCTATTATTTCTTCTCCACTCACTTGAGAAACATCTCTCTATATTCCCCATCATTATCCCCCAATTCAAGTGTTTTTTTATTCTGATCTTCTTCGACTTCATTTTAGTGAGTTCAGAATAATTTTCACTTATTTTGGCTATTATTTTCATTTTTATCTATGCATATGATTCTACTGAAGCATGTTGGAATCACTTCTATCATTATGTTTTTAAATTAATATTCTAATAGAGATAAAACATAATCTATTAAATTATTATACATAATTTTTTAATTATAATTTCCTCATTTTGAAAACTATCCTTGGAATTCCTATGAATTTAACATAAATATGAGATTGTTTTGGTGGAATATTTTAGGGATTTAGATATTTTTAGTATTTGGAATCATATTTTAGTTAACGCTATGGGTTAATATGGGTTTTTATTATCCTTGAGTTATGGAATTTAACTATTTAAATTTAATTTTTTTATATCATGAACCCTGGTTTAATGATTTATTGAATTTTATTAACCCAAAAGGAAATAATTTCATGATGATATACATGATTATACTATTATAAGTAAATCTAGAATATCTATTTATCTATGATGGTTGGTTCTTTACAAGTTCACTATTATATTTATAGTACTTTTCAAGCATGTTTCTTAGAATTCATTGTTAGGATTTAGACCTGAATAAATGATAAAATATTTTTTCAAATAAATAAATATATAGATTTTAAATGTTTAAGATTTTTAAAACACTATTATGTATAAATACTTATAGAATAATTTGGTAAATGTCATGAAATAATTATATAAGTTGGAATGTAAAGCTTGTGGGATCATATTAATTTTATGAAACATGGTTTTGATCTATAAAGTTTAACATAAGAATTTTGTTCGTTTTGATAACTTTAATGGTATAAATCGTATTTTTACCTATTTGTATTAACTATTAAGTATAACATAGTTATTTGTTAACAATGCTTCCTTAGTTCATTTATCATGTATTGAGTAGTAATCCATTTATTTCCACTACACACTAAATGAATTAAAAACCATCTAAACATTACCTCAATTAAGAGGTTTCATCAGTGGTGAAGTAATAGATGGCTTTCATAATGTGGGATGGAATGGATTAATTGTTTAGTCTTGATTGATCTTTCCAAAATTAAATACTTCTTAAATTGAAGTATAAAATCATGTAAAATCTATTTTCATTGTGTTTGAATAATATAAGTGGTGTTTACATTAAATAAAATCCTTTCATGAATAAATGTTATCCTCAATTATGTATTAAAATGATAAGACCTCTCTAGATAATAAATACACATTTTTCTGCTAGTATTCCTTAGTTTTTATTTATTATAATAGATGAACATTGTTTGGATTTCAATGATTATGCCTTGTATTTTTCTTATTATAAGCATTTTTATTTGTTTTAATGGATAGTAGTATTCTATAATGATCACTTTAATCATGAATTATATTCAATTTGGTTTTATATTAGTGCTATTTAATTTACACCACACTATTCTTTTAATTTTTCTTTGAATTAGGATATCATTCTAGAATTATAGTCATTTTAGTAGACATTTTAATGTTTATTTCCTTATTAGTAAGCATATAAAAAGGGATATATTTATGTGATAAATTTGCTAATATGGTATCAAAATCAGTGATTCAAATGTTTTGAAAGAAGGGATTGGTATTTTCATATGCTGACTCTTTATGGGATATGATCATAGTTCTCTGACTCTTACCAATTCCCCCTTTCCCAACATGATGGGATTAAAGGTGTATTAAATTCATATACACTTTTCCCATTTAAAATATCATACAACTTCAAGAATCCATCTCCTTTATTAAATTTTTGGATATTTTTATTTTATTTTATGAATCTTAGTTTCTATGATATTAGGATTGGATGATTATTTATATTTATATCAATTATAATATAATTCCTAAGATATTATTATACCATTTTTTATGGTTTTGATGTTGGGTGACACTATTATTATTATTGAGTAAATTTTTTCCATCATAAAGAAAATTGTATTTATTTAGATTAATGTTATATTCAAAATATGGAAGAATTAAAAAAAATCATAAGTCCATATGTATTTAATTGGATTATGTAATAGTTTTTTCGTATTCTATGTCTTATAATTTGTCTAGTTCATTATTTTTAGGCATCGATTATATCATATTTTATTTCTCTTATTATTATTTTTTTCTAGCTACTAGCATGCTTTGATGACTTTCATATTAAAACTAGTTGTAATGAATTTTATAATTATGTTATACATTATTAATTTGAATATAAATTTTTTTCACTTTGATAGAATGTATAGAAGTTGGATATGTCATACTAATCGGATTTCAATCGAGTTTCAAATGAATTGGGATATTTTTTAGATTTTTTATTTAAGAATGATTCAGATAGAGGTTGTATATAGTGTCCATTTTATAATTATATTTGAATACCATGGTTAAATTGGGAAGAAATTATCTACAATATAACAAAAGTTGGATTTCAAACAAACTATTATATTTGGTATCACAATAGAGAGACAAGACAATATTCTACTATTCATAAAGAAAAAAAAAAGTGGTATGGAGAATTTTATATTTTATTGGTTTCCATTTGTGTATCATCATGAGATAGATAGTATGCTAGTGCAAGAATACAATGATATCAATACACATGTGGAAAAGAGTAATGATGGTGATGTTGAGAGAGTGGACAAATTAATGGATGATGCAAGAACTCCTATATATCAGGAATGTAATAAAATGATAATTTTGGAATTTTTGATGTGGTAATATCATGGAAAAAACCATATATGGAATTTCTAATACTTCCATTGATTATATTCTCAACTTTTTGAAGGAATTTCTTCGCTATTGTGCAGATATTACCTCAAATCATTATAAGGCATGGAAATTAATTAAGTAGCTTAGATTTTATAATAATAAAATTCATACTTGTTCAAAATATTATAGATTATTTTGGGAGGAAACAACAGGCCTTAATGACTTTAAATAATGTGGTACATCATGATATAAGGAAAATGAAGATGGAACACCATCTCATATTCCACAGAAAGTCATGTGACACTTTCCATTGATTCTCAGGATTCAAAAGATATTCATATCTATAGAAATTTAAACTAATATATGATGATATGATTTTGATATAACTATAGATAATGATAGGTCAATTCATCCTATAGATTGATTATCAGGGTAGGAATTTGATGCACAATATCCTTATTTCATAGTTGATGTGCGTAATTTTAGGTTGGATCTATCATGTGATGGTTTTAATCTGTTTGGTCATATGCTTACTGCTCACAGCACATGGAAATTTTTTATTGATGTTTATAATATTCCTCAATGTATGTATATGAAAAAACCTTTCACTTTCTTGAGTATATTAATATCTAGACCTTCTGATCCTAGAAATGATATAGACATCTACTTGCAACCTTTAATAATAGAGTTGAAGTGAATTTGGGATATGGGTTTGTGCACATTTAATGCCTCTTCAAAACATATATTTCAAATGTTTTATAACCTTATATATACTATAAATGATTTTACTACTTATGAAATGATGTATAGCTGGATCATGAAGGGAAAAATATCATGTTCTATTTTTAGGAAGAATAGACAATCGAGAAGACTTAAATATTTTCATAGTTTCAATTTCATGGGGAATCGATGATTCTTTCTAATGGATGACCAATACTAGAAGAATCATTGGAGGTTTGATCATACTATTGACATTGAACAACCACCTCAACTTAATTTAGGAACTTATGTTCTTAATGAATTGAAATATTTTATTTTTTCATTTGGGGAAGGTTATATGAAATCTAAAAAGAGGAAGAATATTGACACCGAATCCACTTAAAATTGGAAAAAAGAATCTTTTATGAGTTTCCATATTTTTCTATCAATTTTTTATGTTATTGTTTAGATGTAATGTACATTGAAAAAAATATATGTGAAATAATTCTTTCGATTCTTCTAAATATCAATGGAAAGACCAAAGATGACTTACAATCTCGCTTAGACTTGTTAGATTGGTGTATTCGTCTAGAATTGCATCCTGTTTGTATTGGTGAAAGAAAATGGAAAGTTCATTGGTCTTTTTATGTGATGAAACCTTTATATAAAAATAGATTTTTGGATTTATTGGATAATATAAAGGTTTCTAATGGATATTCCAGTATCATATCTAAATGAGTCAATATAAGGGAGTTGAAACTAAAATCCCTAAAAACATATGATTATCACATCCTTCTTCATGAATTGATTCCAAAAGAAATCCATCATTTACTATCCAATAATGTAAGGGGGATATTGATTATCTTATATCATTTTTTGAGACCTTTATGATAAATGGTTATGAAATTATATCTTGATAAAAATACCATAAGAGGTGCCATTAATTTTGTGTGAGTTGGAAAAAAATTCCTCCAACATTTTTCATTTGCATGTTGCATTTAAGAGTTCATCTTCCAAATAAAAAACTTATTTAGGGACTCATTTATTTTCATTGTATGTATCCTACTAAAATAAATATATGAAAAATGAAATCTTGTATTCAAAAAAAGAATCATCTTGTAGGACCATTGTGATAGGTTGGCTAGGTAAAGAATGTTTGGATTTTTGTTCAATGTATTTGTCTGATGTGAGCACAAGATATAACCATCCAATGAGAAATGAAGATTTAAGTATGGGAAAATTGAACCCTCATTTCCATCTCTTACCTAAACTGGAGGAATTATTGTGTCATATACATTTGATATATTGATCCTTGAAGAGCAGTATATGACACATCACACAATCTTGTTTAACTGTGGTTTATTCGATGACTATATCAAGTAATTAAATTAAATAGTTATATGTTATCTCATGCCATTTCATTTCATATGTACCTTAAATTTTTATTATCATTTTATGTAGGGAACATAAAAAAATTATTAATAGTGTTCATCGATATTTTCCTTTGATAAGGATAGAGGCTTTTCAATGTAAAGAGTTTCCTGATTGGTTGAAATCTAAGGTATGACCATTAATTTAATTAACATAAATTATAGATATTAATTTAATTTTATTATTAATATATATTTCAGGTATTGATTTTACCTGTTGACTCTATCTCTCAAAAATTAAGAGTGCCAGATTTTGGTCCTAATTATATGGTTTGTGAATGCAAATCTTTAATAATTAGTGGGTATAAATTTGTTTAAACTAATCGAGTAGTGAAATTGATAACACAACACAATGATGTTATTTTAGCTACAAAAACTTATTTTTATTCCATTGCATTATATATTAGGACCCAATATAAAAAATTTCTTATTATGGACTTGTTGATAAAATATTTTTATTAGATTACTACTCTTGTGGTCGATTCACTATGATGAAATGTAAGTGGGTTGATTAAATGGTGTGACATGGTACATTTATTGATAATTGTGGATTAAAAGGTATTGAAATAACTTGATTATTGGCTACTGATGAACCATATTTTTTTAGAATAAATGTAAAAACAAGTGTTTTATGTGAAAGATCATCTGAGACCAGACTATGGTGTCATTATTAAAGTAATCCCAAGAAATATTTTTCATGATGGTGAGGGAACATTTGACACCACTAACACCCCAATTGGTGTTGAAAAAAATATTTTATTTAATGAATCAAATAGTTCCATTGTGATAGTTTTTGTTGAACCTAAAGTAGTGGTGGGTAATATATAGAAAAAACTATATATTTTTACTATTCTTGTAGTTTAACTTGACCTGGGTTTCTCATGTTAGTACTAATATAATTCATTTAATTTAATTTTAGTTTGGAAGGATATGTTTTTTTAGTATTTTTTTTTTAATTATATTTAATTCAATTCAAAACACCATGTTTAAAATGGGTTTTTAAAAAATGTATAAGATGATTTTAAATTATATTTGCTAAAAGGTGTTATGACATTTTTTATGAGTTCTTTGACTTCTAAGTTGTATTCATAATTTTTAAAAACTATTTATAAAAAATATATATTTCATTCTCATGTAGATTATGAAAGATATTTAATAAGTTAAAAGGAAGTGATTATTTGATAATGATTTATGGATGTGTAATCTAGGGTTTCCTCTTATGGTTTACTTAGTGATTATAATAATTATAATATTTTTCTTCCGCATTATAATTAATTTCATGTTCTTATTCTTTATCAATTTTTTAGGGAGATTCATCTCAACCAGAGTCATCTTCTCCTCAGCATAATTTTATTGGATTGAGTGGTGGTGCTATGAGATCTACCCATTCATACCTTTCATACCCATTCACACCCTAACCCGCTAGCAGACACCCCATCTACCACACCTTTTCATCCTCTACTTGAGCCTCCATGGATGTTCCCATCCATGCCTCCATCATCATGTCATTTAACCCCTTCTTCCCATACCATTTCTACACAATCTACATGGATGTTCTAACCTATAAAATATCTATATCCAATTATGTATCCCCATACCTTCTATCCTTATCCTTCCATGTCTATGCCACCTCCATTTCCTACTATCCATCTAGGGTCTAATGATTTTGTTTCTTTATATTCCACTCTAGTGCAGGAAGATAACTCAATGCATGCATTAGAATAGGCACATCCTTCAGAGGAAACTTATTTAGGACATCCCACATATCCATTAGATCCTAATGATTATCCTTCATCAGTTTTTTTATTATAAGTGTCTCAAATTATATCACGTCATTTTTTTCCTATTATATTATGACATAATTCTTGTTCAATTTTATTTTATCTTATTCAGTGGGATCTTCTAATAGGTTACATGGGCACACCCCTATGTGTGAAACCTGGAATCCATAAAGAAAAATAATGTTGGATTACAATGAATAAAAGCAAATGATAGGTAAAAATTCTAGGTAGTGAAGATATTTTAGGGTATCTTTATCCAAGTACAACGATGTAATTATGGTGCATCTTGTCTCATGGAGGCATATCAGTAATGAAATGAAGGATAAATCATGGGTAGAGATAAGGGTAATATTTTTTTAAAAAAAAATACATCTATATAATTATTGTATTTATATGAATTAACATGTTCGTTGTAGTGTTATATTAACTTTCCCAATGATGAAGCTTCTAAGGTCACATAATTAATGGATGTTAGGGAGTTTAGGAGGTCATATAAGCACGAGTTATATGTTGGTTGGAATAGCAGTGTCCTTATAATTTAGTGGGTTTACCAATATTACCAGACTATCCAACAACCCAATATCAAGAAATGATAACATATTTTAAGAGTAATGGGTTTAAGGTATTCCTAATCTTTAATGGTGCGAATTAAAAATTTAATTCCTATTAATTGTATTGATTTTTTTGGATGCATCAGGAAAAAAAGAACAAAGATTCTAGGACATATTTTCACACTTTAGGGCGTACTATAATTCCTGAGCATGATAGGAACTAATTAATTTAAAATAAATTGAAATTATATATATATATATATATTGTTACTTAAGTACAAGGGATTTATTGTATGAAGTTAAAATTTGGGGGGGGGGTCTCTCTATTAGATAGGCTTTAATATTTTTTATGATATAAGTGAACTAAAATGGAATATTCTATATGGATGGAAATTCCCCATTTAGTTAGATTTTTGTGGTGAAATTTATTATTTCTTCTCATGTATCCCTTTAATATAAGTCTGGAAATGGCCCTTTAAACTAAGGAGATGTTTTTTATGAATTTTTTAAAATGGGGAAAGGTATTGATATGGGTTGAATACCTTTAACTAGTTACCTTTTACGAAATCAAACTTTTTTTCTAAAATTAATCTTTGAATAAAAATTAGTTTTGAAAAGGTGTGGGTATGAAGAAATGATCAATTTTTTTAATGTAATTTTGGAGAGTGTGTTTTCATGTTTTTGGGGGAATTTTAATTAGTAATGTTTTTTCAGTGAAACTATTTTGAATTTTAATTTTTTGGATAAACCCAATGACAAAATGACCAAATGACCAAATGAAAAAATGACCAAATGGATAAATTGACAAATGACCAAATGAATAAATGAAAAATGAACAAATGAACAAATAGACAATGACCAAATAGATAAATTTCCAAAAATGGATAAATGAACAAACAACCAAATGACCAATTTTCGAAATGGCCAAATAGCCAAATGATCAAATGATCAAATGACCAAATGGACAAATTCCAAAATAGAGAAATGCCCAAATGGAAAAATGGATGAATGTTCAAATGGAAAATTACCCAATCTCCAAATTTCCCAGATACCCAAATGGCCAAATGGACCTTTGGCTATTTAAAGTGTCCATGTGGATAAATTTAAAAATGGTCTAATGGCCAATTTCCCAATTTCCCAATTGTTCAATTGCCTAATTTCCCAATTTTCAAATTTCCCAAACCCCAAAATGGACAATTACCCAAATGGTAAAATGGGAAAATGGGAAAATGGAGAAATAGTCAATTGGAGAATTGGTCAAATGGGGAAATATGAAAATGGAGAAATGGGGAAATAAAAAAAATGAGAAAATGAGAAATTGTCCAAATTCCCAAATTCTCAAATGGTAAAATTCCCAAATGGAGAAATAGCTAATTGGACGATTAGTCAATTACCCAATTTCTCATTTGACCAATTGATCAATTTAACAATTGCCCAATTTCTCAATTTCCCAAGTCCCCTAATGGGAAAATGGCCATGTGGCCATGTGGCCAACTGGCCAGCTGGCCAACTGGCCAATTTTCCAAATGGACAAATAATCAAATGGAAAAATGAAAAAATGGCCAAATTATCGAATGGCCAATTGAAAATTTACTAACTGCCCAATTTCCCAAAATCCCAATTTCCAAAATGCCTAAATGAAAAAATTACCACATTCTGAAATGGGAAAATGGCCAAATAACCAAATTTCAAAATGGCCAAAAGAAAAATTATCAAATGGAACATTAACCAATTGAAAAAAATTTCAAATACCCAATTTCTCAATGGCCAAATTACCAATTTGAAAAAATTAAAATTGGCCAATTGGAAAATCATCCAATTGGATAAATGCATGATTAGTCAAATTCCCAATTTCCCAAATGCCCAATTGTCTAAATTTTAAATTGAACAAATGCCCAATTCTCTAAATGGACAAATGAAAAAATGGCCAAATAGCCAAACATCCAAACAGTAAAATTTCTAAAAGACCAAATTCCCAATTTTCCAAATGCCCAAATGAAAAAATAGAAAAATTGTCAAATGGCCAAATGACCAAACAACCGAACCAAAAAATGAACCTAAAGACCAAATGATCAAAATTACCAAGTGATCTAATAACCAAATAACATAACAAAAATATAATTTTTGAAATGTAAAAATGAAAAAAATGGGCAAATAGAATTATAAGAATTCCAAAATTCCTAAATGGATAAATGGACAAATGGCTAAATGGCCAAAAAAATAACAAAAAAAACTAACCAAAAAATGAACCTAATGGCCAAATGATTAAAATTACCAAGTGATAAAATAACCAAATAATGTAACACAAATGGAATTGGACTGAAATGAACATGCAATATAAATCCATATCATACCCATTTTTATCATGGTAATTAGTATGTGTTGATTATATTATGACACTTGCATTAAATTTCAAATTAAATTTATATTTAGATGCTTCTTCATTTTATGGATTTCTTCAATAGGTAAAATTTTAACTCATGCCTATTTTAACAATTTAATTTTATTCAATAATGTAATATTATAATAATCAATGTCATTTTTATCTAGTGTCATTGGGAATTGAAGTCCACATGACTCGATAAAAATGGTTTTTATCGAGTAGGAAGAAAAAGGATGTAAGTGATGTAAATGCATACACTCAAGAAAATATTGTAAGTTTATTTCTTGATATTTCAAATTTCGATATGTAATTAATAATTAAATATCTTGTTTATATTTTACAAATTTTTCCTTGGATTCCCTTGATGATAAAGAAGATGAAAACTTCAGGCCAAATGATTATTTGAGACAAGTATTAGGTGAGGATCATTAGAAGAGTGTATGATGTTGGACCAAGTTTATCATCATCCCCACTAGTTATTGGCCCTCATCGGGCACCACTCAAACCTTTCACACCACCGAGTTTCTAAATTCTTGTGAATAAGCATATGGTGATAAAAAAATAGCTATAAAGTAGTGTGAAAGTGGTAAAATGGTCACCAAATAGTTTCTAAAAGATATGTTAGCTATATGTCCCTCACATCCATCAAAGGATGCTACTATTTTTTATTCATGTATGGAATCAATGTTCTCTTTATATGATTCCCCGAGTGATATCAATGAGGTTCCTAGTGTCAGTTGAGCTAACGGTACTGGTGGTGGTGGTGGTGATGGTGATGGTGATGATGATGATGATGATGGTTCTCCTAACATAGATACCGCTGATGATTATGATTTCATTGGTGTTGATGAGGAAGATATTAATCCCCATAATTTTTGAGTTTAGGTAAATATAATTGTGTGGATGAATAAAATAATTGATGGTGTGGATTGTATGTGTATGTTATAGTATTGTAAATGGTTTGAAAACTATTTATAACTTGACAGTTGAATGATAAATATATAATAAGTGTATTGCATCAAATGCGTATGATGGATTCTAATTTATTCTCAGGTTCTATGAGAGGTGTTGTATGATTCTGTTGTTTTTCGGTGGGGGTAGGTCTCTATACTCATAGTTCATAAAACCATGTGTATAAATGAATTATGGACACCCATTTATACCCATAGTTTCATGAACCAAGGGTATAGACATATATTGATGGTTTCAATTGAACTATGAGTATTAAGAAATCCTCATAGGCTATAATTTAGGACAATAATCCATATATCATTGGTGATGTGTATGAATCAACCGCACCTCAATAAAATTAATGGTGTGACTGAAATGACTCTGAGTGTCTATTTTTATTCATAATTGACATTAATTTTTATTAAAAAATACATATTTAATACTCAAAATTGAGAAAACACATTTGTATTTTTTTGGTAATTTAGGGGAAAAAATCATAATTCATTTTTGACTTATAGAAATAAACCTCAACTCAATCTAATACATTATGTGCCCAATATTACTCAAACATTCCATTATCAGTTTAAAATTGAAATTTTAGTTCAAAAAGTTTCACTCACTAAAAACATAGAAAATTCCCTCATATTTTATTGATAATTTATAAAAATAATTCATAAGTAATTTGTGATGTTTATGAATTAGTCTCAGGTCAAACTAACACAAAATGTGACCAGTATGACTCGAAGTGAATTTTTATAGTTTAAAATGACATTTTAGTAAAAAACACAAGTGATATACTCAAAACTGAGAAAAAAATTCACATTGTTTTTATACTTTATTAAAACAATCCATGATTAATTTTTGATGTGTAGGAATTAACCTCACCTCAATCTGACACATGGTGTGATTGGTATGACTCAAAGTGTACATTTTTATTTAAAATTGACATTAATTTTAGTAAAAAGGAAAACTGACATACTCAGAACCAAGAAAACAGATTTTTATTTTTTTTTTATAATTTAGGAAAATGGTCCATAATCCATTTTTTATGTGTAAGAATCAATCGCACCTCAAACTAAAATATGATGTTCCTGGTATGACACAAAATTTCCGTTACCAATTTAAAATTGAAATTTTAGTTCAAAAAGTGACACTCACTAAAAATAATGAAAACATACTTGGATTGTATTGATAATTTAGGTAAATGATTCATAAGTAATTTTTTATGTGTAGAAATTAGTATCACATCAAACATATATAGGATGTGACCAGTATGACTCAAAGTGGGTGTTTCTAGTTTAAAATGAAATTTTAGTAAAAAACAAAAGTGACATACTCAAAACTGAGAAAACACATTTGTATTATTTTTATACTTTAATAAAATGATTTATAAGTCATTATTTATGTGTAGGAATAATCCACCCCTATATATGAGGTATAGTTTGGTAGTTATGACTCAAAGTGTGTCTTTTTATTTAAAATTGGCATTAATTTTAGTTGAAAAGACAACTGACATACTCAAAACTAAGAAAAATAATTCATAATATTTTTATATTTATGAAAATGATCAATAATTAATTTGTGATATCTATGAATTAGATGAACTTAAATTCAATACACAGTGTTTTGGTATGACTCAAAGTTTCCATTATCAGTTTAAAATTATCATTTTAGTTCAAAACGTTTCACTCACTGAAATTGATAAAACACGGTTGTATTGTATTGATAATTTAATAATACAATTCATCAGTCATTTATGATGTATAAGAATTATTATCACATCAAACAGACACATTATCTGACCTTTATGACTCAAAGTGCGTGTTTTCAGTTTAAAATTACATTTTAGTAAAAACTCAAGTGACATACCCAAAACTAAGAAAATTCATTTGGTTTATTTTGATACTTTAGGAAAATGATACATAAGTCATTTTTGACATGTAGGAATAAACTAAACCTAAATCTAACACACTGTGTGACTGGTATGACTCTAAGTTTTTTTTCAATATCTAAGTGTCATTTTAATTTAAAATGCACATCACATCACCAAAATAGAGAAAACATGCCTAGATTTTTTTCTCATCATTTTATTTAATATTATTTAATTAAGTTCAAAATAATTTTTATCTTATGCTCATTTAGTTAATTTTTATAGAGATTATGCTTCAAGATGAATAATAAATGGTAATACTTATAAGAATCAATAGCAACTCAATCTGATATATAGTGTTCTTAGTATGAATAAAATTTTAGTTTAAAATTAACACTTTCTATTTAATTTATTTCTTTATAGTTTTTCAAACATAATAATTGTTTTCTTATACAAGTACATTATTTTCCTTGAGTTGGGATGTTTTGTTTGTCAATAGCATGAGTGGGGTCAAAGTCCAAAGACAAAGGAAAATTTATGTTTTTGAATGTCTATGATAATTTGTACTTACTCGTGTAATTGTATAAACCAATGTTTGAAATGTTTATAATATAGTGTTCCTTTATTGTATTTGTGTTGTAAATTGTATTTCATTTATAATCTGTATTTACACCTGTGATCTGTTGTTTATAGTACTACAATTTAGCACACTACAGTATCCCCCTTGATTAGCACTTCTAAAAGTTCTGATGATGGGACCCTTTATCAGTGCTTCCAAAAGTGCTAATTAAGGACCTCCTTTATCATCACTTCTAAAAGTGATGATAAAATCACCCTTTATCGATGATTTTTTAGCACTAATCAAGGGTCCCTTTATCAGTTCTTTTTTAGAACTGATCAAGGTCCCCTTTATCAGTGCTTTCCTTGCACTGATAAAATTCGATGGCTTTTAATCGTGTTCAGGTGGCCAATATTTTTTCCACTAACAAAGGACAATTTTAGCGCTATGAAAGGCATTATTTTTAGTATTTATTAATGGTTTCCTTATTTTCTCATAAGATACTTGATAGGATTACCAAGTTATCTATCATTTGGACAACTATTATTATAGAGCTTTAGGATGTAAGGTTAATTTTCACAAATCAAAAGAATAATTTAACAAAGGAGTTGTTCATGAGTTTCAGAATGATTTGAGTACTTTTATAAATTTATCGAAACTAAAAATATATATTTCCTCAATGGTAGTTTATTAGATACATTTTTTATAACTACTTTTAATTAAAACATTTTGAATTTTAATTAAAATATAGTGGAAATTTCAAAAAACCACCACTATTCATGAAATACTTTTCAATTTTATGGAAGTTTCATTAAAATCACCAGGATGTAATTTAAAAAAATGACCTAATTCACCCCTCCCCCCACCACCATGTCGATCCCCCAAGCCCCCTTCCCCTGATTCAACCTTCCCCCCATCCGTACTTTGACCCCCTACCTCAACATCACCCATTAATTACAATGACACCCCCATGAAGACTCTTTCCCCCACGACGATGACCCCTCTTCCCAATTTCTTGGTTACCACCACCCCTGATGGTAGTAGAGACCTATCCTATTTCACATGACCTTATCATTCTCCATTCCTCTTCTATTTCCCCTACTTCTATCCTTTCACATGGCGGACATTTCTGGGAATGTATCCCTGATCTACACACTATTTTTTTTTCTCTCCTTGGATCAATGACCTTATTCCATGATATTTGGCCTTGTTATTGTGAGAGGGTAATATTTATTCATTTATTTTATTTTTTTCAAATCATATTGAATCATTTTTATGTGGAATTTGTGTTCTATTGAATCAAGACCCTATCCGGGTCGATGAATAATTTGGGTGATGTTAAAAATTGATTATACTTATTTGATTACACATTTATATATTTATATTTGAATGTATAATAAGAAGAGTAAAAATACGGTATCTATGGATAAATGTTTAATTAATTTACCTTGAAACATACCTAGATATACCAAGGGTTTGAAAGTATTTTTAGATTATGAATTTACAAACCGATCAGTGGATGATAGAGTAAAATGTTTGTGTCATGATTGTAAATTCAAGCGATGGTCGAATAGAAACAAAGTATATGATCACTTGATATTCAAATATTTTTCTACTCAATATAAATGTTGGATTTGGAATGGTGAATTGAATTTTATTGAAATTAAAAATAATTATTATCCTGTTAATGAAACACAAACTGACCCCCCAAAGGATAATTCAATTCAAAACTTGATAAATAATGTATTTGGATTTATATGATACAATGTCCAAGATTTTAATAGATAAAACTAGGTTAATCTTTTTCATAACCTTAGTGACCAAAATATGAGTTTTATGAATTAGTTGAAGGAAAAAAACAATAACTATATCAAGGGAGTGTCAAGTATTTGAAGATATCTTTTCTACTCAAGTTGTATCATATGAAATATCTCGAAGAAATTACTTAAAAATAAAATTCCATGATTTTAGAATTGCTTCATGATGAATTTAGTGAAGATAATATCCCTCATTTGATGATGTGAATAAAATCATGAACAAACTTGGACTTTATTATACAATGATATATACATTCCCTAATGTTTTTGTGCTTTATTGGGGATAAGAGTCTGATAATTAATAATGCATAAGATGTAATACAAGAATATGGAAGTCAATGAGTAAAAAGGAGAGTAAGAAATCAATGAAATATCAGTAATATGAAGGATAAGAAAACTCCTACAAAGGTAGTGTGTTACTTTCCTATGGACCCACACTTGTAGAGATTGTTCATGTCATATGAGACTACATACAACATGAAATGGCATGATCATAATAGTAAAAATTATGGCTTGATGAGGCATTTTAAAGATTCAATATCATGGAAGGTGTTTGATTCATTATATATATATATTTTTCTACAGATCCTAGGAATGTACCTTTGATATTTTCTTCTGATGGTTTTAACTCTTTTGTTACTTTAAGTACAAATTATTCCATATGTCCATTTTTTTTCATCCCCTATAATCTACCCCTATATATGTGTATGGAGAATATTTTTTTCATTATTTTAATGTTTATTCCCAGAAATCAAATTCCTAGAAATAAAATTGATGTATACCTTTAACCTCTAATCAAAGAATTGTAAGAATTATGGGATAAAGACATGAAAAAATATGATGATTCAACTAGAAAACTATTTATAATGCATGATTCTTTAATTTGGAAAATTTGTGACTTTCCTGGATAAGGAAACCTGTATGGTTGGAACACTCATACTATTTTGGATTCTCCAATTTGTAATTTTTATTTTGAACATCAACGATTACCCCACAATAAAAAATAGTGTTTTATGTTCCATTATTAATTTATTGATGCTTCTCAAAAATTAAAGTTTATTAAGACAAAATTCAATAAATATATTGAATTTAAAATGTCACCAAATGTTTTATCTAGTCTAGAAATCTTGGGACTATTTAGATAATATAATTAGTTTAAAGAAGGGGGAAAAGGGTAATGAGGTACAATATCTGAAATAGACAGAACACAACAATGGAAGAAAATAAGTATATTTTTCAAACTTCCTTATTGGGAGTTTAATTTTATATTTTATAATCTTAACATAATTTATATTGACAAGAACAACTATGACAAAGTAATTTTATGTTTCTCAATGATAAAGGTAAATCAAAGGATCACCTTAATACTCATGAGGATTTGGAATCAATGAATATAATGTGTGGTTTGTGGGAAAATGAGAATGAAAAGTATCCTTCGTATATTTTTACAATAAAAAAAACCAATTTTTGATTTATTCATTTGAACTTTAAATATTATAATAGTTTTAGATGGATATTCAAGTAACATGTCATGGTGTGTTGACTTAAAACGTAGAAAGTTACATGGATTGAAAAGTCAAGACTCACATATTCTGATATAGAAGTTGTTTCCATTTACATTGTGTAATACTAAACCTAAAAAAATTATTATAGTTCCAGTTGAGTTGTGTACCTTCTTCAGAAATATTTTTGAAAAAACTATAAATCTAATTGAGCTTGATAAACTTCAAGAAATAATTTATTTTACACTTTTTCATTTGGTGATATTATTTCCCCCTTCATTTTTCATAGTATTATTCATTTGACAGTTTATTTGGTTAAATAAGCTAAACATGGTGGACTGATACATAATCAATGGATATATCTAATTGATAGGTACGTGAATATTTTTTTTATTTTCATTGATGAATTTAATTATATCGAATCATTGGGTAAATTTTTTAATATGTTTATTACTTTTTTTCATCAAGTACTTTGGCCAATTTAAATCATATATAAGGAATAAAGCTCAACTAGAATGATCTATTACTAAAGATTATATAGCCAAAGAGTGATTAAACTTTAGTTATAGGTATTTGTATGGGACTAATACTAGATTCAATTATGTTGGATGTTTTGAAGACATCTCTAATAACTCTCATTTTGAAAACCAGTCATCAGTATTTTAAACTATTGGACAATTAGGTGGAAAGGGGTTAAATTTTACACTGACTGAATTGGAGTTACTATAAGTGCATAGATATGTGCTACACAATAATATTATTGCAGATCCTTTTATTGAAGAATTTAGATTACAAACAAATAGATGACTTAGGGGTTGAGCTTGAAATGAGATATTATTAACAAAATTTGTTAATAATGAGATTATGGAATGGTTCATCCTTCATGTAAGTTTATACTCATATTCATATTATTGATGTGTAGTTATTTTTTCTATGTTAAAATTAGCACCTTATATCTTCTTGTCGAGATAATTAATGTTGATAATAGAGTTGAAATATCAAATGATTTGAGATTTTTGGCTTGAGGTCCACTAGGGAAGGCTAAGAGATTCAATGTCTACAATATTCATGGCTTCAAGTTTCATAAAACCTATTATGAAGAAGTCTTGTGATGTGGATGTTTTTAACATACTTTTATACATCATTTTATTATAATTAAATGTCATTTTATTATTAAAATAATATACTTTTCTTAATAATTATCAATTGTTGTCTTTTTTTATATTAATTTGTTAAAACAATGATTTTTTTTGAAAATATGTATTTTATTGATTATTTTAGTCATTTTGAATAATTTAAAATTAGTTAATTAATTCTCTTTTAAATTTCATTTTATTATTATTATTTTTAATTTATAACTTATAATTTTCATTAATTCATTAATTATTTTATTTACTATAATTTTCAAAATAATTATTTCATTTATTATTTTATTTGTTTAATCCTTTATGTAACTATTTTTCAATTTAATAAATATTCGGTTGAGTAATTAATAATTTTATTTTTATTTTTTTAATTCATTTTTTTCTTTTTATTAATCCATAAATTTAGTTAATTTGTACTTTTTATTCATAAAAAATAATTTTTTTATTTTAATTTTTAATTTGTATTATTTCAATTATTTTTCAAAATAATAATATTTAATGTTTAAATTTAATTTTTTTTGTTCAAATTCAATTGTTGTTAATTCTTAACAATTTTAAGTATTTTAATTTTTGCAACATGACCTTTTGTTAATTATTCAATTTCATTTTGTCAGCGCGGATCCACCACTAAGTTCCTTGTGGCCACCAAAGACCCCTTTGTAGTAAAGGCGAGGTCTCTAGATCTGTGTCACACCTTCCTCTGTGGATGATTGATGAAGTTGATTTCAAGTGAGATCTGCTATGTCGAGCCCCCATCGCATGGAGTAGAAGACCTTCGGAGCTCGTTGTTGCCGTCATCCTGGAGAAGAGGCTTCTACAAGAAATAGCCTGAGTCACACATCCCCTTCCTTGGAAAGTATTATTTACAGAAGGAGAGTAGAGAATAAAAAATAAATATAATAATAATAATAATAATAAATGATAATAAAAATAATATAAAAAATAACTAATAAAAATAACAAATTAAATATAAATTTATTAATCATACACACACACATATATATGTATATAATTATTAAGAAATTTATTTATAGTAGTTAATATGAATAAATTAATATAATAGTAATTATATATATTTATAATAGAATTAATAATAATAATAAGTTTATATAAATATATTAACATTTTATTTTGTAAATAATTTTTTATATTTATAAAAAATATAATATATATTTTAATAATATAAGTATGTAAATATAAAAATACTTATATATATATATATATTTATATTTAAGACTTGTATAATTAATCAATATATATTATATATTTATTAGAACTGATTTTTTCCAATTTTTCTTTTACATTGAATATGGTAGGAGGGGATCCTGGTGCTTGGAAAAGAGCCTTGAGGAGTTGGGAATTCCTTTGGAGGGAGTTATTTCTTTGGTCACCAATGATTAGGAAGAGGCGTGATGAATTTTATTTATGGAGGTAAAAGAGGTCATTCAGAAAGGTGTGATAAGAGCTAGCATTCAATTAGTTAAGAGAAGAAAAATCGAGAAGACTCAGGGATGATCCATTCCTTCCAGTAACAGGATACTAAGAGGATCTTTTGATTCCACTACTCCACCACCACTTCAGGAGAAGGATACTTGAGAGGAATATTTAATTCCATTAATCCATTTCTAGATAACTATCTAGGAGCATATCATCATTCACACCACAATTCCACTTCTAGGAGTGGAAAATCTGAGAGAAATATACCAGTCACTATAAAACATGCATAGGAAGAAAATAGAGACCAGACATTAGAAACTTCTTAAGATCAACTAGGGAGATTGAACACCATTTACTCTTTTCTTTTTTCCCTTACTGTTGGAGGGATCATTTAGTTGGTAAATATTTTAATATGTTGGATTTGATTATTATATTTAGCTAATTATCTTTGGGGAAATAGTCTATCTGGTAAATCCATTTTACCATGTTCATGTATTTTTCTTCGCTACTGGATGCTTCCCTCTTTTTCTTTTAGAAAAGTAATTTTTTTGAAAACCTCAATAATCAGTGGAAACTGATCTTGATCAGGATTAAATTCAAACTGTATTTAATATCATGATTTCAATGAAAGGTGAATCAAGTTCAAGAGATAGAAGTAATCTATGTTTAGAAAAAAAAAATTGAACTGAGTGATTGCTGGTCATTTCTCACTTGGGAATCGAATGATTTTTTAAGTTGATAAACTATAGAGGTCATTCAGTCACAGGTTAAACTAAAGATAAATTTGGTCAGCCTCCTTTAATCAGATCATGTTTTTTAAATTTTAATGCATAAAGAAGGGAAAATTATTATAAAAACCATCCATCCAATTTCCCCATATTCATCAATTGGTTGTTCTTACTTTTTTTAATGTTCTTATGCCTTTTCCACCCATATTCACTTGTACTCACTTTAACACACACACAAATCGTTATTCTTTGCATTGTTTCACCACTATCCTCCACTTTTTCTTATTTTGTTTGTTTTAATATTTGTATTTTCTTATTTCTATTCACCCACACACATCATTCCTTCACTATGGTTCGGTCCTCTTGCCAAAGTACTAGTTATAGTTGGTAAATAGGCTTATAAATATTAAATTTTAAAGCATTTAATGATGCACATGTCAAATTTTGGTTTTGTTTTATAGGAAGTCATGTGTGAGAAAAAACCAAAAACAAAACAAAAATTTATATATAAAAAATAGAAAAACATAAAAAAACATAAATACAAACACTATCAAAACAATATACAAGAAAACTAAAAAATATATTGATGTTGATGTATGAAAACTAGATCTAAACCTGAGACCATAGAGAATTTAATTCCTGAAATTTAGAAACACCTCATAGACTTGAAGAAGAAAACAAAGAATATCAAAATGGAAGTAAATAGAGAAGATGAAAACCATAACATTAAAAATACACCACCTAGAAATAAAAATCCACCTGGTAATGAAATTATTGAGAGGAAAATTTTGAGAGAGTTTTTACTGCCTCCTATTTCTAGTAACCCTTGTGCATTAAGCTCTCACCTAGATCTATAAATTATGAAATCAAGCAGTCCATATTGTCCCAAATAGACAACTTCAATGGAATTCAATTTGAAGACTCCCTTGAATTCATTATGCACTTCTACTGTAGTGTCCAATGGCTTCCACTGAGAGGCCTGAGTAAGGAAGAACTTAAGATTAGAGTGTTCCCTTTTTACCTCTATATAATTTCTAGGAATTGGTTTAAAAAATTAGAGTAGGAAATATTTTTCACATAAGATCAAGTCTACAATGCATTTACTATGAAATTTTATCCTAGGAGAATGAAATATGAGAGTAGACACAAGATCATCAGTTTCTAGAAAGATAAGGGAGAAAAATTCCATGATTATTAGGATAGATTTATGGTATTACTTAGACAATTTACAATCCAACAATGTACTCCCCAATTCCACATTAATAATTCTTACAACAGTCTCACCCCTTACCATGAAACATTGTTGGATAAATCTTCTAAAGGGAATTTTAGTGATAAGACTACTGAGGAGCTAAAGAAAATATTTATAATTTGGCATAAAAAACACAACATAAATTCTCTAGTAGAATAACCATTGTGAGGAAATAACCCAACTTTGTTCCAAAAGAAGAATCCCAAGTTGCTGGATTTTTCAATGAAAATACCCATAATACTCTTAAGTAGCAATTCCATCTTTGTGGCATGTTTGGTCACCTACAACCTTATTGTCCCAATATTTACTTGCCTATCCAAGATCCTAATAATGAGATATGGTCATTTAATAAATCCTATGTATGAACTATTTTCAAATACCTATAACCAATGGTATAAGAACCACCCAAATATCTCTTCAATGGATAAGGGAGTTCTTCAACCTACTGCACCTCCTAGTTTCCAGTAGACACCTAAGTAGTAGTTGATGCCCCAACCTAAAATTTAATAATACAACTCACAATATGAGGTGAGAGGAATTTTCAAATAGTTTATAGGTAGTTATTATGAATAAATAACTAAAAATGATTTTGAAAAGGTGAAAATGGTTTCAATAATGAAAAATATGAAAATTTAGATGGGGCAGTTGGCTAAGAAGGTTGGAAGTGGAGAAAAGGGTAAGCTTCCAAGTACCATTGAATCCAACCAAAGAGAAAATTTCATGGTTATGACCTCTATAATTGGTCTACAAAACCACCAATATCCTAATAAATTTACCTAAACTACTGAGCAACAAAAACTTGTTGAATATGAAAATTCAAATTTGGAAACTGTAGAATCGGTAAAATTGGACAACAAAACTGGAAGCACACTAATTCCTTATATTCCAATTGAAAAAAAATATAAAATTAATTCAAAGATAAATAAAAATAAATAAAATAAAAATATTTAATTTTAAGTTGAAGGGATTCCAAAAATTGTGAGAAATTTTTCTCTTACAATCCCTTTTACACAAAGAATTAAAAAAAGAAAACCATGATTATAAGCTGATGAAATTACTCAAGGTTGTTAAAAACTTGATATTAGTATTCTCTACCTGGAATCCTTGATTCAAAACCCATCATATTTAAAATCTATAAATATAATTTTCTCAAACAAAAAGTCCCCGGAATATGTTTTCACTTACAGTCTGATGAGTGTAGTACAATGTTACAGAATTGGATACCTCCTAAATTGAAAAACCCAAGAAGATTTTTTTATCCATTACACCTTTGGTTATAGAGGTTAAAAGTTTAACTATCTATTTATTTTGGTTTATATCATCAATTTGATTCCAATTTCATTATTTAAACACTTGAGATTAGGAGTTCCCTAACCCAACACTATTTTTTTACAACTTGTTGATCGATCCACTACTCACCTAGTGGGTAGGGTAGATTATTTTCTAGTGGGAGTTGGGTGAATCTTTATACTTGTTAACTTTATAATACTCAATATGGAGTGTGATTATGAGGTACATATCATCCTTGGTTGGCCCTTTCTGTCCACATGGTGAGCTGTCATAGATGTATCAAAGGGAGAATTAATTTTAAACATGGGTGATCAAAAAGAGAAGTTCAATGTTTTAAAAAATATTATAGAACCCACCCAACCAATATTTACAAGAGATGAGATCTTAGTAGAATAATAATCTATTAAAGAGGAGGAAGATAAGTTTTTAAGGATGCTGGAAGAAATCAATGGTGAACATAAGACCCCTGTTGAAACTTTCATGGGGATCTACTCTAGTAAGGATAAGGAGACTAGAGATAAGTTTGAGGGGGTGTACCTATAGCACAAAGATGGGTTTTATTTAGAATACATCCTATCCCCAAAATAAGAGTCTAAATGTGAGGATAATTTATCTATAAATAATAGTCATGAAGAGGAAGCCTTCTACACTACCTTCTTTGAGAGGAAACATGAATACCTTGGTCCACCCAGGCCTAAGTGTCTTCCCTCAAGACATAGACCTCCATATCTAAATCTTAAAAACCTCTATATCTATTTTAAGTATTATTTTTAGAAGATAGCTCCATAATACATATGATTATCTCATCCAAGCTAGAGGAAAACTTGTTGAGTGTTTTAAAGAAGTAAAAGTTTTTCATTGAATGGTAAATTGTTTACATAAAGGGTATAAGTCCATCATTATGCATGCATAAAATCCACATGGAGACTGAGTGTAACCTAATAGTAAAATCCTGAATAAGACTAAACCCGAACATGAAGGATGTTTTCTAAGAGGAAATTATTAGACTAATTTATTCTAGGATAATCTTTCTAATTTCTAAAAATACTTAGGTAAGTCCTATTCTGGTAACCCCCCAAAAGAGTGGAGTGATTGTGCTTACAAATAAAAATAATGAGTAATATCAATCAATAACTTTGATCAAATGGAGGGTTTGTATAGATTATATAAAACTTAATGCTTCCACAATGAAGGATCATTTCCCTATGCCATTTTTGGACCAAATTTTAAAGAGGGTAGCTAGAAATGTCTTTTTCTGTTTTCTTGATGGATATTATGGCTACAACAAGATTTCCATTTCTCCTATGGATCAAGAGAAGACTACATTGACTTTTCCATTTGGGACATTTTCCTACTAGTGGATGCTCTTTGGCTTGTGTGGTTCTCCATAAAATTTTCAAATATGCATGATAGAAATTTTATCAGACATGATTGAAAGTATTATTGAAGTGATCATTGATGGTTTTTCAGTTTTAGGAAGAAATTTTGAAAACTATCTTGAAAATATGGAAGCTATTTTGTAAATATATTGAGAGACAAATATGGTTTTAAATAGGTAAAAGTTACAGTTCATGGCTACTGAGGGCATTGTGTTGGGTCAAAAAGTTTATAAGAAGTTGATGGAGGTTGATAATGCTAAGATAGAGGTTATTCAAAAGACACCACCACATGATAATGTCAAGGGAATATGATTTTTCTTGAGACATATTGGATTTTACTGGAGGTTCATTAAATATTTTTTAAATATTACGAGGGAAATCTGATCAATTATTATTAAGGAAACACCTTTCTTATCATAAATTCATGGAGTACTTTAACTTTATTAAGAATAAGTTGAGTACTTCACCAGTGATCACTTCCCCAGATTGATAGTTTCTATTTTAAGTAATGTGTGGTGCTAGTGACCTAGATATAGGTGTTTTCTTAAGATAGGGGAATGATAAGAAGCTGCATGTCATTTACTATTCTAGTAAGATGTTGGATGATGCTTGGAAAAATTATTCCACCACTAAAATTGATTTTTCTTCTGTTATGTTTGCCCTTGAAAAATTCAAACAGTACTTGATAGGGTCCAATGTGATCATTTTTACTCACCATTTTGCCCTCACATACTTTCTGGATAAGAAGGACTCAAAACCCAGACTCATGAGGTGGAACCTTCAATTGAAGGAGTTTGATATGGTTTTTAAGGATAAAAAGGTGATAAAAATTTGGTGGAAGACAACTTTTATATGCTTCCCAATAACCAAATTGAGTAACAAATAGAGATCAATACTTCATTTCCGAATGAACAGTTGTTTACTACTTTTGTGCAGCAATCTACTTAGTTTGAAGATTATGATAATTTTCTAGTTGTTGGTGTTATACCCAAGTACCTTTCATAGAACCAAATTAATAGGTTTATATCTGAGTTGAAATAAAAAAAATTGGATGACCCTATTCTTTTTAGGTGAAGTGCTAATGGTATTTTGTGAAGATGTGTGGCTGAAGAGGAAATGTTAACCATTCTTGAGTTCTACCATTCATCACCTTAGTGTGGCCACCATGTAGGAGAAATGATTACTCAAAAGGTTCTACAGGCTATTTTCTACTAGAAAACATTATTCAAAGATGCCAGGAGTTTGGTGATTAGCTGTGAAAATTTCAAAATTCTTAGAAATGTAGGTATAAGGCTAGAGATTCAACAAAAAAGAATTATAGAGATTGATGTTTTTGATGTATGGGGTTTGGATTTCATGGGACCCTTTCCATCCTCTTATGTTAATGAATATATTTTGGTTATTATAGACTATGTCTATAAATGGGCTGATTTAGTGGCTCTACCCAATGATTCTGCTGCTAGTGTAGTAAAATTCATAAAGAAAAACATTTTTTTCCAAGTTTGGAGTGCCTGGAACATTCATTATAGACAATAGAACTCATTTCAATAATTAAAAGTTCAAGATTATGATGGATAAATATGGATTTATTTCAAAGAAATAGTGCCACAAATTACCCATAGTCAAGTGGGTAGGTTGAAGTGTCCAATGGAGAGCTCAAACAGATCTTGGAGAAGACAGTTTCCAGCTCAAGAAAGGACTAGTCAGTGAAGTTGGATTAGGCTCTGTCATCCTATTGAAGTTCTTAAAAGACTCCCATAGGTGTGACCCCATACAAGATGATATTTTTAAATAATTTAAATCCACGTGTAATTAAATAGAAAGACTTTTTGGGTGTTGAAGGCCCTGAACTTTGAATTCATGTTTACTGGTGAGAGGTGGTTGTTAGAGCTGAGTGTGCTGGAGGATATTAGGAGGGATTCGTATGAAAATTTTGAAATTTATAAGGAAATAAAAAATCTTTTCATGACTCAATAATTCAAAATAGGGATTTCAAGGTTTGTCAAAGGGTACTACTATTCAATTCAAGGCTAGATCTTTACCCATGAAAATTGAAAACTAAGTGGTTAGGAACCTTCACCATTCTAAGATTTTTGATGAATGGGGTTGTGGATCTTGTTGAAGAGGAAAAAATAACATTATTTTTCAATGTTAATAGGATCAAACACTTCATTAAAGGGTGAACAAATGAATTGGATTCCATTTCGTTGCTTGAAGGTTGAATTTGTCTCAAGTCTAACAGAGGACTATAAACTCAATGTTTCAGGGGAAATAACCAAGGGTTTCTATTCTATTTTCTTTTTGTTTATCTTTTTCAATAAATATATCTTATGTTTCTTGATTCTTTAGTAAACTTTCACCACTGTCCATTAGTTCCACATTATTTGTTACCACTAGAGTGTTACTGTTCCTAGTAACTTGGTAAGGGAAAACCAAGGATGCAACCCACTACATCATATGGATAAAATCACTTTCACTCAATCTTTGATTGATTTTTTCTTGAACATTAAATTATGGATTCTTATGATTATTTTATGAACAATATAGGAAATTGAGAAGACTAACCAGAGCAATTCACTTAGTACTATAGGGGATGAACTTTTGAATAAACAGTAATGTTCAATGCTCTCACATTCAAGGAAGTGTTGTTCTGTTTTTTCCATTTTTATTTTATACTCATCTTTATAACCTACTATTGAGAACTATGTGTGGGGGATACCCCATAATCTTGTGAAAACTATGAATATTCATTATTTCTTGGGTTTTAGATTATTGAAATATAGTGAGTTGAAAATTTATATGAGCTTTATTGTTAAACCTTCTTACACCCATAGCATTCAAGTTCATTCAATAGCTATTTTACAACATTGGTCTTCATGTTACTATTTGAAATACATTGAAAAATATTTTTTCTTTTTATAAAAACTAATAACATGTACTTTTAAACAAAAAAAAACTTATTTTATATACTTGATATGCTAGTGGTGACCGGTAGGGATCTTTTTAATATTTCTTTGTTTTTCTGATTTTTGTATAGAAAAATGAATTATGAACATTTCTTCAAACCCTTCACAATTCTTTAACTGCTAAAATTCCCATATGATTTAAACTAAAATTTCTCCCACCTTATGAGTAAGCATTGGGGAAAATTTTGAGTTTTAAGTGTGGGAGAGAGGGATATTTCTATAATCAAAGTTGTGGTTAAATTCTATACAAATCAAAATCCTCCTTGATTTTTTTTGAAAAAAACAATTGTCAAATTTTTTCAAATTCTTTCAAAAAATGAGGGTTTTTATGCTTTAATTAGAAATTTAAGTTATTTCTACCTAGAGGATAATTATATGCTGGTTGTTGAGAGTTTCACTAATTCTAAAAGTGTTGGATATGTATGATTATTGAGTGGAGTTACACACTATTTTTATGAATATTTTGTTTAGGAACTAAGAAAGAGAGTGAGATAGGAAAGTTTTTTATGGAATTATGATCATAAATTTAGTAAACTTTAAATTTAAACTCAACCCTAGGGGACTTACCTTTTAATATTTAATCACCATAGGGAGGAAAATAAAATAATAATATTATATGTTCTTTGAAACTGGAGTAAAATGAGAAAATGGGATCTCACGGTTGATATATGAGACTCTAGGAACTAGGTGTGTGTGTGATCCCTCTGTGTATATCAAATAAGTGTAGCTACATAGTTATTTCCATAAGATACATGGCTAGGTAAAATTAAAAAAAAAGGTAAGAGAGAAGTGATATGAAAAAAATAAAAGCAATAAAGTAAATAGTATTTGAAAATGAGTTCATTAATGTGAGAGGAATTTTTAATCCAAATAAAGGGGACAATTTACTTGCATGAATATCATTTGAATTGTATCAATGAAGTGATTAAAATATTTAAAAAAAATTTTAGAACCTATGAGAAAGTAAAAAATTAAAGGTTCCTTTGGTTAAGATCTTAATTCCACCTTATCTAACCTGTCATCACTCTTAGAATTGGAACTTGAATTGGAATTTAAGTATGGAAGTAGGTGATTTAGTACAGGAGGAATGAAATTTTCAATGATGAATGACTTTGCATTCCCTTGATTTCTACTGTGTACTTGAATTTAGGATAGACCTTCTGTGTACAGTACATTTGAAATGACCAACCCCTCTGGTTCCGTTCCTATGTTTTTAAAAATCTTAACATTCTCATTTTGAATTGACATTGAAAAATCATTTCTTCCATTTTATAAAGACAAAATCATTCATTTTTTTTAGGGAAAAATATATTTACCTTTGGGGGAGTTTGATGAGGCTATTTTTAACACACTTTACAACATCCTTTTTTATAATTAATTGTCCTTTTATTATTAAAATAATTTATTTTATAATAACTATCAATTGTTCTCTTTTTTGCATAAAATTGCTCAAATAATGATTTTTATGAAAATTTTGATTTTATGGATTATTTTAGTCATTTTGAATAAATTTAAAATTAATTAATTAATTTTGTTTTAACTTTCATTTTTTTATTCTTTTATTTTTGTTTAAAATATAATTTTTTATTTCCATTAATTAATTCATTATTTATTTTCTTTATGTTTTTCAAAATAATTATTTCATTTATTCTTTTATTTGATTAATCCTTTATGTAATTTTTTTTAAAATTTAATAAATCTTAAATTGACTATTTAATAATTATATTTTTATTTTTATTATTAATTTATTTTGTTCTTTTTATTAATCCAAAAAATTAATTAATTCATGCTTTTAATTCTAAAATAAATTATTTTGTTCTTTTAATTTTAATTTTTTTTAATTCAATTTTTTTCAAAATAATAATATTTATTTTTTGAATTTCATTTTTTTTGTTCAAATTCAATTTTTTATCATTCTGAATAATTGCAAGTATTTTAATTTTTTCAACACCTATTTTTTAATTATTCAATTTCATTTTTTATATTATTTTCATTTTTATTTCAAAGAAAGTATTTTTAATGTTTTTAACTTAAATCACTTAATTTGTTAAATAAAATAGTATTCTTCCTCATGAAATTGCACGAGATTTAAATTTTGATGACTTATCTAAAACAATTTCAAGGTTTCATTGGTTTGTAACAATAAAAGAGACAGCAATAGGAATATATGCAAAGGGTGATGGTTACTTTTTTCCCCCAAAACCCTTCATGTTTTCCTTTAATTGATTACAATCATCCAAAACACTTCAAAAATTACATCATTTAATCTTCTAATTCCAATGTGAAAGTCCTATAAAACATTGTAGAATTAGGAGAAATATGAATTTAAAATCATATATAGAACTTTACAATTCAATTATACCGCATTTCTTTAAGTGGTAAAATTTAATACACTGTATAGTTGAAACTAAGGGAAGTGAAGCTCAATTTTCCCAAGTAATCTATAGTCTAAAAAGTGAAAAATGATAGTCATTTTGTTCATCTTGATCTCCTCTTACCTCATTGCTTCAAAAGAAAAAACTTGCATTTATATTCAGCATCCTAATGTATCAAGAGGAACCACAAGTCTGAGATGTAGTATGTATCTACTCTCATGTCTTTCTCTTTCTAAAGCATCTTTTGTCAAAGTCATACCCACTAAAGACTCCTCTTTCATATTGTCTTCAACTGCCATCATTAAATACCATCATTTCCACAACATAAACAAAGTATAAACAGCGTATAAAGATGCACATAAAAATATTCATAAAAAAGTCATATAGATGGAAAAAATTGAATTAATAATTATAATAGAAGCATCTTGTATTTTTTAGTACACAATTCATTATAATAACACATAAAATTTAAAAAAAACACCTATGAAAGTACTTAAATGTTATAAGTTACTAAAAACTACAAGAAAATACAACCTTGAAGTAAATAATTAGTTCAGCCACATTTGAGTAAATTTCATTACAAATAACTTGTGAAACTAACTCTAAATATGTGAGAATAAAATATAGAAATTTAGAGTACCAATCATCTCAGATAAACTAAAATATGTAAAAAAATTCACTGAATATGCATTACTTCGAGTACATAAAGATAATTAAGGTTTTTTTAAAACTTGATTTCAATATAATTGAACCAAACAAGAATAATATGAAAAAGATGTACTAAACTATGCAGTTAATTAAAATTGTAAAAATATTTAATGATTCTGTACATAAAATATATTAAAAAATGTATGAAGATGTACATGAAAACATGATACTTTGTTTTCCAATAGTAGTGACACACATTACATTGACTGCTTAACATAATCTACGCCTTCCACCGCACATTATGTTAATTTCTTAACATAATGTAAAGTGGTGCTCTTGACATTACATTGTCCTATAACATAATGTTAATTGGGGGAAAGAATGTTAGGATTCATTAAACATGTTCTTTATTTAACAGAGAAAGAAACACATTAATTCAACATGGAAGGCGTCTCTAATACCATTGACGGGTTTTAGAGGTTCATCATATGAACAGAGGCAATGAAATCAAACCCATATACATGCTCTACCTATGCTTTAAAGAATAAAAATTAATAGGAATAAACATAAATAATGCATACCTGAAGTGATGTGTGATCGATCCTTGACTCTTAGATGCAAATAAAAGCCTGATGTATGCACCTAAATTCATGCATAAATGGAAAATACGTGCACTTATCCTAAAATGTAAAAGGCTTGTTTCAATGTATTATATAATCTAAATCATATACATAAGTTTTCAATGCATAAAAAAACAATATATATAGGGTTCAATATACTATTAGTGAATAAAATTACTAATAGTGATTGGAAACATATATACAGTCCAAACACACACAGTGGATTCAATATACTTAAGTCAATAGAAACACATATGAAGTTGAAACAAAGTATATTAATAATGAACATAATAATAGTTAATAAAATATAATGAATGTGAATAGAATCATGTATACAGTGGTTTCAATATATAGTGAACACAACATGTTTATAGTGAACACAACATACTAAAAATTGACACAACATGCCAACTCTGAACATAAATAAATACTACTAGAGACACCTTATTATAAAACTCATCATGCTTGTGAATTTGATTGAAAATAAAATTAAATAGTCCAATTTATCACTACTATATGAGATTGGAAACTTTATTGACAATGAAAGCTAGTGAACAACCTCATATCCCGCCTTTCGCTCTATCCAGTAAAGTTGTTTGAATCTGGAATATTAAATATTTTACATGCCCCAAAAAATGTTTAAATTTTATGAAATAATATTAAATTCCAACACATATGCTTCATTTAAAGTATCCTTCATGCGCCTAAAGTCATTCATAACTGGAAGATGCATGCACTGATCCTAAAATGAAAAATGTTGGTTTCAGTGTATTTTATCATATGAATCATATACATATGTTTTCAGTGCATACAAAATAATATATAGAAGATTCAATATACTATTAGTGAATAAAGATTACTAATAGTGATTGGAAACATATATACAGTTCAAACACATACAATGGATTCAATATACTCAAGTCAATGAAAACACATATACAGTTGAAACAAAGCATATTAATAATGAACATAATAACAGTGAATAAAATATAATGAATGTAAATAGAATCACATATACAGTGGTTTCAATATGCAGTGAACACATCATATTAATAGTAAACGCAACATACTAACAATTGACACAACATTCCTACCCTGAACAAATAGTGAACATAAATAGAAGTGGATATCGTACCTTATTATCTTATGGTGGACTATTGTGATGTTTGATCTTGTTTATATAAGACATTATCAATAACATGCCCCTATAATTTAAATCACTTCATTCATCAATACATAGATACAATGGAATTGATGGATCTATTAGGATAGTGGGAAAAAATTAAATGAGGTACCTTTTCCTCATCTGCCTTTCACTCATCAATGAATACTTCGAGTCTTCCCCCAATCAATTGATTTAACAGTCAATCAAGTTTACAGAATAATTTCAAATGATTTAAAGTAATTTTTAAAAAATGAAAGTAAAAACAATGGAAGAATATTAATTATTGTGAAGTAAGAACCATAAATTGTAGAATGGTCACCTCTCACTGCACTTGTGAATTTGATAGACAATGAAATGAAATAGTCTAGTTTATAACTACTATATGAGATTAGAAACTTTATTGAAAATTAAAGCTAGTGAAAAACCTCATATCTCACCTTTTTCTCTACCTAGTATAGTTTTTTGAATCAAGAATATTAAATATTTCACATGACCCAAAAAAATGTTTAAAATTTTTAATATAATATTAAAATCAAACACAGATACTTGATTTAAATTATATTTAATTATGATACCAAATACCTGCATACTGAAAATACATCCAAGTTCTTTCAATAATTTCAAACCCTGTCCATGCCCTTATCTAACCCATTGTCATTGCATTTTGTATTCAACAAACTTATAATTTTTCAATTTAACATTAACCTATACACCCAAAACCATATAATAATAACCATTTACATTAAAAGAAATTAATTGTGATGTATTTTCAATTTGTTAATATGTTCTTGGAGATTTATTCCAGAAATCACATATACGGTAGCTTCCTTTCATGACACACTCATGGCCACAACCAATAAACATAAATAATGGAAAGAGATAATTTGAGATAAACCATATATGATGAAAGGATTAAAGATTACTGAATATTTAGACTTGGTAAAATCAGTACACGAGTAAAGTTGGAGTGAAAAATATAAATATTAGGTGAACAACACCCTATAGATGCAAACAGAAGAATCAAAAGTATAATATAATGCATAAAATTGTATGAGAAACTGAAAGATTCAGAAGATACTTCAGAATGTTCTAGAACCAAGTAGAAATGATAGTAGGTTCTAAGGTCATGTTTAGTTATGGAAAATGACCACCCCCATAATTTTCAATGTCATTCTTAAATATTATATGATTTATTTGATCCAAGATGCTCATTATAAGCAACTCAAAAATGATTTTTTTATAAATATTTCTAAGATTGGAAAATTTGAGAAAGCATTTGATTGGATTCCTAATGTGAAGGAAAGAAAATTTAATTTTTTTTGAATATATCATGGGTTTTTATTCCTGATTTTACTTATGACCCAGTCAAATTACTAAAATATTTTCAGGAATTACCAAAAATATACACTCCAAATAAATTCTCACTTCATGCAGCCTGCAGGATTTTCCATTCCTTTACAGATAATATATATTGTCCATTTTTTTGAAAAAGCATACAATAATTAGGAATTCCTACTATGTAGGATAACTATTTCAACTTATAGTTGAACATTTCTTTTACTTCCTTAGAATCGAGGCAGCATAAGCCAACATAACCTTATTCCATGTATTTTCTTAGATTTCACTCCCTGAGAATAATATTAGGCAGACAATGAAGAGAATCAGAGGATCCCTTATCACACACACACAAGGCCTTATCATAAATTGGATAATATATAAGAGGAAAATTGATTAGTAACTTGCATACGAGTGAGTACACTGTAACACCCAGACCCCATTAACCAAAAACCAAATTCCCCAAACCACTACATTTGAAAGAGCATGAGACATGACACACAAATTTGCAGATCATCAAAAAACTGACCTAATTTTTCAAAGTAGAACTTCACTTCCATAAAAATAACATATCAACTGGATCAAAATAACATTATGTTCTAAGGTAAATCCATCATTACTGCAACTACTGAAGAAATGATGCAGAAATAAATTCATGACAACAATCCATAGCTTCTTCACCCAAAAATTCAATAAATTATCCATTAAAAAATTAACATATAGAGGGTAAATAAATGATTACCTTGATGATATTTATTCCAAACCTTATCTCTCTTTCAACCTCATGCTCAATAAATTAATTCTGAGATGATGAACCTACTACTTCAAAGATCATAAAAACATGTGTTTGAAAAATGTAAAATGTATAACATTCTTAACAGGTGTAGGAAGTTTCCATGGACATACCAATTTCTAATCAAGTGCAAAAATATAAAAAATAAATAAAAAGATGGGAGGAAAAGAATAACATGTGTTATTTCAATGTAAAAAACAGTCAATGCTCCAAAAATCATAACAATAGTGAAAAATAAGTGAAAATACACATCGATTCCAATTTGTGGTACTAATTCTAGCTGCATGAATGTATGATTCAAGACAAGGTATTATCCAAATCGGTGATAGCCGGATGACCGGGAAAATTTTGGAGTGGCAAAGCATGAAAAAAAAAAGAAATCGTGTACCCAGAGTGTGGATCCTTAAAATAAACTAATAATTCTTCCCCTGGATCGAGATCTTGTTCATGAACCAAGATGCATGACCTAGGGTTCTTATTTTGGTTATCGATTTTTTATAGAAGAAGAGGGCACGCCCTGGCGATCGATGAGAGATGGAGGTTGAGTAGCTCGGAGAGAGGCGGAGAAGTAGGTGGAGGTGGGAACCGAGAAGGCGGGGGTGGGTAGCTGGAAGGTGGAGGTGGAGGTGAGGAGTGGGGAGCGGGAAGCGGGGTAGGGGAGATGGGGCAGCGGGGAAGCGGGGAGCGGCGGGAGTGACAAGAGCGGCAGAGTAGCGGGAGTGGCAGAGGGAGACGGGGACAGAGACCGAGAGAGAGGGAGATGGGCTATTTTCGGAGAAAGGGTTTTTTTTTGTTTTTTTGTTTAGGGTAAGTATAATTAGGAAAGTGGGTTTGTTGAGCGCCACATGAAGTGGCGCTCAACACTTTTTTGGATTTTTTTTTCTTTTTTTTGTTTTCTCGTTTATTTTGGTTTTTTTCTTGTTTTTTATTTTCTTCTTTTTTTTATTTTCTGGTATTGTTTTCTTTTTTTTGTATCGCACCCCTCCCTTTTATTGTTTTTTTTTGTTTTTTGTTTTTGCACCTCATCCCTTTGTAATAAATAATTTCAAAATAAATAAATAAAATTTAAAAAAAACTTATAAATATGTATTTAAAAATGTTAAATTAATTATTATTATATATAAAAATATATTTATAATTATATAATTATAAAATTATATTTATATAGTTATAAACCTTATTTAATTATTTAATAAAATAATGAAATAAACCTTATATATAATTATTTATATAAATTTATAAATTTATATATAATTTTGTAAATAAAAAATATGTATTAAATTAAAAATATGTGGTTTATTTATATTTATATAGTTATATTATATAAAATATAAGGGTTTTTTTCCGATTAGTGTGTTTTATTTATATATTTACATATAATTATTATAAATATTATAATTATAAATAGTTATATATATGTGTGTGTATAAATATAATTATGTATATATATAATTAAAAATAAATATTTATAAATATAAATCTATTTATATATATTTTTTAAATAAAAAATATATTTGTAATTATATAATTATAAACTAATATTTATAAATAAATAGTTATAATTATATAAATATGAATATATTTATAAATATATAAATATGAAAATATTGTTACATATATATTTAAAATTTATTTATAAATATATTTAATATTCATATTTAAATATATATATATATATATATATTTGTAAAATTATATTTAGAATTATATTGTAATTGTAGTTATACTTATATATTTATCATTATATATTTGTACATATATATATAATTTTAAATCTATAATTACTATTCTATGTTTACATAGTTATAAGTAATTATTTATAAAAAAAATCAAATATTGTTAAACATATAGTCTTTCAATACCACCTATAAAATATAATCTATATTACCAATATGAATGAAACTTAAAACATGGATTAAAAATATACTAAATAGATGAAAATAAAAAAATTACTTAAAAAATGTCGATAAAAAATATTTTATAGGCTTTCAAAACCACCTAGTTGAAACTTAAAAAATGTTTCAACTATGTGACTTTGAACGCCTATAAAATATAATCTATATGACCAATATGAATGAAACTTAAAAAATGGATTAAACATATACTTAATAGATGAAAATAAAAAAATTACGTAAAAAATGTCGATAGAAAATATTTTATAGGCTTTCAAAACCACCTAGTTGTAACTTAAAAATGTTTCAAGTATGTGACTTTGAACGCCTATAAAATATAATCTATATGACAAATATGAATGAAACTTAAAACATGGATTAAAAATATACTTAATAGATGAAAATAAAAAAATTACGTAAAAAATATCGATAAAAAATATTTTATATTCTTTCAAAACCAACTACTTGAAACTTAAAAATGTTTCAAGTATGTGACTTTGAAATTCTATAAAATATTATTATTTAATATACAATAATTAATTAATTAGTAATAAAATTATTAATTATTATTCTTCATTTTTATTATTTATTATTAATGGTTAATTATTAATTAATTAATTACAAATTATTAATTTACATTTATAAATATATTTATTATTATAAAATTATAAATTTAATGTTTTTAAATATTTAAGTAGTCGTGTAAAATATTTTTTTTTTACTATATGTATGTTTTTCTTTTCATTTTTCAAGAAATTATCAGATGTTTAGTCGGTGTGACAAATTTTTTTTATATTGTACTTGTACTTTATAATTTAATAGTTAATTTAAATCAGTTTGTATTTATTATATTTTTTATTTTCTTGTTATTTGACTTAAACAAAAATTACTTATCATAGTGAATAAGTTTTTTAATATATACAACATTACATCCAAAAACATCAACGACGATGCCCCCCATTACCACAACGTGGCGTCTGAATCTCACGTCCTCACCGCGTTCGACGTCTGTGTCGCTCTGGTGTCCTCTCTGCAGGTTCCTCCTCTTCTGGTGCTTCTGGTGCCTCCCCATGGTGATGTGTAGATGACTGACCAAAACCATGTGAGGAGGATGCCCCAAAATCATATGGGGTTCCATATGGCTCTGAAGCTCCTATAAATGGTAGAAATGGGGTACTAAAGAAGGCCTCGTCGGGAGGAGAGGGGGCCACCATAAGCTGTGTCACTACACCCAGATCGAAGTTCATAGTAGTCTGCGGAGATGCCATATGTGGTATATAAGCGTCTCCCTACTTGCAAAATCATCAGTCGGCTGGGCCGGATCGTCTCTCTGTGGTGTGACAACATCTGCAGGAGCTGCTCTCGGATGTTGATGTCATCGCCTCTGCCCCTCCGGATGTGCTCGTCTCTGTCGTCCAGCTGGCGGCGGCGGTGGCGGTGCATCCTCCTCAGCAGTCATAGCACGGACATCGTCATCCTCAGGTTCTTCTACCTGAAGATATGGATCAGGATATATCTGTGGCTCCTCATCAAAAAAACTGTCATGTATCAACCAGAGATGTTCCAATAGAGCCACCACATCCCAATGAACTACCACCCGAAGAATATATGCATGCTCCTGAGGCTGTGTGGAATGTGCAAGCTGACCAATAGCGTCTGCCTGCAAATGAAATAACAATCAAATTAATATCATAAATATAAATGAGTTAAAAAAAATTAATAAATCTTAGTAAACATACCAATCATTGAATGCCAATCCCCTGACGTGTAAGGTGCATGATGGTGTGACGTCGATACCAGTGTGCATAATCCCCCTGATCAGATAAATGAGAGTGTGATGTGGTATATCCATGTGGAAAGATAATGGATCGGGCACGCCTGTCCCAAAGATGGATATAAGATACATGATGTCGCCGCCAGTCTGTCGTCTGTCTACCTATAAGCACAATCGAATGTAACTCGGTAGACTGTCGTGGTGCCAAGGGGATATGCTGTATAAAACCGAACTGGCACATGACCCAGTCTGGCTGGTGCCATTCAATGATGTGGAAGTGAATGAGTGGCACCACTGCAGCACGATCTCCACCCATAGCTGTGCAGTATAGTGGAAGTGATGCGTAGACATAACCTGTATAAGGAGTCCATGAAACCTAAAATGTAAACTCAAAAAATAAGTCATATAGTAGCATGACAATTTTACTGAGATTATATTGAAATAACTTAAAATAGTGATAACAAAACAAATTTTCCTACAAAAAAGTATTGTTTAACTTACATCAGCTGGCACTATAGTGTCGAATATCTGTCTGAAGTTGTGCACACTATGTCTCGGAGTATGTGCAAACTTCTGAGACTGACTCCACCTGGTGAAAAAAGAGTAATCTATGGTAAGTTTATAAAAAACAATAACAAAAGTACTAAATAACCGAAAGTAATGACGTAGACATACCATCATCCCCGAGGACAGTCCTGAAGTAGCTCCGGTGCAAGCGGTGCGACAACTCGAGGAGCGATGCGTGGAAAACGCTCCCAGGCCCACATCTGTACAAACACCATGCAACCTACAATATGATGTGAATCGGCCTGACAACTAGTGCAGAGAGATCTGTACAGATGTGCTAATACAGCGGACCCCCAACTGTATGTAGCCGTCTGATCCAGATCCTCAAGTAATGGGAGGTACATCATGTGTACTAAAGCGGTGGAGTAGTCGACGCACAACATGCCTCCGAGAAGCCGCAAAATGTATGCATGTGTGTGCTGAAGAAGCATCTCCTCGTCTGCATCATCTGGAATGAAGTCGAAATGCTGATCAAGCCACTTCATGCGCAAACGCTAACCATGGAGGACACCCCGTGCGCCGATGACGTCAATGCCTAGCAGCCTCTGTATGACTGCAGCCAAATCGCCAGTACTGGCACCCATAACTGCATCTCCATGGATAGGTAACCCCAGCATGTAGGCAACGTCCTCTAATGTAATAGTCATCTCCCCCTCTGGGAGATGAAATGTGTGTGTCTCTGGCCACCATCTCTCAACCAACGCAGCTATCAAATGATGGTCGATGGTCTTGAAGTCACACATAGCGACTCCGTAAAATCCTGCACGTCTAAGGTATAGACAAATAGCCACAGGTGGTGCCTCATGATGGAAACTATGTGCTCTCTGAACATAAAGATGTCTAACAGGTCGTCGCGCTAACACATTGCGTGACACGTGCGTCTCCTGGACAGATAAAAGTGGTTGCTCCATCTGAATGTTCAAATAGTAAAACATTAATTTCATGTAAGATATGAAATTTTTCATTTAATATTGAAAGACGCATAAACACATTGGGTTAGTTGTTGTCTCTCGTGTTGGGGTGTTGGGGTGAAGACGTTCGGAGTTTTCTCGTTTTTGTTTTGTGGTTATTGTAAGTTCATCTTTCATTATAAAAAACTGATGACATTTTCATTTAATAGTTCAACTGGTTTTGTTTTCTTATATAGTTACATTCCTTTTTTGAGTTGGTGTTGTCTGTTTAAAGCTACTCATGTAATGTTGACCGTTCGACAAAAAATATCACGTGAAATCGTGGTACATTTTCCAAAAGTTACCCTATATACAAGTAAGACAAATATGATTAAAAATGAAGATAATGATAAAAATGATTACATGTACAAAGTTTTACAGTAACTGATAGAGTACATGATTCATTTTAACCATTAGATGATTTCCCTATGTGTCTAGGGAAACGTGTCTTCGTATGACCTTCCTGGAGGCATATAATGCACCGTCGTCCAGTTGGATGTTCACTAGGCCAATCCATCTCATTCCGAATACGAGTCTACTTTGGTCTCCCTTTAGGCCGAAGTCTATTTTTGTTTGGTAGAAGTGTGGGTGCGTCATCAGGCAGCCAAAAATTCTGATATTCCCTGATTGGAATCCACGGAGTACTGTAGCAAGAGTTGATGCTCTCTAGTCGATAAGTCGGATCAACGAACTGCTCCCAAGATACGTGTACGTAAGCACATGTAGCAATCACATAGCCGCAGGGATATCTCAGTGCTTAAAAGTTACCACAATCACAATAATTATTCTCCAATAAAACAACTCACACACAACCATTACTACATGCCACAGCATCATCGGGTTCAACGACCTCAAATCATTTCTCTGGACGATTAAATGAAATTACACGGTAAGTTGTGGCCTCCTGAAGAACTGTATCTAGCTCGCGTTGGAAATGGTGTCCATAGCGCATCCCTCTATTCAAGCCCTCTTCAGACTGCTTTCCTCGTTCCAGAAAGTACTTTACACTACGATAGAAGGTCTCTTTTACCAACCCTGAAATTTAGATTTACGACATTATACAAATATTATATTATAATAGTAACTCTTCTGAGTAACATATATTCAAATATTTGTATTTACCTATGATAGGTAGTTTTCGAACTCCCTTGAAAACTCCATTTATACATTCTATGATATTTGTCGTCATATGACCATATCTCCTCCCATCATCATATGACAACGACCATTTCTGTTTTGGAATTTGCATCATGTAATCATACACTTCCAGATTCACTCTGTGAATATCTTGAAGACGCTCCTCCATATTTTGTTGTTGAGGCTCATATGCTATCATACAAGAAGTCATCTGAACAGTTATGAAAATAACTATGAAAAAATCATTTTAAAAAGAAAAAGGATGTTCATACCAATTTTTAAGATTGCCTTTTTCATCTACTCATTCTTGAACTTATTTCGAAAATTGCTGGCAATGTGTCGAATACAGTATCGATGATGGGCATAGGGTGGTCTCCACAAAAGACCCTCAGACTGTATCACCTCCTTGATTGCACGGTGGCGATCAAAAATAAGACAAATCCCTTGTTCATCCATAACAAACTCTCATATACATGCCAAAAACCAGCTCCATGATGAGAAGTTCTCTTTCTCCATAATTGCAAATGTTATAGGCAGAGGGGCTCGATTTCCATCTTGTGTGGCGGCAATCAATAAAGTTCCTGTATACTTTCCATATAGAAATGTGCCATCAATCTGTATGAACTGCTTGCAATGTCTAAAAGTCTCCACACATGGTAAAAATGTCCAAAATAATCTATCAAACACAACCATTGAGCGGTCAAGTTGGTTCTGTTGGTTAACATATTCAACAGTATGTAACTGATAGACTATTTGATTATTGTGGCGTAGAAGCTCCAACATTTGTGGTAAAATTTGATAAGAGTCATCCCAATCACCATACACTTTCACAATAGCCTTTTGTCATGCTTCCCATGCCTTCCAGTAAGAGATTTGATACCCAAAAAGCTGTTTGACTCGCTCAATGACCAGAACCACAGGGACGTCTTGACATGCTCTAATCATTTCAACAATAATAGTTGAAACAAACTCAACATATAATGAAGAGTGTTCCTGTGCCAATATTGGGTTCACACAAGTGTGTGGAGTAAATCTAGTGATGTTCCAGCTATGAAAAGTGTTATCAATAATAGCTCGCAGACGCATTTGACAGTTCGATTCATATTTGTCACAACGGATCAAATAGTAAGATCTCTTTGACTCTTCTACAACATATGAGTAATGTCTTTCAATGTGATATTGTTTTATCACATTTTTTATTGCTTCTTTTCTCTCAAACTCTCTGCCAATATACAGAACACCGTTATCTGACACTCGATTTGTGCCACCAATGATTCCTGGAAATTCTGAACTGGGAGTAATAACTGAATAATCAAATTCGGGAAAGCGATTCATGCCTTCAGTTGACCATGAAGCCAATAGTGTAGGATGGTTCAATGGTCGGTTGAACCTCACATGAGTTGGTATAGACTGATCTTCTGCATGCTCTTATTCTTCTTCAACTTCCTCTTCATCTTCTTCTTCGAAATTTTCATCATCCTCAAATTCATCAACCAATGCATCTAAAGTATGTGGAGCATTTTCCATTGAAACTGTGGCCGATGGAAATGATGGAACAACTACCGATGCTGATGGAACTTCTTGATGTGAAGGAGCATATGACATAGTCTCATGAATTTGAGATGAGTCAACTTCCAATGTCGATGGAACCTCCATTGTAGCTATAGTGACATGCAACTCCATCATTTGATTCTCAGGTATATACTTAACCAATGAAAGTATATATTCCCAATCATCATCATCATTTACCGGATAGGGAACATGCCAAAACCTATCTATAAATTGAAGATGTCTGAATGTGATAGACTCTATTACTTGATTCCTAGCCAGTTTTAACTTCTGATGAATTTTCATTTGCATAGATTCCAAAGTAGTACATCCTCCAAGCATCACAACAGCTTCTGGATGTATATTATAACTACATCCTTGTTCTGTCTCAATTATTTGACTGTTGCAATAAATATAGGCGGCGACCATCTTTTTTATCTAAAAGAAACCATTGTTATTAATTAAATCTGATTAAAGAATCAATTTATGTATGCATGCTTCTGGTAATTTAGGTTGGAATCCTAATCCCTCCACCAAATCAATATGTTCAAACCATATTGATGTGTAACTATTTACACAACCCACAAGTTTGTGTTACTTACCCAAAAATAGAAGTCAAACATATTTATACATATCCACATGCATTATATGCATGAGGTACACGAACACGTCATGTAAAAGCATAGAGTTATATGAAATTGAAAATCTCCACATGAGTAATCCCGGAGTGACAGATAGCCAACCCCATTCACTTTCCTAGAAAAGGCAAGCCTCCAGGAAAGTATGTGGTCCGACCCAAAGCCCCTCTACCCGGGGATACTTTACTCAAGAGATCAATCATTTCATGACAACTCTAACACTTAATATGCATAAAATATATTGAACTACTAAATTTAAGTTCATAACTTCAATTACAAACCAAGGTCAAGGTAGATTGGAAACTAAATTCATTATCATACCTAGAATGTAATGCAAAGGTATATTCCAGACGCAATTTACTACTACTTCGCTAATTAATATAAATACTTCGCTGATTAATATAACTCCTTCACTAATTAATATAACTCCTTTGTTGATTAATATAACTACTTCGCTAATTAATATAGCTACTTCGCTAATTAATATAACTACTTCTCTAATAACCTCGTAATAATTAATTAATAACCTCATAATAATTAATTAATAACCTAATAATAATTAATTAATAACCTAATTACAATTAATTAATAACCTAATTACAATTAATTAATAACCTAATTATAATTAATTAAGAACCTAATTACAATTAATTAACAACCTAATTACAATTAATTAACAACCTAATTACAATTAATTAACAACCTAATTACAATTAATTAACAACCTAATTACAATTAATTAATAACCTCATAATAATTAATTAATAACCTAATTATAATTAATTAATTACCTAATTATAATTAACTAATTACCTGATTATAATTATTTAATTACATAATATTTATTAATTAATAAATTATTAATTATTAATTAAAAACCTAATTATAATTAATTAATTAGCTAATTATGATTAATTATTTACCTAATTATGATTGATTATTTACCTAATTATGATTGATTAATTACCTAATTATGATTGATTAATTACCTAATTATTATTAATTAATTACCTAATTATGATTAATTAATAACCTAATTATGATTAATTAATAACCTAATTATAATTAATTAATAACCTAATTATAATTAATTAATTAGCTAATTATAATTAATTAATTAGCTAATTATGATTAATTATCTACCTAATTATGAATGATTAATTACCTAATTATGATTAATTAATTACCTAATTATGATTAATTAATTACCTAATTATGATTAATTAATTACCCAATTATGATTAATTAATTACCTAATTATGATTATTGAATAACCTAATTATGATTATTTAATAACCTAATTCTGATTAATTCATTACCTAATTATGATTAATTGATTACCTAATTATGACTCTTTAGTAACCTAATTATGATTCTTTAATAACCTAATTATGATTAATTAATAACCTAATAAGAATTAATTAATAACCTAATTACAATTAATTAATAACCTAATTACAATTAATTAATAACCTAATTACAATTAATTAATTACCTAATTACAATTAATTAATAACCTCATAATAATTAATTAATTACCTAATTATGATTATTTAATAACCTAATTATGATTAATTAATAACCTAATTATGATTAATTAATAACCTAATTATGATTAATTAATAACCTAATTATGATTAATTAATTACCTAATTAGAATTAATTAATTACCTAATTTGAATTAATTATTAATGTAATTATAATTATTTATTAACCTAATTATAATTAACTATTAACCTAATTTGAATTAATTAATTACCAAATTAGAATTAATTAGTTACCTAATTAGAATTAATTAGTTACCTAATTATAATTAATTAGTCACTTAATTATAATTAATTAGTTACCTAATTATAATTACCTAATTATAATTACCTAATTATAATTACTTAATTAATTAAATAACCACAATCATTTCATTACCTAATTATATTTAAAAAAACTATACTATTTATATAATACAAATATTATAAACTATTTCTATAAATTAAACAACTAAATTATTAAAGTAAAATATTAAATAAATTAAAAGAAAGATTTACCTCAAATTTTTGGAGACGTAGCTACACAGGCAGAGCGACTGGAGAGGCAAGGTAGAGCAACCGGAGAGGCAAGGTGCAGAGCAGAGATTTTTAGAGAGATAACTTTGAGAGAGAGAGGAGGGGAAGTGAGGGGAAGATGAGAAATGGGGTGGGCGAGGGGCCTATTTATAGGTGGTGGGTATCTTTCGGCGCCACTTCAAGTGGCGCTGAATATACAGGGAGTAAGGGGGCAGCGCCACTTGAAGTGGCGTTGCATGGTTTTTTTTTATTTCTTCAGCACCACTTCAAGTGGCGCTGAAGGCTTCATCCGCCGAAATTGCCGAGCGCCAAATCAAGTGGTGCTCGGCCTCCTGTTTCTTTGAGTGCCACCTCATGTGGCTCTCAATAACCCCATTTTCCTATATCTTTCAACCATTAACCCATTAAAAAAACTCGTATCACCAAAATATCTGAGGGAGATGGGGATAGGGTATGGGAGAGAAAATTGGTAGGTTTGATGAAATCGACGGAAATGAGAATGGAGGCCGCAAACAGGAAGCACGAAGAGGGATACGGGAATGGTGAAAGGGAGCGCAGATGGGTAAGTTTGTGATGCGAGGGAGATGAGGATCGATGTGGAGGGGAAAAAATGTAGCGGGAGGACAGAAGAAAATCAGAGGGAGCTGTGAACGGAGGAGATGCCACGTGGAAGATGAGCCACGCAATTTAGAATGAATAATATATTTTAATGTTTTTTATTTAAATAAGTTGACTTAATCCTTATTTATTTTTTAAATAATTAATTATTTTTTGTTAATATTTAACTTTTTTAAGTTTTAAAACTAAGTCGTTACTTTATTTATTTTTGTTTCTTTTTTCAAGAGAATGAGTCACTTCCAAGAACATAGAACATGACTTAACCCACAGTCAGCTCCACTCGTCATCATCTGCAGTCACCACCAGAATAGAGTGGTAGTCACCGTCACTTTCCTCCACTCTCTACTGTATTTTTTCCACCACCACTTTTTGCTTCTTCCAGCAACTCCAGCCCACCATCATCCCCTCATTGACTCATCACCAGCAGAACTCGCAGCCACTAGGAGTTATCGCTGATGGGATTCATTGCCACTTTGACCCACCTCCCAAACCACCCACAACTACAGATCCTCCACCAAAAACACATTCTGCCAACCACGCCCTCGGTGGTGAAATTACACCAACATCACTCCCTGCCCCTCTCCTTCCACAAACCATGTCCCACTGGTAGCACAACCATTACCCACCGTCGCACCCCACTAGAGAACCAAAACCAAGTAGTAGATGAAGATTTGTCCAAAGTCAAATACAGATGATCCAAGAATCATCGAAGAATGAGAAATCAAATTGAATACTTGAAATACCTAAATTCAACATAAACCAGATCCCCTAAAAGACCCTAAACTGACACCACAAAAATAAGAAGAACCCAAAAACATATATATCGATTTTTTCAGATCTAATCACAGAGTCTGATCCGAACCCAAAACCATGGATGATGGCCGATGAATACCGACCGAAGCTACACCGAGCACTGCTACCGATCCACCATTAGGTACCACATGACCACCGAAGACCGTCGTTCGATGAAGTCGAGGTTGTCAGATCTGTGTAGAACCTGCTACCATAGATGATTGCTGAATTTGAAGCCAAGCTAGATCGGTCAAGCCGAGCCCCCACCCCTAGGAGAAGAAGACCTTCGGAGCTCGCCACTACCCTCATCTTGGAGAAGAAGAATCTATGAGAAGAATCTTGATCCGCACCTCCACTCCTATGAAATAAAACCATGCAATTGGTGAGTAAAAGAATAAATAAAACAAATAAAAAGAAAAGAAAATAATAATAAATAATAAAAATATAAATAACATAAAAAAAACAAAAAACAAATAATAATAAAAAATTAAATATAAATGACTTAATAATATATATACATATATTTATGTATATAATAATTAAGTAATATATTTATAATAGTTAATATAAATAAATAAAAATATTTGTAATTATATATATATTTATAATAATAATAATAATAATAATAATAATAATTTTATATTAATATATTAATAAGTATTTCTTTTGTTTGTAAATAGTTTTTTATTTTTTATAATAAATATAACATATATTTTAATAATATAAACATATAAATATAAAAAAACTAGGGTTTATTTATTTATTTATTTAATAATAGTATAATGAACTAATATATTTTTTATATTTATTGGAACTTCATTTTTCTAATTTTTATTTTTCATTGAATAAGGTAAGAGGGGATCATGGTGAATTGCTTAGATCCTCAATGTGGGCATTCCGTTGGATGAAGTTTTTGCTCTGGTCACCAATGAGGAGGAAGATTCATGGTGAATTTTCCACACGAAGGAAAGAGAGGTCACATGGGAAGATTAGATAGGATATGGAATTCAGTTGGTTGAGAAGAATAATCAAGAATACTCAAGGAAGATCCATTCCTTCCAAGGGAAAGAGATTGAGTGGATCTTTTGATTCCACTACTCCACCACCACTTCAGAAGGAGACTTAACAATTGTCTTTCATTCAAATGATCATTTTATAGAGAACCATCTAGGAGTAGATCACCATTCACACCACACCTCCACTTCTAGGAGTGGAACATCCAAGAGCAACATATCAAGCACCATACAGCAGGCATAGAAAAAATACAAAGATCGAACATCAGTAACATCTAGAGATCAAGAAAAAATATTGAACACCATTTCCTATTTTCTTGTGATATCTTCCTTACTATTAAATGGATCATGTTGTTCTTAATTATTTTAATATGTTGGATTTTATTATTATCTTAAGCTAATCATGTTTGTAGTAATAGGCTTGACGGTTAATCCATTTTACTATGTTCATGAATTTTTTATCTCTACTGGATGCTTCTCACTTTTTATTTTCAGAAAATATTTTTTTCAAACCTCAATAATTAATGGAAAATACTATTGGTGGGGCTTAAATTCAAACTATCTTTATTTTGAGGATTTCATTAAAAGGTGAATCAAGCTCATGAGAGAGAAGCACTATAGCGACCCAGCCTTTTCTTACATTACTATTACATCACTATAAAGATAAACAAAATAGTATTATTACACCACTAGGATCTAGATATTTAGTGTCTAGGGAAAACTAGGAAAATACATAAAATTTACAATATCAAACATAAACATTTATATAATTCATTCTTCTCTAACTTCTTATTGTCCCTTGATAACTCCTTAGTACACACAATCACTCAAGGATATACATCAAAAAGGGATGAGCTAAAAGACTGATAAGAGGATATACGTGAATAAAATGAAAATGGGTGAGAACAATCATAACATAGGAAAATGATCATGAACAAGAGAGAAATCATTAATATAAGACTTGAAATGTGGAAATTCATAAAAATGAAACATCGTGTCTTAGTGGTTAACTACCACACATAGTTATGGAAAATGATAGCATCTTGTTCACACATCATTTCACTTTAACTCATGAGATTCATCACTTTACCCAATTCATTGGAGCATTGTACAATTCTGGGTTCACCCATCACATTCAAACATTCATATTGTGCCATATAATTCCAGGCACACACGTCTCATCATAACATTTACATTATCATTCATGCCACATTAAAAATATTTCAAAACTGAACATAAAATAACACATGGAAAGAAATGGGTTTCACATCATACATTCATAAACATTTGGTTCCCAAAATAAATATGGAATATCATTCTTTACATAGAACCATTAACCTTGAGTGAAGAGTGAAACAATCTTCAAGAAGTGAAAAGGGTATGTTTATTTGAAAGGAGAGTTATTTTGGAAAACATTGGGTTTTTCATAAAATAAATTAGAGAACATTTATATCCCAGAAAAGGTAATATAATTATGAATAAATTATTTTTAAGGCATATCCATACTAAAAAATGGGTTGAATAGGGAAAACCCAATGAAATTGGGTTTAAGAATTTCTACTTACCTTGTATCAGAACAATTTATTCACTTTAATGTCCTATATAATGACATTAAATTCATTAATTAGAAATTTCATAACCTTTTATGCATTAATATGGTTAATTATGGTTTCATTAAGTTCTTTTATGGTCCTTTTGATGAGTTATAGAGTTTAAATTCATTGTTCAGGAGTGTTCTTTTTCTTAGTTTTCATGAACTGTATGAATGAAAGTTCATGTAGAACATGGATAAACATCCCTAATTGTAATTATATGTTATTGATTATGTTAAATAACTTGAAATGATCTTATAAATAGATTTTTTATATACCATGATAATGAATCATTATAAAATAATTTAATGATGATCATTTGGGTTAATTCGGGCAGTTTTTCGACCACGATGAACTTGTTTTGTTTAATCATTTAGTAATATGTACATAAGTTAGTTATAGAAAATTAAATAGGATATAATAAATATAACATAATGTGTTTCATCCATAAAAATGATTTTAATACCATATATGAATGTGGTAAAGGAAAATGAAAACATGTCGTTCTTGAAGGTGATAAATTAACACCTCACGAACAACGTTTTCCTTTCTAAAATAAAAATAAAGGGAGAAGGGGGTTGGATGATATAATATCCCATTAGTATCATAATATTATATTATATGTATGATACTAGAGTTACCATAACATGTGGATGAGGATTGGTGGAGAGAGATTATGAAAAGAACATGAAATTGAAAGGAAATTAAAGGAAAAGAGAGAGAGGAATTACCTCTTGAATCCTATTCTTGAGATCCTCCTTAAGGAACCTAGGCTTGGTATTTTTATGAGACCAGAAACTCTTTGACGTCGGGTAGGGTCTAGGGAAGATGTGTGGGCCTATTTTAGACAAGGATTGAAGCTTGAGAGGTGTGAAGAAATGAGGGTGTGAATGGTGGTATTTATAGTGGAGGGGAGAGGGGTTTTCTCAATATTATATTCATTAATTTGTTATTTCTCTACAAGACAAGTAATAGTGATAATTCCATTACCAAGAATAGTAATAAGTTTATGTGAGTTCGAAACAATTGGACCTACATTAGTAGAACATCATACATGACTCTATAATTAATGTATTTAGCTTATTCTGTAAGTTATAGCATTTCACTATTCATAAAAAATCAAGTATTTCAGGAAAATTCCAAACATTCACCCAAACAATTTTTTAATGAATATAATCAAAAAATGAACTCTATTTTTCAAAAATAATTTTCTAAATATGATTAATTTATTTTTTTAATTAAAATCATAATTCACTTGAAAAATATAGATTTTAAAATTAAAACTGATTTCATAATGCTTTCAAAAATTAAAAAAAGTTCTTATAAAATTATATTAAAACCAGAAGGCATAGAATTTTTAATTTAAAAAAAACATTTTAGGAAAATAAATTTTCTTTTAAATTAATTAATTAATTATAATTATTTATTTATGACTTACAAAAATACCAATATTATATTATCACTTATAAGATGCCTAAATTTTATTTAATCATTTATTGGTAAGGTTAATATTATTTTGGATTATTTACTTTTCATATGGGTCATATTACTATTCATAAGGATAGGTTACTATTTATAAGGGTAGGATACTATTCACCAAAAATTATGTTTATTATATTAGACTCCAAAAATCACCCAGAACGCAACTGTGTGTGTCATATTTTTGAAATTCAAAACCTTGAAGTGGAAAAATTATGTTTAATGATCACATATTATTTAGTATCACGATATTTCATTGTGCTTCCTAATGTGATTATACTATAAGGCATAATTATAATAAGTTAATTCCATTGATGAAACTTTAGGTCGTTACATTATTTCCCCCTTATGAAATTTCTCCCTCGAAATTTTGTTTTACACAAACAAGTGAGGGTAATTATCCTTCATTGCCTGTTCTAGTTCCCAAGTAGCTTCTTCAAAATTATGTTTCCTCCACAAAACTTTAACAAGATGGGTTTTCTTATTTTGTATGACCTTATCTCTCATGTCCTGAATTTTTACTAGCTGCTCCTCATAAGAGAGATCATATTCTAGTTGTACCACATTTGAGTTCAGTACATGTGAGGGATCTAGTATGTACTTCCTTGGGAGTGATACATGAAACATGTCATAAACTTGAGCCATATTTGTTCAAAGTGAAAGACGACAGGCCATAGATCCTATGCGGTCAAGGATCTCAAAAGGTCCAATGTACCATGGTCTTAGCTTCCCTTTATTTCACAACTTCATGACTCTCTTCCAAGGTGATATTAGAAGGAAGACTTTATCTCGAACGTTGAACTCCAAGTCCCTTCGACGGTTGTTAGCATAGATCTTTTTTCGGCTCTGAGCAGATTTAATATGTTTCTGGATGACTTGAACCTTCTCTTTCATCTCTTGCACAAGATCGGGTCCAAGTATCATTATTTCCCCAACTTCATCCCAACAGGTTGGAGTTCTACATAACTTTCCATACAAAGATTCATATGGAGCCATCTTAATACTAGAGTGGAAGATATTGTTGTATGAGAACTCAACCAATGGGAGATGCTAATCCCATCCACCTTTTAATTTTAAAGAGCGGGATCTTAGCATATCTTCGGGCATCTGAATAGTCCTTTCAGATTGGCTATTAGTTTGGGGGTGATAGGTTGTGCTGAAATTTAATTCAGTACTCAAATCATATTGAAGAATCCTCCAGAATTTAGATGTGAACCTTGGATTACGGTCAGAGACAATAGAAACTGTAACACCATGTAGTCTCACCACTTCACATATATTTTTTCAAGTTGTTCAAGAGATAGATCTTCCCAAATAGAAATAAAATGAGAAGTCTTGGTGAGTCGGTCAACCACAACCCATATCACATTATTTCCCTTGGATTTATTTGGGAGACCTGTGACAAAGTACATAGTGACATTATCCCATTTTCACATGGGTATAGGAAATGTTTACATCATCCCATTGGACTTTTGTCACTCTTCTTTAACTTGCTGACATACCATGCACCTTGAGATATATTCTACAATCTCTTTCTTCATGTTATCCCACCATAAGTGTTCTCAGAGATCTCAGTACATCTTATTACTACTAGGATGGATAGAGAATGTTGAGTTATGTATATTGTACAATAGTTCCTTCTTTATCCCATGTGATGAAGTCACACAAAGTCATGTTCCAAACCAAATCACAACATCATCATAGATATGGAACTCTTGTAGCCTCCCATCCTTTACTGCATTCACCTTCTTTTATAACTCCAGATCATCTCTTTATGCCTCCTTAATCTTCTCTTGGATAGATGGTTTCAAAATCATTTGGGAAAGGTAGGATTTATCCCCTAACCTTATGATTTTCAAATCCATCCTTTGAATATCCAAGAAGATAGGTACTTTCTCAATCCGTAACATGGATCGAGTAGAAAGTTCTTTTCTGCTTAGAGCATCAGCTACCTTATTCACCCTTCTAGGATGGTAGTGAATAGAGTAATCATAGTCCTTGATTATCTCTAACCATATCCTTTTATGCATGTTGAGATCATTTTGTGTGAATATATAATTTAGGCTCTTTTGGTCGGTGTATATTTCAAACTACTCACCATAAAGGTATTTCCTTCATATTTTCAATGAAAAAATCACGACTGTCAACTATAGATCATGCGTTGGGTAGTTCTTCTCAGGGATCTTCAATTGTCGTGAGGCATAGACTATCACATTATCATTTTTCATGAGTACACAAGTCAATACTTTCTTTGAAGCATCAATATATATCACAAAACTTTCTACACTTTTTGGTAATATAAGTACAGGTGCAGTGATCAGACTTCTCTTTAGCTCCTTGAAGCTTCCCTCACATTCTTCCGTCCAGACATACTTGACCCCTTTCCTTGATAACTTAGTTAGCGGTCTTGATAATCTGGAGAAATTTCTCACAAAACATCGGTAGTACCCAGCTAATCTAAGAAAACTATGGATTTCTATGACACTATAGGGTCTGGTATATTCCTCAATCACCTTTTGTTTTGGAAGGGTCTACATAAATTCCCTCACTTGTGATCACATGTTGCAAGAACATGACTTGATTCATCCAAAAGTCACACTTTCTGAACTTGGCATACAACTTCTCCTTTCTCAATCTCACCAATACAAGTATTAGATGTTCTTCATGCTCCTCTATCTTGGAGTAGATGATGATATCATCAATAAACACTACCAAAAATTTTTCAAGGTAATGTCTAAATAATATATTCATGAAATCCTTTAAGATTGTAGGGGAATTATTAAGTCTGAAGGGCATCACCAGAAACACATAGTGACCATACCTTGTACGGAAGGTGGTCTTCTGAATATCTTCCTTCTTCACATTTAGTTGATGATATCCGGAATTAAGATCCATATTTGAGATTTATTGAGCTCCTCTTAACTGATCGAACAATTCATTTATCCTTATATGAGGATACCTTTTCTTTATTGTGATCTTGGTGAGTTCCCGATAATCGATACACAACTACATTGATCCATCCTTCTTCCTCAAAAAGAGAAATGTCACACCCCAAGGTGATGAACTAGGGTGTATGAACTCTTTGTCCAAATTCTCTTACAACTGCTTCTTTAACTCCTCTAGTTCGATAAGATCCATCCTATAGGGACACTTCAAGATAGGAGTATCTCTGGGTATGAGTTATATTGAGAACTCTACCACACGATTTGGGGGAAGTATGGGTAACTCTTTGGGAAATACATCATTGTATTCCCTCATGATGGGAATTTCTGTAAGGTTGGAACTTTCCTTTGACTCAACCATTTGGGTGAGGTATGCCTCTTCACGGGGAATCAACACCCACACCATTGAAGGATTTTTCAAAGGAGAATCATGATGTGATTTTCATTTATAGAGGATCATGGTATGGTTTAGAATATTAAAAGATATTTCCTTTTCTCGATAGTTGATATGTGCTCTATATAACGAGATCCAATCCATTCCCATTATATCACCGAATTTCTCCAAGGGAAGTATTATGAGATTTTTTGGAAGAATATTCCCACATACTCCAATAGGGGAGGAGTAAAACACTTGGGTTTCAATGATTTCACCACTTGGTGTTTTTAAAAATATCTCTACTTCAAGGTTTTAGGTCTTCGATTCTATAGTTCTAACAAACTTGTAAGATATAAAGGAATGTGTAGAACCAGAAACAAATAAGGCTTTTTCCATTATTGAGTGAATAGGATGTTTACCTTATATGACTTCATTATATTTCTCCACATCTGCAGTAGTGATGGAATAATCCTTCCCTTGTTCCTTTGGATTTAGTGGCTACTGATGTTGATTACCCTTAAAGACTCAGGGTTTAGTGCACTAGATTGTATAGTTCCCTTGCTCCCAACAGTTGTAGCATTGAACCACGGGTGGGGCTCCCCTTTCTTCCACTACATTATCCTTCCTTATCATGTCTTTTCAAAACTCTTGAGCATGGTTTCCTTATTTCCCACACATGAATCATTTCCCTGTCTCTTTGAGGTAGTTCCCATGATACAACGTCCCACATTTTTGGCATGTGGGTCGTTGATTTTTCTTCCCACCTTTATCATTGGATCCTCTGGATTGAAACTCCATCTTTAGTTTCTTATCACCATAGTCATGGGACCATTCTCCAAACTCCATTTCCACTTAGAGGGCACAATGAACAACTTCTTCATAACTCCCAATGTCTCAAATTTCAATAGAATTTTGAATGTGTGATTTTAATCCACTAAATAATCTATCAATTTTTCTATCATTGTTGATAACAAAACCCGAAGCATACCTAGAAAGCCTTATGAAAATTTCTTTGTAGGTTGTGATATATTCTCCTTCCTTTTTATTGATCTATATGAATTCTCTCTCCATATTCATATAAAATGTTCATGGGAAATACCTGTTAAGAAACATGATCTTAAAGTCTTCACATTCCATCTCTTTAATTTCATCACTTGGCTTGGTGTTCTTAATCAAATCCCACCATTGATCGGCCTCTCCATCTAGATGATAAATGGAAAAAGTAACCTTCTCCATCTCATGATAATGAATCATAGAAAATATATTCTCCATGGAGTGGACCCACTATTCCACAACTAGTCGATCATAATATCCACTAAATGTTAGTGGTCGTTGCCACATAAAACACTCAACAGCTTGTTGCTCCCTCTTAGGTGAAGGAGGACGTTCCACATTATTCTAGTTATTATTCATAACTTGAGATAGTTGGGTAAGAATAACCATCATGTTTTGAACTCCACATCCCAATGAATTGAGGATGTCATTCGGGCAATCATTGCATTGGCCCTCGAATGAGTTGTTGGCCTGGTTTCTCCTAGTTCCCACCATTTTCTAAAATAAAAAAGGTTAGAACAAAACATAAGTCAACAAGTCCTGAATAAATAACTTATTAATTTGTAAACTTTGAACTAAAATCATAACTTATGGGATCCCTATGTAAATCTTCTTTTTTTCATATTGGTACTTAGTCTCATACTAGAGGTTTTCCCTAGGGTTCACTAATCCTAATTCCCAAATTTACTAAACCTTGCCTCTAATACCAACTATAGCAACCCAACCTTTTATTACATTAATATTACATAATTATGAATATAAAAAACATAAATGTATTACACCACAAGGATCCAGGGGTTTAGTGTCTTAGGAAAACTAGAACTATACATAACATTTATAACATCAAACATACACATTTATTTAATTCATTCTTCTCCAGCTTCTTATTGTCCCTTGAGAACTCCTTAGTATACATAATCACCTAAGGATATACATCAAAAATAAGTGAGATAAAATCCTATTAAGAGGATAGATATTAAAAATATAACAATTATTGAGCACAATTAGAACATAGGAAAAGGATCATGAACATGATAGGAAGCATTAATAAATGACTTGAAATGTGGAAATGCATAAAAATGAAACATCGTGTCTTAGTGGTTAACTACTGTAACATCCTGAAATTTTAAAAGAAAACACGATCCCAAATCATGATTAAATGAACTACTATGTACTATGTGTATTTTATAACCAATCTATTAAAATTAATTTTCCCACTTCTCTATTTTGAATTTTAAAATCTGAAATACATAGTTGCAATCAATAAGATGTTTGGAGTCTGATAGGACAAACCTAATTTTTGTAGAATAGTAACCTACCCTTATGAATAATAACCTACCCGTATGAATATTAACCCACCCTTATGAATATTAAATCCTCCAAAATAATAGTAACCTTACCCATGAATGGTTTAATAAAACTTAGCATCTTATAAGTGACCGTTTGACCATAGTAAAAGAGTTGATATATTTGTAAGTCATAAATAATAAATTATAATTGATTAATTAATTTAAAAGAAATTTTATTTTCTTAAAATGTTTTCATAAATTAAAAAATCTATGTCTTTTGGTTTTAAGATAATTTTATAAGACCTTATGTAATTTTTGAAAGCATTATGAATTTTTTTTAATTTAAAATCTGTATTTTTCAAGTAGATTATGGTTTTAATTAAAAATTAAATTAATCATATTTAGAAAATTATTTTCTAAAAATGGACTTCATTTTTGGATTCTACACATAAAAAAATTGTTAGGGTGATTTTTTTTATTTTTCTGAAATAGTTGATTTTTTGATGAATAGTGAAATACCATAATTTACAAAATAAGCTAAATACACTAATTATAAAGTCATGTGTGATGTTCTGATGATGTAATACCAATTGGATCATATTCACATGATAAAATTACTTTAATTATTCATGGAAGACTCTCTATTACTTGTCTCATGGAGAAATAATAAATTAATGAATGTTATATTGAGAAAACCCCTCTCCCCTCCACTATAAATACCACCCTTCACACCCTCATTTCCTCGCACCTCTCAAGCTTCAATACTTGTCTAAAATCTACCCAAGAATCTTACCTAGCCCATCCCATACTTACAAGAGCTTCTGGTCTCATCAAAATACCAATCCTAGGTTCCTTAATGAGGATCTTAAGAGGAGTATTCAAGAGGTAATTTTCCCTCTCTCTATTTTCCTTTAATTTCCTTTCAATTTCAAGTTATTTTCTTATTATCTCCCCAAATATATTCATCCAAATGGTATGGTATATCTAGTATCATAAATATACTGTAATTGTATGATACTAATGGGATATTATATCATACACCCCCCTTATCCTCTTCTTTTTATTTTAGAAAGGAAAACGTTGTTCGTGAGGTGTTAATTTGTCATCTTCAAGAACGACATGTTTTATTTTTTATTTTACCGCCTTCAAATATGTTCATGAAACCATTTTTATGTTTTAAACAGATTATATTATATTTATTATTTACTATTTAATTTTCTTGAACTAACTTATGTATATATTTCTAAATTTGCAAATAAAACAATTTTGTTGTGGTCGAAAAACTGCCTGAATTAACCTAAAACGATCATCATTAAATTTTAACTAATGATTCATCCACATGGTATATAAAATAATTAATTATAATATCATTTAAACTCTTGTAATATCATTAATAACATGTAATATTAGTTATGTATTTTTATCCATGATCTACATGAACTTCCATTTATGAATAAAAGTGAACCGCTCAAGAAAATCATAAAAATGAACATGCCAGAATAATGTCTTTAAACACTATAACTTATCAAAAGGCCCATAAAATAACTTAATGAAACCATAATTAACCATATTAATTTAAAAAAGGTTCTATAATTTCTAATTAATGAATATAATGTGGTTATACAAGACATTAATGTGAAGATAGCATTCAGATACAAGGTAAGGGGAAATTCTCAAACCCAACTTTCTTTTTTTGGGTTCCCCCTCTTTCACTCCATTTTTGGTATGGTAACTCCTTAAAAATAATTTTTTCATAATTATATTACCTTTTCTGGGATATAAATGTTTCCACTGGAGTTTATTTCAAATAAATTTTTTCCAAAATAACTCTTCTTTCAAGAACATACCTTTTAATTCTCACTCAAGGTTGATGGTTCTTGTAGTAAGTATGTTATTCCCACTTTCTATTGGGGACCCAAAGTTTATGAATTTATTATTATGATATGAAAATAATTTCTTTCCATGGGGTATTTATATTCATTTTTTATATATGTTCTATGTGGAATGCATGATAATGATAATGTTATGATGTGACGGGTGCACCCGGAATTATATAGCGCAAAATGAATATTATGATGTGACGGGTGCACCCAGAATTATACAGCACTCCAATGCATTGGGTAAAGTGATTAATCTCATGAGTTAAAGGAAAATGATGCATGAACATGATTCTATCATTTTTCATAACCATGTGTGGTATTTAACCACTAAGACATGATGTTTCATTTTTATACATAGCCACATTTCAAGTCCTTTAGTAATGCTTCCTCTCATGTTCATGATCCTTTGCCTATGTCATGATTGTTCTCACCCATTGTTATATTGTTTATATCTATCCTCTTATTGAGCTTTTATCTCACCCATTTTGATATATATCCTCAGGTGACTACTTGTACTATGGAGTATTCAAGGTCCAATAAGAAGCTATAGAAGAAGGAATTAAATGAATATTTATGTTTTTTTGTAAACTCTGATTTAATGTACTATTTGTCTAATCCTCCAGAACCTAGACTTGAAAAAGTACTAAAATGTATGATATACTGTGTAAAAAAATACACATCATGTTTTAGTACTAAATCTGGAAGTGCAGGTTTAAGGATTTACATTTGGTATCATAGGATCGATCTAGACAACTTTGGACATTAAAAGTTGTCATTTTTTTTGCTATAGTATTTAGTTTTTAAGTTCTAGTTAAATAAGTACTCATGAGAAAATAGTTTTTCTTAATTATCAATACATAAACTCATAATTATAAGTAAATTCTTGAATTGCGATGGAGAAATTCATTTAAGGGGGGTAGAATGTAATATCTCGAAATTTTAAAAGGAAAAATGATTACAAATCCTTATTAAATGAACTAATATATATTATGTGGCTTTTATAACCAAGCTATTAAAATTGATTTTCCCACTTCTCTATTTTGAATTTTGAAAATCTGAAATACACAGTTGTGATTAGTAAAATGTTTGGATTTTGATAGGACAAACCTAATTTTTGGTGAATAGTAACCTACCCTTGTGAATAGTAACCTAACATTATGAATATTAATCTACCCTTATGAATAGTAAATCCTCCAAAATAATAGTATCCTTATCCATAAATGATTAAATAAAACTTAGACATCTTATAAGTGACAATTTGACCATGGTAAAAGAATTGGCATTTTTGTAAGCCATAAATAATAAATTATAATTAATTAATTAATTTAAAAGAAAATTTATTTTCTTAAAATGTTTTCATAAAATAATAATTATATTTCTTATAGTTTTAAGATAATTTTATAAGACCTTATGTAATTGTTTAAAGCATTATAAAATTAGTTTTAATTTAAAATCTGTATTTTTCAAGTAGATTATGTTTTCTATTAAAAATTTAATTAATCATATTTAGAAAATTATTTTCGAAAAATGGACTTCATTTTTGGATTATACACATTGAAAAATTATTAGGGTGAATTTTTTGTATTTTTCTGAAATACTTGAATTTTTTATGAATAGTGAAATACCATAATTTACCAAATAAGCTAAATACACTAATTATAGAGTCATGTATGATGTTATAATGATGTGAGAACAATTGGTTCATATTCACATGATAAAATTACTGTAATTAGTCATGTAAGATTTACTATTACTTCTCTTGTGGAGAAATAATAAATTAATGAATATTATATTGAGAAAACCCCTCTCCCCTCCACTATAAATACCACCCTTCACACCCTCATTTTATCACACCTCTAAAACCTAAAGACTTGTCTAAAATATTCCCAATAATCTTCCCTAGCCCATCCCCTATGTACGAGAGCTTCTGGTCTCATCAAAAGACCAATCATAGGTTCCTTAATGAGGATCTTAAGAGGAGTATTCAAGAGGTAATTTTCCCCCTCTCTTTTCCTTTAATTTCCTTTCAATTTCAAGTTATTTTCTTATTCTCTCCCCACATTTATTCATCTACATGGTATGGTAACTCTATTATCATACATATATTATAACGTTATGATACTAATGGGATATTATATCATCCAACCCCCTTCTCCTCTTCTTTTTATTTTAGAAAGGAAAACGTTGTTCGTGAGGTGTTAATTTATCACCTTCAAGAACAACATGTTTTATTTTTTCCTTTAACGCCTTCAGATATGGTCATGAAACCATTTTTATGGTTGAAATAGATTATATTATATGTATTATGTCCTATTTAATGTTCTGGAACTAACTTATGTACATATTACTAAATGTTTAAACAAAACAAGTTTGTTGTGGTCGAAAAACCGCTCAAATTAACCTAAAACGATCATCATTAAATTTGAACTAATGATTCATCCACATGGTATATAACATAATTAATTATAAGATAATTTAAAATCCTATAATATAATTAATAACATTTAATATATTTTATGTATGTTTATCCATGATCTACACAAACTTCCATTTATGAATACAAGTGAACCGCTCAAGAAGATCATAAAAATGAACATTCCAAAACAATGTATTTAAACTATATAACTCATCCAAAGGCCCATAAAATAACTTAATGAAACCATAATAAACCATATTCATGTAAAAAAGGTTCTGGAATTTTTAATTAATCGAACCCAACTTTCTTTCTTCAGGTTCTCCCTCTTTCACTCCATTTTCAGTATAGTCACTCCTAAAAAATCATTTTTTCATCATTGTTTAACATTTTGGGATATAAATGTTTTCCACTCGATTTTATGTCAAATAAATGTTTTCCAAAATAACTATTCTTTCAAGAACATACATTTTAATTCTCACTCAAGGTTGATGGTTCCTGTAGCAAGTATGTTATTACCACTTTCTTTTGGGGACCCAAAGTTTATGAATGTATTATTATGAGATGATACACATTCCTTTACATGGGGTATTTATATTCAATTTTAATATATGTTCTATGTGGAATTCATGATAATGATAATGTTATGATGTGACGGGTTCACCTGTAATTATATAGCGCAAAATGAATGTTACGATGTGACGAGTGTGCCCAGAATTATACAGTGCTCCAATGCAGTGAGTAAAGTGATGAATATCATGAGTTAAAGGGAAATGATTCATGAACATTATTCTATAATTGTTCATAACTATGTGTTTTAGTTAGCTACTAAGACATGATGTTTCGTTTTTATACATAGCCACATTTCAAGTCTTTTAGTAATGCTTCCTCTCATGTTCATGATCCTTTGACTATGTCGTGATTGTGCTAACCCATTGTTATATTGTTCATATCTATCCTCTTATAGGGCTTTTATCTCACCCATTTTGATGTATATCCTCATGTGACTACTTGTACTAAGGAGTATTCAAGGGCCAATAAGAAGCTAGAGAAGAAGAAATTAAATGAATATTTAGTTTTTTTTGTAAAATGTGATTTAATGTACTATTTTTATAATCCTCCAAAACCTAGACCGAAAAAGGTCCTCAAATGTATGATATACTGTGTAAAAGAAAATACACATCATGATTTAGTACTAAATCCAGAAGTGTGGGTTTAGGGCTTTACAAATACCACACATAGTTGTGAACAAATCTGGCATCTTGTTCACACATCATTTCACTTTAACTCATGAGATTCATCACTTTACCCAATGCATTGGAGTGATATATAATTCCAGGCACACTCATCACATTCAAACATTCATATTGCGCTATATAACTCTGAGAACACCCGTCTCATCATAAAATTTACATTATCATGCATGCCACATTAAAAATATTTAAAAATTTAACATAAAATAACCCATGGAAATAAATTGGTTTCACATCAAACATTCATAAACATTTGGTTCCCAAAAAAAGTATGTAATATCATTCTTGACATAGAATCATTAACCTTGAATGAAGAGTGAAACAATCTTCAAGAAGTAAAAAGGGTGTGTTTATTTGAAAGAAGAGTTCTTTTGGAAAATATTGGATTTTTCATAATATAAATTAGAGAACATGTATATCCCATAAAATTTAAGATAATGATGAATAAATTATTTTTAAGGCATATCCATACTAAAAATGGGTTGAAGGGGAAAACCCAAAGAAAGAGACTAGGGTTTGAGAATTTCCCCTCACGTTGTATATGAACACATTCTTCACTTTAATGTCTTGTATAATGACATTAAATTCATTAATTAGAAATTAAATAACCTTTTATACATTAATATGGTTCATTATGGTTTCACTAAGTTCTTTTATGGGCCTTTGGATGAATTATAGAGTTTAAATTCATTGTTCATGAGTGTTCTTTTTCTTAGTTTTCATGAATGGTATGAATGGAAGTTCATGTAGAACATGGATAAACATATAGAATTTAAATTATATGTTATTGATGATGTTAAATAATTTTAAATTATCTTATAAATAATTTTTTTTATATACCATGAAAATGAATTATTAGAAAAGAATTTAATGATGATCATTTGGGTTAATTCAGACGGTTTTTCGACCACAACAAACTTGTTTTGTTTAATCATTTAGTAATATGTACATAAGTTAGTTCAAAAAAATTAAATATAATATAATACATATAACATAATCTATTTAAACCATAAAAATGGTTTCATGACCAGATCTGAAGGTGGTAAAGAAAATTGAAAACATGTCATTCTTGAAGGTGATAAATTAACACCTCACGAACAACGTTTTCCTTTCTAAACTAAAAATAAGAGAAGAAGGGGGTTGTTTGATATAATATACCATTAGTATCATAATATTCTAGTATATGTATGATACAATAGTTACCATTCCATGCGGATGATTATTATTGGGGAGAGATTAAGAAAAGAACTTGAAATTGAAAGGAAATTAAAGGAAAAGAGAGAGAGGAATTACCTTTTGAATCCTCCTCTTGAGATCCTCCTTAAGGAACCTAGGCTTGGTCTTTTGATGAGACAAAAAGCTATTGGATGCGGGGGAGGGGATAGTTAAGATTTTTGGGCAGATTTTAGAAAATTCTTGAAGCTTGAAAGGTGGGATGAAATGAGGGTGTGAAGGGCGGTATTTATAGTGAAGGGTAGAGGGGTTTTCTCAATTTTATATTCATTAATTTATTATTTCTCCACAATACAAGTAATAGTGATGGTTATATGACCTAGAATAGTAATAAGTTCATGTGAGTTCGAACCAATTGAGACTACATCAGCAAAACATCATACATGACTCTATAATTAATGTATTTAGCTTATTTTGTAAATTATAGCATTTCACTATTAATCAAAAATTCAATTATTTCAGAAAAATCCCGAAAATTCACCCAAACCATTTCTAGATATGTAGAATCCAAAAATTTACTCAATTTTTTAAAAATAATTTTATAAATATGATTAATTTAATTTTTAATTAAAATCATAATTTACTTGAAAAATACAGATTTGAAAATTAAAACTGATTTCATAATGCTTTCAAAAATTACACAAGTTCTCATAAAATTATATTAAAAATATAAGAAATAGAATTGGTAATTTAAAAAAATAGGAAAATAAATTTTATTTTAAATTAATTAATTAATTATAATTATTTATTTATGACTTACAAAAAAACCAATACTTTTACTATGGTCATATTATCACTTATAAGATGCCTAAATTTTATTTAATCATTCATGGGTGAGGTTAATATTATTTTGGATGATTTAGTATTTATAAGGGTCATATTACTATTCATAAGGGTATGTTACTATTCATAAGGGTAGGTTATTATTCACCAAAAATTATGTTTGTTCTATTAGACTCCAAAAATCACCCTGAACGCAACTGTGTATGTCAGATTTTAGAAATTCAAAACATAGAAGTGACAAAATTATGTTTAATGATCACATAGTATTTAGTATCATGATATGTCATTGTACTTTCTAATGTGATTATACTATAAGTCATAATTATAATAAGGGAATTCCATTGATAAAACTTTGGGTCATTACACGCACACTAGGTTCAAATGAAAAATTGAACTCAATGATTACTGATTGGTTCTCACTTGGTAATCCAATGATTTTTATAGTTGATAAACTATAGAGTTCATTCAGTCATAAGTTGTCTTGATGATAAATCTGGTCAGCCTCCTTAGATCAGATCCATAATTTTAAATTAAAATTCATGAAAAAGGGAAAATTATTATAAAAACTATCCAGATGATTTCCCCCTCTTCACCAATAGTTTGTTCTCATTATTTTTGTTGTTATTCCATATTTTCTTCTTGTCTTCACTTTCACCCTCTTTCACACTCACACAAAAATCATAATTCTCTACACTGTTTCACCACCATCCTCTATTGTTTCTTGTTTTGTTTGTTTTAATTTATGTTTTGTATAGTTTTTGGTAACTTACACACATCATTATTTCCCTGTGGTTTGAACCTCTTACAATAGTACTTGTTTTAGGTGGTAGGTAGGCTTATAAATATTAAAATTCCATGCATTCAATGAGGCACGTGTCTGCTTGGAAACTCAAAATTGTGGTGCATTTACACCATCAAAGTTGGGATACTATGGAAAGTTGAATGATATAATGTAATTAAACTATCATGTTTAATTTTTAGTTCCCTATTCTAATATATTTCAGTCAAAAATTGATTGGGGTACAATGAAATATTTGTTACATTTTACTTCTATCAACTTTTCTCACTTGATCCATACCAGTGACCATGAAGATCATGATCCATTTATCTTATCTTCACAAGCTAAGATAGTTTACTATGTGTATGATGAAATACATTAAGGTTGGAGTCTTTTTTTACACTTAAAACAAAGATACTTGTATGATATGGGTGATGAAGGTCAATTGGTACTTTGTGAAAGTTAACCTCATCAAACACAAAACATTCCAAAGTTTCTTCCTGACAATATTGAAAAAATAGAACTTGCAATAGAGGGTGAAAATGAAGAACTCATCACAAATGAGTTTGATAATAATAAAGACAATGAAGAATAAGACATTTGAATGTATTAATTGGTAATGAAAATATATTAAAAATTTTCATTCACAAATGTTTCGTACATATATACATTGTTCTATCTTTTCCTTTTTTTTGTAAAAATATTTTACTTCATATTTTTTATACATTGAATATATTCTAAACCATTTGAATTGTAGGAATGTCGATAATTTTTTTTCTTGAGATCTTAGCTGATCAAAATCTCATATCACACCACCACTACCATCAGCTTCAGTGGATATGAGTGATTCTATTATACCAAAGAATTCCAGCGACCCAACGGCTTCCTCAGATGATGTTGGTAGCACATTGTCTGATGCACCTCCAGTGATGGAGAATTTTTATCACCCCTCTATAATGTGGATATTGGCGAGTTACCATTTGTGGGATGTATATAATTATACACAAAACTATATATTTTATTAATTGTTTAATTAATTTTTCAAATAGATAAATATAATAATGGAATATATATAAATATAAACACATCAGATGTATGATACCTAAAATACATAAAAATTATCAATCTATTTTATGACTTTGGGGTGGCTACCAGTGATGCTACTGGATTCTATGGACAAATTCTTAGGCATATTTCTTATGAGATGGTGAGATTTCCCATTAATTATAAATATTGGAGGCATATTCCCACATCTTGAAAAAATGAAATGTTTAATAACCAAGTAAAGGTAATATTAATTTTATATTCTTGGATAACTAATTTAAATGAAATTATATTTTTGGATTTTTTTTACATTTTGATTTCACTGACTCAGTTTCATGTCCATGGACCCTAAAAATTTGGCACAAGAAATAGAGAGACATTAAATGGTGATTATGGTATGAGCTTAATGACATGTCTCTAAGCTCAGAAAAAAAATGTATGAGAAAGTTCTTGAAGTCGTGTATCGTGACTAATATAAGAGGTTTTTTGATATTATTTGTGACGTATATCATGAGGTAATTGCATATTTTATAGTATATTAAAAATATAAACATAATAAAAATATTATTATTATTAATGTCGTTATCTTTTTAGGAATTATCTAAAAAATGTTTTGAATCATAAAAAAAAATTCATTCCTAATATCTCTGGTACTTAAAGTTTTATAGAAAAAGAAAAATATTTTTTATGTTTTATCCATTATTATTTAAATTATTTTATTATAACTAAAGTTTTTTCTCTTAATTTTATGTATATTTTTACAAAGGATAGTGAATGAGGTCACCCAGTTAGTCAGAAAGAGGTGTGGCTTAATGTTCATAGGATACCTGATGAGAGTTTTGTGAATGAACCTACTAGAGACGTTGGAGTTAGTACATTTAATTACTATTTAATATTATTTAATTAATATAAAAACATGATAATGAAAAATAAATTACAAAAGCCAACAATTCTTAAACCTAATTAACTGGGTCCATCTATATGGATCAAATGGTATCAACTATCTATATTGGCACTGTTTGATCTATGTAGCCATCCCTAGTTAATTGAGTTTATGGCTTGTTTGTTGTCATAATTTATTTTTCATTATTATGTTTTTATTATAATGAAATAACATTAAATAGTAATGAAAAATTTATTAACTGGTTAATATTATGAATTTCAGATAATTTAAAAAATCATCGTTAATATTTTTGTATTAACTAGTTAAAATTCAAGAATCTTGGGATGTGAACCCTTTATAGTCATCATCGATTTCCCAAAAAATATAGGTGTAATAATTTTAGGGAAGAAGCAACCTGGGCATGTATGGGGATGGGTTTTGGTTCTTCTCTATCATCTGTCTTTGGTAGGGGTAATCATCATTTACAATGACAATTATTTGGGGTTCGGGCAATGTCATTTATTGGGTTGAACATAGATAAATTAAAAGGTTGAATGAAAAAGTGAAATAACACAAATATTATATAAAAACACAAGATATTTGGTAGTTATTAATGGAAATGACTTAGTTTATGTATTTTAGAGGATGAATGGCATGATACCTGAGGAAATTTATGGTCTTATAATGTCGCAACCCATCCCATAGGGCCCTAACATGACTACCACAAGCCCGCCTTCCATAGGCCAGAGGTTGGTGACTAGCACCTAAAGGATTCTCCCGAACAGGGAAGGCATTAACTTAGAGATCTATACACACTCAAAAAGGTAAATTGAAGTAAAAAACCAACAAAATTAAGGTATAACCACGAGAGTAAATTAAAACCACAAGTACAACTGAAAAATGAAAACAGTGGACCAGAACACAATCCCTAGAAACTGAAAAGAAATTAAACAACTATCACATCTACCCTGGAGATCTACCTAGAGGGTAGTAGCTGTAAGCCTGAAGTTGAAGAAGAGGATCTTGACTGACCCCGTTGCACCAAGCTCCACCAAGTCCCGAACCTCCAAAGTCTGCCTCTGAGTGTTATTAGTCTTCACTATACACACACGTGTGGGAGGATCCCATGTAGGGGTGAGTATAACAATATCCAATAGGGGACCCCGAGACCCCTGAAGGTCTCTACATAATCCACAAAGGAAAAAATCACAAGAAATACCACAAAGGTAATATCACAAGAATGATCTAAATCGTGAGCGCAAAGAAAAAAAAGACAGCTCACTCTAACGATGTAAATTCAAGGTTACTGGGATAGAGATGACTAGTCATAAAGACAAATCATCCTATATATAGTAACTATACTACTGACCCGTATTGGTTACTAGATATTGACTCATATTGGTCGTTGGTGCTGACCTGTATTGGTTGCTGGTGCTGACTCGTATTGGTCGCTGGTGCTGACCCGTATTGATCGCTGGTGCTGACCCGTATTGGTCTTTGGTGCGGACCCGTATTGGTCGCTGGTGCTGACCCATATTGGTCGCTGGTGCTGACCTGTATTGGTCGCAAGTCCTAGCCTGTATTGGTCACTGGTGTTGATCTATATTGGTCACTAGTACATAGGAAGGTATAATTAGTTGTACATCTAGATCATCCCACTCCTGAGTTTCTAATGCTGACCTGTATTGGTCACTCTTCTTCCTCATGTCACATCCAGCCACTGTATTCCTGCATGAAGCATGCCTGATCTCCGAAAGACTATTCTACTCAAGCCATTGGTCATATTTCAACTAGTATGAAGTCCCACTAATATGTAACCCAATGATCCATCACATCATAAGGGTTCCAACACAACAGACTGTGCGCCAACCGGATGTATGGTCTGTTAGTTATTGGCATTTTAGTGTCAAGGGTCCGGTTAGATTCAGAGTCGATCCAACCTGGGTGTACTCCAAATTTCTTCAAAACTCTCATGGTGCATCTCAAAAGGACCATCTCACTTCAAGGATCCCGACGCCATAGATGGTCTTTCAAACAGATGTCCATTTTCAAGTTACAGTCACTTAAGTGTTTCTGGGCCCGAGAGGGGTCTGGGTCCGGTCCGACCCATCCCGACCCAGTCTGGGCCGACCCAACCCAGTCTGGGCTGAATCAACCTAGTTTGGGTCGACCTAACTTGGTCTGGGTCTGACCCAGCCCAACCCGAACAGTCGTGGGCTAGCTCTATTGGGCAGGGCTACGGTGGGCTCGGCCCACTGGGTCGCCGATCGGCCTGGCTTGCCCTGACTGGGCTGGGCCGCAGCGGGCCTGGTCCGCTAGGCCCTGGACCAGCCTGGCCCGCCGTTAAGCGTGGCCCGCCAGTTGGGCGTGGCCCGCCGGTTGGGCGTGGCCCGCCGGTTGGGCGTGGCCCGCCGGTTGGGCGTGGCCCGCCGGTTGGGCATGGCCCTCCGTTTGGGCGTGGCCTGCCGAGCGACACAACCCAGCTTGCTGGCGCGCCTCGCACGGAGCGCACAGACTGTCTGCCGGAAGGCTTTTAAGAGCCATTCGGCTCCCTGATTGGTGGTTCCAGGTAGCTTCTCCCCATCACACACATGACCTATAGGATGTGGGTCCTCTGTAGCTCGCCTCTATCATAGCTTCAAGCCGTGGCCCTTCAATGCGGTGCGCGACAGTGCACCGCCTCTGCCTCCACAGTCGGCCCGCTGTCGGCCACCGCGGCACCGAGTGGCGCCGCGCTCCTCCATGGACAGAGAGAGCCATCCATCTTATCCACCGTTGGCATTGGTCACTGGTGCCGTCGTGCTGGTGTCGGGACAACGGACCTTCCGCAGGACACCGGGTGAGATTTGGTGGTCCCTCATTCTTTCCAGACGCATCTACGACCCTCTCAGGATGTCGTCGTCGTTGTGCGCCTCCTGTTTTCAAAGTTCCATCAAGTTGGAAAACCCGCCCCGAAAAACGCAACAAGAACAAGGTGACAGAGGGTCCGGAACTTTTTCATTTGGTCCGCACCCTCCGCGTTATCTTTATAACAAGAAGAATATTATCTAATTCATCTTTAATAAATAAACGCCATTCAAATCCCCTGCAAAAATCTCCCACAAAAATGAAAGAGACGCGGATCTACTCGTTATTTAGTTGATCTATGTTCTTCATATTAATAAAGAATGAATAGAGGAAATCATTTAAATGCATAAACAATTTAAAACCCCTACCTTTTGTGATGTTCATTGCCGCAGGTTCGTCCTCGAGGGTTTACGGCGTCGACGACGCTTCCCAGTTCCAACCATCGAAAAGTGTTCTTCATCGTTCGTTGTTCTTCACTGGGGTGGAAGTGCGTCAGATATTTGCCCAAGAATCCTATAAATACTTCCCCCTTATTTTTCCCAGTATGTCGAACTATTTATAGAACCACGATGCAGCGTTTCCATAATGATGCGACATCGCATCATTACACTGTTTCATTTATGAAACAACGTCACTGTTTTGCACCATTTAATTCACTATTACATTGAAAAATACGGGAAATCCATGTGTTTCATTAATGTTCCCTATCACCGCATCGTCGTAGCTCTTCAATTTCATCATCTGCCACACAATAGAGAGAAAAGAATAAAATAATTCTTTTAAATTATTTAATTATTTTTTTCAAAAATTCCAAAAATTAACTTTTCCACTCGGCCCTTGATGGCTGAAGTTAAGTCATTTCTAGGCGAATCCTGATGTTCCAGATTCAACGGTGCCCTTGGATTTTTGATCTAAGAAATGAGTCAAAAGATAGAAAACCCCACTCGCATGTTTACTGAACATACCTTAAAAAAAGTTCAAAAATTCATTTCGGGTACACCGGGCCTCAGAATCATGCACCGTTAATTTTTACATACTTGTAAAAATCTCAATTAATGAAAAACAAATTCCGGGAATTTATGGGTCTTTAAATTCTCCCCACCTTAGGAATTTTGATCCCTGAAAGCTAAACAAGGCTACACAAACAAAGAGGGGTACTCTGCACGCATATGAGCCTCTCGCTCCTATGTGCTCTCCTGGAGATTCCCGTGTTGCCACAGAACGCGCACCAGAGGAATCGATCACCCATGAAAGACCCGCTCCTATCGATCCTCTATCTCCACTGGGAACTCTTCAAAAGTCACAACATCATCAATCTCCAGCTCGCCATGGTCGATGATGTGAGATGGGTCATGCACGCATCTCCTCAACTGGGATACGTGGAAGACATCATGTACCCTCTCCAACTGCGGTGACAGTTCCAAGTGGTACACCACCTCGCCAATCCTCCTAAGTATCGGGAATGGTCTAAAAAACCTCGGTGAGAGTTTTCCGCCTCAACCAAATCTCTATAGTCCCTATCAAGGGTAGAATCACAAGAATATATAGTCCCCCTCTTGGAAATCCAGTGGTCTTTGTCGCCTATCAACATAAAACTTCTTTCAGCTCTGTGTGGTCTTCATCCTCTCTCGGATGACCTGCACCTTCTTAGTGGTAGCTTATACCATCTATGGGCCCACAAGTGCTGGCTCTCCTGGATCCATCCAGCATAAGGGAAATCTGAAAGGTCATCTATACAACGCCTAAAAAGGGGACATACCAATGGTGTAGTGATAACTATTTTTGTACGCAAACTCCACCAAGGGTAGGTGGTCCTCCCAACTTTGACCAAAATCTAGGACACATGCATGAAGCATTTCCTCTATGGTCCAGATGGTCCACTCAGTCTTTTCATCTATCTACGGGTTAAAAGCTGTACTCAAGTAAAGTTGAGTTCCAAAATCCTTCTACAATAATGGGATGTGAATCATGTGTCACGGTCTGAGATTGTCGAAGGCACCTCGTGAAGTTTCACGATCTCTTGAACGTAGAGACATCCCAAGAACTCTACCGAAACCTTCTCTCGAATAGTAAGGAAGAGGGCTGACTTGGTGATTCAGTCAACGATAACCTAGATGGTATTGTTCCCTCTGTATGTACAGGGTAACCCAGTCCTGAAGTCCATCAATATCCCTTTCCACTTCCACTCTGGTATCTCGAGAGGTTGGGTCAAGTCTGCTGGTACCTGGTACTCAACCTTCACTTGCTGGAAAGTGAGGCATCTAAAAACAAACTCTGCCACAACTTTCTTCATCCCTGGACACCAATAATGATGCCATAGGTCCTGATACATCTTCATCACACCTGGATGTACTTCCAAGGGGGGTGTATGGAACTCCCTCAACACCTCCTCTTGTAGCTCCACTAGTACAACTATACATCCTCTGAAAAGGATAACATGCTCCCCACCTTCATAATATCTGTAAGGTGCAAGGCCTGAGGATATCTAAGCACGTGCAATATCGCAGTTGCTGTCTCTGAGTTGCGCCTCCCTGACTCATTGAAGGAGTGGAGGGGAAACTACCATTGACTGGAGGTAGACTAACTCATCTCTATCCACATAGGATATTTGAAGCAAGGCTAACTGTTCTGAAGCTTCGTTCAGTAGCTGCAAACTTGATCTCCGACTGAGTGCATTTGATACTTTGTTCCCTTTCCCAAAAGTATAGAATATCTCAAATTCATAGTCCTAGAAGAACTCTAGACAACGTCGCTGTCTTAGATTCAGATCATTCTGTGTAAATATATATCTGAGACTCTTGCGGTCTGAGTAAACAATGAACAGATCGCCCATCAAGTAGTGTCACCACATCTTCAGTGAAAATACTACTGCTACCAACTCTAAGTCATGAGTCACATAATTCTACTCATGATGCCTCAGCTTTCGTGATCCATAAGAAATCAATGCATCATCCTAAATCAGCACACAATCGAGTCCAGTCCCTGATGCATCACAATAAACCACTTAATCAGTTCCCTCCTCTAGAAACCACAGGATGAGAGCACTGGTCAAGATATACCTCAGCTATTAAAAGATATGTTGGCATGTCTCTGACCACAGGAAGGGTTTCTCCTTCTTCTTCAAGTTAGACATAGGTGTTTCTACTTTGGAGAAATTGGGTATGAACCTTTGATAGTATAATTCTAATCCAAGGAAGCTCTGCACCTCAGTAACACTCCTGGGTGGCTTCCAAGCAAGTACTTCCTCGATCTTCACTGAATCCACTGTAACTACAGCCTCTGAGATGACGTGTCCCAATAATTGGACCTTCCATATCCAAAATCTTACTTCGAGATCTTCCCATATAACTAGTTCTCCTAGAGTGTGTCTAGAACTATCCTCAAGTGTAAAACATGCTCTTCCTCAGACGCTGAGTACACCAAGATGTTATCGATGAAGACCACCACAAAGCGATTTAGGTATGACTGAAATATCATATTCATGATCCCCATGAACATTTCTAGAGTGTTGTATATACCGAAAGGAATCAACAAGAACTCGTAATGGCTATACCGACATCTGAAGGCTGTCTTCGGTATGTCCTCGTCTCATACCCTGAGTTGGTGATAGCCTGATCTAAGTTCTATCTTCGAAAACCAACGAACTCCCTTCAGCTAGTCAAAGAGATCATCAATCCTCGGTAGAGGATACTTGTTCTTCATATTCACCTGGTTTAGGTGCTAGAAGTCTACACATAGCCTCAAACTTTCGCCTGCCTTCTTGGAAAACAACACTGGGGATGCCCATGGAGAAACATTGGGCCTTACGAATCCCTTCCTCTGTAAGTCCTCCAACTGTACCTTCATCTCCTGCAGCTTCACAATGGCCATCTGATATACCGGTGTAGATATTGGTGTTGTTCCTGGGTACAATTCAATGCGTAATTATACCTCTCTGTGAGGAGGTAGTCCTGGGAAATATTTTGGAAAGACATCCTCATATTCTTCCACCGCCACGGGGGACTATGGACTCGCCTCATCCACTGTGTTGAAGGTCATGCAATCCAGCTGATACGCAATCAACTACACTCTCCTGACTTAAGTTATTACTTGAAATTATTACAATTTTTTCAATATTTGGAAAATAATGTGTGTATGGGTAAAAGCTAATCAAATGAGCTCTGATTGACCTGAAATATCAATAAAATGATCTTTATTTCTTTGAAAATCTATAGAAATCATCAGCACAAAAATTGGATACCATAATTTCTTAGTTTGATAAAAACTGGCGTTTTCCTTCAGGTTTTGAGTAAAGTGAAAAATCACATAAATGGGGACAATACTAATAAATCAAATTTTATTGTCATCAAATCATGTTATAATTATCATCGATTCATTTTTGATATATAGGAATAAACACCGCAATCATTGGATGATTGTGTCTCTCAGTATGATGGAAAATGGTAGGTAACTTTATCATGTTTTTTTAAAATGACATATCTCTCTCTAGGAGGTCAAAAATGAGAACAATCTTATGATTGAAATCAAAATATAGGAAAATATTCTATAAATCATTTTTGATCTATTGTAATGAAATATGAATTAGTATGATACATAGATTGACCAGTATGGATTAAGGAATAATTTGAAATTATTTATTTTTTTGTAATAATAGACAAATCGTGTGTGTAGTGGTCAAAACCAACCAAACAAGATCTAATTGACATTAAATATTAGGAAAAAAGATCTTTATGTCATTTAAAATATATAGGAACCATCAACATATTGGTAAGATACCCAAATTTCTTAGTATGATCAAGAATGGAATTTGTCCCTCAAATTTAAAGTAAAGTGAAAAATCACATAAAAAGGGAAAATACCTATAAAATGAATTTGGATTGATATAAAATATTAGTATAATAATCATTGAGTCATTTTCAATCTTGTAGAATCAACTCTGCATCCATAGGATGCTTGTGTCACCTGTTAAGATGAAAATTATGGGTAATGTTGTCTCATTTTATTAAAATGACATATCTCCCAATAGGGGGAAAAATAAGAAAACAAATTCTAATTGACATTAAAATCATAGAGATCATTACATGAATCATTTTTTATCTATTTTAATCAACCATGTGTCCATCTAATGCCCAGATTGATTAGTATGTGATATTTTTTTTCAATATTGATAGTCATTTCTCAACTGATAATTAAATAATGTAAATAGATATTTCATATTATCTTTGCATCATTTATGTATTTATGATGTTTTATGTTCATAACTATATACTTTTCTTGGTTATTCTTTATATATTAACTGAATAAATTGTATTTTAATGCTAAACATATTAATTTTTATATTTTATTATTTAATTGTTTCTTTGTATTGTATCATTTGGTTTATTGATAAAGAAGATTCGAAGGGTCTGAATCTATATCATTGCTGGTTTTCTACTTTGTGATTTTTTATTTTTTGGTTTTTTTATTCATCATGGAATTAATAATGTTGTTTTTTTAAAAACTTTGCAGTCTAGGGACCACCTATAGCAGTCTCTAATATGTTTTTTCTAGGAGAATTAGCGACTATATATGGTGTTCGATAAATTCTTTCTCAGTGACCATCAACACAAGCGATTTATGGACCCCAATAATGACCATTTTTGGTGGTTTATATTTTTATTTAGCCATAGAGAAACTACGACTGCCAAAATTAGTCAGATGACAGTCACTAAATGTAATTTTTATAGTAGTGTTAATGCTCTATTCTCTCTTATATTAATAATATCTGAATGTTTATAGTCTTATCACACTAAAAAAATAAATTATAATCCTTGAGAGATGAAGAAACAAATAAATAAAGAGGTGGCGGGTGGAGAAGGCCACAAGTTAGAGGCAGGAAACATGTTTGGTGGAGGTCAAGCAAGAAAAATAGCATGGAAATAAACATAAAATATATAGAATGATAGGTAAAAGTGGATAAATCAAGAAAAATAAAAAGGATTGTGAAATACTTCTATCATTATAACTTCAAATGAATGAGGGAACCACATGGAAACACTCGAATGATTGGACAGTAGGGGATGAAAATTAATCACAATGTTGATCATGAGAAGGCACATGAATAAGAACAAATCCAACTTGTAGAGTAGTCTGATATTCCCCAATCACAGGAAAGGATCACTTTCCAAAACAATAGTTTGATCAAGCCTCTAAAAGTGCCTCAACCCATTATAGAACCTCTAAACTCGCAATCCTAGAAATATAGAATCCCAAAAAAGATCCCACAATGAATCACCCTACAAAGTAATCATAAAATAGTAAAATAAACAAAATATAAATTTTCACAGGGAAAGTATAAATTAGTAAAACATTCAATAATAAAAATTAAAACACATTTTATTTTGAAAACACAAAACCAGATTTCAATAATTCTCAAAATTTTCAAACAAAATCAAAACTGAGAATGTTCATGAGGACTAACTAGGATACCTTATCAGCTGGTTTAGATAGATTCAATAAAAAGAGAACCTAAGACTAAAAAATAATCGCCCTACAATATTAACACTTAGAAAGTTCCAAAGTGGCATATGTTCTATCCATAGCACCATCATACTACTATCATAATACTAACGTTCTCAAAAATTTAACCTAACTAAAAAATAACATTAAATAATTGAATATTACCCAAATTATTTGAGTTACAACCAAAAACATTGAAAATGATAAAAAAGACCTGAACACTTGCAAACAATAGTCTTCCATAGGGGTCAAACTAGTAATCAAAAAACACAATAATCAATTATCAATAATGAAACAGTAAAAGGCAACAAAAATGAACAAAAACCAAAACTAGGAAGCTGACAAGAGAAAAATTCTCACTAGAGCCTAAAAAACAAAGACAACCCCTACCTCACTCTCACTTCCAATTGGGGTAGCATAAAAAATCAGAGCTAGTCGAATTATTTCATAAAAGAAACTACCCAAATTCTATAACCAACTCTAACTAAGGGTTACAAATAGAATTATAGAACATCTACATAGTCACAACTAGAGAAAACCACATTAGTGTGTGTCATAATTTCCTTTATTTTAAATTTTATATAGTATTTTTAATAAGGTCAGTTTTACCACATCCAAAACACCAAATTTTCTTAAACTGATTCTTATCCTTTCATACTTTACTGTTGTTTTTAGTATGACCCCAATCATTCATTAAATGGGGGTTGATTTTTACCCCACTATTCTCATCCTTCACACCATGTGCTTGATGATCGTGAGATAGTATTGACGATTTAACCTATTTAATGGAAAAGACCCTATATTGTACATCATGGAATCCTTAAAATTATTAAACGAATCATCAGGAGAAGTCAACATAATGATGTCTACATACTCATCATTAATATTTTTATCTATATTATCCATGTAAAGATAAAATTTATTAAAATCCTCAAGAAGACCATGAATAAAAAAAACCAAGGGTCATCCTAAAGTAATATAGGCTTATCCTCTTATACAAACAACCAATCTTATAAAAATTTTAATGTTTCAGCTATATGTACTTAGTATTGGTTTCAAGAATGACTTCTCATGAGACTGTATCTCCTAAGGTTAAAAAAACATGCATTGATATTTCTCAAGAACATTATTCTTGAAATCAACATTGGTGGTGGATGAATGACCATCAGTAGATACAATCATAATATTCTTCTTGGAACTTAAGATAGCATTTACAGTTCCATTATAGATAATCATCACTCTCCTTTTAACTCTCCACAGATTAATGTCATTTTCATCAATGAACTTATCAACTTCAATCTTAAATGAAGACACTAATAACTCGATACAAAGTCCATGATACCAATTGTAAGGGTGAAGGATGGTATAAATGACTATCACCATGACCAATAGGATTTAAGAAGGAAAGATAGAGAAAAATAGGAAAAAAATCTAAAGGGAATCAATGTAATAACCAACAACAATAATTAAAAATAAATGATGGAAAGTAAAAGTACAAGAGTATTTATATTCTATAATCAACATTGGTTACATTCATGATAAGAACTCCACCGCTAAATTTTATTTTTATACAAAAAAACCAAGTATACAATAGAGAAAAACCAACAAAGAAAAATGCACATGGGCTATATAAAATATCTGAGTAAAAATCTCTCATCACTATGGGAACTAGTGATGAACCTTGGCTTGAGGATGGTAACATAAACTCATAAAATAGATGGAAACACCCACAAACCCATACACAAGAAATAAAAAACAATGAAGAAAAAAATAGCACATAATCGATAAAACAAAGAAAAGATATCTATACAAGCTCTGGACCACACTATTAAACCAAGAGGTGTGTCATGACCCAACACACCATGTCCTTTCATGGAATAACAATTATCCAAGGGTGACACCCTAGGCCCACCTCCAATAGGTTAGGGGATAGAGGCTGGCACTGGGTAGGCATAAAACTAAAATGGGAGGCCTTAACCTAATGTACTTGTATACATTCTCACTACCTAAACATGTATAAAAAAGAATATTAATAATAATTGGAACCTATAAAGTGTAAACAATGCATGAAACAACATCCAAAAAAACAAAAGAGTACAAAAAAAGATAGAAAAAAAGGAAAAATAAATTCCAAAACAAGTTGTGTCCAAATTTAATAGAAAAAAGGTTAAAATTGGAGAGACACTAGCTCGTGATCTCTAAGTTTAACAATCGAAATATGGTCAATGACTCCAAGTACTAATACCCTTATACAAAATCAGGTACAACATGTTCTTTAAAACCAATCTATCATCCATATAAAACATGAAATGTGCAGGAAAGGTCTATGCATGGGTGAGTATAAACATATCCAGTATGACACTCAATAATAACATAAAGCAATAGTAAAGAAATAGTCCCCTCAACCAATAAATAAAAGGGGAGTTAGGAACCCATCTATATCGATATTATCATAATGATACCCCAATTGAGGAGAGAGAAAACTAAATCTTCATAACTAAAAAGGAACAATGAGTCTATTTTAACTCCATGATCTAGTGTTGTCTTGATTATAGAATTCCAACTTAAACCACAAAAAAAATAGAAGAGGAAAAACACCTTGTTGGTATATTCCTCAGACGAGGGAACTCCAATTCTACGGTAGGGCCCACTCCCCACTAGAGTTTAATGATGAGGGGATAACAACTCTGTATATAGAGGAGTCATTCCATGATTACTATGGAGTTCAATGACTCTAATTGTATATAGGTTATGGGAGATCTATCCCTTGAGAGTCCCATCATCATGGGAGTACCAATCCTAGAATAAAATATGATAATAAAACTTGAACCCTATCATTGGCCTAAAATAATTTCTAGAATAAAAAATCTAGTCATTATATCTTAAAGATATCTGAGGTTGGACTAAAGGATCATGTCATAAACCAACATGGAAAAGTATCATGAGAAGGAGTGGTTCATAGTATAAAAGGGGAGTTTACACAGTGCATCTACCTTAACCAATTCATGATGTGAAAGATCCATTTACATTATGAATTACCTTCTAAACACATGATATAAATCAATCCCGAACATTCACATCATGAATTCTTTGTTCACGCATTGAATATGACCTCTTGGACACTAGGTTCCTAATAGAATTAAATTAATTTTCTAATTCAGATTTTGTATCCACTAAAATCCTCACAAGATACATCGAGCAAGTTTTCCCCTCACCAAACATCCATTTCTATTCTCCCATCATCAGATATAGAAATCTCCAACCATCCTCATGGCCCGATATTCAGTCAAAACATGCTTTCCATTCAAGAATCCATCTATCTCACCCATTTTTGTCTATATATTATCACTACTAGCCATGAAATCATCACCAGTCATGAAAACCCATATCGATAGGGTTCTATACATCACCAACATACCTATATCATGAATTTGGAGGTTTGATCTTACTTAAAAAAATATAAAAAAAGGATAATCACTGACTATATAAGATGAAGAGAAAAAATGTATAGAATATTAGAGAAATCCAGCAAAAACTAATGTGGATATCATCATTAGCCAATATGGGTTTGACTAAATATTATTATTATGAAAACTAAATAATGGGGAAAGGATACCATCAAAAAATAAAATATGATGTATGGAAATATGGGATGAAAATTAGGTGATTCTCCATATATAAAATAATCTATGATAAAATCCTTAATAATAATGAAATAAATTATAAATAAAAATGCCCTAACTAGTTGTTGATTGATCACCAATGAAGAAAGATTTCACAATGAGATTGTTGGTGATTTTTAAAAATTTCATTGTCGAAGTAAAGACCCAAATTGATTCAGGTTGGATGAAAATGATCTCCAAATTTAAGGGATCAAATCCAAGAATAAAGGTATTGATGATATATAAAAATTACCTAGGAGTTTCCTAGAGTTTGAGATGATTAGAGTTTAAATAAAGAAAATCAAAGTGATCATGTACTTATTGATAGACTAGGGATCAACCTGTTCAGGATGTAAATATATGATTCATGAAGAGATCCTCATATGGTTTATATCAACTAAATAAACTATTTATAGAACCACAATAGTCATAATGGTTTCAATTCGTGAACAAAGTTACTCACATGATGAATATTTCAAAAAAAACACCTCCTGAAACTCTTCCCAAAAAATTCATGCCATGGATTTTGTATTCATGTAATGAATTAATATTTATAGATGAAAATAGCTCAAATTGATCCTTATCATCCTAAAACCTACTTTCTAGAACCACCATCACCCAAAAAACAATAGAAAAGTAGATGGTAATGTCCCGAGATGACACAAATAAAAATGTTCCTACAAAAAAATTTCAATGGAACCTTACATTAAAACTAGATTTGCTATATTCTCCCCAACTTAAATGAATTTTTCCTATAAAATAAAATCCTACTCAATGAGGTGAGGGTATTATGCCCATATTCAGCTTTCGCACTCCCACAAGATCTCCTAAAGATTCTTGTACTAGCAAAGGGCGTAAACCAAGGTAATGGTATGGTCATGAAGGATCCTCTCCTGTCTGTCCTCAATCACCACTATATACTATAAAAAGTTGGTGGTGTTCTTGACATCTATACCACCCCATTCGATAACATGTGACGGGTCATGCATATATCTCCTCATATGTGAAACATAGAAGAATTAATGCACTTTATCCAATTATAGGTGTTAGGACAAGTGGTATGCAACCCTGCCTACCCTATGTAGTTTCTGGAATGACATGATGAACATAAATGATAACTTTCTACCCCGAAAAAATATCCATAAACCATATTGTGGATAGATATTCGAGAAGACAAGGTCTCCTTGATCGAACTCCAAGGGCCTAAAAAATTGTTTTGTATAATATTTATACTAACTCTATGCTATTCTCATATGCTAATGGTTCACTTAAACCTTCTATGTTGTCTCCAACCATAGGTCAAGTCCAACAAGAGTTGTTTCCCCATCCTCATTTCAGCACAAGGGTAACCTTTAGGGTCTCCCATACAAACCTGAAATGGTTCCATGCTAATAATAGAGTGATAATTGATATTATAAGAGAACTCTACCGATGGTAAATGATCCTCTCAACTTCGACTAAAGTATAACACATAGGCTCTCAAAATGTCCTCAAGAACATGAATAGTTTACTCAGTATAGTAATTTGTATAGGGGTGAAACATCATGATCATCCATAATTTGGTGCCAAAGGCCTCCAACAAACCCCTCTACAAATACAATGTGAACTGAGCATCATGGTAAGAGACAATGTACAAGGTTACCCCATGAAGCTGTGTGATCTTCTGTATGTATAAGTACACTAAAATCTCAAATAAAATTTGTTCCTATATTATAAGGGAGTTCACTGAATTGGAAAGTCAATCAATAATCACCCAGATAGCGTTGTGGCCTCTCATTGTACATGGAAGTCCCTCCATAAAATCCATAGATAATCCATCCCACTTTCATTCTGGGATCTTAAGAGGTTGAGCCAAACGAGTTGGAACTTGGCGTTCTGCCTTCACCTGTGGACATGTGAGGCATCAAGAAACAAACTCATCAACACTTCATCTCATTCTAGCTTGCCAAAACTACTTCCAATGGTCCTGGTACATCTTCACCACTCCAGGATGTACCTGTAATGACCCGATAGTCAACTACATATTTTTCTTAAATAAATATTATTTAAATAGAGTGTTTCATATGAAATAAAGAACCTTAACAAATTATTACTCATTTTATTAAATTATATATTGACCATTGTCTATGATCTATTGAATAAGAAGATATAAATAGTTATTTCTAACTTGTGAAATAAAGGTCACTTTTTATATTGTTTCAAAAATTTAAACTAAGAAACTAATAAAATTATTTATATAATTAAAATTTATTATATAAAATGGATATTTATATATACAATATATTTTTAATTAGAACTAATTTTAGAGGAATAATTATATACAAAAAAATGATTTCTAATAAAAAATAGTTTTTCAAAATATTTTATGATTTTATATTAACGTTAATTATTTAAAATTGAGAATGTCTATTTGAAAAAATAAAATTCATTTTTTTACACATCATGATAATATTATCCTATGAAAAATTCTTTAGTTTTTTCTATTTCTTAGGAGAATAGTAAAAAATAAAATTTTTATAAATAAAATGACTTTTATGAAATTATTAGTATATATTAATGAATTAAATATTCATAAACCACTTTTTATAAGACCAAATAATTTTTTTTATAATTGAATTTATAATTTTATATATTTTTTTCTTTAATTTACAACCCCATATCTTTTATTTTGGAACTTAAGTTATATTTTTTCAAAAAACAATTGTTCATTTATTATATTAAAATTAATTTTTATATATTTTGAAAAATTAATATTATAAAATGGATTTAAAATTTAAAATAATTAGTTAAAAATTATGTAATAAGAAAAAATTTATTTTTAAGCATAAAGGATAAATTATTTTGGAAAAAACTAGTTACCTCTGTGAAAATAAAAATGGGTAAAAAGGGTTTTACCAATAGGGAAAGTCCAAAAATGTGTTTAAAGAATTTTTGGTAATGGGTGGTTGAGGAATTGGTTGAACTTATCCATTATCCTATCCATTATTTCCCAATTTTTGAGTTACTTTCCTTGAGAGTGAATTCCCATTATTATTATTTTTGGGTATTAAAAAAAGCCTTCCCTTTTCACTTGTAAAAGGGGAACACCCCTCCTCACTTACCGTCACAAAAACCCATTTAGTTCACAAAAAAATCTAAAAAACTCTATCATAATTATTACTAGACAATTTGAAGTGGTTCTATTATTTTTAAAATACCATCCCTAAAAGTAATAACCCCCTTTTCAAAGGATACAATCCAAGAATTTATGTATAAATTTATAACCACTTTTTCCCTTTTTTATTTCTTTATGTGAAATTATTCTTCTTGAAATTAAATTAAACCATATTAAAATGATTAAATAATTATCATTAGTATACTTATTTTTTATATAAATTATGATACATTCCTTAACCACCTTTCCCTTTTCCTTTAAGAAAAATGTAATTTCCATTCCTATACAACAAGGACTATCGCCTCCATGATAAAACCTACTTAGTTTTTCATAAAATTCTTAATAGGATGATCCTAAGAGGGAATATAATATATAAGTATTATATTTATGACATATTATTTATTCTAAAATGTTAAACATTATTAATCCTCTTCCACGTTCTAGAGAAAATGAAATCATCGTCCATGTGTATGTGTGGACTACCGCCTCTAGGGAACGATTGATTTTTGTTTTTTATTTCATCAACAACTTTAATGGAAAATAATGAGAATGGTTTTAATAGATAAATATGATTTTTATGAAATTATTATGTTTATGGAAATAAAAATTGGACAACCTATTAAAAATATAATCAATAAACAATCGTGGTAAATTCAACCATCCAAAATAGTATATTAAGGGAAAAAATGATTTCTTCATACGATGAAATAATTTTTATAGGTTATATTTTTCTTATAATTCATTAATTTTTTTTATATATCACTAATAAACACTAAATAAGATCATTATGATTCATTTATAGTTATATTAAAATAAAATAACTTCACAATCATCCTTTAATTATGGAATGTTATTGTTTGGGTCGATTTAACCGCATACTTGATAAATGATATAAATTTATATCACGGATGACTATGAAAATTTAATTTATTGTAATATATAAAATAAATAGTTATAAAATTAGTATTTTTAGTTCTATAATAGAAATATAATAATTTAAATTATTATTTAAGAAAACACCCTTACTTCCCTAAGAATCATCAAAACATGCTCATCCCTAAATCCATCTATAAGGATCATAACAAAAAATCCCATAGAATGAAATAATAAAATTTTAAATAATTATAAAACATAAATTAAAACCATTTTTTATCCATGAATTATAAACTTTGTGATAATAATGAATGAAACCACCACTATTATGAAATAAGTTCAAAATGATCAAGATTACCCACACCCGATATCAAATATAGATAATAACTAACTAATATAGATATAGAGAATAATTATAAATTAAGTTTATAAAGGTTTATAGATATTTATTTTCTAAAATGGTTTATTAATATAGTTAATTTTGTTATGTATGAGGTTATATTGCATTACAAATAAGCAGGAATTGATATAAGGGTTAATTTGTCTCAAATTTAATTTCATGAGACTTTACTGTTAATGTTCATCGTGACACCTTTAATATGGTGTGATTACTACCTAATGAATTTATTTTAACATATTCATGGGGTTTTAATATACATAACATGTAATTTATTTAAATATAATTTAATTCAAATGATATCAAAGTTGAAGGGAGTTTTGATCAAAATATCACTCAATCCATAAGGGTTTTGATTTCCAATCTTATTTCCAAATATGCATTATTGAAAAAATATATTCCATTTGTGAAATTTTAATTTATTAAAAAAAATACTTAGTATTTTCATTTTATATTCATGGAGTTTTACACATCCCCTCAAATTTTCTTTTCCCCTTGACTCATAGTTTACCAGAAGTGTTTCTTATAAGTAAAACTAACCCTATATATTCTTATCACTCATGAACCACTTTTTATCCACATATATATATTCATTGTATGCTTTAAAAAATTTACTTATATATGATTCAAAATTTAGGATGTTAATTTTATACTACTTTACATTCTTTAAATGTTTTAAATAATTTTTTAATATTTTTTTGTATGCGTCATTTTCATAAAAATGAGAAACACATTTCTTTTTAGAGTTTATATGTAAACATGTCATTCCACTGACTTTTTTATTTTACAAGAATATTTTTCTATAAATATTCATTTTTTTAAATGATTCTAATTTTCTTCTAGTTTCATAAAATATTTCTTTTAAAATGATTTTCAAATATTAAGAATAATTCTTATTTCCAATGTAATTTTTCAAAAACATAAAAAATATTTTTTTTCTAGACAAGTAATTGTTCTTTGAAATGACTTATACATGATAAATGAAATTATTTAAATGATAAAATTTACTTTGTTTCTTTATATTTCCCATGTAATGTTCTTCAATTTTGGAGTAATGATTAATCAATGCCTTTTTCTTGCATTATCATCCACTGTGTATAAATATGAGCAATATACCAATGTTATCCCTCTAAGAATACCCTATTTTAATTACTTTTATTGAAATGTGTTCACCTATATTACATAAATTAATTCATTTGGGAAATTATTTTCATAACATTATACCCTTTATCTAACCATTTGAAATACATTATGATTTCTTATCTTGATTGAATGGTATTTACCTAGAAAGTTACTTGATGTCATTATAGATCCTAAATTTTTTCAATAACGGTAATTATCAATCTTAATGGGAAACAAATGATGACTTATACTATGAACATGACCTTTTATACTTTGAATTTTAATTTTTCTATATGATGGACATGGGAAATCCTATTTTTTTGGCCCCAAATGCTCTCCATGTACTCTATTTTCATTTTATTTAATAAATAGTTCAAAGTTATTGCTTTTGGATGGAATTTCTTGGTGTTAATGGAATAATTAATAATGTAATTATGTGAAACAATTTTAAAAGGACATGAAACCCATTTTTTCCATGGGTTCTTTATGTTATAAAAAGTGAACAATTTTCATTTGATAGTTTTATAAAATATACTTTATTTCCATTAGTTATTTATGATAAAATATGTGAATTATTTTCAAGTGGAATTTATACATATGGATGATGATGGATGGGGTCCAATAATCCCCTAAAATTAATTAATTTAAAGTTAATATATCATTTGATAAGTATTCATGAGAACATTTTATTTGCTTGTAAGAGTGAGCCATCATGGTCTGGCCCATGAAAGTAATATTTCCCAATACTATTTTTTGTTACATATTTGAAATATATTCCATAATTTTTTTTCTATTCTCACTATTATGTTATTATCTCATGGATTATGTTGATTAAATCATTTTTAACACTCTTTTGATTCATGTATTATGTTAATACAAGACTTATACCATGATTTATGATCCGTGATTTATTAAGTAATGTTTCTTATGTATCCTCATTATATACATATCCTCATTTTATGATCACTTATGATATTACATTTTTAAAACTTAGGTATTCCCTTACAGAGCATCTGAACTCACCCCTTTATTATGTTTAGCTTTCCCCAAGTCATGAATATTGGAAAAGTATGAAATGTATACAATAGTTTCTTATGTAGATAATTTGTGGGAGATTTTTAAGACACATTATTGATTGAGTAGTTTTACATTTAATGGGATAAATTTTGAATTGATCCAAAGAATAAGGATTTTTTAGTTAATTTTTTCTCCTAATTCTATATAAATCTAAACCTAAAAAGTATTGGAAATTTATTGTAATGAATTTTTAACTTTGAGTTATATAGATTATGTGGTTTCATCCATGAGTTGTTATAGTTTGTATTGGATCAGGGTTTACATAAATTTTGATATTAGGATGATATTGGTTGAGGATGAATTGGTAATTAGAAGTGATCTCAAATCTTGATCAGTTAAGATTTATTATAATTTAGAAGGTATGGATAACTCTTTGTGTCATTTGAAGTAATATTATGGTATTAGGATAAGAAAACTTTTATAAAAACCCTAGGGATATTTACAAGGGACAAGTCAAATTATATAATTACATCATAAAATTTTGGTAATGTAGATATTGTGTTGTTTTACTTGAATTAACATCCATTTTTGGATACTAAATGTGGATGAAGACTCTAGCATAGTTGTACCTAAGGGTAACAACCCTAAAAAGATATTATTGGGTATTAGCTCAATCATCACCTTGTGCATGAAAAAGTGGACTTACTGCACACTTAATTTGAAACTCTAGAGGGATATACATGGATTAACCACAATCTATTAACAATCCATTGTGAAGGATTTATAATGTTAAGGAATTATAATAAGAATTTTGAGAGAAAAAAACCTAAAGACACCTATATTGAACTAAGAGTGATTTATATTAAATAAGAATAATATGTAATAATTTTTAAATTTAAGACATTTATGGGTTGGATTTTTCAATTAATTATCTTATAATAATTCTCTTATTGTGTTAATTATTAATTACTCAATAATAACAAATTTTGTTACTAGAAATGGATGAATCCCAAAGAAACCAAGTTAACATTGGATTTTATGGAAAATGTAGAGATTTTCCCAATGATCATCCTAATAGGATAAGATATGGAGTAATAAATATTTTTATTATGAAAAACTAGATATCAATTATTTTTATTAACAACATAAACTTAGTAAATATTCCAAACAAATTAAGTATGATAAAAATATGGTCTCATGAATTTTTTATTGAAGAATATGATAAAGGTAATAATTTTGAAATTCCTTTGTGTAAAAAATGTGGTAAGAATCACTAAGGGGGATGACTTAAAAGAAATAGGAGAGTTTTTATGCGTGGAAAAGGAGGGCATATACCAACTAATTTCTAAGAAAAAATAAATATCTCTGTGGAAAGATTTCATCATAACAAACAATATCCAGTTCACTATATTAACTATGGATAACTTTTACATTATCCAAGTCAATTATTTAATGTAATGGATAAAATGATTATAATAATTATAGAATTACATGAAAAGTGAATTCCTATGCAACCAAAAACATGAAAGTGAGTTCTAAAGATAATATTGAGTGAGGAACACTGACCATCCAAACAAGAAATTCAAGTGTTGTAATTTTATATTATCCAAACCACTTATTTATACCTAGAATGTTTTTTAAGGACATAAAATATCTACCCTGATGTCTAGATGTTAAATTATTAATAAAAAAATTAATTCCCAAGTATATATGTCATCTAGAAGTGATTTTTATAGGAATTTGTATCCTATAAAATCAAATTATCTTTCCTTTAATAAAATTTAATGTGATATTAGACATAGATTGACTTTATTGAAAATAATAAATTATAATATTGTGAAATCACATTTAAAAGTAAACTCACAATCACTTATTAATACAATGATGATTGTAAACTCACATTGATTTTTTAATCCAATTGTATTAGGGTATTTATCACAAAATGTTAAAGGAAAAATAAACATTAGTTATATTACTATTATGAGTGAAAGTATGAGTTCAATAATAAAACACAAGATAGTGAGGATGAAACCTCATTGAAAATTAAATCTAGTGTCATGTAAACCCTTTACTCTTTATACGAGTAATAATTAAATTTGTGAGGATACAATTTATTTAAGGTGGGAGAATGAAACAACCCAAGATTTCACTATGTATTTTCCATAAATAAATATTATATTAATAGTGTGTTTCATATAAAACAAAAAAACCTATTTAACAAAACTCATTTTATTAAAATAGATATTGACCAATGTATGGTAGGTGTTGAATAACATGGTAAAAATAGTTATAAATTCAAGATCCTATCTTTTTTCTTATATGTCACTCTTTAAATTTATAGATAAATATATTTGAGTTGGGTTTCCTTTTTTTATACCTTCCTTATCAATCATAGGTCTGAGTTGGGTTATGTATTGCAGGGGTGCAATAAGAATAAAAGTTGAGTTCTAGCTATAGAATGAATTCACATCATGAACCTATCCATGACGCGAATTATTCTGGGAATACCCCATGAATTATTCTAGATAGACGCCATAAATTTAATTCACCCCTAATATATTTACACACACTTTAGTTTTTACACACCTTATAATATTTATAAACCAATTAATATTTACGCACCCTATAACATTTACACACCTTATAATATTTACACCCCTTATAATATTTATACACCCTGTAATATTTACACACCATATAATATTTTCACCCCTGAAATAACCCCAAGAAAAGTAAACCATGTTGTGAAAATATTTCACAATGTGAAATGTTTATTTAATGTTTTTTAATTTCCTAAAAATTATATTTTTATGAAAATGGGTCTATCGATACTTTTATAATGTGAATGTAATTAAAAATATAATTTAGTCACACCTAGTACTTTTTAAAACCCTATAACATCATTAATTTTGTAAACATGTACCTCTTTCTCTTTTGTAGACCTTCTGTGAATGATTTATGGGAGTATTATTTGATATAGAAGTGAAACCATGTAGGATATCAGTTTTTTGGACCTAGATTTATAAGGTATACATTACAATTCTTCTTACTCTTATCGATCAATTACTGATAGAATTTCTAATTATCATTGAAAGGAAGTAAGATAGAAATATCTACCACATACATTAGGTTTTTTCATCACCTTCTCTTTTTTCAAGGCTAGATATCTAAATCTTATCCCCTTTTTCTAATTTAATTATCCATTGTATATGTGATATTTTTTATCACACTAACATATCCCATGTATGAAATAATTAATTTATTAATCTATGTTAAATAATAATCCTTTTTATAATACCGTCCATTAGATCAATTTGGGTATATAGGTATGGAGACTAAGATCCACCACCACCCAATTGGTGTTCCATCCTTGAAACTTGTTTATAATTGTTCAGATTAACATTAGAACCCTGTGATAAATTGAAAAAATTGATTTGTTGTTTGATTAGTATTTTAAATTGGTATACCATGTAAATTGTGCAACTTCTTAAGGTAGAATCACCTTGGCTAAACTGAGTTAACTAATATGTTAATTACTATAGGGTTAAATAATAAATTAAATATGTTTTATATAATTACGATGATAATTAGGAACCTGAATTAATGAAATATATTCGGTTAAAAAAGTGATAACTTGATAAATTGGTCATTGTGTCTTGTGATTATATATCTAGAATGTGTGTTATTGGCCTTGTGATTTTTGATTGCTCATATTTTGACCTTATGTGATATCAATGTGACTGATTACTAAGGTAGGAATTATTATTAATACGTAGATAGTGTTTCGATATGACTCATGATTTGTGTTGATGCCTGAGGGATTGGTGCATGATTTTTCATACTACCTTAGGGATAGGTGCATAGGTACCAGAGGCCTAGTCGTAGATTATATGATTATATCACATGTATAAGGACTAGATGCACAATCATTTTATTCCTAAGGATGAGATTCTATATAGCTTGGTGGGAAGAGGCCAGTTGTGAACTTGATGTTGTATAATTCATCCTCGATTGGAGAATCTACCACTATTTTGGAGATCTATATAGATGTCAGAGGATCCACCATTTTACAGAGATACCTGATAGGGAAGTGAAGAAGGTTTGGATAGCCTTGTGTGTTAACCCAAAACATATGGTTCAGTAGGTTTATTTAATGTTAAGTATTAATTTATTACATTAATACCCTGTTATTCACTTTATTATATGCACTACTTTTCTTTGATTGGATTTTTTAGTCACGGTGGTGTTGACTAACTGAGTTATACTCACAACTTGGAAGGGCCTCCATTTGGTACCAATATTGATTCCATATATACATTTTTGGATAATGGAAAGGGACACTATTATTGATTTTAGCTAGATGGATGGGTTGGATATTAGAGATAGGACCGACACGGGGTTTGGTAATGGGATTTTTGGAGTATTTATTCAAGAATTCTTAGTTTTTTCTCTATATGACTTTCAATATTTCATTTAGTTTCTTTCATATTTTAATTACATTATTCTTTTATTCTTTTAATTTTTTTAGTTTTCCCTTATCATCTTTAGGTCCTTGTTTATTTATTCATGTTTTTTACACTATTTAATCTACTATAGAATTGTTTTTCTACTATCATTACAAAACTTTACTAGTGGGTATAGTATCCTTACTATATTCCCTACACCCTCACTGCTAGTCGGTAGTCTCTGGAATATTGGGATGTGTGCCTATGGTCACACATCCAATCGGATCAGACAATTGAGGGAGCATAGGTTAGTGATGTTACAAAGTGGTATCATAGGGAATTTTATTTTATATCGATTTACTATTTAGGAAAGGTAGAAATGAGAATAGGATGTTTTGAGACTTGGTGATGAACTTGTGCATGAGAGTAGCTAACCCATGTATAGGGGAAAATTTGAGTGCCTAGGGATGGAATTGTTGTTTATGATTTTCACTTGTTATGCTTCGATATTTTTTCAACATGAGTGATTCACATGTTTATCGATGTTACAGATAAGGAGATTTCTACTCCTAGACTAGTATAGAATTAGATGAGTATGCATGCATCATGATAGGAACAAAATGATATATATTTTAATGTAGTGTTTATGATATGTACATATTTATTGCATGTGAAATATTTTCTGGTATAAACTGTGAAATGAGACACATGTTATATCTGATGAAAAAGGAAATAAATGAATTAACATGTTATGTTAATTCACTTGTTAAGCCCTGTTTAGAGAGACAATGAGCTGGTGTTCCTCTATTGTTATCACCTATTAAGGCTAATATTTTGTTTATCCTATATTTTAAGGAGTGTGTTTTTCTTATAGAGAAAATACCTCCTCGTTATCTTCAAATTGAGAATAAGGAGAGTGGAAATCAGCATGCTCGTAATACAGATGATCTAGATATTACTATAGCTTCTAAGAATCCTATGGAAGTTCAACTTCGCGAATGCTTCTTAAGGGTCATGTGATTCACAGAAAGGGTTATTGTTAGTACTTTACCTTCATTTCCTAAGATGATGAGATATTTTCAGCTGCAAAATTCGATTATGTTCACTGGGGAGAGAGGCTCCCATGAAGCTTATTTATGGATCGAGTCAGTCTAGATGATATTCACAAAACTCGAGACATCCTCAAATAGGATGGTGAATCTTACTACATACATGATTCATGGACCTCCAAACCGTTGGTGGGATATTCTGGAGAAATCCAGGAAACAGGAGAAGTTTTCTTAGATAAAATTCAAAGAGAATTTATTGATCCAATTATATCAAGATATGTTGTGTGAAGATAATGCTTGTGATTTCATGAATTTTACATAGGAGGGAATGTTTGTGATGGACTACATTGGATGCTTCACTGACCTGTGACTCTTTGATGCATACCTAGAGGATGATGAGATTTATACTGATAGATTTTTTAGGATGATATTCACTACGACATCAGGTCATAGTTGAATTTATTTCACTTTAGAAACCTTGCAGATCTGATGAATCAGGATCTCATCAAAGAAAGGAATTTGAGAGAGGCACAAAGTGGTGGCTAGATAGTTTCAATAGGGCAATCTGAGAGCTATTATTCCTATTGTATGAAGCGTCACTATAGATGTTTCTTCTAGGGAAGCTATGGAAAGAGTATTCAAGGGATTGTACTTCCACCTCAAGACCATGGTTCAGTGCAGTGCTTTCATTGTCGAAGGTTAGGCCACAAGCGCCCGTAGTGTAACTATAACAACAATGCTCTTTATTTAAAACATAAATATAATTTATTAGATAAAATATTCACTTCATAAAACATAGAATATTGAGAGTTCTTGTGTATTTGTGGCTTAGTAACATTACATAAAAACTTAAAACATGAAATACACATTTTTATTGAAAACTTCGTTTACATGACCACACACATTCCTTTATACTTAGCTTTGTATGGGATAACCTAAGGAAATGCATAATAAAATGGTGAGATATAAAACCCAGTAAGGGAGTAAACAAGAAATAAAATAAAGAATACAGTACATGTTAGGTGATAGTCATATCAATGGAGCATAATAGAAACATGATCATAAAGGCATGATATATCATGATTATAATAACATGGAAATGTGGCAACAACATTTAACATGATATTAGCATGATCCAAGGATCATTGCACATGGAGAATGAGTAATCCCTTATTAAAATTTAATTTTCACGATTAAACCCTCATCTCACTTGATTTATCATGATACTAATCTTTTCCCAATGCATTGGAGCGCTATCATGGTTCACCCTTTATAAACATTTCATTTCATGCATAAGTGTGTCACATGGATCATATAACATGGAGTCATTCAACATCATAAGTTATTACATGATTAAGTAATGTGGAATATATACATGTAAATACCATTAAATATGTATATGTACATAAAGTTGAATACCCTTGAGAGATACATGGGTGTGGTATTCACTACACAATGATTTTGGCTTGGAAAATTGTGGTGCAATTTCAGCAGCATAACAACGTGACATAAAAATTCATAAAAATGGTTGATGAGAGAGAAAGGGGCATATAATCATATTTAAATTAAATTGATAGAAAAGGGGTAATATATAAACATGTCCCAACATATGTAATTTTAAAACAAAATGTGTAACATATTGAATAAACTTGAAGAAATAGGAGAAATGGAATAACTCTTATCAAATTTTGGCGTGGTAAGAGGTGTATGTGGGAAGGATTAATTAGAGAGAAAGAGGTATATAATCATTAAAAAATAGGGATGGACATATGGGGGAGGTTATAAATCAAACCCCAATATTTTTAATTGAAAATAAAAGGGAACGCTAACATAAAGAAACTTGGAAAAAATATGAGAAATGAAGAAATCCATTATTCTGAAGTGTGATCTGAAAGGCTTGGGAGAGGCTTGAGAGAAGATTATTGGAATATTGGGGCACCTAAGTAGTATTATAGATAGAGGAGATTATATAAGGGATGTTATAAAAGGGTTTTGAGTGATGAGAAGTGGGATCATGGGTGAGTTTATATAGGAAAAGAGAGGAAATTCATTATTATTTATGTTTTGGACACCACACATTAAACTAATCAAAACCACAAAACAAACCATGTTTTTTGCCCATATTTTTTTCCAAAGGTAAATGGAAAACATTATTTTATAATTCCAATGGACTAAATTATTAAAATATTAGGCTTTCTTATGTGGAGTTGAGTCACACTCTCAAGGAAATCATTTTAAAAAGTTAAAATGTTTTATAAGTCTTGGAGGGTCCACTAAGGAATTATAAAATTAATAAAACAAATATGAAATCACATTATTTTAAAGGTAAAATATATATTTTCTGAAAATACTTTTTATAGTATTTTATTACATCACTATTGTGTCATTATGATGTCATAATACACATTATATATTTAGATGGTATTTAATTTTTACCCAAAAATTCGACTGTCTCAAAAAATTATGAAAAATTTACCATTAGATAATTTCAAAATCCTAAATCCAAAAATAATATTTATTTTATCTAAATAATTTTATTAGTATGTAAATTTTTAATTTTAAAATAAAAACTTACATTTCTAAAAAATTAATGGGTTTTGACAAAAGTAGTTTTCAAACCTTAATAAAAATTACAATTGTATTCATAAAAAAATATATGATCATTTATATTTAATAAAAAGTAATTTATTAATAATATTTTGTTAAAATATTATTTAATTAAAAACTCCATTAATTCATCAAAATATATTTCTTAATTGAATTTAAATATTAACTAAAAAATATTATTTGTGCTCAAAGTAATAATAATAAAATTAATGTATATTCTTTATTCTATACAAAAATAATTCACATAATCATAGTGCTAGGGTCTTCTTACATAACCCCTTATAAAACTCGCATAATAACTAAGGGTAAGGGGTGTGATGGTGACAGACTCTTGGGGCGGCTCAGATAACATTTCTCAGGTGGTAATATCTATTAACTTCCACTTCTCCCATAGGCTGCTCCGTTCAAGATTAATGTGTTGAAGCTCAGCTTAGGCTTGGTCAAGAGAAAATCCTAGTTATGATACCTCCTTTATGAGCTCCAAAAAATGGGCTTCGTATGAGGCAATTCTACTGGATGAGGCCATTGCTTCATTTGTCAGTGTAAATTAGATTTGTTAAAGCCCTATATTTATACTAATCATGTGATCATTGTTCAACGACTATATTAGAAAAGGTAATAATTCTTAATGGTATTTTAAAATACAAAAACATAAAACCAAGTAAGTTCATATATTATATAACCATTTTACATAATAAGATATTTAATTAGATCAATATGAATTTCCATTAATAAAAGTTTGGGTCGTTACAGTTTCCCCCCCTATGAAATTAGCCCTCGAAATTTCCTTTTCCCACACTAAAACAGATGAGGTTGACTCTGCTTCATAAATTCCTCCAATTCCCATATTGTTTCTTTAAACTTTTGGTTTCTCCACAACACCTTGACGAGGGGCATTGTATTATTTCATAGAAATTTTTCCCTATGATCTAAGATCTTCACCGAATTTTCTTCATAGGAGAGGTTATTCTCCAATGGTACCACCTCTGGATTGAGTACATGTGAATGGTTAGGTATGTAATTCATCAAGAGTGATACATGGAATACGTTATGTACTTGATATAGGTTTTATGGGAGTGCTAGTTGATATGCCACCGATCTAATGCGATCAAAGATCTCAAAAGGGCCGATGTACCTTGGACTAAGCTTTCCATTATTCCCAAATCTCATAACTCTCTTCTATGGTGATATATGGAGGAATAACATGTATCTGACATCAAACTCTAGGTCTCTTAGATGATTATCAGCATAGTTCTTTTGTCAACTCTGAGTAGCTTTAATGTGATGTTGGATGGTCTTAACCTTCTCCACCATTTCTTCAACAATTTATGGGCCTATGAGTTTTTTCTCCCAAAATTCATCCCAACATGCCAGTGTTCTACACCTATTCCCATAAAGGGCATCATAAGGAGACATTTGGATTCTTGATTGGAAACTATTATTGTAAGATAACTCGACCATAGGAATATGTTGATCCCATCCTCCTTTGAATTCCATTGAGCATGTTCTCAACATGTCCTCAAGTGTTTGGATAATCCACTTATATTGGCCATCAGTTTGAGGATGACAATATGTACTAGAGTTCAACTCAGTATTTAGAGATTTTTGGAGACTCTTCCAGAACTTAGAGGTGAATCTTGGATCTCGATCAGATATAATAGATAGTGGTTCTCCATGAAAACTTACCACTTCTATGATGTATATCCATTCAAATTGATCCAATGAGATATCCTCCAGAATTGAAATGGAGTGTGTAGTCTTTGTAATATGATCCACAACAACCCATATAGTGTTGTTTCCTTTGGATGTCTTTAGAAGTCTAGTGACAAATCCCATGGTGATGTTTTCCCATTTCCATATTGTTATGGGTAATGGTTTCATCATTCCCTTAGACTTTCACCTCTCAACCTTCACTTGCTCACATACCAGGCACTTTGATGTATACTCAATGATATTATTCTTCATGTTATCCCACCAATAATTCTCTCGAAGATCTCAATACATATTTGTGTTTTCTGGGTGAATGGATAAATTCAAACTATGTTCATTATCTAAAATTTCTTTCTTAAACTTCAGACTTGATGGAACACATACTCTTTTCCCAAATCTCACAATTCCTTCTTCATTAACATTTAACTCTAAGGATTTCCCTTTTCTAATAGTTTCCACTTTCTTCTAAATTCCCACATCATCCTTTTGAGTGTCGTTTAACCTTTCTAAAAGAGACAGTTGAGCAATCATTTGTGAAAGGATTGATGATTTTTCCTTCTTTATGATTCCCATGTCCATATTCATAAAATCTAATAATATTGGATCCTTTTCAATTTTCATCAATGATAGAATCGCTGAGTTCTTTCTACATAGAGCATCTTCCACCTTGTTCACTTTCCTAGGGTGGTAATGGATTGAGCTTTCATAGTCTTTGATCAACTCTAACCATCTTCATTGGAACATATTAAGCTCTTTCTATGTGAATATGTACTTGAGGATTTTGGGATCCATATATGTTTCACACTTCTCCCCAAAGAGGTAATTTCACCAAATTTTCAAAGTGAATATTACTACAGCCAACTCCAAATCATGTTTTGGATATTTTTTCTCATGAATATTCAATTTCCTTAAATAATAGGCATTGAATTTTTCATTTTTCATCAACACACATCACATTCCCTTCTTTGAAGCAGCACTGAATACCACAAAAAGTTCTCTACTTGTGGGTAGTGTGAGCACAAGTGTAGTGATAAGCTTCCTTTTCAACTCCTTAAAGTTATATTCACATTAATCACTCCTAGAAAACTTTAATCCCTTTCGAGTTATCTTAGTAAGAGAGTTGGAAAATCATGATAAATTTCTCATAAATAGGTTATATTATCTAGCTAACCCTAGGAACCTACTGATATCCATCACTGATGTTGCCCTTGTCCATCCCTCAATTGTAGCTATCTTGGAGGGATCCACAGATATCCCATTGCTTGTGATGATATCACCTATAATGAGACCTACTTCAACCAGAACTCACACTTGCTGTACTTTTCATAGATCTTATCCTTTCGTAAGGTCTCTAGTATAGTTCTTAGATGCTCCTAATGCTCCTCAGTTTTTAAGTATATTTGAATATCGTCTATAAATACTACCACAAACTTGTCTAGGTAATCTATAAAGACTCTATTCATCAATTCCATGAAGATTTATGAAGAATTAGTGAGTCCAAAAGGCATTACTATGAATTTATAGTTCACGTATCATGTACAAAAAGTATTTTTGGGGATATCCTCCTTCTTCACCCTTACTTGATAATATCCTGACCAAAGATCCACCTTAGATAAGTATTGTGCTCCATGTAGCTGATATAAAAATTCATCAATTCGTGGAAAAGGATATTTTTTTTATCGTGATTTTTTGAGCCCACGATAATCAATGCAAAGGTGCATTGACCCATACTTCTTCTTGACTAAGAGGACTGGTTCACCCCATGGTGAAGCACTTTGGTGTATAAACCCTTTATCCAGATTCATTTGTAGTTGTTTCCTAATATCCTCATGCTCTACAATAACCATTAAATATGGAGTATTGGATATTGGTAACTCCCCAGGTATAAGATCAATTGAGAATTCAACATATCTTCTAGGAGGAAGACCAGGAAATTTCTCAGGAAACACTTTAGAGAATTCCTTCACAATAAAAATGTCTTCAAGGATGGTTTCTTCCTTATAATAAATCATTTGAGTAAGATATTCATGCTTATAGGGAAGTAATATCCACGCTTGAGATGATGGTGCTAAAGAAGATTCATCATCCTCCTTGAACTTGTACAGAATTGGGGGTCAATTCTCCATACAGAGAGTGATTTCCCTCTCATGAAAATTTTTATTGGCTCTATATAAAGAAATCCAATCAATGCAGATAATTGCATAAAATTCCTCTAGAGGGAGTATGATGAGTTTTTATAGGAAGTTCAGTCCACAAATTATGATAGGGTAGGAGTTATATTCATGGGATGCAATGATTACCCCATTTTCCATTCTCACAGACATCTTTACTTCAATGATTTTTGGTGGTGTTGGGATTGTTCTACTAAACTTTCAGGATATAAAATAATGCATAGAAATATAATAAAAAAGTATGTTCACTATTTCTAAATGAATAACTAGTGTACCTATCACCAATTATTTGTTGGGGTTCTCTTCGGCAGTAGTGATGTAAAAAGCTCACCCTTGTTGCCTTCGAGGTTGATGGTTGCCACAAAAAATCCTTGGATTAGGGAACTAGTTTACAATGTGACCTAGTTCTTTGCAGTTGAAGAAATGAAAAATGCATTGAGGTTTGAATGGAGTGTTCCTATCCTATATCATAGTAGAACATTTTTCATGATGACAGATAATGGCGAGGTTCCCTTCTCTTCCACACCTAAAACATTTCCTCGTCCCATTCAGGAAATTTCCGGGGTGCTTCTTTCCACACCTTTGTCAAGTGGGGTGCTGAATTTTCTTATCACTGTTGTATTTATCCAGTATACTGCAAGAATTAAATTCCACTTTTCACTTCTTATCCCCATGATACCCTTGAGATTCATCGATATCCATTTAGGCTTTGAGGGAACATCAGAAAATTTCCTCATAGCTATTGAAGTCACAGATCACTAGGGCTTTCCATGGTCTAAGTTTTAGCCCACCAAAGAAGCGATAAACCTTGCATTCATGGGTAACGAAAAAGACAAAGGCATATCATGCAAGCCTTGTGAAGTTTTCCTCATACGCTCTTATGGATTCGTCGTCTTTTTTCTTGAGGGAAAGGAAGTCCATTTTCATTTTAAGTCGGAGGGTGCGAGGAAAATATTAGTTGAAAACATTTTTTGGAAATACTTCCATTCCAATTCCTCGGTCTATTACATAGGCTACATATTTTTAATCAATGTACATTATTTATCAGATTCACCCTCCATATGATAAGTATTCAGAAAACCCATCTCTTGTTCGGAACATTGAAGGATGGAGAAGATCTTTTCAATGGAGTTGATATATTATTAAATGATTGAGGGGTTGTATGATCCATTAAAAGTAGGAGGCCTTTACAGTAATGGGGTCATATATAAACATGACCTAACATATGTAATTTGGAAATATAAAGTGTAAAATAGTAAATAAACATGAAGAAAGAGGAGAAATGGAATAATTCTTATGAAATTTCGGCGTGGTAACAGGAGTATGTGGGAGGGATTAATGAGAGAGAAAGAGGTATCTCATTATTAAAAAATAAGTATGGGTGTATGGTGGAGGTGAGAAATCATATCCCAACGTTTTTAATTGAAAATAAAAGGGAATAACAACATAAAGAAACTTGGACAAAAATGAGAAAGGAATAAATCCTTTATTTGGAAGTGTGATCTCAATGGCTTGGGAGAGGCTTGCGAGAGGATTCTTGGGATCTTGGAGAACCTTGGGAGGATTCTAGAGAGAGGAGGTCAGATTAGGTATGTGCTACAAGGGTTTTTAGGGATGATAAGTGGGAGCTTGGTTGGGTTTATATTGGAAAAGAGAGGGAATTCTTTATTATTTAGGTTGGACACCACACATTAAACTATTCAAAACCACAAACAAACCCATGGTTTTTGCCCATAGTTTTTTCCAAAGGCGAGTGGAAAAAATTATTTTATATTTACAATATCCAAAATTATTAAAATATTAGTCTTGTTTATGTGGAACCGAGTCACACTCTTAAGGAAATAATTTTAAAAAGATAAAATGTTTTATAAGTTTTTGAGGGTCCACTAAGGCACCATAAAATTAATAAATCAAATATTAAATAACATTATTTTAAAGGTAAAACATATATTGACCTAAAATAATTTTATAGTATTTTATCACATCACTATTGGGTCATTATGATGTCATAAAACACATTATATATTTAAACAGTATTTAATTTTCACCCAAAATTTCGATTGTCTAAGAAAATTATGAAAAATTCACCATTATATAATTTCGATACCCTGAATCCCAAAATAATATTCATTTTATTGAAATAATTTTCTACGTATGTTAATTTTTAAATTAAAAATAAAAACTAACATTTATAAAAAAATCATGGGTTTTGACAAAAACATCATTCTAACCTTAATAAAAATTACAATTGTATTCATAAAAAAAATTATACGATCATTTATATTTAATAAAAAATAATTTATTACTAATATTTTGTTAAAATATTATTTAATTCAAAAATACATTAATTCATCAAAATGTATTTCATAATTGAATTTAAATATTAACTAAAAAATACTATTTATGCTCAAAGTAACAATAATAAAATTAATATATATTCGTTATTATATACAAAAATAATGAAAATAATCATAGTTCTAGGTTCTTGTTACATAACCCCTTATAACACCTACATAATTCCTAAGGGTATGGTGTGTGATGGTGATAGACTCTTGGGGCAGCTCAGATAACATTGCTTGGGTGGTAATATCTATTAACTTCCACTTCTCCCGTAGGCAGTTCTATTCAAGTTTAACGTGTTGAATATTGGCTTGGTCTTGGCCAAGAGAGAATCCTAATGACACTACCTATTTTCCAACCCCTGAAAAATGGGCTTCATATGAGTCAATTCTGCTGGATGAGGCCATCACTTCCTTTTTCTGAGTAAATTGGATTTGTTAAAGCCCTATATTTATACTAATAATGTGATCATTGTTCAATGGATATATTAGCAATGGTAAAAATTATTAATGGTATTTTAAAATCCAAAAACATAAAACCAAGGAAGTTCATATGTTATATAACCATTTTATACAATAAGACATTTAATTAGATCAAGAGTAATTTTCATTAATAAAATCTTGGTTCGTTATAGTAATATACCATTACTGTTCTAACAAGAATGTATTAAATATTGTCATGATTTTCTTTTGAGAAAGGGTTTAGTTTTAATTTTGAGTATAACTTTAATGGTAAAGTCATAGGTTTGTTTTTTAGCCTTAATAATGTTCTTTTGCAGATTGCTAGAGAATTACACCCCGTGTAGTAGAATTACACACTGTGTAATAGAAAATCACATCATGTAACAACATTACATGACATATAACATCATTACACATCATGTAATGTCTCTATATAAAATCAGTGAAATACATCACGGTGTTATGGGTACATGTCATGAGTTTTTTACACGTCGTGATGAAATTAATGATCGATTTTTAACTCAGAGCATTATATTTTAATGAAAAACAATATGTGGTTATGTGGTTATGAAAACTAAGTCTTTTAAAAAAATTATTGGTATTACACATCATGTATTATTAATTTTTAAAGGGGCATTACAGTTTCAATGCATCTTCACTATTACTGTATTTAAGTTTGTCACATCATGTAATTAGAGTACATATCGTGTAATGCCCCGACATTAGCCTATAAAAGGGAGGAAGTGCTTGGTTTTTTTCTTCATTAACTTTTCTCTAATTCCTCTTACCTTTACCCAAGGCCTTCCCTAAGTGACTTTAGATCCTTAAAACCCTTTTGAATCAATTCCTTTAGTGTTCAATCAAAATTTATATGGTGGGTGATATCTGGGTAAGTGTTATCCTTTATTCTTTGGGTTTCTCTTTTTATCATCTCTTTGGATTTCAATGGAACATCCTAAAATAGATCTATATTCACCCATGATGTTTTATCTCACTTATATATTGAGTTTTGAGATCTTCTTCGCATTTTTTCTCATTGACGGGTGTTGTTGCAAGTGTTGGGTTTCAGAAGAAAAAAAAAGTAGGTGGTTCCATCCTAAATTTCCAAATTTATTATTCCAAAATTTATTTATTTATTTAAATTATTCATTTAAATTCATTTGATCAAACTTCATTTGAATTAATTTGATAAAAACTTTATTCTAGTGAATATAAATATTTGAAATGTTTGGAACGAAAATTTGGAAAACCCCCAATTCCATTGAATCAGGGTATGTTTATAGAAATTGGATGATTTAAATTATTAAATTTAAATTATGGATCTTATGGAAGTGTTTTCTATTAAATTATTGAATTTAATCGTGTAAATGAATTATAAAAAATATGGAATTGATTTTGAATGGATTTCAAACTTTTTAAAATGGATTAAAACTGTTTTGATAGAAACCCAGTGGTTTTATTTTATGAAAAAATAATGTTTTTAAATAAAACCAGTTTTGGTTTTAAATGGAAAAAAATGAATTTTGAAATGGAATAATGGTATTTAATTGTATTTTAAGAAGTCTTAAAATAAATTTCCCATCATTTAAGAGCACAATCAAGCCTGAGGTAATTGGTTAGTTATTTGGATACTCTTTACACTATTACAACATTTTAAAACATACCTACGGCAGGTCACATCCCTGATGGGAGGGTGACGTTTCTCCTCTGGCTAGTGTTAGGGGGATGTGAGTATACTCATTTTTCTAATATCACATAGAGAGTGTAAAATTATATAGCTGGTTAATAATATCATACCTTTTGGCTGATGACCATGTTGCTCACTTGCTTATTTATATTTGAGATATAAATATATGCTAATGTTGTAAAACTTTTGTACATGTCTTTATTGGATTTACATTAACTGTTTTATGTAACTATTTTATTTAATCCATTATTTTAGAAATATTCCATCTCTTGTAAAGTAAATCCTATGATTTCAATGTATTTTTATATCATTTTTGAAACTATATAGGATGTTTTGTTTAAATATGATTTTTAATTTCCAAACCTTTTTATTTTAAAAATTGAAATATTTTCTTTGGATGATCTATATTTTACATCTATTATGGAATCTTTGGCGGTATTGTACAGGGCTTAGGCTCACACCCTACTTTTCCCTTTATGTTTTTGTATAATTTCTTCTTCCAGGTTCAAGAAAGGGGAATGTATCTTTTAGAGGTAGATCCATCTTGTGAGATTGGACTTGGTGAGTTGTGTCCTTAAGGACCTTGGGGCTATTTTTCCTGTTTTTAGTGCTTGGGTTGTAGTACTTTGGGATTTTTATGAATTTTTTTATTTTGGTACCTTAATCCAAGTGGAGTTTCATTTATATTCATATTGAATTTCTTGTCTTATTTATACTATGTTTTGTGGAAAATTCATTCCTAGTTGCAATTGTGTGATGATAGGTGCTAGTCAACAACCCATGGGGATCGACACTACTGGAAATACACTATTTCCCAACGGTTCAGAACCGTTGGGAAAGCCCCTCAAACCGTTGGGAAAGGTTTTCCCAACGGTTCTGATAACCGTTGGGAAGTAATCCATTGGGAAAGGTTTTCCCAACGGTTTACTGGAAACCGTTGCAATAGGCCCATAGAAGTTACCCTACCCCAACGGTTTGGGTGAACCGTTGGGATAGTTTTTCCCAACGGTTCTCCCAAACCGTTGGGAAAACCAAATACCATGGAACATTTTCCCAACGGTTCCAAACCGTTGGGAATTGGTGAAGTCTTTCCCAACGGTTTAGAACCGTTGGGAAAAGACATGCTAAAAACTTATATGCCAACGGTTTGAAACCGTTGGCATACCCTATGCTGCAAATTGCAGCACCCTGCAATTTGCACAGCCCCTATCCCCTGTCCATCACCACCAGTCATCAGGCCTCATTTTCACCTCATTTTCACCTCATTTTCACCTCATTTTCGATCCAACTATTGTACCAGTAATAAAATAAAACATACATATTCAATTACGAACAAATTCATACACATTTAACATATAATGGATCCTGAAACTATACAAATCCATAATTAAATTACAATTCATAAACATACATAATTCATATAGAATTAAATTTAAAATTTAGATGACAATTATACGTGGAATCTGAAATTCAATTCATAATATGATCGGTTTTTTCTATACCATATATTTTTACCTCAAATGATGTCCATTTTAAACAAAATACATACACCTGAAGTGATACCGGCCACACCGCACCTCAGATTGAGGCGGGGTTAACTCGTACACGTCACATTTGACTCATGGATCGTTGTGCTAAAGTATCGACAGAATCCTAATGCGTTTGGTCGGTTTTCCGTATGCCAGTTGATGTTTTTCACTTAAAATGGCGTCCTTTTGAAACAAAAGACGGACACTATGAGTGGTGCCGACCACACCGCATCTCCAATTGAGGCGGGGTTGATTCGTACACGTCACATATGACTCATGGATCGTTCTCCTAAAGTTTAAATGGAAACCGAATGCGTTTGGTCGGTTTTCCGTATGTACTTAAAATGTTGTCCATTTTAAACAAAAGAGTGACACTTAGACTCATCCCGACCACACCGCGACTCAGATTCATCCCGGGTTGGCTCGTACATGTCACATATGACCCATGGATCATTGTGATAAATTATCAAAAGATTCCGAATGCGTTTGGTCGGTTTTGCGTATGCCAGTTGTTCTTTTCATTTATAATCATGTCCATTTTAAACAAAAGAGACATAGTTAGAGCGGTGTCGGCCACACCACATCTCAGATTAAGACGGGGTTGACTTGTACACATCACATATGACCCATGGATCGTTGTGCTAAAGTATCGATAGAATCTGAATGCGTTTGGTCGGTCTTCCGTATGTCAGTTGATGTTTTTCACTTAAAATGACGTCCTTTTGAAACAAAAGACGGACACTTTGAGTGGTGTCAGCCGCACCGCATGTCGGATTGAGGCGGGATGATTCGTACACGTCACATAGTACCCATGGATCGTTCTCCTAAAGTTACAATGGAAACCGAATGCGTTTGGTCAGTTTTCCGTATGTACTTAAAATGGTGTACATTTTAAACAAAAGAGAGCCATTTAGACTGATCCCGGTCACACCGCGACTCGGATTGACCCGGGTTGGCTCGTACACGTCACATATGATCCATGGATCGTTGTGATAAATTATCAAAAGATTCTGAATGCGTTTGGTCGGTTTTGCGTATGCCAGTTGTTCTTTTCACTTATAATCCTGTCCATTTTAAACAAAACAGACATAGTTAGAGCGGTGTCGGCCACACCGCGGCTCGGATTGAGGCGGGGATGATTCGTACACGTCACATATGACTCATGGATCGTTCTCCTAAAGTTTCAATGGAAACTGAATGCGTTTGGTCGGTTTTCCGTATGTACTTAAAATGGTGTCCATTTTAAACAAAAGAGAGCCACTTAGACTAATCTCGGCCACACCGCGACTCGGATTGAACCCGGGTTGCCTCGTATAGGTCACATATGACCCATGGATTGTTGTGATAAATGATCAAAAGATTCAGAATGCGTTTGGTCGGTTTTGCGTATGCCAGTTGTTCTTTTTCACTTATAATCATGCCCATTTTAAACAGAAGAGACATAGTTAGAGCGGTGTCGGCCACACCGCGTCTCGGATTGAGACGGGGATGATTGGTACACGTCACATATGACCCATGGATCGTTCTCCTAAAGTTTCAATGGAAACCGAATGCGTTTGGTCGGTTTTGCGTATGCCAGTTCTTTTCACTTATAATCCTACCCATTTTAAACAAAACAGACACAGTTAGAGCAGTGTTGACCACACCGCGCCTCGGATTGTGGCGGGGATGATTCGTACACCTCACATATGACCCATGAATCGTTCTCCTAAAGTTTAAATGGAAACCGAATGCGTTTGGTCGGTTTTCCGTATGTACTTAAAATGATGTCCATTTTAAACAAAAGAGATCCACTTAGACTGATCCCAGCCACACCGCGACTCGGATTGAGCCCAAGTGGGCTCATACATGTCACATATGACTGATGGATCGTTGTGATAAATTATCAACAGATTCAGAATGCGTTTGGTCGGTTTTGCGTTTGGTCGGTTTTGCGTATCCTGTCCATTTTAAACAAAAGATAGACAGTTAGAACGGTGTCGGTCACACCGCACCTCGGATTGAGGCAGGATTGACTCGTACACGTCACATACAACCCATGGATCCTTGTGCTAAAGTGTCGACACAGTCCGAATGCCTTTGGTCGGTTTTTCGTATGTCACTTGATGATTTTCACTTAAAATGACGTCTTTTTGAAACAAAAGACCGACACTTTTTGAGTGGTGTCGGCCACACCGCGTCTCCGATTGTGGCGGGGTTGATTTGTACACGTCACATATGACCCATGGATCGTTCTCCTAAAGTTTCAACAGAAACCGAATCCGTTTGGTCGTTTTTCCGTATGTACTTAAAATGGTGTTCATTTTAAACAAAAGAGAGCCACTTAAACTTATCCCGGCCACACCGCGACTCGGATTCATCCCGGGTTGGCTCGTACACGTCACATATGACCCATGGATTGTTGGGATAAATTATCAACAGATTCGGAATGCGTTTGGTCGGTTTTCCGTAAGCCAGTTGATGCTTTTCACTTAAAATGACGTCCTTTTGAAACAAAAGACGGACACTTTGAGTGGTGTCAGCCACACCGCGTCTCCGGATTGAGCTGAAACCACCGTGAAACATTCTAATTATTATTCGTGACGTGTACGCGCAGACGGCACGTCAATCGGACGTGCGGTTTGCCCGGTACGGATCAATATTCATGTTTTAAGTGATGCGCGTGCTTCGAAACGCGCGTGAGGGGGTCCAAACGGGCCGAACGATGTCGGAATGGCCTGAAATCAGATGATAAATACGGGTGAGTGATTTATGAAGTGGTCGAGCAGACGGCACGTCAATCGGACGTGCCGTGTGCCCGCGGTGACCGACAACGCAGTTATGGTGTCATAAACGGCCAAAACGGGCGTCCAATGATAAAATTCATAGCGGACGACCACGGATTCACCCGAAACCACCGTGAAACATTCTAATTATTATTCGTGACGTGTACGCGCAGACGTCACGTCAATCGGACGTGCGGTTTGCGCGGTACGGCTCAATATTAGTGTTTTAAGTGATGCGCGCGCTTCGTAAACGCGCGTGAGGGGGGTCCAAACGGGCCGAACGATGTCGGAATGGCCTGAAATCAGACGACAAATACGGGTGAGTTATTTATGAAGTGGTCGAGCAGACGGCACGTCAATCGGACTTGTCTTGTGCCCGCGGTGACCGAGAACGCAGTTATGGTGTCATAAACGGCCAGAACGGGCGTCCAACGGTCAAATTCATAGAGTACGACCTCGGACTGAGCTGAAACCACCGTGAAACATTCTAATTATTATTCGTGACGTGTACGCGCAGACGGCACGTCAATCGGACGTGCGGTTTGCGCGGTACGGCTCAATATTAGTGTTTTAAGTGATGCGCGCGCTTCGTAAACGCGCGTGAGGGGGGTCCAAACGGGCCGAACGATGTCGGAATGGCCTGAAATCAGACGACAAATACGGGTGAGTTATTTATGAAGTGGTCGAGCAGACGGCACGTCAATCGGACTTGTCGTGTGCCCGCGGTGACCGAGAACGCAGTTATGGTGTCATAAACGGCCAGAACGGGCGTCCAACGGTCAAATTCATAGCGGACGGCCTCGGATTGAGCTAAAACCACCATGGAACATTCTAATTATTATTCGTGACGTATACGCGCAGACGGCACGTCAATCGGACGTGCGGTTTGCGCGGTACGGCTCAATATTAGTGTTTTAAGTGATGTGCGCGCTTCGTAAACGCGCGTGAGGGGGGTCCAAACAGGCCGAACGATGTCGGAATGACCTAAAATCAGACGACAAATACGGGTGAGTGATTTCTGAAGTGGTCAAGCAGACGGAACGTCAATCGGACGTGCCGTGTGCCCGCGGTGACCGACAACGCAGTTCTGGTGTCATAAACGGCCAGAACGGGCGTCCAACGGTCAAATTCATAGCGGACGACCTCGGATTGAGCTGAAACCACCGTGGAACATTCTAATTATTATTCGTGACGTGTACGCGCAGACGGCACGTCAATCGGACGTGCGGTTTGCGCGGTACGGCTCAATATTCATGTTTTAAGTGATGCGCGCACTTCGTAAACGCGCGTGAGGGGGGTCCAAACGGGCCGAACGATGTCGGAATAGCCTGAAATCAGACGACAAATACGGGTGACTGATTTCTGAAGTGGTCGAGGAGACGGCACATCAATCGGACGTGTCGTGTGCCCGCGGTGACCGACAACGCAGTTCTGGTGTCATAAACGGCCAGAACGGGCGTCCAACGGTCAAATTCATTGTGGACGGCCTCGGATTGAGCTGAAACCACCGTGAAACATTCTAATTATTATTCGTGACGTGTACGCGCAGACGGAACGTCAATCGGACGTGCGGTTTGCGCGGTACGGCTCAATGTTCGTGTTTTAAGTGAGGCGCGCGCTTCGTAAACGCGCGTGAGGGGGGTCCAAACGGGCCGAACGATGTCGGAATGGCCTGAAATCAGAAGAAAAATACGGGTGACTGATTTTTGAAGTGGTCGAGCAGACGGAACGTCAATCGGACTTGTCGTGTGCCCGCGGTGACCGAGAACGCAGTTATGGTGTCATAAACGGCCAGAACGGGCGTCCAACGGTCAAATTCATAGCGTACGACCTCGGATTGAGCTGAAACCACCGTGAAACATTCTAATTATTATCCGTGACAAGTACGCGCAGACGGCACATCAATCGGACGTGCGGTTTGCGCGGTACGGCTCAATATTAGTGTTTTAGGTGATGCGCGCGCTTCGTAAACGCGCGTGAGGGGGGTCCAGACAGGCCGAACGATGTCGGAATGGCCTAAAATCAGACGACAAATACGGGTGAGTGATTTCTGAAGTGGTCGAGCAGACGGCACGTCAATCGGACTTGTCGTGTGCCCGCGGTGACCGACAACGCAGTTATGGTGTCATAAACGGCCAGAACGGGCGTCCAACGGTCAAATTCATAGCGGACGACCTCGGATTGAGCTGAAACCACCGTGGAACATTCTAATTATTATTCGTGACGTGTACGCGCAGACGGCACATCAATCGGACGTGCGGTTTGCGCGGTACGGCTCAATATTCGTGTTTTAAGTGATGCGCGCGCTTCGTAAACGCGCGTGAGGGGGGTCCAAACGGGCCGAACGATGTCGGAATGGCCTGAAATCAGACGACAAATACGGGTGAGTGATTTCTGAAGTGGTCGAGCAGACGGCACGTCAATCGGACGTGCCGTGTGCCCGCGGTGACCGACAACGCAGTTCTGGTGTCATAAACGGCCAGAACGGGCGTCCAACGGTCAAATTCATTGCGGACGGCCTCGGATTGAGCTGAAACCACCGTGGAACATTCTAATTATTATTCGTGATGTGTACGCGTAGACGGCACGTCAATCGGACGTTTTGTTTGCGCGGTACGGCTCAATATTCGTGTTTTAAGTGATGCGCGCGCTTCGTAAACGCGCGTGAGGGGGGTCCAAACGGGCCGAACGATGTCGGAATGGCCTGAAATCAGACGACAAATACGGGTGACTGATTTCTGAAGTGGTCGAGCAGACGGCACGTCAATCGGACTTGCCGTGTGCCCGCGGTGACCGACAACGCAGTTCTGGTGTCATAAACGGCCAGAACGGGCGTCCAACGGTCAAATTCATAGCGGACGACCTCAGATTGAGCTGAAACCACCGTGGAACATTCTAATTATTATCCGTGACGTGTACGCGTAGACGGCACGTCAATCGGACGTGCGGTTTGCGCGGTACGGCTCAATATTAGTGTTTTAAGTGATGCGCGCGCTTCGTAAACGCGCGTGAGGGGGGTCCAAACGGGCCGAACGATGTCGGAATGGCCTGAAATCAGACGACAAATACGGGTGAGTGATTTCTGAAGTGGTCGAGCAGACGGAACGTCAATCGGACTTGTCGTGTGCCCGCGGTGACCGACAACGCAGTTATGGTGTCATAAACGGCCAGAACGGGCGTCCAACGGTCAAATTCATAGCGGACGGCCTCGGATTGAGCTGAAACCACCGTGAAACATTCTAATTATTATCCGTGACGTGTACGCGCAGACGGCACGTCAATCGGACGTGCGGTTTGCGCGGTACGGCTCAATATTAGTGTTTTAAGTGATGCGCGCGCTTCGTAAACGCGCGTGAGGGGGGTCCAAACGGGCCGAACGATGTCGGAATGGCCTGAAATCAGACGAAAAATACGGGTGAGTGATTTCTGAAGTGGTCGAGCAGACGGAACGTCAATCGGACTTGTCGTGTGCCCGCGGTGACCGACAACGCAGTTATGGTGTCATAAACGGCCAGAACGGGCGTCCAACGGTCAAATTCATAGCGGACGGCCTCGGATTGAGCTGAAACCACCGTGGAACATTCTAATTATTATTCGTGACGTGTACGCGCAGACGGAACGTCAATTGGACGTGCGGTTTGCGCGGTACGGCTCAATATTCGTGTTTTAAGTGATGCGCGCGCTTCGTAAACGCGCGTGAGGGGGGTCCAAACGGGCCGAACGATGTCGGAATGGCCTGAAATCAGACGACAAATACGGGTGACTGATTTCTGAAGTGTTCGAGCAGACGGCATGTCAATCGGACGTGCCGTGTGCCCGCGGTGACCGACAACGCAGTTCTGGTGTCATAAACGGCCAGAACGGGCGTCCAACGGTCAAATTCATAGCGGACGACCTCGGATTGAGCCGAAACCACCGTGGAACATTCTAATTATTATTCGTGACGTGTACGCGCAGACGGCACGTCAATCGGACGTGCGGTTTGCACGGTACGGCTCAATATTCGTGTTTTAAGTGATGCGCGCGCTTCGTAAACGCGCGTGAGGGGGGTCCAAACGGGCCGAACGATGTCGGAATGGCCTGAAATCAGACGAAAAATACGGGTGACTGATTTCTGAAGTGGTCGACCTCAGATCGTTTTCCTAAAGCATCAACACATTTTGAATGCGTTTGGTCAGTTTTTCGTATGTCACTTTTTGTTTTCACTTAAAATCTGATGGAAATTCATATAGAATATTTTTATATCATATTTAGTATGGATTAGATTTTAGTTGATCGTGCTATGAAACATTTCAGAGCTAATGAAATTAAGGAAGGTGGAGGGGATGTCCGGGGGGCTGTCCGGGGGGGCTGTCCGGGGGGCTGTCCGGGGGGGCTGTCCGGTGGGTGTCCGGGGGGCTGTCCGGGGACCAAGGAGGAGGGTGGGGGGGCTGTGCGGGGTCTGTCCGGGGGATTTTGGGGGGTTGTTCAGGGGTTGTCCGGGGTTGTTCAGGGGGCTGTCCGGGGGTTGTTCAGGGGGTTGTTCAGGGGGTTGTCCGGGGGTGTTCAGGGGGCTGTCCGGGGGGTGTTTGGGGGGTTGTCTGGGGTCCAAGGGGGGGTGGGGGGGTTGTCCGGGGGGCTGTCCGGGGGGCTATCCGGGGTCCAGGGTGGAGGGTTGGGGGCTGTACGGGGGGCTGTCCAGGGGGCTGTCCGCGGGGGCTGTCCGGGGGGGCTGTCCGGTGGGTGTCCAGGGGGCTGTCCGGGGACCAAGGATGAGGGTGGGGGGGCTGTGCGGGGTCTGTCCGGAGGGTGTTTGAGGGTTCTTCAGGGGGTTTTCCGGGGTTGTTTAGGGGGCTGTCCGGTGGTTGTTCAGGGGGTTGTCTGGGGTTGTTCAGGGGGTTGTCCGGTGGGTGTCCGGGGGGCTGTCCGGGGACCAAGGATGAGGGTGGGGGGCTGTGCGGGGTCTGTCCGGAGGGGCTGTCCGGGGTCTGGGGTGGAGGGTTGGGGGCTGTACGGGGGGCTGTCCAGGGGGCTGTCCAGGGGGCTGTCTGCGGGGCTGTCCGGGGGGTGTTTGGTGGGTGTTCGGGGTCCAAGGGGGAGGGGGGGTTGTCCAGAGTCCAAGAATGAGGGGGGTTGTCCAGGGAGTTCTCAAACACACAACCACTAAAAGACAACAACATCCATAAAAACAGACAATATATAAAAATAACTCAACTCCAATACTATACTACGAGTCTAGATAAAACCAACAACTAGAATAGATTAAACATCAAATCTCAAGTCAAAAATGTAACGGATCAATATGTCCCACATCAGCATCACCATCTCCATCATCATCATCATCATCACCCTCGTCATCGTCCTCCTCATCGTCATCACCCTCCACAACGCCTTCCTCCTCGCCTTCGCCCTCCTCCTCGCCCTCCTCATCTCCCTCCTCTTCCACATCAGACTGCTCGCCATCATCATCTTCAAGCTCGACATCGGCCTGACCACCACTGGAACTGCCACCTGGTGCACCATATATAGAATGTATCGACAACATGTATTCATCAATCGCTGGGCTGGCCTCTGCTGGAAGTGTTGGACGTAGAACTTCAATAAATTTCATAAATGCACTGTTTGCCCTTGCAGACTGTTCTGCCGTCTCTGTGGCCCTTTTCTCAGCCTGTTCTGCCTGTGCCCTAACTTGTTGCAGCTCGGTGGCACTACAACTCGTACCTGAGGCAGGCCAATACCTCGTCGGGGCTATCCTAGGTCGGCAGCGTACTCTGCCAGAATGATCATCTCCCAACACCTGATGTAAGTGATCAGATGGCCCAAAATTGTCTGCTTCTTGGGCATCGAGGGCCTCTAAAGCATCCTGTTACAAATATAAATATATTGTTAAGTTACGAAATAGATATTAAAATATAAAATCAACAGATTAAAACTTACAATCTGCTGCTGAGTCGCTTCGTTGACAGCACGTCCATACTTTTTTCGTCTACTCGAGCAAAACAGTTTTGCTCGAGGCACACGTCCTTCAATATTTTGTACTTGCCTCTACAATGACATTGAAAACAAAATTTATATAAAGACTTCAGAAAATAATTAAATAATTGAGGAAACAAAAGAAAATGTAAGTCGTAAAGAAAACTTATAAACAATTGTCATACCTGCTGCCTCTCATGATCCGGCATCGTCGTGCGTCCTAGTGTATGGAGGTATTTTTTTGCATCAATGTTTTTTTTATTTTTTCCAGATGATTCCTAAATAAAATTCGATAATGCAAAGGATAATATTAATGCAAAACTTGAAAGTTATTATTTAAATACCTCAAATGTAATTCATACCTTAAATTGGGTACTCGTCCAATGAGTAATCATCTGACGATACTGCTCTATAGGACAATCATCCACGACTGGTACCGCCTCTAACTCAGTGCCAACTCTAGCACGCCAGCCAATATACAGCTCATGCTTGTAGGCTCTCCAAAGCTCGCCTAAATCCTTTAGACGTTCCATTCGTGCACCCTCACCATCAGGAAAATTAAATCGAAGCTGAAATGAAAATATTAATTTATATAAATACAAAAAAAATTCATGGCATTAAATACAACAGATTTTTTTACCCATATCTCTTCCCAAGCTCTATCTTTGACCTCATGTGGCAAATGTCTCCACGACAGCGGGCTGACGGGAATGATGTCGGAGTATTTGGCAAGCGTCGCCATAAAACTCCGACATTGCTGCCCTGTTTTCTCAACCATCTGATTGTCTTCATTATATTCCACCATAACCTGTGTGCGACGGTTCCACACCGAACGCATGCGTGTACGGCCCCGCCCCCGCCTCCTTTCAGTAGATGTATATGTCATGAAAGAAAAACAAATATTTTATCAAAACATGTTATAATGAAAATAAATATTGCTATAAAAATTTGATAGGGTTTTATAAATATACCTGTGCTAGTCTGATCAATGAGTGGCGCCGGATCCACAGAACCTGATGGAACACCCTCTGGTGGAACAGGAGTCGAAGACGATGGAATATAAAAGCTCGGAGAGACAGAAGTAGAAGGAAAAGAAGATGGAACAACTGTATGACCTGATGCTGACTGGGGAGTGGGAATCATCATGGGATGTGAAAATGATGGGGCAGAAGATGCAGAAGGTAGCGAAAACATGGGAGGTCTAAATATCTCGTGTGTCCCTAACGACACACCGGGATCAGAATGTGGGAAGGCTGAAATGTCAGTGGGAGGGGCAAGGTCTAGTCGGGCACGCGCAGCTCTATGTCCACCTCTGGTACGAACCCTCCTCGTACCACCGGCCTGAGTACTAGGACCAGTACTAGGCTCCTCGTCGAATAACTGTCGACGTAATGGTGGATCCTACAAAAAAGTTTACAAAAAAAATTAATCACATGACATTATATATTCTTTAAATATATATATATATATATTTGAAATAAAGTACTCACTGTAGGCACTAATGGTGGAATGCCCATCTCCTCCATCCGACGATTGTTCTCCGCCATTTTTTTTCTTCGTCTCTCTTCAATTGGCTTCATTTCCTGCATTGGAAAACAAATATGTAATTAATTAGAAAAAGAAAATTAATGTGTAAACCAAAAAACTAAATATATGAGAGAATGAGGGGATTCATTGGTAATTTAGCTATCAATTGTTTTAGAAGAGCTTGAATGAATTTAATAAAACATACAAGTTGTAATGTTCACCAAGTTAGAAATATTGTTTGATTTGGTTTGAATACAGTTAAATTCCAAATTAGAAAATGCAATTCAAATAAAACAGCAACCAATAAACATTGAAAATTCACATAACGGTCAAGTCAGCTAAAACATATTTGTGATCAATACTAAATAAATATGAATATTACCAACCTTAACAACCCAACTCGAGGTAAACCAAAAGAATTGAGAACATGGATGAATGATTCTATATATTTCCAACCACAACTTCAGGTTCACAATCAACTCTGACAATTGAGCTATTGGAGTCATCAAAAGAAATAAATGGATTGGTTCCAATGGCAATAGGGACAGTGTCAATTCCATCATCAGCATCATCAAAAATATGTCTTGGAATTACTTCAACTACGACACCAAATTCAGGTTGAAGTTGATCTTTGACATAAAAAACTTGTTTAGCCATTGATGCCAACACATATGGTTCTTCGGTTGCAAGAGTGCGGGTCATATTAATTACTCGAAATCCACAATCATCAATAAATGTGCCATGTCTCGTCATCGAATCAAACCAATGGCATTTCATCATTGTGACTCGTCCATGAGAGTAATAATCCAATATTATTATTTTCTCAACGACTCCATAATAACCCACATTTTCAAGTCGCGGTCTACTATCTGATGCGCTGGCATAACAATTTGTTGTGGCAGTAACCATAATACCATCATGTTGTGTTCTCATGTTTTTGGCCCGTTCAGTGACAATAAATCTGTACCCATTGATAACAATTGATTTACAGTCACGAACCACGGTATTAGGACCAAAAGCCAAAGCTCTTATTTCCTCAGAGACAGAGTCAGCAGACAAACTCAATACCTGCAATATAAATGACAGTTAAACTTAAGTAAATATTGAAATAATTAATTTAAACAGTAATATTTTTACCTTCAATTTTAACCAAGCAGAAAACTCTTTGCTATGCAAAGTCTCTCTCCTTCTCAAAGATAAAGAACGATGCTTCCTATTTATCATTGTTTTATGTTCCCTGTAGATAAAAAAATATGAATAGTTTAACAGATATATATGTAAGATATACATATTCAATTTTGTTACCTGATATAGTCATCGAACAAATCACAGTTGAACAAAACTGTGCGATGTGCCATCTCCCGCTCTTCGTGGCTTAATGTCTTCAATGTATATGATCCAGTAATTCCTCCTGTTTGAGGAAGTGATGGAAAACTGGGTTCAATTTGCTCATATTGTTCTTCTTCATTTCTCATTGGTCTGTTCATTCTTGTAGTAAGATCAGACAAATACATTGAACAGAAATCCATACATTCTTGAGCTAAGTAACCGTTCACGATAGAACCTTCGGGATGATTCTTGTTTCGAACATAAGACTTTAATGTGAACATATTTATTTCAGTTGGATACATCCAACGAAAAGAAACAGGTCCTCCGAGAAGTATTTCAGTTGGAATATGGACAGTCAGATGCAGCATGAATGTGAAAAATGATGGGGGAAATATTTTCTCCAACTCACACAAAATTAATGGGGCATCTGTCAACATTTTTTGCAAGAAAGAATTGGACAACTTCTTAGCACAAAGATCTCTAAACAAATGGCACAACCGAATAACACCCACCCTTACATTATTGGACAAAAGATGACGGATTGCTATTGGAAGCAACTCATGCAGTAGAACGTGATAATCATGAGTCTTCAAAGATTTTAGCTTCAACTCTCTTCTGTTGACCCGTTTAGATATGTTACTTGAATAGCCATCAGGAACTCTAATAGTCTCTAATACTTCCAAAAATTGTTTTTTTTCAGTAGGTGTCATCACATAAGAAGCACATGGAAGTTGCCATTTATTTTCACTGATACGCACAGGATGCAATTCTGGTCTGATGCCCCAATCCACCAAGTCACGTCGAGATCGTAAATCATCTTTTGTCTTCCCCTTGACATTTAGAAGAACTGAAAGCAACATTTCACATATATTCTTTTCAATATGCATTACGTCTAAGCAATGACGTAGCAAATTGGTTGACCAATAAGGCAAATCAAAAAAGATACTCCTCTTCCTCCAATTGTAACAGGTTTCTGTGGAAACATTCTTTCTCTTTCCAGATTTCATTTGACCCTTCCCGAACGAAAAACTGAAATCTTTCAATTCATTAAGCACATCAGTTCCAGACATACGCTGAGGTGGATCATCGGTCTCTATAGTATTATCAAATCTTCGACGATTCATTTTATATGGATGATCCTTTGGCAAAAATCGTCGATGTCCCATAAAACTGAAACTACAACGATGTTTCAGTCTTCTGGATCGTGTATTCTTCATACAAACTGGACATGACAGTTTCCCCTTCGTGCTCCATCCAGACATCATTGCATAAGCCGGAAAATCATTGATTGTCCACATAAGCGCAGCGCGCATCTGAAATATGTCTTTCGAACATGCATCGTATGTGCGCACACCCACATCCCAAAGAAGCTTCAACTCTTTTATTAAAGGTTGCATGTATACATCAATATCAATGCCAGGATCAGAAGGACCAGATATGAGTATACTCATGAAAGTGAAAGGTTTTTTCATACACAACCATGGGGGAAGATTATAAATGTGTATAAAAACTGGCCATGTGCTGTGCGAAGTAAGCATCTGCCCAAACGGATTAAAACCGTCGCATGAAAGACCCAGCCTCACATTACGCACGTCAGCTGCAAAATCAGGATGTCGAGCATCAAATCTCTTCCATGCAAATCCATCTGCAGGATGAACCAACTCATCATCAGTCTTCTTTTTCTCGGTATCATGCCATCTCATTTTTATTGATATGTCATCAGACATAAAAAGATTCTGGAGTCTGGGGATCAATGGAAAGTGCCACATTACTTTCTGTGGAACGCGGGATGGTGTTCCATCATATTTTGACTTCCAGCGGGATGTGCCACATTTTATACAATCATTTCGTTCAGCGGTTTCCTCCCAGAATAAACTGCAATCTTTCGGGCAAGCATGAATTTTGTTTCTTGAAAATCCAAGTTCCTCAACTAACTTCCATGCCATATAGTGGTTTGAGGGAATATCTGCATCATCTGGAAGTAAATCCTTCAAGAGGGTAAGAATGTAATCGATTGCTGTATTAGAAATCCCATACATAGTTTTCCCATGAAATAATCAGATTAAAAATTCCAGCTTTTTCATTTTATCGCATTGCCGATATACTGGAGTCGTGGCAGCATCATTCAATTTTTTCACCCTATCAATATCATCATTTTCACTAGATGCATCAGCTGTCCTCATATCGAAGTCTTCTTGAGTCGAAATCCTTTCTTTTTCATGATGATGAATAAACGGAAACCGATCATCTAACAAATTCTCCATTCCAGTCTTTTCATTTCGATCATCACCAATTTGAGATTTCGTTTTCTCCCCATTGTGATACCACAGAAAGTAGTTTGCTTGAAACCCATTTTTGGTTATGTGGTAGCTGACTTCTTCACGGCTCAACCAAGGTCTACCAACACAATTGGAACATGGGCAGTGTATGCGACCACTATCTGAAGCATTGTGAAATGCAAAATCTATAAAGCTCTCCAAATTGTTTTGAAAATCATCTGAGATCCGATCGGTTTCATACATCCAACTTCTGTCCATTCTGTAAAAAGAATTTATATAAGTCATTTTGTCATAAACAATTCAATAGGCATTAACTATAATAGAATATACATTTAAGTAAACGATAAAGGAAGAAAATAATCAAGGTATCAACTACACATGTCAAAAAAACATACAAATGTGTTATTGAAAAAATGTAAAACCAACAAGAACTTAATGTGTTGTATCACATAACAGCATGACTCATCCCATAACCATATTAGTAGGGTATCATGAACATGAATAACATCAACCTTGTGCCATCCTCCTACCCTACATGACCCCAACCACATGCCACATCTTATTATAGCCTTATCACATCACACCTCACCGAAAAACACTAGGGAAATCATAGTACATCTCACCTGAAGACACATGGACAATCACATCGCATCTTGCCTAAAAACACATGGTCAATCACTTTTGAAGGAAGAGTAGGGAAGACATGGTAGCTATCCAAACATATAACCACCATCCTAGATATTAGAAAAAATACCCATAACTCAAAACCTCTGATCGTTGGTAAGTTTATCCAACTCTGGTTGGGAATGTGTAGAAATAACATAAAATTACATGATATATAGATAGCACAAAATACTCAACCTATGGGTTCACATTAACTACATAATCACACACTTCACTACTACCATAAAACACATAAACCACACCACCACCACACAAGACGCATATCATTGGAATATAATTCTACATTCAATAAGTCTATCTATGGAATTATCATAAGAATCCATGTATCAATTGGAATATAATTCTACATTCAATAAGTCTATCTATGGAATCCCTCCCTTGGATCCATGTATCACCAATGGCTTAATCAATATTCAAAGAAATGAGTCTATCCGTGGAATTCCACTGTGAATCCATTTATCACATAAAGCATATAAGTTAATAGAAACAAGATTATATACCTGACATCCTAATAGAATCCATGTATCACTATTTACTATTAATCATTTAATGAATTTCATTTCATTTAAACAATTCATTAAACATACCAAGGTCAAAAACAAAGGTATTTAATACAACTCACCTCAAAATGGCGACTCAATCAAATAATAACCTGAAAACAATGAAGCTTCATTTACTCATGTTGTAATGACAAGATAATGAGATTCTCTTGCTTAATCAATCAATTCCATATCATGGTCTCAACATAACTCATAATGGCTAGAAATTCAATGAAAATTCAAGCACTCACATGGGAATTTTTAATATAACACTCCTAACAAGACTATAAAGATATCACATGCATTAGTTATAATATATCTAACATGGTAGCATAAAATATAAGTGTTAAAGGGGAATGAAAACCATAAAATACCCTTAATTAATTTAATTTACAATTCAATTCATAAATCGAACAATCAATTCGATTTATATAACCTTTCACAAATGACATCCCATGTTCAAAGGGTAAAATCCAAAAAGGAATTTTCAAGAAAACTCACCCTTAGGCGCCGGCAGTAGCTCCAAAATCGTCTAAACTGAAGGGAAAAATAAAAATAAGTTTCAATACTATCCAAACATTTGAATACCTTTTGAGATAAAGAAGAAGAAGAACCTGAAGAAGAGCTTCAAGATCCGGCCGGCAGTACTCCAAAATCGCCTGCTGCTGCTCCCGTTAGGGCTCTGTAACGCGAATGGGGGAGAGAATGGGCTGCTGGGGATTTGGGGAAAACCTTTGCCAATGGTTTTTTAAAACCGTTGGCATATCTCCCTGAAACAAGGCCTATCCCAATGGTTCCTTAGAACCGTTGGGAAACACTCCCCAAAACAAGGTCTATCCCAACGGTTCCTTAGAACCGTTGGGAAAAACTCCCCAAAGTAAGGCCTACCCCAACGGTTCTAAGGAACCGTTGGGAAAAACTCCCCAAAACAAGGCCTACCCCAACGGTTCCCTAGAACCGTTGGGAAAAACTCCCCCAAACCAAGCTATCCCAACGGTTCTAAGAAACCGTTGGGAAAAACCTCTATTTTAATCATTTACCAACGGTTCTATCAAACCGTTGGTATGTAACTGTGGGGAAAAACCCACATTCCAGTAGTGCGAGAATGCCCTTCAAGAAATGTTTGGGCCACCTCGGTTATTGGGTTTCCAGGGTACCCAGGATGGTTCGTGAAAAAGTGGTATCAAAGGGAGGTTGTTCAGCTTTTGTCTTGAAGTCAGTATGCATTTTTTAAATCTTGCTGGAACCTAGGAGGTAGTTGCTATTGAGTGTTTGACCAGCTTTCACTATAATTAACCTTAAGTCCCTATGGGTAGTTAGGAAAATATGTCTTATGGACAAGTTTTAGTCTTTTCTATATTATTGATTTGGATAGAGTGAATTCAAAATCATTTGGTCCTATCTGTTGGGATTTATGTTTCCCTTATTTCCCTATTTGATCATTCTCTAAATGTTATATGCTGATGTTGTGTAACACATGCCTCTAAGAAGATGCACAAATCAGATCGAGGAGGTGGCTAATACTGAACCACAACAAGTTAATCCTCCTTTGGACCTACATCTAGTTGAGGTGATTGTGCACACTATCCAAGCTATGGGGTAGGAAACACCTCCGGTCCCTATTTAGGCTCTAACTATGGACCCTCTGGGGGGTGTTCTTCATAATCATTCCCAAGAGTTAATTCGACAGAAGCCACCATTTTTCAAGGGCTCCACTAATCCTAAACATTCTAAATAATGGTTGAGCAAGATAGAACATCTTTTTGAGTTCTTATAGACACTATACATGATCAAGGTGAAGTGTGCCACCTTTATGATGGAGGGACAAAGTAGGATATTGTGGTACATGATGGCGATGATAGGAAAACATGAGGGATTTGAGTGAAAAGACTTCAAGATTATTTTCACCAACTAGTTCTACCTAGAGTCTATGGTGTTGGTAAGGATTTTGAGATTTTCAATCTTGAGAAGGACGATAGAACCATGACTGATTATTCAAACCGATTTGCTGAGATGGTGAAGATTTCACATGAGATAGTATATAATGAAAGGATGAAGGCTAGATGATTTGAGTAGGGGATTCAATCATACATCCATTATCAGGTTTTCTTGCTGAAGCTACCCACTTATGCTGATGTGTAGGATTGGGTAATGATGGTTGAGATGGACCTAGCTAGGAAGTTAGGGTTATCCAGAGTTTTTTCTCCCAGTGGAAGTGTTGGTTCCTTCAAAGGAAAATGGAAGAGTGATGATTCTCACAAAAATTGTAGATGGTAGATTCATTATAGACCTCCTTATGTGCTAGGATGATGTTATTTGACTTTCTATCAGTGTGGTAATCTAGGAAATTCTAAGAGGGTTTGCACCTAGGAACCCAAAAATTGTAGCTCTTGCGGAAGTTTAGGGCACTTATAGAGATTCTTCCATCACTTCTCTACTCCGTATAGTGGAACGATATCATCATCTATTCCTAAAAATGAGGGGAAATCAAATGATTGATTTAAATAAGGGTTCCAAACATAGGAATCTGGAATGAAACTTCTTCCTGAATTGGAAGAGTTTATAGAAGAATAAGACATGGGTCCAGTGACCGTGAGAGGTACCATTACTATAGCATCGTCATTAATTACTGCTCTGTTTTATACTGGTCCATCTCATTCATTTATTTCAACCTGTATTGTTAATCAACTTAATATTCCTATGGAGAAACTATATTGTGCAATGGATATTACTACACCCCTTAGTATTAAGATATAATAGGGTCTTCGTAGTCCTACTGGTGTCTTCTCTATTTCAGATTTCAACATTTCTTGGAGTTTTATGGTTCTTGAAATGAAATATGTTGACATCATATTCAGGATGAATTGGATCATTGACAATAAATACTGGATTGATTGTTATCTTCTATGGGTTTACCTTACAATACCTAGTGGTGTGCCTATTTTCTCTCAAGGATATTGGGAACCAAGGTTGAGTAGAGTCGTACCTTCTTATCTGGAATTAGGGAAAGTGATATAAGTGTTTACTTTTGATTTGAAGTGGGATTCAATGAGTTGTTATCTCCCTCTAGTCATATTCATGTTTCCTGATGTGTTTCCTTCCAATTTCTTTGGTCTTCCACTGGTAAGGGATGTTGAGTTCTCTATTGACTTAATGTCTGGTACTCAACCAATTTCAATTCCCTCCTACCGAATGGATCTAGATGAAATGAAAGAGAAAAATTCCTAGTTGTATGATCTTCTTGAGAAAGTATTTATACTCCCTAGTGTGACTACTTGGGCATTTCCTGTTCTCTTATCCAAGAAGGATGATGGTTATATTTTCCTATGTGTTGAAAATTGAAAGCTCAATAGAGTTATGATAAAGAACAAGTATCTGTTTCCACGGATTGATGATATGTTTGATCAGTTGAAAGGTGAGAAGTGGTTTTAAAATATCAGCCTTTGTTCTGGTTTCCATCAAATAAGGATAAAGGAGTCTGACATTCATAAAACTACCTTTCAGAGCAGCTATGGACATTATGTGTACCTGGTTATTCCCTTTTAGTCTAACAAATTCTCCTGCCATTTTCATGGATTTAATGAACATGATTTTCCATGAGTATCTTGATAATTTTTGGGTATTATTTTTCAATGAAACCCTTTTTTACTCTAAATCTAAAGAAGATCATGAGCATAATTTGAGAATAGTTTGGAGTCTACTGAGAAGAAAAATACTTTATACCATCTTTCAAAGTGTGATTTCTTGATTTGAGAAGTGAAATTTATGGGACATGTGGTGTCTGAACAAGGTATATCAGTTGATCCTTAGAAGGTAAAGGATGTTATGAATTGGGAGAAACCATGAAATTCCATTTAAATTCAAATCCTCTTGGGCTTAGTTGGATACTACTGCAGGTTCATGAATAACTTCTCAAAGTTGGATTCTCTGATGACTATTCTAACTCATATGGGGGTGAAGTTTATTAGGGATGATAAATATTAGAGTTCTTTTGTTTTGATAAAATATCTTTTGAATACTAAACCAGTGTTGAATTTTCCAGAGGTTGGGCAAGGCTATTTGGTCTTTTATGACACATCTAATTCAGGATTGGGCTATGTTCTTATGCAAGGTGATCATGTTGTTTCCAATGGATCTTGTCAGCTTTGGCCACATGAGAATAATTATCCTACCCATGAACTTAAACATGCAACCGTAATGAATGAACTTAAGAGTTGGTGGCATTAACTTTGTGGTGAAAGGTTTTCCATATAGTCAGACCATAAAAGCATGAGTTATATCTTCTATCAAGAAGATTTGAATCTTTCTAGAGGCATTGGGTGGAGTAACTGAAATCTTTCGAATTTGACATCACATAAAACTAGGGGAAAGGGAATGTCATTGCATATTATTTGAGTAGAAAACTTCCAACCCAGACTGTGAAAGAATCTTTAGAGGATGGTAATTTGATGGATCTCTTAGCACAGTTTCATATTGGAGTTCTGAAGAAAGGGGATGAAGTTTCTTTAGCAAGCATTTTTTTGAAATTTTGTCTTCTCGAGTTGATTCTTCAGGACCAATATCATGATAATGAATTTCATAGAATTAGGGAATCTATTTATAGTGGGGAGACAGTGGACTGATGGTGATTCTCTAAGGAGGGTGTTATGTGCTATTAGAATCACTTCGTTGTGCCGTTAACAATAAGGAAGTCTGTAGTGGGGGTTTTTCCTAATTCCTAGTGGGAAGTGCACCTAGGAGACACAAAAATATTATATAATATGTGGGGTTAGTTCTGGTGGCTAGGGATGAGGAGAGACATTATTAAGTTTGTTTCTCATTTCTTTATATTTCAACAGTTGAAAACCGAGCACCAGAAACCTTTGGGTTTACTTCAGCCACTTCCAGTCACTACATGGAAGTGGGATGAGATCTATATGGATTTTTTGGTTGGGTTTCTATATATCCAGATAAGGAAGAATTTGATATGGGTTGTGATTGATATACTGACCAAGTCAGATCACTTTATACCCATTATAGATACATCCAAAGTTAAGGAGTTGGGGAATCTCTATGTGAAATAGATTTATTGTTTTCACAAAGTTCCATCTTCTATAGTCTCTCATAGAGATCATCAGTTTACTTCTCATTTTTGGAGAGACCATCAGGAGGCACTAGGATATCGGGTTCGTTTGAGCACAACCTACCACCCACAGACGGATGTTCAGACAGAAAGAGCTATATAGATTCTTGAGGATATACTTCACGCTTGTATTCTCAACCTTAGAGAGGCTCGGGATGATCACTTATGATGGTTTGAGTTATCTTATAACTATAGTTACTAGTCTACAATCAATATGGCTCCTTTTGAGGCCTTATTTTGCCGACCTTGTAAATTTTCAATGTGTTGGTCAGAGGTTGGTGAAAGTTCCTTGGTTGAACCAAGCTTGGTGTAGGAAATGACAACTAATGTTCAACATATTTTTTATAGAATATTAATAGCACAAAGCCGATATAAGTCTTATGCTAACCGATTCCATAAACCTTTGTAGTTTTCAGTTAGTGATCAGGTGTTCTTGAAAGTTTCACCCCGGTTGGGTCATCGACTGCTTGGGAGGAAAGGGAAGATTGCTCCTTGTTTTGTGGGACATATTGAGGTTGTTGATTAGGTGGGGAAATATAGTTACCATTTATCACTTACACCTCATCTAACATCGATACACAACATGTTCCATGTATCATATCTAAGAAAGTATTTATCGAATCTATATTCTGTTTTGAGATGGAGTGATCTTTAGAATGAGACGAGCTTAACATTGACTGAGGAACCAGTCAGGATAGTTTATTTTGAGACCAAGGAACTTCGTGGGAGGATGATACCCTTTTTTGGGTGCTATGGTAGTATGGTTTTGATAGTCATGAGAGGTGGGAACGTGAGGAACTGATGAGAGACTAGTGGACTCATGTCTTTGGCATGGAAGCTTCTTCTTAGGCATTTTGGGGATAAAAATATCTTATGATGGGGAGGTTGTAACATCTTGTTACCAATATAATATTTACACCTTAAATCTTTTCATGGTTTTCCTTTTATTTTTTTAGGAAAGGGTTTATTTTTAATTGGGAGGATACCTTTAATATTGAAGTCAGAGGTTTGTTGGTTTTTCACCCTTAACAAAGTTTTTCTGGAGACTGCAAAATAATTACACATTGTGTAACAAAATTACATGCCGTGTAACTAAATTACATGATGTGTAACAACATTACACGTCATGTGATAGTTTGGCATGAAATCTACGAACTACTTCACACTGTGATGGGTACAAATCATGATTTGTCACTACACGTCGTGATGAAGTTAATGATCAATTTTTAACTCATAGTGTTGGGTTTTAATTCAAAATGGAATACATTTTGATGGTTATGAAACATAATAATTTCACAAAGTGTATTGGTATTAAACTTCATGTAATACCCTTTTTTAAAGGGGTGTTACAGTTTCGACACGTCTTTGTTGTTATGGTATTTAAGTCGGCTACAACGTGTAACTGGAGTACACACTGTGTAATTCCCCAAGAACAACCCATAAAAAGGAGGAAATGCTTGTTTTTTTATTTATTCACTCTTATCCAATTCATCTTCCCTTAACCCAATGCCTTCCCTAGGTGACTTTGGAGCCTTCCAACCCTTCCAGATCCATTCCTTTGGAGTTCGATCATCATTTCTTTGGCAGTTGATATTTGGGTAAGTGTTTTACCTTGTTTTTTGTTCTTATCTTTTTCTACTCTTGTTTGATTTCAATGAATCATTCTAATGTTTATGGATATTCCCCCCATTACATTGGATTAAACTTCTATGTTGAGTTTTGAGATCTTCTTCACCTTATTTCTCATTGACAGGTGTCGTTGCAGGTGTTAGGTTTCAGGAAAAAAGTAGGTTGTTCCATCCTGAATTTCTAAATTGATTATTTCTAAATTACTTGATTTATTTCAATTTTGGATTTAAATTGAATTTATCAAACATTATTTAAATTAATTTAATAAAAACTTTATTCTAGTTAATTAGGATATTTGAAATAGTTTGGCACGAAAATTTTAAAAAACCCCAATTCCATTAAATTGGGGTGTGTTTATAGAAATTGGATGATTTAAATTGTGGATTTGATGGAAGTGTTTTAAATTAAATTGTTGAATTTAATTATGGAAATGAATTTTAAAAATGATGGAATTGATTTTGAATGGATTTCAAACTTTTGAAAATGTATTAAAAATTCTTTGATATAAACCTAGTGGTTTTATCTTACGAAAAGGCATGTTTTTAATTAAAACCAGTTTTGGTTTTAAATAGAAAAAAGTTGGAATTTTTAAATGGAAGAATCTGATTTAATTTTATTTTAATAAGTCTTAAAATAAATTTCCCATCATGTAAGAGAGCATGAAATCCTTAGGTAGTTGGTGAGTTATTTGGATACACTCTATACTATTATAACATTCTAAAACATACCTACGATGGGTCACATCCCCAATGAGAGGGTGATGAGTCTCCTCTGGTCAGTTTTAGGGGGATGTAGTTATACTCCCTTTGTTGAGATCACTTGGAGGGTGAAAAATCCTATAGATGGTTAATACTATCATACCTTTTGGAAGATGATCATGTTGCTCTCCTGTTTATTTATATTTGTGATATAAATGTATTCTAATGTTGTAAAACTAATTTACATTCCTTTGTTGGATTTATATAAACTGTTTTATGTAACTATATTATTTAATACATTATTTTAGAAATATTCCATCTCTTGTAAAGTAAATCCTATTATTTAAAAGTATTTTCCATCATTTTGAAACTATATATCATGTTTTTTTAAATATTCTTTTGAATTTACAAACCTGTTTATTTTGAAAATTGAAAGCTTTACTTTGGATAATATATATATTTCATATATTATGAAATCTTTGCTCGTATTCTACTAGGATTAGCCTCACACCCTACTTTTACCTTAGGCTGTTTGTAGACTTTCTTCTTTGAGGTTCAAGCAAGGGGAAAGGATCTCTTTGAGGTGGATTCATCTTGTGATATTGAACTTGGTGAGTTGTGTCCTTAAAGACCTTATGGATGTTCTTCCAAATTTTAGTGCTTGGGTTATAGTACTTTGTGATTTTTATGCCTTATTGTATTCTATTACCTTACTACCAATGGAGTTTCTTTTATATGCATATTGACTTACTTGTCTTATTCGATGATGCCAGGTGCTAGTCACTAATATGTGGGGATTGGGAATGCCCTTCGGGCTATGTTAGGGATGGATTAGTTATCTAGTTACCAGGTTACTCGGGCTAGTTCTTGACACGTAGTCTCCTTGCCCCATAATTGAGTTCCATGTCTACAACAAGTTGAGTCATATTTAGAAGTTTTATAGTATTTTTTGACAAAAGAGAAGTGGTGGGAGATTTATAAATGCACCTTAATCGAGGAGGGGCTTAGATACCCCTCAATGAACTTGTAGCTGGCATTTTACTGGCCATTCAGGTCAAGGAAGGGTTTTGGTACCCATTGTAGGAGTGACAGTATCACTCATATGGAATAATACAGGGGAGTAATACTAGATCTTAGGGCAACTAGGTGAGCCAGCTATATGTCATACAATATTCTTCGAAAAGTTTGGATATAGGAACATATATTGTTAGAGGTATAATTCTAGCATCATCTACCTTAGTTTCTATTTTTTTGATATAGGAGCATCAAATTACTTTATATCTGCTCTTTTTTAAAATGGTTTGGGATTGGTTATGGAGAGAAAATATGGGTTCAAGAACATTGAAATACCATTGTGAGTGTGGTCAAAGGGCATCAAGTGTTATGAAGAGTGTTCTCTTGAATTTGGCGACTATTATTTAATTCAGGAACTTTTTATGATGGAAATGATAGGATTGGATTTTATTCTTGTTATGGATTTTATAGTTCTAAATTAGGATCATATTGATTATTATTGGTGTAGAGTTACCTTTCTATCTCTATACGGGGATATCTATACTCACCTAGGGGAGTGAGATCCTCAAGATGGTCTTTTAGGACCAATTCAATGTATATTGGATTGTATTATGGATCAGATAGAAAGCCTTGTGTTGGATAAAGGAGGAATGAAGTAGGATACCTTTCCTAGAGTGGTGGACTTTTTTTAGGATTTCATTCCGAAAGAGTTCTATGGATTACCACCTAAGAGGGAAATTGAGTTCATGATCAATTTAGGGTTAGGAGCTGAGCTAGTTTCTATCTCACCTTATAAGATGGCACTAAAAAAGAATCGTGAGTTGAAAGTCTAGTTGGAATATGAGGAATACAAGGGTTTCATACATCCTAGTATATCTCCATGTGGGTCTCAAATTCCTTCTTCTATAAAGGATGAAAAGACATTGAGATTATGTGTGAATTATAAAAGGTTGACAAAGATCATGGTCAAGAATCTATACCCCCTTCCATGTATTGATGATACCTCTAATCATCTGAGAGGTGCCAAGATTTTCTCTAATATTGACTTGAGGTCATTGTACCACCATTTGAGGGTGAGAACATTGGAAATACCCCAAAATTCTTTCAATAGAAGTTATATCTTATATGAGTTCATGGTGACACCGTTTGGTTTTACTAATGCACTGGTGGTATTCATTGCCTTAATGAATTAGATCTTCCATCCATTATTAGATCAATTTGTTGTAGTTTTTTGAAGTAATATTAGTGTACTCTCAGTTAGCATATTATAAATCCTAACATCTTGACATCATTCTGAGTACACTGTGGGAGCATAAACTTTATTCCATTTTATCCAAACATAGTTTCTGGAATGATAGCATGTACTTAGTGGGTCATGTTATCACAAAGGTTGGAGTTTTAGTGGTCCCATAGAAGGTTGAAACTATGGTATCTTTAGATAAATACAAGATTGACTTTGATATTCAAATTTTTACTATTATATCAATTTATTACCAACACTTTATCCATGAATTATCCAATTTGGAATCACTGATGTCTGATATAACCCAAAAGGGGGTGAAGTTTGTTTGGTCAGATTCTTGTGAGAGTGATTTCCATGAGATGAAGAGTAGGATAACCTCAACACTAACCCCCAACTTATCTTATCCTAGTAAGTAGTATATCTTGTACTTTGAAACATTTGGAGTTAGACTCAAATTAGTTCTAATTTCAAAGGATTGTGTGGTCTCTTATGGATCCAGACAGTTGAGACCACATTAGAGGAATTATCATACTCACAATATAGAGTTAGCTGGAGTGGTACATGCCCTATGATACTGGAGACACTGTATTTTGAGTGAGAGGTTTGTGGTGTACACAGACTACAAGATCCACAAGTATATATTTTCTTAGTGAGACTTAAACCTTTGACAAAGGAAGATAGTTAAGTATCTGTAGTCTTTCGACATCAAGATGGCTTAGACATCGAGAAAGGGAAATGTGACTATCAATGCCTTGAGATAGAAGACACATACAGAGATAGTTTAGGAATATTTCAACAAGTGGTATATGATGTAAAAAGTTTTAGATGTGCATCTTTATGTTCATAAGTCCTAGGGATGAGTAGCTCTCACTTAGACATATTTTATACTAGTTCTTATTGAGCGGATCAAGATAAATAAGTTATGTAGTCCATAGGGCTTAGATTTGAGTGATATTATATATGGTGGGGTTCCACCAATAAGATGGTCTTTGGGAAACAATTATGTTCTTATCTTTCATGGTCGAGTATGGGTTCCTATGGGTTTTCAAGAGGAGTTGATGAGAAAGTTTCATGCTTCTAGATGGGTGGTACATCCTGGTTTGAAAAGGGTGTATTGTGATCTCTGTAAACAGTATTGGTGACTAGGGATGATGAAATAAATTGCATTCTTTATGGAAATATGTTTCACCTACCAATAGGTGAAGGCTGAGTATTGGAGGCCTACTGGGATATTTCGGCCTCTTCCCATTTTGGAGTGGAAGTGGGAATGCAAATATGTATTTTCTAATAGGATTACCCAGGAATCCTTTCAAGAATGATGCTATATGTGTTATTTTGGATCGACTGATGAAGGTATCCCACTTCTTACCTATTAGGGACACCTTCACCATTGATTGTATGGGTACTATTTATGTGTGTGAGATAGTTTAGTTTTATGTATTTCTAAGGGTAATAGTTCTTGATTGAGATCCTCATTTCACTTATCAGATTTGGTAAGGTCCGCTAAAGGAATTTGGATCAAAGGTTATTCTAAGTATAACCTACCATCCTTAAACTGATGACCAATATTAGTGGATTGTTCATATTCTAGAGGATATATTATTATCCTGTGTTTTTTATTTTGATGGTTCATGGGAGTAGCATTTGGAACTCATGGATTTCTCTTATAATAACAGTTTTCAGGAATCAATCCAAATGGATCCTTTAGAATTCTTGTAGGGAATACCATGTCACTCCCCTCTTTTATGGATAGAGGTAGATGAGTTAGCATGTTTTGGGACTAGTCTCTTATAGGAGAAAATTGAGTAAGTTAAGTTGTTTATAAATTGGTTGGTGACCATGAAGAGTTGATAGAATTCATACACTGACCATCAAATATTACCTTTGGAGTTTATGGTTGGTTATCATGGTTTTCTTTTGGTGTCTCTTAGGCAAGGGAAATGTCTTATCAGAAAACAAGGGAAGTTATCACCAAGGATTGTTGGGTTGTTTAGAATAGTAAAGAGGGTCAATAAAGTGTAATACTGATTGGCCCTACCATAGTGATATAGTTCCATGAATGATGCATTTCACATTTCACAGCTTTGGAGATATCATTTTGAGCCTTATTACATGATATATATTTATTACATCAAGTTGGATGTTGATACATCGTTTTAAGATCATTTGATCTATTTCATAGATCGAAGTGAGAATAATCATCAAGGGAAGACCATGAATCTAGTGAGAATATAGAGGAAGCATGGAAAATGCAAGAGGAGACTTGGGAGAGGGAGTCTAATGTGCGAGAAAAGTGTCCAAAATTATTTTCTGATACCCCATAGTGATTTATGGACCATCTTGGGGATGATCAGTTATACGGTGGGGAGGTTGTATGATCCCATTTTTTTCAAGAATTTATCCATTTTATTTTTTATATAAATCTATTTGAGTTGGGTTGTATTTCATTTAGACCTATTTTATGAAGCCAATGTTTGGTTTGTGTTAAGTGTTGTAGGGGTGTTGTAGGAATAAGAGGTGAGTTTTGGCTACAGAACAAATTTACATTATGAACCTATTCACAATGTGAATTATTATGAGTAGAACCCATGAATTTAATTCACCCCTATAATATATACACACCCTCAAATTTTTACAAACCCTATAATAGATACACATCCAATTATATTTACACCCCTAGTAATATTTACACACCCTGTAATATTTAAAAACCCAATAATATTTTTACCCTCTGAAAGAACTCCATGAAAAGTAACTCATGTTGTGAAAATATTTCACAATGTTAAATTTTTACATAATTTTTTTAATTAATTGGATGTTACATTTTTGGAAAAATAGGGATAAATATACATTCATGATGTTATAGTAATTCAAATCATCAAATAGTCATTCCAATCCATTTTTAAATCTCTCCAGTGTTGTGAATTTTGTAAATTTGGACCTACTTCTCCACTATAGACCTTTCTTGGATGATGTTTGAGAGTCCACATTGATTCATAAGTGAACCCATGTTGGATATTGGTTTTTTGGATATATATTTTTATGGAACTCTTTCCTGTTCTTCTTCTTATTCTTGATCCATTGCTGATTGAATTTATGGTTCTTATTGAAAGAAAGGAAGAATCTGATTGGTACTATAGACCTGAGGTTTTGTCATTTACTTCTCCATTTTCAAGGTAGGTGGTCTAAATATTATCCCCATTGTTTGATTTAATTATCCATATTATGTGTGATATTTGAGATTATTTCAGCACGTCACATGTGGGACCTAATTAATTGGATAATCCCTATTAAATAATAATCGTTTTTATTAGACCATCCATTGGACCTAGTTGGGTCCAAAGGCATGGAGATTGAGATGTGTAGCCACACAATTGGTGTTCCATCCTTGGACATTTTTTGGACTTGGTTAGATTGAAATTAGATACCTATAATAAATTGGAAAAAAAATTCTTGTTGGACTAGTCTTTTGAGTTGGAATAACATGTAAATTGTGTATTTTCATAAGGTAGACTCACCTTGGATAAGCTGGGTTAACTTATATGTTAATGACCATAGGGTCAAATGATAAATTAAACATGTTTGATATAATTATGATGAAAATTAAGAACTTGAATTAATGGAATATATTCAGTCAGACAAATGATAAATTGATAAATTGATCAGTGTGTCTTATGATGATATATCTAGTTTGTGTATTATTGGCCTTGTGATATTCTAATTTTTATCTTTTTAGCTTAGGAGTCATTGATGTGATTGATTATTGAGGGAGGGATTCACATTAACATGTTGAGAGTGTGTGGATATAACTCATGATTTGTGTTGACTGTTGAGGGCTCGGTGCATGATTTTTTATACTGGATGAGGTCTAGGAACAGAGGTACTAGATGAATGAGTGTAGAGTATATAATTATATTATATTTCTGATAAACATATTTACATCCACTAGATTCCTAAATGTGAGATTTAGGATAACTTATAGGTAGAGTCCATTTGTAAACATGATGTTGTATGATTCATCCTTGGTGGGAGAATATGTCACCAGTTGGGAGATATGTCCTGATGCAGGCGGATCCACCCTTAGTCATATATACTCGGTAGGGAAGAAAACCTAGTTTGGATGGCCTTGGGGTTTAACCCATAACTTTAGGGTTATAAATCTTATTTCATTTGTAATACTAATTTATTAAATCAACACCCTATTATTCTCTTTATTACATGTACTAATTTTCTCAGACTAGATTTTTTTAGACACAGTAGTGTCAACCTACTGAGTTGTACTCACACATTAGACAAGCATCCATTTGGTTCTCGAAAACATTTCTTGGATGCATGTTTGAAAAGGGTAAGGGACCCAATTTTTCATTTTTATCAGGCTGGATGGGTTGGATCTTGGAGATAGGACTGACATGGGGTTCAGGACCAGGGTATTTAGAGTCTTTATTTGAGTATACCTGATGTTTTTTCTGTATAAATTTCATATTGTCATTTCATTTTAATCAGATTGTCATTAAATTATTCCATTATTATTTTAATTTTTTTCATTTTCCCTTTCTCAGGTTCAGCCTCTAGTTTATTTATTCATTTCCTTTCCGCTATTTTTACTCTACTATGTTATTCTTTTTTCACTGTCATTGAAACATTGTACCATAAGGTATAGTCTAACCACTGTATTCCTTACACCATTGCTGCTAAATGATAGTCTTTAGTGTATAGGGAGGCTTCTTGAGGTCACGTACTCAACTAGATCAGTCACTTGAGGGAGCACTAGAATGGAGATGTTACAATAACTAACTTATGAAATAATAGTCCCTTTTAATACTGTTTCAAAAAGTGTCTCTAAGTAAAAAATAAAATACATTTGTTTCTTAAAATTTATTTTATAAAATGGATATTTTTTAAATATGATAGATTTGTTATTAGCACAAATTTTCAAATAATAATTAATAGACCAAAAAATGATTTCCCTTTCAAAATAATTTGAAAAAATATTTTATGATTTTATTTTCAAGTTAAAACTATAAATTTTAGAAAAAAAAATTAATTCTATACTTATCTTGATTATATTATCTTATAATTAATTTTTAGAGATTTTTCTAGAAATATTTATTTTTAGGTTAATAGTGAAAAATATCATTTTTACAAATAACATGAATTTTATGAAGATATTTGTATATAAGTATGAATTTGAAATTTATGAAATATTTTTTATAAGATAATATATTTATTTAATATTTTACCTTATAATTTTTAAAATTATTCTTTTAATTTAAAAACACATTTTTTCATTTTAGAACTTAAGTAAGATTTTTCCATTTTTTTAATATATCATACATTATTATTTTAAAATTAATTTTTATCACTTTAAAAATATTAATACATAAAATGGATTTAAAATTTAGAATCATAATGTCTAAATTATTTAATAAATACTAATTTATTTCCAATCATAAGGGTTAAATTAATTTAGTAACAACTAATTAGATTGGAAAAAATAAAAAAGGGTATAACCAAGAGGGAAAGACCAAAAAAATGTTTAAAAAATATGTTGGAATGGGTGGATGAGGACTTGATAAACATTATCCCTCCCATATCCATTATTTTCAAATTTTAGATCAACTTTAATTGATATATACTTCCCATAATTAAATATTTTTGGGTTTTTATAAAAATACCATCCCTTTTAACTTGTAAAAGTGATACTCCTATACTCACTTCACATTACACAAAAACTAATTTAGTTCAGACAATACTCTTGACAAGACATTCTTAAAAATTTCTATAAACCTTAAATATGTTCAGGTCTTCTCAAAATACCTACCCTTAAAGGATTAACCCCCTTTTCAAAGGAGATAATTCAAGAAGTGTGGTATAAATTTCTAACCATTATTTTCTATTTTCTACTTCTTTATGTGTGATTATTATTCCTAAAACTATATTACACCAGATTAAAAATGATTAAATCATTAAAAATATTATGATTATATTTTATTATAATTATGTTACAATAATTAACCACCTATCCCAATTTCCTTTAAGAAAACTTAAATCATTATTCATGCATTTTGAGGACAATTGCGTCAATGACACAACATGTTTTGTTTTCCTTCACTGACCTGAAAGGATGGTTATAATAGGGATTTTAATATATATATATGTGTGTGTGTGTGTGTTTGTGTGTGTGTGTGTATTTTATTTATGAAATTTTTTATACTATGAAATTATAATCCATATTACTTATTTCAAAATTATATATAAAATAAAATCATTATCCATGTGTATATGAGGACTGCCACCTCCATGGAACAATTTATTTCTATTTTTATTTTAAATATAAACATATGTGGATGGTCATGATAATGGGTTTAATGGATAAATATTATGTTTATGAAATTATTAATCTTTTTTGGATAAAAAATTAGACATCCTATTAAGAATATGATAAATAAACCACTCTGATAAATTTAACCATTGAAAAGAGCGTTCTAAGAGAAAAATGATTTCTTTGTACTATGAATAAATTGATATAGGTTATATTAATTTTTTATTTTTTAAAATTATTTATAATTACACTAATAAATACTTAATAATATCATTATTTTTTCAGTTATAATGATATTACAACTAAATCACTTCATAATCATCCATTAATTATGACTTCTTCTTGTTTGGGTCAGTTTAACCACACACTAAAACAGTGATATAATTTTTCATTATGGATGAATATGGGAATTTAATTTTTGGTAATATATTTTTTAAATAATTAAATTATTAATTTTTTAGTTTTATAATGATAATATTAAAAATTAAATAATTATTTAATAAAACACCCTTGGTTCACTAAGAATCATTGAAACATGATCATCACCAAATTCATCTTTAAGAATCATAAAAAAATCTAATAAAATGAAATTAAAACATTATAAATAATTATAAAACATAAATTCTAGTACCTTTTATGATCTGTGAATGATGAAATTTTGGATAATAAGGAATAACAACATCGCTATAACAAAACAACTTCAAAATGATCAAGATTACTCACACCCGATATCAAAAATAGATAATAATTTACTAATATACATGTAGTCATAATTATAAATTAATTTTATAAAGGGTTATTGATATGAAAAATTTTCTTAAATGGGTTATTAATATAGAAACTTTCTTATACAGAAGGTTAGATCCCATTTTATCTAAGAAATAATTGAGGTAAGGAGTTTCTTGTCTCAGATTCAATCTCTTGAGACTTGTTTCTTAATGTGCACCATAATACATTTAATATGGTGTGATTACTACCTAATGAAATTATTTTAACATATTTATGGGACTTTAATAGTAATATAATATAATTTATTTATATTTCATTTGATTCAAAAGATACCAATGTTTAAATTGGTTTTGATCAAAATGTTACTCAAATTGCAAGGGTTTTGATTTCCAATAATATTTTCAAATCAAAATTATTTCATAAAGATGATATATAAGGGGAATTTGTATTCATTTTAAAGAACCCTGCATCATTTTCATTGTATATTCATGGGGTTTTTTTACATATTCTGAAAATTTTATTTCCTATTGACTCATATTTTACCTGAAGTGTTTCTTATAAGTGAAACCAACCCCATCTCTTATTTTCAGCTGGGAACCACTTTTTTTCCATACATTCATTTTTTGAATGATTTTTAAAATCAATTATCTATAATTTAATAATTTTTTAAGGTCATTTTATACAACTATATATTCTTTGAATGTTTTAAATAAATTTTAATGGTTTTTGTATGGGTCACTTTCATCAAAATGTGAAAAGATTATATTTTTAATGTTTATATGTAAACACATCCTTTCACCAACTTTTCATTTTATATGTATCATTCAAAATATGTTTTATTTGTTTTTTAAAATAAATCATTTTTATCATATTTTTATAAAATATTTATTTTAAAATTTGTTCAAAATATCACATATAATTCTTATTTCCAAATTTGTTTTTATAAAACATCAAAAAGTGTTTTTCATCCAAGTAATTGTTCATTGAAATATCTTATACTTTTTCAAGAAAATATTTAAATGATACCACGCACATTATTTCTCCATATTTTATATATAATTTCCTTGTCTTTTAGAGGAATGATTCATCACTACTATTGTCATTCCTAATCATTCATTATGTGTAAATAGGAGCTATCTACCAATGTTTTCCATCTATGAATACCCTGATTTTGATCAATTTGATCAAAGGTTGTTCACCTAGGTTATATAAATCAATTAATTTGGTAAATTATTATCTTAACCATATTACCTTTATCAATATGGTGTAAATACCATATTCATTAATATTATAATTGAATGGTATTTACCTAGAAATTTAATTAATGTCATTGGATAGCCATTTATTTCCCATGGGTTTACCATGTTATGATTATTGATGGAATAATTAAATGTTTTATTATTTTAATCCATTTGAAAATGACATGAAACTAATTTTACATCTATAGGTTCTTTATGATGTACAGAATGAAACCCATTTTATTTCCATGTTTTCTCTATGTTATAAAAATTGAATGATTTTTATTTAAATATTTTATTAAACCCAATTTATTTCCATCAGTTCTTTATGATGTGATAAGTGAATGATTTTCATGTGGCACTCATATGTATGAAGGATGATGAGTGGGTTTATATATCAACCTCCAATTCATTGGTTAAAATCTTATATCTCATGAGATAAGTATTCGTGAGTAAATTTTTGTTTGACATAATCTTGGGCACTAATGGTGTGTCTCATGAAGTTAATGTTTCCCTATACTAATTTTTATGCCATATTTAAAAGGCATTCCACAATTTTTTACATATTATAAAGACTATGTTATGATATCAAGGATATTTAATCATGTTTATATACACTTTTGATTCATGTATTATGTTAATATAATACTTAGGCCATGATTTATGATCCATTTTTTTGTATAAGTTTCTTATATATTCTGATTATAACTATATTCTCATCTTATGATCACTTATGATATTTTATTTTTAACACTTATGTTTACCATTATTGAGTATATAATCTCACCCCTTTATTATGTTTCAATTTTCTATGCTTATGAAGATAGGAAAAATATGATACGTATAAAATAGTTTCTTATGTGTATAATTAGTGGGTGATATTGAAGAATAATTATAAATTGTGTAGTTTTATATACAATGGAAAAATTGTAGAACTGAGATAAAGAAGAATGGTTTTGTTAGTAATTTTTTTTTCTAATTCTTAAAAACTATAAAATTAAATGGTATTGGGAATGTATTGTAATGAAATATTTTCATTATGTTATGTGGGTGAGAAACTCATGTATGTGGGTGTCACGAACTGAATCTGGTCGCCGCCAAAATCGGCACCAAACCCAGCCTGTGACAAAACCCTAAGGGAGTTCCCAATCCCCACGGGCTGGAACAAGTTCCTGGGTATCATAAAACAAAGTTTGGGAATGATTTACCCGAGTTTATAAACATTTAACAACAAACAAACTCAATAAAACGAATCTGGATTTTTCAACTAAAACCATCTTTTACAAAATTCAGAACTAAATTACATATTTTAAAACAACTCAACAAGACTATAAAAAATGTACAAAATCAAAATGAAACATCCCAATAACCCTAATGGTAAGGGGAACCTCCCTCAAGCCATCTCCACGAGACTTCACCACCAAGGACATGCTAGAAACCCGAACCACTGGAACTAAAAACTATATCCAAACCTGTAAAAACAAAATAACCAAGTCTACTTACACCCAAGGGTGTAAGTAGGGTGTGAGACAATGCTCAGTAGGATACCACCACTAAGATATTCCATGTGATAAACATTCAAATACAAAAAGCTTGCAAGTTTTCATAAACAGAAAATAATAGTTACAATTTCTAAAAGTTGAAACAAAAAAAAATTAAAACAGTTTTCAAGTGGGCTATCAAGAATCAACACTTTTAAAAAAAATTCAACACTACTGGATTTTCAATCCAACCATACCATATTCCGATGGTAAGAACAAAGTAATTAATGAGCACAAGCAATAAAAAATAACCCCTAGGCACTAGCTCGTTGTGGGTCCCAGGTACCTCGTATCTCGGTGAGAGTATCCATCACAATATTTATTCTCATGCACGAGCCACTAGTAGGGAATATACCCATAACCTAGTGGTCCCAAATCATCATCATCGTAGTTTAGTTAGAGTTTTAAGTGTCAATATTACTAAGTGAAACTGAGGCCAAACCCCACAGATTCACTAGCATACTAGTACACGTCCACCCACCTAGATACCCGGGTTTTCCCCTTGTGATCAGACAATTTCAACAAGTTAATAAATACACTTTGCACGTGAAAATATCATTTTCACATCGCAAGTTCACTAAACAGACCACATGTATTCCACACAAGTCTAAAAAAATCCACTTTTTCATTCAAATGAATTTTGAAATCATACTCACACCAAAAATAGCCCACAACACATTTTGCACAGCTTTCACAATTCAACAAATCCGTTAACAATTTAAAATAAATCTTTCCCAAGATGCTAAACATCACATAATATCCCAATCACATGTTACATAATACCATTTTCATAAAAAAAGTTTATTTTGCACATCACACTCATGCAAAACAGCCCGAAAACACATTTCGCACCCACATCCCAATTTCATAAATCACCTCAACAAATTACAAAACATTGCCAACTTTTTTTACAACATAACTGACCACTTTGTGTTTCAAAAACTCATTTTATAAACATACTATCACCAAAAAAGTTCATAAACAACCATTTCACACTTTGTGTAACTCGTTAAATCATTTACAATTTTCATAAAACCAACCCAAGAGGTGCAACCATGGTTTGCATACAAAACCCATTTCAAAACCCTAATTCAAGACCAAAACAGTACCAATAAAAATCCAAAGTATAATTTTAAGCCCTAAAAACATTTATTAAACCACCCCCAAGTTTTATACAAATACCTCAAACAATACCACAAAAGGTACATATGAAAAACACATGTTTTCACAAATCATGTTCAAGAAGTACAACATGGTTTCACACATTAAAACCATTCAAAAACCCCATTATAAGGCCCACATGACATTAAGTCATTAACAAACCAGAATTTTCATCCCCTTTAAACACTAATAAATCACTTTCATATGTTATAAAATACACCCAAACATTTCCCTAAGAGCCACGCATGAAAAGCACCCAATTCTAAGCAAAAATGCAACTATAAAATTAAACACTTAACCAAATCCATCAAAAAAGAGTTTTTGCACCACACAAAACATATTTTAAACGTACTAAATTAATAAATCAATCATGATAACTCATCATAAAATGGTTATACATGGAATCACCTACTTTTTATGCCGAAACACTCAAAACATGGTGTGAAACATAAACCGCACCACCGCTGCACCTCAAGGAAGTGAAATCCAACCTAAAACCAGAAGATTTCACCCAAAATACAAGAAATAAAACCCTATGTTCGAACCCTAACTTATGGAAATTATGAACCTTATGGATAAAGTAAGAAACCCTAATCACATTGAATGTAACCCTAAGCAAATTGAAAGAAGAAAGAAGAAGACCAACATACTTTAGGGATCTTGTAGAAATCGACTCACATACACCAGTACCTGAATTTGAAAATATCCAAAAATTTAAGGGAGGTTCGAAAAATGATAAAGAGGCCATGTAGGAATTTGAATGGGGAAAAAGAGTGAGAATTGAATGAGTTATGAAGGAAACAAATTACCTTTATAAATCTGCCCGAATTGAGAAAGCTTAAGAATTATCAAGATGTTATACGAAGAAAACGGGATCCAAAGAGGGGGAGAAGAGATTGGGGGGCGCCTAGGTTCAGTGGGCTCGGGTTAGAGGTGGAATCACTGAAAAATCCTTAAAATTGAATAAGTTATTAATTAATCAAATTTTATTTTTAAAACTGGAATTGGGCTTTCGGGCAGGCCCAATCCCTTAAATAAAAACTCATATACACCTTGGTTATGGATTTATAAAGGCTCCAAACTATAATGGGGGTGTTAATATGTCATGGGAGACCATTTAGGAATTTTAATGGGTGTAAAATATTAAAAAATTAAAAAGTTATAAAAGAAACAAAATTAATTTTTAAATATGGAATTGGGCTCACGGTTTGGCCCAATTCATAAAAACTCACTCATTCATCCATAAAAGCTTGGGAAACCCCCAAAACAAAGTATGAATGGAAAATAAATAAAAATACCTTTAAAATAATTTATTTATGTGATAATTCTCCCCACCATGAAAAATTTCCACCCCAGAAAGTCATAGCAAGGTCAAAGCATCAACCAAAAACAACTGAGAAACCAAGAGGTACTCCCTTGCCAGGTTTCGCCCCCAAAGGCCAAAACACCTCCAGTGATCAATGAAATAAGGATTACTCTCACAACCAAAAATTTCACCACTTTTTTAAAATGATCAATCACATTCAAACTTTATCCAGAAAGAAAACTCTTCAAACACTATCCGAACAATACTCAAGTAATTCACCCAAACGAACAACAACTCCAAACAAGGTTACACTTACCTTACTTTAACTAAACCATTGGGCGCTCTCCAATCCCAACGTTTACTCAAGGAATATGTTGGTAGCTAGATATTTCTGAATGAAACTACCTACTTCCAAGCCAAGACCATGGATAAATCTGAGTTATTGGTACAAGGGGACACAAATATGCTCCCCACCATAAGAGACAACCTATATTTTTCCGAGACAAATTGATGACACTAACAGGGGAGGCTTGAACGGTATCCCTAGTACAAAGGGTATAATTCCATTCAAAATTTATTAAGGAACATACATGAGAATCATAGTGGGTCTCCCCACCATAAGAACCAATCATCTTAACCAACCAGTATGGTCCGACACAGAAAGACCCAAAAAAATTTAAAGATTTGGGAAGGTGCATGGTTAGTCCGCACGGTTAGGGAAACCATGCACTAACTATGTAGATCATTATTTCTGCATGGCTTCCTGGAACATGGGCACTACTAATCATGCAAAAACTGCATGCCCAGCCTCTTTATACAAATTTCCAACCATTCTCCAATGACTTGATGGAAACCAAAGGGGGCGAAAGACATTAGGCAATGACATAGGTATAAGGCCCTCAACCTATTTCCACCGAATGAGAAAAACAAAAGAAATATGATGAAACCAGAGGATTAAACTCATCCTATCTTTCATACTGATGATAGAACATTATACAAGGGTTTAAACAACCCTGGGATTTCCCCTAACTATAAGCCAGCTTCTCTCCGAGACCTATGGCTGGAGCTCAAATGATTGAAACATCTTCGGCCTCACAGTTAGGCTTTGGAAACCCCCTGAATGAGAATTATTCATTCGGTGAACTCATGCTTCAAAGAAATTGTGAAGAACCCAGAGGCCCTCTTAGACACCATCGAGACACTCATCCCCACTAATAACCCTAGACCACTTCCAACTTCGATGAATTAGGAAACTTAAGAAACTAAGGTCTCTTTCAACCTTCCATGAGCACTCTCCCACTACAAGAGGATCTAAAAATCAAATAAAGGAATGGGTGTAAACTCAATCAACAAAGATCAGTAAAATATTCCTTATATTGATCAACTGAAGGATTTTCCAATGGAGAAACAATCTGGGTTGCACTTCAGTTATGAATTAACCCTTAATGGGGGAGTACCTTATCCAATGAGAGAACCCAAGGACCCAAAAAAGCCAGTACATTGGTCAAAACAAGCCATAAACCAGATCCAAACACTTGAAGGGAACCACCATAAAGGTGTCCCAAAACATATCTCATAGGAGACTACTAATCGGTCCTTCTACCCAGCTTACTGACCAAACACAAACCCAAAACACAGTTCAAACAGGAGGGGTTCTTGGACTCAAAACATCCCACAACATCAACATTTTCTGAAAAAAACAAATAATATAATCCATCCCAAACAATTCATCAAGACATCATGTTTTTTTTAAACATTTCTTGAAAACAAAATGTTCAGTGGTTAGCGTATCCACCAATGGTACCCCATGGGCCTTACACATGCATGTTTCTGTGCCACACCGAGCACCCTCCTCATATCTATCTTAACACTCATCCAGTCGTGCCATCAACCATCTATCATCCCATATAACCCCATGCATGTTGTTTCTCATGTAATACCAAATCTTAAAACAAAAAAAATACTTTCCACTTTTCAAAACTAGAATAGTCAACCAATAAAACCTTTTTCTCAAAACTGTTAACCACAAGATCAAAATCCCAATTCACATCTTACAAAACTTTTTAGAAATACAAAACAATTTATAAAATAACTCACTTTCAAGATATTCACATCAATTTCAAAACATATCATCCCATTAAAAGACCCTTTGATTGTTTAGAAAACTCTATAGGAAACACTTTTCAAAAACAACTTCATATAGTTCATGCATTCAAAAGAGGTATAAGCACACCATTTTCCTTTTCAAAAAAATTATGAAAATTCAGTTCCACCATTTCATAAATCAAACCATTCCCTCTTTATTTTAAAATCATTTCAAAAAAACTTTACGCTTCTTAAAACCAAAGTGCCAAGTTTTCAAAACTAAAGCCCAAAACAATGCGAGAGGAAACTAGTTTCAATGGGTGACTTGGACATATGGTTGGAGGCCATATTCCAATCACTTCACTGTCACAGAGAGTGTTCTATGAAATATCCTTGGCTCCACATGGCTTGCCAGGCCCTGCGAGCTCACTAAGACCATTAACCCAACTCGCTTTTCATTTTCCTAATCACCATCGAACCAAGAAAACAAAAGGACTTAGATAAATCCCGACTTCTCATGGAAACATGAATCCCATCATGAGGTGTGGTGATTAGGCACACTACCCATAACTGGAATTCCAAGTCCCAACAATCCTAACTCAAGACTATCCTGACTCTTCCCCAAATAACATGACCCAAAGAGTTAACCTGAACCTCCTCTGATACCATTTTGTCACGAACTGAATCTGGTCTCCGCCAAAACCGGCACCAAACCCAGCCCGTGACAAAACCCGAAGGGCGTTCCCGATCCCCACAAGCTGGCACAAGTTCCTGGGTATCATAAAATGAAGTTTGGGAACGATATACCCGAGTTTATAAACATTTAACAACAATCAAACTCAATAAAATGAATCTGTATTTTTCAACTAAAACCATCTTTTAAAAAATTCAGAACTGAATTACATGTTTTAAAACAACTCAACAAGACTATAAAAAATGTACAAAATCAAAATGAAACATCCCAATAACCCTAATGGCAAGGGGAACCACCCTCAAGGTAGGTGATTCCATGTATAACCATTTTCTGATGAGTTAGCATGCTTGGTTTATTAATTTCGTACGTTTCAAATCTGTTTTGTGTGGTGCGAAAACTATTTTTTTGATGGATTTGGTTAAGTGTTTAATTTTATAGTTGCATTTTTGCTCAGAATTGGGTGCTTTTCATGCGTGGCTCTTGGGGAAATGTTTGGGTGTATTTTATAAAATATGAAAGTGATTTAATAGTGTTGAAAGGGGATGAAAATTCTGGTTTGTTAATGACTTAATGTCATGTGGGCCTTATAATGGGGTTTTTGAATGGTTTTAATGTGTGAAACCATGTTGTACTTCTTGAACGTGATTTGTGAAAACATGTGTTTTTCATATGTACCTTTTGTGGTATTGTTTGAGGTATTTTTATAAAACTTGGGGGTGGTTTAATAAATGTTTTTAGGGATGAAAATTCTACTTTGGATTGTTATTGGTACTGTTTTGGTCTTGAATTTGGGTTTTGAAATGGGTTTTGTATGCAAACCATGGTTACACCTCTTGGGTTGGTTTTATGAAAATTGTAAATGATTTAATGAGTTACACAAAGTTTAAAATTGTTGTTTATGTATTGTTTTGGTGATAGTATGTTCCTAAAATGATTTTTTGAAACATAAAGTGGTCATTTATGTTGTAAAAAATTTTGTTAATCTTTTGTAATTTGTTGAGGTGATTTATGAAATTGGGATGTGGGTGCGAAATGTGTTTTCGGGCTGTTTTGCGTGAGTGTGATGTGAAAAATGGACTTTTTTTATGAAAAGGGTATTATGTAACATGTTAGTGGGATGTTATGTGATGTTTATCATCTTGGGAAAGTTTTTTTTAAATTGTTAATAGATTTGTTGAATTGTGAAAGATGTGCAAAATGTGTTGTGGGCTATTTTTGGTGTGAGTATGATTTCAAAATTCATTTGAATGAAAAGGTGGATTTTTTTAGACTTGTGTGGAATACATGTGGGTTTTTTGGTGAACTTGTGATGTGAAAATGATATTTTCATGTGCAAAGAATATTTATTGACTTGTTGAAATTGTCTGAGCACAAGGGGAAAACCCGTGTATCTAGGTGGGTGGACGTGTACTAGTATGCTAGTGAATCCATGGGGTTTGGCCTCAGTTTCACTTAGCAAGATTGACACTTAAAACTCTAACTAAACTATGATGATGATGATTGGGGACCACTAGTTTATGGGTATGTTACCTACTGGTGGCTCGTGCATGAGAACAGATATTGTGATGGTTACTCTCACCGAGATATGAGGTACCTGGGACCCACAACGAGCTAGTACCTAGGGGTTATTTCCTATTGCTTGTTCTCATTAGTTAATTTGTGCTTACCATCGGCATACGGTATGGTTGGATGGAAAATTCAGTAGTGTTGAAATTTTTTTAAAAGTGTTGATTCTTAATGATAGCCCACTTGAAAACTGTTTTAATTTTTTTTCATCTTTTAGAAATTGTAACTATCATTTTCTGTTTGTGAAAACTTGCAAGATTTTTGTCTTTGAATGTTTATCACATATAATCTCTTAGTGGTGGTATCCTACTGGGCATTGGCTCACACCCTACTTACACCCTTGGGTGTAAGTAGACTTAATTATTTTGTTGTTGTAGGTTTGGATACAGTTTTTAGTTCCAGTGATTCGGGTTTCTAGCATGTCCTTGGTGGTGAAGTCTTGTGGAGATTGCTTGAGGGTGGTGCCCCTTGAAATTAGGGTTATTGGGATGTTTCATTTTGATTTTGTACATTTTTTATAGTCTTGTTGAGTTGTTTTAAAACATGTAATTCAGTTCTGAATTTTGTAAAAGATGGTTTTAGTTGAAAAATCCAGATTCATTTTATTGAGTTTGTTTGTTGTTAAATGTTTATAAACTCAGGTAAATCGTTCCCAAACTTCATTTTATGATACCCAGGAACTTGTGTCAGCCCGTCGGGATCAGTAATGCCCTTCAGGTTTTGTCACGAGCTGGGTTTGGTGCCATTTTTGGTGGCGACCAGATTCGTTCTGTGACAGTGGGTCTCTATAGTACCACCAAGGGGGAGGTATGAAACTCCCTCATCCCCACACACAACATGACCAAGACTATTATCCATCCTTGAAAAAGGATGAAATACTCCCCACATTCATAGGTTCCATCTAATATATCTACTAAGAATATTTATTCGTGTAGAATAGAACAATAAATGTCAAGAAAATTAGCCACTCTCATATGCTGAAGAAGTAGTGGTGCCACCACTATTAACTCTAGATAATATTCCTCTCTCTATTCTACCAGGATCAGTTGCAAAGAGTCCAACTAATCTAATGTCTCTTCCACTAATCAAGAACTAGTTTTTTTCTAACAATATTTGCCACCACGTTACCCTTTCATAGAGTATAGAATATCTCAAAGTCATTGTCCTATATAAATTCTAACCAACTCCCTTGTCTCAGGTTAAGGTCCCTTTGGGAAACAATATACCTAAGATACATTAAAATATGTACACTACAAATTTATCACTTAGAATACAGTTCCTCAGCATCATCAAGTAAATTACTACTACTACATATTCCAAGACATGGGTCATGTAGTTTTACTCATGGGGTCTAAACTTCTTCATCCCATAAGTAATAACTATTTGTTTCTATAATAACACACATATGAGCCTAGTTCAAGAGTCATTTCAAAACACCACGTACTTGAAAGCCTCATTTAGAAGTCTCAACATAAGAACACGAGTAAAACTCTACTTTATTTCCTTGTAGACTCTATAACACTACTTAGTCAAAGAAAATGATATGCATTTATACAACAAGGAATTAAAATAGACTACCATATTGTAAAATTATTCTATAGAAATTTGATAGTACTCTACCAATATGAGGAAACTCCATACCTCTAATACACTCATGGGTGGATCCCTAGCGATACCTACCTCATTATTTTCCAGGTCAACTACTAAACCATTCTCTGAGATGACTTACCACAGAAAGTAAACATCACGAATACAAAAATGACACTTTGATTTATTAACATATAATTAGTTCTCCCAAAGGAAGTCTAGGACCATACTAAAATGTTTCAGGTCCTCCTCCTCAGATGTAGAGTAATTGATAATATCATCAATTAAGAAAACCATGAAATGTTACAAAAAAGTATAAAAGATCTAGTTTATTAGTTCCATAAAAAACTTAATGGGAATCCATCACACCAAAGGGAATCACTAGGACCTCATAAAAATAATATTGATAATAGAATTACATGTTTGGGATATCCTCCACATGAACCCTCAACCAGTAGTATCCAGATCTAAGATAAATCTTTGAAAACCATCTTTATCCTTTGAACTATCCGAATAGGTCATCAATCCTTGGAAAGGGGTATTTTTTCTTGATCTTCACCTGATTTAGGCGTTGATAATCCATTCATAGACTTAATATCCCATCCACCATCTTAATTAACAATACTAGATCCACCCAAGGGACACACTAGGTCTAATAAATACATTCCCATGAGGGTACTCCAATTGTACCCTCATCTCCTGAATCACAATAGAGGCCATATGATATGACACATAAGACATTATTGTGGTCCCATGAACCAATTCTATGAACAAGTAAGTCTACAACCTCATAGGTAGTCCTAAAAAATATTCAGGGAAGACCTATATATAATCCTCCACTACTGTTGGAATTCAAATGACTAAAGAGCCCATTTCCCCAAGAAATAAACTCTGTAAATGATAGGAGATAAGTTATAGATTCCTATTTACAAGAAATAATAATTCTGTAAAAATGAATCTCTATCCATTGAAGGAGAATATTATCCCATCATACCATAGGTATATAACTATCTATAAGTAATAATCTATTTGGGAATGCACTATAAAAAACCAATCCATACCCAACACGACATCATATGGTTTTATAGAAACAACCAAGAGGTCTAATGATAAACCCTTTCCAATAAGAACCACCTTTCATTTTTGAAAGATGTGATAAATTGTAGAATAACAACCTATAGAAACCTCTATAATCAACTGATATGCTAATAACTCTATAAGAATATCTATCTCTCAAAAATGGATATGGAAATGAAAGAATGACTCATGCCTGTGTCTACCAGTGTTAGAGAGAAATGAAATAAGACACATTTCATAACTTGATTTTTCTCATGTATGGCCTACTCACATCCCCCCATAGTATTAAAGTGACCATTTCCTCACCCTATAGCTCTATGATACTGTTGGGTTCCACCTAGTGGTGGAGGTTGTATTAGGTCATGCCTTCATCTTCCACATACAGATCCTTCTCTAGGGACTCTGATAGCTCATTTGTCAACACTACCTCCCTAGGGGACACCATGAACACTACCAAGAGATCTATGATTGCAATGATAACTCTTAAAAAATGGTCCATCCACTAACTACACACCCTCTACTATTTTCTAGGTTGAGTAGTCACACGCTATGTGACCACGAACACTACAAGCATATCATCATCCATCTCTAGAATGGATTGATCCTCTAAAAGATTTGTATGCTACAGATCCCTGTATTTGGGTATGGGAATGTGTATGCATCTTGTATTGAGAATAAAATGATTTGTACCTTTTAGCTATTGTATATTACTGAGGCCAACAATAACTGCTACTTACTCCACCTTCCTAGAGCTTCTCTTCATGGAATCTCTCTGTGACCAAGGCCCGCTCCAGCACCCCAACATAAGTGGGAAGGAACATAGGGTCCACACTAGATCAAATATCCCTATAAATTCCCTTCTCAAAATTCTACACCAAAAAGTATAAATATCTAAATATAACAATATATTAGTGAGTGAAACTGGTAAACCTCAATGCATACTTTACAACTGACTTACCACTATGCTTTACCTCAAGAATCTCCTAAATCTATATGGAGTGATTGAAGTAAAATACTCATTGTGAAATAAGTGTTAGAATTCTATCCATGAGAGTGTCAACTCATCATGGGTATGAGTGACTAGACCCCACCAATGTACGGATACCCCCATTAAGAATAATAGTTGTGAGAACAACCATATGATCGGTTGAGGTCTGTACGAGTCAGAAAAATGAGACCACTGATTTTAGACAATCCTCTACTAGCTAAGGGTTTAGCTCACCATAAATATAGAGTGGTCTCTTTCACTAAAACTCAAAAACATGATCAAAATATTCACATCATCATCTTATCCAATTGGAACTATTGTTGGCTCAGCATGTATATGAATACTATTCTGGACTGATAGTAGAAGATCCATACACCACTCATTGGGTGGAATCACTACCCCCTACTTTCTTAGAGGTATTAACTCATGGTTAGGTCCCTATACAAAGGCCTCATCACCCAACTAGTCATAATAACAACCCTATTTTGGAATACTATCTGGGTTACATCATGGATTCATTTTGAACTTAACAAGACAAACCATGGTTAGATGGGAATATTTAGAGGGCTGAATCCATAATTACATGAAAGTCAAGACTCATTCCTATAGAATTCATGTACTACTAGTTTCCTTGAAATGAGTTTCTTTGTATGATGATTCAAAAATAATGTTATTATATTCCTATTGTATGGGTATGTAGGCTGCCACACCATTACTGGGTTCCCTAACCTGAGAGCTGAAATCAATACACCTTAACACCATTGACTTAAGTTCCCAAACCAATCCATAAAAAAAACAATCTACAAAAAAAATTATAGGTTAGAACATCAATGATGTCACTCTATCATGACCTGACCCATGGATGCCTCACTCAGACCGACTGTAAGCCAATTGTGATATACCAGGCCTGCCACTAATAGTAAATGGGATGAAGACTAGCACCATGTTAGAATAACACTGAAATGGGCCTTATCCAATTGTATCGGTGAACATGATCACTAAATTTCTATTTGAAAAAAATTAGAGTAATAATAAATTGTAACCTCTAGAGTTTAAATAATTAATGTAGTAACCTCTTGAAGAAACATCAGAGTACAACATCATGATAGTAAAAAAAGGAAAAATACACACCCAACCAAGATGTGTCTCATACTGATAGAAAAAATAAAAAAAGTTGAAGAGATCATGGATCATGATATCCATGTCTGGCCACCAAAACATGGTAAACACCTCCAAGTACTACTATACTCTTCCAACGCCAGGTTCACCACAATCTCTACTGATCTATTTTCCATCAATATAAGACACAATATGTGCATGAAAAGACTATACATGTGTGAATATAAACATACCTAGTAGGAAGAAAAAAATAAATCAATAGTAGAGGAAATTTTTATCTCAATAAATAAAAAAATATGAGGTATAAACCCAACTATATAGATATTCTTATAAAGATACCCCAATCGAGGAGAGATAAAACTTGATCTTCGCAAGTAGCGATGAATGAGGTGTATGCCACTGATCCATGATATAGTACTATCCTAATGCAAGAAGTCCAACAAAAACCTTTCTATAAAAATAGTGTAGGACCCACACCTCATTGATATATGCCTTAATGGAGGGATTTCCCACTACGGTGGAGGACCCACTCCCTACCAGATCTCAATTATGGGTGAGTACCAACTTTTAGGATAGAGGACCCACACCTTGATGAGTATGTGGAATATTGAATCTATCTATACATATGATATGGGATACTCATGCCCCATGATATCTATTATTAGGGGAGTATCGATACCATCATCAACTTAGATAATCACACACGAACCCCATCATTAGACTAAAAATATTTATTAAACCAAATATCTACTCATCATGCCTCATATATTTCTGAGGTTGGACCAAAAGATCATGTCATAAAACAATGTGACCAAAAATCCTAGGTAGGTGCAGTTCATAGAGTAAAAGGGGAGTTCACAAAATGAGTTTTCCCTGATCAATTATTAGTTTCAAAGATCCATTCACATCATGAACTAGCTTATGAACACATGAGATAATTGTTTTTAGAATATTTTTGATGTGAAGTATTAGTTCATTCTATGAACATGTCCTCTGAAACCCTAAGTTCCAACTTGAATTTAATTCATTTTATGATTTGACTACATTATCTACAAAAATACTCTAAAGACACATTGATCATATTTGTCCACTCGTCATACTTTATTTTCTAGTCACGTTTCATTAGAAATAATGATCTCCAAAAATCTGCATAGCCCGATATTAAACCCCAATGTGTTTCCCATTCAAGAATCCATCTATCTCACTCATGCATACACATTAGTTACAATTATGATCCATGAAATCATCACTGGTCATGGAACCCCATGTCGATAGGTTTCCATACATTGCAATCATAACTATAGTGAAAATATGGCGGATTGATCACACTTGAACTTATGTATAAAAAGAAAAATCTCTGACCTCGTGGTCTAATTATTAAGAACGTAATGAATATGGGAGAAATTCATCAAAAAACAAAGTGAATATCATCATTGACCAAATATGAGTTTGAAAAACAATCTCCAAACACTACCACAAAACTGGGCAAGGCCAGTGCCACCCTTTATCAGCACTAGCGAAAAAACGCTGATAAAGGGGGGTACCTTTATCAGCGCTAAAAAAAGCGCTGATAAAAGTACCCCTTTATCAGTTCTTTTTTTTAGCACTGATAAAGGTACCCCCTTTAACAGCGCTTTTTTTAGCGCTGTTAAAGGGTACCACTTTATCAGCGCTTTTTTTAGTAGCGCTGATAAAAGGGGGTCTTTATCAGCGCTTTTTTTAAAAGCGCTGATAAAAGTTCTACTTCCAAAAAAATATTAAAAAAAATATATTAATATTTAAATATATAGATATAGTTATATTGATATAAATATAATATATATATTTTAAATATAATTTTAAATATATTTTAGATAAGTATAAATATATAGTTACACTTAATATATAAGATATTTAGTGAAAATGGATTATAAATAAATTAAAAAATATATTTTTAATTAATAATTTGATAATTATTATGGAGTAATAGTCATTTAATAACATTTGGAAGACTAAAAAAATTAAAAAAAAAATAAAAAAATCCAAAATATGTTGAAAATGCAACTCGAACTTCAAACGGCCATAAATTTTGATCCGGGTGTCCGTTTGAGCTCTACCACATATCAAATCGAAGCCTGCGACGAGATCTACACCACTGTGGTAGGGGGTCCTTGGTCAATGTTTTTTTTGAGGCCAAAAAAGGCCCAGAAGGCCTCTAAAACTGAGTTTTTAGTTGGGGTACCCCGATTTTTTAACATTTTGTGGATTTTCAGCCTCGTTTAAGGTGGTATTATTGGATTTTTTGTGGGGACTGAATTTATTCCATGGTATTACATTCATATTGATATTATGTCTTTGAAATTTTATCATTTTTTATAATGAACTGCTATTTATAATCAAATATATAACAATATATACATATTTTTTATATTTTCACACATAAAAATTTAATTATAAATATAAATAATAAAATATATTTACATATAAAATATATTAGCTTTATCTAAATAATAACTAATATCCATTTTATTTAAAATAAAAATATATGAATATTTATATACCTATATATTAATCTAACTATATATATATATATTAATATAACTACATATATATATTAATATAACTATAAATATATATATTAATATCACTATAAATATATATATATTAATATAACTATATATTTATATTAATATAACTATATATAAATATATATTACTATAATAATAAATATAACTATATATATATAAATAAATAGATATATCACTAATAGTAGAACAAATCAATATAGGGGAGTGGCAAAGGCTTCAGGCGCGCAGGGGGGAGGTCTCGAGATCAAATCTGGGTGGAGGCAGGGACGCGCACGCATGGGTGAATCTGGGGCTAGTGCTAATAAAGGGTGGAGGGGTGCATGTGGGCACTGGAGGGGGGTGGAAAAGCACTGTAAAAGGGGGGATCAAGTGCTATAAAATCCCCCCTGATTGGCAGTATTTTTTTAAAATTTTTATTTTTTATTTTTTTAACTTTTATCAATGCTAAAAAGAAAGCGCTGATAAAGGGCCCTTTTATCAGCGCTTTGTTTTAGTGTTGATAAAAGAGCCCTTTTATCAGCGCTTTTTTTAGAGATGATAAAAGGGGTCTTTATCAGCTCTTTTTGGAGCGCTGATAAAGGGGACCCCCCCCCCCTATCTTCACCGGCATTAATAGCGCTTTTCTAGCGCTGTTAAAGGCCATTTTAGCGCTGATAAAAGCCGTATTTGTAGTAGTGAAAGAAAGGATACCATCATAAAAAACATGGTCTATGAAAATATGGGATAAAAATATGGTTATAATCTACTAATAAACCAATCTATTCTAGAATCCAAAAATAGAGGGGATAGAATTATAAATAACAAATCCCTACCATATCATTGGATCAGTCACAAATGAAGAATAAATCCATGATTATCCTGTTGGTTATTTTAGAGTGTTTATTTGTAAATGGTGACCCCCAAATAGCTTATGGTTTACAAAATTTGATATTATGGTGTTGTGGATCAAAAAATATAATCAAGGGATGGAAAATATATAAAAATTACTTTATAATCTCCTAGAGTTTGAGAGTATTGGAGGTTAAATAAAGAAAATTAGAGGGATCAGGTACATATTGGAAGGATGGGGATCAACCCATTCATACAATGAATCCTTATTCATGATATAAACCTCACACAATTTACATCCAATGAAAATACCATTTTCATATCCATAATAATCAAAAGGATTTAATAAAGTGAACAAAGTAATTCATTCTATGAATACTTCAAATATATCACCTCATGAAACTATTCCATGAAAATTCATGACATGAGTTATTTATTAATGCAATGTATTACCACTTATAGATGAAAATATAAAAAATTAATCCTTATCCTCCTAAAACTCCCTCCGAGTACCCCCAACAACCAACACACATTAAAAAATATACTAGTAAGGTCACAAGATGATACTAAAGAAAATTTGTCATCAATAAAAATTTCAAAGGATTTTTATATCAAAACTAGAGTAGTTAAAACATGCTTCTTAAAATTGATAACCGGGCTACTAGGTCGTGTTATTATTAAAGATAAAATAATACTGAAAATGATTTCATTTCACAAACTCTCCACAATGGAGGGACACTGGAATAAGGGGAAAGTAGAATATGTCATTTGAAATTATAAGGGTCTACCTCTACTGATACTCACCTCTCTCTTAAAATAGGAATAACTGAATTATGAGAACCAAAACACACTAAGAAGATCATGTTTAATCCCTGAGAGATGAATTTATGAAGTAATAAAGAGGTGATAGGTGGTGTTTCAAAGGTGGGACACACATTCGATGGAGGGATAGTGACCAAACTATCATAAAAAATGCATAGAACATTATTTATAGGTGGAAAACTCAAGAAGATCATAAGTATCATGAAATCCTACCAGTGTAAAAAATTTAATGGATGATAGATCCACATGGAAATAGTGCAATACCTGGGCAGCAAGGGACATTGACCACCTTCATTATAGACTATGAGAAAGAACATAATGAAACAAAATTCTCTCCAAATAGAGTAATCCAATCTCCATTAATCTAGAGAAAGGATCACACGTTGAAAAAACATTAAGATAAATCCACAAAGATCCTCCCAACCCTACATTGAACCTCAAATATTTCATGTCCAAAAAATAGAATCCCAAGTGGGATCCCAAAAGGAAGTATCCCACAAAACAATTGTATAATAATAAAAGAAACAAAATATAATTTTTCATGGAGGAAGAATAAATTAGGAAAATATATAGTAAAAAAATTAAAACACATTTTATTTTTAAAACAAAAAAAACAAATTTAATTTTTTTATGTTAATTTAAAATTTTAATTATATTCATTAAGATGCATGTTAATTAGTAATTTTTCGTTGTTGTAAAATTTCACATCAATTGAAAATAGATTTGGGACTATTGGGAATAATGATTAAATTTGATCATGTTTTGAGTCATGTGTATGCACTATCCCTAAGGATTTAGTCTTCCCCACACCGCATTGATAGTGAAAAATTTAGACTTCCCCAAGGATTCCATGACATAATAGAGTGAAATTCCATGATTACAAGTCAAAATATTCCACCTCTATGATATATAAATTAGATATTATATGTATATTTCAAAATATGTGTGCACATAAGGGGCCAAACTAATTTAATTAAGAGTTACAACTTTTAATTAAAGATCCATGATGATTTATCCCACTTTAATGAAGAGTCACACTCTTTAATGAACATCATTCTTTAACTCTCTTTAATAGAGATGCATAGTCTTTAATGAATATTTTCAATCTTTAATGAAGAGCCAACCCTAAATCTCATTTAATTTAAACGTGGATAATAATAAATCAATAATTAATATTATATTTAATAAATATTTCATTCGCCTACTTTAATTTTTTTTTCACAAGCCTTTAAACCATTGGATCTTAATTTTTTTATACATAATAAAACAATATTTTGATTTCAGCCTTTACTTAGTGTAAAAATATCAATGTGACATAAAACTTGAAGTTAAATAAGCATTAATATTTAAAATTTTCATCTTCCCTAGAGATGTCTCACATATAAAAATTTCTCATTTATCATAGAATCACAAATTAGTAACATTATTATGGCTATGTGATTTGATATCATCATGAACTTTTTTGTAAGTTAAACCCTAAAATTCCATTAGAAGCAATACCAATTCTATGTTAATATAGGCGAGACATTACAATGTAGCCCCATTTTTATCACCAAATAACTCTAAGAGTCTTAATGATTGATTAAGATATATTTATAAACTTTGAATCATAGCAAACTATACTAACATAAAATATATTGGGATTAACTATAAATACCAACAATAATTATGGTAACTTTTTTTAACTATTAAACACACATATTTAGATCCTCCTGATAGAAGTGTAGTGTTAACAGTACCAAATGACTATTTAGTAGGTTTTCGTCTCATTTATATATTATTCACACATATACCCTCTCTAGTTTGAAATTTTTTAAACATGCCCCTAATTATTTTACACTATATCACATAAACAATTGTTATGGCACCATATTGTAACAATTGTCTCAAATAGAATTATCATTATACATGTGACTATACACACATGATAGTGTTGTATATCTATCGCAACGAATTTAAATAGGAGGCATTGGATTAGGACACAAATTAATATATTGTAATATATCCCTAATCTATTTTGTATCTTTCCAATATGATGTTAAGGTAATAAACATCGACTCCATGGTTTAATGTGAAATACATTTTTTTTTCTTTATTTCCCAAGAAGCAACACAACCCACAAGAGTAAAAAACCATCTAGATATGGATTGATTATCTCTAATACTAGTAATCTAACTCCCATAGATATATCCATCTAATAAAACTAGATAATCATTATATTATAAAATTAAATATTTATATTCTTTAAGATACAAAGATTCCTTTTATACATTTCTAGTGATCCATACTAGGATTACTAGTATATATACTCATTTTAAAAATTGGAAAAGTAATATTAGGTCTATTGTAATGAATTTCATACATTTAAGAACCAATTTTACTAGTACATTAATTTTTTTCTTTGACTCTACCTGTGTTCAAAAATAGTTTTACACTAGAGTCAAATGGAGTATTAGAATCTTTGAAACCAAGATGATTGAATTTATTTAACATTTTTTCACTACAATTAGATAGACACAAATAGTAATCCTAATTATATTTTCTATATTTAATACCTATAATAGTATCAATCATTAAAAGATGGTTCATTTAAAATATAAAGGATAAACAATTCTTTGTATCATTTACACTAATCATATTGGTTCAAAAAATTAACATATCATCTAAATATGGACACACAATAACACCATACTATATTAAAAATTTTGAATAAATAAACTTATCTACATTTTTATGACTAAAACCATTATATAACATAATAGACTAAAAATTTTATAACATTATTTCAGTTCTTACTTATGTCCATAAAGATATTTAACTAGTTTATATAACTACTTTTCAATACCTTGTAAAACAAACCCTTCAGGTTGTTCCATGTAAATTTATTTATTCAAATATCCATTCAATAAAATAATTTTTACGTTCATTTTATTGAAATATAAATTACTAATAAAATATAATGAAAACAATATCCTTATTTAATAAGTTTGAGCTACAAAATCATAAGTATCAAAATAATCAATACCTTCCTTTTGTCTGAAACCTGTGGAAACTAATCCCGCCTTAAATGATTTAATTTAACCATTTCAATTGTACTTATTTCTAAATAACTATTTAAAACCAATAGGTTTAGACCCTTTTGGTAAGTCCACAATAACCCATGTGTTATTCCCTAAAATGGAATACATTTCATCATTAATTACTTATTTCTAGAAAGCAACATCTTTAAAATACATAGACTCTTTATATATATATTTTTTCATCCTCTATACTTATTAATATAAGTTTTTTATTTATAATATGATTATTTGGATATACCTTAATAAGTAAAACTATTGAATTAAGAGAAATAAAATCAGTATATACATGTTTTTCCTTCATAATTACCATAATATATTTAGGATCAACTCAAAAATCGTTATTTTTCTCTAATATAGTATTTGAACATGATGAATTACAAGAGATATGGTTACGAGGAATGTCCTACTCAACATTATATTTATACAATTTATTTTCATAAAACAATACATCCCTTGATTCAAAAATGAAATTATCCTCAAAATCCATAATTCTATATTCGTTTTCATTTTCATCATAACCAACAAAAACAACTTTAAATTTTATAGGTCTAATTTTAGTTCTTTTAGGACCAAGAACTCTATAATAGCCTGAACATCACCAAAATTTAAAATATAAAATATTAGGTCTTATTACTTTCAAGATTTCATATTGGTATAATTTATTCTTCCTAGATGTAATTATTTTATGAATACATCATGAAGTTAATAATTCTTCACCCCATAAATTTAATGGAAACTAATATTTAATAGTCATGTAGTTTATCATTTCTACTAAAGTATGATTTTTTTTCTTTCATCTAAACCATTTTTATAAGGTGTATAAGGAGTATTATATTGATAAATTGTGTTATTTTATCCATATAACTTATTTAATTAATTCATAAAGTATTCACCACCTTTATTTAAGTGTAACACTATAATATTTTTATCTATTTGATTTTAAACTTCAACTTTATATCTCTATATCGTATTATAGGTTTTATGTTTTTTCTAAGAAGATATTTTTGTAAATATCTACTACAATCATAACAAAATACCTTTTTCCTCCATGAGTTAACAAACTATTTAATTCACACATATCAGAATATAAAAATTCTTTATACACATTTATTTTTTTCCCTAACTATTTTTAATTCTACACATGTTTCACATTTATCAAATTCAACTAAAAAAATAACTAAATTTAATTTACTCATAAATTTTAATGAATTAAAATTAGCATGTACTAAATTATCAATCAATAATTCGAAATACTTAATAAAATAAGTAGAATATTAAATCAAATTATTAATATATAGTTGATAGATTTTATTACTTGATTACCCCTTCAACATAAACATGCTTCAATTCAACAAGATAACCTTGTTAGGTTCAAATGAAACCAGAAATACCCTCTTATAAAAAAAATAAATAGAGACTATATTATTTTGAATCTTCGATACACATAACACATTTAAAGGATTGCATTTTTTCATAGAAGTATAGTTTAGTTCCATGCTTCCTTGATCATTGACATTGATGCACACATTATTTCCAAGGTGTACTTCCTTTAAGATAAAACATACATCAAATGTTTTAAAAATTGAATAATCCTTGAACACATCCACCATTTATCCATAATCAATCCACAATTCATCTTTTTTGAAGTTATATTGAATTTTTATATAATCAAAACTCTATTTAATTCATTCATCATATTCATAGAAGGTTTGTTTAATCTCTTTCTATAGCAACATTCCCCTGAAAAATGCTTATTTTTTCCACAAAAAAAAGCATTCTCCTTTATTTTTTAAATGACATCATTTATTATTGAATTGTTGAATTTTATTCTTGGAATATAATAAATATTTTTTTATTCCTCTACCTAAATTATATTATCGTTGGTTTCAATTTTCAAACACATCCCCAAATATCTCAACATGGATTATTCTTCAATGCGAAGAATTTTTTGCAATTATTCTAAGGAAATATCCTCTCTATTTTAATGAGAGACATACTAATTCTTTCCATATAGGTGGGAATTTAGAAATTATTACACCTACTTGGAAAGTATTTCATATATTGATTTAAATTTAAATATGTTTTTTCATAATGACTTGGAGTTCATGAACTTACTCAAACATCATCTTGTTATCAACCATATGGACATTAAGATATTTCAAAATAAAAAATTTGTTTTAACATTTTTTCTTGGTTTTTTATTGAATTCAAGTGCACACTAAATCTATTTTGAAGAAATAATTTGGAGTATGTAGTAATAAATATGATTTTTAATGTATTGGGAATATTTCCTTGACACAAAACCTTATCATTTTCACTTTTTATCCTCATTTCTAGGCTGTGATCGACTTGTTTCATATTAATGGTAGTTTTGTCATGATTTTGAGTGATGAATTCTGGGATAAGAGTATGATTAATTTGAAGTATGTAAAAAATATTTAATATAGTAATAAGTAACTTCATCTTGTATTTCCATTAAGGGAATTTATTTCCATAAAACTGATCATGATTGACCATTCCATAATTCTTGACCTTCAGGGACTAGGAATCCATCTTTGTGGAACTTAATTGTTATATTTTTTTGGAAAAACTTGATATATATATATTCATGTTCTGAGTCCTAAAATTCCATTTTCCTCAAGGATTTAGTCCGCATCACACCACATTTCTAGTGAGAAATCCAAAATTCCTCATGGATTTTATCGAACACTAGAGTGAAACACCATGATAGAGAGATTCAATGTTCCACTATAATGCTATAAAAATAGTATTTCACACTAAATTTTAGAACATATGTGCAAATTGGGAGCCACACAACATTAATGAAGAGTAAAAACTTATAATTTAAGATCTATGGAGATTTTTTCCTCTTTAATGAAGAGTTACACTCTTTATTTAGGAGCATTATCTAACTCTTTTTAATGGATAATTACACTCTTTAATGAAGAGTTACATAGTTTAATGAAGAGCCATATATAATTCTCATTAAATTAAAACATGGATAATAATAATAAATAATAATTTTTATGTTCAATAAATATAATGGGGACTTTTATATCAAATTTTTTGTTGAGGAACCATGAAATAAAAAAAATAACAAAGATCTCTCATTATGTTTTTACTCGTATTTATAAAATCTCCAAATATAATAGTAAGGATCCAAATTTATCATTATAATACAAATTATATTTAAATATTATTATCATAAATTATATAAAAAAATGTATAAAAAGTGATCAATAGTTGATAACGATGCATTTTAATCATCATATATTAAAAAATGTCAATAAAGATGGGTTTTTTATCATAAATTTTAAAGTGTGTTGACACAATCATCACACTATACAAATTTTATCAATAATTTTTTAGAAAATATGATATGTATAAAAAAATTAACATTTTATCAATGAAAAAAACAAAAACACGGATAATAGGTATCCTTGTTTTTAGCACTAATAAATGGACACATTTTATCAGTGATAAAAAGCTTTGATAAATAGTGATCTTTATCAATAATAAAAATAATTACACCCTTATTAAGAAAATATGATCTTGTTTTCTTGGTTTTTAGTGAGTGGAACTTTTTGAACTAAAATTCCAATTTTAAACTGATAATGGAAACTTTTTGTCTTATTGGGAACATCATGTATCAGATTGAGGTGTAGTTCATTTATACACAGAAAATATGAATTATGGATCATATTCATAAATTATCAAGAAAATATGAGTGTGTTTTCTCAGTTTTCAATGAGTGATTATTTTTTTAACTAAAATGTCAATTTTAAAATGATAATAGACACTTTGAGTCATACTGGACACATTTTGTATTGAAATTAAGTGGGACTGATTCCTACACATCAAAAATGTCATATGGAATGTTGTACTAAATTATCAAAATAATAAGAAAGTGTTTTCTTAGTTTTGAGTGTGTAAATTATTATTTTTACTAAAATTAATGTGAATTTTAAATTAAAAGACACACTTAGAGTCATACCAGTCACACCATGCATCTAATTTAGGTGAGGCTGATTCCCACACATAAAAAAATGACTTATGGATCATTATTCAAAAGTATAGCCTATATATAACGACCCATACTTTACATACATTGTTAATACTTCAAAATTGAAGCATACGTATTACAACATATAAAAAAACCATGAAAGGACCGTATAGGTATAGTGTCTTTAGAAACTGGGAAACATAAACAACTGGTTCATAAAGCATCTAGATTGTCTCCCATTTATTTCATCATATCTATAGTCCCTTTTGGCATATCTTACTTAATAACCTTCTTCCTGACCTGGGGAAAGAAAACATTCAAAAGGGTGAGCTCAAATGCTCAATAAGGGTAACAAAAGAAATATCAATCACATCATATACATAAGCACATAACTTTTGGAAATCTTAACCTGCAAAAGAGATCATAATTTCATAACATGGGATAAATCATGGTAGTGAAATGTAATCACAATAATCATAACTTAAAACATGAAACTTTGTGGCATACACACATAATCATAGAAAATCATTTCTTATTAGTCAAGACTTATTTCCAAGACTATCTTAGTGGACAAAGTCCCTTTCTGAACCGAGTTCATTCCTCGTTTCAGTCCTGTTTCACTGAACCGGTATAACCTACCGTTCTAGCCATGTCTATCTCATGAGATATAAAATCTTTACCCAATGAATTGGAGGGATATATAGGTCCCACCCATCTCATAATGATACCATTCTTATGTGTGCCACAAAATCATAAACCATACATCATAGCATAACCCATGTAATAAAAATGGGAATCTTAAACATCATGACATCATAAAACAATTCATATAAGATAAAGGAATTCATAAAAATAATTCCATCACAACATAGTCAAATCAATGTAATAATAGGGATAGAAACAGAACCCTTTATTATCTTAGATGGAAAATAATTTTGATAAAACACTTGAACTCCATTCTTGAGGAAAATATCATTTCTTCTTCAAAAACACTTTTCTTTTCATAACATGTCATACAATTCTAAACTAAAAGAAGTTGATTAAAAATAAACTTGAAAACTTGTAAAGGAAGCTTCTTGGAAATAATGTTTTAAAAATCCATTCATGTCGTATAAGTTAAAAAAACATTCTTCTCGTACTTTTTTCGGAAAGTCAAAAAGTACCTTGTACGAAAAACGACAAAATATTCCTTTCATATCTTTTACTAAAATCTCACTGAAGGGTAAAATTGGATTTAAACAATTGTAGGTGGATGGAAATAATATTACATATTGAAGAAACATGGATTTGGATGATAAAATACACCCCAGAAAATTCCAAAGTATAAACAATCTCGGATAAAAATGAGATTGTGATATTTCCCTTACCTTAGGTCCGTTTTGCTTCGTAAGTGTCCGAACCTCCTGTATAATGATTTAAATAATGTTATTTAATTATTCCAGAATCATACTTATTTTTATGATATCATATATGGTCATATTCTTAGCTTCTTAGTAGTAATATTTCATTGCTACTTGTTATTCGGGTGTTTATAACTTTTTGTTCTTATGCGTATCTTGTCGAATAAATTCTTATTCTTCTCTTTAGGTTATAGATACCTAATTTCCAGAATTTTATTGGTGTAATATATATCATATTCATTCATTCAATTCATTTATATAATCATTATGAAATTAAGATCATGTAGAACGAGTCGTATCACATCGTGGAGACGGTATTCCGTACGTACGCACGAGTGATGATATTGTTCCTATGATCGTAGAATTTTATTGGAGTGTATGTATACTATTTCAGAATCAGTATCACTTTATAATAGTCATATATAGTCATTATTTACACCATTATACCCATCCAAGTAAGGTGGTGGTGGAAAATAGATTACACCACGGCGTGGAGACGGTATTTCGTACGTACGCACGTGCGGTGATTTCTTTTTCCGTAGGATGGATAGATGGTGAAATAGGGTTGTTTCATACTTATAATAACATATCAGTATATGAGTGATACTGATGTTATTACTTCATAATGAAACAACTAAATTAGAATAAGTGTAAGAAGAAATAAATATGAAAGAATTGGTAACGAACATTACCTCTTCTTTGAAGTGCTTCTTTGAGACCTTCTTTTAGGGCACTAAAATTGGTCTTTGAAGAATACCAGGACCTCTAGGATGTCTCTAGGTAAGTGGGTAGGAGGAATTCGCAGGGGTTGGCCGATCTTGAAGGCTCAAAGTGGTGTGAGGAAGAGGGGGAGGAGGTGCCCTTTTATAAGGGAGGAGAGGGGCACCTTTGGGAAAACTAAAAATATTATTTTATTATAAAGTCAAATTAGGTTTTAAATAGCTCAAAATTGATATATTTCGAATCTAAGGTGGGTATGGGTCGAAATAATCTCATACAATAGAATTTATACAATTTTAGGTTCCTATTTTAACCTTATCATTTAGATTTAACATTAAGTTAAATAAGTTTACTTTTACCGTGTCTTCTTGTGTTCTTATACTATAAGGTTAATAAACTTACTATAAGCAGCCAAACGAACCCCAAGTTGTTTATTATTAATATATATAACCTTATCTAAGTCATTTGGCCGAACCTTATATTTTTAGGAATAAAATAACAATTACTAATATAATATTTTTTTTAAAAACTATTTTATGTCAATTTTGACACTATTTAGTAATTGATTTTTGTGAAAATTATAAAAGAATTATTAGTTCTAAAAAAGTTAATTAAATCAATAATAACATGTCATATTAACCTATAAAATTAGTTGAATTCATAAAAAGTCTCAAATTACATTTATTTTGGTGTTTATAACATTAATTATGTCAATATTTCATTAATAAGATAATTACTGCATCATCTTTGTGTCATAAATAAATTAAATTATTTAATCTCTAAAAATTACAAATAAAATACCATTATGTAGGAAATATTTTTATCTTTCTAATTAATATTTATAGTCGAATTTATCTTATGTATAACCCCATATTAAAAATTATTTACTTATTAAACTTTGATTTTAACTATTTTAACCCTTCTTTAAATAAATTAATAATAAATGTCCTAATCTAATCCAAGTGGGCCTAAATGGTCATATTTTATTCCTAAATTTGTTTTTGGTCGAATTACACTTATCCAATAGAATTAGAACATGTGTTAGGGTAATAATAATATCATCTTTACCCTTAATTACCCTATTTACTTTTAACAATGGTAAAAAAAAGTAAAAAGTTACTATTCACCAAAAATTATTTTCATCTCATTGAACCACATTTTAGTCCTTGATATTAACCGTGTCTCTCGGATTTTCGAAATTCCACTCAAAGAAGCGGTAAAATTAAGTTTTATGAAAAATTCAGTTTTTTAACTACCACTTAGTGGTTTCACTATTCATCAAAAATTGAAAGTTTTCAGAAAAATACCAAAATTTCACCCTAGGCTAATTTCGATATTCCGAATCCAAAAATGAAGTCCATTTTGAAAAATAAAATTTATAAAATTTCAAAAAGTGGTTATTACTATTCATAACGGCTAGTTTTAATAATATTTTAATAGCGTATCATTGTTTAGTGAAACTCGGTATTGCGTACGACGCAAGCTATCGAGGAAGGTCGTGATTTCGTGTAAAGCAAGCCAAGCAAGTTTTGTGTGGAAAAAGATTCTTTTGATGATTTATATAACATAAAAGTCTCGGGTGTTACATTCTACCCCCCTTAAAATGAATTTCGCCCTCGAAATTCGTCACTTTGTAACAAACAGATGAGGATACCTCTCCCTCATCATATCCTCAAGCTCCCATGTAGCTTCTTCTAATTGGTGGTTCCTCCATAAAACTTTCACCAATCGAGTGGTCTTGTTTCGTTGGAATTTTTCGCTATGATCCAGAATCTCTATCAGTTATTCTTCATAAGAAAGATCTTGCTCCAGCGGTACAACTTCTGAGCTGAGTACATGTGAAGGATCAGGTATGTACTTTCTCAAGAGAGATACATGGAACACATCGTGAACTTGAGAGAGATTCGGTGGAAGCGCCAATCGGTAAGCTACCTTCCCAACACGATCCAGTATTTCGAAAGGACTGATATATCTAGGGCTCAACTTCCCCTTCTTTCCAAATCTCATAACCCTCTTCCAGGGAGATATTCGTAAGAACACTTTATTACCCACTTCAAACTCTAGGTCTTTTCTTCGGTTGTCGGCGTAACTTTTTTGTCGACTTTGAGCTTCTCTTATGTGTTGTTGAATAGATCTGACCTTTTCTGCCATTTCATCAACGAGATCAGGTCCTAATAGCTTTCTTTCCCCAACTTCATCCCAGCAAGTTGGAGTCCTGCATTTCTTTCCATAGAGAGCTTCATAAGGAGCTATCTGAATACTGGAGTGAAAGCTATTATTATAAGAAAATTCCACCAAAGGTAGGTGTTGATCCCAACCACCTTTGAAATCCATAGAGCAAGCTCTCAACATATCTTCTTGGGTTTGAATTGTTCTCTCAGACTGACCGTCTGTCTGAGGATGATAAGCAGTGCTGAAACTCAACTCTGTATCCAGAGTATGCTGAAGACTTCGCCAGAACTTCGAGGTAAATCTCGGATCCCGATCAGATATAATAGAAAGTGGTACTCCATGAAATCTTACAAATTCCTTTACATATATCCTGGCAAGCTGATCCAGAGAGAAATCCTCTCTAATAGCAATGAAGTGTGTAGACTTTGTAAGACGATCAACTATGACCCAGATAGCATTATTGCCTTTGGATGTTTTAGGAAGTCCTGTGACAAAGTCCATAGTGATATTTTCTCATTTCCATTCGGGTATGGGTAATGGTTGTAACATTCCCTTAGACTTCTGTCTCTCAGCTTTAACTTGTTGACAAACCAAGCATCGAGAGACAAATTCAGCAACATCTCTTTTCATGCCATCCCACCAGAAGTACTCTTTCAGGTCCCTATACATCTTCGTGCTTCCAGGATGAATAGAGAATGAAGAACTAGGAGCCTCATCCAGCAGCTCCTTCTTTAATTCGGGGATGGGAGGAACACAAACCCGATTCCTGAACTTTATTATCCCATCACAATCAAGGTTGAATTCAGGAATGTTTCTCACCTTCTTTTGTAACTCGACATCTTCTTTCTGTGCCTCTTTAATCTTCACATGTATAGATGGTTGAACATTCATTTGAGAAAGATAAGATTCTTCCCCTTCCATTATAATTCCAAGATCCATCCTTTGTAAATCCATAAATATTGGATCTTTTGTGATCCTCATCATGGATAAACTAGCATGGTCTTGTCGACTTAATGCATCTGCCACCTTGTTTGCTTTCCCAGGGTGGTAATGGATTGAGTAGTCGTAATCCTTAATCATATCCAACCATCTTCTTTGACGCATATTAAGCTCCTTTTGTGTGAAAATATACTTTAAACTTTTATGATCAGTATAAATATCACACCTTTCACCATAAAGGTAATGCCTCCAAATCTTTAATGCAAAGATTACCGAAGCTAACTCCAAATCATGTGTTGGGTAATTTTGCTTATGGATTTTCAACTTTCATGAGGCATAAGCTGTCACCATATCATTTTGCATAAGAACACACCCCAATCCCTTCTTGGATGCATCACTATAGATCACAAACCTTTCTCCACTACAAGGCAGTGTGAGCACAGGTGCACTGGATAACCTTCTTTTCAACTCCTTGAAATTCTCTTCACATTCTTCTGTCCAGATAAACTTAACTCCTTTCCGAGTCAACTTGGTGAGTGGATTAGATAATCGTAAAAAATCTTTTACAAAACGTCGATAATATCCATCCAAACCAAGAAAACTTCGGATCTCAGTTACTGTTGTTGGTCTCGACCATCTTTTAATAACCTCTGTTTTTGCTGGATCCACAGATATCCCCTCTTTTGAGATTATGTGACCCAAAAATGCAACTTTTTGAAGCCAAAATTCACACTTGGTAAATTTGGCATAAAGCTTCTCCTTTCTCAGGGTCTTCAATATAATTATCAAGTGATCTTCATGTTCTTCCTTGCTCTTTGAATAGACAAGAATATCGTCTATAAAGACTACCACAAATTGATCAAGATAGTCTATAAAGACTCTATTCATCAGATCCATGAAGATAGCAGGGGCATTAGTAAGACCAAATGGCATCACTATAAATTCATAGTGTCCATACCTTGTACGGAAAGTCGTCTTTGGTATATCCTCTCTTTTGACCCTTAATTGATGATACCCTGAACGAATATCAATCTTGGAAAAGTATTGAGCTCCTCATAGTTGGTCAAATAAGTCATCAATGCGTGGGAGAGGATATTTGTTCTTGATAGTGATCTTGTTAAGTTCTAGATAATCAATGCAGAGTCTCATTGATCCATCTTTCTTCTTAACAAATAGAACAGGTGCTCCCCAAGGTGACGCACTAGGGCATATGAATCCCTTATCAAGATTCTCTTGGAGTTGCTTCTTCAATTCCTGCAACTCAATTGGGGTCATTCTATAAGGTGTCTTTGAAATAGGCAAAGCACCCGGTACGAGTTCTATTGAGAACTCAACTTCACGATTTGGTGGAAGTCCCGGTAATTCCTCCGGAAAGACATCATCAAACTCTCGTACAATGGGCATATTCTTAATCATGAGTTTCTCACCAACCATTTGAGATAAATAACCTTCATTTAGTGGAATCAAGACCCATAAGATGGAAGAAATTTCCACTGGAAGGTTATGTTCATCCTTGCATTGATAGAAGATCATAGATTGATCTGGAATATGAAATGTGACTTCCCTTCTTTGGCAATTGATATGAGCTCCATATAAAGAAAGACAATCCATGCCAAGAATCACATCAAATTCCACTATAGGAAGGATCACAAGATTTGCAGGAAGCACTTTCCCACAAACTTCGATCGGAGAAGAATTATAAACTTTTGATGCGATTGTTGTGCCATTAGGTGTTGTCACAGCTAACTAAACATCTAATTGTTGAGTTAATACGGTGATACCCTTAGAAAATTCTTCAGAAATAAAAGAGTGGGTGGATCCAGAATCAAATAAAACATTTTCTACTTTAGAGTGGATGGTAATTGTACCTTTCACCACATCATTATCGTACTCCACATCGCTGATAGAAATTGCATGTGACTTTCCTTTGTCTTTAGCCTTAAGAGTTTGTTGAGGTCAACCATCATCATTAACCCTTGGATTAGGGAATTTATTGGCATAATGTCCCATCTCCTTGCACTTGAAACATTGAAGTGTAGTAGGTTCATTTTGTGTATCCCTTCCTTTGTTTTCATCATTAGACATCTTCTTCCCATCATCACGGCATTCAAATGCCCGATGACCTTCCTTTCCACATTTGAAACATTTACTTGTCCCTTTAAGACAACTCCCTCCATGTTTCTTTCCACACTTTGAGCATAAGGGAAGGCTCATCTTCTTTTCAGTGTGCTCTTTAGATTTTCCTTTGAATTCCATTTTTCTCTTCTTATCAAACCCATATGACTGATGGGTTACTCCAATCTCCATCTCGACTATGAGAGCACATCGAACGATTTCCTCATAGCTATTGAAGTCCCTTATGGATAACGCCCTTCAAAGACTTGGTTTTAAGCCACTAAAGAATCGATCGATCTTACTCTCAGGTTGGATAATAATACCAGAAGCGTACCTTGCAAGTCTTGTAAAATTTGCTTCATAGGTACCAACAGATTCATCATCCTTTTGCTTCAGTTCAAGAAACTCTTTCTCCATCTTTGTTTGGAGAATACGAGGGAAATACTTATTGAAAAATAAGTTCTTGAACTCGTCCCATTCCATGGAATCAATTTCATCCCTTTGCCTCGTATTCTTAATAAGATCCCACCATTGATCAGCACCTCCTTCCAAACAATACACTGCTAGGATGACTTTATCATGTTCAGAACATTGAAGAACTAAAAATATCTTTTCAGTAGTACTAATTCATTGTTCAGCAACTAATGGATCAGTAGACCCGCTGAAAGAAGGTGGACGCTGCCTCATGAAGGATTCAACAGAATGTTGCTCCTTCCTTTGCTCGTTTGGAAGTCCTGCATGATTCATAGCTTGAGAAAGTTGTGTGAGCATGGCTACAAGATTTTTCATTCCAGCTCCCATAACGTTTGGTTGCTCATGGGGACAATCATTGCATTGCCTATCGCATTCCGCATTAACACGGTTCCTTCGGGTTCCAGCCATTGACTAAAACCAAGAAGAATAGTGTGAGCAACACTAATTATAATAGGAAAACCACATAATCAAGAATAAAATTTCACACTTAAGGTCTTATCCTAGGTTATTCATGGCCATTTCTAAAACACTAATATTGTGTTCTATGCTTAGACTTATCCTTAGGGTTCTTACTAAGTCTTTCACATCCTAGTTTCCAAAGTTTGACTATACCTTTCCTCTGATACCAACTATAATGACCCATACTTTACATACATTGTTAATACTTCAAAATTAAAGCATACTTATTAAAACATATAACAAAACCACGAAAGGACCGTATAGGTATAGTGTCTTTAGAAACTGGGAAACATAAACAACTGGTTCATAAAGCGTCTAGACTGTCTCCCATTTATTTCATCATATCTATAGTCCCTTTTGGCATATCTTACTTAATAACCTTCTTCCTGACCTGGGGAAAGAAAACATACAAAAGGGTGAGCTAAAATGCTCAATAAGGGTAACAAAAGAAATATCAATCACATCATATACATAAGCACATAACTTTTGGAAATCTTAACCTACAAAAGAGATCATAATTTCATAACATGGGATAAATCATGGCAGTGAAATGTAATCACAATAATCATAACTTAAAACATGAAACTTTGTGGCATACACACATAATCATAGAGAATCATTTCTTATTATTCAAGACTCATTTCCAAGACTATCTTAGTGGACAAAGTCCCTTTCTGAACCGAGTTCGTTCCTCGTTTCAGTCTTGTTTCACTGAACTGGTATAACCTACCGTTCCAGCCATGTCTATCTCATGAGATATAAAATCTTTACCCAATGCATTGTAGGGAGATATAGGTCCCACCCATCTCATAATGATACCATTCTTATGTGTGCCACAAAATCATAAACCATACATCATAGCATAACCCATGTAATAAAAATGGGAATCTTAAACATCATGACATCATAAAACAATTCATATAAGATAAAGGAATTCATAAAAATAATTCCATCACAACATATTCAAATCAATGTAATAATAGTGATATAAACAGAACCCTTTATTATCCTAGATGTAAAATAATTTTGATAAAACACTTGAACTCCATTCTTGAGGAAAATATCCTTTCTTCTTCAAAAACACTTTTCTTTTCATAACATGTCATAAAATTCTAAACTAAAAGAAGTTGATTAAAAATAAACTTGAAAACTTGTAAATGAAGCTTCTTGGAAATAATGTTTTAAAAATCCATCCATGCCGTATAAGTTAAAAAAACATTCTTCTCGTACTTTTGTCGGAAAGTCAAAAAGTACCTCGTACGAAAAACGACAAAAGATTCCTTTCATATCTTTTACTAAAATCTCACCGAAGGGTAAAATTGGATTTAAACAATTGTAGGTGGATGGAAATAATATTACATATTGAAGAAACATGGATGTGGATGATAAAATACAACCCAGTAAATTCCAAAGTATAAACAATCTCGGATAAAAATGAGATTGTGATATTTCCCTTACCTTAGGTCCGTTTTGCTTCGTAAGTGTTTGAACCTCCTGTATAATGATTTAAATAATGTTATTGAATTATTCCAGAATCATAATTATTGTTATGATATCATATATGGTCATATTCTTAGCTTCTTAGTAGTAATATTTCATTGCTACTTGTTATTCGGGTGTTTATAACTTTTTGTTCATATGCGTGTCTTGTCGAATAAATTCTTATTCTTCTCTTTAGGTTATAGATACCTCATTTCCAGAATTGTATTAGTGTAATATATATCATATTCATTCATTCAATTCATTTATATAATCATTATGAAATTAAGATCATGTAGAACGAGTCGCATCACATCGTGGAGACGGTATTCCGTACGTACGCACGAGTGATGATATTGTTCCTATGATCGTGGAATTGTATTGGAGTGTATGTATACTATTTAAGAATCAGTATCACTTTATAATAGTCATATATAGTCATTATTTACACCATTATACCCATCCAAGTAAGGTGGTGGTGGAAAATAGATTACACAACGGCGTGGAGACGGTATTCCGTACGTATGCATGCACGGTGATTTCTTTTCCCGTAGGATGGATAGATAGTGAAATAGGGTTGTTTCATACTTATAATAACATATCATTAAATGAGTGATACTGATGTTATTACTTCATAATGAAACAACTAAAGAAGAAGAAGTGGAAGAAGAAATAAAGATGAAAGAATCGGTAACGGACATTACCTCTTCTTTGAAGTGCTTCTTTGAGACCTTCTTTTAGGGCACTAAAATTGGTCTTTGAAGAAGACCAGGTCCTCTATGATGTCTCTAGGTAAGTGGAGAGGAGGAATTGGCAGGGGTTGGCCAATATTGAAGGCTCAAAGTGGTGTGAGGAAGAGGGGGAGGAGGTGCCCTTTTATAAGGGAGGAGAGGGGCACCTTTGGGAAAACTAAAAATATTATTTTATTATAAAGTCAAGTTCGGTTTTAAATAGCTCCAAATTGATATATTTAGAATATAATGTGGGGATGGGTAGAAATAATCTCATCCAATATAATTTAGACAAGTTTAGGTTCCTATTTTAACCTTATCATTTAGATTTAACATTAAGTTAAATAAGTTTACTTTTACCGTGTCTTCTTGTGTTCTTATACTATAAGGTTAATAAACTTACTATAAGCAGCCAAACGAACCCCAAGTTGTTTATTATTAATATATATAACCTTATCTAAGTCATTTGGCCGAACCTTATATTTTTAGGAATAAAATAACAATTACTAATATAATATTTGTTTTAAAAACTATTTTATGTCAATTTTGACACTATTTAGTAATTGATTTTTGTGAAAATCATAACAGAATTATTAGTTCAAACCAAGTTAATTAAATCAATAATAACATGTCATATTAACCTATAAAATTATTTTAATTCATAAAAAGTCTCAAATTACATTTATTTTGGTGTTTATAACATTAATTATGTCAATATTTCATTAATAAGATAATTACTGCATCATATTTGTGTCATAAATAAATTAAATTATTTAATGTCTAAAAATTACAAATAAAATACCATTATGTAGGAAATCTTTTTAGATTTCTAATTAATATTTATAGTCGAATTTATCTTATGTATAACCCCATATTAAAAATTATTTACTTATTAAACTTTGATTTTAACTATTTTAACCCTTCTTTAAATAAATTAATAATAAATGTCCTAATCTAATCCAAGTGGGCCTAAATGGTCATATTTTATTCCTATATTTTTTTCTGGTCGAATTACACTTATCCAATAGAATTAGGACATGTGTTAGGGTAATAATAATATCATCTTTACCCTTAATTACCCTATTTACTTTTAATCGTGGTAAAAAAAAAGTAAAAAGTTACTATTCACCAAAAATTATTTTCATCTTATTGAACCACATTTTAGTCCTTGATATTAACCATGTCTCTCGGATTTTCTAAATTCCACTCACAGAAGCGGTAAAATTAAGTTTTATGAAAAATTCAGTTTTTTAACTACCACTTAGTGGTTTCACTATTCATCAAAAATTGAAAGTTTTCAGAAAAATACCAAAATTTCACCCTAGGATAATTTAGATATTCTGAATCCAAAAATGAAGTCCATTTTGAAAAATAAAATTTATAAAATTTCAAAAAGTGGTTATTACTATTCATAACGGCTAGTTTTAATAATATTTTAATAGCATATCGTTGTTTAGTGAAACTCGGTATTGCGTACGATGCAAGCTATCGAGGAAGGTCGCGATTTCGTGTAAAGAAAGACAAGAAAGTGTTGTGTAGAAAAAGATTCCTTTGATGATTTATATAACATAAAAGTCTCGGGTGTTACACTATAAGTATTTCTAAATAACCATGGTTCAATTGAAACTATGAGTATATGTCTATAACCATGACTATTAAAACTTTAGGTATATATGGGTATTCAGAATTTATGTATACCCATGGTTTTATGAACCATGGGTATAGAGACATACCCCATTATATATCAATATAACCATCCAACATCTCTCACAGAACTTGGAAATAAATTAAAAACCATGGTACACATTCAATACAATACACTTATTATATATTTATCATTAAACTGTTAATTTATAAATAGTTTTCAAACCATTTATAATATTGTATCATACATATAAAATCTACATCATCAATTAGTTTTAGTCATCCAAACATGTCTTTTTACCTAAACTAAAAAATATAGGGGATCAATATATCCCCCATCACCACAAATTCCATCATAATCATCACTAGCATCAGTGCATGAAACACTATAATCACCATCAATATCATTATCATCATCATTATCACCACAACCACCGCCATGTATTTATGGGTTGTGAAATTCAGATAGAATTTGGATTTTTGGTCCTAGAGTAGAAGATGTTTTGAGAAAGGGAATTTGGATTAGAATTTCAAGAATTGAAATATTTCAAGGATATGTTTTTTAGATATGGATCAAAGACCAAGAGGTGTTTTAGGTTCTCAAGTGAATGTTAGAGTGGAGTCTGGGTGACCCATTTGTTGACTTAGGATATAAGTGTCTCGTCGTGTTGTGACATAGGATAGTCATGCCACGATGAGTGCTATTTGGGTGATAGTCACACCATGAAAGAAGAATTCATGGCACAAATATGTTGAGTGGGTTTTTTATATTGGAAATAAACTTATAAAGGGTGTCACTCCATAGACTAGAGAGGTTATTCTATGAGAGAGGGGAGACAACACCCAAAATCTTGGGCCTCACTTGAAAAGAGGCATCAATCCAGGACCATAAGGGTGAAACTACAATGGTGTTAGGAAGGGGGTTGGACATTATGGATAGGGAAGACATGTCTTGACTCAATAGGGTTATGTCTTGACCCGGAAAGGTGATAGATCACAATATTGTGAGCCCCGTGGAAGGGGGTTGGTCTCTCTTGATATGGAAGTCATATTTCCACTTAGGAGGGTCATTTCATGACCTGGTCGAGTGAGGGAGTGCCACAAAGTCACCCCAATGGTCATGTAGTGACATAGATCTTGGGCAGTTTTCAAAAAGGGAAAGACCATTAGTTATATGTCCTAACACTCATTTAATTTAGATTGGAATGGTTCTTAGTTAGAGCCATTTTGATTGTATTATTCCCTCCCCTTCCCACATATCACCCCCTTGGAAAAGGGTTTTTGTGGTGGAAATTTTATAGATATTTGAGGTATTTAACCCTAAAGTGTATCATGTTATTTCCCCCTAAACTTTTCTCTAATTTGATGTAATTTTATGTGAGGTTTTATTGATGATTCCACCAGATCCTGGTGGAATCATATAGGGATGATATGGATTTTTTATGGATTGGAAAGATGATGTCCTAGGAATGTGTTTGTAACACCCTAAGGTTTTAAAAAATAAATTTAAATGCATGAAACTTTGTTTTAAATAGATATTTATAACTAGCCTTTAAACATAATTTTGCAGCTTCTATGTTTTGAATTTCAAAAAATGGTCATCTACAATTGTGATCAGTAAGTTATTTAGAGTCTAATGAAACCAACTTGATTTTTTAGTGAATAGTAACCTACCCTTATGAATAGTAATATGACCCTAATGAATAGTAAATTTTTTTATTATTTTATTTTCTTAAGGTTATAAGATAATGAGATGTTGATTAATTTTTCAAAGTGTTAAAAAATGAGTTTTAGATTTAAAATTGTTATTTTTGAATAAATTATGATTTTAATTAAAAATTAAATTAATAAAATTTGGAAAATTATTTTAAAAAAATGGAGTTCATTTTTTAATTCTACATGTAAAAAATGGTTAGGGTGTATTTTTGGGATTTTTCTAAAATAGTTAAATTTTCAATGAATAGTAAAAATACAGTTTTGAATTTTCAGTAAGATTAATGACATCATTAATGACATACTAATGACATAATAATTCTAGTAGAGTTGTGTACAGTAAAATAAGATATGAGGTTTACCAAGTGGATAATACCATGTGAAAATACCATGGTCAAACCCATGGTTTTACAAATACCACTAATGAGGTGTCCTTTGAAATTAATAAAATATTCCCTCACTTTTTTTATAAATACCAACTCATTCCTTAATTAAATTCATTCCAAATTACTAATAAACTAATATATGGTATTATTAACTTTATATTAGTCCTACCAAGGAGTCCTAAATCCCCCATGGTCCCAACCTTCACGTACTAGGAGTTACTCTACAAGGTAAGAGAATTATCAACTTCTTTCTTTATTTTCCCTTTCAAGTTCTCTTTTATGTGGTATAACTTTCAAGTTTCCATACCATGTTATTATTTCCATTTTATTATATATTTTTAAAATATTATTATTCAATTATTTATGGGTGACCCCTTTCCATTCCCTTTTTAATGTTTTCCAAAAGCATGTTGCATAGTCGTTAGGCAGACGAATTTTTTGTAAGGGATTTCTCAACTATTATTTTATTTTGAGTTCCTTTTTTTATTATTATTTCCTCATATCCCCTTATCCAAGAGGCATGAATGATATAATATCTTAAATATTCTTTATTTCATAATTTTTATGGATGATTCACCTATATACTTATTCTCCTCTCGCACTTATTCAAGAAATTAAAACACCATTTGTGATGTGTCAATTTACCGTCATCGTGGATGATGTGATTTAAATTTCTTTTACTTACTTAAATACTGGTCATGAAACAATTTTTATGGTTGAACCAGATTATAATTTATGTAGTATATATTATATATGGTTCTGGAATCATTTTTTACACATGTGATTAATTTATAAAACAAAATGAGTTTATTATGATCGAAGAATCACCAAAATGACCTAAACAAATATAAATAATGTTTTAACTTATGAATCAGACTCATGTAAATATTCAAAATGATAAATGGTATAATTTATGGTTATGGAAATATTTAAATACCATTCAATTCTAATTCTATAGTTTCACTTCCAATCAACAAGAATATCCATCATGAACTGATCATGGAAACCATGTAAAGAACACACATGAAACAATGTAAATGACAAAATATTAGTAATAAATGTGTCAAATGATGTTGTAAAATGATCATATAAGGTTTTATAAACATTAATATGATTAATTTATATATTAGTAAAACTCTTTTAACCATTATACAAGAGTTTTACACACATTTGAAGTAAGAAGAACCCGAGGTAAGGGAATTCTTAACCCAATTTCCATTCTTTGGGTTAACCTTCTACTTAATTATTTATGTGGTATTAAAATTATTGGTGTGATGATTTTTTTATATTATGTTGAACTATGTTTATTTAAAGTGTATAAACATATCCATTCCATTTTATTAATTATGAATCCAATTATATTTTAAGGGAATTTCCTTTTAAAATCCTTTTAAAACTCTCTTTAATAAATTTCAAAAGGATTGTTTTTTTCTATATGTATATGGAATGAGTGGTTTATCCTGATTTTAAGATATTTTATTACCATGATATGTTCCTCGAAAATTATTTATGTTGTGTTGATCCCATTATAGCTCAAGATATGTTGGATTGATCCCATTATAGCTCAAGATATTTTTGGTTGATCCCATTATAGCTCAAGATATGATGGGTGAGCCCCATTATAGCTCTCCATTTCATTAGGTTCTCCATGGGTGGAATTTTACCAAATGGTTATTCCATGTGTAAGGGTGATTGTAAGAGTGATATGGTAAATTTTTCCCAAGTAAACTACATGATGCTTCTATGCATATGAGTTTTTATGATTATGGGTATTATTGGTTTTTTTGTTATCACTTGACTAATGAATTCTTTATTTATATCTGTTACGAAGTTTTATACTCATACCAAGTTTTTCTAATTTATTTTTCATAGGATATAATAATGGTTAAGGGAAATAAGGTATTAGTGGTGTTTGATATGGATTGTTGTCAAAGAAATCATGTTTTAAGTTTTAATGTTTTATATTTTGAAAAAATGGATACAGTTTTTAGTATTATCCTTTTCATATGAATGTGGTATGTTTTGTATGTAATATATCCTAATTATTTAAAACCTTAAACCCATAAATATCCTAAATGTGTAATAATTAATGTTCTTGACTAAAATTCAAGATTAAGTAACGTTTTAAGGTTGGGTCCTTATAGTTGGTATCAGAGGATGGTTTAGATTACTTTAGGGGTTAGGATGATGTTAAAAGAATAACATAAAATATTTTTACTCCATAATAATTTTAAATGTTATAGAATTTAAGGGTTACCATGTTGCTTCATCTATGTTATGTCTGTTTAGAATGGTTTTTTTTAGAAGAAATAGGGAAGAAGAAGTAGGAAGGCACCAAGAGGCTGATGTCTGTACGAATTTGCAGCCCAAAATGGTGAGAATTAGAATCGAGTAGTTTGTGATAGAAATGGATTAGTTGAATCAAGAAATAAATGGGGGTGGTATCCATGTGATAGAGTAACATGATCTATCATGAAGAAACATGTATTTTGGATGATTTTATGAGGCAACATCCCCCAACATTAATTGGAACCACAGATCCAGTGATAGTCAAAGGATGGATCAATGCTATAGGTTAGATATTTGATGTCATGGGATGTTCAGAATGTAAAAAGGTAACACTATCCATTTATCGTTTGGAAGGTGAAGACGATAAATGGTGGTCTCTGGTTAAGAATACGAGAGAAAGATATGATCTTGATAGTCTGGAATGGGATGATTCTAAGAGTCTTTTTCTAGAAAAATATTTTCCCAAAACTGTTTGACTCGGAATGGAGAAGCAGTTCTTGGAACTGAAGAAAAAGGAAGATGATTCTGTGGCAGAATATGAATCCAATTTTACAAGACTGTCTAGGTATGTACTGGATTTTACTCAGGATTTTGATTGTAAAATTAATATATTTTACTCTAGTTTGAAAACATTTTTTTGAAGATCTTTGGATTCACGAGAGTTTAAAATCGATGATAAACTTGTTCATTGTGCTAAAAATGTAGAGATGGGGTTTTCTGAAATTTTTGTGCCTTGTGATGACAAGAATAAGAAGAGGTTAGGTTGGAAGGCTTTGGGAAAGAATCTGTCAAGGAAATTTGAAGGTAAGAAAATAAATTTCCCTTCTTGTGAAAAGTGTGGTAAAAGGAATCCTATTGAATGTCTTGTAAATTTTTGGAAATGCTACTAATGTGGAAAGTTTGGACACATGTCTCGTGAGTGAAAGTAAAATGATCCAAAAATTAATGAGAAGCTGATGGTGAGATGATTTTACTATAAGGAATTGGGTCATTTTGTTAATGTTTGTCTGAAGCTAGTCACTCAAGCAGGGAATCAGCAAGATTGAAAGTAGAAAGGTTTGGTAAAATCTTTTTCAACCACTTTAGTAGATGTTGAGCCATAAAATGGGGTGGTATCAGGTACATTACTTGTTTTTATAGATTTTGAAAATGTGTTGTTTGATTTAGGGTCTACACATTCCTTCATTTTTTAGAACTTTTCAGGAAAATTGGGAATTCAACCCCATGAAATGAAACCGGATCTCATGGTAAAAACACCTGGAGAAAATATTATGGAAAAAAGAAATTATAAGAATCTACCTATCATTATCTGTGGAAACATTTTACCTACAAACCTTGTTGTTTTTCCTCTAGTATACTTTGATGTTATCTTGGGTATGGAAAAACTTCTTTTTATCATGCTAAGATAGATTGTAGAGAAAAAGAATTTGTTTTTCAGAAATAATTTCAGTTTGTGTACAAGAATGGACCCATACCATTGAAAACTTATTAGGAAGCTAAGAAACTGATAAATTATGGAAATGAAAGTTATCTAGCTCATATTTTTGAAGATAAGTGAAATATCCAGATTAATGATGTACCAGTGGTAAATGAATACCTTGATGTTTTCCTTAATGATTTTCCTATTGTTATTCATAATCGAGAGGTTGATTTTACTATTGACTTTGTTTCTGATGCTGATCCAATTTCTAAACCCCCTTTTCTAATAGCCCAAATAGAACTTATAGAATTAAAAAGAAGTTATAGGAATTATTAGATAAAGGCTTCATCAGACCTAGTACTTCACCATGGGTGCTCCTATCTTGTTTGTTAAGAAGAAAGATGATTCAAGGAGAATTTTCATTTATTATAGATCCTTCAATAAAATTACTGTTATAAAAATGAATTATTTTTCTCATATCGATGATTTGTTTGATCATATCTAGGGAGAATAGTATTTTTTGAAGGTTTCCTTGAGGTTGGGATACCATCAGTTGAAAGTAAAGGATGAAGACATCTCAAAGACTATGTTTTGTACAAGATATGGTCATTATGAATTTGTAGTTATGCCTTTTGGGTTAACTAATTCACCTGTTATATTCATGGATCTTATAAATATAATATTTCATGAGTTATTTTATAAGTTTATGTTTGTGTTTATAGATGACATTTTGGTATATTCTAGAAGTAAAGAGGAGCACAAAAAACATCTAAGGGTTGTTTTGAAAACATTAAATGAAAAGAAATTATATGGAAAATTCATAAAGTGTGATTTTTGGTTTCAATAGATTTATTTTCTTGGGAACATTGTAAATAAGGATGGAATAACAGTTGATCCCGCTAAAACAAAAGTGGTTGATGAATGGCCAAAACCTACAAATGTTACGTAGATTTGTAGTTTTCTTGTATTATCAGGTTATTACTGATGGTTTGTTAAAAACTATGCATGGTTATATAGCCCTCTAACCAAGTTAACATGAAAAGGGGTTAAATTTGATTGGATAGAAGAATTTGATGTTTGTTTTTAGGAACTGAAGAACAGATTGGTGAATACTCCAATTTGGGTCTTGCCTTCCCGAAATGGTGAGTTTGTCATATACAGTGATTCTTTATTGAATGGACTTGGTTGTGTTATGATGCATAATGATTAGGTAATTTCTTATTCTTCAAGACAACTAAAATCTCACAAGTTAAATTATCCCACACATGATTTTGGAATTGGCAGCTATGGTTTTTCTTTGAAAATTTGGAGGCACCATTTATACAAATCCAAATGTCAAATATATACTGACCATAAAAGTGTGGATTATATAGTCACTCAAAAGGAATTAAACATCAGGATAAGAAGATATATTGAATTGATAAAAGATTATGATTGCATGATCAATTAACATCTAGGAAAAACAAACAATGTGGTGGATGTCTTGAGTCGAAAACATTATACAACATTAACCATGTTACTTGTATAACATAATCCATTCATTAATGATTTGATGAATTTTAGATTAGAAGTTGTTGGTGTATGAAATACATCTGTTTTGTTTCAGGTTTTAGTGCAGTCATCGTTATCAGACATAATTAAGCAAGTGTAGAAGGAAGACCATGAGCTATAGAAAAAGGTAGAATTGGTTAAAATGGGTAAGTTTCCAGAATATAACCTTGATAAAGACTATGTTTTAAGATTTGGAAAAAAGTTGTGTGTGAATTGTGATTCCCAGTTGAAGAAATATTTGTTGTGTGAAGCACATAGTTCTACATTTTCAGTTCATACTGGAAGTAGTAATATGTACAGAGACCTTCAGGAGTATTACTGGTGGGATGTAATGAAAAGGGATATTGCAGAATTTACTGTGAAATGTTTGACATGTCAATAGGTTAAAGCAGAGTGGTAGTTCCCAAAGGGGATGCTTCAGCCATTTCCAGTTCCAGAGTGGAAATGGGAGAATATATCCATGGACTTCATGGTGAGACTACCTAATACTTCTTGAGGTAATAATGTGATTTGTTTCATTATTGATCAGCTAAAAAAATATGCACATTTTCTTTCTATTCGAGATACAATGTCGTTGGATAAAAATTCTCAATTGTACCTCGAACAGATTGTTAGGTTACATGGAGTTCCTCTTTCCATTATATCTGATCGGGATCCCAAGTCCACTTCTAACTTTTGGAAGGTTCTTGAGAAGTAATTGGGCACAAAATTAAATTTCAGTACAACTTTTCATCCTCAATCAGAATGAATGATTCAGAATTTAGAGGATATGCTTTGAGCTTGTTCAATAGGCTACTAGGGAAGTTGGGATCAACATCTTTATTTATTTGAGTTTTCTTATGATGAAACTTTTCACTCTAGTATATAGATGGAACCTTTTGAGGCATTGTATAGAAAGTGGTGTCAAACTCCAGCTTTTTGGGATGAAGTAGGGGAAAGGAAGTTGATGAGGCTAGAGTTAGTAGAGGAAGTGGCTAAGAAAGTGAAGATGATCCAGTAACACATGATGACAACTCAGAGTGGGCAGAAAAGTTATGCAGATGACAGAAGGACAGACTTCTCTTTCGAGGTAGGTGACCATGTTTTCCTTAAAATCTCTTCTTAAAAAATTGTTATGTGTTTTGGTGAGAAAGGAAATATAAGTCCATAGTTCATTAGACCTTAGGAAATTTAGGAGAAAGTTGGACCAGTCGCCTACCAAGTAGATTTTCCTCTAAGTTTATCTTAGGTACATAATGTTTTTCATGTTTCGATGTTGAGAAAGTATGTGCCGGATTAATCTCATGTTTTGACCCAAAAAGCAGTTCATCTGGAAGAGAAACTTTCTTATAAAGAGAAATTAGTTTATATTCTTGATTGAAGGGAACAATTATTGTGGAATAAGGTAATCCACTAGGTAAAGGTTTTGTGGAGAAACCACATGGTTGAATAAGAAACATGGGAATCTAAAAATGCTACGTCGGAAAGGTACCCTCACCTGTTTAATGAGTAAATAAAATTGCGAGGACGCAATTTCTAGAAGGTGGGGATAATGTAACACCCTAAGGTTTTAAAAAATAAATTGAAATGAATGAAACTTTTTTTAAGTAGATATTTATAACTATCCTTTAAACATAATTTTGCAACTTCAACGTTTTAAATTAAAAAAACATTCATCTACAATTGTGATCAGTAAGTTATTTAAAGTATAATGGAACCAACTTGATTTTTTAGAGAATAGTAACCAACCCTTATGAATAGTAATATGATCCTAATGAATAGTAAATTGTATTATTATTTTATTTTCTTAAGGTTATAAGATAATGAGATGTTTATTAATTTTTAAAAGTGTTAAAAAATGAGTTACATATTTAAAATTGTTATTTTTGAATAAATTATGATTTTATTTAAAAATTAAATTAATATTATATAGAAAATTATTTTCAAAAAATGTATTTCATTTTGGAATTCTACACATCAAAAAATGGTTAGGGTGATTTTTTGGTATTTTTCTGAAACAGTTAAATTTTCGATGAATAATAAAAATATAGTTTTGAGTTTTTGGTAAGATTAATGACATCATTAATGATGTAACAATGATTTAATAAATCTGGTCAACTTTTGTATAGTAAAATAAGATATGAGGTTTCCCAAGTGGATAATACTATGGGAAAATACCCTGGGAAAGCCCATAGTTTTGCTAATACCACTAATGAGGTGTCCCTTGAAATTAATAAAATATTCCCTCACTTTTGCTATAAATACCAACTCATTCCTTCATTAAATTCATTCCAAATTCCTCATCGATGAATATATGGTCTTCTTACCTCCATATTAGTCCTCCAAAGGTGTCCTAAAACTCGAAAAGTCTCAACCTTCAAGTCTTAGGAGTAACTCTACAAGGTAAGAGAATTCTCAACTTCTCTCTTTCTTTTTTCCTTTCAAGTTCTCTTTTATGTGGTATAAATTTCAAGTTTCCATACCATGTTATTATTTCCATTTTATTATATATCTATACTATATTATGATTCATTTCTGGATGGTTTACTCATGTACCCTCTCTTTTTAATGTTTTCCAAAACCATGTTGCATAGCCGTTAGGCTGCCAAATTTTCATAAGGGATTTCTCAACTATTCTTTTATTTTGAGTTCCTTTAATTTATTATTATTTCCTAATATACCCTTATCCAAGAGGAATGAATGATCCGGTATCTTAATTATTTTTTATTTCCTCATGTTTATGGAGGATTCACCTTGATACTTATTCTTCTCTCCCACTTATTCAAGAAATCAAAACACTGTTCGTGATGTTTCGATTTACCGACATCATGGATGATGTGATTTCATTTTCTTTTACTTCCTTCAAGAACAGTCATGAAAAGAATTTTTATGGTTTAAAAAGATTATAATTTATTTATTATATCTTATATAAGGTTTTGGAATCGTTTTTTACACATGTGATTAATTTATAAAACAAAATGAGTTCATTACGATCGAAGAATCGCCAAAATGACCTAAACAAATATCAATAATGTTTTAACTTATGATTCATCCTCATGTTAGAATTCAGAATGTTAAATGGTATAATTTATGGTTCTATAAATATTTAAATACCATTCCATTCCAATTCTGGAGTTTCAATTCCAATCTACAAGAATATCTATCAGGAATCGATCATGGAGACCATGTAAAGAACACACCTGAAACAATGTAAATAACAAAATATTAGTAATAAATGTGTCGAATGATGTTGTAAAATGATCATGTGAGGTGTTATAAACATTAATATTTTTCATTAAGATATTAATAACACTATTTTAACCATTATACATGAGGTTTAAACACATTTTAAGTAAGAATAACCTGAGGTAAGGTAATTCTTCACCCAATTTCCATTCTTTGGGTTAACCTTCCACTTCATTATTTATGTGGTGTTAAAATTAATGGAGAGATGAATTTTTGTTTATATTATGTTTCACTATGTTTATTTATAGTTTATACACATATCCATTACATTTTATTAAATCTCACTCCAATTATATTTGAAGGTAATTTCCTTTTAAAATCCTTTTAAAACTCTCTTTAATAAATTTCAAAAGGATTGTTTTTTCTATATATATATGACATGAGTGGTTTGTCCAGATTTCAAGATACTTTATTAGCATGATATGTTCCTTGGACATTATTTATGTTGGTTTGAACCCATTATAGCTCAATATATGTTGTGTTGGGCCCATTATAGCTCAAGATATGTTGGGTTGATCCCATTATAGCTCAAGATATGACGATTGAGACCCATTATAGCTCTCCAATTCATTGGGTTCCCCAGAGGTGTAATTTGACCAAATTATTATTCCATGTGTAGGGGTTATTGTAAGAGTGATATGGTAAATATGTCCCAAGAAAACTACATGATTTTTCTACGCATATGAGTCTTTATGATTATGGGTTTTATTGGTTTTTATGTTATCACTTGACTAACAAATTCATTCTTTATATCCATTACTACGTTTTATACTCATCCCATGTTTTTTTAATTTTTTTCTCATAACATATAAGGATGGGTAAGAGAAAGAAGGAATTATTTATGTTTAATATAGAGTGTTTTCAAAGAAATCATGTTTTAAGTTTTAATGTTTTATATTTCAAAAAAAAATTGATACTATTTTTAGTAATATCCTATTGGTATGAATGTGGTATGTTGTGTATGTAAGATATACTAATTCATTAAAACTCTAAATCCAGAAATATCCTCAATGTGTATGAATGAATTTTCTTCACTAAAATTCAAGATTAAGTAATGTTTTAAGGCTCGGTTCTTATAGTGTTCGATCATTGTTTCTCCAAGATTTATTAGAGGTATATTGACCTGTAAATTTTTATAGGGGGGTTATGAATTTTCACAGAATTGGAGATTTAAAAAGTTCCAGTTAATGGTTATTTTGTTCATAGATTCATCAAAATCACACCATAGAATGTTATAATTCTATTGCATAAGGTTTTAGAAAGTGTACAATGCTCATGGAATATATATGTGATTATACCTATTTTTATACACAATAATGGTTAATTATATATTGTTATAATTAATTATTTGGAAATTGTGTTATAATATAGGACATTAGGAGTTGGTAAGATCTTGGATGAGGCATAGATGGTCTTAGGAGATGGTGGACATGCATACTTGAATAGAATAACTTCGTAGGAGGTAAGTGGTCCTAGAACATCTTCACATGGGGTTTTCCTTTCTTTATGTACCCTATGATATGATATCACACAACTTGTGTGATTAAAAATAAATTAAATAAAATTATTCTTTAAAAAATACTTATGGATATAATGGAAGTGTCAATAGCCATGATGGACTTTTGAACACTAGCTTGGTGTCCTAACTACCAATGGTTGAGTGATTGGTCATAAATATGTGATATGTGATACAAAAAACACATAGAGGTATAACTACAATAAATGAACATAGTGGACCTTGAGATAGGTTCCCTTAGTTCCCTCTAAGTTATGGAGTGTGATGGTTTGGGAACAGTTTTCCTAAGAATATACAATATGAAACCTTAGGGTTTCCTTAAATCCTTTAGGCTAGTTTTGGAAGAGTGTGGTGTGAGTGTTCCTACCCCCACTATTATACTGATACTAGGATGGATGTACCATGGAAAGGATTTAAGTGTTGGGTTGGGTGTCAGAGGACCAACCTCATTAGTTTTTAAGGAAGATGGGATTTGGTTCATCTCTATAGTGTGACATTGATATGGAATTTCATATGATACAAATTAGGCTATGATTCGATTATGGAATTGTTGAGGGATTCTATTCTATCCAAGTGATGATATTTGGAACTAGAGTTAGAAATTTTAGATAATATCTCTATAGGTTGTCCATACTATGAAGTGGCATAGGGGACCTTGGTGGGTGCCCCAACCTCATGTTGGCCCGAGAGATGGTTCATGCAGGAAGGCTAGTACAATGATAGCTTTGTAAGAATGCAGTGATGAGACTAGGTTTTTTAATTGATAGTCCAACCTAGGTGATGTGTGATGGGTTCATGCATGTGGAATAATTGTTTCAAGATGATTTATGATTCAAGGGCGGGGAACCATTCCACCTAATGTTTTATGATATGTGGGAAATTATAGGATGGGTGTTGTTCCTCATGATGTTATAGTATATATTAGATATTAAAAATGGGGAACTATTCCCAATAATTATGTTATATGTTATATTATGGCATGGGTACCATTCCCCTTGATATGATACATGTTATTCTTGGGAGGGGAGCCATTCCCCTATGATGTGTTATGAGATATTATGGGTGCAGGTCCCTTACCCCCCAATTTTTTATATATAAGACATTATGGAGTGGGTTCCCTTATCCCTGATATGATATATGAGATATTATGGGTGGGGTTCCATTCCACCAAATATAATGTGTGAGATATTATAGGGTGGGTTCCCTTCACCCCAATAATGATATAAGAGAAATTATCAGTGGGGTGTTGTTACCCCCAATAGGATGTGTGAGATATTGTGGGTGGGGAACCTTCCCCCTTGAGTGTTATATATACGAAATGGTCCAACTGGGGTGCTATCACCACTGAGTGATTATATATATATATATATATATGATATTTTATTATGGGATGTCATTCCTTGTGATGGTTATGCATTATCTTTAGAGATATCTAGCTTTGGATGAAGAAGGTACGGTCGATCCTAGGTTTCACCTTAGAACCTATGGATCGACATTGGTTTTTTTGTTCCCATCATTTATTTATTATTTCAATTATATCAGATGTGAATACACTATATTTTTTGTATATGTAAGGGATACCATTAGTGGTCTCTTACTAAACCTTTCTCACTCCCTGATCATGAAGACCTGGTCATTCGGTACCCTACACTACTACAAAAACGGGCAAGGGAAGCGCCCCCCCCTTTATCAGCGCTAAAAAAAAACGCTGATAAAGGGGGGCTTTATCGATGTTTTTTCCTAGCGCTGATAAAATTTATATTTAAAAAAAATCATGAAAAATAATATATTGTTATATAAGTATATTTATATTGATATAAATATAATATATATTTTTTAAATATGTTTTAGATAAGTATAAATAGACTATTACATTTAATATATAAGAAATTTAGTGAAAATGACTTTAAAATATTTTAAAAAATATTATTACTTAAAAATTTCCTATTTATCATCGATTAATAATCATTTAATAACAATCTGAAGACAAAAAAATCAAAAAAAATGAATAAAAGATCTAAAATAAGATGAAAATGTAACTCAAACTTCAAACGGTCATAACTTTTGATCCGGGTGTCCGTTTGAGCTTTACAGCATATCAAATCGAAGCTTGCGACGAGCTCTACGCGCTAGTGACCCAAGGGATACTTTGGTCACATTTTTCAAGGCCCAGAAGGCCTCCAAAACTGAGTTTTTAATCGGGATATTCCGATTTTTTAACATTCAAACAGGTATAACTTCTGATCTGGATGTCATCTTGGCCTGTACCACGTATCATATCGAAGATTGTTTCATTTTCTTCGATTTGACTGGTTGTAGTGTTGAAACAGACTTCTGGATTAGAAGTTATATATGTATTTATTTATTTATAAACACACATAAAAAACATATTTTATAAATGTATTTAAAACTAATATTATAAATATATATTAATATACAAATAAATGTATGGATAAAAAATTATAACTAAATATATATATATATATTAATATATGAATAAATATATACGTATTAATATAACTAAATTTATTTATATTAATATGAATCTATATTAATATACGAATAAATATAACTATATATATATATATATTAATATACAAATAAATATATATATATATATATTAATAAATGAATAAATATATATGTATTAATATAACTAAATATATTTATATTAATATGAATCTATATTAATATACGAATAAATATAACTATATATATATCATTAAATAGAGAAAAAACGAAATGGTTTGGTGTTAAAAGTGCAGGCCCGCAAGTGAGGAGATCGCAGGTTCGAGTTCGGGTGGAAACAAGGAGGTGCACGCGGGCATGTTGGGCAATGTGCGGGCAAGGGCAGCGCGCGGGAGAGTCGGAAAGGTCTGCCTAGCGCTGATAAAGGGGGGGTCAAGCACTGTTAAAAGCTCCTCCCCACACATTATATATTCTTTTTTATTTATTTATTTTAATTTTTTTAACTTTTATCAGCGCTTTTTTTAGCGCTGATAAAGGGGTCTTTTATCATCGCCTTTTTAGTGCTGATAAAGGGGACCCCCCTTTATCTTCGTCTCGATTAACAACACTTTTTTAACGCTGTTAATGCACTTTTCTAGTGCTGATAAAGACCATATTTGTAGTAGTGCTAGTAGACCATGTATTCATAGATTTAGGTAGGTTAGATGCCCAATGTTGGTTGATAATCATGGATAATATTGATGGGGATATGGATATAGGTATATCAAGGCTCTGGGATGGTAATAGAGGCACCTTATATTTTATTTCTTCTATTTATTTTTCATATGTGATCGACCAGATGTAAAATTAGTGGGATGCATGGTTGTATGGAAACATTTCATTTGATATAGAATGGTTATGTTTTATTATTCTCTATATTATTATTGATATTATGAATGATATTCAATTGTTTTTTCTGATCTCTTCACTCTAATATGACGATATATTCTCTCCATCATAACTCCTCAAACCCTCTCTACTAGTGAGAAACCAATATATGGGGAGGAATGCCCCAGGTCATTTGATGTCATCGACCATAGAACTAGTGAGTGGTATCGGGTTGGGGATGTTACAAAGTGCTATCAGAGTATCATTTTTTTGTATTACTATTTTCCATACGGTATATAGTGAATAGGGACATTTCAAAACTTGTGATGGACCTCATAATGGGGTTTCATTAATACCTTTTCAGTGGGAAGTCTTGGTTACTTGGGTTATGGGATTCTTATTCTTGGTTTTCAATGATATAGTAGAGGTAATTATTTAGGTATGATATGTGTATTTGAGATTTATATTTATGGTTTTTCCCTTGGATCACAGTGGCAAGAGGCCTGAGTACATGCATCATTCTTGGAATTAAGGATTCGCATGTCATGAAAGTTCTTGGGTGTGTTTTATTTTACTAATGATACATGGTTAATCAATAACACCCTAAGATATTAATATACTATTACCTTTTAATAGAGTATTTGTTTGATTTCTCTACACACAATACTAAACTTTAATGAAACCACGGTTTATTTAGACAAAATATAAATGTTTATATAGGTCAATTAAAACATAGAAATTGAATTAATGTGAATGAATAGTAATAACCACTTTATGAAATATATGTATAAATAAATTAAAAGAAAATTTTGATATGAATATAATTCAATTAGTTTACCTAAAATATCTAATATGACCATTCATTGTTTAAAAAATTATTTTTTTAAAAAATATTTTTTATTATATATGTATTTTTATTTGAAGAAAAATATGATTAATGATGATAAATTATGTTTGATATTAATAATTAGTTAACACCACTTTAGTTGGTATATATTATGAAATAAGAACCTAAAACAACTAATAAGATCATTTATTTTTTAGAAAAGTTTTTTTAATCATTCTTTCTATAAAATATATATTGCTACTTCAAGAAGAATATGATTAATGATGAAAAATTGTGTTTGAAATTAATAATTAACACCAATTTATTTGGAAAATAATATGGAATACTAATAATAAAAGTTAATATCGAAAATTCCACTTTCTAATAAAAACACTTTTCATTATACCCGAAAAGCAGCCAGAAGCAAAGCTCCTAACGATTTATTAAAAGAAATAAAGACAAGTTACATAAAAGTGGGGAACGGGGTCAAACAAGAATAAATGTCCTCATCCACCAAACAACAAAACTAGATATCATAGTACAACATATCATTACCATAGATAGAGTCGCCAGAAGACTCCCACTCAGATTGAGACTTCTCCCAATTGAGAATTTTAAGGATATTATCATCCACCTTCCTTGATACCTTAGAAGATGATCTAGTAGATACATTCCTATGAAGATTAGAGTAATCTTTGCGTGGTATCCTCTTTGAGGGAACAAAAGTAAAACCCTCACCATCAGTCATCTTCATCTTGGCACTTAAATTGCATCATTGTAAGATGCATGCCCACCACTGTCTGGAACCCGAATAGGGGTACCGACGTTCCCCCTTTAATCTTCTGAAACGTTCCCCCATGCCTACGATATTTTAGATGATTGAAAAATCTTCTAGATTTTCTAATGATAGTCAACATGTTGTTGCTCATCATTCTAATAGGAAACATCTTCCTGAGGACTTAGGGATCATATTCTCAACTAATATAACATTTTCAACCAAATCCACATGAGTGTTATTAGGACTACTATGAGCCCTCTACGGAGACTCATCTATCAACAGCTCTTTGCCATCAAGGTGGGACACTTGAGAATCATATTTACCAACAATCAATACGTCACCCACAATGGGAACTAGTTCTTTAAGTGAAACACCTTCATGAGCAGTGGACTTTGGTAAAGCAGAACCATTTAACTTTGATTTTTTTTCAACAAAGATTGGTCGGATGACCTCTCATCCCACATTCATCACATGAAACATTCCTCCGACATTGCTCCAGAGAGTGCCCAATAGCCATACATTCATTACAAAAAAGAGGCTTTCTTTTATACTCAACATCATTTTCAATATTATTAGAGGGAGTATAAAGGGTTACCTTCTCAATCAAAGTGGAACTGAGGTCAATCTCCACTAACATCCTGGAAAAGTGACCAAATCGGACATCTTCAGTCTCCTTATCAAGATGAATATGAGTCCCAATTGTCGTTGCAATGTCAAACAAAATCTTTGAATGCCAAAAGACCCAATTGAGCCCATGAAGACGAACCCAGACCTAAGAAAAGAAATTCTTTGCACGCGAGACATTAAAGTCTAAAACGATTCATGTAAATAAAGCCATCTAGGTTTCAACAACAGTGTCCCAATACTCGATGCACGAAGCCCACAAAGATACACATTTCCAGTTAGAAAAATCCCACAAAGACGAGGTTCGCAGAATCATGTCATAAAGATTTCAAGGTTGCACACCTTTAGGTAGGTGCAATCAATGATTTTTTTTCCAATTTTCAGTCTTTCAGCAAGTGCAGTAGGATTGGCCTCAACAAGAGCATATGATCCCTTACCAGAACCCACATCCAATGAGCGGGATCCATCCAGCTTCAGCCCTGAAAAAGATTTCTTCATCACATCAGCAAATGAAAGAGATCCGGAAAGATAACCACGGGACTCCATCCGAGCTTCCCGCAGCGGCACACCCATGCTGATTTCGCCTTCAACACTGCAACATCCGTCCGAGCGGGTGTCATCCGCACACGCCATGAGTCAGATTTCAAAACCGTCGAACCAGATTTGGGCGCGTCTTCAGATCTGATGGCGGGATCTGGAACCGAAGTGGGGAGAGCCGAGGCATTCGGCTTCAAGATCGCACATCTCGATTGAAAAAACAGCTCATCCTCAGATCTGATGGTAGGATCTGGAACCAAAGGAGAGGCAGCCGAAACACTCGGCTTCACCGCAACCTTAGGGTTGCAAGCAACATCGGACAACGGAGAGGAGGGAACCGCCGACGAAGCACCGCCTAGAGGGGGAGGCGAGGATGGAACTGCCGACGCAGCACCGCCGGGGGGGGGGGGGGGGAACGAGCCTGAATTCGAAGAAGTGAGGTATCACCATTGCCGAGAAGAAACCCTAGAGTTCGCCATCAAGGGAGGAAGCTCCCGCCGCCCATCTCCCCCATCAACACCTTTCATTATATTTTATGATTTTATTCAAAAAAAAATTGAGTTCATAAATTTTATAATTTGAATTATAAAAAATGACCATCATTTTTATATTTATAATAACAATATTAGCTTAAGATAAGTTTTGGGTATTTTTCTGAAATAATTGGTTTTTAGTTGAATAGTGAAAAAAATACCAATATTTTTTAAAACTACCAATTTAATGAATTTTTTTATAAAAAATGACCTAAATGTTTGAGAAATCATTTTATTATATTTATATAAGCACAATAAATCATTTAAAATCACTATGCTTTTTTATGAAACACATTTATATAATTTTGGAAACTAAATTAATATTTTACGCTAAAAACTATTTTTATTCACTTATTAAAAACGCTTTTTATCAATTATAGAAATCTATCAAAATTGATTTCATATTTAAAGAAACATGATAATATTATGTAATAAGATAAATTTTATTATTTGGGCAAAAAATATTATTACTAAGATTAAAGTTAAAGACCATGATAATGGAGAAACTATTATTATCATAGAATTATTTTATTAATATCGTGTACTTTTAATCTAATCAGTAAAATTAATATATTTTAAATTGTTACTCTAATATTATTTTCAAACAAATATATAATTATACCAATACACTTTTTATTGGTAACCAATGCTAAATAAGATTAAGAATACTTAATGTTAAAAATAACAATGTTCTGCAAAAATATTTATATTTATATAAAATGATTTAATTTAAATGTTAATTTTATCTTATTTATAAATTTAATTAGATTAAATTTATATTAAATTTAGGTTTAACACATCCAATTTATAATTAAAGGGTGTTCTCAAAAGTTCCGTTTTCTTCATTTATAGAAGGGGACACTTCCAACCATTCATGCCACACCCATTACTTCATAAAATTATATAATTTTGATCGTCCTGGAATCCCATATAAAGTTAATAATTCTATGGTCTCTGTAACGTCCCGGTTCCGGAAGCCGCCTTAAGGCACCTCGTACCCGGGTGGTCACATGACCTCAAGCGCATTTCTCCAAACGCCAGAGACTGCCGACTAGCAGCGAGGGTCTTGGGTGTGATGGTGGGGAAACTATGCCCTCATTGACAGAGTAACACAGCGGAAGATCAACAATTATACAATAACAGAAGCAGTAAATATCTAATAACAGTAAACAGCGGAAGACTGGTAAAGAAACAACTGGAGCAAAATATATATAAACGATGCATGATACATATATGTATAGGAAAACAACCAAACAAGTCACAATGCTGAATTTAGTGCTAAACCAAAGTACAAAAGGAAAACAGATGAGCAACTCCTCAGCATCGCAAGCCTCGACTTGGTCCCTGCTCTCCAGCTCCAATGCAATTAAGTACCTGAAGTCGAAGAGCGCTTGCCATTGTCTATACCTGCACCAATGTAATCTGTTTGGGCCCAAAAGCATGACTCAAACAGGGTGTGAGACTAATCCCAGTAGGCAACCACCCAAAGATCCGTGCCTAACAGTCAGTGAATATATGACAAGTAAAAGTATATAAAACAGTAAATAGGAAAGTACCCAGCAGTAAATGATCTACAATTTCTAGCATATAATTTACAAACAGAAAAAGCAGCCACCCAAGCAAGTAGAACAAACAGGTAACCCTATGGGCAATTCCCACTGCCTAACCCCTATGGTTCAACCTACAAACTAGCAACCCTCTGGGAGGCACACACAGTCTCACCCCTCTGGTTCAGCTAAAGAATAAACTCTTTGGGGAAGCACCACTACTAAAAATTCGGGTATTAGCGACCGCCATTGGCGGTCGCTATAGGCCTATAGAGACCGCCCAACAACCGCCATTGGCGATCGCATCAGCTTCGTCGCTGTAGGCCAATAGCGACCGCCAATGGCGGTCGCTATAGGTGGCTGAAATGTCGGCCTTAAGCGACCGCCTGACGGTCGCTACACTGGGAATTTTTTTTTTTAAAAAAAATCATACCGAAAGAAATATATATATATATATATATTTATTAAATAAAAAATATATATATATATATATTAAAGAAAATATTTATATATATAATATTAAATAAAATATTTTAATATATATATATATATATATATATATATTAAAGAAATATATATATATATATAATATTAAATAAAATATTTTTCATTTTTTTAATGAAATGTACGAATTGTGCTTCTTTTTTCTTCACGGTGCAAAATCAGAGATAAAACAAGGTAACAATCATAAAGAATGGAAAACAATTTCAAACAGCATAAAGATCAAGATCATCATAAACGATAAACGTGCTTCAACGATCCGAGCAGGTCCATCTATTTCAATCTTCTGCTTCAATAAACCTACAATAAGACAAAAAAACAACAAAACAAAACAAACGTAAACTGAACATAATTATCCAGTTATTATATACATATAATAAAATTAAATCTGACATCAAATCATGGTGCTATAATAATTTAAAACCCCCAATTTAATAAATGCTATCATTTCAGGTCATTCGGAGCACGTTTGCTCCGAATTCGACCGTCTCACGCCGTTTTTGGTGTTTTATGACACCGAAAACGCGTTTCCGGTCACCGCGGTCAAACGACACCTCCGATTGACGTTCCGTCTACCCGACCATTTTACAAATCACACAACGGCTGATGTCGTACGGTTTCATGGCATTCCGAGGTCGTTCGGGTGGTTTTGACCCCCCAACGCACCGTTTTAGTGCGCGCCGAACTGCTGAAAATGACACACTCGGTCGTACCGCGCGCACCGCACGTCTGATGGGCGCGTCGTCTCCTCCTACACGTCACGAATAATATTCCTAATGTTTTCGTGTGGTTTCAGGTCATTCGGAGCACGTTTGCTCCGAATTCGACCGTCCCACGCCGTTTTTGATGTTTTATGACACCGGAAACGCGTTTCCGATCACCGCGGTCAAACGACACCTCCGATTGACGTGACGTCTGCCCGACTATTTCAAAAATTACACAATGGCTGATGTCGTAAGGTTTCATGGCATTCCGAGGTCGTTCGGGTGGTTTTGACCCCCCAACGCGCCGTTTTAGCGCGCGCCGAGCTGCTGAAAACGACACACTCGGCTGTACCGCGCGCACCGAACGTCCGATGGGCACGCCGTCTCCTCCTACACGTCAAAAATAATATTCCTAATGTTTTCGTGTGGTTTCAGGTCATTCGGAGCACGTTTGCTCCGAATTCGACCGTCTCACGCCGTTTTTGGTGTTTTATGACACTGGAAACGCGTTTCCGGTAACCGCAGTCAAACAACACCTCCGATTGACGTGCTGTCTGCCTGACCATTTCAAAAATCACACAACGGATGATGTCATACGGTTTCATGGCATTCCGAGGTCGTTCGGGTGGTTTTGACCCCCCAACGCGCCGTTTTAGCGCACGCCGAGCTGCTGAAAACGACACAATCGGCCGTACCGCGCGCACCGCACGTCCGATGGAAGTACCGTCTCCTCCTAAACGTCACGAATAATAATCCTAATGTTTTTGTGTGGTTTCAGGTCATTCAGATCACGTTTGCTCCGAATTCGACCGTCTCACGCCGTTTTTGGTGTTTTATGACACCGGAAACGGGTTTCTGGTCACCGCGGTCAAACGACACCTCCGATTGACGTGCCGTCTACCCGAACATTTCAAAAATCATAAAACGGATGATTTCGTACGGTTTTATGGCACTCCGAGGTCGTTCGGGTGGTTTTGACCCCCCAACATGCCGTTTTAGCGCGCGCCGAGCTGCTGAAAACGACACTGTCGGCCGTACCGCGCGCACCGCACGTCCGATGGGCGCGCCGTCTCCTCCTACACGTCAAGAATAATAATCCTAATGTTTTTGTGTGGTTTCAGATCATTCGGAGCACGTTTGATCCGAATTCGACCGTCTCACGCCGTTTTTGGTGTTTTATGACATTAGAAACGCGTTTCCGGTCACCGCGGTCAAACGACACATCTGATTGACGTGTCGTCTGCCTGAACATTTCAAAAATCACACAAAGGCTGATGTTGTACGGTTTCATGGCATTCTGAGGTCGTTCGGGTGGTTTTGACCCCCCAATGCGCCGTTTTAGCGCGAGCCGCGCTGCTGAAAACGACACACTCGGCCGTACCGCACGCACCGCATGTCCGATGAGCGCGCCATATCCTCCTACACGTCTCGAATAATATTCCTAATGTTTTCGTGTGGTTTCAGGTCATTCGGAGCACGTTTGCTCCGAATTCGACCGTCTCACGCCGTTTTTGGTGTTTTATGACACCGGAAACGCGTTTCCAGTAACCGCGGTCAAACGACACCTACGATTGACATGCCGTCTGCCCGAACATTTCACAAATCACACAACGGCTGATGTCGTACGGTTTCATGGCATTCTGAGGTCGTTCGGATGGTTTTGACCCCCCAACGCGCCGTTTTAGCGCACGCCGAGCTGCTGAAAACGACACACTCGGCCGTACCGCGCGCAACACACGTCCGATGGGCACTCCGTCTCCTCCTACATATCACGAATAATAATACTAATGTTTTCGTGTGGTTTCAGGTCATTCAGAGCACGTTTGCTCCAAATTCGACCGTCTCACGCCGTTTTTGGTGTTTTATGACACCTGGAACGCGTTTCCGGTCACCGCGGTCAAAAAACACCTCCGATTGACATGCCGTCTGCCTGACCATTTCAAAAATCACACAGCGGCTGATGTCGTACGGTTTCATGGCATTCCGAGGTCGTTCGGGTGGTTTTAACCTCCCAACGTGCCGTTTTAGCGCGCGCCGAGCTGCTGAAAACGACACAGTCGGCCGTACCGCGCGCACCGCACGTCCGATGGGTGCGCCGTCTCTTCCTAAATGTCACGAATAATAATTCTAATATTTTCGTGTGGTTTCAGGTCATTCGGAGCACGTTTTCTCTGAATTCGACCGTCTCACGCCGTTTTTGGTGTTTTATGACACCAAAAACGCGTTTCGGGTCACCGTGGTCAAACGAAACCTCCGATTGACGTGCCGTCTACCCTAAAATTTCACAAATCACACAACGACTGATGTCGTACGGTTTCATGGCATTCCGAGGTTGTTCAGGTGGTTTTGAACCCCCAACACGCCGTTTTAGCGCGCGCCGAGCTGCTGGAAATGACACAGTCGGCCGTACCGCGCGCACCGCACGTCCGATGGGCACGTCGTCTCCTCCTACACGTCACGAATAATAATCCTAATGTTTTCGTGTGGTTTAAGGTCGTTCGGAGCACGTTTGCTCCGAATTTGACCGTCTCACGCCGTTTTTGGTGTTTTATGACACCAGAAACGCGTTTCCAGTCACCGCAGTCAAACGACACCTCTGATTGACATGCTGTCTGCCCTACCATTTCAAAAATCACACAACGGCTGATGTCGTACGGTTTCATGGCATTCTGAGGTCGTTCGGGTGGTTTTGACCCCCCAACGCGCCGTTTTAACGCGCGCCGAGCTGCTGAAAACGACACACTCAGCCGTACTGCGCGCACCGCACGTCCGATGGGTACGCCGTCTCCTACGACACATCACGAATAATATTCCTAATGTTTTCGTGTGGTTTCAGGTCATTCGAAGCACGTTTTCTCCGAATTCGACCGTCTCACGCCGTTTTTGGTGTTTTATGACACCGGAAACGCGTTTCCGGTAACCGCGGTCAAAATACACCTCCGATTGACGTTCCGTCTACCCAAAAATTTCAAAAATCACACTACGGCTGATGTCATACGGTTTCATGGCATTCCGAGGTCGTTCGGGTTGTTTTGACCCCCCAACGCGCCGTTTTAGCGCGCGCCGAGCTGCTGAAAATGACACATTCGGCCGTACTGCACGTCCGATGGACGCGCCGTCTCCTCTTACACGTCAATAATAATACTCCTAATGTTTTCGTGTGGTTTAAGGTCATTCGGAGCACGTTTTCTCCGAATTCGACCGTCTCACGCCGTTTTTGGTGTTTTATGACACCGAAAACGCGTTTCCGGTCACCGCGGTCAAACAAAAGATCCGATTGATGTGCCGTCTGCCCGACCATTTCAAAAATCATACAACGACTGATGTCGTATGGTTTCATGGCATTCCGAGGTCGTTCGGGTGGTTTTGACACCCCAACGCGCCGTTTTAGCGCGCGCCGAGCTGCTGAAAACGACACAGTCGGCTGTATCGCGCGCACCGCACACCCGATGGGCGTACCGTCTCCTCCTACACATCACGAATAATAATCCTAATGTTTTCGTGTGGTTTCAGGTCATTCGGAGCACGTTTTCTTCGAATTCGACCGTCTCACGCCGTTTTTTGTGTTTTATGACACCGGAAAAACGTTTCCAGTTACCGCGGTCTAACGACACCTCCGATTGACGTGCCGTATACCCGAACATTTTACAAATCACACAATGGCTGATGTCGTACGGTTTCATGGCATTCTGAGGTCGTTCGAGTGGTTTTGACCCCCCAACGCGCTGTTTTAGCGCGCGCCGAGTTGCTGAAAACGACACACTCGGCCGTACCGCACGCACCGCACGTCCGATGGGCGCGCCGTCTCCTCCTACACATCAAGAATAATATTCATAATGTTTTCGTGTGGTTTCAGGTCATTTGGAGCACGTTTTCTCTGAATTCGACCGTCTCACGCTGTTTTTTGGTATTTTATGACACCGAAAACGCATTTCCGGTCACCGCGGTCAAACGACACCTCCGATTGACGTGTCGTCTGCCCGACCATTTCACAAATCACACAACGGCTGTCTAGAGTGCGGGGAGGGTTGTCTGTAGTGCGGGGATGGCTGTTCGGGGCGCGGGGGGCCTGTCCGGGGTGCGGGGGGCCTGTCCGGGGTGCGGGAGGCCTCTCCGGGGTGCGGGGAGGGCTGTCCGGGGTGTGGGGAGGGCTGTACGGGGTGCGGGGAGGGCTGTACGGGGTGCGGGGAGGGCTGTCCGGGGTGCCGGGGGGCTCTCCGGGGGGGGGGGGGAGAGGGCTGTCCGGGGTGCGGGGAGGGCTGTCCGGAGTGCGGGGAGGGCTTTTCGGAGTGCGGGGAGGGCTGTCCGGGGTGCAGGGAGGGCTGTTCAGGGTGCGGGGGGGCTGTCCGGGGGGGGGGGGGGGGCTGTCTGGGGTGCGGGGGGTCTGTCCGGGGTGCGGGGAGGGCTGTCCGGGGTGCGGGGAGGGCTGTCCGGGGTGGGGGGAGGGCTGTCCGGAGTGCAGGGAGGGCTGTTCGGGGTGCGGTGGGCCTGTCCGGGGTGCAGGGAGGACTGTACGGAGTGCGGGGGGCCTGCCTGGGGTGCGGGAGGGCTGTCCGGGGTGCAGGGAGGGCTGTCCGAAGTGCGGGGAAGGCTGTCCGGGGTGCAGGAGGGCTGTCCGGGGTGTGGGGAGGGCTGTCCGGAGTGCGGGGAAGGCTGTCCGGGGAACATGAGGGTTGTTCGAGGTGCGGGGAGGGATTTCCGGGGTGGGGGAGGGCTGTCCGGAGTGCGGGGAGGGCTGTTCGGGGTGCGGGGGGCCTGTCCGGGGTGCGGGGAGGACTGTACGGGGTGCGGGGGGCCTGTCCGGGGTGCGGGAGGGCTGTCCGGGGTGCAGGGAGGGCTGTCCGGAGTGCGGGGAAGGCTGTCTGGGGTGCGTGAGGGCTGTCCGGGGTGTAGGGAGGGCTGTCCGGAGTGCGGGGAAGGCTGTCCGGGGTGCGGGAGGGCTGTCCGGGGTGCGGGGAGGGCTGTTCGGAGTGAGGGGAGGGCTTTCCGAGGTGCGGGGGGGGGGGGGGGGGGGCTGTCTGGGGTGGGGGGGCTTGTCCGGGGTGCGGGGAGGGCTGTCCGGAGTACGGGGAGGGCTGTCCGGGGTAGGCCGGGGACTACAAATAGTGAACTCAACTCATTCATCAAAAACAAGTTTAATGATTTATATTAGGAATCACATATTTGTTTCAAAAATATTACAGAACATGCAATTCTAAACATTGAAAATTAAATGAACAAAAAATATCCAAATCAATAGTTTCATGGTTACTTCTTAGGCCAAAACACACATGATACCCCCAAATCACAAAAAAAACTCACTAGAAACCCAACATAAATATCAATAACAACTCCACCATTAAAAGTAGAAACACAACTCGTGAATATGATGCGTCATACGTGTTCATCACTGACCTCCATCCGATGGGCCAGGGGCCTACAACAAATAAACATTATGAATATTTTCATAACAAAAATAATTTAAATTAAATAAATAAATACAGTATAAACCTACGTCGTGTGATCCCCTACACCATCACCTGGACGCACATATTCCCGCAGTGCTCTAACCTCAGCAGCCAATTGAGCATTTGCCTCCTCGAAAGCCCGCAGTCGTGCCTCAAAATCTGACAACTTCTGTGTCATCTGAGCAACAGCAGGACCGACAACCGCAGCGCGTGACACTACAGAACGAGGAATCCCTGTTCCATAGGTCAAACTATATCCATGCCTGTGCCGACCAATGATGCGATGAAATATCTCATCCCTTCGCATGGGAAGCTGTCGCTGGTCCTCTGGCAGATGTTCTAATTCAACTTCAAATTGAGCCTGTGAAATATTTAAATATATATACATATATTAATATAAATATTTTATGTAAGTATTGGTAATGAGTACAATCACTTACTATCAATGCTGCAGCCTCTGGATCATTGCGATCACAAGTCCTCATCCACACCGACATTTTATCAGTTGGTGCACCTTGCTCCCGCAACTATATATGAATAGAATATAAACACAAAACCGTATTAATTAAAAAAAATTAAAAAATGAATAATAAATACCTCATGTCGGATCTGAGACACGTGATGAGTCCCGAGCCTGTGAGGTGGTCCCTGCAACGCTCGATTCTCAGAATGGCGTGTAGACACCTCCTACATTCAATTCATTAAAATATCAAACAAATCACACATTCTTGAAAATATATATACCAAAATAAATATACAAACCTCAACACCCTCAGTAGACCAATATACAACTAAATCACGCCACTGAGTCGGGAGGACACCTCTTGGGACTTTTTCCAGAATGTCTGGGGCACCCACATTTGGTACCCAGTGGTCCCTCTTAACTTTGCCTTTATAGTCTTTCCACATCTTACGGCATTTTTTCATACACACTGGCCGAAACTCATCGGGACATACTTTCAAATTTTGCTATTAAAGAAAAAAATCACATATGTTATTGTTGTTTATACACAAGGAATAAAATAAAATGGTCTTCTTACCTGAACCTCCCTCCAAAGACGATCTAATGTGTCCTGAGGGATAGAAGCCCAGTCACGCGTGGTCAATGGAAATTGATGTGGATCACGTATGATATGACCCAACTGACGAATAAATGCAGGGGCAGTCCATCCCATAGGATGAAATACCTCATCAAATGAAACATCAAAAGTCGTGTCAGAATTCCATGATAATATGCCACGACCAGGGCCTCTCCAGTAAGAGGAAGAAGCAGTCGAGTCTGATCCTATTGAAAACAATTTTATATACAAATTGACAGATGTTATAAATACATATATATATATGTGTTTATTAATTACATAAAAAATAGAGACAATGACATTCCAACATACCTCGACCCTGAGACGTAGATGCCTCAGATGGATGATGTGGATCTTCTGTCTCTTCCCCTAACATGCCTACAGTCATGGAAAACATTAGTAAAGGGACTATCCAAAGTTTCCAAATGATAAATTGGATTGTTTTTAAAAAAAATCAAACTTGTACAATTTTTAATCAAACAAAAAGGGATTGAATAATTAGTTGTGAATGAATTTTAAAAAATCAGAGAGTTCACAAAACAAATATACAAATTATGTACAAAAACAATCAATGCATATCCAAATTTCAAATTGAATTAATAAAATTCAAGCAGCACATGAACCAAATGAAGAATACCTCAATGGGAAGATACACCGACAATAACATCAATATAACATGAGTTAAATCACCCTAAATATTTATAACTGAATAAACTTCCAAAAGTGAGGATTAAAACTTATAAGGATTTATAAAATGTTTAGATAATTTATGATATCTTAGGATGAATAGTGGGAAAACAATTATACCTTTCATTAAGCATGCAAATAGACCGTTTCTCCTTCAACAGCCATTCTCACCCAATAAATATCTTCTTCACGTTGAACTACGATATGTTGATCAAGCTGTTGGGAAACAAAAGGAATAGTCTCAGGTTCATCTTGTTCAAATACAAACACTCCTCGCCGAGACATTTTGACAACAACTTACCAAATTGGATTCGAAGGCAAAGTAACGAAGAATACTTGTTCCACTTGTGATGTCAAAATGAAAGGTTCATTATCAACTTGTTCATTTCTATATAACATATAGTTAAAATTCACCAATGAAAACTGATATTGATCGACTTTACATCCATGCACTGGATCAACCCAATTACACTTTAACAATATGTACTTCAACCCGTGTGTGTATACAACTTCAATGATGTCTATCAATTGACCATAATAATAACCAGAATCGACAAATGGACAAACGATGCCACTGTTTTGTGTTTCTCGTTTGTTGTCAACATCTTTAATGTGAAATCGAAAACCATTGGCATCTATATATTTATAACGATGAGCCGTTATATATGGACCCTCAGCCAGTTGGATAAATTCTCCAGTTAGCGTGGGGTCCCCTCACTAGTGCAGAAAACGTTTTTTACGTCGGTTTCTAGCCGACGTTAATACGTGCGACGTTATAAATAAGGTTTTTCACGTCGGTTATTTAAAAACCGACGTCAAAAACATAAAATCGCGATGTTTATCACGTCGGTTATTTTAGAACCGACGTGATAAAGGGGCCTGGAGAATGGTTTATCACGTCGGTTATTTTAGAACCGACGTGATAAAGGGCCTGGAGAATGGTTTATCACGTCGGTTATCGAAGAACCGACGTGATAAACTGCCTAGACAATGGTTTATCACGTCCGTTCCTAAACAACCGACGTGATAAACAGGGGCGAGGGGGTTTATCACGTCGGTTCATATAGAACCGACGTGATAAACTGGGGTGAGGGTGGTTTATCATGTCCGTTCTATAAGAACCGACGTGATAAACCGGGCTGAGCGTGGTTTATCACGTCGGTTCATAAATAACCGACGTGAAAAACCGGGGGAGGGGGGTTTATCACGTCGGTTAGTCAATAACCGACGTGATAAACCATTTTCCAGGACGTTTAGCACATCAGTTATTCAATAACCGACGTGATAAACCATTCTCCAGGCCCTTTATCACGTCGGTTATTAAATAACCGATGTGATAAACCATTCTCCAGGCCTTTTATCACGTCGGTTATTAAATAACCGACGTGATAAACCATTCTCCAGGCCCTTTATCACGTCGGTTATTAAATAACCGACGTGATAAACCATTATCCAGGCCTTTTATCACGTCGGTTATTAAATAAACGACATGATAAACCATTCTCCAGGCCTTTTATCACGTCGGTTATTAAATAACCGATGTGATAAACCATTTTCCAGGCCTTTTATCACGTCAGTTATTAAATAACCGACGTGATAAACCCAATTTTTTTTAAGCAGAATGCAGTGATCTTCTCTCCACCAGAATCAACCAGAAAATAAATCAAGAAATCGTACCACAAAAACAGAAGTACATCAAAATTAAGCATGTACATAGATAACATATAAAACTTACCCACTAGACAGCATCCACCCTCATTTATACCCCATGGACAGCCCTCCCCCACCCCGTTGGAGCCCTCACCCTCATGTATACCCCCTAGACAGACCTCCCACACCCCTTTGGAGCTCCCACCCTCATGAATACCCCTTGGACAACCCTCCCCCACCCCATTAGAGCCCCCACCACACTCCTGGACTGCCCCCCGACCCCCGGACACCCCCAAACACCCCTCGACAACCCCCACCCGCCTGAATAGCACCTCCTCACCCCCTCACCCCACTTGACAGCCCCCACCACACCCCTGGACAACCCCCCCACCCCTGGAAAGCACTCCCACACCCCTGGACCGGCTTCTCACACCCCTGAACATCCCTGCCACCCCCCAGGACTGCCCCCACCCCACCGGACAGCCCTCCCAGATCGCTGGACACCCCCAACCCCACTGAACACACCCCCACACCCTTGGAACCCCTCCCCCACAGACCCAAATCCATACCAGAAGAACCATCAAAAGTAAACCAAAACAAAAAGTATAGCAAAATTAAACATTCACTTATATAACATTCAATACTTACACTGTCAACTTCAAAAAAAACTAAATCAAACCTAAACAACTACCAAATACACAATTAAAACGACAATATTCAAAATTAAATTTTACATTACAAACAACTAAAATTCAATCAAACCTGTAAAATAATTTGACCACTCCACTTGTACGTGTTTGATGTCTTCAGTAGTATAGGGTTGAGGGTCATCAAAAAGATACAAATGAAAAAGAAGATAGTTAACGTGTATAATGAATAAATCAAATTGAAATATGATGGAAAAGTTTAAGAGGAAATCGTACCAGGTCAAAATTCACAACTGCCCCAGTTGTTATTATTTCATACATAAATCTTAACATATAATATCCGCATTCGATGAGGCCTTGTTGTTCATGACATTTCTGTTTTGAATGAGTGTAAATTCAATATATTATTTTTATGTAATAAATCAAAAAGTACAAATTATAAATGGAAATTTACCTTCGCATTTACATATTTGATCTTTGCATTTCTTTTCTTTGTGTTTTTTCGAAAGTAGACCCATGCACTGTTAGAAAATAATACGAATGGGGTAAATTTAAAATTCATTATAATATATAAAACTATTGAGAAATTGAAACTTACTTTTCCAATATATTCTTAAAACTTGCCCGCACATCACCCTGAACAGAGCATATCCAATAAAGAGCTTTCTCCCTTGGGAAAAAAATCCCTAACATCCAATGATTACTGATAAAAGGAAATTTAATGTTAGTGGTTTTTATGTTAAAAGATAATTAACTCTTTGAGAGAAATGTGTTTCATACCTCTCACAAAAAGGCATCATCCAACATTGTTGGATTATATTCTTTTCAAATATTTCAGCAATATAAACCATTCTTTGTTCCTCAGTCAATGCACATGATTCAGGGGAAATCAATTGCGGGTCTATGAATCCATATACTTATGTCAGTTCATTCCTCTCACAAATTTTATAAAGATACCTAATACAAAACATATATAAGTATACATTTTTAATAAATATAACGCAGGGAAAAGGTGTTAAGACTTACATGGAAAAAATTTGCACCACGTTGATGCCCAACTTATCTCCAGTAACAAGCTCCATGATATCAGATTTTGTAATCCCCACACTTATTTCATGTCCACAAATATGAGATTCCATTGGAAACTCATAAAAACCCAACAACAAATGTGAATATCTTGACAATCTGTCAAGACCACTGGAATCTGTATCTGATGTCATAGCCTGTTGTCTTTGTTGTTGTCTATACAGTATTTCTTTACCTTTGAAGTATTCCTGTGAAAAAAAATTGAGAATTATAGTAGTTTTCAAATGATAAAACAACTTTAATAAAATAATAAAATAAAAGATATAACATTCATACCTCTATGGTAATGAGTCGAAGAAGTCTGGATGGCCAAACTAAAAAATGGCCGATACTCTGTCCAACTGTCTCCACCTCATATGTAGGTATTGGTACCCTAGCTGATCTATCTATAATATCCTATACAGTGACCCTCTGATTCTCTACCTCTAACTGTTGATGATGAACTGTATCTCCTATACAATATACCAACCCGTATGCTACTATATGATGTTGAGAATCATCAACATACAACTCGCAATATGTAGGAAGCTGCGACAGAGGCGTAGGATAAAAAATGGGGTCTGCAGGCTGAGGTGGGGGAGTGGGAGCTACTAGCGGAGGTGGAGGATAAATAATGGGGTCTGCAGGGGGAGGTGGAGGAGTGGGAGCTGCAGTCTGAAATTGTCTTTGCATTTCTGCAAACATAGACTGCACCGAATCTCTAATCTTGTCTTCCATCGTCGCATTAATATTTTGAACTTCATCCTCCAAGGATTCTATTTTTTTTATAAAACCCCTCAATGTTAGAATTTGAAGAATGTGGAAACACTTTTCTTACCGATACACCTGCCGGATATCATCTTACACGACCAGGATGTTCGGGCCTTCCCAATGCTGCAAATAAAATATCTTCCCTCCCAGTAGCTGTAAATGTCCCCTCTGAACTCTGCTCCTCAAGAGAGTCCTGTATTAATTAATTGAACATTTCTGTAATGATTGAAACTTATATGAAGAAAAAAGTTAACTTAAATAAATTAAATAGATATCTTACAATCCTCTCGGCTACGATTCTCGATTCTTCCGAAAGATATTTCCCTTTTTTTCCCTTCCGAGCTCTCTTCCATTTTTCATGTCTAGATGGAGGGGATGGAGGGGCCACCTCTCCAGAGCTTGAAGACTCAGCTCTTAGTTGTTGAAATTTTTCCACTATCATTTTTTCTTCCAATAATGTATACCCTCCCCGAGATAAACTATGAGGGTATACATTTTTAGATTGGATCTCCTGATGAGCTTTCCTTGTTTGCTGTAATTTAAGAATAAGAAATCATTAACAAAACATTAATAAAATCATTTATATAAGAAAGTTTATAAAAGTTTACATTGCCCTTACCAGAAATGACTCTTTTTTTCTACTTTCAAAAAATTGTCTCCATGTGTCTTCATCTATAAAAGGATATATACGACATGGATTTTCATGACTCCTATGACCATAAATGAAATCAGATGAGAGGGTTGATTTGAAATCCCTCCATCTCCTGGCAGCCAACGATAAGCATTTCTTCCTGACTCCTCTAGTGTCAGGAATATCAAATGTCATCTGATAAAGAAGAGGTTAAACATATTATATATACTAGAAACATTAAAATAATGGTCAAACAATGACAAAAGATCTTACCAAAATCGTCTCCCACAACTGAGAGATAATCTCTTTATCCACACCTCTCCAATCATCATACAGAATGCTTACTTTGGTCTTATCCTGAGTTGCAACAAAACTCTTAAAATCTTTGGCATTCGGACCTCTAGGAATATCATCATCATCAAACTCAACTACTATCCTCTGATCCTGCGTACGGGAAAATGATAATTTTGGTAAACGTGTGCACCCACGTTTACCAACCTTTGAACTCTTTGTCGTAATAGGAGCATGTGAATGTTTATCCCCAGAGGTATGACCAGCAATATGCTCCTCTCCAGAATCATGTGGTTGATCATCTGAATGATCTGTCATTATCCTTCAAATCAAAAAAACAAACGTCAGTTCACAAATATACAAATGCAAATATTTTAATACTACTGTAATCAGAAAATAGAAAAGTGTACTAGGTTGCATAATAGTAAACATTGGTAATATGGTAAACATGTTAAATAATGGTAAAGATGGCAAAGATGTTCAATATGGTCAAGATGTTCAACATGGTAAAAAATGGAAAAAATGGTAAACCTGGTAAACATTGTAAACATGGTAAAGTAATTTTCAGTGAAAAAATATACAAATTCAAATATTTTAATACTACTTTAATCAGAAAATAGAAAAGAGTACTAAGTTACATAATAGTAAACATTTGTAATATGGTAATCATGTTAAACAATGGTAAATATGGAAAAGATGGTCAAGATGGTCAAGATGGTAAAAATGGTAAAAATGGTAAACCTGGTAAACATTGTAAACATGGTAAAGTAATTGTCAGTGAACAAAAATAATCATTTTAAAATTCATGTAATGGTTATAAACATGATAAAGTAAACTAAACAAACTTAAAACAAACAAAAACATATACTTATTTTATTTTAAAACATGTTTTAATAAATAAAAAACTTACAATATCTAACATTTATGGAAAAAATAAATGTAAACAAGAAATAAACATATGTTACCTGTAATTTTAGGAACGTACAAATGGATTGTTTTCCAAAATTCCTTCGTCGTGATCATTCCTTATGGCACAAACCATGTCTTCAACATGATCGTCATTATGTTCTGTTAATATTTCCATTGAAGTAGGGATCTCACATAAATCAGCATATTCATCAAGTTCATCCTCACCAACATATTGTTTTTTCCCTTGTAAAACAACAACCCACTGCATATCTGATTGATCTACTACATAAAAAATTTGTTTTGCATGTGTTTCCATTATAAAAGAATCAGCTGTGTCTTCCAATCTATTCAGATTAACAAGTGTCATTCCAAATTCATCGTGTCTGACACTGTTATTACCATTAAACCATTTACAGTTAAAAACGAGAACTTTAATTTTAAAGTAATCAACCTCCCATATGTCTTCAATCACTCCATAATATGCATTTGATGCATAAATTGGGTTTTTGTCCTTAGCACTCGAAAAATGCATTGCTTCTGCAAACACCAATACACCACTATTCTGAACTGCACTTCTGTTGTCCTGAGCTTTTGTATGAAATGTATAACCATTAATGTCATAACCAGACCATGTTATCACATTTAAACATGGACCACCCACTATCCATTTTAATGTCTCTGATACATCTGATCTACTAAGCAAAGTCTTTTTAATCCATGACAAAAAAGTTTTGTTGTGCTCATTCAAAATCCACATTTCTTTCTTCTTTGGATGAAATTGTTTCAACTCATTAATATGCAATGTGATATATGGTTGAGCATCAGCTATGTTATTCAAGATGTATGATTCTAACTTCTTCATCTGTTCAGCTAACAATGATTTGACTTTCAAGCCGCGAATCCCCTTTCCCTCATTATTAACTCGTTCATGGCGAGATGGAGGCAAACCTATGTATTGTGCCGCAGCCAAGTAGCTCGTACAAAACTCTGCTACCTCCTCAGAAATATACTTTTCAATAATGGAGGCTTCAGGTCGATATAGATTTTTAAGATACCCCTTTAATATTTTCATATAACTTTCAAAAGGATACATCCAACGAAGATATACAGGTCCACAAAGCTTTATTTCTCGAACCAGATGAATCATTAAATGCACCATTATATCAAAAAAATTTGGAGGAAAATACATTTCCAATTGAAAAAGTATAAAAATTGCATCCTTTTCCAAAATGTTCAAAGCATTCACATCAATCGACTTGTTACAAATTGAATTGAAAAAATAACACAACTTCATTATAGTCTTTCTGACACGAATGGGAAATATTCCATGCAATGCAACTGGTAGAATTTGTTGCATCATGACGTGACAATCATGTGATTTCATACCTATCAACTTCAAGTCCTTCAATGAGAAAAAAATTTTTACATTAGAAGAATAACCTTGAGGCACTTTGGTATCATGAAGACACTGACAGAAGCTAATTTTCTCCCTCTTCGATAATGTATGACAATCCGGGGGAAGAAATGTTCGTCTTCCTTTAGGAGTGGGAGCTAACTCCAAACGTATTCCCATTGATAGTAAGTCTAATCTTGCATTCAACCCATCTTTAGTCTTTCCTTTAATATCTAACAATGTTCCAATCAAAGAACCACAGATATTCTTCTCCACGTGCATGAAATCAATATTATGTTTAACTTCATGATACCTCCAATATGGTAGCTCAAAAAAAATTGACCTTTTCTTCCAAATATGTCTATCATTACCAGATTTCTGTGTCTTTCCCAATGTCACGTCAAGGTTTTTCACCCTCTCAAAATACAGATAAGGGGATAAAGGTTTTGGAGCAGTATCAAATTCTTGTGAGCCATTAAATGCCTTTTTTAGTCTTCTATAAGGGTGTTCCATAGGCAAAAACTTTCGATGACTCATGTACACTGTTTTCCTCCCATGATGCAATTGACAATAGGACGTCTGTTGTTCGCAAATTGGACATGCTTTATGCCCTTTAACACTGTATCCAGACAAATTTCCATACACTGGGAAGTCATTTATAGTGAACAGAAGCACTGCATGCAGTTGAAAATATTCCATTTTATAAGAATCATACACCCTAATACCATCAGCCCATAACAGTTTCAAATCATCAATCAACGGTGACAAGTAAACATCAATATCATTACTGGGTTGCTTTGGACCAGAGATCATTGTACTCAACATGACATATTTGCGCTTCATACAAACTTCAGAAGAGAGGTTGTAAATTACCAATAAAACAGGCCATGAACTATGTGTGCTACTGAGTGTTCGGTATGGATTCATTCCATCTGTGCACAACCCTAGTCTGAGATTTCTTATTTCACTTCCAAATGTAGAATACTGCGCATCAATTTTCTTCCATTGTGGACAATCAGCTGGATGACGTATTTTTCCATCACATACCCGCTCTTCAGCATGCCATCTTAACCTTTTTGCATCATGTGAATTAGCAAATAAACGTTTGAAATGATTAATTATAAGAAGATACCAAAATACCTTTGAAGGGAGCTTTGTAATCTCTACATCACCCTTTTATTTTTCTTTCACCTTATACCGTGATGTCCCACATTTTGGAAACTCTGACAGAAATTCATATTCCTTCCTATATATAATGAAGTCATTCGGACAGGCATGTATTTTCTTGTATCCCAATCCCATCGGGCATAATATTTTCTTGGCTTTGTAATGTGAATCTAGAAGATTGTTATCTTTTGGAAGAATGTCTTTCATCAATTGTAGCAGCTCTGTAAAACTTCTGTCACTCCATCCATGATTCGCCTTCAGGTTAATCAATCTTAACACCGCCGACAGAACCGTAAAATCTGTACAACCGGGATATAATGGTTTTTCAGAATCACCATATAGACGTGCAACTGTCGGTTCTATCTCAATTTGTTCTGCTACAATATCGCGAATCATTTCTTCAATTCCATCGGAGTTACCATCTTGCGAATCATCATCATCAGTGACATTCCGTCCAGTTTCACCATGCCAAATCCAAGGGCTGTAACTCGGATTAAAACCATGACATATCAGATGATCTTTTATCTCTCTACTTTTCAACTTCTTCATATTCAAACATTTCAGGCATGGACAGAAAAAAATGTCACTACTTGGAACATTTCATTTTGCAAATTCCAAAAAGGCATCAACACCTTCCTCAAATTCATTGCTCATTCGATGTGCCGTAATCCAACTTCGACTCATTATTACCTATAACAAATATCAACAAAAAATATATATTTTTAAGATAAGACAAATACATGTTTATATGAAAAAAATCATAATTTGAATGTAAAACAATTTAAAATATAAAACAAATCTATAGGTATTTAAAAAAATATGCTTGAATATTATTTTTAAAACAAAATATAGTTAGATGTAACAGTTTAAAATTTCATTGAATCAAAGAAAACCATGACGCCTAATGATTCTCCAAATAAAATATACATCAATAAAACATAAACAAAATGATTTTTATCTGGAATAAGTGAATATGATCAGATGATACACATTTATAATAATATCATGCCAATATAATAATAAACATGTTAAAATATAGGAATACCTAATGGAGCATATAACATGTGTTATTCATGCTTGTTGTTCAATCATTATGATCTAAAGTACTCAACACTTTCAAGTGCCAAAATCTTGAAAGTAGTAGTAGTTTTCATAAGTACCCAACACCAAATAGCTATACATCGTAAGTGTCATGTTAGAAATATGAATATAGACCATTTGTTTTATGTTTAATAATATTGTCATATTATCTGATCATTCTGATTATATATTAGAATTACTATATCCTTTTGATCCGATATATAATCTAAGGATTAATATTTCTTTAGAAAAAGTAATGTTAATATCATGGTAATGTAAAAAAAAGTATATGTCAAACTATATATATGTAATACCAATAAAAAAATACATATGTGTTTGGCCTGGGTTTCACACATAAAACAACTCATCTCACAGATTAAATTTTTGAATCATCCTACATAATACTTATTTTTATAACTTAGGGAATGAAAATAATAAAAGTTTTGATTTACGATACTCATTATGGGTAAACATGATATATATAAATATAATATCTAATCTCATAAAAAGATATCCATGGGGGTATAAGAGCATACACAAAGCACATGATCAAAAAGATAAGTGAAACATTTTTATATAATCATAGATCATAAAACCTGAGTCCAAGTATAACAATTTTAGCATAACATAAGACATGATTTATATGATAGTGGGAACATGATTTAAAAAACCTTATTCATAAGATCACAACATTGGCATGTGGAATAACATAAGAGTGTGGCACAAACATAATCATATAAGTCATAACATATGTCAAGGGAAAACATAGTTTCATTCACCTCATATTGGGATATGTTAATCACCTTTCCTATAATTTATTATAATATTTCTTACGAGACACATCACATAACACATTGGACATTGTATAACCATCTGTATCCCATATTGATCTATGATATATAATGCATTGTCGAATGCATTAGAAGGATATTATGGACCCAAATGTCACATAATGACTAACCATATATATGGGTGAATCGTGATCATCAAATCATTTATAACACTTTCGTAGATCAATTAACTAACAAAAATGAAATGGGGGTCATAATTGTTTTTACAAAACATAATAATTATTAATACAAAAAATGTGTTTGGATGGTATGATAAGATAATATACCTAATTCAATCTAATTATCGTTAAATTATTTCTACCTAGATAGAAAAGAACTTTATAAAAAATATAATTTAACTTGAGAATGAAAAGAAAGTACCCTTTACCTTTTTTATAATGAAAAATCTGAAAAGGATGATAATAATATTTAGGTATTATAATTTTTTTATGAATTATTAATAATAAAAGAAATCACCTCACTTGGTTTTGTTGAAAATCGGACATACCATCGTATTCAAGAAATCAGATACACTTTGCATGAAAAGGTCCATCATTTTTAGGAGATGACTGAAAGAAGAAATGTATTATCAGACTCACCATGAGTCCAGAATAAAATATTTGATTGTAATAGGTATGAATTGATATTTTTATGAATGCAGATGAAAACAGATGATGGTTTTCTGATCTAGGAGTTCTAAAAATCATAATTTTTTGAAAAAATATTATGATGTAAGAATGTTGAATGAAATTTTAAGGATAGGTATTACCAATTGTACCTGGTCCAATTTTATTCATGAAAATCATTTTCTGGACAATCATATTGAAAATATGATTTTAAGAAAATAAGTACTACCAATCTTCATCCAGAAAGACACATTCCAGCTAAGTAGGAAATAATAATGTTGCTGGAAGAATGGAACGTTACAGTACCACCCATTATTTTTCAGATTTTGCTGAAGCTAATCCTCAATGTTTTAAAATTAATTATTCTTTATAAATGATTGAATAATTTGAATGGTTGTGAAGTCAAATATCTATGTTCTCATGGTCATAGTAATATTTTTATCAGATATTGATTTATTTAGATACTTAAGAGATTGCTCGTAAGCGTATATCAGAATGAAAATCTAGAATAAGAGTTAAAAATAGTCTTATCCAAAATACACCTGCTTGAATGTTGCGAGTTGAATGTTGCGAGTTGAATGTTGCGAGTTTAATGTTGCGAGTTTAATTTTGTGAGTTGAATGGACATAATAACCATTTGCAATGACAAAAAATTCCACGAGATTCAAAAACGAATGAAAAGCACATCAAGAATCGAAACAAAAACGAACGAAATAAATTCGTGGAAGGCTTACTTGAATGTCACGAGTTGAGATGATAGATCCGAGAGGAGTGAAGAAGATAAACAATGAAGCCAAAATGAGTTTAATGCAGGCGATCGACGAGCCGATTAGGGTTTACCGCGCGAGAGAGAGACGAGCTGGTGACTGTCAATCGAAAAATCGTAAATGACAGAACACGGGATTTAATTTTTTTAAATGTTTTATAACATCGGTTATTATATAACCGACTTTATAAACTATTTTTTAGCTTTTTTACGTCGGTTATCTTAAAACCGACGTAAAAAATCTCCCTCGCTTTGGTTTTTTACGTCGGTTATAAGATAACCGACGTAAAAAACCAATGCGTGGTGGGTTTTTTACGTCGGTTTCCAAATAACCGACGTAAAAAAACCCGATATCTACGCGTTTTTTACGTCGGTTATCAAATAACCGACGTAAAAAACCAAAGCCCCGGGGGTTTTTTACGTCGGTTATTTGATAACCGATGTAAAAAACGCGTCGATATCGGGTTTTTTACGTCGGTTACCAAATAACCGACGTAAAAAACCCCCGCGCATTGGTTTTTTACGTCCGTTTTAAGATAACCGACATAAAAACCCAACAGGCGTGATTTGTAACGTCGGTTATTAAAATAACCGACGTGAAAAATCTACTCGCCGCATTTTTACGTCGGTTATATATAACCGACGTAAAAAATAGTGACGTAAAAAACGTTTTCTACACTAGTGCCTAACTCCCTCAGCTTATAAACCTACATAATTAATAGAATTCAATAATGATATATGAAGAAAGAAATTATTATAATACTTCACTCATAATGAAAATCAATTTATACGTACATAATCCTTGAAACAATCATGAAATGATGCATAATGAGACTGTTGAATTTGCAACTCAGTCGCACGACACATCTCTTCTTTTATCTCATTAATGTGTTTTCTGAAAATGATAACGCAATGTTTAAATGATCAACTTATGAAAAAAAAACATGTAAAAGTTAAACAATAAAAGTGATAAGATACTTACTGCATTAATGGTGCAACTGATGGAGTATTGAACAAGATATATCGATGCGCTTGTATCCACTCAATGTTGTCCATATCATATGTGGTTCCTTCTCCAACTAGACCATCCTGAATCCGAGAGGTCTTATCTAATTTTGTTTCAACATCCGTAAGATATTCTGCACAAAAAGTAGTACACTCATCCATCAAATAACCATTGGCTATTGATGCCTCCGGACGAGCTCTGTTGCGTACAAATCGTTTCAATGTACTCAAATACCGCTCAATAGGATACATCCACCTGAATTGCACTGGACCAGCAACCATTACTTCATCAGTTAGGTGCACTATCAAGTGGACCATAACATCTAAAAATGAGGGGGGAAATAGTTTCTCAAAGTGACAAATCGTAAGTACAATTTGGTCCTGTAAACTTTTTAAACCACTCATTCGTTGATTTCTTAAACAAATCTATCTAAAAAAATTACTCATCTCAATCAACGGCTGAACAACATTGGGGGATAAACAATCACAAATTGCGATTGGAATCAACTGCTGAAGTAGTATGTGATTGTCATGACTTTTCAACCCTTGCAATGTCTTGCTCATCAGATTCACACACTTTGAAATATTAGAAGAGTAACCATCAGGCACCTTGAGCATCTTCAAAATGGAAAGAAATGTATCTTTCTCCTTTGTATTCATCGTATACTATGCAGCAGGCATATATGCCCTGTTTCCCTCAGCTAACTGTAAATGCAACTGTTTCCTTAAACCCATTTCTTCCAAATCACGACGTGCATTAACATAGTCCTTTAATTTCCCACTGAAACCTAAAATGGTCCATAATATGTTATCACAAACATTTTTTTCAATGTGCATGACATCCAAATTATGCCTCAACATGTTATTTTTCAATACAGAAGACTATAAAAAATACTTTTCTTTTTCCAATTGTGACTGCGCTGCCTACCCGCAGCTCGAATATTACGTACCAGAGGAGCCACCAAATCCTGAATTTCATATACCGTGCGGATGTTTTCTTCCTCAATCTGCGATAACATTTCGACTCCTGTCATGATCTTTGGTGCTGGGCTGAACTCTCTAGAACCATCAAATGCCACTCTGTCCTTTCTGAACCTGTGCTGATGGGGGAGAAAAAGTCTGTGACCCATGTATGCCCATTTTTTGGAATGCTTAAGCCATACAGATTTTTTACTTTTGTTGCAACAAGGGAAAGAAAATTCCCCTTTCGTACTCCAGCCTGATAAATTTTCATAAGCTGGGAAGTCATTGATTGTCCATAATAAAGCAGTCTGCATTTTGAACATTTCATTCGTTTCACAGTCATAAGTCATCACACCATCGCCCCAAAATTCATTCAACTCATCAATCAATGGCTGAATGTAAACATAAATCTTATCCCCTGGACTTTTAGGACCATCAATAAGAGTGTAAAGTAATATAAATTATTTCTTTATACAAAGCCACAGAGGAAGATTATACAGAACCAACACCATGGGCCATGTGCTATGAGTTGCACCAACCATAGACTTGAATGGATTGAAACCATCTTCTGCCAATCCCAATCGGACATTACAAACATCTTTGGAAAAGTTGGGATGTCTCTTATCAAAATCCTTCCATGCATGAGAGTCTGCCGGGTGGGTTAACATATCACTTTCATGAACTCTTTCTTCATGTCATCTCATTAAATTAAAAACTTTAGATGTCATAAAAAATATTTTCAACCTTGGTTTAAGGGGAAAGTAACGCATTTGATTTACGACAATCGGTTTCCTCTGTATCACAATCTGACTTTGATGAGTCTGATTTCCCCTGTTCTCTTTCTACCTGGAAGCACCACAAACCGTACAAATATCCAAATGGGCAGTTTCCTTTTTAAACAACATACAGTTGTTTGCACATGCATCTATGGTCTCATATGTAAAACCTAAGTTCTCTGTCAGCTTACGAGCATGGTAATACGACTCGGGAATCTTAGCGTCGACAGGAAGAACCTTTTTCAATAACACCAACAACATGTCGAATGATGTGTCTGACCAATGATTCAAAGTCTTCAAATGCAACAACTCCACGATAAATGAAAATTTATTGAAAGAAGTACATCCAGGATATAATTCTGTTTTTGCATCATCAATTGCTTCATAAAACCTCCTCAAATCATGATATGCACCAGAGCGAAGATTTATCTCACCGGTCTCAAGATTCTGGATGTCAATGCCTTCAGGATCCAACCCACGTACCATTTCAGTAAGCATTTCATGCATTGGATCATTCATCCTTGCATCAACATCCATCTGAACTGTATCCGTATTTTCACAACGAACATATTCTTCTTCATAACGAGTCCAACTCTTATAATTTCTCAGAAATCCATTAAAGAATAGGTGCTCCCTCACAGTATCTCATGTGAATTGATATCTGTTAGCACATTTTCTACATGGACAACTAATATAGTCACTTTCAAATCCTCCGGTGAAGTCAATAAACTGCATAATGCCATTGAAATACTCTCTAGATGTTCGATTTGGAAGATCAATCCAACTCTTATCCATAATAAGATCCCTATAAAAAACATTTACACAAGACTTATTACATTTTCATTTTTCATATCAAATATATTTAAAATAAATACTAATTAATTATTTGTGAACCATTTATAAAATAACAATGTAAGTGAAATCCCATGTCATGCCTGATTGCGTTATAAACCTGGAAGGGAGGGGGGGGGGGGGAGGGCGGGGCGGCGGAGGGTGGGGCGGCGGAGGGCGGGGCGGCGGAGGGCGGGGCGGCGGAGGGCGGGGCGGCGGAGGGCGGGGCGGTGGAGGGCGGGGCACCGGGGAGGGCGGGGCTGTGGGGAGGGCGCGCGGCGAAGGGGAGGGTGCAGGCGACGGGGATGGGGGAAGGGTTCGGGGGGGGGGGGGCTTCGTGAGAGGAGGGGGCGTAGAAGCTGGTTTTTTTAAAGGAAACGTAGCGACCGCCGTTGGCGGTCGCTATTGGTTACCTATAGTGACCGCCAATGGCGGCCGCTATAGGTTAAGGGGCTCAGAAGCCCATATTTCTAGTAGTGCACTCACCGTCAATTCCCCCTATAGTCTCATATCATACTAAAGGAGCTCTGGGGAAGCACTCAATGTCTCATTCTCTCTGTCGCCCGTGTCGAGGAACTAAAAACACTCTGAGGAAGTACTCAACGTCAATTCCCCTTGTGGCCTCACATCGTAAATTTAAGACACTCTGGAGAAGCCCTTACGTCCATTCTCCATATGGTCTACTACACTAGGTTCCCACAGCCCTATGTAAAGTCAGCAAGTATCGCATTGCGTAACGGCCAAAGTAACCTCAAGAACAACTTGACTAGCATTCTACAACATCTCAACATGTCAGAAAAAGAACACTCCATCCTACAATACTAGGCATGGAAACTGGCAAAAGCCAAACATGCAAAACTAGACCAAACGATCATAAACAGACAAAACATGCATGGCAATACATCCAAAGCACACCAAATTACCCTATTCAAAAAAATAACCTCTACTTAGGCATACAATCAAAGAAGGTAGACAATAGGGCTAAAACGGTAAACACGCAATACCCCCGTTCAAGGGTATTGGTGGAATTTGCACATAATACTCAAAGAATTTCTACAGAAAGGCACAAACCACCTACCTTGATGTTAGAAGATCGATATACTTGAATCATGGGTCTTTAATCATCGTAGAACGTCGAAGATCTACAAAAACATCTAAAACGTTCAACTCACGATAACTCGGAAAAGAGAAGGAATTGGGAAACGATGCTCCAGGAGAAGAGAGAACTCACCGCTGCGATTCCAACACACTCACCGGTGTTCGAAACAGAGGACAGACGAAGGTTCAGGGGCTCGTCTAAGATCCAAGGCTGCTCGACGCTCTTGGATGAAGACAACCTAAAAGAAGTTGATTCTGGCGATTAGACGCGACCCCGGTGCGTTTAATGAAAAAAAAAGAAAGTACAAGGCGTGTACTCGCCTTTTCTGTACTACGCTTTAGGCGGACTCCATGTCACCCTTACATGGCCGTGTGTGTGGTCATGACATGGCCAGCATACGACCTCCAGTGGCTTCAAAGTACACGACATGTACTTATAAAGTACACGGTGTGTACTTTGAAAATTTCCAGATTTTTCTCTTTTTCTCAAAAATGACAACATACCTGAAAATAAGATCCGGGTTCTTACAAACTTCCCCCTTAAAGAAATTAGTCCTTGAATTTATCTAGCGCGGCGTAGGATAAGAAACCCCGAATAGCTCCGGCCAATGTGCTCACACATCGGCCTCCCTCTCCCAAGTCTCGTCATGTACCCACCCGTGCTTCCATAGCACTCGTACTAGAGGAACAGACCGACCATGGAGAACCGTTGTACTGCGATCAAAAATCTGGATAGGATGCCTCTCGAAAGACTCATCCACCTCCAACTCGACTTCCTAGGGTTGAAAAGCATGAGACAGATCTGAAAAGTAACGTCGGAGCCGAGAAACATGAAAAACATCATGCATAGCCCGATACCTCTGAGGTAACTGTAACCGATAGAAAACCGGCCCGACTCTCTCCAACACCTCAAATGGTCCGACGTACCTTGGTAAAAGCTTACCCTGTCTCCTAATCCTCCTGTGCCCCAACCTCGGCGTGACATGTAAGAAAACCTAATCCCCGACCTCGAACTCCAGAGGTCGTCTCCACTGATCAGCATAAGACTTCTGACGAGACTGTGCAGTAGCCATCCTCTTCAGAATCATCTCTATCTGCTTTGTGGTCTCCTGAACAAGACGAGGTCCCAGCAAAGCTACCTCTTCTGCCTCCATCAAACACAAGGGTGATCGACATGGCCTACCATACAAATCCTCATAAGGTGTCATCTAAATAGTTGCTTGAAAACTATTTTTGTAGGCAAAATCCATAAGAGGTATATGTTTCTCCCAAGAATCTCTGAAATCTAGGATGCATGCTCGGAGCATTTCCTCAAGCACCTAAATCGTACGCTCAGACTGATCATCTGTCTTGGGATGGTAAGCTGTACTCAAAAGTACCTGTGTACCCACATATTTCTGAATCCCCTGCCAGACCCGAGAAGTAAAACGTGCATCCCTATATGAAACGATGGAGTATGGAACCCCATGTAGATGTATAATCTCTCGGATGTACAACCGCCCCAACTCATCAACGCTGAAGGTCTCCTTAATCGGAAAGAAGTGAGAAACCTTCATAAGTCTGTCAACGATGACCCACACAACATCATTCCCACGAGGTGATCTCGGCAACCCTGTCACGAAGTCCATCGTGACGTCATTCCACTTCCACTTAGGAATGGGTAACTACTGTAAAAGACCTTTTGGTCGCTGATGTTCTGCCTTGACCAGCTGACAAGTAGAACATCTCATGACGAAACCAGCAACATCTCTCTTCATACCTGGCCACCAATACTGGCGGTGAAGATCACGATACATATTGGTGACACCAGGATGAACTGCCCAAACTGAGGAATGAAAATCCCACATCAGCTCTTCGCGTATGTCTGCTGGCACCCATACACGTCCCTGAAATCATAGGATCTCATCCTTGCCTATGGTCCACCTAGGAATAGGGTCCCCTCCTGAGACACTCTCCCATAGGACTAGGCCTTCAGAATTTGATATCTGCCTCATTCGTACTCGATCAAGAAGGGTAGAGGTAACAGCTATAGAAGATAGAAAGGTCTGCCCCTATCTATTGTGCACCTCCAAATGCATATTGGAGAACAGAGCCATAAGCTTCCACTCACTGCTGGCCTCTCGAACTGCCTGTAACTGAGTCCTCCTGCTCAATGCGTCAGCCACAGTGTTGCCTTTCCTAGGCGTATAGAGAAGCTCAAAGTCGAAGGACTGAAGGTACTCAACCCATCTTCACTGCCTCAAATTCAAATCATGCTGAGTGAAGATGTACTTGAGACTCTTGTGGTCAGTGAAAAACACAAAGTGATCTCCTAGAAGATAATGTCTCCAACAACGTAAGTCATGAACAATAGCTGCCAACTCCAGATCGTGCGTTGGATAGTTCCTCTCATGTGGCCTTAACTGCCGAGACCCGTACACGATGACTCCATCTCCCTGCATAAGCACAACTCTCAGCCTGATACCTGATGCATCACAATAGACAGTGTAGCTATTTCATGGCTCTGGAAAGACTAGTATCAGTGCTGAAGTCAACCTCCCTTTCAACTCCTAAAAGGATGAATCACAAGAATCTGACCATAAGAACTTCACACCCTTCTTGGTCAGACCCGTAAGTGGTGCTTCTAAGCGTGAAAAGTCCTGTATGAAGCGTCTTTAGTATCCAGCCAGACCCATAAAACTCCACACCTCAAAGAGGTTCTTCATCTTCTCCTAGGAAACCACTGCCCTCACTTTATATGGGTCTACTGATACTCCTGTATCTGAGATAACATGACCCAAGAAGTGAATCTAGTCCATCCAAAAGTGGCACTTGGAGATCTTAGCATATAACTGATGCTCTCTCAGTGTACTCAAAACGATCTCAAGATGGGTAGAATGGTCATGTCGAGTGTGAGAGTACACCAAGATATCATCCACTAAGACCACCATGAATGAATCCAAATAAGGATGGAACACTCGATTCATCAGTGCCATGAAAACTGTTGGCGCGTTCATGAGAATGAACGACATAACCATATACTCATATAGACCATACCTGATCCTGAAGGTTGTAAGAGGTATATCTGATGGTCTAACACGCAACTAATGATAACCGGATCTCAAGTCAATCTTCAAGAACACCCGGGATCCTCAAATATTATCAAAGAGATCATCAATCCTAAGCAAGGGATATCAGTTCTTGACCGTCAACTAGTTCAACTTCTGATAATCCACACAAAGCCTGAGGGTACCATCTTCCTTCTTCGCAAACAGAACAGGAAAACCCCAAGGAGAAGTACTGAGTTAGATGAAACCATTTTCCTGAAAATCCTCCAACTGCTTCTTAAGATCCTAAAACTTAGGTGTAGCCATCCTATAAGGAGAAATGGACATCAGTGCCGCTCCTGGCACGAGCTCAATAGAAAATTCTACCTCACGCTCCGGAGGCAGACCAGAAAAGTACTCTAGAAAGGCATCTCTGAAACGATCCAACACTGGGGGAAAGTCTAGCTATAAAGTCCCCTGGTCATCCATATAAAGACTAGAAATCTGGGCTATAATTGCTCCCAACCCATGATGCTTTAGAACCTCTCTACTCGCCTGGACATACCACTCGCCTCGATGAAGAAAAGATCCACCCTCTGGTGATATGAAACTCACCCTGCGGTGATAACAGTCGACGACTGCCTGGAAGGGAACTATCCAGTCCATTCCGAGAATGACATCATAGATTGTCATCTCAAGGACATAGAGATCCCATAGAAAGTGATACCCATCCACCTCTAGAGGGCACTCTTTGTACTGACATACACTAGCCGTACTTGTCCCCAACGATGTGTCTAGAGTCAAAGTATCGGTAGAGGAAAAGATGCAGAGCCCAAGGATCTCCACAACAGCAACAAAGATAAAGCTATGGGAAGACCCTGTATCGAAAAGAGCAGAAGATAAAACCGAGGCTACTAAGATTGTACCTCGAACTGTAGAGGGTTCGTGATCCTGCTCCTGTTGGGCCTTCTCCACTGCAAAATCCTGACCTATACCATAGCCATGTGACCCTTCCTGAATGCTCTGAGCTGATCCACCCTACTATCGATGAAAAACTGGTGACTGAACACCACAGCCTCGACCTCCACCTCGACTCGAACGGCCGGGAGAACTCTAGTTCCTCGACTGGTGAGAAACTGGTGGCCCTGCTCCTGAACGAGGAGTCATGGATGAACCCCTGTCACCAGCTGCTAGTGAGAAAACCTGACAGAAGCGCTAGAGGTGACCCATCTTGCCACAAGATCGACACTCCACTGGGTCTCTCTAGCACTGCATCCTCGTATGTCCAGCTCTTCCACACTGGTAGCATATTACCTGGCTTCCTGAAGATGTGTCTCGCTGCCTCGGATCACCGCGTGTAGACTACCTACGACGCTTCCTGCTGTAAGCTGGTGAAGCACTAACTCTGGAAGCAGAACCGTCCTGGATCTCAACTCCAGAATCTCTCATATTGCTCTCTGCAATCAGTTCCTGGTTGACGATGGAAGCGATGAAAGTCAACCTGAATATATTCACCTATGAGAGGATCTCCCGTATGAGACTATCCTCAAAATTCCTTGCCAAAAACAATCCATCTCCTCCCTGGAGGGGTGTGAAACACTGAAGCTTGGTGAAACGAGAGGAATAATCCATCAAAAAAAGAGTACCCTGCTCTAGGCTCATGAACTCTCAGGCCCGATTAGCCCTCAAGGTATCCGGATAGAAGTTGTCGTAAAAGACGTGCTGAAACTCTGCCCATGCCATAACCTACTGATGACCCACCTGTGAGATCACGTCCCACCACCTCTTGGCGGAGTCTCATAGCATGTAGGTAGCGAGCTTGACCTGCCTTTATGGAGGCATCTTTAGATGCTTAAAGATCATCATCATGGCTTTTATCCATGACTCTACAGCCTGAGGTCCTCCTTCCCCTGAGAAGGTGGTAGGATGCTACTGCAGGAAAACCCACGTCAATTCTACCATAGCTGAGGCAAGAGGTGGTGCTCCCTGGAAGTTCTGCATCATCCTCAGAAAGCCTTCCCTAAACTACGCATCAATGCCTGTAACCAGTATCACTGCTGGTGCCAAGGATGGCACAATAGGAGGATCTACGAGAAGCCCTTGATCAACCATATCCAGCGTCTGATCACTGCCCTGCAACTGGCGGAAAACTGAAGGACGTCTCAGTAGCATGACTCTACAAGGTCAAACACACACCTTAGATTCAATATTATCAAAGACTGAAAGTAGAAAGGACAAGGAAGGAACATAAGAAAGAAATCAGTCACATTTCATAAAATATGACTAAACGGCATGTACTTTTATTACATGGCATGTTTCCTTAAGTCGTTCACATGCGCATGTACTTTAGTTTAAACTGGTCGTGTAACACCCCAAACACACGGTGTGTTCTCAAAACATACGGCGTGTACTTGAATCCTCTTCCCCTGATCGAGTCCTTCTACACGGTCAATCCACATGGATCTCCTAAGACAAAACTACATGGTGTGTTCCATGTAGACACGACGTGTACTGGACAAGCTTTTCCTGACCATGTTGTTAGTGACACGACCAGACACACGACTTGAACCACACAGAGTGTTCCTGACAGACACGACGTGTACACGAAAGGATAATGCCGACCCGTGTTGTTCGTGAAATGACTGAGTACCTAGGTAATACTACACGACATGTTCAAGGTGGACATGATGTGTATAAGAGGAGACTCCACCGACCATGTTGTTAACCACACGGCCAGACTCCTAGGATTACACTACATTGCGTGCACAACCGGTACATGGTGTGTTCCTAAGATATTTTCCCTATCCCGTGTCTCTTCCCACACGGCCTGTGACATGGTTAGAAAATATACGACATGTACATAAAGTACATGGCATGTACTTAAGAAAAACTGTTTCTTCCCAAACAGAAGAACACATGGCATGTAGTCAAAAATACACGGCGTATATTCTGGGTTTTTCCAAACAGTAAGCCTCATAAACTACTCCAGATCCCAAGAAACACTAAAACGAATAATTAAAGTGCCAAATTCCAATCCTTGACGGCCCATACTCCCCACGAATCAAATCTTGGTATATTTAACAAGTTACAAACAAGGTAAACAAGTCAATGATCCACCAAATTCCGGTCCATAAGGGCCCATAACACCTCAAGAACCAAAATTTGGCATTCATTTAGGTAAAAACTTACAAAATCAATGTTATATCAAACAACAGGTATTTCTATCAAGGAATTTATCACAACAACATGCATATTCTACACAACGTCTATCACAACATGCAGTCGATAATGCATTCTAGATGGCATGGCAAGAATGCATGGCATGTGATTTCTAAAAAGTGCCTATATGATGCATGAGATGGAATACCCTCATCTCATAGGGTTGTGACAAAAATAGAACCTCAATAACATCAATAGTAAAAACACAAAACATGTGAATCACCCAATGGTGAAATCAATCAACTGTAAAATTTCAACCCAGAAAAACTGCAATAACGAGGTAGATTGGATTTTCCCTATACACGGTTTAGATACTCCCGAGAACAACTTATTACCAAGTACCTATTCCATCTTATCCCTGGATAAAGGCTCCAAATAGTAAGTCAAGATAAACTAACCTCCTCTAATACCACTTTGTAACGTCCCGGTTCTGGAAGCCACCCTGAGGTACCCCGTACCCGGTTGGTCACATGGCCTCAAGTGTATTTCCCCAAACGCCAGAGGCTACCGACTAGCAGTGAGGGCCTTGGGTGTGATGGTGGGGAAACTATACCCTCATTGGCAGAGTAACACAGTGGAAGATCGACAATTATATAATAACAGAAGCTTTAAATATCTAACAATAGTAAACAACGGAAGACTAGTAAAGAAACAACTGGAGAAAAATATATATAAATGATGCATGATACATATATGTTTATGAAAACAACCAAACAAGTCACAATGCTAAATACAGTGCTAAACCAAAGTAAAAAATGAAAATAGATGAGAAAATACTCAGCATCGCAAGCCTCGGATTGGTCCCATGCTCTCTAGCTCCAATGCAATCAGGTACCTGAAGTCGAAGGGCGCTTTCCCTTGTCTATACCTGTAGCAATGCAATCTGTTTGGGCCCAAAAGCATGACCAAAACAGGGTGTGAGACTAATCTTAGTAGGCAACCACCCAAAGATCTGTGCCTAATAGTCAGTGAATATATGGAAAGTAAAAGTACAAAAAATAATAAACAGGAAAGTACCCAGCAGTAAAAAATACACAGTTTCTAACATATAATTTACAAACAGAAAATCATCCACTCAAGAAAGTAGAATAAACAGGTAAACCTCTAGGAAGTTCTCACAGCCTAACCCCTATGGTTTAACCTATAAGTACTAGAAACCCTCTGGGAGTCACACACAGTCTCACCCCTCTGGTTCAGCTAAAGAATAGACTCTCTGGGGAAGCACTCACTGTCAATTCCCCCTATAGTATCATATCATACTAAAGGCACTCTGGGGAAGCACTCGATGTCTCATTCCCCCTATGGATCATGTCGAGGAACTATAGACACTATGAGTAAGCACTCAAATTCAATTCCCCCTGTGGTCTTGCATTGTAAATTTAAGACACTCTAGAGAGGCCCTTACGTCCATTATCCCTATGGTCTACTACACTAGGTTCCCACAGCCCTGTGTAAAGTTAGAAAGTATCGCATCACGTAATGGCCAAATTAACCTCAAGAACTACTTGGCTAGCATTCTACGACATCTCAGCATGTCATAAAAAGAACACTCCATCCTACAATACTAGGCATGGAAAATGGAAAATGCCGAACATGAAAAACTAGACCAAATGGTCATAAACAGAAAAAACATGCATGGAAATACATCAAAAGCACAACAAATTACCCTATTCACAAATAATAACCTCTACTCAGGAATACAAGCAAAGAAGGTAGACAATAGGGCTAAAACGGTAAACACGCAATACCCCGTTCAAGGGTATTGGTGGAATTTGCACATAATACTCAAATTATTTCTACAAAAAGGCACAAACCACCTATATTGATGTTAGGATATCTATATACTTGAACCAAAAGGCTTGAATCACCTTAGAACATAGAATATCTATAAAAAATTCTAAAATGTTCAACCCATGATAACTCGGAAAAGAGAAGGAATTGGGAAAAGATTCTCTAGGAGAAGAGAGAACTCACCGCTGCGATTCCAATGCACTCACCGGTGTTCAAAATAGAGGATGGATAGAGGTTCAGGGGCTTGTCGAAGATCTGTGGCTGCTTGATGCTCTTGGACGAAGACGACCTAAAAGAAGTCGATTTTGGCGATTAGACACGATCCCGGTGCGTATAATGAAAAAAAATAAAGTACACAAAGTGTAATTTTAGAGTACATGGCGTGTACTCACCTTTTCCATACTCTTCTTTAGGTGTCCTCCATGTCACCCCTACATGGCTGTGTGTGTGACCATGACACGGCCAACACACGACCTCCAGTGGCTTCGAAGTACATGGCGTGTACTTTGAAAATTTCCAGATTTTCCTCTTTTCCTCAAAAATGACCAGAAAAGGAAAAACATACCTAAAAAGATGATCCGGGTTCTTATAGTCTCAATTAGATATCCTATTACCTTCATTTCCTCAGAGACTTTCAAGATAATGTTCAAAGTCCCAAAGTGATTATTACGCAATCCTTAACATTTTCTTCTTTATTTTTATCTTAAAAACCTATACTTACTATAGTAATACGACACCATCAGTATAATTATTATACTAAAGTTTAATTATATTAACATAACAACATTTATTTACAGATTTCTATCCACATTAAAAACAAAAGGACGTTAACTTTATGTTGTGTAAATTACCTCCTCCACAAAGTGGCATTTTTCATTTATTATATTGACTTTTATCTTTATAAAAACCACTTGAAATATGATTCACAAACTTAATTACATTTAAATAATATAATTATTCTTATATTATATTAATATTATACACTTCCTTAACCTTACTCACCCATCAAGATATAACATACTCATTTTTGTGTCAGTTTAACCACTTAATTGAATAATGTTATAAAATTATATCATAGATGAATATGGGTCATTAAATAATAATAATATTATAATATAATAATAAATTAATCATTTTTTCATTCTATATTTGTTATATTATATATTTAAATTTTTTCTAAAATATCACATTCGATTGCTAAAATCACCAAAATAAGTTGACAATGATTCGATTTTCATGAAAACATAAGCAAAAACTGTAAATAAACAAATAGAATATGATAATAAATAGTAAATATAAAATTATATATAGAATAATAATGTTTCTATAAAGGTTTCTAATAAAAATAATTTAATTGCTCAGGAAGTTAGGCGCTTGCGTATAACGAATCTGCAACAAGGTATGGGTTTTCATCTCAAATTTCTCTCTTTGTGACATGTTTTATATTATGAACCCAATTTCATTTATTTAGTATATATAATACCTTTTTTAGATATCATATCATTAATTATATTTTAATCATGGTATTTTAATTTAAATTATAATCCCACCCTTTCACGGGGTTTTTAAAATGTTACTCAATTCGTTAGGGTTCTTTGTCTTGAAATTTAATTCCTCGAGACATGTTTTTGTCATGAATTATGTTTTTATTTGAATAGAATATTCAATAACCATATATTAATATTTATCATATGTTTATTATTCATTGGAAATAATAATCCAATCTAGTTCCTTTTCATCAAATTTATTTTATTCAATTTGTTACCTATATTATAATTCTTTTTGGTAACTCATTTTTCATTAATTATGTTATGATCATCCCCTTGGACTTGGTTAAAATATACCAATTTATTATATTATGTGGTATTATATTTATTTTGTATGAATTTACATTTATACAACATAATGAACCTTTTTTAAATATTTCCCACTTCAAGGAGTATGTTGTTCATAAGGTATATTGATAACTCAAGTCTCCTTTCCATGAGTTATAATATTTCATCATGAAATTTTTTTCTTCAATTAATTGGTTCTCACAAACAAATATTTTATTGTTCATTATTTCATAAACCACTTTATGAAAATAAAGTTTTAATACAAATAAAGTTTTATTAATCATTTAACAATGTGGGTTTGCAGTAAAGATAATATCAAAGCATTTAAAAGGATCCTTTCATAATAAAATGTTTTATCTTTGGATCCATATTTATTATAAAATTTTTATGTATTTTCAAGTATCCATTATTAAAGATTATTATTTTTAAAATAAATGTATTTAAAATCTTTCACATCAACTTTTCAAAAGTTACCTTTGAAAGTGATATTCAAATTTTTATTTTACGTAAATTTTAAAAATATTTTATAAAAGACCATTTATGATTTTAATTCCATTTCTCTCATTATTTTCATATTTATTTACCCTAATTGTATTTATGTTTAATTATTTATCTTATAATATATATTTATCATTTAGGGGATTAAACTCTTGGTATCAAAAAATTCAATTTTTGATCCCTTATTGTGTAGTACCATTTGAAGCATTCTCTTTGTGAGGGTGTTTTTCATTTTATGAACACCCTTATATATTTCCTTTATTTTGATGGGGATATGTTATTTTTCAAACAAACACCTAATTTTTATATATTTCTTATGATTATGTTATTATATAATTGACTTAACCATATACTCATTACACTATATGGTGTGCACATATATTTTTAAAAAATTAAAATTAGTGGTTATTCACATTGAAATAATATTTATTTATTATTTAGGGAGTTATTAATTTTTTTATGATTATTAACTACCAAGTCACATTGATTATTTATTAACATTGCATATTTTTAATTATATGGATTGCCATGTTTTTATTCAACTAGACGCTCCTTTGGTAATAAAATGAAATGTCTTGTTGAATCTTATGGTGAATGAATTGGACTTAAACAAGTGATGGGTAGGGCCCAACATTATATAATACAATTATATATTGATAGATATCATGAGATAAAAAATTGGTTTTTGGTGTATACCTATCCCAATATTAGTATAGTTCCTTAGAAAAATTCCTTCAAAACATGTTTTGAGGTCAGAAATTATACATTCAATCAGTATGAAATTAGTAATTAATGTTATCCATGTTTTCATTTATTATCATGGATATAAAATTCCCTCAGTTTCAGTTGATTACATAACTATTCATATTATTTATTCCTTCCATATTATGAATTCCATGCTTATGTTTTTGATAGATTTAGTTATATTTTTCCCTTATTGAATGTTTGATATCACCCCTTTCTTAGGTTCCCATTACCTATGTTATAGAGAAAAATTGTATTAGTGATATTTTTAGAATGATAATATGTTTGGAAGAATTTGTGGGAGATATAGAATATTTATTCTAGATTAGGTAGTTTCTCATATATTGGAAAAAAATTCCATTTGATATAAAGATGGGATTTATTAGTTTATGTTTTTCACTAATTATCTAAACATATAAACCTAAATGGTCTTTGGAATGTATATAATGTAATTTTTTCTTTAAGTCATTTTATTAAGGGGTAGTTATTTCCTGAAATATATAGTTCGTATTGAAGACAACATGTAAGGATTATATTAATGACACTGGATCAAGTAGTGTGTGTCTGGAGTGTCATAGTTGGTATTAGAGTAGGTTTTTGTTAATTTTTGAGAAAAAGATGTTTTTTGGGGATAATTTAAATATTTATAAGTTAGTTTTGATCATAATTTCAAAGGTATAGATAACCCTTTGGGGGTAGTAGATGATTTATCAATAATGTAATAATAAAATTTTATTTTTTTATTAAGATAAGAGAACTTTAGTGAAATCCTAGGGATAAGTCTAAGTGATAATTCTACATATAAGATGAAACCCTTAAGATTTGGAAAATTAGATATTGTGTTTTTCTCCAATAAATTCCATCCATGTTTGTATTATTAAAGTATATGTAGGATCTAGAACAAATGTATCAGGGGTAACCCTATAAAGTGCATATTGGCTATTATCTTAATCGTCATCTGAAGCATGAAAACATTCCTTAACTGCACACCTAGTTTGAATCTTCCAAGGGAAATGATTTAGTTTTTTCACATTATCTCTATAAACCATTATGATCTATTTGAATATGTTTAGGTTAGTTATATTAATAGGAAATTTACCATGGATAACGTATATTTAAACAAATAGTATCACAAGTTATAGAACACATTAATTGATATGTTATTTACTAGATAAGGGTTGAGTTGGGGTTTGGTAGAATTTATTTCAATGATTTTTTTGTATATAATATTTTAATAAAGATTATGGTAATTTTGGATCTATATATTGAGGATTATTTTAATAAGTATAAGAGAACCCAACTCAAAGTCACCTAGGTTGGACCAAGAATGATATAGGTTAAAATGAGGGTGATGCGGGTTGTCTGATACAAGTTGAGTAATAATAAATATAGGCTAACATTATAGTATTATAAAGTGATATATCCTAATATTAAAATTTTTAATGGTTACTTATGATAATTTTATTATAATGATCATCACTCATACTAAATATTTTGGTTTTAGAAATGGATTAATCCTAAATGAAACATATTAATAATGGATTCTATGGATAATGTGGAAAATATCCCAAAAAACAACCTAATGTGATAAGGGATAGTTATGGATTTTTTTTATTTTTCCAAACCAACTCTTAAGAATTATTATTAAAAATGTAAACATAGTTAAAATCCCAAACAAACTGAATAAGAAAAGGACCAAATCTCATAGAAATTTGGTTGGAAAATATGATGAAGGAAAGAAGATTTTAATTCCTATATATAAACAATGTGGGAAAAAGCATGGGGAAATTTCATTAAAGGGAAAATCAAATGATGTAAGTGTGGAGATGAAGGTCATAAGATGCACAAGTGTGAGGGAAAGAGAGTACCTAAAAAATAAATTTCTTCAATTTCAATAGATTTGTGTATTTCGTGACTCAATATCGCAATACAAGGGGAAATGGGAGTAATAGACACCAAAAACCTTGAAAACAAAGAAAATACAATGAAAATATTAGTAATATAGAAAATAGTGAGTTTTAAATATAGATTTTCTAGTGTCCTATGTCATGTAATTTTTCCTTAACTATATTATATTGAGTGATAAATAAAAACTACTAGTGGTATTTGGTTCACGCCCAAATTTACTCAAGATAAGAAGGGTAGAATGGTCCTTGTAGTGTAGCTTGGGTTGTCGATTCCACAGAGACCTAAGAAGATACCTAAGATACACAACCTAAGGGATGGATTTTTGGCTATGAAGTGGCCAAATTGGATTTGTTTTTAAGTGTTTTGGGAGAAGACTAATAAGCTTAGTTGAGTTCAATTATAATGAAATGGGTTGATCTTAGGGTTACACTTGGGTGGATTGAATGCATTTTATTTCTTTAGACAAATTTTTGGTTTTATTAATTCTTGATGAAACCATTCTTCAAAATAACACTACCTTCATCATTTTCTGGTTAGATACTAACTAAACTCAATTAATAGTCACCAACACACTTATAGAACCATATTCATGATCTCTCCAAGGTATATGGTCAATTTAGTAATTGGAATTAGCTTTTTCAAACACAGTGAAGATGAGGAGCGAAAATAATTGAAGAATGGAAGTCTTGAATTATTTAACCAATTAACAACAATTAGTGCATTAAATAACATTAAATCCAGCCTTTGAATATTATTAATATCAACCCATTAAAGGGTTAGCCATCCATTGATGATATACTATCAATGGTGGGTGGAAGATGGCTTACAAGAATTGAATTGAAGAGATTAAAACCGCAGAAATAACGAGCACTCCTCCGTGTGTGTGAATGGAATTCACACCTATGTGTGAACTATATCACCAACACATAGAGTTATCACTGTTATTTTGTTATTTTAGAGATTTAAGTATAGAAATTGGAAGAAGAGAAGAGAATGAATTGGATTAAGAACTTAGAAATACAAAAAGAAACTTACATGGGGAAATGAAAGCATTACAACGAAAATTGAGCATAATAACATTACATGAAAGAAGGTATGAGTTCCTCCTCACCACCACTGCCCTAAATAGGAAACTTTGGATCCTTAGGCTGAGCTCCAACAGTCCAAGTAATCCCAATCAATGAGTGTAGGCATAGGTGGTGGAAAGTAGGTGGAGAGGAGACTTCTCCTCCCTTGACCCGAGATGACATCCAGCTTGCATTCACTTGATAGATCCGCTTCAAATTCCTTATATATGGCAGATTTGGAGTGGGCCATAGAAGACAAAAATTAATCTCGGGATGTCTTATAACAGCATGTAAAATATCAGCCCAATTTACTTTGTGGTTCGGGAGATATGGAAGATTCATTGGGATGACATTCTGGGCCGCAGATTCTGGCCCAGATTCTGATCTTCTATTTGGGATGCCTTGATCATCATCATGGAGACCGAATTATCACTTTTAACTGAAGAATGATTTGTTCCCCTTTATGTCTTATATCATCACAAGAAATTTTGGCTTCATTGGTCCAGTATTGTGGGACCCACATCCTCAACAGTGGGTTGGTATCCAATCTGCCTTCACCAGAATTGTCTCCTTTCATCACCAAATATCTTCACCATCCTTTATGAATCTTTCCTTTCTCCCTGAATGAGAAACATTTAAATTTGAAGTGAATATACATTTCCAAAAATATAATATTAAAACATGAATAATTACATTCAATAAAATCAGATGAGTCATTGGGCCTAAATTGGTGTACATTAGGCATGAAGTGCACAATTGATGAGAGTGGATGTTTAAAATTAAAATGTACTAACTCAGGCCTATATGATCAAAAATGAACTTTCAATCCCAATAAAATGTAATTATAAAATGTGTTTTGATTGTATAATCACACCCCCTAACTTGAGATTTTCTAGTCCCGAGCAAATAACTCAAAGATTATGAAAATCAAATTCCCTTTTCCAAAAACATTTTAATAAACAATGCTCACCAAAATACATCATACCAAAAAATTATGCATCCCATCAAAATCATTTAATAAAATGTAGGTTATAAATCATAACCCAAGCCCAAGCCCATTCTTATGATCAAATTCAATGCCACATTTAATCCAATTACAATTAATCATGATGATGTGTTGTGTGTCACAATAGACATGGGGGTTCATTTTTATTTAAGGGGGAAAAGATGGAAGCGCTAGGTGGAATCACATTTTAATATTAATATGAGTATTCATTTTTTTTCTTTTTTTTTCAATGTTTCCATGGTTATTGAAATTGCATTCAAATGAGTCAACCCTTGTAGCGAGACTTTGCCGATGACTCCCAGGCTCAAAGGCCTTAGGGCACCAAGTGAAGCCCACATACTCAGGCATCATCTCGAGTCAACTCCTTCAAAAAAAAATTCGAATTTCCACAAATAGAGATAAAATTCCCAACTCTGGGCCAGAAAACTATGGAGTCACGATCCCCAAGTGCCGAAAGCCACACATTAAGTCATTTCATTGCTCTATGCGCAAATTTATTGTTGTTTTTTTTGTTTTTTTTGTGTTTTTTTACACCTCTTTTTTATATATATATATTTTTTAAAATACTCATATTAAATTTAAAATGATCACCAAAACTATGCTATTTATTATGGGACCCCAAGAATTCAAATTAATACCCCACAATCCAACGGACTTGCATTGTGAATTTTTTTATAAAAATTGGATGAAAATGTAACAGTGAAAAATCACATTAGACAACCACACTTTCCAAAATTTTATGCTCATGAACTTAAACATGTATTAAAATCAAAATCAAGAAATACAAAATTATTTAATATTCATTTTTCAAGGTTTGCAATGTGTAATAACATGTTCAAGGTTAAGGAAAATTTTCATTCAATTAACATGCACATTTTATTGCTCTATGTGATTGATTTTTATTTTCACCTCCCCACAACATAATATAACACTATCCCCAGTGTTTAAAAAAAATATAATTTAGAATGGGTAGAGGCCGAGAATAGGAGCATAGAACAATTTCACATGATATTTTATGTTTAAGTTTGTGATGCTCTCATTTAATCCCTTGGTCTCCATGTCACTTGAAGAATCCTCACGGTAGTGTACGCTTGTACTCTTATGATTTCCCTGAAAATCCATCAAACTTGGTAGCCCATGAATATCAAAAACCAACATAGTTAGACACAATGGAAACCCCTTTAGGTTCCCTTTTCTAAAAATAAACAAAAACAAAAACAAATAAATAAATAAATAAAAATAAAGACAAAACATACTTGTTAATTTTGAAACTCCAACGATCGACACTCATAACAAGTAATAATTTTTTTTTTAAAAAAATTATGTATATATATAAAAATTTAAAATATAAGTATATATATAAAGAATATAGAATAATGAAGCACCAACCTCCATAGTTCAGTGGTAGGCGTGCGCCCCTGTCTCCCTTCGGTCCCGGGTTCGAGTCCCGCGGCTTCGCCGGTCGTGACGGGGTTTGACCCACGTCCTACGGCGTGTCACTTTTTTTTTACATTTTTTTTGTTTTGTTGTTTTGTTTTTTTTTGTTTTTTTAAATAATAAAAATAAATAAAATAAAATAAAAAATAAAACAAAAACTTACAAACACCTATATTGTTGATACATTGTCTTCTTTTTAATTTCTGGGTAAGATAATACTCAGGGATCACACCGCGTGACACGGATGAATACGACACTCCCCTTTCATACCCATCCATAATCATAAGAGAAGAACATGTCAACAATATGAGGTAAAATTATATCAAATTGTTTTGCTAAAAAATTTGATTAAAACAATAATGTGATTGTAAATTTAAAAATCATGGGTTGCCTCCCATTCAACGCTTTGTTTAACGTCGTTAGCTCGACTTAAACCCCTAATTGATTAATTGTTTTTTTTAATCAAAGGTAGGTTCACTCAGGTCTTCATCAACTTCATGTTTTTGGAATGGTTCTATGAATGGTTTGACTCTATGACCATTAACTTTAAATATTTGACCATTGATGGGATCTTGAATTTCAACAGCCCCATGGGGGTACACCTTATGCACTATGTATGGACCGGACCATCTAGACCTCAACTTTCCCGGGTGCAAATGAATTTTAGAACTATACAAAAGCACAGGTTTCCCTGGTTCAATGTGTTTAGTTTTAAGATTCCTAGACTGGTAGGCTTGAACTCTAGCTTTATTGATCCTTGAATTTTCATAAGCCTCCATCCTAAGTTCCTCAAGCTCGTTTAGATCCAATTTCCTCTTTATTCCGGCCAAAGAAATGTCAAAGTTCATTTTTTTGATTGCCCAAAAGGCCTTATGCTCAATCTCCACTGGCAAATGACATGCTTTACCATAAACCAACCTATATGGGGAAATTCCTAGGATGGTTTTAAATGCTGTTCGATATGCCCAAAGAGCATCTAAGAGTTTGCTCGACCAATCTTTCCTAGATGGATTAACATTTTTCTCAAGAATTTGTTTGATTTCTCGATTGGCTAACTCAGCTTGACCATTGGTTTGTGGGTGGTAAGCGGTGGACATTTTGTGAGAAATTCCATACTTCTCCATGAGTGATGAGAATGGGTGATTGCAGAAATGAGTTCCACGATCACTAATGATAGCCCTAGGAATCCCAAATCTAGAGAAGATGTTTTCTTTAAGGAATATAATCATAGTTTTATGGTCATTGGATTTTGTAGGAATGGCCTCAACCCATTTTGAGACATAATCGACAGCCAAGAGAATGTAAAGATATCCCCTAGAGTTTGGGAAGGGACCCATGAAATCAATTCCCCAACAGTCAAATATTTCAACCACTAATATTGGAGTGAGAGGCATTTGATTCCTTTTTGTGATGGACCCTACTTGTTGACACCTAGGACAGCTTTGAAAAAATGTGTAGGAGTCCCTTGAGAGGGTGGGATAAAAGAGACCACATTGAAGAACCTTGGAAGAAGTTTTCTTAGAGGAAAAGTGACCTCCACAAGCCTCACTATAAAAGAACATTAGGATGGACTCTTGTTCGGATTCTGGCACACACCTCCTAATGACTTGGTCAGGACAGAACTTATAGAGGTATGGATCATCAAACACATAATGCTTGACATTAGAAAGAAATTTTCTTTTAGCTTGGGTCCCTAAGAATTTTGGAATGACCCCTGAAACTAAGAAGTTGGCTATGTCAGCATACCAAGGGCAATCACTCACAGAATAGAGGTTCTCATCAGGAAATGAATCAGACACAGAAAGGTGATGTGAGTTGTCTTTGAATTCCAACCTAGAGAGGTGATCAGCTACAACATTCTCGACACCTTTTTTATCCTTAATGGTTAAATCGAACTCGTGAAGAAGAAGGACCCACCTAATCAATCTAGCCTTGGCATCTTGTTTTTGGAAGAGATATTTTAGAGCTGAATGGTCGGTGAAGACAATGATGGGTGATCCTAAGAGGTAGGACCTGAATTTCTCTAAGGCAAACACAACAGAAAGTAACTCCTTTTTAGTGGTGGTATAATTGATTTGGGCATAATTTAAGGATTTTCTTGCATAAGAAATGACATATGGAGTTTTATCACACCGTTGTCCTAACATAGCTCCTACAGCAAAGTCACAGGCATCACACATGAGTTCGAAAGGAAGGTCCCAGTTTGGAGATTTCATAATGGGAGGAGAGGTGAGAGTAGATTTAAGGGTTGAAAATGAACCCTCACAGCTTTCTGTCCAAACAAAGGGAGCATCCTTTACTAGGAGAGCAAAAAGAGAACGAGAGATTGAACTAAAGTCCTTAATGAATCTTCTATAGAAACCATCATGTCCTAAGAAGGACCTTACTTCCTTAACAGTTCTGGGTGATGGAAGGTGACGAATTATGTCAACCTTTTCTTTATCAACTTCAATTCCCCTACCCGAGACTATATGGACAAGGACTAACCCCTCTTTTACCATGAAATGGCATTTTTCCCAGTTTAGGACCAGATTATTTTCTTCACATCTTGAAAAAACTCTCTCCACATTCCTAAGACATCCCTCAAATGTATCCCCAAAGATAGAGAAGTCATCCATGAAGACCTCTAGAAAATCCTCTACCATATCTAAGAAGATTCCCATCATGCACCACTGGAAGGTTCCAGGGGCATTGCATAACCCGAACGACATGCATTTGAAGTAAAAGGTGCCGAATGGACAGGTGAATGTTGTCTTCCCTTGATCCTCTAAGGAGACCTCGATTTGATTGTACCCTGAGTACCCATCTAGGAAGTAATAGAATTGATGACCCGCCACTCGCTCGAGGACTTGATCAATAAAGGGAAAGGGAAAATGGTCCTTCTTGGTACAAGAGTTGAGCTTCCTATAGTCAATACAGACTCTCCAGCCACTACTCACCCTAGTTGGAAGAATTTCCCCATCCTTATTAGTGATCACAGTGATTCCAGCTTTCTTTGGGACAACTTGAATTGGGCTTACCCACTCACTCTCAGCTATGGGGTAGATGATACCAACTTTCAACAAATTAAGAAGTTCTTTCCTTACCACATCCATAAGATTTGGATTGAGTCTCCTCTGAGGTTGACGACATGGTTTGGATTCAGATTCAAGAGTAATCCTATGAGTTCCAATAATTGGGCTAATCCCAGGAATATCAGACAGGGTTCAACAAATGGCTTTCTTGTGTTTCCTAAGGAAATCTAGAAGCATCCCCTCCTGATTGGATTCAATAGAAGAAGATATGACTATAGGATGTGTTTTATTTTCCCCTAGGAAGGCATACTTGAGGAAAGTAGGAAGTTCCTTCAATTCAAGATCAGGTTGGTTCAGAATTTCAGCAGAAGATTGGGGCATTGGATCAAGATCAAATTTGTTTCCTAGATTTTCAGATTGAATTGATTCCCCATGTGTAGAAGTTTCAGCCACAAGATTGTATTGACTTGGGTTAGAGAAGGGAGTTTGAGTTGTCTCCATGAATGTGGTTTCCTGAAAGGTTTCACTAATTGTTAGTCCTAAGACATCATCATAGGAGCAATTTGAAAATGATTCGAGCCAAGGAGATAAACTTCCTTCATGTGAACAAAGGAAATCAATCTCATCCAGACTTAAACATCCATCAAATATTTCTTGATGTTCTATAGATTCATTTTCAATGCTTCCTAACATGTTTACTTCATGAATGTCCTCTTCATCTCCTATTTGTGAGCTTGCATTATAGATGTTCAAGTCTAGACTCATGTTTCCAAAGGTGATGGTCATGTTCCCATTTCGGACTCGGATAACAGAGTTGATTGTTGAAAGGAAAGGACGGCCAAGAATGATTGGGGTTTTCTCCCTAGGACCTAAGCTTGGATGATTGTCAAGGACAATGAAGTCAGCAGGGTAAATGAAATTCTCAACTTTCACTAAAACATCCTTTAAGATCCCCTTAGGAACCCGAACACTGCGATCAGTGAGTTGAAGAGTGACAGATGTGGGTTGGAGTTCTTCGAGCCCTAACTGACAATACATGGCATAAGGAATGAGGTTTACACTGGCACCTAGGTCTCACAAGGCCTTGACAACTTTTTTATCTCCTAGTTCAACATTGATGTAAGGGAAACCCGGGTCTTTCATCTTTGGAGGAATGGTCCCTTGAATGGTGGTACTCACATTAGCAGCCAAAAAGACTTGGTTTTTATGTAAAAATTTTCTTTTAAAAGTGCACAAGTCCTTAAGGTACTTTGAGTAGTCTAGTATGGTTTGTATTGTATCGAGGAGTGGAATGTTCATCTTTACTTGAGAGAAGATTTCTCTCAAGGTTTCACTCAGTTCAGGCTTGTATTTCCCCCTTATGCGTTGAGGGAAGGGAGCAGGTTGTTTGAGTGTTTGGTGTGGTTGTGGTTCCTTCTCATTCTCATTGGTTTTTTCAGAATCTGTGGGTTGTTCTTCATCATTTTTAAGTGATGTTGAATCTTTTAATAGTTCTGAAATGGTTTGTTCAGGTTTTTTAATTGATTTCCCACTTCTTAAGACTGTCACTGCTTTCAATTGTTCATGATTTGATTGAGTGCAACTTGACTCTCCCCTTGTTGTTTGTTGTGGAATGTCTTGGGTAGGCATGGGTGACTTCCCAGTTTTGATTGTTTGAAGTTCTTGTTTAAGGGAAGAGACTTCCGAGTTCATCCTTTCCATTTGTTTGCAAAGTTGTTCTAGTAGGCTTTGTGGAACAGTTTGGGTTGGTGCTTGAGAAGATTGGTTTATCCCTAGGGGATATTTTGAAGGTGGAATGGTTTGTTGAAAATGGACTGGTGGCTGTTGGTATTGGATAGGTTGGGTTTGAAACTGATTATGGGTTTGGTAGTTCTGTTGAGGGTAAGGATTTTTCCCTTGTGGTTGGCTATGTTGTTGGTTATCCTTCCATCGGAAGCCTGGGTGGTCATTGTACCTTGGATTGAAGGTGTTTTGGTATTGGGGCTTTTGAAAGTTTAGGGCATTGACTTCCGCTGGGGTTCCTCCTAGAAGAACATCCTTGATGGATGGAATGGTTGGGAAGTTGTCTGTTTTATGGTCATGTTTGTCACAAATTGTGCAAACAAGGTCTACATTTTGGATTTCATGGATTTTCCTAAGGTCTATCTCTTCAAACTTCCTAGAGAGTGCTGAGAGTTTAGCCCTAAGGCTTTCCTCTTCTCTAAGTGTATGAATTCCAGTGGTTCTTTGTGGCTTTTTAGAATAAGGCAAAGTTACCCAAGTTTGGTTTTGTTCAGCCAGACTTTCCAGATACTCGTAAGCATCATTTGGGGCCTTGTTTTTAAAAGTTCCATTACACATCATGTCAATGAATTGTTTATTACCCAGACCCAACCCTTCATAGAAAATTATCACTTGTTCAGGTATGGAAAACCCATGGTGTGGAACCATGTTTAGGGTGTCTTTGAACCTCTCCCATGTTTCATAAAATTACTCTCCCTCTTTTTCAAAAAAGTTTTGGATGCTCTTTTTAAGTGCAATTGTTTTATGATGAGTGAAGTATTTTTTGTAGAATTCTATTTGCAGTTGGTCCCAAGAGTGGATTGATGCAGGTCTCAAGTTGTTTAGCCAATTTTTAGCTCGATCCTTTAATGAAAAAGGAAAGAGCCTCATCTTAGCGGATTCTAGTTGATGTGGGGGACACATGGTTTCAACAATGTCGTTGAACTCTTTGACATGAAGGTATAGCATTTCTGACTCCATCCCATGAAAGGTTGGAAGGTGGTTTAGGACATGGAGTTTGAATATGTAGTTGGTGTCTCCTAGGGAATTGTGTCTAATGCATGAGGGGGCATTGGTCCAAGATGGAGTGAGGTAGTCATTCATGGTTTGATCATTTACATTCCCTAAGTTTGGAGCTTCTTGGTTTTGGTTTCCCATTTGATTCCCCCCAGGGTTTACAATTTGATTTTTTGGATGACCCTCCATTGGACTTGTTTCAAGTTCTGACTTTGGGGTTTCAAGAATATTTGGATCTGATTTAAACAATCACCTAGGTGCACTTTACTCCCCTATCCTAGGACTTTCCACCCTAACTAGTCTGTTTGAGAAATCGCGGGTGTAGGCGGACATGCGCCCAAAAAAAAACAAGAAAGGGACAAGATAAGAGATCTTGGGTGAGAGTAGAAGAATGGAGGTGAGGAAAGAAGGTTTTTTTGGATCTAAGGTACTTACTTGGTCCCCAGAAATGGTGCCAAAATTTGGTTCATGCCCAAATTTACCCAATAGAATAAGGGTAGAATGGTCCTTGTAGTGTATCTTGGGTTGTCGATTCCACAGAGACCTAAGAAGATACCTAAGATACACAACCTAAGGGATGGATTTTTGGCTATGAAGTGGCCAACTTGGATTTGTTTTTAAGTGTTTTGGGAGAAGACTAATAAGCTTATTTGAGTTCAATTATAATGAAATGGGTTGATCTTAGGGTTACGCTTGGGTGGATTGAATGCATTTTATTTCTTTAGACAAATTTTTGGTTTTATTAATTCTTGATGAAACCATTATTCAAAATAACACTACCTTCATCATTTTCTGGTTAGATACTAACTAAACTCAATTAATATTCACCAAAACACTTAGAGAACCAGATTCATGATCTCTCCAAGGTATATGGTCAATTTAGTAATTGGAATTAGCTTTTTCAAACACAATGAAGATGAGGAGCGAAAATAATTGAAGAATGAAAGTCTTGAATTATTTAACCAATTAACAACAATTCGTGCATTAAATAACATTAAATCCATCCTTTGAATCTTCCTAAGATCAACCCATTAAAGGGTTAGCCCTCCATTGATGATATACTATCAATGGTGGGCAGAAGATGGCTTACAAGAATTGAATTGAAGAGATTAAAACCGCGGAAATAACGAGCACTCCTCCGTGTGTGTGAATGGAATTCACACCTATGTGTGAACTATATCACCAACACACAGAGTTATCACTGTGATTTTGTGATTTTAGAGATTTAAGTATATAAATTGGAAGAAGAGAAGAGAAGTAATTAGATTAAGAACTTAGAAATACAAAAAGAAACTTACATGGGGAAATGAAAGCATTACAACGAAAATTGAGCATAATAACATTACATGAAAGAAGGTATGAGTTTATCCTCACCACCACTGCCTTAAATAGGAAAATTTGGATCCTTAGGCCGAGATACAACAGTCCAAGTCATCACAATCAATGAGGGTAGGCATAGGTGGTGGAAAGTAGGTGGAGAGGAGACTTCTCCTCCCTTGACCCGAGATGGCATCCAGCTTGCATCCACTTGACAGATCCGCTTCAAAGTCCTTCTAGATGGCCGATTTGGAGTGGGACATAGAAGATAAAAATGAATCCCCGGATGTCTTATAATATCCTGTAAAATATCAGCCCAATTTACTTTGTGGTTCGGGAGATATGAAATATTCATTGGGCTGACATTCTGGGCCGCAGATTCTGGCCCAGATTCTGATCTTCCATTTGGGCTGCCTTTATCATCATCATGGAGACCGAATTAGCACTTTGAACTAAATAATTATTTGTTCCCCTGTATGTCTTCTATCATCACAAGAAATTTGGGCTCCATTGGTCCAGTATTGTGAGACCCACATCCTCAACAGTGGGTTGGTCTCCAATCTGCCTTCACCAGAATTGTCTCCTTTCATCACCAAATATCTTCACCATCCTTTATGAATCTTTCCTTGCTCCCTGAATGAGAAACATTTAAATTTGAAGTAAAGATACATTTCCAAAAATATAATATTAAAACATGAATAATTACATTCAATAAAATCAGATGAGTCATTGGGCCTAAATTGGTGTACATTAGGCATGAAGTGCACAATTGATGAGAGTGGATGTTTAAAATTAAAATGTACTAACTCAGGCCTATATGATCAAAAATGAACTTTTAATCCCAATAAAATATAATTATAAAATGTGTTTTGATTTTATAATCAGTATTATTATCATATAAATCATTTTCAAGGTTTTTGGGAAGTTATTAATTATATATCTAGATATTACCCCCACTATAGAATTCAATGTGAAACTAAGAATGGGTTGGATATATTTATAAAGTGATTATAACTTTTACTTTTATATAAATAAATTTCTTTCCACATCTTTAATAAACCCTTGATCATATAACAATTTATGGTAAATTATGAGTTCCCAATAGAAATTAATCTTATATTATGAGTCAAATTTCCTAAAGGAAATTTATTTATGGAGGGAGAATGTAACACCTAAACATTTTAACATACGATTACCATTAAATAATTCAACCTGTTTGATAGCTTTCTGTGTAGGAAACACAAAACATAAATGAAATCGTGATATAATTAGATAAAATATAAATAATACAGTGTCACGAACCAGTCCATGTCGACCCGGAACCGGTCACCCAGGCCAGCCCGCCACAAGTCCCGAGAGGCGTTCCTGATCCTCCCGGGATGGAGACAAGCACCAAGGGAATCAATAGAGTACAAAAGGGAACGATTTTTCCCATATATGAACAATCAAAAGAATAGCGGGAATAAAAGGACAACCCAAAATACATTTAAATAAAAATTGAACTGAACATTATTTGTACAAGAAACTGAAAGTACAACTAAGCCAACAACTCAACCGACCAAACCTAATAACCAAATAACTCCATGTGACCCCACTGGTCACTCTCCAACAAAATGATCACACATCGCCCAAGGCGATCAAACTCAAGCTCAAACCTACATAAGGGATAAAAACAGAAGAAGACTATAGGCGTGAGTATTAAAACTCAGTAGGTTAGCCCAATATTCTATTCCCAATGCACATTCCATTAAAATAAAAGAAACATAAATTTATAGTTTTAAATTCAATATATGAAAGTATGGTTTTCAAATGAGATTCCATGCTATAATAATTATCAGACAAAAACATGCACGTTTAATAAAAAAAATGTAAGTAACAATTTTTTCAAAGAGGTGCAACTTCAAAATGAAAATAGTTTTCAAGAGGGATACTTTAATGAATTTTTACTTTTAAATAAATTACACATACTACTGAATTTACCAACCAAACACATCGTATGTCGACGGTGACTAAAAAAGATCCAATGAGCACAAGTCATGGGAACACCCCTAGGTACTAGTCAGTTGTGAGCCCTAGGTACCTCATATCTCGGTGAAAGTAACAATAATAAATATCCGTTCTCGTGAACAAGAAACTAGTAGGGAACATACCCATAACCTAGTGGTCCCCAGTCATCATCATCATCATAGTTTAGTTAGTGTTGTCATCGTCAAACTTGCTACGTGAAACAGGGGCCAAACCCCACAGAATCACTAGCATACTAGTACACATCCGCCCACCTAGATACCCATGATTCCCTTTAGTGCTCAATAAAGTTAAAAATATTATAAAATACACATTTCACATCCAAATTCCATTCAAAAACCATAAAAACACAAAAATCCCATAAAATTTCTTCACATTTCTTACACGAATCAACAAACTGCTAAATATTTTCCTAAAACAATTTCAAGAAGTGTATTGAGGCTTTGCACATAAAAATCATTCAAAAACACTCTTTCAATTATAAAACCACATAAAAACCACACCAAATCATATTTTGAAGCCCTAAAAATATTTAAGAAAATCATTTCATGGACCATAAAACAATCCCAATTGAACAACTTGGTATATACAAGCAAAACACTCCTTTATTTTTAGGAAATGCCAAACAGGCCTTTAAACATTTTCTCAAAACTAACATTTAATGAAGTTATGCATTTAAATTTTATTATGGAAGTGTGTAAACACAATTTACATAATAAAACCACATTCATAAATCCCTTAAAACACTTAGGTGACATATTCAAAACACAAACATTTTTATAAGAATGTGAAACAGGCTATTTTTCGGCAACTCGGGCCAAAACACGTTGTAAACAAAAAACCAATTGTTTTTAAAACAAAATCCAAATTTTAAATCCATAAAATGATCCCAAAATAATTTTATTACATGATGCAAATATATTTAAAAATCCAAACAAATTATTTTAAATTTTACTAGACACATAAAATCCAACCAGGTAATTTACCGAACACATGACATGCACTCTTTAACAAAACAACTTATGTTAAGAATTTAAAAAGGGATAAAACACCACTTTCATGCCATAATGTTATTCAAGCTACTGAGACATATTAAAAATACCATAAACCAAGTGCGAAAGCTCATGGAATAATTTATCAAACAAGAAGAGTGCATATTTATACCAAAACAACTATATTTTTAACAAAATAAGTCATAAAACATAATTTGCAAACAAAACCTTTAGAACCAAAGTTTCACAGAAGAAAATATCATATAAATAAGGATATAATATAATTAAAATGATGAAACTTAAATGATAAAGGTTTGTGCAAGGGGTATCCTACCTCAAATCCTTGGCGTAATGGAAACGCACACCCGAAAACACCCGTCGCGGGTTTATAAACCCTAAAACTATGAATACCAGACCTAAAAGAATATAAAATACATAAAAAACCATGGTATAACATAAAAATAGGTCTATCATGACTAGGGGAGATTATAAAAGCAAGAAATAACAAAAGGAGGAAGAAGAGCGAGGATAAAGGAGATGGAATCTCACCTTTTCCACAAGAAAACTTTTCGTATTCCATTATATATGCACCCCTAGAGAAAAGGGAATGAGATGAAACTTCATGTAGAGTATCTTAAGGTCTGGAATAACCAGTTAAAGAATATTTTTTTTGAAAAAGAGCACGGATTTAATGAGTTATGTGTAAAATGATTTACCTTATCAATTCTGGGCGATTTGAGATATCCTGAGAACTTTCGCCCAAATCCGAGACCCATATGAGCTCCAAAGAGGGTAAATAGATTATGAGGGTGAGAATATGGGTATTGTATTCTAGGGTGATGTGGAATCACCGAAAAATATTAAAAATTGAATTAGATATAAAAGAAACAAATATTTTTTTAAAACAGAAAATGGGCCCATGGGCTGGCCCAATACCAAAATAAGTAACCCCAATTCCCCATGCTTATGAATTTCTATGGGGTAAAAAAGGATATGTAATTTTTAATATGTAAGTATAGGAAATTTGGGAATATTAATGGGTGAAAAAGTATGGAAAACAAAAAAGTTATAAAAGAAACAAATTCCGTTTTTAAAACTAGAAATAAGCTCACAGTTGGCCCAAATCATGAAGTAACCACCCTTTCTTCAAAAACTCCTAAACAAGAAATGGGGATCCCAAATTAGTGTGGTTAGACATATATGAAACTTAAAAACTCAAGATTCATCTCAACAAATACCCATGAAAAGGATTGGGATTTCCAATGGACCGGATCAATACAAAGACAAAAAAACAACCGAGTGTGACAATTCTCCCCACCATTAAAGCTTTCCGCCCCCAGAAAGCTATAACACTTTCCAGCTGAAAAAAATAAAAACCTAATGATTCCTTAACAACATAATCCAGCCTCTAAAGATAAGGAAATATAAATCCCCAACAATGCAACTTAGTACTCTTTCCCATACAAAACACAACTCACAACCACGTCTGGAGAATCAACGGAAAGATGAAGCCACCACCTCCACAACCAAGCCAAGAACCCAATTGTTGGGCCTTCTCCCAATGAACCCAACCATCACCCAAACCAAAGAGAAATCAAAAAAACCAAATATTCTAGGATAGTATAGAATGGAATCCCCAACATTAAGAAACTACTAGAACTAGAAAATTTCTTAGGATGAAAATCCATGAGACCCATGGTGGGTCGCCCCACCAGTAGAAACCAACTAGCAACAAACAGACAAGAATTCACCATGAGCAAGAATTGGGCCTCACTCACACAAGCCCAAAACAAATCTCCTAAAAAAACCTAAAATACCAAGTTAATAGGGTTAAAAAATGGACATCTAAACCACCCACTTCCTAATATAGGGCATAAGAAATGGGCCAAGAATTTCAACACGGATCTGGACCCCCACCACTAGGGGAGGGGAGGGAAGGGGATATAATAATTTGGCCATTGAAACTACAAAAGAAACAAAGTAACTACCCAACACTCTCCACATACGAATAGCTAACACCAAGACCACACCCTATTTTCACAGGAGGTCCACACATGGACATTGATCGAAAACCCACATCCATGAAGGCATAACCATAGACACTGTGTGAGGGGTAAGTCCACCACGCTTGTTGAGACAAATGGAAATTCACAGAAATGAGGAACCAAAACCTTGACATATAAACTAACTTACCAAAACATATGACGCAGAATCCTAATTGAGCACTCCAAACCTCTTTCAATTTCCTGACTGCGTGAAAAGCTTCACTCTGAGGCCTATGGCTGGAGCCCTGATTCTTGAAGCATTTGCTACACCACAGTTAGGTGATAAGGATCAAAACACTCAAAAAAAACCTCACTTGATCACCAAACAAAAACCTTCATCTAAATAGGAACTCATCGATACATATCAAAATTATTTCTCACTCCGAATGAGGGGCATAATGGACAAGGAATACGGCAAAACACATCAACATCACCAAACACAACTGCTATGTCGAAAAGAATTATCATGACTTAGAAGCACTTTTAATCAATCCCAAATAGCTCTCAATTCCAAAAAATAGGTTGATGAATCATCCAAAGAGGTGGATTTAACATTTTAAATGAATCCTTAGGTTGATCATCAGGAAATATTTCCAACGAAGAACTATACATGGTCACATCACAACATCAAACACATCTTTAGGAACCCAATGAACATTACTCAAAAACCGATCCACCAACAAGATCTCATCCCAAGATACAACAAGAGTACAACTTCTAGATCATAAAGAAGCTTACTAAATAAACAACTCTTCTAATACATAGAAAAAAACTATCCATATAACCATTGGTTTATAAAAAAAAGGCCAATTTTTTTAGCTCAAAACACTTTTGAAAAACAAACTAACTTGGTGGGTTTCCACATTCACCAATGGTGTTTCATCAAGTCTCACCAACATGCACATTTCCATGCCACCCCATGCACCCAACCACCATACCATATAGTCCATCCTTCCAGATATCAATAAAACCATGCATGTGAGGACCCATGAAAGCACCAAAGGCTAAAAAAAAACAACATCATTCCAAAAATCATTTACCTTCAAAAGGAACACCAACCACCAAGTCAAAAACCATTTTCGTATTTCACAAAAAAAACCACAATTCATTAAAAACCAATTTCTTAAAAACCTACCCCTTTTCATTTATAACAACTTTTAAAATAAACAAGCCACTCCAAACAACCCCTTCCCATTTTTTTAAAAATTCATCAAGGTATATTTTCATAATCTGAGTTCCATTGAGACCAATACCCTTTCTAGGAAAACACCAACTGATCAAAACCAATTTACAAAAATAATTTATCCGATTAAAAAACTTTTTAACATCCAAAAATACCCCATTTAAAACAATGATCCAGAATCACCTTAAAATGATTCACAATTTCAAAACAATTTTTTTCTAACAAACCACAAGTTTAGATTATGAGTAATCCAATCTTGTTAAATCATTTCCACTTCCCTCCATTTTTTTTCACAAAACACAACCTTCCAAAACCATTATTATATTTAATTTTTGAAAACCACCTTTTTCACTTTTCAAAATCTAATCCTTAATTTAAAACCCATTTCCACAATTCTCACACAAGGATTTTAAAAACAAAAATTCAGAATTCAAGAAAGGTTCAAGAGACCCAAAAAAAGGGAACTAGTGTCGGTGGGTGACTTGACCATATGGTTGGCGACTATATGTCAAACACAAAACCAATACAGAGAGAATTTTTAGGACCATTCCCCAGCTCCACATGTCTTGCCAGGACCCACGAGCTCACAAAGGCCATTATTCAGACTCCCCTTGGCATATCCAAACACCAAACAATCAACAAGAAAAAGGACACTAATAAAACCGGACTTCCCATGGAAACTAGAGGATTAGAATGAGAAAGAGTTCACGAAGCTCTTCTTTACCTTACCCCTCAAGTCCCAAAAATCCTACTCCATCTACCTTGACATCCCCAAAATAACAAGGGTGCTCTAAAAAGAAAGGTCTGCTAAGATCCGACCTCCTCTGATACCATTTTTTCATGAACCAGTCCGTGTCAACCCTGAACCGGTCACCCAGGTCAGCCCGCGACAAGTCCTGAGAGGCATTCCTGATCCTCCCAGGATGGCGAAAAGAAACAAGGGAATCAATAGAGTACACAAGGGAACAATTTCTCCCATATAAGAACAATCAAATGAACAACAGGAAGAAAATGAAAACCCAAAATACATTTATATAAAAATTGAACTGAACATTATTTGTACAAGAAACTGAAAGTATAACTAAGACAACAACTCAACTGACCAAACCTGATAACCAAATAACTCAATGTAACCCCGCTGGTCACTCTCCAGCAAAATGATCACACATCTCCCAAGGTGATCGAACTCAATCTCAAACCTGCACAAGGGATAAAAACAGAAGAAGACTATAGGCGTGAGTATTAAAACTCAGTAGGTTTGATCGATATTCTATTCCCAATGCAAATTCCTTTAAAATAAAAGAAACATCAATTTATAGTTTTGAATTAAATATATGAAAGTATGGTTTTCAAATGAGGTTCTATGCTATAATAATTATCAGACAAAAACATGCATGTTTAATAAAAAAATGCAAGTAACATTTTTTTTCAAAGAGGTGCAACTTCAAAATGAAAATAGTTTTCAAGAGGGCTACTTTAATGAATTTTAACTTTTAAATAAATCACACACACTAATGAATTTACCAACCAAACACACCATATTCCGACGGTGACTACAAAAGATCCAATGAGCACAAGTCATGGGAACACCCCTAGGTACTAGTCAGTTGTGAGCCCCAGGTACCTCGTATCTCGGTGAAAGTAACAATAATAAATATCCGTTCTCATGCACGAGCCACTAGTAGGGAACATACCCATAACTTAGTGGTCCCTAGTAATCATCATCATCATATTTTAGTTAGTGTTGTCATCGTCAAACTTGCTACGTGAAACAGGGGCCAAACCCCACATAATCACTAGTATACTAGTACACGTCTACCCACCTAGATACCCGAGATTCCCTTTAGTGATAAATCGAGTCACACATATTATAAAATACACATTTCACATCCAAATTCCATTCCCAAACCATAAAAACACAAAAATCCCATAAAATTTCTTCACATTTCTTACACGAATCAAAAAACCACTAAATATTTTCGTAAAACAATTTCAAGAAGTGTATTGAGGCTTTGCACATAAAACTCATTAAAAAACACTCTTTCAATTATAAATACACATCAAAAACATACAAAATCATATTTTCAGCCCTAAAAAAATTTAATAAAATCATTTCATGGACCATAAAACAATCCCAATTGCACAACTTGGTATATACAAGTAAAACACTCCTTCATTTTTAGGAAATGCCAAATGAGCCTTTAAACATTTTCTCAAAACTAACGTTTGACAAAGTTATGCATTTAAATTTTATTAAGGAGGTGTGTAAAAACCATTTACAGAATAAAACCACATTCATAAATCCCTTAAAACACTTAGGTGACATATTTAAAACACAAACATTTTTATAAGAATGTGAAACAGGCCATTTTTCGGCAACTCGGGCCAAAACATGTTGTAAACAAAAAACCAATTGTTTGTAAAACAAAATAAAAATTTTAAAGCCATAAAAGGATCCCAAAATAATTTTCTTACATGATGAAAATATATTTAAAAATCCAAACAAATTATTTTAAATTGCACTAGACACATAAAATCCAACCGGGTAATTTACCGAACACGTGGTGTGCACTCTTTAACAAAAAAACTTATGTTAAGAATTTAAAAAGGGATAAAAAACCACTTTCATGACATAATTTTATTCAAGATACTGAGAAATATTCAAAATAACATAAATCAAGTGCGAAAGCTCATGGAATAATTTATCAAACAAGAAGAGTGCATATTTATACCAAAACAAATATATTTTTAACAAAATAAGTCATAAAACATAATTTGCAAACAAAAACTTTAGAAACAAATTTTCACAGTAGCACATATCATATAAATAAGTATATAATAGAATTAAAATGATGAAACTTAAATGATAAAGGCTTGTGCAAGGGGTATCCTACCTCAAATCCTTGGCGTAATGGAAACACACACCTGAAAACACCCGTCGCAGGTTTATAAACCCTAAAACTATGAAGAACAGACCTAAAATAATATAAAATCCATCAAAAACAATGGTATAACATAACCCTAGGTCTATCATGACTAGGGGAGATTATAAAACCAAGAAATAACGAAAGGAGGAAGAAGAGTGAGGATAAAGGAGATGGAATCTCACCTTTTCCACAAGAAAACTTTTCATATTCCATTAGATCTGCACCCATAGAGAAAAGGGAATGGGATGAAACTTCATGGAGAGTCTCTTAATGTCAGGAAAAACCAGTTAAAGAATATTTTTTTTAAAAAGAGCATGGATTGAATGAGTTATGTGTAAGACGATTTACCTTATCAATTCTGGGCGATTTGAGATATCCTGAGAACTTTCACCCAAATCCGCGACCCATATGAGCTCCAAAGTGGGTAAATAGATTATGAGGGTGATAATAGGGGTATTGGATTCTAGGGGGAGGTGTAATAACCGAAAAATATTAAAAATTTAATTAGATATAGAATAAACAATTTTTTTTTAAATAGGAAATTGGCCCATGGGCTGGCCCAATACCAAAATAAGTAACCACAATTCCCCATGCTTATGAATTTGTATGGGGTAAAAAAGGATATGGAAGTTTTTATATGTCAGTATAGGACATGTGGGAAGATTAATGGGTGAAAAATGATGAAAAAAAAGTTATAAAATAAACAAATTCGGTTTTTAAAACTAGAAATGGGCTCACGGCTGGCCCAAATCATGAAGTAACCAACCTTTCTTCAAAAACTCCTAAACAAGCAATGGGGATCCAAAATTAGGGTGGTTAGACATATATGATACTTAAAAAATCAAGATTCATCTCACCAAATACCCATGAAAAGGATCGGGATTTCCAATGGACCGGATCAATACAAAGACAAAAAAACAACAACCGGGTGTGACATACAGTATGGTTGTTAAAACCTATAAATTGAATTAAAATGGTTTAATATGAGTAAATGATATATGATATATATATATATATATAATGAAAACAAAAGCTACTTTTAATATAAATGAAATTTAATTATTTTATATATAATGACTAATAATATCATTTGTTGTATTAAAAGGAATTTTTCCAAAAATTGTCTTTTTATTATATATGAATTTCTATTTCAAGAAACACATGATTAAGAAAAGATAAATTATATTTTATATTAATAACTGGTAAACACCAATTTAGTTGTTAAATGATATGAAATAAAAATATTAACAATCAATATTGAAAATTTCACTTTCTAATAAAAACATTTTTTTCATTACATTTTGTGATTTTATTAAAAAATTGAATTTATAAATTTTAGAATTATAATTTGAAAAAATTAAAATCTTTTTTGGATTTAGGATAACAATATCAACTTAACATAAATTTAGTATATTTATATGAAATAATTGGGTTTTAAGTGAATAATAAAACAATACCGATTTTGCTAAAAATGGTTAATTTTATGAAAATTTCAAAATAAAATAATGAATTAAATGTTTTAAGAACTATTTTATATAATATATATATATATATTTATAATTAAAATAAATCATTTTATATTAACATTTTTTTATAAAACCATTCATTATCATTTTGGAAACTTAAGTAATATTTCACTCTAAACTATTTTTATTCTTTTATATTAAAAATTAGTTTTAATAACTTATAGAAATTAAATATATAAAATGGATTTTTTATATTAATCAATGTTATAATATTATTTAATAAGGTCAATTTTATTATTTTTTCCTGAAAGTATGATTTTTAGGATAAAAGTTAATGACCATGATAATGGTAAAACTGTTATTTTCAAAGAATTTTTTATTAATATTGTGTAATTTTTATGTAATAAATTAAATTAATATATTATATATGATTAATATGATATTATTTTCTAAAAAATATATTATTATACTAACACACATTAATTTGTAACTGATTCTAATAAGATTAAGAGCACTTAATGTTACAAACAACATTTTTTTACAATTTTTTTCTAAATATAAAATTATTTAATTTAAAAGTAAATTTCCAATTATTTATAAATTTAATATTATTAAATTTATATTTATTTTAATTTTATAAAACCCAATTAACAAATAAATTAGGTTTTCAAAAGTACACCTTTCTTCTTATAAAAGGGAACACTTCCACCCCTTCATGCCACACACATTCCTTAGAATTACTTCCTAAAACTCTATCATTTTTCTCATCATAGAATCCATTATCAAGGTTATAATATATCATTATCAATTATTTATACAAATACCTTTATTTATAAGGTAAATTTCAAGAGAAAGTTCATAGTCCTAAAGTTAGTGTCACGTAATCGTTAACATTTTCTTCTTAATATTTCTCTCTAAACCTATCCTTACAACAATAATATGATAATCAAATTATTAGTATTGCAATAAAGTATAATTATATTAATTATATAAACTTTATTTATTTATTTCCTTCTACTTATAAAAACAAAATGATGTTAATCGTGTGTTGTGTGGACTGCCACCTCTATGAGTTAATGTTTTTCATTTTTCATCTTGATTTTATTTTTTTATAAAAACCACATAAATATTATAAAAAAACATAATAAAATATAAATAATAACATTATTATTATATTACCATGATATTATAAACATCCTTAACCATACTTACCCATTGTCTTATAGCATTATCATGTTTTTGTCAGTTTAACCACCTACTTGAATAATGATATAAAGCTATATCATTGATGAATATGAGAAATTAAACAATAATATTATAATAATTTAATAATCAATTAATTTTTTCTGTTATTTATTTATTATATTAATTATTTATCTTACCATTAAAATGTCATCTTATATCACTAAAATCGCCAAAATAAACCGACACCAATTCAATTTTCACGCAAACAAAAGAAAAAACTATATAATAAATAAATACCACATAATAAAATATTCTAAATATTTAATTAAACTTATAACAATAAGTTTTAAAATAATACATATTAAAAAGTTAATTTTATTCTTTAGGAAGTTTTTCACATGCACAAAATGAATTTGGAAGAGCATAAGGGTTTTTTGACGTAAATTACTCTCATTGAGACATGTTTGGTATCATGAACCAAATTTTATTTATGTGTTGTGTATAATGAATATTTTATATTTCATATATTGAATTATATTTTAATCACATTATTTTATGTTCAATTAAAATCCCACAATTTCAAGGGGGTTTTAAAATGTTACCCATGCGACAAGGGTTCTTTTTCTCAAACATTAATTCGTTCACACATGTTATTGTTATGGAACCTATTTTTATTTAAATGGTGTATTCAATTCCCATTGATTTATATTTATCATTTTTTTATTCATGGGAAATACCAAGCCGAATCACTTCCTTTTCATTAAATGGATTCTACTCAATTGTTACCCCAATTGTAATGTTTTTTAATAACAAAATTTTCATTTATTTAATTATGATCATCCTCATGGACTTAAAAGTTGGTAACATTATACCAATTTATTATATTATATTATATTATATATTTTTATATGAATTTTAATTCTACCACATAATACACCTTTTTTGAAATATTTCATACTTTAAGGTGTATGTTACTTGTAATGGATATTGATAACACATGACTACATTCCTTGAGTTATATTATTTTATCATGAAATTATTTTTTCCCACAATTAAGTTCTCCCAACCTAATATTTTATTATATTTTATTTTATAATCCTTATTGGGAAAATTAATTTCTAATAAAAAGATGGTTTTATTACTATTTATATAATGTGGGTTTTCAAAAAGCAATTTCAAATTACTATAGGGGTTCCTTTCATAATAAAATGTTTTATATTTAAATCCAAATTTACTATAGAAAAAATTATTTCTATTCATGGATTCATTATTTTAGATTAATTTTAAAAAAAATTCTTTCTAAAAGGATTTGTGTCACCTTTTCAAAATTTACCTTTGAAAGTGATACATAAATTTTTTATTTATTTTAATGTTAAAAATGTTCTCTAAAGGATCTTTTGTTGTTTTTTCTTCGATTTCCATTATAATATTCGAAAGGATATAACCTAATGGGGGTTTCATTTTCATGATTTATCATATAATATATATTTATCTCTTTGGATATTTATCTGATGGTATCAAACAATTCAATTATTGATCCCTCATTCCATGAAACCTTTTGGAGAATTTTGTTATGAGGGATTTTTTTATTTATGTCAACACCCTTCTATGTTTCCTATATTTTATGAGGAATGTTTTATTTTACCACAACCTAACTTATTTATCTGGATAAATTATGTTTTTTTATTTTATCACTAACTTAAACATATAATCATTACCTTATATGGTGTGAACATCCCCTTTTATAAAATTTAGATATGAGGATGTTCACCTTTAAATAATTTTTATTTATTGGTTTGGAAAATATTGAAATTCTTTATGATTATTGACTGATAACACATGTTGATTATTTATTAAAATTATATATTTTTCATCATATTGATAGCTTTGTTTTTATTCATATAGAGTTTACTTAAGGAATGACATAAAATATATTTTTTATATTCATGGTGAATACATTGGTCTTAAACAAGTGATTAGAGGGGACAATAATTTTATATCCCTTCAATTAATCGATATGCCTCATGAGACAAAACAACATTGGTTTTGGTTTAAAACTACCCCCATATTAGTATAGTATCTTGGTACATGGACTTACAACATGTTTTGATGTTCTACATTATGCATTACATCAGTATGAGATTATTAATTATTGTTATCAATGTTTCAATTTATTATCGTAGATATAACATGATATCAGTTTCAATTTATTATGGAATTTTTTAGAGTATTTATTATTGTCAATTTATGTATTCCATGATTTTTTTGATATATTCAGTAATACATTTCCCCTACCGAGTGTTTGATCTCACCCATTTCTTATGTGTGGAAGAATTCGTAGGATATTTTGAAGTCTTATTATAGATTTATTATTTTCTCATATAGTGGAAAAAATTTCCATTTTTTACAAAGAACATGGTATTTATTAGTTTATGTTTTTTTTCTGAATTATCTAAAGATATAAACCTAAAAGGTATTGTGAAATTAGGTAATGAAATGTTTTATTTAAGTTAGGTAATTATATGATAGTTATTTTTTTGAATGTATAGTTGGTATCAAGGACAATATATAATGTTAGTATTTATGGTACTAGATCCTAGAGTGTGGGTCCAGGGTGTCATAGTTAGTATTAGAGAAGAGTTTAGATAACTTAGAAGTTGAGGATGTTTATTGGGAATAATTTAAGGGTTGATAAGTTAGGGATGATCATAATTTCAAAGGTATAGATAAACCTTTAAGATAGTATATGATTTAATATTAAGGTAATAATGCACTATTATTTTGGGATTAGGATAAGATAACGTTAATGAAAATCCTAGGGATAATCCTAAAGGATAATTATAAGCATAAGAAAATATCACAATGTTTTGATAATATAGAGACTGTATAGTTCTCCTAAAAATTACATCCCTATTTAGATATAATAACTAGATTTAGATATGAAAAAGTTTTTCCTTGGGTTAATAAAACTGAAAAGGGAGGATTGGGTATTAAAACAATTTTCACCTAGTGCATGAAAAATAGGCCTAACTACACATTTAGTTTGGAAATCTTAACGGAAATGATTTGGTTACTTCACTTTCAATATATTAACCATTATGGGGGATTTGAATATGTTTAGGTAAGATAACATAATAAGAAAGTTACTATAGATAATATAGATTATAATGTAGAGATTCATTAATTAAGGTACATATTAAATGATATTTTCTTTACAGGAAAAGGGATTAGTTAAATTTTGAGAGCATATATTTCAATGATTTTTTGGTTTAGAATATTTCAATAAAGTTCATGGTAATTTGGGTACTAAATTTTGAGGACTAGGTTAAGAAGTATAAGAGAACAAAACTCAATGTAACCTAGGTTGAATAAAGAATGACATAAGTTAAACTGAGGGTGATATAGGTTGATATGAGTCTAATGTAGGATGATTTATAAGAACTATAGGCTATCATGATAGTGTTATAAAGTGTTACATATTGATTTTAAATTTTCATTTGGATATTTATGGTAATTATATTATATAGATCATCACTCATATTAACATTTTTGGTTTTAGTAATGGAAGAAGAATGAAGGAACCATGTTAAGGATGGATTCCATTGATAATACTGAAACTATCCCAATGAACATGATAATATGATAAGGGATAGAGTGAGTAGTTTTATGATTTTATACACTATTTATCAAGAATTAAAATTAAAAACATGAACATAGTTGAAATCAAAAACACACTAAATAAGGGAAGGATGTAATATCATAGAAATTTAGGTGACAAATATGATGAAGGAAAGAAGATTCAATCTCTTACATGTAAAAAATATTAGAATAATAATTGGGGAAATTACCTTAAAAGGGTAAGTAAATGATATAAGTGTATAGATAAATGTTATCAGACTCAAAAGTGTAAGGGAAAGAGAGATGTTATAAAAATTAATTTATTAAATTTAAAGAGAGTTGGGCATTATGGGATGCAATGTCATAATCCAACGACCACTGTGGAAAATAGTCACAAATAACCACACAAACAAGGAAAATCCTATGCAAATTCAACTAATATAGTAGATAGTGAGTTTTCACTCTAGATTTTATAGTTTCCTATGTCATGTATGTTTTCACCAACAACTAGATATTGAGTTACAAATAAAACCACTAGTGGTATGGTTATCATATAAATCATCTTGAAGGTTTTTGGGAAGTTATTATTTATAGATCTCAATATTATTAACAGAGTTTAATTATATATGAAATTTGAAATAGGTTCGATTTATTTATAAAGTTCTTTTAATAATTTTTTCATATAGATAAATATTATTTGACATCCTAAATAAACCCATGAACATCTAGTAGTATATGGTAAATTATGAGTTCTCTATAGAAATTAATATAATATTGTGATTCAAATTGTGAGAAAAAAATATATTTAAGGAGATAGAATGTAACACCATTTATTTTTAATATCCAATTACCATTAAATAAGTCAATATATTCAATGTCTTTATTTGCATACAATCCTAAATCTAAATGAAACCAAACTATATTTAAACGAGATATAAATATTTAAGTATGATTTTCAAATCCTTTCTGTTGAATTATTAAGAATGAACAAGAGTAACCAATTTTCAATATATATATATATATATATATATATATATATATATATATAATAAAGGTTAATTTTAATATGAATTAAATTCAATTTTTTTACCTAAAATGAACATTTAGAAAATTTTTTAGGGAAGTATTTTTCAAAAAATTATCTTTTTAAGTGATATGAATTTCTATTTCAAGAATCATATGATAATATAGGATAATTTATGTTTGATATTAATAACAGGTTAACAAAAATTTAGTTAGTAAATGATATTAAATAAGAATAATAATTATTAATTTTGAAAATGTTACTTTCCAATAAAGTGAATATTTTATTATATTTTTTGATTTTATTAAAAAAATAAATTTATTAATTTTAGCATAAAATTTGAAAAAAAATTAATTTTTTTACATTTAAAATATCAATATTATCTTAAGATTAAATTTTGGTATTTGTACGAAATAATTGGATTTAAGGTAAATAGTAAAAAATATATATTTTGCTAAAAACAGTCACTTTTAGGACATTATCACAATAATATAATGAATTATTATTTTTTGAAACCATATATATAATATATATAAATTGATAAGTAAAATAAATTATTTAAATTTACCTTTTTGTTTCTTATAAAACCCATTTATATCATTTTGGAAACTGAAGTACTATTTTACTCTAAAAACACTTTTTATTTAATTATATTAAAAATTACTTTTCATCACTTGAAAAATTAAATATTTAAAAATGTATTTAATATTTAAATAAACATTGTCATGTTATTTCACCAGGTAAAATTCATTTTTTGTCATAAAAGTATGATTACTAAAATTAAATTTCCTTACTACGATAATGAAAAAATTGTTATTTTTAAAGAGTTATTTTATTAATATTTTATTAATATTTATCTAATCAATTAAATTAATCTATTTTAAATGATTATTATAATATAATTTTTAAAGATATATATAATTATAATACTACACATTTAATTATAAACAAATTCTAAATATGATTAAGAACAATTAATGTTAAAAGATATATTTTTTTATAATTTTTTTCTATTTAAAATTTTTTTTAATTAAAAAGTTAATTTAATTATATTTAAAAAATAAATTATATTAAATAGATATTTAATTTTTTATGATCAAACATATTTTTTAAAATGGATTATTTTATATTTTTATTAAAACATAAATTAATATGTTAAAAACTAGTTAGTAAGGTAAAAATTGATAAAATTAAAAACCATAGAAAAATTAACTTCAATAATGTTTAAAACTTTGTGAAAATAATTGGTTGATGATTTATTGACCCAATTTCACCCTAAAATTCATTATTTCTAACTTTTTGTGTCTCTAACCATTGAACAATGTAATGATATCTTGAAAATTAAATGGATTCTAAAAAAATTAGTGTAAAAATATATTTTAACATCGGTTATTTTTAATTGTTCACATCTGTTTTTAATAAATGTTGACCTAGTTTATGTCAAAAATAATTTTTTTAACATCAATTTATTAAAAACTGATGTCTAAACTCTCATTAATAATAAATTTAACTGATGTATCAAAGTCTATTTTTAAGAATAACTGACATCAATTGTTTCATCAAAAAATTTCCACACTGGGATTTAAAAAAAATGATGTAGAATGAAATTTCTCTATCACTTTTGGAAAAAATAAACAGTAAATGTTTTTTTATTTTTATTCTTAAAAATAATTTCAACATCAATTTTTACTAAAAACCAACATCTATAGTATTTTATTTGGATTCTGGAATCGATTTTCACCATTAGTTTTTAACAAAAACCGATGTCAAAAGTTCTCATATTTAGATTCAAAATTGGTTTTTGAAAATCCCAACTTGGAAATATAGTTTAAAAAAAGGATAAAATTTCATTTTCAGAAAAAATATAAAACTAGGTAAAAATAGGAAAATTATAGAAATTAAAGTCAATAAAAACCCTGTAAAAAAAATACCAACTTAAAGGAGAAATCCAATGTAAATATAATAATTTTTTAACATTAATTAAAAAATACATACATAAAACATCTAAAACCCTTAAAAAAAATAAAATATTCAAGTAGAAAATGATTGTCTAAATAGCCATTTTTTAACTTTAATTATAAGATACATACCTGATAATTTAAAATATAATCATAATATACAAATTATTTATAAAAAATCCAAATATAGGAAATAAATTCATTTTTATAAAACTCAAAATCATAAAAATCTATAAAAAATGAATTTTATATGATTAAAAAACATAATATTTTGATATAAAACATGAATCAAAAGTTTCATTTAAAAAATAGAATAAACAAAATTTTACATAAGTGAAAGTAAAATAAGAAGTATGATTTGATTTATCAAAACTATGGATTCATAAAAAGTCATTTATAAAAATGAATCAACATCACTTATGTGGGTTTTCTTAGAGTTTGGTGGTTCATTAATATTTATGTGTCTTATTTTGGATTATTTGGTTATGAAATATTTTCTAATGGTTTATAGGGTTTGTTTGGTTGTCCTTGAGTCATTCCTTAAAGATCATTTGGTTGATATAGGTTTTAAATGAATATGATAGGGGGTCTCAAATCATTGAGTGAATTTATAGGCTATTCATAGAACATTATTACTGGTTGTTTACCAAAATTAATGATATGAATGACAATATATTTTCAGAATTATTAATGGATGGTTTTTAAATATATTTTTATATATCTAGTAAACTAATTTTTAAGGAGTTTTTAAATAAAGTATACAATAATATTGATTTATGTTTCCATTATTTTATAATTTATTTTTTGTGGTTATGTGAAAATTTACTTTTAAGGAAAATATTGTCAATTAAAATTGATAATTAGTATAAAGTAAGGAATTATTGGCATGATTTTTTGTATGTTTATATTGATAGATTTATACATTCTTATATGTTAACATAATATTTAAAGTTTGGTAGAGATATGTTTATCAAAGTTTAATTTTTTTATGTTGGTATTTATGTCTATATTTTTCTATAAAGTTGAGTTTGTATGTTACATTGATTTTGTTATAGAGTTACCTAACTTAAATGATTTTTCATGTTTCCTTGAGTCATTTATTTTCTATAAATCATATGAGTGAAAGTTTTGTTTACTCATATCCTTTGGTACTTTCTAAATTAAATGATTTTATAGTGTGGAGATTGTTTTATAAATCTATATCCCTTTATACACTAGAGAAACACCCTATACAAAATAAATAAAATATACCAACATAAAGCAGAAAATGACTTAACTTTCCTTTTTTATTTATGATACTATGGTTATAAAACATTTTCTTGGAAATGAAAACCAACAAATATAAGTATAATAAAAAAACAAATATTATCTAATATAAAATAAATTTAACCTTAATTTCATGTATTAGATTGTATTTAGACCCCGTATTATCATGTGATCTATGTTAAAATATTTTCATGACATGAATTTTCATGTATATAATCTAAGAATAAATTTATAAAAAATAATTAATAATAAAGAACTTATAAAAAATAATAAAACTTATGTATTTGAAAATTTACCATTTTTTTATGAAAACTACTTAATAAAGTGAAAAAACAATATAATGTGCATTCATGTGGGAATGATACTCCTAATATATAATGACCTGTACAATATTAAAATTTTATAATTAATGAAATTATAATGAATATTAGTTCATAATTTTCTCAGTCTTTTTACACATCAAGTAATGGAATTAACCAGCACCCAATATTCATATTTTATAATCTCTCTCACACACATATATAACTCTAACATCAATATTTAGATATTATAAATATGTTGAAATGTATTAAAGATCTATAAGATCATAAGTGGTATCATTTTAAAAGATATACCTATATAGATACCTAATTGAATAAGTAATATAATAAGTCACTTGAAATCATCTTTATTTAAATAAATAGAAACCAAAACAAAAATTTATTTACATTGAAAAAAACTACAACATAGGCACACAGAGCTCATAAAAAATAACCATATCCATGATATATTTTTTGAATATTCTCAATGGATATATTTTTATACATATATCAGATATCATATAAAACTCATAAATATTATCCAAGTAATTAAAAACCCGGGATAATATTTTTAGACCATCATGAATCTAATAATATCTGAAGTTGTTGGTTCCAGAACCTTTTGTTTATTTGGTATTAATTATTAATATTTTAGATACTCCTATATAAATTAAATATAAGAAAATATTATGAGTAATTTTAAATAAAATGTAAATAATATTTAAAAAAAATTCATAAATTGTATTCCAGATGATGGAAAAGGATATCCAGACAAAGTAAAAAATATCCCATATAATATCTAACTCTAGAAACCTCCTCGGTAGGCAACACAAGTTGAGTATTTGGATCAATAATATCATGTAATGATATTATTACCTAAACCAACTACATAGGATAGTGATGTAAAGAATCAACCAAAATATGAATGATTATGTATGATAAAGTTTATACAAGGGGATCTCCCACATACAACTCGCATTATAAAGATGGGTCTAAATGAGGAGGTGGGGGATCTTTGGAGGTAGATTGGGTGGGCTATGCATGATATGTTGATTAGCCACTAAATGAGGCTAATATTAATTGTTAATATATATAATATTCATGTGCTTTATTATTCATAAACACCATTTTAGTGCATTTTACACTTTGAACATCATTTCACATTATGATTGTAATACCTTCATAAAATGCACTATTATGTGGTACATTTTTGAACATCATTTAAAGTACCCAATGATTCATCTGATTTTAAGGAATTTAATTATACATATTTTAATTTGATATTTTTGGAAATTGATCTACACTTAAATATGAACATGTTTGATTCAGGGATCAGTGGAGAATTCATGGAGGATGATGGAGATATTTGGAAATGAAAGGAAGCAATTCTGGAGAAGGCAGATTGGACATCATCCCACTAATGAGGCTGTGGGGCCCAACATACAGGCCCAATTAATCCAAAATTTCGTGGGATGCTATAATACATGTATAGAAACAAATCACTATTCATGATACAATGCTAATTCGGCCTCTATGGTGGTCATTGAGGCGGCCCAAGTTAGAGATACAATTCTGAGCCAGATTCTGCGGCCCAGAAAAACAGCCCACAAATTTGATCATATATCGGAATCCAAAACTCCAAATGGGCCCAACATTTACAGGCGGTTAGAAGAAATCCGGATATCTATTTTCTTCTTCTATGGACCACCCTTATTCGGCCTTCTATAAGGTCTTCCAGACGCGTCTGTTCGGTGAAGGAAATCTGGCTGCCACCTCGGGTCAAATGTGGAAAAGTTCAAATTCCACAAGCTTTCCACCACCTATGGCCTACCAAAATTAATTGAGATGCTTCTTACTGTTGGAGGTTCAACCAAAGGCTCCCAAAATTCCTATTTAACGTAGTGGTGGTGAAGGAGTTAAAGATCTTGGATGCTTTGTTCAATTGTAATGTTATGCTGCATTTTTGTTGCCTCAAATTTGTCTTTCACATGTAAGTTGTTCAATTAACTTTAGTTTATTAATAAAAGTTCTTCTTCTACTCTTATTCTATTGTTCTTCATATCACTTTGATAAAGTTGGATCAAGGTGTGAATTTATTCACACCAACCCTTGTGAAATTATTCACACAACGGTGGAGTGATCATTTTTGTTGTTGTTTTCTTTACTTCTCCATTTCCTCCCTCATGAGTCTACTTTCCGCTTCCATTGAACCCATGGGATCAATGGAGGGCTAACCCACTTATGGGTTGATCCAAGGAAGTATCAAGGGGCTGGATTGGATGTTATTTATCACATAATTAACATATAATTACTTCTTTAATTGGGATTTTTATTTGATGATTTTTAAACTCCATCGTCCTTGTTGAATTTAAGGCCACACACTTCAAGTACTAATACGAACCTTTACCTTGAAGTTCTCAAAACTTTGATCATTAAAGTGTATAGGTGATTAGTATTAAAGGGTGTAGGCATTAAACCAGTAAGTGATGATGTTGTTTTATCTCCTTAAATGAACCCATCTCAAATTTAAGAAATTGAAATCTTTAAAAAGGAAATACGTCCAATCCACCCCGAGCGATAACCTAGGATCAACTCATTATTTTAAATTTAATTTATTTAAATCAATTAGATATCTTTAAAACCCATCCAAAATCAATCCAAGTTGGCCACTTCATAGCCGAAAATAGTCCATAGAATGTACGTGTCTATAGGTTTTTCTTAGGTCTCTGTGGAATCGACAACCCAAGCTAAACTACAAGGACCGTCTTACCTTCTTCTCTTGGGTAAATTTGAGCGAGAATCAAATTTTGGCGCCGTTGACGGGGACCTAATTAAGTTATCTTAGACACTATCATCCTTTTTTTTTCATCCTAATTCTCTTTTCTCACCCCTCACTCCCATGGAAGTCAATTTTGAACAAGCCCAAACATGGGGAACCTCTCCCTACATTGATCACCCCACACCAAGTGTGATGTACAATGACCATCCTAGTTTCTACTAGTGGGATAAACAAAAAACAATTGATACAAAATATTTTTACCCCTATTATCCAAAAAGCATCTCAACATATAATGAGTTTCAATCACCACAAAGCCAATATGAACACCCTCCTGTGCAATTCCAACAACTTAATTATCCACCTGAAATAGACCATATTTCTCAACCCCTTAACCATCCTAATCCACATCCATTACTTGAAAAACTATGTCAACAAATGGAGATAATGAATTTTTAGGTTTCATCATTGAGGTTAGAACTACAAAGCATTAAAAATTGTGAGCAACCCATCCCTACACAAACTGACCCTTCCATAACCTTATGTGAAGTGTCTAGTTTCCCACAAATCTCTTATGAATTTACTGAAGAGAAAACCTTTGGATATGGGGAAGATGAATAGGATCAAGGAATTGTTGATGTGTCTTTAAATCAAGAGGAAATTGACTTTTTGGATTCAAAATTGGATAATTTGACATCATGGATTGAGTCTCCTAAGTATAACTCCATTGATGATTTTTCAAAAACACAAATCACTGAACCATTAAGATAAATCAAAAACTTTGAGTCTATACCCATTCCTGAAACTGATCTTTCCAATTTGGTGGTTGAATCTTCTATTCAAAAGGAACCAATTATGTTGAGCAATTTTGAAAATAAAACTGATTTCAATTCAAAGTCCCAACCTATGTTTGAAAGTTTTAGCCTACCTAAACTTGAACAAAAGGACTTTCCATCCACCCTAAAGTTTCCATTCATTGGGGATAGCCAAAAACTTCCATTTGTAACCATTTATTATCTTGAAACCACTAAAGAGGTTATTATTCATAATGTCTTAGAAAATACTACAAAATAAATTGAATCCATCATTTATGATATTCCTTGGATTTACCTGCTCATTTTAGAACAGAGGTTTGTGCATGAAACAAATTCTAAACATAGAATCAAACTAAACCTAGTTGAATTGATGAAACATGTGGTCTATAAAATGTTGAAAGTTGTTATTGGATAATTTGGGGGGGGGGGTCCATGTCGGGCTAATGACATTAAACAAAGCGCTGCATGGGAGGCAACCCATGGTTTTTAAGTTTCCAATCATTTTGTTGTTTTAATCAACTTTATATTTTGAATAGGATTAATGAATAATTTTGATATTTAAAAATAAAAAAAATAGACTGTTGACCTGTTCTTCTATTATGATTATGGATGGGTATGAAAGGGGAGCGCCATATTCATCCGTGTCACATGGTGTGATCCTTGAGTAATACCTTACCCAGAAATTTAAAAAGAAGACAATGTATCATCAGATTATTCTATTATATATATATATACTTATATTTTACTTTCTTTATTATATATATATATATATTGTTTTGTTTTGTTTTGTTCGTTTTGTTTTTCCTTTCTCTACTGGGGAACTCTGCAAGCGACATGGATATCAAAGGACTAAATTAGAGCAGCAAGAACTTCAAACTTCAACCACCAGGTGACTTCATTCCATGATCCTAATATTTTAATTTCCTTTTAGAAATTTCATTCTCTACCTCTAACCCCTTCTAAATTTTCTTTTCTTCAAACACTGGGGATAGTGTTATTTTAAGTTGGGGGAGAGATAAAATAAAAAATGATTTCGTGTCAAAAAAAACAAAAATTGTATGATTTGAAAAATAAAAATGTGTAAATGGAAGGAAAAATTCCTTTAACTTTGAACATGGTAATACGCATTGCACACTTTGAAACTGAATATCAAATAATTTAGAATACCATAATTCTGATTTTAATCCTTGTATAATTTCATGAGCATAGATTTTGGAAAGTGTGGTTGTTCAATGTGATATTTCATCGTTTATATTTTCATCCAAATAAAAAAATGCCACAATGCACGTCCTCTAGACTGTGGGGTACTAATTTGAATGTTTGGGGTCCCATAATAAATAGCATAGGCTGGTTTTATTTTTATGAATAATATGAGTATTCAAAAAAAAAACTAAAAAAAAAATTATTAAAAAATAAAAAAATAAAAATAAAAATTTGCGTGTAGAGCAATGGATTGATAAAATGCGAGGCTTTCGGAACTTGGGGATCGTGACTCCAGAGTTGTCTAGCCCTGAGTTTTTCAATATATCTCTATTTATGGTAATATGACTTTGTTTTTGATTAAGTTAACTCAAGACGATGCCCGAGTATGTGGGCTTCACTTGGTGCCCTAAGGCCTTTGAGTCTGGGAGTCATCGGCAAAGTCTTGCTACATGGGTTAATTTGATTAACTGCAATCTCAATTACTATAGAAATATTGCAAAAAAAAAGGGATGAAGAATACTCATATTAGGATTAAATGTGATTCCACCTAGCGCTTCCATGATTTCCCCCTTAAATGAAAATGAACCCCCATATCTATTGTGATTCACAACACATCATTACACCTAATTGAGTTGGATGAAGTATGATGATGGATTTGATCAAAGGAATGGGATTGGGATTGAGATCTGCCTATGAAACTATCTTGTATTAAAATATTTTTATGGGTTTCATGATTTTTTGGTATAAGGTTTTTTGGTGATCATTTTGTATTAAAATGTTTTTAGAAAAGGGAATTCGAATTTCATATTGTTGAGATATATTTTGCTCGGGACTAACAAAACTCAAGTTGGGGGGTGTGATTAGCCACTAAATGAGACTAATATTAATTGTTAATATATATAATATTCATTTGCTTTATTATTCATAAAAACCATTTTAGTGCATTTTACACTTTGAACATCATTTCACATTATGATTGTAATACCTTCTTAAAATGCACTATTATGTGGTACATTTTTGAACATCATTTAAAGTACCCAATGATTCATCTGATTTTAAGGAATATAATTATACATATTTTAATTTTATATTTTTGGAAATTTATCTACACTTAAATATAAACATGTTTGATTCAGGGATCAGTGGAGAATTCATGGAGGATGATGGAGATATTTGGAAATGAAAGGAAGCAATTCTGGAGAAGGCAGATTGGACATTGGCCCACTGATGAGGCTGTGGGGACCAACATACAGGCCCAATTAATCCAAAATTTAGTGGGATTCTATAAGAAATGTATAGAAACAAATCACTATTCATGATCCAATGCTAATTCGGCCTCTATGGTGGTCATTGAGGCGGCCCAAGTTAGAGATACAATTCTGGGACAGATTCTGCGGCCCAGAAAAAAAGCCCACAAATTTGATCATATACCTGAATACAAAACTCCAAATGGGCCCAAATTTTACAGGAGGTTAGAAGACATCCGGATATCCATTTTAGTCTTCTATGTCCCACCATGATTCGGCCATCTAGAAGGTCTTTCAGACGCGTCTGTTCGGTGAAGGAAAGCTGGCTGCCACCTAGGGTCAAATGTGGAAAAGTTCAAATTCCACAAGCTTTCCACCACCTATGGCATACCAAAATTAATTGAGATGCTTTGTACTGTTTGAGACTAGACCCAAGGCTCCCAAAATGCCTATTTAAGGCAGTGGTGGTGAAGGAGTTAAAGATATTGGATGCTTTGTTCAATTGTAATGTTATACTGCATTTTTGTTGCCTCAAATTTGTCTTTCACATGTAAGTTGTTCAATTAAATTTAGTTTCTTAATAAAAGTTCTTCTTCTACTCTTATTCTGTTGTTCTTCATATCACTTTGAAACCGTTGGATCAAGGTGTGAATTTATTCACACCAACCCTTGTGAAATTATTCACACAACGGTGGAGTGATCATTTTATTTTTGTTGTTTTCTTTACTTCTCCATTTCCTCCCTCATGAGTCTACTTTCCGCTTCCATTGAACCCATGGGATCAATGGAGGGATAACCCACTTATGGGTTGATCCAAGGGAGTATAAAGGGGCTGGATTGGATGTTATTTATCACCTAATTAACATATAATCACTTATTTAATTGAGATTTTTATTTGCTGATTTTTAAACTCCATCATCCTTGTTGAATTTAAGGCCACACACTTCAAGTACTAATACGAACCTTTACCTTGAAGTGCTCAAAACTTTGATCCTTCAAGTATATAGGTGATTAGTATTAAAGGGTGTAGGAATTAAACCAGTAAGTGATGATGTTGTTTTATCTCCTTAAATGAACCCATCTCAAATTTAAGAAATTGAAATCTTTAAAAAGGAAATACGTCCGATCCACCCCGAGCAATAAACTAGGATCAACTCATTCTTTTAAATTTAATTTACTTAAATCAATTATATATCTTTAAAACCCATCAAAAATCAATCCAAGTTGGCCACTTCATAGCTGAAAACACTCCATAGAATGTACGTGTCTATAGGTTTCTTCTTAGGTCTCTGTGGAATCGACAACCCAAGCTAAACTACAAGGACCGTCTTACCTTCTTCTCTTGGGTAAATTTGAGCGATAATCATATGTAATAAGCACATGATATGAATATAGTATCAATTGTTCAAACATATCCTACAAAGTTGATTTAATTTGATCAAACATGGATGATTTTTGGTCATTCAACTCATCTTTTAAGGAATATACTTCTAAGTCTCTTGATTTATTACTCAGATGACCAAAAACATTCATAACACTGACACATACCTCATATCCTCTTATACGACAGAGGTGTTTTTAATTTCCTAAAGTAGTAGATAGTATTTTCATATTACCATCAAGGATAAAATTACCCCACGTCTCTTACTCTTGGAGGTAATCCTTAAACGGAATATTAAGACGCTATAATAGTGTTAATTTTAAAAAATAAAAACTTTCATGGAAAAATAAAAATTGATTTTATACAATTTTATAATATACTTCCATAGATTAATCACTATGATAATTTTATTTTTATCCTTCTCACTCTTTTCAATTTTTTATAAAATGTGGGGGGAGATGGATAACCAATCTAGAACTCTTCTAAACCACTACTATATTTAGGTCTTATTGCATCCAAATTTTATGCAATCATTTTATCCTCTAATAAATGATACCCTCCTCATGATAATGTATGAAGGTATACATTTATCAACTGGATATCTTGATGAGATATCCCAAAGGCCTATTACATAAAAATAAACAGATAAGTAATTAGGTAATATAGAAGAATTTTTACAATATATTATCATTATCATTCAAAAAATGCATTATCACGTCAGATGGTGACCAATTTATTCCATGTATTTATATTTAAAAACCCATAATTGAGGTGTGAGTTTCAATACTATAAATTACATAGAACAAAATGTTTTTTTTCAATTATGTTTTAAAATTTATTGATCTAATAACTAATAAAGAAAGAAACATTTTCTTAATTTCTTTCATCCCTTGAAAATTAAATATCATCTGTAATTGAATACATTAAATATTAGTCATATAAAATATATAATATTTTAAGAATGAGATAAAAATAAATTAATTGAGACATTTTACTATCATGGACTCCAATAGGTGATCTTTTTCTATATTTTCAACATAATTCCAACCCGGATATAATATTATAATCCTAAAATATCTTTGAATGATGTTATAACCATATATTATGTTGTATATGGGCCAATTGTGTTATAATTATTATAAAAATTGATATATACTCTCTAGTATCCTTGAGAATGTGATATTTTTGGTTAACAAGTAATATCATGTCCAATAACTCTAGAAATTATTTTCATGATAGAGGAAGGAGAAGACTCATTCGTTTGAGGTGCATCAATAGTCATGTAGCTTTTTTTATAAATTAAACATTTTATTTCATTAAATAATTATATTACTGTATATTTAATGATATGAAAAAGTAAATATACCTTAGTAACTATTCTTATGCCTCTCTTTCTTTCTTTTAAGTAGAAAAATGTAATGAAATTCTGTGTACCTGTATATTATTAGAAAAGTGAGTATTTAAAATAATGATTGCAAAAAATCTGTAAGTTTAAAAATAGTGAAACACAAGTGTAAGTTTAGAAAAAATTTATTATGTCATGATTATTAACAAAAAAATATGAGAGTTAAACTATTAAGCATAAACATTAATTATAAAATTATGGAAACATTTATAAATTTAAATATCAGAGTTACAAAAAAGTGTTTTATATGCATAAATTTATCCAACACATAATGATGTAAATCGAGTTTTTTAATCAAAAAATGTTTAAACATAACTTTAAAATATAATATTTAAGAAAAAAATCATATAAATAATAAATATATATAATTATATATCAAAAAATTTAAAAAATAGAGTTTTTACACATGTAATTTTCAAAAGAAGAAGAAAAATAAAAATATTTACCTGAATAATTAGGAAAAAAATTTAGTGTTTTCTGATATCTCTTCAACATGATCATTTTATACGTCATGGACTATATTTTAATTATAATAATTATTATAATCTGGAAATTTTGTAATAGAATACGAAGGCTCACATAAATCCATAAAATCATTATGATCCTCATCACCCAAAAGAATTCTCATCCCTTGAAAAATGATGGACCATGGATCCTTCAATGGATCAATGACCTAAAATATTTTCTTTGCATGTGTCTCCTAGACAAATAGTGCCTCTTTGCAACTAAATCTTTCCAAATCAACTAGTTTAAACCCATAATCATCATGTTTTACAACACTATTTATATCTATCCAGTTACACTTAAACATTATAAGTTTAAATTTAGTATAATAAATTTTCCATATATCCTCAAGAACTCAAAAATATTCCATTGATGTTGAAATTAGTTTTTTTATCTTTTTTCACTCAAAAATAGAATTCTTTAGCAATAACCACTACCCAAACTATTTTGAATGGTACACTTTTCAATTATATTTTTTTGTATAAAATGTGTAATCATTAATATCAAAACCAAAAAATGTGATCACATTAAGAGAAGGTCCCCATTCTAACTATTTAAATATTTCTAATGAAAATATATATGTGTTGAATTTATCTTTAAACCATGAAAAAATGTATTTTTATGCTCAGTAATCAACCACTATTCATTTATTTTTAGATATCATACCTTAAATTCAGTAATATGTGATGGTATATATGGTTGAACCTCACATGTGTTGTTCAAAATGTATAAATGTGCCTACATCAATTCATCACCTAGAATGGAATTTACCTTTAAACCTTGAATACCACTACCTTAACTATTAACTATCAAATGTTGTGATATATTGATACCAATATTCTCTACATCATACAAATAATCAGAAAAGAACTTAATCACCTCTTCCATTTTTTTTTGAATTATAGAGTCCTCTGGTTGATAAGGACTTTTAACATATCCCTTCAAAAGTTTCATGTATCCTTCAAAAGGATACTTCTAATATAAATAATCATGCCCATGTATTCTTTTCTCATGCACTAAATAAATCACAAAATAAACCATTATATCAAAAAACATAGGTGGTAAATACATTTCTAGTTAACAAAGTATAATAGAACCATAATTCCCCAACACATTTAACAAATTTGGATCAATGATTTTTCTAAAAATTGATTTGAAAAAAATAAAATAACTTGATAATAGTTTTTATAATATGTGTCAATATTATACCATACAATGCGACCAATAGTAATTTTTTCATCATTACATGATTTTCACAATATTTCATACATATTAATTTATAATCCTTTAATGACACCAAATTATTCACATTTAAATAATATGCAAAAATTAAATTAATACATTGCATACACTGATAAAAAATCATCTTATCACTCTTAGATAAAATGTGACAAGCCGTAGGTAAATGGGCTCTATTTCTAAACATAGTGGGAGCAAACACCGAATGCATTACCATGGATATCAAGTAATATCTAAAATTCAATACATCTTTTGTATTTCCCTTTATGTATAAAAATGTTCTAATCAAACCATCACATATGTTTTTCTCAACATGCATAATGTCAATGATATTTTTTATCTCTAAAAACCAACAATAAAGTAGTTTTAAAATATTGAATTTTTATTCCAGATAATTTTTTAATGAAAAAAAATTCCTTTGTTTCCAAATGTGAAATAAATATTTTTCACCCAACTATAATATTTTCCAACTAATAATGATTTCGAGGGAAGATTATCAATTTGAAAAAATATTCAATGTTCCATGTACACTATATTTATTATATTCTACAATTGATAATATTAAGTATCTTCATCACAAATTGGACACGCTTTATATCCCTTAAAATTGTATCTAGATAATTTTCCATATGCAAGATTTTTCTTATAATGAACATTATAATAGAATATAAAATAAAATACTCTTTCTTGTATGCATCAAAAAATGTAAAACTTGTCTCCTATAGTAGTTTCAAAACATATATCAATGGTGAAATATACACATTAATATTGTTTCCTAATGGTTTTGGTCAAGAAATCATAAAAATAATCATAAAATATATTTCATTATATATATATTTAGGGAAAGTTATACAATACCAAAAAATAGGCCTTAAACCATGTTGTATACTAAGGCTTTGATATGGATTCATTCCATCTATGCATAGTAACATTCTGAGATTTCTAACTTCACTTCCAAAATCAAATTTTTTTTTATCAAATATCTTCCTCATTAGTGAATCAGTTTACCATCAGAGATACACTCATCTATATTCCATCTTAAACTTTTTTTCCTTATTTGAATTTGAAAATATTCCCTTCAAATAATAAATTTTTGGATGGTAACAAATTGATTTAGAATGATATTCCATTCCCATACTTGAGAACAATGCAGAGTCCAAATTTACAACCATGTTACATCTTGATATCCCACATTTATAATACTTTGACAAACATGCATATCCATTCTTATAAAATACACAATCATTGTTAAAAGTAGGTATCTTTTTATAACCTACTCTAATTGGACACAATATTTTCTTTCCATAATAATTTGAATCAGGAAGACCATTTCCATCTGGAAGTAGCTCTTTTTAAAAGTTCAATAAATTTAGAGAAACTTTTGACACTCCATCTATTTCTTTATTTCAAGTTAACTAATACCAGTATTGCTAATAAAACTATAAATTTAGTGCAACCTAAGTATAATGGTTTCTCATAATCTCTATACAATCGTTCAAAGAATATTTTTTATGCAGTTTTAACACATATATAATGAATTAATTATTCAATATGATCCTTTATCTCATGATGAATATTTTCATCAACATTAGATTTTGAAATTTCTATTATTTCAACATGCATGATCCAACTTTTAAAATTATGGATAAACCATAACAAATGAGATGATCATTGATTTATCTATAATTTAAAATTCTTATATTCAAACACTTCATTTATGGATAGAAAATAAAATCATTTTTTTGAAGATTCCATTCTAAAAATTCATAGAAATCAACTACTCCTCTATAATATTTAATTGTGGTTATTTATAAATTTATCAAATTATAATCAAGTAATTATCATAGAAAACAATATAAAATTTGAACATATTAAAACATATAAACACTTATAAATATATATAAATAGATAAATTATAAAGATAAAAATATATAATCAAAAGAATCAATTATTAATAACTATCTGATCATAATAAAAAATTATACATAATGATAAAAATCACATAACATATAATTCATCTTCAAAAATGAAAAACAATTATAAATAATTTGTCTTCAAAAAAATTATATATAATTTATCTTAAAACAATTATACATAATTTATCTTCAAAAATAAAAAATTACTTACAAACACTTATACAGAAAAAAAATTATCATAAAAAAAAATTATCATAATAAAAAATTATACATAACAAATAATTATCATAAAGAAATTATCATAAAAAAATTATCATAAAAAATAGTTATCATAGAAAAATTATACCAAATTTATCTTACGAAAAATTATCATAGCTAATAATAAAACATAAAAAATAACTAACAAACAATTATTAAAAATATCATTTGAATTCCAAGAAATTAGTCAAATAATTATATGAATAATTATACAAAATATTATAAAAAAAATTATATAAAAAATAACCTACACACAATTATCATAAAAAACAATATGAAAAATTGTACAAACAATTATAAAAAAAATTATATGTAAATAACTTACACAAAATTATAGAAATAGTTTTGAAAAATATCTTACAAAAAATATCATAATAAGAAATTATCATAATAAAAATGTATATATAAAAAATATAATAACATACAAACAATTATCATAAAAAAATTGTACATAATTTATTTTAAAAAATAAACATTAAACTTATAATTTTTAAAGATCTATAATGTAGAATAACTTCATAATTCTAATAAACTCAATCAAATTCCCTGAAAATGGGGAGTACACTTCAAGATTCAAGAAAAAAAGTGCAAAAATGAAACAAAAAGAAAAGAACAAATAAAAACATTAAATTACAATTGAGGATTAACATCAATATCTCATGAATCATGAAATAATAATTGAGGATATAATATTTGAGATAAAAAACATGAAAAGTGGATGAAAATTGATTATAAGAGATAATTGAAGGTCATCGAGGGTTGTCAAAGACATTAGGTTCCATTATCGATCGAGAGAGAGGGTCTCAACGGGTTCAATTTTTTGATATTTTTTTAATGAACATTTAATATTAGTTTTATTTGAAACAAATGTTATAGAGTTTTTTTTAAATTAATTTTAAAATTAATTTTTCTGAAATCCAATCTTAAAAAGTTTTTTTAAATCATTTTTAATATATGTTTTCAGTAAAAATGACGTTAAATATTTTTTTAAAAACTTTTAATGTTGATTTTTTAAAAAAAATGACATTAAATGTATTAAAAAAGAAATTTTAATTTCATTTTTTGTAAAAAAATAACATTAAATGTTCCCCCATCACTTTTATCATCAATTTATAAAAAATTGACGCCAAAATACCAATGCTATAGCCAATATTTCTACTAGAAAGAGTTCCATTTTGTTCAATTATATATGGTGCCATTTTAACCAATTCATGCCCCCAAATAGTCCTTCAAAATAGTTCCAAAAAATATAATTTTTTTATCCTAATATAATATCAAGTTCTTAAGCCTCTAGTATCAATTATTTATCCTAATACCTTTATTTCCTAGGATACTATGCTGAGAAAGTTCAACATCCCAAATTTGGTATTACATAATCCTTAAAATTTTCTTCTTAATATTTTTCTTCTAAACATATCCTTAATATAGCAACATGATAACCTAAGTATCATTACTATACTTAAGTGTTATTATATTAATGTAACAACCATTATTTATTCATTTCCACTAACATATAAAAACAGAAGGACATCAACTATGTGTTGTATGAGCTACCACCTCCATGAATTAACATTTTTCATTCATATATTTTTTTATTTCTTCATAAAAACCACCTAAAATATGATTCAATAACTTAAAAAATATAAATAATATCATTATTCTTATATTATTATGATATTATAAACTTTCTTAACTATACACAACCATCTAAATAATTCAGGTTCATGTTTGGGTCAGCTTAGCAACCAACTTGAATAATACCACAAAAATATATCATAGATGACTGTGGTAAATTTAATACTTACATTATTAGATGTTAATAACAAATTATTGATTTTTTTGGTTCTATAATGTATATATTATGTATTTAAATTATTATTAAAATTTTATTTTTGATCACTAAAATCATAAAAATAAGCCGATGCCAATTCTATTTTCACACAAACATAAGAAAAAAATATTAAAAATTAGTATATAATGATATTAAATGGTAAATATTGAATTAAATATAGACTAATAAGTTTTCTAAAATGGTATACAATTTTTTTTTATTCATTAATTTAGGCACATACACATAACAAATCTGGAACAAGGTAAGGATTTTCATTTACGATTCCTTCTCTTGAGACATATTTGGTATTATGCTTCTAATTTCATTTATGTGGTGTATATACTACCTATTTTAGGTATAATATCATTAATTAAAATTTAATAATGATGTTTTATGTTCAATTATAATCCCACCCTTTCAAGGGGTTTTTAAAATGTTACGCAAGCCACAAGGTTTATTGATCTCAAACTTTTAGTCCTTGAAACATGTTTATGTTATGCTCTATGTTTTCCATTGAATGGTTTATTTAATTACCATGGATGCATCATTTCCATATTTTTTTTATTCATAGTAAATACTAATCTAAATCAGTTCCAGTTTTTCAAATGTATTTTAATCAATTGTTACCTCATTTGTAAATATTTTTGGTTATTGAATTTTCATTCTTTAAGTTATGATTATCCTCTTGGACTTAAAAATTTGTGTATATTATACCAATTTATTATATTATGTACAATTATATTTGTTTTATATGAATTTAAATTTCTACCATATAAGACACCTTATTTGAAATATTTTTTATTTTAAGGAGTATGTTGCTCATAAAAGATATTGATAACTCAAGTCTTTTTCCTTGATTTATATTGTTTCATGATGAATTTTTTTTACATACTTAGGTTATCAAAAACTAAAATTTTATTATATTTTATTTTATAATCCTCTTTGGTAAAATGGTATTTTATTACAAATAAGGTTTTATTACTATTTCTAAAAATATAGGTTTTCGATAGAGGTAACTTTAAAGTATTAAAAAGTTTACTTTCATAATCAAATATTTTATCATTGGATCCACATTTCCAATAGTTAACGTTTTGTCTTTTTAAGGATCAATTATTTGAGATTATTTTTAAAAATAAAGTTTTTCAAAATATTTAATGTCACTTTTTCAAAAGTTATCGCTGAAAGTGATGTGAAAATTTAAAATTTATATCAATGATAAAAATGTTTTCTAAAAGTTATTTTATGTTTTCCTTCTATTAATATTTTAAATTTCAAAAGTATTTACCCTAATGGGGTTTATGTTTCATGATTTTTACTCTAATATATATTTATCCTTTAGGGGATTAAACTCATGGTATTAAATTTTTTTATTCTTTATCCCTTCTTTTGTGACACTATTTGATGTATTATTTTTCATGTGGGTGTTTTTTAATTTAGGTTAACACCCTTATATATTTCATTTGTCACACTAAGGATATGTTATTTTGTAACCATCCACCTTCTTTATCTAGATGGATTATGATCATGTTATTCCACCATTGACTTAACTATATACTCATTACACTATATAGCATGAATATATAATTTTAAAAAATATCATATTTGATGATTTTCACTTAGAGAGAATGATTATTTAATGGTTAGGGAAGTATTGGAATTGTTAATGATTATTAACTACTAATGAAGGTTGATTATGTATTGAAATTCCATATTTTTTATTAAATGGATAGTTGTATTTTTATTAATCTATGGGTTCATTAGAGAATGGAATGAAATATCCTGTTGACCCTTATAGAGAATGAATTGGACTTAAACAAGTGATGAGTGGGGATTAGTATTATATATTCCCTTGATTCACTAACAGGTCTTAAGATACAAAAAAACTCTGATTTTTGTGTATACCTCTCCCATTATCAATATAGTGTCTTGGAATAAGGCCTTAAAAACATTTTATGATGTCCAAAATTAAAACATCCATATATATGATATCAGTAATTATTATTATCCATGTGTTAATTTATTTTCATGGATATAAATTGCTCTAAATTTCAGACGATTATAGAGATATTCATGTTATTTATTCCTTTTATATCAAACTCATGTTTTTGACAACATTAGAAATATATTTCCCTTATTGAGCATTTGATCACACCCATTTCTTATGTTCCCATTCCCTGGGTTATGAATAAAAGTATTAAAAATTATATTTTTAGAAGGATAAAAAATATGGAAGAATTTGTGGGATATGTCAAAGAATTATTATAGATTATGTAGTTTCATATATTATGGTAAAAGTGTCCACTTAATATAAAGAAAATGAGATTTATTAGTTTATGTTTTTTTTCATAATTCTCTAAATATCTAAAACTAAAAGGTATCCGAAACATATTTAATGAATTTTTTTCTTTATGTGATATAATACTAGATAGTTATTCCCAAGAATCTAAAGTTGTAACACCATGAACCAAATCTAAAGGTCAAAGCTGAAGTGCCATATGAACCCATACATACCTCCCTATACCCAAGTGGATTTCAACTAGAAGTGAGGTTATAAAGGTGCAGTGAGAAGATTATACCCTCCGTAATCAAACCTATACACCATAAAAATAAAAATATACACATAAACCAACTGAAAATCATAGTAGAAGAGAAATATAAACGTGTTGATATGACATATGTCATGTCATATCAAACAAATAATAAACCAAATAAACCCCCAATATGGATATTCAACAAGCATAAACAGTAAAAATGAATATGATAAATAAAATTTACTATGAAAAACTCTTGTAGTATATCATAGTACCACATCCATGACTAACTCCAATATCTTTAGTAGCCTTCCAATGGTACCTTTCACTTCTCCAGATACCCTATCATGAAGTCTACATGAGCACTAAGTTACCCGTGTTGGGTGTGAGTATAAACCCAGCATGACACCACCAATGAATAATTAGAATTAGTGAACATGTATATTGATGTGTATGTCATGATGGAAATATAAATTCATATAAAAGCATGAAAATAATCATGTACTAAGATATCATGCACTAACTATTCTACTTAAAACCCTAATTATTCCTACCTTAACACCATAGAAATTGAATTTTATATATAGTCATCACATGAATTGGATCATACTATGTATATCTATCATCCTTTAAGGACAATGAAAATTCAGACTTTAAATAATATCCCCATGATCAAAATTAAGGGATGTTTATACCCATGACTTATGACTACCTACTTACATCCAATGGTACCCACCCTTTGAAATACCGAACCAATAGAACTCTATACATATGCAAGGATGTTACCCATCAATAGATCATACCACCATATGGATCCTCTTACAATGGTGTATGGGACCACCCAATGGATAAACATATCCAAATATCAGGTTCTATACACCCTACATAGAGCTCCAAACAATGAGTCATGTTAGATATGCGAGTCCACTAGAGGGTTTTCTTAGTTTGGCAGGACCACATGTCAACCTAAAAACAAAAACATTGATTATAATAGCTATATATAAATCCATATATAATGATTAACATATCAAGGAAAAATATATCATAGAAATTAATCCAAAGGGTATGAAATAACACATAGGTAAGACACAACATAGCAAGGAAAAACATATAATATCAAACATCCCATTGGTAATGAAATGACCACATATAAGGCATGACTTATAGAGAATACACAATCCATAACCATGTAAATGTCTCTTGAGATTCCCTACACATGAAAAATGTACCTATCACATAGGAGGATCTATACTAGGAACATATAGATAATAAAATGATGCCAAAAAACTCCATAAAAGGTCTAAATATGATAAGGAATTCCTACCTTTAGTGTGTTAATAAAATTTTTCAATATTTGTTGTAGAACGATACCCATATAACATACTCATACCAAAATTTACAAAATAATTCCATCACCAAAGGAAGATCTTACATTGAGTAAGTAGAGGCCACTAATTCTCATGATCTAACATTGATATATCAATCAAGTATAAATCCTCTATTTGATATGGGAGATTATTCATAAATATTTCCATTATGGTGTGGATCGAAGATGAATTACAGAGAAGAAGAGGGATTTTTCTTATAATGAATAGATATTTCCTCAATCTAATCCAATATATTGTTTCACATGAGTCAATTCTCTTGATCCATCCTTTTTGGAGTACAGAGGATGAGGAAATACCAAGAATCACCACTAGAGTCCCTATGATTGAGATACCTAGGTTAAAGATGAAGAATGATGGGGGTTTGGAGAGGTTTTGGGTTTAAAATCCAATTATCAAATTAAATAAAACTCCATGAAAGGTTTTGTTGAATGGTTAACCAAACCATGCACCAACCCTATAAGAAATTATTACTTTTTTGGGGACTCACATGGTTTGGACACATAGTTTGGTAAACCATGCACTAACCATGCCTTTCACCTATATCCTGATCAAAATGGTTTATGTGGAAAATTAAAAGATTATATGTAACCATGGACCACTCACTGTCCTTCTCCAAAAAAGTCACATATTTTTTTCTAGGGACAACCATACAGTTTTCCCTAACTATAAACAAATCATGTACCTCTATAAAGGCCTCTAAAACACTCAAAAACCAAGCAGAAGCTACATGAGACTCCAACCAATCAAAGAATAACAATAAAAAATTAAATATGGGATGAAATTAAGGTAGAATTCACCTAAAATAATCTTAGAATTTATAATAGTTAGTATTGAAGATAATATATGATGTATGCGTTTATAGAACTAGATTAGGGAGTTCTAGTTCGGGGTATCACATGGTCTATTTAAAGTTTAATAATAAAATATTTGGGGTTTTATTATATAACTTATTGGTGGAATTAAACTCCATTTGACCATGATATTTTATTATGATGATAGGTCATGTGGATCCCACAATGGGATTTTAATTGATGATGACCATATGGTCCATTAGTGTAAGTGATTTATAGTAAATCTTGGTGGGTTGGTACAAGTATTGGATTCCTTGATTAGCAACCCATTTTTGGTGATTGTAATGTTAGTTCAATTAATTAAAGTGTAAAAAACAAACTATATAGTATTTTACCATATATATTATTAGAGGTATTTTAATTAACCAAACCATATAACCTTGGTTTTATTTTATCCAATTCATCATTTGATTATTTCATTGTTTACGAATAGATGTGACCTAATCCTCAATGAGGTATTATGGTATAAAAATGCTCATTGAGGATGGGTGTTTGAGTGTGGGTGGAAGATTCAGCATGTTATTCTTAGTGTGTATATGTGAGAACCCTAGTGTGGGTATGTTGTCATGTGAGTTTCCTTATGAATTTTTATATGTAAGAAGAGATGTTATCCCATGAGATGTGGCCAATGTGTGACCGGGTTTATGGGCTAGGTGGGAGAGACTAGTGCCTCCAAGACATATCTCATGATATCAATGAGCCTATTTATATGATTTAATATTAAGAATTCATCTTATTAATATTGATATGAGTTATGATATCTAAGGGTAAACTGTGAGAGGGGTTAAACTAGACTTGTGAATTCCCTTAATGATATGAAGCATGGGTAGATTCTTTATTATTATTACTGATGCATTATAAGTGATCTTAGATATTTGGTGTAGGCATAGGGATTCTCTATGTATTATGTATCATGATTATATATGGTCGTATCTAGGATATAAAGATCATGGGATGATGATTTTGATTTTAGGAAGACACTAGAGTGACAGGTGATCATACGATCAACATTTTTATGAATCAGATACCCCCAGATTATTGGAAAATAAGAACTTAGGTGATTATAGATATATTATATTAACATATAATGGGTTATGATATGTTATTTAGATGAAAAATACTAGATTAGATGGCGTGAGACTCATTAGATATTGATTTGGTCAATGTGATTGGGTAATACGAGAGTGAAAAACTATTAGATTTAGATGAAATTAACATGAATAATAGATAAGAACTTTTGAGATGGTTCTTGGGGGATCATTTAATATAGACACATGAGAGTTATTATTTGCATTATTTTCAAGGAAATTATTAATTTTAGTATTCATGTGTGCACAGGGTTATATGATGTAACATCCTATGTTTTTAAAAGGAAACACTATGTTCGATAACATATAAGAAACACCACATCAATCTTCAATGACCAACAAAATATTATTTTTTAAATTTCAAAGTTATAACCTAATAGTTAAATTGGTGGTTATGAATAATAATAATTTATTTATGAAATACATTTAATTTTTTAACTCAATACTAATGTATTGGTAAATTATTAGAAAATAATAATATAATAAAGTAATTTTAATCTTTATAAATATATTTTCTTCAAAATTGGGTTTTATTGATTTTCTTATATGAATATTATAATTTATTTTTGGATGTTTTATAAAATTATTTGACAAAATTAATTTCATTTTTTGTTTAACCATGCCAAAAATTTCTTAGGAATAATTTTTTATAATTTTCTAAAAATATTAATTTTTCAAGGAATTGTGAAAAATATTGGTTTTATGTAGAAAACTATATTTTATTTTTTTGGTAAAATTATGTTTTGGATTAGTTTCAAAAATAAATTAGTTATTTTTAATTTTAAATAAACCAATTATATTTTAAAATGGTTTTACTCTCAAATTTAGTATAAAATTTTATATTTAAAAATGGCATTTGTTTCGAAAAAACACATTTTCATTGAATTTTTTCGATATAACTTTAAATTAAATTATGAAAATTAGATATTTTTAATTTTATAAAATGGAATCTAAAATTAGAATTAGCTGTTCCAAATTTATTAAATTGTTTTCTTTTATTTTTGGATAATATGAATAGTAAATATAATAATTTTTATTACCACAGTTAAGGGTAAATAAGATAATTAAGGGTAAAAATAATATGATAATTATTAGTAAATTACCATAAAACTTGTAAAAATTTAATTTTATGAGTAAATATTTACCAAAATAATCCATGGGTCAAATTTATAACCCTTTTTACCCACTTGGTTGACATTAAGTTCCTTATAGTATTTTATTTTAAAAAAAGTCAAAATTTTCACACAATGGTTTTTAATAAGTAAATTTTCTAATACATGGTCCTCTAAATGATATGTTTGACCGTAAATAGTATTTTAAAATATAAAATATTAATATTCCTCATTTTAATTTATTTTTAATATTTATTAAAGAAATAATTACTTTAATGGGTTTTTAATGCTGATGCAATATTTATCAAATTAATGAAAAAAATCAAATAAATGATATTAAAAATGTTTAAATAAATGTAATTTTAGATAATTAATATAATTCCAAAATGTTATTTATTAAAATTACTTTTTTATTATATAATGAAATATATTTTTAGTATTTTACTTGTTTTCATGATGTTTGTAATGTCAAAGTAGTGAATAGTATCAAATTTGACAATAATTATATTTTATGGAATTAATATTTTATTAAATTATTTAGAAATTATAAATCTATAAAAAAAGGACAATGAGATAATATATGGTATAACATTTCATCCTCTAGGAATTTATAGGCCATTTAGAAGTCTTTATCTCTAGAATGGTCTTAATATATTTTAAACTTTTGAGAAATTCCAATAATGCCCCTCCCCTCTCTTATAAAAGGGAACCTCTACTTGTCAATATAACACACTCAATTTTTTACATCCAATATATTCCAAACTACCTTAATAAAATCCATACCATCATTATAGAGTCTTTATTTTAGGAAGACAACCAACCTTAGCGGTCTTGAGGTGTTAATTATAGAGACTGTCCAAATAAGAGGTGTCATTTTCAATTAGGTATTTCTATTTTTGTTAATTATTACACATCCTTAAAACCTTATTAAATAAAATAAAATAATAAATATAGTATAAAACATAAAAATATATGTTATTATGTCCGTTTTATGACCTATATCCATTTCCACTTCCATCAAATCAGAAAATAATTAATCTTTCATGTGTATGAAAAACTACCACCTCCTGAATAGATGTAATTCGTTTTCCATCACTATTTCTCAATACTGGTTATAATCATGAAATTAAATTTTATATATAATATTAATGACAAGTTTATCATTTTATAGAGATAATATATCATTTATATTCTTACCTTTCCATACAAATAAAAATGAAAACATCACTCGTGCGTACGTCTAAATTATCACCTCCACGAAGCGATGTGATTCATTTTTCATCACCACATCATATTTATGACATGTATAAGTATATTTAACAAATTATTATGATATATATTATATTATTATCATTATTTAATATTAAAATAATTCTTTCCTTTTCTAAAAAATGATCATTGAAAAATTAAAGTGTTACTCATGCGTATGTACGACCTACCATCTCAATGATTGTAATGTTGTTAATTTTTCAAAAACATATATAATGGATGGATTTAAAAGTATAATTGATATATAATAATTATTATTTTTTAATGAATATTATTCATGAGATGATGAAATGCATAAATATTTGACCTTTTTCAACCAACCGATGTAATTTTGGACAAAAGTACTGAATATCATCCAAGTTTCTGAGATGAACATAAATAAATAAATAATTATTATAACATCGCAATAAATAAAATAAAAGGGATAATAAATTTTAAAAAGGTTCTCAAGAAATTAAAATAATTAACCTAATTCTATTATTTAAGAAGATAAATAAATTACATGATGAATCAAACTCACCATAAGGGATTCATTAACCAAAAACCTCATTTTAATTTTTTTAAAGATTTATTTTCTAAATAATTATATTTCATGTCATGTTTTTAAAATTATTTTTATGAGTGTATTTATATGTAAATTATTTTTTTTTAAAAATGAATTAATTTTTTTTTCATTTTTTTAAAAGGAATCTTTATAAGGTTTTATATTTTAAAATTTCTTTTAAAAATCCTCTTTTAAAGTTTTTATTTCAACTCTTTTTAAAAAGGTCAAAAGAAATGTTTTTTAGTATATATGACATGAAAATAATCTCCTAATTATATGATGGTTTAATGTTTTAATATTTCCTTTAAAATCATTCATAGTTCTTTTCAAAGAAAATGGTTTCATTATCATGTCCATGGTTTTTATATTTTACAAGTTATTTCTATAAGAAAATGGTATTTTGATATCCAAATGTTTTTTACACATGGTTTTTAAATAGTTTTTAAGTGTTTTATTCATGATATGGTTATTGAAAATTATTTACAATTGGTATTACAATAAATATCTGGGTGAGTCCATTATATCTTATACAATGTGTGATCCTAGATAGTGCCGAGTGAGCCCATTATATCTTATACAGTGGGTGCATCCAGATATAACTTCAATGCATTGTTTAGTCCAGTGATGGAATTTGAATATATTGTTTATTCAATTTTTAAGTGTGATATGGATAATGATGTACTAAGGAACCTTCATGTATTTTATATTATTTATAATGAATTTTATTTTATTTTTTTTGATTTTTAAAAGGTAAGATAATGATATTTTAAAAAATATGATTCTTTTTTCAGAGTAAAAAGATATATTTTTAAGAAAATGTTTTATGGGGTTTCACTGGAATAACATTTTCCTTTAATTTATTCCCATTTCTAATATTTTTGTGCTCAATACATGTTTTAAAATGTTTTCATAGTTTTTAAGGAAGATTTAGGATAAGGATTAGATCAATGGAAAATTGTGAAGAATTTTCATCAAGAGAAACCATGTTTTATTTTAATGAATTGTGTTTTCAAGGAAAAATAGATACTAAGTATAAGTGTACAATTTCAATGTATGGATTCACTTTGTAAGAGTTTTTCCTAATTCAATAAAACTCAAAATCAAAAATATCCTATGAATTTTAATAATGCAAATTCTAGGTCAAAAAATAATAGAATATGTAAAGATTAAGGTTGGTTCCTTACGATTGGTATCAAAGGATGGTCCATAAAACTTTGGAGATTAGGAAGTTTTCTAATGAGTTATGCATACCATTATAGGTTTATAATTTTAAGGTTTATTATAATATCAATTTCTTAGAAACCCCCTTTTGAGGCTTTAAGTTATGATTTTTTTAAAGTGACTATTTAAATTTTTGGAGATATTTATTTTTAAAGAAATTATAGATTATTACATTTTTGTGATGAAAAATGGAAGGAATGAGATAAGGTTTGAAATTAAAACATCTTTTTAATATTGAATACAATAAGGTTATTCTTTAGGAAGTTTCTCACATTTCTAAAATTTTAGAAGTATTATATTAATATAGTTATAGAAAATAGAAACCCAATGTATTAGTGACAACCTGTCACATCTAGTAAGGGAATGAGGATGGAAACTATAACCAAAGGGCAATAAGGGTGCATCGCCTACCATTAGCCTATGTGATGTCATGGTTAGTATGAAGTTGTTTTTATTTAGTTAAAAATCTAATGGATAAAGGTTAAGATCATATTGGATTGGAAAATATTTGGTTATTAATTGATTAATTTTATTTCAGAAGACATTAACTATTATGAGAACCCAATATGATTTAGGTAAACATATTACTATAATATTTTATTTGAAAAAATAAAGGTTGAATTATATTTTAGAAGCATATATCATATTATTTTGTATGTATGGTGATTTAGGTTATTTATGTAAATGATTAGCTTATCTTAGGGATTATATGATTTGGGAAGTTAATTTTTTTTGTATATTAAATTAAGAGTGATTGATTTTATTTGGATATTGTAAAGACCCGCAAATTTCAAGGAAATTTTTTTCTTAATTTTCTTTGGAATTTTACAAGAGCGCAGCTTCAGACGGCACCTGATTCCGAGGCCCGGTGTGCCCGGAATCAATTTCCGAAGTTTGGCTCGGGTACGTTCAGTGAACGGACGAGCGGGTTTTTCTATCTTTTGAACCGGTGCCCGGAATCAAATTCTGAGGGCACCGATGAAATCGCAGCGCCGGTATTTGCTTAGAAACGCCTCTTCCGGAGTTGCGTTTGCTCAGACGTGGTTTTTAAATTTTGCGGCTTTAAGTCAGAAATAAAATAAAGTTTGTGCGACAACTTTATTTTACTTAAGCTGCTTGGAAGCCACTTGAAGTCACTTAAAGGCGGCTTGAACTGAGTTGAACTGGATAGGATGCTATCCGGAAATATCCTACCCCCTTGGTAGGATATTTGTGAGGTGGGGCCCGCACGAGCCCCGCCGTTTCTTTCGCTAAGTAACGCACCCGCGAAAACCCGTCAAAGTAACTGAAAAGTCAACCGACGCGTTTTCTTTAATTCTTAACAGACCATTTAATTGGGCGGTTTATTTCGTGAATTAAATGGACTGTTTCTTCGTGAATTAATTGGGTCGTTACTTATGCGTTTTACGTTTGTTGGCAAAATAATAAAATAGACAAACTTGTCTATTTTGGAGGATTGCTATCGTTGTGCAATTCCTCTGAGCCTCCACCCTCTCCGCGAAGAACGCGAAGAACGCGAAGAACGCGAAGAACGCGAAGAACGCCGGAACCGGAATCCGACGACGCACGATCCGCGACGTCAACAGCTTTTCCGCGACCTTCTTCTTCTTCTTCTTCGGTGCCTCATCTTCCGCGGCGAACCTGCGATCGGCGGTTAAAGGTGAGAATCGAAACTTCTAAATTCTCCCTTCTTAATTTCAATAACAACGGATTTAATTAATTAAATCCGTTTGTTCTTGATCCGGAGATTGGCGACGCGACGCCGGATACCGCGACGACGCGACGATCTCCTTCTTCCGCGACGAGCAATCCCGCGTCGATCCCCCGTTCGGCAACAACAGCTGCGAGGTAGGGATTTATTTTGGAAAAGTTACCCTTTTTAAATTTTCTCGTGAACGTTCTTGAAAATTTAAAAAGCCGGTTTCAAACGAACAATTTTATCTTTAAATAAAATTGTTGGATCATGTGTTGATCATCGTTTTCTTTTCTCCCGTTGATTATGGCTAACGCGGAGGGTGCGGGTCTAACGAACAAGACCCGGCAACCCTCCGCCGATCTCTTTTGTTGTGCGGATATGGCGGACGACGACAAACCGCGCGGCAGGGGCGATCCGTTGTTTCCGCAGTGAAGGTCGGCATCCGGGAGGGGCATCGGCGCAGACGGGAGGCAAATCGGGCCACCAGAGCATCTCCGGCGGCCCGCGGAAGGAGGCGGCGGCGCGGGTCGCCGGCGACCGGGGGCGGCGGCGCCCGGCGCGCCGCCGGAGGAATCCGCCGCGGCTCGGCGGCGGCGGCGGCGAACCAGCAGACCCGCGGTCCGCGGGTCCGGTCCACCCGGTCGGGACGCGGCAATGCGCCGCGTCCGCTGACCACCCGCGCGGCCCGCATGCGGGCCGCGGCTCCCTCGACCGCGGGCTGCGCCCGCGGCCTTCCACCCGCGCGGCTGGCCAAGCCGCGCCGGCCGAGCCGGCCGGTCCGGTCGGCCGGGCCGCGCCCAGGCCGGACCGGACCCGGCCTAGCCGGGCCGGGCCGGGTCGGGCCGACCCGGTTCGGCCGACCCCAGGGGGGGTTCGGGCCGGGTCGCCCCGGGCCCAGAACCCCCGTTTCGGGCCCTCTTCGGTCTTTTGCCCATATCTTGGGCCTGGGACCTCCGATTGACGAACCGTCAGCGGCTACGCGATCCTTGGATCGAGACGGTCGTTTCGGTATATTATACTCAAGGTTTCGAAAGACTTTGGGTTCGGCCGGGTTGGTTCGTACACGAAACCAACCGGGCCCTCGGAGCGGAAACGCTCATAACTTGAGCTACGGACGTCCGAACGACGTACCGTCAGCTGTGGTAGTTTCCTCTAAGTGAGACGGAACTTTTGGCATACTCCGCCCGAGGATCGGATACAGGCGGAGTACGGTCGGGTTGGTTTTTCCCTAAAAACCAACCGGGCCCCTGGGACGAAAATGCCAATAACTCTCAGACCGGGCGTCCGATTGACGCGCCGTCTGTTGCGTTGAGATCCTGTTGTCGATACGGAACTTTTGGATACATCAACTTCGGACTACGTGTCAGTTGATGTATCAGCCTCTCGGCTCGTGGAGCGGACCCTCCTAAACGAGCTCGCTTTGTGCGGGAACCCTAGCGCTGGCTGTGACTTCGACGGCAGAGCAGAGATCCTTCGTGGACTGCGACGACGGCAGAGCAGAGATCCTCCGTGGACTGCGACGACGGCAGAGCAGAGATCCTTCGTGGACTGCGGCGACGACTGTGCAGAGATCCTCAGTGGACTGCGTCGACTACTGCACTCAGCGATCCCATGTGGATCAGTGCCTACAGGTTCTGTGTGAGCCCGATTCTACGTGGGTCCTTACTACCGGTTCTGTGTGAGCCACTGCCTACAGGTTCTGTGTGAGCCCGATCCTGTGTGGGTCTTCTGCGGGGGTTAGTACCTATCAATCCTTCGTGGGTCCGACGACTTAGACGGATCAGTGATCGTCTTGACGTCATCTGAAAAAGTATACCTGGTTGAGCTGAATCTTATGTTACTCTCCTTTGTGGATTGTGTTGAACTATCCTTTGTGGATTTACTGTTTACTCTCCTTGTGGATTTGAGTCTTGCTTTCCTTTGTGGATTGAGTTGTTCTCGAGCTCGTGAGCAGAGCTAGAAATGGGGACTTAGGTATATGTATGGGCATATACCTAAGTCGAGTCAGATGTTACTTCGTGATTGCATCTTTCTTTTGTGCTATATCCTTTGTGGATTTCGGGAGACCTTCGGGGGTCTCGGGGTCCTTACTGAGTAGCTTGTACTCACCCCTGCACGGGCTATGCCCGCACCTTGTTGTGTTGGTTGCAGACGACGGACAACGCTGATCACGGTTGGGGCGTGGAGCAGGACGGTACCTGGAGGTGGACCACTGGGCGGAACGTACTCGGAGCGGACGTGGGACCCGAGGAGCCTGGAGGCTATCTGTACCCACCCTTCAGGTGGGATTGCCAGTGGACGACACGAGGCCGCCGACTTTTCTTCAGTTGCTGTACTTTACTTTTCAGTTGTACTTTACAGTTGGGCTTGTATTTCCGGCCCCTTTACCTTTCTGCACTTTACTTTCCGCTTGCTGACTCTGTGTGGTTGTTACTTATAAAGGCAATGCCTTCCCTGTTTACTGGGATTTTACGCCTTGGTGCTAGTCGCCAGCCCCTGGCCTATGGAAGGCGGGCTTGGGGTAGTCACGGCACGGTCCCCGAGGACGGGTCGTGACAAATTGGTATCAAAGGTGGTCGGTTCTACCGCAGACTCTGATCGTCCTTTCTTTCTATGTGAAGCAATAGTGTTTAGTGTATTGAGTGTGGTTATCAGTTCAGGGAGCCCAGTGTTGGTGCGGCGGCCGACGTATCCGTACACCAGGACCCTGACTCCTGATTTCCGACTTAATGCATGAAAACATTGATTGCATGTGTGTTTCAAGTCTTCCTTGTGATTACTTGTGTCAGCTCACCGGGTATACTGATCTGCTTTATGAAAGTCTCAAGTTTTCCTTGTGATTACTTGTGCCAGCTCACCAGGTATACTGTTCTGACTGTGGTGCTCTTGTTCTCCTTTTCAGGATGGCCCCGCGACGACTGCCAGCTAGGGTTCCGAGTGTAGGGCGCGACGGCAGCCCACCGAGCGACGAGGCCTCGGTGCAGGGCCCTTTGCCAGCAGTGGCACCGGCGGTAGCCTTACCCGCCGAGCCACCGATGCTTCCAGTACCAGATGCTGACGATGCACGTCGCCTCAGGGCACTGCATGAGTTTCAGAGCCAGCGACCGCCCAGGTTTCGCGGTGAGGCGGACCCCCAGGCCGCCGAGGACTGGCTAGAGGCGGTGGTACGGATCTTTCGGCTAGTGAGGACACCAGCGGATCTCATGGTGATTCTCGCAGCGAGCCTCCTGCAGGTGGCGGCAGGACGATGGTGGAGCCTGATGCTCCAGGTTCACGATGAGGCATCCCTGCTCTGGACGGACTTCGAGAGCCTCTTCCGCTCTGAGTTCGTCCCGGCCACCCTCCGAGCGGTGCACATCCAGGAGCTTCTCCAGCTGCGCCAGGGCAGCATGACGGTCGCTCAGTACGCGGCGAGGTTCACGGACCTATCTCGCTACTCGACCGACATGGTACGGGACCCCTTCTTCCGGGCCCGGACCTTCGAGCAGGGCTTGCGACAGGAGATTCGGGCGTCGCTGATCTCCCTCAGCATTCCGACCCAGGCGGGAGTGCTGGAGCGAGCCCTCCTGATCGAGAGCTTCCTGGCAGAGCCTTCTTCAGCGGCGAGACCTAGCGCAGGGTGGCAGGTAGCTGAGTCTTCGGCAGCAGGTAGCCGACGGATGACTCACGGGTCCAGGCAGACCAGACCCCCACGCAGACGGCCTCAGGACACCGGCTCAGCAGTACGAGGCACACAGCGGAGTGCCAGCCTTCCGAGAGGCAGGTTGTGCTACTCTTGCGGCGGGCAGGGTCACATGGCTCGTGATTGCCCGACTCGCCGATCAGAGGAGCAGCAGACGGTGGAAGGGCCACCCAGGCAGAGGCAGAGGGTCGACCGTGGCGGTCCGCAGGGAGGAGGCGGACGAGGCAGAGGAGCTGGCCGAGCAGCGGGTGGTGGGCGACGCTTCCAGGCTCTACCCCCACCACCACCAGGAGGGCCACCTCGACCACAGGGAGCTGGCGGGCAGGGACAGGCCCAGCTCCAGGCAGTGGAGGCCTACGACCCCGACATGCCAGAGATGATTCGAGGTACGATCTGTGTCTATTCCACCCTTGCTGCAGTACTTATAGACACAGGAGCGAGTCACTCTTTCATAGCCTCTGCCCTTGTTCGGAGCTCGGAGATTCCGACTGAGCCGTTGGCTCGATCCTTACGGCTAGAGACTCCTACGGGAGCAGACTCGACGATTACGCACTGGTGCCGGCAGTGTGAGCTTACTCTAGGAGGCGAGAGCTTCGGCTGGGATCTCCTTGTAGCGGCGTCGAGGCCTTACGACGCCATCTTGGGCATGGATTGGCTATCCACGGTTCATGCCCAGATCGACTGTTTTAGGCGCAAGGTGCGATGTGTTCGCACCGACGGGAGCAGGTTTACCTTCACCGGCGAGAAGGGAACCTTTGCAGCACAGGATGGACTTCCGCGGAGGAGAGTGCAGCCCATCTCTCATCAGTTGGCTAGCCTCATCCTAGGAGCAGTGGACGTGCGGAGTCCGGCTTTTCCTGTAGTGGTGGACCAGTACGTGGACGTCTTTCCCGACGACGTTCCAGGGCTACCTCCTCGTAGAGAGGTAGACTTTTACATCAACTTGTACCCCGGGACAGCCCCGATATCTACTCCAGCATATCGGATGGCCCCCGCCGAGCTTCGAGAGCTGCGGGTACAGTTGGAGGACTTGCAGAGCAAGGGGTTTATCCGACCCAGTGTTTCACCCTGGGCTTCCCCGATTTTGTTCGCCAAGAAGGCGGACGGGAGCTTGCGACTGTGTGTCGACTATCGTCGCCTGAACCAGGTGACAGTGAGGAACAAGTATCCGCTGCCACAGATTGATGACCTCTTCGATCAGCTCAAGGGAGCGCGGTGGTTCTCGAAGATAGACCTCCGGTCAGGCTATCATCAGCTCAGAGTTCGAGACGAGGACGTACAAAAGACGGCCTTCAGGTGTCGGTATGGCCATTATGAGTTCTTGGTTATGCCGTTCGGCGTAACCAATGCTCCAGCAGTGTTCATGAGCCTCATGAACAGGATCTTCCAGCCATACCTCGACCGATTTATCGTTGTCTTCATTGACGACATTTTGGTATACTCGACGACTGAGGAGGAGCATGCCTACCACCTGCGAGTAGTGCTAGACACACTCCGAGAGCACCAGCTTTATGGCAAGCTCTCAAAATGCCAGTTCTGGTTACGTGAGGTCCATTTCTTGGGGCACGTCATCTCTGAGGCGGGAGTTGCAGTGGATCCCGCGAAGATCGAGGCAGTGCTAGCTTGGGAGCCACCCAAGAGCGTGACAGAGGTGCGGAGCTTCTTGGGCCTAGCCGGATACTATCGGAGATTCGTGCCAGACTTCTCCAGAGTTGCGGCACCACTCTCAGCGTTGACGAAGAAGGGGAAACCCTTCGTGTGGTCAGACAGATGTCAGCAGAGCTTCCAGGAGCTGAGGCAGAGGTTGACCAGCGCACCTATCTTGAGGTTGCCTGAGGAGGGAGTTGGATACGTAGTTTACTGCGATGCGTCAGGGACTGGACTCGGGTGCGTCCTGATGCAGGAGCGGGCCGTGATCGCCTACGGATCACGTCAGTTGAGGCCGCATGAGCAGAACTATGCCACTCATGACCTGGAGTTAGCAGCAGTGGTCTTCGCTCTGAAGACGTGGCGGCACTATCTGATGGGCGAGCGCTTCACGGTCTTTTCTGACCACCAGAGTCTCAGGTATATCTTCTCTCAGAAGGACCTGAACCTGAGACAGCGGAGATGGCTTGAGTTCCTCCAGGACTATGACTTTGAGATAGTCTATACTCCTGGGAAGGGGAACGTGGTAGCCGATGCCCTCAGCAGGAGGACGGGCATTCAGCTGCTTGAGGAGGCGACGGAGCAGCTAGCCTCCTTGCAGATATCCTTCGTGGATAGAGACGGAGCAGCCTTTCTTCAGTCTCTCACAGTCTCTCCTCCACTTCTACAGCGGGTCAGAGAGGCTCAGCGTGAGGACGCTGACTGTGAGACCCGGCGTGCACTGATATCCTCAGGTCAGGCGCCTGATGGTTTCTCCCTTGGAGCAGAGCACGACATCCTTTTCAGAGGGCGTACCTTCGTACCAGTTGCTTTACGAGAGGAGGTGCTGAGAGAGTTTCACACTTCTCCCTTGGCGGTACATCTCGGAGTGGCGAAGATGTACCAGGATCTCAGACGACAGCACTGGTGGCCGGGCATGAAGAAAGCTGTGGCAGAGTTCGTTTCACGATGCCTCACCTGCCAGCAGGTGAAGGCAGAGCATCAGGTACCAGCAGGTTTGGTACAGCCCTTGGAGGTCCCGGAGTGGAAGTGGGATAGCATATCTATGGACTTCGTGACTGGACTTCCACGTACTTCCAGAGGTCACGACTCCATTTGGGTGATTGTCGACCGACTCACCAAGTCGGCACACTTCTTACCCATCAGAGAGCAGGGCTCAGTGGAGAGCTTGGGACGTCTTTACGTCCAGGAGATCGTACGGCTTCACGGTGTGCCATCATCTATCGTCTCCGATCGAGATGCTCGTTTCACTTCCCGGCTCTGGAAGGGGTTGCAGGAGGCGTTCGGGACGCGGCTCCATCTGAGCACAGCCTTCCACCCTCAGACGGATGGTCAGACGGAGAGGACCATACAGACACTCGAGGACATGCTCCGTGCATGTGTCCTCGACTTTGGTCGCAGCTGGGAGGACCACCTACCCTTGGTGGAGTTCGCGTACAACAACAGCTACCACTCCACCATCGGGATGGCACCATACGAGGCGTTGTACGGCAGACCCTGTAGATCACCGTTGTGCTGGACAGACCCTGGGGAGTCAGCACTCGTGGGACCAGAGATGGTCCGAGCCACGACAGAGAAGGTCCAGATCATCCAGGAGAGGATGAGGACAGCTCAGAGCCGGCAGAAGTCATATGCTGACAGGAGGCGGAGGCCACTAGAGTTCGAGGATGGCGACCACGTCTTTTTGCGTGTCTCACCTCGACGTGGTTTACGGAGATTTGGCCGAGGCGACAAGTTGTCTCCACGCTTCATCGGGCCTTTCCAGGTCCTCAGCAGGATAGGAGAGGTGGCTTATCGCCTGGCTCTACCACCTCAGTTGCACCGGGTGCACGACGTCTTTCACGTGTCTCAGCTGAGGAGATACGTGCACGACCCGACGCACATCATCGACTTTGGGGAGCTGGACGTGGACGATGGGGCGACTTTTGCGGAGGTCCCAGTGGAGATCGAGGATCGACAGGAGCGGGTCCTACGTGGGCGGTCGATTCCTCTTGTGCGCGTCAGATGGCAGCACGGGAACCTCCAGGAGAGCACTTGGGAGCGGGAGGCTCAGATGCGTGCTCAGTACCCCCATTTGTTCCCCTAGTTTTGATGTATCTTTACGGGGACGTAAAGCCCTGAGGTGGGAGTAATGTAAAGACCCGCAAATTTCAAGGAATTTTTTTTCTTAATTTTCTTTGGAATTTTACAAGAGCGCAGCTTCAGACGGAACCTGATTCCGAGGCCCGGTGTGCCCGGAATCAATTTCCGAAGTTTGGCTCGGGTACGTTCAGTGAACGGACGAGCGGGTTTTTCTATCTTTTGAACCGGTGCCCGGAATCAAATTCTGAGGGCACCGATGAAATCGCAGCGCCGGTATTTGCTTAGAAACGCCTCTTCCGGAGTTGCGTTTGCTCAGACGTGGTTTTTAAATTTTGCGGCTTTAAGTCAGAAATAAAATAAAGTTTGTGCGACAACTTTATTTTACTTAAGCTGCTTGGAAGCCACTTGAAGTCACTTAAAGGCGGCTTGAACTGAGTTGAACTGGATAGGATGCTATCCGGAAATATCCTACCCCCTTGGTAGGATATTTGTGAGGTGGGGCCCGCACGAGCCCCGCCGTTTCTTTCGCTAAGTAACGCACCCGCGAAAACCCGTCAAAGTAACTGAAAAGTCAACCGACGCGTTTTCTTTAATTCTTAACAGACCATTTAATTGGGCGGTTTATTTCGTGAATTAAATGGACTGTTTCTTCGTGAATTAATTGGGTCGTTACTTATGCGTTTTACGTTTGTTGGCAAAATAATAAAATAGACAAACTTGTCTATTTTGGAGGATTGCTATCGTTGTGCAATTCCTCTGAGCCTCCACCCTCTCCGCGAAGAACGCGAAGAACGCGAAGAACGCGAAGAACGCGAAGAACGCCGGAACCGGAATCCGACGACGCACGATCCGCGACGTCAACAGCTTTTCCGCGACCTTCTTCTTCTTCTTCTTCGGTGCCTCATCTTCCGCGGCGAACCTGCGATCGGCGGTTAAAGGTGAGAATCGAAACTTCTAAATTCTCCCTTCTTAATTTCAATAACAACGGATTTAATTAATTAAATCCGTTTGTTCTTGATCCGGAGATTGGCGACGCGACGCCGGATACCGCGACGACGCGACGATCTCCTTCTTCCGCGACGAGCAATCCCGCGTCGATCCCCCGTTCGGCAACAACAGCTGCGAGGTAGGGATTTATTTTGGAAAAGTTACCCTTTTTAAATTTTCTCGTGAACGTTCTTGAAAATTTAAAAAGCCGGTTTCAAACGAACAATTTTATCTTTAAATAAAATTGTTGGATCATGTGTTGATCATCGTTTTCTTTTCTCCCGTTGATTATGGCTAACGCGGAGGGTGCGGGTCTAACGAACAAGACCCGGCAACCCTCCGCCGATCTCTTTTGTTGTGCGGATATGGCGGACGACGACAAACCGCACGGCAGGGGCGATCCGTTGTTTCCGCAGTGAAGGTCGGCATCCGGGAGGGGCATCGGCGCAGACGGGAGGCAAATCGGGCCACCGGAGCATCTCCGGCGGCCCGCGGAAGGAGGCGGCGGCGCCCGGCGCGCCGCCGGAGGAATCCGCCGCGGCTCGGCCGCGGCGGCGGCGAACCAGCAGACCCGCGGTCCGCGGGTCCGGTCCACCCGGTCGGGACGCGGCAATGCGCCGCGTCCGCTGACCACCCGCGCGGCCCGCATGCGGGCCGCGGCTCCCTCGACCGCGGGCTGCGCCCGCGGCCTTCCACCCGCGCGGCTGGCCAAGCCGCGCCGGCCGAGCCGGCCGGTCCGGTCGGCCGGGCCGCGCCCAGGCCGGACCGGACCCGGCCTAGCCGGGCCGGGCCGGGTCGGGCCGACCCGGTTCGGCCGACCCCAGGGGGGGTTCGGGCCGGGTCGCCCCGGGCCCAGAACCCCCGTTTCGGGCCCTCTTCGGTCTTTTGCCCATATCTTGGGCCTGGGACCTCCGATTGACGAACCGTCAGCGGCTACGCGATCCTTGGATCGAGACGGTCGTTTCGGTATATTATACTCAAGGTTTCGGAAGACTTTGGGTTCGGCCGGGTTGGTTCGTATACGAAACCAACCGGGCCCTCGGAGCGGAAACGCTCATAACTTGAGCTACGGACGTCCGAACGACGTACCGTCAGCTGTGGTAGTTTCCTCTAAGTGAGACGGAACTTTTGGCATACTCCGCCCGAGGATCGGATACAGGCGGAGTACGGTCGGGTTGGTTTTTCCCTAAAAACCAACCGGGCCCCTGGGACGAAAATGCCAATAACTCTCAGACCGGGCGTCCGATTGACGCGCCGTCTGTTGCGTTGAGATCCTGTTGTCGATACGGAACTTTTGGATACATCAACTTCGGACTACGTGTCATTTGATGTATCAGCCTCTCGGCTCGTGGAGCGGACCCTCCTAAACGAGCTCGCTTTGTGCGGGAACCCTAGCGCTGGCTGTGACTTCGACGGCAGAGCAGAGATCCTTCGTGGACTGCGACGACGGCAGAGCAGAGATCCTCCGTGGACTGCGATGACGGCAGAGCAGAGATCCTTCGTGGACTGCGGCGACGACTGTGCAGAGATCCTCAGTGGACTGCGTCGACTACTGCACTCAGCGATCCCATGTGGATCAGTGCCTACAGTTTCTGTGTGAGCCCGATCCTACGTGGGTCCTTACTACCGGTTCTGTGTGAGCCACTGCCTACAGGTTCTGTGTGAGCCCGATCCTGTGTGGGTCTTCTGCGGGGGTTAGTACCTATCGATCCTTCGTGGGTCCGACGACTTAGACGGATCAGTGATCGTCTTGACGTCATCTGAAAAAGTATACCTGGTTGAGCTGAATCTTATGTTACTCTCCTTTGTGGATTGTGTTGAACTATCCTTTGTGGATTTACTGTTTACTCTCCTTGTGGATTTGAGTCTTGCTTTCCTTTGTGGATTGAGTTGTTCTCGAGCTCGTGAGCAGAGCTAGAAATGGGGACTTAGGTATATGTATGGGCATATACCTAAGTCGAGTCAGATGTTACTTCGTGATTGCATCTTTCTTTTGTGCTATATCCTTTGTGGATTTCGGGAGACCTTCGGGGGTCTCGGGGTCCTTACTGAGTAGCTTGTACTCACCCCTGCACGGGCTATGCCCGCACCTTGTTGTGTTGGTTGCAGACGACGGACAACGCTGATCACGGTTGGGGCGTGGAGCAGGACGGTACCTGGAGGTGGACCACTGGGCGGAACGTACTCGGAGCGGACGTGGGACCCGAGGAGCCTGGAGGCTATCTGTACCCACCCTTCAGGTGGGATTGCCAGTGGACGACACGAGGCCTCCGACTTTTCTTCAGTTGCTGTACTTTACTTTTCAGTTGTACTTTACAGTTGGGCTTGTATTTCCGGCCCCTTTACCTTTCTGCACTTTACTTTCCGCTTGCTGACTCTGTGTGGTTGTTACTTATAAAGGCAATGCCTTCCCTGTTTACTGGGATTTTACGCCTTGGTGCTAGTCGCCAGCCCCTGGCCTATGGAAGGCGGGCTTGGGGTAGTCACGGCACGGGCCCCGAGGACGGGTCGTGACAGATATAAATGTTAACATTTATCTTGGAATATTGTGTGATCAAATCCTTGTAATTTTTGGTTTTCAATCTTATTCTAGAATATTTTTGAGTAATTTTAAGGTTTTTTAATTGTTGAATGATCTATATTGAACATTTTGTATTAATATTCAATTTTGGAGATTAATTATTTTTGGGTATTATCTTATCTTATCCTAACCTTTTTGGTTTTGGTTAGTGAATAAGGAAATGAGGAATAAATTGTTTTTTCTTTAGAGTATTTTGTGATATGTAGAAGTTTATTCAAGAGTATCATGAATGAAAAATTCATCTTGAATACTCAAATTCTAGAATAAATGATGAGTTTATGGTGAAAATTAATTAAATAATGAAATTATAATTTTCAAGTAAGTATATTTCTCAGTTTCGTAGAAAATACAGTAAAATTAACGTAAAATAAGAAATGTAATCCTTTTACTTTTCTCACATAGAAATTAATGGAATTTTATCATATCGTAGATTTATGGTTTTATGATGGATAAATTTATCATAGACACATTATATATCACTATATATCAGTCCTTGAGAGTTATTTGTCTATTCTATGTCCACGTTTTCTTACATGGAAACCTAGTATGTGTTATCTCAAGTGTCCTTTGTACTTCCATCACTCTCTCTTCAAGTGGATGTTTTATTAATCATTTTTATGGTGTTGGAATAAAAAAAGGTATTTTGAAAAGTCAAACCCCTAGTTTTCAATCCCATTCTCATATTTATAGGAAAAAATTTATTAAATCAGGGTGGGGATAATGTAACATCCTGATTCCTTAAAAGGAAACACTATGTTCGATAACACCCAAGATAGGTCACATTGAGATTAAATGAAAAACTAAATATTATTATTTAAATGTGACCATTATAACCTAGAAATTAAATTAGTTTATATTAGTAGGAATAAATGATATATGAAAAAAATATAAGGGTTCAAATCAATATTAATTCATTAGTAAATAATTAGAAAATAATAATACAATGAAGTAGTTATAATCATATGAAATATGTATTCTTCAAAAATGGGTTTTATTTCTTTTTATGAATTAATATTATAATTAATTTATAGATTTTTTTGGAATTTTATTGAAAAAATTAATTTCATTTTTGGTTGTGACATGTCAAAATTATTCTAGGATTAATTTTTGATAATCTTCTAAAAATATTAAATTTTCAATAAATCGTAAAAAATACTGATTTTATTTATAAAAAATGTATTTTATGACATGGTAAAATTATGTTTTGGATTAGTTTTAAAACTAAATCAATTCATTATAATTAAAAATATTCCAATTATTCTCTTTTAAATGTGATTTATTATTAAATTTAGTAAAAAACATTTTATATTAAAAAATGACATTTTTCTAAAAAATTAGTTTTTATTACATTTTTTGGTTTAATTATAAATTATATTCTCAAATTTATGTGTTTTGATTTATAAAAAATGTATGAAATAATTTAAATCATAATATACTAATTTATTAAAATGATCCATTTTATTTTGGGGCAATATGAATAATAAACTTAATAATTTTTAATATCATAATTAAGGGTAAATCAGGTTATTAAGGGTAAAAATAATGTGGTAAGGATTATTAAATTACACTAATAGTTGTAAAAATATTATTTTATGATTAAATTTAGACCACTACTACCTATGGGTATAATTTATGACCCTTTGTATCCATGTGGTTGACTCTATGTCCCTTATAGTATTTTATTTTATGAAAAGACAAACTCATCACACCATGTGTTTTAATAAGTGCAAAATTTTAAATATGTTTTCATATAGAGTATATGTTCAAAAATATATATTATTTTTAAAGATAAAATATTTATCTTAATTATGGTAATTTTTTTTATTTTTTAGGGAATAAATAATTACCTCTATGGCTTTCACAATGTTGATGTAGTATTTATAAAATTAATGAAAAAATCAAATAGATGATATTAAAAATATTAAAATAATTACAATTTGAGTTAATTAATTTAATAAATGAATTTTATATATTGAATTTACATTTTATAATATAATCAAATAGTTTTTTAATTATTCTTATTTTCATGATGTTTTTAATGTTAAAGTATTTAATAGTGTCAAATTTGACTATAATGATATTTTATAGAATTTATATTTTATTAACTTATTTAAAAAACATAAAATAGTACATAATAAAAATGGGAGAAAATATGGTCTAAAATGTTATCCCCAATTCATTTTTAGACCATATTTAAGTCATTTACTCTAAAATGGTCTTAATATATTTTAAATTTCTGATAAATACCGAGAGTACCCCTCCCATCTCTTATAAAAGTAAACCTCTTATTATCAATCTCTCACAGATCAAAACCAATTTTTAGACCATGATCTGTCCATTTAACTTACTAGAATCACTCACATCATTCTAGAGTCCTTATTTTATGCATAACACAAACCTTTGTGGTTTTAAGGTGTTAGACAATGAGATTTTCTGAAGAAGAGGTATTGATTTTAATCAGGCATTACTATTTTTGTTTATTCTTAAACATCCATAAAACTTTAATAAATCACAATAAATTAATAAATTTAGTATCCTACATATATATATATATGTTATTATTTTATTTTAATGATCTATATCCATGTCCACTTCCATCCTATGGGAAAATAATTAATAGTTCGTGTATACGGAAAACTACCGCCTCACAAACCAATACAATTTATTTTCCATCACCATCCATCAATACTATTTATAATGATGGTGTCACAACCTATCCCCTAGGTCCCGTTCTGTGACTACCCCAAGCCATCCTTCCATAGGCCAGGTGCTGGTGACTAGCACCAAAGGTGTAAATCCCTAAACTGGGAAGGAATTGCCTTTAAAACTTGAAAATGCACACAATAGAGTATGAGCTGGAAGAAAAACCCTAAGTAAAATTGTATACACGAGTGTTGAAAGTAGAGGGGCCGGAATACAAGTCAAATAGGAAAATAAAAATACAACTAAAAAAAAGTACAACTGAAAAGGACAAAATAGCTGAAAGGTGAAGAGCAGCTCCTGGATCGTCCACCACGGATCCTACCTGAAGGGTAGGTACAAATAGCCTCCTCAGCACTCCACGTCTATCAGTCTCCTCCGCGTACCAACACGTCTTATGGTCCACCTTTGGGTATCGTCCAGTCCTGGTACTCGTAGCCTTAGTCAGCGCTGTCCGTCGTCTGCAACCAACACAACGAGGTGTGGGCATAGGCCGTGTAGGGGTGAGTAAAACAATACTCAGTAGGGACCCCAGGACCCTCAAGGTCTCACAAAATCCAACAAGTATATAAACCAAAAAGTATGAAATCAACAGATAACCCCACTTAGGTATATGACCATACATATATCTAAGTTATCAAGTAATCCATCTCAATCATGAGGTAAAAACACAAAAGTTACTGACTCAGCTGAAACCATGTTTTTTATTATCAAAACCATGGCTGCTGGATAACTCCTGCTCAATCGAGTATAGTGGGCCTGCCGCGTCACACAGAGGTGCTTCCCATAAACCTTAGACTGCTGAGGTAATCCTCCTGTCGAGTACCATGGGTCTGCCACGCTCACACAGAGGCGCTCCTCACCGTGGTTCTGCTGCGCTCACACAGAGGCGCTCCCCCTCGTAGCCTACTGAGGTACTCCTATCTAGTACCGTGGGTCTATCACACTCACACAGGGGCGCTCCCCACTGTGGGTTTTCCGCGCTCACACATAGGCTCTCCCCCTCGTAGCCTGCTGAGGTACTCCTCCTGTCGAGTACCATGGGTCTTCCATGCTCACACAGAGGCGCTCCCCACTATGGGTCTGACGCGACACCAAGGCGCTCCCCACTGGGCTAGTCGAAACACTCCGAGTCGAATCAGTCAGCAGTCGTCATGTCTCATCCAGCTACTAGGTCTCCGCACTACGCACACTCGTCTCTGGGAGGATCCGCTCCATGAGCTACTGGTAGATACTCCAACTATCAAGAATTACCACAAAGAAGTATCTCAAAGGTCCTCCACGTCATAAGGGTCTCAAAAAAATAGACGGTGCGTCAATCAGACGCCTGTTCTGTGAGTTATTAGCCTTTTAGTCCCGGGGGCTCGGTTGGATTCGTGTATGACCCAACCTGATCATACCTAAACTTTAACCCAAACTCCAGAGGGGTATACTCAAAAGGACTATCTCACTTCAAGAAAACTGGCACCATTGACGGTTCTTCAAATGGTCGTCTGGTGCCAAAGATATGGCCAAATAAAGTAAAGGGTCAGTAGTGGGTACGGTTCCGATCCGACCCGGTTGGACCGACTCGGCCCAACCTAGTCTGGGCTAACCCAATCTAGGTCAACTCGGTCAGACCTATTAGGTTAGGCCTGACCCATTGGGTGGGCTAGCTTGTTAGGTTAGGCCCGGCCTGCTGGGCCCAGCCCAGCAGGCCGCGAGGGCGGTTCGGCCCGGGCTCGGGTCTGGTTCGGCCTGGAGCGTCATGAGGGTGTGGCCTGGTGTGGCTCGGCCCAGAGGGTGTGTCCAGGACAGTTCAGCCAGGGAGCCGCGAGGAGGGCCGCAAGCCGGCTCGGGAGGCCGGCGCGACCAGGGTGCCGGTTCGGTCAGGTGGTGACCAAGCAGGCCGACAGGCGGCCGGGCAGGCCGGCATGTGGGCCAGCGGGTGGCCGGAAAGGTTGGAAGGCAGCTGGGTAGGGCGCCAGGGGGCTCGGCGGGCGGCCGGATAGGGCGCCAGGCGGGCCGGAGGGCGGCCGGGTAGGGTGCGGCCAAGCGGGCCGGCAGCCGGGAGCTGGGTGTCATGAGCCGATGGTGGTGCGGACGGGGTGGCTCGGCCGGAGGGCCGTGGTTTAGCCCGGAGCATCGGAGCGCCGTGGGGGCGGCGTGGTTTGCGGAGGCCATGAGTAGCGCGACCTTTTTCGTCGCCGCCTTCGTTGTTCCATCACCTCATCACCATGTCGAGAAACAACACAAACAAGAACAACGGAGGGGTCAGACCATGTTGGTTTGTCCCACACCCTCTGCATTTAGTATGGTAACACTTGGCTCATCAAAGAGTAAGAAAGATGAACACCAATTGTTTTAAAATCACGCAACGATTCAGGAGTGGCGAAGATATACCAGGACCTTCGACAATAGCACTGGTGACCAGGTATGAAGAAGGTGGTAGCAGAGTTTGTCTCTCGATGCCTCACTTGTCAGCAAGTGAAGGCAGATCACCAGGTACCAATAGGCTTGGTTCAGTCTTTAGAGGTCCCAGAGTGGAAGTAGGATGAGATATCCATGGACTTTGTGACAGGACTTCCACGTACATCTAGGGGTCACAACTCAATTTGGGTAATCGTTGACCAACTCACCAAGTCGGCCCACTTCCTACTGATCAGAGAGCAGGGTTCAATAGAGAGCTTGGGACGCCTCTACGTGTAGGAGATTGTGATTCTACATGGAGTAACTTTTTCTATTGTCTCTTATCGTGATGAACGGTTTACTTCCCGGTTATGAAAGGGGTTGTAGGATGTTTTTAGGACGTAGCTTCTTCTGAGCACCGCCTTCCATCCTCAGACGGATGGTCAGACTGAGAAGACCATTCAGACTCTTGTGGACATGTTCTGTGCATGCATCCTCGACATCGTTCGTAGCTAGGAGGACCACTTACCATTGGTGAAGTTTTCATATAACAACAACTATCACTCCACCATTGGGATGACACCTTTTGAAGCATTATATGGGTGACCTTGCAGATCACCCTTGTGCTGGACTGACCCTGGAGAGTCAGCACTAGTGGGACTAGAGATGGTACGAGCTACCATGGATAAGGTGCAAATCATTAAGGAGCAGTTGAAGACTGCACATAGCAGACAAAAGTCATATGCTGATAGGATAAGGAGACCTCTAGAGTTCGAGGATGGCGACCACGTCTTTCTATGGGTCTCACCTCGATGAGGATTACAGAGATTTGGCTGAGGCAACAAGTTATCTTTGAGGTTAATTGGACATTTTTAGGTCCTCAGCAGAGTTGGCGAGGTGGAATACCACTTAGCTCTTCCACCTCATTTGCACTGGGTGCACGACGTCTTCCATGTATCCCAATTGAGGAGATACGTGCATGACCCTTCTCACATCATTGACCATGGAGAGTTGGACGTCAACTATGGGGCGACTTTTATAGAGGTTCCAGTGGAGATTGAGGATCGACAAGAGTGAGTCCTTAGTGGATGGTTGATACCTCTGGCGCACGTTCGCTGGCAGAACGGGAACCTCTAGGAGGGCACATGGGAGTGAGATCCTTAGATGCATGCTCAGTACCCACACTTGTTTCCTTAGTTAGAGTTATAGCTTACGGGGACGTAAAGCCCTGAGGTGGGGAGAATGTAAAGACCCAGAATTTCTGTGGAATTTTTTTTCTTAAATACATGGTAATTTAACGAGTCTGTGAAAACTGACGGCGTATGATTCCTAGGCCCGGTGTGCCCAGAATCAATTTCTGAAGTTTTTTTGGGTATGTTTAGTAAACATACGAGAGAGTTTTTTATAACTTTTGAACCGGTGATCAGAATTGAAATACGAGGGCACCGTTGAACTCGCAGCACTGATATTCTCTAAGGAAGACTTTCACTTCGATGACAGTGGGTCGAGAATAAAAGTTAGTTTTTGGGTTTTCGTGGAAAATAATAAATAAAGTGAGTTTCACTATATTTTTATTTGAGCCTCCATGTGGGTGATTGGTGGTTAAAATCTCCTCATGGAAGTTAGAGGTGGGACCACCACACCTTAACCTCCCATGAGATGTTATGGTGGTGGGGACCACCTGAACCTAACCTCTCACAAGAGGTTATGACGTGGGGACCACATAGGGCTAAACCCCCTATTGATGAAGGAGAGTAAAACCTCTCAACTCTCCCTCATTAATAAGGGAGAGCCTCTTGACCTCCCCTTTAATTAATTGGTTCCAACTCCCCTAATTAATTTATGCCAACAATCATGAATTAATTAGGGGATCCAAGTTATTAATTCACCAATTTTATTTTTATGTAATCAAATAAATAATAGACAAACTCAATCTATTATTATTTTGCTTGGAATTTCTATTTTGGTGGATCTTGGGAAGAGAAGAGCTTGGGAGAAAAGTTCTTCCAACGAAGAACGCTCCACCGACGAAGAACACTGACCTTCTTTGACTTCCTCCCTTAGATCCTATTGAAGTGGGGCATCTTCAATCGACCTATCCTCCACATCATTGTCAAAGTGCCGATGCAGCTCGAGATTGGGAGTGCGTGGAAGATGCGATGAATGACGAACTCCTTTGTCTTCTTCCCGCGACTTTAACATCGATGATTGACAATCAAAGGTAGGGGGTTTATTTTATGTAACTTTACTTTTATATTTTTCTTATTTGGATTGGAAAGGAATCTTTGCGTGGTTGTAAAACATTTTTTGTTCATATTTCTTACTCTTTGATGAGCAAAGTGTTACCACCCTAAACGTGGAGGGTGCGGGCCAAACCAACAGGGCTTGAACCCTCCACCGTTCTTGTTTGTGTTGTTTATCGGCATGGTGATGAGGCGACGGAACGATGAAGGCGGCAACGAAAAAGGCCGTGCTACCCACGACCTCCACAAACCGCGCCACCCCCACAACACTCCAGTGCTCCGGGCTAAACCACGGCCCTACGGCTGAGCCACCCCGGCCGCACCACCGCCGGCCTGCGCCACCCGGCTTCTGGCTGCCGGCCCGCCTGGCGCCCTCTCCGGTCACCCACTGGCCTGCCTGACACCATACCTGACCGCCTTCCAGCATACTCGGCCGCCCGCTTGCTAGCATGGCACCCTGAATGGCCGCCTGCCTGGCCGCCCGCTGGCCGGCCTGCCGGCCTGCCTAGCTTCCTCCCGGCCGCCTGCTGGCCTGCCCGGTTGCCACCCAACCAAACCGGAACCCTGTTCGCACCGGTCTCCCGAGCCGGCCCACGACCCTACTCATGGTGCCCTGGACGAACCGACCCGACCGCGCCCTTCGGGCCGAGCCGCGCCAGGCCGCACCCTCGTGGCACTCCCGGCCGAACCGCCCACGCGGTCTGCTGGTATGGGACCAGCGGGCCAGGCCGAACCTAACAGGATGGCCCACCCAATGGGCTGGTCCAGACCCAACAGGTCTGACTGGGTCGATCTAGACTGGGTTGGGCTGAGTCGGTCCGACCGGGTCGGACCGGACCCGAGCCCACTACCGACCCTTTACTTTCTTTGGCCATATCTTTGGCACTGGATGACCGTTTGATGAACCGTCAGGGTGATGGTTTTTCTAGAGCGCGATGATCCCTTTGAGTATACCCCTCTGGAGTTCGAGGTAAAGTTGAGGTATGATCATGTTGGGTCGTACACGAATCCAACCGGGCCCCCGAGACTAAAAGGCTAATAACTCACAGACCAGGTGTCCGATTGACGCGCCGTCTGTTGCGTTGAGACCCTTATGACGTGACAGAAATTTGAGATACTTTTTCGTGGTAATTTGTGACAGTTGGAGTATTGAATAGTAGCTTGTGGTGTAGATCCTTCTGGAGATGAGTGTGCATAGTGCGGAGACCTAGTAGCTGGCTGAGACCTAACGAATGCTGACCGATTTGACTCGGAGTGTTTCGACTAGCCCAGTGGGGAGTGTCTTGGTGAGCATGGAAGACCCACGGTGGGGATCACCTCTGTGTGAGCGCGAAAAACCCACGGTACTCGACAGGAGGAGTACCTTATCAGGCTACAAGGGGGAGCACCTCTGTGTGAGCGTGGCAGACCCACAGTGGGGAGCGCCTCTGTGTGAGCACGACAGACCCACGTTACTCAACAGGTTGAGTAACTTAGCAGTCCAAAGTTAGTGGGAAGCACCTTTATGTGACACGGTAGGCCCACTGTACTCGATTGAGTAGGATTTATCCAAAAGACGTGGTTTCGATAATAAAAATCATTGTTTGAGCTGAGTGAGTAACTTTTGTGTTTTTACCTCATGATTGAGATAGATTACTTGATAACTTAGGTATATGTATGGGAATATACCTAAGTGGGGTTATATATTGATTTCATACTTTTTAGTTTGTCCTTGTTGGATTTTGTGAGACCTTGAGGGTCTCGGGGTCCCTACTGAGTATTGTTATACTCACCCCTGCACGGGCTATGCCCACACCTCGTTGTGTTGGTTGCAGATGACGAACAACGCTGACTGAGGTTGAGAGTACTAGGACTGGATGATACCCGGAGGTGGACCATATGACCTATCGGTACGCAGAGGAGACTGATAGACGTGGAGTGCTGAGGAGGCTATCTGTACCTACCCATCAGGTACAATCTGTGGTGGACGATCCAGGAGCTTCTCTTCACCTTTCAGCTATTTTTTCCTTTTTAGTTGTACTTTTTTTCAGTTGTACTTGTATTTTCCTGTTGGTCTTGTATTCCATACCCTCTACTTTTAGCACTCTTGTATACAATTTTACTTAGTGTTTTGCTTCCATATCATACTCTATTATGTGTTTTTTCAAGTTTTAAATGAAATTCCTTCCCAGTTTAGGGATTTACGCCTTTGGTGTTAGTCGCCAGCCCCTGGCCTATGGAAGGCGGGGTTGGGGTAGTCACGACACGGGCCCCGGGGGACGGGTTGTGATAAATGGATTTAGTTTTTATATATTATATTTATTATATAATTATCATTCTTTAAAGATAATATATCATTTATTTTCTCAGTATTTCATGTACATAAAAACAATAATGTGATTTGTGTGTATGTGTGAATTATCACCTCCACAAAGCGATGTGATTCGTTTTTCATCACCAAATCACATGGATGATATATATAAGTATATATAAATAATTAATATTATATATATTATATTATGATCACTCTATAATTTTAAAATAATTCTTACCATCTTTCCACACTGATCATTGAAAAATGAGAGCATTAGTCATTCGTACATACGACATACCATCTCTATGATTGAACTATAGTTCATTTTTCATAACTGTATTTTATGGATGGATTTAAAAGTATAATTTATGTATAATAATAATAATTATTTCATTAATAATATTTTATATATGATTTAATTCATAAATATTTGACCAATTTCAACTAACCAAAATCATTTTGGATGTAAGTACCAAATGCCCTCAAAGCGTATGACATGAACTTAAATAATTAAGTAATTTTTATAACATGATAATTAGTGAAATAAAAGGAATAATAAACATGAAAAAGGGTCTAAAAGAAGTAAATAATTAACATAATTTTATTATTTATGAATATAAATAATGTACATGACGATTCATACTCAAGGTAAGAGACTCTTTAACTAATTTTTTTGTTTTGAATGTTTTAAAGATTTATTTTATAAATCTTTCACCTTCATGTCCATGATTTGAAAATTGTTTTATGAATGTATTTATATATAAATTAATTTTATAAAAATAATGTTTTATAATTTATTTAAAATGTTTTCTAAAATTATTATTCTTAAGGTTTTATGTAAAGGACGTTCTTTTAAAAATCCTCTTTTGAAGTTCCTCTTTGAGATATTTTTACACATGTGAAAAGAATTTTTTTACATATATTAAATGATTGGAATTTCACATTTTCATGACGATTTAATGATTTAATTTTTATTTTATAAGTTTTCACAACTTTTTCAAAGAAATGGATTCATTATTATGGGTGTGTTTTTTAGATTTTAAAAGTGATTTTGATAAGAAATGGTATTTTGATATTTGAAAGTATTTTACACAAGGGCTTAAAAGAGTTTTCAAGGATTTTATTCATTATATGGTCATTTTTCATTATTTATGTTGGCTATTTCGAAATATATATAGGTAATATCATTATAAATTATATGATGGGTGGACCCAAATAGTGCCAAGTGAGGCCGTTATAGCATATACAATGGGCGCGCCCACATACTACTCTAATGCATTGGGTATTACAGAGATGATAATTGACCATATTTGTTATTATATTTGTAAGTGTGATATGTATAATGACTCCCTAAAGAAATTAAAAGACTTTTATATGATTTATAATTATTTTTAAGGGAAATATTTTCATTTTCAAAAGTCAAGATAATGATATTTTGGAAAATATTTTTTATTTTTCAAAGTAAAAGGAATTTTTTTAAGAATTTGTTTTTTTGTTTTCATTGGACTAACTATTTAATTTATTTAATGTACCTTAATTATATTTTTGTGATCATACTAATTTTTAAAATGTTTTTCACAAATTTTAATAAAGATTTTTTAAAAGGATGAGATCAAGAAAAAATTGTGTTGGGTTTTCAGAAATAGAAATCATGTTTTATTTTAACGACTTTTATTCTATAAAAAAATGGATACCATGTATAAGTGTATACTTTTAATGTGTGGGTTTACTTTGTAAGAGTTTATCCTAATTATATAATACTCTAAATCGAAAATTTTCTCTGAATTTTATGTATGTGAATTCTAGTTCAAAAACACTAAAATATGAAAAGATTAAGGCCAGTTCCTTACACATGAAGTGTCTGTTTGGGTTATGGATAGGTAATAGGCTATGAATCATTTGAGAAATGATGGATTTGATGAAATTATATAGGGAATTCCATATTAGTGTTTCATTGAGAATTATTTTATAATAAATTATAACATTGGGGATAGATCTAGTTACCATGTAATGGTCAATTCAAGTTAGGTATTTGAAAAGAGTTGTCAGGATGGGTGAACATGGGCCCAGAGGAGTGACAAAAATGTGATATTAGCATACATTCAGTATTTTACTTAATGATTGGTGTAAGAGGATCCATATGGTGGGGGTACTATTTTAAGTTCAAATGTGTAAAATAATTATGGATACAAATTTTGGCGAATACTGAGTATAACATTCTGGGTGAGTGAAGAATAAGTAGAAATCAACATTTTGGTTTAGTTGAATGACAATGAGGATATTCCAATGGTGGAGAGAAAATTATCAGTCCCATAACAACATCCCTCATGTTAGTAGGGACATGGATATGGTGAGACTAGTTATTGGATAGTCAATATGAAATCAAGATGATGCTCTTAGGAAGATATGATTTGATCTAGTTCCCTAGAGGATTATATAATCATTATTTGGATATAGTGTTTGATAGAGTCAAGATTTTTGGTACCAGGATAGAGATAGAGTTAATATGATTTGAGAGTGAGTCAGACCAAAGGTGATTTTGTGATCGTGGGTAGATCATGATTGTATATTTGGTTGATCAAGGATCTAATCATGGAATTATGCCAAGTGTTAGGTTTGAACTTTATTGTTGGAATTTTAATGATCTCATGACATGCTTGAGTGTCATGGAATCTATATTAGGAGATATGATGGTGTGTTAGTGGGTGTAGTCAAGAATTTTCAGTATAGGCCAAATAGAGGAAGACCAACTGGTGTTTTTACAAGAAAATTGGTGTGGTGAGATGGATACCACATCATATGTGTTAATGGGATATCGAAAATTCATTTTCAGTTAGTGATTACTATGGTGTGGAGAACTATAAACTAAAAAAAACAACATTTATTAGTTTAGTATTATGATCAGGAGAACCATGATCCTTAGTATGAATCAATTGATGATTATTTTATGAATTGAAATTTATGGTTATGGTTGATTTTTGTCTAATTATCGGTGATGGTGACAAGTGGGTAGATCATTTTTTAAAAAATAACATGCCTTAGTGTTTGGAGTTGTGTAGTGGGATACTATTCAATATTTGAAGATAAAACATTGAGAGTTAGTGTTTAATTGAAAACTATGGTTGGTTAGGTTTTATGTATGAAATAACTTGAGACTTATCAGGGATGAAATTTTATATTGTAGGGAGGTTGTAAAGGCTCGTGCCTTTATGGGTTATGAAATTTAGAGAAAATTTGAATTTTCGATCCTTGAGTAGGGATTATTTTGAGAACTAGGATTCAAATCATAATTTTGAGTATTGGAATATCCCAAGTAGATTTTTTTTAGATATGTATTGAGGACAAGGAGGTTTGTTGAGAACTTATGTAAATGTCACTATGGGGTAGGGGAAACCCATTTTCTAAATTTAGAATATGTTGATTTTTTTCTTCATGAAATATGAGTCATGCTATATCATGTGCTGTGTGGGTGATGATCACACTATATTCGAGAAATTTATGATGTAGTATAGGTGAGTGGGTTTTTCAATAAGATACAAACCCTTACAAAGGGTGTCACACCCCAACCCATAGAGGTCGCTTCACATGAGAGGGGATACTTCACTAAAGAATTTTTTATTTCTTAAAAAAGGGATATCACACCACAATTCATTGGGGTCAAAACATTATGGTGTTATGTAGGGGTTTATCCATCTCCCTGGGGTATTCTCACCACAACCTTAGAGGGTTGCACTATGACTTGGACGAGTGAGGTAGAACCACACCACGACACCCATGTATGAGTTGTGACTAGATACACCAATGGTTTTTTTAATAGGGGTAGAAAAGAATTTTTTGGTTGTCCCAAAATTAGATTTGGATTTGAGTGACACACAACGAGATCCATTTTTTTCAACTCTTCCTTTTGACTTTTCTCATATGATTTTCCATTGAATGAAATGTTCATTGTGATGTTTTTATAATGATTTGATATTTGATTTTCCCTTTATTTTATTTCATTATATTCAATTATATTTAACTATACTTTGTAATGATTTTGGATTATATTTTGGCATTGATCCATCTAGATAATAGTGGAATCAATCTAGTACGATGGGGATTTTTCATGTCATGGCTAAATGATATCCTGAGAGCATGATCATTGATCATTTCATACTATTTCATTGGAGATATGTAACTATATGGATTTTTATTGGGGTTTTTATGATATTATATTTAATTGTTGATTAAACATGAACTAGTTGATAAATATTATATTGATATATTAATAGGGATCATTCTATAGGATGTTGGGATGCTGTTTCTGAAGGTTTCCATGAGTGGGCACAACATAGTGAGTTTTTAAGTGATCAAATGTTTTCAGATTAAAAATAATAATTAATTATAAATTTTTATAATTAATTATTTAAGTATTATATGATGAGATAAGACCTCATGTGTTGATATGATATTTTAGGAGGCTTGGATAACTTAGAAAATCATGTTTGAGAATACTTAAAGGAATAAATCTGTATGAGGTTGGTGGTCCTTGAACATCTCCCTATGGTATAATAATTTTTTTATATATCATGTGATATATGGTATTAACTATTTTGTGTGATTGACCTTAAATAAAATAAAATGAGCCTTTAAAGAAAAATTATAAGGAATATAACTGAAGTGTAAAGTGATATAATGGACCCTTGAACTCTGGCATGGTTCCCCAACCACCAACAGTTGAAGGATTGGTCATAAATATATACTTTGTGATACAAACACCCTATAGGGATATAAATTCAATGAATATACATAGTGTACCTTGATATAGGTACCATTAGTGAACTTAGAGTGGGGAAGTGTGATGGTTTTGGAATTCACGGCCTATAAATAGACCATATGGAATCTTGGGGTTGACTTAAAGTCTTTAGGTTAGTTGATATAGTTTTGGGCAAGGTGTTCCTACACTACTAGTATGAATATACTCAGATGAATGAAATATGGAAATTATTTTTGTGCTAGTTTGGGTGTGAGATGAATTCACAAGTTTTTTCTGGAAGGGAGATGGGCTTTAGGCCATCCCTCTAGTGTGGTATCAATATGCTATTACCTACATAGCTTATTAGGCCATGATGTGATCATAAAGGTGTAGAGGAATGCTATGACCTCTATGTAATGGGAATCTTCCCTTGGGTTGGGAATGTGAGAGGGGATCCTAGTAGGGTGTAAAAACTATGATGTAGCTTAGGGAACCTTAGTGGTTCCCCCACCTTATGATGACCCTAGAGTGGGTTAGTATAGAGATGCTAGTATGGTGACAACTTGATACATATGTAGAGACATGACTAGGTTGTGTTCTTGGGACGACGACCTAGGAGATATGTGATAGGTTCAGGTATGTGGATAACCTATGTGTAGATGATGTATGATTCTTGGATGGGGCACCATTCCCCCACGATGTTATATGATATTTGGGATATTATGGGTATGGAACCATTCCCCCTGATTATTTTATATGATATATCTTTTGTGGGGTTCCATTCCCTTCAATACGATATATAAGATTCTAGGGAGGGGCATCAATTTCCTTAATGTGTTATCATAACTAGAAAATAAACCCATGGACACAATTTGAAACCATGGAAGCAGGCTAAAAAAATGTGGTTGTTACAACCATTGTAGTGGGTATTATCAATAATCATGATTAGAAGTATGAAAATAAACTATTTATTTTTTTGGTTTAAACTATGGAATTATAGGTCTATAGACACAAATATATCCATGGAAATTAATTTCCACAACCACTATTTAAATCATCCATATAGACTATTTATATCCACATCTAAAACTATGTCATTATAATTGTATATCCCTATTTATAACTATGAAAATTAGCCTTTAAAACCACAACTTTAACTTTGGAAATAACTAAAACATTATAATGACCTAGATTCACTATAATGAAGCAAACTAATAATTTTTCATCCAAATCCAAACAAACAATAGACCCCAAGAAGATAATACAATATCATATATAAAATTTTAATTTTATATTTAATAAAATAAAGAAAATTATAGTTATTAAAATAAATAAATTGTCAATAATTCCTCTCTATAGTGTAATATTAATCCTTATCAATGTTATAATTTTAATAAAAAACATGAAAAAAATTACTATTAGCATTTTCATGTGTGCCACCATCACAACTTTCATCACCACCAACACCACTATCATTACTATTGGCATCACCATCCTCTCCGCTAGTATCATCAATAACACTATCATTACTGTTAACATCATCATCCTCTCCACTATCACCATTAAAAATAGATTCATAATCTTTACCATCCTCATAAATCATGTGCATACTCGATATAAATCCATCCACTATCACTGCACCCTTTGAAGGAAGTATAGAACATATAACCGACACCACTTTGAAAAATTGGCCATCTTCATTTTTTTACTTCTACTAAGACTCTTTTTAAACTTATTTTAATTTCTTTATCAATGGTGGAATTTAACTATTCTTGGGTATCCATACCTATAGTTTTTATGTATGATTTAATACTATAAGTCCAATATATAGATTACATAGTTTTTTATTAGTTTATAATAAACACTTACACTGTTCTCATCACCTTGGACCTATTGAAAATAATCATTTAGTCTAAATGTGTATAGTTCCTTATCTACTATATCTTTTAGAGAATCCTATAAAAGGGTTTTACCATTTTAGTAGATAATTTTAAAAATAAATAATATGAAACATGAATATAAATTAGATAATATAAACAAACTAAACATTTCATAATAATATCATAATTTTCTCTTATATTTCCTAATTCATAGTGCATCTATCATTTTTCAATCAGTACAAATCAATTTTTATCAAGGAACACATCCATTAGTAGTCAATGCCTATTTTTTTATGAAAATTAAAAATAAATAAATGAAAAAATAAATATACATTCAATGTTAAATGAAATTTTACTTCCCATAGTTCATGATATAGTATTGAAGTGAGGATAGTAATATAAATATATTTCATGGAACTATTATTTTTTATGTTCCTTGAATATTATTATTATTATTAAATAAAATTATACTTTCATTTTAACAACTAACAAGGGATCAAACATCACCATTTGAAATTAATAATTCAATGTGTTAGATACTATAATAACTGGGTTTTTCAAATTTTATAAAACCAAACACACTCATAAGAACTAAATTTAAATTCAATTAAAAAACCAAATAATTAAATCTAATCTACTATGAAGTTAATATCATAGATTCTAATCTACCCAAAAATTTAGCACCAACCAATGGAAATATGAACAATCCAAATATCTTTTTATACCATCATTAAATAATAACATAAAAGATATAATAAATATATATTAAAAAGAAAATAGAACAACTAATCTCTACTTAGGTACATTTGATATGATTCAATTCAGTTTGATACAATTATATTTTTTTATTTTGCTAATTTCTAATTATATATGAGTCTATATTTTTGACATTAACACATCATAAGTATGAATTTTTTATTGTTTTAATTTTTTAAAGTATATCGAGTAGTATCTACTATACTTTTCCAATGATTTTATGTAACATGTGTAGTATTTTTTAATGATGTTTACGTGAATTTTTAAAAACATGGTGTGGTTTGTTTGAAAAATATTTTCTAAACTAAATGAAAAAAATCATTTTTATAATTTTTTTGGGATTTAAAAATAATATGGTTCCATTTTAAATTGTTTTATATGTATTTTAAAGGTGTTTTTAGTACTTTTTATTGAATACATATTTTAGATTCATTCATTAGTTTTTAAAAAATAAAAGGTTTTTATTATAAACATGTGGGCTATTTCAAATGTTTTAACTATATGAGTTTCATGGGAATTTTTCTTGTTTTTAACTACTTCTTTATTTTATGTTCCTTTTGATCACGGTTATAGTGATCAACATTTTATAATGAGAATTTTTGTTTTATTAAATGATGAAATTTAATTATTTTTATTGATTTTTATTTTTGGATTTTGTGTGGTAGATGTGATTAGAGGGGTGAGGGAAGTTTGATTGATTGAATGATGTTATGTGATAGTAGATAGTATGTGTATTATCGATGGATAGAAGCTTGATGATTGAGTATGATGGTGAAATTATTCCATTAAGGATAAATTGATTCACTTTTATTGTGCTTGTTTTTTCCTAGTTTTTTGTGTGTTTTCTAATTGTCTAAAATATCCTTGTTGATTTTTGATGTCAGATTAAATATGTTTCATCAAATCATTTCCATGGATTTTTTCTTAGGAAGAGGAATAAAAAGTCATGGGATCTGACATTATTTATATATTAGTAGCAGAAGATGTCAAAGTCCCTTAACAAAGTGTCAACCCTCAAGGTTGAGGAGTAGTTATAGGACAAGGATGAAATCGAATCAACTAGGTCAACATGTCATTTCTAGGTTATCTCAGTAGTGAGTTATAAGTTAATAGTGACTCATGTGTTGTGAAAGATGAATCATAGTAGGATGGATGTGGTTTCTTAGGAAGATATTTTCATGTTTTTGAAATACCTGATGGTTTCTAGAAAATTTAAATTCATGAGTTGTGGGAATGAATTATCTTAAAATCAAAATTTATTATTATTATTATTTAACCATTTTAAAATAAATAATAGTTTATGTTAGGAAGGTTCAAATATATAAAAAGGTGTTTTCTATTTTCATTCATTGATTATGTTAATGAAGGGAAAAAGATTTATTTAGTTACTCAAGGATAAGTTAAATATTTATTTACTTAATAATGAGTAAGTCAAAATTTTCTGAAGTTACTATAGTGTAACTTGAAGATTTATTAAGTTAATAAAGGTTAAATTGAATATTTATTAAGTTATTGAAGGGTGACATAAAATTTTCTTAAGTTACTGAGCATTTTCAAGAAGAGACAACTTGTTCATCTTGTTGTTTTAAAACAAATTATTAGAAGACATGCAATTGATATATTAAAGGTCTCCCTGGATAGATGATTCATTATCTTTATTAACACTACTAAACCTAATTAGTCAGATTCATCTAATTTATTTTCATTTCACTATTATTATTCTATATAGGATAATCATACATATTTAGTGTTTTATAAATTTTCTATAAATAGTAATCTCTAAAAATATCCAAAATTCATCTCATACTATCCAAATTTCATTCTAAAAATATTTTCTAACGAACATAAAAAATTAATTAATTTTATCCTTTTTAAAATTAAAATCAAAACTTTTTAAAACAAAATTTTAAAAGTGAGTCTTTGAGGTATTGCACGTATCTCTCAGTAGGTCTCTTAGGCTGATGAAATAGTCCATAGTTTTGTATAATGTATTCCAGTGAAGTCTTGTGTTGTTGGACCAACTGTCAAGGGTATGGTCCATATAAAAAATAACAACATGACTCTAAATAGGATTCAATATTATCTATAGATTGAGGTGATACTACTACTGAGATCCCTATGAATCCGGATAATTAGAATTGAAGTAGTTTCCCTACTTCCCAGACCCATTATGCTAACATTCATGAACTCAGAACCCCATTTATCTCTTTTATTAGTGTATGTTTTTCTAATTAATTTATGGAATCATGAATTTAGATTTCCAAATCCATGATTCACACCATTTATAATTAAGAAAATTTTATATACCTATTCTTGGTTATATGAAAACTATTGTTTAAATATAAACAACATATTATATTTTGTAAATAGTTAATGAATCTTAAGAGAAAAAACTAAACTAAATATAAAATTTAGAAAATTTCCTTGAAATTAGAACTGATCCAATATGAAATTTAGTCTTTTTTATTTTGTAATTGGACATTAATTGAAGATTGGTATATTTTTAAGATGATAATCACTCCTATTTTTCCATCATAAATACAAGACATACATGTAGGTCCACCACATCTTTCTTAGTTTTATTAACCTAGTCGTATTTTCTTACTAACCATCCAAGAAGTTATATTAATGATTTATATTAAAAGAAAATTATCATCAATAAATTATAAATAATTAAATATGAAGTTCAAAAAATATATTAACCAAATTTAATCCCAAGCCTTGTATTTTATTTAATTCCCAACCTTTCTCAATCGGATTACTTGAATTATAATGATATTACCATGTTTGTTGAGTTTCCCTATTAAACTCTAAAATTCTATACCAATTTTTCTAATTATTTCCATATAATAATTATAATCAACCAATATTTTCATGTGTTTATTCCACGATATATAATTTTTGTACAACCAAGTCTTTTACTCAAATATTTAATGAATAAAGAAATGAATATTTAATAAAAATATATTACTAAAATTTAATGAAAAATTATTTACTTTATTAATTTTAAAAAAATTACTAAAATAACTATTTTTTTCCACTATATCCTATAAAATAGGTTTGGGGGTGAAAAATGGATGGGTGACCTATGTAATAGACCGTATATGATAAATTTGGGTAAATGAGTACGATAATATGAGAGGAATAAATAGTGGAGAATTTCCCTATATAGATGAAGGTGGTTAAGTGAAAAAAGGATGAGGGATGTAAGGAGTGAGAATACCCAACATCATAGTAGTCGGAAATGGATTAAAATGATGACCAATCATGTTGGGTTAAGGCCTGTTAGGATGAGGCATGTTCGGAGAAAATGTCCTGATGACTGTTGATCCATGTGTTGTGAGTCACTATATACAGGGGGATTCCATGTTGGGAATAACATGTAGTAGTGGTCCTATATTCTCGAATTCCTGACCTTTCCTTGGTTAATGCAAGTTACCTCCTGGATGTTTCTTATTAATATTAAATTTTATTTGGTTAAAGTTCATACATACTCAATAAATAAATAAGGTACTAATTGAAACGATCATATTTTTCTATACTATTTCTCAAAACTAGTGATCATTTTTCTCAATTTGTTTTCTTGGAACCTCATCATCAGACACAATAACCTTAAAATTCCAAAATTGATGTGAAAATTTTATAAATATAAGAAAATATTAAATAATTATAAATATTTTAAGAAAATTCAGATTATTTTTAAAAAACATAATTCTTCTATTAATTTTATTTTAATTAAGTTATTTACTCACAAAATTAAAGCATTACAAAATAACATAAGATGCTACTTTAAATAAAAAATTGAGCCAAATAATTATTTTTAGATACTATTTATTCATTTATTTATTTTCACCTTGTATATAAATTTAAAATTCTATAGGGTTACCATGACACCAACTATCGATTGGATTAAAAACATCACAACATATTTTGAGGATAGAACAAACATGTGACAATATAAAACAATGAAAAAGTAATTCCTTTTGTAAGTAAAGATAATGTTATATCCTTTGGAGTTAATATTTCTTATCAATTATTACATCCATTTCAACAATTTTAACTATATTATAGTACAAAATACAAAATAATTGAAAATGTTTGAAGAAATTTGAAAAACATAACACTATAATAACATCTCATAACATATAGTTTAGGAATTAAAATATTTCACAACCATGTATAAAATATACAAACAATATAAAACTAGATAATTATTATAATATAATTAACAAAATTAATTATATACCATGTTTAAATTTAAAAAATAAACATGTTACATGCTAGAATTATATAAAATAAATACTTCTAAACATGTAAAAACTACACATGATCTATTAGAATTTTTGGTTTACAATCCATTGTAACAATTGAATCATATATTCCATTGAATAAAAAAAATTCTTTAATACCATTTGGTTAATCCAAAACATCACTATCATTTATTCCCTCATCAAAAAAATTTCTTCAAACAAAATTATCAATAACATAAAAATATTGTTTTAAAGAGTCATTTATGCAAAACACTTATCTAGCTTGTGATGAAAGAATGTAAGTCTCATCTTATTGAAGTTGGCATTTTATATTAATTAGGATAAATCCAAAACTATATATACACATTCATTTTTATTTCATTCAATCAATCAAAATTAATTTAATCATGGATACATAACCATGTTCATATTAATCTAATAAAAATATTCTCTTAACAACCCAATAATATAATATATTTTCTAATTAAGGTTGTCTATCTGATGCACCAACATAAAAATATATTGTTTCACTTATCAAGAAACAATCAAGATATCCTTACTTGATTGTTACAAAAATATTTATAATGAATTTAAATCCATTTACATCCATTTATTTATAATCACATGCCACATTCTTCAGACTAAACAAAAATACCCTTATTTTAGCAGATACAATATACAATGGTAAAATTTGGACCTGAAATATATCAATATAAAATATTGAATAAGTACCTATGATTTGTTCATGTAAAGAAATATTTTTTTACCTTTTACTTCAACCTATAAGAAAATTATTTACTTTGTTATGACACCCTCCTCTTATTAGATAAGTGATGATATGTTCTTTTTATAATTTCACTATTTTCTCTATAAATATGAAAATTTTATGTTGTTAAAATCTATGAAAAAAATTCACAATAAAAAATATATTTATAATTTTAATTTATGTAATTTTCAACCATGACATAATTGAATAATATTATATGATGATCTATTTCAGACTCATCCTTATTCAATGTACACATCCTATATAATATAGGTATCCCCAATGTTTGGGGAAGAGATGGAAATATAGGATCAATTGGATGATAATGATCATCTTTAGTTCTCATGCGATGATTAGATCTTTTGGTGACATTATCCAAGTGCATTGAACAAAAATACATGCATTTCTAAGCTAAATAACATTTTACAATAGATCCTTGTGGATGATTCTTATTTCTCACTGAATATTTCAATGTAAACATAATTATTTCTATTGAATACTTCTAATGATAAGAAATATGACCACCAAAAAGAAATTTTATTGGAATATGCACATATATATTTAACATACATGTGAAAAATGAGGGAGTGAAAATTTTCTTGAAGTCACAAAGAATGATCAGTGTATTTTTCTATAGTATTTAACAAAAATTTTATTAAGTCTTTTAGGACCATGGTTTGGATAAAAGTGACACAATCTAATCATAGTAACCCTAACATTATGTGAAAATAAATACTGAATTGAAATAGGAATCAATTATTTCAAAATAATATGGTAGTCATGGTTATTAAGGGATTTTAATTTAACATCACATGCATTCAACCATTTTGAAATATTACTTGAATAAATATCTGGAACCTCTATACTTTCTAATACTTGAATAATTTTTTCCTGAAATTTTTAATTAAAGAATAAGAAGGGACTTTCTATTGATTCTGAATAAATAAGTTAGGATGAAATCATAGTTTTATTACCCAATAAATTAAATCAGTACATGAGTGCTAATCATAGTTTTTTTCAATTAATATTTAAAATAATTTAAAGTAACATTCCAAATATATTTTTATCAATATATGCTACATCTATTTATTGAGTGAAAAAATTTGATGATAAAATGATAACTCATAGAATAAAATTTTTGTTCACAATTTTTTGTTTAAATTCGAAGGAAAATTCTTTTTATTTCTATAATTTTATTGACCCTTTCCATTAAAAAATTAAAAATGTCATGTTATTTAAGGATATCATCCCACATAATTCATTTTGGTACTTCATTTTACTCTATGGTATTATCAAAATGTCTTATTTTTTTGCCTTATTATTTTGATGATCCATTTGTAATAATTTCTAATGCCCTATGAAATTGAAATTTCACCGAAACATTATCCTCCTAGAACATGTATTTTTCATAAAAGGAGGGTAAGATAATATCCCATTTGTATTCAAACCTTGAATCATTCTGTTAGAAGTAAAATTATTTATTATCTATAATAATGAAGCACAACACATAAATTGATCCATTCTAGACGCATCATATATCTACACCATGATGGTCCAATTCTTATTAAAATCATATATTAAGGATTGTAAGTATATTTAAATATAATTTCTTGGATCATTGGAATAAGAAAACAATTTATTGATGTTAGTAACTAGATTTATCATACACATCCATGGAAGAGAATTATAAATATAAATGAAATCAACCCATGTACTATGTTTAGTATGCATGTGGTGAAATTGGTTGAACTATAATATGATAATCCTAATCTAACATTCTATAGTTCCACTAAAAAATTAGGATATAAACTATCAATGTTTGGCCACACTAAACTATCTGTAGGATGAACTATATCATCATTATAATTATTTCTTTCATCTTCATGCCATCTCATATTCTTATATATTTTTTACGATTTTTTTATTCTGAAGCATGGAAATCAAGGAAAAGTACCACATCACTTTCTCTAGTACATGATATTGAGTTCCATCTTTATTAGTCTTCCATCTCAATATGGCACATTTTTTTCACTCATTTAACTTAAAATTTCCCTTCATTAGTAGATAATAATATTTAGAGCACACACAAATCTTAGTACATGAAAATACATATTTTTTTAGAAAATTTTTATTTCATTTGATAATTTGTTGGAATACATCAACCATTATGTAGTAAATCCTTAAAAAATTTAAGGAGATAATAAATCATAATATTAATAAATCCATATATTGTATCCCCATGATATAATCATATTAATAACCCAGGTTTGAGAATATTATATATAAGGAATAATGTGGTATTTTCATCATCAATCACCTTTCTAACATGAACAACATCATCATTATTATCATCTGATGAAAAATATGTTCCCGTATTCATTTCGATATGCACTATTCTACATAAAGTCTTAGATTGAGAAATAAATGGAAACCAATTGGAAATATAATTCTCTATTCCAATCCTTTCATTCAAATCAATATCATTAACTACTTAAACTATTTATCTACTATGATACCAACCATGATGTTATTTCTTAAAACCTTATTTAGTGATATGGTAACTTGATTCCTCACATGTTAACCAAGGTCTACCAATGTAATCAAAACATAGGCTTTGTAACCTACCAGTTTCATTAGAACATGTCATTTTTCTATTTAAACATGAATTTTATGGTTACTGGACATAACATCATATAAATTGGGGTTTAGTGATAGATTTAGATAATTAAATCAATCTAGTAAATTGTTTTTAGATAGGGTTAATGGACTATTAAGTGTCTTAAAGTTCTTATTTGGTTTTGAGAGCATTGGGATTTAAGAACCCAAGTCTAGAAGGATGAATGTATGGATTCTTATTGCATTGTTACTTTTTAATCCCTATGTTCTATAATGATGAATGTATGGTTCAGGAACCACAAATGGAACCCTACACTGTGAAAAGGAACCCTACATTACATAAATGATCCCTACGCTATATAGTTCAACCCTATGTTTGTTTATTCAATAATAAGGATTTAAATCCCCAATTTTTATATGATATTTATGCAATGGTCATAAAAGAAATAAAAGATCAATTAAATTCTATTCTATAAAAAATTAGAAACATCATTATGATTTATTCAAAGAACCATATTCAATGGAGGAAATCACTCATATTATTAAGGGAAGTTACAACTCCCCTAGGAATTTTTTATTTAAATTACTAGTTTTTTTCATGAAATTTTATTGTATCTAGAATACCAAAGAAAAATATCTACTCTATATATTATATCTTAATTTATTTATGATTTCATTTCTAGTGATAGCTTTTATAATGTTGTTGTAATGAATGATTGAATCTTTTTATGAATGAGGTTACACTTTAGAGATATACTTTTACAACCTTGTACTACTATTTGTTGATAATCAAATTGAAGATCATTTGCAAATAGGATCACTTCAGCATAATTATTTATTGAATTAATTAATTTATAAAGAAGAAAATCCATCTACTTTCAATTTCTACTGCTGTAATTGTGAAATAAAACTCGAACCATCATCAAATTAAACTCTTGATTTAGTGGAGTTTCGACTACTTGGACTCAGTCATAGATAAAGTGTTAGCTTCTTGTACTAAGTTGTGGATAATGGGTTCCCTATAAATGAACCATAAGGATTTGGTTACAATTTTTGTAATGGTGTCAACTACCTGCACTTAGTAGTGGATTTTAAATTTCTTGTGATAAGAAGAACTTTCAAGTGAAATTTACCAAGCTCATAGAGAGAGCATTGGTGGAGTGGACTTGGGGATCTTTGTGCCTTGAACCACTATAAAATTGATTTATTCATTATTTTTGAGTATCCACTTCTTATACTCATTAAAAAAATAACTATTCTTATCTATATAAATTTCAAAGAGATTTAAGAGATAAAATCTGTCATGATTATCAAGAAGACACAATTTACCCTTTCTTGTGTATATTTGTATTATTTCGAACTAAAAATCGGTATCAGATACTATCTTTTGTGATAATGATAAAGAAATATAATGAGTAAAGGTTCTATTAAAAGAATATGTTTATGGAATATTTGAAATAATGGATGTCTATGGTACACCATCTATATTTTAATGGTGATAACTATGGATTCTAGAAATCACTAATGATTATCTACCTGAAGAATCTGGGTTTCATAGTGTATTAAAATATCATCACTCCTTATAAAATTTATACAAATATAGAGAATTGGGATGATGAAACACAAGTTGAATAAAACATAAACTCAAAGGAAATTAATTCTATTATTTATGGAATTAGACCTAATGAATTTAATCGAGTCTCATAATGTCCTACTACCCATGAGATGTGGAAAAATATTTTAGTTTCTTATGAAGGAATAGATAAGATTAGATAGATGAGGTATGATACCACAAAACTAAATTTTTACACCTTTAGAATGATTTATGGGGAAAGAATAAAAAAGTGAATGGGTGATTTCCTAATATTTTAAAAAATATTAATTCCTTGGGAGATATCATCATTCAATCTGATCAAGCACTGAAGGTACTTAGAGTACTACCATAAAAATGGAATGGTATATCTAAAACTATTCAAAAATAATTTATAATGTCCCACAATTTCTGTATATATTTTTTAATTATATGTAATTATTTCGAGACCGTGAAATCTGACGACATGTGATTCTGAGTCCTGGAGTGCCTGAAATGATCTGTCGAAGTTTTGTTAAGCTTTAATTAGAATGAGTAAGAAGTTTTCTTGAAAAAGTAGAATAAATCTTAAGAAGTTGCCCAGATTAGAAATTTGAGGGAACTGTTGCATTCAAGATGGTGGGTTTACCCTATGCATGACATAAGTTTAGTCGGCACAGACCTCCAGTGGGAAAACCCAAAAATGACATAACCGTAAATAAAATAATAAAATAAAATTATTTTATTTTTCAAATGCTTATAACTCATGAAAGGTGACTAAAATTAAAAATCCAAGACCACTGCTAAACTCATGAGGGTATTATCTCTTTAGGAAGATACTAACATTTGCTAGCATGGGCCACTAATAAAAGTTAGTTTTTGGATGTAAATAAAATAATTAAGTGACAATTATTTTATTGTAAAATTCATAACTTCTAAACGGTAACTCAAATTGGAAATCCAAGAGTACCGTTGAGTTGTTTGGGGCATGTTCTTCTTAGGTAGAGTATAACCTCAACAGCTGCGGGTCAAGGGTGAACATAATTAATTTATTGAACTTTTTTTAAGGTACGTTCAATAAATGCGCGAGCAGTGTTTTCTAACTTTTTAACCAGTGCTCTGATTAAAAATCAAAGGGAATCGTTGAATCTGCAGTGCCAGGATTCATTTAAGGGAGACTTTACTTTGACCGTAGTAGGTCTAGAGAAAAAGTTAATTTTTGTGACTTTTTAAGAGAAATGAAATGAAATTATTTTATTATTTTATTTTCTTTCATATCCTCCAACGGACAAGAGGTGTGTGGGGCCAGTGATGTGTCAAGCCAATAAATGTCTTGACCTGCCAATCCTAAGTAACAATGTTTCTGGGGAATTAGGAAGATTCCTAATTTATGAGCCCCCATTAATTTCCCACGTGGTTACTAACCCTCCTCCTCTCTTATATATATGGAGCTTGGGGTGTGTTACCGACACAGTTTCTCCAAGCAATGAAGTGTTGAAAGATCACTGCGACACCATACCCTTAGAGGATGGAGCCGATCCTAGCAGGAGGTGATGGGTGACACCGAACCTCAAACTGGAGGATGATGTACGAGCAGCGTCATTAGAAGCCTATTGCGGGAATGAAGAACACCGACCCATCTTCAAGCACGTGTGTTTCTCTGACGATTCGAGGTAGGGGGTTTATTTGTTTACACTTTTTAAATGATTTTCCTCTTCCCTGTTCTTGAATAATATGAAGAACATGGACCAACAGACTAACGGGTTGATCCACGATTCATTTGTTTTTGCAGGAGGTTGTTACAGGGTATCATTGCAGGGTTTTGTTTATTGTTTAATTCAATTGATTATTAAACCCTTAATTCCCCCCTCATGTTTACGAGCTAATGCGGAGGGTGCAGGCCTAACAAACCCAACCCGATCCCTCTACTATCTTGCTATCCTTTCCCCTCCATGGAAGACTGCCAGTGCGACGAAACCGACCAAATATGTTGGGAATAACACATCGACGCATGCCGTAAGAGGAGCCTCGACACAAATCCGCAACGGTCATCGGAATGGCCAGCACCGACCAGCTGTAGAGAAGGTGCGGTGTGCCGTTGTGCACCGTCGGTGAGCAAGAGGTCGTGGCTCATCATCCGCTGTGAAGGGAGGAGGCGGATGGCTCATTGACCGGCTATAGATGGGGATGCAACACGACCAGAGCATCGTCGACAGACAAGAATCTGCAGCTGAAGCTGTGTCATAGGCCAAACTCGCACCTCCAGCGGGTTCCGTGACGACTGGGTGGTGCCCACGTGGAACCACCACTTCAAAGGCTGAACAACCTTTGGACTTTCAGAATTATGGGGGAGAGGCTCCCTCGAGCCACCTGGAGGAAACCCTATGGGCCACGCCCTACGCGGTTGGGCCGCCCTCCTGCGGGCCGCACCCCACCGTGGGCCGAGGCACCCCTTTGTGGGTCGGGCCACCCTTGCGGGCTGCTCCTTTGCGTGCCAGGCCGCCCTTGTGGGACGCCCCTTTATGGGCCGAGCCACCCTTGCGGGCCTCCCCTTTTTCAGGTCGGGTCGGACCTCAGCCCAGCCCTGACCGGGTCGGGCTGGGTCGGTTCGACTGAGTGGGATCGGACCCGGGCCCATAAACACTTAAAGGGCCTTATCTTAAGAGTTAGAAATATTTTTGATGAACCGTCTACGACATTGGGATCCTTGGAGAGAGATGGTCCTTTTGACTTACTCCATGAGTGTTTTGGAGAAACATGGAGTATGACTGGGTTGGATCGCACCAGAATCCAACTGAGCCCTCGACACTGAAATGCCAATAACTTACAGACCAAGCATCCAGTTGATGTGCCGTCTGTTGCGTTGGAACCCTTATGATGTGACTGATCATCGAGTTACTTTTTCATGGAGCTCCGTGCTAGTTAAAATATGACCAATGGATTGAGGAGCGGTTCTCCCAAGCTCACTATATACAGAACCCTGTGGTTGGCTAAGACCTGAATACTACTTAACAACTGCTGATTTTTCGACTCTGTGTGACTCGACGAACCAGTGGGGAGTGCCTCTATGTGAAGTAGAAAACCCACGATACTTAATAGGAGGAGTAACTCAGTAGGCCATGATAGGGTGTGCCTCTGTGTGATGTAGTAGACCCATGGTACTCGACAGGAGGATTACCTCAGCAGGCCACGGTGGAGAGCACCTTTGTGTGACGCTGTAGACCCATGATACTCGAGAGGAGGAGTACCTTAATAGGCCATGGTGGGGAGCACCTCTGTGTGATGCGACATACCCACGATACTCGATAGTAGGAGTACCTTAGTAGTCCAAGGTTATTGGAAAGCGCCTCTGTGTGACGCGGTAGGCCCACTATACTCGATAGAGGATGAGTTCTCCAACAGCTAAGGTGTTTGATGTTGTAACTAGGAATGTTACTTGTTATTGTCCCTAGAGAATCCTGTGGCTGGATATCAACATTCATAGCGATCCTGTGTGGGTCAGTATCATAATCCTATTTCTCTGTGTTGAAAACCTGGTTTGAACTGAGACTCTGTTTGAACTAAGACTTTTACTTTTGTGGTACTATCTTCATGGTGATACCTATGTTTTAATTTTACCTTCACGGTACTATCTTCATGGTGATACCTATGTGGCACTTTTACCTTCATGGTGTAACCTTCATAGTGTTACCTGTGTGGTGTTACCTTTGTGGTATGCTTCCATCATCTATGAGATGTGTATATTTTGATAACCTAGGTGTATGTATGGGAATATACCTAAGTAGAGTTGATGTCTTGCTTTGTGGTTTTCCTTTGTGGAAATTTAAGAGACCTACGGGGTCTCGGGGTCCCTAATGAGTATTGTTATACTCACCCCTGCATGGACTTCACCCGCACCTAGTTGTGTCTTGTGTAGATGACGTACAACATTGATCGAGGCTGAGGGAGACAAGGCTGGATGGTACTCTGAGGTAGATCATTTAGTGTGACGTGACACATGGACTACTGATCATGAGATGTACCTACCCTTTAGGTAGAATCCTTGGTTGACAATCCAAGATATACTTTTCACTTTTCAGTTGTATTTTTACTTTTGAGTTGTACTCGTACTTTCAGTTGGGATTGTATTCCAGCTCCTTTACTTTCAACACACTTTTTACTACAACAATTTACTTAGTGGTTACTTCTTGTTGCATTCTACTCTATGTGTTTTTACAGGTTTAGAGGTAATGCCTTCCCATTTTAGGGATATGCATTTCTAGTACTTTTTGCCAGCCCCTGGCCTATGGAAGGCGGGCTTGGGGTAGTCATGGAATGAGCCCCGGGGGATGGGTTGTGACAAAGTGGTATTAGAGGAGTTCGGTTATATCGAAGAACTAGAACTCTAATATTTTATGTATGGAAATAGTGTTAAATGTTATGAGTGTGGTTTTTAGTTTGGAAAATCTAGTGTTGGTGTGACGGCTAACGTATCCATACAACATGACCCTGAATTCTGATTTTCAACTCAGTGCACGAAAATATTTATTGTGTGTGTTTTTGAAAAGTTTTCTTTTATGATTTCTTTGAGTCAGATTACCAGGAATAACTTAATGACTATGGTTCACCTGTTCCTTATCAGGATGATGCCATGTAGACAACCAGCTAGGATTCCCAAGAGAGTACATGATGACGGCCCACCGAGTGACGAGGCTCTGATGCAGGGCCCTCTTACTATGTTGGAACCTTCGGGTGGTGTACCCATAGCACCAACACCTGTTGGGAAGAAGTTACCACCAGCCACACAGGTAGAAAATGCACGTCAACTAAGCACGTTTCATAAGGTCCAGCAGCAGAGGCCTCCGAGGTTTTGAGATGAGACAGATCCCCAGGCAGCTAAGGACTAGCTGGAGGCTATGGCTAGAGGTTTCTGCCTAGTTGAGACACTAGTAGAGCAAGTGGTTATCTTAGCTGATAGTCTTTTTCAGTGAGTGACCATGATAATGGTCCTCATAGTGATGAGGCTTCGGTATATGGATGGTTTCTTGAGATGGTACCTTCAGATAGTGTGCCAGCTATATCCCAGCCAGTTGGTCAGCAGTTACAACCGGCGGTACCGGTATAGGACACATGTAGGCTTAGTTCCTTACACGTGTTTCAGCATCAGATACCCCTCATGTTTCAAGGTGAGCCCGACTCATAGGTGGATAAGGACTATCTTGAGTAGGTGGCCAAGATTCCATCTAGCCAGGGAACCATTCGATCAGATGGAGATCCTGGTAGAGATCCTTCTATGTGGCTCAGCTAGATGATGATAGGATTTATATTACCCTGATCTTGTGAAGAGGTGAATTTTCTAGGGAAAAACTTGAGAATCTTCTTCAAAGAAGGGGGTCTCTTGCCATAAATATCTAAGGGATGAGTGTTCCCTAGAGCTTTATAGCTTCGGTAGGACGACATATTGGTAGCTGAGTATTCATCGAGGCATACCGACTATCCTTGATACTTGATGAATATAGTATGGTCAGTGCTTTAGGGATCAAACCTCCGACCTAGGTGTGTTTAGGGACATCCGAGACAACACTATTCATATATGCATTCCTACTTATGTTAGGGTGATAGATATAACCTTTGTGGTTTAATTTTCTTCGGATGAGTATATACAACCAGTGAATGTTAGTAGTGGGAAAACAGGAAACTGGCACCAGTCTTAGAGACTTGGGCGTGTAAAATGTTTTAGGAAGAGGAAGTGATAGAGACAAATGAATCTACAGGGCAATATACATGGAAGTGGATATAGGAGAGCAGCATGAGGTGATGTACATTTCAACATGTTACAACCACCACCCTAATGTGGTCCCCACATGGCTCAGGGAGCTAGAGGATAGGGGAAGGGAGTAGCTGCATGCGGTCAAAGAGTGTGACCCATGGGCTCCAGGAATGATTAGAGGCATGGTCTGTGTCTACTAATAGCTGTTGTATTAATAGAGATTGGAACTAATCATTCATTCCTTCCACGAATCTTGTTAAATACCTAGAGTTTCTGGTAAAACCATTGACTTGACCCTTACGTCTGGAGATACCTTTTGGAGGAGAGTCGATAATCACAGTTACACTAACGGTGTGATATGATCCCTGAGGTGAGATTTTCAGTTGGAAACTCTTCATGGAAGCATCGAGGCCTTAAGATATTAGTTTGGGTATGGACTGGACATCCACATTTCATAATTAGATTTACTATATTAGGAAAAATGGTTATGGTTTATCTATAATGTTGGAATGGGATTTTCCTTGGTTGGTGAAAAAGGAAACCCAGACAGTATAGGATAAAATCATGCATAGGAGGGTGTAGCTGATCACTTTTGATTTGGCCATCCTTACCCTCATGGTAGTAGGAGTTTTGGTTTTTCAGTTTCCAACAGGAGTGGTAGAGTGTGGGGACATCTTTTCAAAAGATGTTTCCAAGGTTACCTCCCCGAAGGGAGTGGGACTTTTAGTTTGGATGGGTACTACTTATGTTTTGAACTAGACTTCTCTAGGGTAGAGGAACCCTTTTCAGCTTTGATGAAGAAGGGGGATCCTTTCCTATGAACAAATAAGTGTTAGTAAAGCTTTCATAAGGGGAATGTGGTAGCAGACACACTCAGTTGGAGGTTTGGTCTACAACTGCTGAGTGAGGCATCAAAGTAGCTAGTCACACTGCAGATATCCTTCATGGATAAAGATGGAGAAGCTTACCTCCAGTATATGAATATCACTCCCCCAATTATTCAGCAAATTCGGGGGGGCACAACTTGAGATGTTGACTGCGAGGCCTGACGAGCTCAGATATCCTTAGAACGGTCTTTTGAAGGATTTTCTGAAGGTGGGGAGAATGTAATTCTCTTCAGAGGATGCACCATGGTACTAGTGAAGCTTCAAGAGGAGGTGTTTAAGGAGATCCATATATCCCCATTAACAGTACATCTTGGAGTGGCGGGGATGTACCAGAACCTCGGGCATCAATACTGGTGGCCAGGGACGAAGGAAGCTGTGGAAGAGTTTGTTACATGATGCCTCACTTGTCAGCTAGTGAAGACTACACAGAGCCGATAGAAGTCTTATGCCGATAGGAGATAGAGACCCTTGGAGTCTGAGGAGGGATACCATTTCTTCATATGAGTCTCACCCCGATGAGGATTATGAAGTTTTGGTTGGGGAAAAAAACTTTATCCGAGGTTCATCGAACCTTTCCAGATTCTCAACAATGTGGGTGAGGTAGCGTACCATCTATCTCTTTCCCCATAGATGCACCAGGTGCATAATGTTTTCCATGTGTTGCAACTGAGGAGATGCATGAATGATCCATTAGACATTATCGACTAGGGAGAGTTGAACTTTGACGATGGGGGTGAATTTTAAAGAGTTTCCGGTGGAGATAGAGGATCGATAGGAGCGAGTCCTTTATGGATGGTCAATCCCTCTGGTGTGAGTTTGGTGGCAGCATAGGGAACTCTAGGAGATCACATAGGAGCGGGAGGCTCAGATTCATGCTCAGTACCCTCATTTGTTTGATTTGCCTTTTTTTGGCTTTCAAGGAAATAAATCCCTAAGGTGATGAGAACGTAATGTCCCAGAATTTATGTATAATTTTTTTAATTATATGAAATTATTTCGAGACTGCAAAATCTGACGGTGCATGATTCTGAGGCCTGAAGTGCCCAAAATGATCCGTCGAAGTTTTGTTAAGCTTTAATTAGCACGCATAAGAAGTTTTCCTGAAAAAGTGGAATAACTCTTAAAAATATGCCCAGATCAGAAATCTAAGGGCACTATTGCATTCAGGATGGTGGGTTTACCCTAGGCATGACATAATTTTAGTCGGCTTAGGAATCCAGTGATAAAACCTGAAAATGGAATAACTCTAAATAAAATAATTAAATTAAATTATTTTATTTTTCAAATTCTTATAACTCACGAATGGTGACTCGGATTAAAAATCCAAGACCACCTCTGAACTCCTAAGGTTATACTCTCTTTAGGAAGATACTAACATTGGCCGGCGTGGACCACTAGTGAAAGTTAGTTTTTGGCCGTGAATAAAATAATTAAGTGACAATTATTTTATTGTAAAATCTATAAATTCTCAATGGAAACTTGGATTGGAAATCCAAGAGTACCGTTGATTTTGTTGAGATGTGTTCTTCTTAGGTGTATCCTAACCTAGAACATCATGGGTCGAGGGTAAACATAATTAATTTATTAAACTTTTTTTAAGGTACGTTTAGTAAACGCGCAAGAAACATTTTCTAACTTTTGAACCGGTGATCAGATTAAAAATACGTGGGTAGCATTAAATCCGTAGTGCCGAGATTTTCATAAGGGATAATTTACTTTGACCATAGTAGTTCTGGAAAAAAATTTATGTTTTTTCACTTTTTAAGAGAAATGAAATAAAATAACTTTATTATTTTATTTTCTTTCATATCCTCTAATGGACAAGAGGTGTGTGGGGCTAGCGATGTGTCAATCCAATAAATGGCTTGACCTGCCAATCCTATGTAATGATGTCATTGGGGAATTAGTTAGGTTCCTAATTTATGATCCCCCATTAATTTCCCACATCGTTACTTACCCTTCCCCTCTCTAATATATATGGAGCTTGGGGTGAGGTACCGAAACAGCTTCGCCAAGCAATGAAGTGTTGAAGGAGTGCCGCAATGCTGATCCCTTAGAGAATGGAGACGATCCTAGTAGGAGGTGACGGGTGAAACCAAACCACAAACCGGAGGATGACGTATGAGTGACGTCATTGGAAGCCTATTGTGGGAACAAAGAACACCGACCCACCATTAAGCATGGGAATTTCTTCAATGATTCGTGGTAAAAGTTTTATTTGTTTACGCTTTTTAAATTAATTTTCTCTTTCCTGTTCTTCAATAATACGAAGAATGTGGACCAACTGACTGAAAGGTTGATCCGTGATTCATTTGTTTTTGCAGGAGGTTGTTACAGGGTATCTTTCCAGGGTTTTGTTTGTTTTTTAATTCAATTGATTATTAAACCCTTAATCCCCCCTCATGTTTATGAGATAATGTGGAGGGCGCGGTCCTAATGAACCCAGACTGAACCCTCTACTATCTTTCTATCCTTGCGCCTCCATGGAAGATAACCAGCATGGTGACGCTGACTGACTACGTTGGAAATAGCGCATCAATGCACACCGTAAGAGGAGGTCGTGATACAAAGCTACACGATCGTCAAAACGGCCAACACCGGCCAACCACAAAGGAGGTGCGGTGCACCGTCGCGTGCCACTGGTGAGCAAGAGGCCATGACACATTAGCTGTGGTGAAGGGAGGAGGTGGAAGGCTCATCGGCCGGCCACAGATGGGGAGGAATTGCAACCATCACACCGGCGGCATACTAGAAGCTACTAGCGAAGCCGCGGTGGAGGCCGAACCCATGCCTCTGGCGGGTTCCACGACGATCGGGCGGTTTCGACATGGTACCGCCGCTTCAAAGGCCGAATGACATTATGTCGTTTGGAATTTTGGGGGAGCGGATCCCCTGAGCCGCCTGGCGGGAACCTCACGGGCAACGCCCTACGCGGCCGGGCCTCCGCCAATGGGCTAGGATACCTGTAAAGCGGGCTGTGCCCCACCACGGGTGGGGTCAAACCTTGGCCTAGAAGGCCGAGTCTTCCGCGGCCTAGCCCTGACTGGGTCGGACTGGACCCTAGCCCAACCGGGCCCAGAAACACTTAAAGAACCTTTTCTTGAGAATCATATGTCCATTTGACGAACCATCTATGGCATTGCGATCCTTGGAGCGAGACAGTACTTTTGAATTACACCATGTGTGTTTTGGATAAACTTGGAGTACGACTGGGTTGGATCGCACCCAAATCCAACTGGGCCCTCAGTACTGAAATTCCAATTACTTTTAGACCATGCGTCCGGTTGACACACCATTTGTTGCATTGGAACCCTTATGATGGGACGGATCATCATGTTACTTCTTCATGGAGCTCCATGATGGTTGAAATATAACCGATGGATTGAGGAGAAGTTCTCCCAAGCGCACTATGTACGGAACCCTACAGTTGGTTGAGACCTAAAGACTTCTTGAAGAATATTGATTTTTCGACTCTATGCGACTCGACGGCCCAGTGGGGAGCGCCTCTGTTTGACGCAGCAGACCCACAGTACTCGACAGAAGGAGTACCTCAGCAGGTCACGGTGGGGAGCACCTCTGTGTGATGCGATAGTCCCACGATACTCAATTGGAAGAGTACCTCAACAGGGCATGGTGGGGAGCACCTCTATGAGACATGGCAGACCCACGGTACTCGACAGGAGGAGTATCTTAGTAGGCCACAGTGGGGATCACCTCTATGTAACATATTAGACCCAGGGTACTCGACATGAGGAGTACATTAGCAGTCCAAGGTTAGTGGGAAGAACCTCTGTGTGACATGATATTCCCACTGTACTCGATAGAGGAGGAGTTCCCCAACCACCGAGGTGTTCAATTTTGTGACTAGGAATGTTACTTGTTACTATCCCTAGATAATCCCATGGCTTGATATCCACATTCATATCAATCTTGTGTGGGTCAGCATCATAATCCTGTTTCTCTGTGTGGAAAATCTGGTTTGAGCTGAGACTCTGTTTGAACTAAGACTTTACCATTGTGGTACTATCTTCATGGTGATACCTATGTGGTAATTTTTCCTTCATGGTACTCTCTTCGTGTTGATACCTGTGTGGTAATTTTACCTTAGTGGTGTAACCTTAATAGTTTTACCTATGTAGTACTTTTACCTTCGTGGTGTTACCTTCATGGTGTTAGCTTTGTGGTATTCTTCCCTCATGTATGAGATATGTATACCTTGATAACATAGGTGTATGTATGTGCATATAACTAAGTAGAGTTTACTTTTTTGATTTGTGGTTTTTCTTTGTGGAACTTTAGGAGACCTATGAGGTTTTGGGGTCCCTACTGAGAATCTTTATAATCACCCCTGCACGGGCTTCGCCTGCACCTTATTGTGTCTTATGTAGACGACATACAACATTGATCGAGGCTGAGGGAGCCAGGACTGGACAATACTTAGAGGCAGATAATTTGGTGTGACGTGATGCATGGACTATTGATTGTGAGCTGTACCTAACCTTCAGGTAGGATTCATGGTGGACGATCCAGGAGCTACTTTTCACTTTTCAGTTGTATTTGTACTTTTGAGTTGTACTCGTACATTCAGTTGGACTTGTATTCTGGACCCTTTACTTTTAGAACTATTTTTACTACAACAGTTTACTTAGTAGTTACTTCTTGTTGCATTCTACTATGTGTGTTTATATAGGTTTAAAGGAAATACCTTCCTTCTTTAAGGATACGCCTTTCCAGTGCTAGTCACCAGCCCCTGGCCTATGGAAGGCGGGCTTGGGGTAGTCACAGAACGGGCCTAGGGGACGGGTCAAGACATCATCACTGGTCAAGAATTTAACAATGAAGGAACTAATTGGAACATTGATTATGTGTAAAGAAAAAATTCAAGATGAAGTTGAAGATGACAAGTTAGTAAAAAGGGAAAATACTTCCCTTTATGTGACACCTCGAAAGCTTGAAAAAAAGTCAAAGTAAATTATCAAACCAAAAAAACTTCAGACTCCTCAGATTCTAAAATGGAACTGGCACACCTTGATAAAAAATTCAGTAAATTATATAAGAAAAATAGAGGCTTTAGAAAATCCTTTAAGAAGGATGAAAGAGAACCTTGAGAAGTAAGATGATACAAATGTAAAAAGTCAGGTCACTTCATACCTGACTGGCCCCAATTAAAGGATGAAGGAATAAGAAAAGAAAATAAATATCAAAAGAATAAAGATTATGATCATTAAGTAAAAATATCTATGAAAGCTATGTGGAGTGTATTTTAAGACTCTGGTAGCTCTTTAAAATTCAATTCAGAAAAAGAGCCTCAAAAACTGGAATCCAACATGTGATTTATTTTTAAGGAAGAAGAAGAGGTATAATCATATTACTCATCTGATTCTGATACTGGTAGTTTCTTAAATGATAAAATGGTTTCCTACTATACAATGATAAAAGATAAATATAATTCCTTGAAAAATAAAAATAAATCATTAAAAAATATTCACAATACTATTCTAGGTGAAAGATACACTATTTTAGAACAATAATAAGATATAATTGAAAAATTCAACTCATCTACATCAAACTATATTGATCTTGAAAAAATTATAAAAGACATACACAATTAAGTAGAATATTATAAAAGTTATACTTTTGTGTTTACAGAAGAAGAAAATATTCTGAATGATATTGTTGGAAATCATTATATTAAAAGAGAAAAATTTAGAATAAAAAGAAAGGGTGAAAAAACTAAATTATACAAAAAGATATTTTATTCTTAATTTAAAAAATGCTAACTGTTGTTATTATGGAATAAAATTTCATTACACTAACAAATGTTACTTTATAATTTCTCAAATTAGTGGTATTAAAATGTATTTTATTTCTAAAAGTATATCTAAAGAAAGTGATATGAATTATTTAAATATAAGTCATATTTGGATTGCTAGATCATTTCTTGCTGACACTACTGGACCCAACCAAAACAAACAAATGTATAATTTCTTTTGTATGAAAAATTCCACAAGAATAGAAAATCCATATAGTACATGGATAATTTCTTCACTAGACACATGAGTGGAGACTCATCAAATTTATATACATTAACTCAAATGGATTGAGGTATAGTAACTTTTGGTGAAAATACCTGAGTAAATAACGTTGGATTTGGAACTTTTGGAAATCCAAAGTCCATCTCAATAAATAAATCACTATATGTACAAGGGTTGAATCACATCATAATAAGTATTTATCAACTTTGTGATCATTAATTTTATATTCATTTCTCAAACAATTTTCACTCTATTTTCAAAGATAAATTGGCCAAATTTAAAGCACCATGAACTAATAGTGTTTATGATTTGGATCTTAATTCCTTGTGTAAATAGAAAGAGAATTGTTTAACTTCTAATAAAAATAAGTCATGGATGTGGCATAAAATATTAGACATTGCAATATATATTATCTATATAAAATATCTATGAAATAATTAGTTACTGATTTTTCTAGTCTTAAGTTTAAAAATGATAGATTCTATGATGCATGTTAAATTAGAAAAAAATAGCATGTCAAGTAAATTAACAAAATTACTACTTCTAAACTATTAAAATTTATCCATATGAATTTTCATACCATATAGGGTATCAAGTTTGGATATTAAAATATATTTTTATGTTTTAGTTGATGATTTTTATCGATTTACATTGTTTTATTTTCTAAAACTCAAAAGTGAAGTATTCACTGTTTCTGAAAACATTTGAAAAATTTTTCAAAATGAAAAGGATTTTAATATAATTTCATTAAGAACTGATCATAGTGGAGAATTTGAGAATCAAGAATTTAATGTTTTTTTCTCAAATTTAGGGTTTAAACACACTTTATCTCCACAAAAAAAACCTTAATAAAATGGAATTGTTGAAAGAAAAAATAGAACTATTCAAGAAATTGAAAGAACTCTGCTGAATGAATATAATATTCCTACCCATTTCTAGGAATAAGCTATAATAAAATATTTCTATATCATGAATAGAGCTTTAATACAACCAATTATTAAAAATACACCATATGAACATTTGAATAACAAAAAACCTAAGGTAAAGTGCTTTAAAGTTTTTGGATGCAGGTATACATATTGAATAATAAGGATAACTTTGGAAAATTCAATTCCAAAGCCAATGAAGGAATATTTTTTGGATATTATGTTACTTTTAAAGGCTATAAAGTGTTTAATAAAAAGTTAAGGATTGTTGAAGAATTAGTTCATGTGAAGTTTGATGAAAATGACCTTTTAATATAGATAAAGATCAAATAGATAAAACTACTGGCTCCTTTGGAAACTTGATACTTGATTCACCTAAGTCTGATTTTGAAAATGAAATTAATAAAATGGAGTTCAGTTTAGAATAACATGATACTGAATAACCTGAAAGTGTATTACCTAGACAATCTAGAATCGCAAAGAACCATCATTTAGAAACTGTTATAAGAGATCTATACAAAAGAATAATAATTAGAAGAAATATAGGAAACCTAGTTGAATTATCTTCCATTCTATATCAGTTAGAACCTAAATCTATTGAATAAACTTTAGAAGAAGAGATTTGGATATTATCCATGAAAGAAGAACTAAACCAATTCAGAAGAAATAGAGTTTAGGATTTATTGGAAATACCATCAGATTATCCAATAATAGGAACTAACTGGATCTTTAGAAATAAATAACTTGATCAAGGGATTATAAAAAGAAAAAAAAATCTAGATTTGTATCAAAAGGATATAATCAGAAATAAGTTATAGATTATGATGAATTCATTGCACCTGTAGCTAAATGAAGACATTAAAATCCTATTAACTTTTGAATTTCATATTAATTTTAAATAATATCATATAGATATTAAATCATCCTTTTTAAATGGATATTTAATTGAGGAAATTTATGTTGAACAACAACTAGGTTTTGAAAACCCACATAAACAAAATTCAATTTTAAACTCACCAAAGATATTTATGGCCTTAAAAAATCACCTAGATCTTGGTATAAAAGATTAAGTTCCTTTTTATTGGAAAATGAATTTTATATTAGATTAGTAGATCCTACTATTTGTATGAAAACTATTTGTTCTAATATTGTATAAGTTCAAATTTATATTAATGATGTTATATTTGATTTATAATAATACAAATATTTGTAATAAATTTTCAAATCTAATTAAAAAATAAATAGAAATAACTATGATGGGAAAAATGAATTTATTTTTAGGATTTCATATTTATCAAAAAGATTATGTGAATTTTTTAAATCAATGTAATTATTTTATTGATTTATTTAAAATAGTTGGACTTGATAATAGTAAGACTTATACAACTCCCATGTGTACAAATATAAAACATGATTTAGATAAATCTAGAAAACTAGTTGACAACAAGTTATATAGAGGTATGATTAGTAGTTTGTTATATATTAATACTAGTAGAACAAACATAATGTTTTCTATAATTCTGTGTGCTATATTTCCATCAAATAAAAAATTTATTCATCTTACTACTATTAAAATAGTTTTTATATATTAAAAAATCTATTTTTTAATCTATGTATTACCCAAAAAACTTATTATTTTAATTTAATTTCATATTTAGATATTGATTTTGGAGGTTTTAGATTAGATAGAAAAATCAATTCAGGAACCTATCACTTTTTAGGGAAATAATTAGTATCATGGTAGAGTAAGAAACAACACTTAGTTGCCTTGTCAACTTTTGAGGAAGAATATGTGTCTGCTAGCAGTTACTGTGCACAAGTATTGTGGATGAAACATACTCTACTATATTTTGGACAAAATATTAGTGACATACCTATTTTATGTGATAATACTCGTGCAATAAATATTTCAAAAAATCCTATAATATTTTATAGGTCAAATCATATTGATATAAGGAATCCTTTTATAAGGGATCATGTTCTTAACAAATGATATTTCTTTAGAATTTGTAAATACTAAATATAAATTAGCTGATATTTTTACTAAAAATATTTCCACTACAAGTTTTGATTTTATTAAGGGGGATTTAGGTTTATTTAATTTTAAATAAATGTTTATCAATTTATTTCAATTAATTTGTGTATATTTGTAATTAAATATAATTTAAATGCTAATTTTACTGTGAAATTATGATTTCATATATTTATTTAAATATTTTATTGTTCATATTTTAATTTTTATAATGCTTCTTTTTAATATTAAAATTTTAATACTTACACCACATATTTTAAGAATTTAAACCAATCGAGCCTGTTCGACAACAGAAATATCAGAAAGATCCTTAAGGGAAGGTAATTTATTTTGATTGGATGAACCAAAAAAATATATCGTTAAAGAATGAAATAAGATTTCAAGGCCTAAAATTAATTTTTGGTGATAGAAATACACCTTTTGTTTTTGATTTAAAGTAAAAGAGTTTTGTAGAAATGCGTCCTTTATTTTTTAAAATGATAAATACATATTTATGTCTAAGATTTATCATAATTAGTTTTCTATATCTTATGTACAAATTACTAAGATCTTGGATTATCCCCATGAGGGGGTATTTCATTTTTATTTGAGAAATATAGGATATGAGAAATTAAAATCATAGGATATATTGTTTTATCTCTTTGAAACTAGAACATTCAAAAAAATGATGAAAAAGATCTAAATGCTGATCAAAGAGTCCTGGTGAAGTTCATATAGTCTTGAATCATGCCAAGGATGGCTGAGTTATAGAAAGTTATTTATCAAGATATGTATGTTTTTTTAAACAATGTTAAGTTGAAATTTAGTAGGTATATGTTAAGGTATTTGAATCAATACTATCAAAAGGAGGAAAGGAGTGGTTTTTTACCTTATGGAAGAATTATATTCCTTTTATTTCCAAGGCCATTAAAGGTAAGAGATATCTCTTTTAGTCAGAGATATCATCATATAAATATTCAAAATGATGGAACTATCAAGAATCTAGAATATTTCTAAAGTGAACCATGAAATTATCCTTTACTAGTTGGTATAGAAGAACTAGAAAGAAGGATGGATAAAGATTAGGGATATCATAATTTATTATATTCTATTAATTTTGTGAGAAATAAACCATATGAATAAGAAGAATTAAGAGTTAATGAGGAAAACCTTCATCAAAGAAGAAGAATTTCAATAAATATTTCTGAATCAGTGGAAATTTTCCAAATAATAGAAGAAGAATTTTTGGAGTAGGTGGCTCAAGTAACAGAGAATTTTGAGAAATTTTCTCATGGGGATGACCAATCTAATGAATTTTTTCCCAATAAAGATAAATATTCCCCTAAAAATATTTATTTAGTTATTATTGATTCAATTAATGTAGGATTATTTCCATTAAGATAGAGATAATAGTTGTATAGGAAGAGCCAAGTTTGTATTTGGTGGAAGTTGTTCAAACTGGAGCACAATCAATAGAGTCTTCTAACTCATTATAAAGAGATACATAACATTTGATTCAATGTTTCATCAAGTGAATGAATATAAATTGTCTCTAAGAAAAGATTTAGATGCTGAAAGGAATATATTTGAAGAGATCAGAAGTTTAATAATGCCACGAGATGAATTTGAGACCCTTCAAACATAATTAAGAGAAGTTCAGGAAAATCTTATATTATTAGGTGAACTTGAAGAGTTCATTATAATGTTTCCTGATGAGTTCATATCTTTGAAATAGGAAACTATAATGAAATTAGATTTTGATGAGATAAAGTATATGTTGGGAAGATAGTTTCAATCTCTCAAAGTAATAGGCTTCAACATTTTATCAAAAAACTCCTCCTAACTTGATGAGAATATTTGAGGAAATAACTACTATGTTATCTTATTTTAATGATTGAATGCACACTCTTCAGTTTAATAGTACTAGTTTAAATATTATTTTGGAAAATCAGAGAATTTTGTTAAGTCAACTGAATTCTAAAGATTCCTAGTCGGGAAAAATTATTCATCAAGTGAGAGATAAGCTGACTAACTTCATTAAATCTAAAGAAACAATTAATTAGTTTGTTAATGTTAATTTGGTTGAATGATTAATATTGGTCAGGATTCAAAGAAGATGCTTCAGTAGTGGACCTATGTATTCAACAATAATTTTCAAATCCTATTGGTGAAAATCCTTAATATTCCTGGCGCTCTTTAGACCATTACTCATCTTACTACACATTCTACTGATGTAGATACTAATCAAGAAAACCAATCTGAACTAAGACCATCATTTTGAATATTTATTTCATTTATTGTGGGATGTACTCATTTTTTAAAAAAACATTTTATATTCATTTTATTTTAATTTACTTTTATGTTTTTTAGTTTTATATATTTTTATGCTTATATGTTCAAATTTAAACCTCCATATAACATGGATTATTGTTCTACTCAGTAGACTATGAAATTCATTTATTTCTCTATGTAAAATTATATGGGTTTCATTCATTTTCATATAATTTCTTTTTTACATCACAAATATGGAGATAAAATTGGGTAATTGCAATATTCTAATTAGTTCAAGAATATATTTCTAATTTTTGTGAAATTGAAATAGTATTGTGAAATGAAAATACTTATGTAAAAAATTAGTTTTCAAAATGAAAAAATATTTTCTTTAAAATATTGTTTCTCTAGTGTTTACAATTCCAATATTTTCTATAAAGTATGTTATGGGTTTTTTGATTATAATAAATAGGGATATTGTTGGGAATATATTAACAATACTCTATGAATACTATTGATTTTTATGCTCACAAATACCCTTGTTTGTTTTACTAATGATATTAATTTAAATGAGTTTCAAGAAATTAATATTCTTTGTAATATTTTGGTATTATATTCAGGTTATTAATCCACAATGAATATTCATCAATTTGTTTAGAAAGCATTTTAGTGTTTTTGGAAACAATTTTTATACCCTGCACTCAGAGAATGAACGTATGGTTAATCAACCTTATGTTTGTAATCAAACATATGCTAGAAGGATGAATATATGTATTCTTATACCATCGTTAATTGTTAATCAATACATTATTAAAATATGAATGCACGGTTTCAGAACCATATTTGGAACCCTTTGTGATGAAAAGGAGCACTATTATATGCCAAGGAACCATACACTATACAAAGGAACCCAATGCTACATAGTTCAACCCTACATTTGTTTATTCATCAACATAGATTTAAATCAGTGATTTTTATCTGATAATTATGCATTGGTTTTGAAAAAAATAAAAGACCAATTAGAAGATACTATATGAACAATTAAAAGGTTCATTATGATTGATTCAAATAACCATATTCAATGGAGAAAATAACTCATATTCTAAAGAAAAGTTACGACTCCCCTAGAAAATTTGAATTTGAATATCTGCATTTTTCAAATGATTTTATTGGATATAGAATAACGAATCAAGATATATAATATATATATTCTATAAAAATTTATTTCACAATATATATGTCTATATACCTGGGAATATCTTTTATAGTGATTATATAATGAACAGTCAACTATTTTTATGAAATAGGATACAATTTAAAGATATACTTTTGTGACCTCATACTACTATATGTGGATATTCATTTTGAAGATTATTTGAAACTAGGACTACTTCATAGTTATTATTTCCTAAATACATTCACTTATGAATAATAAGATTCATCTACTGTCAATTTTTTCTACTGCAATTGTGATGTACAACACAAACCATCATCAAATGAAACTCTTTTGATTTAGTGGAGTTTTGACTGCTCAGACTCAGTCTTGGATGAAGTGTCAGCTTTATGTACTAAGCTATGGATAACTAGTTCCCAAAAAAATAACCATAAGGCTCTGTTTAGAACTATTATAATTATTTCAACTACCAGTACTCAATTTTATATTTTAAGGTCTTATAATAAGGGGGAATTTCTAGTGAAATTCACAAAGCTCATAGAGATAGCGTTGGTGGAGTATACAAGGGGATATTTGTGCCCAAACCACTATAAAATTTATATAATCCTTATTTCTATTTATCAGCTATTAATTAATAATAAATAAAAGAAAGTTTCTTATCTACATAGATTGAAAATAGATTGAAAATCCAAAATATTTCAATATTATCGAAAAGACACAATTCACCCCCTTTTGTGTAAATTTACATTATTCCAACCTAACAAATTGTTATTATGTGATGAAAACAAGCATGATCTATTATATTTAAAAATGTTAATATGGGTATGGAAATTTTGGTTGGTTGGGAAGGTTATACCAAATTTTTTAAATTAATTTAATTTTGACATGACTATATGAGTTCCATGGGAATTTGACAGGCATGGGTTGAGGTATTAAATTGATGTAGATCATTGTGATTGAGATGAAAATATTGATCTGGATGAGGGTTCATCCAAATATATGTGGGATGGTTTCGAACATCATATTTGAGGATATGTGATCATCATGTTGAGGTGGTTGTTAATAAACTTTTTGTGGATGGATGACAAGGTTCACATGTGAAAACAAGGTTTATTGGTTGGTGTGGCTTAGGTATTTTTGGTAATTTCTACTCACTTCTGTTGGATAAAAGTTCCATTAGTATCATATGAACATATATATGACTTAGTTGAGGTGGTTATGAACACTCATTGTGGGTAGGGGCCTCCTAATATTTAGCAGCTTTGGGGATGGTGTTGACCATCAGTTATAGAGTAGGTTCTCTTTGTAGAAATACACGATTGATGGTGTGTGTGTCCATTATTTAGGGGCTAAGGATAAAGATATATTTTGGTACAAATGGTCCAAGTTCATTAGATGATGTATATTTTTGTGCCTCAAGATGTCAGGCTGTTGAGTTTATGGGGATTTATTATTCATTGGACGAAAAATATCATCGTGACTTGGGGTGTCGTGCTGTTGAGTTGGAAGGGATTAAATTATAGAATATATGTGGGAATTATGATTTATTTGTTGGTTGTTCCATTGTAACATAAACTATAATAAATGTGAGGTTATATATATTATTTTTTTCTTGAGTTTATGGGTGACATATATATGGATGAGATATAGAGGTCCTTCCAGTATGACTGATCGTGGATATATCATTCCACTTCGGCGTTGGCCAAGGCAGATAAACACTTACCTATATCTACTGAGAATGAGTAAAGTAGATTATGTTTTTTATGAATGATTTTAGGTTCTATTTATTTATGTATACATAAACTTTTATAAATATGGATGTAAGATATGCACATATTGGTGGTGGCCTACTGAGTTTATATTCACACTGTACATGGGCCCCTCAAGATGGATGTAGAATTTATGGTTTTTGGATCAGGTTAAGGATTGGGGTTGTTCTTTGGAATATAGTGATTAGGGATGAAAAAGTTTATGGGATGGACGGAAGATGGGTCATGGTGGTTCTTTTCTTTGAGATTGAGTTTCTTTTGGGATTTTGAGTACGTTATTATTTGATCGGCCTCAAGCAATATTTTATGTCTATTCATGTGTGACTATATAAAATGTGTTCTTTATCTATTATGTGTTTCTATTTATTATAATTTTTTATTTCAATTATCTATTATTTATTCCACTGAGTTTGGTATTTATGTTTCCATAGTGTTTTATAATCATATGACCTTTATTATTATCACCACTAGAGGGTATAGTCTCCACATTATCACCTAATAAGACCCTCACTACTAGTTAGTATCCTTTAGAATATATGGAGGGGTGCCTAAATCCTAGTGAACCACTGGACAGGAGCATATGATAAGTGGATAATGGTTTCGGATTCTATAAGAATTGAACCAATCCTCCATTTGAACCATTATTAAATGAACAATACAAAAAATATTCAAACTCTTTTGAAAATCATCAATGATATGATCAAAATTGTACATACAAATTCTATCCATTATAATATTAATATAACAATTATAAGTAAAATTGTTGATTTTTAATAACCACATTGTGACTAATTCATGCTTAATAAATTCACTATAAATATTCATTAATTTATAACCCTAATTATTAATGATTTCAGAATTTTGAAACATTTAATATAGAAAAGATAAAAGTATTTCCATTTACTGTGTTTGAAATTTTGAAAACATTTAATTTATTAAAATATTAAGATAAAACTTATAAAAAAAATATATTCAACCATTTGTATAAACACATATACTATATTGATCCAAGAACACTTTTAAATCATCTCATATAAATGGAATCAATCTCATGTGTTTTACCAGTTCCATCTATAATATCTTTTCCTTTATAAAATAAATATCATTTAAAGTAAAATGGTAAAACTACCCAATTGAAATGAAATGATTTATCCTAAACAAGTAAAAAAAGAAATTAAAACCAAAAAAACTTATATCTTATCTTTTTGAAAAATTATGGATATAAAATCTTCAAAAAACCATATTTTCAAAGAAAACAAGATAATAAAACTTTCAAAAAGTAAATATATTATAACAAAAAAAACCTAAAATATTGTTTAACCATGATAAAATCAAAAACTTCAGGTAAAGACACCAAAATATAGTCTAGTGGAATATCATACCATGCATTTTTCATTGAGTATATAATAATCCTTGGTCCAGTAATATCTGTAAAAATAGTCTTTATCAATCACATGCATAATAAGTAATATTACATAAAATATTTTATATAAATATTATGTGTATTTTTATTAACAAAATAATTCTTCTCATAACCAAAATATAGACTAATATGTGGAACATATATTAATTAAATCACAAAGTTAAAATTAATTCTTATTTATAAATAACTTTCTTATATTTAAAATGAAATTTTTGGAAAACACAAATTTATAAAAAAAATATTCATTATTATGGATTTTTTTCATTTAAATAATTTTTTATATGAAAATAATTATATTTGGTCTAAAATGATACTTATATATTGATTAAAAATTGGAAATAATAGATTCATTCCTTATAATAGAGTTCATATTGTCAATCATGCAATATAAACCCTCTCCCTTTTTGAATTTTTAGACTATTAGAAGGTGTGGAATTATTGTTCCTCCACTGACTATAATGGATTAAAACCTATTTTTTATGAATCTAGTCTAACTAATTCCTTACAAAAATACTATAACAAACACAATACCTATAAAAATTAATATTTTTTGAATAACTAATAATAAAGATTGAAAGAAACATATTGGCAGTTTTTTCAACAAAACACAGAGAGAAAATATTCAAATAACAATAATTTTTGAATAAAATATAAAAACTAATATTTCATATCCAATATAAAAATTAATTAAACAACCAATTTATTTAGGGTTATATATTTTCAAATTAAGTATTTCAGTAAAATAAATGTGATTACTAGAAAATAAAGGTGAATAAATAAGTTAATTTTTATTGTGAAGAGGATATGTGAAAAAAGGAGGCATCATTAGGCAAGGTTTCAAATATAATAGAAAGTCAATTTTTATAGTCACAAATTTGATCGATCACAATAAAAGGGTAAGTGAGGTGAAATTCAAAATATGGAGGAGAAGGGTTTAGTCAATTATGGGGGGAATAATGGGGAAATCATACTTTTGGATCCACCATGTTGGTCGAATGAATGAATATGTTAATTGGTTGTGAGTGGATTTGTGGTGGCCATTAGTAGATCATATGAGGGAAGTTTTTTAGAGGATGTAGGTTGATCGTGTGGGGGAGTTTTATAGAGTCCATGGTCGATCAAGCTGGGGAATGTTTATAGAGGCCATGGATAATCACATGAGGGGAGTTTTTTAGAGTCCATAGGTCAATCATGTGGGGGAGTGAATAAGATGAAAATTTAGGGAACTATTTTACCAAATTTGTAATAAAATGTGGATTTAGATATCCTATTTCCATGATTTTGATAAATCTTGGTAGAATATGCATGAAAATAGTTTGATTTTATAGTAGTATATATTATGAGGATGGTGCCATTTGACACATTATTTTATATGTGATATTACAGGGTGGATTCTATTTCTTGGATATTTTATATAATATATTATGAGATAGGAAGAATTACCTCTAATATAACACATGATATATTAATTGGAAATAACCATTCCCTATGATTATGATATATGAGAGATTACAAGTGGGTTTCTATTTCCCATGTTAATATATATGGAAAACTATGGGTGGGGAAAATTTCCTGATAAGTTTTATTTATATTAGATGATATGTGTGGGGTTCCATTCCCCCAAGTGATTGTATATATATGAGTTCTCAAGTGGGATGTCACCACCTCTGATGGGTATGAATTATATATAGAGACATTCAACATTGGATGAAGTAGGTATGGTTGATCCCAAGTGTCACATTAGAACCTAATAGTCAAAAGTAGATTTTTTATTGTGACTTTTTGATTTATTTATTATTATAATCACATCACATATTAATGTAATATATTTAGTATTTTTTCTATGGATACTATTATTGGGTTCTTACTAAGTTTTACTCACACATTTCTTGGGAATCTCCGTCACTTTGTTGCTCTAAAAGACCTCATATTTTAATGTTCAAGTAGTTTAGAGGTTAAATTTTTGTTGATTTTTCTAGAGCACCATGAATGAGATTTGGATATAGGGATGGTGAAAGTGGGTGTGATAATATAGAATCCTTGTATTTTATTTATTTTATTATTTTTTATATTTATTTGACCATGTGGGTGATCGGTAATATGTATTCTTATTTTATAAAATTTTATTCAATATATTATGGTTATATTTTATTGTATTTAATACATTTATTATTATTATCAATGTTTTTTGGTTATTTAAGAGGGTTTATTCACTTTTAAATGAGGGTATTATAGTGAACCATACATTTTATACACATATATTACATATTAATAGATAATTATTTGTTACATAACATTACAATCCACACTAGAATTATATAGGTTTGTTATCATTGTAAACATAGATATATAAAAGACTTGTTGATAAGGGATCTACATCATCTACCACTTAGTTCTTCACAACTATCATCCTTATTCTACATGCCATAACAAAAAAATTTCTTCATAACCTAAGAAAGGAAACATAATAAATCATGAGCTCAGATACTAAGTATAAGTAAACAAGGGAGATAAAAATTCCTAATTAAACATAACATGAGCATAAGGGTTTGGGAACATGATACTAACCATTAAAAACCAAAACCGACATATCAAATATCATATTATTGACTCATGGGAAAAAAACTTGGTAGTTTTAAAGCATGAATCAAAAGGGAATCATCAAACATGATCCATGAGAGTATAACATTTTCATATGACATAATTTTGGGTCATACACATAAGTATAGAAAATAACTTCCTTTATATTCAAGGATCATTATTAAGACTATCATAGTGGATTGAGTTCACTACCCAATCCATCATATCCTCAGTCAAGGTTCACTCCTAATACAATCATAAGGGAAAAATTCCCTTACTGAACTAGGTTCAATCCATATTCTAGTCCTTATTATATCATGATATATCCATCTTTACCCAATGCATTGAATTGGTCTACCCATCACATAATGAAAATAATACATATGTGTGCTAAAATATCATAAATAATTCATTATTTCATTACCCATAAAAAGTAAATGTTTTTCATATATAATTTATATTAGCATCATAGCATAACCCATGGAAAATATATACTTTTCATAAAGGTTTCATCAAAACAAAATTTAACTATGGGAAAGAAAAAATATTCATAGAATAATCCTTAAATCATCATTATCATAAGCCATCCAAATAATGAAAGTAGTGGTAGTATTGGATCACATCCATAGTAAATAATAAGTAACATAAAAGGATACCATCTTAAATAAAATTTGCTTAAAAAACATTTGTAATATTCCTTGAGGAAAATACCCTTTTCATTTTGAAATAATTTATTTTAAATCATAAAATTTCCTAAATATTGAGGAAATTTTTTTATTTGAAATTGAAATTGGAATATTTAAAAGGAATCCTCAAAGAATTTAGTGTTAATCATGGAATAAAATTATATTTATTTCATGTATGTTAAAAGAATGATTCCTTTCACATTTTTAGTAAAAATCTAAAAGAAATTCATTCTGAACCATTTAAAAAAAATCAAAAATGGGTAAAAAGAAATTTAACAAATAATATCATATTATTAAAAACATTATTAAAATAATTTCTAGAAAATTTGGAGATATAACAAAAAGTATTTTCGACTGAAGAGATAAATAAAGTTGTTTTTTCTTAAAAAATTTATTTTTGTTTCTAGTGTTATTCTAGAGGATAAAATGAAATGAAAAAAATTTAATCTCTATAAATAAACATAAGAGAAGAAAATAAATGATATTATTGAAATACATATCATGTAATTTCACCATAATAAACTTACTCATAAACAACCATGATAAAGAGTGAGTTGTATAATAAAACCCTTAACCATTTGGTAAGTTTTGAATCGTATGAACTATGAAAGAATAAAATAAATTAATACATTAAATGTAAATAAAACAAGTAAATTCATTAAATAACATTTAAAAGGGTCTGTGCATACATCTCATAAAGGAAGATAAGTTCATTATATAATATATGTCCCAAATAAGACAATTTTATATGACAAACCCTTAAATTGAGTTCTACTTGCTTCAAAAGAACATTAAATTACTATATAATTAATTTAAATTTATTATAACTTTTTAATAGAGTCATTTAAATACTTAAAATATAATATGATCAACCTATAACATCTTAACAACCATTTATTAATAAATCCTTATTAAAATCATCGTTTCTGGGTATTAGGTTTTTCATTTTTCCTGAGAATTTCAGTTCAAAAGTTCTGGTCATTTTTCTTTAGTTAATGTAGAATTATCCTCATTATATTAATAATTATTTAAATACCACATATATTAATTATATTAATATATATATATATATATATATTATTCTATAGAGGATATAGATAGAAAAAGTAATTACACTATTCATAGAGACAGTAGGCCGTACGTACACAAGAACACTGTTTTCATTTTTTTAAAAAATATAGATAGAAAATAGATAATATTTTCTCAATAAATAGCCATAATTATATTAAAACATAATATATAAAATGTATATACAAATTTATGAACATTTAATTAAAATTGTGATGAGAAATTAATTACATAGCTACCTGAAAATGGTGAGCCTTACGTATGCACAAGCGATATTTTCATTTTCTATAGGTTAAAAATGGTGGATAATAGTTACTACATTCACATAATAAAAATTTATCATATTAAATAAACTAATTATTTATTTTTATAACAGATACCATGAATTTATAGTGGGTAGAAAAAAAAATAAAATTGAAAATTCTTGGTTAAGAGTTACACCTCTTCGTTCAGAAAAATTTTATCAATTACAAATTAAAATTTGAATAAATGATATTTTTTAAATAAAATAAGTTATATAATGTTGTTAATAAACATATTAAGGTTTTATTTTCATATTTTTTTAATCTATAAGGCTCAACAGGTGTGATTAAGTGTGGATGATTGGTACCCTTTTATAAGTGAGGGGAGGGACACTCTTGGAATTTCCTAAAGTATTAAATTTGTATAAATTACTATAATTTAAAAATGGATCCAAATTAATATAATTTTAATATTATATGATTATGTGTTTAAATAACCTCATAAAATAAATTTTTAAAAAGTTTAGGTAATTTTTCACCCTTATCACATCATTTTAGCCACCCATTAGCCGTTTTGACAATTATTGCAACATCAAAGCTTTCTACTCTTTAATGGTCAATAATGTTACCATGAAAGGAAAAAAGACCCATAATTAGACCATGTATTATATTTTTAATAACATCTAATTAAATTTGTAAAATATAATATTTTTATAAATTTTTAATCATTTATTAAAATATTATTTATTATAAAATATCAATAATGCCATTTTTAGAAGTATTCATTTAATTTGAGATTGAAAAAAACATGATGGAAAAGGAATTCAAATATAAAGAATTTCAAAAAAAAAATCATATGATATATTTATCTATAATTTTTTAATCTAATAATTTATTTAAATTGTTTTACTTTTAGTATTCTTAAAATATTTTTTTTTAATTTTCTATCAATTGAATAAATACTATATTGTCTTTGCGTAATAATTTAATTTAATTATCCAATCAATAAAAATTAAAAATAAATTACAATGATAAAAAATTAATTTATATTTCAAATAAAATTTTATAACCAAACATAACCTTATTTTACCCTTATGATAAAATATTAGAAACATTAAAGTCAAGAGAGTAAATTTTTATACTTAACCATTTCTTAAAATAATATAAAGTTAGTAATCAAATAAAAATGGTAAAAATTTTCCATATATTTGAGAATTAAATAAAAATTTCTGAAAGAAACTCATACAATAGGATAATGTAAAGTGTGAGATAAAATTTAAAGACTTATCCAAATGTTTTAACCATGTTCTACACATTTTACACACACCAAAACGATAAATATTTACCATGGTTAATATTTATAATTGAAAAATACAAAATGGAACAATTTACCAAATATATACCTATTTATTATAAATATGGAATCATTTTTTAGTATTCAAATTATAAAAGTGGAAGAAACAAAAATAAGATAAAATTATAAATGGAGTGGAAAAAATATTTTTTTAAACAAAATGTCTTTTTTATTATAAATACAATTTGATACCCAATTTAACCATAACATTTATTACAATGAACATAATTAGATTATTAATAATATAAATGAACTATTTTTTCTTTAAAACTATTTTAAAATAAAATTCAATAATTTATATTATTTAAACGAAAAGTCAGTTTAAAAAAAATAATTTTCACTATTCATAAGAAAATAAATATCATTAGAAAAATTCTAAAATATATAATTTAAGATGATTTTTACATTCTAATATTAAGAAATAAATTTATTTTTTCAAATTAATTTTATAAATGTTTCAAAAATTAATTATATTAATTTCTCATACAAAAATAAAATCTATTTTTGAGGAAAATGTATTTTTTTAAGAATATAAATAATTTACTAAAAATATTTTTTCTTTTTTTAAAAAATCTATACATTTTTTAAATGTGAATTTTTTTATTCATACCACAAATTTAACAATTAGGTTATAATGGTTTAATATATTATGGTTTTGTTATACTCAAGGTTGCGTGTATCGCAAACTACTGAATAAATTAATTTTATTTAAAAATAAATATATCATAAAATTTAATCATGTTACATTATACCCCCATTAAAATGAATTTCACCCTCAAAATACTATAATTTATATTCATAAAATATAATTTAAGGGTGTTACATTCTACCCCCATTAAAAACAATTTCACCCATTAAAACACAATGATTGATAAAAACTAAAAAATAAAGTAATAATACTAAATGTAGATAATCATAAATTTATTCAAGTGATATTTCTTAATAAAAATACTATAATAAAGAAACATTTATCCTAGTTTAGAATGTATACAACATGATGGTTTTACACTAAAGTTAAATATCAGTATGATATTTGAGGGTTTTACTTGTCGTGGAAAAATAAAAAAATTTCATGAAACAAATATATATATATATATATATATATATGTTTTTATAGTGTCCTAGAAATCCTGAAGTCCTATTCATTATGTCTTTGGCGTTTTCGATGTGTTATAGTAGATCATGGAGGATATTTAAGAAAATTTTTGGGTGTTTTTATATTAAATTTCAAATTTCACTTTTAAGTTAGGGTTTATTCTCTGAATGAGGATTTATCCATGAATTTGGTGAATATTCGATTATTCTTTGATGTGTCAAGTGAGATGAAATATGCAATGATGGTTTTATTTGATGTTTTTGTAGTGGGTGTTGTTTATTCTCAAAATGTAGTAGTTTTTTCATGCATGGTTCCAAGATATTTTTATAGGAATTAATTTTATGTTACAAAGGAGGAAATATCATAATTATTGAGTCAAGTTCGAAGGATAAAATGATAGTTCAAGAATCCAATATACAGTATAAGTGGTAAACATTGATTTTACAATGGTTAAAATGACTATAATGGTTCATGGGATATTCTATTTTATATTATTGAATATCTGGCTATCCATTAAAGGAAACCAACAGTGTCCTTATGAGTTTGAAAATATAACAAGTTGGGGGTTATTATAATCTATTTATGAATTTAACAAAACCTTTTTTATAGATCAAACCATTTGGAAATCATATAATTAAATCCATCAATAAGCTCCCAATAGGTTTATCTTTGTCATTTCATTTTGATTTTAAATATTATGATTCTTGTGGTTTATATATCCAATAACATTCATTAAAATGTTCCTTAATTATTTATTTCACAATTCAATATTTATTTCTATGACATGAATTATTCCTGTGGGTCTATACATAAAGGTTCATTGGATTTTTTGTGATTGTAAATGTTAATGAATTGATATTTTGTTGGATAGTTCCTTTGGTGAATCTCTTTATATTTGTTGATGGATCATTCTTTAAACTATATATTAGTTCTAAATTAATTTAATAGTGAAATATAGTTATGGGATTCAATAATATACTTCATATTTACTACGTTTTAATGCAGAATTATCAAAAAGATTTGAATGTTCTACTAAGATCCGTTATTTTGTAATGTTTATTGTAGTATGATTAGAAGTGGATACATGATGTTGTTTATAGTTGTAATTAATTTTTTATTATAATTTTTATACTTTTTATACTTACTATTATTATATTTTTCTTAGATTTATATAACTGTTTTTATAATTTTTATGATGATGTGTTTTTTAGCTGAAATAGATTAAAATGATTAATGTATGAATGATGTTGGGGTGGGTGTATTTGTTTATTTTTCTAGGGTTATCTTGATCTGTTGGGAGGTATATGTTTCTAATAAGGGTTTAAATTTTTTGTTGCATATAATCTAATTTTGGAGAAGTTTTTCTTCTTATATACTATTGAAATAAGGGTGGTCTATACTTATATTGAAGAATAATTTTTTAATTATCAAATTGTACAATCCATTTGTTTCTCATGTTTTATATATCCACTACTTCTATTTATTTTATTTTATTCTGTCAGTGGTATATTTTTTTAGTTCAATCCCTATAGGGGATTTCTTTACTGATGGGTTTCTCATGTATGTTTTGTATGTAATTACAACACACACTATAATTTTCCATGTATTACATATGATTTTGAGTGTGTGATCAATTCATGCACAAGTTTGGAGATGAATTTATGAATTTAAGGAAAATAATTGACTAAAATAAACAAAATCATAATAATATCTATTAATTTTCATACTAAGAAGTGTTTTTTATATTCGCATCATGAATACTTTTTCCAAATTAAACCATGATTCCAATGAAGATTGGTATTTTTCAGAGGGAAACTGAGTGGTTTTCCATTCATATATATTTCCTTCTTACTAGGTGTTTCAATAACTATATTATCTTATTTAAATTATTTTAAATGATTAAAATTTAATAAATAATCCTTTATCTTTATTCAATCCCAATTACCGCAAAAAATTTCAATAGATAAATAACTAGTGATCAAAACTATATATTTTTCTTAGGACTGGTCCATCATTTTTATTTTCAAATAATCATTATTGAAACATGGATGTTTAATTTCCTAAAAGGAAAGTGGTTTCCCATTATAATCCATGTTTTTAGACATAAATTTTTAATTTTTCACAACTATTACATAATATTTTTTATTTGGAATTGTTTATTTATAACTATATGGAACATTTTGAACAAATTTTAATAAACCATGAATTTTTTATTTGATAGGTCTAAATAATAAAATATCATATTTTAAAAATTATACCTCATCATAAGATCATCTTCTCTTAATTTTTATTGAAAATTATTTTTTCTATAATTTTAAACACCCACCATAAATTTGGTATTTCCACATGTTTTTCTAGGTTTTTTATATCTCATAATCTCATTTAAAATATTGAAATAAATTTATGATTTTCCTTCTAAACATGTAAAAATAAATAATCTCTATCTAGTTTCAAATTTTTTAGCTGTAATTCATTTTTATTCTTAGATTTTCTAGATAATAATTTAAATACATTTCATAGAAAACAATCAATACCCAATAACTAAGACATGTAATAATTTCATGGAAATGTATTTTAAGTTGATAATGTAAATATTATCCTATTTTATAGAAACAAACTATATGTAATTTAAATACTAATGCATGGAATTAGTGTTATGATTAGTAAAATTATACCATTGGTTAATAATCTCTACAAGTGAAATTTTATTAGTTATTTCTCTTTATTATTAATTAATCATTAAAACTATGTTTAAATTGGATTTTTGAGTATGTGGTAAGTATTTTTCATATAATGTTTGTATGAAATCCTTTATAATAAATTCTTGTAGTCTTCATAATTATAATTTAAAAATTAGGATCATGTTATAAGTGAAGTACATAAAATTTTAACAAATGCATGAATATCCCTTAATATGTAATGGTTCTATGTTGAATACATAAGGGGAACCATTATGTTCATTAGATATCAATAATGTAGAAAAGGAAAAGATATATCCTATATTTTTAAATAATATATAATCACAGAAATTATATATTCTATTTTTTATATCTAATAAGAGATCTAAGATATTGATAAAAGATAAAGTAAGAGATCATGAAGACATCTATGAGTTGATGATGAGGAAATAAATATGAATCTCAATAAGAAAATGAGTATTTGGGGGGTTTAAAACTATGTGTTCACTACTTGGTAGTGAGATGGATTTGAGCGGTTGGTAATATACTATCGAATATGAAATTTTTGGTAGTGGGATGTCTAGAAGTGGTTAGGTATGCCATGTTCTGTTAAGAGTGGGTAGTCAATATAGGGGCTATTTGTGTGAACTGAAACATCATTATCACAATAGTTGGAGATGAAATTCAAAAAATAATAAAAAATGGGAGCGAATTAGATAAAAGTGGGAGGGTGACACACTCATAATTTCATATGAAAAAAGTTAAATAAGGTCACAGTTAAAGGAGTAATTAACTGGTGCCCATTAAGGATAATTACATGCCCATAAAGTGTTCCATGAGAATAACTTCTAGGGAGGGTAGGTATTATGAGAAGATCATTACACATGGAAACCTTTATTATTTTCTAATAGAGGGAACACACACTATAAAATTATATTTGAATGAAACTTCTACTGAATAATACCTTGTGGAAGGAAACCCACTTGAATAAGTTTTTAGGATATTCACTAAGGAAGAAACTACCGAATTTTTAGAATGGAAAATAAATTTCTTGGGATAAAATCAAGTGGATGGATCTTCTAGAATTTATCATTTAGTATAATTTAATAACAAAGAATATTTTTTTTTAAATTTGATTATATGAATTTATATCTAAAACCAGATATTTAAAGTGAATTTCTAGAGTATAAATAGCTAAAAAAACGGAAAAGGGCCAGGAATATGTGGAATTATTTATGAATGAGATATTATAATTAGGAACTATTAATCAAATACCTAATGGAGACCTAGAAGGGACAAAATAATCCCCATTTTTGTTGGTAAACATGATTGGAGCTTCAATAAAAGTTCAAATAGATATATATAATTGGGTGCTAATACCCCAAGAAGTGGGAGATCGAGAAGAAAAAATAACCCCTAAAGAAGTAAAAAATCAAGGTTGAATGAAAACTATATCTTGGGTAAATATGTCAAAACAATAGGGTAAAAGATATAGAATAATTCATTAATGTTCTATATTTTAAATATGGTAGGATTATGGGGTAGAATAATTAAGATTAGAGATTCATACTTGAAGGGGATATTCCTAAAGATAGATTCTTGAAATCTATGAATGATCTAGGAGCATTGATTAATCTGGAAGAATAATTCATAGTGGAATAAATGCATAATTATTACACCTTGACTAAATCAATAAAGAATAAGATGATAATAAGTAGTTTTTTGGAATTTATACCTAATTAAATACAAGTGTTGAATAAAAATATATGTTTCCTTTCATGTTTTAGCATTGTAGACTAGACAAATGTGTGGAGGAATTTCATAGAATCCTTGTTTTTAATTTATTTTTGACGCTTCATAAAGATGAATTTTCAAGAATAAAAAAATATTATTAATGTAAATGATCATAATTTTCATTAAAAACATCAAATTTGATTAATAATTTGAACTCATTAGTAATACAATGAGAAATACTTTCCCGATAATGTGTTTATGGACACTCATTCTTGATAGGTATGGAATATAAATACATTCCAATTATAAAAACCCAACCATTATACAAATAATACTAATATACCCTCTATATCTCATATAATTCCACAATCCATGTAGTCCTCGTAGAATCAATATTGGGGAAATTATAACAAATATTCTACCAAAATATTAATTCATATATATTTAATAATAAAATAACATTAAATATAATTAATTATATTAACCATATTTGTTCCCAATCATTATACTTTATTTCATTTTGAAGGATTATATAGGAGAGTGGGATAATGAGAATTATTTTAGAGTATTTAGAAAGCATCACTATAAAACTCCTATACTCTTTCCTTATTTCACCAATCATTTGGTTATCCTTTTTTTACTTAACCATTGGATTTGTGTGGAAGTTCCAAATTTTACGCATGTTTTTACACACACAACGCCTAGTATAAATCCTTGATGTGAAAAAAAGAGAAATATTATATCAATACACCTTATAAGGGAAATAAGACATGGTTATGAAAAATTTATTAGGGTTATGTACTTGTAACTAAGCCATCCTGATTTGTGGGTACTACAAGATCCCTTGGATTTGAATAAATTTCAACCTATACAATAAGAGTGGGGTCCAATGTCTGTTTGTGAGACTCAGAATGTGTTATAGTAGAGGCATAAAGGCATGGGGGTAAAATTATAGAGAGAAAAATTTATAAGGAAACAAATATATAATAGATGTATGTTGAAAAGTATAATAAGGATGGGGAATGGGAGGCATCATCAGATAAGGAAAATAAATATGATATGGATCGGATATAAATGGTGGTAATTATATAAGTGTTATAAATTTCCCAGGCACCTCTATTGACACATTGGGTTAATAAAGTGTGATAGATTGTATATTTGATGAAGGTATATGGTGTAATCAGGTATGATATGTGGTGTGAATAGATCTAGTACCCCCTCACATCATCTAATGGAGAACCACTGCTACAAGGTTGGTCATAGAGTAATTGCCTCTTGGGTGGTAGATCCTGATTAAAATTTAAAAACAAAATTAATTAAATGAAATTATATGTTATTGATATATATATCCAAAATATAATACTCATAACATGAACCAGATGAGGAACAATAATATCTCTCATGCATCGATTATTATAAGGCATCCTATCCCTTCATACATATTTAATGTTTTTCATTTTTCAGTATTTTAAAAAATTCATTTAATTATAAATTAATAACTAACGTGTAAGTCAAATGAGAAAGAATATGTGACATGACTGAATTATTGAATAATAATTTTCAAGATAGATAATAGATAAATAGTTATATAATATAATCATATTATATTTTTTGACAAGAATATTAAAACATAAAAGACATGTCATAGAAAAATAAACACATTCTAATTAGCATGTTTACCATGGGTATGATATAGTTTTATTACTCTATTTTCAATCCTGTATAAATAATTTTTTGTTAGGTCATTTGGTTTATTTTGGTCAATTTATTAGGTAATTCATCCCTTTTTGAGTTAGGTCATTTGGTTCATTTCTTAGGTTAGGTCATTTTTACATTTTTTGGTTTGGTTATCCGTTTAATTGGTTTTTATTTTCATTCAAATTATTTTAGAATGTTTCAGTTCAATTAATCTTGTTTTTTGTTATAATTGGATTTTTTTAGTTTTTTAGTTTTGTTAGGTTCTAGTATACATTAATTCAGTATTAGAAAATATAACTGAAAGAAAAATACAATCATTTTATACTAAATATGAACATGAAGTTCAAGTCGGATAAAAAATATTTGTAATCAATAGTAATGAAATTTTAATCGTACCAACCTAAACAACCCAAGTTTAGCTAATCATAAAGACCTAAGAAAAACATATGGGTGATTATATATATTACCCACCACACCTTATAGTTAAAAATAAACTTTTATAGTTGAACTAATGGAGTCGTCATAATTACTAAATTTATTGGGGCCAATGGGGGTAGTGGTCGTGTCAATTTCATCCCCACCAATATCAAAAACATGTCTTGGGTTGCTTCAATAGTGACACATAATTTTTGTCTCAAATTATCCTTCACATAAAAAACTTGTTTCAACAAAAATTCCAAGATATATGGATTATTAGTAGAAAGAGTGCGATTCATGTCAATAACTCAAAATCAACAGTCATCAACAAAAGTTCCATGTATCATCATCAAATCAAACCACTTTCATTTCATCATATTGACTCGACCATGAGTGTAATAATAAAATATAAGTATTTTCTCAATGAATTTTTAAAAATATAAATTTTAAAATTGAGGTCTAAAATATTATGCATTAGTATAATAGTATGTTGTGTTAGTTACCATAAAACAAACATGTTTTTTTTCGTTATCATTTCTTAATCAGTGATAATAAATTTGTATACATTAATGACAAATTATTTTCATTAAAAAACCATAGAATTAGGATGAAAATTCAATGATATTATTTCCTCATACATTTATTCAGCAAGAAAATTCAATACTAAAATATAAATGAATATTGAAATTAACTAATTTTTTTATTAAATTAATACTTCTAACATCAATTTCAACCAAGTAGAAAAATATTTCTATGAAAAGCCTATCCCCTCAAAGATAAGAAAGGATGATTTATATTTTTAATCTTTTTAAGTTATTTGTAGAAAAAATAGAATCATTTTAGCACATATATAAAATTACTTGGGATGGGATAACATATACACATTTAATTTAATTAATTGATATAGTCATAGGAAAAATCATAGTTAAACAAAACTATGCGATGTGCCATCCCCCACCCTTCAAGGATTAATGTAATCAAAGTAATTTATATAGGAATTCAAAATATTTTGGGGGAAGTGATGGAAAATTTAGATCAATTTTATCTTATTACTCTTCTTCATTTCTCATTTTTTGGTTCCGTCTCATGTTGACATTAGAAAAATAAATTAAACATAAATATATATTTTTTTGATAAAAGTAACATTCCAAAATATATCATTTATTTTTATTCTAGTTATTAATATAATAATTTAGTGTGAACATATTTATTTCCATTGGATATATTTAATGAAATTAAATAGGCAGTCTAGGAAGTATTTCCATTGGAATATTGATAATTTTATCTAGCATGCATGAAAAAATGATAGAGAAAACATTTCCACTAACTCACACAAAATTAATGGTTCCACTTCATGCATTTTTTTCGAGAAATACTTGAGAAACGTTTTATCATAAAGATCTATATAAAATTAGAATAATAAAATAACTATCACCCTTACATTATTGAATAATAGATGACATATTTTTATTGGAATCAAATCATACAGAAGGATGTGATAATCATGAGTCCTAAAATTTTTCAACGTCAACTCTATTATATTGAATCATTTTGATACATTTCATGAATATATATCTTGAACCATGATATTATCGAGTACATACAGTTTTTTCTACTAGTTTCATTAGATAATAAGCACATGAAATATTCCATTTATTTGTACTAATACATATAAGATGAAATTATGGTCATAAAACCTAATCCTCCAAGTCATCCCAAAATAGTAAACTAGATTTTAGTGTCATAGACATTTATAATAATTGATATAAAAATTTTAGATATATTTTTTCCAATTGGAATTACCACTAAACAATGAAGTAACAAATTGGTGGACCAATAAGGAAAATCAAAGAAGACACTTTTCTTCTTCTAATTGTAATTGAATTTAGTGTAAAAATTCTTCCACTTTCTAGATTCCATATGAGTTTTGTTGAATGAAAAAATTACCTCTAGAAATTCATTAAGAACATTAGTTCCAAACATACATTGAGGTGGTTTTTTGGTCTCTATAATATTGTCAAACCTTTGATGATTATTCCTATATAGATGATCCATTATAAAAAAGCATCGATGTACCATAAAAATAAAACTATGATGATATTTATGTCTTATAGATCATGTATTCCTCATATAAAAAGGAAATTATAGTTTTCCTTTCATGAACTTATAAGACATCATTACATAAGTGATAAAATAATTTATCATCTATATAAGTGAAACATGCATATAAAATATGTATTTTGAACAAGAATGGTATGTGTGGAAACCCACATTACAAATACACTTAAACCATTTTATAAAAGGTTTCATGTATAAATATATATAATTTACAAGATATGACGGTCCAAATATGTGTATACTCATGAAAGTGAGAGGTTTTATCATACACATCCATGTTGGAAGGTTATAAATATGTATAAAAACTAAATTTTTTTGTGTTAATTAATTATCTTCCCAAAAGGATTAAAACTGTAACATGAAATAACCAACCTCAAATTTTACAGATAAGCTGAAAAAATTGGATATTGAGCATTAAATGACTGCCATGCTAATCTATCTGAAGTATGAAAAAACTCATCATTATACTTCATTCTATCTATATCATGAAACCACATATTTATTGATATTTCATCACTAATGAAAATATTTTAGTGTTTGGGATTCAATGAAAAGTTACACATTACTTTATGATTCACATGAGATAGGTTTTTATCAAAATTTCTGTCACGACCCATCCTCGGGGCTCGTGCCGTGACTACCCCAAGCCCACCTTCCATAGGCTAGGGGCTGGCGACTAGCACCAAAGGCATAAATCCCGATGTCTGGGAAGGCATTGCCTTTATAAAAGAAAATAAGAACCACAGAGTAAGCAAGTGGAAAAAAGTAAACACTAAGTACAAGAGAAGTGATGAAAAGTAAATGGGCCAGAATACAAACCCAAAAGAAAGTACAACTACAACTGAACAAGTACAACAGAAAAGACAACAGCTGGAAGGATGGAAGCAGCTCCTGGGTCATCCTCCTCGGATCCTACCTGAAGGGTATGTACAGATGGCACAGCTCCTGGATCGTCCACCATGGATCCTACCTGAAGGGTAGGTACAGATAGCCTCCACAATGCCCTCGCCCGTCAACCTCCTCTGTGTGTCATCTCGTCGCGAAGTCCACCTCCGGATACTTACTTGTCGTGTAGTCCACCTCCGGGTACTAACTCGTCGTGTAGTCCACCTCCTCGAACACTCGGCCTCCGTCAGCACTGCCGTCGTCTGCAACCAACACAACGAGGTGCGGGCATAGCCCGTGCATGGGTGAGTATAACAATACTCAGTAGGGACCCCGAGACCCTCAAGGTCTCACTAAAACCAACAAGGATAACCACAATGAAGATCTCAACTGATAACCTCTACTTAGGTATATGCCCATTCATACACCTAAGTTATCAAGTAACCCATCTCAATCATGAGGAAACATAAGGGTTATGAAATCAACGGATAACCACTACCCAGGTATATGCCCATAAATATACCTAAGTTATCAAGTAACCCATATCAATCATGAGGAAACACAAAAGTCATAGACTCAGATCAAACCAGGATTTTTTTATTATCGAAACCATAACTGCTGAAGAGCCCTGTCTCTGGAGTGTACAGTGGTCCTGTCATGACTCCGAGGTACTGCTCACTGACCTAAGACTGCTGAGGTACTCCTCCTGTCGAGTACTGTAGGCCTGTTACTACAACCAAGCGCTTCCCACCATGGATCTGCCACTACAACCAAGCGCTCCCCCTCATAGCCTCAAGAGGTACTCCTTCTGTTGAGTACCGTGGGTCTGCCGCTACAACCAAGCGCTCCTCCACCGTGGGTCTGCTGCTACAACCAAGTGATCCCCCTCATAGCCTCCAGAGGTACTCTTTCTGTTGAGTACCGCGGGTCTGCCGCTACAACCAAGCTCTCCTCCGCTGTGGGTCTGCCGCTACAACCAAGTGCTCTCCACTGGGCTATCCGAAACACACCGAGTCGATCGGTCAAGCAGTCGTCAGGTCTCAGCCGGCTACACGGTCTCCATATTCTGCACGCTCATCTCTGGGAGGGTCCACTCCACGAGCTTCTGGTCGATACTATAAGTATCACAAGGTCCCATGAAGAAGTATCTTGAGGGACCGCCTTGTCACAGGGGTCTCAACACAACAGACGGCACGTCAATCGGACGCCCGGTCTGTGAGTTACTAGCCTTTTCGTCCCAGGGGCCCGGTTGGTTTCATGAGAGAACCAATCCCGGCCGTATCTCAACTTTACCCTGAACTCTCATAGGGTATACTCAAAGGGACCGTTTCTCAACGTGATCACCAACTCCGCTGACAGTTCGTCAAACGGACGTCCAGTCTGAAAGATATCAGCTTTTCCGTTCCAGGGGCCCGGTTGGATTTCGAGTACAATCCAACCCGGCCACTATCCAACAACAACCAAAACTCGGGCGAATTATGCCAAAAGTTCCGTCTCATCAAGAGGAAATCAACGTGACAGACGGTGCGTCAATCGGACGCCCGGTCTGTGAGTTATTGGCTTTTTCGTTCCAGGGGCCCGGTTGGTTTCGTGAGCGAACCAACCCGACCACACTCCGACGACATCCAAACCTCGAGAGGAGTAAGACAAAAGATCTGTCTCACTTAGAGGGAAGCATCAAAGTCGACAACACGTCAATCGGACATCCGAAGCTCAAGATATGAGCGTTTTCGCTCCGAGGGCCCGGTTGGTTTCGTATCCAAACCAACCCGGACGAACCCAAAGTGTTCCGAAACTTTGAGTGCGATATACCTAAACGACTGTCTCGATCCAAAGATCGCGTTGCCACTGACGACGCATCAATTGGAGGCCAGTAGCTCAAGTTACATGCAAAATACCGAAACGGTCCGAAGACGGGGGGGTCTGGGCCCGGGCCGACCCGGCCCGACCCCCCTGGGTCGGCTGAACCGGGTCGACCCGAACCGGTCCGACCCATCTGGACCCGGTCCGGTCCGGCCAGGGCGCGGCGCGGCGCGGCCGGCCGGCCCGGCTCGGCTCGGCCGAGCGGCCGAGCAACGCGGGGGGGGGGGGGGGGGGGCACGCTGCCCCCGCGTGACAGCTCCGTGGCCCCCGTAGGGGGCCGCCCTGGTCAACGGATGCGGATTCGCTGCGGATTCAGCCACGATGGCTTCCTCCGGCGGCGCGCCGGGGTGCCACCGCCTCCGGCCGTCGGCGCCACCGCGTCGGTGACCCGCGCCGCCGGTGGCTTCTGCGGGCCACCAGAGTCCCACCAGTGGTCCGATTTTGTTCCTGTCTACGCCGCTGCTCCTCCCGGGTCCCGTTCTTCACTGCGGAAACATCAAATCGCCCTTGCAGCACGTTTTGTTGTTGCCCGTCAAATCCGCACAACAACGAAGAACTGCAGAGGGTAGTCAGGCCGTGTTCGTTGGGCCCGCACCCTCCGCGTTAGTTGACAACAGTTGGGAGAAATAAATTATCATATGAAAACGTAACAGGATACAATTTTAATAAATTAAAATTGTACTTTTGATCCGGGTTCATTGTTTTGAAAGGAAACAACAACAGAATAAAAATATTCTTTCACAAACAAAACCCCTACCGATTTCCCGCAATCAAGAATACTCATCCCATAACCAAACTTCCTGTGGTTCAACTTAATATTGAGTTGATCCGCGTTCTTTATTTTCAAAAGGAAACATCTGAGGAAAAAGGGTATTATTATCCTCAGTTAAAAACCCTACCTCGTCAAGTCGTCGCACACGCGTTCTTCGCGAAAATTGATTGTCGCAGAAGGAGGGGATCGTCGCGTCGTCGCGGTATCCGGCGTTGCGTCGACGAACTCCGAGGACTAAGAAACAACAGATTTAATTATAAATAGTTAAATTCGTGAGTTGTTATAAACCACAAAGAAGTTTTAAAAGAAACCCAAAATCTCCTACCTCAAGCAGTTGGTGACAGGAGATCGGGGCGGGGAAGAACGTCTCGGATGAAGCATCGTCAATCTCCGAGGGTGACGGCGTTCTTCGCGTTCTTCGCGTTCTTCGCGTTCTTCACATTCTTCGCGAAGGAGGATAAAGAACTTGAGGTTTGTCAAATCCTCTCAATGAGCATTTTTCCAGAAGTCGTGCGCTGGTCTTATTTTATTATTACGCCAACGGATTTCAAACAGGTTAAGAAACGAATAAATTAATTAATAGAATTAATTCAATGAAGAAAACCGCCCAATTAATTGGTGCGTTAAGAATTTAAGAAAACACGTCAGTTGACTTTCATAATGACGGGTTTTTGCGAGTGCGTTACTTAGCGGAAAAGAAACGGTGGGGCTCGTGCGGGCCCCACCTCACAAATATCCTACCAAGGGGATAGGATATTTTTGGATAACACCCTATCCGTATCAACTCTGCTTAAGCAGCTTTAAGTGGCTTTCAAGTGGCTTTAAGTGAAATAAAATAAATTTTTTTGTACAAATTATTTTATTTCTTAACTTTAAGCCCAAAAAAAATTAAAAACCACACCCGAGCAAACGCAACTCTGGAAGAGGCGTTTCTAAGCAAATACCGGCGCTGCGATTCCATCGGTGCCCTCAGAATTCGATTTTAGGCACCAGTTCAAAAGTTAGAAAAACCCGCTCATCCGTTCACTGAACGTACCTGAGCCAAACTTCGGAAGATGATTCCGGGCACACCAGGCCTCGGAATCAGGTGCCGTCAGAAACTGTGTTCTTGGAAAATTCCAAAGAAAATTTAGGAAAAATTTTCCTTGTAATTTCCAGGTCTTTACATTACTCCCACCACAGGGTTTTACGTCCCCCTTAAAGCTTCAACTTAAACTAGGGTCACAAAAGCAGTACAGAGCACGCATCTAAGCCTTCCGCTCCCATGTGCTCACTTGGAGGTTCCCATACTGCCAAAGAAAGTGCACCCAAGGAATCGATCGTCCTCGAAAGATCCTCTCCTGTCGATCCTCGATTCCCATTGGAACCTCCGTGAAAGGCACTCCATCGCCATCATCCAGCTCCTCATGGTCGATGATATGCGAAGGGTCGAGCACGTATCTCCTCAGTTGAGATACGTGGAAGTCGTTGTGCACCTGGTGAAACTGAGGTGGATGGGTTAAGCGGTAAACCACCCCGCCTACCCAGATGAGGACCTAAAAAGGCCCGTTGAACCTCGGAGATAACTTACCGCGTTGGCCACATCTCCGTAAACATTGTCGAGGTGAGACCCGTATAAGGACGTGATCGTCATCCTCAAACTCTAGAGGCCCCCAATTCCTGTTATAACTGAAACTCAAACGATTGCTGCCACGAGGGTAAGGTTGACCGACTCAAGAGTGATCGGTCGCACCCTCCTATGTATGAGTTATCCTATGCTGCCTGGGGTTTCCTTTTCGCCGACCAAGGAAAACCCATCCCGATGTCGTAGTTAAACCACAACCTTTTTTCCTAATACCGTCAATTTGTGTATGAACTGTGATTGCCTAGTCCATACTCAAATCAACGTCGTAAGGCCTTGACGCTGTCACCAAGAGATTCCAACCGAAACTCTCATCTTGAGGGTCTGACCACACCGTCGACGTAAGTGTGATTATCGAGTCTTCTCCCAAGGTATCTCCAGACGTGAGGGTCAAGTATACATCTTACCAGAAACTCTAGGTCTGGGACAAGATTTGTGAAAGCGATGAATGATTCATATCGATGTCTGTTACTACAGCAACTAGTAGTGGACACAGACCGTCCCTTGAATCATTTTTAGAGCCATTGGGTCACACTCCTTGACCGCATGCAGCCGCACACTTCCTCCGCCCTCCAAATCCTTGAGCTTGGTGGGGATAACTAAGGAGGGTGGTTGTAGCATGTTAAGATGTACACCACCTCATGCTGCTCTCCTAGCTCTGCCTCCACATCTGCCGCTTTGCAGACTCATCTCTCTTTAAAGATTCCTCTTATTGAAACATTTAACATGCCCGAGTCTCTAAGACTGGCACCGGTTTCCTGTTTCTTACTGCACTGTACAGTCTTCATCCGCTCCTGGATGATCTTCACCTTCTTTTCCTATGATCCGGAAGAGCTTCTAAAATTTCTCCTTTGCCGAAAAGAGAAACCTGGTCTCATTCCCCCTGGATGAACCATCCCCATTGCCTAATACAGTCAATCCTGACATGAAGGATGCATTCATGCCATGGATGACGTCGTAAGGCCTCGACGTAACTACTAAGAGATCCAACTGTCACTCTCGCCTCCAAGGGTCGAGTCACACTGTCGGCATCAGTGAGAGGTCACTGGGTCTCCTCCAGTAGAAATCTCGAAAGTGAGGGTCAAGTCAATAGTCTTAACCAAGACCACTCAGTATCAACCAAACAAAAAGGACAGGAAAGAAAACATCACAAAGATAAGTGTCTTTTTATTATCGCAGATCATAGTACAAAGACACGAACACAACAGCAAAATGGAACTAGAGTACAAGCGACGTATCCACTAGTTCCGCTCCTGTCCACATGCTCCCGGAGCTCTACTGCCTTGTCCACTGCTCTAATGTTGCTCAAGAACCCGCCGCTTCTTTTGCCTCGATGGCTCCTCCAAAGCCTGTGGATCAACTGTATGAGGAGTCGGACAATCACCTGCCAGGTGACCCTTTCCGCCACATTCATAACACTTCCTACTCCTCGTACGGCTGACTCTAGTCCTCTTGGACCTCTACATCATCTGTCTACTACCCACAGATGACTCAGCTACTGATCAAAAACCCTGCGGGAAAGGCATAAGCTCCTGTACATGCTCGGGGTGTAGAGATACTGGCACAAACTCCACCCTGAAGAAGGTCTCGAAGTCTTCCCATGTGAAGGCCATCCTGTCGCAAAATTGGAACAAGTGGCTCCACCACCTGCCTGCTGCTGCCTGAAGAAGGATGGCAGTAAAGATCACCATGAGGTCTGTCGGTGTCCCCACTAGCCTGAAGACTCTCACCACAGCCTCCAGCCAATCCTCAGCCACCTGCGGGTCCGTCTCTCGCCGGAACCTGGGTGGTCTCTGGCGCTGGAACCCGTGCAGTGCGCTCAAGTGGCGTGCATCGCCTACTGCTGGGGCTGGTGGCATCGGTGGCCCAACGTATGGTAGTACCGCTGGTGCCTACGCTGGTGCCTCAACTACAAGAGGGCCCTGTACCAAAGCCTCGTCGCTTGACAAGCTGTAAGTACGCAGGTCCCTCTGGGCTCTAGCTGGTCATCCGTGAAAAGGCATCCTGAAAGAAACAACGTGACATGGTGAACCGATTATACCTAGTGAGCTGACCTGGTTTGAGCTGATATTTAAAAACTTCTCGAAACACACACGCAATCAGTGTTTTCGTGCACAGAGTTAGAAATCGGTTATCAGGGTCCTGGTGTATGGATACGTCGGCCGCCCGTACCAAAACTAGACTCCCTGAACTGAAAACCACACTCGGTACTCTTAACACTATTTCTTCATAGAAAGGGAAAAAAAGGATCAGAGTCCCAAGTTCTGCGGTAGAACCGAACCCTCTGATACCAATTTGTCACGACCCGTCCTCGGGGCCCATGCCATGACTACCCCAAGACCACCTTCCATAGGCCAGGGGCTGGCGACTAGCACCAAAGGCATAAATCCCGATGTCTGGGAAGACATTGACTTTATAAAAGAAAACAAGCACCACAGAGTAAGCAAGCGGAAAAAAAGTAAACACTAAGTACAAGAGAAGTGATGAAAAGTAAATGGGCCAGAATACAAACCCAAAAGAAAGTACAACTACAACTGAAAAAGTACAACAGAAAAGACAGCAGCTGGAAGGACGGAAGCAGCTCCTGGGTCGTCCTCCTCAGATCCTACCTGAAGGGTAGGTACAGATGGCGCAGCTCCTGGATCGTCCACCACGGATCCTACCTGAAGGGTAGGTACAGATAGCCTCCACAACGCTCTCACCCGTCAACATCCTCCATGTGTCATCTCGTCGCGAAGTCCACCTCTGGATACTGACTTGTCGTGTAGTCCACCTCCGGGTACTGACTCGTCGTGTAGTCCACCTCCTCGAACACTCGTCCTCCATCAGCACTGCCGTCGTCTGCAACCAACACAACGAGGTGCGGGCATAGCCCGTGCAGGGGTGAGTATAACGATACTCAGTAGGGACCCCGAGACCCTCAAGGTCTCACTAAAACCAACAAGGATAACCACAAATAAGATCTCAACTGATAACCTCTACTTAGGTATATGCCCATTCATACACCTAAGTTATCAAGTAACCCATCTCAATCATGAGGAAACACAAGGGTTATGAAATCAACAGATAACCACTACCCAGGTATATGCCCATACATATACCTAAGTTATCAAGTAACCCATCTCAATCATGAGGAAACAGAAAAGTCATAGACTCAGCTCAAACCATGATTTTTTTATTATCAAAACCATAACTGCTGAAGAGCCCCGTCTCTGGATTGTACAGTGGTCCTGTCACGACTCCGAGGTACTGCTCACTGACCTAAGACTGCTGAGGTACTCCTCTTGTCAAGTACTGTGGGCCTGTCGCTACAACCAAGGGGTTCCCACCATGGGTCTGCCGCTACAACCAAGCGCTCCCCCTCATAGCCTCAAGAGGTACTCCTTCTGTTGAGTACCGCGGGTCTGCCGCTACAACCAAGCGCTCCTCTGCCGTGGGTATGCTGCTACAACCAAGCGCTCCCCCTCATAGCCTCTATAGGTACTCCTTTTGTTGAGTACCGTGGGTCTGCCGCTACAACCAAGCGCTCCTCCGCTGTGGGTCTGCCGCTACAACCAAGTGCTCCCCACTGGGCTATCCGAAACACACCGAGTCGATCGATCAAGCAGTCGTCAGGTCTCAGCCAGCTACACGGTCTCCGTATTCCGCACACTCATCTCCGGGAGGGTCTTCTCCACGAGCTGCTGGTCGATACTATAAGTATCACAAGGTCCCACGAAGAAATATCTCGAGGGACCGCCTCGTCACAGGGGTCTCAACACAACAGACGACGCGTCAATCGGACGCCCGGTCTGTGAGTTACTAGCCTTTTCGTCCTAGGGGCCCGGTTGGTTTCATAAGCGAACCAATCCCGGCCGTATCTCAACTTTACCCCGAACTCTCATAGGGTATACTCAAAGGGACCGTTTCTCAACGTGATCACCAACGCCACTGATGGTTCGTCAAACGGACGTCCAGTCTGAAAGATATCAGCTTTTCCGTTCCGGGGGCCCAGTTGGATTTCGAGTAAAATCCAACCCGGCCACTATCCAACACCAACCAAAACTCGGGCGAAGTATTCCAAAAGTTCCGTCTCATCAATAGGAAATCAACGTGACAGACAGTGTGTCAATCAGACGTCCGGTCTGTGAGTTATTGGCTTTTTCGTTCCAGGGGCCCGGTTGGTTTCGTGAGAGAACCAACCCGACCGCACTCCGACGACATCCAAACCTCAAGAGGAGTAATCCAAAAGATCCGTCTCACTTATAGGGAAGCATCAAAGTCGACGACACGTAAATCGGACTTCCGAAGCTCAAGATATGAGCGTTTCCGCTCCGAGGGCCCGGTTGGTTTCGTATCCGAACCAACCCGGCCGAACCCAAAGTGTTCTGAAACTTTGAGTGAGTTATACCGAAATGACCGTCTCGATCCAAAGATCGCTTTGCCGCTAACGGCGCGTCAATCGGAGGCCCGTAGCTCAAGTTACGGGCAAAAGACCGAAACGGTCCGAAGACGGGGGGGTCTGGGCTCGGGCCGACCCCCCCGGGTCGGCCGAACCGGGTCGACCCGAACCGGTCCGACCTGGCTAGACCCGGTCCGGTCCGGCCAGGGCGCGGCCCAACCCGGCCGGCCTGCCAGGCTCAGCTCGGCCGAGCGGCCGAGCAACGCAGGGGGGGGCACGCTGCCCCCGCGTGACAGCTCCGCGGCCCCCGCGGGGGGCCGCCCTGGTCAACAGACGCGGATTCGCCGCATCCTGTGTGCGTCGGACCCGCGGGTCCGCTGGCGCCGCTGCCGCCGCCGCGGCGGCTTCCTCCGGCGGCGTGCCGGGGTGCCGCCGCCTCCGGCCGCCGGCGCCGCCGCGCCGGCGACTCGCGCCGCCGGTGGCTTCTGCAGGCCGCCAGAGTCGCTCCAGTGGTCTGATTCCGTTCCCGTCTGTGCCGCTGCTCCTCTCAGGTCCCGTTCTTCACTGCGGAAACATCAAATCACCCTTGCGGCACGTTTTGTTATCGCCCGTCAAATCCGCACAACAACGAAGAACTCCGGAGGGTAGTCGGGCTGTGTTCGTTGGGCCCGCACCCTCCGCATTAGATGATAACAGTCAGGAGAAATAAATTATCATTTAAAAACGTAACAGGATACAATTTTAATAAATTAAAATTTTACTTTTGATCCAGGTTCATTGTTTTGAAAGGAAACAACCACGGAATAAAAATATTCTTTCACAAACAAAACCCCTACCGATTTCCCGCAATCAAGAATACTCATCCCATAACCAAACTTCTCACGGTTCAACTTAATATTGAGTTGATCTGCGTTCTTTATTTTCAAAAGGAAACCTCCAAGGAAAAAGGGTATTATTATCCTCAGTTAAAAACCCTACCTCGTCAAGTCGTCGCACGCGCGTTCTTCGCAGAAATTGATTGTCGCGGAAGGAGGGGATCGTCACGTCGTCGCGGTATCCAGCGTTGCGTCGACGAACTCCAAGGACCAAGAAACAACAGATTTAATTATAAATAGTTAAATCCGTGTGTTGTTATAAACCACAAAGAAGTTTTAAAAGAAACCCGAAATCTCCTACCTCAAGCAGTTGGTGACAGGAGATCGGGGCGGGGAAGAACGTCTCGGATGAAGCGCTGTCAATCTCCGAGGGTGACGACGTTCTTCACATTCTTTGCATTCTTCGCATTCTTCGTGTTCTTCATGTTCTTCGCGAAGGAGGATGAAGAACTTGAGGTTTTTCAAATCCTCTCAATGAGCATTTTTCCAGAAGTCGTGCGTTGGTCTTATTTTATTATTACGCCAACGGATTTCAAACAGGTTAAGAAATGAATAAATTAATTCATAGAATTAATTCAACGAAGAAAACCGCCCAATTAATTAGTGAGTTAAGAATTTAAGAAAATGCGTCAGTTGACTTTCATAATGACGGGTTTTCGCGGGTGCGTTACTTAGCGGAAAAGAAAGGGTGGGGCTCGTGTGGGCCCCATCTCACAAATATCCTACCAAGGGGGTAGGATATTTTTGGATAGAACCATATCTGTATCAACTCCGCTTAAGCAGCTTTAAGTGGCTTTCAAGTGGCTTTAAGTGAAATAAAATAAAGTTTGTCGTACAAATTATTTTATTTCTTAACTTTAAGCCAAAAAAAAATTAAAAACCACACCCGAGCAAATGCAACTCCGGAAGAGGCGTTTCTAAGAAAATACCGGCACTGCGATTCCATCGGTGCCCTCAGAATTCGATTCCGGGCACCGGTTCAAAAGTTAGAAAAACCCGCTCGTCCGTTCACTGAACGTACCCGAGCCAAACTTCAGAAGATGATTCCGGGAACACCGGGCCTCGAAATCAGGTGCCATCAGAAACTGCGTTCTTGGAAAATTCCAAAGAAAATTTAGGAAAAAATTTCCCATGAAATTTCCAGGTCTTTACAATTTCACTTCCATCAGGATGTTAAAAATTTTATTAAATCATTTTAGGCATCGATTTCATCCTATAATAAACCAAAATCTTTTAGGAAGGCATTGGTTTTATTTTTATAAAATAAATGTTTTTCAAATAACTTCCATACCAAATAATTTTTTGAAGTAATATCTTCATCATATAGAAGTAAGTCCTTAAAAAAAATTAAAATACAATATATGAAAGTATTAAAAATCCTATACATGGTTTTCCCATTAAATAGTTAGATTAAAAATTCCATATTTTTCATTTTACCGCATTTTAGATATACTGGAGTCATGGGAGTATCATTCCATTTTTACACCCTATCAACATTATCATTTCCATTATATGAAACACAAGTAATCGTATTGAGGTTTTTTGGGTTGTAAACCTTTATTTCTTATAGTGATGAATAAATGGAAATTTTTCATCTAATAAATTCCCTAATAAATTCCTCTCATTCATATTAAGAACATTTTTGGAATTTATTTTATCCCTATTATGATACTAGACATAGTAGTTTGCTTAAAAACTAAATTTTTTATATACTAGCTAACTTCATTAGAAATTAACCATTGTATTCCAACAAAATTATAACATGGGCAGTGTATAAGAACTATATTTGAATAATTGGTAATGAAAAATATAAAAAAGTCTCCAACTTTTCATGAAACTTGATTAAGATTCGATTAGTTTGATACATCCAACTTCTGTCCATTGTGTTAAAAAATGTTACATTTTCCATCGTAAAATAAATGAAACATTATTGAATTTAAAATACTATATATATAAAACCATAATATTTAATTAAATTATATCATCGACTAATAACATTACATAATACTACACAATAAAGTATATGTATGGCATTATTTAAAAACTAGTCCATATAATAATTATAATATAAAAGAAGAAAATGTATATCAAACATGAAACATGGAATATTTAGTGGTAAGATTACATGTTTAAAAAAAATCATGGAAGTAGTTTAGGTTGGTCAATAACTTTATAATATAATTTTTAAACTACGTTTTTTATTGAATGGGTCATAATAATGCTTAATCATAATAACCGAAACAAGGAATATAAAAAAAAATATCACTTTAGACGTATAAAAAATTCAAATGCTCCTTTATGTAAATATTTTTTCCAAAAAATTAAAATAATTTATGAAATATTTTCATGTAGAAAAAAAAATCCATCCATATTCATCCTTTTATGAAAAAATACCCATATATATGTAAACCATAAAATAAAATTTAAATCAAAACATGTGTAAGACATGAGATGAATAATTTCATTTTTTTAAAAAAACATTGAAATTACTAATTTCATAAACCCCAGTATTCTCACAAAATAAATAAAGTATTATAATAAATAATTACATAAGTACCTTATCTATATCACAAAAATAATTAGTTCATATTATATTTACAAATAATTATTTAAAAAATAAATATAAATATTTTCAATGTATTTAATTTAATTACAATTAGTTTTTAATATTATCCCTTTATTTTATCACATAAATCCATGGGTTATTATTTTTTATACTAAGAGTCCATTTCAAGGTTTTATGTTATCATGGGAGGATGTTTCAGTGGATATGTGATGTTTGATTATTGGATAATATGTAAGTACTATATTAAATAATATGATTTTGAATTTTTATTTTTGTATATTATTTATACATATCTAAATGTATATAGTTTGGTTTAATACTAGTGATTATAATTTACCTTTAATAAAGGAATTATTTTAGGTTTTCATTAGATATCCATTTCTATAGATCCTGTAAAATACACGATGAATAATGATGAAAAAAGTATTCCACAAGCTAATTTTATCAATGATGACTAATAATTTCATAAATATTTGTGCTGCATTGAGTGGGAGGTTTTTTTCATATTTAATAGGATATCCATTCAAATAAAAAATTTATATAGGGAAACAGAGTCAAGTTATCCAAGATGTAATAAATAGAGTTGGGGGTTTGGTATTTTTGAGACATGAAATGAAAAATTTTATTTTTTAAAATAAAAAATTTAAATTAATAATTTTAAAACCCCAAATTTTTTCAACAAAAAAAATAAGATAATAAATAATTAAAAAATTACCACATATATATCAAAAAAACTAATAGGTTCCTATTATATTTATATATAAGGAGTGGGTAAATGAATTTTAAAAACTAAATCACTTATAATAATATTTATTTTAAAATTCGGTTATAAATATAATTAAAACTAACCTTCATTCAATGAATCTGGAAGAATATAACAAAACATAATATAGTCTAGTGTTTTATTCCTTGAAAATAAATACAAATTATGGTTGAATTAAAACCACAATGGAGGTGACATTTCCATGCTACGGGAAGAAAACCACCAAAGGTTTTAGGGTTCTCAATCTTGATATGTGTGAAATGGGAGGAGGGGAGGTCATGATGGGTAAATGCAGTAGGTTATACCAATATTTTTAATAAACCATTGGTATAACTATTATATATAAATGGTTAGATAGAACTATTTGTATATAATTGACGTAAATAAGCTATACCAATGGTTTTACCAAATTGTGGGTATATTATTATTGGTATAAGTATAGTTTATATTAATTTAAGCTACCATCCCTAATAGATCAAGAACCTCAAAGGGGCCAATATACTTGGGGCCTAGATTTTCTTTATTTCCAAATCTCATAACTTTATTCCATAGAAACATTCATAGGAATAACTTCCCACCAACTTCAAATTCCATATTTCACTAATGATTATCAGCATAACTTTTTATCAACTCTTAGTTACCTTTATGTAATACTAAATGGTTCTGAATTTCTCTAATATTTTCTTTGATATCTTAGGTCCCAATAGATTACTTTATCCAACTTAATCCTAGGACATTATATTTCTATACTTCATTTTATAGAGGAATTCAAAAGAATCCATCTAAATTCTTTAGTAAAACCTATTATTAAAAGAAAACTAAACTATAGAAAGGTGTTAATACCAACCACCATTTAAGTCTATAGAACAAGATCTCAGCATATCCAATCATGTTTTAATGGTTCTCTCAGACCAACTATATGTTTGAAGATCATAATCAGTACTAAAACTCAACTCTATATATAGATCCTACTAAATAATTCACCATAACTTTTAAGTCAAACCAATATCGAGATTAGATACAATAAAATGCAGTATTCTATACAACCTTAACACATATTTAATGTATTCTATGGAAATATATTTAAGATATACATAATTTCTAATGGAAATTAAGTATACTTAATTTATAAAGATATTAACTATAACCAAAATTTTTTATAGGCTTCATAGGTTTTTCAGAATCTGATGAAAAAAGACAATGGAAATGTTTTCCCATTTTAAATTATTATATGGATAATGGTTACGACATACGATTATGCTTCTTTCTATCATCTATAAAATTTTTACATAATGAGGACCAATAAACATACATAGAAATATATCTATTTATTTTTTCCAATCATAAATACTATTTCATATCTCTATATATCTGCGTACTTCTATGATAAATACATAATAATGAACTGTGATCCTCATCCAATAACAATTTCTTCATAACTAGAATGGACAATACACATACATGGTTCTTAAACATTACCATTACCTTAAAATCAATTTTGGGCATAGAAACATTTATCACCTTCTTTTATAGTCCTAACTATTTATTTTATGTATCTTTAATATTTACTTAGGTAGATGGTTGAACACTCATTTGAGAAAGATAATACTTTACCCCACACTTTATGATTTATAGCTCCATCCTTTGCAATTCAATAAATATTGATTCTTTTTTTATCCTCACAAGATATATGATAACATGATCCTTTTGACTCAAATCACTAGCTACCAAGTTCAATTTACCTAGATCGTAATGTATTAGACAACAAAAATATTTAATCTTCTTCAACCATCGGCTTTGGAACATATTTAACTCTTTATGAGTGAACATATAGTTTAAAATATTATGATTAGTATATATGTTAGAACTTTCTCTATAAATTAAATTCCTCCATATTATTAGTGAAAAAAATTATGACAACTAACTCTAAATCCTGTGTTGGGTAATTATTCTCATGAACCTTCAACTATTATGAGTCATAAGCTATAACCATATCATTCTGCATAATGATGATTCATAGTCATTTTTTAAATGTATTGCAATATATCAAAATACCTTCCCCACTAATATTTTACGTAATTACAGGTGAATTTCATAAAATTCTCTTATTTCCCTAATTTTTTTTTCATATTCATATTTACAAAGGATCTTGTCTCCCTTGTAAGTTAACATGGTTATAAGATTAGTATTCTAGGAGAAATTCTTCACAAAGTGTTGATAATATTCATGAAAAGTACGAAAATAATAGACTCAATCACCATGGTTGGTATGGAAGAACATTTAATAAATTTTTTTATTTTATGGATAAAAAAACATACCCTTTCTTCAAATTATATGACCCAAAAATGAAAAATTTGTGTAGCCAACATTTACACTTGGTAATTTTTTCACACAACTTCTCCTTTCATAGGGTATATAGTACAATCCTCAAGTGATATTCATGATCTTACTTACTCTTTGAATATATAATAATATCATCTATAAAGACTCCATAAAACTGATCATGTTAATCTCTAAAGACTCAATTAATTAAATCTATGAAGATATTTGTGGAATTAAAAATACCAAATGGAATAAATATCAAATCATAGTGTCCATACCACATAAAAAATGACATCGTAGATATATCCTCCTTCTTGGCCCTCAATTTTTGATATCCAAAATGAAGGTAAATCTTGTAAAATTATTTATCACCACACATTTGATCAAACAATTCATCAATACAAGGTAGAGGATACTAGTTCTTAATTGTGATATTGTGATATTTCTTTTTAACAAAGAACAATTTCACCCCACAGTGACTCACTTGGCTAAATGAATCCCTTGTCAATATTATCTTAGAGTGTCTTCTTTAATTCCCATAACTCCATTAGGTCTATTCTATATAATGTCTTTCAAATAGGTGTAGCACCAGTTATGAATTATATTTAAAAGACAACTTCACAATTTAGTGGAAGACTAGGAAAATCTTTTAAAAGGAAGTCAATGAACTCCCTCACAATAAAATATTTTTGATGTTTAGTTTTTTCCAAACATTTAAGATAATAACCCCTTTGGATAGGAATCAAGATCTATATAATGGGTTTGATTTCTAGGAGATGTTCATATTTATCATCAAACTGATATACAATCATAAGTTATTTTGGAATATCAAACATAAATTACCTTTATCTGCAATGATGTGGGATTTATGTAATGAAATCCAATACATGCTTAATATAACAAAAAATTCAACTAGAGGGAAAATAATGAGATTTACAGGAAAAAAATTCCCGTATAATTCAATTGGAGAAGAATCATATACTTGAGATGCAATTGTCATACAATTATGTATTTTTACTACTAATTAAACATATAATAATTAAGGATATGAATTAACATTCGATGATAATTTTCATAATATAAATTAATTTTTATAACTAATCTCGTATCAGGTACATTAATATTTTATCATACCTTTTACCACCTCAACTTTATCATTTTATCATTAATCCCTTACTAAAACTCAAATGGTTTGTATAACCATAAAACATCATTAAAAAGAGTGATAAATCATATAAACATGTAAATAATTCATAATATGTATAAATCATGGCACATTATTTTCAATCTATAATACCTTAGGTTTAACCCAGATCATCCCTGAGAATTATCTATTCACATATTTCACAATGTTTCATGAAATAAATGTGAGTCATACCAAGAATATTCCTCAAGAGTGTTAAAATAGGTGCCTATTAAGGTCACACTCACAACACAACATAATTATGGTGAAGATATCCTCAACCAACTTATTATGGGATTATTACCACTAGATTTATCTATTTGAAAAATATGTTATCATATAGTATTTAGAAAAGTATATTTTTATAGGAAGAACGACACTCCTTTCTTTACTATAATTTTGGTTGGTTTACTATACAGAATATTATCCTATGGGTTCTCACTAAAGTTTTATCATCATAGTTTATAAAGTAAACTAGACTATTATTTTATACCAATTGTAGTGACCCATAGTTTTCATATATAGATATTACTTATTAACAGATGAATATTAATTATATAACATTAATATACATGCCATAATCATATTGGTTTAGTATCTAGGGAAACTTGGATAAATAATATAATTGTTCATAAGAGATCTACATCATCTCCCATTTAATTATTTAACACTTTCACACTTATTAGACACATCATACTTAAAATCATTCTTTATAACTAGGGGAACAAAATCATAAGAAAGGCTGAGATCAGATTCTCTGTAAGGGTAAATAATAGAGATAATAGTGATCACGTAAACATAACATGAGTTCAAGGGTATTATAACTTGATATTAACATTTTAAAACTATTCCATGAATATCAATGACAATAATCTTGATTCATGACAAAAAAACATAAAAATTCATAATACATGAAAAAAAGAATCATAGAACACGAGTCATGAGATAATAAAATTGGAATAATATATTAGTTTATGGAATACTCATAAGAATAAAAAGGAATTTCTTTAGTATTTAAGGATCATTACCACATATCCTATAGTGGATCAGGTTTACTCCCCAATCCATCGTATTAGTAGTCAAGGTACACTCCCAAGACTATCATAGTGTAGAAAGTACCTTACTAAACTTAGTCCACTACTCATTCCAATCCTTATTATTTTATGATATATCCATCTTTACCAAATTCATTGGAGAAAAATAAAATACAAACAAATGTAGGCCCACTCATAACATAATGTATATCATACATATGTGTGACACAAGATTATAAATAATTCATCATAGAAAAACTTATGGAAAAGAAACAATTTTTACAAACATTTAATCTTAACATCATAACATATCTTATGGAAAACAAATGAGTTTCATAAAGGTTTCATCATAACATAATTAACCCATGGATAATAAATCAGTTTCATAGAATATTCCTTAAATCATCCCAAATTTCATAATACATACAAAGAATTAATGTGAATAGTATCATTGAATCATATACATCTTAAAGTATAAGTAACATCAAATGATTTCATTATAGATGAAAATACCTTTAAAATATATTTGGAATAACTCTTGAAGAAAATACCCTTTTCATTTTGAAATCATTTATTTAAAATCTAAAAAATTACCAAATATTAAGGGAAAATTTTGTTTGAAAATTACATTGGAAAATTATAAATAAAAATTATAAGTATTTATCAACCATGATTATGGTAAATTACATTCATAACGTATAAATTGAACCAATGATTATTTTCAAATTTTCAGTAAAAAGTTAAAATTACTTCATTTGGAAAACAATAAGATGATTAATTATTATTTTGTTTTGTAATAAAAGTAAAACCTAAGTAAAATTTAAATTAAAAGATCTTTGTATATTATTACAAAAATTGTTGAAAAAATATTTACCCAAAGTGTACATGGAAGAAATTTTTTTTTGAAGGAAGAGAGACATAAATTCAATTTTCCATAAAAACATAAATTAATTATATTGAGTTCTTAAAGAGAGGAAATGAATAGAAAAAATTTAATCAATAGAAATAAATATAGGAGAATAAAATTCGTGAGATTATTGAGAGGTATATCATGAAATTTCATCGCTGTAATCTTAATCACAAAAAATACGGGTAAAAAAATAATGGTAACATAAAGACCTTAATACTTTGGTAACATTTGAATCATAAGACCCATGAAATAATAACATAAAATGAAATTATGAATACCATCAACATAATAATATTAATTATATAACATGTAAATGGTTATTTATATACACATATTAAAATAATATTGGTTCATAAAATAACATATGTGCCAAAGAAGACAATTTGAGAAGATAAACCCTTACCTAGAGTGTCATGACCCGTCCTCGGGGCCCGTGCCGTGACTACCCCAAGCCTGCCTTCCATAGGCCAGGGGCTGACGACTAGCACCAAAGGTGTAAATTATGATAAAAATGGAAGGCATTGCCTTTATATAAGTAAACAAAAACAACATAGTACACAAGATTAGTAAGCACTAAGTAAAACTGAGTACAAAAGGAAGTGATGGAAAGTAAATGGGCCAGAATACAAACCCAACTGAAAGTACAATACAACTGAGAACGAAAGGACAATAGTAGTAAAGGTAAAGCGGAAACCACTGAGTCATCCTCCGGATATCCCACCTAAAGGGTGGGTACAGATGGTCTCCTCATCTCCTCGAGTCCGACCATCCGCCCTGTGTACGTCCCGCCAAGTGGTCCACCTCCGGGTACCGTCCAGCTCAACAAACCTTCACCTCGATTAGTGTTGTCCGTCGTCTGCATCCAACACCAATTAGTGCAGGCATATCCTGTGTAGGGGTGAGTATACGATACTTAGTAGAGACCCCGAGACCCCCGAAGGTCTCCCAGAATCCACGAAGGATAAACCACAAAGGAAAGATACAAACATAAAGAAACAACTAACCCTACTTAGGTATACGCCCATACATATACCTAAGTTATCAATATCAGTCCGGCTCTAACCCTAGAGCCCAAGAAAAACCCAGTCCACATAGTAAAGATAGTCAATCACATGAAAAAATAATGATTGAAGTCAAGACTCAGCTCACACAGGTATACTACTTTCGAAGAGAGGTGGAGATGATTAGATATATCCTCTGAATCATCTCCTCTACTGAACCCACGTAGGATCCAAGTACAGAAGTCATCGCTGCCGAACCCACGTAGGATCCAAGTACAGTAACCATCACTGCTGAACCCATGTAGGATCCAAGTACAGTCGTCCTCGCTGCCGAACCCATGGAGGATCCAAGTAGAGTCGTCCTCGCTGCCGAACCCACGTAGGATTCAAGTACAGTCATCATCATTGTCGAACCCACAGAGGTTCCCAACACAGTAGTCGTCGCAGTCGCAGCTAGCTCTACGGTTCCCGTACACAACGTACTCGATTCTGGGAGGGTCAACTCCTCGAGTAAAGGGGTCGATACATCAACTTTCATGAAGTCCAGAGTTGATGTATCCCAAAGTTCTGTCTCATCAAAAGGAACTCAACGCGACAGACGACGCATCAAACAGACGCCCGATCTAAGAGATATTGGCTTTTCCGTTCCAGGGGCCCGATTGGAAATATACCCATTCCAAACCCAGACATTTAACAAAGTTGACCAAAACTAACATAGAGTATCACAAAAGGACCTCCTCTTAATGAGGGTCCTAGTGCCACAGTCGGCGCATCGATCGGACGCACGGTCTTTAAGTTATTCATGTTTAAGTGAATAAAGGGCCCGACCCATTAAGCCCAATGGCTGGCGGGTTGGGTCACCCTGTTTTGGAGGGTGCGACCCGGTAGGGGGTTTCAGACCAGCCCTAAGATTCTCGCATCCTGACCAGAGGGGCGTGACCAGGCCTGAAGAGGGAATGGCTCAGCCCGACCAGAGGGGTGCGGCCAAGCCCGAAGAGGGCACGACTCGGCCCGTCGGGGTGCGACGCGACCTGGTTGGCTTGGCCAGCTGGCCGAGCGGCTCGGCCCAGAGGCTGAGTGGTCTGAGGGGGTGCGGCCCCCCGGATTACCGAACCGGCGGAGCTGTCCTCCCTAACCGGATGACTGAAGATGACCGACCTTCTGGCGCAAGCTGCCCGCTTAGGCGGGCCGTGGGTTCTTCAGCACGGTGCCCTCCTAGCGCCGCGGCTTTGCTCCGCCCGGTCGGCTGGCGGGCCGGCCGGTCCTTCTACCGAAGCGGCCCGCAAATTGGGCCGCGGTTCCTACTTCATAGCCGGCATGACAATGCTGTCTTCCTCCTCCGTGGCCTGTACTGGCCGCAGATCCGCGTCCCCGGCATGGCGCGACGGTTCCGTGCTTCCTCTTCCGCGGCCCGCTTGGCCGTGACTTTTCTTTACGTGTGCGATGGCGGCCCTTGCGCCGCTGGTCTCTTCCACATTTCGCCTTTGATCATCAATTCCAAAATAATTAAACAAGATCAAACGGAGGGTCATCGGCCCGTGTTCATTTGGCCTTCACCCTCCGCGTTAAGTTATAGCAATAGGCCGAGACAATCAAAGTTATAAAACGAAGAATTGAGGCACAATTTTCATCCATTAAAATTTAACATAACCCCTACCTTGAATATGGTTCGCGATTGACAAGGTTCATGGATGACGGTGTCATTTTCGTCATCATAGGAGTGCACCTGAAGAAGAATTGGCGTCTCCTCTCTTGTCGCGGAGAAGAGAAAAGGAGGCACGTCATCGTTCTTCATGGAAGAGGGTGTCGTTCTTCATCGGAGGGTTGACATACTTCAACAAAGGAGAAGCTCTCTTCTTCTTTCACAAGAGCTCTCTCTCAAATATTTCCCCCAACACAACATGTGCCAACCCAAATTAATAACAAGGCTACCCCTTATTTTAATTAAACTTGCCAAGCATTCAAAATTCAAAGCCCTTAATTAAAAAATTGAAGAGTTTTATTGCATTGATTACCACGTGTTGGAAAATAATAAAGAGGGAGAGAGGGAGAGGAAGAGTTTACACAATTTATGAGGATTTTACAAATTAATGAAGGGGGGTTTAAGGGAGTTATTTGGGGAGCTTAAAGAGGTTTATGGGAGATAAAAGGTTGGGGATCGTGTGGGCCCCACCTCTCACATAACCACACATGGGAAGTTGGGTGGTTGTGGGCCCCACCAACAACTTCCCATGGGAGGGTTTAACTTCCAAAGTTATAAAATAAAATTGTTCTAACAATTTTATTTATTTTAAACTAATTACCCAATTTAAAATTCTCAACCTGCTTAAAACGCAACTACAGTAAAGGCACCCTTAAGAAATTACTGGCACTGTGGTTTAATCAGTGCCCTTAGAAAAACCCGCTCATTTGTTCACCGAACGTACCTGAGCTAAACTTATGAAAATTATTCCGTGTACATCGGGCCTTAGAATCAGGTGCCTTCAGAAACTACGTACTCGTAAAATCCCAAAGAATTTAAGAAAAAAAAAAATTTCCTTGAAATTTCCGGGTCTTTACATTACTCCCACCTCAGGTCTTTATGTCCCCAGAAATCTACAACGCACACTAGGAAACAAATGGGGATATTGAGCTCACATCTATTTCTCTTGCTCCCAGGTGCTCTCCTGGAGGTTCCCGTGCTACCAGAAAATGCACACCAGTGGAATCGACCATCCACATAGTACCCACTCCTGTCGATCCTCGATCTCCACCGGGACCTCCGCGAATGTCGCCCTGTCATCGATGTCCAGCTCCCCATGATCGATGATGTGGGACAGGTCGTGAACGTTTCTTATCAGCTGAGATACATGGAAGATTTCATGCACCCGGTGCAACTAAGGTGGAAGAGCCAGACGGTAAGCCACCTCGCCTACTCTACTGAGGGCCTAGAATGGTCCGATGAAACGCGGAGATAACTTGCTACCCCGACCAAATATCCGTAGACCCCGTTGAGGTGAGACCCATAAGAAGATGTATTCACCATCCTCGAACTCTAGTGGTCTCCGTCTCCTATCAGCATAGGACTTCTTTCTTCTCTGTGCAGTCTTCATCTGCTCTTGGATGATCTGTGCCTTCTCCGTCATAGCCTAAACCATCTCTGGTCCTACAAGTGCTGACTCCCCAGGGTCATTCCAGCACAGAGGTGATCTGTAAGGTCGGCCATACAGTGCCTCATATGATTCCATCCTGATGGTGTAGTGGTAGATGTTGTTGTACGCAAACTCCACCAAGGGTAGGTGATCCTCCCAGCTACGACCAAAGTCAAGGACACATGCATGGAGCATGTCCTCGAGAGTCTGAATGGTCCTCTCCATCTGGCCATCCGTCTGAGGATGAAAGGCGGTGCTCAGGCATAGCTGCATCCCAAATGCCTTCTGCAACCCCTTCCAAAGCTGGGAAGTAAAGAGAGTGTCTTGATCTGAGACGATAGACGATGTCACACCATGAATTCGTACGATCTTCTGAACGTAGAGGTGTCCCAAGCTCTCTATTGAGCCCTGCTCTCTGATCAGAAGGAAGTGGGCCGACTTGGTGAGTTGGTCGACGGTCACCCAGATTGAGTCATGTCCCCTGGATGTACGTGGAATCCCCATCACGGAATCCATAGATATCCCATCCCACTTCCACTCTGGAACCTCTAAGGGATGTACCAATACTGCTGGTAACTGGTGCTCTGCTTTCACTTGCTGAAAAGTGAGACATCGTGAAACAAACTCTACTACAACCTTCTTCATACCCGGCCACCAGTGCTGTCGTCTGAGGTTCTGGATGGTATGTATTCTCTACTAAAGGATGTACTGCTAGAGAGGAAGTGTGAAACTCCCTCAAAACCTCCTACTTTAGTGCAACTGGTACCATAGTACGTCCCCTAAAGAGGATGACGTGCTCCCCTCCTTCAGAAAATCCATCAGGTGCCTGCCCTGTGGAAATCTGAGCACGTCACGTCTCACAGTCAACATCCCCATGCTGTTTCTATCTGAACCGCTGAAGTAGTGGAGGAGTAACTGTGAGGGACTGTAGAAAAACTTCCCCATCTCTATCCATGAAGGATATCTGCAAAGTGGCTAACTGCTCCGTCGCCTCTCCAAGTATCTGAATGCTCGATCTCCTGCTGAGAGAATCAACTACTACATTCACCTTCCCAGGAGTATAGACTATCTCAAAGTCATATTCCTAGAGGAACTCGAGCCATCGCCACTGTCTTAGGTTTAGGTCCTTCTGCAAGAAAATGTACCTGAGACTCTGGTGGTTAGAGTAGACTGTAAAGCGCTCACCCATCAGATAGTGCCGCCACATATTCAGGGAGAAGACCATTACTACTAACTCTAGGTCATTGGTAGCGTAGTTCTGCTCATGCTGCCTCAACTTCCATGAACCATAGGTTATCACTACCTGATCCCGCATCAGGACACACCCGATTCCATTCCCTGATGCGTCGCAGTAAACCACATAGCCAATGCCCTCCTCTGGTAGCCTCAAGATGGGTGCATTGGTCAATCTCTGTCTCAGCTCCTAGAAGCTCTACTGGCATCTATTTGACCACAAAAAGGGTTTACCATTCTTCTTCAAAGCTGAAAGTGGTGCTACAACTTTGGAGAAGTCTGGCACAAATCTCCGATAGTACCCAACCAGACCTAGGAAACTCCGAACCTCCATCACACTCCTGGGTGGCTCCCAAGAAAGCACTGCCTCAATCTTCGTTAGATCCACTAAATCTCCCGCCTCCGAGATGACGTGCCCCAAGAAGTGAACCTCTAGAATATAGAACAGATACTTTGAGAGCTTACCATAAGCTGGTGTTCTTGGAGTGTATCCAGTACAACCTGTAAGTGGTAGGCGTGCTCCTCCTTAGTAGTCAAGTAAATCAATATGTCATCGATGAAGACTACAAAAAATCGATCGAGGTAAGGTTGGAAGATCCTATTCATGAGACTCATGAACACTGTTGGTGCATTGGTTATGTCGAAGGGCATAACCAAGAACTCGTAGTGGCCATACCAACACCTGAAGGCCATCTTCTACACATCCTCTTCTTGAAATCTGAGCTGGTGATAGCCTGAACTGAGGTCTATCTTTGAGAACCGTTGTGCTCCCTTGAGCTGATCAAAGAGGTAGTCAATCCTCAGGAGTGGATACTTGTTCTTCATAGTCACCTGATTCAGGCGATGGTAGTCGACACATAGTCGTAAGCTCCCATCCACCTTCTTGGCGAACAAAATCAGAGAAGCCCAGGGTGAAACACTAGGTTAGATAAATCCATTTCCCTGCAAGTCCTCCAGATGTACCCGTAGATCACATAGCTCAGCAGGAGCCATATGATATGCTGGAGTAGATATCAGTGCTGTTCCGGGGTACAGGTCTATGTAAAAGTATACCTCTCTACGAGGAGGTTGTCCTGGAACGTCGTCAGGAAAAACGTCCGCATACTGATCTACCACAACAGGAAAACTCAGACTCCGCACATCAACTGCTCCTAGGATGAGACTAGCCAACTGATGTGTGATCGGCTGCCCTATCCTCTGCATAAGTCCATCCTGCACTACAAAGGCTCCCTTCTCGTCGGTGAAGGTGAACCTGGTCCCATCCGTGCGGACACACCGCACTTTGTGACTATACAGTCGATCTGAGCATAAAACATAGATAACCAGTCCATACTCAAGATGATGTCGTAAGGCCTCGACACCGCTACAAGAAGATCCCATCCAAATCTCTCACCTCCTAGAGTTGGCTCACACTACCGGAACCAATACATAATCGTCAAGTCTGATCCTGTAGGAGCATCTAGCCGTAAGGATCAAGCCAAAGGCTCCGTTAGAATCTCCAATCTCCAAACAAGGGTAGCGACAATAAAATAGTGACTCACTCCGGTGTCTTAAAGTACTGAAACAAGGGTGGAGTAGACATAGATAGTATCTTGAATCATCTTAGGTGCGCCGTGGTCGTAGGCCTCAACTACCTGCAACTGAACCTGCCCCTGTCTGCCAGCTCCCTATGGTCGAGGTGGTCCTCCTGGTGGTGGTGGCGGCAGAGCCTCGAAATGTCGCCCACCACCTGCTGCTCGGCCAACTCCTCTGCCTCGTCTGCCTGCTCCCGGCAGACCACCATGGTCGAAAATCTTCCTCTATTTGGGAGGTTCCTCTATTGTCTACTACTCTACTAATGTCTCAACTAGGCGAAAAACTCTAGTAATCGCCTCCATCCTGTCCTCTTCTACCTGGGAATTCATCTCGCCTCAAAACCTCAGAGGACTATACTACTGGAACTCATGCAACACGCTCAGTTGGCATGCACCATCCACCAGTGCGGCTGGTGGCATCTACTGCCCAACGGGTGATGGTGCTGCTGGTACACCACCCGAAGGCTCCAATCATAGTAAGAGGGCCCTGCACTGGAGCCTCGTCGCTCGGTGGGCCGTCATCGTGTACTTTCTCTTGGGAACCCTAGCTGGTTGTCTTCACAGTGGAATCATGATTAGAATCAGGTGTGCCATGGTCAAACAATATACCTGGTGAGCTGATAAAAAGAGACCACAAAGGAAACTCTTGAAACACACATGCAATCAGTGTTTTCGTGAACTGAGTCAGAAATTAGAGGTCAGGGTCCTAGTGTATGGATACGTCAGCCGCCACACCAACATTAGACTCCCTGGACTGAAAACCATACTCATTACTCTTAATACTATTGCTTCACAGAAGAGAAAAATCAGAGTCTTGAGTTTTTCGGTAGAACCGACTCCTTTGATACCAATTTGTCACGACCCGTCCTCAGGGCCCGTGCCATGACTACCCGAAGCCCGCCGTCCATAGACTAGGGGCTGGAGACTAGCACCAAAGGCGTAAATCCCGATAAAAAGGGAAGGCATTGTCTTTATATAAGTAAACAAACACAACAGAGTATGCAAGAGTAGTAAGAACTAAGTAAAACTGAGTACAAAAGGAAGTGATGGAATGTAAATGGGCCAGAATACAAACCCAACTGAAAGTACAGTACAACTGAGAATGAAAGCACAACAACAGTAAAGGTAAAGCAGCAACCACTGAGACTTTATCTGGATATCCCACTTGAAAGGTGGGTACAGATGGTCTCCTTAGCTCCTCGAGTCTGGCCGTCCGCCCTGTGTACGTCCTGCCAAGTGGTCCACCTCCAGGTACTGTCCAGCTCCACAAACCTCCACCTCGATCAGTGCTGTCCATCCTCTGCATCCAACACTAAGTAGTGCGGGCATAACTCGTGAAGGGGTGAGTATAAGATACTAAGTAGAGACCCCGAGACCCTCGAAGGTCTCCCAGAATCCACGAAGGATAAACCACAAAGGAAAGATACAAACACGAAGAAACAACCAACCCTACTTAGGTATATGACCAAAAATATACCTAAGTTATCAATCTCAGTTTTTCTCTAACCCTCGAGCCCAAGAACAACCCAGTCCACACAGGAAAGATAGTCAATCACATCAAAAAATAATGATTGAAGTCAAGAATCAGCTCACACAGGTATACTACTTTCGAAGAGAGGTGGAGATGATTAGATGTAGCCTCTGAATCATCTCCTCTGCCGAACCCACATAGGATCCAAGTACAGAAGTCGTCGATGCCGAACCTACATAGGATCCAAGTACAATAACTATCACTGATGAACCCACGTAGGATCCAAGTATAGTCGTCCTGGCTGCCGAACCCATGGAGGATCCAAGTAAAGTCGTCCTCACTACCGAACCCACGTAGGATCTAAGTACAGTCGTCATCATTGTCGAACCCACGGAGGATCCCAACACAGTAGTCTTCATAGTCGCAGCCAGCTCTAGGGTTCCCGCACACAACGTACTCGATTCCGGGAGGGTCCGTTCCTCGAGTAAAGGGGTCAATACATAAATTGTCACGAAGTATAGAGTTGATGTATCCCGAAGTTCCGTCTCGTCAAAAGGAACTCAACGCGACAGACGGCGCGTCAAACGGATGCCCGGTCTGAGAGATATTGGATTTTCTGTTCCAGGTGCCCGATTGGAAATATACCCATTCCAAACTCGGCTGTTTACCAAAGTTGACCAAAACTCATATAGATTATCTCAAAAGGACCGCCTCATCATGGGGGTCCTAGTGCTACAGACGGAGCGTCGATCAGAAGCGCGGTCTTTAAGTTATTCACGTTTAAGTGAATAACAGGCCCGTCCCATTAAGGCCAGTGGATGGCGGGTCGGGTCACCCAGTTTTGGTGGGTCCAACCCGGTAGGGGGGTGTTGGATCGGCCCAAAGATTCGCACGGCCCGGCCTGAGGGGCACGACCCGGCCCGAAGAGGGCCCGACCCGACCCGAAGTGGTGCGGCCCAGCCCGGCCCAGCTCGGCCCTGCGCGGCCCAGCGCGGCCCTGCGCGGCCCATCGCGGCCCTACGCGGCCCAGCTCGGCCCGGTTGGGCGCGACCCTACTGGGCGCGACCTTGCTAGGGATGGCCTGGATAGTTCAGCCAACTGGTCGAGCGGTCCGAGGGGGAGCGACCCCCCGGCTGCCCGAACCGGCGGCACCAAGCGGTGCCGCCCTCCCTAATCGGCCGACCTTCTGGCGCAAGCAGCCTGCTCGGGCGGGCCGCAGGTTCTTCAGCGCGACACCCTCCTGGAGCCCTGGCTTTGCTCCGCCCGGATGGCTGACATGTCGGCCGACGGGCTAGCCAGTCTTTCCGCTAAAGTGGCCTGCAAAGCGGGCCGCAGTTCCTGCTGCACAGCCGGCGTGATGGCGCCAGCTTCCTCCGCCGCGGCCTGCACTGGATATGGCTCCTTGTCCTTGGCACAGTGCGACGATGCTATGCTTCCTCCACCGTGGCCCACTTGGCCGCAGATTTTCTTTGCGTGTGCGATGGTGTCCCTTGCGCCGTCGGTCTCTTCCGCGTTCCACTTCCGATCGTCGATTCCAAAATAATTAAACAAGATCAAACAGAGGGTCATCAGGCCGTGTTCGTTCGGCCTGCACCCTCCGCGTTAAGCGATAGAAATAGGCTGAGACAATCAAAGTTATACAATGACGAATCGAGGAAAAATTTTAATCCATTAAAATTGAAAATAACCCCTACCTCGAATATGTTTCGCGGTTGACAAGCGTCATGGACGACAGTGTCGTTTCCATCGTCGTAGGAGTGCACTCGAAGAAGAATTGGCGTCTCCTCTCTTGTAGTGGAGAAGAGAAAAGGAGGCGTATCATTGTTCTTCGTGGTAGAGGGTATCATTCTTCATCAGAGGGTTGACGTACTTCAACAAAGGAGAAACTCTCTTCTTCTTTCACATGAGCTCTCTCTCAAATATTTCCCCCAACACAACATGTTCCAACCCAAATTAAAAATAAGGCTACCCCTTATTTTAATTAAACTCGACAAGCATTCAAAATTCAAAACCCTTAATTAAAAAATTGAAGAGTTTGATTGCATTGATTAACATGTGTTGGAAAATAATAAAGAGGGAGAGAGGGAGAGGAAGAGTTTGCACAATTTATGAGGAGTTTACAAATTAATGAAGGGGGGTTTAAGGGAGTTATTTGGGGAGTTTAAAGAGGTTTATGAGAGATGAAAGGTTGGGGCTCGTGTGGGCCCAACCTCTCACATAACCACACATGGGAAGTTGGGTGGTTGTGGGCCCCACCGATAACTTCCCATTAGAGGGTTTAACTTCCAAAGTTATAAAATAAAATTGTTCTAACAATTTTATTTATTTCAAACTAATTCCCCAATTTAAAATTCTCAACCCGCTTAAATTGAAACTGCGGTAAAGGTCCCCTTAAGTAATTACCGACACTACGGTTTCATCGGTGCCCTCAGATTTCAATTCCGATCACTGGTTCAAAAGATAGAAAAACCCTCTCGTTCATTCACTGAACGTACCCGAGCTAAACTTCAAAAATTTATTCCGGGCACACCGGGCCTCAGAATCAGGTGCCATCAAAAACTCATAAAATCCCAAAGAATTTAAGAAAAAAAAATTCCTTGAAATTTCCAGGTATTTACATTGAGTTCGAGTTTCATTAAAAGAACTTTAAATTTATGCATAATATCTCTAAATTTATTATAATTATATAAAAAATAATTTAAATGCTTATAATATCATATATCATCAACTAATAAAATTTCAACACCCATTTATTTATAACTCTCTGTTAAAATCATTTTTTTTCATGGGTTAACTATTTTATTTTTTATGAGAATTTTTGTTTGGTGGTTCAGATCCCTATAGTTTTATTACAGTTTCATAATATCTAGAATTTTAATCATGATAAAAATATCATATATATTAATTACATATTTATATAGAGTCATCCATAAATGATACGTATATAAAAATGAATTCCACCATCATGGAGATTGTAGGTTGTATGTATGAATGAACATTGTTTTCATTTTATAAAAAAAAGGAAAGAAAGGAAAATAAAATTTTATCATTTTAAAGAAATAATAATATCATAAATATCATATATAAAAATTAGTTCTATATTTATAACCATTTAATTAAAATGGTGATGAAAAAAATTACACCGCTAGATGGAGACGTTAAGTTGTACATACGTATGACAGATATTTTAAATTTCTATAGGATAAAGAGGAGGTGGATAATTGTTGTTAAATTCTCATAATTAAAATTAAAAATATTCAATATACTGAATTAATTATTTTAAAATGTATTATATTAATTTAGATGTGGTATAAGTTGAAATAAATTTAAAATGCTTGGTTAGTTGTTATAATTTTTCATTGAGAAACTAATTTTTGATTACAAATTAATCATTGAAGTGATGGTATTTGAGAAAGAAAGATACAGGATGTGGTGATGGAATCTATGATTTTATTATGGTATGTATTGTTATAGATATATGTCCCAAAACATATGAGGAAGAGAGGATGAGAGGTTCCCTTTTATAAGTGAGGGGAGGGACACTCTTGTAATTTCCTAAAGTATTAAATTAATATAAATAATTTTTTTTGGAAAAATGTATAAATATTTTTATAATTCAATACTAATATGATTATGAGTCTCTATAATCTTATAAAATAAATGTTTTATATGTTTAGGTTATGTTCTCACCTTTAACAACATTTTCTACTATTTACGGGTAACAAATGTTACCATAAAAGGAAAAGAGACCCATAAATGGAACATGGTTGATTTGTTAAACTATATCCCATTATTATGTCTTAGTATTATATTTTTATAAATTTAATTTTTTTGAGAAAATAATATTATTATATAATATCATTAATTCCATTTTTGGAAGAAATCATTTAATTTGACTTTGAAAAAAACATAAAACCAAATGAATTCAAATATATATTTTCACACATACATAATATGTTATATTTTCATAAAAATTTAATAGAACACAATAATTCATCAAAATTGTGTTAATTTTAATATTTTAAAATCGTTTATTTTATTTTTCTATTAATTTAATAAATACTATATTGGCATTGTGTAGGTATTTAATGTAATTATTAAATCAATAAATATTAAAAATAAATTACTATGACAAAAAAATTAATTTATATTTCATATAAACTTTTATAACCAAACATAACCACCATTTAACATTATGATAAAATATTTAAAAAATATTAAATCTGAGAGAGAGTGACATTTCATATTTAATATTTTCTTAAATTAATGTAAAGGTCATAATCAATAAAAATGGATAAAAGTGTCCATATATTAAAATTTTTTATGTAAATGGAAGAACTATAATAAAATATAAGATAAAGAAAAGTGTTAGAGAAATTTTAAAGTCTTATGTCAAAGTTTTACCCCTATTTTACACGTTTTACCCATACCAATGTAACAAATATTTACCAAGGTTACTATTCATATTGAGAAAAATTAAAGGGAACCTATATACCAAATTTGATATCATAATTAAAGATATTGAATCCATTTTTAAATATTAAATTTATATATTTGGTAGAAATTAATTTATGACAAAATGCTAAATTCAATGAATAACTATTTTTTTTGAAAAAAATACCCCTCTAAGTATAATTTTTTTTATCAAATTCAAACATAAAATTGATTTAAATGAACTCAAATATATTATTCATAATAAAATAGAGCTAATTTTACTTCAAAACAAATTTAAAACAAAATGAACCTTAGAAAATTGTTTAAACAAAAAGACGGGTTTTGATAAAAAATATTATTTTTACTATTCATAGAAAGATCAAACTTTTTATAGAATTATAAAAAAATAAATATAATCTATTTTTTTCATTTTTATTAAAGAAATTTATTTCAATATGTTAAATAAATTTTTTAAAAGTGGTAAAAATTAATTATATTATTTTCTCATAAAATTCAATAAGAACCATTTTTAGGGAAAAAGTATTTTTTAAAGCATATAAAGACTTTACTAAAAAATTATTTTATTTATCTAATACCATTATACATACATATATATACATATATATATTAAAAAAATTATATTAAAAATCATACCACTAGATTAATGGCTAGGTTATAAAGGTATACTATATTACTATTTATTTAGACACAAAGTTGTGTTTATTACAAGCTATCGAAGAAATGAAATTTATTTTAAAATAAATATATCATGAAATACCATGGTGTTATAGGTATAGTCTCTCAAAAAGAAGTCCATAGACCCTTGTTGCTATCCAGAAGCTTTTGGAAGATAGGGAGGTGTGTCTAAGGTCATATGACACCATGGTTTGTGAAACTGGTGAGTTGTCTCAGGCTAGGTCATTACATCTCACATGTTTTGAAATTGATAAAACTTTTGTAAGAAATGGAATATTTGAAATATCACTTATATGAGATCAAACATCTTATTGATTCTCAAAAATAATGTCTATATTATTAGGATAATCTTATGAATTCTCAAAAAATATTATGCATTCATTTACATATCACTCATATTAGCCATAATATATTATGTATCATGGATGGTTTGATAATTTTCCATTTCATTATCTATAATATCTTACGTTCCGTATTCAAAATATTTCATCTAATATGGATGATATTATTAATCACTAATATATCCTCTATATAATCTAGAGTATCATATGTATCATAGTGCAACATTTCTATTAACAAATATAAATATGAACATTATCACATTTATTTTTTAGTATTTGAAATATCTTACATATGATAGTATGACCTTGAATTTACTATATTTCAATATAAAATTCAGTATATATCTTTTGTATGAGTGAAATATATTCCATACAAAATGGAATTTATATTTATAAATAAGAAATCCTCATATACCATCTATAAAAATTACATACCATAGTAATATCATAATATTTTATTACATATCATATGTAGAATGTTATGTATCAAAATGATATTTAGTAGTTGGATAATATTCTTATCTGAGGGATATTTCATAATACTTATGAAAAATTTTACCTCCAACTCAGAATTCAAAATCTTCTTTAAATTAGCTTGGAAACTTTTCAAATTACCTATGGACTATATTAAAATCATCGATTGCGATTACCTTGGACCACACCACTTCCCACCCCCTTGAATTTTTTTTCTTTCTATGTTTCGTTGAATTATAATAAAAATTTGATTGTTATTATAATCACTCCAATTCATCTAAAAACAATTTCAATAACTTTATGAATATATTAAACCTTCTAAAAAGTCATTAACATAATTCCCAAATCATTATATAGCATATGAGTACTTTTCATTTTGTATTTAAATGATGTTTAACATATTTATCAATTGGACCCTAAATTTTCATCAACTTTTCTCATATAATAATTATTTCATAATTTAAAATAAATATAGAACCTTTCTTATCTTTGAAATTGGTATTCTGCAACCATCATCCATGTGATTAAATAAATATACTATGAAACCTTTATTCTTAATACCATAAGGTTGGAGACAACAAACTTAACTCAATACATCTAGAAGACAACTTTTCAAACTCATAAAGATAATGTTATAAATAGTTTTCTAAATGTTTATCAACAATTTTCATTGAATCCCATTAAGTTAATCTAAAAAATCCTTATATATAAATGTTTTTTCCTAAAATATAAATATTCCAAAACAACAATAAGTATCCTATTTTTTTTCTTCAACCTCATTTTCTAACATATAAGGGATCATAATTAGCTTGTATAATGGAAGAAAATATCAATAAAATATGTAATCCATAGAAACTTCCATGAATTATCTCATTCTAAGAAACTCTTAAATCTAACATTTTCATGAAAAACTTAAAAAATCATGGGATACTTCAGTCTCTTCGATCATCAAACTCTTCATGTTACCCAACACATATTAAAATCTTCATCTATTTACAATATTTTAAATCAAAACAATCCATTGGGTAATTTAATCCCTCCTTATTAATTTTTTTCAGTACCCTTGAATAATTTAAAAAAATCCTTGTATAGTTTATAATATTTATCTCTAACATATTATAAATAAAATCAAAAGATAAAAAATAAATGGTAGTCATAATCATATCATACATCAAAGAAGATAAAATATTTATATTCTATGCCTTTTGAAAATAAAACCCAATTCATTTGAGATAAGGGTGGCATCAAATTTATTTAAGTAGTGATCCATTTATTAATTAACTATAAGTCTACACTAGATAACCTAGTTATATAAAATTGAGTCTAACTTAGAAAACAATGATTTCCAAAAAATATCCTAAAATGTGTTTCTAACTTAGACATGTCTTTACATGAGGTTTTAAGTATATTTACATGTAACTTATCACCTACACTCAACTACACAATCACATAAAAACATTCAAGTGCAAGAAGTTTTCTACCCCTTTTATTTACAAATTTAAAGCCATTTAATAATAAAACTCTTTCTTTTTAATTTTAGAATTTATTTTTCATGTAAAGGTAAGAGAATATTAATAAAATATATAACAAATAGTTGAATTTCAATTATTTTTTAGAAATTTAATATTTAAATGGAATGGTTATATCTAATATCATACTAAATTTTCTAGATATACTATAGGGGATACACATAATCAATATTCATCATGGATGATGTTAGGATCCTACTAGAGTTGAACCCAAACTGGGCACATGAATCAACCCATGAAAATCACTGAGAGGTGTTTCTGATCCTACTAGGATGTCAACTAGTGATGGGAGTCAAGAAAAACTCAATTGAGAACGACTTAGCCCTTTAAAAAAAATAAAATAAATAATAATAAAACTTATAAAAAAAACACAGGAAAAAATAATAATAATTAACTTAACTTATCTCCATGTGACCCCACAGGTCACCACCATCCATAGGACCACTCCCAATCCTTAAGCGACCTAAAGCTAAACTCAAATAGAAACTAAAATAATAAATTAGGTATGAAACCGAGATTCTTAGTAGAGATTCCCAAAGCGAAACCACACCTTATACTTTAACCTAAAATATAAAACCAATTAAATATTTTTTGAGAATATAAATATATAAAAACAAGGCTAAATTTTTTGATCCAAAACAAATATAATGTTGATAATTCTCAAAAACCATTTCCAAAGAATTATATACATTATGAAAACACATTTTTAGAATGAAAAGGCGATTGAAGAAGCATTTTAGTAAGAAAATATAGTAGTGGAAACTACTTTATAAAAGTTCCATAAGATAGAACAAAGTAGTGTTTGCATAAAAATAGTTTCAGGGGAACTTAAGAGGTAGTCAATACATTCATGGACAAATATATCAATTTATGTGAAGGGAATATAAACCAATGCTAGATACTGATAATAAACACACCCCATTACAAGATTTCACCCTCATTGGATTGATAAAGGGTCATATCCCATTAACATACATGTGATCTACATTAGGGACACTAGTTAGATCATAATACTATACTAGTGAATTTTTTAGCTAGAGGTCCCTCATTACTTCCCAAGGATTAACATGACATACAATTGGAAATGAGTTTTATCTAACTATCATATACATACATATCACTCATTTTTCACCAAAAAACCATTCAATTATTCACCTCTAAACTCCCTACTTAAGGACAACCCATTTTCCATTTTCAATAATTCAAAAAATGAAACTCATGTCCCCTTACAGGGATTACATCATATATTACAAATTTAAAACATCACACAAATTTCACTCATTCCCACCATTCATTTCCCATACCAATTCAACCACCAAGGGGAATTCCTTAAGATGAGTTTTTCATTCCTAAGGTCAAACCAAAAAATTCCAAATGGGCCTTATCATTTGGAAAGAAACACTATTCTCCTAGAAATACACTTTTTAACAAATCTTTCATGTTCTAAAAATATTCTTCAAACTTACACACATACATCTTGTTATATATATAATCAATCTTGTCACAAATTATATATTCAGACCACCATGATTTAATAATTAAAAATATGGAACCAATATATATCCATATATTAATATGTGTATTAGTCACATTTAAGAAGTTATAATATTATAAATTTCATTAGGGATTATTTTTGAAAACCAAACATGCTCTTAGAACTTTATGGATATAGGTTGAATGGCCAAAACATCTTTTTTAATTTCCAATTCACATGGTAGACATCTCTTATAAAACCAATCAATCACTTATGATGCTTAAAATATTAAAACATTCCTAAAAACATGATTTAGAATGTTAAATCTGTAATGAAATCATAGGTAATCATGAAAAATAGGGGAGAAACCATTTCCAAAGATCAAAACTATTTTATTATATATATATATATATTATATAATAATTATATTATAAATTAAAAACATAAATAATTAATACAATTTAAATTAACGTCTTTTAAATAGGGTAACCTACCTCAAAACTTGTCATATTTGATAGTGGAAACCAAAATCCACCTTAATGGGGTCCAAAGAAATAATAGAAACCACAAAGAATACTAATAAATAAGAATACCTAGTTTATAACAAAGGAACTTGAACCCTATACCACAAAAAAAATTTAATAAGAAGAAACCAAGAGTAAATAGAAGAAATAAGAAGTGAAAAGAGGTAGAAAGAGATTACCTTGATGATTTATGTCAAAGTTATAGTGTCCCAATGTTTTATTAATGTAATTTCCTTTCTTATAATTATGTTATATAATCACATGAAATTACAACATAGTGAAATACTAAGTGCTATGTGACTTTTAAACATAATATTGTCATCTCTTTGATTTGAATTTTTAAAATCAAGCATACACGGTTGCGACCAGTAAGATGCTTGGTGTCTAATGGAACAAACTTAATTTTTTAGTGAATAGTAACCTACCTATATGAATAGTAACATACCCTTATGAATAGTAATATTTCCCTTATGAATAGTAAATATTCCAAAGGAATATTAACCTTATCCCTGAATGTATAAATAAAATTTAGCCATCTTATAGGTGATAATGTAATGCCCCGACCCCAGTTACCCAGAGTCGGTGCATTATTACATAACATTGGCATGATCACAAGAAAGATCAAATCTCGAAAGACCGATTGGTTTAGTAGCCTTGGAAACACTAGATATATTCATAAGTTTTACATTACATCATAAAATGAAAAACTACTACAACAACATAATGTCTCCATAATCCACACTACTATCCCCTCATAATATCCCTGCAGGTCATTCATAATTTACTTCTTCACATCCTGGGGAAAAAATAAAACATAGAAAAGGGGTGAGCTCAAATGCCCAGTAAGGATAACAATAAAGCGGAAACTTTCATAAATAAGAATAAACATTTAAGGCAATGCATTACTAAAACAAAAGCCTTTTAAAATTGAACTTCAACATGGTATGGCAAAAGTAAAATGAAATAATGCCATTTACTTATTCACATGGATATTCTACTAATCGAATAATCACATGCAAAAATCAATAACCACTTTCATAATGTTGGAATGCATAATGCCAGACTATCATAACCACATAGCCAAGGCCTCGTGCCAAGACTACAAATAAGATTTTGTCAAGGCCTTGTGCCAAGACACTAGTTTGTCTCATGAGACCTACCGATGCATCGAGGAGCTATAGCGGGCTCCACCCGTCACTTATTAAGTCCAATGCATTCCCATATGAAAAGGTTTAAACATAACATAAACATTCGTATTAAAACTAGCATACGAAATGTCAATACTTTCACAATAAACTATGAATGGTATAAAAATAGCACATCCATAGTCAAACATATCACAAAACCTTCAATACAATATAGAAGTTTTGTATCATAATAAATCAACTTCAAATAATCTTAAAATCCATCAAAGGATGTTGACATAGATGAAATCAAAATTCTTTTTAAAGAAATATCTCCTTTTATTTTGAAATCATTTAAGATCCATATAAAATAAAACATTTTCTTTGAAAATATTCTTATAAGCTTGTAAGGAAAGCTTTGAAGATTTTATAACGGCGTAAAATAACCGCACCCGCCGTATAAGTTAAAAAAACATTCTTACCTCAATTCTGTCGAAAAGGTTAAAAAGGACCTTGTTTTGAAAACGACGGAAAGATTCCTTTATAAACCTCTTATAAAAAGTCAAACAAGGGTATAAATGACTTTAACCCATATTCTTGTAAATAGTAAAAATGTTTTGAAATACATTTTTAAGAAACATGGATGTGGATGATAAAGATATCCCAGTAGATTATTACGTATAAACAACCTCGGATAATGAAGAGATTGTGAAATAAACCCTTACCTTGTACTTTTTCCTTGGTTGGGGTAGGTTAACCTCCTGTATAATGGTGAAATAATTGTTATTAAATTATACAAGAATCATATACATTAATATGATATCATATATGATCTTTTAATATTGATTTGATAATAATATCTTAGTATTATCGTTGTTTCGGGTGTTAACTTACTTGTTTTCTTTCATATGTTTTGTTACGTAAGACATGTTTGTAAAGGATAGGTTGTATATTATTCATATCCAGAATGATATCAAGTCCTTAAACATCATTTTTAAATCATAAAATGATAATTACGCTTTAATGGTTACGATGGAGAATGAATCTCATCGCGTTCGTGGAGACGGTAGTCCGTACGTACGCACGAGCGACAATATCATTCTTTTGATATTAAAATAATATATAAATGGATGGTATATCATATATACAGAATCATTAACATATTATATTTATTATTTACATGAGTTACACATCATTATTATACCCATCCAAATAATATTATATTGAATAACAATTACACCACGACGTGGAGACGGTAAGCCGTACGTACGCACGTATGGTGACATGTTATTCAAAGGGTGGATAGAATACTGAATATGATTGTACCATATTTATAATAACATCACAGTATATGTGAGATACTGGAGTTATTATTTCAGAATGGTAAGAACAAAGGAAGAAGAAGTGGAAGAAGAAATGAACTTAGAAAAGGGTGGTGAAATCATTACCTCTTCTTCGGGTTCTTCCTTTTGATTTGATCAAAAGGGATCCTTAGGTTGGCTTTCTGATCAAACTAAGGCCTCTAGGTTGTATTGAGGGATGTTGGGAGAGTATTTGGGCAGAGTTTGGCCGAACCAAAAGGCTTTGAAGGTGTGAAGAAATGAGAAGGAGGAGTGCCCTTTTATAAGAGGGGTGAGGGGCACCTTTGGAAAAGCTAGAAATATTAATTTATAATAAATTCATATTCGGTTTCTAAAGGCTCCAAAGTTGACTATTCAAATGATGAGGTGGGGATAGGTCGAAATCAACTCATCCAATATAATTTAGACAGGTTTGGGTACTTATATTAACCTTATCTTTAAGTATTAACTCTAAGTTAATTAGTTTCACTTTTACAATGTCTCTTTGTATTTTTATATAATATGGTTAATAAACTTACTATATACATCCAAGCGACCCCCAAGTGGTCCATTAATGATTAACCTATCATGATATAAGTCTCTTGGCCGAACCTTAGATTTTTAGGAATTTAATATCAATTAATAATATAATATTTGTTTTAAGAATTCTTTTATGTCAATTTTGACACTATTCATTAGTTGATTTTTGTGAAACTCATAACAGATTTATTACTTCGAACAAAGTAAATTAAATCAATCCTAATATATCATATTATCCTAGAAAATTAGTTTAATTCATTAAAAGTTTCATATTATATTTATTTGGGTATTTATAATATCACTTATTTTAATTTTTCACTATTATAGTAATTACTGCATCATCATTGTGTCATAAATAAAATAAATTATATAATGTCTAAAAATTATAAGTAAAATATCATTATGTAGGAAATCCTTTTAGATTTCTAATGAATATTTATAATCGAAAATCCAACATGTATAACCCTATGTAAAAATTGTTCTTCTAAAAGATGTAAGCTTATGCCATTTTTATTTTTATTTTAACTTTATTAATATAAAGTGTCCCTACCACATACAAGTGGCTCCAAGGGGTCCCCAAATTGACCCAAGGATGCCCATGGTCGGGTATGTGTCCACCAATAAGGTTAGGACACGTTTTAGGGTAATTTTGTATTATTATAATATTATTTTTTAACCCTTATTTACCGGATTTACCCTTTAACCATGGTAAATAAAATATTTACCACAGTAACTATTCAAAATGTCTAAAAATAAAGTTACCTATTTACACAATTTGAACATCCTGATTCCAAATATGGAATCCATTTTCCTAAATTCAAAACACAGAAGTGGCAGAAATTAATTTAAAATTAATTCCCGCTGTTAAAACAAAAAGCGTGTTTTTAAGAGATAATAACTATCAAAAGATTGACACTTGTTTATGTTCGGTTTAATTGTAAAATTATGTCCAATGACCAAAATTATATTAAATGGTAAAAATATATTCTAAATATACTTTAAAACCACTCAAATTCATAATTTATCACTAGTAATTAATTTGATTAAAAAAGTTGTTTTTAATTAAAATTTAGTAATTTTCACTATTCATCAAAATATGAAAGTTATCCAAAATGTACCAAAATTTCACCCTAGGCTAAATTCGATATTCCGAATCCAAAAATGAAGTCCATTTTCAAATATAAAATATATATAATTTCAAAAAGTAGGTATTACTATTCATAACGGCTAGTTTGATTAGTTATGGTGTGTTAGAACTCGGTGTTGCGTACAACACACGCTATCACATTATTCGAAGGGAAACGTACCGTAGAAGCTTGGGGTGTTACATTCTCCCCTCCTTCAAATAATTGCGTCCTCGCAATTTCTAGGGTATTACTGCATAAAAAGACTCGGGTGGTTCTTCATCATAAGTTCCTCGGGTTCCCACGTTGCCTCTTCCATCTTATGATTTCTCCACAAAACTTTTACCAGACGCGTCGTCCGGTTTCTCAGTACTTGTTCTCTTGTATCAAGAATCCTGACGGGCTCTTCACAATAAGACAGATCCGGTTCCAGTTCTAATTCCTCATAGGTGAGTACATGCGTTGGGTCAGGCATGTATTTTCTCAATAGAGATACGTGGAACACATCGTGAACTTTGGAGAGACTTGGCGGCATTGCCAATCGGTAAGCTACAGCCCCAATTCGTTCTAGAATTTCGAAAGGTCCGATGTACCTGGGACTCAATTTACCTTTCTTACCAAAACGTATGACTCCCTTCCACGGAGATACCTTCAGGAAAACATGATCACCGACTTGAAATTCCAAATCCTTCCTTCGATTATCGGCATAGCTCTTCTGCCTACTTTGAGCTGCTTTGATGTGATTTTGGATTACTTTCACCTTTTCCACCGTTTCCTCCACCAGTTCTGGGCCTACAAGTTTTCTTTCACCAACGTCATCCCAACAGGTTGGTGTACGACATCTCTTTCCGTATAACGCTTCATATGGTGCCATCTGAATACTCGAATGGAAGCTATTGTTATAGGAAAATTCTACCAGAGGTAAATATTGATCCCACATACCCTGAAAATCAAGTGAGCAAGATCTCAACATGTCTTCTAAGGTTTGAATAGTCCGTTCTAATTGTCCGTCTGTCTGAGGGTGGTAAGCAGTGCTCAAATGAAGTTCAGTATCCAGGGATTTCTGAAGACTTTTCCAGAATCTTGAAGTAAAACGGGGATCACGATCAGAAACAATCGATAGGGGTACACCATGAAGTCTCACAACTTCATTAATGTATAGTCTTGCTAGACGTTCCAGGGGTAGATCTTCTCTTATAGCAAGAAAATGTGCTGACTTGGTAAGACGATCAACAATAACCCATATTGCATCGTTCCTTCTAGAAGTCTTTGGTAGCCCCATGACAAAGTCCATCGTAATATTGTCCCATTTCCACTCCGGTATGGGAAGAGGTTGCATGACTCCTCCAGGCTGTTGCCTTCCAGCTTTCACTTGTTGACAAACCATACATCTTGATACAAAATCAGCAATCTCCCTCTTCATGTTGTCCCACCAAAAATGTTCCTTCAAATCTCTATACATTTTGGTGCTCCCAGGGTGTATAGAGAAATTGGAACTATGAGCATCATCCAGCAATTCCCTTTTTAGATCAGGTATATTGGGAACACAAAGTCTCTTTCCAAATTTCAAAGTTCCATCTTCATACACAAAGTCTCTCAATCTCCCATCATTCACAGCTTTAATCTTCTTCTGAAATTCTTCATCATCGGTCTGAGAACTCTTAATCCTTTCTAGTAAAGATGGTTTGGCAACCATTTGAAAAAGCATTGATGTTTCACCTTCCCTGGTTATTCCCATGTCCATCTTCACTAGATCCATGAAAATTGGATCCCTTTCAATTCTCATCATGTTCAAAACTCCATGGTCTTTTCTGCTCAAAGCATCTGCCACCTTGTTTGCCTTCCCCGGGTGGTAGTGTATCATACAATCATAATCCTTGAGTAATTCAAGCCATCTCCTTTGCCTCATGTTGAGTTCTTTTTGTGAGAAAATATACTTCAAACTCTTGTGATCAGTATAAATCTCACATTTTTCACCATAGAGGTAGTGCCTCCATATCTTCAAAGAAAAGATCACAGCTGCTAACTCAAGATCATGAGTAGGATAGTTTTGTTCATGAATTTTCAACTGTCATGATGCATAGGCAATAACTCTATCATTCTGCATAAGGACACAGCCACGTCCTTTCTTTGATGCATCACTATAAATAACGAACCCATCATTCCCCGATGGTAGAGTCAATATAGGAGCATTGACTAATCTTCTCTTCAGTTCTTCGAAACATTCTTCACACTCTTTTGTCCAAACAAATTTAACCCCTTTACGTGTGAGCTTCGTTAATGGGTTTGCCAATCGGGCAAAATTCTGGACGAAACGTCGATAATAACCTGCCAAACCAATAAAACTACGTACCTCAGTTATACTCGTAGGTGCTGGCCATTCTTGGATTGCCTTGGTCTTAGAAGGATCAACAGAGATTCCATCTTTAGAGACAATATGTCCAAGAAAAGAAATCTCCTGAAGCCAGAATTCACACTTGCTAAACTTTCCATATAATTCATGCCTCCTCAGAGTCTTCAAGATAATGCGCAAGTGATTTTCATGATCTTCATAGGTTTTGGAGTATACCAATATATCATCAATAAATACTACCACAAATTCATCGAGATACTCCTTGAAAACTCTATTCATCAGATCCATGAATACAGAGGGTGCATTGGTCAATCCAAACGGCATTACAGTAAACTCGTAATGCCCGTACCTGGTTCGAAATGCTGTTTTCGGAATGTCTTCCTTCTTCACACACAACTGATGGTATCCAGATCGAAGGTCAATCTTTGAAAAGTATTGAGCTCCATGCAGTTGGTCAAATAAATCATCAATACGAGGTAGGGGATACTTGTTCTTTATCGTTATAGCATTTATCTCCCTGTAGTCAATACATAACCTCATAGATCCATCTTTCTTTTTAACAAAAAGAACAGGGGCTCCCCATGGAGAAACACTAGGGCGAATAAATCCCTTATTACTCAATTCCTCTAGTTGTTTCTTTAGTTCGACTAACTCTACAGTGGCCATTCTATAAGGGGTCTTCGATATAGGCCTTGATCCAGGAATCAAATCAATGGAAAACTCAACTTCTCGTTCTGGAGGATGTCCAGGTAAATCTTCCGGAAATACATCTACAAATTCTTTCACAACAGGTACACCCTCTATTTGAACATTCCTTTCCTCACCGATAGTTACTTCATTCTCTTCCTCCCCAATAATTGAATTAAGTTGAGCTACTGGGGGTGGGTCTAAATAAGAATTAGGTGGTGACGATTCTGCTCTAAAAATAAGGTGTTCCTTATCATTATCATCGAGAATCATAACCTCTTTCTTCTTACAATAAATCTTCGCATCATAGTCCGAAAGCCAGTCCATACCGAGGATTATATCAAACTCAATCATAGGTATGACGATGAAATCAGCAGATAAAGAAAATTTATGTGCTCTAATGGGGACTGATTCACAAAACTTTGTTGCAACGATACTTCCCTTAGGAGTTTTAACTGACAACTCCCTTATTAAATCAAATTGGAAATATCTAATTTTCTTAGCAAACTGGGAAGATATGAAACAATGCGATGATCCAGAATCAAATAATGCATTTGCTAAACTTGAGGAAACCATTAAATTACCTGCCACCACGTCTTTCGGAGTTTCTACCTCAGCAGTAGTGATAGCATAAGCCTGGCCTTGATCCCTTGGCCTTTTTTGAGGTAAGTTCTCCTGACGCTTAGGACATGCATTTGCATAATGCCCCATCTCCCTGCAATTGTAGCACTGAACGTTGGTAGCTTCCTTCTTCCCCTTGCAATCATGAGCTTGGTGGCCTTTTTCACCACACTTGTAACAGACTCCCATTCCCTTCAGGCAAGCACCGGGGTGTTTCTTCCCGCACTTACCACAAGATGGATATTCAACCTTTCCCTTCTTCCCCTTATTTCCATTCCCAGATTGATCAGCAGGTCTCTTCTTCTCTTGCTTTGCTTTAAAGTCATAAGACTTAGAGAATTCCTTTTCGGTCTTGATAGCACATGAGACAATGTCTTCGTACGATGAAAAGGATTGTGAGACTAATGCTCGACGGAGAAATGGTTTTAACCCATCAAAGAAACAATCAATCTTACTTCTTGGGTTGCGAATATAATCTCCAGCATACCTCGCTAACCTTGTAAAGTTAGCCTCATACTTTGTGACATTCTCATCCTCCTTTTGTCTCAGACTCAGAAATTGCCTTTCCATATCTGCTCGATGGTCGCGAGGAAAGTATTTTTCTAAAAACAGATCTTTGAACTCCCTCCATTCCATGTTTGATACTTCATCATCTTCCTTCATGTTTTGAATCAATGACCACCATTGATCAGCATCTCCAGTGAGGAGGTAAACTGCCATGGTAACTTTTTCCCTTTCACTACTCCCCAAAGCCTGAAATATTTTCTCTAGGGAAAATATCCATTGCTCAGCTACTAAGGGATTTGTACTCCCATTGAACGTTGGTGGTTGTTGTCTCATGAATCGATCTAACATTGATCCTCCACGCTGCGGATCAGGGTGCTCCATACGGGTAAGGTTATTATTCATAACCTGAGTAAGTTGTCCCAGTACGGTGATTAGCTGATCAGCACCAGTTGCATCACCAGCCCCACTATAATTATCTTGAGCAGGAGGGCAATCCCTACATGGAGTGCGTGCATTGATACGGTTTCCATTTCTTCCACTAGGCGCCATTTCTAAACAATGTCATAAACTAGATCAGTTTATGAATCAAAATACATAATCCCATACTTATAAAACACTAAACATAAATTGAACTATATATGGATATAATCCATAATCATAAATATGTTTTCTTTGAGGAAGTATATACTCATAAACCCTTCATAATGATTTGTAAAGAAAGCGAGAGTTATCCTAAGCATATCCCCCGGGAGTGTCGTAACCAAGAGTGCAGCAAGGCCCGTTGTCGTGCACCAGTTCCCGTTCGAGTCTAGCTCAAAGCGGTGTTTTCGGGTTTTACCCCTAGGTACATCTGTGCCAGAGCCGCCTCTACCTGCTCGTATCCAGACATGGATTTATTGCTCGGAAAACTCACAAAATCTCTACAATACCAAAATTTCTAGGAAGTTCTTCTATACTAATCCTCAAAGTTCATCTTAGGTCTACGTGCTCTAATCAGAGTTTATCTAAATCTAGCTTCCAAGGTTTGTACTAAACTTCCTCTGATACCAACTGTAACGCCCCGACCCCAGTTACCCAGAGTCGGTGCATTATTACATAACATTGGCATGATCACAAGAAAGATCAAATCTCGAAAGACCGATTGGTTTATTAGCCTTGGAAACACTAGATATATTCATAAGTTTTACATTACATCATAAAATGAAAAACTACTACAACAACATAATGTCTCCATAATCCACACTACTATCCCCTCATAATATCCCTGCAGGTCATTCATAATTTACTTCTTCACATCCTGGGGAAAAAATAAAACATAGAAAAGGGGTGAGCTCAAATGCCCAGTAAGGATAACAATAAAGCGGAAACTTTCATAAATAAGAATAAACATTTAAGGCAATGCATTACTAAAACAAAAGCCTTTTAAAATTGAACTTCAACATGGTATGGCAAAAGTAAAATGAAATAATGCCATTTACTTATTCACATGGATATTCTACAAATCGAATAATCACATGCAAAAATCAATAACCACTTTCATAATGTTGGAATGCATAATGCCAGACTATCATAACCACATAGCCAAGGCCTCGTGCCAAGACTACAAATAAGATTTTGTCAAGGCCTTGTGCCAAGACACTAGTTTGTCTCATGAGACCTACCGATGCATCGAGGAGCTATAGCGGGCTCCACCCGTCACTTATTAAGTCCAATGCATTCCCATATGAAAAGGTTTAAACATAACATAAACATTCGTATTAAAACTAGCATACGAAATGTCAATACTTTCACAATAAACTATGAATGGTATAAAAATAGCACATCCATAGTCAAACATATCACAAAACCTTCAATACAATATAGAAGTTTTGTATCATAATAAATCAACTTCAAATAATCTTAAAATCCATCAAAGGATGTTGACATAGATGAAATCAAAATTCTTTTTAAAGAAATATCTCCTTTTATTTTGAAATCATTTAAGATCCATATAAAATAAAACATTTTCTTTGAAAATATTCTTATAAGCTTGTAAGGAAATCTTTGAAGATTTTATAACGGCGTAAAATAACCGCACCCGCCGTATAAGTTAAAAAAAACATTCTTACCTCAATTCTGTCGAAAAGGTTAAAAAGGACCTTGTTTTGAAAACGACGGAAAGATTCCTTTATAAACCTCTTATAAAAAGTCAAACAAGGGTATAAATGACTTTAACCCATATTCTTGTAAATAGTAAAAATGTTTTGAAATACATTTTTAAGAAACATGGATGTGGATGATAAAGATATCCCAGTAGATTATTACGTATAAACAACCTCGGATAATGAAGAGATTGTGAAATAAACCCTTACCTTGTACTTTTTCTTTGGTTGGGGTAGGTTAACCTCCTGTATAATGGTGAAATAATTTTTATTAAATTATACAAGAATCATATACATTAATATGATATCATATATGATCTTTTAATATTGATTTGATAATAATATCTTAGTATTATCGTTGTTTCGGGTGTTAACTTACTTGTTTTCTTTCATATGTTTTGTTACGTAAGACATGTTTGTAAAGGATAGGTTGTATATTATTCATATCCAGAATGATATCAAGTCCTTAAACATCATTTTTAAATCATAAAATGATAATTACGCTTTAATGGTTACGATGGAGAATGAATCTCATCGCGTTCGTGGAGACGGTAGTCCGTACGTACGCACGAGCAACAATATCATTCTTTTGATATTAAAATAATATATAAATGGATGGTATATCATATATAAAGAATCATTAACATGTTATATTTATTATTTACATGAGTTACACATCATTATTATACCCATCCAAATAATATTATATTGAATAACAATTACACCACGACGTGGAGACGGTAAGCCGTACGTACGCACGTATGGTGACATGTTATTCAAAGGGTGGATAGAATACTGAATATGATTGTACCATATTTATAATAACATCACAGTATATGTGAGATACTGGAGTTATTATTTCAGAATGGTAAGAACAAAGGAAGAAGAAGTGGAAGAAGAAATGAACTTAGAAAAGGGTGGTGAAATCATTACCTCTTCTTCGGGTTCTTCCTTTTGATTTGATCAAAAGGGCTCCTTAGGTTGGCTTTCTGATCAAACTAAGGCCTCTAGGTTGTATTGAGGGATGTTGGGAGAGTATTTGGGCAGAGTTTGGCCGAACCAAAAGGCTTTGAAGGTGTGAAGAAATGAGAAGGAGGAGTGCCCTTTTATAAGAGGGGTGAGGGGCACCTTTGGAAAAGCTAGAAATATTAATTTATAATAAATTCATATTCGGTTTCTAAAGGCTCCAAAGTTTACTATTCAAATTATGAGGTGGGGATAGGTCGAAATCAACTCATCCAATAGAATTTAGACAGGTTTGGGTACTTATATTAACCTTATCTTTAAGTATTAACTCTAAGTTAATTAGTTTCACTTTTACAATGTCTCTTTGTATTTTTATATAATATGGTTAATAAACTTACTATATACATCCAAGCGACCCCCAAGTGGTCCATTAATGATTAACCTATCATGATATAAGTCTCTTGGCCGAACCTTAGATTTTTAGGAATTTAATATCAATTAATAATATAATATTTGTTTTAAGAATTCTTTTATGTCAATTTTGACACTATTCATTAGTTGATTTTTGTGAAACTCATAACAGATTTATTACTTCGAACAAAGTCAATTAAATCAATCCTAATATATCATATTATCCTAGAAAATTAGTTTAATTCATTAAAAGTTTCATATTATATTTATTTGGGTATTTATAATATCACTTATTTTAATTTTTCACTATTATAGTAATTACTGCATCATCATTGTGTCATAAATAAAATAAATTATTTAATGTCTAAAAATTATAAGTAAAATACCATTATGTAGGAAATCTTTTTAGCTTTCTAATGAATATTTATAATCGAAAATCCAATATGTATAACCCTATGTAAAAATTGTTCTTCTAAAAGATGTAAGCTTATGCCATTTTTATTTTTATTTTAACTTTATTAATATAAAGTGTCCCTACCACATACAAGTGGCTCCAAGGGGTCCCCAAATTGACCCAAGGATGCCCATGGTCGGGTATGTGTCCACAAATAAGGTTAGGACACGTTTTAGGGTAATTTTGTATTATTATAATATTATTTTTTAACCCTTATTTACCAGATTTACCCTTTAACCATGGTAAATAAAATATTTACCACAGTAACTATTCAAAATGTCTAAAAATAAAAGTTACCTATTTACACAATTTGAACATCCTGATTCCAAATATGTAATCCATTTTCCTAAATTCAAAACACAGAAGTGGCAGAAATTAGTTTAAAATTAATTCCCGCTGTTAAAACAAAAAGCGTGTTTTTAAGAGATAATAACTATCAAAAGATTGACACTTGTTTATGTTCGGTTTAATTGTAAAATTATGTCCAATGACCAAAATTATATTAAATGGTAAAAATATATTCTAAATATACTTTAAAACCACTCAAATTCATAATTTATCACTAGTAATTAATTTGATTAAAAAAGTTGTTTTTAATTAAAATTTAGTAATTTTCACTATTCATCAAAATATGAAAGTTATCCAAAATGTACCAAAATTTCACCCTAGGCTAAATTCGATATTCCGAATCCAAAAATGAAGTCCATTTTCAAATGTAAAATATATATAATTTCAAAAAGTAGGTATTACTATTCATAACGGCTAGTTTGATTAGTTATGGTGTGTTAGAACTCAGTGTTGCGTACAACACACGCTATCACATTATTCGAAGGGAAACGTACCGTAGAAGCTTGGGGTGTTACAGATAATATGACCATAGTTAAAGTATTGGTATTTTTATAAGTTATAAATAATTAATTCAATTAATTAATTAATTTAAAATAAAATATATATTCCCAAAAGGTGTCAATAAATTAAAAATTTTATGTCTTTTGGTTTTATAATAATTTTATAAGACCTTATGTAATTTTTGAAAGTATTATAAAATGAGTTATAGTTTTAAAATCAGTATTTTTCAAGTAAATTATGATTTAAATTAAAAATTAAATTAGTCATATTTATAAAATTATTTTTTAAAAATGGAGTTCATTTTTGGATTATACATGTCAAAAAATTTTTAGGGTGAATTTTTGGGATTTTTCTAAAATACATGAATTTTTTTGTGAATAGTAAAATGCATTAATTTACTGTATAAATACATTATAATTTAAATCAACTATTCCTAACATCATAAGTGATGTAAGAACTGATATCTATAACTCACATGCACTTATTACTATTTTTGGTCTTGTAATCATCACTATTTCTGGTCTTGAGGGAAATTAATAAACAAAGGAATTAAATATTATGAAAATCCTGCTCCCCTCCACTATAAAAACCACCTAAAATCCCCTATTATCATCACTCCTCTCAAGCCTTGTTCCTTTCATAAATTCTTCAAAAATTACTCACCAAGATCCTAGCCCTAATCCAATAGCCCTTGGTCTCCTCAAAATACCAAATCCTCTCCCATTAAGAGGCTCTCAAAGGTGATTAACTCAAGAGGTAAGTTTCTCTTTCTGATTCTTTTATTTTCTTTCATGTTTTTTTTCTTTTCTTGTTTCTTTCCTCATATAAATTCACCCAAATGGTATGATAAATAAAGTAAAATAAATTTAATGAAATTATATTACTCTAATGTTATATTTTATCATAATCTCCCCCTTCCCCTCCTTTCATTTTATAAACGAAAATACTGTCCGAGATGTGTTGATTTATCTCATTCAAGGACAATGAGTTTTTAATTTGCATTACCATATTCTATATTGGTCATGAAACCATTTAAATGGTTGATCCAGATAATAATATACGTATTTTATCTTATATTATCTTCTGAAATCCTTTTTTCACACATTATGTAAAATAATAATACAAAACAAGTTAATTATGAGCAAAATCACCAAATTAATCCAAGTGTTTATCATTAATGTATTATACAATGATTCAAATTAACTCCAAGTAACCAAATTAAATTTACAACCATGTAACCTTATGTATTTTAAATAATAAAATATAACTCCCATTCTAGAAATCCATCCCCATTTTACATGATTCTCCTTTCATGAAAATAATTAAACTGATCGTAAAAATAAAGAAAACAAATGGACTCAAACAATGAAATTGAACTACTTAACCCATAAAAAAGGTCATGAATGAACATAAAAAAGGTTATAAAAATATTTTAAATATATCTTAGTTTCTTAAATTATTAATTAATGAACCTAATTTTATTATTCAGGTCATTAATATCAAGCGAAGAACACCATCAGACTTAAGGTAAGGGATCCTCTCTATTTAACTTTTGTTCAAGAATATCCTCTATGTTAAGCCCTTTTATGTATAATAACTAATTATGGGGTATGATATTTAACCTCCCAAATAACTATATCATTATTTATATGTGATTATAATCCCCTTTTCTCTCTCATTAATCCCTATTAGGTACACCCGATACCATGCAGATAATCCATAAGGAATTTTACTCGAACTTACTTTATTTATTTGGGTTGTCTTATCTTTATTTTAACAAAATGTTGTTATCTTATATTTTTATGTGAATCTTATAAATTATGTTTACATGTACCAAATTAATTTATCAATACCCTTTCATCAATTTCTTTCAAAGATATACATGTTTTTAAGTGGTTCCCTCCTCAATACTTCATGATAAGAAAACATGTTTGGAGAGAACTTCCCGAATTCTTACCCAATTTCAAGAGGACTCCATCTTATTTTTTAATCCACATTTTTCTTTATAAAATAAATCATTTTATTAATAAAACCTTATTGGTTCACTTCTAGTTTTGAATAAAATATTATTCTTTTTTCTATTTTAAATGCTCTTCAGTATTTTCCTTAAAACCACACTAAAATGTTTTAATTGTAATGTTTCATAAATACTTTTTTTACAAGTTGTCTCTTCTATTTAAATTAACTCATCATGGTAAATGCCATTTTACCTTATTAATATCTATGAATTATTTAATTCCTTTATTTCATTGACACTTTTATGATACACCCATTTATTATGCTTTATCACATGATTGTGATACCCATTTATTTCCATGGGTACCCTTATGTTTATGTACGATTGATTTTGTATGATTATTTTTGTGAAAAACGTATTAATTAAAATTTTATATGTTTATGATGAAATCTCACTCCAATTCATTGGGTAATGTTGAGTCTCCCGAGACATTATGTGCGACAGTCTTGGTGGTTAGCCTTGGCCTGTGCTACCATATGTGACGGTCTTGGTGGTTATCCTTGACATGTGATACCATGTGAAATGGTCATGGAAGTTAGACTTGAATCATAATAAATTCATGTTTTATGTTTCTTTCACATTACTATTATTCCATTATTATATGATTCCATGTTTATATGTTACGATTCCATATGTTACATGCCTTTTTATATCATTATATCATGCCTTCTATCCCATGTGCTAATGCTTTATTCTTATGGTTATTTTCTTACTGGGATATTTAGATCATCCCTTTGTTATTGTTATCCCTAAGACATACTATGTATATTTTTGAGCACAATATAAGTTAGGTGATCAATTTGAACAGTAAATAAATAAATTTTTTTATTTAGTTCCATGTTTTTAGTTTTATGTACCTAGTCATCCAAGACACTAGACTTTATGATCATTGTCTTGTATTCTGATGTATAATTATGCTTAAAATCATGTAATTTTATGTGTAAAACTCTAGGGTCTCTATTGTTGGTATTAAGTGATGGTCTAGTTATTTTTGGAGATTAGTAATAGAGAACATTAGTAAAAAACTTATTAATGAAACTAAGTATTAGAATACACCCATAAATTTTGGTAAGTATAGATTAAGTGGTTTATCAAGAAAATAAATCCCTTTTGAGATACAAACAAGTATAGGTGGATTTGGCACAGATGTATCTAGGGGTAAAACCTAAAAACACCACCTTGAGCTAGAATCGAATGGGAAATGGTGAATGACAACAGGCATTGCTGGACTCTTGGTTTGACACTCTCAGAATATATGATTTGGTAAATTTATAAGCTTAGTATGAACCATTATTGTAGGAAAAAAAATGATACCATAAGAATATATGTTAGGTGATATATCATTAATAACATATATTAAGGCCTAGAAACACATAAGTTAAGGAGATAAGTGTAATTTGTATGTTATCCCTTTAATGTCATTGGTTTCCCCCTTATGTCATACTCATCCACAAATTTTATTTTTATTTTAGCAAATGTCTTGTAATAGGATGAACCATGTTAAAAAACAATGTGAAGGAAAATGTAATCACTGCCAAAATGAGATCACTCATCAGATGGGAGCTCAAGAAGGACATATCGTGATTATGCCAAACCAAATATCAAAAATCATGACTAAAAATTAGTACTTGGTTGAATGACCAAGGGATTCAAGGGAGAGGAAGATGAAATCTCATGGAGGTCCATCTGATAAATGTTATAAGGGAAAGAAGACCTAATTTCCATGGTGCAATAAATGTGGAAAGAGGCACTAAGGGAAATGTAACAAAGGGACTGAGATATGTTTTAAGTGTTGAAATATATACACACAAAGCATCCAATTACCATGAAAAAAGGAATAATGTGATGAATGGAAACATAGTTCCATATATGGAATCATACATAGTTGTATGTCATAAATGTGGAGAAGTTGGACATTATCCAATATGTGGCTCTATTGAAAGGGATGAGAAGCATGATGAGCATCAACAATCACCATTATCAAGGGGGCACTGAAGTTCCTATTCTAAGGTGGAAAATTATGAATAAATTACATGAAACCACACATAAAAGTAGTTTGTGCCATAATATATTTCAATTCATGTCATATTAGTATATCTTTCATGTTTTCTAAGAACATTGAGTTCCCTCTTGAAATTATATTAAATCATTAGGGAAAACATATATGAGTATAGTATCAAATGTTGAAGTTTATGGAAAAGTTGTTCTTGAAAATATTATAAGTCTCCCATTGGTGGAATCTGAGAAAAAATTACAAAGTGATAGCCTATTACTCAATGAATCTGAAAATCCATGAGCAAAATTATCCTATGCATGATCTGGAGTTGGTGACTGTGATCTTTGCATTAAAAATATGGCGACATTATCTCTATGGGGAGAAGTGTGAGATATATACTGATCAAAATAGTATCAAATATATATTCACACAAAAAGTGCTTTATATGTGCCATTGAAGATGGATAAATCTCATTAAGGATTATGAATGCTCAATCCACTACCATCCTGGTATGGAAAAAAGATGAGGTATGCTCTAAGTAAAAAGGATCCTATATCTTTATCAATGATGAGAATTTAAAAGGATCTGATATTCTTAGATTTGCAGTGGATGGAGATGGGAATCATTAACAGAGGAACATAATCAATCCTTTCTCAAATGATTGCTCAACCATCCCTCATGGAGAAAATAAGGGATGATCAATGAAAATATATGAAAATTCTAAAAAGGGTGGAAGTTGTTAGAAATGGGAAATCCTCAGAGTTTAAGACTGATGAGGAAGGAGTTATAATATTTGGGTCATGATTATGTGTACCATCCAATCTAGAGATAAAGAAGGAGCTTTAGAATGATGTACATAGCTCAACCATATCTATCCACCCAAGGATCACAAAGATGTATCGAGATCTCTGAGAGAAATTTTGGTGGGACAATATGAAGAATGATATTTCTGTGTAAACATCAAAGTACCTGGTATGTAAACAAGTGAAGACTGAAAGATATAAGTCTAAAGGGATGATGCAACCACTACCCATACCAACATGGAAGTGGGAGAGCATCACCATGGACTTTTTCACTGGACTTCCAAGGACATCCAGAGGAAAAAATTCTATATGGGTCATTGTGGATCTACGCACAAAGACTACTCACTTTATCAAGATTCAAGAGGACTTCTCATTGGATCATATTTCACAGATATATATCCAAGAAGTGGTAAGACTTCATGAAGTACCACTATCTATTTTATCCGATCTAGATCCAAGATTCACCTAGAAGTTCTGGAAAAGTCTCCAACATGCTCTAAGCGCTGAATTGAACTTCATCATGCCCTATCACAAACTGATGGCCAATCTGAGCTAACTATTCAGATATTGGAAGATATGTTGAGATCATGTTCTATGGACTTAAATGGAAGATGGGACCAACATATTCCACTGGTCTAATTCTCTTACAAAAATATTTTCCACTCCAGCATCTGAATGGAACCATAAAAATCCCTTTATAGGAAAATGTGAAGAACCTCGGTGTGTTGGGATAAAGTTGGTGAGTGTAAGCTGCTAGGACCTGAAATAGTCAATGAAATGGTGGAGAAGGTGAAAACCATTCACCAGAACATCAAGGTAGCCCAAAGTCGACAAAAGAGTTATAAAGACAATAGTTGATGAGACCTTGAGTTTAGAGATGGAGAAATGGTATTTCTTTGCATATCTCCTTGGAATAAGGTCATGAGATTTGCAAAGAAAAGAAATCTAAGTCCTAGGTACATCAAACCCTTAGAGATCCTTGATCGAGTTTGAGCTGTGGCCTATCGATTGACACTTCCACCTACTACGTTCTAAGTACATGATGTCTTTTTTGTATCCCTCTTAAGGAATTACATACTTGATCCTTCACAAGTACTCTCTTCAGAGGTGGTATAGTTATAGTATGATATTTCTTACATGGAGCAGACAGTGAAGATCTTGGATCATAGAGATGAAGTTCTATATAATAGGACTACTCACCTGGTCAAAGTACTGTGGTGTGACCACAAGTAAGAAGAGGCCACATGGGAACTAGAGGAGGAATTAAAGGAAAAGTATCCACACTTGTTTATGGATTATAATGTAAAATGAAATTTCAAGGGCAGAATTTCATAAGGGGGAATTATGTAATGACCCAATGTTTTATCAATAGAGATTCCTTTCTTATAATTATGTTATAAAATCAAATGAAGTTACAACACAATTAACAAATAAGTTCTATGTGGCCTTTAAACATAATATTGTCACCTCTGTGATTTGATTTTTGAAAATCTGACATACACGGTTGTGATTAGTAAGATGTTTGGAGTCTAATGGAACAAACTTAATTTATTTTGTGAATAGTAACCTACCCTTATAAATAAAAAAATAATATTATTAATAGAAATATGACCCATATAAATAGTAAATTGTCTAAAATAATAGTTACCTCATCCATGAATATATAAATAAAATTTAGGCATCTTATAAGTGATAATATGACTATAGTAAAAGTATTGGTATTTTTATAAGTCATAAATAAATAATTAAAATTAATTAATAAATTTAAAAGAAAATATATATTCTTAAAAGGTGTTCATAATTTAATAATTTTATGTATTTTAGTTTTAAGATAATTTTATAAGACATTATGTTATTTTTGAATGCATTATAAAATCAATTATAATTTTGAAATCCTTATTTTTCAAGTAAATTGTGATTTTAATTAAAAATTAAATTAATCATATTTAGAAAATTATTTTTGAAAAATGTAGTTAATTTTTTATATTATACATGTTGAAAAATGGTTTGGGTGAATTTTTGGAATTTTTCAGAAATACATGAATTTCTAGTGAATAGTAAAATATATTAGTTTACCGTATAAATACATTATAATTTAAATACACTATTCCTAACTTCATAAGTGATGTAAGAACCCAAATATTGAAATCACATGCACTTATTACTATTTTTTTGATTTAATCATCACTATTTCTTGTCTTGAGTAAAATTAATAGACTAAGGAATTAAATATTAAGAAAACCCTCCTCCCCTCCACTATAAAAAGCCACCCACACTCCCCTCTTCTCTTCACTCATCTCATGCTTTTTACCTTACCTAAATTCTTTCCAAATCACTTAACAAGATCCTCCCCCATGCCCAACATACCTTGGTATCCTATTAATACTAAATCCTCTCCCCTTAAGAGGCTCTCAAAGGAGATAAACTCAAGAGGTAAATTCCTCTTTCTAATTCATTTATTTTATTTTAATTTCTTTTCTTTTATTGTTTATTTACTCACCTCACTTAAACCAAATCATATGATAACTATAGTAAAATACATGTACTGTAATTCCATTATTATAATTGGATAGTTTATCATAATCTTTACCTTACCCTCCTTTAATTCTATAAATGAAAACACCATCTGAGATGTATTGGTTTATCATATTCAAGGACGAAAAGTTTTCAATTTGAATTACCATCTACTAAAATGGTCATAAAACCATTTTAATTGTTGAAACAGATCATAATATATGTATGTTATCTTATGTGATGTTCTAGAATCATTTTTCACACATTATGTAAAATAATAATACAGAAGAAGTTAATTATGAGAAAAATCTCCAAATTAATTCAAGTGTTTATCATTAATGTTTTATATAATGATTCAACTCCAATATAAGTAAAAAAATTAAATTTACAACCATGTAACCTTATGGATGTTTTATAATAAAATATAACACCAATTCTGGACAACCATATCCATTTTACATGATTATCCATTCATGAAAATAAGTAAACCGATCGTAAAAACCCAGAAAACAAACAGACCCAAACAGTGAAATTGAACTACTTAACCCATAAAAAAGGTCATTAATGAAAATAAAAAAGTTATAATAAATATTTAAAATATATAATATGTTATTTAATTATAAATTAATTAACCTAATTTTATTATTAAGTTCATTAATATCAAGCAAATAACACCATCAGACTTAAGGTAAGAGATTCTCTCCATTTCACTTTTATTTAAGAATGTCCTCTATGTTATACCATTTTATATGTAATAACTAATGATGGGGTTTGATCTATCACCTCCAAAATACTTCCATAATGATTTATAAGTGATTAGAAACCCATTTTCTCTCTCATTAAGTTCTTTTAGGAACACCTGATACCATGCCGATAATCCGTAAAGAATTTTACTCAAACCTCCTTTATTCCTTCAGGTTGCCTTATCTTTATTTTACCAAAATTTTGTTATATTATATTTTTTATGTTCATGTTAAAAATTATGTTTACATGTACCAAATTAATTTATCAAGACCCTTTCATCATTCACTTTTAGGTATATACATGTTTTTAAATGATTCCCTCCTAAATACTTCCTGATAAACAAACCTTTTTTGAGGGAACTTCCTAAATTCTTACCTAATTTCAAGAGAACTATATCTTCTATTTTAAGACACATTTTTCTTTATAAAATACTTCTTTTTTATTATGAAAAAATTATTGGTTCACATCTGTTTTTTTTGTAAAATATTATTCCCTTTTCTATTTTAAATGCTCTTTAGTATTTTATTTAAAAACTCACTAAAATGTTTTAATTCTAATGTTTCTTAAATACTTTTTTTACAAGTTTTCTCTTATGTTTAACTTTAATTATAATGATATATTCAATTTTACCTTATGAATTTACATGTATTAATTAATTAATTTCTTTAATGTACACTTGTATGATACAAATACTTATTTTTCTTTATGACATGATTGTGATAACCATTTTTTTCCATGGGTACCCTTATTTTTATGTATGATTGATTTTGTATGATTATTTATATGGAAAAAATATTCATGAAAATGTTTATATGGGTATACCTATATAGATGCGCAATGAATTGGGTAACATTGAGTCCCATGAGACGTTATGTGTGATGGTCTTAGTGGTTAACCTTGGACTGTGCTACCATGTGCGACAGTCTTGACGGTTAGCCTTGACTTGTGATACCATGTAAAATAGTCTTGGAGGTTATCCTTGACTCATAATAAATTCATGTTTTATGTTTATTCCACAATAATATTATTATATTATAATATGATTCCATTTCTATATGTTACTATTCCATATGTTATATGCCTTTTTATATCATTATGTCATTCCTTATATCCCATGTGTTAATGATTTGTTCTTATTGTTATTCCCTTACTGTGCTATTTATCTCCTCCCATTGTTCATGTTATCCTGTGGAAATCCTATGCAGATGTTTGAGAACAATGGAGGTTAGGATGTCAATTATTAGATTAAATTAGGAAATGTTTTATTTAGTTCTATTTTTTCAGTTTTATGTGCCTAGTCTTCCAAGACACTAGACTTTACGATCATTGGTTTGTACTCTGATGTATAATTATGCTTAAAATCATGTAATGTTATATGTAAAATTCTAGGGTCTCTATAAAAGTGTTTAACAAATCCTAGGAATCCACCACGAGTGAGATGTAATATAAGGGGAGAGTCTAGGGAGGATCTCCATGAATCCAAGTGGGCTAAATGAGAGGCGTGAGGGGTTATTTGGGGTTAAAAACTGATAAGTAAAAATTATAAAATACCATTTTTAATGAACTTGGGAACTCTACATGGTTTTTCTGCTCAGTTTGGAAAACCATGCACCGACCATTCAATCTCTTTAGGATTTTAGAGCACCTATCATGAGTAGGACACATAGTTTGACAGACTATGTGCTGACTATGGGATTTAGCTCAACTAAATTATAGATTCTATTACATGGTTGCCAAAAGATTTGGAAAACCGTGTGCCCTAACTTTGAAACATGCTCTTTATGCCTAGAAATTAATGGTTTTGTAAAAAATTACAAATAAGGATAGGTAAAAGTAATATAACTCATAAATAAATAATATAATAGATTAGTGTCTATTTGAGGTTTGATAATTCTACCCACCATGACACTTTTTCACCTAGAAATTCCAAAAAATGTTCAGTTGATCAAGTAATATAGCTAGAATGAACCACTACTCAAGAAGATATTCCCATTGTTTTATGACCAAGATGAACACACTCACATTCCTTTTAAAATTTTAAACTCTAAAACCCAAAGTAGGTAAGAAAGATCACTATTATTAATTGAAATAATGATCTTAAGAGACAACTCCTGAGACCTATGAATTTGAACCATTAAACTAGAGAATTAGGAATAAGAGACTAATATATTTTAATAAAACAAAAAATAAGAAACATATCAACCCAAAACATATAAATCACTAAATAATCTCAAAATATTCTATCCAAGATCTCCATGATCATATATAACATGATCTGTGGTCCAAGATAATTAAAAAACTTTGTTCAGTGTTGGGAGGAAAGGAACAAGGAATTTTCTTAAAAATTAGAATTCAAGATTCCCAAAAGGAGGAACATGAATTCTTGAACACCAAATTAATTATAAGATACTTCTATAGTGTTCTTTACAGTATTTAAGACCATAGTTAAACATTGATTCCCCAATATAGAATAAACTCATGTGTTCCAATGAGGATCAAATACACAAGAAACATATCAAGTAACATGAAACACCACCAATCCATGAAAAAAATATTCAAAAATTAAAAGTATTTCTCCCAAAAGATCCAAAAGATGAACCCCACAAATAAATATAGAATATGAAACCCAAATAAATAAAAAATAGAAAATATTTTCAATAAGGACACTTTAAATAAAGCTTGATCAGTGGAACATTCATCTATTTGATCTAGATGATTCTTCCAGGATGTGGATCTATCTTTATTTTACATCCTGTAAACACCAATGAAAAACCTTTTTATATTCCATAAATAGGCATAGTGAAGATATTTATTTTTTTATTCTTGTCACACTGGCTTCTTCTGCCTTAATTTCCCACTATAATGTCACTCCTAGTTTTGACTACTGAATGAATCTGGTGAGAATAATCATAATTGAATTTTTATACCACTTCTCAATAAGATAGAAACAACATTATTACCTTTCCCTTTACTAGAACCATAACCACCAATCATAGGGATAGGTGATACATAAACCACTATAGGATCTCTAGTAAATCAATATTTGGATCAAAAAACCCATATCACCATGTCTCCATTGGTGTCCAGATTGAGTGAAGAAAATTAATGAATAAGTTCTTGTCAGATCCCCCATCCAAATAATTGACCCTTTAACGATTAATCCCCTAAAAGATCTATTAGATACAATTTTGACTTAATTAGAATTTTAGAATACTATATCACCCTTAAATAACCACACTAGAGATACTATAATTACATAAGCTTAGGAATCTGTAAATATTTGAAGAAGCACAACTAGATAAAAAATATTTAAATCTTTCCCATGAGTGGACTTTTACAACTTGGTCCAAATAACAAATTTACACCATTTATTACTTGGGAATAATGACATAAAGGTTCAAAGTATTATCTTAAGAGGTACGGGAGGCTCAAGGTTAATAAATTTATCCTCAATACCTTAAAACAAATTGCTTGTATTTTCTTGTTTTTAGCTGATTGAAGAAATGAGGACAATTTGATGATTGAAATTTATGGATAAAATCCTGTTACTGATCCATTGGATGAGGACCACTGGCTATATATCTAGAATATAATAACCATACAACTAGAAGAATAATTGATAAACTAAAAATGAATGTGGTGAAGGATACTCTCACATATGTTCTTCAAGATTTTTTATAATTTTATGTGGGGTGGGGGTACTCTAAAAATAATAATCATGAAACTAAAAAAATACACCATAAACTAAAACTCCAAATCTCAAATAAAAATGAATAACCCAAACCCAAAAAACCATTTCAAAAAAATTTTCCAACATAAAAAATCTAAGAGTCCCAAAATATAAATCCAAAAATACAAAGAAAGGAAACATCAAAAAACTATCACATCAAAACATTGGAATTACCTTTTTGAAACAAATTTAGAAAGAAAGGACAAAATTAAGATATTATACACATTCCCATGGTATCCTATGAATATTCACATCTTTATACATACCCACTTCCACATATATACACATATGAATCTACACAAAAATGATCTTACCACACACATTTGCATACATGTGAACAATTATAAGAAATTACAAGGAAAATATAAAGGGTGGTCCCATTTTAAATCACCCTATAAATAATCCTATTTTTTTAGAGTTTTCCATTATCATCAAAACAAATAATTTTAAAATCCCTAAATAAATTTATATTCCACATTTCATAAAACCTTTTAAATTCTTAAACAATTTCCATTTATTTTTTAAACAATCAATGCTTTTTATTTTAAAAAAACATTGATAAACCAATCATAATTTTAAAAACCCAATGGAAACACTCCAAAATGAACTTAATCCAACAACATGATTGAATGAAATTAACCTAAACGCCAGATAATTATAATTTCAAAAAAATTGGAGAAATAATAGCTTCACGCAGTTTGTCTACAAGGTTTAGTAGGCTATGCAAAAACCCTGTAAATTTCACTAGAGGTTAATATAGGTATAAACACAATCTAAAAACAGTTTTCTAGACCCCTTATAGTAGTCATTAATCCTTTAAATCCAACCATAAAATCCATAAAAACCTTTTATATTGTCAAAATAACACATTAAGTTTCAATTATATTCGTAAACAATAAAAAAACCCAAAACATCAAAAAAAATCCGAGAACAAAGCTCAGATTTGAGACACAAACATCCTAAACAATCTTGGTAACTCCAGAATCCACCCAAATGGTTTTTGATCAAGAACTTAACCATGAATGAATAATTATTTTTGGACAATAATACCTCTAAACTAATGGACATACACACATAGAGAGGGCCAATTTTCCTCTAATACCTTTTTTTCATGAACCAACCTGGGTTGACCCCAAACTAGGAACCTGAGTTGGACCACGATAAGTATCGAGATGTGTTACCAATCCTATTATATTATAATATAGTCTATATAATGAAGAAAAACTAAATTGGGAATAATTTATCTATAAAAATTTGATAATAAATAATAACAAAACAAATAAAAAATCACAGGAATTAGAAAAGAAACAACTTACTAAATATAACTCCATGTGACCTGATGGGTTACCACCATCCACAGGATCACTATCTCTCCGTGAGAAAAACAAAGTTGAAATAAACCTAAAACTGAACTAATAATATTGTCATGACCACAGAGATTCTTAATAGGATTTTTTTGAGATAAACTATACCCTATTCATTACCTTTAAATTAAAATCTAATCATGATTGTTTGAAAATAAAAATATATAAAAATAATTATTTCTTTTCCTTTCAAAACAAGTAACAAGTTGATAATTCTTAAAAACTATTTCTAAATAATGAAATACTTTCCAAAAATCTATTTTCATGATGTAAAATTTGATTAAAAAATAATTTTACTAATAAAAATAACATTGGAAACCACCGTAAAAAAGTGCCATAAGATAGTAGAAATTATTGAATATGTAAAATATGATTCATGGGAAATTGGGATCTAGTCGAGATGGATTAGGAAAAATCTATCATTATCCATGAATGGAACATACACTAGTAATAGATACCAATAATTAAATGGCCCTATTATATTATGTTACCCTCACTGGATCGATCGAGGGTCATATCCAACAAGAAGATAAGTTATATATCTTAGAGCCACTAGTCAGAGCACAATACTAAACTAATAAATAATGTGTACATAGAACTGCTTTATAACTACCCAATGAATCCCAGGAAATAAAAATAGAGATGATTTTTATCAAACTATCTCATATACACATATAACTTATTTTACACCAAAAAACCATTAATTTCCATACCTTCAAACTCTCTACTTAAGAGAAAACCACTTTCCTTTTCTATTATAAAGAAATGATACTCATACCCCTTTACCAGGATTGCATCATAAATTAAATATTTCACAAATTTCCATCCTGTTAAATGCTTGTTCTAATTCCACCATAAAGGGAAATTCCTTAATAGGAGGTTTGATTGCTGAGGACACACCTAAAATTTTCCATCAGGCCTCATCATTTAAAAAGAAACACCATTCACTTGGAAAACCAATTTTTCTCAAAGAATTCATTCTTAAAAGCCATTATTCACACTTAAAAACATATTCACTATGATATATATATATATATATAAGCACCACTTGTCTCAATGTATATATTCACACCAGCATGAGTGAAAATGTATAAAGAGGGAACACATAAATATTTATATATATCCATACAAGTAAATGTGTATAATTCACATGTAATAATTTAGTAGATTAGAAATGTTTTATGGGGTTATTTTTTAAAATAAAACATGACCTTATTCATTTATGTAAACTAGTCAATTAACCCAAAAAACATTGGTAATTTCTATTACACATGGTAGAGATCACTTGGAAAACCAATCAAGCATTTATGATTCTTGAAATTTCAAAACAAGAATGAAAACATGATTTAGAAATATAAATTCATAATAAGATATAAAAGAAAACATGTAAAATAATGGATAACCTATTTCCAAGAATCAAATGTTTTTCTAAAATATATATATATATACACACTTTATATAATAATGAAAAAACACCTTAAAACAATCAAGAAATCATAGTATTATAAATAAAGTATCAGATATATGGTAACCTACCTCAATCCTTACCACCTTTGACAATAACAACCAAAATCCACCTTAATGTGGTCCAAAGAAGAAATGGAGACCACAATGAACCCTAAAAAAAGAAAAACACCCCATTTTAGAACCAAAGTTATATGGAAAATAGAAAAAACTACAGAAGAAGAAATCATGAGAAAATAGAATTAATAAGATAGGAAGGAGGTAAAAGTAGAGTACCTTGAAGACTTAATCCAAAACCTCAAATTAATCCCTATAATACACCATGAAGAAGATAGGATCTAATGGTAGAGTTGAGGGAGGATCTCTATAGAGTCGCACTTACCAAATTAGAGGGTTGAGGGTGAATTTATGGCCAAAAATAAAAAATAATGAAATAGTAAAATACCATTTATAATGAATATGGGAACTATGAATGGTTTGGAAACATGGTTTGAAAAAACATATACTACACATGCACCCTCTCTGGGATTTCAGATCACCATGTATGGGTAGGCTGCATGGTTTAGAAAACTATGCACAGACTATGTGGTTAAAATATGTCCAAATGTGGAGCCTATGGCACAGTTTCCACATGTTTTGGAAAATAGTTTTCCCTAACCATGATACATGCTCTAAATGCCCAAAAAATAACTCATTTTTTGGGAAAAATTAAATTGTAGAGATAAATAAATAAGTAAAAAATAATCAAAATACTAGAGTAGTTTCAAGAGTGGGTATAAATGATGGTATTTTACAAAAACAATAAAGCATATATTTCTAATACTAGTTGAAGTGTTTCACGAATGCATCATGATACATGATAAAGAAATATATGATAGAAAATGATTCATTATATAACAATTTCATGAAATTATAGTTCTCCCCTTACATGAATCACCTTTAATTCCCTATATAAGAGAATAAAAAAAAATATATGGGAATAATGTGGAATATAATTTTCTTCTTAATGAGTGAATGTGGGATGATTTTATATTCTCAGCCCAAAAACTCATCTTAGTTCAACTATATCTTAGTGAGATATATTTATGATTTCACCTCCTTTTATTTTCCAAACATGATAATTCTTGTGAAGTATGGTATTCATATTTTTCACATTCCTCCTTTTATATGGAATTAAACTTTTCCAATTAGCTAGTAAGGACCATTCATTCTTTTATGATGTCACCATCTTCCTTCCCATTTATATTTTGACTTTACAAACAATCAAAAATTATTTTATGTCATAACTATATTTTAGGTAATTTTCACAAGGTTTCTCAATAATATTTGAGTTACCCTTCATTGGAAGATTCTCACCATTTTATTTTTGGATGTATTTCACCAAACCAATCATTTTGTTTCTTTCTTGGATCTATTATATGCATTATTCCAGTTTGATTCCTCTAATATTTATGTTAATGGATTGTTTTTAGAGGTATATTATGTGGCCTTTACCCAAAAATAGAAGCATCTATTTTTTGGTGTAGCATCCTTGTTTGACTTATTCTTTTATATTATTTTCTCAATAGTTTTCTTCTATTTACACCTAAATGATAGATTATTATTTTTCTTTCTTTGGTTTTATTGTCTTATTCCATTACAAACTTATGCTACAATATTGGTTGATCCATACATGCAATATTTACTATTGAATACTATATAATTTTTTCAAAACATTTAAATATGTTAGAATTTAATATATTTATCATTACTTTAGATTATCTCCCCTTGATAAATGGATAATTTTCATTCAATGATTGACATATTATTATGAAAATAAATGTAATTATGTACAACTATTCTAAAGCACCAAAAAATGAATAATAAATAATTTTATTTTTCTTTTAGGTGAAGTCTATTTAGATTTATTCATTTCCTGACTAAATAAATATTCTTTTAAGTTTTCACTATGGAGTTATTCTCCTTAGACATGATTACCTACACCCTAAAAGACTTGATAGATTTATTAATGTTTTTATCTTCCTAAATATGTCTATATTTAGAGTTTTATCATGAAATAATAATTTAAACAACGTTAATACATCAAATAAATTTTGGTATAAGGGTAAAATTTTATCTTCATCCAGTATTAGCCATTAAAAAAGTATTCTATGATAATACATATTATTAGGCAAGGTTTAACTTTTACCTCAAGCATATATGGGATGTATCAAGAGATATTTTCAAGTTATTCTTGTCATTTATATGAGGTCTTTTAACCAATACACTTATAAAAAATCATGATTTCAATACTTCTCTTATTTGTTTAAGAAAATTCATCTTGGGTGAATTCAATATTTTTTACTATCACATACAATTCAGGAAAATTAATGGTGAAAATATTTTTCTCAATATTAACCAATCTCAATCTATATTCCCATGTTTTTTTAATATTTTCAATATTATCATCATGAATATTGATATATTCTTATAAGAAGTTGTTAGGATATTTTGTTATTTTGTATTTGACTTCCAATTGAGAACTCTTGGAATAATATTAGCCTTTTGATTTTTTTCAAAAGAATGGACATTCTATCCAAAAATTTTAATTAACTCAAAATTATCATAAATAATATTTTTAAATAATTAATCATCTTAAGATATTTTTTTCATTATGTATTAATTATAGTTTTTTATTTTATTCAACAAATTTTATGAGAGAGTTTCAATTTTTACAGCTTTGGTTCTAATGTTTCTTCCATTCAATCAGCTTATAACTCGATCTATGATTTATCATCCTATATTCCCTTGATATACTCAAATATATACTTGAACAATTAAACACAATTTTTTTTCAAATAATATATTACTTTAATGTAAAAATCAACAAGCAATGAAAAAAATATACTTTTCATAGCCTAGTATTGATTCTTATAAAAGGATTATTCTCAATAGGATTAATATACAAATAAGAATTTTGATTACCTTAAATTATAGTGTATCCTCTTTCTATTTTGATATATTTTTCAAATTCATAGACTATTTATCCAAATTTTTTATCAAGATTTTTGTTGAAACAATATCCAAGTAAGTACTGATAGGGATTAAAATAATATTATCTATATGAGGAAACTCAGTACATTATTTATAAATACACTTATTGTATAATAGATAAAAAATAATAATTAGATCCATTCAGAGGTAGAAATTTCTCAGATACCACTTTGAATTCCCAACAAAATTAGTGCTGTAACATTGATAGGTGGGGTGTGGGAGAGGGATAATAATTTCAAAAAAATTTCCCAATTTTTTTACTCTTTTAATTACCCCACTTAATATTTAAACTGACACACCTATTATGATGAATAGATCTTTTTACAAATTACCAAAATAACACACCATATACAAAAAGGTAAATAAATAAGTTTCAAAATATACGATATTTTTAAAATTATAAACACCTTTAATTTATAATGGGTGCTCCCAAATCCACTAATGAATAATATCTTCAATATTATATGGGATTTAACTGTGTTGTACCCTTTAAAATACATGATGTAATTGATCTATAAAATGACCTTAATGACCCTTTTATGCTTCTTGGGGTTGTTATTATAGAAAGTTGATAGTCCCCCCATCGGGCATGGAAGGTCTTATGATGTACTTGAAAATAGTCCTGTAGACCCCGTTATGTCACAAGGACTTTTCCCATTGAATAGATGGGATTCCATAAGAATGAAAACCATATAGTTGGATTCAAAATTAGATGGTACTGTGATATAGTGAAATGGAGGCTGGACATACTTAGTGTTGATTAAAAATGATACTTAGAAACAAATTTCAATATGTTATATCTAATTGGGTCATTGGTTCAGGTTAATTAGGAGATTCTTCGAAGGGGATATTGTTGTGCTCTCTATAATGCATGACCTAAATAGTTTGTGACATGACCTTACTTGGACTTTTATGCTACCAGGGGTGAACAATAATGGAATGATGTGAGTCCCACATGGGGCGTGGGATGTCATGTGATACAGATGATAATAATTGTGTATACCTTATCCTTTCATGATGCCTTTTCCCATTGAATGGGTGGAATTACCTGGAGATGAAATCCATATAGTGAGATTCCAAATAAGACAGTTTTGTGATATAGATAACTGGTTGTAAGTTTCCTTATATGTATATTAAGGATGATATTTGGATTCACATACCCATGTGAGTTTATAGGTATTACAGTTGGGTATCATACTATAGCCACAAAAAGTTTATCCTTCCACCAATTCTCTCCATGATATTTTCTACCTTGGGAATTACACCCACATAAATTTCTTTTATATGGAATCCCAATATATCTAAAAAAGGTATAATGACTAGAGGGATTAAGAAACCTATTTATCAGGTGTTTTATATCAATATCCACACCCCATACTAGACTCACATATTGTTAATAACATTCACCTCAGACAGTGCACATGAGGATCATGAGAACCATGCCATATATTTATTTAAATCACATGTTTAATCTGGAACAATAGTCTTACACTCACCTTATACCCTCAATAAATTTATTATTTCCCCCACTTTAATACTATTTTATAGTTAGTGTGTCTAGGTATCATCCTATAACTATTAAAGGTGTGTCTACCCACCAATACTCTCTGTAATATTGTTCAATTTGGGGATTCCATCTATACAAATTTGTTTTTATAGGGAATCCCACCCCACCCTATCTATAAAAATCAAAATTATTAAGTGGATTGATCACCATTGTAATTAGGTATTTCTTTGAAATCTACACACCCCACATGGGACTCATATTTTCTAAAATATGACATCCGAAGTAGTGTGTAGGAGGTTTATTTGTGCCAAGTCACAAATTTAGTTTAGGTCACATGTTGAATGTGACATAACACACTACATAAAATGATTAGATTTTATTCCTTAATTAGGGTATTTGATGGAAAAAATATAATATAATATAGTAGAAATCATGTTGGTCTCTTAATATCATCTTAATCACAATATAATTTCTCCTAAAGATTCTTGACACAAAAAATATATTTTTGTGTAGTAGTAATTCTAGTCATTCAAAACTGTCTTAATATTCTTATTCTTCTCCTTCCCCCTTTTTCTTTGACCCACATGATAATATCTCTCTAAGTATAATTATCTTACATCATTCTCTTTTTTGGTACATAGAATCTCTAGGAATTTTAATATCACTTCTTTCTTCAAAATCACTTTTAAAACCACACTTCCCTCTTATTATTCTTAACTTTTTATATATATCTTCTCAATATATCATGAAGGTTTGTGTCGCATGATCTTCAATCAATAACTAATAATATGATATTTTTCCCATGTGGATGACCCTTATAAATCTATTAATATCCTTAAACTGATGTTCTAAAAATACATTCACTAATTATTACCATTCATTTGTATAGGATCAATTCAAATTATTCTCATTTCACCCTCTTTAAAAATTAATCAAATATCCCTAAAATTAAACCTTAATTTTTTACTTTTATATATGATTTTAAAATATTACTATTTGAAACACATGAACTATATCACAAAGATCCTCTCAATTTTTTCTCATTTGATTCTAGTTATGAATTATCTTGAATCATTGATCAATCACTGACATCAATATATATAATATATTATGATCATATCAACATCATTTAATTTTATTCTTCCAAAGCAACCACATTTTATCAAAATTATAAACATTATATAAGAAATTTAATATCTTTTATATCAGACCATTGAACTCAAATATCGTATGAATTATCAAAAATACCTTCTATATGGTCATGAGATTCTTATGTATTCTCAAAAAAATATTTTTCATACCTTTTGATATTTTATGTTTCAGTTGAAATATCATATGTATCATAGTTGGTTTGGAACATTTCAATTTTTTTACTTTGAAATATCTTATATTCCTTCTTTAAAAAATTATGTATCAGATGGATGATATTACATATCACACTAGAAATATTTTTTATGTCCTAGAGTATCTTATGTATCATAGAAAAAAATTTATTTTTTCTCATTTAAATATAAACACTAATAAATATATTCTGCATTATTTGAAATACTTTCATATCATAGTATTCTCTTTAATTTTTTACATTTCATCATGTAATTCAACATATATCTTCTATATGATTTAAATATCATCTATATACACTAAAATATATTATACATAAACAGGAAAGCCTTTCTTACCATCTATAAAATGTTATACATAATAGAGTGATCCACATATTTTTTACCAATCATCTAAAACATGTTATTTATCATAGTGAGCTTCAACACATTTATAATATTATGATATAATGGATATTCTATTTTCCTATGTTAAAATTTAACCTCTAATTTTGAATTTCAAAACTTATTCAAATCATCTTAAAACCTCTTCAAACCTTCTTTGAGCATCTCCAATCACTAATATTCATCTCAAAAAAAATCAAATGGGTTTTAAGAATATATAAAACCTAATTTTTTTTGTTATCAAAATTACTAAAGCATTTTAAATTATATGAGTAATCTTTTTTTGATTATGTTAATGAAAATTAATTTCCTTATAAATTGTAACATCAAGTTTCATCAATTTTCCTCATATGATAGTATTTTGATAATTACAAATAAATGAATAACCTTCCATAGATTAAAATTCAACATTCTAAAAACATCATCCATATGAGTAAAATAATACATAATACAACAATTATTCTTAATACCATAAGGATATAAAGATAAAAATTCACTCAATCCTTCTATCACCTTGCTTTTTAAACTCTTCAAGAAAATTTTATATATAGTGTTATCAATATAAATCAATATTTATTATTGAATCCCATTGTTTCCATCTCAAAAATCATTAAATATCAAGGTTTATTCCTCAAATTTTGATAATCCAAAATACCATGTAGTATCTCAATATTTTTCTTCAAACTTATTTTCCAATATATAATGGATCTTCATTAGTATGTTCAATGGAATACCACATCAATACAACATCTAATCTATATAAACATAAAAATATTATATCATTCCACTGAACTCTTCAATCTACCAATTTCATGAACCACTTCACTAATCATGTGACTCTTTCATCACATAAATCATTGTACTATTTATCTTACCCAACACATATGTGAATATTATCTTTATTTACTAAAATTATAATCAAAACAACATATTGGACTCTTCACCATGAAATAAGACTTATTCTAAACCATATTAAATTATGGTGTTTCTTTGTTGTGTCCTTTACTTTTATATATTTATTTTTCCATTTAGGTTGAGTATTATGAGTTCATAAAGGTTTGTGGAAGGTACATGGATGAATTTCTTGGAGTTATCAATTTTATATACAACTGTTCATGGAATCGTGCTTTAATTTCATCCAGAAATAAATATTCTTAATTTATGAAGCCTATATATTGGTTCATTTTGAAGTAGTGATTACATTGGAACATTTTATACTTTACAACCTCATTATTTGAATTTATATTTTAAAAACCCATTATTAACTGATAAATTAAATACCTTTTGGTATTTTAATAATAAAAGCAACAACTTATTATTGGAAAGTAATATTAATTTTGGTTTGATTAAAACTTTTCATTTATATAAGCATGGTTTATCATGAAATTCATTGATTGATTTATGTTATTGATTCTCATCAAGGATATTAAGTGATACAATCATGAAATATTTTCATCAAAAAATGGTCTAAACTTAGATCCTATATCTTTTGGTGTTCATAAAAATAATATACATTTTCTTCTAGTCATGATCATAAATCCAAGTGAAATATTTTCTATATTAATTTATCATAAATTGAATTTATATTCTCCCTAACATAATTTTCTTTCTCAACTAGCAACTGGTTTTTAAATACTATGGCCCAAATCCTGGAAAAATATCCAAATCACACCATCAGAGGATCTGAGGTGGAACTCTCGATTGTAGGAGGGTAGAATAAATTTCATAGAATTAGAAATACAAAATATGGGATATTATTTACCCATTTTTTGATATAATAAATCATATGAGGTTCACACACATATTTGGAATGATTAGTCTTAATAATAGGTATCCCATGTGTATGGTTAATGGACTAGTGGAAATAAGTGACAATTATAATAACACAAAAATTATAAGTTAACAAGATCATGAATTACCATACACTCCCTAATCCAACAAATGACCACATAGTCCATAAAGTGTATGAAAGTATGTAAGAACAATTTTATATAAGTTTGAAAAACCAAGAACACCATTAAGAAAAAAGTGGAGGTTTCTTGAGAGGGCTATGATGTATAAATAGTTGTTGATAGCCAAATATGTCTAATTTATTCATCCAAAAAAAATTATAAGGGCCCACATGGGCTCTTAATTCCATATTCTACTAACATTCATGATCAAGATACATTCCATTACCCAAATCATACACCAAAGTATTTGAACATATCCCATATGCTCAAATTTGTGGTATAAGTATAAAAATAATTAGTAGGTGTTTACCACTCCACATTTTATAGGTTATGATAATAAAAATAAGATGAATAATAAATATAAATATATATGAACTGGAATTACAATCCATGCTTTATGACAATCATTTAGCATAGATATGAATGATAATTACAAACCCTTGTACTAGGAAGGTCTATAGCCAACATAATTTCATATGGACTAACCTAAAATTTGACATAATTGATATAAAAGAGTCATATTTTAATACTCATCATATTTTTGGAATAAGAATCATGTATACTAGAGGTAGGGAAATCTGGAATACCATCTATTTGGGAATCTTGGATGGGGTATACTAGAGTTGGGGCATTGTGATCCTCTCTTATTCAATCAACCTCTCTATTAAATGTGGGTGCACCTAATCACATTTTCTTTACAATCATATTACACCCCTTTCTATCATTATTTAAATTCTACTAATATCAAAGGTAACTATAAGTCATTGAACATGGATCCAAGCCATATTAACCAAATCAAAGACTAAATCATAAATATTTAACAAACTGTACAACATGTAATCAAATATAAGAAGTCATTCGAACATGATATTAAACATATATAGCAAGTTAGGAATTATATTTATAGATATAAGAAACTTTATATGACATATTACAAACTAAAAATTATTCAAAATCATTGGTAGAAATAGAATTACATAGAGAATAAATCTATTGTATCTATTTATCAATATGGATAAAAAAAATTAACATGATAATGAAACAAACAATAAAGGTAAAGTAATATTTTTACAGTCCAAGATTTAAAATATGAAAAGTATAAATTATTATGAGAAAAAAATAAAACCTTTGTAAATTAAATTATAAAATATCTTATTAGTTTAACATATTTTATTTTAATTATGTTTACTCAAACCTAAATTGTTTCTATCCCAAAACAATGAGACATGAGTAAAAAAGGGGTTCAACTACCAAAATTAAGGTATAATGTTCCTTTGAGGACCAAGGATGAGATTATTCCTCCACTAGGGTGACATAAACAACATTGTACACGGGGATTGTAGGATTTATTTTCTCCCTTATAATGAGAATCAATCTATCAAGATAATAATGGGAATTAATTTTTCTTAACTTATGAAAAAAAACTATGATAGATATATGTAAGGAATAATGAAGGGTTTACTATGTTTCACAATCTTTATATTTTAGAAATAATAGATTACACCAGAATCCCTGAAGTGGAAAAATTAAAATAAGGCTATAGGAGGTAAATTGACTTAAATTGTTGAAGAAAGACTCCTACTATTTCTCCCTAGACCAAAAAGCCCATCCAAATATTATTTGAACTAGAATCAAGTAATACCCAAAGGTCATTCCCAATCCCCAAGGTCTGTTGACTAATACCCAAACATATATCAATTACTAGATGAAATGGGTTTTACAATATGTAATCAGATAAATGTTATATATAAATATATAAATATATATTAAAACTATAAAATAAATAGGCAATGATCAAAATAGTGATAATGGTTGTTATATAAAAAATGGTGAAAGGGTAAAAATGAGGTAAAATTACACAAAAAAACAAAAGAATATACACCCAAACCAATCCACTTATAATCTATGTGAAATGTTGGAAATAACCCACCATATCACCACCAGCTACTAATGTCCAGCTTACTAAAAACCACACTATATCATAGAAAAAACTTTACCTTTCCTACATCAAATAAAGAAAGGTCTATACACCCCAGAGAAAGTGTACATAGTGTGAGTTGAACAGGATTAGTAGGATCCCACCTTGGTATTCCATAAAAATATATTATAAAATAATCCCAACATGATCAATGTAAAATAAAACATGGACTGATAATTAGTTACATAATTTTACATCAAAATCATGGAAAACAATTTACTCTTTTTTCTAAACCTTCCAAAAAAGTAATATAATTTCAAAGCATAATTTATATAAATCATTTTAATTTACAAAAACATGTATCATTTCATATAAAATATAAATAGTAATAAGAAAAAGAAAAATTAATATAAACCCTAGGATAACATAGATCAGGATATCTAGGCCACTTGTACCCAAATAAAAATCAATGACTTGTGTGCACTATGATTCCAAAAGCCAATGAATCCATATACTAGGGTTGGAGGATCACCCCATAAACTGATCCCATATTATGTCAATATTATGTTATAGAGACAATGTATTCTTGATCTTTGAATGGTGGAGAACCCCAAAATGTGAACCCCCTTACTATTTTAATGGACAAGGACTGATACTAAACCCTCCACCTAAGTAACCACGGCTCCAATGTGAAACATATATCAAATAAATTTTCAAAGGGCCTATTGTATAAAAAAATCCAATAAACCCTTTTCATAAAAAATATACTTTAAAAAACTATTTAAAATCCATTTCACAATGATTTTAAAATACCCATATCTCTCTAAAATGATGGGGAAAATCTGTTTTAAAGAATTGTTTTTACACAAGCATAATAATCAATTTTGGGATCATTTAATTTTTTTTATAAAACCATAAGAACTCATGGTTCATTGAACACAATGTAGAGATAAAACCACCTACCAAAAATGTGGGTGTCACACCACCCATAATGGGATCCAATCATTGGAAGGAAATTAACTATAAGAAAAAAATTGGAGGATGCCCTAAAAAATGTTTCCCACAACTATGAAACATGTTTCCAAAAGAAATTTGTTAGAGGAGAATACAAAGCATTACATAACTCAATAATCAAGTATGCCACATGAAAACTAGCAAGATAAAAATCTTTTTGAAGACCAGAATAAAAGTGATATAGAAGAGATTGTAAAAGGATCATAACATGATCAATAGATCCCAAAAAAATAGCCCATAACAACTACCTATTCCATGGATAATGGAAGAAAAGGTCAAGAATGAGGGAGAATTATCCAATCTCACTGATTCATTAATAACCAATAAAACCAAGATCAAAACGCCAATTAGATATGTATCCAATAGTTGAAAATACCATGGGAGAGCATCTCCGAGAGCATTATTTAGATTATTTTTTATTATGATAGATTATATGGTCAATTATGGGTTTATGGGGTGTTTAATTAAAATTTAACCCTTGTTTACTCGGTCCATCCTCACACCACTAGCTACTTGGTGGATACCACATACTATCTGATGGCCACTACAACTATAAAATCAACACTGACTAGAATATCTCTTTTTTATTGATACCAGAAACCATCCATGGTTATATAAAAATCCAATAGTTGGATAGTGGTTCCTTGTATCAATCATTCAGACCAAGTCATTTAGAAAACACCCCATATTTACTTTGATACTTCTCAAGACCAAAAACTATTCTTAAACATAAAAATAGACATTCATGGACTCGATATGGTACAATTATCCCCAATATATGACCTTTAATCCCCAAAAAGTCACATGGATGAAGGATTCCCTAGAAAGAAGTGAGACCACTACTCATTTACTAAAGATTATCACACCCATGTTTTGGGAGAATCTGATCCATGTCACCATAACACTTTGAACAACACAATATATTTACCCTGCAATACTTTTATATGAGATTCAATGATCTCTACCATTTCTTCTATAATTAAAATGGCTATATCCAACTCAATATCCTCCCAACTCAGACATGGGATGGATCCAGGTGGTACTTCTTGAGATGAGATATGTAGAAAAAAATCATTAATACCTATCAAATATGATAGTAATGATAACTAATAATCAATATAAAAAATACACTCAATGATCTAAAATGGTCAAACATATATCATATATATATTCCCCCTTTTCCAATGTTGACGGTGATCAAATTGAGGAGATAATTTCAAGAAGTCCTTATATACAATGAAAAACACAAAAATGATGACGCTCATGATCTACAAATTATTTAAACAGATTATGATATGTAACTAAGAATTGATGTATATCCTTGATCCTTACATATATCTCCTGAATGAGACTTGGTTACATAAGTGATGCCTCACCCAACTCTAAACAACCAAGAGGTAACCATCTTGAGTAACCATACAAAGACTATAATGATTCCATTCTAATCTATGACTGGTAACTATTATTCTATGTGTACTTTCGTAGCCCCAAATTCCTATCCCATGATCCACTAAAATCTAGGACACATGTACAAATCATATCCCTTGGAATCTATATACCATACTCCATCTTATTGTAGCACACTGCTTTTTTTTGAAATAATTATTTATTAAAATGAATTTAATATATTTTATAGTTTTTATTACACCAAAAACTACGTTTATCTTGTGTTACATGAAACAATGAGTTTATATTTTTTTATAAGAAACACTGAGTGTAACTTGTGATACACACTACGTATAGTTTAAGAGAAACATAATATATTATTAACATAATATTATTTAATGTGATGGTTATCATATATCCATTAGAATGAATTTTATGAACACGATTAACAAAAATATGAAAATATATGGTATACACATGTATATAAAATTAATTATTTAATGAAAATTTTATTATAAATGAAAATAAAAACTATATGGAAATAAAGAAAATTATTTTTTTAAAAACAATTTCGAGGGACACAAACACATTTTACCTCAATAAATTAAAAAATAACTTTGGGTGAATAATTTTAACTGAATTTATATATTATATATTCAATCAAATTTTTAATATTAATCTTAATTTTGTATACAATATATAATAATAAATCTAATTTCAATCTTAAAAAAATTATTTTTCTAAAAAAATAATTTTTGTCACCTCTTTGGGGAAATATTTTAAAACTAAATTTTGAAATGTAAATAAAATTTATTTTAAAAATCCTGCTTTATTTTTTAAATCATCATTTAAAAATTTTCTTTATGGTGGAGTTTTGATAATTTATTAAAAATAATAATTTTTGATTGATAGTAGAAAATACTACATTTCATTTGAAAATATCCTTTTCATTTAAATTATTTAAAAAGTTTAGTTATATTTTTAATTAGTTTTAAATTAAAATTATATCAATTATTTATATATTAATCAAATTTAGGTCATTTTAATAATTTTATTATTGAATTTTGATAACCAAACTTTGTAAACTTTTAAAAATTTTCTATTTGAAATCCCACCTTCTCATCATGTCTGCAAGATTAATTTTAAATTAAAATTTTACAATTATATGAATGGAATTTATAAAAATGGATAAAATATTATCAATAATCATAATTTATATTATCTAATAAGGGAAACATAATTTTTGACCAAAATGAATGGTGATAACAGTAAAATTTAATTACTGCGGTTAAGGTAAAAATGGGTTTACCAGGGGTCCAACTAAAATATACGGGTCAAAATGACATAAAAAAATGTCCCAAATATGTCCATATATCAACCCTATAATTTATAAGTATCACTAGTAATCCATTTTTTATTTTTGTTTCAAGATAAAAACATGGTTATACCTTTTTCATTTTAAAACATTACAAGTGTGCCACTCACCTCACTTAAAAAAGGACACCCCTCTCCTCTCTTATTTGAACATTCAAACCATTTTGGTTAAGAAAACACATAACCAAATACCTTAAAAAATAAATTATCTAATCCTATAATCCTTATTTTTTTAAAATCCAATCCAAGAAGTATTTTGATGCAATCTTAAGAAAGATACCTTAAGAAGAGGTAACGTTATTCAATGAAAAGTTTCATTTTATTTATTCTCCCACCCACTTAAATTCATATTAAACCATGAATATATAATAATATCATTATATTAAATATCGTGATATGTCTTTATATTAATATAATTACCTAAATCCATCTCCAATTTCTTCAAAGTGGTTGTATAATCATTATTCGTGTGTACGGTGGACAACCGCCTCACGAATCGATGCCATTCATTTTTCCATTAACACATCTCATGGTTGGTTATGATGATGGATATAATGTATTTATATAAATGATATTTATAACATAATTATACCTCTATAGTAATTAAATCATATATAACTTTTCTACATTCTATTATGTAGGGGATACAATAATCGCTCATGTATATGACATACTACATCCTCACGAAGTGATATGGTTCGTTTTTTACTAATGCTTTACATGGAAGATAATAAGGATATAATTAATAAATATATGGTATAAAAATGAAAAATTATTATATTAATGGCATATTTATCATTATCCAAATATAATATATCATTTTTTTCTTACAATTTCACTCACTAAAAGATGATAACATTGTTCGTGTACATGTGGACTACCACCATCACGAAGCAAAGTGAATCTCTATTTTCATCCCCAAACCAAATGGATGATATGTGTAAGTATATTTAAAGGAATAATATTACATTTATTATTTTATTATCTTTATGGAAAGATAATATATTCCTTACCTCATTTCCATAATGATCATTGAAAAATGGAAACGTTGTTGATACGTATGTACAACTTACTTTCTCCATGATCATAACATAGTTCATTTCTCAAAACCAACATTCATGATTAGAATGAAAAGTATAATTGATGTATATATATGACAATTAATTAATTATTATTATTATTCGATATTTAATGGAACAATCATTATAGTAAGGGTATAAAAAATAAGAAACCAAACATATATAAAAAACAAAGCGGTTATTACCCCAAATGTGATTTTAACATAGAATTGGTAATAAATGAGTAATAAATGGTCATAAATAAATAATATATTGTATAATATATCTAATAATAGTTCTATAATATATTTATAGTAAAATTATATTTTTTTATGCAGGATGTTTTAATGTGTATGAAGGATTTCAAGACTTTAGGAAAGACATTTCTAATCTCTTTTCTAAGACTGGGAGACATACGAAAATTTACCACTTATTTATTTTATTTTGTTTATAGAGTAAATTTTTTTAATTTTATATCAATAATTTAATTATTTTCATAATATTTCAAGTTTAACTTGATTTTACTCTTTATTTGGGATTATGATTCAAGAGATTACTAAAGTTGTAAGAGAATTCGATCTCACTTTTTTACTTCTGTGATACACATGCCGTATTCCCAAACTATTTATTTTTTGTTAGTTATATAATTAAAATTAAATTATTTTATGATTTTTATAAAAAAAAATAATTGGGATTTAAATATCCATTTTATTACCTCTCTTTAATGGGGTTTATGTTTTAAAAGTTACTAAATCGGTAAGGGATTTTTGCCTCAATTTTTCTTCATTGAGAAATGTGTTATGTAATGTACCTATAATATTTTTTGAGGTGTATATACAACCCATATGAAATTTAATATCATTAATTTATTTATTTTCAGGATATTATAAGCTTAATTTACTATTATTCATTCATGGGGATTAATATTCAATGATACCAATGTGGGAATAGTTTTATCTTACAATCTCAGTGTTTATAGGGGTTGTTTATGGTTATGCCACTGGAGATGAAATATTATGATATATCTCTTAATAAATACATGAATTTTATTATTCCCTTATTATGTCATGATAATTAATTTTTCCCTCAATTTTTCTCTCTTTTTGGAGTGAAGAGTTCAAAAGATTTTTTTACGAGAAATCATCATTTCGTTCAAAAACCCATTTTCTTTCGAAACAATATTTTCTAATAATATTTCAAATAAAATATTTTTAGAATTATTGAAATGATTAATTAATTAATTTTTTATCCATGTTAGACATTTTTCTATAATTTTTTAATGGAATGTTATTACGCCCACTAAGTCAAATACCCTGAGTGTGGGTGGGGGTGAATCAAGGTATGAATGATCAGAACTACTTCCCCTTTGGATCTTTTTTTATTGTTAAACAAAAAACACATCTCTCTTTCTCCCATATAAATATATGAACAAAAATGAAATCATGCATAAGAAATAGTGATTTTACATGGGTCACCCTCACTAGGCTATGTCTAAGGAGCATACAATGATGATTTGACGATGTACCAAATCCACTGAAGTTCACTTCAAAATATAAGGTTCGAGTTAGATCAATTATATGCCCAGGATCACTATATTTATAAGATTTTGGGTCTCCTCACTACATTACCAAGGTTCAAACCATATATCTTTTTCTCTGGCTTACTTTCAGTGTAAAGGATTGCCATCTTCCTCTTCCTTCGTTCACTACTATTGAAAGGGATCCACTCACAGTATATGGACTTATAGGACCTTTCATTTCCATAAAATCACTGATCCTCAACTGTAGACAGATGATCTATTGAAGTCCCCTTTTCAACCATATATAAAATCCCCTTTTTTGCAGACTATTTGTTTGTGGAAAATTTCATTGTGAAATGTTAAAGTCCCTTCACGAACAATATTTATTCCTCCCACAAACCTAGCTACACTGCATAGTGCATATAATTCACATACCACCTCTTCCACATACTACCTCTGCGTACCACTTCCACATACCACTTATATGTACTGCTTCCACATTCCTTTTTCAAAAACTACCTTTTCAAATTGTCTCTGTGTATCACATCTACTTTTAAAAAATTCCTTCATCCATAGACTTCTACTTCCACATACTACTTCTTCTCCTTTCATGGAATCCTCCTTGTCAATTAATTCACCCTTCATGGAATTCTCCCTTGAGAAATACTTGTAGAATTTACCAAATTATTGAAGTAAAGATTTTTTCCTATAAAAATAAATCTCTCTTTAATAATGGGAATATAAGTCCTTATATAGGAAAATATATCCACCTAATCCACTAATCTTAGATTTACCAAATCTTCAACGCCATATAGCCTTCACTGCATATTGTTTCTCCCGTGAACCGTTCAGCACTATGTGGTCCATATATTGCCTTTCTTTCATCATGATGGCCCAAATAACCATCTCATTTTTTCCAATGGAAATCCATTCCACGTACCACAAGCCTTCCATATACCGTTGGCGTCCCACAAACTAAAATCCTCCCCAAGAACCGTTTTCCATTCACGATCCACGTAATGTGCTTCATAGTCCTCATTTCACTACTATGTGGAACTATTCCTTTTTCAAATTACATTTCCATTCCATGTACTACATTTCGGTCTTTTTCTGTAAACACAATCACACCAAAAACGTACCAGAGGGACACCTTGAGGTATTTTGACCAACAAATATTTATGTTATTTTCCAAAAACAATGTATGTTTGGCTATTATATAAAAGGTGAACATAATATTTATTTTAACATGTATTACATGAACATAATTTTTTTACCATCATAACCATTATTTACATAGAAATTTCTTTTATAATTTTTGAAGGTTTTTTCAAAATAAAATTATTTTCATAATTTTTTAGTTTTTAGAAAGGGTTTTTTCAAAGTGGAAGGTCTATCTTCCTCAAGAGACGTCCCAAGTGAATTTTCTTTCAAAATAATTTTCCACAAATGATGAAATAATTTTATGTTAATATTTATTTTCTAGGTTTATGATCCAAGGATACCATTATTATACTTTCCCTGAATGGTTTATCTTTCTGATGAAAATATGTTTATGAAACCCATATCATTTCTATGGGTTATTCTATGATGAAGTGTTTTATGAAACTGTTTAATTTTCATGGGTTCTAAAATAACGAATTTTATATGAACTTATGTCATATAGATTTATAAATTATGTGATGGGTGGGACCTATACCTCATTCTAATGAATTGGGAAGTGATTAATGTTATATGAGATCAAAGTGATTGTGAGAGGTCATATAAATCCTAAAAGTGGGATCACAAGAGGTTATAACAAGTATAAAGTTGGTAAAAAGATGGTTAACCCAATAATAATATATTTATGAATGTCTTGGTGGTATCATTGACTAAATATTTTCTTTTCTTATGTGTATGTCATAAATCTAGGCCTTATGAAAATGTTATAATATCATGGATCATGTTATTTGATTCTCTTATTATTCTTGTCTTATAAACATACAATATTTATGAAATGACTCATTATTATTATTTTTTATATGTAGGTTATAGATTTAAAATGTTATTATTGTGTTATCATACAATTATGTTCATGTTATGTGTATGTATTTCACTTTTTTACGCTTACTGAGCATATGAGATCACCCTTTATTATATTTTCATTCCAAAGGATATGAATAAAGGTTTCAAGTATGGTATGGTTGTAGAGAGTCATAAAGGGGAATATATTTATGGGATATGTAAAATATATTTTAATAAATTATAATATTGTACTCTTAGTGTCAAAACACACTAAACTATTAGATTCTCGAGGCATGTATTTTCGTAATGTGTTGAATATTCATATAAAAAGATGTAAATTCTATGTATGTGAATCCTCGGTCTCTATAGTTGGTATCAGAGAAGAGTTTTAGTTAACCTTTGAAAACTAGAATGTGAATACATTAGTTATACCCTTAGAGATATTTTGAAGGATATGTCTAGGGATTTCTCTAAGGACGAGTCTAAGGATGAGTCTAAATATACGAAAATGTTATGGAATCTTTGTAAAGGATAAAGCATGTAGATTCCAAGAAATTACATCCCTGTCTGGATACTTTAAGTGGATGTGGATTTGGTATAAAGGTACTAAGGGTTAATAACTCTGAAAATGGTTCATAGAGTTGGACTCAATCGTCACTTGGTGCATGAAAATGAGCCTTACTACAGACCTAGTTTGACACTCTTGAGGGATATTCTTTTGAAATTCAAAAAAATATTACAAACCATCATGAAATATTTAAATAAATGATGAACATGAATGGCCTAGGATAAAACTGACGTTTTATTGATTAAAAACAATGTGTCGTGATTTAGACATATTGTACGGGATTTTCATAATTATTTGGTTATCTATTATGTTTACCATTGATAACACTATGGTTTTAGTTTTATTTAATATATGGAATGAGAATGAATTATGTTAACATTGAATAAAATGGAAAATTTTGTGGCTTTGAGAAAAAAATTTAATGATGACTTTAGAGAAGGATATTTTTATTATTCCAAAATAGTTATCATGGAACATGATTAACAATTTATACCTTATCTAACTCTCAGACTCATAAAATAAGATATAGATAGAGTTCTCTAAGAGTTTAGGTTAAGGGGACCATGGATGAAAGAATATTTCGATTCCTATATTCCAAGAATGTTGGAAGAACCACTTAGGGTGACATATCGTAGGGATGAAAGGTTGTTTTGGGCGTGGAAAAGAAGCAAAAAAATGAAAGTAATTGTAGAGGAAAAATAAATTTTTTGATTAACATAATGGATGAGAGTAATTTTCTCCATATGGTATCATTAAATGTAAAATATTTAAAATGTTGAATGTATGTGCATTATAAGAATTGATGTCCCAAGTGGAAATATCTAGTTTAGAATCAGAAAGGTTGTATGAGTAATGGTTTTATTGTTGATGATGAAGAGACTATGAATGAAATATAAAAGGAAGAGGTGTTAAGGAATAAGGTGATGAAGCCTGGTAATTGGATTAAGGATAAATTGGAATAATTTAAGTGTTAATGTATTGTAATTCCATAATTATGATTTATGAATCATAATATACATAAGGATTGTTTTCAGAACATTTTATTAAGGATTATCCATAGTATGTTTAATGGTATCAATGAAATAATAAAATTATTTTAATGATATGGTGATACTTTATGAAAAAAACATGATTAATAAAGGAAAACCCTTTATATGTTTCTAATGATGAAAAATGGTCTTTAATTTGGATAAAGATATGTTTGATATGGATAATGTAAATTGGATATTACTGATTATCTTTGGAACTGATTAATTATTTATTTAAAATGTAGTTCAATATATCATGGATTGAGTTTACAAAATTTTTGTATTTAAAGAATATATCCAATAATATGTGTTTTATGTAAGGAATGAGGAAGAATGTATGTTTTTAATAAGGATTTATGGAAATTGAGGGTATGTACATGTTTCAATAGAATATATGATCTAGGTATTCACATTTTTGGTATATGATAATCAAAATATACTTTATAATATATGTGGGATTAATGTAAAGTTGATTTTGAGAAATTTAGTGACCATATTTATAAATTTTATATTTTGGGATAGTTATAAGATTTAACATTTATGGAATGGTTTAATTTAAAAATTGGAGGAGGTTTTTGAGATTAACTTTTTACTTCACCATATGAATATTTTTCCATATTGGATAAAATGTTTTAACTTTTTTTAAACCATCGATACAAGAAATGAATTATAATTGTATTATGATATTATGATTTATTAGTGCTTCAGGAATAAAAAACCCATAATCATTTATTAGAGTATGTGATGAATTGTAAATTTATCTAAGTAAAACCAAATGTTTAAATTATTCTTTTGATACAATATAAATCTAATTCCAAGGTATATCAATGCCTTTTAAATTATTGATGATATTAGGATAATAGATAATAAATTAGTGGTTCCACTATGCCTTTATCTAGTTTTTTATGTGTTTCATGTATCTACCATTTGGAATTACATACATTATTCATCATAGATACTGGACTCATAGGTTTTACCGTTGGATCATGATATATTTTTTCGAAACAACTGATAAAGATTTTGGTTCGAATACATAAAGTTATATAAAACAGGACCACTTACCTGGTTAATGTTTTTTGGCATAACCAACATCATGAGGAATCAATGTGGGGACCTAAGGATGGAATGAGATTGAATTATACCAAGTTGTTGGTACTAAATTTTTGAATTTTGTGGGTGAAATTTATTTTAAGGTGGTAGAATGTGACACCTCAAGATTTTGTGAAATATATTTTTTAAAATAAACTTTATATTTTTGATATTTTTTATATAAAACAATGATTTTATCTTTAATAAAACCTAACATTGAGGTTATATTTTATTACATTCAACACTGAGTGTAACTTGTGATACATGCTACACTGAGTTTAAACAAAACATAACATACTATTAAAATATTATTATTTAATATGAAAATTATCTACTAGGAATTGAAATGGAAGGTATGAATAGTATTAAGTAAATTATAAAAATATGTGGTATAAACATGTATATAAAATTAATTATTTTATGACCAATTAATTATAAATGAAAATAAAAACTTTTTGGAAATAAAAGAAATATTTTTCTGAAAAAATATTTTTATACACAGAAACACATTTTACCATAATTTTTTAAAAACCACTTTGGTGAAATGATTTTAATTAAATTATTCTATTATATGTTAAATAAAGTGGTTAACATTAATCTGAGTTTTTTTATATACAAGAGATCAAAATTAATCCATTTTTATGGATAAAAACCGTATTTCTCTAAAAAGTATTTTTATCACCTTTTACACACTTATTAAAAAATAATTTTTTACAATTTCAGAAAATTTACTTTAAAAAATTAATTCCATTTTTGAAATTATCGTTTCTGAATTATCTTAGTGTTAATTTTTTATAATTATATGAAAATATTAAATTTCCAATGAATAGTTAAAAAAACTAAATTTTAATTAAAAATAACCTTTTATTTTAAATCATTCATAAAGTTAAGTTATGTTTTAAATTTTTTAAAATTAAAATTAGACCAATTAATATATATAAATCCAATTCATGTATTTGGAATCATTTTTTATTGAATTTGGATATAAAAGCATTGCAAACTTTTGAACATTTTCTCTTTGAAAATTCGGTTTCCAATTGCATCTAAAAGATTAATTCAAAATTATCATTTGAAACTTATGTGAATTAAATTTGTAAAAAATATTAAATATTTGGAATCATCATAATTTATATTAACTAACAAGTCTAAATTTATTTTTTACCAAAAATGAATAGTGAAACCCGTAAAAATTAATTACTGCAGTTAAGGTAAAAATGGGTTTACCGATGGTTAAACTAAAACAATAAGGCTTAAACTAGCCTAAAATGGTCTAAAATATATTTTATGGTTATATTTTGGAACTTTAATGTCTATGTCTTGATAGTACTCCATTTCAGATTCTTATTCCATAAGAAACGTGTGAGCATAATGTTTTCTTTTTAAACAATTACAAGTGTGCCACTCACTTCGTCTATAAAAATCCACCCCCATCCTCTCCACTTAACACCTTAAAACCCTTTTGGATTAAAAAATATCTAAAAAAATAGATTCAAAAATTCCACCCACTAATTATGAAATCCTTATTTTGGGAAGAAATTTAACCTAGGATGTATTTTTTGAGAAAACCTTTGGAGGATAGAAGAAGAGGTAACATTCTTCAATGAGATTTTTTATTTTAATTATTCCTCCAACACATCCTATTATTTTTAAAAAATACTGATATAATAACCAAATTATCTTACATATACTTATATTTTTTATTTTATGGTAATTAACAAATACCGTCCCTACTTCTGTCAAATGGGTCATTAAAACATCATTCTATGATGGGCTATCACATCGCTTACTGATGTCATTTAGTTTTTCAATTACCACCTCTCACAGTATGGTGTGATGATAGATATAATGTATAGATATTATATTTATAAAATTATTATACCTCTAAATTAGTTATATCATGTATACATTTTTTTACATTCCATTCCCTAGAGGATATGTAAACATTGCTCTTGTGTACCGTGGAATATCGCCTAACGAAGTGATGTGATTTTTTTTCACTAAAGCTTCTCATGGAAGATAACAAGGATTAATTTAATAATTATATTTGATATAAATTAAATAATTATGATAATTATGACATATTTATAACTCTAAAAAAATAAAATATCATTTTATTTCTTAAATTTTCTTTCACTAAAATAAGATAACACCAGTCATGTACATGTGGACTACTTCCTTCACAAAGTGATGAGACTATATTTTTACATAACCACACCACATGAATTATATTTATAAGTTAATTTCATGAAATAATATTTTATTTATTATTTTTTGATAATTATTTAAGGATAAAATATCACTTAGTGGATTTCCAAAATTACCATTGAGATATGGAGATGTTACTCATGCGTATGTACAACCTTCCATATCCATGATCATAACATACATCATTTATCAATACCATAATTCATGATTGGTATTAAAAGTATAATTTATTTATAAATTTGATACTTATTTTATTATTACTATTCTATAGATAATTTTACAATGATCAAAGTAATATTACTGAAAATAAAAAATCAAAACATATACGAAAAACAAAACGGTTATTACCTAAAATGTGATTTTAACAAGGAATTGTTAATAAATGGGTAATAAATAGTCATAGTTAAATCATATATGGTATTATATAAATAATTAATATTATATAATATATTTATAGTAAAATTATATTTATTATACTTGTGGTTTTAACATCTATGAATGAATTCGATATTTAATGTAAGGGATTTCTAGTGTCTCTTTTATTTCTCAAAGACATAAGAAAATTAAACACTCATTTATTTTGTGTTGTCTACATAACACCCATTTGAAATGTTATATCATTAATATACTAATTGTAATGATATTTAATTTTTCATTTGATGCTATAATTTATTAGGGCTTACAATTCAAAATATTATTATAGCAGTAAGGGGATTCTATCTAACTTTTTTAATTCTATGAGGCACATTCCATATTCACCACCTATTTATTTTATGGGGAGTATATGCTACCCATGAATGTATTTTATAATTTTTATATACATATCCTATGAAATTTAATATTATTAATTTATTTATTTTCATGACATTATATATTTAATTTAATGTTGTTTTTTCATTGGGATTGTGATTAAAATATACCAAAGATGGAAGAGTTTTATGTTACAATTTCATCATTTATCGGGATTGATTATGAATATTCATCCAATGATGAGATATTATGATACAACCCTTATTTAATGGTCAGTGGCCCCCTCAACATGTTACTTTTCCAGTTTTTGGTTGTTGGAGGTGATTGGAGGAGGTTCTGGGAGTTTTCAAAGGAGCTGGAGGTGTAGAAAAGCTGTTGCAGGAGTTACACATCCTGTAACTATATTACTCAACATGAAAGATGATTTTAGGACATCTCTGAAGACGGTTCATGGTTTGAAATTATTTAGGGTCTAAAAAATAAGATATATTGAAAGGTGATGGGTTTTTTAGTGGAATTCTACCACAGGGAATTACATGGCGTGAAAGGGTATTACACGTCATGTAATACCCCGCTACTGTAACTTTTATGTTCTTTTCCATCTACTTGGGTTATCAAACACAATGACTCTAGTTACTCACCCTCTACCATAGGTGACCCGGAGACCCCTATTCAGTGTTTTTAGGATTCCATCATTAGGGATCAATTCATAGCATCCCTCCTTCTATCCGTAGTAATCCATCTTCAATCTAAGGTGTGTTCTTCCTCCGTCCTTACAATTTCTTCTAGTTTGGTCTCTTTCCCCTCCCATTTCTACTTTAAATGTGATGGTGGATGATATTTTGTGTTTCAAAATGGGATTCTCTTTTTTTGTTGTTGGTTTGGTGGTGCTGCGACATTCTCAGATGGATGCAGATCTTGTGGGAGGGGTGATCGGAGATTCGTTACATGGTCCGTTCTTATGTGAGAAGCATTGAAACCATTTTAAGGCAGGATTTACATTGTTTCTCTTTAATTATATCTCATTCATGAGGGGTTCAATTTTTTAACCTATGGATTTTGGTTGTTCCAGATTACTCAATGATAACAATCAATTAAATGAAATTGAAATGGGGTAGGGGGATTTTATTTACATGACTTTAAAATTTTCATATTATCATTGTAATATGGTGATTATATGGGATAAAGATGCCACTAAAAATTATGGCCGTTGGGGTATTTTCATTTTTTGGGTATGTGTTTTGTGGTTTTTTCTTGATCATGATAGCTTGGTATCACTAAAAAATGGAAATTGGTTAATTAGGTCTATTTGGATACTGAATGGATGCCCATGATTATATAGTTCTATGATAACCTATGAATTCAATAAGTGGAATTAAATAAGGGATGAATTGTTAAATCTATATTTTTTTCCTTGGTACATTGGGTGATGCGATGTGTGGGTTTTCTCTTGTTTTTGTTGTATTTTGGTTGTGAGCCTGGTTTGTGTGATGTGGGATGGACTAGGTGGTGTAATGAAATCTCAGGTTGAGAGATTTTTTGATTGTGGAATGGATAAGATGTGTTTTTCAGTAGGGCTATGAGACTGGTTGTGTTGTAATGTGCTATCTGTAGGGGTTGTGAGTTGGTGGTCAGTTCTGTTGGTACGTGGCATGAGAAGGATTAGTTTGAAAGAGGACAGTAGTGATTGGTATAGGTAATTCTCCTGGAGTTTCTCCATGAGTAACATGTAGAAAGGTTCACCCTATTTTCAGAGATTGATATATGATATATTATTAATTGGTGTTATACATAAAAGAAATTTTAATTCCTTTTATTTTATTAGGTATCTTTACCTTCATAGAACTTTTTTTTTCATATTGTGAGTTGTGATTAGCAGTTTCCCAGGTAGGGATGGAATTAATGATTGTATGGTTAAAAAATCCTATAATTTATTGAGTTGGTTTGGATAACATGATGTAAATGGTGAATTAAATTGGTAGGGAATGTGAATGGGTTTTGTGGCTTGTCGTGTGGTATTGTTCATTTAGAAGTAGCATCAAGTTGGCAGTGTTGTGAGTTTGTGGTTTTTCTAAGAACCCATAGGTTGGGATTGAGTGTTTGGTATCATATATTTATATACATGTATTTGTTTTATGATTTATATATTCACCCAACCCTAGTTGAGCACTATGTGTGAAACATCGCCATCAATATGGGAGAGGGTGCCTTTACCACACATCCTAGTGGGAGGATAGATGGCTAGCCACCTACTCTTCCCTGCTTCCTCTTCCAAGTAGTGATATCCCAAGATTATTCAGGATGGTTGTGGTTTGTGAGGCCCATGTGTGTGTGGGTGAGTTGTGCTTTCCCTAATGTCTTTATTATGAGATGTGTTGTGATTTCCCAGGTGTCTTTGAGACAAGGTTGTGGTTTGTGGCCCAAGTGTTTGTGGGTGGGATGTGATGTGGTTTGTGGCCCAGGTGTTTGTGGGTGGGATGTGATGTGTTTTGTGGACCAATTGTCTACAGGCTGAATGTGAGTGGATTGTGGACCAGGTGTCTTTGGGTTGGATGTGATGTGGTTTGTGTCCTAGGTATCTATGGGCCGGATGTTATGTGGTTTATGGACTAGGTGTATGCATGTTAGATATGACGCAGTTTGTGGCCCAGGTTTCTGTAACCAGGATGTGATGTGGTTTGTAGACCAAGTGTGTGTAGGTAGGTTGTGGTGTGGTACTTTCGAAACAGGAGGGAGTGCGAGGACGTTTTCCATTTGGAAAGATAAGCTAATTGGTGGATGTGGTGTGGGGTACCCTATCATTTATGTGCATTATATTACATTACATAACTTTTATTATTTGTTGAGTGTTCCTTGGTGATGGTAGGCTGGTTATTATAGATGTTAGGTGTTGTTTGGTTCTACTATTTTCTCATAGGGGAATTAGTATGCTTCTTTTACATGTGCATGAAAGACTCTGGTTTTCCTACTAAGTCTACATGCATGCTCAACCTAAATTAATAAAACTATTTTTAGGTTTCTCAAAAGATTTTACAGACTATGCGGGATCATACTAGCTCATATATTGATAGTTATTGTGTCACTTATTATCTTTTCATTTGGTATTTATTTAGAGACTTTTGTGTTTGTAACAGTTGTACATTATGCATGCTTGTGGATGTTTTTTGCGATTCTTTTATATATAGATCTTGGAATTATTATCAGGATGAACTATCTTATCTTCTGATCTTGTTTCTTATAAAGGGTAATGACTCCCATTTTGTGATATTTGAATAACCTTGGTACTATTCTCAAACTTGGGGCCTACAGGAGGTAGGAATCCGGGGTCATTATCTACCTTTATTCTTTGAAAGCCTAAGAGGGGCATATTTGGAGGGATGAGGTTGTGAATGAACTGTATCAAAGAATATGGTTAAGATATAGGATGAATTTTTGGGGTAGGGATAGTGAATATTTCATGGGTTGGTAGGGAAATTATGTCATGTGATCTTGGTGCATGACATAGGCTTGGGAAGACTGGCTAGGAAACAAGATTTTAGACCCCCCATGATCTGATGCATGGAATATGATCCAACTGATTGCCCAAGTGAGGCTATACAACTTGTAGGGTAGAGACCCTAGGAAAGGTACATGCACCATAATGACACGTGTTCTTGTTTGTATTGGGTTGTTTTGGGAAGAATTAAATGATTAAAAAAATGAGTTAAATGAGTAAAAATGAATCTTAAATAAAAATTCTTATACTACTCGGGATTAGGAACTCTTTGTTTACTTTTCTACTATGGATCCTGGTCATCGTTTGCATGTGGATTGGGTAGTTGAGACATAGTAGACCGATCCAGTTGATCGAAGAAGGGTTGATCCAGTTGAGGAGGATGACCAGTGGAGGATGATGTTGAATTCCTTCCAGTGAAAGGATTTGGGAATGTAACATCCCGACCCTACTCACCACTAAACTGGTGGCTGGACCGGTCACCACATGACCTCAAGTGCATCTCCCCGTAATATAGAGGCTGCCGACTAGAAGCAAGGGTCTATGGATAGTCAGTGGGGAGACTATATCCTCATATTAGAGTTCAATAATAGACAATGGAAATAAATAGAGTAATAAATCTAAAAAATGATAAAGTAGTGGAATACAAATAATAATCGTTTTATAAAAGTGTCCAACACCAATTATACAACAGATGCATGTATGACATGTTATTGATACATTTTTGAAATTAGTAAAAAAAACAACATGTTTTACATCATAGTACATAAATAAAGGAAAGACTCAAAATCCCCAAGGGAAAACCCCATGAGCATCCTAAGCTCTAGCTTAGTCCTTTGCTTCTATCTCCAGGTATTAGCATACAACAACATCCTACAACCAAATAGAATATACTCGGGTACCCCAGTGAAATGGTAGCCCGAGTAGGGTGTGAGATATAAATCTCAGTAGGTCGGGACCACCACTGTCTACCCCAAATCTAGACATTCATAAATAATTTAAACAGTGTGAAAGCCTACATAATTAATGTAAGCAGTACAAAGTAACTATATACCCAAGTACCTGCTTCAGCCCTCAGCTGGTGTTGGTACCTACATTATACATTTTTCATGAATACACAACAGTCATCACACATTCATTTTCATTTATAATTTATTCAAACCTCGTTAAATTACATAACTCTCAAGATCTGGCCTAATCCCAATATCCCCGTATAAGTCACTCACCACAAATGTCTCTAAAGGCCATCCAAGTAATCAAAGTAAAGACTGAATCCATGCTTCTTCTTAGGATTGGATAACACATCACAAGACATTCAATTTAATCTTTAATATACAAAGTCTGAGCCCATCCACTTGATATAGTGATTCACTCATGTTTCCTCCCAATAATAATGATTCACCCAATTCATTGATAAGTCTGAACCCTTTATTATATTCAATTCAGCAATCATTATGTGACAATAGTTTTTTTTAACCAATTAATTCATTTTAGGTATGAACAATTGGACCCTTAGTCCAATTTCAATTAATGGGTGTTGAACATCATGTCTAACACCCTCGTGAGTATTTGGAGCATCAGTCCTTGTCTCACAACCCATGGGTATTTGGAGTATTAGTCTTTGTCCCATAAAAGAATATTTTCATGCATGTTTTGTGTAAAACATTATGTCTAGAACACCGTGAGTATTTGGAGTATCAATCCCTATCTCACAACTTTTTTATCAATCATACATATATATTTATCATTGTTGTAGAATTCCATGTCTAACACCCCAAAACCATCCATTAATTAATTCATAATTTAATTAATCCAATCCATTAATTATTTTAAAAACTAATTATCAACATAAACCTCCCATTAAATAATTCTACAACCAATTAACCATTTAAAATCTCAATAGTTAATAATTAATTTTCAATTAATTATTCTTAATTAAATATCCCAAATCATTAACAAGTATGAACCCGTCCACTGAAACAGTGTTTCGTTCAGGACTTTAACAATTAATACACATGTCATAAACATCTCAAGTCAAACATGCTAAACAAGGACCGCATATTTAACAACCATCTCACATAGCATAACATATTTTTAAACCACTCCATCCTAGAAAACATAAGGCATGGAAAATAAACACGCAAAGGTATTATTGTCCAATAGTCATAACAATCAAATCAATTCACAATCTTAAATTAATGCATGAAAATTAATTAATTCAACAATTAATTAATTTATTCATATCTCTTAGACCAGTTCATCAATTAATTAACCATTGATCATTTATCATGTAATAATTAATCCATCTATTAATTATTACCAATCTCCAATTTATATTCCGAACATGTAAAAATATTCTATATTCTCAATATTCAGTAAAAGCCACAAATTTTATGACTCATGACTAGATAATTAATTCTTCAATTAATTACTCTATTACTCAACCATCTCCATTCAAATCATTTAACTATTTAATCATATCACTTTATCCCAATTATCAATACATACTTAAAACCAACACATGATCAAGTCCTCATTTATCTCATGCGGTGGAATCATTTAATAATATCAAAAGTATCATGCTACAACATATCATATATCAACACCACAAAGAAGACATATGAAACGCAAAAACATAGAAACCATGATATGACATTATTAATAACCAACAGTTTATCATTAACCATCATTTAAAGAAAATTTAATATTTCCAAAATCAAGGAAACTCATACTCTTAAATTATTTAAATAAGAAAATAATTCTTAAATACAATGATGGAGATTTGGGACCCTACCTTAGGGTGGAACCGATTTAAATATTCAACAATTTTATGAACTGGGTAGCAAACACAAGCAATCGGCCCGCAGTCACATGTATGCACCCTTATATATACATCTATATATATATATGTGTTTTCATGTGAACAACAAAATTAATCAAAATTTTACTAAAATCAGCAAGAGAAGACCATAAATAGTGTAGCAAGGGTCAACACACCTACAATTATATACCAGGGACTCAATAATTTATCAGACTATAATTCAGCCAGTGCAAAACCCAACAACGGGTTTCAGAATCTTAACTAAATGAACAAAATCAAAGAGAAATGAGATCATTCACCTCACCCTTGGCGGAAGATGCCAGAACATAGACTAACGGGTCCTAAACATCAATTGCATATCCTATTGGAGGAAGAAGACAACTACATGTATTATCCTCAAAACCCTAAACTGGAAAAAAAACAAATCGGGCACTGAAAACACAAGGAATGACCAAAGAGATGAAAAAGAACATTATAGAATTACCTTAATTGAATAATTGGACCAAACCCATGAAGAAATTGAGAGGAATTTCCGCAGACAAAGGACCTGGGAAGGGGGTAATGTGCAATAAGTTTTTCCCAGAGGGTTGTGGGTGCTACTGGCAGGGGTCGTATGAGGGTCGCACGCTAGCTATGAACCGTAGCCAGAAGGTGGACACACTGTAATAGGAGGTCCCGCACATGCCACTGCTAGTCGTCCGGGGGGTCGCGCGCCTGTAAGAGGTCTGGACGAGGGGGTCTCACGAGAGCTGCTAGGTGAGTTAGAGGGGAAAGGTTGCGCACTGCTGGAGGTCACCCGCAGGGAGGAGGAGGTTCAGCTGAGGAAGAAGCAGGGAGGAGGAGCTCACTGCCATGGAGGTAGCTCGAAGGAGGTGCGGTGCACACCTAGGGTTGCAGGGGTTCGTGCGCGCCTCACATAGAGGAGGAAGGGGGAAGGGTCAACTACTCTAATTTATTATTTTTTAACCTAAAAACTAAATAAAAACTGCTTAATTAAATTGTATTTAATAAAGACCAAAGAATAGAACTGTAACCCCCAATTAACCCTTCTCAAAGGAAAAAATTTCTTTACTAATTATAAAACTCCCTATTAATCATTCAATTAAATTCTTTTAACATTTATTTAATTAAATAAACGCAACAATAATAATAAAATAATAATAATAATTATTCTATATTTCATTTATTTAAAACCCAAACACCCAAAATATATTATTATTATTACTATTAATTATAAAACAACTGTAATAAGTTAATAATAATAATATATATAACCATAATAATATAAATAATAATAATAATAATCATAATATCATATTCATTGTTTCCATTAACCATCATTTATTAAGACCATAACTCCCTTTTTATTGTAACATCATTAATGATAAAAACTCCAAATCATAAACTCTATTTAATAAAAATGTTTCTTCATCAAATTTGAAACACCTCAATTAATTAAACACATCTAGTGATCCCTAAAAACTCTCATTAATTTCTTCAAATGAAATTTAATTAATTCTCTAACATTCATTTAATTAAAAAACCTCAATAATAATAATAACGTCATTATTATTATTATTAAAACCAAATTTTTAATTAATAAAAAACTCTCATATAATTTTATTTAATTAAAATAAATAATCTATTAAGTAGTGTAAACTACACGGTTTGGACTGTAATCATGTGCTGCTCGTGCAGATCCATTAAAGAGAACTTTTTCGGATTTGGTGCTCTCGTGACTCATCTGGACACCCTATAAAATTATCGAATAAATATGCATGTCCACAAATTTCACCTTTAGGTGTTCCTAAACTCAGAATAAAATTCTGGGGCTCATTTTAAAAAATGATCCATCGATAAAACAAAAATAAAATAAAAAACCTGCGTATTTTAGCCTAGTTCAAAAACACAGAACATTATAATTTGCCAACCTTAAAAAATTCTCATCGCTGAGAATCCATCGGGAACCACTACTAGAACAACTGATCTACCAAGGTCATTTAATCTCGTTAGAACCGATGTGTTACATTCCCAATGCCATACCAACCTTTAACCTTTCACAAGACTAATAGCTAAGCTTTTAAAACCAGATCCAAAGCTCACTTTATAGATTAAACATCGAAACAAATCCTATATCTGAGGCCATTATAGGGACCTCATCAACAAAAATGGTTGAATTTAGATCAACGAATAGAACATGTTGCACATTCTTCCCTTAAAAGACGTCGGAGGCCCAAAACCCACATTCACCCTTTATCTGACGACGTGCCTTTAAAACTATTCCAAAACCATCCGCATGTATAACGAATTCCTTACCCGACCTCCGGTGAAATTTCCAAGTCAAGGCATCAAAAGTATATTTTAAATAAAACCATGCCCAAACACGAATAAAGGAGTATCCCAAAGAAACCATGCATCCCACGTACTACCCAGATAACAACCACTCATCGAGCCCAACAACATTTAAACAGTTGCACTGTGTAAGACCCACACTATCTTAGTATATCCAAGATGAGGTCAAGATAGGGGACATGCTTGTCATATTCAAAAGAGATCACTTAGAGAAAAACCAAGGTTATTAATAATATCAGTCGAACTACTACCAGAAAACTCTATTCTAAAAGCTTAGAATCTACCGCCAACATGTTTACTGAAAACGATGTGACACTACCTACCTTAGGATTGTCCATGAAGTCACAATAAAATATCAACCAATCACTAGCGTGCTATTTTAGAACACATTAATGCAATCATTTGACGTTCCTCATACCGCAATAACCATGTCAAACATTGATCATAAAAGTTGTAACATAAATTGATCGACATGTCATAACTCCCGAGTACCAAGAAGTCCTCCCGAGCAGTGGGACAAACTTACTTTAATGACCTAGAACATTCTGAGGGTACTACCTAACATAGGTTATCCCCTTACGAAACATAAATGTTGAAACTTTCTCTGGGTCACACAAAACCAAAATCACAAGGTTCAAATGTTCTTTTTCATTTTAGCCATTTCAATTAATTTATTTCAACCTTTCAACATTTGAATGAATTTCAACAAACATTGAAGTACTTTTTCATAACAAGTCACTTGGTTTTTCAATAAATGACCCATAGGAAAGACAGACATTCTATAACTGTAACACCCCGAGCTTCCATGATACGCTTCTCATTCAATAATGCAATAGCTTGCATTGTACGCAACTTCGAGTTCTAACACACCGCAACTAATCAAAGTAGCCGTTATGAATAGTAATACCCACTTTTTGAAATAATATAAATTTTATATTTCAAAATGGACTTCATTTTTGGATTCGGAATATCGAAATTAGCCTATGTTGAATTTTTGGTATTTTTTTGAGAACTTTCATTTTTTTATGAATAGTGAAAAATACTTAAAAACAACTTTTTTAATAAAAATAATTTATAGTGATAAATTATACTAATGAGTGGGTTTAAAGTATAATTAGAATATATTTTTACCATTTTATCCAATGGTGTTCATTATAATTATTTTCACTTTGAAATTAGACATAAACAATTGTCAATCTTTTGATATATATTGTTTCTTAAAAGCACGCTATTTGTTGTGACAACGGGAATTAATTATAAAATTAATTAATGCAACTTATATGTTTGGAATTTTTTAAAATAGACATAATTTTTTAATTTGGGATATCAATTATAGCTTAGGGTGAAATTTTGGCATTGTTCTGAAAAACTTCAATTTTTGATGAATAGTGAAACCACTAAGTGGTAGTTAAAAAATTGATTTTTCGTTTAAATGAAACATTACCACTTCTGTGATTTGATTTTCAAAAATCCGACATACATGGTTGTCATTAGGAAGTAAAATGTGGTTCAATGGTATTAAAATAATTTTTTGGTGAATAGTAACTTTTAAGTTTAATTAATCGCGATTAAAGGTAATTAGTGAAATTTAAGGTAAAAATGATATTATAAAAATATGAAAATACCTTTACAGTTGTCCTACCCCTATTGGATGTGTCACGGACGAACATGAAAATCCATGGGTCAACTTGGGGACCCAATGGAACCACTTTGGTAGGAAAATGACATAAATAACTTTTATTTAAAGTTAAAATAAAAATGTCACAAACATAAGTTGTTTTACTAAAACAATTTTTAAATGGGGTTATACAAGTCATATTTTTGACTATAAATATTAATTATAAAGATAAAAATATTTCCTACATCATGATATTATTTTTATAATTTTTAGACATTAAAAATATTAAATTATTTATGACACCATGATGATGCAACGATTACCTCATTAATTAACGATTTAAATAAAATGAAAATATAATGTAAAATACAAGGCTTACACTTGTCAAAAACCTATTGGATGAGTATATTTAGAACCCTTATCACCTTATACTTGATCTATATAAGTTTGGGACCTTTAAAATCCGAAACTCATTATATAATAAAGTAACATTTCATTACTTTCCAAGAGTGCCCCTCCTCTCCACTTATAAAAGGCCCCCACCACTACCACCTTACTCACACTTTCAAAGACTTTTGGCACGGCCAAACTCTGCCCAAATACTCTCCCAACTTCCCTAACTTACTCCTAGAAGAATCAATTTGGGTTGAATTCTTCCCAAGGAATCCTTTGGCTCAAATCAAAAGAGTTACCCGATTTTAAGGTAATGTCTTCTCTTATGTTATTTTGTTTTATTTTTCTTATCCAACCCCCTAAAATCTTTTTATTAATTTATTTTGTAACAACAACAGTATACTCAATATACTAGGATGTTTTTATAAGAATTATTTGATCTACACTTACACACACCTACATCTAATGGTTAAAGAACATATTGTTTCTGTGGATGGTGAATTTCTACCTCACGAAATGATGATTGTTCAACAATCATATAACACCTTAAAATGTGGCCATTAATATGTCACTATATTTATATATATGATATATAATATGTTTATGTTTTACTTAAGGTTCTATATTTTTCATTTATGGCATACCTTTATTGTTTCCATTATGGGTAAACGCGATATTTTCATTTTAGGAAGTACGAACTACTGCCCCCTCAAAGTGATTTGAATCGTTAATCCCATATGTGGGATGTATAAAGGATGGATTAAATGATATTATATATGATATTATACTATAATTATAATATACCTTTATATCATTATGATTTAATTAAATACGAAATAGAAATGAAAGTAGCGTTCATGCGTACGTACGGCTTACCATCTCCATGAATGGTGCATTTCATTTCTTACCTCTAAACATTATGGAATATTATAAATGAATGTATATACTAGATATATATGAGATATATGATATCTATATCATGAATATAATTCTGGATATAATGGATATATCACCACATGAACAACTTGTAATTATAAGAAGTTTATTTTTGACTCAAGTACCAAAGATCGACAAAACGACCGTTATTAACTTAAATAATTACATAATGTTAATAACATGGTAATAAGTGATATAAAAGGAATAAAAAACTTTAAAAAGGTTCTTAATAAATTATAAATTTACTCTAGTTTATTATTCAGGAGGTTAAAGGATGGTCGATTCAAGACATGACGTAAGGTAAGGGAACTTCTTAACCCAATTTCCATTATTTGGGTTAATCTCCTACTTTCAAATTATGTCATTATATTATTATGTCCTATCTTGTATTTGTACTTTCTTTATGTGTAACTATAGTGAATACACATAATAGATCTATTTTATTTAAAAAAATTATCTTTTTAAGGGACTTCATCTCAATCTCCTTTCATTGAGGCATATTTGGTTTTATACACAACTTTCCATTATACGGTGTAAAAACCCCTTTGACTTTTAATTTTATTCAAAAGGAATCTTTTTATACGAAGCGTTTTTACTAAACGAAAAAAGGAATGTTTTTCTTGTACGTATGCGGCGACAACCACTTCTCCTCCGCCGTGACCATTATTTGAGTTTCGGCTTCCTCTACAAGCCATAACTTCTTTTTAAATTAAAAATAGATACAAAGTTTTAATTTCATTTTATTTTGGTATTGAAAATGGTTTTGAAAGTGTTTTTTTATTATATCAATGTATTGTATTGATATCTTGTGATTGAAATGTGGATATTTTATGTTTCCTTTATGCATGTTTTATGTGATACAATTATTTTATGGTTTATGATATGTTTAAACCTTTTCATATGAGGAATGCATTGGACTTAATAAGTGACAGGTGGAGACCGCTATAGCTCTTCGATGCATCGGTAGGTCTCATGAGACAAACTAGTGTCTTGGCACAAATCCTTGACAAAATCTTATTTGTGGTCTTGGCACGAGGCCTTGACTACGTGGTTATGATAATCTAGCATTATGAATTCCATCATTATGAAAGTGGTTATTGATATTTCATGTGATTATTCGACAAGTATAATATCTATGTGAAGAAGTAAATGGCATTATCTCATTTTAGTTTTTCCATATTATGTTGAAGTTCAAGTTTAAAAGGATTTTGTTTTAGTTATACATTGCCTTAAATGTTAATGTTTATTTACGAAAGCTTCCGCAATATTGTTATCCTTACTGAGCATCTGAGCTCACCCCTTTTCAATGTTTTAATATTTTCCAGGTTGTGAAGAAGTATTTTATGAATGACCTGTAGGGATAGTCAGAAGAGGATATGAGTGTGGACTATGGAGACTTTGTTTTTGTAGTTTTTCACTTTATGATGTTATGTAACATTTATAAATGTATCTAGTGTTTCCAAGGCTACTAAACTAATCGGTCTTTAGAGACTTGATCTTTTGTGATCATGCCAATGTTACGCAATAATGCACCAACTCTAGGTAACTAGGGTCGGGGCGTTACAGTTGGTATCAGAGGTAGTTTAGTACTAACCTTGGAAGCTAGATTTAGATGAACTCTGATTAGAGCACATAGCCCGAAGATAGACTTTGAGGATTAGTATAGAAGAACTTCCTAGAATTTTGGTATTATAGAGATTTTGTGAGTTTTCCGATCAATACATCCCTATCTGGATACGAGCAGGTAGAGGCGGCTCTGGCACAGATGTACCTAGGGGTAAAACCCAAAAACACCACTTTGAGCTAGACTCGAACGAGAACTGGTGCACGACAACGGGCCTTACTGCACTCTTGGTTACGACACTCCCGGGGGATATGCTTAGGATAATTCTCATTTTCTTTACAAACCACTATGAAGGGTTATGAGTATATACTTCCTCAAAGAAAACATTTTTATGATTATGGATTATATCCATAAATAGTTCAATTTATGTTAAGTATTTTATAAGTATGGAATTATGTATTTTGATTCATAAACTAATCTAGTTTATGTCATTGTTTAGAAATGGCACCTAGTGGAAGAAATGGAAACCTTATTAATGCACGCAATCCGTGTAGGGATTGCCCTCCTGCTCAAGATAATTATTATGGAGCTGGAGATACAACTGGTGTTGATCAACTTATTACCATACTGGGACAACTCACTCAGGTTATGAATAATAACCTTACTCATATGGAGCACCCTGATCCGCAATGTGGATGATCAATGTTAGACTGATTCATGAGGCAAAAAACACCAACATTTAATGGGGGTACAAATCCATTAGTAGCTGAGCAATGGATAAACTCCTTAGAAAAAATATTCCATGCCTTGGGGAGTAGTAAAAGGGAGAAGGTTGTCATGGAAGTCTACCGCCTCACTGGAGATGCCGATCAGTGGTGTTCGCTGATTCAAAACACAAAGGAAGATGATGACGTATCGAATATGGAATGGAGGGAGTTCGAAGAGATTTTCTTAGAAAAATACTTTACTCGTGACCATCGAGAAGATATGGAAAGGCAATTTCTGAGTCTGAGACAAAAGGAGGATGGGAATGTCGCAAAGTATGAGGCCAACTTTACAAGGTTAGCGAGGTATGCTGCAGATTATATACGTAACCCAAGAGGTAAGATTGATCGTTTCTTTGATGGGTTAAAACCATTTCTTCGTCGAGCTTTAGTATCAAAATCCTTCTCATCGTACGAAGATATTGTCTTGTGTGCTATCAAGACAAAAAAGGAATTCTCTAAATCTTATGACAATAAAGTGAAGCAAGAGAAGAAGAGAATGGTGGAACAAGAGACAGATAAAGGGAAAAAGGAAAAGAAGGATTTTCCATTATGCGATAATTGTGGGAAGAATCACCCCGGTACTTGCCTAAAAGGTATGGGAGTTTGTTTTAAATGTGGAGAAAAAGGTCACCAGGCTCGTGATTGCAAGGGAAAGAAAGAGGCTATCAATGTTGAATGCTACAATTGTAGGGAAATGGGGCATTATGCAAATGAATTTCCTAAGCATTAGGGAAACTTACCTTAGAAAAGGCCAAGGGATGAAGGCCAATCTTATGCTATTACTACAGTTGAAGTGGAATAATTTATGTATTGGTGCTTTTGGACTCAAGGATTATATTTTGGTTATAAGAATAATGTGATATATATAAGGATTGTACTGTAGTACTTGTTGTTTCAGTAAGGTTTTAATATGATGAAGGTAATCATATTTTTAGTATGTGACAAAAAGCGAAACTTTAATTTATTTGGGGAATCTGATGTTACAATTGATTTTGGAATTTAGAGACCTTTTAGAGAAAGTCTGGACAGAGGTATTTTGGATAACTATTAAGGTTGGAATGGATTAAGTTGAACCTTAGATAGTATTGTTTAAGGTTAAAACATTTCTGAAGATTATTTTTGGAATATTATAATACTATAGTTTTAGGAAAAGGACAACCTGCAGGGTGGGACATAACCCGTAGCATCGGACAAAGCTGCAGGAATCGAACCCACAACCATAGTGCAACATGCCTTTATTACCTACCACTAGCCTACAGGAAGTCCCTGGTTATTAAAAAATAGTTTTACTAATCTAAATGGTATGTGTTAATATTTGGAACCTTATACAATTAGGATAAATAGAATATTTTTGAGTTCTATTACCTTTTAGAGTGGAAGATGGGTTTGTGGTAAAAATTTATTAAAGAATGAAAGTCTACATGACAAGTATGTATATTTCTTTACGTTCTTAGTAAATATCCTAAAAAAATTCCTCAACTTTATAAAAGGTAACTTAAAACAAAAACGTTGCCGGTTAACTTTTCCAACTGGGGATTCAATGACTATTTAAACAATCACAAGTTTGTGATTTTCTTATGGTTAACTTTCTCCTAATACAAATTTCTATGACTCTCCATCAGACCTTGATGGTTTTTTTTTCTTACATATCCATATTTTCATAGAATCCTAGTATGGGCTATCTTGGGTGACCTTTGTACTTATCTTTCTATCTTATAAAGTTATATTTTTATTAACCTTATTTCCGATGTGGGTTTTCCACAATGGTATTTTCTATTTTCAACCTTTTATTTTCAAAGAAAAATTTCAAATTGCGAGGATGCAATTTATTGAAGGAGGGGAGAATGTGACACCCCGAGCTTCCATGATACGCTTCTCATTCAATAATGCAATAGCTTGCATTGTACGCAACTTCGAGTTCTAACACACCGTAACTAATCAAAGTAGCCGTTATGAATAGTAATACCCAATTTTTGAAATTATATAAATTTTATATTTCAAAATGGACTTCATTTTTGGATTAGGAATATCGAAATTAGCCTATGTTGAATTTTTGGTATTTTTCTGAGAACTTCCAATTTTTTATGAATAGTGAAAAATACTTAAAAACAACTTTTTTAATCAAAATAATTTATAGTGATAAATTATACTACTGAGTGGTTTTAAAGTATAATTAGAATATATTTTTACCATTTTATCCAATGGTGTTCATTATAATTAATTTCACTTTGAAATTAGACATAAACAATTGTCAATCTTTTGATATATATTATTTCTTAAAAACACGCTATTTGTTGTGGCAGCGAGAATTAATTATAAAATTAATTAATGAAACTTATATGTTTGGAATTTTGTAAAATAGACATAATTTTTGAATTCGGGATATCAATTATAGCTTAGGGTGAAATTTTGGCATTGTTCTGAAAAACTTCAATTTTTGATGAATAGTGAAACCACTAAGTGGTAGTTAAAAAACTGATTTTTCGTTTAAATGAAACATTACCACTTCTGTGATTTGATTTTAAAAAATCCGACATACATGGTTGTCATTGGGAAGTAAAATGTGGTTCAATGGGATTAAAATAATTTTTTGGTGAATAGTAACTTTTAAGTTTAATTAATCGCGATTAAAGGTAATTAGTGAAATTTAAGGTAAAAATGATATTATAAAAATATGAAAATACGTTTACACTTGTCCTAACCCTATTTTATGTGTCATGACCTACCATGAAAATACATGGGTCAACTTGGGGACCCCATGGAGCCACTTTGGTAGGAAAATGACATAAATAACTTTTATTTAAAGTTAAAATAAAAATGTCACAAACATAAGTTGTTTTACTAAAATTTTTTTTAAATGGGGTTATACAAGTCATATTTTTGACTATAAATATTCATTAGAAAGATAAAAAGGTTTAATAAATCATTACATTATTTTTATAATTTTTAGACATTAAATAAATTAAATTATTTATGACACCATGATGATGCAACGATTACCTCATTAATTAACGATTTAAATAAAATGAAAAGATAATGTAAAATCCAAGGCTTACACTTGTCAAAAACCTATTGGATGAGTATATTTCGAACCCTTATCACCTTAGCCTCGAATTATATAAGTTTGGGACCTTTAAAATCCGAAACTCATTATATAATAAAGTAACATTTCATTACTTTCCAAGAGTGCCCCTCCTCTCCACTTATAAAAGGCCCCCACCACTACCACCTTACTCACACTTTCAAAGCCTTTTTGCTCGGCCAACCTCTACCCAAATACTCTCCCAACTTCCCTCCCTTACTCCTAGAAGACTCAATTTGGACAGAATTATTCCCAAGGAAGCCTTTGGCTCAAATCAAAAGAGTTACCTGGTTTTAAGGTAATGTCTTCTCTTATGTTCTTTTGTTTTATTTTTCTTATCCAACCCCCTAAACTCTTTTTATTCATTTATTTTGTAACAACACCAGTATCCTCAATATAATAGGATGTTGTTATAATAATTATTCGAGCTACACTTACACACACCTACATCTAATGGTTAAAGAACATACTGTTTCTGTGGATGGCGAATTTCTATCTCACGAAACGATGATTGTTCAACACTCATATAACACCTTCAAAGGTGGCCATTAAGATGTCACTATATTTATATATATGATATATAATATGTTTATGTTTTACTTAAGGTTCTATATTTTTCATTTATGGCATACCTTTATTGTTTCCATTATGGGTAAACGCGATATTTTCATTTTAGGAAGTGCGGACTACCGCCCCCTCAAAGTGATTTGAATCGTTAATCCCATATGTGGGATGTATAAAGGATGGAGTAAATGATATTATATATTATATTATACTAGAATTATAATATACCTTTATATCATTATGATTTAATTAAATACGAAATAGAAATGAAAGTAGCGTTCATGCGTACGTACGGCTTACCCTCTCCATGAACGGTGCATTTCATTTATTACCTCTAAATGTTATGGAATATTATAAATGAATGTATATACTAGATATATATATGAGATATATTATATCTATATCATGAATATAATTCTGGATATAATGGATATATCACCACATGAACAACTTGTAATTATAAGAAGTTTATTTTTGACTCAAGTACCAAAGATCGACGAAACGACCGTTATTAACTTAAATAATTACATAATGTTCATAACATGGTAATAAGTGATATAAAAGAAATAAAAAACTTGAAAAAGGTTATTAAAAAATTATAAATTAGTTCTAGTTTATTATTCAGGAGGTTAAAGAACGATCGAGTCAAGACAAGACGCAAGGTAAGGGAACTTCTTAACCCAATTTTCATTCTTTGGATTAATCTCCTACTTTCAAATTATGTCATTATATTATTATGTCCTATCTTGTATTTGTACTTTATTTATGTGTACCTATAGTGAATACACATAATAGATCTATTTTATTTAAAAAAATGATCTTTTTAAGGGACTTCATCTCAATCTCCTTTCATTGAGGCATATTTGGTTTTATACACAACTTTTCATTATAATGTGTAAAAACACCTTTGAATTTTAATTTTATTCAAAAGGAATCTTTTTATATGAAGCGTTTTTACTAAACGACAAAAGGAATGTTTTTATTGTACGTATGCGGCGACAATTACTTCTCCGCCACCGTGACCATTATTTGAGTTTCGGCTTCCTCAACAAGCCATAACTTCTTTTTAAATGAAAAATAAATAAAAAGTTTTAATTTCATTTTATTTTGGTAGTGAAAATGGTTTTGAAAGTGTTTTTTTATTATTATATCAATGTATTGTATTGATATCTTGTGATTGAAATGTGGATATTTTATGTTTCCTTTATGCATGGTTTATGTGATACAATTATGTTATGGTTTATGATATGTTTAAACCTGTTCATATGAGGAATGCATTGGACTTAATAAGTGACGGGTGGAGCCCGCTATAGCTCCTCGATGCATCGGTAGGTCTCATGAGACAAACTAGTGTCTTGGCACGAATCCTTGAAAAAATCTTATTTGTGGTCTTGGCACGAGGCCTTGACTACATGGTTATGATAGTCTGGAATTATGCATTCCATCATTATGAAAGTGGTTATTGATATTGCATGTGATTATTTGACCAGTAGAATATCCATGTGAAGAATTAAATGGAATTATCTCATTTTACTTTTTCCATATTATGTTGAAGTTCAAGTTTAAAAGGCTTTTGTTTTAGTTATACATTGCCTTAAATGTTAATGTTTATTTACGAATGCTTCCTCAATATTGTTATCCTTACTGAGCATCTGAGCTCACCCCTTTTCAATGTTTTAATATTTTCCAGGATGTGAAGAAGTAATTTATGAATGACCTGCAGGGATAGTCAGAAGAGGATATGAGTGTGGACTATGGAGACTTTTTTTTTGTATTTTTTCACTTTATGATGTAATATAACATTTATGAATGTATCTAGTGTTTCCAAGGCAACTAAACTAATCGGTCTTTCGAGACTTGATCTTTTGTGATCATGCCAATGTTACGCAATAATGCACCGACTCTGGGTAACTGGGGTCGGGGCGTTACAATAACAAACATCCTCTTAAAAAATTTCACATTTAGTGTTATCCAAATATAAACAGGAAACTTTTTTTTTGCATTTAAATTCCTTTTACCAAAAAAGGAGAGCTCCGAGGGTCACATTTATTCAATATGGGTTCTTAAAAAAGAAACCTAACAACAGTTAATTTCAATCAAAACTCAACAGTTTTACATTTATAAACATTATCAAACATACTATGGTTACACAATGTTCAAACATATGGTTGGACATCTACCAATCGATAAGGCGCCCATACACCTTATCACTGGAATTTGTCTCCCATTTATAACAATCAAAATTCATTTGAAATTTGAATTTTAGCATCCCTTTCACACATCAAAACATCTGTATCATGTTATCATAAGAAGTAACAAAACAACATGCTATTACATAGAATCATGACACAAAAACAAAACATGCTAATAACTGAGGAAATATGGCATATAATAACTCATGCATGTTAAATCTATCATCAAAACATTCTATTTACAGAGGCATGCTAAGTAAGATCAAAACATGGAATTGCACCCAAGGCACATAATCCAAATCAGTAGGCACCCTACTAATAGAACTACATGGCATGTTACATGCATGGCATGTGAATCTCTATGTGCCTAAGATGATGTATGTATGAAACTTCCTTTCAATATCAATCCAAGTCAATTTTTTTGAAGTTCTGAAAATCAATTAGCAGCGGAAAATACACCAGTCTCTCAAGGTGAAATCATATCAACCGTAACAAAAAATACTACAAACAATAATTCCCATCCCTGGACACTTGGTAATTTTACATACATGGGATGATCAGTCCCAAACACGACTATTAATCTAGAACTGATACTTTCCTAGTATCCTATCTACCAAACCAAAACAGAATGAAAAAAGGAAAAGAGCCATATGATACCACTTTATAACGTCCCGACCCACCTCACCACTAAACCAGTGTCCAGATCGGTTGCCACATTACCTCAAGCGCGTCTCCCTGTATGCCAGTGGCTGCCAACTAACAGTGAGGGTCTATGGATAGTCAGTGGGGATACTATACCCTCATATCAGAGTTCAATAATAGACAATGAAAATAAATAGAGAAAGCAGTCTAATAACCAATAAAGTAGTGGAAGACAAATAGTAATCATTTTATAAAAGTGGCCAAATCCAATTATATAATAGATGAATGCATGACTTGTTATTGATAAATTTTTGATAGCAGTAAAAAACAAAACTTTTTAAATCACAACACAAAAATAAAGGAAATACTCAAAATCCCCAAGGGAAAACTCCATGAGCATCCTGAGCAATGGATCAGTCCTTTGCTTCTATCTCCAGGTACTAGTATACAACAAAATTCTACAACCAAATAAAATCTACTCGGGTACCCCAGTGCAATGGTGGCCTGACTAGCGTGTGAGATATAAATATCAATAGGCTGGGACCACCGGTGTCTACCCCAAATCTAGAAATTCATAAATAATTTAAATAGTGTGAAAGCATGCATAATTAAAGTAAGCAGTACAAAGTAACTATATACCGAAGTACCTACTTCATCCCTTATCTGGTTTCTGTACCTACATTATACATTTTTCATGCATACACAACAGTCATCAAACATTCATTTTCATTTATCATTTATTCCAACCTCATTAAATTATATAACTCTTGAGGTTCGGACTAAGACTGATATCCCCTGTATAAGTCGCTCACAACAGATTTCTCCAAAGACCATCAAAGTAATCAAAGTAAAGAAAAAATCCATGCTTGTGTTTTGGATTGGATAACACATCATAAGGTATTCTATTTAATCTTTCATATAAAATGTCTGATCCTATCCACTAGATATAGTGATTCGCTCCTCGGTCTATCTAATAACAACGATTCACCCAATTCATTGATAAGTCTGAACCCTTTCTCATATTCAATTGACAAATCGTTATGTCACAACAGTTTTCATTAACCAATTAATTCATTTCACGTGTGACCAATTAGACCCTCAGTCCAATATCATTTAATGGGTTCAGAACATCATGTCTATCACCCTCATGTGTATTTGGAGTGTCGGTTCTTTTCTCATAACCCATGGTTATTTGGAGCATCAGGCCTTGTCCCATAAAAGAATATTTTCATGCAAGCTGGGTGTAGAACTCCATGTCTAGCGCCACATGAGTATTTGGATAATCATTCCCTATCTCACACCCCGTTTCTCAATCATACATATATAATTATCATTGGTGTATAATTCCATGTATAACACCCCAAAACAATCCATTAATTAATTAATAAATTAATTAACCCAATCTGTTAATTATTTCAACAACTAATTATCAACATAAAACTCATGTAAAATAATTCTGCAAACAATTAACCATCCATAATATTAATAGTTAATAATTAATTATCAATAAATTATTCTTAATTAAATATCCCAAATCATTAACAAGTCTGAAACCATCCACTAAAATAGTGTTTCGTCGAGGAATTTAACAATTAATACACACATCATAAACAACTCAAGTTAAACATAATGAAAAAGTCCCACATATTTAGCAACCATATCACATAGAAAATAATATTTTAAACCACACTATCCTAATAAACTTATGGAATAAAAAATAAACATTCAACCGAAGGTATTATGAGCCAACATTCATAACAATTAAATCAATTCACAATCTTAAATTAATGCATGAAAATTAATTAATTTATCAAATAATTAATTGATTAATATCTATTAAAACAGTTCATCAATTAATTAAACATTGATCATTTATAATGTAATAATTATTCCATCCATAAATTATTACCAATTTCCAATTTATATTACGAACATCTAAAAATATTCTATATTTTCAATATTCAGTAGAAGCCACAATTTTTCTGACTCATGACTAGATAATTAATTATTCAAGTAAATAACCTTTTACTCAACTATCTCCATTAAAATCATTTAAATATTTAAACATATAAATTTATCCCAATTAAAAATACATTCTTAAAACCAATACATGATCAAGTCCTCATTTTTATCATATGGAAGAATAATTTAATAACATCAAAAGTTTCATTCTTTTATATATCATATATCTACACCATCAATAAGAGATATGAAAACCCAAACCATAGCAAGCATGATATGACATCACTACTGACCAACAATTTATCTTTAATCATCATTTAAAGAAAATTTAGCAATTCCAAAATCAAGGAAACTTATACTCTCAAATTATTTAAAGATGAAAATAATTAATAATTAACATGATGGAGATTTGGGACCCTACCACAAGGTGGAACCAATTTAAATATTCAACACTTTGATGTACTAGGTAGAAAACAATTGAAATCGGCCCCCAGTCTCATGCCCGCACCCTTACATATATATCTACATATATATCTACATATATATGTGTGTGAAAATTCCATATAAAATTAAAATAATTTTTAATAAAATCCGTAATAGAAGACCATAAATAGTGTAGGAAGGGTCAACACACCTACAATTATATTTCAGGGACTCAGATAATTCATCAGACCCTAATTCAGTCTGTGAAAAACGAAACAACAAGTTTTAGAAGCTTACCCGAACCAAAAAAATCAAAGAGAAACGAGCTCATCCACATTGACCTTGGTGGTAGATGCCAGAACATGGAATAAAGGGTCTTAAACATCAATCATATATCTTAGTGTAGGAAGAACACAACAATAGGTATTATCCTCAAAACCCTAAATTTAGAAAAAACAAACTGGGCACCAAAAACACAAGGAATTGCCAAATCGATGAAAAATGAACCTTATAGAATAACATTATTTGAATAATTGGACTAAACCCATGAAGAAATTTGGAGGAATAACCATGAAAAGAGGACCTAGAAAGTGGGTCATGTGATATAAGTTCCACCCGGAGGGTTGTGCGCGCTGTAGTTGAGGGTCGTCTGGGGGTAGCGTACCAACTATGAACCGTGACCGGAAGGAGGAAGCAAAACAATAGGAGGTCCCTTGCACACCACTACTGGTCTTCCGAGGGGTCGCACGCCTGAAGGAGTTCTGGCCGAGGGGGTCTCGCGTGAGCTGCTATATGAGCCCGAGGGGAAAGGTTCCGTGCCTCTGGAGGTCGTCCATAGGGAGGAGGAGGTTTGGCTGAGGAAGAATCACATAGGATGAGCTCACGGTCATATAGGTATCTTGGAGGAGGTGCAATGCATACCTATAGTTTTATGGGGATCGTGCGTGCCTCATGTAGAGGAAGAAGGGGGAAGGGTCCTCTCCTCTAATTTATTATTTTTTAACCTAAAAACTGAATAAAAACCCCATAATTAAATTGTATTTAATAAAGACCAAAGAATAGAAATGTAACCCCCCAATTAACACTTCTCAAAGGAAAACATTTTCTTATTAATTACAAAACTCCCTATTAACAATTAAATTAAATTCTTTTCCCATGAATTTAATTAATTTAACACAATAATAATTATAACATCATTATTATTATTATTCCAACTTTCATTTATTTGAATCCCAAACCCCCAAAATATAATAATAATATTGTTATTATTATTATTATAAAACAACCAAAATAAGTTAATAATAATAATAAATATAACCATAATAATATGTATAATAATAATCATAATAATATCATTATTATTATTTCCATTAAACTTCATTTATTAAGACCATAACTCCCAATTTATTGTAACATCATTAATGATAAAAACTCCAACTAATAACCTATATTTAATAAAAATGTTTCTTCATTAACTTTGAAACTCCTCAAATAATTAAACTCTTTTGGTGATCCCCAAAAACTCTCATAAATTTCTTCAAATGAAATTTAATTAATTATTTAACATTCATTTAATTAAACAACTTCAATAATAATAATAATAACCTCATTATTATTATTATTATTATTATTATTATTATTATGAAAACATTCTTTTAATTAATCAAAAAACTCTAATATAATCTTATTTAATTAAAATAAATAATTTATTAAGTAGTTTAAACTGCACGGTTTGGACAACAACCATGTACAATCCGTTCAGATCCATTATGGTGAAATTTTCCAGATTCGGTGCTCCCGAGACTCATCGGGATACCTGCTAAAATTATCAGATAAATACACAAGTCCAAAAACAACACCTTTAGGTGTTCCAAAACTCAGAATAAAATTATATAGCTCAGTGTAAAAACTTATCCATCAATAAATCAAAAAATAAATAAAAAACCTCTATATTTTAACCTGGTTAAAAAACACAGAACATTACAAGGAAAGTATGAGGGAAGTTTTTCAGACATAGAGAAATAAATCAAGATTTAGGAGATTTAGATCACATAAAGTTTGATCTTGGACCTGATAGAGTACTATATTCCTTTGGCTATCAGTCATATGTAAGGATATATGTGTTAGTGGAGGATGCTTTATATAGGGGAGAGGAAGGAAGAAAACGTTTTTTGGGTTGAATTTGAGAATGAATTCTAAGAAGAGTTACATTCATCAACCATGAAGGATGATATAAGGAAGGATATACTATCCCTTCAACTTGGGTGTATGTTAGTGTGAGAACATAATATCAATTTCAAAGACCTCCTTCATTTTTAGCAGACCACTTTCTAGATGAGGAGTCTCGTGCGAGATGTCTTTAAAAGGTGGTCCATCCTTCGATCTATTTAGCGGTTACTCCTTTTATGTTTCTAATGTACTTATAAGTTCATAAGTAGGTAGAGGTGATCAAATGGATTAACTTTAAAGGAGGTATACCATCAGAGGGGATCCATCAGAGTTCTTCATGAGGCAGGGTTACCAGCAGTAGGTCTCAGATGACAAGACCTTTGAGGTTTTGACCAGTCAGGAATTGACCTCAACAGCTTCCTTTCTATCCTTCTCGTGCCAGTGGTTACTATTATATTCACATGGTCTTGGGTACAAGGTGTTTATTATAATGATTTTATGGTCATCTTTAAGGACAATTTCTAGAAATTATTCAAGCTCAGTATGGTGGAGGTGGACAGGTTCAACGCCAACCTCAGTAGTAGTGTCTAGTGAGACTGTTTCAGCAGTAGGGACAATATGATTTTGTTTTGGAGAGGGGATATGGAGTAGGTAGAGTCCAACCTCAAGTTTTTCCACATGTTCAGGTTCCCTGAATGATGCATGGTCATGGAGGCGGCCATCAGAAAAGAGGAAGAGGGGTTAGGCGCAGTCAGTTGCACGTAGCAGAGTTGGCCGTTCCGGCAGTGTTCCACCTCTAAGGAGGGGCGTGTACGGGCGGTGAAAAGATGAAATGAAGAGGATCATCACCCATCCCATTTTCCATAGAGATGGAATCTTTTCTAATTTACCATTCATTTGTTTCGACCTTTTCAACATCATTATCCTTTAATGAAGTTTGAATTAACCCTGTGGGAAACTGTTGGTCCCAGCAGGTGATTGCATGGGGGTGAAGCACTCATGAAATAATTCCTTCTTGAATATAACTCCAATGGATGGTCTTCAATGGTTTTATTAATGGAGATAAGAAATAACAATGGACTTGGTATCCATGATTCATGGACCTGCTTTCCAAAGGCAGGCGCTCGTCAGATGACAATTTGGCTAACGATACTTGAGGATGCCATTGGTCGAGAGGATGGGAGGTCAGGCTCACTACACCCTTTTAGAGGAGGATTGTTGCCTATTTCGGGACTCTCTTATTGATTTAAGTCATGTTTTTCTGTTTGTGAATCCTTGGTTCATTCCTGAAGAGTGTGTCCATGGGATACCATTGGTTTGCAAAATTTTCGTAAGAAACATTTGATGATATAGAGGTGATGATGACTTGGCCATATCATAAGGCACTCTGGAATTTATTTCCTTCCAAGGTTGATGGAGGGTGACTTGATGTTGGGATCTGGCCCATAAGGAGTAATTCCTACGTATCCTCTAGAGAGGAATCATAACCCATATAATTCAGAATGTGTGGGGCTTATGCGTGGAAGATGACCATTTTTGGGGACATGATTGGGTGGACCCTTTATGGATGGGCACCCTTTTTGATCTCGGGCCTTCTAGAAGGACTCCTACGTATCTTGATTTGGTCAGAAATTAGAGTTCTTGTAGTTTAGAATGTGTGATGATGTTGTAATCCTCACAAACCTCTAATCCCACATGAGTCATACTCAGTGTGATAAACAAGAGTATTTTAAAGATTCAACAAAGCACATGCTGCCTCCCATGTGGGTGGGGGAGGGAGAGCATGTAGCGAAAGATGCCCGGGAAACCGTGGGCGAGGGCGTGCAGTGATAAACCTTCCCATGTTAAATGGCATTAAAGGTCATGCGGCCTAGCCTCAAAAGATTGGGGGCTTACCTTAGTGGGAGGAACCTTGAGAATGTTCTGTGAGATGTAATACAATTTAAATTAATATAGATTGGATGATGAAATCATAGTTTCACGTCATGTGGATAGGACTATTTGGGGTCTTGCAGTTTAGGGTCATGCGATGAGGACCACTTGCTATAGAAACCATTATTAACTAGGGGGAAATCATGTTTGGATGTTCTGTCGTGCCTCAAACATGAGAGGGATGAAATGTGTAAACCATGATTATGGAGGATCTAGGATCAGGAGAAATGATATGAGGCATAGAATCCATTGAGGCGTTTAGAGGTAGGAGAGGACTCTCCTGAGGACAAATTTGCCTTTGGTTGACGACCGTATTGTAGGCAGCATATGCAAAGACACTGAGGCATGATGTGAATTGTCACACAGAGGTGTCCTTAGGACACTGGACATCCTCTTTTGATGGCCGGAGATATTTATGAAGATCCAAAATCACCTAGTATACTATAGTTTTATGTCATATATCTTGGATGATGACAACACTATTTAATGTCGTGCTACCGAGACTATTACCATACAATTTAATGTCACGTGGTTAGGATGATAACTCATAGTTTAAGGTCATAGAGTTTGGGCCCTTTATTATAGGATCCATTATTAACTGAAGGATAGTCAAGCTGGGATGTTCTGACATGCCTCAGTCATGAGAGGGATGGAAAGTGTATACTGTGACTTTTGGGATTCTCGGATGAGGAGAAATGATATGGGGCATGGAAGCCATTGAGGCGTACAGAGGTAGGAAAAGACTCTCCTAAGGACGAATTTGCTGTTGATTAATGGTCGTCTTGTAGGATTCATATGCAGAGCCATGGGGCATGATGTACATAGTAAAACAAAGGTGTCTGTAGGATAGTGGCCTTCTGATTTTAATATCCATGGATGTTTATGAGGATCCAGAATCACTAGAGACACAAAGTTTGATAGATGGAAAGGTTTTGTTTGGGAATTTAAGAAACACTCAAGTTATGATTGTCAATAGAGTTCTAGGTCAACCTCATATAGGAGGAAAGTGATATGGCTTTTTAGGAGGTTCATGAGGAATGTATCTTCTCATAGTATTTAAGGGATGGTTGTTTGGGTGTCATAAGGGTGCAATGGAAAATTTCATCGACTCGTCCTAAATTTTTTTTGGTGCGACTCTCCATTTTTCATGAGGGTCAGTGACGGTAGAAAAGGGACCATCCCGGAGGTCCAAGACCACATTTCGACACTGAGCTTGAGTGGGGGTGTGGGGCCGCAGCCCCTGTGTTATGGACTGGTGGGAAAAAATAGTTTTCTGCATAGGGAATCTTCATAAGAGCTGGATACTTAGGGGCTTTCCGCTAAGGATGGTATGCGGAGGAGTTGGCCATGTATGATGGTATGCGGAGGAGCTGCCATGAACTATCTTCCACATAGGGGGCCCCACATACTGTCTTCTGCATATAGGCACCTGCGTACTGTTTTCCACATATGGGCATCTGCCAACCATTTTTATTATATTTTTTTATTGGTTCGCTGGTTGGCTACGGAGGGAATTTCTAATATGGTTCATGGGGAGGACTTACGTGAACTACTTTCTCCATATGGTTCGTGGGATGGAATCCTTGAACTGTTTCAAATTTGGTATGGAGTCCCGCAAACTACCTTGGGTGCAAGAGAAATTCAACATGCACCCTCCATATTCTTCACCCACTTTCAGCCTGTCCCAAAGCTCTCTCCCTCTCATTAATCTTCACCCCCTATTTAACCCCCCCAAGTGGTGCTTTTATAGAGGTCCGGGGAATCTATATCTGCGGTATGCATGACACCTTCTTTGGAAGACCATGAAGAAATATATTTATCCACTAAAGACTCAGTCCGTCGGAGTTTTCAAAGGTGCGGTACACCATTGGATTCTCCTCATCCTCGAATCACACAATTTGTGGGGATGGTACGCTGGCCATACTTCTTATGGATTCTCACCAGTGAAAAATGGTTCGCAGCGGCTTCGGTTCACCAGTGGAAATTCACCGCAAACTTCTTCATTTGCTGTCCAACGCCTCACGGGCCAATGCATCATAGGACATCCTCATACCAGTAGTTCACAATTTATGATTTTGGATATCCTTTCCTGGTGATGGTACACATCCATACAAGATTCCTCTAAAAAATTTGATTTCTTTAAATTTATTGTCAAATTTGAAATCCAATTTTCCTTTATAGACATGTGGGAGTAATTTATTTCCCTTTATTGAATTTACGGGACCCTACAAGCAGGTCCATATATTTTCATAGGTATGATCGGTTTGTTTAGTACCCTTTCTTGTGATTTGTTTGATTTAGGAGCTTCACACTCCTTTTTTGCACCCGCTTTAGCCCATGATCTATGGATAGATGCACAGAGGCTTCCCGTTCCCCTAGTGTTGAGTATTCCATTCAGATGCCATACTAGATTATTTTATGTGTGCCTAGGATGTAGCCTGATGATGGAACCACATCAGTCCTATAGGGATATTTTCTTATTACAATTGAAACCATATTATGTCATTCTCATCATCGACCGGTTGTATTATATTAATTCATTTATCAACTATTTTCATAGGAGAGTCATGTTTTTATATTTGGATGGCCAACATGTGGTTTTCGTTGGAGAGTGGAGTTTTCATATTGGAAGTTGGCATGTGGAACCCCTTCTCTCCTTGATGGATGAGTTGTCAGTATAATCCGTAGATGTTGGGATGGCGAAGGTTCCTATGCTCACTAGGGAGATATTATATGTTTTCACAAAGGTGGTTGTGATGCTTCCCTATCAACATAATTTAGAGTTTGGGATATATTTTTCACCCAGTGCTTCTACGATTTTGATGTCCCCTCATCGGATGACACCTTCTCAGCTACAAGATAAGTGGATTCTGATACAAGATCTGATGAATAAGGGATTTATCTATCCCAGCGTGTCACTGTGGGGTGCTCCAATGTTGTTCTACAAGAAAATGAAGAGGATTATCACCCATCCCATTTTCCATAGAGATGGACTCTGTTCAAATTTACCATTCAATTATTTTGACCTTTTCATCATCATTATCCTTTAATGAAGTTTGAATTAACCCTGTGGGGAACTGTTGGTCCCAGCAGGTGATTGCATGGGAATGAAGCACTCATGAAATCATTTCTTCTTGAATATAACTCCCATGGATGGTCTCCAATGGTTTTATTAATGGGGACAAGAAATCTCAATGGACTTGTTATCCATGATTCATAGACCTGCTTTCCAAAGGCAGGCGCTCATCAGATGACAATTTGGCCAATGATACTTGAGGAATCCATTGGTCGAGAGGATGGGAGGTCAGGCTCACCACACCCTTCCAGGAGAGGATTGTTGCATGTTCCATAACTCTCTTATTGATTTAAGTCATGTTCGTATGTTCGTGAATCCTTGGTTCATTCCCTAAGAGTTTGTCCATGGGATACCCTTGGTTTTCAAAATTTTCTTAATAAACATTTAATGATATAGAGGTGATGATGACTTAGCCATATCATAAGGTGCTCTAGAGTTTATTGCCTTCCAGGGTGGATGAAGGGTGACTTGATGTTGGGATCTAGCCCATAAGAAGGGATTCCTATGTATCCTCTAGAGAGGAATCATAACCCACATAATTCGGAATGTGTGGGGATTATGGATGGAAGATTCCCATTTATGGGGACATGATTGGGTGGACCCTTTATGAATGGGCACCCTTTTTGATCTCAGGCCTTCTGGAAGGAGTCCTACGTATCTTGATTTGGTCAGGAATAAGAGTTCTTGTAGTTTAGAATGTGTGATGATGTTGTAATCCTCACAAAACTCTAATCCCACATGAGTCATGATCGGTGTGAGAAACAAGAGTATTTGAAAGATTCAACAATGCACATGCTGCCTCCCATGTGGGTGTGCTAGGGATTTGGACTGATGATGGAACCACATTAGTCCTATATGGATATTTTCTTACTACAATTGAAACCATATTATGTCATTATCATCATCGACTGGTTGTATTATATTCATTCATTTATCAACTATTTTCATAGGAGAGTCATGTTTTCATATTTGGATGGACAACATGTGTTTTTCATTGGAGAACGGAGTTTTCAGATGGGAAGTTGGCATGTGGAACCCCCTCTCTCCTTGATGGATGAGCTGTAAGTATAATCCATAGATGTTGGGATAGAGAAGGTTCCTATGCTCACTAGGGAGATCTTTGATGTTTTCCCAAATGTGGTTGTGATGCTTACCTCTCAACATAATTTAGAGTTCAGGATATATTTTTCACCCATTGCTTCTATGATTTTGATGTCCCCTCATCAGATGACACCTTCTCAGATATAGGATAAGTGGATTCAGATATAAGATCTGATGAAGAAGGGATTTATCTATCCTAATGTGTCACTATGGGGTGCTCCAATGTTGTTCTCCAATAAAATTATTTTAGTATGAGGATGTGTATAGACTATTAGAGGTTAAATCAGGTAACGATCTAGAACTATTACCCTCTTCTAAGGATAGATGATATTTTTGACCAGTAGAGAGGGTAAAGTTGGTTTTCTAAGATAAATATATAGTTTGGATATCACCAGTTAAGGGAGAAGGTGGGTGGTAACCCAAATAATTCCTTCAGATACAACTATAGGCACATTGAGATTCTTGTAATACTATTCGGTGTTACGAACGTAGCATCTGTGTTCATGGGGATTATGAAAACTATGTTTTTTTTGAGTTCATGGATCATTTATTCATCATTTTCATCGATGATATCTTAATATACTCAATGTTAGAGGGTGATACAGTTACCTGATGGTTGTGTGGTAGGGTGGTTGTGTGAGAATAAACAAATTTTGGTTGTGGTGGTGAGGTTGTGCAGCATGGTTGTGGCCATTTCAGTTGACATGTTTGGATGGTGGTAGTGCCTGAGGAGTGGTGAGAATTTTGAGAGGTATCACACAATATTTCTTTTCATACCCCTTTATCCCTTTTGGTATTGGTTTTGGATTCTCAAGGATAATAATCATTTGATAGGTATCTGGTGTAATGGTCTGTGTCCCCCCACCCCTCGGTCTGTTTGTTAGTTTTAGGTTGTTGTAGGTGTTTGGAGGAGGTTACAGGAGCCTTTATAGAAGATGGGGGTGAATCAAAACTTCTTCAGGAGTTACATTTCATGTAACTGTATTACCCAATGTGAAAGATGATTTCAAAACATCTCCAAGACTGGTTCAAGGAGTGAAATATTTCAGGGACTAAAAAATAAAATAAATCGAAAGGCAATGATTTTTTTAATAGAATTCAATCACGGGGAATTACATGGAGTGAAAACATGTTTCACATCATATAATACCCCACTTCTATAACATTATGTGTCTTTACATCCACTCGAGTTATCAAATCCTATGGATCCAGTGAATCACTCTCTACCCTAGGTAACCTAGTGACCCCTCTTTGGCATTTTGAGGATTCCTTCATCAATTATTGATCCCTATCTTTTGTTTTTAGATCCACAGTGTTCCATATTTGATTTAAGGTTCATTATTCATTCGTTATAACATTTTCTTTTAGTTTGGTATCTTTCCCCTCCTGTTTCTTCTTTCCATGTGATGGAAGATGTTATATGATGGTTCTAAATAAGAATTGATTTTGTTTTTGTAGGTTTGGGGGTGCCACGATATCCTTGAATGGATGCAGATCTTATAGGAGAGGTGATCATAGAACCGTTTCATGACTCGTTATTATGTGAGGATCATTGAAACCCCTTCAAGGAAGGATTTACATCATTTCTATTTAATTGTGAATTATTTGGGAGGGGTTCTATTTTTTTACCTATGGATTTTGGTTGTTCCATATTAATAAAATATAATAATTAGTAAAATTAATTTTAAAGGGGTATGAGGATTCTATTTTCATTCCTTATTAGTTTTGATATAATGATTATATGGGATAAAAACCCCACTGAAAATTATGGCTTTTGGCATCTTTTCTTGGGATGGGTATGTGTATTGTGGTTGTTTCCCGATCAAAACTGTTTGGTATCACCAAAAAATAGAAATTGGTTAATCACATATATTTAGACAATGAAAGTAATCCCTAGTATCATATAGTTCTATGATAACCACTGAATTTAAAAATGGGAATTAAATTAGGGATTCCACATTAAATTTGGAATTTTTGTTTTTCATTGGTACATGGGGTGATGTGGTGTGTTGGTTTTCTCTAGTTTGTATTGTTGGTTGGTTGTGAGTTGGGTTGTGTGCTATGGGATGGCATGGATGGTTTAATGGAATCTTAGGTTGATATATTGTTTGATTATGGAATGGATAAGAGGTTTTGTGTAGTGGGGCTGCGAGACTGGTTGTGTGGTAATATGTTATGAGTTGGGGTTTTGAGTTTGGGGCTGGTTCTGTTGGTATATGTCCTGAGTGGGATGAGTTTGAAGGAGGAAAATGGTGATTGGTATTAGAAATTCACCCAAATATTCTCCATGATTAACATACAAAAATCTTCACCCCATATATAGAGATAAATATATGAAATATCAGGAATGGGAGTTAAATGCAGATGAAATTTGAAGTCCTTTTATTTTATTAGGGCTCTTCACCTTCAGAGAACTTTTTTTCCAGTTTTGTATTGTCATTAGTAGTTTCTCAGGTAGTGATCAAATAAATGAATGATCAGTTAATAAATCCTAGAATGGCCTAGGTTGGTTTGGCTAAATTTTTGGAAATGGTTAATTAATTTTTTTGGAATGTAAATGGGTTTCATGGATTGTTGTGTGTTATCGTAAATTTATAGGTGGAATAATGTTAGAAGTGTTGTGAGTTGATGGTTTGTATGAGAACCCATAGATTGAGATTGAGTTTTTGGTATCATATATGTATATAATTGTATCTTCCTTGTGATTTCTATATGAAACCCACCCAAGTTAAGAACTATGTTCCGAACACCCCCATCATCACAGGGAAGAGTGTCTTTTTCAAACATCCTAATAGGAATATGGATGGCTGGACACTCACTCTTACCTACTTCCTCTTCCAGGTGATGTTAACACAAGATTCTTTAGTCATGTTTTGGTATGTGAGGCCCAGGTGTGTCCGGGTGATTTGTTCTTTATCAATTGTCTTCAGGATGAGATGTGTTGTTCTTTCTAAAGTGTCTTCAAGATGAGGTTGTTTTTTGTGGCCCAGGTTTCTTCTGGCAGGATGTGATGTGGTTTGTGGACCAAGTGTCTATAGGTAGGATGTGATGTGGAATGTGGCCCAAGTGACTACAGGTAGGATTTGATGTGGTTTTTTACCTATGTGTGTACATGTGGGTTGTGGTAGGGTACTTTCTAAATATGTTGGAGTGTGTAAAATTTTTTCCATTAGGAAAGATCTAATAATCAGTAGGAATTGGTGTGGGGTACCCTATCGTCGATGTAAAATATATTACATTACTTCACATGAGCTATTTTTTGAACATACCTTTGTGAGGATGCAATGGTTGGTATACAAGTTAGGCACTATTTTTTTATTCTATTTTTTCATAGAGGCCTTAGTATTCTTTTTTCACATGTTCATGAGAGATTTTGGTTATCCAATTGAGTATACGTGTATGATCAACCTACACATATTAAAATATTTTCAGGTTTCTAAGAGGATTTCACAGACAGTGCTAAACCCCACTAGCTCTGATCTTGATAATTGATGTGTTTCAACTTAGTTTTTCTATTGGTAATTACTTTGGAGAATTTTTTGATTGTAACAGTTCTAATTCACTCATGCATGTGGGATGATTTTTGTCTTTGTTTTATATATATATATCTTGGATTTTTTTGGGATAAACCATATTATCTTCCAATCTTGTTTCTATTGAAGTGAAATGCATCCCATTTGGTGATATTTGTATACCCTTGGTGCTAGTCTCCAACCTGAGTCCTAATGGAAGTGGGACTCGGGTGTCATTATCTCCCTTTCTTCATTTCCAGCCTAGGAGGGACATCTTTGCAGGGAGGGGGTTGTGAAACCTTAATAAACTCATTAATTTTATTTTACTATAGTTATGTCATGAGACCAAATTTTTTCCCTTCATTTTACTCTCTTTATGCATTCAAGAGTTCAAAAGAATGTTTTTATGAAAAATATTCTTTTCGGGAAAAAACCATTTTTCTTCGAAAAACTTATTTTGTAAAAACGATTTCAAAAAATGTTTTTAAAATTATTAAAATGATTTATTAAATATATTTTTATCCATGTTCAACATTTTTACAAAAATTTATTGAATGGAATCTTCGTTGCATTTTCCAAATAGTTCCAGCTTGCATTTTATCTAAAATTTAGAAGGAATCTTTGTTTTAACATTTTAAAAATGAGAAAAAATTCCTACCATCATGACAACCATTTTCTTTTAAGATTAATTTATAAATATTTAAGGTTATTTTCAAATAAAAGGATTTTAATTTTTTTTTAATTTTGTAATGTGGAATTGTTATTTTCCTTTAAAAACATTGCAGTTAATTTTTTGTTCAAAAAATATTTTCCATATATTATGTCATCCTTTGATGTTAATTATGATTTTTTGGGGAAATGATACAATGATTACATTCTTATTCTTTCCCTTAATGGTCTATGTTTATGATGAAAATATGTTTATGAAACCCATGTATTTTCCCTGGATTATTCTATGATGAAATGTTTTATGAAACTTATTTATTTTCTTAGAATCTATTTTGATGAATGTTTTATGATCTTGTGGCACAAAAATTCATGGATTTTGTAATGGGTGGGAAATATATCTCTCTATAAAAAATTAATTAATGATTAATATTATATTAGATCAAAGGATTCATTATAGGTTATCCCAAGTCTGAATGAGGGTACACGAAAAGTCACCCTAAGCCTGAAGCAAGTACACGGGTGGTTATCCCAAGCCTAACATGTTATGAATGTCTTAGAGGATATCATTGAAATAATATTTTATCTACTTATGTGTGTACCAAAAATCTATTTCTTATACCAATTTTATGCTTTGATGGATCATGTTCTTTGATTCTTTTATGATTCATGTCTTAAGAACATCCAATATTTTTTCCACAACTCAAGAATATGGTTTTTGATATTTAGGACACAACATTAAAATTTCATGCTCATGCCCTCATAATCTTATGTTCATGTTATGCATATGTATCTCTATGGTTTATGATTATTGAGGATCTGAGTTGAGTGTTTCATATGTTTCCTTTCCCTAGGTTATGAAGAATGGTTTTATGTAGGGTATGTTTGTAAAGTGTACTAAAGGGGAAGATCGTTATGGGATATGTTAAGTATCATTCAAAAAATTAGAAGATTATGTACCTAGTATCCAAAGACAATAAAATATTACGGTAATCAGACATTACATTGTGTAATTTATTGAATATTCATCTAAAAATATGTATGTATAAGAAGCCTGTGTCACTATACTTACCACCCATTGGTTAATGGTATGCTATACTCAATCTGACATGAGTCCCCATCCCCTCTTAGAGGCTCTTCCAAAACAGAAAGGTAAACTAGGGACACCTTTCATATATAATTGTATATGGGACCCCATGTAATCTCAAAATATTCTACATATATATCTTACCTAGATCTTCCTCCATGGGGGTGTTCCTGATCAGAATAAAAATATTTTATTTCATCAATGGATCAATCACCATCGAGATAACATTCCTTACTTGGAGAGTCTATGGTAATACAACTATGAATTATATGGACACCATTTACCATTTTAAAAGTAGCAACAGATGAGGATAGAGTATAATAGATGTTTTTAGGTCATGTTCAAAAATATACTGTTAGGTGTAATAGTAGAACACATAATCACCAATGTTTCACTTTATATATGACCACCATAAACACTGACTCATGTCATAGTACATATTTTTGGTGCTAGGGTTAATAGAATATGATGAACTATAAAAATCCTGGAACACTAAATTTATACCTAATGATGGTATGAATGAAGGATTTCTAAAGTGAATTATCCTATTATAGGGGATATACGAACCATAAATATTCACCCCAGTATATATGGTTTCCATGATTCATCTAAACTAGTCTTCCCACTTCTAGTATTACATAATAGACTCAAGGAGATATTATAACAATTAAATAATGGTCATAACCATATCTAAATCATAATCCTATGAATAGAGATGTAAGTGATTAAAAATACCTATATGGTTTCACTCCTCTTTGGTTAGTAGACATCCTTGGAAAGAAATTTCCAACTGTAAGCATCAACAACAACATTCCCATTCCACATATTGTTGGTGAAGTTAGATTTTAAATTATATAGGGATTTAACTCATCTCCTCTACTTGATGTTCTTTTAAATATAAAAAAATATATATCTTAGACTCTTATGAATAGAAAAGACCAGTAAACCTTCCCTATAGAGATAGTTTCACCCACACTTAAGAAAATACATAATAATAGGAACATCCAAGCCATAATTTGGGTAATTAATCTCATGTTAATGAAGTTTATAAGAGTGGAATGCCACGATTTGATCATATTGTATAAGAAAACCACCCAAAAAAAACACTATAAACATAAAAATATTCTATGTATCCCTTAACGAGTCCTAAAATGTTCAGAATAGAAGAAAATTACAGAAGCTATTTCAACTCCACAAAAGTGGTCTAACACTTAACAACTCACAATAAATTCATCCATTTATTGATAATATTAGTTAAAGGTGATGTTATTTTTGAGAAATAATTGATGTAGCATCGACAATATTCCACAAAACCTAGGAAGATCCATATATTGGAAACATTATATGATTATTACCATGATATGAAAACTTTCACCTTCTTAGGGTTGATTGAAAGGTCATGCTTCAAAAAAACAATCCCCAAGAAATTTACATATAGGATTTATAAATTGTATTATGTTAGATTCCTATAAAGGTGGTGAATCCTTGAGATTTAAAAAACCAAATTCAAATGGTTCTCATACTCATGTTATGATATTGAAAAAACTATAATATCATATATGAATAACACAAAAAATATATCAAGGTAGAAGTATAATATCTAGTTCCTTAATGCTATAAACACTCTAGGAGTGTTAGTTAGGAAAAAATTAATTAAACGATATTTATATTGTCCATATCTTATACTGAAATAGGTCTCAAAAATATCCAACTATAGAACTTTGAGCTAGTGAAAACCTAACTGAAGATCAATTTTTAAAATCAAAATTCCCCCCTTTAATTTATAAAAAAGGTCACACACATGGGGTAAAGGGTAATTATTTTGAACTTTAAACCTATTTAGTTTTAGACAGTCTATGAAAATACAAAGAGTACCATCAAAATTCTTGGAAAATAGTATGATGGATTCCCAAGTGGAAACCCTCGGATTAATAAATCTATTATCAAGAAGATCTTCTAACTAAATCTTGAGCTATTTAATCTCAATAGGTGAAATATGGTAAGAAAATCCAGATATTAGATGAGTACCTAACACAAAATCGACTGTAACACCCTGAGATTTTATGAGAAGAATTCCTTTTAATTTATTTTATGTCTTGTGTTATATGCTACAAAAAGATGAGCTAGTTATATATGCAACACTGTATTAGCATGTAATATATGCAACACTATTCTTGGTTTGGGTTACACACAATTTCAAGTTATTTTGATAGAATTCATTTCATGTAAAACTGAGTATAAGTGATCACTGAATATTATGAGATGGATTCTTTTATAAGTTATTTTTGAAAAAATAAAATTCTTATTTGTAATCATGAAAAAAACATTTACTTTGGTTATTTTTTGGTATTTTTCTAATAATATTTATTTCTTAATGAATAGTGAAAAATTATGCATTTTAATTTAAAAATGCTTATTTATCTGATTTATTTATATAGAAAGGTTATAATTTAAATTATTCTTAAAGTATAATTAAATTATTTTTTATAATTTAATACAATTTTGGTAATTGGAATTAATTTCACATAGAACATAGATATAAATGCACATCAATCATTTGATGGATTTTACTCTAGAAAACCTATTTTATCTCTTTGATAATGGAAATTAATTTTAAATTAATTACTAAAACTTCTGTGTTTTGAATTTTGAAAAATGGATTCCATATTAGGAATCATTGGGTCCAAAGTATGTTAATATTTTAATTTTATTTTTTGGATATTATGAAAAGTAACTATGTTAATTTTTATTTACCACAGTGAAAGGTAAATCGAATAAATTAACATAACAAACAATATGATAAAGATAAAAAAAATTACCCTAAAACATGCCCAAATCCTACTAGATGAATTAAAGTTGACAAATATCTCATAATGGTCTGAATTGATTCATTTAATGGACTTTTTCCATGATGGTTATGTAACTATAATTTAAAAAAAGTGACAACATGTCATTTTCTTATCTCTTATAAGTATAATAATTTTAATGTAGTGATAGACTTATTAAGACATCAAACATAAATAGTCCCCAAAAATATAATGAAATTATCTACATCATGTGAATTTATTTATAATTTTTAGATATTAAAAAATTACCATAAATATTGAAACAACGATGATACAATAATTATTTTACTAAGATAAATATCAAATAAATGTTATTTTGAAATAGTAAAATAAATATTATTTGAAATAATTTATGTCATCCAAGATTTTTCTAGGTGAATATGACCTATTGTAAGGATATTAATTTTTTTCTGAAGTTATAAATCTCTTTGGATATTATTTAAATTCAATGAAATGAATAGTGTAAAAATTGACGGTATTGATATTTTATAAAAATATAATATTATTAAATTATTTAAAAATAATAAGAAATTTTTTAAAATTTAAAATTTTATATTTTAAGGTCTTGAAATTAATTTATTTTCTAATTATGGAAAAATTATCCCATATAAGTAAACTTAATAGCCACATAATAATTAAAATGTCATTGCCTCAATTAAAATTAAAAGACAGTAATTAAGGGTAAACTGAAAAGACAAGGTTTCAAATAAAATAAATACGCATAAAAAAATTATTGTATGGGATTATTTATAACTATAATCATCTTATACTTGAAATATATCACTTTTTGTCTATTATAATTCAAAAATAAATTTATAATAAAATAATATTTCAATACATTCCAAAAGTGCCTCTCCTCCCTCTTATAAAAGGCCACCACATCTACCCCCATACTCACACCTCTAAGGCCCCTTGGATCATAAAAAATCTACTCAAATAAACTTAAAACATCCTTACCTTCATCCTAGATTCCAAAATTTGTAAAAAAGACATCCTAAGGAGACCTTTTGTGCAAATCAAAAAGAGATACTCAAAAAAGAGGTAATTGTTTTATCACCTCTTAAAAATTATTTCATTCTTATACATTTTATTATTATGTTATTTCCATAATAAATTTATAAATACAGTATATTATACATTATTAGATGTTATTATAATTATGGTACCACCTTATAACTTATTTTATCTATCCTAGGAATAACAATATCATCATGCATGCGTACGTACGACTTACCGTCTCCATGACGTGGTGTAATTGTTTATTCAAAAACACTTAATTTAGATGGGTATAATGATGAGTGTAATGAATTTAAATAATTTATATAAGATGATAATTATTATTTATAATTAATATCCAATCCAATTCTATACTATTTAACCATTAAGTGAATGATTTCTTTTCCCGTGCGTACGTACGAACTACCATCTCCATGATGTGATGTGATTCATTCTACATGATCTTCATTAAACCACAATTATATACATTAATGTAATGAATAAATTTGATATATATTATAATAATATCATTTTTCAATTATATAACCATAACCTAAGAAGTGAAACATTAACTTATCTGACAAAACTTGCATTAGAACATAAAGCAGTTAATATCTTAAAAATGAGTGACAATGAAATGTTACTAAAAAACATATGATAATATAATCATATATGAAATCATAAAAATGATTATGATTCTGGAATAAGTCAATAACATTATTTAAATTATTATATAGGAGGTTTGGATACATATTAAGGATATTGGACCAAAGTTAAGGGATAATTGTGAAATTTAATTTTTATCAGAGATTGTTTATACTTAAGTATTTAACGAGGTATATTTATAATCAATGTCCATGTTTTTATAAAATTTTTAATATTCTTATATGTACATTTAAAGTTATTTTGAACCATTTTTTTAACTTTTACTATATTGTTTGGAAGGAATATTTTTTTCGTTTACCATACGAGGTACATTTTGACTTCTCGGGAAAAAGTACGAGGATAATGTTTTTTAACTTATACGCCATGAATGGATTCTTAAAATTTCAGAATTAATTATTTATATGAATATTACGTTACAATATTTGAAGTTTATTTTCAATTAAATTCTTTTATTTTAAAATTTCATGCTATTTTGAAAAAATAAAACATTTTTAAAGAAGAAAGGATAATTGTTTCATGAATTAATTTCAAGTATTTTGTCAAAATTATTTTGTAACTAATATGATATGGGGTAATGTTTCTCTCTATATTATTACATTGATTTTATTGTGTTTATGATGTAATTATTTTTATGAAATACATTTATTGATTATGATGGATTAATGTTTAAGAAACCCATTTTTTTTCCATTGGTTATTCTATGATGAATGGTTTATGTTTTTGTGGCACATATAAGAATGATATCATTATTAGATGGGTGTGACCTATATATCCCTCAAATGCATTGGGTGTATATATCTATATATATATATATATCATGATATATATATGATTGTAATGACAAGTAAATCTGGTTTTCTAATATAGGGATGAAATAGTAAGTAAACCTGGTTTATTAATGGACTTTTTATGCTATGATAGTGTTGGATACGAGACTTGGCTAATATGGAAATGATTTTATATGATCATGTGTTTTACATAAGTTAATGTTTTATATCAATGCTACATTATCACAGTTAATGTTTCTTTATGATTTATTCCTTAAGAACTACTAAAATTTATTTCATTACTCAAGATTTTGATATTCAAGAGTTATGTTCATGTTTCTTACATTCATATGTTCACATACTGTTTACTTAACCTTACTGAGCATCTAATATTACCCTTTATTATGTTTCCATTTCTCAAGTTATAAATTAATAATTTAAGTAGGAGTAAAAAAGGGTAAGATATTTATGGGATTTGTTGAAGATCTTTCACAAGTTAGAAGAATGTATTCCAAGTTTCCAAAGGCAATGAACTGTTATGGTCCTTAGGTGTGTGTTTATAAAATGTAATGAATATTCATCTAAAAAGATGTAATATTCCTATAAATCGTGCTTGGGTCATTATAGTTGGTATCAGAGGAAAGGTTTATTCAAACATTGGAAAATAGGATATGAAATATTTAGTGAGATACCTAGAGATATTTATAAGGGATTTCCTAGGGATATGTATAATTATAGTTTATAGTCCTAGAATTATGATAAAAATCATGAATAAAATAGGATTAGACCTAAGAAATTAGAGATTTAAAATACACCCCATTGATTATTTTTTTCCTAGTATGATTTTTCCATTCACATTATTCTTTTTGGGTTTTAGAAAATGGTTAGAACCTGAATGAACTATGTTAATAATCAATGCAATGGGTAATGAAATGATTATCCTTCTGAACAAACAAATGTCATGGGAGATGGAATAAAAAATATTATCTCTATACTTAAAAAAGTTTGGAATCATTCTATAATTTCAAATGAGTAGATATGGGAACACCATTCTGTTGAGTCCTTCATAAGGAAACAACCACTTTATTTCTGTGGGTATTCTAATCCACTTGTTACTGAACAATGGATAAGTACCATTGAAAAGATATTTTCCATACTTTATTATTAGGAACATAATTTTTTGGCTATTTACTATTTATAAGGAGAAGAATACTAGTGGTAAACTCTAATCAAGAATATGAGGAAACAAGATGAAATTGAATACATGGAATGGGACGAGTTCAAGAACTTATTATGTACATGAAAAGTGATTGAGGTAATAAGGTGATTTTTTTAAAAAATAAATGATTTAGGGAAGGATTTCCTTAATATGAACATGATGAGGAGATAATTATTTTTGGATAAAGGTATGTTGGATAGGAATAAGTAAATTTTATGATATTAGTTACCATAGAACTAGTTAAAGATTTATTGATATGTGGGTTATGCTATCTCAGATTAAGATTACAACTTTATGGACTTAAGAATAAGAAAACATGCATGTTTTCAATAAGGATATCTGATAGTTCAAGTTGTTACCCTTACTCAAGTGAATACATGATTAAGGTATTCAAATTTTTGGAATGTGACAACCATGAACTCCCTTATGAGATATGGGAGGTATATTTAAACTTATTTAGTTCACCTCTTTCTAAAGTGGTAGATTTTCAGTTTTTTGGATGGATTGTAAGGTTATCCAATTACGGACAGTATAAATTATATTCCAATTAAAGTTTTCTAGATTAATGTATTATCCAACTATAGGTGGACCTATTCATATTTGATAATAAATATTAATTTTTTTGAGATAGAGAAAATGAACTATTGTTCTATTTATGGATCGCATGATCTGCTAACAGATCAGGAATGAAAAATTCAACTTTATATCTTTGAAGAAGAGATAAAGTGGAAATTGTTTAGGGCATGAATAATAGTGAGACTGTACAGAAATCAAGTAATTATTTATTCTCATGTTCTTAAACTTTATAGAAAGAATCTTAAAAACCAAAAATGGTATCTTAGTTCCTTATTCTCCAATGAATAAGATGGTCCCTTAAATCATCACAGATTTATGAGTTTCTGGTGGTTAAATTTCTCTAAACCTTTTTCTTTATCACTATCCATGTAACACCCCAAGATTCCATGAAACGTTTCCCTTTTATTAATGAAATAGCTTACGTTTTACGCAACTTGGAGTTTTAACACACCACGACCAATCAAAATAGCCGTTATGAATAGTAATAACCACTTTTTAAAGTTTTATAAATTTTATTTTTCAAAATGGAATTCATTTTTTGATTCAAAATATCAAAATTAAATTATGGTAATTTTTTGATATTTTTTTGAAAACTTTCAATTTTTCATAAATAGTGAAAAACACCTCGTTATTGTTTAAAATTGACTTTTTATTTAAATAATTAGTTATTTTATTTGAATTTATATTAAGTAAAAATATATACATAATACCTATACATGTTCAATGTAATTAATTGGAGTAATTTTATAATAATATTAGATATATAAAATTTTATTGAACTTATTACCGTCTTTTACCCACCTTCTAGGAGCATTTGAAAATTTGCATAAAACGTAATTTTACCGCTTAGGAAAAAAATTTGATCCTTTTGGTCAACTTGTATTAGATTAGGACATTTATTATTATTTTATTTCAAAAAGAGTTAAAAGTGTTAAATTCAAAGTTTAGTAACTAATTTTTTTAATATAAGGTTATACATTAGATAAATTCAACTATAAATATTCATTAGAAAGATAAAAATATTTCCTGCATAATGATATTTTATTTATAATTTTTATACATTAAATAATTAAATTTATTTATGACACAATGATGATGCTGTAATTACCTTATTAATGAATGATTAAAATAATTGATATTATAAATATCCAAATAAATGTAAATTGAGAATTATGACAAATTAAACTAATTTTCAAAGTTAATATGACATCTTAGGGTTGATTAAATATTTTTTTTTCAAAGTAATAAAGTTTTTATGACTTTAACAAAAATAAAATACCAAATAGTGTCAAAATTGACATAAATGAGTTTTTTAAAACAAATACTATATTATTAATTGATATAATATTCCTAAAAATATACGGTTCCTAAAAAGGGCTTAGAAAAGGTTATATAAATTAATAATTAATCACTTAGGGTTCTCTTGGATTTTTATAGTTATTTTATTAACCATTTATTATAATAATACAAGAATACATGGTAAAAGATAAACTATTTAACTAAGAGTTAAATCTAAAAGATAAGGTTAATATAGTAACCTAAACCTATCTAAAACCTATTGGTTGAGAGGTTTTAGACCCATACCCACCTTATCCTATAAATAAATAATTTTTTTGCTATTATAAATTGAATTTGATTTTATAATATAATAATATTTTAAGATTTTCCTAAAGTGACCCTCACCTCTCATATAAAAGGGTACTTCCCCTTCTCTAAAAATCACACCTCTAAAGCCATTTGGCTCGGCCAAAACCTACTTAAATATCCTCCAAAATACCCTAACTTAGACCTAGAGGCTTTAATTTTATCCAAAAGCCAAACTAGGGAGCCCTTTTGATCAAATCAAATGGAATTACCTGAAGAAGAGGTAATAATTTCATCACCTCATTCAAAGTTATCTTCTTCTTCCACTTCCTCGTTATTTGTTGTTTCCATACCAAAATAATAAATCCAGTATCTTATATATACTGTGATGTTATTATAAATATGGTACAACCATATTCATTATTCTATCTATCCTATAAATGACAAGTCGCAATACGTGTGCACATATGGCTTACCATCTCCACATCATGGTGTAGTTTGTTATTCCAACAATTCATTATTTGGATGGGTATAATAATGAGTATAAATAATGTAAATAATAAATATGGAATGTTAAGGATTCTGTATATATGATATACTATCCAATTACACATGATTTCACCATCTATATAATTGTATTTTCGCTCGTGCGTACGTACAGATTACCGTCTCAATGAACACAATGAGATTCATTCCCCATTGTAATAATTCAAGATTAATTTTAATTTTATGATTAAAAATAAATTTTAAGAAATTTATATCATTATGGATATGAATCAAATACATCATATTCATAACAAACATGACTTATGTAACAAAACATATAAAGGAAAATGATTCAGTTAACACCCGAAACAATGATACTGCTGAGATATTATTAATAAAGAAATATTAGAAGATCATATATGATATCATATTTATGTATTTGGTTCTTGTATAATTTAATAACAATGATTTAACTATTATATAGGAGGAAAAATACCCTATATCCTGGAAAAGTACAAGGTAAGGGTTAATTCTACAATCTCTTTATTATCTGAGCTTGTTTATACGTGAGTATCTACTGGGACCTCTTTATCATCCACTTCCATATTTCTTAAAAATATATTTCAAAACATTTTTAGTATTCTCTAAACTACGGTTTAAGTTTATTTATACTTTTTTTTGACTTTTTATAAGATTTTTATAAAGTAATCTTTCCATCATCTTCCAAACAAGGCCCTTTACGACCTTTTTGAAAAAATTAAGGAAAGAATTTTTTTAACTTATAAGAAAGGTGAAGCTATTTTCCACAAATATTACATATTCGAATCTTCCTTTACAAGATTATAAGATTATTTTTAAAATAAATGATTTCTTTTATAATTATGTGACTTTTAAATGATTTCAAAATAGAAAGAGATATTTCATTCAAATAGTTTTCATTTCATCTATGTCAATATCCTTTGATGTATTTTAAACTTGTTTGAAGCTGATTTATTATGCTAAAAATCTTCCATATAGTATTGAAGTTTTTGTGATATTTTTGACCATGGATGTGTTATTTTTATACCATTATTGTTTAGGGATAAAGTATTGAGATTTCGTATGATAGTTTTAATATAAATGTTTATGTTATGTTTAAACCTTTTCATATGAGGACTGCATTGGACTTAGTGAGTAATAGGTGGAGCCCACTATAGCTCCTCGATGCATCGATAGGTCTCATGAGACAAACTACTGTCTTGGTACTAGGCCTTGAAAAAATCTTATTTGTAGTCTTGTCATGAGGCCTTGAATATGTTGTTATGAAGTCTGGAATTATGCATTCCATCCTTATGAAATTGGCTATTGATATTGAATGTAATTTTTTGACTAGTAGAATATCCATGTGAATAAGTAAATAACATTATTTGATTTATATTTTTCATATTATGCTGAAGTTTAAGTTTAAAATTCTTATGTTTTAGTCTTATACATTGCCTTAAATGTTTATGATTATTTATGAATGTTTCTGATATATTGTTATCCTTACTAAGAATCTGAGCTCACCCCTTTATATGTTTAATTTTTCCCTAGATGTGAAGAAGTATTTTATGGTTGAATTGTAGGGATAGTATAAAGAATATAAGTGTGTTCAAAGGGGACAAATTTTTGTTGTTGTTTTTATCTCATGATGTAATGTAAAACTAATGTTTGTATCTAGTAATTTTAAGGATACTAAACTGATCGATCTTTCGAGACATGATCCCTTGTGATCATGAAAATATTATGTAATAATGCACCGAATTTGGGTAACTCAGGTTGGGGAATTACTGTTGGTATCATAGGAAGTTTAGTACAAACCTTGAAAGCTAGATTTAGAAAAACTCTAATTAGAGAACATTACCCTAAGATAGACTTTGAGGATTAATATAGAAGAACTTCCTAGAATTTTGGTAATGTAGATATTTTGTGTATTTTCCAAGCAATAAATCCTTATCTGGATATGAGTAAGTAGAGTTAGCTCTAAAACATATGTTACTTGGAGAGAAAACTCTGACAAGGAGTTTCAGGCTTGACCTGGGGTATCCTGGTACACGACAACGGGCCTTGCTGCACTCTTGGTTACGACACTATCTAGGGATATGCTTAGGAAAATTCACAATTTTTTTACAAACCATTATAAAGAATTTATGAGTATATACGTCTTCAAAGATTTTATTATTATTATTATGGATTACATCCATAAACTATTCAATTTATGTTAAGTGTTTTACAAGTTTGGAATTATGTATTGCGATTCATAAATTAATCTACTATATGACATTGTTTAGAAATGGAACCTAGTGGAAGGAATGGAACTGTATAAATGCACGTAATCCATGTAGGGATTTACTTCCTATTCAAGATAATTATAGTTGAGTTGGTGATGAAACTGGTGCTGATCATCTTATCACCATACTGAGACAACTCACTCAGGTTATGAATAATAACTTTACCTGTATGGATAACCCTGATCCACAATGTGGAGGATCAATGTTTGACCAATTCATGAGAAAAAAACCACCAACATTAAATGGGAATACAAATCCATTTGTAGTTGAGCAATGGATAAGTTCCTTAGAGAAAATATTTCATGATTTGGGGAGTATCTAAAGGGAAAAATTTGTCATGGCAGTTTATCACCTCACAAGAGATGCAGATCAATGGTGGTCACTAATTCAAAACAAAAAGGAGGATGAAGAAGTATCAAATATGGAATGGGGGTGGGGGGAGTTTAAAGATATTTTCTTAGAAATATACTTTCATCGTGACCATCGAGCGGATATAAAAAGACAATTTCTGAGTCTGAGGAAAAAGGAGGATGAGAATGTCGCAAAGTATGAGGATAACTTTAAAAGGTTAGTAAGGAATGAAGTAGATTATATATGTAAAAAAGGAGTAATATTGATCGATTCATTGATGGGTTAAAACCATTTCTACTTTGAGAATTTGTCTCACAATCCTTCTCATCATACGAAGTTATTGTCTCATGTACTATCAAGATAGAAAAGGAATTTTATAAGTCTTATGACTTTAAATAAAATAAATTGAAGAAGAGATCTGCTTAACACTATAGAAATAGAAATAAGGGGAAGAAGAGAAATGTTGAATATCTATCCTGCGGTAAATTTGGGAAGAAACACCCCAGTACTTGCCTGAAGGGAATGTGAGTCTATTACAAGTGTGGTGAAAAGGCCACGAAACTCGTGATTGTATGGGAAAAAAAGAGACTGTCAATGTTGAATGCTATAATTTTAGAGAAATGGGGTATTATGCAAATTAATTTCCTAAGTTCCAAGGAAACTTACTTAAGAAAAGCCCAAAGGAGCAAGTCCATGCTTATGCGATCACTACTGCTGAAGTTGAAGCTCCGAAAGACATGGTGGCAGGTAATTTAATGGGTTCCTCTTGTTTAGCCAATGCTTTATTTGATTCTGGGTCATTGTATTGTTTCATATATTTCCATTTTGCTAAGAAAATTAGATATTTTCAATTTTATTTAATAAGGGATTTGTCAGTCAAAACGCCTAAGGGAATTATCATTACAATAAAGTTTTGTGAATCAGTTCCCATTAGGGTATATAAATGTTCTTTATCTATTGATCTCATCGTCATACCCAAGATTGAATTTGATATAATTTTTTCAATGGATTGTATTTCAGACCATGATGTGAAAATTTATTGTAAGAATAAGGAGGTTACAATTTTTGATGATGATAAGGAGTACCTTATCTTTAGAGAAGAAATGTCACCACTTGATTCTTATATAGAACCACCACCAATAGCTCTACTAAATTCAATTATTATGGAGGAATAAAATAAAATAATTATGGGTGAGGAAAAAAATGTTCAAATAGATTACATAACTATTGTACAAGATTATGTTGATATGTTTCCAGAGGATTTACTAGGACATCCTCCAGAAGGAGAAATTGAGTTTTCCATTGATTTAATTCCTTGTTCAAGGACCATATCGAAGGCCCCTTATAAAATGTTCATTGTGGAATTAGTGTAAATAAAAAAACAACTAGTTGAATTGAATAATAAGGGATTTATTCACCTTAGTGTTCCTCAATGGGGAGCCCCTGTTATTTTTGTTAAGAATAAATATGGTTCTATGAGGTTGTGCATTGACTATAGGGAGATCAATGCTATAACGATAATGAATAAGTATCCCGTACCTCGCATTGATGATTTATTCAACTAACTTCATGGAGATCAATATTTTTAAAATATTGACATTCGATCTAGATATCATCAGTTGTGTGTGAAGAAGGAAAACATTCCAAAAACAGCATTTCTAACTAGGTACAGGCATTACGAGTTTACAGTAATGCCTTTTGGACTGACTAATGCACCCTTTGTTTTAAAGGATATAATGAATAGAGTTTTCAAGGAATATATTGATGAATTTTTAGTGGTATTTATTGATGATATATTGGTTTACTCAAAAAATATGAAGATCATGAAAATCACTTATGTACTATTCTAAAAACCCTCAGATGAAATGAATTATATGGGAAGTTTAGAAAGTGTGAATTCTATCTTTAGGAGATTTATTTTCTTGGCCATATTGTATCTAAGGATGTAATATCAGTTGATCCTTCAAAGAACAAGGCTATCTAAGAATGTCTAACACCAAGGAGTATAATTGAGTTACATAGTTTTATTGGTTTAGTAGGTTATTATCAACATTTCGTCCAGAATTCTACCCGATTGGCTAACCCATTAACCAAGATCACATGTAGAGGGGTTAATTTTTTTTGGAAAAAAGTGTGTGAAAAATATTTTGAAGAACTGAAGATAAGATTAATCAATGATTCTATCTTGAATCTACCATCGGGGAATGATGAGTTTGTTATTTATAATGATGCTTCAAAGGAAGGACTTGGTTGTGTACTTATACAGAATGATAGGGTTATCTCCTATGCATCACGAGAGATAAAAATTCATGAACAAAAATATCCCACTCATGATATTGAATTAGAAACTGTAATATTTTCTTTGAAGATATAGAGAAAATATCTCTATGGTGAAAAATGTGAGATATATACTGATCACAAGATTTTGAATAATATTTTCTCACAAAAAGAACTCAACATGAGGCAAATAAGATGGCTCAAACTACTCAAGGATTATTATTGCACTATACACTACCACCCAGGGAAGGAAAATAAGGTGGCATATCCTTTGAGCAGAAAGGATCATAGAGTTTTTAACAAGATAAGAGTTGAAAGGGATCCTATGTTCATGGATCTAGTAAATATGTATATGGGAATAATCATAGAAGGGGAAACATCAATACTCTTTCAAATGGTTACTAAACCATATTTTCTAGAATGGATAAAAAGTTCTCAAACTAATGATGAGGAGTTTCAAAAGAAAATTAAAGCTATGAACGATGGGAGATTGATCGACTTCATATATGAAGATGGGATTTTGAAATTTGGGATGAGACTTATTGTACCTGACAAACCTAATCTAAAAAGGGAATTGTTGGATGATGCTCATAGCTCCAATTTCATTATACAACCTAATATCAATAAGATGTATAGAGATTTGAAGGTACACTTTTTGTGATACAACATGAAGAGAGAGATTTCTGATCATGTGTCAAGATGTATGGTTTGTCAATAAGTGAAATATGGAAGAAAATATCCTAGAGGAGTCATGCTACCTCTTCCCATATCTGAGTAAAAATGGGATGATATTACAATGGATTTTTTCATGGGGCTACCAAAAAATCTTAGAAGGACTGATGCAATATGGTTCATTGTTGATCGTCTTACCAAGTTATCACATTTTCTTACTATAAGATAAGATTTAACACCTGAATGTTTATAAATACTATATATTAATAAAGTTTTAAGACTTCATGGAGTACCCCTATCTATTATTTCTGATCGTGATCCCCATTTTAAATCAAGATTCTGGAAAAGTCATCAAAAGGCCCTAGATACTGAACATCATTTGAGCACTTCCTACCACCCTCAAACTGATGGAAAATCAGAATAGACTATTCAAACCTTAGAAGACATGTTGAGATCTTTCTCACTTGATTTTCAAGGTATGTGGGATCAATATTCACCTATGGTATAATTTTCCTAAAACAATAACTTCCATTCAAGTATTTAGATGGCACCATATGAAGTGTTATATGTAAAGAGATATCTCACACAAATTTATTGGGATGATTTTGGTGAAAGAAAACTCATAGGCCCAAAACTTGTTGAGGAAATAATGGAAAAGGTGAATGTTATCCAAACCCATATCAAATTAGATCAATGTAGGCAAAAGATCTATGCCAATAACCGAAGGATGGATTTGGAATTTCAAGTAGGAGATCATGTTTTCTTGAAGGTATCTTTATCGAATGGTGTTATAAATTTCAGTAAGAAGGATAAATTGAGTCCCAAGTACATCAGACCTTTCAAAATTCTAGAACAAATTGGAGTTGTAGCTTATCATTTGGCAATGCTACCAAGTCTCTCCAAAGTTCATGATGTGTTCCACATATCACTGTTGAGAAAATTCATGACTGACCCAACACATGTACTCACCTATAAAGAAATATAACTGGAACCCGACCTATATTATTGCGAAAAGCCTATTATAATTCTTGATACTTGATAATAAGTGTTGATAAATTGAATGAATCGTCTGGTGAATGTTCTTTGGAGAAACCATAAGATGGAAGAGGCAACGTGAGAACCTAAGGAACTTATGATGAAGAAACACCTGAATCTTTTTATGCTGTAATATTCTAGAAATTTTGAGAAATAAATTATTTAAAGGAGGTGAGAATGTGATACCCCAACCTTCCATGATACGTTTCCCTTTTATTAATGCAATAGCTTGCGTTGTACGCAACATGGAGTTTTAACACACCGCGACCAATAAAACTATCTGTTATGAATAGTAATACCAACTTTTTGAAAATTTATAAATTTTATTTTTCAAAATGAAATTCATTTTTGTATTCCGAATATCAAAATTATCTTAGGGTGAATTTTTAGTATTTTTATGAAAACTTTCAATTTTTGATGAATAGTGAAAAACACTGCGTTATTGTTTAAAACTAACTTTTTATTTAAATAATTAGTTATTTTATATAAATTTATATTAGGTAAAAATAGATACATAATACCTATATATGTTCAATGTAATCATTGGAGTAATTTTATAATAATATTAGGTATATAAAATTTTATTTAACTTTTTACTGTCTTTTACCCACCTTCTAGGAGCAATTAAAAATTAGGATAAAACTTAATTTTAACGCTTTTGTGAGTTGAATTTAGAAAATCCAAGAGAAATGGTTGAAATCAGTAAGTAAATTTTTTTTCAGTAAGATAAAAATAATTTTTGGTGAATAGTAACTTTTGACTTTTATTTACCACGATTGAAAGTAGATAGGGTAGTTAAAGGTAAAAATGATTTTATAATTACCTTAACACATGTACTAATTCTATTGGATAAGAATATTTTGACCAAAATCAACATTAGGAAAAATATATGATCCTTTTGGTCCACTTGAATTATATTAGGACATTTATTATTATTTTATTTCAGGAAGAGTTAAAAGTGTTAAATTCAAATTTTAATAAGTAAACCATTTTTAATATAGGGTTATACCTAAGATAAATTGGACTATAAATATTAATTAATAATATAAAAATATTTCATACATAATGGTTTTTTATTTATAAATTTTAGTCCTTAAATAGTAAAATTTATTTATGACACAATGATGGTGCAGTAATTAACTTATTAATGAATGATTAAAATAATTAATATTATAAAAATATAAATAATTGTAAATTGAGACTTATGATGAATTAAACTAATTTTTAGGTTAATATAACATGTTAGGGTTAATTAAATAATTTTTTTCCCATGTAATAAAATTTTTATAACTTTCCCAAAAACAAAATACCAAATAGTGTCAAAATTGACATAAATGAGTTTTTAAAACAAATACTATATTATTAATTGATATAATATTCATAAAAATATAAGGTTAGACCAAAATACTTATATAAGGTTATATATATTAATAATGAACAACTTGGGTTTCTCTTGGATTTTTATAGTATGTTTATTAACCATTTATTATAATAATACAAAACTACATGGTAAAAGATAAACTATTTAACTAAGAGTTAAATCTAAAAGATAAGGTTAATATAGGGACCTAGACCTATCTAAAACCTATTGTTTGAGAGGTTTTCAACCCATACCTAACTTATCTTCTAAATAAATCATTTTAGAGCCATTATAAACTAAATATGATTGTATAATAAAATAATATTTCAATCTTTTCCTAAAGTGACACTCACATATCTTATAAAACGGTACTTCCCCTTCTCTCAAAATCACACCTCCATAGCCATTTTCCTCAGACAAATCCTTCTCAAATATCCTCCTACCTACCGTCCCTTCGACCTCGAGGCCTTACTTTGATCATAAAGACAACCTAAGGTTCCCTTTTGATAAAATAAAAAGGAATCACCCGAAGAAGAGGTAATAATTTCATCATCTCATTCAAAGTTATCTTCTTCTTCCAATTCCTCTTTCTTTGATGTTTCCATAAAAAAAATAATAACTCCAGTAACTTTTACATAATTTTATGTTATTTTAAATATATTACAACCATATTCATTAATCTATCTATCCAGTGAATGACAAGTCACCATACGTGTGTACGTACAACTTACCGTCTCCATGTCGTGGTGTAGTTTGTTATTAAAACACTTCATTATTTGGATGGGTATAATAATGAGTATAACCAATGTAAAAAACAAATAATACAAGTTAAATATTCTGTATATATGATATACCATCCAAATACATATGATTTTACCATCAATAGAATGGTATTGTCGCTCGTGCAAACGTACGGATTATCGTCTCCACGAACGCGATGAGATTCATTCCCCATCGTAAACATTCAAGAATAATTTTCATTTTATAATAAAAAATAATTTTTAAAAACTTAATATAATTATATATATGAATCAAATATATCCTATCCATAATAAACATTACTTAAGTAACAAAACATATAAAGTAAAATGAATTAGTTAACACCCGAAACAATGATACGACCGAAATATTATCAACAAAGTAATATTAGTAGATATTATATGATATCATATTTATGTATGTGGTTATTTTATAATTTAATAACAATGATTTAACTATTATATAGGATGTTAACATATCCTTGATTAAGGAAAAGTATAAGGTAAGGGTTAATTCTACAATCTCTTCATTATCTGAGGTTGTTTATACGTGAGTATCTAATAGGACCTCTTTATCATCCACATCCATGTTTCTTAAAACTGTATTTCAAAATTTTTTTAATTTTTCTTAGACTATGGGTTAAAGTCATTTATACCCTTGTTTTACTTTTTATAATTTGTTTATAAAGTAATATTTCGATCGTTTTCCAAACAAGGTCCTTTACGACCTTTTCGACAAAATTAAGGAAATAATGTTTTTTTAACTTATACAGTGAGTGTGACTATTTATGCCGTTATAACAACTTAAAAGCTTCCTATATATTCTTATAAGAATATTTTCAAAATAATTTTTTTTATTTATAATTATGTGACTTTTAAATGATTTCAAAATAGAAAGAGGCATTTCTTTCAAATAGTTTTCATTTCATCTATGTCAACATCCTTTGATAGATTTTAAACTTGTTTGAAGTTGATTTATTATGATACAAATCTTCCACATTGTATTGAAGTTTTTGTGATATGTTTGATAGTGTATCAGTTATTTTTATAATATCCATGGTTTATGGATAATGTATTGAAATTTAGAATTCTAGTTTTAATATGAATGTTTATGTTTTGTTTAAGCCATTGCATATGAGGAACACATTGAATTTAGTAAGTGATGGGTGGAGACCGCTATAGCTCCTTGATGAATTGGCATGTCTCATTATACAAACTAGTGTTTTGGAACAAGGCCTTGAAAAAAATATTATATGTAGTTTTGGAACAAGGCCTTGACTATGTGGTTATGAAGTCTGGCATTATGCATTACATCATTATAAAATTGGCTATTGATATTGCATGTGATTATTAAACTAGTAGAATATACATGTGAATAAGTAAATGGACTTATTTGATTTATATTTTCCATATTATGCTGAAGTTGAAGATTAAAAGTATTATTTTTTAGTCTTATACATTGCCTTAAATGTTTTTGCTTATTTATGAATGTTTTCGCTATATTGTTTTCCTTACTGAGCATCTGAGCTCACCCCTTTATATGTTTTATTTCTCTGAGGATGTGTAAGAGTATTTTATGGTTGATCTGCAGGGATATTCTAATGGATATAAGTGTGTTCAAAGTGGAAAAATGTTGTTTTTTGTTTTTATCTCATGATGTAATGTAAAACTTATGTCTGTATTTAGTAATTCTAAGGCTACTAAACTGATCTGTCTTTCGGGACTTGATCTCTTGTGATCATGCCGATGTTATGTAATAATGAACCGACTCTGGGTAACCAAGGTTGGGGCGTTACAATCCATCAGAACATGAGGGTTATATTTTTCTTCCATATCCATGTTTTCACTTCGCCCCTATGTTTTCATATGTGTAAAACTAATGATGAGTTGCTTTGGGTGACCGTTATGTTTATAACTTTGCACTTTTAAAATGATGTTTTAGTATTCTTTTTTACGATGTGGGTTTCTAAGAATGAAAAAATCAAATAGTAAACCTTTTATAACCCCAAATAATATAGAGGGTGAAATTCATTTTAAAGGTGGTAGAATGTAACAACTATATATTTTATGAGATATATTAGTTTTAATTTCTTTTATGTCTTGTGTTGTATATTACACTAAGATTAGATTGTGCTATATGAAACACCGTATTTGTTTGTAGTATATGCAGAACTTTTCCTAGATTTTGTTACACACAATTTCAATTTCTTTTGATAGAATTAATTTCATGCAAGACCAAGAATACATGAGAACTAAATATTATAACCTAGTCATTATAATGGAGGGTACGAATAAATTAACTTCATTCAAAAAAAATATTTAAATGAAAATAAGTGAATCTATAAAATAATAAAATCAACATTTATAGATTTTATTAATGAAATATATATTTAATATATTAAATTTAATGTTTAAAATTTTTCTTATATGTTTTCTTTAGATGATATAAGAACAAATCCAATTTTACTTATAAAAGAGCGTTTTTCTAAAAATACAATTTTACCGCCTTTTGATGGAGAACCCCTTTTAAATATTGTTTTTAAAATTTTATAAGTTATTTTAAAAAAAATAATCTTCTTCTATGGAAGCAGGTATAAAAATTTAATTTGGTTAAATTTTTGTTATTTTTCTAATAATATTCATTTTTTAATGAATAATGAAAAATATTGCATATTAATTTAAAACTTCTTTTTCATCTGATTTATTTATACGGAAATATTATTATTTTAATTGGTTTTAAAGTATAATTAGATTATTTTTTATCATTTAATCCAATTTTTTTCATTGGAAGTAATTTCACATTGAAATTTGATATAAATTCATATCAACCTTTTGATGGGTTTTACTTTAAAAAAACTTGTTTTATCATTTTTACAATGAGAATTAATTTTAAATTAATTACTGCAGTTTTTGTGTTTTGAATTTTGAAAAATGGATTCCATATTTTGAATCATTGGTTAAAAATTATTTTAATAGTTTAGTTTTTTTAAGTTATGAATTGTAACTATGATAATTTTTATTTACCATAAGTATTGGTAAATCAGGTAAAATAGTGTAACAAATAATATTATAAAGATAATAAAATGACCCCAACACCTATAAAAATACTATTAGATGAATTAAAGTTGACCAATATCATCTAAGGGTCATAATTTATTTATTTAGTGAACATTGTTTCCTGAAAGTGATGTAATTATAATTAAAACAAAATAAAATGACATCATGTCACTCTCTTATCTCTTATAAGTATAATAATTTAAATTTAGTGATAAAAATGATAAACCATAAAAAAATAGTCTATAGAAATATAATGAAATTATATACATCATTTTAATTTATTTATAATTTTTATATATTAAATAATTACCAAAAATATTGACATAACAATGATACAATAATTATTTTATTAAAATAAATATCAAATAAATGATATTATAAATAGTAAAATAAAGATTATATGAAATAATATAACTCATACACAATTTTTATAGGTTAATATGACATATTATAAGATTATTAAATTCTTTGGTTCGATGTTATATCTTCATTTGGATTTTATTTATATTCAATGAAATTAATAGTGTAAAAATTGACACTACTCGTATTTTATAAAAATAATATTTTATTAAATTATTTAAAAATCATAAAAAATATTTTAAAATTAAAAAGTAGTTTTTTAAGGTATAAAAGTTAATTAAGTGTCCAATTATGGTAAATTTACCCATATAAGTAAACTTAATAGCCTCTTAATAATTAAAATGTTTTTACCTCAATTAAAATTAAAAGAGAGTGATTAAGCGTAAACAGAAAAGATAAGGTTTGAAATAAAATAAATATGTGTGAAAAAATTATTGGATGAGATTATTTAGAATAATCATAATCTTATCCTATAAATATATCACTTTGGAGCTATTATAATTTGAAAAAAATTTATAATAAAATAATATTTCAAGACTTTACGAAAGTGCCACTCCTCCCTCTTATAAAATGCAACCAGATCTACCCACTTACTCACACCTCTCAAGCCCCATGGATGATTGAAAATAGGATAAAATAAGAACACAAAATCACTCCCTTCATCATAGAGACCACACTTTTGAAATAAATCCATATTCATGATACCTTTTTTTTAATCAAAAGGAGATACTAAAAAAATGAGGTAATTATTTTATCACCTCTTTCAAAATTATTTTCTTCTTCTACTTCCTCTTATTATGTTGTTTCCATACTAATGAATGCGCCAATGGTGTTCATGGAATTGATGAATCAGATATTGCAGAGATATCTGGATTCATTTGTGGTGGTATTTGTAGATGATATTCTAGTGTATTCACAGATAACGGTGGAGCATGAGCAGCACTTGGCGACAGTGATGGGGATCTTGAGGGATCAACGATTGTATTACAAATTCTCAAAGTGTGACTTTTGGATACAAGAAGTTCATTTTCTTGGCCATGTTATTTTTGAAAAAGGAGCTTCAGTGGATCCGAAAAAGATTGAGGTTGTTATATCATGGAAACCTCCAAAGAATGTGTTTGAGATATGGAGTTTTCTTGGTCTAGCTAGGTATTATCGGTGTTTTGTTCATGATTTTTCATGTTTGGCTTCACCAATGACTAATTTTACAAGAAATAATGTTCCATTCCAGTGGAATGATCAGTGTTAGCAGTGTTTCTAAGAGCTAAAGGGTCTTCTTACATCAGCACCAATCTTGGTTTTTCCAGAACCAGGAAAAGGGTACATGGTGTATTGTGATAAATCAGGATCAGGGTTGGGGTGCGTTCTGATGCAAGGGAATCATGTGGTTGCATATGGCTCCTGGAAGTTGAGGGTGCATGAGAAGAACTACCCAACTCATGATTTGAAGTTGGAAGAAGTGGTCCATGCTTTGAAAGAATGGCATCATTATCTCTTCAGTGAGAAATTCATGGTATATACAGGTCATAAGAGCTTGAGAAACATTTTCTCACAAAGGGATTTGAACTTGAGGTAAAGGAGATGGATGTAATATCTCCAGATGTTTTATTTTGACTTAATTTACACACCAGATAAGGGAAATTCGGTGGCAGATGAATTAAGTAGAAAATCATATGCTGAGGTGGTAAAACAGGTATCAGACCAGTGGCAGTTGATGTCAGTTATAGCCGAAATGTTGTTAGGATGTGAGGAATAGGGAGATAGAGCGGTATTATTTCTAGTTTTATTGATTCCTGACTTGGTTGACCTGGTTAAATAGGCACATATATCTGATTCTGAGTGTGTGACCATGGGGTTGAGACTCAATGGTGGGGAGACTATTGAGGGTTGGAAATTGAATGGAGATTCAGTTTTGTGTTTTCAGAATCAGATGGTTGTACCAGTTGCTTGTCGGGAGGATCTTCTTAGGCGTATCATTATTCCAGGTGAGATATTCATCCTAGAATTCAGAAAATGTATAAAGCGATGAAATCACAATTTTGGTGGGCTGGTATGAAAAGGAGAGTGACTGAGTTTGTTTCGAGATGCTTGACTTGCTAGTAAGTCAAGGCAGAGCATCAGAGGCCAGTAGGAATTATGTAGTCTTTACCAATCCCTGTTTGGAAGTGGGCACAAATAGCAATGGATTTTGTCACAGGTCTCCCAAGAACGGTCAGAAAGCACAATTCCATTTGGGTGATAGTGGATCGGCTAACGAAGTCGACCCACTTCATTCCAATTCATGAATCTCATACGGTGGAGGATCTGTCCAAAATCTATATCCGAGAGGTGGTAAAGAGGCATGGTGTTCTAGTTTCAATTGTATCAGGTAGATATTCGAGGTTTACATATCGTTTCTAGAAATCCTTGCAGCAAGCCCTTGAGAAACAGTTGATGATGAGTACAACGAATCACCCTCAGACAGATGGTCAATCCGAGAGGACAATGCAAACTCTGGAAGATATGTTGCGGGCTTGTGTCAGGGATTTTGGTGGCTCATGGGAGGAGAACTTGTCGTTGGTTGAGTTTTCGTACAATAATAGTTATTAGGCATCCATACATATGGATATGTTTGAAGTATTGTATGGGCGACCATTCCATTCTCCACTATGTTGGTTGGAAATAGGTGAGTCCTCAATGGTTGGACCGAGGTGAGTGATCATGTTTTCTTGATGATCTCTCCTAGGTTGGGACATCATTATTTTGGGGACCTGGGAAAGTTATCTTCGAGGTATATTGGGAATTTTGAGATTCTTGAGTGGGTTGGTGAGGTGGATTATCGTTTGGATTTTCCACCTAGGTTCAGTGTAGTGCAAAATGTGTTTCATGTGTTGCAGTTGAAAATTATCAGCTGGATTGTGACCATGTGATTCATTGGGATCATGTTGAGCTAGAAACAGATGCTTCATTGGTGCACGTGCTAGTGCGGGTTGTGCATAGGCAAGAGAAAGTCTTGCGTGGTAAAAGAATAGGTTTAGTTCGTGTTTTTTGGCAACATGGTCAGATTCAAGAGGAGACTTGGGAGCGGGATAAAGAGATGGTCGAGCAGTGGCCTGAGCTATTTCAGTAAAGGGAAGGTTCACTACTTTATGGGGATGAAAAGTCCAATAGTGGGGAGAATGTAGCACCCTCGATTTGAGGTATGTGACCTTTTTTTATGCATTTTTATGTGTTTAAAGTGCATGAGAGGAGTTGGGAATAGGTTGGGAGAGTTTGGAATGGGTTTGAATGTGTTTGGAGGCTTTTCTTAGGGAGATCGGTTTGAGCATGGTTAGTGGAAACCGTACGGATTCCCCAGAAAACCGTGCAGGGGGAGACAGTAGGCTGCGTAGGGACTGTGCATGGTTTGCCAAACCGTGCAAGGCAACCATACGATCCCTTACTCTCGAGGAAGTAGCATGCACACAGTTAGCACACGGTTTTCCAAAACTTGTGGACTAACTGTGTGACCACTTAAAAATAGGGTTTTAAAACTTAGGCTCACTCGGGCTTACCTCATTCCTCTCCAAACATTCTCCCACTCGAAGCTCACTAGGGATTTTCAGTTCTCAAGGGTTGGAGGGTCTCTACCACTCGATTTGGAAGCATTTTGAATAGGTTTCTTGGAAGTTTGACGGTGGTTTCTTCTGGGTAAGTCTCTCTTCTTGGTTTCCTTGTGTTTTCCTCTAGATCTACTCTTCCCTATTTCTTGGTTTTCTAGATCTACACTTTTTGTGTGTAGATATAGGGTTGTGGTTTCCTTGGATGATGATTTTAAGGCTTGTGAATGTCAGGGAAGGGTATCTAGAGAGGTTTCAGTGGTGTGTTTTCTGGATTTGAGGTGTGGTTTCTTGTGGGTCAATTTCTCAGGAACCCTAAAGGTAGGTGACTTGTCTCTCTAATCCACTTGGTTTGAACTAGTGGTTCTTTGTTACAGTTTATTATTGTGCTGAAAATTAATTGTGATTTGTTATGCAAAATTGGTTGTAAATCCATTTGGGAATTTTTTGAAAAAATGGGGTTTTGTGGTGAAATGCTATTGTTGTGGATTTTAAAATGGAGATTTTAAAATGGGTTGTTGAGATTAGTTGTGAAAATGATTGATGGAAATGGATTTCAATAAATATGTTATTTTATGGAAAGGTTGGTTGGAATGAAAAATCGTTTTCAATAAATGGACGATCTATTGAAGTGGAATGGTATGTGATGGAATTGGTTGATTGCATGTTGTTGTAACCTTGGTTAGTTTATGCTGGGTTTGGATTGATTGAAATGTTGTGTGGAAGTGGGAGGGAAGTCTCACTATAAAATGTGATCGAGTTGGGTAGGAAGTCCCAATTTTATGAGTTGGGCAGGAAGTCCCACCGTTACCATTTTGGGTTGTCAGGTAGTGGGCGGGAAGTCCTGCTAGCTGGAGATGGGGTGAAAAAGATGGGCGGGAAGTCCCACTATTATGATTGCTTTGTCATGTGTTGCTTTGAATAGATGGAATTTGTTTTGGGAATGTGAAATGGTTGAATTGGATTCCTTGTGTGGAATGGTTGATTTGGATTCCTTGTGTGGCATGTTTGGCCTACGACATGATTGTTTGGCTTTCCCTGGGTTTACTTGGTTTGGGAAAGTTGGTTGGGTAAGGGTGGGTTGAATTATGGAAATGGATGCACTGGTGATTATTTTATATATGCTATTTTATATAATAATGTGCTAACGGTTTTATCCTATTGGAGTTTGTAGGGAAGTCATTTGGGGAAATCCTACTGAGTTTTAATACTCACCCCCTGCTTTCGCACATTAGTGTATTTGCAGATATTGTGTACCATGACGTGGGAAAAGGTAAGGAATCTCCCTCCTTTAGTGGTGCATTGTGATGTATTGGTGGAGCTTGGATCTTTGAGCTTGGTGTGGAGTTGTGGGGGTGTCATGGATCGTAGAGTTGGTTGTTGGTTTCTGCTTGAAATCTGATGTGGTGTAGACTTTTCTTGTTGTATTGTTTTTGGGTTGTATTGTGGTACAACTTGGTTGTCTTTTGGGAATGCATGCCTGAATCTTTTATTGACATACATCATATAGTGGTGGTTAATGGATGGTTGGGATGCTTTTTTCTTAAGGGAAAATTGTTCCCCAACTTGATCTTGAAACCCTCGAAATTTATTGCCAGCCTTTGGCATCCTTGGAACGTTGCTTAAGGCCAAGTATCCCTCACCGCCTCCTCAAGTCAATGAGGTAGGGGTGGGGTGTTACAAGTGGTATCAGTTTGTTCGTTCCTTAGCTTTCAAGTGAGAGGAGTTGTTCGGTCTCTATGGCACCTTTGTTTTGGGGTTGAAATTTGTTGTGGTATATTCCTTGAGTCGGGAGGTAGCAAGGCATAGAAATGTTAGAAATTGGAATGTATAGCATAAAAGGATGTAGCTAACACTTTATGCTAAAATTAAAGTTACCAGGGAGTTGGGTACATAAGTGTTTTGGAGACACTTATAAGCATTGGGAATCTCTTTGTCGTGGGAGTATCCAATGAGATGTGCATGGAATATAAGGTAGAAATGAATTCCCACTAGGATGCATATTTCATTGAGGTATAATGATTTATGGGGTGATATGAATGTGTGAAATTTTAATGTGAATAAATTTTTTATTTCGAAAATGGTTTGTTTTTCAAAATGGTGAAACATGGAAAATGTGAACTTGTGAAAAGCCTCGTGTGATAATGTTGTGTAATGTGATTTGAAATGGGAATTCTTGATGTCTATGGAAGTGAGAGTCATGGTTGTTTTTTTTCTATTTATAGAAATGGCACCGGGTAGGCATCGTAGAGACCAACTGAAAGTGGCCAATGAGAACATGGTTGCACCAGAGCCTCAGGTGAACCAGCAGTTAGTGCAAAGTATAGTGAAAGATTTACAAGCTGTGGAAAGTGGAAACAAAGTGGATGAACCAAGGCATGTGGATCATGTGGTTTAGTTTCAAAAGAAGAATCCACCCATCTTCAGGGGTTATTCAGAGCCAGAGAAGGAAGAAGCATGGTTGAATAGAATGAACAAGATCTTTGAGTTCTTGGGAACACCGGTAGAGTTGAAAGTGAAGTTAGCCATGTATATGTTGGAAGATCTTGCCCTACAGTGGTGGGAGTTGGTGCTTCAAACTGTAACGGACTAGGGTATGATGTGGGAAGGCTTTGAGGAATTTTTTTAATAAACAATTCTACCCACATACGTTTATAATTCAGCGTATGACTGATTTCTTCAGTTTTAAGAAAGAGCTTATGTATGTGACGGAGTATGCAACTAATTTTATGAACTTAGTGAGGTTTGCACCCGAGGTGGTGTGTAGCACATCGTTGAAGGAAAGAATCTTTGAAGTGGGGTTAAGGTAATAAATCCATTCAAAGATAGCAGTACTGTGTATAGATGATTACACAGAGATGGTAAATAGATCCTCGGTGACTGAGCGGGATCTGTTGGGCGCTTAGGGTGGAGGAAGCATGGTGGTGCCCATGGTGAATAGTGGGAACTCTAACGCTGGGTTGAAGAGAAGGAGGGACACTTATTCCCAGGGTGGGAATATGGCATATAATCCGACGACAGGATCAGTGAATCTTCTTCTGAATCCCCAGAGAAATCTAGGATGTTTTCAGTGTGGTTCGACAAGCCACATCAAGAGATATTTTATGACAAAACCTCAAGCATGTCATAATTGTTAGCAGATGGGGCTTCTATAGAGTTATTGTTAGAATGATCAAAGTTCAAGTGCGCGTGAAACTCCTCAGGGATCCCAAATGTCATATTCTTCAACGGGTCGGGGACAACAACACACCCCTCTTCAGCAGAGTAAAGTGGGTCATGGTGATTCTCAGAATACCACGATGCCTCATCAAAGAAATAAGGAGCAGAGTGTGGTGACAAAGGCATTGTTCAGAGCTGAGCAGGTTGTGGTGGATGATCAGTCGGGACCATCCACGGTGCAAGGTAATATTCTTTTAAATTCTACCTTGATGCAAGTGCTGTTTGATATGGGTGCTTCAAACTCTTTTATTTCTCCACGTATGGTTGATTTTATGGGTTTAAGGGTAGAAATGATGCCCTTGGTTTTAAAACTTCAAACTCTTCTATGTCGAAGAGAGTGTCGAGCCTTCTTGTTTAGAGCATGTGGTATTGTTGTGGGTGAGGTTGAGATAACCTGGAATTTCTTAGTGCTTGAGATGGATGGGTATGTTGTAATCCTGGGAATGGATTGGCTGGTGTCTTTAATGTCCCACATAGACTGCGATGTGTGGACAATGGATTTTATGACCCATGATGGCATTAGACATCTCTTTAGAGGAGAGAAACATGAAGGGCAGGGTGAAACGGGTTTGTTCGCACCAGTAGTGGGCACATTACCGTATCAATTGGTAGTGCTATCATTGTAATCGGTAGACAGTGTTGAGTAGAGTGTTCTTATAGTAGTGGTAGATCGGTTCATGGATGTTTTTCCTGAAGAATTATTTGGGTTACCTCCTGTAAGAGAAGTGGAGTTTACGATTGATCTTCTTCTAGGGACCAGTCTTATCTCACTTCCATCTTACCAGATGGAACCTACTGAATTGCAGGAATTTAAAGTCCCGTTGGAAGAGTTAGAAAACAAAGGCTTCATCTGGCCTAGCACGTCCACGTGGGCAGCACCAGTGTTGTTCATGAAAAAGGTAGATGGAACTTTGAGACTTTGTATTGATTATCGTAGACTTAATGAAGTTATGATAAAGAACAAATATCCACTTCCACGAATTGATGATTTGTTCAACCAGTTGAGGGGAGGCCAGTGGTTCTCCAAGATCAACCTGAGGCCGGGATATCATCAATTGCTGGTGAGGAAGGACCATATTCCCAAAACAGATTTCAGAAGTAGATATGGCCATTACGAATATGTCGTTATGCCCTTTGGTCTGACGAATGTGCAAGCGGTGTTCATGGCATTGATGAATCAGATATTTTAGAGATATCTGAATTCATTTGTGGTGGTTTTTTTAGACGATATTCTGGTGTATTCATAGACAAGGGTAGAGCATGAGAAACACTTGGCGACAGTGCTGGGGATCTTGAGGGATCAGTAGTTGTATGCCAAATTGTCAAAGTGTGACTTTTGGATATAGGAAGTTGATTTTCTTAGCCATGTGATTTATGAAAAAGGTGTTTCAGTGGATCCAGAAAAGATAGAGGATGTTATCTTGTGGCAACCGCTAAATAATGTGTTTGAGATATAGAGTTTTCTTGGTTTAGCTGGGTATTATCGGGATTTTGTTCAATATTTTTCACGTTTGGTTTCACTGATGACAACTTTGACAAGAAAGAATGTTCTATTCTAGTGGAATGATCAGTGTCAGTAGTGTTTCGAAGAGATAAAGGGTCATCTTACATCAGATCCAATCTTGGTTTTTCCAGAACCATGAAAAGGGTAAGTGGTGTATTGTGATGCATCAAGATTAGGGTTGGGGTGTGTTCTCATGCAAGGGAATCTTGTGGTTTCATATGGATCATGACAATTGAGGGTGCATGAGAATAAATACCGAACTCATGATTCAGAGTTGGCAGCAGTGGTCCATGCTTTGAAAGTGTGGAGTCATTATCTCTTCGGTGAGAAATTCACGGTATATACAAGTCATAAGAGCTTGAAACACATTTTATCACAAAGGGATTTGAAATTGAGGTAAAGGAGATGGATGTAATATCTCCAGATGTTTGATTTTAATATAATGTAAACACTAGATAAATAAAATTCGGTGGCGGATGCATTAAGTATAAAATCATATGCTCATTTAGTAAAACAGGCATTAGACCAGTGGTAGTTGATGTCAGTTATAGCCGATATGCGGTTAGGATGTGAGGACCAGAGCAATAGAGCCGTCTTCTTTCTGGTTTTGTTGATTCCTGACTTGGTTGGCCTGGTTAAAGAGGCACATATATCTGATTCTGAGTGTGTGACCATGGGGTCAAGACTCAATGGTGGGGAGGCCATTGAGGGTTGGAGACTGAAGGGAGATTCAGTTTTGTGTTTTCGGAATCAGATGGTTGTACCAGTTTATTTTTAGGAGGATCTTCTTAGGGTGTATCATCATTCCTAGTGGGTTGTTCATCCTAGAATTTAGAAAATGTATAAAGCATTGAATGCATAGTTTTGGTGGGCTGGTATGAGAAGGAGAGTGGAAAAGTTTGTTTCAAGATGCTTGACTTTCCAGCAGGTCAAGGCAGAGCATCAGAGGCTAGAAGGAATGTTGCAGTCTTTACCAATCCCTATTTGGAAGTGGGAGCAAATAACGATAGATTTTTTCACTGGTCTCCCAAGAACGGTTGAAAAGAACAATGCCATTTGGGTGATAGTGGATCAACTAATGAAGTCGGTCCACTTCATTCCAATTCATGAATCTCATACGGTGGAGGATCTGTCCAAAATCTATATCCGGGAGGTGGTAAAGAGGCATGGTGTTCCAATTTTGATTGTATCAGGTAGAGATCCGAGGTTTACATCTCATTTCTGTAAATCCTTATATCAAGCCCTTGGGACACAGTTGACGATGAGTACAACGTATCACCCTCAGACAGATGGTCAACCCAGGAGGATGACGCAAACTCTGAAGGATAAGTTGCTGGCTTGTGTCATGGATTTTGGTGGCTCGTGGGAGGATCACTTGTCCTTGGTTGAGTTTTAGTACAATAAAAGTTATCAGGAATCCATACATATGGCTCCATTTGAAGCATTGTATGGGCGGCCGTGTCATTATCCACTATGTTGGGTGGAAACAGGTGAGTCCTCGATGGTTGGACCGAGGTGAGTGATCATGTTTTCTTGAGGATCTCTCCTAGGTTGGGACATTGTCGGTTTGGGAAGCAGGGAAAGTTATATCCAAGGTATATTGGGCCTTTTGAGATTCTTGAGCGAGTTGGTGTGGTGGCTTATCATTTGTCTTTGCCACCTAGGTTCAGTACGGTGCACAATGTGTTTCATGTGTTGCAGTTGAAAAGTATCAGCCAGATCACGACCATGTGATTTGTTGGGATCATGTTCAGCTAGAACCAGATGCTTTGTTGGTGCATGTTCCAGTGCGGGTTGTGGATAGGCAAGAGAAAGTCTTGTGTGGTAAAAGCAACAGTTTAGTTTGTGTTTTGTGGAAACATGGTCAGATTAAAGAGGAGACTTGGGAACAAGAGAAAGAGATGGTCGAGCAGTGGCCTGATCTCTCTCGGTAAATGGCGGGTTCACTACTTTCTGGGGACGGAAAGTTCAATGGTGGGGAGAATGTAGCACCCCCAGTTTGAGGTATGTGGCCTTTTTATGCATTTTTATGTGTTTTAAGTGCATAGGAGGAGTTTGGAAGAGGTTGGGAGAGTTTGGAATGGTTTGAAATGTGTTTAGAGTCTTTTCTTAGGGAGCACGGTTTGAGCACTATTAGTGGAAACCATGCAGATTCCCCAAGAAACCGTGTAGGGGGAGACAGTTGGATTCGCACGGCCCATGCACGGTTTTTCAAACCATGCGAGGAAACCGTGTAGACCCTTGATCTCGAGGTACTAGCATGCGCACGGTTAGCGCACGGTTTGCCAAACCATGTGGACTAACCATGCAACCACTTAAAAATAGGGTTTTAAAACCCAGGATTACATGGTCTTTCCTCATTACTCTCCAAACTTTCTCCCACTCGAAGCTCACTTAGGATTTTTGGTTCTCAAGGGTTGGAAGGGCTCTACCAATCAATTTGGAAGCATTTTGAAGAGGTTTCTTGGCAGTTTGAAGGTGGTTTCTCCCGGGTAAGTCTCTCCTCTTGGTTTCCTTGTGTTTTCCTCTAGATCTACTCTTCTGTATTTCTTGGTTTTCTAGATCTACACTTTTTGTGTGTAGATATAGGGTTGTGGTTACCTTGGATGATAATTTTTAGGCTTTTAAATGTTAGGGAAGGGGATCTAGAGAGGTTTCAGTGGTGCGTTCACCAGATTTGAGGTGCCGTTGCTTGTAGGTCGATTTATCGGGAACCCTAAAGGTAGGTGGCTTCTCTCTCGATTCCACTTGGTTAGAACTAGTGGTTATTTGTTACAATTTATTGTTGTTCTGAAAATTGATTGTGATTTTTTATGTGAAATTGTTTGGAAATCCATTTGGTAATTTTTGTGAAAAATGGGGTTTTGTGGTGAAATTCTATTGTTGTGGATTTTATAATGGGTTGTTGATATTGGTTTTGAAAATGATTGATGGAAATGGATTTCAATAAAGATGTTTTTTTTATTGAAAGGTTGTTTGGAATGAAAAATGGTTTTCAATAAATGGATGATCTATTGAAGTGGAATGATATGCGATGGAATTGGTTGATTGCATGTTGTTGTGAACTTGGTGAGTTTATGCTTGGTTTGGATTGATTGAAATGTTGTGTGGAAGTGGGAAAGAATTCTCACTATAAAATTTGATCGAGTTGGGCGGGAAGTCCCACTGTTATGAGTTGGGCGGGAAGTCCCACCGTTACCGTTTTGGGTTTTCAGGTAGTGGGTGAGAAGTCCTTCTAGCTGGAGATGGGGTGAACGAGATGGGAGAGAATTCCCACTATAATAATTGCTTTTTTATGTGTTTCTTTTCATAGATGGGTTTTTTTGTGGGAATGTGAAATGGTTGAATTGGCTTCCTTGCATGACATGGTTTATTTGGATTCCTTGTGTGGCATGTTTGGCCTACGACATGATTGTTTGGCTTTCCCTAGGTTTACTTGGTTTGGGAAATATGGTTGGGTAAGGGTTGGTTGACTTTTGGTAATGAATTCACTTGTGATTATTTTATATAAACCATTTTATATAATAATGCGCTAACATTTTTATCCTAGTGGTGTGTGTAGGGAAGTCATTTGGGGAAATCCTATTGAGTTTTAGTATTCACCCCCTACTTTGGCACGTTGGTGTCTTTGCAGATGTTGTGTACCGTGACATGGGAAAAGGTAATGCATCTCCCTCCTTTAGTGGTGTATTGTGATGTCTTGGTGGAGCTTGGAGCTTGGTGCTTGGTGTGGAGTTGTGGGGGTGTCAAGGCTCATAGAGTTGGTTGTTGGTTTCCGCTTATACTCTGATGTGGTGTAGACATGTATGGTTGTATTTTTTGGGTTGTATTGTGGTACAACTTGGTTTTCTTTTGGGAATGCATGCTTGAATGTTTTATTAACATAAATCATATAGTGGTGGTTAATGGATGGTTTGAATGGTTTTGTCTTAAAGGAAAATCATTCCCCTACTTGATCTTGAAGCCCTCTACATTTATTTCCAGCCTTTGGAATCTTGGGAACATCTCTTAAGGCCAAGTAGCCCTCACCGCCTCCTTAAGTCAATGAGGTAGGGGAGGGGTGTTACAAGTGGTATCGGTTTTTTCAGTCCTTATCTTTCAAGTGAGAGTAGTTGTTCGGTCTCTTTGGCACCTTGGTTTTGGTGTTGACATTCGTTGTGGTATATTCCTTGAGTTGGGATGGTAGCAAGGTGTAGGAATGTCAGAACTTGGAATGTATAGCATAAAAGGATGTAGCTAACCCTTTTATGCTGAAATTCAAGTTACAAAGGAGTTGGGTACATAAGTGTTTTGGAGAAACTTATAGGCATTGTAAATCTCATTGTCGTGGGTGTAGCCAATGAGATGTGAATGGCATATAAGGTAGAAATTAATTCTCACTAGGATGAATATTTCATTAAGGTATAATGATTTATGGTGTGATATTAATGTGTGAAATTGTAATGTGAATAAATTTGGTATTTTGAAAATGGTTTGGTTTTCAAAATGGTGAAACATGGAAAATGTGAACTTGCGGAAAGCCTTGTGCGATATTTTTGTGTAATGTGATTTGAAATAGGAATTCTTGATGTATAAAGAAGTGAGAATCATGGTTGTTTGTTTTCTTTTTATAGAAATAGCACCGGGTAGGCGTCATAGAGACCAACCAGAAGTGACCGATGAGAACATGGTTGCACCTGAGCCTCAGGTGAAACAACAGTTAGTGCAAAGTATAGTGCAAGCTTTCCAAGCTGTGGAAAGTGGAAACAAAGTGGATGAACCAAGGCATATGGATCATGTAGTTAAGTTTTAAAAGTATAATCCACTCATCTTCATGGGTGATTCAGAGCTGGAGAAGGCAAAAGCATGGTTTAATAGAATGAACAAGATCTTTGAGTTCTTGGGAACACCGGTAGAGTTGAAAGTGAAGTTGGCCATGTATATGTTGGAAGATCATTCCCTGAAGTGGTGGGAGTTGGCGGTTCAAACTGGAACAGACCAGGGTATGACGTGGGAAGGCTTTGAGGAATTGTTTAACAAACAATTCTACCCACATATGTTCAGAATTCAGCGTACGACTGATTTTTTCAGTTTGAAGCAAGAGTTTATGTCTGTGATGGAGTATGCAGCTAAGTTTATGAACTCAGTGAGGTTTGCACCCAAGGTTGTGGGTAACACATCATTGAATGCAAGGATCTTTGATGCAGGGTTAAGGCAAGAAATCCGTTCAAATATAGCAGTACTGTGTATAGATGATTACAAAGATATGGTGAATAGAGCCTCAGTGGCTGAGAGGGATCTGTTGGTCTCTCCAGGTGGAGGAATCATGGTGATACCCATGGGGAATAGTGGGAACTCTAACACTGGGTTCAAGATAAGGAGGGAAACTTATTCCCAGGGTGGGAATATGGCATATAATCTAACGGTAGGATCAGTGAATCTTCCTCTGAATCCCCAGAGAAAGCTATGATGTTTTCAGTGTGGTTCGATGAGCCACATCAAGCGAGATTGTACGTCACAACCTCAAGCATGTAATAATTGTAAGTAGATGGGGCATATATAGCGTTATTGTCGGAATTCTCCAAGTTCGGGTGAGAGTGACACTCCTCAGGGATCACAGACATCGTATTCTTCGACTGGTTGGGGACAGCAGCACACCCCTCATCAGTAGAGTAAAGTGAGTCATGGTGATTCTCGGAATACCATGACGCCTCAACAAATCATTAAATAGAAGAGTGTGGTGACAAAGGCATTGTTTGGAGCTGAGCAGGTTGTGGTGGATGATTAGTCGGGACCATCCATGGTGCGAGGTACTATTCTTTTAAATTCTACCTTGTTGCAAGTACTGTTTGATATGGGTGCTTCACACTCTTTTATTGCTGCACGCGTGGTTGATTTGCTGAGTTTAAGGGTAGAAATGATGCTATCGGTTTTAAAACTTCAAAATCCTCTAGGTCGAAGAGAGTGTCGAGCCTTCTTGTGTAGAGCATGTGGTATTGTTGTGGGTGAGGTTGAGATAACATGGAATTTATCAGTGCTTGATATGGATTGGTATTATGTAATCCTGGGAATGGATTGCCTAGTGTCTTTTAAGGCCCACATTGACTGCGATGCGCGGACAATGGCTTTTACAACACACGATGCCGTTAGACATCTCTTTAGAGGAGAGAAGCATGAAAGGTAGGGTGCAACGGGATTGTAGGCACCAGCAGTGGGCAAATTATCGTATCAGTTGGTGGTGTTATCATTGGAATAAGTATACAATGTTCACCAGAGTGTTCTTCCAGTAGTTGTGGATCGGTTTATGGATGTTTTTCTTGAAGAATTCTCTGGGTTAAATCCCATAAGAGAAGTGGAGTTTACGATTGATCTCCTTCTGGGGACTGGTCCTATCTCACTTCCATCTTACTGGATGGCACCTACTAAATTGTTGGAATTGACATTCAAGTTGGAAGAGTTAGAAAACAAAGGGTTCATCCAGACTAGCACGTCCCCGTGGGCAGCGCCGATGTTGTTTGTGAAAAAGGCGGATGGAACTTTGAGACTCTGTGTTGATTATCATAGACTTAACCAAGCTACAATAAAGAACAAATATCCACTTCCACGAATTAATGATTTGTTAGAACTGTTGAGGGGATCCCATTGGTTCTCCAAGATTGACCTAAGGTCAGGATATCATCAATTGTGGGTGAGGAAGGACGATATTCCTAAAAGAGCTTTCACAAGTAGATATGGCCATTATAAATATGTGGTTATGACCTTTGGTCTAACGAATACGCCAACAGTGTTCATGGAATTTATGAATCAGATATTTCAAAGATACCTGGATTCATTTGTGGTGGTGTTTGTAGATGATGTTCTGGTGTATTCACAAACAAGGGTGGAGCATGAGCATCACTTGGCGATAGTGCTAGGGATCTTGAAGGATCAGCGATTGTATGCCAAATTTTCAAAGTGTGATTTTTGGATACAGGAAGTTAGTTTTCTTGGTCATGTGATTTATGAAAAATGTGTTTCAGTGGATCCGAAAAATATAGAGACTATTATCTCGTGGCAACCACCAAAGAATGTGTTTGAGATATGGAGTTTTCTTGGTCTAGCTGGGTATTATCGACATTTTGTTCATGATTTTTCACGCTTGGATTCACCGATGACAGCTTTGACAAGAAAGAATGTTCCATTCCAGTGGAATGATCTGTTTCTGCAGTGTTTTGAAGAGCTAAAGGGTCATCTTACATCAACACCAATCTTGGTTTTTCCAGAACCAGGAAAAGGGTATGTGGTGTATTGTGATGCATCGAGATCAGGGTTGGGGTGCGTTCTCATGAAAGGGCATCATGTGGTTGTGTATGGCTCATGACAGTTGACGGTGCATGAGAACAACTACCCAACTCATGATTTGGAGTTGGCAGCAGTGGTCCATGCTTTGAAATTGTGGCGTCATTATCTCTTCAGTGAGAAATTCATAGTATATATAGGTCATAAGAGCTTGAAACACATTTTCTCACAAAGGGATTTGAACTTGAGGTAAAGGAGATGGATGGAATATCTCCAGATGTTTGATTTTGATATAATATACACACCATATAAATGAAATTCGGTGGCAGATGCATTAAGTAGAAAATCACATGCTTAGGTGTTAAAACAGGCATCAGACTAGTGGTAGTTGATGTTGGTTATAGCCAATATACGGTTAGGAAGTGAGGACCAGGGAGATAGAGGGGTATTCTTTTCGGTTTTTTTGATTCCTGACTTGGTTGGACTGGTTAAAGAGGCACAAATATCTGATTCTGAGTCTGTGACGATGGGGTCGAGACTCAATGGTGGGGAGACCATTGAGGTCTAGAAACTGAATGGAGATTCAGTTTTGTGTTTTCGAAATCGGATGGTTATACCAGTTTCTTGTCAGGAGGATCTTCTTAGGACGTATCATCATTCCAGTTGGGCTGTTCATCTTGAAATCCAGAAAATGTATAAACGTTGAAATCATAGTTTTGGTGGGCTGGCATTAAAATGAGAGTGGTTGATTTTGTTTGGAGATGCTTGACTTTCCAGCAGGTCAAGGCAGAGTATCAGAGGCCAGTGGAAATGTTTCAGTCTTTACCAATCCCTTTTGGGAAGTGGGATAAAATAGTGATGGATTTTGTCACAGGTCTCCCAAGAACGGTTAGAAAGCACGATGCCATTTGGGTGATAGTGGATTGGATAACGAAGTCGGCCCACTTCATTCCAATTTTTGAATCTCATACGGTGGAGGATCTGTCCAAAATATATATCCGGGAGGTGGTAAAGAGGCATGGTGTTCCAGTTTCGATTGTATCAGGTAGAGATCTGAGGTTTACATCTCGTTTCTGTAAATCCTTGCAACAATCCCTTGGGACACAGTTGACGATGAGTACGCCCTATCACCCTCATACGGATGGTCAATCCGAGAGGATGATGAAAACTCTGGAGGATATGTTGCAGGCTTGTGTCATGGATTTTGGTGGCTCGTGGGAGGAGCACTTGTCGTTGGTTGAGTTTTCGTACAATAACAGTTATAAGAAATCCATACATATGGATCCGTTTGAAGCATTTTATGGTTGGCCGCGTCGTTCTCCACTATGTTGGGTGGAAACAGGTGAGTCCTCGATGTTTGGACCGAGGTGAGTGATCATGTTTTCTTGAGGATCTCTCCTAGGTTGGGACATCATCAGTTTGGGAAATAGGGGAAGTTATCTCCTTGGTATGTTGGTACTTTTGAGATTCTTGAGAGGGTTGGTGAGGTGGATTATCATTTGTCTTTGCCACCTAGGTTCAGTGTGGTGCACAATGTGTTTCATGTGTCATAGTTGAAAAGTATTAGCCGAATCATGACCATGTAATTCGTTGAGATCATGTTGATCTAGAACTGGATTCTTTGTTGGTGCACATTCCTGTGCGGGTTGTGGATAGGAAAAAGAAAGTCTTGCATGGTAAAAGAATCAGTTTAGTTCGTGTTTTGTGGCAACATGGTCAGATTCAAGAGGAGACTTGGGATCGGGAGAAAGAGATGGTCGAGCAGTGTTCTGAGCTCTTTTGGAAAAGGGTGGGTTCACTACTTTTTGGGGACGGAAATTCCAATGGTGGGGAGAATGTAGCACCCCCAGTTTGAGGTATGTGGCCTTTTTTATGAATTTTTATGTGCTTAAAGTGCATGGGAGGAGTTGGGAAGAGGTTGGGAGAGTTTGGAATGATTTTTAATGTGTTTGGAGGCTTTTCATAGGGAGCACAGTTTGAGCATGGTTAGTGGAAACCGTGCGGATTACCTAGGAAACTGTGCAGTGGGAGATAATAGGCTTTAGACGGCCTACACACGGTTTTCCAAACCGTGCAAGGCAACCATGCAGACCCTTACTCTCGAGGCAGTAGTGTGCGCATGGTTAGCGTACGATTTTCCAAACCATGCGGAATAACTATGAGACCACTTAAAAATAGGGTTTTAAAACTCAAGCTCACTCGGGCTTGCCTCATTCATCTCCAAACTTTCTCCCACTCGAAGCTTACTCGGGATTTTCGGTTCTCAATGGTTGGAGGGGCTCTCCCACTCGATTTGGAAGCATTTTGAAGAGGTTTCTTGGCGGTTTGAAGGTGATTTTTCTCAGGTAAGTATCTCCTCTTGGTTTCCTTGTGTTTTCCTCTAGATCTGATCTTCCTTCTTTCTTGGTTTTCTATATCTACACTTTTTTTTGTAGATATAGGGTTTTGGTTGCCTTGGATGATGATTTTAAGGCTTTTGAATGTTAGGGAAAAGTATTTAGAGAGGTTTTCATAGTGCATTCGCCAAATTTGAGGTCTCGTTGCTTATGGGTAAATTTACCGGGAACCCTAAAGGTAGGTGGCTTCTCTCTCAACTCCACTTGGTTAGAACTAGTGGTTCTTTGTTACAATTTATTGTTGTGATGAAAATTAATTGTGATTTGTTATGCGAAATTGGTTGTAAATCCATTAGGGAATTTTTGGAAAAAATGGGGTTTTGTGGTGAAATACTATTGTTGTGGATTTTAAAATGGTGATTTTAAAATGGGTTGTTGAGATTGGTTGTGAAAATGATTGATGGAAATTGCTTTCAATAAAGATGTTTTTTATTGAAATGTTGTTTGGCATGAAAAATGGTTTTCAATAAATGGATGATCTATTAAATTGGAATGGTATGCGATGGAATTGGTTGATTGAATATTGTTGTGACCTTGGTGAGTTTATGCTTGGTTTGTATTGATTGAAATGTTGTTTGGAAGTGGGAAGGAAGTATCACTATAAAAGGCGATCGAGTTGGGCAGGAAGTTCCACTATTATGAGTTGGGTGAGAAGTACCACCGTTACTATTTTGGGTTGTCAGGTAGTGGGCGGGAAGTCTTGCTACCTGAAGATGGGGTGAATGAGATGGGCGGGAAGTCCCACTATCATGGTTTCTTTGTTATGTGTTGCTTTGCATAGATGGGATTTTTTGTGGGAATGTGAAATGGTTTAATTTACTTCCTTGCATGGCATGGTTGATTTGGCTTCCTTGTGTGGCATGTTTGGCCTACGACATGATTGTTTGGATTTCCCTTGGTTTACTTGGTTTAGGAAAGATGGCTAGGTAAGGGTGGGTTGACTTATGGTAATGGATTAATTTGTGATTATTTTATATAAACTATTTTATATAATAATATTCTAATGGTTTTATTCTAGTGGCGTGTGTAGGGAAGTCATTTGGGGAAATCCTACTGAGTTTTAGTACTCACCCCCAGATTTGGAACGTTGGTGTCTTTGCAAATGTTTTGTACCATGACGTGGGAAATGGTAAGGCATCTCCCTCCTTTAGTGGTGCATTGTGATGTCTCGGTGGAGCTTGGAGCTTGGTGTGGAGCTGTGGGAGTGTCATGACTCGTAGAGTTGGTTTTTGGTTTCCGCTTCTACTCTGATGTGGTGTTGTCATGTCTGGTTGTATTTTTTTGGGTAGTATTGTGGTACAACTTGGTTGTCTTTTGGGAATTCATGCTTGAATTTTTTATTGACATACATCATATAGTGGTGGTTAATGGATGGTTTGTATGGTTTTTTCTTAATGGAAAATCGTTCCCCAACTTGATCTTGAAGCCCTCGATATTTATTACCTGCCTTTGACATCTTGGGAATTTCTCTTAAGACCAAGTAGCCCTCACAGCCTCCTCAAGTCAATGAGGTAGGATCAGGGTGTTACAAATATAGTATCTTATACATTCTGATATTTTTTATAACTATGGTACTACCTTATACCTACTTTTATCCATCCTAAATATATCAATATCACCATGCGTGCGTACATATGACTTTCCGTCGCCACTGCATGGTGTAATTTTTTATTCAACAATAATTAATCTGGATCATTATAATGATGAGTATAATGGATGTAAATAATAAATATAAAATTATAATTATTATTTGTAATTAATATACAATCCAATTTCATACCATTTAACAATTAAGTGAATGATATCGTCAGTTGTGCGTACGTATGGTCTACCATCTCCTTGATGCGATGTGATTCGTTCTAAATGACATTCATTAAAGGTAAGTTGGATTGGAATACACATGATTTAGGGAAAGATTACCCTTAACATGAACATGATTAGGAGATAATTATTTTTGGATAAAGGTATGTTGGATATGAATAAGTAAATTTTATGATATTAGTTACCTTAGAACTAGTTAAGGATTTATTGACATGTGGGTTATGATATCTTAGATGAAGATTACAGCTTCATGGAGTTAGGAATAAAAAACATGCATGTTTTTAATAAGGATATATGATAGTTCAAGTTTTTTCCCTGACTCAAGAGAATACATGATTAAGGTATTCAAATTTTTGGAATGTGACAACCAATACCTCCCGTATGAGATATGGGAGGTATATTGTAAACTGATTTAGTTCACCTCTTTCTAAAGTGGTAGATTTTTAGTTGTTGGATGGATTTTAAGGTTATATAATTATGGATAGTATAAATTATACTCTGGTTGAAGTTTTTTATATTAATTTATTATCCCACTATAGGTGGACTTATGCATATTTGATAATTAATATAAATTTTTTTGTTGAGATAGAAAAAATGAACTATCGTTCTATTTATGGATCACATGATCTGCTGACACATCAAGAATGAAAAATTCAACTTCATTTCTTTGAATAAGAGATAAAGTGGAAATTTTTCAAGGCATGAACAATAGTGATACTATACTGAAATCAAGTAAGTATTTCTTCTCATGTTCTTAAACTTTATGTAAAGGATCTTGAAAACCAAAAATGATATCTTAGTTCCTTATTCTCTAATGAATAAGATGGTTCCTTAAATAATCACAGATTTATGGGTTTCTGGTTGTTAACTTTCTCTAAACCTTGTTCCCTATCACTATCCATGTAACAATCCAAGCTTCCATGGTACCTTTCCCTTTGATTAATGCAATAACTTGCATTGTATGCAACTTGGAGTTTTAACAGACCACGACCAATCAAACTAGCCATTATGAATAGTAATAACCACTTTTTGAAATTTTATAAATTTTATTTTTCAAAATGGTCTTAGTTTTTGATACGGAATATCAAAAATAGCTTAGGGTAATTTTTTGGTATTTTTTTGAAAACTTTTAATTTTTGATAAACAATGAAAAACACTGCGTTATTTTTTAAAACTGACTTTTTATTTTAATAATTAGTAATTTTATTTAAATTTATATTAAGTAAAAATAGATACATAATACATATATATATTCAATTTACTTCATTGAAGTAATTTTATAATAATATTAGATATATAAAATTTTATTGAACTTTTTACCCTCTTTTACCCACCTTCTTGGAGCACTTGAAAATTTGCATAAAACGTAATTTTACTAATTATGTGAGCTGAATTTCAAAAATCCGAGAGATAGGGTTGAAATCAGTAAGTAAAATTTGGTTCAATAAGATTAATTTTTTGGTGAATAGAAACTTTTGACTTTTATTTACCACGATTAAAAATAAATAGGTTAATTAAAGGTAAAAATGATATTATAATTACCCTAAAACATGTCCTAATTCTATTGAATAAGTGTATTTCTACCAAAATCAACCTTAGGAATAAAATATGATCCTTTTGGCCCACTTGGATTAGATTTGGACATTTATTATTATTTAATTTAAAGAAGAGTTAAATGTGTTAAATTCAATGTTTAGTAAATAAACCATTTTTAATATAGAGTTACACATTAGATAAATTCAACTCTAAATATTCATTTTAAAGATAAAATTATTTCCTACATAATTTTATTTTATTTATAATTTTAATACATTAAATAATTAAATTTATTTGTGACAAAATAATGTACTAATTACCTTAATAATGAATGATTAAAATAATTGATATTATAAATATCCAAATAAATGTAAATTGTGTCTTATGATGAATTAAACTAATTTTCAAGGTTCATATGGCATTTTAGGGTTGATTAAATAATTTTTTTTCAAAGTAAAAAAGTTTTTATGACTTTCACAAAAACAAAATACCAAATAGTTTCAAAATTGACATAAATGAGTTTTTAAAACAAATACTATATTATTAGTTGATATAATATTCCTAAAAATCTAGGGTTCCTCAAAAAGACTTAGATAAGGTTAAATATATTAATAATTAACCACTTGGGGTTCTCTTGGATTTTTATAGTAAGTTTATTAACTATTTATTATAATAATACAAGAATATATGGTAAAAGATAAACTATTTAACTAGTAGTTAAATCTAAAATATAAGGCTAATATAGTGACATAAACCTGTCTAAAACCTATTTTTTGAGAGTTTTTATACCCATACCCACCTTATCCTAGAAATAAATCATTTTCATGCCATTATAAACTGAATATGATTTTATAATATAATAATATTTTAAGATTTTCCTAAAGTGACCCTCCCCTCTCTTATAAAAGGGTACTTCCCCTTCTCTAAAAATCACACCTCCAAAGCCATTTGAGTTAGCCAAACCATGCTAAAATATCCTACCAAATACCCTCTATTCAACCAAGAGGCTTTAATTTGATCCAAATTCTAACCTAAGTAGCATTTTTGATCAAATCAAAATGAATCACCCGAAGAAGAGGTAATAATTTCATCAACTCATTCAAAGGTATCTTTTTTTTTTCCACTTCCTAATTCTTTATTGTTTCCATACCAAAATAATAAATCCTATACCTTATAAATACTGTTATGTTATTATAAATATGGTACAACTATGTTCATTATTCTATCCGTCCTATGAATGAAAAGTCACCATACATGTGTACGTACGGCTTACCGTCTCCACATCGTGGTGTAGTTTTTTATTCAAACACTTCATTATTTGGGTGGGTATAATAATGAGTATAACTAATGAAAATAATAAATATAACATGTTAAGTATTATGTATATATGATATACCATCCAATTACATATGATTTCACCATTAATATAATGGTATTGTCGCTCATGCGTACATACAGATTATCGTCTCCATGAATGCAATGAGATTAATTCCCCATCACAATCATTCAAAAATAATTTTTATTTTATGATTAGAAATAATTTTTAAGAACTTAATATAATTTTGGATATGAATCAAATACATTCTATCCATGACAAACATGACTTACATAACAAAACATATAAAGGAAAATGAATCAGTTAACACCCGCAACAATGATACTGCTGAAATATTATTAACAAATCAATATTAGAAGATCATATATGTTATCATATTTATATATGTGGTTCTTGTATAATTTAATAGCAATTATTTAACTATTATACAGGAGTTTAATATACCCTCAATCAAGGAAAAGTACAAGGTAAGAGTTAATTCTACAATCTCTTCATTATCTGAGGGTGTTTATACGTGAGTATCTACTGTGACCTCTTTATCATCCACATCCATATTTCTTAAAAATGTATTTAAAAACATTTTAAATATTTTTTATATTATGGGTTAAATTCATTTATACCATTTTTTGACTTTTTATAATATGTTTATAAATGAATCTTTCCATCGTCTTCCAAACAAGGTCCTTTACGACCTTTTCGACAAAATTAAGGAAAGAATGTTTTTTAAATTATACGGAAGGTGCATGTATTTTCCGTTGTTATAAAACCTTAGAAGATTCCCTTATAAGATTATAAGAATATTTTACAAATAAATGTTTTATTATATAATTAGTTTACTTTTAAATGATTTCAAAATAGAAAGATATATTTCTTTCAAATATTTTTCATTTCATCTATGTCAACATCCTTTTATGGATTTTAAACTTGTTTGAATTTGATTTATTATGATACAAATATTCCATATTGTATTGAAGGTTTTAAGATATGTTTGACTATGGATGTGTTATTTATATACCATTCATGATTTATGGATAAATTATTTAGATTTCATATGCTAGTTTTAATATGAATGTTTATGTTATGTTTAAACTTTTTCATATAAGGAATGCATTGGACCTAGTAAGTGACGGGTGGATCCCACTATATCTCCTCGATGCATAAATAGGTATCATGAAAAAAACTAATGTCTTGGCACTAGGCCTTGACCAAATATTATTTGTAGTCTTGGAATGAGGCCTTGACAATGTGGTTATAAATCTGGCATTATGCATTCCATCATTATAAAATTAGCTATTGATATTGCATTTTATTATTCAACTAGTAGATTATACATGTGAATAAGTAAATGAAATTATTTGATTTATATTTTCCATATTATGCTAATGTTTAAGTTTAAAAGGCTTATGTTTTAGTCTTATACATTTCCTTAAATGTTTATTCTTATTTATGAATGTTTCTGATATATTATTATCCTTACTGAGCATATGAGATCACCCCTTTCTATGTTTTATTTTTCCAAGGATCTGAAGAAGTATTTTATAGTTGACCTGCAGGGATAGGCTAAGGAATATAAGTGTGTTAAAAGGGGACAAAATGTTGTTTTTTGTTTTTATCTCATGATGTAATGTAATTTTTTTTGTATCTACTAATTCGAAGGATACTAAACTGATCGGTCTTTCAGGACCTGATTCCTTGTGATCATGCCAATGTTATGTAATAATTCACCAACTCTAGGTAACTCGAGTCGAGGCATTACAGTTGGTATCAGAGGAAGTTTATTACAAACCTTGGAAGCTAGATTTAGAAAAACTCTGATTTTAAAACATTACCCTAAGATAGACTTTGAGGATAAATATAGAAGAAATTCCTAGATTTTTGGTAATGTAGAGATTTTATGTATTTTCCAAGAAATAAATCCTTGTCTAGATATGATCAAGTAGAGGTGGATCTAGAGTAGATGTAACTTGGAGTGAAAACTCCGACAAGGAGTTTTAGGCTTGACCCGAGGTATGCTGGTACACGACAACATGCCTTTCTACACTCCTAGTTATGACACTTCTAGGGGATATGCTAAGGAAAATTCACAATTTGTTTATAAACCATTATAAAGTATTTATTAGTATATAAATTCTCAAATAAAACATTTTTATGATTATGGATTATATCCATAAACTGTTTAATTAATATTAAGTATTTTACAAGTTTGGAATTATGTATTGCAATTCATAAACTAATATACTGTATGACATTATTTAGAAATGTCACATATTGGAAGAAATGGAAACCATATCAATGCACATAATCCATGTAGGGATTTCCCTTCTATTAAAGATAATTATAGTGGATCTGGTGATGAAACTGGTGTTGATCAGCTTATCACCATACTGGGTCAACTCACTCATGTTATGAATAATAACCTTACTTGTATGGATCAACCTGATCAAAAAAGTGGAGTATCAATGTTAGACCACTTAATGAGGAAAAAAATACCAACATTAAATGGGACTACAAATCCATTTGTAGCTAAGAAATGGATAAGTTCCTTAGAGAAAATATTTCATTCTTTGGGGAGTAGCGAAATGGAAAAAGTTTTCATGGCTGTTTATCGACTCACGGGAGATACACATCTATAGTGGTAATTAATTCAGAACACAAAGGAGGATGAAGAAGTATCAAATATGGAATGGAGGAAGTTTAAAGAGCTTTTATTAGAAATATACTTTCCTCGTGACCATCAAGCGAATATGGAAAGACAATTTCCAAGTCTGAGGAAAAAGGAGGATGATAATGTCACGAAGTATGAGGATAACTTTACAAGGTTAAAAAGGCATGAAGTAGATTATATACATAACCAAAGGAGTAAGATCGATCGATTATTTGATGGGTTAAAACCATTTTTCCATTGAGAATTAGTCTCATAATCCTTCTCATCATACGAAGATATTGTCTCATGTGTTATTAAGATAGAAAAGGAATTCTCCAAGTCTTACAACTTTAAAGAAAAACAACATAAGAAGAGATCTTCTAAACAATCTAGAAATAGAAATAAGAGGAATAAGGGAAATGTTGAATTTCTATCATGTGGTAAATTTGAAAAGAAACACCCTGGTACTTTCCTGAAGGGAATGAGAGTCTTTTATAAGTGTGGTGAGAAAGGCCATAAAGATCGTGATTGCAAGGGAAATAAGGAGGCAGTCAATTTTGAATGATAAAATTATAGAGAAATTGGGTATTATGTAAATGAATGTCCTAAGCACCAAGGAAACTTACCTGAGAAAAGGAAAAGGGAGAAAATCCAAGCTTATGCGATCACTACTACCGAGTTTGAAGCTCTGAAAGATGTGGTGACAGGTGATTTAATGGTTTCCTTATGTTTAGCCAATTATTTATTTGATTCTAGGTCATCAAATTGTTTCATATCTTCCTAGTTTTCTAATAAAATTCGATATTTTCAATTTGACTTAACAAGGGAGTTGTCAGTCAAAAACTCCTAAAGGAAGTGTCATTGCAATAAAGTTTTGTGAATCAGTTCCCATTAGGGAATATAAAGGTTCTTTATCTACTAATCTCATCATTATACCCATGATTTAATTTGATATAATACTCAGAATGGATTGTATTTCAGACCATGATGCGAACATTTATTGTAAGAAGAAGGAGGTTACAATTTTTGATGATGATAAGGAGTGCCTCTTTATTGCAAAAATGTCACCACCTGATTCTTATCTAGATCCACCCCTAGTATCTCTACTAAATTCAATTATTAGGGAGGAATAGAACGAAATAACTATTGGTTAGGAATATAGAATTCAAATATAGGATGTAACTATTGTACAAGACTATGTTGATGTGTTTCCAGAGGATTTACCAGGATATCCTCCAGAATAAGAAATTGAGTTTTCCATTAATTTAATTCCATGTTCAAGGCCCATATCAAAGACCCATTATAGAATATCCGTTGCAGAATTAGTGTAAATAAAGAAAAAACTAGATGAATTGAGTAATAAGGGATTTATTCACCCTAGTGTTTTTCAATGGGGATCCCCTATTCTTTTTGTTAAGAATAAAGATGGATCCATGAGGTTATGCATTGACTACAGGGAGATCAATGCTATAACAATAAAGAACAAGTATCACCTAACTCATATTAATTATTTATTCAACTAAATTCATGGATCTCAATATTTTTCCAAGATTGACCTTTGATATGGATATCATCAGTTGTTTGTGAAGAAGTAAGACATTCCAAAAAACAACATTTTGAACTAGGTACGAGCATTATGAGTTTACAATAATGCCTTTTGGACTCACTAATGCACCCTATGTTTTCATGGATCTAATGAATAGAGTTTTCAAGGAATATCTTGATGACTTTTTAGTGGTATTTATTATTGATATCTTGGTTTACTCAAAAATCTAAGAATATAATTAAAATCACTTGCGCACTATTATAAAAACCCTCAGAAGAAATGAATTATATGGGAAGTTTAGAAAGTATGAATTCTGGATTCATGAGATTTATTTTCTTGGCCATATTGTCTCTAAGGATGGAATATCTGTCGATCCTTCAAAGACCAAGGATATCTAAGAATGTCTAGCACCAAAAAGTATAATTGAGTTATGCGGTTTTTTTGGTTTAGCAGGTTATTATCAATGTTTCTTCTAGAATTTTTCCCGATTGGCTAACTCATTAACCAAGATCATATGTAAAGGGGTTAAATTTGTTTGGACAAAAGTGTGTGAAGAATATTTTGAAGAACTAAATAGAATATTAGTCAATGATTCTATCTTGGCTCTTCCATCGGGGAATGATGGGTTTTTTATTTATAGTTATCCATCAAAGGAAATACATGGTTGTATCCTTATGCAGAATGATAGGGTTATTTCCTATGCATCATGACAACTAAAAATTCATGAACAAAACTATCCCACACATGATATTGAGTTAGCAGCTATAATATGTTTTTGAAAATATGGAGACAATATCACTATGGTAAAAAATGTGAGATATATATTGATCATAGGAGTTTGAAGAATATTTTATCACAAAAAGAACTCATCATGAGGCAAAGGAGATGGATCAAACTACTCAAGGATTATGATTTCACTATACACTACAACCCGGGGAATGAAAATAAGGTGTCAGATGATTTGAGTAGAAAGTATCATGGATTTTTGAACAAGATGAGAGTTGAAAGGGATCCTATGTTCATGGATATAATAAATATGGATATGGGAATAATCATGGAAGGAGAAACATCAATACTCTTTCAAATAGTTGCTAAATCGTCTTTATTAGAAAGGATAAAAAGTTCTCAGACTGATGATGAGGAGTTTAAAAAGAAAATTAAAACCATGAACGATGAAATATTGATAGACATCATATATGAAGACGGGATTTTGAAATTTGGGAAGAGACATTGTGTTCCTGACATACCTGATCTAAAAAAGGAATTGTTGGATGATGCTCATAGCTCCAATTTCTCTATACAACCTTGTATCACTAATATGTATAGAGATTTGAAGGAATATTTTTGGTGGGACAACATAAAGAGATAGATTTTTGATAATGTGTCAAGATGTATGGTTTGTTAACAAGTGAAATCTGGAAGACAACATCTTAGATGAATCATGCAACCTCTTCTCATACCTAAGTGGAAATTGGATGATATTACAATGGATTTTTTCATGGGGCTACCAAAGACTCCTAGAAGGACTGATGCAATATGGGTAATTATTGATCATCTTACCAGATTAGCATATTTTCTTGATATAAGAGAAGCTTTACCACTTTAATGTTTAGAATGATTATATATTAATGAAGTTTTAAGACTTCATTGAGTACCCATATTTATTGTTTCTGATCGTGATCCCCATTTTACATCAAGATTCTGGAAAAGTCTTCAGAAGGCACTAAAAACTGAACTTTGATTGAGCAATTCCCATCACCCTCAAACTGATGGAAAATTAGAATGGACTATTAAAACCTTAGAAGACATGTTGAGATATTTCTCACTATATTTTCAAGGTATGTGGGATCATTATTTACCTTTGGTAAAATGTTCCTAAAATAATAGCTTCCATTAAAGTATTTAGATGGCCCCATATGAAGAATTATATGGAAAGAGATGTCGCACACCAATTTGTTGGGATGATTTTGGTGAAAGAAAACTCATAGGCCCAAAACTTGTTGAGGAAACAATGGAATAGGTGAAGGTTATCCAAACCCACATCAAAGTAGCTCAATGCAGGAAAAAGAGCTATGCCGATAACCAAAGTAAGGATTTGTAATTTCAAGTAGGAGATCATGTTTTCTTGAAGGTATCTCCATGGAAGGGTGTTATACATTTTGGTAAGAAGGGTAAATTGAGTCCCTGGTACATCAGACCTTTCAAAATTCTAGGAACAATTAGAGTTGTAGCCTATCATTTATAAATGAAACCAAGTATCTACAAAGCTCATGATGTGTTCCATGTGTCACAGTTGAGAAAATACATGCTTGACCCAATGCATGTACTCACCTATGAAGAAATAGAACTAGAACCCGACCTGTCTTTTTGCGAAGAGCCTATCAGAATTCTGGATACTAGAGAACAAGTGTTGAGAAATTGGATGACTCATCTAGTGAAAGTTCTATGGAGAAACCATAAAATGGAAGAGGCGACGTGGTAGCCTGAGGAACTTATGATGAAGAAACCCTGAATATTTTTATGTAGTAATACTATAGAAATTTTGAGGAATAAATTATTTGAAATTGGGGAGAATGTGGCACCCCAAGCTTCCATGGTACGTTTCCCTGTGATTAATGCAATAGCTTGCGTTGTACGTAACTTGAAGTTTTAACACACCACGACCAATCAAACTATCTGTTATGAATAGTAATACCCACTTTTTGAAATTTTATAAATTTTATTTTTCAAAATGGACATCATTTTTGGATTTGGAATATCAAAATTAGATTAGGGTGAATTTTTGGTATTTTTCTGAAAACTTTCAATTTTTGATGAATTGTGAAAAGCATTGCGTTATTGTTTAAAACTGACTTTTTATTTAAATAATTATTTATTTTATATAAATTTATAATAGGTAAAAATAGATACATAATACCTATATATGTTCAATGTAATTCATTGGAGTAATTTTATAATAATATTAGATATATAAATTTTATGTAACTTTTTAATGTCTTTTACCCACCTTCTAGGAGCAATTAAAAATTTGCATAAAACTTAATTTTAATACTTCTGTGAGTTGAATTTCAAAAATCCTAGAGATACTATTGTCATCATTAAGTAAAATATGGTTCAATAAGATGAAAATAATATTTGGTGAATAGTAACTTTTGACTTTTATTTACCACGGTTAAAAGTAGATAGGGTAGCTAAAGGTAAAAATGATTTTATAATTACCCTAACACATGCCCTAATTCTATTGGATAATAATATTTCGACCAAAATCAACATTAGGAATAAAATATGATCCTTTTGGTCTACTTCAATTAGATTTGTACATTTATTATTATTTTATTTCAAGAAGAGTTAAAAGAGTTAAATTCAAAGTTTAAAAACTAAACCATTTTTAATATAGGGTTATAGATAAGATAAATTGGACTATAAATATTAATTAAGAAGATAAAATTATTTCCTACATAATGGTATTTTATTTATAGTTTTTAGTATTTAAATAATAAAAATTATTTATGACATAATGATGATGCAATAATTACCTTATTAATGTTTGATTAAAATAATTTATATTATAAATATCCAAATAAATGTAAATTGAGACTTATGATGAATTATAATAATTTCATAGGTTAATGTGACATGTTAGGGTTGATTAAATAATTTGTTTTCTAGTTAATAATGTTTTTATGAATTTCAAAAAAACCAAATAACAAATACTGTCAAAATTTACATAAATGAGTTTTGAAAAAAAATACTATATTATTAATTGATATAATATTCCTAAAATTATAATTTTTGAAAAAAGGACTTAGATAAGGTTATATATATTAATAATTAACCACTTGGGATTATCATGGCTTTTTATGGTAAGTTTATTAACCATTTATTATAATAATACAAGAATACATGGTAAAAGATAAACTTTTAACTAAGAGTTAAATCTAAAAGATAAGGTTAATATAGTGACATAAACCTATCTAAAACCTATTGGTTGAAAGGTTTCCAACCCATACCAAAATTATTCTTTAAATAAATAATTTTGGATCAATTATAAACTGAATATTATTGTATAATAAAATAATATTTCATGCTTTTCCGAAAGTGACCCTCACATCTCTCATAAAAGGGTACTTCCCCTTCTCTCACAATCACACCTCCAAAGCTATTTCCCTCCACCAAACCCTGCTAAAATATCCTACCAACTAACCTCCCTTTGACCTATAGGCCTTAATTTTATCATAAAGACAACCTATTGACCCCTTTTTATTAAATCAAAAGGAATCACCCGAAGAAGAGGTAATAATTTCATCACCTCATTCAAAGTTATCTTCTTCTTCCACTACCTATTTATTTGTTGTTTCCATACCAAAATAATAAATAAAATAACATATAAATACTATTATGTTATTATAAATATAGTACAACCATATTCATTAATCTATCGATCCTATGAATGACCAGTCACCATAGGTGCGTACATATGGCTTACCGTCTCCACATCGTGGTGTAGTTTGTTATTCAAACACTTAATTATTCGGATGGGTATAATAATGAGTATAAATAATGTAAAAAATAAATATAACATGTTAAATATTCTTTATATATGATATACCATCCAATTCAATATGATTTTACCATCAATATAATGGTATTGTCACTCGTGCGTGCGTACTGATTACCGTCTCCATGAACGAGATGAGATTCTTTCCCCATCATAACCATTAAAGAATAATTTTCATTTTGTTATAAAAAATAATTTTTAAGAAATTAATACCATTATGTATATGAATCAAATAAATCCTATCCATAAAAATCATTACTTACGTAATGAAACATATAAAGGAAAATGAATCAGTTAACACCCGAAACAATGATACTACCGAAATATTATTAACAAAGCAATATTAGAAGATCATATATAATATAATATTTATGTATGTAGTTCTTGTATAATATAATAACAATTATTTAACTATTATACAGGAGGTTAACATATCCTCGATCAAGTAAAAGTACAAGTTAAGGGTTAATTCTACAATCTCTTCATTATCCGAGGTTGTTTATAGGTGAGTATCTACTAGGACCTCTTTATCATCCACATTCATGTTTCTTAAAAATGTATTTCAAAATTTTTTTAATATTTCCTAGACTATTGGTTAAAGTCATTTATACCCTTATTTTACTTTTTATAAGTTGTTTATAAAGTAATATTTTCGTTGTTTTCCAAACAAGGTCCTTTATGACCTTTTCGAAAAAATTATGGAAAGAATGTTTTTTTATCTTATACATCGAGTGAGGATATTTACGCCGTTATAACAACTTTGAAGTTTCAAATATATGATTATAAGAATATTTTAAAAATAAATGTTTTCTTTTAAAATTATGTGACTTTTAAATGATTTCAAAATAGAAAGAGGTATTTCTTTCAAATAGTTTTCATTTCATCTATGTCAACATACTTTGATTGATTTTAAACTTGTTTGAAGTTGATTTATTATGATACAAATATTCCATATTGTATTCAAGTTTTTGTGATATTTTTGACCGTGGATGTGTTATTTTTATACCATCCATGGTTTATGGATAAAGTATTGACATTTAGTATGCTAGTTTTAGTACGAATGTTTATGTTTTGTTTAAACCTTTTCCTATGAGCAACACATTGGACTTAGTAAGTGACGGATGGAGGCCACTATAGCTCCTAGATGCATTGGTAGGTCTAATGAGACAAACAAGTGTCTTGGAACAAGGTCTTGAAAAAAATCTAATTTTTAGTCTTGGAATGAGGCTTTGACTATGTGGTTATGAAGTTTGGCATTATGCATTCCATCATTATGGAATTGTCTATTGATATTTCATGTGATTACTCGACTAGTAGAATATCCATGTGAATAAGTAAATTTAATTATTTGATTTATATTTGCCCGATTATGATGAAGTTTAAGTTTAAAAGTATTATGTTTTAGTCTTATACATTGACTTAAATATTTATAGTTATTTATGAAAGTTTTCGCTATATTGTTATTCTTACTGAGCATCTGAGATCACCCCTTTATATGTTTTATTTTTCCCAGGATGTGAATAAGTATTTTATAGTTAACCTAAAGGGATATTCTAAGGGATATAAGTGTGTTCAAAGGGGAAACAATGTTGTTTTTGTTTTTATCTCATGATATAATGTAAAACATATGTCTGTATTTAGTAATTCCAAGGCTACTAAATAGATCTGTCTTCCGGGACTTGGTCCCTTATGATTATGCCAATGTTATGTAATAATGCACCGACTCAGGGTAACTAGGTTCGGAGAATTTCAATCCATCAGAACATGATGGTTATATTTTTCTTCGATATTCATGTTTTCACTTTGCACCTATGTTGTCCTATGTGTAAACCCAGTGATGAGTTACTTTGTGTGACCGTTGTGTTTCTAACTTTTCTTTTTAAAATGATGTTTTAGTATTCTTTTTTATGATGTGAATTTCTAAGAATGAAATAATCAAATAGTAATACTTTTATAACCCCTAATAATATAGCGGGTGAAATTAATTTTAAGGGGGGTAGAATGTAACACCTATATATTTTATGAGATATATTTGTTTTAATTTATTTTATGTCATGTGTTGTACACTACACTAAGACTAGCTTGTGCTATATGATACACTGTATTTGTTTCTAGAATATAAAACACCATTCCTGGATTTTGTTACAAACAATTTCAAGTTATTTTGATATAATTAATTTCACGCAAGACCAAGAATAAGTGAGAACTAAATTTATAACCTAGTCATTATAATAGAGGGCATGAATAGTATTAACTTCCTTCTAAAAAAAATTTAAATGAAAATAAGTGAGTCTAAAAATTATAAAATCAATATTTATGTATTTTATTAATGAAATATATATTTAATATATTAAATTTAATGTTTTAAATTCATCTTATATGTTTTTTACAGATTATATAAGAACAAATACAATTTTACATATAAAATGAGTGTTTTTCTAAAAATACAGTTTTACCGCCTTTTGGCAGAGAGACCATTTTAAATATTATTTTTAAACTTTTGTAAGTTTTTTTTTGAAAATAATATTCTTCTATGGAAGTGGGAATAAAAATTTAATTTCGTTAAATTTTTGGTATTTTTCTAATAATATTCATTTTTTAATGAATAATGAAAAATACTGCATATTAATTTAAAACTACTTTTTCATCTGATTTATTTATATAGGAAGGTTATTATTTTAATTTGTTATAAAGTATAATTAGATTATTTTTTTAATCATTTAATCCAATTTTGGTCATTGGAAGTAATTTCATATTGAAATTAGATATAAACTCAGACCAACCTTTTGATGAGTTTTACTTAAAAAACTTGTTTTATCATTTTGACAAAGGGAATTAATTTTAAATTAATTACTGCAGTTTTTATGTTTTGAATTTTAAAAAAAGGATTCCATATTTTTAATCATTGGTTAAAAATTATGTTAATAGGTTAGTTTTTTTAAGTTATAAATTGTAACTATTATAATTTTTATTTACCATAAGTAATGGTAAATCAGGAAAAATAGTGTAACAAATAATATGATAAAGATAATAAAATGACCCCTACTGTAACATACCAGGTAAATAATGAATAAAACATTTTCATATTTATTAATGTTTACGAATTAAATATTAATTTTACTTTAAAAGGGTTTCTATGTTCGACAGCGTACCAGATACGCAACAAAGAGTTTCATTGAAATCTTTCGTTGCACACTAGTAATAAAATAATATTATTTTAAATGGTAGTTAAAAAATAGCCGTTGTATTGGCGGGAATGGATAGAAATAACTAAAATATGATTATATATGTTTTTAAATGTTTTTACTTTTATCTAATAAAAGATAAAGGCTTAAAATATGGAAGTAATTCAATTTTAGGCGTATATGCCTTGGTTTTCACTAAAGGTTCACTTATCACCTTTTGATGGCGAACCGTCATTAAATATAGTTTTGTTAACTCTTATAAATTCTATTGGACCAAATAAAACTCTTCTTTAGAATCGGGACATCAAAATTTACTTTGTTTAAATTTTTGGTATTTTTCCGATAAAGTTCATTTTTTAATGAATAGTATAAAATGTTGTATTTTAATTCAAAACCTCTTTTTAATCTAATTTATTTATATGATTAAATTATCTTTTTAATTGGTTTTAAAGTGAAATTAGAATATATTTTTACCATTAAATCCAATAGTGGTCGTTGGAATTAATTTCACTTTGAAATCGGACTTAAACTAGTGTCAATCTTTTGAAACTTATTGTTTCATAAAAACACGCTATTTTCTCTGACAGTGGGAATTAATTATTAAATTAATTAATGAAACTTATATTTTTGGAATTTTATAAAATAGACTTCATTTTTTAATTCGGAATATCAAATATAGATTAGGGTAAAGTTTTGGTATTTTTCTGAAAAACTTCAATTTTTGATGAATAGTGAAACCACTAAGTGGTAGTTAAAGAAACTGATTTTTCATTTAAATGAAGCTTTGTCACTTCTGTGATTTGATTTTCAAAAATCCGACATACATGGTTGTCATTAAGAAGTAAAATGTGGTTCAATGAGATTAAAATAATTTTTTGGTGAATAGTAACTTATTAAGTTTTTAATCGCGATTAGAGGTAATTAGTGTAGTTTAAGGTAAAAATAATGTTTTAATAATATGAGATGAGATTAACACATGTCCTACCATCATTTGATGTTTCATGGACGACCAAGACAATCCATGGGTCAACTTGGGGACCCCATGGAGCCACTTTGGTTGGGAAATGACATAAATAACTTTTTATTTAATGTTAAAGTAAAAATAACACAAACATGAGATGTTTTACTAAAACAATTTTTACATTGGGTTATACAAGTCATATTTTTGACTATAAAAATTAATTAGAAATCTAAAACGATTTCCTACATCATGATAGTTTTTTTTATAATTTTTAGACATTACATATATTAAATTATTTATGACATCATGATGATGCAGTGATTACCTCATTAATAAAGGATTTAAATAAAATGAAATGATAATGTAAAATCTATGACCAAAACATGTCCAAAACCTATTGTATGGGTATATTTCGAACCCTTATCACCTTACCATCGAATTATATCAATGTGGGACCTTTTGAATCCGAAACTCATTTTAAAATAAAGTAACATTTCTTTACTTTCCAAGAGTGCCCCTCCTCTCCTCTTATAAAAGGCCCCCACCTCTACCTCCTTAACCACACTTCCAAAGCCTTTGGCTCGGCCAACCCCTGCCTATTTTGTCTCTCCACATCCCTATCTTACTCCTTGAAGCCTCAATTTGGGCAGAAGTCTTCCCAAGGAAGCATTTGAGCTCAAATCTAAGAGAGTTACCCGATTTTAGGGTAATGTCTTCACTTGCGTTCTTTTGTTTTATTTTGCTTCTCCGACACCCTAAACTCTTTTTATTAATTTATTTTGTAACAACTCTAGTATCTTCAATATATTAGTATGTTGTTATAAGAATATTTCTAGATACACTTACACACATCTACATCTAATGGTTAAAGAACATACTATTTCTGTGGTTGGCAAATTTCTGCCTCACGAAACGATGATTGTTCAATCTTCTTTTAAAAACCTTTAATGGTGGCCATTAAGATGTAACTCTATTTATATATGATATATATTATGTTTATGTTTTCCTTATGCTTCTTTATTTTTCATTTGTGGTATACCTTTATGGTTTCCATTGTGGGTAAACATGATAATTTCATTTTAGGAAGTGCGGACTACCGCCCCCTCAAAGTGATGTGATTCGTTAATTCCATATGTGGGACGTATAAAGGATGGATTTAAAGTTATTATATATGATGTTATACTGGAATTATAATATAACTCTATATCATTATTATTTCTTTCCATTAAAGTATGAGATAGAAATGAAAGTAGCGTTCATGCGTACGTACGACTTACCATCTCCATGAACAGTGCATTTCATTTCTTTTCCCCAAATGTAATGTACTATTATAAGTACATGTATATAATGGATATATATGATGAATGATACATCTAAATGATTAATATAATTCTGGAATTAAAATATACATACTTCTCATTTAGTTTTAATTCCATTAATATGACAGAGAAATGAAATTAGCGTTCATGCGTACGTATGGCTTACCGTATCCATGAACGGTGCATTTCATTTCTTACCTCTAAATGATTATGTAATATTATAAATTCATGTATATGCTGGATATATATGATATATATGATATCCAAATTAGGAATGTCATTCTGGATATAAATAACCTTTGACCACATGAACAACATGTAATTGTAAGAAGTCCACTTTCGACTTAAGAACCAAATATCGACAGAACAAACATTATTAACTTAATGATTAAATAATGTTTATAACATGTAAATAAGTGATATAAAAGGAATAATAAGCTTGAAAAAGGTTTTTAAGAAAGTATAAATTAACTCAAGTTTATTATTCAGTACTTTAAATAACGATCGAGTCAAGTCGGACCCGAGGCAAGGGACTTCGTCTCAATCTCCTTTCATTGAGGAATATTTAATTTTATACACAACTTTCTTTTATACGGTGTATAAACCCCTTTGAATTTTACTTTTATACAAAAGGAATCTTTTTCTATGAAGCGTTTTAAAAAATGACAAAAAGGAATGTTTCCTTTAACGTACGCGGTGACAATGACCTTTTTCGCCACTGCGAGTATTATTTGGTCTTTGTCTTCCTGAACAAGCCGTAATGTTTTTTTAAAATGAAATAAATACCATATACTCTTTCATGTATTTTGGTATTGAAAATGGTTTTTATAATGGATTTGTTATGTCAATATATTTAAGTGATATATTGTGATAAAAGTGTGGAAATGTTTTCTTTCCATTATATTTGTTTTATGTCTTATGATTTTTAAAATGGTACTTGGACATTTGACGGGTGGTTACGTGATAAACCATATGACGGGTGGTGCCGTGAATACCAGGATGGGTGGTTATGTTATAAGATCCAATGAATTGCGTATGGAAGTCGGACGTATGGATATTCCATTAAGTATGTATGGAAGTTGGCCGTATGGCTATTCCATTAAGTGATATGTGTGGAAGTCGACCGTATGGTTATTCCACTTAAGTATGTTTATGTCCCAAGTTACCTTTATATGTTATGTGATCTTTTTATGGGTTTTGTGGTAATCTTTTGGTTACAAAAGGGTAAGTAATGATCTTTTATTCAGTAAAGAGTTTTTACTACTTCATAAAGGTGAAAATTATTACTTTGATAAAGTATACATGGTTTACTTGTTGTTTTGATAAACTAACAGTTTTCATTCTTTGTGTATCCCTTACCGAGCTCTTTATGCTCACCCCAAGTTTGTTGAAATGTTTTTCACAGGACCTAATGTGGAATAGGGTCAAGGATGGGATCAAGGGAAAGTCATGCTATATAAAACTTGGAACTAGACATGTTTCTTTTTAAGAGTTTTTTTTATTCTATGGAAACTTAGTAGAAGTGTCTAATTTGCAATCTTTTGAGATGTAGTAGTTATGTTCTAATTCTCTAAAACTCTAAACCTGAAAAGATCCTCAATGTGAATTATTCATTTAATTCAATATTAAGAGATGTTTAATGCCGAGACCTTATAGTTGGTATCAGAGGTCGGTTTAGACAACTTTAGGAGTTAAAAAATTGTTAAATTATAAGTTAATTTATTGTATGACTGAAATAATATAGCATTTAAAGATTACCATGTTGCTTCGCCTAAGATATTTCTGTGTTCAGAATGGTTTTCCGCAGAGGAAACAAAGCAGCTATGTTGGGACGACATCAGGAGGAAGACAACCTTCCAAATCAGCAACCTGAGATGGTCAGAATCGGAACTGAATAGTTTGTTGCAGTGATGGAACAGTTGACTCAGGCTATAAATGGTGGTGGTATCCATGTACGAGATCAACCAGATCAACCGCAAAGGAACATGTCAGTGGTGGAACATTTCATGAGGCAACATCCCCCATTATTCAGAGGATCATCTGACCCCGTTCAAGATGAAGGGTGGATTAAAGCACTGGAGAAGATTTTTGATGTCATGGGGTGTTCAGAACACCAAAAGGTTACTCTTGCTGTTTACCGTTTTGAAGGTGAAGCTGATCAGTGGTGGTCGATGGTGAAAAATATCAAGGATGGTGATGAGATTGAGGATCTTCACTGGGACGAATTCAAAGGTATGTTTCTTGAGAAATATTTTCCTAAGGTGGTTCATCTTAGGATGGAAAAACAGTTCCTATAATTGAGGCAGGAGGATGATTCAGTGGATGCTTATGAAGCAAAGTTCACTCTATTGGAAAGGTATGCTCCAAACTTCATACAAGATCTTGACAGTAAAATAAACCGTTTTTACTCAGGGTTAAAGCCAAAGTATCGAAGGGCTTTAGCTTCTCATGAGTTCAAAAGTTATGAAAAACTTGTTCGATGTGCGGAGAAGGTGGAAATGGAGTTTGCCGAGGATCAGGTGTTCTATGACAAAAAACATAATAAGAGGTCTAGTTGGCAGGAAAAAGGGAAGAATTCATCAAAGAACCAAGGAGGTAAGAAAACCAAATATCCATCCTGTGAGAAGTGTGGTAAAATGCATCTTAGAGAATGTTTATCCAAGTATGTTAAGTGCTTTCGGTGTGGTAAGTTTGGTCATATTGCTCGTAACTGTAAGGAAGATGATCAAGCAGGAAATGAAAAGCCAACGGTAAGATGTTTTAAGTGTAATGAAATGGGTCATTATGTAAACGATTGTCCAACGAAGAACTCAACTGGGGGAATGAAGCCAGACTAAAAGCAGAAAGGGGTGGTGAAATCCTTTGCAACAACTTCAGCAGATGTTGGGCCATCGAATGAAGTAGTATCAGGTACACTGTTTGTTGGTTCAGATTATGCCAACATGTTGTTTGACTCAGGGTGTACACATTCTTTCATTTCTGAGAAGTTTTCTAGTAAATTGGAAATTCCATCTCAAGATATGAACCCTGAACTTATGGTAAAAACACCCGGAGGGAACGTTGAGGCAAAAAGGAATTATAAAAACCTTCCTATCCTTGTGTGTGGAAATAATCTACCATAAAACCTAATTGTTTTTCCTCTAGTAGAGGTTGATGTTATTTTGGGCATGGATTGGCTTTCTGTTTATCATGCTAATATTGACTGTAGAGCTAAAATGGTTTCTTTTCAGAAAGATTTTCAGTTTGTGTACAAGAATGAACCCTTGATTTTGATAACATATCAGAAAGTTGAGAAACTAGTAAAAGATGGAAATGAATGTTACCTTGCACATATTGTTTAAAATAAAGGAACTGTTCAGATTAATGATGTGCCAGTGGTAAATGAGTATCTTGATATTTTTCCTGATGAGTTTCCTGGTATTATTCATGATCGGGAAGTTGAATTTACTGTTGACTTAGTTCCTGATTCTAATCCAATTTCAAAACCCCCTTATCGAATGACTCAAGTTGAACTTTTAGAGTTAAAGAAGCAATTGAAGGAGTTATTAGATAAAGGTTTCATTCGACCTAGCACATCACCATGGGGTGCTCCTGTCTTGTTTGTTAAAAAAAAAGATGGATCAATGAGACTTTGCATTTATTATAGATCCTTGAATAATATTACTGTTAAGAACAAGTATCCTTTGCCTCATATCGATGATTTGTTTGATCAGCTCCAGGGAGCTCAGTATTTTTCGAAGATTGACTTGAGGTCGGGGTACCATCAGTTGAAAGTAAAAGAAGCAGACGTTCCGAAGACTGCGTTCCGTACAAGATATAACCATTATGAATTTTTAGTTATGATTTTTGGGTTAACCAATACACCTGCTGTATTCATGGACCTTATGAATAGAATTTTTCATGAGTTCTTGGATAAGTTTGTGGTTGTTTTCATTGATGATATTTTGGTGTTTTCTAAAAGTAAAAAGGAGCATGAAAGTCATTTAAGTGTTATCTTGCAAACCTTAAAAGAAAAGAAACTATATGAAAAATTAAGAAAGTGTGAGTTTTGGTTACAACAAATTTCTTTCCTGGGTCACATTGTTTCAAAAGATGGCATAACCGTTGATCCTGCTAAAACAAAAGTTGTTGAAGAATGGCCAAGACCCACAAATGTAACCGAGATCCGTAGTTTTCTTGGTTTAGCAGGTTACTACTGAAGGTTTGTTGAAAATTTTTCATGGTTATCTAGTCCAATGACTAAGCTAACTCGTAAGGGTGTTAAGTTCATATGGACAAAAGAATGTGATGATTGTTTTCAAGAGTTGAAAAGAAGATTGGTGAATGCTCCAGTTTTGGAACTTCCTTCCAGGAATGGTGAGTTTGTTATATACAGTGATGCTTCGTTGAAGGTACTTGGATGTGTCCTTATACAGAATGATCAGGTAATTTCTTATGCTTCACGTCAGTTGAAAACTCATGAGGTAAATTACCCTACACATGATTTGGAATTAGCTGCTGTTGTTTTTTCTTTAAAAATTTGGAGGTATCATTTGTATGGAGTAAAGTGTGAAATATATACTGATCCCAAAAGTTTAAAGTATATATTCACTTAGAAATAATTGAACATGAGACAGAGGAGATGGATGGAATTAATCAAGGATTATGATTTTACAATTCATTACCATCTGGGAAAAGCAAATAAAGTGGCTGATGCTTTGATTCAAAAAAGTAATGCTTCATTAACCATGCTACGTTTGGAATGAGATCCTTTGGTTTTTGATTTGATGAACTTTGGCATAGAAGTTGTTGGTGAAGGAAGTTCTTCTGTTTTGTTTCAGGTATCAGTGATATCATCCCTATCAAACAGAATCAAGCAAGCACAGATGCAAGATAGTGAGTTGTAGAAAAAAGTAGAGCTGGTTCAGAAGGGTAAGTTGCCTGATTTCAACATTGATAATGATTATGTTTTGAGGTTTGAGAAGAGATTATGTGTGCCTTGTGATTCATAGCTGAATAATGAGTTGTTATGTGAGGCTCATAGTTCCCCGTTTTCCGTTCATCTTGACATTACTAAGATGTACAGAGATCTGCGGGAGTATTACTGGTGGGATGGAATGAAAAGAGATATTGCTGATTTTACTGTGAAGTGTTTGACTTGTCAGCAGGTTAAAGAAGAGCAGCAGTTACCGAAAGGGATGCTTCATCCTTTACCAGTTCCAGAGTGGAAATAGGAAAATATATCCATGGACTTTGTTGTGGGATTGCCTAAGACACCTCGAGGTAATAATGCAATCTGGGTTATTTTTGATCGCTTGACTAAATCTGCTCATTTCCTTCCTATTCGAGATACTTTCTCTCTAGATCAACTTTCTCATTTGTATCTTAAAGAGATATTCAGGTTACATGGAGTTCCTCTCTCCATTGTATCTGATCATGATCCCAGGTTTACTTATAACTTTTGGAAAGACCTTCAGAAGTCGTTGTGTACTGAATTAAATTTTAGTACAGATTTTCATCCTCAGTCAGATGGGCAGTCAGAACGAACAATTCAGACCTTGGAGGATATGCTACGTGCCTGCTCTATGGATTATCAGGAAAGTTGGGACCAACATATTTCTTTGGTTGAGTTTTCATATAATGACAGTTTTCATTCCAGTATACAGATGGCACCATTTGAGGCATTATATGGTAAACGGTGTCGAACTCCAGCTTTTTGGGATGAAGTGGGTGAAAGGAAGCTGATGGGACCAGAATTGGTAGAAGAGATGGCAGAAAAATTTCAATTGATTCAGAAACACATGAAAACAGCTCCGAGCAGACAGAAGAGTTATGCGGATAACCGGAGGAAGGATCTATCTTTCGAGGTAGGTGATCATGTTTTTCTCAAATTCTCACCATGGAAAAGTGTGATGTGATTTGGTAAGAAAGGAAAGCTGAGTCCAAGGTTCATTGGACCATATGAAATTCTAGAGAAAGTTGGATCAGTTTCTTACCAAGTGGATTTACCTCCGATTTTATCTTAGTTACACAATGTTTTTCATGTTTCGATGTTGAGGAAGTATATGCCAGATCCATCTCATGTTTTGAGTCCAAAGGTAGTTCAGCTGGAGGAGAACCTATATTATGAAGAACAACCAGTCCAGATTCTTGACCAAAGAGAGAAAGTGTTGAGAAATAAGGTAATTCACCAGGTAAAGGTTTTGTGGAAAAACCATATTGTTGAAGAGGCAACGTGGGAATCTGAAAATGCTATGAGGGATAAATACCCCCACTTATTTTGATAAGTGTATAAAATTGCGAGGACGCAATTCCCAAAAGGGTGGAAGGATGTAACATCCCAGGTAAATAATGAATAAAAAATTTTCATATTTATTAATAATTACGAATTAAATATTAATTTTACTTTAAAAGGGTTTCTATGTTCGATTGTGTACCAGATACGCAACAAAGAGTTTCATTGAAATCTTTCGTTGCACACTAGTAATAAAATAATATTATTTTAAATGGTAGTTAACACATAGCCGTTGTGTTGGCGGGAATGGATAGAAATAACTAAAATATTATTATATATGTGTTTTAAATGTTTTTACTTTTATCAAATAAAATATAAAGGCTTAAAATTCAGAAATAATTCAATTTTAGGTGTATATGCCCTAGTTTTCACTAAAGGTTCACTTATCGCCTTTTGATGGCGAACCGTCATTAAATATAGTTTTGTTCAATCTTATAAATTCTATTGGACCAAATAAAACTCTTTTTTAGAATCGGGACATCAAAATTTACTTTGTGTAAATTTTTGGTATTTTTCCGATAAAGTTCATTTTTTAATGAATAGTGTAAAAATGTTGTATTTTAATTCAAAACCTCTTTTTAATATAACTTATTTATATGATTATATTATCATTTTAATTGGTTTTAAAGTGAAATTAGAATATATTTTTACCATTAAATCCAATAGTGTTCGTTGGAATTAATTTCACTTTGAAATCGGACTTAAACTAGTGTCAATCTTTTGATACTTATTATTTCATAAAAACACGCTATTTGCTCTGACAGCGGGAATTAATTATTAAATTAATTAATGAAACTTATATGTTTGGAATTTTGTAAAATGGACTTCATTTTTGAATTCAGAATATCAAATATATCTTAGGGTGAAGTTTTGGTATTTTTCTAAAAAAATTCAATTTTTGATGAATAGTGAAACCACTAAGTGGTAATTAAAGAAACTGATTTTTCGTTTAAATGAAACTTTGTCACTTCCGTGATTTGATTTTTAAAAATCCGACATACATGGTTGTCATTAAGAAGTAAAATTTGGTTCAATGAGATTAAAATAATTTTTTGGTGAATAGAAACTTATTAAGTTTTTAATCGCGATTAGAGGTAATTAGTGTAGTTTAAGGTAAAAATAATGTTTTAATAATATAAGATGAGCTTGAAACATGTCTTACCCTCATTGGATGTGTCATGTCCGACCAAGAAAATCCATGGGTCAACTTGGGGACCCAATGGAGCCACTTTGGTTGGGAAATGACATAAATAACTTTTTATTTAATGTTAAAGTAAAAATAACACAAACATGAGATGTTTTACTAAAACAATTTTTACATGGGGTTATACAAGTCATATTTTTGACTATAAATATTTATTATAAATCTAAAAATATTTCCTACATCTTTATATTTTTTTTATAATTTTTAGACATTACATATATTATATTATTTATGACATCATGATGATGCAGCGATTACCTCATTAATAAAGGATTTAAATAAAATGAAAAGATAAGGTAAAATCTATGACCTACACATGTCCAAAACCTATTGGATGGGTATATTTCGAACCCTTATCACCTTACCCTCTAATTATATCAATGTGGGATCTTTTGAATCCGAAACTCATTTTAAAATAATGTAACATTTCTTTACTTTCCAAGAGTGCCCCTCCTCTCCTCTTATAAAAGGCCCCCACCTCTACCTCCTTACCCACACTTCCAAAGCCTTTGGCTCGGCCAAAACCTACCCATTTTGTCTCTCCAAATCCCTCTATTACTCCTTTAAGCCTCACTTGGGGCAGAAGTCTTCCCAAGGAAGCCTTTGAGCTCAAATCTAAGAGAGTTACCCGATTTTAAGGTAATGCCTTCACTTGTGTTCTTTTGTTTTATTTTGCTTTTCCAACCCCCTAAACTCTTTTTATTCATTTCTTTTGTAACAACTCCAGTATCTTCAATATACTAGGATGTTTTTATAGGAATATTTCGAGATACACTTACACACATCTACATCTAATGGTTAAAGAACATACTGTTTCTGTGGTTGGCGAATTTTTGCCTCACGAAACGATGATTGTTCAATCTTCTTTTAAACACCTTTAATGGTGGCCCTTAAGATGTCACTCTATTTATATATGATATATATTATGTTTATGTTTTCCTTATGCTTCTTTATTTTTCATTTGTGGTATACCTTTATGGTTTCCATTGTGGGTAAACACGATAATTTCATTTTAGGAAGTGCAGACTACCGCCCCCTCAAAGTGATGTGATTCATTAATGCCATATGTGGGACGTATAAAGGATTGATTTAAAGTTATTATATATGATGTTATACTGGAATTATAATATACCTCTATATCATTATTATTTCTTTCCATTAAAGTATGAGATAGAAATGAAAGTAGCGTTCATGCGTACGTACGACTTACCGTCTCCATGAACGGTGCATTTCATTTCTTATCCCCAAATGTAATGTACTATTATAAGTACATGTATATAATGGATATATATGATGAATTATAAATATAAATGATTAATATAATTCTGGAATTAGAATATACATACCTCTCATTTAGTTTTAATTCCATTAATATGACAAAGAAATGAAAGTAGCGTTCATGCGTACGTACGGCTTACCGTCTCCATGAACGGTGCATTTCATTTCTTACCTCTAAATGATTTTGTAATATTATAAATACATGTATATGCTGGATATATATGATATATATGATATCAAAATCAGGAATTTCATTATGGATATAATGAACCTTTGACCACATGAACAACATGTAATTGTAAGAAGTCCACTTTCGACTTAAGAACCAAATATCGACAAAACAAACAATATTAACTTAATGATTACATAATGTTTATAACATGGAAATAAGTGATATAAAAGGAATAATAAGCTTGAAAAAGGTTCTTAATAAAGTAGAAATTAACTCAAGTTTATTATTCAGGACGTTAAAGAATGATCGAGTCAAGTCGGACCCGAGGTAAGGGACTTCGTCTCAATCTCCTTTCATTGAGGCATATTTCGTTTTATACACAACTTTCTTTTATACGGTGTATAAACCCCTTTGACTTTTACTTTTATACAAAAGGAATCTTTTTCTACGAAGCGTTTTACAAAATGACAAAAAGGAATGTTTCTTTTAACGTACGCGGTGACAATGACCTTTTCCGCCGCTGCGAGTATTATTTGGTCTTTGGCTTCCTGAACAAGCCGTAATGTTTTTTTTAAAATGAAATAAATACCATATACTCTTTCAGGTATTTTGGTATTGAAAATGGTTTTTATAATGGATTTGTTATGTCAATATATTTAAGTGATATATTGTGATCAAAGTGTGGAAATGTATTCTTTACATTATATTTGTTTTATGTATTATGATTTTTATTATGGTACTTGGACATTTGATGGGTGGTTACGTGATAAACCATATAACGGGTGGTTCCGTGAATACCAGGACGGGTGGTTACGTTATAACCTCCAATGCATTGGGTATGGAAGTCGGCCGTATGGCTATTCCATTAAGTATGTATGGAAGTTGGCCGTATATCTATTCCATTAAGTGATATGTGTGAAAGTCGACCGTATGGTTATTCCACTTAAGTATGTTTATGTCCCAAGTTACCTTTATATGTTATGTGATCTTTTTATGGGTTTTATGGTAATATTTTGGTTACAAAAGGGTAAGTAATGACCTTTTTGTAGTGAAGACTTTTTACTACTTAATAAAGGTGAAAAGTATTACTTTGATAAAGTATACATGGTTTACTTGTTGTTTTAATAAACTAACAGTTTTAATTTTTTGTGTATCCCTTACTGAGCTCTTTATACTCACCCCAAGTTTTTTGAAATGTTTTTCACAGGACCTAATGTGGAATATGGTCAAGGATGGGATCAAGGGAAAGTCATACTATATAAAACTAGGAACTAGACATGTTTCTTTTTAAGAGTTTTTTTATTCTATGGAAACTTAGTAGAAGTGTCTACTTTGTAATCTTTTGAGATGTAGTAGTTATGTTATAATTCTCTAAAACTCTAAACTTGAAAAGATCCTCAATGTGAATTATTCATTTAATTCAATATTAAGTGATGTTTAAGGCCAAGGCCTTATACCTACACCTGTAAAAATACTATTACATGAATTAAAGTCGACCAATATCACCTAATGGTCATAATTTATTTATTTAGGGGACATTTTTTCATGAAAGTGATGTAATTATAATTGAAACAAAAGAAAGTGATAACATGTCACTCTCTTATCTCTTGTAAGTATAATAATTTAAATTTTGCGATAAAAATGATAAAACAAAACAAAATAACTAGTATATATAAATATAATGAAATTATATACATAATTTAAATTTATTTATAATTTTTATATATTAAATAATTTCTGTAAATATTGACACAACACTGATACAATAATTATTTTATTAAGAGAAATATCAAATAAATGATATTATAAAGAGTAAAATAAAGATTATTTGAAATAATATAACTCATCCAAAATTTTTCTAGGTTAATATGACATATTATAAGATTATTAAATTCTTTGGTTTGATTGTATATCTTCATTTGGATTTATTTATATTCAATGAAAGGAATAGTATAAAAATTGACACTACTCATATTTTATAAAAATAATATTTTATTAAATTATTTAAAAATCATAAAAAATATTTTAAAATTAAAAAGTAGATAATTTAATGTATAAAAGGTATTTAAGTGTCCAATTATGGTAAATTTACCCATATAAGTAAACTTAATTTCCTCTTAATAAATAAAATATTTTTACCTCAATTAAAATTAAAAGAGAGTGATTAAGGGTAAAATGAAAAGATAAGGTTTGAAATAAAATAAATACGTGTGAAAAAATTATTGGATGAGATTATTTAGAATAATACTCATATTATCCTAGAAATATATCACTTTGGATCTATTATAATTTGAAAATAAATTTATAATAAAATAATATTTCAAGACATTCCTAAAGTGCCACTCCTCCCTCTTATAAAACGCAACCAGATCTACCCACTTACTCACACCTCTAAAGCCCCATGGATCATTGAAATTCTGATAAAATAAGATCCCAAAATCACTCCCTTAATTATAGAGACCACACTTTGGGAATAAATCCATCCTAATGAGACCTTTTTTGTAAATCAAAATGAGATACTCAAAAATGAAGTAATTGTTTTATCACCCCTTTTAAAATTATTTTCTTCTTCTAATTCCTCTTATTATGATGTTTCAATACTAAAGTAAAAAAATAAAGTATCTTATACATTATTATATGTTATTATAACTATGGTACCATCTTATACCTACTTTTATCCATCATACAAATAACAATATCACCATGCGTACGTAAGTATGACTTACCATCGCCACAACGTGGTGTAATTTGTTATTCAACAATAATTAATTTGGATCATTATAATGATGATAATAATGGATGTAAATAATAAATATAAAATTATAATTATTATTTATAATTAATAAAAAATCCAATTTCATACCATTTATCAATTAAGTGAATGATATCATCGCTCGTGCGTACGTATGGTCTACCATCTCAATGATGCGATGTGATTTATTCTACATGAAATTCAGTAAACCAAGATTATATACATGAATGGAATGAGTAAATATGATATATATTATTCTAATTTAATTTTTTAAATGATATAATAATAACCTAATAAGTGGGACTTGAACTTATATGAAAAAACCTGTATAAGAAAATAACATAATTAATATTCGAATAACGAGTGACAATGAAATGTTATTAACAAAAAAATCATAATATAATAATATATTATATCATAAATATTATTATGGTTTTTGAATAAATCAATAACATTATTTAAATCATTATAAAAGAGTTTCAAATACATATAAAGGATATCAAACCTAAGGTAAGGGATGATTTTGAAATCTCATTTTTATCCGAGATTGTTTACATGAAAGTATTTGCTGGGGGTATATTAGTCATCCATGTCCATGTTTTCTAAAAATATTTTCATAAAATGTTTACAATTAATTTATGTATATTTAAATTTATTTTTACCCATTTTTTACTTTTACTACATGGTTTTGAAGGAATATTTCTTTCGTTTACCATACGAGGTACTTTTGAATTCTTCAGCAAAAGTACGAGGATAATGTTTTTTAACTTATAAGGCTTGAATGGATTCTTACGCTTTCCTAACTTATTATTTACATGATTATTCCTTTAAAAAATTTCAAGTGTATTTTCATTTAAATTATTTTATTTTAGAAATTCATATCTTTTTGAGAAAAGAAAAAAAATTTGAAGAAGAAAGGATATTTTCCTCAAGAATTAATTTCATGTATTTTATCAAAATTATTTTACATATAATATGGCATTGGGTTATGTTTATATACCTATTATTACATTTATTCTACTGTGTTCATGATTAAATTATTTTTATGAAATCTATTTATGGATTATGATGGAATAATGTTTAAGAAATCCATTTTTTGTTCCTTGGATTATTCTATGATGAATGGTTTATGTTTTTTTGGCACATGTAAGAATGATTTCATTATGAGATGGGTGAGACCTATATCTCCCTCCAATAAATTAGGTAAAGATTTATATCTCATGAGATAAACATGATTGGAATGATAAGTAAACTCAGTTCAGTAATGGACTTTGTCTGCTATGATGGTATTGGATATGAGACTTGGCTAACATGGAAATGATTTTCAATGATTATATGTTTTTCCAAAAGTTCATGTTTTATGACAATTACATGTTATCATGGTTAATTTTCCTTTATGATTTATTACTTACAAAATTAAATGATTAATTTCATGACTCAATATTTTTTAATTTAGAAGTTATGTTCATGTTTTTACATTAATATGTTAATCTTTTGTTTGCTTACCCTTGATGAGAATCTAAGATCCTACTTTCTTATGTTTCTATTCCTCAGGTTATAAAGGAATAATTTAAGTAGGAGTACTAAAGGGGAAGATCTTTATGGGATATGTTGAAGATTATTAACAAGTTAGAAGAATGAAATCTATGTTTCCAAAGGAACTAAACTATTATGAACATAGGAGTGTATTTGTAAAATATAATAAATACTAATCTAAAAAGATGTAATATTCATATACATCATGTTTGGGACATTATATCGATAGAGAAATTTACATCCCTATCTCGAGGATGACTTGGGAATTAATCTGGGAAAATCATGGGGAAATCCGAAATAACTGAAGGAAAATCAACATGAGAGGAAATTTCATCATACTCACATAAAATAGTAAAAAAACATACTCTTAAACTCTAGGAAAAATGATATTACAAGACTAGACCTCTGATCCCACTATCAATGGAACACCTAAAAGACCCCATTAAAAAATAATGAAACAAATCCATGATAATAGTTAATATCATATCATTGAGTGACCATCCAATCCATCCTAATGATGTTGTCCAAAATATCTAGACCAGGAACCCAAAAATGCTAAGCTAACTTGACAATAACTATTGAAAGTGAACAAAATGTAATTTGAAACCCATAATCTCTCCTCATCATAAGAGATATTTCCAATTCCATAAAAAAGGACATGAGATCTGTTGGATGTTTCAAATCATCCAAAAAGGTGAAAGATAAAAATAACCTCGAGGAACCAATATAAAACATAGTAGTTTCTATAGATGTTGACAAAATATGGTATGTCTCAGTATATTTTCACCCTCATTATCCTCCTTCAAAAAATCATTGACTAAGTGAAGGGGCATCAACCATGGGGACTATGGATATATAACTATTGAATTTGAATATTTTTATTATAATGTTGTGGCCATTGGAGTTTAGGATCTCTAAATATAACAGGGTATGTACAAATCTTGGAATAACATCTATAGATGCCACGATAGCCATAATAACTTAAATTATTCATGGATGCATGACACATCTATCGGTTTTTCCCTAACATTCAACATATATTTTCAAGTCATGGTCACATTAATGGATATTGATGAAGTAATATAGGATGTTTTATATTGAGATACACCTCCAAAAACTTTATGATTATCAACTTACTTCCTCTTCTTTCACTCTGAACCACTAAAATAGATACTGGATGGAAGGTAAGAGCTAAATGATCCAATTTTCCCACTATTATAGCCTCACCAATAATATGGAAAACCAAATTTTAATACACCTAAATCCATGATTTATTATATAAAAACACACTTAATAAAATAACATAAGTTCCTGAGGTCTAGTGTATTTTGAATATTTGGTACAAAGGACAATAACTTGAAACATGGTTATAAAAACATTATTAAAAACTCAACAACATTCATTTAAAATTCAATTTATCTTCTAAAACTATATAGGATAACTTGGGTATGTTCATTATAGAGGGGTGAGATATAAACCTCAGTAAGTGAATAATCAAATTATAGCATAATGTAATATAGTATATGTGAGTCAAGTTGCATATAATGGTTATATAAAAGGGGCGATAAACATAAACTTAAATATAAATGAATGATATATGATGATAACATAAAGGAAATATAAGAATATGGAAACAAAACAAAATCATATCATAGCTTAAGTAAAGTAAAACACTGATAATCATAACATATTTTGATTAGGATAACCTCTTATTCACCATAAATTTAATCTAATGAGATAAAAAAATTACCTAATGAATTATAGGGCTATATAATTCCATGTCATCCATTCATTTTCATATCTTGTATATGCATCATTGTGCCACATAGATCATACAATATAATAAAATATTTCATCAAATTTAATCCAATGATTAAGGATAGTGGGTTATATATATGAATTTCCCAAATCAATTAAGGATACATACATTTAGGTGAATAGCCCTGACTAGAAATGGGGATGGGTATTAACAATACAAAAGTTTGGCATAAAAAATCACATGATATTTTTTGATTCATAAAAAGTGTATATAAAGGTTCATAGAACGGTTTAATGAGTGTGAAAGGTATTATTTTATTACATGGGAATCATATGGAAAATAAAATGGATGTTTAAATACACTTTACAACATGAACAATTATAAATAAAAAGGATTTGTAAATGGATATTAATCAAAAAAAGAGAAGAGAGGATGCCTTACTTTGACATAGTACCATCTTAGGTAAATGTTTAAATATAGGGGATAAATGATCTATCAATATTAAAACATAAATTAAAATATATTTTGATATTTACAAATTAATTAAAACACAATCATTTAAGATTAAAAAGGCTAAATCAAAATAATATGTTTCAATGAAGAAGAAGAGACAAAGATCCATTACTTTGACAAAAGAATATTTTAGGTTAATGATATAACGACTATGGATAAATGATCTATAAATATGATAAGATAGATTATATTGTAAATGAATTATTATAATTTCATTATAATATAATAATTTTAGATTCAAGAGGATAAATACATTGAAGGTGCTTGAATGGAAAAGAAGGGAGGGAGATCCCTTATCCTGAGAGGGTGCTTCTAAAATCTTTAGAGGATATTATTAAGATATTGGGAAGACCTTGGATTTATATCTAAGATTTATAGGGTGATTAAATTCATAATAAATGAGTTCCTAGTAATGTGTAATCATATTATGGGTGGTAATTTATAGTAGAAGAGAGTTGAATCTTTATTAATTTCTAAACTTATATTTTGGACTCTACAAGATAAAATAATCAAAAAACCCAACCCTTACCATATTTTTTCCATGGTATCTACAAAATTGTAGTGTTTTTAAATATTTTATTATGAAAAGAACCTAAATACTTAAAATAATACCCTTGGTTATGTTCATGTGAGTTTTTTTCAACAAGAATTAATTTTAAAACATAAAAATTGTAATATAGGTTTTGGAGGATTCATTAAGGGTTTATAAAATTAATAAAATAACATCAAAACATAAATTATTTTAATGGGGATTTTTTTTGGTTTTAGATTCATTTATAGTCTTTATTATATTACATTCTTGATTTTATGATTTCTTAATACATACCATATATTTATACCATGTTTAATGTTTACACAAAAAATCGTCCATCTTAGAAATTTATGGAAAAATCACCATTGGAAAATTTAAATTTGTTAATTTAAAAAAAATATTTATTTTATCCAAATAATTATACAAATATGAATATTTACAATTTTTAATAAAAAATAGCCTTTAATTAAAAAATATTAGTTTTTTCAATGATAAAAATTTCACACCCTCATAAAATTACATTTAACTTTATAAAATTATATTTCCATTTATATTTAAATAAATATTATTTAATAGGTATGTAATTCCCTGACCCTAATTAGACAAAATCGATGCATTATTAAATAACAGTGGCATGATACAAGAAATAATGTCCCGAAAGAACGATCAATTTAGTAGCCTTATAATTACTAGATATATACATAAGTTTTACATTACATTATAAAATAAAAAAACAACATTGTGTCACCTTTGAACACTCTTATATCCCTTAGCCTATTTCTGTAGGTTAATCGTAATATACTTATTTGCATCCTAGGAAAAATAAAACATAATAAAGGGGTGAGCTCAGATGATTAGTAAGGATAACAATATAGCGAAAACCATTATAAATAAGAATAAACATTTAAGGCAATGTATAAAACTAGAACACAAGACTTTTAAACTTAAACTTTAGCAGAATATGGAAAAGATAAATCAAATAATAACATTTACTAATTCACATGGATATTCTACTTGCTGAATAATCACTTGTAATATCAATAGACAATTTCATAATAATGGAATGCATAATTCCAGACTTCATAACCACATATTCAAGGCCTTGTGCCAAGACTACAAATAATATTTTGTCAAAGCACTGTTCCAAGACACTAGTTTGTCTCATGAGACCTACCGATGCATCGAGGAGCTATAATGGGCTCCACCCGTCACTTACTAAGTCCAATGCATTACTCATATGAAAAGGTTTAAACATAACATACACATTCATATTAAAACTAGCATACGAAATGTTACATTTAGTATTTAAATTAGTTATACTCATTATTATACCCATCCAAATAATGAAGTGTTTGAATAACAAACTACACCACGATGTGGAGACGGTAAGCTGTACGTACACACGTTTGGTGACTTTGTCACTTATAGGATGGATAAAATAATTAATATGGTTGTAACATATTTATAATAACATCACAGTATTTATAAGGTACTTTATTTGTTATTTTGGTGTGGAAAAAAAATAAAGAGGAAGTGGAAGAAGAAAAGAACTTGAAAGAGGGTGGTGAAATTATTACCTCTTCTTTGAGTGTTTCCTTTTGAGTTGATAAAAAGGGCTCCATAGGTTGGATTTATGATCAAAGTAATACCTCTAGGTTGAATTGAGGGAATTTAGTAAGATATTTGGGTAGGGTTTGGCCGAGCCAAATGGCTTTGGACATGTGAAATTAAGAGAAGGGGAAGTACCATTTTATAAGAGAGGTGAGGGTCATTTTAGGAAAAGCTTGAAATATTATTTTATAATAAAATCATTTTTTTGTTTCTAATGGTGCCAAAATTATTTATTTAGAGTATAAGGTGGGTATGGGACAAACAAATTTCAACTAATAGGTTTCAGATAGGTTTAGGTCACCATATTAACCATATCTTTTAGATTTAACTCCTTGTTAAATAGTTTGACATTTACCATGTCTCTTTGTATTTTTATATTATATGGTTAATAAACTTACTATAACAAGACAAGAGAACCCCAAGTGGTTCATTATTAATATATATAACATTATATAAGTTCTTTTTCTGAACCTTATATTTTTTTAGTAATATTATATAAATTAATAATATAGTATTTGTTTTAAAAACTCAATTATGTCAATTTTGACACTATTTAGTATTTGATTTTTTTTGAATGCCATGAAAACTTTATCTCTTCGAATAAAATTTATTTAATAGACCCTAACATGTAATATAAACCTATAAAATTACTTTAATTCATCACAAGTCTCAATTAACATTTATTTGGATATTTATAATATCAATTATTCTAATCTTTCGTTAATAAGGTAATTAATGTATCATCATTGTGTCATAAATAAATTTTATTATTTAATGTCTAAAAATTATAAATAAAATATCATTATGTATTAAATAGTTTTATCTTTCTAATGAATATTTATAGTCGAAATTATCTTATGTATAACTTTATATTAAAATTTTTTAGTTATTAAACTTTTAATTTAACAATTTTAACTCTTCTTTAAATAAAATAATAGTAAATGTCCTAATCTAATCCAAGTGGACCTAAAGTATCATATTTTTTTAATAAGGTTTTTTTAGTAAAATTAAGCTTATCAAATAGAATTAAGACATATCTTAGTTTAATTATAATATCATTTTTACCTTTAATTACCCTATTTACTTTTAACCATGGTAAATAAAAGTCAAAAGTTAGTATTCACCAAAAATAATTTTCATCTTATTTAACCAAATTTTACTTAATAATATTAAATATTTCTCTAGTATTTTTAGAATTAAATTTTTATAATCTATAAAATTATGTTTTATGCAAATTTGAAAATGCTCTTAGAAGGTGGGTAAAAGCGGTAAAAAGTTCAATAAAATTTTATACTTATAATTTTATTATAAAATTAATCCAATGAATTAAATTTTACTTATATCACTATTATATATCTATTTTGACTTAAAATAAATTTAAATAAAATAAATAACTATTTAAATAAAATTTTGGTTTTAAACCATAACGCATTGTTCTTCACTATTCATCAAAAATTGAATATTTTCAGAAAAATACCAAAAAAATTACCATAGGATAATTTTGATATTCCAAATTCAAAAATGAATTCTATTTTACCAAATTAAAAAAAAAGAATTTTCATTAATTAATTTAAAATTAATTCTAGTTGTCAAAACCGAAAAAGCGGGTTTTTAAAAAGTAAAAACTATGAAAATATTGACATGTGTTTATGTCAAATTTAAATGTGAAATTACTTATAATGACCGGAATTGTATTAAATGATAAAAATATAATATAATTATTCTTCAAAAACATTAAAATTCATAATTTAACACTATAAATTATTTCGATTTAAAAATTTGTTCTCAATTAAAATTTGTATTTTTTAGTATTCCTCAAAATATAAAAGTTATCAGAAAAGTACCAAAAATTTATCCAAAATAAATTTTTATGTCTCGATTATAAAGAAGAATTTAATTTCATTAAATTTAATATATAAAAGTGTCAAATATTTGTTTAAAAAAGGTTTTCCATTAAAATGTGGTAAAATTGCTTTAAAAAAATACTTATTTTATCTGAAAAAATGAATTTTTTCTTATATTATGTCTAAAATACATATAATATGGATTCTAAAATTATATAGAGTAAAATTAAAAATTCAGTTAATACTATTCCTAACTTCTTTTTGAACAGCTAGTTTGTTAAGTCATGGTTCGCTCGAACTTAGTGTTGCGTGTAGCCCACACTATTGAATTACATTTTAAGAAAATAACTTACTATGAAATCTTGGGTTGTTAAATTCTTCCACCTTTAGGAAATTGAGTCCTCTCAATTTTAAAATTGGTCCTGGGAACTTCATTGAAAATCCCACATTGAAAAAAGAGTCAATAAAATTATAACTTTAAAAGAAAGAAAGAGAAGTACAAAGGTCACCCGAGATAACCCATACTGGGATTCCATGTAGGAAAACATGTATATGGAAGATAAAATAAGTGTCAAGTTCAGATGGAGAGTGATAGAAAAAATGATCATGAGAAAGTTAACAACAGGTAAACCACAAACTTTTGATGGGATAAACGGTCATTAGTTTCCTAGTAGGTAAATTAAATGGAAAACATTTTTTTTGTTTTAAGTTCTATTTTATAATGTTGATAAATTTACTTATGAGATAAAATAAGAACATAAAGAGATATACTTACTTTTTAAGTAGAGTTTCATCCTTTAATAATTTTCAATCACTAAATCATATTTTTTTAAATGATGAGTATTCAATATGACTTGGTCACACATGAAGTGCTAGAATCAACTTATAGAGAATCACATAATCCAAAAAGGATAAATTATATATTTACCTATTCCTAAGAGATCACCCAATCCCAAAATGGTTAGTAAAAGTTTAGATGATCCCCAAAAATTATAATCATTTAGAGAAAGAAATACTAATCTTAATTTCTAAAATTTAAACAACAATACCCAAAGTTTAATAAATACCATTTAATAAACCATTATCCTTAAAAACCTTTAATATAATCCAAACAAATATTGAAAGCCAAAACATAGAAGAATTTGATTACATAGTCTTCCATGCCAAATTGCATCTCCAAATACATTGAAAAATCTTAAATTCATATGCATAAAAGTAATTAACCTAATAACATATTCTCTATGATAGGTTAATAATTTTCATAAATAACCCAAATTTCTATAAATCAAAAATAAAAACATAGATAAAAATCCACCATTACTCCTCAAATGAAATCCCATAGTATTCTATTTTCCTTAGGCATATAGTGTTACCAACATAGTGAACATCTTCTAAAATAACATTTATCACTTAATCACAAAATCATTTTCAATACTAAGGATATCCATTTGATAAGACATATGGTCCCAAATAAACTTATTATTGATAAATAAAATAATTTAACTAAAAATAATTAGTCACACTAACCAGGGACTTCATGTAGTACAATGGTAGGTTATAAATCCCAATCGCACTCTAGTTGTAGGTTTGATTCCCACAGCTTTGTCCAATGCGACGGGTTGTCACATGGTCTCCGTGTTGTCCATCTTCAAAAACTATATTTTATAAAATTCCCAAAATGAGATAAATTTCTCAAAATAATCAAAACATAATTTCACCACAAATGTTATCTCATACCTCACATTTTCATCCCAAAATTTAATAACATGTAATTGCCTCCAATTCTAGGATCATATAAACCCAAATAGTTATTTATAAAAATATTCACAAAAGAAAAGATAATTATTCCTCAAATAGAATTTTCACATAACAAACTGCAGGGTTACACATACAAGAGAAAAGTCCTCCAAAGTAATCCCATCAACAAAGAGAACTAATACTTTAAACATTTTTCCATCCATTTATTTCCACATAGGTTCTTCCTTGACCAAGAGGTCATCCTATAAAATAGGGCATTCACTTGGGTAATTATCAGGTCCCCTACATTTATGGAAAATAACTATAAATGGATTCTTGGGATCATTTTTATTTTCTTCCATAGTTCTATTCATTTTTCCTCGGCAATTATTTACTTTATGTCCTTCTTTCCCACACATAAATCATTTATTTGTTTTATTGAGACACTTTCCTAGGTGTATCCTTCCACACTTCCTACATGATAAAAATTGATCTTTCTTTTCTCCATGGTATCCACTATTGGATCTCTTATCATTCACCACCTTTATCTTCTTTATTGGGTCTAGGAGTTGGTTAATATATATGTTGTTGATAATATTTTTGAAAAACTGTTTCGGCATGAACATGATATCTTTTAAACCTATCAAAATTCCATTTTGTTTCTCATTTCCACCACCATTCCCACAATGTACATCATGTTCAATGTTACTATGAATTCCTTGGAATCCATCCATTGACTAACTCAAGAATGCATAATGTGAGTCATAAAATCATTTAGAGAATATCATAACACCTTATTTTCTATATAAAACACCTTAGGATTAACCAAGGTTATTTATTCTCATCTTATATGAAAATAATTCAAATTGGTTTGTAAAGAAAATGTGAATTATCCTATGCATATCCCCCGAGAGTGTCGTAACCAAGTGTGCAGCAAGGCCCATTGTCGTGTACCAGGATACCCCGGGGCAAGCTCAAAACTCCTTGTTGGAGTCTTCACTCCTAGATACATCTGTGTCAGATCCGCCTCTACCTACTCGTATCCAGACAGGGATGTATTGCTGGGAAAACCCAAATAATATTTACATTAGAAATTTTTTTAGATGTTCTTCTATACTAATCCTAAATTTCTATCTTAGGGTAGTTTTTTCTAATCTGATTTTTTTTCTAAATCTAGCTTCCAATATTTGTACTGAACTTCCTATAATACCAACTATAATGACCCAACACTATTTATCCATAATCGGTGCATTATTACATAACATTGGCATGATACAAGGAATCATGTCACAAAAGACCGATCAGTTTAGTAGCCTTGGAAGTAATAGATACATACATAAGTTTTACATTACCTCATAAAAGAAAAAAACAACAACATTGTGTCCCCTTTGGACACTCTTATATCCCTTAGCCTATTCCTGAAGGTTAATCGTAATATACTTCTTCACATCTTGGAAAAAATAAAACATAATAAAGGGGTGATCTCAGATGCTCAGTAAGGATAACAATATAGCGGAAACTGTCATAAATAAGAATAAACATTTAATGCAATGTATAACACTAGAACATAAGCCTTTTAAACTCAAACTTCAGCATAATATGGAAAATGTAAATCAAATAATTCCATTTAATAATTCACATGGATATTATACTAGCTAAATAATTGTAGGTAATATCAATAACCAATTTCATAATGATTGAATGCATAATGCCAAACTTCATAACCACATAGTCAAGGCCTTGTGCCAAGACTACAAATAAGATTTTGTCAAGGCCTTTTTCTAAGGAACTAGTTTGTCTCATGAGACCTAACGATGCATCTATGAGCTATAGCGGGATCCACCCATCACTTACTAAGTCCAATTCATTCCTCATATGAAAAGGTTTAAACATAACATAAAAATTAGTATTAAAACAAGCATAAAAAATGTCAATACTTTATCCGTAAACCATGAATGGTATAAAAATAATACATATAGAGTCAAATATATCACAAAATATTTAATATAGTATGAAATATTTGTATCATAATAAATCAACCTCGATCAAGAATAATATCCTATAAAGGATATTGACATAGTTGAAAATGATTAGTAAAAATCCTTGAGAGAAATATCCCTTTTTCATGAAAACATTAAAAATCTCACTATATATCAAGAAGATGTTTAAAATAGATTTTTGAATCAAAGTGTCCCATACCACTGTGAAACTTTTAAAAGGAATTTCAATTTTAAAACATTAATGTCACTATAAATAGAACCTTAAAACCATTTTTAAAACACAAACATTAATGAGAAATATTTAGAAGAATAAACTTTTAAAACATTTAAAATAATATTTTAGTTAGAATTCCTAAACAAATGAGATACACTTGAATACAAATAATTGAGGTAATCAAAAAATTATAATATCATGAGAATAAATGGATTCATGATATACTATGTCAACATATAGTACATACACCAAATAAAAGTGAATTGGATCATAACAACAAAGAAGTCTCAATGGAATTTAAGTTGATATGAATTCCTTTATAAAGACCAAATCCTTAGGTTAAGGATAAATCAATGAAATAATTATGTGTGAAAAATATAAATAAACTCAATATGATTGGATGTTAAGTGTAAATCAGTAAGAGGACATTCCCATATATTCTTGTAAAAACAACACCAATGACACACATGTTTAGAAATTGAGTTAAAATTACTCTTATAAAGTTTATATCAATGACTTGAGAATTTATAAATGGAGTGATTATGTGTATCAAAATTATATCCACACAAAGCAGAGTGGAAATTAATACATAAGTAAATAAATAGTGATTTCACACATAATCTTGGAGTATAGTAATCAATGACGTTTGTGTAAAACCGAATGAGTGGAAATTGAAGTTTGAAATTCCATTGTTGATTTGGTAACTTACGAAACACACACCCCATGAAAGAAGGATCATATAATGATGATTTAAATACCCATAAATTAAAGTATATTATTCAAACAATACAATCATGGGTAGTACATACTCCACACAAAAGGTAATAGTGGAAAATATAGTATGAATCTCACGGTATTAAAAGTGAGATGAAAAACCATTACCACATTGTAATCAATTGAGTCATATGACCAAAAATTAATAACCACAAAAATAATCACATAATACCATTAATATAAAGAGAATCATGATAATATATATCAAATGGCAGTACACTATACCCCACATACAATAAATAAGTGGCGGACAATGGAGATCTCATAGAATTAAAAGTGAGATAAGAAACCCTTTACCTTATACTTTTCCTTAGTATTGGGTAAGTTAACCTCCTGAATAATGGTGAAATAATTGTTATTAAATTATACAAGAATAAAACACAAAAATATGATATCATATATGATCTTCTAATATTTCTTTGTTAATGATATTTCAGTAGTATCATTGTTTTGGTTGTTAACTGATTCGTTTTCCTTCATATGTTTTGTTACGTAAGTAATATTTGTTATGTATAGGCTGTGTTTGATCCATATACAAAATTATATTAAGTTATTAAAAATTATTTTTAATCAAAAAATGAAAATTATTCAGGAATGATTACAATGGTGAATGTATCTCATCGCGTTCGTGGAGAAGGTAAGCCGTACGTACGCACGAGCGACAATATCATTATATTGATGGTTAAATTGTATGTAATTAGATGGTATATCATATATAAATAATAATTAACATGTTATATTTATTATTTAAATCAGTTATAATCATTATTATACCCATCCAAATAATGAAGTGTTTCAACAACAAACTACACCACGACGTGGAGACGGTAAGCCGTACGTACGCACGTATGGCGACTTTGTCATTTATAGGATGGATATTATAACTAATATGGTTGTACCATATTTATAATAACATAATAGTATGTAGAAGGTACTGGATTTATTATTTTGGTATGGAAAAAAAGAAAGAGCAAGTGGAATAAGAAAAGAATTTGAAAGATGGTGGTGAAATTGTTACCTATTCTTCATGTATTTTCTTTTTAATTGATCAAAATGGATACTTAGGTTGGATTTATGATCAAAGTAAGGAATATATGTTGAATATAGTGAAGTTGAGAATATAGTTGGGTAGGGTTTGGCTGAGACAAATGGCTTGGGAGGTGTGAAATTAAGAGAAGTGGAAGTACCCTTTTATAAGAGAGGTGAGGGTCACTTTAGGAAAAGCTTGAAATATAATTTTATAATAAAGTCATTTTCGTTTTCTAAAGGCTCCAAAATGATTTATTTAGAGGATAAGGTTGGGATGATTTGAAAACCTTTCAACCGATAGGTTTTATACAGGTTTAGGTCACCATATTAACCTTATCTTTTAGATTTAACTCTTAGTTAAATAGTTTGACCTTTACCATATCTCTTCGTATTTTTATATTATATGGTTAGTAAACTTACTATAAAAAGACAAGATAACCAAAAGTGGTCTATTATTAATATATATAACTTTATCTAAGTCCTTTGTCCGAACCTTGGATTTTTTATGAATATTATGTCAATTAATAATATAGTATTTGTTTTTAAAACACAATTATGTCAATTTTGATGCTATTTAGTATTTGAATTTTTTAAAATCCATAAAAACTTTAAATCTTCTAATAAAATTTATTTAATCAACCCTAACATGTCATATTAACCTATAAAATTATTTTAATAATAATAAGTCTCAATTTACATTTATTTAAATATTTATAATATCAATTATTTTAATCTTTCATTAATAAGGTAATTACTGTATCATCATTGTGTCATAAATAAATTTAATTATTTAATTTATAAAAATTATAAATAAAATAACATTATGTATGAAATATTTTTATATTTCTAATGAATATTTATAGTTGAATTTATATTATGTATAACCCAATATAAAAAATTATTTAGTTATTAAACTTTGAATTTAATACTTTTAACTCTTCTTTAAAAAAAATAATAAATATCCTAATCTTATCCAAGGGGACCTAACAGATCATATTTTATTCCTAAGGTTTTTTTGGTCTAATTACACTTATCTAATAGAATTAGAACATGTTTTAGGGTAATTATAATATCATTTATATCTTTAATTACCCTATTTACTTTTAACCGTGGTAAATAAAAGTCAAATGTTACTATTCACCAAAAAATATTTTCATCTTATTGAGCCACATTTTACTTACTGATATTAACTGTGTCTCTCGGATTTTTGAAATTCAATTCATAGAAGTGGTAAAATTATGTTTTATGAAAATTTTCAAATGCTCATAGAAGGTGAGTAAAAGACGGTAAAAAGTTTATTAAAATTTTATACATCTAATTTTTTATAAAATGACTCCAATGAATTAAATTTAACTTATTTAGGTATTATATATCTATTTTGACTTAAAATAAATTTAAATAAAATAAATAATTATTTAAATAAAAAGTCGGTTTTAAACTATAACGCAGTGTTTTTCACTATTAATCAAAAATTGAATGTTTTCAGAAAAATACCAAAAGTTTACCCTAAGATAATTTTGATATTCCAAATTAAAAAATGAATTATATTTTATCAAATTCAAAACATTGAAGTTGAATTAATTAATTTAAAATTAATTACCGTTGTCAAAACCGAAAAGCAGGTTTTTAAAAAGTAAAAATTATCAAAAGATTGACATGTGTTTATGTCAAATTTAAATGTGACATTACTTATAATTATCTAAATTGTATTAAATGATAAAAATATAATATAATTATACTTCAAAAATATTCAAGTTCATAATTTAACACTATAAATTATTTTGATTAAATAAGTTGTTTTCAATTAAAATTTAGTATTTTTCAGTATTCATCAAAATATGAAAGTTATCAAAAATGTACAAAAACTATATCCAAAATAATTTTTTATGTCCCAATTCTAAAGAAGAATTTAATTTCATTAAATTGAATAAATTAAAGTGTCAAATATTGGTTTTAAAAAGGGTTAGGCATTAAAATGTGGTAAAATTGAATTTAAAAAAAAATACTTCTTTTATCTGAAAAAAAGAATTTTTTCTTCTATTATGTCTAAGAAATATATAATATATATTCTAAAATTATATGGAGTATATAAAATTGAAAATTCAGTTAATACTATTCATAACCGCTTTTTGAACGATTAGTTTGGTAAGTCGTAGTGCACTCAAACTCGGTGTTGTGTGTAGTGAAAGCTATTGAATTATTTTAAAGAAAATAACTCACTATAAAATCTTGGGGTGTTACAAGGTCTATTTTATTAAAATATTTTTTTTTCCAAAATTATTGTATTCATAAAAAGTTTGTCTTGATTAAAACTATTATTTCCCTAAAAATACAATTTGATTTTCTTGGTATCAAAATATAATTGTCACCAAAATCATTATTTATTAATTTATAATGTAGTAATAAAAAGTGATAAATATAATAATTATTTTATTAAAAAAATTAAATTCATATTACTAGGGTCTTGATACATGACCACTTATTACATCAAACTACACACTAAGGGAAAGGTGTGAGATGGTGGGGAATTACTGGGGTGTTTCAGAGAACAAGGCCTGGGATGGGATCTTGATAAGATTGAACTTCTCCTCCAAATGGGTCGGCTCATGATTTAGTTGTTTAATTTTAGTTTGGGCTTAGTAAAAGGAAAATAATTTCAATTTCATCTCCCTCATATGGTTAATAGTATGTTAAATTTTATTAAATAACTTATAATGGTCTAAAGTAACAAAATCCTTGTATTTATTTCTATTACAACATTACTTAATAAGGAATTTATTCATTTTAAAAGGGAATTTCATTTATAAAAATTTATTTCGTTACATTATTCCCACATTTAAAAACTTCACCATAAAAATTTCATTTCATACACTAAAATAGGTGTGCTTAATTCAATTTCATTACCTCTTATAGTTATGGAGTTTCTTTATTAAACATGTGGTTCTGCTATAGTAGTTTGACCAGGGGAGTTATAGTGTTTCATAGAAATTTGTCTCTACAATATAATATATTAATTTAAAACTCCAAATATGATAAATCATTCTTTAAGGGTTTCACCTCTAGATTTATTACATGTTAGAGGTCTATTATGTACTTCTACAATAGGGATAAGTGGAACACATCTTGTACTGGAGGTAGGTTAGGTGTGAGTAAAAGTTAATAATCCACAATGAAGATGTGATCATGGATCTCAATAGGTACAATTTATCTTAGAGTAATATTACCATTATTCCCATACCTCATAAATTTTTTCAATAGTGATATTAAAAGGAACAAATTATCTCTAACCTAAAACTCTAGATATCATTGATGATTATTGATATAGATTTTCATTCAAAATTGCATAGATTTAAAATGATACTGAATGGATTGAACCCTATCTACTATATATTGGATAAGTGAAATTACCATAAGGTTCCACTATCAAACAACATTAGAGAATGTTATATTTTGACACCTTTTCCCACACATAGTTTCAAAAGGTTCTATTTTAATGAAATAATAGAATATGTTCTTATATGATAACTCCACTAAATGAAGGTGTTGATCCCAATAACCTTACAAATCCACTGAACATGATATCAACATATCCTTCAGAGTTTTAATGGGTATTTTAGACTGACTATCCATTTGAGGGTGATAATAAATACAAAAAATATAAATATTTATCCAATTCTTGGTGAAGGCTTCTCGAGAACCTCAAGGAAAACCAAATATCTCGATAATATACAATAGAGAGTATCACTCCACATATTTATACCAATTTTATTAGGTATATATTTTTGATTTTTTTAAGATAGAAACATCCTTGATAGTAATTAAAGTCTCTATTTTTAAGGAAATTGACTACCACCCATATGAAATTATTTTCTTTAAACATACTAGTAAGTCCTATGACAAAATCCATGTTATGTTTTCTATTTTATATAGTAGTATGGGAAATGGATTCATCATACACATAAATTATGTAATTCAAAAATGGATTTTTGGAAGACCATGAACCAAGATAAAAATTCTACAATACCCCCATTCATTTTATCCCAAAATATGTTTTTCATTAGATCTTTATACATATTATTTCTTCCATGATGAATAGAGAAGTTTGTGCAATTAACATAATCCAAAAGTTCCATTTTAACTCTGGTTATTATGGGAATCATTTCTGATATGAAAACCTTATAAATTATCATTAGAAAAGTGGAAATTTATAATATATTCTACCTTGTTTTGTAGTAACTCATCATGATTTTGGGACTATTCAATCCTATTAGGAACGCATGGTTAATAAGTTATTTGAGAAATTTTGGATGAGAATCCTTTTATTATTCCCATGAACATTATTTTTATGATAGAGAATATTATATCTTTTTAAATCCTCATCATGGATAGGGTTACAAAAACCTTTCTAATGATATCATCATTCACATTTATCACATTTCAATGATGGTAATATATTGAGAAATAATTATCCTTTATTAGCCCAACCACCATTATTAGAACATATTGAGATCCTTCTGTGTGAATATATACTTGAGTCTTTTAAAATCCATTTACATGTTACAATTCTTTGAGTAGAGACAATGTTTTAAATATTAAATGTGAAGACCACTTCATCCAATTATTGATCATGCATAGGGTAGTTTAGATCATGGATAATTAATTGGATGGAGGAATTATTTACCAATTTTTCATATTGTTGGAGTACAAACCCAATATTTTTTTTGGATGCATCAATATAGATAAAAAATCCTTCCCCACATGTTGTTGATATGAGAAAAAGTTAAGTGATTATATTATTATCTACTATTTAATGCACTCTTTCAATTCATCATTCTAAAAAAAATTCCCTACTTCTGAGTTACATTGGATAGTGGGATTGAAAATCATTAAATGTTTCTTCAAGAATTTATGATAGTACCTAACTAATCTAAAGAAACTATAGATCTATGTCATAGATATTGGTCTAGGAAAACCTTTAATTGAATATTTTTATAAAGGATCAATAGATATATATTTTCTCATGATAACATTCCCCATGAATTATACATGATTAGTATAAGAATCTCATTTACTATACATAACATAAAAATGTTACTTTCTCAAGGTAATCAATACAAAATTGAAATGATGCTCATGTTATTTCTTTATTTTGGAGTAGATAAGAATATCATGTATAAATATTTCCTCACATTTTTCATGGTAATTCCAAAAGACTCTATTAGTTATTTCCATGAAGATATCTGGGGTATTACTGTATACAAATGGAATATCTATAAACTCATAGATCCTGTTCATTGTATGAAAATTTATCTAGATTATATCATCCTTTTTTACACTTAATTTATAATATCATGAACAAAGATATATCTTAGATAAATAACAAGCTTCACATAGCTGATTAAAGAAGTCATCAATACAAGGAAGAAGATTATTTTTCTTTATCACGATCTTGTTTATATCATTATAATTAATGTATAGGTTCATTGACCAACCCGTTTTCTTGATGAAAAAACTAGTTTACCCCATAGTGAATCACTTGGAAGTATAATTCCATTATATAGAATATCATGTAGTTTCTTTCTCAGCTCATCAAGTTCAATAGTTTCCATTCTATATAGAATCTTAGATATTGGAAAATATTAGGGTATATGTTAGATCAATAACTCAAACTCTCAACTTTGAGGAATACCATACAATTATTTGTAAAACATATCAGTGAATTCCCTTATAATTGTAATTCCATAATGGAAGAAATTTTCCATAGTCTCAATCATTTGATCAAGATATTATTTATCAAAATAAATAATATCTTTTCCTGAGATGATGATACCAAAGAAGATTCATCCTCCTCCTTTCACTTATATAAAAATAGAGGGATATTTTTGATATGGAAGGTGATATCCTTATTTGAGAAATTTATATTGTATATATACAAGGGTCTCCAATCCAAACATAGAATAGTATTTAATTTTACTAAAGGGAGTGTCACAAGGTTTTCTTGGAAATTTAGCCCAAAAATATTGGTAGGGTATATATAATATTCTTGGGATTCAAAAATTTACCTAGTTATCATATTCACTAACAACATGACTTCCATTTTTGTAGTGGTGTTTGAATAGTTATACTAAACAATCATGATATGTTGGAATACATAGAACCATGAATTATAAGGACACCTTTTACTATTTGTTTCTTGTTATAACTATTTACTTCATCCAAAATAGAATTATGGATGAGAATTTTAAAATATTGAGAACAAAATGAGAAATCAAAAACACTAAAGGGATAACAAATAAATAAAATACAATCATTAACATATGATTTTTTAGGTTTCAATTTAAGTTGTCCATTATATATTTCCTAATATAAAATCTTAAAGTACTTTTTTTTTCATTAATAATTGTTCATATGATGATTATAAATTTACCAAAACATATCCCCTATGAGTGTTAAACTAGGTGTGATGTAATGACTCTTTTTTTACATAAGGTGATGATCGATTCAAGTCCCAATTTTCCCTTTTTGGGGTTATTACACCAAGGTAAAACTATTTTAGAGCCATATGAACATGTATTATCGAGATAGGGATTTATTTTCTTTCAATAAACTTACTTTATACATTAAAAAAAATTATATTTTTTCCTAGGTTTAGTCTTATATTGAAGGCTTTCACATTAGTTTTTTAATCCTAATTCTCCAAAATAAAAGGCTTTCTTCTGATATCAACTATGATAAACCATATTTTAATAGAAATTAATTCATTATTTTCTAATAAAAACACACATAAAAAATTTCCAAAACATTGATAGGATTAATGTTTTTAGAAAATTTGGTATATATATTAATAAGATGAAATACAAGTATAACAACATTATTTATGAACTCCATAACATGGCCTTATAATTTCATTTCTCTTTTAAATTGGAATAGGATAACCTGGTGACATATATATGAAGGGGTGAGATATAAATATTATTAAGGGAATAATCAAAGAATATGATAAGTTAAATTAATAAATGGGAGTCAAGAGTAATATCAAGGAAACATAATCGGGGTCAGAATGATAAACATTAACATTGAACCAAGATATAAGACAATGACATATATGTAACATCAGAATGTGGAAACTTCATAAAACATTAAATCATAAGAATAATTCAATGATAACCACTTACTAATCATAAAATAATGTTCTAAGGATATCATCCCATACACCATAAATCGTATCTCACGAGATAAAAAATTTACCCAATGTATTTGAGGGATATATAATTTCGGTCCCACCCATCACATTCATATCATATACATGAAATTTTGTGCAATATAGATCATGAGAAATGAGAACATATTTCATAAATTTTAATTTAATGATTAAATAGTTTTGTATATATACATGTAATTTTCCAATAATTTAATGATAGGTCTGTGTAGGTGCAAACCCCTGAGTGAAAATGGGGGTGGGTGTTCACAATACAAAAGTTTGTCCTGGAAAATCACAAGATAATTCTTACAATATAACGAGAATATAAAAAATTTTAGTGAAAGGGTTTAATGAGAGTGAAATGTGTTATCTCCTTATATAATAATAATAAGTATAGTAAAATGAATGTGTAATGACACATTACAATATGAAAAATTTGAAATAAGAAAAATAGTTTAAATATTGTAGTCGAAATAAAAATAGTGAGGAGAGGATCCCTTTCTTCGATGTAGTAACATATTTGGTAAATTTAATAACAATAGGGGATAAATAATATATCATTATTGAAATATAAATTGGATATTAATGTGATAATTATAAATCCATTACAAAATAATTATTTGAGATTCAAAAGGCAAAATACAATGAAGGTTATTGAATGGAAAAAGAAGATAAAGAGATCCCTAACATCAATATAGTAACAACATAGGTTAATTTTATAATTATATGGGATAAATGATCTATAATTATAATAAGATAAATTAATAAATAAATGGATATCTATAAAGGAATTATAATATAATAATATTAGATTCAAATTGCTCAATACAAAGAAGCTGCTTGAATGGAAAATAAGAGAGAGATCCATTTCCTTGAGAAGGAACATAAAAAAGTATGAGAGGAGATTATTAAAAAAATTAGGTACACCTTCAGAGAAAATTAAGAATGGATAGGTAGAGTAACTTTGTGATAAATAGGTTTTGATTGAAGAGGATTTAGATATTTTGTGGAAAATTTATAGCACATGAGATGAAAAGTATTTATTAATTTCTAAAGATTGGTTCTTGGATCTATATGATAAATTAATAAAAAAGACAATAATTAAAATGGGTTTGGACAAAATTTCTAAAAAATAGTATTTGTATTTAATTTTTTATTAGTATAATAAACTAATTTCTTAAAATAATACCTTTGGTAATATGAAGGTGTGTCATGTTCATAAATAATTTATATTAAAATCTTAAAATATAATATAGGCATTATAAGATTCATTGAGGGATTATAAAATTAATAATATAAGTTGAAAGACATATTATTTTAAATGGAAACATGTTTTTGTTCACGTTTACTATTTATATAATATATCACATCACTTTTGGGCTTTTATAATGTCATAATACATACTATATTTTTATATGATATTTACTTTTTAACCAAAAATTTGACTATCTCAGAAAATTAGGAAAAATTAATGATTGGATAATTTTTATGTGATAGTTAAAAAAATAATATTTATTTTATCAAAATAATTCTCAAAATATGAAAATTAACACTTAAATTATAAAAAATAATGGTTTTTATGATGATAACATTTTTAGACCCTTAATAAAATTAAATTTTAATTCACAACATTATATTATCATATTTTTGAAATAAATATTACTTAATGAGAATATTTTACTAAAACATAATTTATTTTAAATTTTTTAAAAAATATAGTGTATCTTTATTAAATATTTATATTTCCTAAAAAAATTGTTTTTCATCGTAAAAAAATATTATTTTTATAAAACTCATTATTTAATCATTTTTTAATTACTCATAGTATTAAAAAAATATAATAATTAATTTATTAGAAAGAAAAAAGAATAAATTCATATTACTAGGTTCTAGATACACAACCCCTCATTACACATGCCCATGACCTTAGGGTATGACATGTGATGGTGAGACTTTCCTAGGGTGGTTCAGAGAACATTGTTTGGAACATGATATAAATATGCTTGAAAATATCGCATAAATGAATTCTCTCATGATTTAGTTTTCGAATCTTAGCATGGTCTTAGTAAAGGGAAAGTCCTAATGATTCTATATCTCTTATAATATTTGATAAATTGGATTCATTGGGTACTATCTGACCGGTCGATGCCATATCCTATTCCTACTGTGTTGATTGGATTTTATGATAATACATAATATATAATTATCATAATGGTCACTATAATATGACTATATTCTAAATAGTTATGTTGATTAAAATTCTTTTAAATTTATCAGGATATGACATATAGTGGTCCAAAATAACAAAAGTAGTCCCTATGTTTTCTATAATATCCTTAGTTTAGAAAGAATTTATTCAAATAAAAAGGGAATTGAATTTTAAAAATTTGGGTCATTACAGATCATGTCACAATAGGTGGTGAGATTCAGTATGTATACATAAGATCATATTTTAGGAGACAAACCTTATATGTATTTATGATACCTCAATTGATCATTCATAACCACCACTGGTGAAAATGTCTCAGATCCACAAAATGGATTGTCTACTCTAACACCGCATTCTCTACCTACTGTAAGGAGAGGAACTCCAAATTATTTATTATCCTCAGAGACTCCATAAATAACAATAAAAAAATATATTCTTAAATACCTTCCTCCCCAAGACTAATTTATAGTTTGGATGAACCACAGAATCTCTTCATCTCTTTATAGGACCATCGATCTATTATGTTGCACATTCACGATCATAGAATTAGGTGTCTCTAGGAATTATAATACCTTATTGACCATATATATCTGGTCCTCTATATATTAGGTCTTATTCATACCCATATAGTATCAGGTCTTATCACATAGGATTTCATGTTCTCGATCATTATCACCTATATATCATGGTTTTGGCTTAATAATTTGATTTTTAATAGGTGGTAAATTATGTCCCATGGAACAAACTTCCCATATGATAGTATCTATGATATTCTGATCTAGTGGTGGATTCCCTTGAGATGTATATCCTACTTCACCCTCCTATGGAAACCTTGGGTGAAATCTTGGAGGCCTATTTCTCAATACCAAAAACATAAGGAATTGATATGATAATGACACAACATCAGTTTAAACAAGAGTAATATAAAAATAAAATTAGATCAAGGTCAAAACCCAACATAGGTGACACAATCTCCATCATCACATGGTGACTATATTTTCTTCACTAAAAGAGATAATCATTCACTCCCCATAATCTACCTATCAAGGCCCATGAATCTAGTATCATATCTACCAACTTCCCAAAAATTTTCATAGCCATGATTTGATACCAAATTTTCATATATTAACCTAGAAAACACATCCAACTAGGGTCCTAATAGGACTATGGAAAGTCCAGAAGGGTGTCCCCAGTACCGATGGTCTGGTTTCTAGCACCTGGGTATCCAACATCAACCATAGAAAATGTTTTTTTTAAACCCAAAACATGATACATGGGAGGTGTCCCCAGTACACATGGTCTGGTGACTAGCACTCGGGTATCCAACATCAACCATATAAAATGAATTTTCTAAAACCAAAACATGATACATGGGATATATATATATAACCAAAAAATTAATATGTCAGATTCAAAAGAGTAAAAAAATAGTGATACAAAAAGGTATAAAGATAAAACCATGTTACAAGTCCACAAAACAAAAAAATGGAATCCTAGAACTATCCACTGCAACTCCATGTGACATATGGGAAATATCCCACAATCTCACCTCTATCTATGCATTCCCATATAACCAAAAAAATCATAGTATCACTATGGAACCTTAACATTTCCTATATAATTTAAGAAAATTTCTACACACACCTAATGAAGTGTTAAGGGTGTGATCTAAACATCCTCAGTATGGCCCCACCCAGGTGTTTTATAATACGCCACTATCATATAATACCAACATACTCAATTTAAAAGAAAATATGGCATGATAAGAAGATACATTGTTTTATATAAAAATCATGGTAAAAAATTTCCGCATTTTTCCAAACGTTCTATAGAATTGTGTTATATATTTCAAAGAATAATTTCCATAAATAATTTAAATTAGTCAAAGAATTTACCAAGATAAAGAACAATGGTATTCACCCATAAGATAATAAATATCGATCTAACTAGTTTCTCATAACCAAATCACAAAAAAAAGACTAGGGAACACTTAATCACCTAGATCTAATAGATCTATGAACTAGGTATAAAGGATCGACCAAGAGTGGGAATACCCTACAATATTAATATCAAGTTAATAAATATGATTTATCTATAATCTAGGAATGGAATAGAAACCCTATAAGTGAATCCCCTTATAATTTCAATGGACATTACCTGATACTTAACCCCCCACCTAAGTACACAAGGCTCCCAGGTGCTATATTTATTAAATCAATTTTCAAAGATATTATCATATTTCACAAATAATTCCAAATAAAAATTTTCATATAAAACATTATTTAAAACATTTTTCACAATTCATTTCAAAATACAGTGAAAATACCTTTATTTTAACAAATTGAGTGGAAAAACCATCTTTTATCAAAACACATTTGTAAACATTAATTCCAATCAATTCATGGACTATGATAATTAATTTTGAAAATTATGTATAAGAAAAATAGAATTCATGGATCAATGAACATAGGCTTGAGACAGACCAACCCACGTAAAACTCAGGTTGCACACCACACATAATTAGATATATACACTATAAAGAAAAGGAATGAATGAAAAAATAATAATAGACAATAAACAATGATCCCCTTAACATATAATTATGTTTCTATAAGAAATATTTTACAGGATATGATGTATCATCTCATACATTTAACATCACTTGTCTTTATCCCCAACGGAAAATAGAATAAGCCTCTAGGATAAAAACATTTGAGGGATCTTGAAGATATTAGTGAAGGATAATAACATTATCAATACATCCTAGAAACATAGCCTATAAACACTTAAAATTAAATGAACAATGGAAGAACCAAGAAATAATTAGGGTGAATTAACTGAAATCACTAATCATTGAGTATACACCTCATCTTACCATTCCCAAGTTTTGTCTTAGATCTTCTAATTATTTAATATAACCTGAAAAAGTGGGATAAAAGTTTCCTAAAATACCTTTCGACACAAATAAACTATGAAAATATGATGCTACATATTGGTTGTATCATCCTCACACTCAATATCATCAACCCAAATCATATGAGTATGGTCTAGTATATACTTCTTTAATTGAGAAAAATTGAATTTGTTACATGTGGCACTGAATTTTAGTATCAAGGATAGATAATATTATGTTTCCTGGTCATCAAGACATCAAATGGCTTGAAAACTATTATAGTTGACTTTCTTATCTTATCCATCCATCAATAAAAAAATCTCCGTGAAAGTAATCAATAACATAGTCACCCACTATAAATTATAATATCCACCTTCGATGATCATCATAGGAAATTTTTAAAAATTAAGAAGTTATAAAAAATTTATAAATCAATTTCTTGAATTTAGTTATTTCTCAAAAAATACTGATCCCAGTCATAGAGGATTCTCCAATTTCAGTCCAACAAAGTGGATAATGAAAATTCCTACATAATGGTATTTTAATAGACCAATTTGAATAAATGAAAAGTAAATATTGATAAAGGATAATTGAGAAAATTAATGGTGATCCTACCTTAATCCACAATAGAAAAATATATAGGTTTGAAGAATTTAATATAAGATGAAAATGTTTTTCCATATTATTGTTTGTTTGAGGATGTAAAGAAGTAGACAATTTCTCTTGGGAACCTAAGTCTCATTTTTACACTTGATAGAATTGAAACATGATTTTGAGGTCCCTATCATATATGATAATACCATGTACACCATCAATCTTATAAATCTTTCTGACATATATCATCACAATCTCATTAATAGAAGATACCTTTTTTAATTAGAAAATATCAAGTTGTCTTGGTCAAATGATCTAAGATAACCTACATATCATTCATACCACTAGAATATATAGGTATAATATAAAAAAGATATATATTAATCTCATCCAATTTCCATAAAGGTGGAGGGAGTTTTTAAATTTCACTTGAAGGTCTCAAATTCTATAATTTCACTCACCGAAAAGTGAAGAATCAAGAATATTTACAATCTCTTTTATCAAGATAAGAAAATAGAATTGGTGACATACATCCAAATAAATATTTTTAATTTGATATTTAAAAATCCATTGAGACCCATGATATTTTTACCACCTCAACTATCATAATTATTAGAACTATTAATCCTAGATGTACATATATGAAAGATGGTGAATCTTGGAACCATCCATTAAGAATCTACTCAGCATAAAGTATCTTTTTAATAATGAAAGAATTATAATATAAGATTAGGGTAGCCTAGAAATTCATTTAGATAGTTGATGTATGGTCAATTTTGAATAAATTTACTTTTAGTTATCATGACCCAATTAACTAAATAGATTTTATCCAATTCACCACTCCACCAAGGGCACACCTCCTGATCACCAGAGGCTCGCATGAATGTTAGTGTTTGAGATAAAAATTAGTGATAGGTTAGCTTCTGACCTCTATAATATTGATATAATACCAACATGATTCGTGATTAAAGTGACATGAGTAAATGATCCCAAGGACTCTGAGATATAACTAGAAAATAACATAAGTATAAATGACAATGAGAACAAGGTAAGACACATTATGTAATATTTGTACATGACTATATACACCAAAACATTACAAAATCATCACAACACCATATTAATAAGTGACACTAAAAAAATAGGATATACAAGTGATGGGTAATCCAAATGAGGCCTAACGACAGAAAATGTGGAACACCTAAGTGAAATATCTCATAAGGAATATTAGGAACAACCCCTCTGTGTCTGTCCTATATTCCATCAAGAAATTATAAAAGGTACCCTCAGTGATTCTAAATCCATGTGTAATAATTTATAATAACCTAGAAAATTTACATTAACTAGGCCATTCCCAAATAGGTCTTCATAAATCCTAGGAGGGTTCTTTGTATGGTTTCATCACGATACACCCAATAGGTAATCACCACCAGTTCCTAACCACCTATTATAAAATCAATGGTATGGAAAAACAAAATTTTATCTATATGAATATATTAAAAGGGTAGAAAATATGAATGACATATTTTGAAGGATAACATTTAAAATAAAAAAATGACTCCCTATACTAGGAGGATCTATACTTATCAAACCTACTCAGTGATTTTCAAAATATTTGTGAAGTTTCATACCTAATTTGAGGGTGAACCACCAATACCATATGAGGGAAAGAGAATTATTTTTAATAGTGTTAGTATAGTCAAGATAACCTTTCCATTTGAGGATGGGGTAAGTGGTACAACTGATTATGGAATCTTTGATCCCATTACATTCCTGTAACCTATACAATGAAAATAAGTGTACTTGGGAACCTTTTTTATTCATGAAAAAATAAACATTTACAAATTTTTTTATCGATATTATTTACCAAATAAATAAACCCACCATAGAGTATAATGACATGATATCATGAAATGAGAAGTGAACCCTAATTACATAACCTAAGAATGTGGGAATAAATCAATATAAAAGACATGCTTGGTATTCAAATATTTTACCCAAAACAGTTACAAGATATGATTTAACGTTTACCCTATATGGAAGAAGAGGATTTTTTTAGGCATAACATACTAACATGTACACATAAAAAATCAACCTCATATATATATATATATATGTTTATTCATAAAACCATTTATGATATCTTTATTATAATAAAACCAATTTAGATTTAATTATATCACCAACCCTAAACATTTTTTGGACCAGTAATTAAATAATATGGGAGAATAATGGGTTTACATACAAAATAAATTGAATATTACTTCCTAGGAGACCATGAACAATGACTAGTCCACCACATAAATATTAGGAGTAACAAAAACCAAAGAATAGTCAATGATTTAACTCTTCCTAACATATAAGATTAAATTGATGGATAAAATCAAGATAATTCCATGTAATCACACAATATAATTTACCAGAACTACCAAAATAGGAAAATATTGAGGAATCATGGTAATCCAAAAAGAACTAGGTTTTTAATAATGGATATTATGCCCACGGTGTGAGAAATGTAAATAGGAATGAAACTAGAATAAATTCATGGAAATATCTTTTTATAGAGGGGAATATGCAAATAGTTAATTATTCATGGATCAAGGTTTGAATTTAGATGTATATATATGAAAAGAGAGGAGAGGGGAGGTTTGAATGTTCTAAAATGAGTGTAAGTATGGAAAAAATTATAAAGGTTAACATTTAAATGTTTTAATATAGGGTATAAATATTTCAAAATGGCGTTTATTAAGGTCATTTTATCTAGGAACCTACTTATTACTCAGTACTAAGACACTAGGTACTCGATGAGCATTATAGAAACACCAAAACCAACACCATATCATTAGGTACCTTGTTCTTTTTTCACCCTTTCATTTTTTATTTCACTCAAATTACATTATTAGACATTCTAACTAACTTAAAAGCTAAAAAACAAATAAATAATTAAAATTATAAAATTAAAATAGATTACATACTCTAGGAGTTCAAAATCATTTAAACCACACCACCATTAGGCTTCTCTTTCTCGAGCATATTAAAGCATGTTCCTAAGGAAACAATATTTACTATTGGATTTTCATCTTAAATCTAGACTCTTAAGTTTCATATTAAGGGTTTTTATACTTACTGTAATATCCCAAGTCCGTATTCCACTAAATGGTGCCCCATGCCCAGTTGGCCACATGGACTCAAGAACATTTCCCCAAACACCAGAGGCTGCTGACAAGCAGCGAGGGCCAATGGCATGATAGTGTGGAAACTATTCCCTCATTGGCAGAGTGTACCATAGTAGAATAAATATTAAGAAATAGCAGAAGCATTAAACAACATGCAACTGAAGTAAACAACCAAAACTGAAGGATAAAGTTAACCATATGGCATATAGTATCAAAATGATGCAGCATGTCCCATGTTCGAAGAAAATAGTGGAACATGATATAATGTTGTCAAGTAAAATACAATACCAAAGTATGGTAAAACAAAATGAAACTTAGTAGCATTGCAAGCCTTTGATTGGTCTCATTATCTCCTACTACCAAGAAGAAATCAAGTACTTATATAGGGAGCCTTTACCTTATCGACCCATGCAACAATATAGTCATTTTGGGCCCAAAAGCATGGCCCAGATAGGGTGTGAGAAATGAATCCCAGTAGGAAACCACCAATGGTTTGTGCCAATCTATCAGTGATTATATGCAGTAGTTGTGTATAAAAATGAAATGTAGAAAACTAGAAATCACTCAGAAGTAAAAAATCCTAAAAGTAATGGTATTAATTTATATAGTTTACTATGTTCATTAGTAGATCATTTACATGAATTATTATGTATCAGAATTCAGCATAAGCTATACATTCCCTATAGTAAGGTAAGATCAAGAGAATTCTTAGATGGACTTCTAATAAGAAATTAAATTATGAATCAAAGATTGTGATTTGGCTTGGAAGATGAGTCATAGTTCATTCCATTTGATCATTTAAGTATAACCTGAGTCTGTTCTTGAGAATCCTAAGTTTTAATTCAAGTATCACTATAGGTATAATCTTACCAACATCCTAAAAGTCTGTTCTCAGTATTCCTTCTAGGGATCCCATAGTATCACTCTCAATGTTGGTTTAAGTTCATGGGAGTCCATCCTCAGTGGTAATACTAAGTAGACCAAGGTATCACTGTATGTTCAATATAAGATTCTTTAAATTTAGTATGTCCCAGATAGTCCTAATAGGGAGCGAAAGTATCACTAATTACATATAAATCAAAAGCCTCTAGAGTCCTTCCATGGTGTTCTAAACAGAACCCATGTATCACCCATGGTGCAAGGTACAATTATCATGTGAGTCCGTTCAAAGAGTTATAAGTTGAACTCATGTATCACCCAATGATTTTTAACTTTTTCTAATTAAAATTAACTTAAAACATTCCAACATTCTTAATAAGAAAAACACTGCATGAAAAAGGGGAAAACACAATCCCAAATCCATAATAAAAACACTTACCATTATAACACAATCACAATTACAGATAGTATTCAAGTTCATTTTCAACACCCCAAAATGTGAGAATGAAGGCATGTCCATATAAATTTAGGACAAAATAGAAAAATAATTTATTCAAGGGAAACACACCCATGGGGTGACCCTTAACCAACAAAAAAGCTAATACCTTTTTAATTTATTGAATTCATAACCCAAAACAACATTTAATAATAAAAAGTATTAAATTCCATTATAGGAAACACTCTAAACACGAGTTCATGGAATAACGAAACATATAAACACCTCAAAAATTAATTAGAGGCATAAGACCACCTACCTCGATGTCATATAACTGATATAATACAACATCAGCCCTTGAATCGGCCTAGAACAACTTAAATCTAAGTAAAGAGGTAATTTATTCAACCTTAAATAACTCCATCAAGAGAAGAAATCACCATTAACGGATCTAGAAGAAAAAATTTCTTAACAATAGGTTTCTAACATGACCTACATCACTTGAATCGGGTCCCAGACGATGAAACGAAAGAAGTAATTGATCTCGTGGCTCCTTGTTCTTTGCCCGATGGATCCTTTGTCCAGAAGAAGAGAAAATGAGGCTAATTATGACTTAAGCAGAAAATTAGGAGTAAATGGAATGTAAGTTTATATACATGGAGTGGATATCATTTTACTGTTTATAAATTCGCTGACTTACTTTATACATCCCGCACTGACCTGCCGACATTACTACACAACGTGTGTCAAGAAGTACACAATGTGTAGTGGATTTTTTCTTCTCTTTTAAGAAAACATGCTCATATGCCATGTATCCCTATCCAACATGGCCATACTACACGGAATGTATATAGGATTACATAGCATGTAACCCTAAAAAAACCATTTTCTACTTTCCCCTTGTTTCCTAAAAAATTAATGAATGAAAAAAGAATAGGAGAAAATTTTACCACAAAAGAAGAACCGGGTTCTTACAAACCCTCCCCCTCGTATTGAAATTCATCCCTGAATTTCCCTTACAAGGGTAGTGAAGAAATATATGAGAATAACTCTAACCACTGAGCATGTACATCGGGCTCCCTCTCCCAAGTCATGTCCTTCACTCAGCTGTGCTGCCATAGCACCCGTACAAGAGGAACTAACTAGACTCAGAGAACCTCTATGCTCCTATAAACTATACAAATCAGATGCTCCTCAAAGGATGCATCAACCTGAATCTCAACATCCTCTAGATGAAAAATGTGAGATGGTTCTGAATGATAGCATCGTAGATGAGAAACATGGAAAACATCATGTATGGCTCTATACCTTTGAGGTAACTATGATCGATAGTCAACTAACATGACTCATTCCAAAATCTCAAATGGTCCAACATATCTCAGAGAATGATTACCTTGTCTCATGATCCTCTATTTCCCCAAACTTGGTACGACACATAATAAAACACAATCCCCAACCTCAAACTCCAAAATTTATCTACGATGATCGAAAAAATATTTCTGATTAGACAGCGCAGTTGAAATCCTCTTCTAAATCAACTAAAAATTCTAATTAGTATTCTAGACAAGACAAGGTCCCAACATATCTTCCTATACTACCTCCAGCCAACATAGAGGTTATCAGTATGACCTCACATATAAATCCATGTATGGATCCATCTAAATAGTAGCCTAGAATCTATTATTATAGGAGAACTCAACCAGTGGTATACGCTTCCTACAAGATCCCCAAAAGTCTAGGAAAAATGCATGCAAAATGTCCTCTAGCACCTATATTGTACGCTCTGACTGACAATCAGTTTGAGGGTGGTATGTTGTGCTCAAAAGAACATGTTTACCCAATTCCATTTGAAAAATTAACCATAAATGAGACATAAAGCGGGTGTCCCTATCTGAAATGATAGAACAAGGAACCCCATGAAGTCATACCACCTCTCTAATGTACAACATTCCAAGATCATCAACACCAAAGGTTTCCTTGATCGTCAAGAAGTGAGAGACCTTCGTAAGCCTATCAACTATGTCCCTCACAATATCATTGCCTCTAGATGACCTTGGTAACCATGTCATGAAATCCATCATGACAACATCCAACTTCCACTCTTGAATGGGTAGCTGCTGTAAATGTCCAGCAGGCCGCTGATGTTCTGCCTTCACCTGCTGACAGGTGGAACACCTCATAAAAAAACCAACTACTTATTGCTTCATACCCAACCACCAGTACTGATGATGCAAGTCATGAAATATCTTGGTGACCCCAGGATGCACCGCCCAAGATGAAGCATGAAAATCCAACATCATCTCCTCATGTATATCCCCTTATAACCCACACACATTCATTAATACAAAAAACATAATCATCTCCAATCATCCATCACGGAGGAGGGCATTACCTCTCCAGTATAACTAGGCCTTCAGAATCAGATAGCTACCTCATCCTCACTCATTCTGGTAGGGTAGAGGTAATAGCCAAAGATGAAAGATAAGTTTGTCCCTGAATTTTGTGCCCCACTAAATGCATCTTAAATAAGAAATCCATAAGCTTCCACTCACCACTGGCCTCTTATACTTATTGTATCTGAGTCCTCCTACTCAGTGCGTCAGCCACTACATTGCCTTTTCCAGGCATATAGGCAAGATCAAAATCGAACAAATGAAGGTATTATACCCACCATCACTGTCTCAGATTCAAATCACACTAAGTGAATATGTATTTGATACTTTATTAGTCTATTTAATCCACAAAAATTTCTCCCAATAAAAAATTTCTCCCATAGTTAAAAGCATAAGAAAATGCAGCTAACTCGAGATCACGTGTTGGGTAATTCCTATAATGTGGCCTCCACTGCCGAGACCCATAAGGAAAAACTCTATCTCCTTTCATAATCACTACTCCCAACCCAATACATGATGAATAAAAATACATAGTGTAACTATATCTTGGGTTTGGAAATATCAGTATCAGTGCTGAAGTCAAATGTCCCTTCAACTCCTGATAGGTTACAACACAAGAATCTGACCACTCGAACATCACACCTTTCTTGTTCAAGCCTGTCATCTATGCTTCTATGCATGAAAAGTCCTTTATAAAATTCCTATAGTAACCCACTAGTCCCAAGAAACTCCGCACCTCAAAAATGTTCTTTGGCTTCTCCCAATTCACTACTACTTTAACCTTCTCTTGGTCCACTGATATATCAGTCTCGGAGATAAAGTGAACCAAGAAGTGAATTTGATCCATCCAAAAGATTCATTTTTCTAGTGTAGCATATAATTTATGCTCTCTTAGTGTATTCAAAATGATCCCATGGTGTTTGGTATGGTCATGTCGATTGTGAGAATACACCAAGATATCATCTACAAAGACTACCAAAAAATAATCTAAGTAGGGATTGAACACTTTGTTAATCAATGCCATGAAATCTTCTAGCGCGTTAGTGAGACCAAATGGCATAACAAAGTACTCATATAGACCATACCTACTACGAAAGGTTTTACAAGGTATGTATGCTAATCAAACACGTACCTGGTGATATCCTGACCTTAGGTCAATCTTTGAAAACACTCAAGATCCCTGAATTTGATAAAAAATATCATCTATTAGTCGAAAGAGATATCAATTCTTGATCATTAACAGGTTTAGTTTCTGGTATTCCACACATATCCTAAGGGTACCGTTTGCATTTTTCATGAAAAGGATCGGTGAACCCCAAATAGAATTACTGAGTTGGATAAAAACCTTAGCTTTTAGATATTCTAACTACCTTTTTAGCTCTTGAAACTCCATCATAGAAATCCTTTAAGGAGGAATGGATACTAGTGAAGCTCCTGGAATTAGATTGATAGTGAGCTCCAACTCTCTAACCAGAGACAAGCCTTGAAAGTATTTTGGGAAAACATCCCTGAAACGGTCAACCTCTAGAAGGAAATCTTCCAAACATGTTCCCTAGTCATCTAGATATAATCTTGGAAATCTAGGTTGTCATCCTACCCAGCCCATGATGCTCGGGTCCATCAATTCTTTCTTGGACATCCCATTCACCCTTAAATAGAAACTCTCCACCACTTGGTGATGCGAAACTCACCCTGTAGTGATTGCAATCAACATTGGATCTAAAAGAAGCCAACCAGTCCATTCTAAGAATGACATCAAATCCTATCATCTTTAAGACATAGAGGTTTCATAAAAAGTGACATCCACCAATATCAAGGGGCACTCTTTGTACTGACACACACCTGCTGTTATAATCCCCAATGGAGTGTCTAGAATCATCAAATTATAAAAAGTATAAACATAGAGTCCAAGTATTTCTACAATGGCTATAGATATAAAACTATGTGTTTCACAAATATCAAAAAGTGTAGAACAAAAAAGAGAGGCGACTAGGATAGTACCTCTGATAGTACAAGGTCTGGGATCCTACTCCTATTGGGTTTTTTGCAGTGTATAAATCTAACCTGCATCGCGACCCTAAGACTCTACTTGGATACCATGAGCTGACCCGCCCTGCTATCACTGAGATCTTGGGGCTTGGCTACCACAACCACGCCCACCAGCTTGGCCTGAACTCCCTGATGTATTCTAGTTTCTAGATAGGTGAGATGCTACTAAACCTTCTCCTACACATAGAGTATGTACATAACCACTCTCACTAGCCACCAGTGGAAACATCCTACAGAAGAGCTATAAATGGTCCATCTTGACACAAGATCATCACTCAACTGGGTCCTTTGGGTAATGGGGTCTCGTATGCCCCGACCTACCACACTGGTAGCACCTCACCTAGCTACCAGATGTAAGGTTCTGAATGCTTGTATCCCCATGAGAAATATCCATACAATGCTTCTTGCTTCCTGTTGAGATAGTACCAGACCTCAATTCCCTACCACCCTAACTCCCACCTCCAACTTCCCGTAAATTATGTTCGGTAATCAGTTCCTGATTTAAAATATCAGAGGATGAAGGAAACCTAAATAATTTTACTTGGGATCATATGTTAAACCTGAGACCATCCTCAAATCATATATCTTTCAAAGTGTCATCACCCATCAGAATAGGTGAAAATCGCTGAAGATTATTAAACTGGGTAGAATAATCCATAAATGATAGTGTGCCTTGCTCTAGGTGCATGAACTCCCAGGCTCAGTTGGCCCCCAGTGTATCCAAAAAATAATAATCATAGAAGGATTCCTAAAAGTTCTCTTATGTCATTTCACACTAATGCAATGCCTGATTGATAACATTCCACAACTTTTGGTATAATCACACAACATATAGGTTGCAAACTTGACCCTCCTTTTGAGAGGCATCTCTAGATGCTCGAAGATAGTCACCACTGATTCTAGCAATGATTCCACAACCTGTGGTCGACCATCCGTTGAAATAGTAAGAGGATGGTACTACTGGAATATACACATCACCTCTACCATTGATGTGGTAGCCTTTAGTACTCCCTAGATAGTCTGCATGAACCACACAAAACCTTCTGGGAACAATGAGTCTACACCAGCATTCGGTATAACGGCTGGTTCCATAGCTGGAAGAACTAGAGGGTCCATTTGATGCCCATGGGACAGCATTTCTAGATTATTATCATTTCCATTATCCTGTCCTACATCTCATGGTTGTCTCAGAGACATGAATCTATAAGGTCAAGAACACTCCTTAGTTCAACCTTATTGTCAAGGATTTACATTAAAATTTTCCATGAATGAAATAGGAAAAGATCCTCAAAATTTTGAGAAATGGGACTACGCAGTGTGTAAAAGGACTACACAATGTGTATTCTTATATAATTACATTGACATGTGCTACCGCCAGCCTGGGCATGTTTCAACCCCAGGTATATGGCCTGTTTCACTAGAACATGACGTGTACATAGGAACGTCCTCCCAACTATGTACTCCCACACAACTAAATCTACACGGGTTCTACCTGGGTAGACTACACCGTGTGTATAAAGTATACATAACGTGTTATAATCTGAACTCAATAGCTCATATTTTCTATTACACGACCCGTTAAACTACCAGATACAACATGGTGTGTACTCCTAGTACATATCATGTTCTTCTTAAAATATGGAACCCCATCTTTCCAGAAGAGGAAGAACACACAATGTGTTTGTCTAAACTAAACACCATGTATATTGGGTTTTTTCAGGATAGAAAATCTAGATAGTCCAGAAAACCCTTGTTCAGTAGAAAAAACATACCAATGGGATGCCAAATTCTGACCTGTGAGGGCCTATACTCCCCGAAAATCAAATATCGACACCCAAGTATAACATATCACATCAATTCTATAACAAGGTCATCCAATTTGAACCATATATTTGAAAAGTTCATTTAACCCCTAAATTCCATTGGTGCATCATTTCCCAATTCATAAGGGCATATACTCCTTATGTATTGAAATATGATGTCACACCATTATTTACCACACCGAAATAACACAACAACATGCAAAACTATCACATCAACTATCACAATAGATTGGAATAGATAATGCATCCTAGATGACATGAAATTTGATTCTAACAAGTGCCTATATGATACATGAGATGGAATAATTTCATCTCATCGGGTTGAAGAAAAATAGAACCACAATTTCATCAATAGTAATAGTAGAAATCAAGTGCGTCACCCAATGGAGAAATCAAATCAACTATAATAGCTCAAAATCTAAAAGAACATTTTAACTAGAAGAAATTTAAATTTTCCCTGTACATGAGGTAGAAAATTTCTGGCACAACTAATTAAAATATTCTATATCATTTTTATTATTGTATATTGTCACTAAATAGTAAGACAAAGCATAAAGAATCCACTGATACCACTTTGTAATGTCCCGGGTCCAGATGACACTAAATGGTGCCCTATGCCTAGTTGGCCACACAGACTCAAGAACATTTCCCCAAATTCCATAGGATTTTGACTAGCAGTGAGGGATTAGGGTGTGATATTGAGGAATCTATACCCTCATTGGAAGATTGTAATATATAGTGGAATAAATTTTAACAAATAATGGTATCAGTAAGAAGCATGAAACTGAAGTAAACAACTAAAAATTGATGGTTAAAGTTAAATAGAAGGAATATAGTATCAAAATGATGCAGCATGTCACATGTTATAAGAAAACATCAAAATAAGATACACTGCATTCAAGTAGAATACAACACCAAAGCATTGTAAAAAAATGAAACTCAGTAGCATCTCAAACCCTATCTTGGTCCCAGGCTCTCCTGCTCCCAAGCAGCAATCATGTACATGTGTAGAGAGACTTTCCCCTATCTACACCTGAATAAATATATTCTATTTGGGCCCAAAAGCATGTACCAAATAGGGTATGATAAATTAATCCCAGTTGGAAACCACCAAAGGTCGATTCCAATCTGTCAGTGAGCATATGAAGCAGTTGTGTATAAAAATGACATGCAGAAAACTAGCAAGAACTCAAAAGTAAGCAGTCCTACAAGAGCTGGTATTCATTTTTAGAGTTTAATAGGTTCATCAATAGTTCATTTACATGAATTATTTAGGTCTTAGAATTCATCCTAAGCCTGGCATTCCTTTTAGTAAGGTAAGAAAAAAATAAGTCTCAGAAGACCTTCTAACAAGAAAGTAATGTCCGAATCGAAGCTTGTGCTTTGGCTTGGCAGACATGTCACAGTTCATTCTATTACATCATTTAAGTATAACCTTATTATGTTCTTGAGATTCCTAAGTTGGAATTCATGTATCATTACAAGTATAAGCTTACCAAAATCCTATGAGCCTGTTCTCATCAGTCCTTATAGAGAGCCCAGAGTATCACTCATGATGTTGGTATAAGTTCCTGAAAGTCTATCCTCAATGGTCCTACTAGGGAGCCCAAGGTATCACTCTATGTGAAATATAATATTTTGTCAATTTAGTCCATCCCTGGTGGTCTTACTGGGGAGCCCAATTATCACTAATGACATATAAATCAAAATCCTCTTGAGTCTATCCATAGCGTTCTAAAATAAACCCATGTATCACCCAAGGTGAAAGGTACAATAGTCATGAGAGTCCGTTCACGGTGTTCAAATATGAACCCATGTATCTCCCAATGCTATTTACCTTTTTCTCATTAAAATTAATTTAATACATTTCGACCTACATAACAAGCAAAACGCTAAATGGAAAAGGGGAAAACACAATCCCAAATCCATAATCAAAACACTGACAATTATAACACAATTACAATTACATATAGTAATCAAGTTCATTTTGAACAACCAAAAAGGGAAAATGAAAGAATTTCCATATAAATTCTAAGATTAAATGGCCAAATACATTATCCAAGGGAAACACACCCGGAGGGTGAAACTTAACTAACAATGAAGCAAATCCTGCTTTAATTCATCGAATTCATAACCCAAAACAATATTTAATAATAAAAAGGATTAAATTTCTTTCAAGGAAACACCCTAGACATGGGTTTATGAAAACATTGAACATATAAACACCTAAAAAATTAATTGGAGGCACAAGACCACCTAACTCAATGTTGTATAACTGATATAATCTGATGTCAGCCCTTGAATCATCCTAGAACGATGTAGATCTACGAAAAGTGGTAAATAATTCAATCTTAAATAACTCCATCAAGACAAAAAATCAACATTAATGGATCAAGAAAAATAAATCTCTTACCTATTGGGTTCTAACATGATTGAAAAAACTTGAATTGGGTCCTCGTGATGAAATAGGAGAAAGAATTGATCTCGCGGATCCTTGTTCTTCACCCAACGGCTCCTCTATCCAGAAGAAGAGAAAACCAGGTTATTTCCCATTTAAGATGAGAATTAGGAGTACACAACATGTAAGTTCATATACACAGCATGTATATCATTTTACTGTTCATAAATTCACCGAATTACTTTACACTTCCTACACCGACCTACCGAAATGACTACACAATGTGTATCAAGAATTACACGACGTGTATCAAGAAGTACACGATATGTATTGGATTTTTATTATCTTCCATGCCAACATGCTCACACTCCATGTTTCCCTATACTACATAGCCATACTACATAGAGTGTATATAGGATTACGCATTGTGTAACCCTAAAAAATCAATTCTTCTACTTTCCCTTTGTTTTCTCAAAAATTACTCAAGGAAAATTAATAGGAGAAAATTGTACCTCAAAAGTAGAACTGGGTTCTTATAATTCTTCCTATCCCAAACCAGATGAATCAACATACCTCATAACACCTTTTGAAATTTATGGAGGATTCCAATAATATTTGTCTCATACGATGAATTTACTTCCCATTCTATATCATCACATCAAATAACACATGAGGTATGGGGAAAATAGTTCACCAATTGAGATATGTAAAATGTGTTATCTATGAAACTATTTTTTTAAAAATTCTAGATAATAGTAAAATTACCTCACTCTACATAGAATTTTGAAATTCCTAACATACCTTGTGGTTAGATTCCACTATTTCCTCTATATTAGTAACCTAACCTTGGTGATACCCAATGGAAATAATAATTGACTACTTTCAATTATAAGTGTCACCATCCCTGATCAACATAGTATTTTTTTCTTTTTATAAGATGTTACAATTAATTTTACGACCAGATTTATCTATTAAGAAATATTCTAATCCATTCTAGGAATGATCGTTGATGATTTTTCTATTTCTATCTCGTAGAGTGTAGAATGACATTGTATCCCAAATAGATATTTTAATTATTCCATATAAAAATACTACTATTATTTCTTATTGTAGGGTAAATCCACTATGGAGAAGTGATCCTACCATGATCCAAAAAACACAATAATGCAATCATAATGTATATCCTCTATAATTTTTCATGTTTTCTCATACTGAACATTAGTTTTTGGGCATAGTTTTATACTCAGTTTCACCTGATACCCCATGAAATCTAAAGACTTTACATATTCAAGATGTGAATATTATGTCCCTATTAGAAACATTATTAGTAGTTACACCATGAAGCCTTACAATTTCAATAATATATAGTTTCCAATGATCATTAGATGAATAATCCTCATTGATAGGTAAAAAGTGTCCCATCTTAGTTATATGTTATATGGTCACCCACACTATAACCTTACCCTTAAAGGACAAAGGTAAATGGTTCATAATGTCCATTATGATTTCATCCCATTTCTTCAGTGGAAGTGTGAGTTAATAAAGAGTAAAAATGTGATTCTAATGATAATCATTTTATTATTTACATGTTATAAATCATGATATAAATTCCTTGATGTCCTTATTTTGTCCAAGCCACCAGAACTATTGATGCATATCCTATTACATTTTAGTTATCCTAGGATGAAATGTACATTGATATTAACGGTACTCTGACATCACTTCCTTACATACACTCAGAATAACCATTATTATTCTTTTAATACTTATTAAGGATTGAGGATCAGGAAAAAACCACTTAGGATATACCCATCCTTTAGATTCTATTAGATAATATACAAATGGGGATAGATATTAGGGAATCCTTTATGGATCCCATAACAAATGACATGAAATAAATATGTTGTATATGTTTTCCACTATGATCCTTAGTGATATATAAGTGGAGATAAAGTATAAGATACATTAATATCTACTCTTCCATTACCTCCACCACCTTTTGATGATGGATATTTTTACCAAGGGAATCAATGACCATATTTCTTTTACTTGTATTATACTAAATGTTAAAATAAAATTATTATGTATACTTTACCAATATTTATTACTTTAGTCTTGGATATCTTTGTGAGAAGATGTATCTGAGGATTTTGTGATTAGGAAAGGCCATAATGTACTCATTGGATAAGTAGTGAATAATGTATTTTAGTGTGTGGACCACAACAGATAATTTAAGAGCATTGTTTGGGTTTTTTTTATTATGGATTATATTGTATAAATCTATATGACCCTACCCAAATATAATACATTATAAAACAACCAATACCCATCTAATATGAATCATAATACACCTCAAAGACCTAACTTGGATAAGTAATGATGAGATTTGGTTCAGAGGAAAATATTCCCTTTATTTCATGAAAATATACCTTGAATTTCTCCGACTCTTTGAGTTTTTATTATTTATTGGTTATAGTTATCATTGGGGAATATATTCTTGAGAATTCTAAAATGAATTGGAAATAATACTCCAATAGCACTAAGAAAATCTTTTTCTCAAATATGTTTGATTGATATTTACAAGGAATTAAAAATTCCACCATATTAGGGTTCACAAAGATGAAAATGTTTAGAGATGATGTGTCATACTAACTTATCTAATCCAATCCAAAAGAAACATTTTAATATTTTAACATATAAGTAGTGCTAAAAATAGGTCTTAAAGATGATATAGAGATGCTGAGAATGATCATCCTAGGACTATAATAAAACAAGATATAATCCAAAAATATCATAACAAATAATTATAAGAATTGATGAAAGATCCTATTTACTAGGTCCCTAAAAAGGAAAAAAAATTAATCAACCCAAAATAGAAATCCCAATACGCAAAATTTCCACATCATATCTAGAAATTACTCTTAGGCATGCCTTCTTATCTGACCTAAAGCTTTTGATAACCTAATTGAATATCAATTTTAGAGAATCATCTCAATCCCTTTAAATTATCAAATAGGTCATCTATTTTAGGTAAATTTTAATGGTTTATTATAATCACATGTTTATTCTTATAATAGTATATAAATAAGGATAGAATTCCATAAGTCTTCATGGAAAAATAAACCAGAGAACCCTATGTATATGTTCTTGGACTAATAAACCCCTAAACCACAAGATCTTACAACTTGATATAAATCTCTCAAAATTCAATTGGGACATTTTATATGAAAGTATAAGGATAAGTTCAATTCCAGGTATTATATAAAGGAAAAATTCCACCTCTTTCTGATATGGTAATCTTGATAAGCCTTCAAGGAAGTCGTCTTGGTAGAGATCCACCATTGGAGGTAAAATATAATGTTCTATATTATCGACTAATTAAATGATCATACCATAAATATCAAGAGTAATATCCCTGAACTATCCTTAATCATGACCATATTTACTATCTTGGAGCCCCCACTCTCCACTGAAGGTGTATTGTATACCGTATAGAGATTATAACAACACCTTTTGGGTATAAAAAATTGATAGACTATTAGAAATATTTCAACCTACCTATTAAAATGTAACATAAAACTATTATATATTTAGAATAATATGATACAATAAATTATTATAATAAATAATGACCAAGGAACATGAAGAATCTTTTATTCTCTATTCTATCCTCTTCCTCATAGGTGTGTCATGATTTATATAAGAAGACAATGAATTGAATTTAAGTCCCTAAATTGATAATAATTCTATATAAATAAAGGAGTGTGATGAATCTATATCAAATAAAGTGAAATATAATATAAAGGATACTATAATTATACATCTAATAGTATATGTCCCCACACCAAAATTAGTAGTATATTTTCCACTTATTCCTTTCTTATATCCTCATAATAACCCAAAGGTATAAAATCAATCATTGATGATTAATGTGTAGCCACTTGATCCAATCATCGCTAAAATCCTACTTTAATACACAATTTATTTGTTATTTGGTTACCTCTAGTAGATTTATAGACCAAAAGATCCTATGATTTATGAGTCGACTGAGGCTAATGCTCGATGCTTTTAGATGAACTCCATTCAAAAAACCTTTAGAGATAACCATAATGAACACATAGGTGGTACCAGTTATCATCATAATTATATTATATATTTAAGTGGATGAAGAAAACACACTAGTAAAAAAAATGTATAATTTCTTCTGAAACTTGGATATTGAGATACACTTCTACCCTAGATCACTAATAAAGATCAACTGCTACTCAATTCCTATTATTAATATTTATGACCACTAGAGTAACTATTACTAATAGTTCGGTTAGACAAAGATCTAAATAATCCTAGGATTTTTCTTTATCTAATAATTTCCTAAATATCCTTATTTACTACTTCTATGACTATAGGCAGGTTACAGAGAATTACATGTTTCTATAATTCCTCTTTCAATCTCATCTTACTATGCCTCAACCAAGATTCTTCATCACCTCTAAAATATATAGAAAATAGAAATAGTATTGTAAACATATAATGATACTACATAACAAACATTGATCCCTGATAAAGGTTCATAAACACCTTTTCCTTAGTCTGACACAGGATGTTGAGATAAAATATTAAAAACATTACTCTTAGAAGTTTGTTAAGGTTATTCCCTAGTTTTGTTTTACTTTTAGAATAACATCCCACTGTCTTTGGGCTACACCTTTAAGCATTAATATATTAAAAAAACATGGTTTCAATATGTAGTTTCATTTCTTTCAAATATTTATTATAGATGGTTGATTTTTTATTCATCCACTTAGGGAGACACGCCACCTTAAAAGATCAAATCATGATACAATTGGATATATTAAATAATCATAGAGTTAATTGGTTCCTTTCATATAGATCATTATCTCATCACTTATAGATACTTTTTAATAACTTATAGGACCTGAGGGTCTACAGTAGGTCATTTATGTTTCCCATGCTCAATTTTTCCTTCATGCATGAAAGGAGGTTGTCATCGAGGTGAAATTCTATACAATAAGGTAAAAAACTATATTAAAACGACAATATATCAAAAACAAGAAGTATAAAACATGTAATGTGGTTATAAATATGACTAAATATCAATACCTACCATGATGCATGAGACCTAAAAACAAACATAAAGAAAAAAGAGAAAAAGATCTCAGGGTCACCCCTAGTAACTTATTTTTTACCCATAATTATATTATCCAGAGATATATAGGCTATTTCTTGTGACCTAGTATTCTTATATATTGGATACTCAGAATATTCATACCCAAGAGTCCTTATTATTGAATTTTATACCATTTTTGTAAAAATCATGATCCGATAATGTGAACAATATTAGTTCGAGCCACTACAACACTTAAATCAAACATCCCAATCACCAAAGAATGGAATTAATTATGGGTGTTGAAATAAAAATTGGTGTGATATGTTTTTTACCATATAGAATATTGATAAAATATCAATGGGATCTATACCAAAAATATCATGACCATATAGTCCTAAGTATTCTGATATCTGACTAGAAAAAGAGGTGGCATAATTAATATGGAGAATTTGGAACGAATCATTACGTAATATTTAAATAAAACCATATACACCAAACCAATCCAAAATAATTAAAAAAACCTATTATTAAGTGAATATAATAAAAATAATATTTATAAGGTGTAAATAATCCTAGTGAGGCCAAACAACCAATCATGCAGATTCTCTAAGTAAAATCTCTAACAAGGAAGACAAGGAAAAACCCTATGTATCTTTCCAACAATCCCTATAGAATGTAAGAATGGAACCACTTGTATTACTAAATACATTCATGACTACCTACCATTATTGAACACTTTTTTTACCAGGTTATTTAAAAAAATAGTCTATAAACATACTGAGATGGTATGCATAGGATGTTAGTATAATATAGATAGTATGTATTCACCACCCTCCATAATCCACTTATCATAAATTAAAGTGTATAGAATAATAAAGTAGTTCCATATGAATATATCTGTAATAAAAAAACATTCTAAATATATTTTAATGTATACAATTTGTTAAAAATTTTAATAACTATCTACACTAAAAGGGTTCGTACCTACTAAGCCTACTTCAGGATTTACCAATAATACAAGATGAACCATAAATGAATTTAGATCGAACCAACTACCCTATTTTGGGGAAATATAATCAAATATGATAGAGTAATGATAACCAAGGTGAACATCCCATTTGATGATAAGGGTAAGGGGTATAATAGTATCAGGGTGCTTCAGGCTTATCCTATTCCTTCAACCTATATGATGAAAATAGGTGTACACCAAAAAATTTCTTATACATGAATAACATATACCTTTCTATGAATATTTTATTAATCTAAATTATGAAGTAAATAGATACACCATAGATCATAAAAATTTGATAATATAACAAGATAAATAAACAAAAATAGCACAATCTAAGAATGTGTGATGAAATTAATATAAATCAATTATTTGTATTTAATTATTTTATCCAAAAAATTTCAAGCCATGATTTATCATTTACCCAATCTAGAAAATGTATTTTTTAAACCATTTAATAAATGTGTATTAGAATAAATCCATTTGGGTTTTAAATAAATCACATGATCCTAGGACCATACTAGCCTAACACTTAATGAATATGGGATACAGAAGTGTAATAATTACCAATTAAATTGTATAACAGTCCCTTGAGGCCCATGTAAGAAGAATAATAATACACTACATGAATATTAGGAGAAAACTATAAGTGAAGAAGAGGTTGGACTTAGGACATGAAAGATGGAATAAAAGAGGAAAATATATATAATTAATTATTATCAAACAAGATAGTGTCACATTAAATCTAAAAAAGAATAATATTAAATAAATATGATTGTAAAATAAGTCCTATAATTTTTAAGAATGGAGTTTATACATTATAACATGAAAAAATAAGAAGATAAGGTCCTTAGAGAAATCCAGGACCTTAAATTATGAAGAGGAACACCTGTGACCAATTAGAGATTCCTAGATCAACATTTGATGGTAGATTTCTAGAGGGGAGTGGGTGGGGGGATAAAAATAGGATGAAATGGAAATAAAATAGAGTGAAAATAATGATGGTTAATCCTAAAGGTAAAAATTTCAGGGGTTAAATTTTTTTGAAAATTACAATTATTAAATTCATTTTCCCCAATAAACTATTGGTTTCCTGGTACTAATGCAACAAATAGGTGTCCAAATTTTCCATCAATATTTTATCTTCTCATTTTTTGGGTGTTGGGGATGTTTTTTGGTGATTTGAGAGGTCTTCTAGGGTATATGTTTTTTTAATTATTTTTTTAAAAAGATCTATGATTTTAGAAGTTATTCTATAATTCTAGATATAAATATATAATTTTTAAAGGGAGTCTATATTTCATGATTAATGTTTGGGTTTATATTTGAAATTTTAAAAATTCTAGATATACCCTTACATTCCTTCCTTTATTCTGGAATGAACCTTACATAGTGTTATTTACCTATAGAAATGACCCCTAAGAATTTGAGAGCTTTCCAATATTCAGAAAATAAGAGTCATTAATAGAAATATCAGAGTCCTTTATTTTTTAAAATCTCATTTTATATTAGTCATCTCATTTCATAATAGTGAAATGTTATTTTAAAATACCCCTTACCTAATTTTTATGTGTCAGTCATTTTCTTATAAGATACATTCACTATGTAAATTTCTAAAATGTATGGGTCATGCAAGGACTATATGAGTATTTTTTGGATTATATAAGAGTCATTAGATTTCATTTAAGTCTTTTTTGGGATTTTATAAATTTATTTTGGTATTTTTTAATGTTATTTGGACTTCATAAGGGTCTTTTAGACATTAATATGATTCATCCTTGTATTGTGTAAGATAATTTTATTGGTAAATTATGAAATGGAATTATTATGTATATAAATTTTAGAGACTTACCTAGCCATGCAATCATATTTCCTATTTTAATAGGATTTATCCCCTTAATATATTTAATATTTTTCATGGTTCACAAAAAACCATATTTAATGATTTAAAATATCATTTTCAATCATAAAAACCATAAATATTTATAATTTTATTATGTAAAGTAAACACCTTCAACATAAAATATTTAATCTATGATTTTGGGGAGTTTTAATTTTTATATTGTAAAGATTATTAATATGACCTTTTAAATAGAATATTTAAATGGTTGACTGAGATTAAAAAATAAGGAAACCCCCAGGAAAATCATCACATAATTTCTAAATCTATATTTTTATGATATGAGATTCCTATCCTCTATAATAGATCATTTTATTCATTCATATCCTAGATCTTCAAAGAAATAATTACAAATATTAACGAGTGTCCTTCCTTATGTGCTCTAGAAAGTTGTGAATGTCTATCTCACTTCTGCTTTCAATGTATCCAGTTGTGGAATCTTTCCATTAGCTTTTTATATTTGAGACTACACTTTTAATTTATTAATATTTTGGAATTATTATGCTTCTGATTTCAAAAGGAGAAATTGCATGAATTAAAATAATAAATATATTAGTTGGATAATGAAATTTAAATCAGAAATACATTACATATGTTTATATATATATATATATATATATATTACTATGTGATTTTATTTAATAAAGGCCTATAATTATTCTGATACTAAAAATTTCTTTATTTTTTTTAAATATTTTTTTTCTATTGTGATAAATTTATAAGTTATCGATGAAACCCAAGTATTATATATATACATATCACATACTTTTACATGAGTATTCCTTATAGATCATAATAAATAAAAACACACAACCCAACATTTTTCATTTTATTGTGGATTAGATACATAACCAAATTATTTAAAAACATTTTTAATATTCATCTAATAATAGTTTTCTTAGATGAAACCCCTTTAGAAACATCATATATAACAATCATTTTTATAACATATGGAATTAAAACATAACAAAAGTTGATCTCAGATTCCCAGTATGGGTTAACATAAGAAATATAAATAAAAAACAATATGTGACCATATTATAATCATGTGTGTATGATAACATAATCAACATACATGGTAATAACAAATGATAATAGTACCAAATAAAAAATAAATCATAAATCATGAGTCACGATATAAGTATTTTGAAAAAACATCATAAATTATATGTATAAAAGTGGAAACATTAGTCAATAATCATGATCAATGAAAATATTGTATATATATAAGAATTTGGAATATATATAAGCATATAAAATAATTATCTATGTTAGATCTCAAATCCAATACCATCATCATATTGCAGACATACTACCATAGTGGACTGAGTTTACTCCACATCCCCATAAACATTGTGGTCAATTCTCTATAGTCAATTGAGTTCACTTCCCAGTCCTGTACGTGTCATATCATAAGACATAGAGCTTCTTCAAATGTTTATAAGGGATCTATATTTCTATCTCCACCTGTAAAAAAATTAAAAATGATACATATGTGTTCCATATGAACCTAGGAGTATTCTTAATACCATATTATCTTAATTAACCATTAAAATGAATTGGGTTTAATAAAAAATTCAATAATACATTATCATAAACCGTAATAATAAATATGGTGGTTGGTATCCATAGCTCATATACACATTAAAATGTAAGAAGCATTAAATAATACCACTATATATGAATTAAACTTTTATAAGTGAATAATAACATTTCTTTGGAAACTAAAAAGAAACATCCTTTAATTTTTATCACTTTTATTTTAAAAGAAAATAATTTATAAAAAAATGGAAATATAAATTAATTAACAAAAACAAGAAAAATTGGAGTGCAAATTTTATAAATAAAAATTATGCAGTATGTGTGATGATGCATTTGTATGAAAAAAGTTTAAAATGAGTTTCCTTTCACACATTTTTAAAGAAGATTATAGTTTAATGAAAACAACTATACTAAAAATTTTATAATAAGAAGTTTTTTATGGAAAACCTAGTCTATTTAATTTTTATATAATAAAAAATTTCTATATAAAGACATCTATAGAATAATATAAATAATATGTATAAGGAGGATAAATATTATTAACCAAAAAAAGAGATAAGACTAACTCTAATTATAAATATCCTTTCATTTGAATTGTGAAACGATGGGAATATAAATGGAAGGAATATATGTATAAAAAATGAATAACCATATGATTATAAAATAAAAGGGTTTTATAGTGAAGATTATATAATTTTCCTACACCAATATTTAAACATAAAAAATTGTGATTTTAAAATGAGATTGGTAATGAAACCCTTAGCTTTAATAATTATTTTAATAAAAGTGATTTAGTATCCTATATAATTAAAACAACCAAATTAATAACTTCTTTAATAAATTTATTCATATACATTAACTTATATACTCTTCAATTATGATCACTCCATACACATATTAGTTTTTTGTAATTTGTTTCATTATTAGATGTTATAAATATTGATTATTTCATAAAAGTTTTATAATGGAGATGTCAATACTCATTCATTTATACAATGTTAAACATTCCAATATTATTAAAGATGTTCTAGTAATTGTTTTATAATAATTATAAAGTTCATTTTTTCAATATATGTAGGGTTCACAAAAATTAAATCAATGATGACCATTTTTTATTTAATATTCTGATAATAATGAGTTACTTTATAATAGCCATTCATTTTTTGTGCCACACCTCAAAAAAATATTAATAACATAAATTAATACTTAATATCATATATTTATATTATTAATTTAATGATAATCATTCATGTTTGAAATAGTGAATATAGTATAGGATCGTTCATGTAGGTGGTGGAACCAACCCAAATATGATTATTTTATACTAATGACTGAGTAAGATTATAAAATTATATTATAGTAATATCATTTCCAAATAATTATAATGATTTTAATATAACATAATTACCATGAATAATGATATTTAATAATTATTTACATGGGAATATAATTAAAAAATATGGTTAATAATTTGGTACATTAATGAATTCTATCCTTCTCGATGCAGGTTTCTTTGGTATGAAGTATTTAAGCTACTTATTTAAACCAAAATAAAAATAAGCCTAATAAGAATTTGTGAAAGATAAATTTGGAATATATTCAAGAGATATATGAATTAAAATAGTGGTTTGATAGGGTTATAGGATGATTCCATTTATATGTGAGTTTTGGTTGGCATTTTCATAAATATTTATTAATTAATGTATAATGTTTTTATTTTTAAACAAATTTTGTTAAAAGTTACATAATGGGTACATGTAATTATTACATTATATACATAATTTATGGATAAAATTTTATGATATGTGAATATTACAAAATAATATAACCATTTTGACCTTATTTTACCTTTACCATGGTAACCAAATTTTCAACTCGTTAACTTATTTTTACACATAAAAATGAAACATACCTAATTTCAATGTTATGATTAAAAATTTTAATATAATTTATTATAATTAATTTTCTAAATATGAAAAATATAACTTTTATTTTAAAACACAATATAAATTGGAAAAAAATTTAAAGAGAAATAAATTTTTTATCACTTAGTGTTCCTAATCATGTTCCATATCAACTAATAATTAAATGAATTTTATAATTTTTTTATAAATTGAAACATTATTTTATATTCATCATTAACTAGGGATAAATTTAATTTATTAAAATAAAAATGTAAAATACTTATAAAAATAGTTAATTGAAAATTTTCATTCTTAAACATTAAATAATTGTAATCACATCCCATTAAAATTAATTATTCATATTATAACCTTTTAATTTTTTTAATCCAATGGTATATAAATATTTATTTATATTTCATAAATACATAAAATCAATCCTTAATAATAATAATAATATGTTACATATAATAATATATTTTTTATAAAAAATAATTTTAATTAAATATTAACTTTTAATTTCATTCAAGAATAAAGTATAATATTATTATTAATTTGTTACTAAAATTACCCAAAATCAATACGACTATTTCATAAATTTATTGCAAATAAACATATATAAAAATACCATATTTTCAATGACTATGTATATAATTGTTAGGTTTCATTTTGATATATAGTTTAACATATATTATTAGAATCATTTATTATATTTTTTTTCTACACATATATATTATATTTGAAATTATCTACCTTATTTACAAAGTTTTAATAGAGGTTATTATTTGTAAAATATGATGATATAGATTTTATACTTGTAATTTTATTAATGATGTTTCATATTGTATTATATAAAATGCATTAATACTTACCATGATTTTTTATTTTATCTTAGTAAAATGAATCAATGTTTTTTTTAATTCGGTGTTGTGATTAAACAAATATATTTAGAAATTTATTTATTTATTGCAAAAATACAAATTAAAGTCAATTTTTATTACATTATAACCCCTAAAAGAGCTATTTCCACTAAATTTTCTACATTTATGAAAAAATAATGGTAATTCTACCTCATTACATATTTAGGTTCCCATGTTTCTTTCCCAAAAATATGATACCTCCTTATAAATTTAACAAGGTGAGTTGTGTTTTTTAATAGTACTTTGTATCTATTATATAATACTTATATAGGGTTTTCCTCATAAGAGAGATAATGTTTGAGTTGTATTGTATCTGATTCTGGTACATGTGAAGTGTCAATTATGTACTTCCAAAAAAGTGATACATGAAACAAATCATGAACTAGGGATAGGTTTAGTGGAAGAGTAAGATGATAATATATAATACCAACATGATCAATGATTTTGAAATAAAAATGTATCTTGGGATCAACTTTCCATTCTTCCCAAATATCATAACCCTATTGTATATTAGTATCCAAAGGTATAATTTATCTTCAACATATAACACTAATTATTATTGGTATAGATTTACTTGATAATTTTCATTGTTTTATTGTGATATATAGTGTTTTAATCCTTTACTTCTTTAATTATGTAGGATCTAGTCCCATTATTTTATTCTATAAAACTTCATCCAAACATGTTACAGTTATTCACCTCTTCCAATACAAAGCCTCATATTATTCCAATTTAGTACTAGAAGGAAATTATCATTGTATGATAATTCTATGATGTGAAGGTTTTGATCCCAAACATATTTTAAATCCATTTAAAAGGATCTCAAAATATCCTATAGAGTTTTAACGGTCCTTTCATAATGACAATCAGTCTGATAATGATGAGTATCTCTAGAGATAAACTCTAAATCTAATTCTTATAAAAAAAATCCTTATAACATCATGGAATACCTCATATCTCGATTGGATACAATTTATAGTGGTACTCCATAAAGTCATACCACTTTATATATGTTTTGGAAAGTTGAACAAGTGATAAATGTATACAAATAATGATAAAATGTTTTGAATTCATAAGGTGATCAACTAGAACCCAAATGGAATTATAATATTTATAATTATTAATAAGAAATAAAATGAAATCCAAGGTGATATTATTCCATTTTCATGAAGCTATAATAAATAATTTCATCATCCCTTTAGAATTTAATCATTTAACATTAACTTTCTAACATACCTAGCCTCGAGGTATATAATCTCTAATATTTTCCTTCATGTATTCCCACAAAAAAATAAATCTTAAATTCAATATACATCTGGGAGTATATAGGATGGACAAGTAATTATGCTTTACGTTCATAATAAAATAACCCCTTTAATTCTATCATTAATGTAATACAGATTAATTTATAGAATCTTATATTTCTATCAATGTCTATGTTTAACTATAGAACTTTCACTACCTTCATCAATAACTCTATATATTCATTTTATTTCTCCTTGATCATTACATAACAATATGGTTGACTAGTAATTTTGGAAAGATAATATTTCACTACTTGCCTAATGTTTTTAAGATTTATACTTACCAAATCTATGAGTATTAGGTTTATTTCTATCCCCACAATGGATAAGGTAGAATGATCCTTCCTACTCAGAGAATCATCCACCATTTTTTTCCTTCTAAGGGTGGTAATTTTTTGAGAATTTGTATTCACGATCAACTCCAACTATCTATTTTAGTGAAAATTAAAGTCCTTATGTGTGAATATATAAATTAATATATTATGATCACTATATATTTCACTCTTTTATCCATAGAGATAATACCACCAAATATTTAATATAAATATTATCGATGCTAGCCTCAAATCATGCATTGAGTAGTTTCTTTCCTGAATCATAAATTGAAATGAGGAATAAGATACAAATATTCCATTATATAAAAGAAAATATGTAAACCCCTTCTTGAATTCATAACTGTATCTTAGAAACCCTTTTTTACTATAAGGTAGTGTGAGTAAAAGTGTAGTGACCAACGTTCTCTTGATTGAATTGAAATTTTATTCACATTTATTTTTCTATTGGAACTTGAATCACATTCATTTTAACATGGTTAGTTCATTTGAAATCAAAATAAAATTTTGAAAATAAATTTACAATATCTATCCAATCTAATAAAACTATGAATCACTACAAAATTAGTTGTTTAGGTCCATTATTTAATCTCCTAAATCATTAAAGGATCCACATAAATACACTCTCTTGTGATTATATGACACAATAATTATACATTATTTAGATAGATATCACAATTTCTAAATTTTTCATACAATTTTCCCTTTCACATGGACCATAAAACAATCCTAAAATGATTTTATGCTATTATTTTTTATGGAATATATGTGAATATCATCTAATATAACAAGTAAACATTTATTGAGGTAATTTCTAAAAATGGTGGTTGTTAGATCAATTAATATAACAATGGGATTTGTGAGTTTTAATGGAATAACTATGGATTCATAGTGGCCAAATCTTATCCAGAAGGCTATATTAAGGTCATATATTATTTTTACCCTTAATTGAAGATATCTTGATTGAAGATCAATGTTTAATAATTATTGATCCCTATATATATAATCAAATAATTCACCAATATGGGGTATTGGATACTTATTCTTCATCACGATTTTGTTAAGTTTATAATAATCATTAAAGAGATGCATTGAGCCATCATTCATCATAACAAAGAGGACTGGTGAACCCCCTAGTAAAGTACTTGGGTCTAAGAACCCTTTTCTAGATTCTTATAATATTTCTTCTATAATTCCTCTAATTCAATCTGGGAAATTCTATAAGGAGGATTTAATAATGGAAAAGAAAAACCATATGAGTTATATAGAAGACTCAACCTCATGATTTTTAGGAATCCTAGTAAATCATTTAGGGAAAAAAATAAATGTATTCTTTTAAAATTGTAATATAATTAATATTTTGTACCTCCCCAACCATTTTATCTAAATGAACATAATTATTTGATATTAAGACCCATAAATGGAAGTAATTTCTATAAGGAGTTCAACGTTATACATTCATAAATTTATGATCACATTTTGATTTGGGTTATGAAATGTGAATTCCCTAAACCTAAAATTAATAATGGATCTATGTTGGGAGATACTATCAATTCATAAAATCAAATCAAATTCTATTAAAGGGAGAATAATAATATTTATAAGAAGCATATTATCACAAACTTCTATCAGAGTGGATTTATATACTTGGGATTATATCATCATTCTACTAGATGTTTTCATTGATAATTAAATATATATCTAATTATGATAGAAATAAATCGACTTATATAATTTATAATATTTAAAATAATTCATTTAACTATGATCAAATTATATGTTATTAATGTAGAGAAAAGTGTTAACCACCCAAAATTATGGATTTTTATTCAATCCATTACTAAACTAAAATATTTAATTTGAGTATGAAAAAAAATAACATGAGTAATAAAACAAATGAGAAGGAAAATTCAGACTAAGATGTCTTAAATTATGACACCTATATTTCAACCTATGACAATGTAACATCATGATATTTCACTATTTCTTTCCCTTAAATATTATATTTCTCTTCTTTCACCGCTAAACTAAAATGATTAGTGTCATAATAGTTGATAATTTTTAATGGAAATTATAGTATGTATAAAACATCAAGTAAATAAAAATATAGCAACAAATTAAAAATTCAAAAATTTAGAGGACAAATATCTTACATGATTAAAAATTATTGTTATTTCAAAAATAAATATTTAATGTATTGAAAAATTAAATAAACGAATTATATAATATTATTTTAATAATATATAAAATTTTATTATTTAAATTAAAACTCACATGGAATAATATAATGAACACTAAATGTTCAAAAATGAAATTTTTCAATAAAATCATTTATATTTATATTTATTTTTTCCATTTAAAAAATTAATTTATAAGTTTTACAATTTTAATTTTTAAAAATAGATATTTTTTTTAAATTATGATAAAAATATTATCTTTCTGTATTTTTTTTGGATTTTTCAAAACATATTTTTATTTATTTGATTAGTAAAATATACCATTTTCATAAATTGAGTTACTTTTATGACATTATTATTATATAAGTATGAATTGGGAATTTATGAAACCATTTTATAGAAAAAATAGTTATTTTAGAAGTTAAATTATATATTTCAAAATAATATTCATAGTTTACAAAACCTTGTATGATACTTTAGGACATAAGTAACACTATTTTCTAAAACTATTTTTAATACGTTATATATTTATTATTTAAAAATGGATTTGTATCCCATTTTAAAAAGTGAATATATAAAAAAATAGATTTAAATCTTTTAAGTAGTAGTTTCTCATTATGTAATAATTACCAATTTGTTTTCTAGCATAAAAAATTAATTAATAAGGCAAAAACTAGTTACTATGATAAAATACAAAAATGGGTATAAAGGGTTAATCAAATGAGTAAAAGGAAAGACATGTTAGAAATACGTTTTAATTTAGGGTTTGAGATATTTAACAAGAATATATTATATTGAATCTATTATTTTTCATTTTTATTCTTCTTGACATGTAAAACATGCACTCTATTTATATTAAGATGAAATATTTACAAAAATTCCATTCTCACCACTCATAAAAGGGGCCTCTCACCACTAATTCAAGACCAATCCCAATTTTACTTTTCCCATAGTAAATATTCCCCATTTAATTACCCTATAATACTATTTTATTACCATAACATTATGGACTCAAGATTTTTTCATATGTACAACCTTTTTAGGGAATCCTCCAAGGGATGATTAATATTCTCACCATGTAGAATAATATTTCTTAAATTTATTTTTTATTGATTAATTTTCCAATAATGATTTTCTCATTATAATATATTAATATTGGTATTTTAGTAATACTATAAATTATTATTCTAATGGAATAATAATATAACATTTGCCACTTTACATTAATAAAAAATACATCATCTGCACGCATGTTCAGGCTACCACCTCCATTGAATAATGTATTCCATTTTTCATCACCTCCTTTTATAGACGAACATGATAATAGGTTTAAAATCTCTAAATACACACCACACCAACCTATCCTATTTTAAAATGTTCAACCTATTTTGTTCTGAAGATGTCTTGAAAGAGTATGCAAGACAATGTGAAATATTTGGTGGAAAAAATCCTGATAGAGAAAAAGGCAGTTCTTACTCAACAATAAGAAGAATGAGACTCAATAGTGAGGTTTACACTTAATGAAAATAATATAGGATAAAAATTGTCATGAAACCTTTACAAAATATTTTTCCTTGTCACGTAAAATATAATATTATCTGAGAAAATTTTAAGGATGACTTTAAATTATTATATCTTCTTGTTTTCATCATGTATTGTTTTATACAGGCATTGTATACACATGAATGGTTTATTTTATGTTTATAAATGATAATAGTATGTGGGAACTTCCTAAGATAGTGTATTTTTAGTATTTTTCTGTTTATTTTCCATTTTATGAGGCTCTCATCATTTGTTCTTTCATTTGTATTGTTTTGGGTACTTTATACCTTATTAAACTCTAACTTTTTTTTTTATTTTTTTTTATTTTCAATTTGTTTACATGTTTTATGGATTTCATTATCTAAATATACTGATCATTACATTTTATAATTTTTTTTTTAAATTATAAGGATTATAGTAATAAAAATTAGAAATACTATTAATAATTTGAGCAAAAAATGACCGTTGAAAATTCAAATTTCTAAAATGATCATAATAAAAATATAAACAATTAATTCATGCTATATAATAATTTAATATCCAATACATATTCTCAAAATTGTATTAAATTATGATTTATCACTTTTATACAATATATAAAGTTTCATTATGCATGTAGAATAATTATATTATAATTAATTCACTTCATAATCATCTATTTATTATGGTGTGTTCATGTATAGTTCGGTCTAACCACCACTTGAACAATTCAATACAATAATGTATTCGATGACTATGAGAACATAATTACTGATAAAATATGATATAAATAAGTTATTTATTTTTTGTAATGGTAACATTAATACTAAAATCAGTAATTAAAATACTTATATATGTTTATTAAAATTCACCAAAACATGCTCATTGTTGATTACATCTTTAACGATTAGAACAAAAAATCCCTTTTAATGAAATTATAACATTATAAATAACAAATGAGAAATAATTATAGTATATTATATGTACTGGTAATTATGAAATTTTTTATAATAATGAATAAAAGCACCACTATAATGAAACTAGTTCAAAATGATCAAGATTTCTAACACTTAATATGAAAAATAGACAATGGTGTGGTTAGTTTGAAAGAGAAAGATGGAGCTCTATGACATATAAAACAATTGAGTTTCATGGAATTTAAAATTTTATCCTTTGATAATTGATTCCATTGATTTACAAGGATGTTTCATAATCATATTTACCTTTAGCATAGGTTTATGTGAAGATATGAATAACATCAAGAAAATGGGTTTCATGTGTGGAGGTACTGAGAAATACCCCTCATGAAATAGGATTATCAAGTAATTCTTCAAAGAAATGTAAAATATCACAATTTGAATATATGAGATTCCCCATCTCTATTAACCAAAGGTCCATAAAGTTGTATTTTGACAATTTAATTTTTTCACTAATTCAAAGGATCTTTCTCACCAAAGGTGATAAAACCTTGATTTTTTTTGTATTTTAAATTGAAACTTATTCATATATAGATCTTAAATGATTATAAGATCATTCATATTTGAAGAGGATATTATCATTTATTTTAATAATTAGAACTTATGCACTCCAAATACTATAATTTCATCTACTACGATCTCAACCTAGTAGAAACTGTGGAAGATTGGTAGGAGTTTTAAATTTCATTGGAGTTTGATAAGATAAGGTTTATACTAACCTCAATGGTATATATAACCCTTTAGGTTATTTTTTGTAATATTATGTTGGTTTGGATAATATAAATTTATTGAAAATCCTATAGATAATTATAAGTATTTTTTTTATAAAGGGTAATATCATATAAATTTTAGAAAATTAGAGATTTTTTTGTTTTAATGGTAATAACATCAATGTATGTACCCTACAAGTGGATGTAAGCTATAAAACATATTTACATAGGGGTAATAACCCTGAAAATTATGTATTGAGTATTAAATCAATCATTACCTAGGGCCTTATAAAGAGGAAAAACTATACACCTTATTTGAAGCTCTTAGAAGATGTGATTTGGTCAATCACATTATCATTATGAACCATTATAAAGGATTTATTTCCTAATTACCTTATGGGGTTAGGATAATAAGTATGATAGAACATAATATAATGAAACCAAGTTTAAAATAATATAATTATAGGATTAATGAAGTATGACATATTTTAATGAAAGTATCATTAGTCGAAATAAAGGTGTTATTGGAGAAGCCATCTTAGGATTAAGATTTTATATTCATATAATCTGATTATTTTAGATACAATTATAACCATTTTTGTTTTATTATTTGGCTGAAAAAGGATCATGGGGATAAATCTAAGAAAGGAATTTATAATAAAAAACATTATTCCTTATAACTAAATAAATGATCAATTTAAAAAATGTTAGGAATATTATTATATTTTTATTCTAATATAAAAGGTTAGTTTCCTAGTCTTAATGAGGTAGTGAGGTTTATAACATAATTAAAATTATTCATAGATATTTTTAGAAGTGATTGATATTTATTAATGGAATTCTAGTATATTCTAAAAATTATTAGGGCTTTGTGAAACATATATTGAATTTTCATTAATAGTGTTTCTTTAATAGTTTGAAAACATATATTAAATTGTATTAATAGCCTTAAAAAGTGATTTTATGATTAAGGATAAATATTTAAGAAAATGTGATTGAATAATGAATAACTCATTGGATTAATATATGTTTGATGTTGAATTTGTAAAGAGTTGATTGATTTTGATAATATATGTTCCCTGGTATTGGTAACATTGGTATTGGTAATTGATTAATGATATTTTTTGGGAAGTTTATCTCATTTTTTGATTTTATTGAATAGTGTATGATTTTATGAACTAGTGATTGAATATATGGGTTACTCTTGGAAATATATATTTTTTACTAGTGGTTTATTGTCTTGGATATTAAAATTGTTTTAAGAAATAATTAATCCATAGAATATATTATTACGGTATAAATAATAAATATCATTTGAGGAATGATAAGTATGTGGATTTTTATTAAGATATTAAGGTATATGTCACATCAGAATTCATATCTAGAATAATATATTTTTTAATAATACCATATTCTTTTTTCATTAGTGGGTTATAATTAAAATTGAGTGGATGCAATTTATTTAGTGGCATATAATGTAATGACTATGTATTTTGGGTCATTTAAATTAATATTATCTTCAATAGTTTGTAAGAAAAAGAACCTCAAACTAACACAACACCCAAATAAAATGAATTGTGATATAATAAAATTACGTGAAAAAAATAATCCATAAGAAATAAAAAGTTATTAACCAATTAAAATAGTTTCATATTATTATTTTTAATTGATTAATATTTTATAAGAATGTATGATTTTCAAAGAACCATTTTAAAAAAAGGTATTTTATTTTATTTAATAAATTAAAATTTTATATCATTAAATGTATATCGTAAGATATAATATTTATATATTTATAGTAATATATAAATATTAAATTATTTATAAATAATTATGAAATAAGATTAAAAACACTTGATGTTTAAAAAGGTCGTTTTTTAAAAGTTGTTTCTCTCAAAATATTTTATTTTCAATTAAAAGATAATATATAAATTTTTTAATTTTAATTTTAAAAAATAACTTCAGATTTTTTAATCATGTTAATATTATAAAAATATGTATTTTAGAGATTTTTCTAAAAGGTTGACGTCTAGGAAAATGGTAAAAAATGGTATTTTTTACCAATAACATGACTTTTATGAGATTATTAGTATATAAGTATGTATTTGAAATTAAGTTAATATTGTTATAAGCCTAAATATGTATTAATTATTTTAAGAAATATCAGTTTTAATTTACAAACCCATATATGAAATATTATAATTTATGTTTATATTTTTTTAATTTTTTTAATACATTATATATTTGTTAAATTAAAATAATTTTTTTATCACTTTTAGAAATTTAATATTATTAGATTTATTTCTAAATATTAATTAATAGGATGAAATTTTATAACAAGTACAATATAAATTTTGGATATAGTGGATAAATTACTTTTTAAAAATCTAGTTACTGTGGTGAAAACTAAAATGGAAAAAATGAGAAAAATTAGAGGTAAGGAGCCGAATTTGTTTAAAAGATATTTATAATTGGGTTATAGAGGTATGGATTTACCATATCTCCTCTCTAGTAAATTAATTATCAATTATTGAGCCTCTTTTCTTGAGAGTGGCTTCTCATTATAGAAAAGTTTTAGGTATTTACAAAAATTCCATCCCTTTTAACATATAAAAGGGGCTCTCCTCACATCACTTTGTCTAAAAACCCCATTAATTCATCCACAAATCAACCCAATTCTTACCTACAAACAAAAAAATCCACAATGAGGTCCTTTTCAACTCAAAATACCATCCCTCAAAAGCTTAAGTCCTTTTTCAAAGGAGATAATAAATTAAGTGTTGTATATGTTTCTAACCTATCTTTATTTTTTTTATTAATTTATATGGATTTTTTCTTCATAAAATTTATTTTAACAGTCTTATAATGATAAAATATATATAATTATTATAATATTATTTTATTACAATGATATTATAATTGTTAACCATAATACCATTTTCCATTAAGAAAAATGAAAGGGTGAATCATGCATTGTAAAAAACACCACCTCCACGACACAATGTGTTTCATTTTCCTTCACCACCTTACAAGGATATATATTATATGGAATTTAATACAAAATTATGATATTTATGAGATATCTAAAATTATTAAATGATATTCCATATTAATCCATTTTCATTTTATATAAAATGAAATGTCCATCTATGCATACATGTGGGAAACCATATCCATGGAACAATCGATTACCATTTTCATTTCAAAGTTTCCTTACAGGTCTGGTCATGAGAATGTGTTCAAAGTAAAAATATTATTTTTATTAAATTATTAAGGTTTTGGTATAAGTTTTTTTGTTACCTATTAATTATATGACCAATAAACAATTATTGTTAAATCAATCATTTATAATAAGCATACTATGAAGAAAATCATTAATTAAAATTATATTTTTTTTTCAGATCTACTAATTATACTAAAAATTACTTTATAATTATGATATATCTAAATAATAATCACTAAATTATATCATTAGGATACTACATTAATGAATAAACTTTCACTTTTATAAATAACATTCCCTTTGTGATTGAATTAAATGTCTTATTATGGTTATAGAAAAAACATGCACTTGTTTAGTTTTATTATATAATGTAAAAATTAAAATAAAATTATGCCTCATAACCTTTGATAATGTATAATTTTAATAATAATATTATGGTTCATATAAATATCTGTTTTTGATAAATTTAATTGACATATACAAAAGAAGTGATGGCCTCAAATAGTTGGATCATACCATGTGAATCCCATTTATGGGAGCTTCCCAGGTAGATTAAAATAATAGGATTTACGCTTGACCAACCATAAGGAATGATACAATAACTAAAGTATGTGTGAAACCATTTACATGATAAGTTCAATATCATCAAGATCATGGCTCAAACCATGTATGGTGAATCAATCAATGAAAATATCACCATCACACACATTACCCTTAGGGTATTTTCTGGTGTAATTAAGGGATATGTATTTAGTCCCTAATAATATGAATATGTATAATATATAGAATAATGAATATATTTACATATTATTATGGTTAAATAATAAATGTTTTTTATTTTTATGATAAAACACACATTGCGTTTTTTTAATATGAAATTTTAATTAAGACTTTCCATTTGATGAATTAATGAATTTTGGAAATATATGAAATTTTAATAAAATATTTTTATTAAATAATATTTATTATGTATTCTTTATAATATTGTTTTATGAAATCCAAAATATTTTTTAATAAATTTTTGAAAACTGTTATTATTAAAAAAACCCAACATTTCCAAATAAATCTCAATTATTATTTTAAGATTATAAATTAACCTATTTTGGAAAATTTTTTATTAGTATAAAAATTATTTTTCTATTTAGAATTTTGATATTATCCAAAAATGATTTTTCAAAATTTTCCAAGATGGAGAAATTTTAAGGTTGAAATTAAACATGACAAAAATATATGGTGTGCACTATGTAACGTCCTGACCAGTGGTCCCCTTAAACTATTTCTAGAGCTGGTGGTTCACAAGGCATCAAGCGTGCCTCCTCGTATGCTAGAGACTTCTGACTAGAATAAAAGGTGTAAAGGTGATACAATGGGTTGACTATAACCACAAATCAGAGTGGAAAAATGAATACAACAATAATCATACAATATTGGAAGAAGATAAGAATAGATAGGATAATTAAGTTGTGGAAGAAAAAAATGATCAATTGAATAATAATAATCGAAGGACTCTATACAATTCCATAAACATGGATGCATGGAATTATGATATATAAAATGGGTTTTGGGGGAGGGCATAAGAAATCATGCAATAAAAAAGACCAAGAAGAACATAAATTTTACCCACTAGTATATTGAGAGAATTTTCATTCCTCTGCTTCTCTGCACCATCTATAAGTAAAATTTAACAAAAACCTGTGACTTGGCCTTTTTTGTTTTTTGTACCTATGGTCATTTAATAAAATTGGGTACCAAAGGAAACCAGAGTAGACTGTGGGATGAAAATATCAGTAAGCTACCACCAACAGTGTCTAGATGTAATACAAGTTGTTCTCATAGATAAAAAGTGTGAAAGTATAAATTGAATAAGAAACAAGTGATGAAATAAATAACTGGCCTACTTTGGTTCCTAAAGGACACATGGTGGATCTACCATGTTTTGATCATGGCTGGAATGAATGTATGATTAGTCACTATATATACATATAGTAATAATGTATATATATTATAGTTATATATTTCATACACCTATATAAACCAAATGCATGTGTTCATAAGTGTCCATATACCTTGAATACTAATTATTGGATGGACCGAGGCTTAGCTCAGAGATCCAGGACCAATATAACGAGACTATAATCTCAAGAAACTGGGTACATTCCCTAAATCAAATAATGAGTGGGGGTTCCAATATATTAACTCGATATGGTGAGTGTATGATCATGAAAAACACTATAACAAGGGGTGTGGAAGAGCAGTCCCATTGCCCAAATAGTGTCAATGGTGTGAGATTCCATGCTCGAAACCTGATGCAAGAGAGCATGATACCATCATGCTCAATAAAACCCTTACCATCATACCACTACCAATGTCAATGTGTAATTATATTTATAATATAAATCACGAGGCGTAACTTCTCATGTATCTAGTTCACCAATCCCAATTGTGTGAATAAGGAATAACTATTCTATTTAAGAAACAATAGTCATGGCCTTTCCACCATATAATCTTTCCATTTAAATAATTCATTTTATTTAAGTTAAAGAAAACCAACATGAATATGTGATACCACATAGTAAAATCCATTTAATTAATTTAACATGGAATTGAAATTTAATAAGGTCAAGGTGGTCATTTAGAAAGGTGACATGGTTAATACAGAAATTTCCTACATGGTTTAATCCAAGTATAGATTGGGAAAAACACCTATGAGGTTCCTTGGGTTACATTAATAATTTATATAACATGTGAAATTCTATTTTATATTCAATTAGAATTCTTAGGAGGTGATACGGGCTTATAAACATTTATACATAAGGGGAAATTCAACTTGTATCACACAAGGGTTTCCACCAATGTGGTAGCCATCCACTAAACTACTAAACAAAGATCAAAGGGTACATATCCGGGTGTGATGATCAATTTTAAATGAATAAATCAATAAAAATAATATTCTTGAAAAAATGGAATGTATAAAAACTAAATAGATATGAAGAATCAAAACTCATGGGTAAAACGAAGAGACCACCTACATCAAGTCCATATATGACACCTCAATTTATATCAGTCTCAGATTTAGACTATGCTAGAAAAATATAAGAAATGTTTCATCTTCTTGAAAATAGGGATAATGATATTTCAAGTTTATAGAGATATTTAACCTATATTAAACAAATATTGAAGGTTAGTGGAAGGGAGATCATGCCTCAAGCTATCTGAAGTCTTCAACCGATATTGATTCATACAACAGATGCATGAGTTATCTAAAATCCTATATTCAGATAAAATGAGAGATATGGGAGGAATGATCTAAAATAATCTAATAGAAAAGATAAAAAATAAGAATAAATAGGTAAATAGATTTAATTTGGTGAAAATTTTTCATTTCAACCTCAAAATAAATGGCACACGATTTTTCCAAACTATGTGAAAACCATGATAATATTACTTCTTAAGAATATACCTTGAATAGTTATGGTGCATAGTTTTCTGAACCATGTGAAAACCATGAATAAAAAACTATCAAAAACTAAATTTTTTTCAAATGGTAATGAACCTTGAGTCATAAGGTTTCAGAAAAACCATGTGGCTCCTACTGCACCTCTATTTTCCCCACATATTTTGAAGGAACCATGCGAGTTGGGCAGCATAGATTCTATTAACCATGAGACCCAATCATTTTTCCACTTTTTTGGAAATTTAGGCTCTAATAAATACCCAAACACTCATAGTACCTTTTTAGGACATAATTTACGTCTACTCATAATAAAAACATGATTTAAATTTAAAAACCCATGATCCGTACCTTCTTCAAAAAACATGTGGTTACAACCTCCCCTCCTTCAAGAAAGTATTTCATGAGTTGGAATTTTGATGGTAAGGATGTATAATTAGGAAAGAGTTATAGATATTTAGATCATATATCATCTTCCCATTCATAGGTATAATCTTGTAATCATCCATGCTACCATAGATCCCATATCAAAGGAATGGATGTACCATAGAGTGTCTCCACGCTCCGATATAGAATATGAATAAGGTACTCCTAAAAGGAAGCATATACATCTAGTTCAACCTCAATAGGTTGAAATACATTTTATAGGTTTGGAAAATATCCTCCCATATTAGATACATGAAATACATCATGCATACAATGGTATATAGGAGGAAGTGTTATCTAGTAAGACACTTATCTGATTTGTTTCAAAACCAATAAGGGACCAAAAAACCTCGGTGAGGGATTAACCTAATTATAAAATTTTCTATGAACCAACCTAGTTGAGACTAATATAAAAAACTAGTTTATGACCTTGAACTGACGAGTTCATCAACTTCTGTTGTCATACAACTACTATTTGGACTAATTTTTCATCATTTTCTTTCTGATCTATTGGACCTACTATGTAGTTTCATGAATGATATGTGGTCCAAGCATAGATTCCTCCACTTTTTATATCCAACATAGAGTTGAATGAAAAGTACTTACCCAATAGGATTCATAAGGATCCATCTTGTTGGTATCCAAAACGTTGTTTTTATAAGTGAACTAAATGATGGATATTTTTCTCCCAGGAGCCATCAAAGTTAAGGGAACTCTCATAGTACTTGTTTTCTAGAACATGAATAGTAAGATCTATCTATCCATTAGTATATGTGAGATAGTTCATTCTTAGAATTACCTGTGTACCAATGACTTATTCCACCCCTTCCCGAACTGTGATGTGAAATGAGCGTACCCTTTAGAGGCCATAGAAAGAGGACCTCTACCAAGATGTGAAACCTTCTTATTGTATAGGATTCCTATCACATCTACCAAGAAGGTATATTGCACCAATAATAAGTTTGAAAAATTTATCAAATTATCAATGAAATTCCATACCGTATGATTTCAATGGGGTGATCTAGGTAGACCAGTCCCAAAATCCATCTAAACATCATCCCATTTCCACTCAGGAGTGGACAATGGATATAAAAAACCTGCTGGATGCTAGTGTTCTTCCACAACCTGATGAGAGGTGGAACACCAAGTGATTAAGATAAAAATATCATGTTTTATACTAGGAAACTAGTAATGGAACCATAGATCCCAATAAACTTTGGTGACACTGGGGGGAACAGCCCATACTGTGGAATGGAATTCCCACATTACCTCATCTCTAATATCTTATGAGATCCATACAAACCCATGAAACCATAATGTATAATACGTATCCATGGTTAAACCTGAATATGTATCATTGTCATATATTATTTTATTTAGGAAAAGGCCTTAGGGATCATATATTTATTTATCCTTACACATTTTAGAAGAGTAGAGGTCACTGTTAAAAAGGTGAGGATAGTCTGACCATGATCATTCTAAACCTGAATGTGAATCTATGAGAATAAGACCATGAGATACCATTCTCCACTATCTTCCTGAACCACCTGAACAAGATTCTTCTGACTTAGAGTTCCAACCACTAAATTACAATTATTAGGCATTTAGGAAATCTTGTAATCAAATGACTATAGGTACTCGACCCACCAATGCTACTATAGATTTAGATCCCACTATATGAAGATGTACCTAAGACTTTTATGATCAATGTATACCAAAAAATTCTCTACAAGTATATAATTTCTCCAAAAGTATAGAGAAAAAACTAAACTAGATATCTCTAGGTCATGCATCGGGTAATTATGCTAGTATGGTCTCAATTGAAGAGACCCATATGCAAAGAATCGATCATACTACTTCAGAACAATTCCAAACCCGATACATGATGAATCACAGTAGACTGTATAACTATATCCATGCTTTAGAAGAAAGAGTATTGGAATAGAAGTCATATTTACCTTCAACCACTAAATGGTTATTTTATAATCTTCAAACAAAATTAATTTTATACCCTTATTTTTCAAGTCTGTAAGCGGCACATCAAGGTGTGAGAAATCCAAGATGAAGAATTTCTATTATTTGGATAGCTGTAAGTAACTCTATATATCAATGAAATTCTTGGGATTCCACTAGGAAACTATAGATCTTATTTTATTTGGAATTACTAAAAATCTTAACTCTGAGATGATATAAACCATGAAGTAGACTTTGTTGATCAAAAAGTTTATGTAATGATCTTAGCAGAGAGGTGATACTCTATCAGTGTATTCAGTATGATATCAAGATGATGTTCATGGTTCTCTCTGTAGCATGAATACACTAATATATCATCAAAAAATACTAGCATGAATGAATCCAGATATAGATATAAAACCTGATTCATTAGATCCATAAAAATAGTAGGTGCATTCTTGAGTCCGAATGGAATAACCCTGTACGCATATACACCATAACTACTCCTAAAATCTGTGTTGGGTATGTCTAATGATATGAAATGTACATGATGATAGCCCAACCAAAAATCTATTTATGAAAACACTTTCACTCCACTAATATGATCAAATATGTTATCTATTATATGTAGTAGATACCCGATCATTATTGTGAGCTAGTTAAAATGAAGGTAATCTACAAAAATCTAGGGGTATCTTCTTCTTTATTGATAAAAAGGGCTGTTGAAACCCATGGAGAAGTGTTGGGGAATATAAATCCTTTAGCATCTAGACCCTCTAGCTATTTATTGAGTTCCAAAATCTCGTTATGTGTTATTCTATAAGGATGAATGGTCACTGGTTCTTCTCATGGGACAATATAATTAATAAAATCCACTTATTGTACTCGGGTTTGACTAGAGAGGTATTCAAGAAAGACATCCCTGTAACACTCCACTCTAAGAGGAAAAAAAAGTTGGTTGAAACCCCAGATCATTAAAAAAAATACTAGTGATATGATCTGTCACTGTCCCAAGCCTCTACTTCTCAGGCCCCTCTCTTGTCACACCGACATCTCGTTATCTCTATTACACATTCCTAATTTTCTCTGGTGATGTAAATTTCTACCTATGATGATATAAGATAATATTTTATCGATATGTAACTAAATAGTCCATACTAATGATTATGTCAAATCCCAATATATGAAGGATAAAAATTTTCCATACAAAAAGATATTTTTCTATGTCAAACAGACAATACTTACAACATTAAACACCCTCTAATCAAATAAATAATATAGTGCCTTGTATCATAAATCCATAAAATTTCTTGATCTTGAGACCCAAACTCTCATAGATTACCTCAGATATGAATGAATGGGATGCACTAGTGTCAGATAAAACCAAAATATAAAGTAAAGTATACTAGCATATTACCTCATATAGTAGATGGGCTGGCACTCCTCTCCTCTATCATAGGATAGACTATATTTAACTAACCTATATTGTGGATCTAGGTCACTACCTAACTACCCTGAGTAAGCCCGCTCTACTAGGGTGGAGGAACAAGAGTCTGAATGCCTCTTCCTTGACTACCACACTATCCTGATTGGCTAGTTATATTCTACCTACCTTCCTAACATGATCCTAATGACCCTACTACTGATCATGGAGTTGATTTAGATCCCTTGTCACTAAGAATTGATGGTATATTTCTACAGAAGTTTTGAATATGGAAAATCCTTCCACAACCTCTTTATTCCACTGGATCGATTAAGAATCGAGGGTTCATGTGTCCCAGATTCCCACACTGGTGACATGTCAAAATGTTGTCAACATGGTGTCTAGACTACTGCTCCCACTATGATTAGTATGGAAATTCCTCTTTGACCTAGAAGAATAAAAACTAATAGAACTAGGTGTTAAACCTCCCTCACTCACCCGATTATTCTTCCCCAAATTTCTATTTGTAATAAGGGCTTGGTTTACTTTTTCTAAAATCATAGTTAACCTGAAGAAATTTACCTATAACCAGATGGTGTAAACTAGCTCATCTATTGATTTTCCATTGGTCTTAAGATCATAAAAAGATAGAGTAGGAGTGAACGATATCATATCTATGAAATGAGTAGATTATTCAATAACATATATAAATTCCTTCTGCAGGTTCGTGAATTGTCAACCTCCGGTATACCTCATATTCTACGGAATGATACGATCATAGAAGATCGACGAGAAGTATACCCAGACTATGTATTTATATCGATCAAGTAGGGTGATAATGTCCCACCCCAATTTAAAAGAATCAAAAATCACATTTTCATCTATTTGACCCTTCCCTCTAGTGGAATATCCAGATGTTTAAATATAGATAAGATAGCTTTGATCCAAGACTCAACAACCTGAGGTCCTCCATCCCCTTTAAAGGGGTGAGGATGCTACTACTGGAATTATTGCGCCAAATCTATCACATATAGGAAAGTTCAAACAACAACTTTAATCAACTTTAACATATATAGAAATCCATCTTATAACTAGGTTTTGGAACCCATATCAGGAATATGAATATGTTTTATTGGTGGAACAATAGAAGGAATCACTGGAGGATCAAGGCACACCACCTCAAGTGCATGTTCATCACTACATTTTAGGGTGTGTGATTGGAGGACTTTATGGATGAATGATACTAAAATTACAAACGTGAACCTCAAAATAGATTTATCAATTTGTAGGATTGTGGATACAAACTAAGATAGGTGCAAAGCGTTCCTATTAAAAATATTACATCACTATACCTCTTAAAAATCCAGGTGTAAGTGGTATAAGGGACCATAATGGACATATGAATGTAAGAGATACCACAATACCCACTAATATGGTTGGGTTCAATTCTAAGTCTCTATTCCACAAGTATAAGTTAGCTACATTCACTTTAAAGGTCATATTAATTTGAGAGTTCTGATTTTTCAAAAAATTGAAACTCTTAAAGCTGTTAGATTAAATGGATAACCATTTGTAGTCCATAAGGTTCCATAATATGTATAAACCAAAATATGGTGTCTAGTTATCTAATACCATAACACGTTCTATCCCAATTCAAATAGTGGTCCATGGCTCAACGTTCCATAATTGATTTATTAAGGTGTCTACATTAACGTATCTATGAAAAAACTATTAGGTTAAGGAAAACACATTAAATATCAATTATTTTCCCAAATTATAGCGAATAGTTTCCACCCAATTAAATATTTATTCATGGAACTAAAAATAGTCATAAGAAATTGATCACTTAAATTAAACATGTCATGGAAGGAAGCGTGGAATATTATTATTATTGTGAGTATAATGATGCATGAACTAATTCTGTTTTCTATTTTCATCGAGCCACTACAATAAAATCTCATTTCAACCATATCAAAAATAATCATACCGTATAAAAAGAGTGTCACCCAATAATGAAGTCGTGTCAACTATAAATATAATAGTCATTAACCTCAATTTCACATCCTAGGAAATTTGTGTTTCCCATGTATATTGGGTTAGCTACGTCTAGGAATATGTTTAATTCCAAATTCCATTAAGTCATAGTATCATATCAGATAACCAAAAAATATGAAAAAGGAAAATAAACATCTCTAATAACACTCTGTAACATCCCAGCATGGGGTTAACTTAAACTTTTCCTTATGATGGTGGGTCACATGGCCACAAGTGAACCTCCCTATATGCTAAAGGCTGCCGACTAGCCAAGAGGGTGTTAATGTAATACAATTTTGTGATTATACCCTCATATCATAGTATCATAGTTGATAAAATAATTAACATACAACAGCAGAAGAAGATAATAACGGACATAATAACTAAGAAATAAAAGAAAAACAACTGATCAACTAAATAATAATAATCATAGTCCTCTAGGAAGTTTCATATTCCAAGATTCATGGAAAGATATTATAAAATGGGAACATGGGTAGATAGAGAAAAAAATTCTATAAAAAGGACCAAAAGGAAAAAATGTTTCAAAATTAGTATCTCGAGAAAATTCTTAGTCCTCTTCTCTTATTCTCCATCTATAAGTAAAATTTATCAACAAATTATAATTGGGACCTTACCATTATCTATACACGAAGTCATATAATCTTCCTGGGTACTAATGGTAGCCCGAGTAGGATGTGAGATAAAAAATCTCAGTAGTTCACCACCAGTGGTGTCTAGAAGAAATCCAATTAGTGATTATAGATATAAAATGTACATGTATAATCATAATAATAAACAACTGCTAAAATAAATAACATTCCTACTTAGGTTCCTTGAGGACGCATGAAGGATCCACCTATATTATCTCTTGACCAGAATGAACGTATTATCAATCACTATATATATATAGTAATAATTTATATATAGTATAGTAATATATTTCATCCACCTATATGGACTAAATTCATGTGAACATAAGTGGATATATACATGGGATACTTGTTAATAAATGAACTCGGGCATAACTCAGACATCCATGGACTATCTAATGAGCTAATAAGCTCGAGAAACAAGGTACATTCCCCAGATATCATAATTAGTTTAAGAAACCATCTGATCACTTGAGATAGTGTGTGTGTCATCATGTCAACACTCTAACAAGGGAAGTGTCACATCAATCCAAATATCCAACTAGTGTCAATGGTGTGAGATGTCGTGCTTGAAACCCGATGAATGGGAGTGTGATACTTTCATCTTGAATAGAACCATTACCATCATAGCACTACCTATGTTAAGAAATAATTCTATTTATAGTATAAGTCATGAGGAATTACTTCTCATGTATCTTATTCACCAAGGCTATATATATAAATAAGTCATAATAGTTCAATTTAAGAAACAATAGGCATCTCCTTACCACCCTTTAATCATTAAATTTAAAAAATTCAATTTATTTATGGAAAATCATACCATCATGAAAAATATATCCCACATTATAAAATCTATTTTACTCATTTTAAATGTCATTTCTAGTTAATAAGCTCAATAGGGTCATCTAAACATGTATCGTGGGATATAAGATAGTTTATTACATGGATAAATCAAAGTATAGATTTTCCCAAACCGCTAGGAGGTGTCTCTTATTTCATTAATAATTTATATAATGTCATAAATTCAATTTTAGATCCAATCTGAATGTTTTGGATGAAATTCAGGCATATACACAGTTATTCATAAGGGTAAATTCAACTTGGTGCACCCAAGGGGTGTCCACCAATGAGGTCAGCACCCTCTAAACCACTTAATATAGATCAGAGCATTCACACCATGGTATGGCGATCAATTTGATATGAAAAACTCAGAAAAAAAGGAGACAGTTCAAAAAATATAGAATGTTACACAACAGCATATCTATGAAGTACAAAAACTCATGAGGGACAAGACAATACCACCTATCTAAGGGCCGTAGATGAAACCTCACTCTATATAGTCTGTAAACTCAGAGTAGATTGGAAGAAATATAAGGAATAGTCCAATGCCCAAAAATAGGTCAAAAGAGCTTACCCAAAAATAAAACATTGGATCTGAAGTTAAACATAGATAAAAGGTAAGGGGAATTCAGAGCCTACCGAAAGCTATCCCATGCCTTTGAAGAATCAATATTCGAACAAGATATGCGAGATTTATCTCAAAAACTAGTTTATGATAAATAGAGGACTATGATAAGAAGGATCTCAAAACTACCACTAGCCAATCAAAGAAGGATGAAGATATAGGAAAATAAATTTAATTAGTGAAAAATTGGTCATCAGACCATCAAAATAAGGGGTGCTTGGTTTGGCTGCACGGTTTGACCAATCTGGGAGAAAACCATGATACCCTCCTTAAGGATTTACCTACAGTTATGGTGCATGGTTTTCATAACCATATGAAAAATGTGTGAAACCCCACTATAGAAAACTATAGGCGGTTCACACAAATATGTGCCTAGATTCTTATAGTTTCAGACAAATCACATATCTTCGGATGTACTTATATTATTCCCTGCATGGTTAGAAGGAACAATATGGGTTGGGAATCACAATTTCTACTAATTTTATGACCCATTCATTGTTACCCACATGCATTGAGTTGCAGTGTTTTAGTAGTGATTGATATTTATGGCTAAAATTATAGTATATTATAAAAATTATAATGGTTATGTGAAATATATTAGGATTATTCTTCTGTAGAGGTTATTTAAAGGTATGGAAACATATATTAAATGGTATTAATAACCTTGAAATGTGATTTTATGACAATATTTTATCTTCAGGGATAACAATTTAAGAACACATGATTGAATAATGAATAATTATGAGGATTAATATATTCTTAAGGTTGAATTAATAATGTGTTGATTGATTTTGATAAAGAATGTTGATAGGGATTGGTAATGTTGGGATTGATAATTGATTAATGATATTTTTTTGGAATTTTATCTCTTTTTGTGGACTATATTGACTGGTGTATGATTTTATGAACTAGTGGTTGAATATATTAGTTAATTTTGGAAGAATATATGATTTCCCTATGGTTTAATGTATTGTTGATTCAATTTTTTTTGTAAAGGTATACTATGAGGAATATATGATTAGGGTATAAATAGTCAATATCATTTTAGGAATGATAAGTATGTTGATGTTGAACAAGATAGTTTGGTAGATGTAACATTAGAATTTATATATATAATAACGATTATTTTAAGAATACCATATACCATTTTAATTAATAGGTAACAATTAAAAGTGTGAGGTTGAAAATTATTTAAGTATGTATAATGTAACGACACAATATTTTGGATCCTTTAAATTAACACAAAATTTGATAGTTTGTGAAATGTAGATCAATAAAAACCATAACACTGTACTAAAATTAACCATGAAATATTAAAATTACAAGAATAAAATAATCCCTAGTAAATAAAAATAAATTATCCAATTAAAATAGTTACATATTATTATTTTTCTTTGATTAATATTTTTAAGAAAGAATTTTTTTCAAAGAACCATTAAAAAAATTGAAATTTTTTTTAACCCTAATAAATTAAAATTTCATATAGTTAAAATTAATAATAATATGTAATATTAAGATATATATTATAATATATAAATATTATATTTTTTATAAATATATCTAAAATAGTATTAACAACACTTGAAGTTTAAAAAGGACATTTTAAAAGAAGATTTTCTCAATATATTTTATTTTCTATTAAAATATCATTTAGAAATTTATAAATTTAAATTTTAAAAAATTAACTTTATTTTTGGTTTAATAATGTCAATATTTTCTCACTATTAATTTTATATTTTTTTTCTAAAATATATACTTTTAGGTGAATATTTCAAAATTATATATTTTTTAAATAACATGATTTTTATGAAATTATTATTGTATAAGAAAGTATTGAAAATTAAGGAAATATTTTCAAAATACTAAATATGTATTAATAATTTTAAAAATATTGGTTTTAATTTACTAACCCATATGTGATATGTTAGAATTTTTTTTATATATTTTAAAAAATTATTTTTAATACATTATATATTTACTAATATATAATTAATATTTTATCACTTCTAGAAATTTAATCTAAATGAATAGATTTCAAAATTTTAATCAGTGGGTAAAATTTTTATAATAATGACCTTTTTATTTTTGGATGAAAAGGATAAATTACATAGGTAAAAACTTGTTTCCAAGGTGGAAACTAAGATGTAAAAAACGAGTAACCTTAGTGGTAAAGAGCCAAATATGTTTAAATTATATTTATAATTCGGTTATGGAGGTGTGGCTTAACCTTATCTCCACTCTACTACATTATTTATCAATTTTTGAGTATTTTGTTCTCGGATTGACTTGTTATTATTTAAAATTTTTAGGTATTTACAAAAATTAATCCATTTTCACATATAAAAGGGGATCTCCTCTGTAACACCTGAGATTTTTATGAGAAATATTTTATTTTCATGTTATATACATCATCAAAGGAATCTTTCACTACACACAACACTGACATGACTTTCTTTACACGCAATCGCGACCTTCATTGATAGCTTGCATTGTACGCAATACCGAGTTTCACTAAACAACGATATGCTATTAAAATATTATTAAAACTAGCCGTTATGAATAGTAATACCCACTTTTTGAAATTTTATAAATTTTATCTTTTAAAATGGATTTCATTTTTGGATTCAGAATATCGAAATTAGCCTAGGGTGAAATTTTTGTATTTTTCTGAAAACTTTCAATTTTTGATGAACAGTGAAAACACTGGGTTACTATTTAAAACCCGACTTTTTATTTAAAAAATTATTTATTTTATTTAAATTTATTTTAGGTCATAATTGATACGTAATGCCTATATAAGTTCAATTTAATTCATTGGAGTAATTTTATAATAATTTTAGACATATAAAAATTTTATTGAACTTTTCACCGTCTTTTACCCACCTCCTAGGAGAATTTGAAAATTTACATAAAACTTAATTTTGCCACTTCTGTGAGTTTAATTTCAAAAATATGAGAGGCATGGTTAATATCAATGAGTAAAATTTGGTTCAATAAGATAAAAATAATTTTTGGTGAATAGTAACTTTTTACTTTTTTTACCATGGTTAAAAGTAAATAGGGTAATTAAGGGTAAAAATGATATTATTATTACCCTAACACATGTCCTAATTTTCTGGTTAGGTTTAATTCGACCAAAAACAACCTGAGGAATAAACTATGACCATTTAGGTCCACTTGGATTAGATTAGGACATTTAATATTATTTTATTTAAATAAGAGTTCAAATAGTTAAAATCAAAGTTTAATAACTAAAACATTTTTAATATAGGGTTATAAATAAGATAAATTAGGCTATAAATATTCATAATAAAGAAAAAAATATTTCCTATATAATGGTATTTTATTTATAATTTTTAGTCTTTAAATAATTTAATTTATTTATGACACAACGATGATGCAGTAATTATCTTATTAAGGAAATTTTAACATAATTGATGTTATAAATACCCAAATAAATGTAATTTTAGACTTTTTATGAATTACACTAATTTTATAGGTTAATATGACATGTTTTTATTGATTTAATTAGCTTTTTTCGAACTAATCATGCTGTTATGATTTTCAAAAAAAATCAAGTACCAAATAGTGTCAAAATTGACATAAAATATTTTAAAAAAAAATATTATATTATTAATTGTTATTTTATTCCTAAAAATATAAGGTTCGGCCAAATGACTTATATAAGGATATATATATTAATAATTAACCACTTGGGGTTTTTTTGTCTTGTTATAGTGTGTTTATTAACCATATAGTGTAAGAAAATAAAAAGACACGGTAGAAGTTAAATTATTTAACATATAGTTAAATCTAAATGATAATGATAAAATAGTAACCTGAACTTGTCTAAAACCTATTGGATGAGAGGATTTCGACCCATCCCAACCTTATCTTCGAAATAAATCAATTCGGAGCTATTAAAAACAGAATATGACTTTATTATAAAATAATATTTTAGGTTTCCTAAGGTGCCCCTCTCCTCCCTTATAAAAGGGAACCTCCTCCCTCTCCTCCTCACACCATATTGAGCCTTCTAGCTCGGCCAAAACCTGACAATTTCTCTTTTACACTTCACTAGAAAAATCCTATAGGTCCTGGTCTTCTTCAAATACCATATTTAGTGCCCTAAGAGAAGGTTAAGAAGAGGCGCTTCGAAGAAGAGGCGCTTCGAAGAAGAGGTAATGTCTGTTACCGATTCTTTCAACTTTATTTATTCTTTTACTTATTCTTCTTTAGTTGTTTCATTATGAAGTAATAACATCAGTATCACTCATATACTGATATTTTATTATAAATATGAAACAAAACTATTTCACCTTCTATCCATCCTACGGAAAACGAAATCACCGCGCCTGCGTACGTACGAAATACCGTCTCCACACCGTGGTGTAATCTGTTTTCCACCAACACCTTACTTGGATGGGTATAATGGTGTAAAGAATAACTATATATGATTATTTTAAAGTTATATTGATTCTGAAATAGTATACATACACTTCAATACAATTCCACAATCATGGGAACGATATCATCGCTCGTGCGTACGTACGACCTACCATCTCCACGATGTGATGCGACTCGTTCTACATGATCTTCATTGCATAATGATTATATAAAAGAATTGAATGAATAAATATGATATATATTACACTAATTCTATTCTAGAAATTAGGTATCTATAACCTAAAAAATAAGAATAATAATTTATTCGGCAAAACACGCATAAGAACAAAAAGCAATAAACACCCGAATAACAAGTAACAATGAAATATTACTAATAAGAAGCTAAGAATATGACCATATATGATATCATAAAAATTAGTATGATTATGGAATAAGTTAATAACATTATTTAAATCATTATACAAGAGGTTCAGACGCGTACAAAGAAAATCGGACCTAAGATAAGGGAAAATCTCACAATCTCATTTTTATCCGAGATTGTTTATACTTCAGAATTTAATGGGGAATATTTATCATTCATGTCCATGTTACTCAATATGTAATAATATTTCTATCCTAATAAATTTTTTTAAATCCAATTTTACCCTTTGGTGAGTTTTTATTAAAAGATATGAAAGGAATCGTTTGTCATTTTTAGTACGAGGTACTTTTTGACTTTTCTAGCCAAAGTATGAGAAGAATGTTTTTTTAACTTATACGGCATGAATGGATTCATAGAACATTATTTCCATGAAGCTTAATTTACAAGTTTTCAAGTTTATTTTTAATCAAATTCTTTTAGTTTAAAATTGTATGACATGTTAAGAAAGGAAAAATGTTTTTGAAGTAGAAAGGATATTTTCCTCAAGAATGGAGTTCAAGTGTTTTATCAAAATTATTTTCCATCTAAGATAATATAGGGTTCTATTTCTATCCCTATTTTTACATTGATTTGATTATGTTATGAAGGAATTATTTTTATGATATCCTTTTATCTTATATGGATTATGTTATGATGGTATGATGTTTAAGATTCCCATTTTTATTACATGGGTTATGCTATGATGTATGATTTATGATTTTGTGGCACACATAAGAATGGTTTCATTATGAGATGGGTGGGACCTATATCTCCATACAATTCATTGGGTAATGATTTATATCTCATGATATAGACATGGCTGGAACGTAAGGTTAATCTAGTTCAGTGATACAAGACTGAAACGAGGAGTGAAATCGGTTCAAAAATGGACTTTGTCCGCTAAGATAGTCTTGGCAATGAGTCTTGACTACTAAGAAATGATTCTCTATGATTATATTTGTATGCCAAAAAGTTTCAAGTTATGATTATTGGGATTACATTTCACTACTATGATTTATCCCATGTTATGAAATTATGATCTCTTTTGCTGGTTTAGATTTCCAAAATGTTATGTTCTTATGAGTATGATGCGATTGATATTTCTTTTGTTTACCCTTACTGATTATTTGACCTCACCCTTTTGTATGTTTTCTTTTCCCCAGGTCAGGAAGAAGGTTATTAAGTAGGATATGCCAAAAGGTACTCTAGATATGATGAAATAAATGGGAGACAATGTAGATGCTTTATGAACTAGTTGTTTATGTTTCCCAGTTTCTAAAGACACTATACCTATACGGTCCTACCATGGTTTTGTTATTTGTTGTAATAAGTATGCTTAGATTATGAAGTAATAACAATGTATGTAAGGTTTGGGTCATTATAGTTGGTATCAGAGGAAAGGTATAGTCAACCTTTGGAAACTAGGATGTGAAATCCTTAGTAAGAACCCTAATGATATACCTAATCATAGGACAATATTAGTGTTTTAGAAATGGCTATGAACAAACTATGATAAGACGTTAAGTGTGAAATTTTATTCTTGATTATATGGTTTTCCTATTATAATTAGTGGTGCTCACACTATTTTTCTTGGTTTTATTCAATGGATGGAACCATAAGGAACCGTGTTAATGCGGAATGCGACGAGAAATGCAATGATTGTCCCTCTGAGCAACCAAACGTTATGGGAGATGGAATGAAAAATCTTGTAGCCATGCTCACACAACTTTCTCAAGCTATGAATTATGCAGGACTTCCAAACGAGAAAATGAAGGAGTAAAATTCTGTTGAATCCTTCATGAGGCAGTGTCCACCCTCATTCAGCCGGTCTACTGATCCATTAGTGGCTGAAGAATAGATCAGTACCACTGAAAATATATTTTCAGTTCCTCAATTTTATGACATGATAAATTCATCTTAGCGGTATATCGTTTGGAAGGTGAAGCTGATCAATGGTGGAATATTATCAAGAATACGAGGCCAAGAGATGAAATTGAGCCCATGGAATGGGACAAGATCAAGAAATTATTTTTCAATAAGTACTTCCCTCGTATTATTCAAACCAAGATGGAGAAGGAGTTTCTTTAACTGAAGAAAAAGGATTATGAATCTGTTGGTTCCTACGAAGAAAATTTTACAAAACTTGCAAGGTACGCTTCAGGGATTATTATCCAACCTGAGAGTAATATCGATCGATTATTTAGTGGCTTAAAACCAATTCTTCGAAGGGCGTCAGCCATAAGGGACTTCAACATCTATGAGGAAATTGTTCGATGTTCTCTCAAGGTTGAGATGGATATTGGAGTAACCCATCAGTCATATGCGTTTGATAAGAAAAGGAAAATGGAATTCAAAGGAAAATCTAAAGAGAACACTGAAAAAAGATGAGTTTTCCCTTATGCTAAAAGTGTAGAAATAAACATGGAGGGATTTTTCTTAAAGGGATAAGTAAATGTTTCAAATATGAAAAAGAAGGTCATCGGGAATTTGAATGCCTCAATGATGGGAAGAAGATGTCTAGTGACGCGAACAAAGAAAAGGCTACACAGAGTGCACCTCTTACACTTCAATGTTACAAGTGCAAGTAAATGGGGCATTATACTAATCAATGCCCTAATCCAAGGGTTTTTGATGATGATCGATGTCAACAAACTCTTAAGAATAAAGACAAAGGAAATTAACATGCAATTTCTATCAGCAATGTGGAGTATGATAAAGAAGTTGTAAAAGGTACACTTACCATCCACTCTAAAGTAGAAAATGTTTTATTTAATTCTGGATCCACCAACTCTTTTATTTCTGAAGAATTTTTTAAGGGTAACACCGTATTACCTCAACAAATAGATGTTGAGTTAGTTGTGACAACCCCTAATGTCACAACAGTCGCATCAAAAGTTTACAATTATTCTCCGATTGAATTTTGTGGGAAAGTACTTCCTACAAATATTGTGATCCTTCCTATAGTGGAATTTTATGTGATTCTTGGCATGGATTGGTTTTCTTTATATGGAGATCATATCAATTTCCAAAGAAGGAAAGTCACATTTCATATTCCAGATCAATCTATGATCGTCTATCGATGCAAGGATGAACATAACCTTACAGTGGAAATTTCATCCATCCTATTGGTCTTGATTCCACTAAATGAAGGTTATTTATCTCAAATGGTTGGTGAGAAACTCATGATTAAGAATATGACCATTGTATGGGAGATTGATGATGTCTTTCCGGAAGAATTGTTGGGTCTTCCACCAAATCCTAAAGTTGAGTTTTCAATAGAACTCGTACCAGGTGATTTGCCTATTTCAAAGACACCTTATAGAATGACCCCAATTGAGTTGCAGGAATTGAAGAAGCAACTCCAAGAGAATCTTGATAAGGGATTCATACACCCTAGTGCATCACCTTGGGGAGAACCTATTCTGTTTGTTAAGAATAAAGATGGATCAATGAGACTCTGCCTTGATTATCAAGAACTTAACAAGATCACTATCAAGAACAAATATCCTCTCCCATGCATTGATGACTTATTTGACCAACTATGGGGAGCTCAATACTTTTCCAAGATTTATCTTCATTCATGGTATCATCAATTAATGGTAAAAAGTGAGGATATACCAAAGAAGGATTTCCGTACAAGGTATGGACACTATGAATTTATAGTGATGCCATTTGGTCTTACTAATTCCCCTGCTATCTTCATGGATTTGATGAATAGAGTCTTTAGAGACTATCTTGATCAGTTTGTGGTGGTCTTTATAGATGATATTCTTTTCTATTAAAAGTGCAAAGAAGAACATGAAGATCACCTGAGAATTGTATTAAAGACCCTGAGAAAGGAGAAGATTTATTCCAAATTTACCAAGTGTGAATTTTGGCTTCAAAAAGTTGCATTTTTGGGTCACATAATCTCAAAAGAGGGGATATCTGTGGATCCAGCAAAAACAGAGGTTATCGAAATATGGTCAAGACCAACAACAGTAACTGAGATTCGAAATTTTCTTGGTTTGGCTGGATATTATTGACGTTTTGTGAAATATTTTTCATGATTATCTAATCCATTCACTATCTTGACTCAAAAATGAGTTCAGTTCACTTGGATAGAGGAGTGTAAAGAGAATTTCAAGGATTTAAAAAGAAGGTTATCCAGTGCACCTATGCTCACACTTCCTTGTAGTGGAGAAATGTTTGTGATCTATAGTGATTCATCCAAGAATGGATTGGGGTGTGTTCTCATGAAAAACGATATGGTGATATCTTATGCCTCACGACAGTTGAAAATCCATGAGCAAAATTACCCAACTCATGATTTGGAGTTAGCTGCAGCAATCTTTGCATTAAAAATATGGAGGCATTATTTTTGTAGTGAAAGATGTGATATTTATACTGATCATAAAAGTTTAAAGTATATTTTCACACAAAAGGAGGTGAATATGCGCAAAATAATATGGTTGGAGCTTATTAAGGATTACGACTTATCAATTCATTATCACCCTAGAAAAGCCAACAAGGTGGCAGATGCATTAAGTCGACAAGACCATGCTAGCTTATCCATGATGAGGATCACAAAAGATCCAATATTTATGGATTTACAAAGGACGGATATTGGAATTATAATGGAAGTGGAAAAATCTTATCTTTCTCAAATGAATGTTCAACCATATATACATGTGAAGATTAAAGAGACACAGAAAGAAGATTTAGAGTTACAAAAGAAGGTGAGAAATATTCCTGAATTCAACCTTGATTGTGATGGGATAATAAGGTTCAGGAATCGGGTTTGTGTTCTTACCATACCAGAATTAAAGAAGGAGCTACTGGATGAGGCTCATAGTTCTTCATTCTCTATTCATCCTGGAAGCACAAAGATGTATAGGGACCTGAAGGAGCACTTCTGGTGGGATGGCATGAAAAGAGATGTTGCTGAATATGTCTCTTGATGCTTGGTTTGTCAGCAAGTTAAAGCTGAGAGAAAGAAGTCTAAGGGGATGTTACAACCATTGTCCATACCCAAATGGAAATGGGAAAACATCACTATGGACTTTGTCCCCAGACTTCCTAAAACATCCAAAGGCAATAATTCTATCTGGGTCATAGTTGATCGTCTTACGAAGTCAGCACACTTCATTTCTATTAGAGATGATTTCTATCTTGAAAATCTTGCCAGGATATATGTAAAGGAAGTGGTAAGATTACATGGAGTGCCACTTTCCATTATATATGATCGGGATCCATGGTTAACATCAAAGTTTTGGCGAAGTCTTCAGCATACTCTGGATATAGAGTTGAGTTTCAGAACTGCTTATCATCCTCAGATAGACGGTCAGTCTGAGAGAAAAATTCAAACTCTAAAAGATATGTTAAGAGCTTGCTCTATGGATTTCAAAGGTGGTTGAGATCAAAACCTACCTTTGGTGAAATTTTCTTATAATAATATCTTTCACTCCAATATTCAGATGGATCCTTATAAAGCTCTCTATGGAAAGAAATGCAGAACTCCAACTCGCTGGGATAAAGTTGGGGAAATAAAGCTATTAGGACTAGATCTTGTTGATGAGATGGCAGAAAAGGTATGATCTATTCAACAACACATAAGAGCAGCTCAGAGTTGACAAAAACTTTATGCCGATAACCGAAGAAAATACCTAGAGTTTGAAGTGGGTGATAAAGTTTTCTTACGAATATCTCCTTAGAAGAGAGTAATGAGATTTGGAAAGAAAGGAAAGCTGAGCCCGGGATATATCGGTCCTTTCGAAATACTGGATCATGTTGGGAAGGTAGCTTACCGATTGGCGCTTCCACCGAATCTCTCTCAAGTTCATGATGTGTTCCATATATCGCTCCTGATAAAGTATATACTCAAATCTTCACATATACTCAGCTTAGAAGTTGTACCGCTAGAGACAGATTTTTCTTATGAATAACTGCCGATAGAGATTCTGGATCGTAATGAAAAATTCCTACAGAATAAGACCACTCGCTTGGTGAAAGTTTTATGGAGAAACCACCAATTAGAAGAAGCTACATGGGAGCTTGAGTATATGATGAGGGAGAGGTATCCTCATATGTTTGTTACAAAGTGATGAATTTCGAGGGAGAAATTCATTCTAAGGAGGGTATAATGTAACACCTGAGATTTTTATGAGAAATATTTTGTTTTTATGTTATATACATCATCAAAGGAATATTTTACTATACACAACACTAGCTTGACTTTCTTTTCACGCAATCACAACCTTCCTCGATAGCTTGCCTTGTACGCAATACCGAGTTTCACTAAACAACGATATGCTGTTAAAATATTATTAAAACTAGCCGTTATGAATAGTAATAACCACTTTTTGAGATTTTATAAATTTTATCATTCAAAATTGACTTCATTTTTGGATTCAGAGTTTCGAAATTATCCTAGTGTGAAATTTTGGTATTTTTCTGAAAACTTTCAATTTTTGATGAATAGTGAAAACACTGGGTTACTATTTAAAAACCGACTTTTTATTTAAATAATTATTTATTTTATTTAAATTTATTTTAGGTCAAAATTGATACTTAATGCCTATATAATATCAATATAATTCATTGGAGTCATTTTATAATAATTTTAGATATATAAAAATTTTATTGAACTTTTCTCCGTCTTTTACCCACCTCCTAGGAGAATTTGCAAATTTACATAAAACTTAATTTTACCGCTTCAGTGAGTGAAATTTCGAAAATCCAAGAGACACGGTTAATATCAAGAAGTAAAATGTGGTTCAATAAGATAAAAATATTTTTTGGTGAATAGTAACTTTTTGCTTTTTTTACCACAGTTAAAAGTAAATAGGGTAATTAAGGGTAAAAATGATATTATTATTATCCTAACACATGTCCGAATTCTATTGGATTAGTTTAATTCGACCAAAAACAACCTTAGGAATAAAATATGAAAATTTAGGTCCATTTGGATTAGATTAGGACATTTAACATTATTTTATTTAAAGAAGAGTTAAAATAGTTAAAATCAAAGTTTAATAACTAAAACATTTTTAATATATGGTTATAAATAAGATAAATTCGACTATAAATATTCATCAGAAAGATAAAAATATTTCCTACATAATGGTATTTTATTTTTAATTTTTAGACTTTATATAATTTAATTTATTTATGACACAACGATGATGCAGTAATTACTTTATTAAGGAAATATTAACATAATTGATGTTATAAATACCCAAATAAATGTAATTTTAGACTTTTTATGAATTCCAATAATTTTATAGGTTAATATGACATGTTATTATTGAATTAATTAACTTTTTTTGAACTAATCATGCTGTGACGAGTTTCACAAAAATCAAGTACCAAATAGTGTCAAAATTGACATAAAATAGTTTTTAAAAAAATATTATATTATTAATTGTTATTTTATTCCTAAAATTCTAAAAATAGGAAAAATGACTTATATAATGATATATATATTAATAATTAACCACTTGGGGTTCGTTTGTATTTTTATAGTAAGTTTATTAACCATATAGTGTAAGAAAACAAAAAGACGTGGTAAAAGTTAAATTATTTAACATAGAGTTAAATATAAATGATAAGGATAAAATAGTAACCAAAACTTGTCTAAAACCTATTTTTTGAGAGTATTTAGACCCCTACCCACCTTATCTTAGAAATAAATCAATTTGGAGCTATTAAAAACCGAATATGACTTTATTAGAAAATAATAGTTTAAGTTTTCCTAAGGTGCCCCTCTCCTCCCTTATAAAAGGGCACCTCCTCCCTCTCCTCCTCACACCACTTTGAGCATTCAAGCTCGGAAAAACCCTGCAAATTTCTCTTATAAACTTCCCTAGAAACATCGTAGAGGTTCTGGTATTCTTCAAATACCATCTTTAGTGCCCTAAGAGAAGGTTAAGAAGAGGCGCTTCAAAGAAGAGGTAATGTCTGTTACCGATTCTTTCAACTTTATTTCTTATTCTACTTCTTCTTCCTTAGTTGTTTCATTATGAAGTAATAACATTAGTATCAATCATATACTTATATATTTTTATAAATATAAAGAAACCCTATTTCACCTTCAATAAATCCTATAGAAAACGAAATCACCGCGCGTGCGTACGTATGGAATACCGTCTCCACGCCGTGGTGTAATTTGTTTTCCACCACCACCTTACTTGGATGGGTATAACGGTTTAAAGAATAACTATATATGATTATTGTAAAGTGATATTTATTCTTAAATAGTATACATACACTTCAGTACAATTCCACGATCATGGGAACGATATCATCGCTTGTGCGTACATACGACCTACCGTCTCCACGATGTGATGCAACTCGTTCTACATGATCTTCATTGCATAATGATTATATAAATGAATTGAATGAATAAATATGATATATATTACACTAATAACATTAAGTAAATGAGGTCTCTATAACCTAAAAAATAATAATAATAATTTATTCGGCAAAACACGCATAAGAACAAAAAGCAATAAACACCCGAATAACAAGTAAGAATGAAATATTACTAATAAGAAGCTAATAATATCACCATATATGATATCATAATAATGAGTAAGATTATGGAATAAGTCAATAACATTATTAAAATCATTATACAGGAGGTTCGGATACGTACGAAGCAAATCAGACCTAAGGTAAGGGAAAATATCGCAATCTCATTTTTATCCGAGATTGTTTATACTTCAGAATTTACTAGGGAATATTTATAATTCACGTCCATGTTATTCAATATGTAATAATATTTCTATCCTCTTGAAATTTTTGAAATCCAATTTTACCCTTCGGTGAGTTTTTAGTAAAAGATATGAAAGGAATCTATTGTCGTTTTTAGTACGAGGTACTTTTTGACTTTTTCGGCCAAAGTACAAGAAGAATGTTTTTTAACTTATACAACATGATTGGATTCATAGAACATTATTTCCATGAAGCTTAATTTACAAGTTTTCAAGTTTATTTTTAATCAAATTATTTTAGTTTAAAATTGTATGACATTTTATGAAATAAAAATGTCTTTGAAGTAGAAAGGATATTTTCCTCAAGAATGGAGTTCAAGTGTTTTATCAAAATTATTTTCCATTTAAGATAATATAGGGTTATGTTTCTATACCTATTTTTACATTGATTTGATTATGTTATGATGGAATTATTTTTATGATATCATTTATCTTATATGGATTATGTCATGATGTCATGATGTTTAAGATTCCCATTTTTATTACATTGGTTATGCTAAGATGTATGATTTATGATTTTGTGGCACACATAAGAATGATTTCATTATGAGATGGGTGGGACATATATCTCCCTCCAATTCATTGGGTAATGATTTATATCTCATGAGATAGACATGGCTGGAATGTCAGGTTAATCTGGTTCAGTGATACATGACTGAAACGAGGAGTGAACTCGGTTCAAGAAATGGACTTTGTCTGCTAAGATAGTCTTGGAAATGAGTATTGACTACTAAGAAATGATTCTCTATGATTATGTGTGTATGCCAAAAAGTTTCAAGTTATAATTATTGGGGTTACATCTCACTACTATGATTTATCCCATTTTATGAAATTATGGTCTCTTTTGCAGGTTAAGATTTCCAGAATGTTATGTTCTTATGAATATGATGTGATTGATCTTTCTTTTGTTTACCATTACTGAGCATTTGAGCTCACCCTTTTGTATGTTTTCTTTTCGCCAGGCCAGGAAGAAGGTTTTTAAGTAGGATATTCCAAAAGGGACTCTAGATATGATGAAATAAACGGGAGACAATGTAGATGCTTTATGAACCAGTTGTTTATGTTTCCCAGTTTCTAAAGACACTATACCTATACGGTCCTACCATGGTTTTGTTATATGTTGTAACAAGTATGCTTCAATTCTGAATTAATAACAATGTATGTAACGTTTGGGTCATTATATCTTCATCTCACTTCCTCTCACAACCCAACCCCATTAATTTACCACATAATCTTCAGAATTATCACCTCCACACATCAAAAACCATATTTAGTTTTTGGCCATCTCAAAATTCCATCCCTCAAAGGCTAAGTCCTTTTACAAAGGAGATAATACAAGTGGTGAGGTATAAGATCCTAACCTAACTTTCATTTTTCAATTGTTTTATATTTTTTTCTTTATAAAATTTATTTCTACTATCTTATATTTACACCATCAATATAATTATTATAATGATATTTTTTTTACAATGATGGTACAATAATTTACCACCCTCCCCTTTTCTAATAGGAAAAATTAAAACATGAATCATGCATTGTGTAAACTACATACTCCCTGAAGTAATGTGTTTCTTTTTTTCTTAACCACCTTAAAAGGATATACATAATAGGGAATTCAAAATATAATTATTATATTTATGAAATATTTTTTATTCTTAAATTATGAGACATATTACTCCATTTTTTTTATGTAAAATGAAATCTAATAATATGCATACATGTGGACAACCACCACCATGGAAAGATCGATTCCTATTTCTAATTTCATATCTTCCTTAAATGGATGGACATGAAAATGGTTTTAAAAGTAAAATATTATTTTCATGATATAATAATGAGTTCGGTATAAAAAAAATTATAACCTGTTAATTATATGACCACTAAAGGATCATCATTAATTCAATCGATTAAAAAAACATACTAAGGGGAAAATAATTAATTAAAAATATATAATATTTTAAAATTAATTAATTATTCCTAATATTATTTTATTATTATGATTTATCCTAATAATGGACAATAAATTATATCATTATGATACTGGTGTAATGTAACAACATGCACTTTTATAAATTAAATCCCCTTCGTGAATGAATTAAATGCCATGTTATGGTTATATTAGAACCATGAAATTATTTAGTTTTATTTTATCTTATAAAACATATAAGATATTAGGAATCATAACCATTGATAATATAGATGTTTAAAAATGATCTTATGATTAGTATAAATACATGGTTTTGATAAATCCAGTTGACATATACAAATGAAGTGATGGCCTCGAACAGTTGTATCGTACCCATTTAAGCCTATCTATCGGAGTTTTTAAGGGAGATATAATTATTGGTATTTTTCCTTTATTAATCCCAAGTTGAGATCCAACAACTAATGAATTAGGGAAACCATTTATGAGATAAGTTTAAGATCATCAAGATCATGACCCAAACCATGTATGCAGATCCACCCCATGAAAATATCACCTACACACCTTACCCATAAGGTATTTATTGATTTCATAAAGTTATATGTGTCACATCCCAAATAATTTGAATATTTATATTATATATAATAATTAATATATTTAATTATTGTTGTTTTTACATTATAATTGATTTTAATTTTTATGATAAACCCTACATTTTATTTTTGTGTAATATACAATTTCAATTAAGACATTCCATTTGATGAATTAATGAATTTGTGAAATAAATTATATTTTAATGACATATTATTATTAAATATTATTTATTATTTTCCATTGATAATATAATTTTGTGAAGTAAAAATAATTTTTTGTAAAGGTTCAAAAACTATCATTGTCAAAAAACCTAGAATTTATCATTAAAATTAAATTATTATTTTAAAAGTTAAAATTATATTATTTATAAAATTATTTTGATAAAATAATTTTTTTTGGAATCATAATATTGATATTACCCAATAGTGAATGTTTCATAATTTTCTAAGAGGCCAAATTCTCATGTCAAAATTAAATTCATTATAAATATATAGTTCGTATTTTAACATGACAATGACCCAAAATTGATATAATAAATGACATAAAAGGCATCCATGAACAAATTAATATTTAACATTTAACATAATGTTATTTTTAGTTTATTTTATTAATTTTATAAATCCTTTAAGAATCCTCCAAAACCTATATTATAGGTTACAGATTTTAAATCAAATCTTTATAAACATGACTCATATCCACAACACCAAGTGAAATAATTTATTATGTTTAGACCATGGACTTATAAAATAAATATAAATACTCATATTTTTAATAAATTGTGTTCAAAAACCATGGTAAGTTTTTTGGTTTTTAATACATTGTTATATATAGACAAAAACCTATGTTTGGGAAATAATAATAACTCCCCTCTATTTTTCTATATCAACCCTCCCAAGCTCCCAATATTCACTAAATATCTTTTTACCATGTTATTACTATTACCTCACCACTATAGAGCCCTACCATGGTGAAAAAAGTACTCAAGAGGATCTTCCTATGTTTTTTGTATAATCCTTTCAAGGTAAGTGATCCTCTCCTCCTCTTTATTCAAGTGTATTATTCTTTTTATTCCATTTATTTCCATTACACAATATTGGGATATGATTCTAAACATCCATATTAATATCCATTTTATTCCAAAATGTTTAAATACACTTTTAACTCTAATTAAACCATTTTAAGAACATTTATATTCTGCTGTTATGCTTCCAAAATTTCACTATGATTTTTCAATGTCAACACAATGTATTGTGAATACTATCACTATTTACACTCAAGGATAATCACCTAGGGATACCTACACATATTTTATTTGGTATATACATATATTTATTCTACAATCCATGATCATGGAATTAAATTTTTGGAAATGTGTTCTTATATTATATGATATTTATGGAACACTTATGCATGTATATGATATGATTATGAAGGGTGTGCTCAGATTTCACTATCATGAATTAGGTAATTTTTTAGTCTCATGAGACCCCATGTATGGTTCATGTGAGGTTATCATATGAAAATTATATTATGTTTTCTTGGTGTTTAACCTTGTATTATGCTTATGATGTCATGTTTAATTTTGTTTCCACATTTCCATGTTGCCTTTTTGTTATCATGTTATATTATACCTCATTGTTAATGTTCATGATTATCACCCCTTTTATGTCTCATTGAAATACATATTTTCTAATATTTAATACGTTTTTCTTGTTATTATTTTTTATTGCATTTCTAGGCTTTATATGTCACCACTCTGTTATGTATCTCCCCAGGTTATCCAATGCAGTTTTAAGAACTATTGAATATTATGAGCATGTTAAGGATGTTTTCAATAATGATTATATAGTACTTGTTTTAATTTGTCATGTAATTTACCTAATTACCCAAGAAACTAAAATTATTTATATTCTTGGTTGTATTATTTGTAATATTATTAAATAAATCAATAATTAAAGTGTAATAAAGACAATTCGTCATAGTTGGTATAAGAGTAATGTTTATTTATTTTTGGTATTAGGATTAGAATCCTCTAGAGAAAGACTTAGGGATTAAAATAAACCTGAGAAAAAATCCCTAAATTTTGGAAATGTATATAGTATGTCGTCTCCACACAAATACATCCCTATATTAATACTATAAGTGGATGTGGATATAGCTGCATTATACCAAGGGGTAAAACCCAAAAAAACTATATTGAGATAGAATAAATTGGGAAATGGGGCACACAATAAGGCCTTACTGCACATATGGGTTGAGACTACTAATGGATATGCTTTGGTAAATTCAACATACCATTATAAACAATTATTAAGGGAACAAAAATGCCTATATGATTCTTTGATAGAAAATAGACCATGGATAACTTACATTGAACCCTAAAAATTCATATGTTAAGGAATAAATTTTATTTATAAAGTATACATTTAATATTATTGAATTCACATTCTTGTGTTTAATAGTTTAAAATTAATCATCCATAATTTTTCCTTTATTATATTCAATGGTTAGAAATAAGAGGAACCATGTAAACAACTAATGTAAAGGTTATTGTGATTAATTCCCAAACAATATTTCTAACCCAATGGGAGAAATAATCAAAACAATTAATGGTAATATCTTAGTTGAATATGGTTCTGAATAGAAACCAGAATTAAGAGGAATTCCATAATCCTCTTAATAAAAAACAATATTTTATTGAAACATTAATATGATAAAGGAAGTTTACTTTAAATGGATCATTCAAACCCTTAATCACAATACAATAAATCAACTCATTTGAGATGATATTATCAACCCTTAAATGTTTTGAGCTTGGGATTTTTATACAAGTTATTTATTATATGGATGGAGAACCTGACCAGTGGTGGAAATTGATACAGAATATGAATCCTAAGTAATATATGAAAGTAATGGGGTAGGAGGAATTAAATATTTTTTTTGAAAAAACATTTTCCTCACACACTATGTCTATAAAAGGAAAGGGATTTTATTGTCCTTAAGAAGAAAGATTGATTAATCCACTACAGAGTATTAGGAAAACTTCATAATACTGTCATGATATGCATAAATATTTTCCATTACCATTGAACTCAAATTTGACCTCTTCTGTGGTGTGCTAAAATTGATTATAAAAAAATTCATACTGATTTGAGATTTTAATAGCTATGAGGAAATTATTTGATGCTCCATTAAATTTTCAATAGAGATAAGAGAATCTCATTGGGATCACAATGGTAATAAGAGGAATGAAGTGTTTTATTTTGGTCATCCTATTGAGAATTATAATGGTGGAAAGAAGTTTAAATATCCCACTTTTCAAAAGTGTGGAAATAATCATCCTAGAAATTTACTAAGGGGGTTGAGGAAATGATATAGGTGTAGTATTGAAGGGTACCTAGATAGTGATTGTTGATAGGGGAAGATCACCATTGTAATGGAAGAGATTAATTCTCTAGTAAACCCTCAGATAATTGTCAAATGTTTCATCTATAATGAATAAGGAAACTATGTGAACCACTACCCTATACCAAGGCTTGTTATATATAAGAAATGTCAATAACATCAATGGTATAAAGGGTGACCATATGCCATTAAAAATACTAATGTTGATCCCAACAATGAAGTGGTTATGGGTAAGATAGTTATTTATTCAAGAATAATGAATTCATTTATTATTATTTTTCTATACATTATTTCATAACAAACAAGTTTAGAAGATCAATTCAAACACCCACACAAAGCATGGAAGTAGAGTTGTGAGTTAAAATAGAAAATGGGAAAATTATTTCATCCTAAGAATAAAACTACTCCCTTATAAAACTTTTATTGAAAATCTTCCATGAGAGACTTGTGATACTCCCATTTGATGAATTTGTTGAAATTATAGGCATGGATTGGATTTCCTTTTATTTATCCAGAATACATTATAGTGAGAAGTAAATAAGACTCCATATCCTGAATCTCCCTCTTATTCTATACAATTTCACAGATGAGTGTGAATATTCTTTAAAAATAACATCTCAATAATGGATATTATTTCCCTATATAAAATCATATCATGATCACATCATTGAGTATAAGGAAAATATCATCCTTAAAGACACGTCCATTATGAGGAAATAAACTAATCCATTTTTTGAAGAATTTATTGGTATTATTATTATATGAGAGTTTTAATATTCAATAAAACTTTTACCTGGGTATTTTATAATATATACGATTATATATAGAATAGTTATTTTGGAACATGTGGAACATAAGGAAAAACTATATGAGAATCTGGTTAAAGGGTTCATACACCCAGGTGCTTCACCATGGGCTAAACAAGTAATCTTAATCAAGGAATGGATTGGACAATGCGCCTTTGAATTGAATACCATGAGGTGAAAATAATCCTGATAAAAAACAAGTATACTCATCCACATATTAGTTACATGTAAAATCAGATAAGTGGGACCCAATACATCTTCATGGTGGATATTTGGTTTGGTTATTATCACGTTTGGATGAAGGAGGATATCCCCAAAATTTCATTATACATAAGGTACATGAACTATGGGTTCATAGTAATTCAATTCAGACTCAATAAAGCTATAGTAATATTCATAGGCATGATGAATATAGTCTTTAGATATTACCTCAAAAAAACTTTTTGTATTATTTATTGAATATATTCTAATATACACCAAAAGTAAAGAGGAGCATGAAAATCATCTAAGAATTGTGCTAAAGGAATTATAAAAGAAGAATATTTATATAAAGGGAAGAAAGTTTGAGTTCTGGTTGATGGATGTATCATTATTGGGGTATATTCTAATAAGTAATGAGATATATTTAGACCCTTCAAAGACAAAATAAATTGAAGGATGTATAAGGCTAATATCAATGACAAATATCCATAGTTTATTTTTTATTGGCTGGGTACTATCGTCATTTTTTAAGAAATTTATCATGATAATCAAACCCTCTAACAAAGATAACTAGAAAGGGAGTCATGTTTTTTATATAACAATGATTGTAAAGAGATAATAGTGGAGTTGAAAAATAACCTTATCACTACACCTATACTTACACTACCCATAAGTGGGGAAGTTTTTGTGGTATATAATGATGCTATGAATAAAGTATTGGGATGTGTAATAATGTATAATTACAAAGTGATAACCTATAACTCAATAAAATTAAATTTTAAGGAATGAAACTACCCAACACATGATAAAGAGTTTGATTTAGAGACATTATTACTGAAAATGTGGTAGAAATATCTTTATTGAGAGAAGTGTAAAATATATACTTTTCATTAAACCATCAAGGAAATATTAGAACATAAAGAGATAAATATTCCCCAATATAGATGGTTAGACCCAATTAATTAATATGAATGATCAATCAACTACCATCGTTGGAAATAGAAAAAGGGGGATACACTATAAGTATAAAGGATCTTGAAATTTTTTCATTGATGAGAATTGATAAGGATCCGATATTTTAGACTTGAGAAGGATGGACATGGGAATCATAAAGAAAGGAACATCATAAATCCATTAAAAATTGATTTACAAACAATAATTTTTGGAGAAGATATGGGATTATCAAATAGATTATGTAGAAATTTAGAAGAATGCTGAAACTATAAGAAAAAGGAAATCATTCGATTTAAAAATTGTTGATGAAGGAGTAGTATGATTTAGATCCTTAATATGTGTATAATCAAATCCTAAGTTAAAGAAGGAGTTGTTAGATGATGTTCATAGCTCGAACTTGTATATATATACATGAATCAAAAAGTCATATTGATATATCCTAGATCACTATTTTTGTTACAAAATGAAGAATGATACCATGGGATATACATCAAGGTGTCTTGTAATTCATCAAGTGAAGGATTAACGGTAGACATCCAAGAGGATGATGCAACCATTACCCATACATATATGGAAATGGGAAATTATAACCAAGGACTTTTCCATTGGTTATATGAAGACATCAAGAGGAAATAATTATTTTTGGGATATGGTGGATCTTAATTTTTAAACTAATCATTATATTTGAATCAAAGTGGACTTCTCAATCAATCAACTAGAAAAGAAATACATTCGAGAGGTAGTGAGGATACATGGAACACCAATATTTATTTTATTTGATGGAGGCCCAATATATACTATCAAGTTCTCGAAGAGCCTTTGACACAATCTAAATACTATATTGAACTTCATTATAGATTATCACCCTTAAAGATATGTCGAATTTGAATGGAAAGTCCAACCACTTGAGGGCATGTTGACAAAATTTTCAATGGACATCAAAGGAGTACGAGATCAACATCTTCCTCTGGTTGAGTTATCAAACAATAATATTTTATATTTCATCATCCAAAAACCCTATATTAATACCTTTATAAGAAGAGGTTCATAAAACCTATATGTTGGGATGAAGTTTGTGAACATAATCTACTAGGTCCTAAAATGGTCTATGAATTAGTGGAATAGGTCAAGACCATTTAGAAACACATCTAGGCTTGTTAGATTTGATATAATATGTATGTTGATAATCAGTAATAAGAACTATATATTGAGGTTTGAGATAAGGTATTCCTCCACATATCTCCATGGAATAAAATCACGGTATTTGGGATGATGGGAAAGGTTAGTGCAAGTTACATAGGTCACTTTTAGATCTTTGATCACATCAAGGTGGTTCCTTATTGACTAGAAATCCCACCTATACTATCAAATATACATGATGTGTTCCTTGCATCCCTCTTGAGAAACTACATACTATAACCCTTACATGTTCTGAATCCAATGTTGTTACCATTGGATAATGATCTTTCCAGTTAATAGAATCCAGTGAAGATCTTAGATCATTGAGACGAAGTTATATAAAATAAAAAAAAATACATTTAGTCAATGTAGTATATATACATAACATGTTTTAAGAAGATACATTTGAACTATATGAGGTGATGAAAAAAAATTTCCCCCACATTTCTTAGTGTGTAAAATGAAAATTTTATGGGTTAAATTTATAAGGGGAGAATATTTTAATGAGTGATACTTTTATAAATAAAATTTCTTTTTTTATTGAATTAAATTCCCTAATATGGTTATAAAAAACACATACACATATTTTTTTTATTATACTCTATATAACTTAATATATTCTTAATAATTATAATCATTGATAATATAGTTATTGAATAATGATAATATGATTAGTATAAATATAGGGTTCTGATAAATCCAGTTGACACAAAAAAAATGAATTGATGGACCCACATTGAAGTTTCATACCCTATGAATCCCATTTATTAGAGTTTTTGAGGTAGGTAGTATCACTATGATTTTCCATACAATAAGCCCAAGCCAAGTCCAACAACTAAATCATGAAAAAACTATTTATAAGATATGTTCAAGATAATCATGATCATTCCCCAATCAATGTATTCTGAACCACCAGAAAATATTTATATAATATGTATATAATATAGAATAATTAATATATTTACTTCTTTTTTTTTGTTACATTAAAAATGATATTTTTTCTAATGATAAAATATTTTTTTTGTGTAATATGAAATTTCAATTAGGACTTTCCTTTGGTTGAAGTAAGAGTTTTTTTAAATAAATGATATTATGATAAAATTTTACTATTAAGTAATATTAGTTTAAGAATAATTGATAATATATTTTATAAAGTCAAGAATAATTTTTCTGAAGGTTTAAAAAATATTATTATCAAAATCCTAGTATTTCTCAATAAATGTGTATTTTTATTTAAAATAGTGAAAATTAAAAAAATTTGAAAATTAGTTTTCTAAAATATTATTATTTTTGAAATCATCACTTCAAAATTATCTAAAATTTAATTCTTCAAAATGTTTAGAGACATTCAAATTTTCAGGTCAAAATTAAATACAGTTGAAATATACGATGTGTGTATTGACATCATACTGGGCCAAAGTGCTATAATAAATTTTATAAATAGTATCCAACATAAAATCTATGTCTCCCATTTAAAATAATGTGATTTTTAATTTATTTTATTAATCTTATAAGAATTTTATTTGTCCTCCAAATTTTATATTATATTTTATGTGTTTATAATCAATTCGTTATAAGCATGATTCACTTCCACATCATCCAGTGTAATATTTTATTATGTTAAGAATTTGGACTAATAAAATAAAGAAACACACTCCAATTTTTTATAATCCATTGGAAAAACCATGTTAAGGTTTTTTTTGATTAATTTCTTATATAGAGTTAAAAAAATATGTTTGAAAAATAATATAGATCTTCACTATATTTTACTACATAAATCCACCCGATATCTCATTCATCAACACATTTGTTTTTTAAAATATCCTTAATCTAACCTAGCCACACTATAGTCTTCCCAATTTCCCTAAAATCTCTGAATAATAACCTCTAATGATTTTGGGATCACCCTCTGAAGGTAAGGGATACTCCCCTTCTTCTATTTATTTATGTATCTTATGCTTTTCTTGCATTTTATTTCCAATTCCTAATATTGGGATATGTTTTTCACAAGAATAAGACTGTCTATTTGATATTAAAATGATGAGAGACCCATTTATCTCTCATTAAACCATTTTATGGAACTTTATGTACATCCATTATACTACCAAAATTTCACTATGATTTTTCCATTCCAATCCTTTGTGTTGAGAATTCCATCACTTTTTACACTCACGGGTATTCACCTATACATAACTATACTTGTTTTATTAGGGAATTAAATGTATTTTTTCCACACTCCTTGATCATGTAATTAAATGTGATGAAATATGTTCTCATGTTATATGATATATATGGCACACTTTTTCATGTACATGATACGATTATAATAAGTTCATCTAGATAGAACTCTAATAATTTAAAAAGTATTCTGTTCTCATGAGATTACATGTGTGGTTTATATGTGGTAATCATAAGCACATTATGTTATGATATGTTTAGGGTAACCTTGACTTATTCTTATGATTTCATTTTTAATTTTTTTTCCCACATTCGATGTATCCTTTATGTTATCAAGATAGATCATGACTCATTGTTCTTGTTCATGATTCTCACCCCTTTTATATCTCATTTATATCCCAATTTTTTAACATGTAATAAATTAATCTAGTTATTCTTTGTTTATGACCATACTAGGATTTATATCTCACTGATTTATTATCTGTTTACTAAGGTTATACCATGTATTTTTAAGAAAAATGAATTATTATTAGCTTGTTAATGATGTTTTCAACAATGATAATGTACACCTTATTTTAAGTTGTCATGTAATTTACCTAATTAACCCAAATAATAGGAATTATTGATATTATGGGTTGTATTACATGTAATATCATGTAATAAATCAAGAATTAGTGTGTAATAAAGACAATGATTGTTAAATTTAATGATATTATATCTAAGTAAGCCCATAAACATCCATTAATCATGGTTTGTTCATGTTTGGGTTAGTTTGACCACCTACTTGAAAAAATCTATGAAATTATATTATGGAAGATTATTAAAACCTAATTAGTGGTATAATGTGATAAAAATATGTCAACAATTATTTTATTTTTTTATGGAAATTATACAAAAATATTTAATATATTAATTAAGAAAACACTATCCATAGGTTAAAAACCACAAAAAATTGGTTGTTATCAATTTCACCTTCTAAATTAAAGAGTAAAGTACTCAATAGAGGAAATTTATACATCATAAATCATTATAATTCAGGAATTATAGAAACATTAATGATATTTACTTATAAAATTATGGATAATAATGAATAACACCACCACTCTTACGAAACTAGTTCAAAAGGACCATGATTATTCAAAACCAACATAAAAAATAAGTAATAAATTACTAATATAAAGGTAGATAATAATTATAATTTAAGTTTATTGAATGTTATATTTGTGAAAATATTTTTTTAATAAGTGATTAAGATATTTATTTTTTCTATACAGGATATTAGAGTGAAATCAACTTAGAGGGGAAATAAAGTAAGGTCTTCTATGAAAAAAAATAAATCCATTGAGAAATGTCTAATCTATACAACATATTTCCTTTTCAATGGTTTAAATACTTCAATATTGTAATTTTATTCAAGATAATATTATATTTCATGATACTAAATGTTCTATTTAAAGTTATACCTCTGATGGTGTTTTCATTCGAAGGTAATAATGTTTATAAGGGGTTTTCATTACATAAATATTTTCCTCAGGTATTAATAAATATATTTTACAATTATATTCCAAGATTTATATAATATAACCTATTATGATGATAGTTTTTATTTTCACCCTTTTTGGGGAAATCATGTTTCACCATGAAATATTCTTCCATGATGATTATATTTTTTCATTAATATTAATTTTTATTAAGAATAATCCTCATTTCTAATAATTGTTTTTTATTAAATATCCATATTTTGCATTCCCTCCAATTTTCTATTTTTATTTTTGGGAAATATAATTTGGATTATTTTCCATGATTTTAATAATTCAATTTACCTCATTTCAAAAGAAAAATTTAACACTCTTTTTAACAATGTGTTTTTTTGAAACAAAGGCATTTATAAATGCTAATAAAAAATGGTTTTACATCCATTTAAAATTAAATTTTTTACATTGAACATAAAATTTAATTTGATAATCTTTATTTATTTTCAAGGATCCATTATTGATGTTTACCAATTCGAAAGTAAATGTTTTCAATGTTTCCAATTCATGTTTTTTGAAAAAAACTTTTGAATATAACTCATAACTTTTTATTTTTATGGTAATGTTAAAAATGTTTCCTAAATATATTTTTAACTATCCTTCAATATATTTCTTTTATATAAAAATTACTCTCTTTATTTTTTATAAAAAATTATTTTTATCTCAATTTTATAAAAAAAATTCATTTAAAATGATTTCCAAACTCCTTTAATATTTCTTATTTCTAATGTGGTTTTATTATACTTTTTAATTTTTTTTTCATCTAAGTCATTTTCAATTGGTACATATTTTTCTTGATCAAGGATATTATTAAAATGATTCCATCCACCATAATTTTCTAGATGGATTACAAAATGTTATTTTCAATCCTGAAAAATATATACCACTTCATATTTATTTCCATGCCATTGACGGTTTATAAACCCAAAATTTCTAATGATGTCTTCCCTATATGAATACCCTATTTTAGATTCCTTTTATTGATGGGTGTTCACCTATATTCTATAAATTTATTGTTTTTTGAAATAGTTTTATTATGTATATATTCTTTATCTATATGGTTTAAATACCAAATTCTTTCTTATCATTACTGAATTCTGTTTACCTAAAAAGTTACATGATGTCATTGAATTCACATTTTTTCTATGGGTTTATCATGTTATTATTATTTTTGGAGTTATTACAGTTTTCTTTATGTGATTTCATTTCAACTATATATGAATCCCATTTTCTTTCATGGGTTCTTATGATGTGTTTAATGAACTCAGTTTACTTTTCAGAGTATATTTATGATATGATAAGAGAATTATTTTCATTTGGAACTCATTTGTATGTATGATGAATTGTGGTTTCCTATATCACTCTATAATACATTAATTAATATCTTATATTTAATTATATAAGTAATTGATCATACATTTTAGTTCGTTGTAGTCATTGGTACTATTAGAATGTGTTATGAAACTTATGTTTACTATAATAATGTATGCACCAAATTTGAAAGATGTTTTATAATATTCTTACTCTCATGGATCTATTATAATCTCATGGATTACATTTATTTACACTATTTTTATTCACTTATTATTTTATATCACGATTTATGCCTTGATTTATAACTTAATATTAATGGGTGTGATTTTATTATATATCTTGATTATGACCATATACGCATATTATGATCACTTATGGATTTTTATTAGTTCCAATTATGATTACCCTTACTAATTATCTGATATCATGTTTTATTGTATTCTATTTCTATGGTTGATGAAGATATGAAAATTATGAAATTTTAAGAATAATATATTTTTTGGAGAAATGGTGGGAGATTCTAAATAATTATTATAGATTAAGTAGTTACTTATATAGTGGGAAAATACCAATTAGTTAAAAGATACATGTGTTTTTAGTTAATATTTTATTTTAATTATCTAAAAATTTAAACCTAAAAGGTCATGGTAATGTAAGGTAATGAAATATTTTCTTTAATAAATTATTTGACCAGAATATTGGGTCTGGGATATCATAATTCTTCCCACTAAAACAATTTATACCCAAATAAAGTATTATCTCCATATATAGGATAACCATATGCACTTTCTAAAATAAATCCTCAAAAAACACTAAACATCCATATGAAGAAACCGTCAAATTGAATTCCAAGGGATATAGAGACCAAGATCTAGTATTCCTATAGTTTACAACTATTCTAAAATAGTGACAAAATTAAAGAAATTTCTTCTAAAAAATAATAGAGCATCACTAAATAACAAAACTCCAAGAAATACCCCAAATTGAATCACCAGGAACCTTTTTTTCACATCTAACCACAACCTGTTTCCTCAAAAAGGTCAGAGAAAGGAGTAAACCTCAAAATATCTCGAAGGACAAAAAAACCAAATAAATAGCTCATGGTATCCCAAAAAACAATGATTTCATTAACTGTAAACATTAATCATTATAAAATGACACATCTCAATCCTTAGGGCCACAACTGGCATAAAAAAATGTTTAGAAACAAGTACATAGAATAGGATCCCATTAAGATTTCAATAAGGAACATAGATTAGTGACACCCACATTCGAAAAAAATATAACTACATCCCAACCACCCTTATGTGAACCTTAGGTTCTCCCTATTTATAAACCTATAAACTAAATCAAAAAATATGGTCTAAATGATGAAACGAAACACTATTGGAAATGAGGTACACAATGTCCCTAATGAACCAATACTTATATAGAGAAACCAAATATAAACACAATAAAATAATGAGAAATGATTGTTTGAAACCATATCTACCCTAAAATCACTAACTATAAATAATAAAAATAGTGTGTCTCCCAATGGGAGTTGAAAAAACACAAAGTGGTTAAACACAATTATGGCTACATATTCATCTCAAACATATCCAAGATTAATTAAATTAACATCCCCAAATTGGGTCCCTTAACCTAAGACAATTTTCTCCCAAAATACCCATGAGATCTCACAAAACCAATAATACCTAAAATAACTACTAGTAACACTAACAATAATAGGACAACAAATTCTAATCCATTTGGATCCTAGGTAGTGTTAAACCTAGAATGAAGAAATGACCCCAAAAAAACATTCTACTTCTATAATAGACCATTCCAAGAGGCTTACACTAAAAAACATGAGAGATTTCCTCAACCTAGTCACATTTCTTGAATAATATTAATTATCCCTATAAACATAAGAGGGGTGAATTAAATAAAATTGTTAAAATATGAAAATATCCATAAAAAAACACAAAATTAATAACTAATAAGCCATAAAAAATGTACAATAAACCTATTTTGGAAATAAGGGAACCATTAATAAGTGGGTTTTATTTTACTAAAGTCCATTAAAAAACCATTTCATACTTTTAAAACCACCCTCTCATGGAATATATTCTAAGATGATTTAATTTTTTTCATAAATGAACTATGTCTATTTTTTAAAACCAAGCACCCTTCTATATTTCATGCTGATAATCACATTGCATTTTAAAAAACCCGAAGAAACTCTCCCTTTTGAAAAATTTACCATGGATCAAAACCAAAACAAGACACAAAACGTTATTTTATAAATCATTGTATTCCCTTATAATAGGAAAATCACCTTCTAACATAGAGAACAAAATTGATTAGAAAATAGATTAGATTAAAAAACAATTTTGAAATTACAAAATGAAATCTACAATTTCAAAAAGTTCCCTAAAACAAAACATAATTGAAAAATAATCCTTGAAAAATTGTTTAAAATATAAAAACAATTTTCTCCTGGAATCCCTTTTCCAAAAAAACTAATTTTATATCACATAAAAAATCACATAAATAAGGGAATAATATAATCACGAACTCAGAAAAATTAATCTGAAGGTACTAATATATCTAAAGACCTGCCTTGGCTCTTTTCCCATTGCTTTGTCCCAATGAGAAATACAAGAGTATGGGGCTATAAATAAAATTATAGATGTATTTAGAACCACTCCCAACATGGCCATGTGGTTGAGGACCACATAATGATCATAGACTAGTTCCTACAACTTATATGGAATCAATAATTTGGGTTTTCATAGTTTTTAGTCCATAAAGGACACCCTCATTCTTCGATCCCCTCTTCTATATCTATCCCAAATAAAAAACATTATTCTCCAAGGAAAATCAAGCCATTCCATTTATTATCTAAGAGACACCATTATAGGTATTAATACATAACCTAATAATTCCATTAAATGACAAGATGAAATAAAAATAAAAATATAAACTACCCATTGAAAATAAAGTGTCAAGGTTAGAAAGATCTCATGAAACTCTCCCCAAAAAACCTTACATGTTTTGAAAACATTATCTCCACAGTTCTAACATTACAAAATAACAAAAGTCTATCCAAGAAACTAAGGTCCCACTGATAACCTGAACTTTGATAATATTTTTTTAATGAAATGACCCCAATTTCATCTAATCTCATACCTGATCTGGTCCTCCACAAGGCCCGGAGTCCGTTCCCAATCCCTATGACCTAGAAAATAGTTTCTAGGAATTATGAAATATAAATTGGTAATAACTTCTCCCTCATAAAATACAATTAGTAAACATAAAAAATTAGTAAACTAACCAACATGATATAAAAAATATAGGATTCCCATATAGAATGTATAAATACAATATAAAGTAGTATAGAACTGTAGTAGATATATAAAATGACAAAAATAAAATATAATAGGCCAATGACCTCAATAAAAACCCAATGTTGATGAAAAAAACCAAACCATATCCAATGAAACACCATGTGAACCATGGTCACCATCCAACCTAATGTATCCCTGATGAATTTTCATAGAGGAGATACAATCTTAAATGTACCTCGATTGATAAAATATAAACATGATAGAAATATCCCAATATGTCACTACCTGAAAAATTTAAGTTGACTATTTCATATTACATCCTAATAATGATAGTTTTTAAAAAAATATAAAAATATTAATTTTTCATATATACTTTAAAATTTAATAAAAAATTCCTAAAATGTTTGTTAAAACTATTTTACATTGATCTCATTAAATGAAAATAGTCACAAGGAAAATTCTTATCCCTTGGACAAAGCCACTCTAGAAAATCACTATTTTAATGTCCTAATTTTAAACCATCTCATAAAAATCCATTATTGAAATAAACATTTAAAAATATAAAAGTTGGTTCCAAACATCAAATGGTTTTCTCATAAACACCTTTGAAAAAAAATTTCCAAATAAAACATGGATGGATGTCCTGAAACCGTGTTCTTGAAACCAAAAAAAATAAAATTTGAAACAAAAACCTTCTAAAATTTACATAAAATAATTTATTTTTTTAAAAAAATCAACTATTCACATTTGAAAATCACACCTTTTAAACCCATTTTAACAATACTTTAAAAGGACATAAAAATGACACTTACACCATCCTTCTTTTGAGTCCTTATAAAAACCCATGTCAATTTTTTTTGAAAAGAAATATCAAATATAAGGAATGGGGACTCACATAACTAGAAAAACTATGTCAAATAAACATACCAAAGAGAATAATACAACCAATACATGTGTAACATGAAAAAAATACAAAGAGTAGAGGATAAAATCAAAAAAAAGATAAACCCCCTAAAGTGATGTCAAATAAAATCATACATTCATTATCTTTAGACAATGGGATATGATAAATGGGATCTAGTGTGGCTTATATAACTCTTGGTTCACCTATCACTATGTGTTCACAAAAAAATAGAAACCCTCTTGGTATTCCCTAGGATACCCTTATAAGTTCTCACTTGGTCTATTGGGAAACAACCTCCCAATTAATATTATTTCTCCTATAGGGTGCACCCCCTCTATAAGCTATCTCAGACTATTGGAAAAATACAATTAATAATTCTTCCACCCAAGTTATGGATTCATCCTCCCAGGTCACCGACCCTGATTCCCCATGTTCTTCTATGTGAATAAATGTTGAGGTGATCTCAAATGAACCATTTTGTAAATCTAACATAAATAATTTGAAATAACTCATACATCACATCTCACACCCTCACAAGGATTATTCTCAATCACATCTATCCACGAATAACACATAATGATGAAACTATATAAAACAACCAATCATGGCATCACATGTTATCATGAATTACCAAAATGACACATGTATTACAAGGGTTTTACACATTCAATGAAAAATAATTTTTATAACATTCCAAACATGAAATTTTGAAACATTTTTGGAATTCCATTACAACTAACACCATTTCAAACTCATCCCATTCAATTAATGAGACAAAATTTTCATAAAACACTTCTTAAAATGCATTTTTGGAACTCAAAATTACGTTAAAAAACCTTATAAATTTTTCATTGTAATTTAATAGTTTCAAAAAGAAACCCATATGGGTTCACACATCCTTTAAAAAACCAATTTTAAATTATTTTTAAAAAGTTAAACCGTATATAAGATTTGGTTAAAAAAATAAATTGATGTGAAGTAAAACTTTTAAAACCTTAAGTTGATCCTTTACAACACTTTAAAAACCAAGATAATTGTTTAAAATATATTTAGTCATTTTAAAAAACACCTTTTATAGAATCTCATTCCATTCGATGGATTTGAGCCACTTTAAATACACATTATAACCTTATGGGTTTTACTTATAGGAATATATTTAATAAAAAACATTTCAAAATTGAAAATCATCCATTATGATGTATAATAAGGTGACATAAAAGAAACATCTACAATGGATCAATAGGGATTAAGGATAAATTCATTGTGTATGATGACAAATACTTAAAAAATCTAATACATTCCATCTATAATACCTACATAGACAAAACCCCATGATTAAATTCATCAATTACACTAAAAATTTACAACATATTATATAGGGTTTATTGGAGGAGGAAAAATTTACTGGACAAGAAGAAGAAAAGATATCAAGGTGTTTTTAAGAACTTATTAACGAAGAAACCACTTGAATCTAGGTGGAGTACCACCAAAATTTAAGGATATGAGAGGAAACTCCCATAAATGTGGTTATTAGTCCATTTAAATGAGAGGGGGGAATAAATGAGGTATTGAGGGTTGAAATCAAATAGAGTAATTAATATAAATTATAACATTTAATGAATCTGGATATGCTATATGGTTTAGCGACATTATTTTCCAAACAAAGCACCAATCATTCATAGGTAATAGCCGAGAAAAACCTCAAATCTACATGGTTAAACAAATCTTAAACCAACCCTGAAAAAATGGAACTATCAAATTATATATCTGATTATCACACCTATCAGATTGTTTATCGAACCATGCATAATTTATGCTTCCACACCCTTACACAATAATGGTATCACATAGTTTCCCTTTGTATATGCAAAGTTTGGATTCAAATATATGATACCCATATAGGGAAACAATTCCAAAATATTTTGGACTCAAAAGTTCACCATTTAAAGGTAACTGAATGGTTTTCTATAAATCATGAATGCAAACCATTCATAGTAAGAAAAAATCTAAAATTAAAAATTTTGGACTGGAACCCTTAAAAACATAATGTGACCATCAAGAAAATTAAATAACATAAAATAAAAACCATAATGACATGGTAGGTCTCATGTTTTTGGTTGGTTGAGGATTCAAGCATGGAATTACTCTAGGAGTTAGGTTTAAAATCTGGTTTGCATTTTTGGATGATCATGGGATTATTTTGGGATTCAAAGAATCATTATTGAGTAAATTAATAATGTTTCTATGGGTGAATATGAGTGTGTTTGGGAATGGTTATATAGAGTATGAATTATCTGTGATTTGTTTGGTAACTATCTATTATGGTATGGAGTCCACATTCGTTATGTAATTTTGGACATGAATCATGTGTTATGGTGTTTAGATTGAGATTCCAATAAAAAGGAGACATGTTTGGGATAATTTATTAGGTGATGGAAACTCATATAATTTTATTGGGATGCTAAAATTGAAATTGTACAAAATTTTAAATAGTTATTTGTTTTGTATTTTGATGTAATGATATATAGGCCACAATAAGAATATTATTAGACCATTGATGAAATATTTTTAGCAGGTCATTCTAATGTCAGGGAGTAATGTGGATTGTAATTTTTCCCTTATGTGATAATGAATATAGTGGGAAAAACCATGAAATTGATTTTTAATTGTTTGGTGATGTTGTGAAATCTCAAGATAGTTGGGCACAATAAGGAAAAATCTTGGTAGGTTTTTGACGATGGAAAGTGGCCGATTATGTTTTTAATGGGAGATAACCTTGGGCCTAGAGTTTCATAGAGTGGGTTTGTTTGGATTTTTGAGATGGAATACTCCCATTTCATTGTGAATTGTGAACAAGAATAGGTTAAATGTGGGTATTAATTGTATTAATATTTTTTGGATGTTAAGTGTTATGGTCGAAAGATTTTAATACCTTTCATCTGAATTGGTTTTGAAATTTAGAATGAATTATATATTTTTGGTATATAAAGAGGGTCGATTTGAGAACATGGATTCAAAAAAGAAATAATATAATTTTAAAATTATAGGAGATTATTTTGGACATGGTATGAGTCTTAACATGATGTATGGGTGATCAAGTGAGCATCATAGAATTTTCTAGGTTTCTCAGTCGACTATATCAGCCACCAACCATCTAGAGCTGAGTCCAAACTAGCTAAATGGTGGGGCCATTTATGGGTTTTTAGTGGGTGTGGGTTGATAGTTTACCAAAAAAACCCTCTAAATATTTAAGATTCATTCCATATAGGGTATGATCATTCATATGATTCCACTCTCTCTCCTCCCCTTTATTTCCCTTTGGTTCAAGTGATTTTATTAGTGATTCTGCAGTGAATAAGGTGATTGAATCCCAATGTTTTCTTAATTTTATCAAATAATTATTTATTTTCTAATTTTGTAATTATTTTTTATGGTTATTTAGATGATTCCTCAATGTCATGGTGCAATCATCTAATTCTCAGAGGAATTTCACTCAGCCTGTGTAGTGGACCTCCCTTAACAATTTCTGAATGATGTTTCTCGATGATTTAATTAAGGTACAACACCCTAGGGATTTTTCATTGGGTTTACACTAAATTAAACTAAAAAGAAAATGTAATAAAATTTATTATTTTTGGTAGTTTTTTATCAAATAGGGTTGAGTATATGTCATGGACTATCTGAGTGTGATCATACCTAATTTCTATGCAGAGGGAGAACCCAATGAGTTATTTGGAGTTTAAGAATAATTTAATTAAATTAATTAAATTTTGACTTTTTAAATTAATTGAATAAATAATTATAATATATTTATAATTAAATATATGATGATAAGGCAAGAGTTTGGGAGTCCCATTTAAGGATGGTGGTCAAATGATCTTAGATGGTTCGGGGTAGAGTGGATGAATTATGAAATTGAGATGATAAAAATCCTCATTTGTGGTAGATGGGTTGGAATGTAATCCCCTACGAATTATTCATTTCATTTATATGCATGTGATATTTTCTATCTCACAATCTATGGAAATTTACTTGTAGTTTTTTTAAGTTATTTAATTAATACTTAATGAAATGTGTGAGTTGGAAAAAGTTCCTTGAGCCGTGATGGACCCTTATGAACTGAATATATTTTAATAATCAAAGATGTATGAGGCCTTGATTATAAATCTGTGACTTTTGTCACATGAACCCTATATTCATATAATTGTGATGATTGAGGCATTTTTTCACATAGTATAAGTTCATTTTTGGTGCATCCACATAGAGGTGGGTGTTTAACTAATATATTTGTCTTTATGAGCCTGTGTTAATATGTTTTATGGTCTTAAATCCATTTAGATTGTAATATTACTATAGGGAGAGAATTATACCCCAATTGAGACATGAATAACTGGGTGGGTAGAACATGAAGAGTTGGTTGGATAAGATGGGTGTTTAAATATCATTTGGTGACTTATAATGGGAATAATATAAGGAAAATCTCCATTTTTGGATTTTCCTAGGAGTCCAAAGTGGAATCTGTGATTTTGTTATTGTTGAGGGATGATATGTCCTTTTGTGATGGGTGATGACTTTAGATACATGTTTGAGATCAAGGGAACTTGGTGAGGTGTCCATATTTATGATGAGATATAGGGGACCCTCGTAGGATCCTTACTAATATATACCCTAGTGTAAGGTAGATCTGGGAGGATAAAATTAAAGGCAAAGATCGATTATTACTTTAGTAAAATGGTAAATTAAGAAATTGGATGATAAATGGAATGTTAAATGGTTGTGAAGAATTCATAATTTAGTAGAAATTGTATCATGATATATATCTATGATTACTCAATAGTGGTGGATTCCCCTGAGTGATTATTTATTTATTTTCCATAACCCTTGGATAGAGGACTCCCCCAAGAGTGATTAGAATTTTTTGGTATGGAATGTGATCCCTTACAGATATTGATATTCCTCATACATTCACTATAGATCTGTGGGTAGAAGATGTGACACCCTACATAGATATGGATACTATGGAATTCACTGATTGGGTGTTGACCATTAAGCCTACATATCAGGGTAAGCTAGACCTCGAGTTTGTATCTCATTCATAATAGGATGATTTAGAGCTCAAGGTTTTTTCTCATGTATACCGGGATGAGATTGAAATTTTTTATTCTCATTTATACTAGGGTGATTTAGACCCTAGGTTTTTATCTCAGGTATACTGAGGTGAATTAGATGATGGGATTGAATCTCATGTATACAAGTGTGATCCAGGCCCTGAGATGAAATTCATTTTTATACTAGAGTAGATTAAATATTGGGTATTTTCATTTGATGGAAACATTATGTGATATCCTAATAGACACATCAAAAATGGTTGAATAAGGATTCAGTGAATATCATTTTTTATTTAGGACTAGATAATTGACACCAGTTATTTATTTACAGTATTATAACTATATTTATTATATGAGAATGTCAAATGTGTAAACTACATTTACTGGTCATTTTTGGGACCATATTGGTGGTAACCCTATATATTTATAATCAAAACATTCTTAGGCATCCCCAAAACTTGGTTACCTGATAAGAGAACACTGATTTTATATTTAGTATGTTAAATGGACTATATTAGATATTCAAATTAGATGAGGATCAAAGATACATCAGAGACTATTTTACATTTATTTTATTATTTAATTTTTTATATGTTGTTAGCCTGGGCGTTGGTTTTGAGTTTTTATTACTACATTATTCCATATTTCATGTAATCTTATTTATGCTATTTATTTCTTACATACAATCTAATGGTTTTTTATCATTATGGATGATGTTTGGTTTATTTATCTGTTATTTTTTACTACTACATAGTGGTATAGTGTCTCTATGATACCTCCATAGGCCTTTTATACTATTTAAAACTCTCTAAATATGGGGAGGCATAGGCGCGGTCATATTTCCATTAATTTTATTAATGTATTGAGTGATCAAGGTCGAGATGGGAAAAATTAAATATTATATTTTTATTTAACTCTAGAATTATTAATTCTATTATTTTCAATTTATTAATAAAAATTATGTAAATTCAACATACATATTTAATACATGAATACCCAATGACCATATATCCTATGACCATATTTCCAATGGAAATATTTTCAAAGACCATATTTACAAATTCCATATCTGTAATGGTCAAATTTCATTACAATATATTGTCATAAATACATTTTTTGAACCATTAATCTTATTTATTTAATTACATAACAATATGTCTATGATATTTCTCATTCTATTCCTTATTTCTATAGATTTAATTAGGGTAATGATCCTTTTTGAAAACCACCCTGATACATATTTCATATTAGTGATGTTTTTATTTACTTTTGGGTTTATTCCACTTTTAATTTTCTTAATGATGTTTCATATTATATTATCATAATATAGTAATGTTTATCTAGGTTTATAATATTTTTTCTCAATAAAATATATCATGGTATTTTTAGTTTTGTGTTTTTTATGAAACAATCTATTCATAATATTATTTATTTGAAGAAAAAATATATTGTAAATAAATGTGGTTTTACATTCTACCCTACATAAAATAATATTCCCCTCAAAACATCATTACCCTAATGAAAAAACAAGGTTACTTATACCTCATTACATATCCAGGTTCCCATGATTCTTCTAAAAATTTATGATTCCTCAATTGAACATAAAATCGGTGATTAGTCATGATTCATAATACATTGTCACAATATACTATTATTTCAACCAGTTTTTTTTCATTATAGATATCATGTTATAGTTTCACAACATTTTAGTTCCATAAATGTGAATTTTTAGATATATAATTCCAATTTATTAATACATTGAAAAAAACATGAACTTTGGGGTGGTTCGGTGGAAGTTAAATATAACAACCTACCATCCCAACACGATCATAGATTCTAAAAGGTCCAACATATATAGGGATAAAATTTTCATTCATCTCAATTATCAAAACCATTATCTATGGTGATATTGAAATGAATACCTTTTATCGAACATCAAACTCTACATCTCATCTATTATTATTAATATAAATTCTCAATATACTTTTTATTGTTTTAATGTAACACTGAATAGTTTTGACACTTCTTCGTAATTTCTTGAGAAATATATGATTCCATCAGTTTAATCTATTTAAATTCATCCAAACTGCTTCATGTTTTCAACAAATTCCCATATAGATCCTCATATAGTATATTTTAATGATTTAATAGAAACCATTTTTTATGAGAACTCTACTAGAGAAAGGTATTGATCCTAACCTCCTTTAAAATACATTAAATAAGATCTCATTGTTGGGACCAGGTTGAATGAAGATGAAAGTTGGAAGAGTTAGCTTTTACAGAGTGTTGTATTTTGTTGTCAAAGGCGATAAATCAATTCACTGTGTAGAAGGATCATAAATCAGACGATGCTTTGCTGGTATGTATTTCACACAAATCATGAGTTAGGAGAACTTGTGATGCAAGCCTTATGAAGGAAAGGGGGAGAAACGATGATGCCAGTCATATAATGTTATGATTGGAAGGAATGATGCTGCTGGAAGATAGGAAAGATTCAGTTCCCATTGCAACTCTGACGATGCTTAAGCTGATCTATCAAAGGATAAATATCACGATAGTGGGATTCGTGATAAGAGCAGAAGAATGGTTATGGGAAGCAGTAAAGAGATAAAATGGCAAAGCAATAGACAATCTGGGGATGGCAGAAAAGCACAGTTTAAGGTGGCGCCGTTTTCCAGTGTTTGCCAAATTTTAGGGCCTGAAAATCGGGAGATGAAGAAATGTGCTTGGCAACTGATGTTGCACATACGATTGAAGATGGTTTATACGTGCAAAAGAGTTATTCAAGGTCAGAACTATGAAAAATGACAAAGGCATGGAGTGCACGGAAATTTAGGCACGTTTCGCGCAAAAATAAAGTGGTGCGCGCAATATCTGCGGGATGCGCGAAAAAGTAGCGGGTTGCGCGAAAAATCTGCGGGATGCGCGAAATATTGGCATGGTGCGCGAAATTGAGGAATGAAGTTTTCGCGCAAATGATGGTTCGAGATCAGAAGATCGAAAATTGGCAAAGGAATGAAATGCGCGAAATATTGGAGCAGTGCGCGAAATCTGATGTTGCAGGAAAGATTGGGTTTGCGCGCAATATGGAACGCGGTGCGGAATTTTGCGCGCAATTGGTGCTTCATGCTTAGAAGGATGAAAAATGGAAAAGGCATGAGGTGCGCGAAATATTGAAGCATGGCGCGAAATATGAAGTTGCATAAAAGAGTTTTTACGCGCATGGAGGAGGTTTTACGCGCGGATTAGTGTTTTTCGCGCGGGTTCAAAAATGCCTATAAATATGAGGCTAACCCTTGTTAGTTGTTAATGCTCGACACTTAGAAGAAATCCCGAGCTCTGGTGCGCGTAAATTATACGCTAAGTGAGTTGCGCGAAAAGAGGAAAAGTTGCGCGAAAACGTTTTTCGCGCCAAAAGAGAATTTTACACGCAAGCCATTTGAATTGCGCGCAAGGCACCCTAAAGGCTGCGCGAAATATTTGGGGTCTTCGCACGTATTCAGTTGTGCACGAGAGAGTTCTTACCGGCTTCTGGGTAAGAAAGTGAAGATTTGTACTTCGGAGAATACATCTGTTTAATTGTAAAGAAGCACTGAAACATTGTGTTATCCTATTTGTGCTAAGAGGGAGCACACGCACTATTGGATTGTTTTCAAAGTGCTGCACGAGTGTAAGGGTATATCCTACTCGTTGTATTCCACATCAAAGGATTGTTTTCTAGTGGATTGTGTGGTACTGGATTATTTCCGTACCATACCAAGGACGTAGCTACTCTTGTTGAGTAGTGAACCTTGGAAATCTTGTGTTCCTGTGGATGTGTGTGTTCAGCAGGGAAGAAACTCTTTAACAGGAGGCGAAGGTTGTTTCAAAAAGGGGAAACTTAAAAAGAAAAAGATATCACTGATTCACCCCCTCCCCCTCTCAGTGATACTTGGATCCTGATTGGGAACTTCACTCATCAAATCATATAGTTTTTAAATGTTCCTCTCAGATTGACCATAAATAATAGATGATAATAATATTTAAATCTCAAATATTTATCTAATTCTTATGGAAGAATTCTCCAAAACATTGTAGTAAACCTTTTAAATAAATCACATACAATTGAGAGTTGTAATCCATCTAGCCTTAATTATTTATTTATATATGTATATAATGGTTTGTTGATTGAGTGAAAAATATTATTAAATAGTAATGTAATGGGATGACATCATAAGGAGACCAACCATAATGTAAATGGAATTGTTTCATTATATGTATTAGTAAGACCTACAATGAAATACATAGTGGTATTTTTCTATTTCCATAAATGTAATTAATGGTAACATGAAACCATCAAATTTTTGTCATTTTGCATCAACTTACTGGAATAACGAGCCTGGAGACATATACTTTTAAATCCATATCTTTATTTTGTCCCACCAGAATTGATTCTTGACAAATCTATACATATTTATACTTTTTGGATAAATAGAGAACAAATATCTTTGTTCATAAATAAATAACTCCTTCAAATATTGTATTGATAGAACACATATTCATTTCATGAATCATATATTTATATCAATGTCATAGTCAAACTATGGAATATTTCTTACCATCATTTTTATATCTATATCCCCCACATACACCACTTTTATCATTACATGAATAGATGGTTTAATACTAATTTAATAATGATTGGGTTTACCTCATTCCATTATGATTTTAGGGACTATCCTCTTTAAATACATGAGTATTGGGTCTCTTTAAATCCCCATCTTATATAAGGCAGTAAGATTCTTTCTATATAGAGAATCAACCACATTGTTTTCCTTCCCAATTTGGTAATTTATAAATATGTCATTGTCTTTGATCAACTCTAGTTATCTCCTTTTATGTATGTTTTACTCCTTCTATGTGAATATATACTTTAAGATTTTATTATCAGTACATATTTCACATTATTCATTATAGGGACAATGAAACCATATCATCAATGAAAATATTTCCACTATAAGCTCTTAATCTAAAAACATATAATTTTTTCGATTAATATTTAATTGAAATTAAGAATAAAATAAAACCTTGTCATTCATTATATGGATACATCTTGATTATATATTTAATGAATCACTATATATTACAAACCATTTTAAACTAATGTTTAGTGTTATTATAGGTGTAGTAACCAACCTTATCATGATATCCTTGAATTTGTTTCACATTAATCTTTCTATAAGAACTGGAATTACTTTTTAGTTAACATAGTGGATTCGATAGTCATGAGAAACTTCTAAAAAAGCATCGATAATATTCAATTAGTCTAACAAAACTATAGATATATATTATAGTGGTTGGTTTGGTCCATTTTTAATCACATATGTCTTTAGAGGATCCATTTATATACCCTCACATATGATTACAAGACACAAGAATGATACTTTTTGTTAACATAATTCACACATGATAAATTTTAAACATATTTCATCCAATCTCAAGGTCTATAGAATAATCCACAAATTATCTCAAAAGTATTCCTTTATCTTGTAATATATGAGAATGTCACCTATAAAGACTACCTCAAATTTATAATGGTTTTTATGACCCAATCTAATGGGGATCGATCTTCAACTACCCCATCTAGCCTCCATAGATCAGGGGATGGTGAAAAGTGTTGAAAGGATTAACTAATATAGTACGCCTTTTCATAATGTACCCTTATACACACTTCTGACTATTTCAATGTAGAAATGAAGAGTCATAAAATATAATGATGCAAAATCTAGACTAAAAACCATGCATTTGAAACTTATAGGTAATAAAAATAATGCTACAGGGTAAACTAAAAATGAAAGTTAAAAGATACATGACCATCCAGAAAGATGTACTGATATGAAAAAACTAGAAATGTGAATGCTAAGAGAAATCCCGACTCTAGACATCCATTCCTTGATCACCATACACTGTAAAATGTACCAGGTATCCCTATTCTCCTACGTAATCAGCATAGAATTTTCCTTTATATGAATAATTCATGACATTTGCGGGAAATTCCCATGCAAGGGTGAGTATAAACATACCCATTAATAATCCTCAAAAGATGAAGGGGGAGTTTTAAAAGACAAGATATGAGAAAATAGATCAACCCATAGGAAGAGAGTAAAAAAAATCCAACAATATGGATATATATATATATATATAATCAATAATAGAATCCAAAATGAGAGAGAAATGGGATCTTCATCTCACAGACCAGCCCAGGAAAGTGTGCCATCAGTTACAAAGGTCCATCATCAATGCCCAAAATCACTTGTATCTATCCAAAGTAGTAATAATGTGGAGGGACCATACCCTGGAACTTTGTCACATAGTCAATGGGGAACAATCTCCAAGAAGAGGACTTTTACCCTAGTGTGATAGAAGTTTCCCACATTGTGTAAGGATGACCCACTCCCTACCCAAGACGAGGTACCAATCAATAGATAGAGTACCAAAACCCTGTTCTGTTATAGGGGTTGCACTTAGTAGATAGAGGATTTGTTCCCTGGTCTATCAAGTGGGTTCCACTCAGTCTATTGAGGACCTTAACCCTACCATAGGGTGCACCACTTAGTAGATATAGGACCCACACTGTAATTCCATAGGGGGTACCCCTTAGTAGATAAAAAATCCACACCCTAATTCCATAAGGGGTTCCACTTTGTAGATATAGGACCTCCAACATAATTCCATAGGGGGATACAAATCAGTAGATAGAGGAGACTCATGCTAACTCCATAGTGGGGTACCACTCTATTATCTTGCCTGATCACTACCATCCTTTCCCATCACCTAAAGAGGAGTCTCACTCATAACACTTCATATTTTATCACAAAGTCCACTAAGATGGATACCATCATATTCCACATGTAAAACACTCATGATAGGCTACTCATGGGCCAAAGTACAAGACCAAATGAAGGAATTACAATGGGTAGATGGTTTCTATAATTGGAATAAGGGGTAAACAATGTGTAAGGGGACCAACACAGTGTCTATTCCTACCCTTCTTGCAGGATGTATCACTACTGGTACATGGTTCACTACTCATGTAGCTCTACATGGCATGTAGAGGGACAACATGGTGTGCCTCATCCACTTGGGGTAATACCCATACTATTATTCATGTCTGTGTAACCATTCCCATGTCTGTGTAGTCTGATACATAATGTGTCCTGCCACACATGGTCCTTCTTGTGCTCCTTCTGGTCATATCTGTGTGCCCTGGACGAGTGACGATACACAACATATAACAGGTTGTGCCCATGTCTGTGTATTCTAGGAGTAAACTCTGGGTAACTGGTACCAAGTCAAATGACATGTGGGGGTCCCAAACTGTGTGTGATATTTAACTCACCTGAAACCCTTGCCGCCGTAGCCGTGAGGTATACACGCCATATGTTTTCTGGATTACATGGCATGTAGTGGTTTTTTTCATAGAATCTCAGATATACTTCCAGAATTCATTATTCACACCTTATGTGTATAATATCACCTATATGCCACCCAAAATCTTAGGGGAAAGCTCTTATGATTGTTTGTGTCCATCAAGTGGTTGGAAAAAGGATTTCTATTGATCCTTATAAATCCTGCATGGGGCCACCTTAAGACACCACACCTTTGTCCATATCTCGTTTCCTCATTTATATTTGAATCCATGGGGGTATCATCATAATCACTAAAATCATCCCAAACTATCCTCTGATTCCTAAGCCATTCGTCTCACATGAATATTTCATTGAACCAGGGATCCGATCGCGCATGATCCCACTTAGAAATGTCAAACCGAGACCCCATAGACCAATCAACGATGAACTCGAAGAATAATTTGGGGAAAGAAACTGGAAAATAGGTGAAATGATCATTGGACAAGCATTATTTTCCAATAAACCCAAATTGGTATTTCTGTGGTGATAAACAAGGAACATCGACTTTAAATTTAATAAACAATTTAAAATAGGTATTTGGGAACATGAAAAGGCTCTCTTGTGATGCAATTCGTAGGAAAATGGTGATCATGTTATATCTATTTAATAAATTGGAAAGTAATACAAAAATTGAAAAGTCAAATCTCAATTGATATAATCTAGTGACGAAGAATGTTATTTACAACTAATGAGATTATTCATTGCCTTTACTACCCCTCAATTCACTTGGATCTAGAGTTTCAACATCATCTGATTTTAATTCTCCAATGATAGGGTGGAATGAACTACACTCAAAGGACTTAGGGTTATGTGGATAACCCTGGAGATACTTCATAATGGTTTATTTAAAGAGACCTTATATTTAGGTCATTTAATAAAATAAAATAAATTATTTTTTTATTTTTAATTAAATGAACCTGCCAATGACCACTTTAGCCGATCATCCAACTCTGACCAATTTTACGTCATGCTTACGGTAAAACGAATGTTTCTGATTGAATAGTGGTCTCATATTTTTAATCTAAGAATCCATAAAAAATTTATCACATTTATGTTATGAAAAAAAGTTCACATATTAAAAAATATATTTAATATTTTGATAAAAATAATTTCGAGTACTTGGGGCTCATAATCGCTCAGCATCTTAGCGCATAGCTCTAAAAATATTTCTAGATATATTTTAATTTTTTACATGGAAGAAACAAGGTCTCTACATCATTCCATCATTTAATATTTTCACCACTAAATAAATAAAACTAAATAAAATTCCCAGGATATTGATCCCACATCTGGATATTCCACTCCTGGGAGCTCTCCAATATGCTTTCATGCTGCCAAAACACCTAAAAAAAGTGGATGGTCTATCCCAGTAGGGTCCTCACATGCTGGTCCCCAATTCTTATTAGGTTCTCTACAAATGTGGCTTAATCCTCGATGTACAACACTACCCAGTTGATACCATGTATTGGGACATTCATATATCCCCTCAACCGCGACTCATGGAATATGTCATGCACCTCATCCATCTGCGAGGGCAGGGAAAGACAGTAAGCTTCCTCACTAACCCTCTAAAAGACCTATAATGTCCTAATGAATCTCGGGGATATATTTCATCCTATATTGAATCTAAGAAATCCTTATCGTGGGGTGACTCTAAGAAAAATGATGTCTCAATTCTCAAACTCCAAGGGCCTATGATGTCAACTTTTGCAATATTTCATTGTACTCTAGGCTATCATCATCCACTCGTGGATAAACTTGCTTTATCTACCATTACCAGCACCATCTATAGACCAAAAAGAGATGCATTTCCGATCTTAGTCCAACATAAGGATGACCTAAAAGGTCAACCATATATGGATTCTAAAGGTGACATACTGGTCATATAGTGGTTGCTATTATTTTTTGAAAACTATAATGATGGAAAATGATCCTCCTAGATCGGGCCAAAGTCTAATAGGAAATCCCTCAACATATCCTCTAACACCTAGATAGTTCACATAGTTTTCCTATTTTTATATGGGTAAAAGGATGTAATCATCCTCATTTGGGACCCAAATTCTTCCTATCGTCCTCTCTACAACCATGACATGAAATAAACATGACAGTTGGAGAAATAGTTGAGGTATTCTTATAAAGGAAGATAATCTCTTGTATCTACAAATTCCCCAAAATCTATAACAAACTCTACTCACAGATTGAAAGGAAATGTGCCAACTTTGTGAGTTGGTCAACGATCACCCAGATAGAGTGACATCCTCTTGATATATGTAGAATACCGTTCAAAAAATACACGGATATTTCATCCCATTTATACTCTGGGATATTAAGAGGCTATATAAAACCTTACAAAACCTAGTACTCAACCATTACATATAGAGAGGCGAGGCACTAAAAGATGAACTCTGCCACATTATGTCTCATTATAGCCTACTAAAACTATTGTTTAAGGTCTCTAGAAATCTTACCCACACTTAGATTTACACCCAAATGATATGTGTGAAACTCTATTATCACCTCCTTCTACATCATGACTAGGACCTCCAAACATCCCTAGGAAAGGATGATATGGCTACCTCCTTCATAAAATCTTTCGAGTGATTCTTTTGAGAATATCTGGTCATGTATGAACTCATAGCCAATGTATCCCAATCTGCATTGTCTCAAATGTTATAGAACCAAAGGATTCAACACCATAAACTAATGTAAATCTGAACCCTCCTTCTAAACTAGGGTCAGCTGCAAGGAAGCTAACCACTCTAACACCTACTACACCAAACAGTCATAGGAATTCCTACTAAGGGAATATGCTACCACATTTCTATTTCATGAAGTATATAATATATCAAATTCATTGTCCTAGAGGAACTCCAACCAGTGTATCTATCTTATATTAATGTATCTCTCTCTGAATATGTACATGAGACTCTAATGTTCTGAGGAAACAATAATGTGCTCTCCCAGAAGATAATTCCTCCACATCCTCAAAGAAAATACTACCACTTCCATCTATAGGTCATGATTTAAATAGTGCTTAAAATAGGGTATCAACTACCTAGACCAATATGTGATAAATTTATATCTCTATATCAACATGTAGCAAATCCCAACTCCTATGGCATCACAACAAACTATATACTTTACATCCTCCTCTAATAGTCTGTAAATTGAATCACTTATTATCAAAAAACAAAACTCCTTAAAGGGCCTATGAAACTACTTAGTCTAAGTAAATAGTTACCAATTCCATATCAAGGTTACCAAAGGGGATACAATCCTAAATAATTCTCTCCCAAACCTTTGGTAGTACCTCACCAAGACAATAAAACTACCCACCTCTAAAACTCTCTCAGGTAGATCCCAAGAGAACACTGTATTGATCATCATCAGTTCCATAACTAACCCATGCTCAAAAATAACATTCCCCACAAAGAAAACCTCATGAATCTAAAACTAGAAGATCAATAGATTACCATAAAGCTATTTCTCTATAAGAAAATCTTGGACGATCCCCAAATTCTCTTCATGCTGGGCCTTTAATATAACATATATGAGTATATCTATAATGAAGACAACCAATAATTGGTCCATATATGGCTAGATGATCCTGCTTATCAATGCTATAAACATAGTAGGGGACATCATTACATTGAAAGGAATCACTTGGAACTTATAGTGTCCATAGTGACATCAGAATGTTGTCTTTGAAATATCAACCTCATAAACTCTCAAATGGTGGTAGAAAGACTTGAGATCAATATTTAATAACCATCTCACACCTTATAACTTATCAAAGAGTAAAATAATCATCAAAAAGGGGTACAAGTTCTTTATAATGTCCTGGTTTAGGAAATGATAATTTACACAAATCTATAGGATCCCATACTCCATTTTTGTGAACACAACTAGGGATTTGCTAGGGGACACACTAGGTCTGATAAAAACCTTCTCTTGAATGTTATATAATTTCAAATACAACTCCTAAGGCTCAGTACATGAAATATGATATACTGTAAAATATATCATAGCATTCCTTGGATGTATGTCGATAAAAAAAATCCTTATCCCTATTTAGAGGTAGTCTTAAAACATCCTCAGGGAATACATCCATAAATTACTCCACAAATGAAGGACTCCATAGGAATGAAGTACATGATGAACCAAGATCCATAGACACCAACTGATGGGTAATGGGATGTAGCTTCTTGCTCATAAAACCCACTATTCCCACCATGAGATGTTTCTCACCTGTAAAGGAGAATCTAATCCCATCAATTTGAAGGTATCTGATTCATCTAAAGTGATAGTTAATCTTGGACCAGATCATGGGAAATGAATCCATAACCAAGATTACATCATAGGGTTCCATCATGATGACCTAAAGGTCCCATGATAACCTATCTCCTACAAGTGATATCTCATTATTCCATTAGATAAATGATATTGAAGAAGTATTCCTTGTAGGAACCTCAAGATGAGGCGGCTAGGATAAATCATATACTCATAGTTCTAGATATCTTACAAGGTGTAAAGAGATGAAGGAATGAATCACACTTTTGTCTAATAATACTGAACCCTGGGTAAACTAAAGACAAATCAAACCTCAATTCATCTAATGTGTTGCTGGGTCATAAGCATCCATATCCTGTAGTTGTCCATGACCTTGACTAACATCTCCCTGAGCCTGGCATGGTATGCTTGGTGGTGGTTATGGATGGATATATAGCATCATCTTCCCCCATAAATCATCCTATTGGAGCTACACCTTCTCCACTTCTAGCTTCACCTCTCTGGGGGCCACCTTGACTTCGCCAGGGAGACATGTGATTAGAGTGTTGTCACTACTATGTCAGTACACTTTATATCTCATGGACCTCCTCAGTATATCTAGTCAAGCGATTTCTCATAATGTGACCTCATGCATCCCATTCATAGCATCAAAAACTCTGGGATACTCTGGCTATAATGAACCAGGATTAGTATACATTTATATTACATAATTTTAGATGAATATTAAGTACATTATAATAATACATGCCTGAAGAATGTAATGGTTTAGTGTCTTTGGAAATAGAGAAACAAAATCTTCAATCCTGGGGAAAGATCTTTCACATCTCCCATAAATATATCCACATTTTTACTTCTACCTAAATCCTTTTTCCTTAACCTAGGGGAGAGAAACATAATAATGGGGTGAGATAAATTGCTTAGTAAGGGTAAGCAAGGGAGATATATAAGCACAATCATGAGAATAATGGTATGATAACATGATCATGAAAATAAAAGATCATACCCTACATAAAGATGATTATATAAATGAATCATGGCATAAATAATGGTAGTTCATAAGACATGAATCATAAGGAAATAAAGAACATAGGTCATGAAATCCTAATATAGGAATAAAACATGGAATTGTGGAAGACACATATGCATATAATGATTTCCATAGTATCCAAGGCATCACATCCATGACCATCTTAGTAGTCATGGTTATGGTATCCCGCCTTTTTATTACATAACTTTACATTACATTTTACATATAGAGGATCTTTAAAGTCTAGTGTATTGGAAATCATGAACAATAAAACTTGAATACAATATAAAACATTCTTTTGAACCACTTGTAAGGAATCATCATAAGTTATTCATAAGGGCAATTACTGCATCTCATATCCGGGAGATATACATCAAAGTAAAGTGTGAGAAAAAGGCTCAGTAAGGGTAAACAAGGGAATCCATTTACTTGTGTTAACAATAAGAACTTGAATAAAAACATAAAGACATGAGCAATGGAATTATAGGCATATAATAATGGAAATAAATTGGATCATAACTTGAATATGTGGCTAAAACATTTCATTTAGATATTCATGAACATATCACCAAGGTCCATCCCCAAGGTGTCATAAATATTACCAAGGTTATTCGCCAAGGTATTGTGAAACTTATCATCTCTAGAAATTAATTTTTTTACCCAATGCATCGGAGCGCTATCAGGGTACACCCTTAATATGTATTTAATTTCATGTGAGCCAAATATAAAATAATAAAACATTTCATAAATAACCCATATAGAATAAAATAAATGGGTTACATTTTAAAATCGTGACGTTTTAAAAGTTCTTAAAAATAAGATCATTATATCATTTATAACCCATGGAAAGGTAGTGCGGGTTATATGTATGTCAATTACAGAATAAAATATATAATATTTATATATTTATGAACAACCATAGAAACGAAATACGTCTGGGTATTCACATAAATAAAAAAATAGAATTTCTTGAGAGAAAGAGATAGAAATTTTGAGATGAAATTTCTGTAGCATAACAACTAAATAATATGGTTTTAGAAAACATTGAAAAGATATGGGAAAAGGGTCACCCACTCATAAATAATTCATAATACTGTATAAATTCATAATAACATGGATATAAGAACATGGTATGGAAATTTTAATGTCATACCACTTGAAAAGGAAAGATGAAAGAAAAGAGAAGATGTGATTCCTTTTACGAAAAATTCGACAGCCTAACAACATCACTTAAAAATTCAGAAAACAAATTGATGAGAGCGGTAAAGGTCTCTCAAAAATTAGAAATGAAATGGAAAAAAATTAGAACATATAAGAACATAACCTCAACATAAATAGATGAAAATTAGAAGACACAACATAAATGAAGTCATGACTTAAAAGAGGAGGGTGAAAGGATCCCTTACCTTGAAGAGTAACTTTGAAAGCCTGAAGGTCAGGACCTTGGGAGGCTTGAGGGAAAATTGGGAGGACTACTTGGGAGGTAAGGAGACTAGAACTTAGTTTAGGATGATTTTAAAATCAAATGAATGAGGAAATGGCTTGGTATTTATAGGAAAAGTGAGTGAATAAATTATTAATTTCCAAGAGACACATCAACTGTGGTAGTTGCAAAACCATGGGCTTGACCATAGTATTTTCCCATGGTATTGGACACTTGAGAAACCTCATAGAATATATAACTATTCATAAGTCTACCAGAAATATTACATCATTATTACATAATTGATGATGTCATTAAACACCTGAAACTCAAAACTGCAATTTTACTATTCACCGAAAATTCAACTATTTCAGAAAAATACCTAAAATTAACCCTAACCAAATATAGATGCTCTGAATTCAAAAATGAATTTCATTTTATGAAAATAATTTTCTAAATATTTTTAATTTTATTTTTAAATAAAATCATTATTTATTCCAAAAATACAACTTTTAAACTATAACTCATTTTGTAACACTTTAAATGAGTAATCAAGGTCCCATAAAATTATTGTATAACTAAAAGACAATAAAGTAACAATTTATGATTAAATTTTATTAAAATACATTTCAATTTTAAATTATTAAATTAATTATAAAATTGGAAATAAAATATTTATGACATACAAAAATACCAAAACTTAAACTATGATCGTTTTTTTCACTTCTAAGATGTCTAAAATGTATTTATACATTCATGGGTAAAGATTATAGTTTTTTTGTCAAATTACTATTCATTACTATTCATATGGGTATGTTACTATTCCTACTTTACTATTCACTAAAAACCAAGTTGATATTATTAGACTCTATATTTCTTACTGAACACAACTGTAGAAGACCATTTCTTGAAAATCATTTCACATTATTAATTATTTAATGAATACAAAAATAGTTTAAAATACCTTTTTTTATAAATTCATCAATAATACACATCCTATATTTATCTGAATATTTTAAATTCACTAACTTGGCCATAATAAGAAATAAAAATTTATTTACATTAAAGGATTACACAAAGTAGCTAAGGTCTCAATACATAGCCCCTTATAATACTAACATAGGACATAAGTGTAAGGTCTGCTATGGTGATATAATATTGGGGTGGCTTGGAAAACATTGCCCGCGTGGTGATTTCTATCAACTTGAACTTCTCCCTTAGGTGATTCTGTTCAATCTTCATACGTTGAAGTTCGGCTTGGGCTTGGTCCAGAGAAAAGCCTAGTGATGCTACCTCTTTCTCAAGCTCTGACAGATGGGCTTCATATGGCTCGAGTCTACTAGATAAGGCCATTCAAAATTCTTTCTATATTAATTAACCAAGATAACCGTATTTATAAAAACACAATGTTAAGATTATAGTTTCCAATGGTCATATTGACCAATGGTCATATCGACCAACGGTCATATAACAGTTGAAACCCAATGGTCTCAATTTAATTATATTCAATTTATTAATTAAAGGATATAGTTTTGTTGAGTATAAAATAAAACACACACAAATTTAGGAAACAAATATAATTAAAAATTTTGGGTCGTTACATTCTCCCCCCTTAAGAAATTTCATCCCCATAATTTTATCTCGTACCCTCTAATAGGAAAAGGTGTGGGTACTTTGCCTCATAGACTCCTCTGGTTCCCACGTGGCTTCTTCATATTTGCGGTTCCTCTAGAAAACCTTAACAAGGTTGGTAGTATTGTTGCATAGAACCTTGTCTCTACGATCCAAGATCTCTACCAGATGCTCCTAATAAGAGAGGTCATGTTCTAGTTGTACCACCTCTAAATTTAGTACATGTGAAGGGTTAGGTATGTACTTCTTCAAGAGGGATACATGGAAGACATCATGAATTTGTGCTATATTTGGAGGAAGTGCAAGCCGATAGGACACTGCTCCCCCACGATCAAGGATTTAATAGGGGCCAATGTACCTAGGGCTGAGCTTCCCTTTCTTCCGAAACCTCATGACTCTCTTCCAAGGTGAAATCTACAGAAAGACTTTTTCACCAAAATCAAACTCGAAAACCCTTCTACGGTTGTCAGCATAGCTCTTTTTCTGACTCTGAGCAGCCTTAATGTGTTGCTGGATGGAATGGACCTTTTCTGTCATCTCTTGTACAAGATCAGACCCAAGAAGCTTTCTCTCACCAGCTTCATCCCAACAAGAAGGAGTTCTACACCACTCCCCATATAGAGCTTTATAGGGTTCCATTTGAATGCTCGAGTGGAATCTATTGTTGTAAGAGAACTAAACTAAAGAGAGATGTTGATCCCATCCACCCTTAAAATTCCATTGAGTAAGTTCTCAGCATGTCCTCGAGTGTTTGAATAGTCCTTTCAGATTGGCCATCAGTTTGGGGGTGATAGGCCGTACTAAAATTCATTTTAGTGATCAAAGCTTGTTGAAGACTTATCTAGAATTTTGATGTAAACCTTGGATCACGATCAGATATGATAGAAAGTGTATCTCCATGTAGCCTTACCACTTCCTTCACGTAAATACTGACAAGTTTATCAAGATATAAATCTTTCCAAATGGAGATAAAATGGGCAGTCTTGGTGAGATGGTCCACAATAACCCATATCACATTATTTCCATTGGAAGTTCTTGGGAGACCAGTGACGAAGTCAATAGTGATATTTTCCCACTTCCATGCTGGTATAGGTAGTGGTTTCAATACCCCTTTAGGAATTTGTCAATCCACCTTCACTTTCTAACATACTAGGCACCTTGATGTGTAGTCAGTAGTCTCCCTATTCATATTATCCCACCAATAATGACCAGGAAGGTCCCTATACATTTTTGTACTACCATAATGTATAGAGAAAGTAGATCTATGAGCTTTATCCATCAGCTCCTTCTTTATTTCTGGAATATATAGAAGACATAGTCTTGTATGAAATTTCAGTACACCTTCTTGATCAATATTAAACTCAAGAAACATCCCATCCTTCACACCCTCAAACTTCTTCTGTAAAAAAGGATCTTCTTTATGATCTTTCTTGATCTTCTCTACTAGTGATGGTTTATAAATCATTTGGGTTAGGTTTTATGATGTTCCTCACCTTATAATTCCCATGTCTGGATTTACTAGGTCATTGATCAAAGGATCTCTTTGAATCCTCATCATGGACAGAACAACTGGGTATTTCCTGCTTAATGCATCAGCGATTTTGTTTTCTCTTATGGGATGATAATGAATTGAACAATAATAGTCTTTAAGGAGTTCCAAACATATCCTTTGTCTCATGTTCAATTCCTTTTGTGTGAAAATATACTTTAAACTTTGATGGTCTATGTATATATCACATTTCTCCCCATAAAGATAGTGCCTCCATATATTTAGAGAAAAAACAACCACAACCAGCTCCAGATCATGCGTAGGATAGTTCCGCTCTTGAGTCTTCAACTGTCAAGATGCAAAACCAATGACCTTGTCATTTTTCAAGAAGAAGCACCCCATCCCTTTCAGAGATGTATCACTAAAAATAACAAATCCTTCTCCACTTGAGGGAAGAGTTAAAACAGATTTAGTAACCAATCTCTTCTTCAGCTCTTGGAAACTTTCCTCACACTCCTTTGTCCAGATGAACTTGACCGATTTTTGAGTTAACTTGGTTAATGGATTAGAAAGTAGTGATTTTTTTTTCAAAAACCTCCTATAATATCCTGCTAATCCAAGGAAACGACGAATCTCAGTTATTGTTGTAGGTTGAGGACACTCCTCTACAACTTTTGTCTATATAGGGTCAACTGTGATTCCTTTATTGGTAACAATGTGCCCTAAGAAAGAAACTTGTTGTAACTAGAATTCACATTTACTAATCTTTCTGAAAAGCCTTTCCTTCTATAGAGTTTGAAAAATAACCCTTAGATGAACCTCATGCTGTTCACGACTTTTGGAATATATCAGAATATCATCAATAAAAACTACCAAAAAGTTATCAAGGTAGTCCTAAAAGACTCTATTCATCAAATCCATAAAAATAGCAGGTGAATTAGTTAGTCCAAAATGCATAACAACAAACTTTTAATGCCCATATATTGATCGGAAGGCAGTTTTTGTAATATCTTCTTTCTTCACCCTCAATTGATGATGAAAAAATCAAAGATCAATCATATAGAATAATTGATCCCCACAAAGTTGGTCAAATAAGTCATCTATTCTTGGAAGAGGGTATTTGTTATTTACTATGACCCCATTCAGTTCTATATAATCAATTCATAGCAACATCGATCCATCCTTCTTCTTCACAAAGAGAACAGGTTCTTCCCAAGGAGACACACTTGGGTGGATAAACCCCTTCTACAAAAGATCTTGGAGTTGTTTCTTTAATTCCTCCAACTCCACATTTGACATCCTATATGGGGTCTTTGGTATCGGGTGAGATCTAGGTATGAGTTCAATGGATAAATCTACCTCTCTTTCTGGGGGAGGTCTAAGAAACTCCTCAGGAAATACATCAATGTATTCTTGGATGATGGGGACATTTTCTGTCCTCAAACTCCCATTTCCTTCAACTTATTCACCGATAAATTCCATAAAAAAAGATATAGGAGGTTCTTCTAGAAAAATATCAGTTTGAGATATCTCTCCTTAGAAGATAACTGTAGGTTTTCCATTCAAGACTACTGAGATTTCCTTACTTTTGAATTTGATCTTAGAATTATACTTTGAGAGCCAGTCCATCCTTAGTATAATATTGAATTCCAGCATGGGAATGACTAATAGATTTTTGATAAGATTGTGCTCCCCAAAGTAAATACTAGAGTTTCAAAACACTGTGATGCTTGGATAATCCCACAAGGAGTCTTGATTGATAACTCTAATTTTAGAAAATCAGGAGTTGATTCTAAATTCATGGAAAACTTGGAGGAAATAAAGGAATGTGTAGAACAAAAAGCAAACAAAGTACTAGCTATCTTTGAGAGAACAAAAAGAGTACCTGGTACCACATTATTTGGAGCTTCAAATTTAGTTGTCGTGATAGAAAAAGCAAGACCTTTCTCCCTTGGCCTTTGCTAAGGCTGATGGTGGTTCCCCTCCACTGCCCTCAGATTTGGAAAGTAATTGGAAAAGTTCCCAAGTTGTCCACACATAAAGCACTAGACATCTGATAGGTCATGCACCATCTTCCCCTTGTCGTTAGTGTTTAGAAGTTGAGGTTTCACCTCACTATGACAATTCCTCACAATATGGCCATCTCTTCCACACTTGTAGAATTTCCCACTCCTGAGAAGGCAGTTCCTCGAATGCTTCTTCCCACATTTATTACACGTGGGACATTGCACTAGCTTTCCTCATCTTCCTTGATCAATGCTCCTCCCTAATCTTGTCTACATCGATCTATTTTTTTTGTTGGATTTATGAGACCACTGCGTCTCACCATACTCCAGTTCGAATTTCATTGCACTTCGCACAATCTCCTCATAGCTTTCATAATCACGATTGGCTAGATTCTTCTATAGATGAGGTCTCAGTCCACCAAAGAATATATCAACCTTTCCATTTAGATCCATGACAAAGCTAGAGATTTAATGTGAATTCCAGGTGTAGTTCATCTCATAGCTTCCGATAGATTCATTCTCCTTCTACTTCAGCTCAAGAAACTCCTTCTCCATTCTTGTTCTCATAGAATGAGGGAAATAATTACTGAAGAAGATCCATATGAACTCTTCCCACTCCATAGCTTCAAATACCACTATTTTCCTCGTGTTTTTAATCAGATCCCACCACTCATAAACTTCTTCTTATATGCAATAAACAGCCAGGGTTACCTTCTCTTAATCTGAATAGTGGATCACAGAAAATATCTTCTTGATAGAGCTGATCCACTGCTCGACAATCAATGGGTCAGTCGATCCACTGAAGGTTAGTGGTCGTTGACACATAAATGACTCAAAACAATGTTGTTCCCTTCATGGTGAGATCGTTCTCTCAGTTTGATTCAAGTTATTTCCCATAACTTGAGTCAGTTGGTTCATCATTCACATGAATGTTTCCATTCCAGCTTCCGTCGGAGGGTCGTCAGCGCATGGTCCATTACAATCACCATTTTCACAATTCTTACTATTTCCCACCATTTTTAAAAGACTGAAACCTTAATGAGAAACTTATTTCATTAACAAATAATTTAATTATAAAGGATTTATGTCTTAAATCTTTTTTAAACAATTACATTTCTCTATAAATCATTCATAAGGATTCATAAAAAGCTAATGATTAACCAAACATATCCCCCAGGAGTGCCATAACCAAGAGTGCAGCAAGGCCCATTATTGTGTACCAGGATTCCCTAGGTCAAGCTCGAAACACCTTGTCAGAGTTTTTACTCCTAGGTACCTCTATGCCAGAGCCGCCTCTACCTGCTTGTATCCAGACAGGGATGTACTTGCTTGATAAACCACTTACTCTATACTTACCAAAATACCAGGAATATTACTTATATTTAAAATTTTCTATAGGATTATTCCTAAATATTTCATAGCCTAATTTCCATAAATAACTAAATTATACTTTGATACAAACTATGGAATCCCGACTTTTTATTACATAACTTTACATTACATTTTACATACAGAGGATCTTTAAAGTCTAGTGTCTTGGAAATCAGGAACAATAAAACTTGAATAAAACATAAAAAATTCTTCTAAACCACTTGAAAGGATTAATAATAAGTTCTTCCTAAGTAAAATTACTGCATCTCATATCCTGCAGACATACATCAAAGGAAAGGGTGAGAAAAATGCTCAATAAGGGTAAACAAGGGAATCAGTTTACTTGTGTTAACAATAATAACTTGAATAACAACATAAAGACATGAGCAATGGAAGTATAGGCATATCATAATAAAAAGAACTTGGATAATAACTTGAATATGTGGCTACAAAATTTAATTTATACATTCATGAACATATCACCAAGGTCCATCCCCAAGGTGTTATAAAAATTTCCAAGGTTATTCACCAAGGTATTGTGAAACTTGTCATCTTTAGAGATTAATTTCTTTACCCAATGCATTGGAGTGATATCAGGGCACACCCTTAATATTTCTTTAATTTCATTTGATCCACACAGAACATAATAAAACATTTCATAAATAACCCATAGAGAATAAAATAAATGGGTTTCATTTGAAAATCATGACGGTTTAAAAGTTCTTAAAAATAAGATCATTATATCATTTATAACCCATGGGAAGGGAGTGTGGGTTATAGGTATGCCAATTCCAGAATCAAATATGTTATATTTATATATTTATGAACACCCATAGAAACTAAATAGGTATGGGTATTCACATAAATAAAAAAAGTGAATTTCTTGAGAGAAAGAGAAATAAATTTTGAGACGAAATTTTCTGCAGCATAACAGCTATATAATTTGGTTTTAGAAAACATTAAAAAGAGAGGGGAAAAGGGTGAACCACTCATAAATAATTTATAATACAGTATAAATTTAAAATAAAATGTAGATAAGAACATGGTATGGAAATTTTAATGACATACCAGAAGAAAAGGAAAGATAAAAGAAAAGAGAAGATGTGATTCCTTTTACGAAAAATCTGGCAGCCTAACAACATCACTTAAAATTTCAGAAAACAAATTGATGAGAGTGGTAAGGGTCACTAAAAAATTAGACATGAAATGGACATAAATGAGAGCATATAAAAACATACCCTCAACATAAGGAGATGGAAATTATAATACACAACATAAAAGAAGCCATGCGTTAAAAGAGGAGCGTGAAATAATCCCATACCTTGAAGAGTAACTTTGAAAGCTTGAAGGTTAGGACCTTGGGAGGCTTGAGGGAACCTTGGGAGGACTAATTTGGAGGTAAGGAGACCATAACTTCGTTGAGTATGATTTTAAAATCAAATTAATGAGGGAAATGGCTTGGTATTTATAGGAAAATTGAGTGTATAAATTATTAATTTCCAAGGGACACCTCAATGGTGGTATTTGCAAAACCATGGGCTTGACCATGGTATTTTACCATGGTATTGGACACTTGAGAAACCCCATAGAATATATAACTATTCATAAGTCTACCAGAAATCTTATATCATTATTACATAATTGATGATGTCATTAAACTCCTGAAACTCAAAACTCCATTTTTACTATTCACTGAAAATTCAACTATTTCAGAAAAATCCCTAAAATTCACCCTAACCAAATATCGATGCTCTAAATTAAAAAATGAATTCCATTTTATGAAAATACTTTTATAAATATTTTTAATTTAATTTTTAAATAAAATCATTATTTATTCCAAAAATACAACTTTTAAACTATAACTCATTTTGTAACACCTTAAATGAGTAATCAAGGTCCCATAAAATTATCGTATAACTAAAAGACAATAAATTAACAATTTATGATTAAATTCTATGAAAATAAATTTCCATTTTAAATTATTAAATTAATTATAAAATTGAAATAAAATATTTATGACATAAAAAAATACCAAAACTTAAACTATGATCGTTTTTTTCACTTTTAAGATGTGTAATATGTATTTATACATTCATGGGTGAAGTTTCTATTTTTTTGTCAAATTACTATTCATTACTATTCGTTACTATTCATTACTATTCATATGGGTATGTTACTATTCCTACTTGACTATTCACTAAAAACAAAGTTGATCTTATTAGACTCTAAATTTCTTACTGAACACAACTGTAGAAGACCATTTCTTGAAAATCATTTCACATCATAAATTATTTAATGAATACAAAAAATAGTTTAAAATACCCTTTTTTTCTAAATTCATCAATAATACGCATCCTATATTTATTTGGATATTTGAAATCCACAACCTTGTCCATAATAAGAAATAACAATTTATTTATAAAAAATTATTACACAAAGTAGCTAAGGTGTCGTTACATAGCCCCTTATAACACCAGCATCAAACCTAAGTGTATGGTGTTCTATTGTGATAGAATATTGGGGTGGCTCGGACAACATTGCCCGAGTCGTGATTTCTAGCAGCTTGAACTTCTTCCTTAGGCAATTTTGTTCAAGATTTATATGTTGAAGTTCGGCTTGGGCTTAGTCCAGAGCAAAGCCCAGTGGTGCTACCTCCTTCCCAAGCTCTGACAGATGGGCTTCATATGGCTGAAGTCTACTAGATGAGGCCATTAAAACTTCTTTCTATATTAATTAACCAGTATAACCATAATTATAAACACACAACGTTAAGATTATAGTTTTCAACAGTCATATTGACCAACGATAATATCGAGCAATGGTCATATAACAGTCGAAACCCAACGGTCTCATTTTAATTATACTCACTTTATTAATTAAAGGATATAGTTTTGTTGAGTATAAAATAAAACACACACAAATTTAGGAAAAAAATATAATTAAAAATTTCGGGTCGTTACAATGGTTCACTCCCATAGACATCTTAGTTTCCTGAGATCACTCTACATCTCATCTTAGTAGACATGATTCACTCCCGTGGTCATATTTGTAACATCCTAGGTAAATAAAGAATATGACATTTTCATATTTATTAATACTTATAAATTAAATATTAATTTTACTTTGAAGGGGATTATATGTTCTATGGTGTACCCAACACACAATAACATTTTTCTCAGAAATCTAATGTTGCACATAATGCTGAGTCATACTGAAAAAAATAATAAAATTATAAAATTATTTTTAATGGTAGTTAATGAATAGTCGTTGCACTGGTGGGAATGAATATAAGTAACAAAAATATGATTTTACATGTTTGTTAAATGTATTTACATTTATCCAATAAATTTTAGAGGTTTAAAATAAGAATGAATCCGATTTTAAGCATGAAATACTATAATATTATTTAAAGGTCGTTTACTCCCTTTTGATGGTGAACCCATTTTAAATCTATTTTTTATCACTTGAATATGTCCTATTTGATAAAATAAAATTATTCTTTAGAAGTGGAACATGAAAATTTACATTGGATGAAATATTGGTATTTTTTTTGATAATATCCATTTTTTAATGAATCGTGAAAAATACTGCATTTTAATTCAAAAATTCCTTTTAATCTATTTTAATTATAATTTTGATTATTATTTTTATTTTTTATAAAGTTTAATTTGATTATATTTTTATCATTTAATACAATTTTGTTCATTTGATGTAATTTCACTTTCAAATTGGACATAAAAACTTGTTAATCTTTTGCTAGCTCTTACTTCTTAAATACACACTTTTGGGTTTTGAGAAAGAGAATTAATTTTAAATTAATTCCTGAAACTTATGTGTTTTGAATTTGGAAAAATGGATTCAATAATTTGAATCAGGAGATCCAAATTGTGTAAATAGGGATTTTTTATTTTTAGGCATTATGAATAGTAACTTCAGTAAATATTTTATTAACCATGGTTAAAGGGTAAATTAGTTAAATAAGGGTAAAAAATAATATTATAATAATATTAAATTACCATAACACATGCCCTAATCCTACTGGATGAGATATGTCCGACCCTTGGTATCCTTGGGTCAATTTTAGGACCCCATGGAGCCACTTGTGTGGGAAAATGACATTTAATTACATTTAATTTAAAGTCAACGAAAATATAACATAAACATATATCTTTTACTAAAATAATTTTTATATGGGGTAATATAAGTGATATTTCGACTATAAATATTAATTTGTAAGATAAAACGATTTCATAAATCATGGAATTTTATTTATAATATTTATAGATCAAATAAATAAATTTAAATATGACACAAAGATGATGCATGATTGCTCCATTAATAAAGGAGTCAAATAAATGATATTAAAAATGTTAAAATAAATGTAATTTGGTTATTTTGATGTCATTGATTAATTTTATGGATTATAGTTACATGTTATCATTGTATTAATAATGTTTTTTTTTGAATCAATAATGTTTTTATGGATTTTTAAAAAAATCATGATATGAATAGTGTCAAAATAATATAATTCATATTTTATAAATATAAAATATTTTATTAAATATTATAAAATTCCAAAAAAATATTATATTTTTCCAAATAGTTATCATAAGTCTTAAATTTTATTAATGACTATTTATTTGGATATTTTTATTGTTTTGGTAAATATTTTTATTCTCAAAGTGTTAAATGCTTGATAAAACAGTAAGAGTAAAAATGGTTAAATAAAAAAGACAAGGAATAAAAAATATCTAAAAACTATCCAATTATTATTGTATGATTTTATTTTGACTTATATTCATCTTATATTCTAATTTATTTAATTTTGGACCTTTTCAAAACCAAAATAATTTAATAATAAAATAATACTTTCAAACTTTCCCAAAGAGCCCCTCCACGCTCTTATAAAAGGCCACCACCTCTAACCCATTAAACACACCTCAAAAGCCCCTTGGATTGTCCAAAATATTTTCCAAGAATCTCCCAGTATCTCACTCTTCCTCATAGAATCTTTCCCCATTGAATAAGGAAATTCAAGAAAGCCTTTTGGCTCAAATCAAAGAGAGTTACATGTTTTAGGAGGTAGCGTCTTCTCTACCATTCCTTTTCATTATTTTACTTCATCACTCCCAATTTTATTATTTTTTTATTACATAACAAAAAAATTATCCTAAATATACTAGGTTGTTGTTATGATAAGGATTAAAAATACACTAACACACACCTCAATCTAATTCATTTAGAATATACTGATTCTGTGGACGGCGAACTACTGGCTCACAAAACGATGATTGTTCGATTTTTCCGTACCACCTCTCATGGTTTCTATTTTGATGGAACTAAATTTAAATGTGATATATATTATATTTATATTGTCTCTATGTTTCTGTATATTTCATTTATATCATACCTCTATGGTTTCCATAATGGGTAAATATGGTAATTTCAATGGAGGAAGTGCGGACTACTGCCCATCAAGGTGATATGACTCCTTATACCATAGATAAAAAGTATAAAGTATGGTGTTAATAAACTTATGTAACATATATAAAATATGATATTATACTGGAATTATAATTAACCTATGTATTATTTGGGTTTCATTCCTTCAAAAATGAAAGAAAAGAAATGAAAGTAGCGATCATGCAAACGTACGGTTACCATCTCCATGAATGGTGCATTTCAATTTCATATATACAAATGGTAAAGACTATTATGAATACATATCTACTTGATATATATGATATATATTATATCTAAATCCTGAATATAATTATGTAGATAATGGATTTTTTTCCACATGGAAAATTTGTAATTATAACAAGTTAATTTTGACTCAAGTACCGAACATCGACAAAAAGACTAATATGAACTTGAATAATTGCATGATTGTTATAGCTAGGTAATGAGTGATATAAAAGGAAAACAAAACTTGAAAAAGTTTCTAATGCAAGTATAATAAACTTAATTTTATTATTCAGAGAGATAAATAATGAACAAGACATGTCGAACACAAGGTAAGGGAACCTCTTAAACCAATTTCTAGTCATTGGGTTGATCTTATACTTCTTGGTTATTTCGTGATATGTTTATGTGAGAAATAACTATTGATGTCTTATATTTTATTTATACTTTTGTTTATTTATATTGAATACACATAATATGTCTATTTTATTTACAAAATGATCATTGTAATGGAACCATTAACCCTCTTATTTATTGTGGTAAATTTTATGTCCATGTGAAGAGATAACATTTTCTCTCCCATCAACGCATTTTCTGAATTTTAAAGTGACGCCATTAGGATGACAATTTTTTTAAGGGGCTACATCTCAATTTCCTTTCATTAAGGCATATCTTGATATTTTAAACCATTATTATCCTATAAGGTGTATATACAACCATTTTTAATTTTTATATCATTAATTTCTATATTCTCAAGATATTTAATGTTTTGTTTGATTTCATTATTTAATTATTTTTATTTTAGTGTTATGAGACTCTTTAACTAAAACATCATTTTACAGGTTTTACAAATTTATTTTTATAAATCATTTTCATTAATGTCCATGTTTCAAAAATGGGTTTGAGAATTTATTTATACAGACATTAATGTTTTAGAATTACATTACTTTAAAAGTTTCAAAGTGGTATGGGACACTTTGAGTCAAAAATATTCTTTTTAAATGTTTTAAATGTTTTTTTAAAAGAATTTATTAAGTAAGTATCTTGAACTGATATCTTGTTTTCGTAATATGGAAATTTTATCTTTCCATTATGCTTGTTTTATGTGTTATGATTACATTATAGTTTTTGGGAATTATTTACGTATACGAGTGGTTCCATGATAAACCTAGGGCGGGTGATCCTATGATAGCTCTCCAATGAATTGGGCAATGTGACAGAGATAAACATTAATGTTTCTCCTAAGAGTTTAAGGAAAATATTGTGTTGGGTATTCCAAAGGTAAATCCCTATATAGCTGTGAAAGCTAAAATGTAAGTATGATATGAATGCCACAAGTTACCTTTATGATTTATGATTTATCTGTGTTATTCATAAATCTTATGATTTAATTAGGTATGTTAAAGAACTTATGTTTTGTATGAATTTATGGAATAATGTTTTCTTTTATTATTTTATAACCCTTATTGAGATTTTTATGCTCATCCCATGTTTTTGAGTTGCTTTTCATAGGGTATAATGAAGGGTAAGATAAAGGAATAATTCAAGAAGATTTATGTCAAGAAAATTATTCCTATTTTTTTATGAGTTTTTATTTTATTAAAAAAATGGATACTGAGTATAAGTTTATACTTTGTAATATTTGAGATATAATGTAATAATTATGGATTAATTATCTAAATCTCTAAACCTAAAAGGATCCTCAATGTTAATTCTTGAATAACTCAAGATTAAGTATTGTTTTAAGGTTAGGGCCTTATAGTTGGTATCTGTTGGCCGGAGTGGATACTCAAGAGGGGGGGTGAATTGAGTTCCAATTAAAATTTCTGTTAAAATATTGTCTATTTAAAATCCCCCAATTTATAAAACAAGTTAAACTGTAGTGAATTTATACAGATTGTAGATGTTCACTTATCTTCTCAAAGATTAATTAGGTCTCAGTTAATTTAACCACAAGATTAAACTAACTTTTTAAACTAACCTACTGATTTACAATAAGTATAAACACTTCTTAATTTAACTATCAAAGTAGCTTTAAAATAGTTTTATATTTCAAAGTAAAAACATCTGAATATAAAAGATATATATAGTATACTTTAAACTTAAACTAAAGATGCACATCAGATATAACAAGAGGTTCAGTCTGAAGTCGAGACTTAGTCCTCTCAAATTTATATAAATTTGATCCACACCCTGGATCGGGGTTAACAACAATTTACAAAGCTGTCCAGGACACACAGGGACCTCTACCATAGTTCTTTGTTGGAAACAAAACAAAGACCACGCCACACAAGGACCTCTTCCATAGTTGACGTGGGTAAACAAGAGTTATGATTTTGGAGTGAGGATTTTGATATCCTCCAGTTCAGTGCAGAATACAGTGTGTGTGTGTGTGTGTAAGATATACAGAGTACACCACACTGCTCGAAAGTAAATAAAAAAATCGCGTAGTGAGAATAGATAAGATTTTAGAAAGCTCTAGTGATTATCAATGTAGCTCTGGACTCATTGGATTCTGCAGAAACGATTCTGAGTCCTTCTCTGGTTTTTCTGTTGAAAAACAGAGTGTCGTAGTTCATCTTGTGTTCTACAGGAGTGAAAATGATCTCTTGATTCATCGTGTGTTCTTCAGTGGTGTTGGATTACACTCATGAGAGTTCTTTGAAAGTCTTGCAATCTCTTTCTTGCTCAGGATTGTTCTTCTTGTTCAGCACAGTGCTCTCGGGCGTATGTAGGTTCTTCTTATTGTATAGTCACACTTGCGCATGTGTACTACATCTCAATATTCCTTATATTCCATGAGTTCTGGCAGTATGAATGATTCCCTTTTCATAGGTACAAGATACGGTTTCCTGACATGCCAACAACTACCATCAAATAACATTAATTGCATTAAAAACATCAATTATGATCGTTACCATTATTTAAATAATATTGACAAAAAGTTAAGAAACGGTGTCACAGTGATTATGTAAACGGGTTCTTCTTCATTGTATAGTCTTCATGGTATGTGGTTCACGGTATGTGCTTCACGGTATGTGGTCACGATATGTCCTTCACGGTGTCTGGGTCACGGTTTTTCCTTCACGGTGTCTGGGTCACGGTTTCTCCATCATGGTGTCTATCTGACTGTGACTGTGTCTTGTACACATTCTGTCTTACTATGTCAAACATCATGGTGTCTCTATACTTAGACAAATATTTGTATTTAGATTTAGACAGTAATATGCAGAATATGGATTAAGCTTAATCATTAGAGAGTAAGAGAACTTGAATAATAAATATAAAGGCTTGATAATATAAGTGAGATTTGTGATCATGCATAAGACTTGTAAATAATAAAGAGAGTAATTAACATCAATAATATTTGTTATTATTAAAACATGATGTGTAGTTATTATTGATACAGAAGAGCATTAGAAAGATGTGCAATTAAGATTGAGATTAATTAATAGTAATAGGATTTTTTATCATTAAAACATTATTAATACATGAGGAGTCCAACAATCTCCCCTTTTTGATGATCACAAATCTTATATAGTCAAAATATAAATGAAATGTAACATTAAAGAAACTAGCATATTAGAATATCAAAAATTAGATATTAATAGATTCGATAATAACATATCTCATTATAGTACTGATACTTGTTGTTTTTATCCCGCTTTTGGGATTATCAAAAAGTAGAGAGAAATGAAGTGAAACACTGCATTTGTCATTGAAAAGGTTCAGAATAAAACATACAGGAGAAATACAAACATTAAACAACATATGACATCCCATCAAAAAAGAAAACAAAAATAGTCCTTGGACTCTTCAGGGATCCATATTTTCCTTGCCTTTATCAGAAGCAAGAGCTGGTGACGATGTAGAAGAAGGCATAGATGTGGTAGATAAATAGGGTAAGGGTAGACCTTCAAAAACGGATGGAGCCAAAGTAGGAGTAGAAGAAGATCTAGGCTGTGGTTGGTCAAGAATGACTGGTCGGATCTGAGAAAGAGCTTGGCTGAATAACATGGAAGTTGATGCTAAGGCAGGTAGACCAGGTCTAAGGGGTGCAATAGCTAGAGAAACTATAGCAGTACTCTACACATGAAGATGTGGCTTCAAAAGATTTATGAAATCAGCAATGATTTCACCACCACATTGCATAGCCTTTTCAAAATCGTCATTATTCTCCATGAATTTTTCCAATAATCTGGTGAACTCTGTAAGCTTCTAAACTTGAGATTTAAAAGCTTGAGTTACTGGAGGGATTCTCAAGTTTTCCACAAGATATCTAAAGTGATCTGTCATATCACTTTTAGAGAAAATCCGGGTGAGATAAAAAATCTATTTTCTTGGTGATCTCCTATTGAGCATCATTGGCTATCTTAGAATGAACTCTAACCAAATCCAATGCTCGATCACTATTCTTAACCACTTATGACAGAGAAGATAGATCCAAGCCACTTAAGGAATTCTCATGTTCTCCCTTGATTATGGATCTCAGCAGAGAATCATCCAAAGGAGGAACAAAAGGTTGATCAGAAGCAGAAGAAGCATTGACAGCTTTGGTTAGAACATTGAGCTATTTGAGAACTTTTTACAGGCATCCAGTGTATTCATTTGTGAGCTTATTCAAATTTTACACAAGATCCCTCATGTGTTCCAACATTTTTGTGTGTCCTTTTCCAATCTTCTCATCAAAAGACAATATATATGGATAAACTTGAGACACAATTTCCCTAGCAAGGGTGGAATCAGATGGATCAGGAGAAGAAGTAATGAGTGTAGGGGAAGAAACAGGAGAAGGCTCTGATCTCAAAGACAACTCATTCTGCATGTTTGCTACCATACTTTTTAGGTTTGCAACATCAGAAATCAGTAGCTTATTTTCTACTCCGACTTCTTGAATTTCTTAGATCATACTTGGTTGAATATGCAATATAATATTTTCCAAGAGAATTGATGCATCTTCTTGACTTAGTTGACTTACTAGACGAGGTTGAGTGGAAACAATCTTCTCAACTTCATCTAACAGAGTCTCTCCAAAGAGTTTTAGATCATCTTTAGTCACAAAGGAGTGTTTCTCGGGTAAGAGAGTAGGTAAAGGTAGTGGAGCAGGTTCTGGTTGCGGTTCAGAGTCATCTTCAGACTCAGATTCTAATTCATATTGAGAATGGGGCTCTGGTTCTGGTTCTGGTTCTGGATGAGCTACAGACTTCAGTTGAAACACAGAAGAGAGATCCATTCCAGTTGTAGTCACTTTCTATGACTCATTCACATCATAAAAGCTTGGGAAAACATAACGGGTGTACACAGAATATGTGACAGTAGGTTGAGATGGTTTAGCAGATCCAGCTTCTATAATATCAAGGTTTTGAGGTTCATCCCCCTCAAATTGTGCTTCCATTTAAGAGACTATAGGCACAAAAACATGGTCAAGATCCATATAATCAGCTCTAATCTCTTCAGCAAACTCTTGCCTTTCCAGCTGAAAGGAAATTTCTGTCCTCTCTTCAGCAGAGGGAATATACTCAGGAACTGATTGTTCCACTGGTTGTACTTCCAGATTGAATTCTTTCTCAATAGGTAGATCCTCTTCAATAGGATCTGTCTCTATGGTTGCTTGCTGATCTAAATCAGGAAAAATCAATTTTCTTGCAGCCGTAGGATGTGTTTCTAGATTGATATCCTCACTAGAAGCAGGAGATTATTCTTCTCTCAAACCAACAACAACTTCCTCTCCGTGAGGTATTTCAGCAGGGAAAACAGTAGGGACAATAGTCCCTTCTTTTTTAATAGGAGCTATTTCCATTAGAGGTATTCCAGCTTCTTCTCTAGGTGATACTTAAGCTATCACTTCCTCTTCTTTTTCTTCTACTTCTGAATACTCATCCACTTCATCTGGTTCCAAACCAGGATCAGCTAGGTTCTTAGGCCTTCTTGGATAATCAATAGGATTAAACTTCTTATACAATTGATCATTATCCTCAACACATTTCTTCCTCCTGGGGTTCCAGCTAATCTTCATCCTTCTGATGATAGGCTTGGATAAGCAGAAATCAAAGTCCTCTAACTTTTCTTCATTCGGTCCAACCATTCCTTTGGCAACTAGCGTGGCTGAAATCATCCTTGAGTAAAACAAGGAGGTAGATTTGGAATTAACATTAATCAACTCACAGATATGGTTAATAACATGCTTTCATAGGTTGATCTTATGGCCATTCTTCAACAGGTGAATCAAAAAAACATCTTGATACTTCATTACAGCAAAATCCCCTTTTCTCGGACAGATCAAATTTTGAACAAATTTGAATAGAAGTCTAGTTTCTCCATCTAACTCTGCAGCAATAGCCCTTCGCTTGGTGCCATTACCAGTTATAATTTCTAAGGAATTTTCCAGATTGAAGATATCAGATGATGGAGGAGGGTCTCTCTGGTAGTCTTCACAAACTCTTTCATGTGGAATTCTTAGGCATGCAGCCCACAACCTCGAGGTGAGAGAACACTTCTGACCATTGATCCAGCTGGTCACCATAAAGTTTTCTCCAAAATCAAAGGAAAACTTCACATATTGATAGAATTGAGATACCAACCTCAGGTAAATCAATCTATCTTGTCTAAAGAACCATTCAAGCCATCCTTGTTCTCTTAAAACATTCAAAACTAACGATTTGCTAGATATCAGCCACTCAGGGAAAATTTCTTTTTCAGGTACAACAGTACGGCTTACCAGGTTTGGGTTTAGAGGTCCTTCAGGAGCTATCCTTGGTATTATCTTCTGTTTCATAGAGTGGAGCTTCTCAAACGAGGGTGAAGACAGACTCTTCATCCTTGGCATCCACTGAAGGTTTGGGCGAGAGGGAAGATAAGGTTTTCAAGAGTGAGAAGATTCCGGAGAGAGTTTGGGTAAGGAAATGAATGAAACCCTTAAGTTTTATCATTTGGGAATGTCAAACGTCATAAAAAATGTGGGAAATCAAATAGCGGTGAAATAAAAATTACCGCGATACGGGTTAAAAAAAAGTATAAATAATCTTCATGGTGAGACCGTGAGTAGGAATTACAGTGTGATGAAAACCAGTCATCACGGTGAGACAGTTGGTGGTCATCACGGTGAGACAATGACCATTCTTTGTAGCCACGATGAGACAGTGAGTTGAGAGACTATGAACACAAGGTCTTAATGGTGAGACCGTATGCATGAAATAGTAACTGTAAAACAGTGAGAATGAAACCGTAAAGTAAAATACAGTAAAGTATTAAATTTTAAGATCAGTAAGATATCTATTTATGATTAATCATACCAAGATCATGTATGATGTAGTCTAATATTTTATAATTTAATGGTTTAGTGAATATATCAGCAAGTTGATATTTAGTACCAATGAATTCTAAAGTGATATCACCTTTTTGATAATGATCCCTCAAAAAGTGATGTCTTACATCAATATGTTTTGTCCTAGAATGATAAACATGATTCATAGAAATATTAATAGCACTTGTGTTATCACAATTTATTAAGACATGTCTGAATTGATATCCATAGTCTAGTAATGTGTGTTTCATCCACAAAATTTGCACACAACAACTTCCAGTAGCTATATATTCAGCTTCTGTAGTAGATAATGCAACAGAATTTTGTTTCTTACTACACCATGATACTAGAGACTTGACTAAAAGGGGACATGTTCCAAAGGGCCTTTTTCTATCTAACTTACATCTAGAAAAATTAGCATCAGAATAACTAACAAATTCAAATGATTTTCCTTTGGGATAGAACAATCCTAAATTGGGAGTATGCTTGAGGTATTTGAAAATTCTTTTTATAGCATTTAAATGTGACTCTTTAGGGTTTGCTTTAAAACGAGCACACATACACACACTAAACATAATATTAGGATGACTAGCAGTCAGGTATAGTAGACTTCCAATCATTCCTCTATAAGTGGTTTGATCAACAGATTTACCATCTTCATCAAGATCCAACTTACAGGTGGTACTCATGGGAGTGTCACTACTTTTTTTGTTATCCAATCCAAAACATTTTAAATGATCTCTAGTATATTTACTTTGAGTTAAAATAATTGCATCATTATTTTGAAAGATTTTAAATCCAAGAAAGAATTTAAGTTCACCCATTAAACTCATTTCAAATTCATTTTGCATCATTTTTGAAAAATTAGTACATAATGTAGTTTTTGAAGATCCAAAAATAATATCATCTACATAAATTTTTACAACTAAAACATCTTCAAAAATTTGTTTTATAAAAATAGTAGGATCAGCTATACCTTTTGTAAAACCTTTAGAAAATAGAAAAGTACTTAATCTATCATACCATGTTCTTGGAGCTTTCTTTAAACCATATAAAGCTTTTGATAATTTGAAAATATGATTTGGAAAATGAGGGTTTGAAAATCCAGGTGGTTGTTCAACAAAAACATCCTCAGCAATATATCCATTTAAGAATGCACTCTTGACATCCATTTGATATAGTTTGAAATTTATATGTGCAACATAAGCAAGTAAAATCCTAATGGCTTCTAATCTAGATACTGGATCAAAAGTCTCCTCATAGTCAATTCCTTCCTCTTGACTATAGCCTTGTGCAACTAGCCTAGCTTTGTTCCTAACTATGTTTCCAGATTCATCTACTTTATTTCTAAACACCCATTTAGTGCTTATGGTTATAATGTCCTTAGGTCTTTCAACAAGATTCCAAAATTTATTTATTTCAAAATGATTGAGTTTCTATTGCATAGAAATTACCCAAAATTAATCATTAATAGCATCATCAATGTTTTTGGGTTCAAGTTGTGATAAGAAGGCTTGATGTTCAACCTGATTTCTAATAGAAGCTCTAGTCTGTGTCCCTCTATCAAGATTTCCCACAACAACATCTAAAGGATGATTCTTTAGAATTCTAGTTGATCTAGTAAAGGTAGGTCTAGAAATTTCAAGATCTTCTCTAGGTTCAGTTTCTTTAGGAGCATATTTTGGAATAAGTCAAGAACTGGTTGTCTTTATAGCAGGTTCTTTAGATTTTTCATTAAGGTCCAGAACACTCAAATCTTCTTCAAGATTTTCAATAGAGGTTTTAGGGTCATGTGGATCCGTTTCATTGAACTTGATGTAAAAATATTCTTCCACACACTTGGTTCTTTTATTTAAAACTCTATAGGCTTTTCTAGTTAAAGAATATACTAAAAATATTCCTTCATCACTCTTATAAGAAAACTTATCAATATTATCTTTTGTATTGAGAATAAAGACTTTGCAACCAAAGACTCTAAAGTAATTGACTTTAGGTTTTCTATTGTTCCAAAGATCATAAGGGGTATTCTTAACAATAGGTCTAATTAAGACTCTATTAATGATATAAAAATTTGTGTTCACAAATTCAGCCCAAAAGTAAATAGGCAGGTCATACTCATTAAGCATAGTTCTAGCAATTTCTTGAAGGGTTCTATTTCTTCTTTCTACTACACCATTATGTCGAGGTGTCCTAGGAGCAGAAAAGTTATGATTATAGCCATTGTGTCAGCAATAGGATTCAAATTTATTATTTTCAAACTCACGGCCATGATCACTTCTTAGAGTTTTCATCTTAAGTACTCTAAGATTTTCTACAGATTTGAAGTATTTAAAAAAGTAAGAACACGCTTCACTTTTGTGAGCTAAGAAGTATACCCAAGTATATCTAGAAAGGTCATCTACTAGGAGATAGACATAGTGATTCCCATTTAAAATAGAAAATCTAGATGGTCCAAAAAAATCCATGTGAACCAACTCGAGAGGTTGAGAAGTTGAGACTTATTTCTTTGGTTTAAATGAGATTTTGTATTGCTTTCCCTTTTGACAGGGATTAGAAACTTTGTCATTTGGAAACTCAATTTTGGGAAGGTCTCTAACTAAGTTCTTCCTAGTTAGTTTTCTAGGTGAATGTATATTGTAGTGTCTTAATCTTCTATTCCATAACCAGGACTCTTTATGAAAATCATTTAAATAGGTAACATTTTTCTTGGCTAAGGAATTTAAATCAACAACATAAACATTTTCATTTCTTAAAGTAGAAAATACTAAAACGTTTTTAGAGTTAAAAACATTACAGGAATCATTTTAAAATTTGACATTAAAACCATCATCACACAATTGAGAAATACTTAACAGATTATATTTCATTCCATCAACAAATAAAACTTTAGAAATTAAAAATGAATCAATGTTACCAATTTTTCCAAGGCCGATGATGTTTCCTTTATAATTATCACCAAAGGTGAAATAGCCTCCATCAACCTTTATTAAACTCTTGAAGCATGAGTAATCCCCAGACATATGTCTTTAACATCCACTGTCCAAATACCATGTCTTCTTATGGGAACTTTTCAAGCAGGTTTCCAACAAAACAGTTTTAGATAGAATATGATTTTGGTACCCAGATCTTCTTGGGTCTAGACAGGTTAGCAATCAATGATTTTGATACCCAAATTTGTCTTATGGGTCTCTTATAATTTGTAGAGTCTAAATATTTTTAGATATAAACTCTATTTGATTGATAACTATGTGAATTACTAGTTGAAGCATATGAATGTCCAGAACTAGAACTAGCAGTATTCTGTCCAGATTTAGGAATAAATCTATTCTTAGTAATCTGTCTCTGTCCAGGTTTGTAGCCTATTCCAATAGTGTATTTTGGTGCCACTTGCTTTCCTAGAATTGGAGTTAGTGTATCCTTTCCATTTGTGAACATCTCTAAGTATTTTATAAGTTTCTCATTTGACATTTTTAGTTCTGTATTTTCCTGTAACAGTTGAGAATTCTTTTATTTTTCGATAGTAAGTTCAGTTTTAATAGTTATATTGAGAGCATGATGTTTCTTCAATGATTTCTATTTATCCTTAAGTTCATTGCATGTCTCTTACAACATATTATAGTATTCAAATAATTCCCACTAGTCATGTTTTCAGAATCTGAATCAGATTCTGCATCATCTTCAGAATAATAAGAATTTAAAATAGGAGTATCTAAGGTTACCTCAGATGTGTTTTCCATGAAACACATGTTGGTGCGATTCTTTTCAGAATTAGACATTTCATATTCACTTGTGCTGTCTTCAGAATCACTCTAGGTATCCTTCATAGGATTCTTGAACTTACTGTCCTTGTAATCATATTTCTTCTTGTATTTTAATTTTGGACAATCATCCTTGATGTGTCCTTTTCTTTTTCACTCATAGCAAACAACTTCGTCACTTTTATCTCGATTTTTCCAGTCCTTCTTCCAATGTCCCTTATTGTCATACTTACCCTTGTAATTAGATTTTCTGAAGAATTTATTCTTCCTATAAATTTTCTTAAACCTTCTGGCTATCTGATCCATTTCAGAATCACTGTCAGAGTCTGAGCTTTTACTTGTTGAACTGTTAGTTTATATTTGAGATTTTTCTTTGTCCTTGTTATTTGAATCAGTAGTCTTGAATGCCACTGATTTCATTTTTGGTTCATCATTTTCCTCTTTATTAACCATTATTTCTTCCTTATACATCATAAGCTTACCAATGAGTTCTTTGAAAGGTAGAGCAGCAATCTCACATGACTCTCTGATTGAAATAGGTGTGCCTCTCCATCGGTCTGGTAGACACCTCAATATCCTCATAATTTTTTCCTTTGCTGGAACAACCTTTCTGAGTGAATTCATTGTATTGACTATCTCATTGAACCTGAGACACATATCAGAAATGAGTTCATCAGTTTTCATTTTAAAATTATCATATTTAATAGTATAAGTATTTAGGTGCATTTCTTTAACATTAGTTGTTCCTTCATGAGAAACCCCCAAAGTACCCCAAATTTCAAAATCAGTTTTGGAAGTAGATATTCTGTTAAATTCTTCATCTCTTAGATCATTATACAAAGAATTCATAGCTTTACAGTTATTATTATAAGCAGTCTTTTTTGGTTCATCCCAAGTTGTTATTTCAGTTTCTGGGATTTTACATTGATATTCTATAGTAGTCCAGATATCAAAACCCATACTTTCCAAATGAATTTTCATTTTCAATTTCCACTGAGCATAGTTTGTACCACTGAAGAAAGGTGGTCTGCTAGTAGCAGCACCCTCTAGTTTATTGTCCATAGCTAGATTTTAGAAATTAAATTTAAAGAGATAGAGATTTAGAACTAACATAAATTTAAGATCATTAAAGATGCAACTAAAATCATAGTTTAAAAACAGAGTATTTAAAAAATCCTTAAACAAAAAAAATCCTCTGATACCAAATGTTGGTCGGAGTGGATACTCAAGAGGGGGAGGGGGTGAATTGAGTTCCAATTAAAATTTATGTTAAAATATTGTTTATTTAAAATCCCCCAATTTATAAAACAAGTTAAACTGTAGTGAATTTATACAGATTGTAGATGTTCACTTAGCTTCTCAAAGATTGATTAGGTCTCAGTTAATTTAACCACAATATTAAACTAACTTTTGAAACTAACCTACTGATTTACAATAAGTATAAACACTTGATAATTTAACTATCAAAGTAGCTTTATAATAGTTTTATATTTCAAAGTAACAGCAACAGAATATAAAATATATATGAAGTATACTTTAAACTTAAACTAAAGATGCACATCAGATATAACAAGAGGTTCAGTCTCAATCCGAGACTTAGTCCTCTCAAATTTATATAAATATGATCCACACCCTAGATCGGGGTTAAAAACAGTTTACAAAACTGTCCAGGCCACCCAGGGACCTATAACAAAGCTCTTAGTGGGAAACAAAAAAAAGACTAGGCCACACAAGGACCTCTTCCATAGTTGACGTGGGTAAATAAGAGTTAAGAGTTTGGAGTGAGGATTTTGATATCCTCCAGTTCAGTGCAGGAGACAGTGTGTGTATAAGATATACAGAGTAAACCACACTGCTTGAAAGTAAATAAACAAATCATGTAGAGAGAACATATAAGAGTTTAGAAATCTCTAGTGATTATCAATGCAGCTCTGGACTCATTGGATTTAGCAGAAAAGCTTCTGAGTCCTTCTCTGGTTTTTTAGTTGAAAAATAGAGTGTCGTAGTTCAGCTTGTGTTCTACAGGAGTGAAAATGATCTCTTGATTCATCATGTGTTCTTTAGTGGTATTGTATTGCACTCATGAGAGTTCTTTGAAAGTCTTGAAATCTCTTTCTTGCTCGGGATTGTTCTTCTTGTTCAGCACAGTGCCCTTAGGCATATGTAGGTTCTTCTTGTTGTATCGTCACACTTGCGCAGGTGTACTACATCTCAATCTTCCTTATATTCCATGAGTTCTAGTAGTAGGAATTATTACCTTTTCATAGGTATGAGATATGGTTTCATGACATGCCAACAACTATCATTAAATAACTTTAATTGCATTAAAAACATCAAATATGACCGTTAGCATTATTTAAATAATATTGAAAAAAAGTTATGAAACAGTGTCATAGTGATTATGTAAACAGTGTCTTCTTCACTGTATAGTCTTCACGGTATGTGGTTCATGGTATGTGCTTCACGGTATGTGTTCACGGTATGTCCTTCACGGTGTCTGGGTCACAGTTTGTCCTTCACGGTGTCTGGGTCACGGTTTGTCCGTCACGATGTCTGTCTGACTGTGACTGTGTCTTGTACATAGTCTGTCTTACTGTGTCAAACAACACAGTGTCTCTATACTTAGAAAAATATCTGTATTTAGATTTAGACATTAATATGCAGAATATGGATTAAGCTTAATCATTAGATAGTAAGAGAGCTTGAATCATAAATATAAAGGCTTGATAAAATAAGTGAGATTTGTGATCATGCATAAGACTTGTAAATAATAAAGAGAGTAATTAACATCAATAAGATTTGTTATCATTAAAACATGATTTGTAGTTATTATTGATACTGAAGAGAATTAGCAAGATGTGCAATTGATATTGAGATTAATTAATATTAATAGGATTTGTGATCATTAAAACATGATTAATACTTGAGGGGTCCAACAGTATCTTAGGTCAGTTTTGGCAACTTTAGGAGTTAGGATATTGTTAAATTAATATCAATAAATCAATTTATGGTAAGGTGAAATATTATAGTAGTTACAGATTACCATGTTTCTTTGCCTAAGATATTTCTGTGTTCAAAGTGGTTTTCCAAGAAGAAACTAGACAACTCTCATGGGACAACATCAGGAGGAAAAATACTTCCAAATCAGTAACCTGAGATGTTTGGAATCAGAACTGAATAATTTTTTACAGTGATGGAATAGTTGACTTGGGCTATAAATGGTGGTGGTATCTAAGTATGAGTTCAGCCAAATCATCCAAAAAATAACATGTTGGTAGTGGAGTATTTTTATGAGTCAACATCCCCCATCATTCAGAGGATCATCTGACCCAATGCTAGTAGAATGGTGTATTAAATCATTGGAGAAGATTTTTGATTTAATGGGGTGTTCATAACATCAAAAGGTTATTATTGTTGTTTATCTTTTTGAAGGTGAAGCTGATCAGTGGTGGTTGGTTGTTAAAAATATCAGGTATAGTGAGAATATTTATGCAATTGATTGGGATGAATTAAAAGGTATGTTTCATGACAAATTTTTTTCCTAAGGCATTTTTACTTAGGGTTGAAACAAATTCCTAGAATTGAGGCAATAGAATGACTCAATGGATACTTAGGTAGAAAAATTTACTCGATTGCCAAGGTAAGATCCAAATTTAATAATGGATCTTGATAGTAAAATCAATCATTTTTACTCAAGATTAAAGACAATGTATTGATGGGATTTAAATTCTCAAGAGTTAAAAAGTTAAGAAAATATTGTTCGATGTGCGAAGAAGGTGGAAATGGAGTTTACCAATGATTAGTAGTTCTTTGACAAATAATAGAATAAGATGACTGGGTGTCAGATGAAAGAGAATAACTCTTCAAAAAAGTCTGTTGGTAAGAAACTTAAGTTTACAGTTTATGAAAATTTTGGTAAAAATAACATTAGGGAATTCCTTTTTAATTCTAGTAAGTGATTATTATGCGGTAAAATGTGACATGAGGCTCATAATTTCACTAAAAAATATTAGGGTAATGGTAAGAGAAAATTTTATTTACAGTCAGTAAAATATTTTAAGTGCAATGAAATGGGTCATTTTGGTAATGAGTGTTCAACAAAGAACTCAATTGAGGGAATGCTACTGGACTACAAACAGAAAGGGGTGGTGAAATACTTTGCAACTACTTCAGCAGATGTTGGTACATCAAATGAAGTAGTATTAGGTACACTGTTTGTTTATTCAGATTATGCCAATGTGTCATTTGATTCAAATTTCACACATTATTTCATTTTTGAGAATTTTTCTATTAAATTGGGAATTCCATCTCAAGACATGAATCCTAAACTTGTGGTAAAAACACATGGAGGAAATTTTGAGACAAAAAGAAATTATAATAACCTTCCTATACTTCTGTAAGGAAAGAATCTTCCTAAAAACCTTATTATTTTTTCTCTAGTAGAGATTGATGTTATTTTGGGTATGGATTGGATTTATATTTATCATGCTAAGATTGACTGTAGAGATAAAGAAGTTTCTTTTCATAAATAATTTTAGTTTGTGTAAAAGAATGAACCCTTACTTTTGATAACATTTCAGGAAGCTGAGAAACTAGTAAAATATGGAAATGAATGTCACCTTGCACATATTGTTGAAAACAAAGTAATTTTTTAGATTAATGATGTGACATGGGAAAATGAGTATCTTGATGTTTTTTCTAATGATATTCATGGTATAATACCTGACTGGGAAGTTGAATTTACAGTTTACTTAGTTTATTCTGCTAATACATTTTCAAAACCCCCTTATCTAATGACTCAAATTAAACTTTCTGAGTCAAAGATGCAATTGTAGGAGTTATTAGATCAATTTTTCATTCAACCTTACACATAACCATGAGGTGCATCTATCTTGTTTGTTAAAAATAAATATGGTTCAATGATACTTTGTATTGTTTATAGAGCCTTGAACAATATCACTGTTAAGAACAAGAATCTTTTTTCCTTATATCAATTATTTTTTCGATCAACTCCAGGGAGCTTAGAATTTTTCGAATATTGACTTGAGTTCGGGGTACCATCAGTTGAAAGTAAAGGAACCATACATTCTGAAGACCGTTTTTCATACTAGATATGGCCATTATGAATTTTTAGTTATGCCTTTTGGGTTATCCAATGAACCTTCTATATTCATGGATCTTATGAATATAATTTCCTTTGAGTTCTTGGATAATATTGTGGTTGTATTTATTGATGATATTTTAGTTTATTCTAAATGTAAAGAGGTGCATGAAAGCCATTTGAGGGTTATATTGAAAACTTTTAAAGAAAATAAACTATATGGGAAATTACGACAGTGTGAGTTTTGGTTACAACAAATTTTATTCCTTGGTCACATTGTTTCTAATGATGGAATAACTATTGATCCTACTAAAAAAAGTTATTAAATAATGGTAAATACCCACAAATATAACCGAGTTCCATATTTTTATTGGTTTGGAAGGATACTACCAAAGGTTTGTTAAAACTTTTTCACAGTTATGTAGCCCACTGACTAAGTAAACTCTAAAGGGTGTTAAGCTCATTTGGAAAAAGGAATGTGATGATTGTTGTTAGGAATTCAAAAGAAGATTAGTGAATTTTCCATTTTGGTAATGCCTTCCAGAAATGGTAAATTTGTTATATATAGTGATTCTTCGTTGAAAGAACTTGGTTGTGTCCTTATTAAGAATGATCAGATAATTTTTTATGATTCACATTATTTGAAACCTCATGAGTTAAATTACCTTACAGATGATTTGTAATTATCTTATATTGTTTTTTCTTTAAAAATATGGAGGCATCATTTGTATTGAGTAAAGTGTGAAATATATATTGTTCACTAAAGTTTGAAGTATATATTCACTCAGAAAAAATTGAACATGAGACAGAGGAGATGATTAGAATTAATCAAGGATCATGATTTCATGATCCATCACCATCCAGAAAAGGCAAATAAAGTTTATGATTCTTTGAGTCGAAAAAGTAATGCTACATTATCCTTGTTACATTCAGAACATTATCCTTTGATTAACAATTTGATGAAATTTGTCATAGAAGATGTTGGTGCAAGAAATTCCTCTGTTTTGTTATAGGTGGAATTGAAATCACCTCTAGCAGACAGAATAATGTATGAGTAGAAAGGAGATCGTGAGTTGCAAAAAAGGTATATTTAGTTTAGAAGGCTAAGTTACCTAAATTTAATATTGATAAAGAATTTGTTTTGAGGTTTGGAAAGAGATTATGTGTTACTTGTGATTCATTATTAATGAATTAATTATTATTTAAATCTCATATTTATCCATTTTCAATCCATCCTGGAAGTAATAAGATGTACATTGATCTTTTGGAGTATTACTGGTGGGATGGAATGAAAAGAGATATTGCTGACTTTACCGTGAGATGTTTGATTTGTCAATAGGTTAAAGAAGAGCGGCAGTTAATGAAAGGGATGATTCAGACTTTTCCAGTGCTAGATTGGAAATGGGAAAATGTGTCTAGGAACATCATCATGGGACTACCAATGTCTTATTGAGGTCCTTCAGATGTTATTGGGTACTAAATTAAATTTTAGTGAAACTTTTCATCCACAATCAGATGGGAAGTCAGAACAAAAAATTTCATACCTTGGAAGATATGCTTTGTGCTTATTTAATGGATTACCAGAGAAGTTGGGACCAACATATTTCATTGGTTGAGTTTTCTTATAATAACCGTTTTTATTAGAGTATACAGATGGAACCGATTGAGGCATTATATGGAAATCAGTGTCAAAATCCAGCTTTTTTAGATGAATTAGGTGAAATTATGTTGATGGGACTTGAATTGGTAGAAGATATGGTAGAAAAAGATTAGTTGATTCAGAAGCACATGAGAACTACCCAGAGTAGAAAAAAAGTTATGCAGATAACTGCATGAAGGATCTTTCTTCCGAGGTAGGTGATCATGTCTTACTCAAATTTTCTCCATGGAAAAGTGTGATGTGTTTTGGTAAAAAGTGAAAGTTGAGCCTGAGGTTCATTTTACCCTATGAAATCCTAGAGAAAGTTAGATCAGTTTCCTACAAAGTGGATTTACCTTCATGTTTATCCCAGTTACACAGTTTTTTTTCATGTTTCAATACTGAGAATGTATATTCAGGATCCATCTCATGTTTTGAGTACAAAAGTAGTTTAGTTGGAAGATAATCGTTCTTATGAGGAATAACCAGTCCATATTCTTAACTGAAGAGAGAAAGTGTTATAGAATAAGGCAATTAATCAGGTAAAGGATTTATGAAAAAACCATATGGTTGAAGAGGAAATGTGGGAATCTAAAAATTCTATGATGGATAAATACCCCCATTTATTTGATATGCGAATAAAATTGTGAGGATGAAATTTCCAAAAGGGGAAAGGATGTAACATCTTTGGTAAATAAAGAATATGAAATTTTCATATTTTTTTAATATTTTTTGAATTAAATATTAATTTTACTTTAATGGGTATTCTATGTTTGATGGTGCACCCAACATGCAACAATGGGTTTCTCCGAAATCTTATGTTTCACACAATGCTTAGTCATAATAAATAAAATTATAATATAATATTATTATTTTAAATAGTATTTAAAGCCTATCCATTGTACTGGATTGAATGAATAGAACTAACTAAAATATGATTTTAAATATTTTTTTAAATGTCTTTACATTTATCCAATAAATTTTAGAGGCTTAAAATAATAATTAATCTTATTTTAAGCATGAAATACTCTAATATTCTTTAAATGCATTTTACCACCTTTTGATGGAGAACCCATTTTAAATCGACTTTTTGTCACTTTTATATGTCCTATTTGACAAAATAAAATTATCTTTAGAAGAATAACATCAAAATTTACTTTGTATAATATTTTGGTATTTTTCTGATAAAGTTCATTTTTAATGAATTGTGAGAATTACTGCATTTTAATTCAAAACTGCCATTTAATATAATTTATTTATATAGTTAAATTGTTATTTTTTATTGGTTTTAAATTTTAATTTTATTATATTATTATATTTAATATAGTTTTGGTCATTATATATAATTTCACTTTGAAATTGGACATAAACACATGGCAATCTTTTGGTAGTTTTTACTTCTTGAAAACACACTTTTGGGTTTTGACAACGGGAATTAATTTAAAATTAATTTATATAACTTATGGTTTTTGAATTTGGAAAAATAGATTTAATATTTGGAATCAGGAGGTCCAAATTGTGTAAATAGACAACTTTTATTTTTAGACATTATGAATAGTAATTCAGTAAATATTTTATTTACCATGGTTAAAGGGTAAATCTAGTAAATGAGGGTAAAATATAATAGAATATTAATATTAAATTTCCCTAACACATGTCCTAATCCTATTTGATGAGATATGTATGACCATGGGAATCCTTTGTTCAATTTTAGGACCCTATGGATCCACTTGTGTGTGAAAATGACATTTAATTACTTTTAATTTAATGTTAAGGAAAATATAACATAAACATATATCTTTTACTAAAACAATTTTTATATGAGATAATATAAGTGATATTTTAGAATATAAATATTCATTTTAAATATAAAAATATTTATTAAATAATGGTATTTTATATATAATTTTTAGAGATTAAATAAATAAATTTAATTACGACACAATGACGATGCAATGATTTCTTCAATAATAAAGGATTAAAATAAATTATATTAAAAATATAAAAATAAATGAAATGTGGTTATTTTGATGTCATACACAAATTTTCTAGATTATAGTTACATGTTATATTTTTATTAATGAAGTTTTTTCGAATCAATAAAGTTGTTATGGATTTTTAAAAAAAGTTATGTTATGAATAATATCAAAATAGACATTATTCATGTTTTTAAATATAAAATATTTTATTAAATATTATAAAATTAAAAAAAATATAATATTTAGACAAATAGTTATCATAAGTCTCAAATTTTATTACTGAATTGTTATTTTGATATTTTTCATGTTTTGGTAACTATTTTGATTCTCAAAGTGTTAAATATTTGATAAAACGGTAAGTGTAAAAAAGAGTTAAATAAAAAAGATAAGGATTAAAAAAATATAAAAAACTTGTCTGGTTCTTATTGAATGATTTTATTTCGACTTATATTCATCTTATATTTGAATTTATTGAGTTTTGAACCTCTTTAAACCAAAAATAATTTTATAATAAAATTATACTTTCAAGCTTTCCAAGAGAGACTCTCATCCCTCTTATAAAAGACCACCACCTCTAACCCATTACAACCACCTCTCAAGCCCATGTACCATAAAAAATATGCTCCAAGAAGATCCCAATATTCCCCTATTCCTCTTAGAATCTTTCCCTTAGGCAGAAGGCAATTCAAGAAAACCTTTTATCTCAAATCAAAGAGAGTTACACCTTTTAAGAGGTAACATCTTCTCTAAACTTCATTTCCATTATTATACTTCTTCACTCCTTATAATATTATTTTTCTTTGATTACATAACAAAAAATTATCCTCAATATACTAGTTTCTTTATGAGAAGGATTGAATCTAAACTTACACACACCTTCATCTAATTGATTTTGAACATAATGTTTCTGTGGACGATGAACTTCTGCCTCACGGAACGATGATTGTCCAATTATTCCATACCACCTCTCATGGTGGCCATTATGAAGGAATATTATTTATATATGTTATATATTATATTTATATTGTCTATATGTATCTGTATCTTTCATTTATATCATATCTTTTTGGTTTCTATAATGGGTAAATATGGTAATTTCATTTGAGGAAGTGCAGACTACCGTCCTCAAAGTGATATGGCTCATTGTTACCATACATGGAACATATAAAATATGGGGTTAATGAACTTATGTTACATATATAAAATATGATAATATACTGTAATTATAATATACCTATGTACCATTTTGTTTTAATTCCTTTAAAAATGAAAAAAAAGAAATGAAAGTAGCCATCATGCGTATGCACGGTTTATTGTCTCCATGAATGGTGCATTTAATTTTTATATATCCAAATGATATGGACTATTATAAATAAATATATACTGGATAAATAAGACATATATGATATATAAATAATGAATATCATTCTGGAGATAATTTATATTTGACCACATTGACAATTTGTAATTATGGCATGTTCATTTTGACTCAAGTACCGAACATCGACAAAATACCGATATGAACTTTAATAATTACATGATTGTTATAGAAAGGTAATAAGTGATATAAAAGAAATAATAAAATTTAAAAAGGTTATTATGAAATTAGAATTAACCTAATTTTATTATTTAGGGAGATAAATAACAAATAAGATAAGTCAAACACAAGGAAAGAGAACTTCTTAACGCAATTTCCATTATTTTGGTTGATCTTATAATTCTTGATTATATCATGATATGATTATGTGAAAAATAAATTTTGAATTCCTATATTATAATTATAATTTTGATTATTTACATTTAATACAGATAATCTGTCTATTTTATTTAAAAAATGATCTTTGTAATAGAACCGTTCACCCTCATCTTCTAGTGAAAGACTTCTTTATGTTAGGTATTTTAATTTTAATTTTATTATGTTTGGATTTGTTCTTATATATCCTTATTGTTGTATATTTTATGTTGAAGTGATTAGAGACCCTTTTCTCCCCCATTAACTCATTTTCTGAATTTTAATATTACGTCATTAGGCTTCCAAATTTTCTTAAGGGACTATGTCTCAATCTCCTTTCATTGAGGCATATCTTGATATTGTGCACCTTTATTATAATGTAAGATGTATATACAACCCTTTTGAATTTTCATATCATAAATTTCTATATTATCATGATATTTAATGTTTTTTAATGTCATTTTTAATTATTTTATTTTAAGTGTTTCTCAAGGGTTACTAGACTCTTTAACTAAAACATCATTTTACAACTTTTAAAGATTTATTTTTATAAATATTTCTCATTAATGTCCATGTTTTTATAATGGAATTTTTGATTTATTTAAATTCACATTAGTTTTTTAAAATGACATTACTTTAAAAGTGTCAAAGTGTTATGGGACACTTTGATTCAAAAATATTCTTTTTAAATGTTTTAAATGTGTGTTTTTTTAAAATGAATTGATTATGTCAATATAATGAACTGATATCTTGTTATAGAAATGTGAAAATTTTATCTTTACTTTATAATTGTTTTATGTGATATGATTATGTTATGGTTCTTGGGCATTGTATATGTATACAAGTGGTTCCATGATAAACCAAGGGAAGGTGATTCTGAGATAGCTCTCTAATGCATTGGGTAACGTGAAAGAGCTAAAATTTAATGTTTCTTCTAAGATATTTAGGGAATATACTGTGATGGGTTTTCAAAATGTAACTCCCTAAGTACCCGTGAAAGCTATAATTTAAGTATGATATTAATTCCACAAGTTTCCTTTATTATTTATGATTTCTATGTGCTATTCATAAATCTTATGATTTCATGAGGTATGTTAAAGAGCTTATGTTTTGTATGTATTTATGGACTAATGATTTTTCTATTTATTTTATAACCCTTATAGAGATTTTATGCTCATTCCTAGTTTTTGAAATGTTTTTTATAGGGTATAAGGTAGTTTAAGAGAAATGAATAATTCTAGAAGAGTTATATCAAGAAAATAATTCTTGTTTACTTTTAAGAGTTTTAATTTTATGAAAAAAATGGATACTTAGTAGAAGTGTCTACTTTGTAATATTTGATATGTAATGTAATAGTTGTGGCCTAATTCCCTAAAACTCTAAACCTGAAAATATTCTCATTGTTAATTATTTATTTAACTCAAGATTAAGTAATGTTTTAAGGCTTGGGATTTATAATCTTAGTTGTCAAGGTTTACTCCCAAGACCATCTTCTTTTTTCTCATGAGATATAAGTCTTTACCCAATGCATTAGATGGAGATATAGGTCCCACACATCTAATAATGAAATCATTAGTACATGTTCCACAAAAACATAAAAAATTTATCACAAACATAACCTAAGGAAAAAATTGGAATCATAAACATGTAAACCGATCATAACCTATGGAAAATATATAGGTTTCATAATCATTTCATCAAAAGAATATCCTATGAAAATAATTGGGGTTTCATAAACACAATTTCATCAAAACATAAACCATTTTGAAAAATAATAAAAATGGTATTCTTGAACAATAAAAATGTATGTCATCATAGGCAGGGAAGGATTTTGAACGATCACATGGGACATTAATTTTTTCAAAAAATCACTTTTTAAAACATAAAACATTTTCAAAACCCTTTATTTTGAAACCACATTTAAAATATATAATGGAATCATGAAGATCATTTAAAATAGTTCTTGGTTAAAATATCCTTTCTTCAATGAAATAGTATTCTTTTCTTAAAATGTCAAGTAATTTGAAAAGAAAAAATTTTATTTGAAAATAACTATGAAATATTTTAGGGGAATATTCAAGGTACTAAGGCATCCTGAAAGCATAATTTTTTTTATTACATATAAGTTAAAAAACATTTTTCTTGTACTTTTTCTATGAAATTCAAAAAAGTACATCATTTAAAAAATGAAATAAGGATTACAATCGAACTATTTAGTAAAAATTACAAAATGGGTAAAAATTACATTAAACATTCATATTAGAATAGGAAAAAAATTTATGGATAAATTTTTCGAAAACATGGATATGGAAGATAAATATTTCCTAATGGATAGTTAAAAGAAATAATCCCAAATATGAGAGAGATTATGAAATCAATACTCATCACATTATAATCAATAGAATCATATTACCCATGTAAGAAAGAATTTCATACGAATATGGAAATATCATAATCTTCTGGATAATACTCATAAAAGATATTCATGACAGTATATACACCACATAGTAGAAACAAGTAGCGTATGAGGAATGTGACTCATAGAAATAAAGGAGGGAAACAATACTTGTCATAAAACCTTAAACATATTACTTTAAATAAAACTTGAATGAAATTAAAAATATTTATAAAATTTTCTTTATTATACTTTGTATACATATAAATAAATATGTATGATAATACCTGTAAATACCTGTAAAATTCAAGGGAAATTTTTTCTTAATTTTCTTTGGAATTTTACAAGAACGCGGTTTCTGACGGCACCTGATTCCGAGGCCCGGTGTGCCCGGAATCAATTTCCGAAGTTTGGCTTGGGTACGTTCAGTGAACGAACGAGCGGAAATTTCTAACTTTTGAACCGGTACCCGGAATCGAATTCGGAGGGCACCGATGGAACTGCAGCGCCGATAATTGCTTAGGAACTCATGTTTCGGAGTTGTGTTTACACGAGGGGAGATATTAATTTTTGTGGTAGTTAAAAAAAAATTTAACAATTTTTATTTTTCCCACTGGGTAGTTCTATCCTAAGTAAGGATGTTGGGGGTGGGACCCACTAGTGATAACCAACCTTGAGAGGATAAGGTTGGGTGGGACCCACACGAGCCTAACCCCTCACTTTCCTAACCCCTATAAACCCCCCAATTTATGTTTTGTTAACTTATCAACTCATTAATTTTATAACATATTATGTTTAAAAGTTAAGTGAGTTAAATGTGGGTTTTGAATTTTCAAACCCTTGAAATTCAAAACCTATGTTGGGTTAATAAAATAAGTGGGAGGATTATTTTATTTTGGGGTTAGTTGTTCATGTGGTGGAGACTTGGGAGAGAAAGGGCTAAGTTTGAGGAAGTCTTCTTCTTCTTCAACATCGACGAAGAACGCGAAGAACACCTCCGACGAAGAACATCTCCGCTGAAGAACATCTCCGCCGAAGAACGCGACGTCTTCTTCCAATGACGTTTCCTCTTCGAACGCACCTCGACGGCAACGAAATCGACGTTCGTTTTCCACGACTCCCGACATCCGCGATGCTCGTCTTCCATGGCTCGTTGACGTACACCATTCCTGAACCGAGGTAGGAGATTATTTTATTTAATTATTTCCGTTCATGATTCTAGTTTATCGATCATCGTGGATATTCGACTAGATGTTATCGTTTAACGAGATGGGGGCCAGACCACACAAACACGGCCGAACCCCCCTCCTATGTTCATGTTTGATTCTTTGTGGATGGAACAGGATGGAGTGGTGTCGTCGCACCACGCGGGAATCACACAGAAAGTATTACGCGATGCCGTCGCGCCGCGCCGTGGAAAGAAGTTTAATAACGCGACGCTGTCGCGCCGCCTCAAAGAAAATCGAAGATGCCGCGACAGGAGAGGGGCCGCGGTGGAGGGGCGCGGTGCCGTCGCACTGCGCCGAACGAAAAGGGCCGCGGCCGGTTCCGGGCCGCGGCAGAGCAAGGTGACCGGCGGCCGGACCGGGCCGCCGGCGTCAGAGCCAGAAGGGGACTGGCCATTGCCGGTCCCGTTGAGCTAGAACCGGCCGGCCAGGTCGGGCCGGCAGGAAAAGGGAGGATCCGGGGGAATTAAATTCCCCCGGACAGCTTCAAACGGCCCCCATAAATGAGGGGGGGGAGGTTACTCAAGGGGGGAAGGCGCCCCCCCCCCCTTTTCCAACAGCTCGGCCAAAGGCCGAGCTGGCAGCGCGCTGGGCGCGCTATGCCCAGCCGGGCCGGCCGCCCGGCCGGACCGCCTGGCCGGGCCGCGTCGGGCCGGGCCGCGCCCAACCAGGCCGGGCTGCGTCGGGCCGGGCCGACCGGGTCGACCTGGTTCGGGCCAACCAGGGGGGTTTCGGGCCAGGTCGGTCCGGGCCCGAAACCCCTATTTTCAGACTGTTTGGGTTAAATTGCCCATAACTCGGGCTACGGACCCCTGATCGACGCGCTGTTAGTGGTGACACGATCCTTAGAACAAGACGGTCGTTTCGGTATATCACACCCAAGGTTTCGGATTACTTTGAGTTCGGACAGGTTGGTTTGTACTCGAAACCAACCGGGCCCTCGGAGCGGAAACACTCATATCTTGAGCTTCAGACGTCCGATCGACATGCCGTTGACTTCGTTGATTTCCTCTAAGTGAGAAAGATCTTTTGGCATAATCCGACCGAGGTTTGGACGCATGTGGATTACGGACGGTTTGGTTTTGCCTTAAAAACAAACCGGGCCCCTGGGACGAAAAATCCAATAACTCTCAGACCGAGCGTCCGATTGACGCGCCGTCTGTGACGTTGAGTTACTGTTGACAATACGGAACTTTTGGATACATCAACTCTGGACTATGTGTCAGTTGATGTATCAGCCTCTCGGCTCGTGGAGCGGACCCTCCCGAATGAGCTTGCTGTGTGCGGGAACCCTAGTGCTGGCTGCGACTGCTACTGTGACGACGACGACTGTACAGAGATCATCAGTGGATTCGACAGCGACGACTACAACATTCAGAGATCCTATGTGGATCAGTGCTACCGATTCTGTGTGGGTCCGATCCTGTGTGGGTCAGCACTCAGCGGTTTTGTGTGAGCCAGCGCCTACAGATCCTGTGTGGGTTCGATCCTGTGTGGGTCTTTGCGGGGGTTAGTACCTATCGATCCTTTGTGGGTCCGACGACTTAGATGGATCAATGATCATCTCTATCATCTTTCGAAGAAGTATACATGTGTGAGATGAATCCTGTTTGCCTTCCTGTGTGGATTGTGTTGTACTATCCTGTGTGGATTACGTTTTGCTTTCCTATGTGGAATACGTATACTTTCCTGTGTGGACTGGGTTGTACTTGGGCTCGGAGGTTGGAGCTTATTGGAATTGATGACTTAGGTATATGTATGGGCATATACCTAAGGAGTGTCGGTTGTTCCTTCGTGATTGTATCTTTCCTTTGTGATTTATCCTTTGTGGATTTTGGGAGACCTTCGGGGGTCTCGGGGTCCCTACGGAGTAGCTTATACTCACCCCTTCACGGGCTATGCCCGCACTACATTGTGTTGGTTGCAGACGACGGACAGCGTTGATCGTGGTTGAGGCTAGCAGGGCAGGACGGTACCTGGAGGTGGACCACTGGGCGGAACGTACTCGGAGCGGACGGCGGGACCCGAGGAGCAGTGGAGCTATCTGTGCCCACCCTTCAGGTGGGATTTCCAGTGGACAGCTCGGTGTAGCGGCTTTACTTTACAGTTGCTGTTTTCCCTTTCGAGTTGTACTTTACAGTTGGGCCTGTATTTTCGGCCCCCTTTTACTTTCCTCACTTACTGTTGTACTCAGTTTTTACTTAGTGTTTACTTCTTCCGCTTGTACTCTGTGGTGCTTGTTTACTTTACAAAGCAATGACTTCCCTTTTTATCGGGATTTACGCCTTGGTGCTAGTCGCCAGCCCCTGGCCTACGGAAGACGGGCTTGGGGTAGTCACGGCACGGGCCCCGAGGACGGGTCGTGACAAATTGGTATCAAAGGAGTTCGGTTCTACCGCAGACTCTGATATTTCTTCTATGTGAAGCAATAGTGTTAAACATATTGGGTGTGGTTATCAGTCCAGGGAGTCCAGTGTCGGTGCGGCGGCCGACGTATCCATACACCAGGACCCTGACTTCTGATTTCCGACTTAATGCACAAAAACATTAATTGCGTGTGTGTTTCAAGTTTCCTTGTGATTACTTTGTATCAGCTCACCAGGTATACTATTCTGACCGTGGCGCACCTGTTTCCTTTTCAGGAAGGCCCCACGACGACAGCCAGCTAGGGTTCCGAGAGTCGAGTGTGACGACAGCCCACCGAGCGACGAGGCCTCAGTGCAGGGCCCTTTGTCAGCAGTGGCACCGGCGGTAGCTCTAACCGCCGAGCCACCGATACTTCCAGCACCAGCCGCTGACGATGCACGTTGCCTCAGCACACTGCATGAGTTCCAGCGCCAGCGACCACCCAGGTTCCATGGGGAGACCGGCCCCCAGGTAGCTGAGGACTGGCTAAAGGTAGTGGTACGAGTTTTCAGGCTAGTGAGGACACCAACAGACCTCATGGTGATCCTCGCTGCGAGCTTACTGCACGCAGCAGTGGGACGATGGTGGAGCTTGATGCTCTAGGTGCATGATGAGGAATCTATACTTTGGTTGGACTTTGAGAGCCTCTTCCGCTTGGAGTTCGTCCCAACCACCCTCCGTGCGGTGTGCATTCAGGAGCTTCTTCAGCTGCGGTAGGGCAGCATGACGGTCGCCCAGTACTCAGCGAGATTTACCGATCTCTCGCGCTACTCGAACGAAATGGTACGGGACCCATTCTTCCAGGATCGGACCTTTGAGTAGGGTTTGAGACACGAGATCAGGGCATCACTGATCTCCCTCAGCATTCCGACTCAGACAGGAGTACTGGAGCGGGCCCTTTTGATCGAGAGTTTTCTTGCTGAGTCTAAACCAGCGCTGAGACCCACCGCGGGGCGACACGTAGCAGATTCTTCTGCAGCAGGCAGTCGAAGGATGACTCAGGGGTCCAGGCAGACCAGACTCTCAGGCAGATGACCTCAGGACACTAGCTTAGCAGTGCGGGGCACACAACACGGAGCCAGTATTTCGAGAGGCAGACAGTGTTACTCGTGCGGCGGGTAGGGCCACATGGCTCATGACTGCCCGACCCATCGTGCTGAGGAGTAGCAGACGGTTGAGGGACCACCGAGGTAGAGGCAGAGGGTCGACCGTGGCGGTCCGCAGGGAGGAGGCAGACAAGGAAGGGGAGATGGCCGAGCAGAAGGTGGTGGGAGACGCTTTGAGGATCTACCACCACCACCAGGAGGTCCACCCCGACCACAGGGAGCTGGAGTGCAGAGACAGGAACAGCTCCAAGCAGCAAAGGCCTACGACCACGACACTCCCGAGATGATTCGAGGTACTATCTGTGTCTATTCCACCCTTGCTGCAGTACTTATAGACACAGGAGCGAGTCACTCATTCATAGCTGCTGCCCTTGTTCGGAGCTCGGAGATTCCGACAGAGCCGTTGGCTCGATCCTTACGGCTAGAGACTCTTATGGGAGCATACTTGACGATTACACACTGGTGCTGTCAGTGTGAGATTACTTTAGGAGGTGATAGATTAGGCTGGGATCTTCTTGTAGCGGCGTTGAGGCCTTACGACGTCATCTTGGGCATGGATTGGTTATCTACGGTCTATGCACAGATTGACTGTTTTAGGCGAAAGGTGCGATGTGTACGCACTGACGGGAGCAGGTTCACCTTCACTGGTGAGAAGGGAGACTTTGTAGCACATGATGGACTTCAACGGAGGAGAGGACAACCCATAACACATCAGTTGGCTAGCCTCATCCCAGGAGTAGTTGACGTGCAGAGTCCTGGTTTTCCTGCAGTGGTGGATCAGTTTGCGGACGTTTTTCCCAACGATGTTGCAGGACTACCTCCTCGCAGAGAGGTAGAATTTTATATTGACCTGTACCCCAGGACAACCCCGATATCCACCCCAACATATCAGATGGACCCCACAGAGCTTCGAGAGCTACGGGTATAGTTGGAGGACTTGCAGGGGAAGGGGTTCATCCGAACCAGTGTTTCACCCTAGGCTTCCCCGATATTGTTCGCCAAGAAGGTGGACGGGATCTTGCGACTTTGTGTCGACTATCGTCGCCTGAACCAGGTGACAGTGATGAACAAGTATCCGCTACCGAGGATTGATGACCTCTTCGACTAGCTCAAGGGAGCACGGTGGTTCTCGAAGATAGACATCAGGTCAGGCTATCATCAACTCAGAGTTCGAGACGAGGACGTACAGAAGACGGACTTCAGATGTCGGTATGGCCACTATGACTTCTTGGTTATGCCCTTCAGCGTAACCAATGCTCCAGAAGTGTTCATGTCCCTCATGAACAGGATCTTTCATCCATACCTCAATCGATTTGTCGTGGTCTTCATCGATGACATTCTGATTTACTCGACGACTGAGGAGGAGAATGCCTACCACTTGCGGGTTGTACTAGACACACTCCGAGAGCACCATCTTTATGGTAAGCTCTCGAAGTGTCAGTTCTGGATACGTGAGGTCCACTTCTTAGGACATGTCATCTCTGAGGCGGGAGTTGCAGTGGATCCTGTGAAGATCGAGGCAGTGTTAGCTTGGGAGCCACCCAGGAGCGTGACAGAGGTGAGGACTTTCTTAGGACTAGATGGATACTACCGGAGATTCGTGCCAGACTTCTCTAGAGTTGCGGAACCACTCTCATCTTTGAAGAAGAAGGGGAAACCCTTCGTGTGGTCAGACAGATGTCAGCAGAACATCCAGGAGCTGAGGCAGAGATTGACCAGCGCACCTATCTTGAGGTTTCCTAAGGAGGGAGTAGGGTACGTAGTCTACTGCGATGCATCAGGGACCGGACTCAGTTGTGTCCTAATGCAGGAGCGGGCGGTGATCTCCTATGGATCACGTCAGTTGAGGCCGCATGATCAGAACTATGCTACCCATGACCTGGAGTTAGCAGCAGTGGTCTTCGCTCTGAAGACATGGAGACACTACCTGATGGGTGAGCACTTTACAGTCTTTTCTGACCATCAGAGTCTCAGGTATATCCTCTCTCAGAAGGACCTGAACCTGAGACAACGGCGATGGCTTGAGTTACTCCAGGACTATGAATTTGAGATAGTCTATACTCCTGGAAAGGGGAACGTAGTAGCCGATGCCCTCAGCAGGAGGACGGGCATTCAGTTACTTGAGGAGGCGACATAGCAGCTAGCCGCTTTGCAGATATCCTTCGTGGATAGAGATGGGGCATCCTTCCTTCAGTCTCTCACAGTCACTCCTCCACTACTGCAGCGAGTCAAAGAGGCAAAATGTGGGGACATCGACTGTGAGACGCGGCGTGCACAGATATCCTCAGGACAGGTACCTGATGGTTTCTCCTTTGGAGAAGAGAACGAAATTCTTTTCAGAGGACGTACCATGGTACCAGTCGCATTACGGGAGGACGTGATGAGAGAGTTTCACACTTCTCCTTTGGCGGTACATCCTGGAGTGGAAAAGATATACCAGGATCTCAGACAACAGCACTGGTGGCCAGGCATGAAGAAGGCTGTGGCAGAGTTCGTTTCTCGATGCATCACCTGCCAGCAGGTGAAGGCTGAGCACCAGGTACCAGCAGGCTTGGTACAGCCCTTGGAGGTCCCATAGTGGAAGTGGGATGACATATCTATGGACTTCGTGACTGGACTTCCACATACTTCCAGAGGTCACGACTCCATTTGGGTGATTGTTGACCGACTCACCAAGTCGGCACACTTCTTACCCATCAAAGAGGAGGGCTCAGTGGAGAGCTTGGGACGACTTTACGTTCAGAAGATTGTGCGGCTTCACGGTGTGCCATCATCTATCGTCTCTGATCGAGATACTCTCTTTACTTCCCGGCTTTGGAAGGGGTTGTAGGAGGCGTTCGGGATACAGCTACGTCTGAGCACAGCCTTTCACCCTCATACGGATGGTCAGATGGAGAGGACCATTCAGACTCTCGAGGACATGCTTCGTTCATGTGTGCTCGACTTTGGTCGTAGCTGGGAGGACCACCTACCCTTGGTGGAGTTTTCGTACAACAACAACTACCACTCCACCCTCGGGATGGCACCGTATGAGGCTTTGTACGACCGACCATGTAGATCTCCTTTGTACTGGACAGACCTTGGGGAGTCAGCACTTGTGGGGCTGGAGATGGTCCAAGCCACGACAGAGAAGGTCCAGGTCATCCAGGAGCAGATGAGGACATCTCAGAACCGACAGAAGTCATACGCTGATAGGAGGCGGAGGCCACTAGAGTTAGAGGATGGAGACCAAGTCTTTTTGCGTGTCTCACCTCGACGTGGATTACGAAGATTTGGCCAAGGCGACAAGTTATCTCCGCGCTTCATCGGACCATTCCAGGTCCTCAACAGGATTGGAGAGGTGGATTATCGCCTAGCTCTGCCACCTCAATTGCACCGGGTGCAGGACATCTTCCACGTATCTCAGCTGAGGAGATACGTGCACGACCCGATGCACATCATTGACCATGGGGAGCTTGACGTTGATGATGAGGCGACTTTTACAGAGGTCCCGGTGGAGATCGAGGATCGACAGGAGCGGGTCCTACGTGGATGATCGATTCCTCTAGTGCGCATCAGATGGAAGCACGGGAACCTCCAGGAGAGCACTTGGGAGCGGGAGGCTCAGATGCGTGCTCAGTACCCTCATTTGTTTTTTCTAGTTTTGATGTATCTTTACAGGGACGTAAAGCCCTAAGGTGGGAGTAATGTAAAGAACTGTAAAATTCAAGGGAAATTTTTTCTTAATTTTCTTTGGTATTTTAGAAGAACGCGGTTTCTGACGGCACCTGATTCCGAGGCCCGGTGTGCCTGGAATCAATTTCCAAAGTTTGGCTCGGGTACGTTCAGTGAACGAAGGAGTGGGAATTTCTAACTTTTGAACCGTTACCCGGAATCGAATTACGAGGGCACCGATGGAACCACAGCGCCGGTAATTGCTTAGGAACTCCTGTTTCAGAGTTGCGTTTACACGAGGGGAGTTATTAATTTTTTTGGTAGTTAAAAATAAAAATTTAACAATTTTTATTTTTCCCACTTGGTAGTTTTATCCTAAGTAAGGATGTTGGGGGTAGGACCCACTAGTGATAACCAACCTTGAGAGGATAAGGTTTGGTGGGACCCACACGAGCCCAACCCCTCACTTCCCTAACCCCTCTAAACCCCCCCATTTAAGTTTTTTTAACTTATCAACTCATTAATTTTATAACATCTTATGTTTAAAAGTTAAGTGAGTTAAATGTGGGTTTTGAATTTTCAAACTCTTGAAATTCAAAACCTATGTTGGGTTAATAAAATAAGTGGGAGGATTATTTTATTTTGGGGTTAGTTGTTCTTGTGGTGGAGACTTGGGAGAGAAAGGGATAAGTTTGAGGAAGTCTTATTCTTCTTCAACATCGACGAAGAACGCGAAGAACACCTCTGACGAAGAACATCTCCGCCGAAGAACATCTCCACCGAAGAACACGACGTATTATTCCAACGACGTTTCCTCTTCGAATGCACCTCGACGACAACGAAATCGACGTTCGTTTTCCCTGATGCCCGACTTCCGCGACGCTCGTCTTCCACGGCTCGTTGACGTACACCGTTCCTGAACCGAGGTAGGGGATTATTTTATTTAATTATTTTCGTTCATGATTCTAGTTTATCGATCATCGTGGATATTCGACTAGATGTTATCTTTTAACGAGAGGGGGGTCGGACCACACAAACACAGCCGAACCCCCCTCCTATGTTCATGTTTGATTCTTTGTGGATGGAACGAGATGGCGTGGCTCCGCCGCACCACGCGGGAATCAGACGACAAGTATTACGCGACGCCGTCGCGCCACACCGTGGAAAGAAGTTTAATAACGCGACGCCGTCGCGCCGCATCGAAGAAAACCGAAGACGCTGCGGCCAGAGTGGGGTCGCGGCCGGTTCCGGGCTGCGGCGGAGCAAGGTGACCGGCAGCCGGACCGGGCCGCCGGCGTCGGAGCCGGAAGGGGACCGGCCATTGCCGGTCCCGTTGAGCTGGAACCGGCCGGCTAGGTCGGGCCGTCCGGAAAAGGGAGGAGCCCAGGGAATTAAATTCCCCCGGCCGGCTTCAAACGGCCCCCCCATAAATGAGGGGGGGGGGGCGGTTAGTCAAGGGGGGAAGGCGTCCCCCCTTTTTCCAATAGCTGGGCCGAAGGCCGAGCTGGCAGCGCGCTGGGCGCGCTGTGCCCAGCCGGGCCGGCCGCCTGGCCGAACCACCAGGCCGGGCCGCGCCGGGCCGGGCCGCGCCCAGCCGGGCCGGGCTGCACCGGGCCGGGCCAACCCAGAACGGGGCAGGGCGACCCCGTTCGGGCCAACCGGGGGGTCTCGGGCCGGGTCGGTCTGGGCCCGAAACCCCCATTTTCAGACCGTTTGGGTTCAATTGCGCATAACTCGGGCTACGGACACCCGATCGATGCACCTTCAGTGGAGACATGATCCTTAGAAAAAGTCGGTCGTTCTGGTATATTGCACTCAAGGTTTCTGATTACTTTGTGTTCGTCCGGGTTGGTTCGTACTAGAAACCAACCGGGCCCTCGGAGCGAAAACGCTCATATCTTGAGCTTCGGACGTCCGATCGATGTGTCGTCGACTTCGTTGATTTCCTCTAAGTGAGACGGATCTTTTGGCATACTACGCCCAAGGTTTGGACGTAGGTGGAGTACGGACGGGTTGGTTTTGCCTTAAAAACCAACCGGGCCCTTTGGACGAAAAAGCCAATAACTCTTAGACCGGGCGTCCGATTGACGCGCCGTCTGTGACGTTGAGTTCCTATTGACGATATGTAACTTTTGGATACATCAACTCTAGACTATGTGTCAGTTGATGTATCAGTCTCTCGGCTCGTGGAGCGGACCCTCCCGAACGAGCTTTCTGTGTGCAGGAACCCTAGTGCTGGCTGCCACTGCTACTGTGACGACGACAACTATACAGAGATCCTCAGTGGATTCGAAGGCGACGACTACAGCACTCAGCGATCCTATGTGGATCAGTGCTACCGATCCTGTGTGGGTCAGCGCTCAGCGGTTCTGTGTGAGCCAGTGCCTACAGATCCTGTGTGGGTCCGATCCTGTGTGGGTCTTTGCGGGGGTTAGTACCTATCGATCCTTTGTCGGTCCGACGACTTAGATGGATTAGTGATCATCTCTATCATCTTTAGAAGAAGTATACCTGTGTGAGATGAATCCTGTTTGCCTTCCTGTGTGGATTGTGTTGTGCTATACTTCGTGGATTACGTTTTGCTTTCCTGTGTGGAATATGTATACTTTCCTGTGTGGACTGGGTTGTACTTGGGCTCGGAGGTTGGAGCGTATTGGAATTGATGACTTAGGTATATGTATGGGCATATACTTAAGAAGTGTCGGTTGTTCCTTTGTGATTGTATCTTTCCTTTGTGGTTTATCCTTTGTGGATTTTGGGAGACCTTCGGGGGTCTCAGGGTCCCTACTGAGTAGCTTATACTCACCCCTGCACGGGCTATGCCCGCACTACATTGTGTTGGTTGCAGACGACGGGCAGCGTTGATTGTGGTTGAGGCTAGCATGGCAGGATGGTACCTGGAGGTGGACCACTGGGTGGAACGTACTCGGAGCAGACGGCGGGACCCGAGGAGCAGTGGAGCTATCTGTACCCACCCTTCAGCTGGGATTTCCAATGGACAGCTCTGCGTAGCGGCTTTACTTTACAGTTGTTGTTTTCCCTTTCGAGTTGTACTTTACAGTTGGGCTTGTATTTTTGGCCCCCTTTTACTTTCCGCACTTACTGTTGTACTCAGTTTTTACTTAGTGTTTACTTCTTCCACTTGTACTCTGTGGTGCTTGTTTACTTTACAAAGGCAATGCCTTCCCTTTTTATCGAGATTTACGCCTTGGTGCTAGTCGCCAGCCCCTGGCCTATGGAAGGTGGGCTTGGGGTAGTCATGAAACGGGCCCCGAGGACGGGTCGCGACAATACTAGGAATATTGAAATAGAGAAAAGATTAATTTTTTAAACATTAAAAGAGTCCCATACCATTGTGAAATTTAAAAAAATATTCCTAATATCTTAAAATGAATCATTAAATACCATGAAGATAAACATCTCTGTGATATCAAATATAATAGTAGAAGTATGTAAGAACCCAGTTCTTATTTTTGAGGTACGAGCTTCTTCTTCTTCCTTTTCCTTAAGTGTTTTTGAGAAAACATGGAAAATGGGCAAAAATCCTAAATTTTGGAACTACACTCCATGTACTTTTACACATGCCATGTACTTTTGGCCGTGTTGGGATGAGTACGCGGGGCGTGTAGCCTTGTCGGCGATGAGGGGTGTGGGAACCAACTACACCCCATGTAGTGGTACCTTACACGCTGTGTAGTCAGCCGGCAAGCATGAATAGTAAGGCGGTGGATTCACCACCAGCTGGGTGATAGTACACGCCATGTACTCAATAGTACATGTCGTGTACTCAGGTCGACGGATGAACAGTGTGGCGGTGCCGCCAAATGAACAGTTAAATGAAAGAAGTACACGCCGTGTACTCAGAAGTACATGCCGTGTACTTTGTTTTTTCGGCTTAAAACTGGCAGTATCCTTCTAATTTGGCAGAGGAGGCGTTTGAACCATTTTGGAGCCAAGGAGGATGGATGGACCTTTGAAGATCCGTTGGGTGTTCGTCTGGAATCTGATTCGGCTTCGGATGATCTCGTTGGAACCGCACGGGTAAGCCCTTTCTCCTCCTTAAGCCGTTCTTACCAATTCTTCTCCCAACAGAAGTTATTTACGTTTTAATGGGTTTTGTTCTTCGTCATATCTACGCCATTCTTGGTTGTTTCTGGAGTCGGCGTTCGTGTATAACGTTCTTTGGCATATAAGGTAGGTGGATTTGTGTTAATTTTTCCAACTGTCGTTCGTTTTGTGCGTTTTCGTGCCAGAAACCCATGTTGGGGTGTCGTGTGGCTATGGCCTTTGCAATATTTAATGCCTAGAATTGATTAGGTATTTAATTGTGATAATAAAATGCTGATTGGGATCGTTGCTTGGATCCGGAACCACCCCAGGGGGTGTGTTCCACTGTTTAGCCGTTTGGCCAGGATACCCGAGGGTATGCCTTTAATGTAGTAATCGTAGAATCGCCTTGAGAGGAATTGTTTGTTTACAGTATTTTGATATGTTGGGCATGGCCCGGTTACCTATTTAGCCTGAGGGCATTGGTGAGATTAGCCTGTGGGCACTGCACTGTTTAGCCCGAGGGCTGTAGTTATTTTGGCCTGAGGGAAACTTCTTCCGTGCCTGTGGGCAGTTGATTATGTGCCTGAGGGAGACAATACCTACGCCTGATGGAAAAATCTATTATGCCTGAGGATAGATTCCTGTTTTGGATACTAGTTACCCGAGGGTAGGAGTTTACGTGTCTGAGGACACTAGTTGTTTACTAGAAATTCACTGTGGTGATTTCTTATTTTAAATGGATTAAATGGTTAATAAAATGGAAATAGAACTGGTAAAGAGTTACTTTTGAGTACTGCTTAATTTATTGAATTTTACTACTTCACACTATTGTTGCATGCTTACACGTAGTTGGGCAGGGGCCTTTGGTGGGTGCCTACTGAGATATATTTCCCACACCCTGTTTGGGTCATGCTTTTCAGCCCAAACAGATTACATTGCTGCAGGTGTAGATAGGGGAAAGAGTCCCTATACAGGTACTTGACTGTTGCTGAGGAGTAGGAGGGAATGGGACCGAGCCTAGGCTCGCAATGCCGCTACCAGCTGTTTGCTTTGCTTTGCTGTACTCTGCTTTCTGCTGTACTGTATTGATGTATAACATGTTCTGGCTGTTTTATTAGAACTTTAAACATGTAGAATCATCTTTTATATACTGTTGGTTATATCCATTGCAGTTGTTTAATTCAGTAGTTGTATGCTTTACTTCTTCCGCTGTCGTTGTATGTTTATTTTGGTATTTCGCTGCGCTACACTTTGACTAATGAGGGCATAGTTTCTCCACTATTAGACCAGGGCCCTCATTGCTAGTCGCCAGCCTCTGGCGTTTGGGGAAATGCGCTTGAGGTCACGTGGCGAACCAGGCTCGGGGCACGTGTTGCGTGGCACCTGGGTCCGGGACGTTACAAAGTGGTATCAGAGCGGTTCTTTTCTTTGACTTACTATTTGGATCCGTAGTCAGAGATAGGATGGGTGCGATAGTTGTTAATAAGCTGTGCTCGGTCATAGCTAACCCGTGTAAAGGGAAAAGCCAGTCTACCTCGTATTTCTACACTTCTTTTGATTTTGCAAATTTTACAGTTGATTTGATTTCACCGTTGGGTGACACACTTGAGATTGTGCTGTTTATATTTTATTTGTGGGTTCTATTTAGTTGCAACCCGATGAGATGAGGGTATTCCATATCATGCATCATATAGGCTCATTCTAGGTATCACATGCCATGTATAGTTTTCATGCCATGTAGGTGCATTAGAATTTTTATGTTGTTGTGATAGTTGTTGTGCTAGAAAATCATGCTATTGTGATAACTGCTTGATAAATACTTGCCTTGTGATATGTTGTTTTTGTTTGAGCCTATTTATAGAATGGATGCCAAACTTTGGTTTTTGGGGCGTATGGGCCCCCATTGACCAGAATTTGGTGGATCATTGACTGTTTGTTGGTTATAACACATATAAGATGTCAAACTTTGATTCGTGGGGAGTATGGGCCCCCACGGGTCGGAATTTGACACTTAGGTTTTGTTTTTCAGTATTTTATGGGTTCCAGGGATGTTTCTGAGGCATACTGTCTAGAAACCCAGTTTATACACCGTGTAGTATTTTTATACACGTCATGTATACTCTTCTATTCAGGAAGAAAAATGATCTTTTTGAGTACACGCCGTGTACCCAGAGTACACACCGTGTAGTCTCTTCCCATGTCACAAACCATGTGGGCGGTGACACGGGGTAGGGAAAGGCTTGGGTAAAACACGCCGTGTAGCTTTTGGACACAACGTGTAGTGTGATCCGGAGTCCGGCCATGTAACTAACAACATGGGTCGGTGAACTCCTTGACCAAACACACCATGTAAATTATAGACATGCCATGTAGTGTGACCTGGGGACTTGGCAGTGTAACTAACAACACGGGCTGGTGTCACCTCTCCCTGAACACGCCGTGTACCTGTGGGACATGCCGTGTAGTCTGGTCCGAGGACAGACCGTGTGGAGTTAGCCGTGTGGCTGGGAAACGGGGTGGTGTACACGCCGTGTGCGGGTGTAACACGCCGTGTAGTGTCAAGCCGAGTAGTCGGCCCTGTCATAGACGACACGGGCAGTTGGAAAATAACATTGTACACGCCGTGTAGTTTTGTTTGACGGAAGCCGTGTGGCTTAGCCATGTAGAAGGACCCGGGCAGGGGAAGGGAATTCAAGTACACGCCGTGTAGTCATTATACACGCCGTGTAGTCTTGTTTTTCCAATTTTGAATGCCTTCTTCCTCTTGTTTCCTTTGTGGTTCCTTCGCTTTTCGGTTATAATAATCTCGAATCCGAGGCGTGCTTTGACCTTGTAGTGTCATGCCGCCTAGACGACCGCGAGTTGTTCGCCAGTAGAGTGGCGATGATTATACTCTGGAGATGGTGGGCCATGGGCTGCTAGTGGATCCTCCAGCAGAGCCAGATGCGGCACAAGCTGTTATACCAGACACAGGTGCGAAGGCGCAGTTCCGTGAAGGTTTTATGCGGTTTATGCAGACCTTTCAGGGAGCACCGCAGGCTGCTACATCTATGGCTGAGCTGACTCGTATATTCCAGCAGCAACATCTACCTATGTTTTCAGGGGATGTCAGACCAGAGGCTACGGAGTCTTGTCTAAGATTGATGCAGACTATTTTCGAGCATCTTGAGACGCCTCTAGGGTAGAGGGTCAAGCTCGTGACTTACATGCTGTGTGATTCTACCAAGAGGTGGTGGGATGTACCACCTAGTCAGAGCATCACAGGGACCTGGTGTGGGAATATTTTCTGGTAGTATTTTATGAATTTTTCTTTCCTGAGATGTTGAGGGCATATAGAGCTCGAGAGTTCATGAATCTGCAACAGGGCGCTATGTTAGTGATGGAATATTCTGCTCGTTTTATGGAGCTTCAGCGCTTTTCACCTGTGCTGCTGGGTGATGAGACGTTGAGAGCCAGACATTTTGAGGATGGTCTTTGGTATGAAATCCGAGCACTGGTGAATGTTTTTAGGTTACCTACTATACACGTGATTGTGAACCAGGTATTGATTACAGAGAAGAACCTGCGGGAATCGAGTGGTGTGGGCTAGGGCGGTTCAGTACCAGTTACTGGTGTTATTTCTGTTGGAAAGAGGAAGAGACAGATGGACTTATCTCAGGGCAGTAGTACCAATCAGAATAATGCTTCAGGTGGCTAGGTTATGTTCTACTAGTGTGTAAGAGAGGGTCACAAGAGACCGCAGTGTCCACGAGACCTAGTGGAGTGCTGAGCTTGCGGCAAGATGGGTCATCTGCAGCCCTTTTGCAGGGTGTTTCCACCAGTGTCTAGTGAGAGGGGTTCTGTGCAGACTCCACATGCGGGAGGAGGACTAGTGGCTTCTTACCAGTCAGGGAACTGGAATACATCAGGGCATACAAGACAAGATGGTGGTCGTGGCCGTGGTAGCCATACACCAGGATTGCAGAGGTAGTAGGGCAGGATAGATCAGAGAAGCCAGGCTGTGTCGTAGGGCTGTGGCACTGGGCAGACATATGTAGTGCAACAGACCCAGCAGGAGCAGGATCCCGGACCTTCTACAGTCATAGGTACTATTCTAGTAGCTTCTGTCTTGTCTTCAGTACTTTTTGATACGGGTGCTACGCGTAGTTTCATATCTGTACCCATTTTGGAGAGCCTTAGGCTCGGTGTTTATTCTTCATCTGATATCATGACACTAGACACTCCGTTAGGGACTAGAATGGGTGGTGTGCGTCAGTGAAAGGAGTTCCCCCTTGAGGTTGGAGGGTGTCACTTTCTTTGGGAACTCTATGTTTTAGAGATGATGAGCTATGATGTCATTCTCGGGATGGACTGGTTGGTTCCCTTTCAAGATTTTGTAGACTGCTATCATCACAGGGTGCGTTTCACATCACCATAGGGTGGAGAGTTTCTATACAAGGGAGAATGGGATGTTCAGGCCAGTCGAGCTGGACCAGATAATCATGGGCGAGGTGGAGTCACAACCCAGATAGCGAGCTTATATCTGGATGATCAGGGGACTTGTCAGACAGATTTCCCTCCAGTTTTTTATCGTTTCAGGGATGTCTTTCCGGACAAATTTTCAGGTTTACCTCCAGTGCGTGATGTGGATTTCTCTATCGAGCTTGTTCCAGGAGTAGCACCGGTGTCCATTCCTCCTTATAGGATGGCCACGCCTGAGTTGCAGGAGCTCAAGAGGTAGTTAGAGGAGTTACAGGAAAAGGGATTTATCTGAACCAGTACTTCTCCTTGGGGTTATCTGGTCCTTTTTGTGAAAAAGGCGGACGGTACCTCAGACTTTGTGTGGATTATCGGAAGCTGAACCAGTTGACGGTTAAGAACCGATATCCCTTGCTGAGGATTGATGATCTGTTTGATCAGCTTCGTGGAGCACGAGTGTTCTCAAAGATTGATATGAGATCCGGATATCATCAGCTGTGCATTAGACTATCTGATATACTTCTCATAGCTTTCCGGAGTAGGTATGGTCTATATGAGTATACAGTTATGCCATTCGGACTGACGAACGCGTCAAAAATTTTCATGGCTCTGATGAATCGTGTGTTCCATCCGTATCTTGATTCTTTTGTGGTAGTATTCATGGACGACATCTTGGTGTACTCTCACACTCGACACAACCATGCCACCCATTTTGAGATCATATTGAGTACAATGAGATAGCATCGACTATATGCTAAGCTCTCAAAGTGCCACTTTTGGATGGACCAGATTCACTTCCTGGGTCATATCATCTCAGAGGCAGGAGTTGCAGTAGACCCAGAGAAGGTGATACCAGTAGTTTCCTGGGAGCAGCCTAAGAACGTGTTTGAGATACAGAGTTTCTTAGGGCTGGATGGTTACTACAAACGCTTTATATAGGACTTCTCCCGCTTAGTAGCACCGTTGACAGGTCTGACTAAGAAGGGTGTGAAGTTCATTTGGTCAGAATCTTGCGAGGAATCATTTCAGGACCTAAAGGGAAGGTTGAAATCTGCACGTTCCTGATACTCCCAGAGCAGGGGAAGAGCTATATAGTTTACTGTGATGCATCATGGATTGGGCTGGGAATAGTTTTGATGTAGGGAAACCGAGTTTTTGCGTATGGGTCTCGGCAGTTGAGGCCACATGAGCGGAATTACCCGACGCATGATCTCGAGTTGGCTGCGGTTGTGCATGTGTTGCGCTATTAAAGACATTATCTGTTGGGAGAGCATTTATTGGTTTTCACCGACCACAAAAGTCTCAAGTATGTCTTTACTCAGCATGACCTGAATCTGAGGCAGATAAGGTGGGTTGAGTACCTACAGTCCTTCGATTTTGAGCTTGCCTATACACCTAGTAAAGGTAATGCAGTAGCTGATGCACTAAGCAGGAAGAATCAGATCCAGGCAGTGCAGGATGCCAATGGTGAGTGGGAGCTCAGGGCTTTGTTCTCTGAGATGCATATGGAGGTGCACGACAGTCAGGGGCAGGCTTATCTTTCCTCGTTAGCTGTGACTTATACCCTCCTGGATATAGTGAGGATGAGGCAGCTATCAGATTCAGAAGGCCTCGTTCTACGGGATTCAGTGGCAAGTGAGGACCCTCCTCCCGGTTGGACGATAGGTGATGATGAGGTTTTGCATTTCCATGGACGTGTATGGGTTCCAGGGGATATACACGAGGAGGTGATGCGGGAGTTTCATGCTTCAGCTTGGGAAGTTCATCCCGGGGATACCAAGATTTACCGAGACTTGAGACATCAATACTGGTGGCCGGGTATGAAGAGAGAGATAACTGGTTTTGTTATGAGGTGTTCCACCTGTCAGCAGGTGAAGGCAGAGCACTAGAGGCCAGCTAGGCTGTTATAGTAATTTCCCATTCCAGAGTGGAAATGGGATGATGTCACGATGGATTTCGTGATGGGATTGCCGAGGTCACCTCGAGGCAATGACGTCGTGTGGGTTGTTGTGGACAGACACATGAAGGTAGCTCACTTCTTTCTGATCAAGGAGACTTTCGGTGCAGACAAGCTTAGAAGGCTGTATATCTGAGAGATCGTACATATTCATGGGGTCCCTCATTATATCATTTCAGATAAGTACGCCCGCTTTACATCTCATTTCTGGCAGAGTTTTCAGAGGGAGCTGAGTACACAGGTGCTTCTGAGCACATCATACCCCCCTCAGACAGATGGCCAGTCAGAGCAGACGATACAGGTGCTATAGGACATGCTGCGCGCATGCGTCCTAGACTTTGGGGGCTCTTAGGAGAAGCATATACCCTTAGTAGAGTTTTCCTTTGACAATAGTTTTCAGGTGACTATTGAGATGACACCATACGAGGATTTATATAGTAGGCCATGCCGATCACCTTTGTGCTAGTTAGAGGCAGGTGAGGCAGCTTTACTGGGGCCACAGCTCGTACATGAGACATCTGAGCAGGTCCAGTTGATTTGGAAGCTGATGGCTACCACCCAGTCTCGTCAGAAATCCTATGCTGATCACCGAAGACGACCTTTGGAGTTCGTGGTCGGGGATCAGGTTTTCTTGCGTGTTTCTCTGAGGTCGGGACACAAGCGGATCAGGAGAAAGGGTAAGCTTTCACCGAGGTATGTGGGGAAATTCAATATTCTGGAGAGAGTCGAGATAGTTGCCTATCAGTTGTGGTTACCGCAGCGGTACCAAGCCATGCACGACGTCTTCCACGTGTCTTAGTTGCGTCACTACCATTCAGACCCGTCTCACACCTTTCATCCAGAGGAGGTTGAGCTGCAACATGATGTGTCCTTTGAGGAGCATATGATCCGTATCGTTGACAAGAGCACAAAGGTTCTCCGAGGCCGGTCAGTTCCTCTCATACGGGTGCTATGGAAGAATGACCGAGTGCAGGACAAGACCTGGGAGCGGGAGGACGACATACGTGCTCAGTGGCTAGAGCTGTTCTGAGATTTATCTTCAACACCCTTGGAAGGGAAATTCGGGGATGAATTACTATAAGGGGGGAAGTTTGTAAGAACCCGGTTCTTATTTTTGAGGTACGGGCTTCTTCTTTTTAGTTTTCCTTAAGTGTTTTTGAGAAAAACATGGAAAATGGGGGAAAATACTAAATTTTGTAACTACACGCCGTGTACTTTTCCACACGCCATGTACTTTTGGCTGTGTTGGGATGAGTACACGGGGTATGTAGCCTTGTCTGCGACGAGGGGTATAGGAACTGAATACACACCGTGTAGTGGTACCTTACACACCATGTAGCTAGTCGGTAGGCTTGAATATTAAGGTGGTGGAGTCGCCACCAGCTAGGCGACAGTACACACCGTGTACTTATGAGTACATGCCGTGTACTCAGGTCGATAGATGAACAGTGTGGCTATGCCGCCAAATGAACAGTTAAATGAAAGAAGTACACACCGTGTACTCAGAAGTACACGCTGTGTACTTTTTTTTTTGTCTTAAAACAGGCTGTAGCCTCCTCATTTGGCAGAGGAGGCGTTTGAGCCATTTTGGAGCCAAGGAGGATGACCGGACCTTTAAAGATCCGCCGGGTGTTCGTATGGCATCCGATTAGGCTTCGGACGATCTCGTTGGAACCGCACATGTAATCCCTTTATCCTCCTTAAGCCGTTCATACCAATTATTCTCCCAACAGAAGTTATTTACATTTTAATTAGTTTTGTTATTCGTCAGATCTACGCCATTCTTCGGCGTTTCTGGAGTCGGCGTTCGAGTATAACGTTCATTGGTGTATAAGGTAGGTGACTTTGTGTTAATTTTTCCAACTGTCGTGCGTTTTGTGCGTTTTCATGCCACGAACCCATGTTGGGGTTTCGTGTGGCTGAGGCCGTCACTATATTTAATGCCCATAATTGATTAGGTATTTAATTGTGATAATAAAATGCTGGTTGGGATGTTGCTTGGATCCGGAACCACCCAGGGGGGTGTGTTCCACTGTTTAGACGTTTGGCCAGGATACCTGAGGGTATGCCTTTAATGTAGTAATTGTAGAATCTCCTTAAGAGTAATTGATTTTTTACTGCATTTTGATATGTTGGGCATGGACCGGTTACCTGTTTAGCCTGAGGGCGTTGTTGAGATTAGCCTGTGGGCACTGCACTGTTTAGCCCGAGGGATGTAGTTATTTCAGCCTGAGGGAAACTTCTTCCGTGCCTATGGGCAGCTGATTCTATTCCTGTGGGCAGCTAATTCTGTGCCTGAGGGCGACACTACCTACACCTGAGGGAGAACTCCATTATGCCTGAGGGCAGATTCCTATTTTGAATACTTGTTACCCGAGGGTAGGAGTTTACGTGTCTAAGGACAATAGTTTTTTACTAGAAATGAACTGTGGTGATTTCTTATTTTAAATGGATTAAATGGATAATAAAATGGAAATATAATTGGTAATGAGATACTTTTGAGTACTGATTAATTTATTTCATTTTACTACCGCACACTATTGTTGCATGCTTACACACAGTTGGGCACGGGCCTTTGGTGGGTACCTACTGAGATATATTTCTCACACCCTGTTTGGGTCACGCTTTTCGGCCCAAACAGATTACGTTGCTACAGGTATAGATAAGGGAAAGAGTCCCTATACAGGTACTTGACTGTTGCTGAGGATTAAGAGGGCATGAGACCGAGGCTAGGCTCATGATGCCGCTTCCAGCTGTTTTCTTTGCTTTGCTGTACTCTGCTTTCTGCTGTACAGTATTGATGTATAACATGTTCCGACTGTTTTCTTAGAACTTGAAACATGTAGCATCATCTTTTATATACAGTTGGTTATATACATTGCAGTTGTTTATTTTAGTAGTTGTATGGTTTACTAATTCCGCTGTCTTTTTATGTTTATTTTGGTATTCTGCTGCGCTACACTTTGACAAATGAGGGTAAGTTTTCCCACTATCAGACCTGGGCCCTCGCTGCTAGTCGACAGCCTCTGGTGTTTGGGGAAATGCGCTTGAGATCACGTGGAGAACTGGGCTCGGGGCACCTATTGCGTGGCACCTGGGTCCAGGACATTACAAAGTACATACACCACACACAAGAAACTTGTGGTGAATATGGCTTATATCACATGAAAAGTAAAAGTGATATTGAATTCCCTTACCTTAAGTCTGATACTCACTGTATCTATCCGAAACTCTTATATAATGGTTTAAAATATATTATTAAATTATGTAAAAAATATTAATAACACTTATAATATCATATATGAATCTTTTATGGCTTTATATTACCTATTTATTAACAATTTCCATGTTGAAGAAACATTTTGGATAATAATCACTCTCTTTATCATACATGTATTGACTTTTTATTCTTAATCGTATTAATTAGATCATGATTTACATACTTCCATAATTTATAACATGATTTAAATGACATATATATTATTAATATATATATATATATTATAGATATATATTAAAAGGAATACAACATTCATGGAGATAGTAGGCTATACGTACGTATGAACGTTGTTTCTCTTTTATTATCATACATAATAGAAATAAGTGAATGGAAAAAATATATATATATATAAATTATTCCAGTAGAATTATTTTATCATATATTTCATACTTATTAATAATATATATATATATATATATTATAGTAATCCTTGAATGGTGAACGTGGAAGATGAATCTCATCGCGTCATGGAGACAGTAAGTCGTACGTACACACGAGAGATGATATCATTCAATATTGATAAATGGTTGGGAATTTGATGGAATATAAATTATATAGAAACAAAATTATTTCATATTTATTATTTACATCCTTTATATTCATCATTATACCCATATAAATAATGTATACCTGAAAAATAGTTTTCACCACGGCGTGGAGACAGTAAGCCATATGTACGCATGAATGGTGATATTGTTTTTTTGTAGGATGGGTAAAAGGATGAATATGGTTGTCCAATAATTATAAAAAAATATTACCATATATTAGATTATGTATTTATTACATTTTTATAGAAACAAAATAGAAATAGGATGTATAATAAGAAAATAACTTTGAAATAGTTGATAAAACAATTATCTTTTTTTATGGTATCTCATTTTGATTTGTACAAAAGGAATCCCTGGGATGGATTTCAACCCAATTTATGGCCTATAGGATGTAGTGAGGGAAGTTAGAAGGGGGAATGGAAAGGATTTGGGCAATCCTAATGGATTTAGAGGTGTTAAATAAAGAGAAGTAGGTGTGCCCTTTTATATGGGATGGGAGGTATACTTTAGGAAACTATCAAAATATTAAATTAATACAAATTAATTTTCAATTAAAAATGATACAAAGTGAGTTTATTCTAGTATGATAGGATTAAAGGTCAAAATATAATCAACCATGGAATTTTATAGATGTTTAGGTTATAAAAGTAACCTTATATTTTGGCTTCAACCTGTAGTTGAATAATGTAACCTTTTACCATGACAACATGGGGTAAATATAGTTACTAAAAAATTCCAATAAAACCACAATTGGACCATTAATGAAATATTGGACACTCTAAATGTTATTTGGATGAAACTTATTTTTTTTTTGAATTTTATAAAATTTTATAAAATATTATTTATTTTAAATTATCATTTATGTCAATTTTGATACTATTAAATATTTTAATTTTTAAAAATATAAAACTGACATGATAAGTTCAAACATATAATTACAATATGTCTCCAAATTCTCTTATATATATATTGTAACACCCTGACCTCTCTAGGCTAGAGACGGTGCATTACTTGTGATATTGACATGGTTAGAAGGAATGAAAATCCCGAAGGAACGATCAATATAATAGTCTTAAAGAAACTAGATACTTATATGTCTCTCAAATTACATTGTAAAGGTTTACAAAATACAATACATAACGAAAACTAAAACTGCAACCAATTGATCTCAATAAACGATCTCTTCTTTGTCACCTGTTAAAAGTAAAAAATGAAAGGGGTGAGCTCAAATGCTCAGTAAGGGTTACAAATAGTGGAATCATGAGTAAAATAATAAGTAAATCATAATCAATCTGACAAAATCAATACGACATATTGAAAAAATGAAAAACTAATGCCATTAATAAACTGAGAATGAAACCGCATCCATAGAGTTTGTCATAGTGAAAACCTCATAGATAATAATAATAACTGATAATGAATAAGGAGAATGCTTATTAATTGGACATAATGTATCTGGTACATGAAACCATAATACCATTAAAACGGTTTAGTTATGTGGGTAGAAACCCGTCAGATTTTTAGAAACCAACTCAAAGGGTTTGTCGCCAACTGATTTGTCTCATGAGACCTACCAATGCATCGAGGGGCTATAGCGGGACCCACCTGCCATTTCATGTCTAAATAAATCCTTATACATTGATTAAATACAAGATCAATATACCTTTTCAATGTCCGTATAGAGTAGGGTATACAGATTCATCAATATTTCCATAATTAAAACAACTTTACAAAATAAACATCGTATGTAAAATGGTATACGGTTTAGACAAAAACATATCCATGATATGAGATTATGTATATTTATTATCAATATAATTTAAAATGAAAATTGATCTAAAAAGGGAAGCGGGTACACCACATAAGGATTATTAGGTGCACAATACAAGGTTAGTCACAACAAAATAGTAGTTGAGGCAAAGGCCCTTACAACAACGTAATCAGTCGAATCATAGGACCAAAACTTAATAAACCTTTAAATGAATCATTTATTAACATGAATATAAAGAGAATAATGTTAATATATATCAAATGGAAGAACACATATACCACATAAAAGAAATAAGTGGAGAATAATGAAAATCTCACAAAAATGAAAGTGAGATGAGAAACCCCTTACCTTTGTTGACTGTGTTCTTTGTTTGTTTTAATGAGCAGAATAATAATATTTAGATTAATTAATTAATAATTACATAACATCCTATACATTTAATTGATTTAGTATAACCTTATTAGGTTCATTCACATCCCTTTTAATGGGTTTAAGAGTTTCAATTTTATTGTGTTCGAAGTATTTTCTTCCTTGGTTTTCATGTTTCGTTTACTTGCTCTCATGAATGGAAGTTCATTTTGAAATTAGAATAAATATCCAGATTTTTTAATATATATTATTATTGAAATTAAAGAGATATAAATTATCTTATAATAATTATAGGTTATATACATGAGGATTAATCATTAGTTAAATGTTTTTTGATAAACGCTTGGATTTAACTTGATAGTTTTGTATATAATGAATTCGTTTTGTATTATTATTCCGTATTATGAGTGTGTAAAGATTCCAGAACATTAATGAGAATAAATACTTATATTATTATCTGGTTCAACCATTAAAATGGTCTCATGTTCAGTAATGATGAAGAATGTGAAGAATGAAACTCCGTCATCCACAACGGTTATAAATTGGAACATCATGGACGTTGATTTCGTTTATTAAAATAAAATGGTAGGAGAAAGGATATTGATGATAGTTCTTCCATTCACATGATATAATTCCAGAATATAGATGATACTAGAGTTTATCATGGTCATTTGTATAGAGGAGGTGAGGTGATAAAAATAAAAGATATGAACTTGAAAATAAATGAAAAGTTGAGAGATCCCTTAGGAAACTTCGACAGCCTAACAAAGTCACTTAAAATTTAATAAAATAAAATTACGAGAACAAAAGGGAATCTAATCTTATTGAAATCAAAATTAAATTAATAATAATGAATAAAATCAAACCCCAACATATGAGAAACGAATTTCAAATAGATAACATAAAAGAAGTGTCAACTTAAAGAAGAGAATGAAGGATTCCCTTACCTTGTAGAATAACTCCTAGATCTTGAATGATGGGACCTTGGGGGCTTAGGGACACCTTGGGAGGAATCCTAGAGAGTTAAAACCACCAGATATTCGAGGATTAAGGGTTTGGAATGATTTAAAATGAAGGGGGGGGGGGGGTGAGTGGGTATTTATAGTAATCAAGAGAGAGTTTTTTATTAATTAAAAGAGACAACTTGTCAGTGGTTTTTCACAAAACCATGGGCTTGCCCATGGTATTTTCCCATGGTTTAATCCACTTGAAAAAACTCATGTAATAAGTTACTATTCACAAGTCGACCATACTTTTATATTTAATTATTACATCATTATGATTTCATTAAACTACCGAAAACTCAAAACTGTATTTTTTACTATTCATGAAAAAATCAAGTAGTTTAGAAAAATCCAAAAAATTTACACTAACCATTTTTCGACATGTAGAATTCAAAAATGAACTCCAATTTTCAAAATTAATTTTCTGAATATTATTGATTTAATTTTTAAATAAATTCATAGCTAATTCGAAAAATAACAATCTTAAAGTGCAATTAGTTTTATTTCTCATTGAAAATCTAATTAAGATATCATTATATTATTTCCGTAATAAAATGAAATAATATTATTATTTACTATTCATAAGGGTCATATTACTATTCATATTACTATTCATAAGGGTATGTTACTATTCACCAAAAATCAAGTCTGTTACATCAGACTCAAAATGACTTACTGATCACAACTCTAGATGACCATTTTTCGAAATGCAGAACATAGAAGCGGAAAATTTATATTTAATGGATAGGTTTTGACTATCTCCTAAATAACCTAGTGTTGTTTCAAAGGAACACAGTGATGAATAGAATGTATTTAACAGAAACATACCATAAAATTTTTGGGGTGCTACATTATTCCCTCCTTCAGAAATTTCATCCTCGAAATTTTATGTATATAGCCCACTAAAAAGATGTGGTTGGTTCTTCTTCATGAAATCCTGTAGTTCAGATGTTGCTTCCTTCATATTCTGGTTTTTCCAAATAACCTTTACTAGACAAGTTGTTTTATTTCTCAATACCCACTCCCTTATGTCAAGAATCCTAATAGGCTTTTCATAGTATGAAAAATCCGATTCTAGTTCTATTCCTTCATATGTGAGTACATGCGTTGGGTCTGACATGTATTTCTTTAACAATGATATGTGGAACACATCATGAACTCTAGAGAGATTTGGAGGCATTGCTAAATGGTAAGCTACAGCTTCGATTCTTCCCAAAATTTCAAATGGTCTGATGTACCTGGGGCTCAGTTTCCCTTTCTTACTAAACCTTAAGATGCCCTTCCATGGAGATACTTTCAGAAATACATGATCTCCCACTTGAAATTCCAAGTCCTTTCTCCAGTTGTCAGCAAAACTCTTCTGCCTAATTTTGGATTCTTTAATATGGTCTTGTATTTTATTCACTTTTGTCGTGGTCTATTCAATAAGTTTTGGGCCTATAAGTTTCCTTTCACAAGCTTCATCCCAACAAGTTGGAGTTCGACATATCTATCCATATAATACCTCATATGGATCCATTTTAATACTATAATGGAAACTATTATTGTAGGAAAATTCCACCAAAGGCATGTATTTATCCCACATACCTTGGAATTCAAGAGGGAATGATCTCAAAATGTCTTCCAGAGTTCGAATAGTCCTTGCAGACTATCCATCAGTTTGAGGGTGATATGCAGTACTCATATGAAGCTCAGTATTCAAAGCCTTCTAGAAAATTTTTCTAGAATTTTGATGTAAACTAGGGATCTCTATTAGAGACAATCGATAGAGGTTCACCATGAAGTCTCACAAATTCATTAATATAAAGTCTTGTCAGGCGCTCAAGTGGTAAATCCTCTCTTATTGGAAGTAAATGTACTGATTTACTGAGATGATCAAAAATTACACATATTGCATCATTCCTTCTATGTGTCCTTGGTAGTCCGGTGACAAAATCCATCTTAATGTTATCCAACTTCTACATAGGAATTGGTAGAGGTTGCATCACTCCTTTGGGATGTTGTCTCTCAGCCTTCACTTATTGACAAACTAGACACCTTGACACGTAGTCAGAAATTTCTCACATTATATTATCCCACAAAAAATATTCATTCAGATCTTTATACATCTTGGTGCTACCTGAGTGTATAGAGAAGCTTGAGCAATGATAATCGTCTAACAGTTCCCTTTTTAGCTTAGGTACTGATGGAACACATAACCTCTTCCCAAACTTCAGAACTCCTTCTTCATACACGAAGGCAACCAGTCTCCCATCTTTAACTACATTAATTTTCTTGTATATATTCCTATAATCAGATTGAGAAATTTTTATCTTCTCTAGTAAAGATGGTTTAGCAATAATTTTAAAGAGGAGTGATGTTTCCCCTTACTTAAAAATTCCCATATTCATCTTCAGTAGATCCATGAACATAGGATCTCTTTCAATCCTCATTTGAGTCAGAAGGCTATGATCTTTCCTACTTAATGCATCTGACACATTATTCGCCTTTCCTGGGTGGTAGTGTATTGAGAAATCATAATCTTTGAGTAACTTGATCCATCTTCTCTGCCTCATGTTGAGTTCTTTTTGTGTGAAAATATATTTCAACCTCTTTTGGTCCGTATAAATCTCACATCTCTCTCTGTAGAGATAATGACTCCATATTTTCAGAGCAAAGATTATGTCTACTAACTCAAGATCAAGAGTTGGATAATTTTTATCACGAGACTTCAACTGTCTTGATGCATAAGCAATAACTTTATCGTTTTACATAAGGATGCAAACTACTCCATTATTTGATGCATCGCTGTATATTACAAATCCATCACTTCCAGATGGAAGAGTCAAAATTGGAGCATTAACCAGTCTTCTTTTCAATTCATCAAAGCATTTTGTGCATTCTTTTGTCCACACAAACTTAAATCTTTTACATGTGAGCTTGGTTAGTAGGTTAGCCAGTCAGGAAAAATTCTGAATGAAATGCTGATAGTAACCTTCTAAGCCAACAAAACTACGTACCTCAGTTATGTTTGTTGGCATGGGCCAATCTTGGATTGCCTTTGTCTTCACATGATCAACTAGGATTCTATCTTTAGAGACAATATGGCCCATAAAAGAAACTGATTGAATCCAGAATTCACACTTTCTAAACTTCCCATATAATTCATTTTTTCTAAGAGTTTTTAGATTAATACGCAAGTGATTATCATGGTCTTAATAGATTTTTGAATATACGAGGATATATTTGATGAATAACACAACAAAGTTATCAAGATATTCCTTGAAAACTCTGTTCATGAAATCCATGAAAACAGATAGTGCATTCCTTAGTCCAAAAGGCATTACTGTAAACTCGTAATGCCCATACTTGGTTTGAAATACTGTCTTCAGAATATCTTCCTTCCTCACACGCAGTTGATGATATCAAGATCAAAGATCAATCTTTGAAAAGTTTTGAGCTCCATGAAGCTGATCAAATAAATCATCTATCCAGGACAGTGGATACTTATTCTTTATAGTAATAACATTGATTTCCTTGTAATCAATGCAAAGTCTCATGTATCCATCTTTCTTATTGACAAAGAGGACAGGGGCTCCCCATAGAGAAATAGTAGGTCGAATAAATCCTTTTCACTCAAATACTCTAGTTGTTTCTCTATCTCTACTAATTATATAGTGGACATTCTATAGAGAGTATTTGATATAGGTCTGGTATCAGGAATTAAATCAATAGAGAACTCAACTTACTGCTCTAGAGGATGTCCAGGTAAATCCTCTGGAAATACATCAATTTACTCTTGCACTATGCGTACATATTTAATTTGAATATTTCTTTCCTCCCCCATATATATTGGTTTATCTTACTCTCTAAGTATTGCATTCAGAAGACCTACTGGGGGTGGTTCTAGATTATAATTAGGTGGAAAAGTTTTTGCTCTAAAGACTAGGGATTGTACACCATTTTCAGAAATTTTAGATTACTTCTTCTTACAATAAATATTCACATCATAATATGAAAACCAATTCATACTGAGAATTATATCAAATTCATTCATTGGTATGATGATGAGGTTAGCAATTAAATCACGTTTTAGTCTCTCAAGGGGGACTAGTGGACATGCCTTGGTTGCTATGATACATCCCCTTGGATTTTTGACTGAAAACTCATTTATTAAATCAAATTGGGCATATCTAATTTTCTTGGAAAACTAAGAAGATATAAATTAATGCGATGATCCAAAATCAAATAAAGTGTCGGCTAAGTTTGAGGAAACAATTAAAGTACCAACCACCACATCAGTAGGAACTTCAACCTATACGGTTGTAATCGCATAAGCTCTCCCTTTCTCTCTTGGCCTTTTCTGAGGTATATTACCTTGGATCTTAGGACACTAATTTTCATAGTGTCCCATCCCTCTGCAATTGTAGAATTGAATATCATTGAATTGTCCTTTCCCCTTGCATTCATCAGATTGATGACCCTTTTATCCACAGTTATAGCAGACTACCATGACTTTCAAACATTTCCCAAGATGATTCTTTCCATAGTTCTCACATAATGGGAAGCTATTCATTCCCTTTCTCTTCTTTGGTGCTTATCCTTTTCCCTTTTTATCAGAGTACTGCTTACTATCATGGTTTCCTTTGAAAAATTTTGATCTATCAAATTACTTCTCTGTTTTGATGGCACTAGATACAATTTCATCATATGATGAAAATGATTTAGAAGCCAGTGCCCTTCGAATACCTAGCATAAGACCTTCAAATAAATGATCAATCTTGTCCACCATGTTACGTACGTAATCCACCTCATACCTGGATAGCCTTGTGATGGTTGCCTCATACTCTGCAACACTATCTTATTCCCATTGTTTCAAGCCAAGGAATTTCTCTTCATTTCAGTTCATTGGTTAGGAGGGAAATATTTTTCGAAGAATATTTCCTTAAAAGTCCCCCATTCCATATCATCTATCTATTTTTCCTTCATGGTATTTTGAATCATGGACCACCATTGATTAGAATCACTGTCACGACCCGCCCTCGGGGCCCGTGCCGTGACTACCCCAAGCCCGCCTTCCATAGGCCAGGGGCTGGCGACTAGCACCAAGGCGTAAAATCCCAGTAAAAAGGGAAGGCATTGACTTAATAAAGTAAACAAGCACCTCAGAGTAACAAGCGGAAGTAAAGCAGTACACAAAACTAGAACAACTATGCTGAAGTAAAGGGGCCGGAAATACAAGCCCAACTGTAAAGTAAAGTACAACTCATAAGGGAAAACAGCAACTGAAAGTACAAGCGGCTCCTGGAACGTCCTCCTCGATTCCTACCTGAAGGGTAGGTACAGATGGCTCAGCTCCTGGATCGTCCACCACGGATCCTACCTGAAGGGTAGGTACAGATAGCTCCACAACTCCTCGGGTCCAACTGTCTGCTTCGAGCACGTCCCGCTCAGTGGTCCTCCTCCGGGTACCGACCTACTCCGTAAGCCTCAACCGTAGTCAGCACTGTCCGTCGTCTGCAACCAACACAACGAAGTGCGGGCATAGCCCGTGCAGGGGTGAGTATAAGATACTCAGTAGGGACCCCGAGACCCTCGAAGGTCTCCCGAAATCCACAAAGGATAAACCACATGAAGGATACAATCACGAAGTAACATCCAGTATTGATTAGGTATATGCCCATACATATACCTATGTCACCAATTTCCGTTCGGCTCCAACACCGAGCCCAAGAACAACCCAATCCACAAAGAAGAGTAAACAGTAAATCCACACAGGATAACAGTACAAGTCCACAAAGTTTATAACAAGTTTATGAAATCAACGGATAACCATTACCCAGGTATATTCCCATACATATACCTAAGTTATCAAGCGACCCATCTCAATCATGAGGAAACACAAAGATCATTGACTCAGCTCAAACCAGGATTTTTATTATCGAAACCGTAACTACTGAAGAGCTCCGTCTCTAGAGTGTACAGTGGTCCTGTCACGACTCCGAGGTACTGCTCACTAACCTAAGACTGCTGAGGTACTCCTCCTGTCGAGTACTGCGGGTTTGCGGCCAACTACCGGGCGCTCCGTCCGCTGAGGGTCTGTCGCCAAATACCGGGCGCTCACCCAAATAGCCTACTGAGGTACTCCTCCTGTCGAGTACCGCGGGTTTGCTGCCAACCACCAGGCGCTCCGTCCGCCGTGGGTCTGCTGCCAACTACTGGGCGCTCCGTCCACTGGGCTAGTCGACTCACTCCAAGTCAAGTCGGTCAAGCAGTCGTCAGGTCTCAGTCGGCTACACGGTCTCCGAACTCCGCACGCACGTCTCCACCGTCGCGGGTCTGTCGCTATAACCAAGCACACACACTCCGTAGAGTATCGCGGGTCCGCCGCTACAACCAAGCGCTCCACCGCCAAGGGTCTGCTGCTGCATCCAAGCGCACCACCACTGTCAAGTACCACGGGTCCGCCGCTACACCCAAGCGCTCCCCCGCCCGCTCGTCTCCAGGAGGGTCCACTCCACGAGCTACTGGTCGATACTCCAAGTATCTCAAAGTCCAACTAAGAAGTTCCACATACGTCCGCTTCGTCAAAGGAGTCTCAACGCAACAGACGGCGCGTCAATCGGACGCCCGGTCTGTGAGTTATTAGCCTTTTCGTCCCGAGGGCCCGGTTGGTTTCGTGAGCGAACCAAACCCGGCCATATTTCAACTGTATCCAAAACTCGGGCGGAGTATGTCAAAAGTTCCATCCCACTTAGAGGATTCCATCAAAGTCGACGGCACGTCAATCGGACGTCCGAAACTCAAGATATGAGCGTTTCCGCTCCGAGGGCCCGGTTGGTTTCGTGAACGAACCAACCCGGCCGTACTCCACCTGCGTCCAAACCTCGGGCGGAGTATACCAAAAGATCCGTCTCACTAAGAGGAACTTATCAGAATTGACGGCACGCCGTTCGGACGTCCGTAGCTCAAGATATGGGCGTTTCCGCTCCGAAGGCCCGGTTGGTTTCGTGAACGAACCAACCCGGCCGAACTCAAAGTGAATCGAAACCTTGAGTGCGATATACCGAAACGACCGTCTCGATCCAAGGATCGCGTTGCCGCAGACGGTTCGTCATTCGGAGGTCCGAGGCTCAAGTTATGGCCCAAAAACCGATTCTGGTTCGAGAAGGAAGGGTCTGGGCCGACCCGGCCCGGCCGGTTCGGCCGGCGGTGCGCGGGGCGCACGGCGGCGCGCGGAGGCGGCGCGGCGGCGCGCGGCGGTGCACTGAGGCGGCGCGGTGGCGCGCGGAGGCGGCGCGGCGGCGCGCGGCGGGGCGCTGAGGCGGCGCGGCGGCGCGGCGGCGCGCTGGGCGCGCAGGCGGCGCGCGGGTGAGACCCCCGCCCTCCCCCGTTTTTCCCCTGGCGGCGCGGCACGTGCCGCGCCGGTTTTAAAACAAAACCGCCCCCTCATATGAGGGGGCCTGCTGGACGACACGGGGGGCTTTTCCCCCCACAAGGAAACCGCCCCCTCATTAAGAGGGGGGGTTTTGATGAACCGGTCGGGGGATTTATTCCCCCGGTTTTCTGCCATCCGGCCGGCCAGCTGGCCGGCCGGTTTTCACCAACAGGACCGGAAATTCCGGTCCCGCCTTCGGCTTCCGACGCCGGCGGCCCGGCCGCCGGTCTTCATATCCCGCCGCGGCCCGGAACCGGCCGCGGTCTCCTCGTCCCGCCGCGGCCCGGAACCGGCCGCGGTGTTCGTCGTCCGGCGCGGTGCGACGGCACCGCGCCCCTTCGCCGCGCATTTGATTCCCTTCGACGCGGCGCGACGGCGTCGCGTTCTTTATGATTCTTCCATGGCGTGGCGCGACGGCGTTGCGCAAAAAGGATTGGCGAATATCCGCGTGGTGCGACGGCACCACGCCACCTTGATTCATCCACCCGCAAGCTATTCAACAAGGACGATGGAGGGGGTTCGGCCGTGTTCGTGCGGTCCGGCCCCCTCACGTTAAAATAATATCACTTATATATTCAATCCTCACGTTAGTCATGCGAACCACGACCAAGAATAAAATAAGTTAACAATAAACAACAACCCCTACCTTGGTATAAGGTTCGAAGATTGTCAACGTTCCGCGGAAGACGACGTCGCGGAGGTCGGGCGTCGCGGTAGCCGTTCGTCAAATCCGATGACGAAGGAATGCGTCCGAAGAGACACGTCGTTGGCGAAACCTCGTACGCCGACGAAGGTTGTCCGAGGAAGAAGCGGTGTTCTCTCTCGTTGACACGGAAGACGAAGAAGAGCGGAGCAGCGTTCTTCGTCGGAACTTGAGCGTTCTTCGTCAAGTCTTGAGGAAAGTCAAAAAATAAAGAAAACAACGAACTCAAGAACCCCTACCTCGATAGTCGCACGTTGACGTAGTCGTGGAATATCGGTGTCGATTCCTTTGACGTCGGAGGAAGAGTCGTTGTCGATGGCGTTCGTCGCGGAAAACCGTCGCGGAAGAGATGACGCAGAAGAAGTACGTCGCGTCGCGGATACGGCGTCGCGGATGGACCGTGTTCTTCGGCGGAGAAGTTATTCGTTGAAGAACGGCGTTCTTTGCGTTCTTCGTTGAGTTTGAAGAAGATGAAGAAGACTTCCCTACTCTCTCAAGGAGATAAAATTCTAACAAAATAAAATAAGACTCTTTCTTATTTTATTCACACAACCCAACCTCTTTGAATTTCAAAGGTTTGAAATTCAATAACCACACACAACTCACCTCATAAACTCATTACATTAATTAATTCTAGAGTTGTCAAAAATTAAAAGAAGAGATAAGTTGGCAAGAATTAAAGTAGGGGAGAGTCACATAATTAAGAGGGGGTTTAGAGGGGTTAGGGAATTTGAAAAGGTGGGGGCTCGTGTGGGCCCCACCTCCCTCATAACCACACATGGGAAGTTGGGTGGTTGTGGGCCCCACCAACAACTTCCCATGAGAGAGTCTAACTACCATGAATAAAATAAAATTCACACCCAAAATTTTATTTTACTTATCTTTTAATCCCCAAAACTAACTTTCAACCCGCAACAAACGCAACTCCCGAAAAGGTCTCTTTAAGCGAATATCGGCGCTGCGAGTTCAACGGTGCCCTCAGATTTCAATTCCGAGCACCAGATCAAAAGTTAGGAAAACCCGCTCGTTCGTTCACTGAACGTACCCGAGCCAAACTTCGGAAAATGATTCCGGGCACTCCGGGCCTCGGAATCAGGTTCCGTCTGAAACCGCGCTCTTGTAAAATTCTAAAGAAAATTAAGAAAAAATTTCCCTTGAATTTTACGGGTCTTTACATTACTCCCACCTCAGGGCTTTATGTCCCCGTAAAGCTTCAACTCACACTTAAGGGAAACAAGGTAGTACTGAGCACGCAACTGAGCTTTACGCTCCCATATGCTCACCTGAAGATCTCGTGCTACCCGAGAAGCACCCCAGAGGAAGCAACCATTCACGTAGAACCTGCTCCTATCGATCCTCGATCTCTACTAGAACCTCTGTGCTTGTCGCCCTGTCATCGACGTCCAACTCCCCGGGGTCGATGACGTGTGAAGAAACATACACGTATCTCCACAGCTGAGACACGTGGTGGACATTATGCACCCGGTGCGACTGAGGTGGTAGGGTCAAGCGGTAAACCTCCTCGCCTACCCTGCTGAAGATCAAAAGGGTCCATCGAACTTCGGAGATAACATGCCGCCTCGGCCACATCTCCGAAACCTCATCGGGTTGAGACCGTATAAGAACGTGTTCGTCACCCTCGAACTCAAGAGGTTTCCCTTTTTAGGTTAGAACTGAAAATAAAAACTCCTGCTGCCACAAGGGTAGGGTTGACCAACTCAAGAGTGATCGATCACACCCTCTTATGCCTGAGTTTAACATGTGCTGCCCAGGGTTTCCTTTTCGCCGACCAAGGAAAACCCATTCCGACGTTTGCCTAAAACAGTCAACCGGGGTATGATTTGTGAATCAAAACCATACCCAGATCGACGTCGTAAGGCCTCTACGCTGCCACCAAGAGATTCCAACCGAAACTCTCGCCTCGAGGTCAAATCACACCGTCGGCGTAAGCGTGATTATCGAGTATCCTCCCAAAGGTATCTCTAGACGTGAGGGTCAAGTCTACGGCTTACCCGTAACCTCTAGGTCTGGGACATGATTCGTGGAAGGGTGGAATGATTGGTTCCTATGTCTATAGATATGGCAGCTCGTAGTAGACATAATTCGTACCCCGAATCATTCTTAGAGCTCCTGGGTCACACTCCTTGACCGCAATGCAGCTATTCTCCTCCCCAGCCCTCCTGCTCCCTGAGCCTGACGGGGACTACTAAGTCGGGTGGTCGTAACATGTCGAAATGTACACCACCACATGATGCTCTCCAAGCTCCGCTTCCACGTCTGCTACCCTGCAGATTCATCTGTCCTTAGCACTTCCTCCTCCTGAAACATTTTACACACCCGAGTCTCTGAGACTGGCGCTAGTTTCCTGCCTTTCACTGCTAACGTTCACAACCACAAAGGTTCTCTCTAGCATCCTAACATAGGTAGGAATGCATAGAGGAAAAGAAATGGTTCGGATGTCCTTTAGACACACTTCGCTCAGAAGTTCGAGTCTAAAGAACTGATCACAACGTAACCAACGAGTACCAAGATTGATTGGTAAGCCACGTTGAGTGCTCTGCTTCCGACATGTCGTACTGTCGAAGCTGTATTAGCTCCAGAAAACTCACAACCACCTCCTCAAGCCAGTCCTCAGCCGCCTACGAGTCAGGCTCACCTCGAAACTTGAGTGATATCTGATGCTAAAACATATGTAAGGCACTAAGCCTGTGAGTCTCTGCTACCGGTACCGCCGGTAGTGTCTGCTGACCAACAGGTAGTGACATAGCTGGCGCTCTACCCGTAGGTACTATCCCAGGTATCGGTTCGCGTACCGAAGCCTCATTACTATAAGGACCAACCTCATGGTCACTCACTGGAAACACCAGGAGCTAAGATCATCATCCGCTCTACTAGTATCAAAGCTAGGCGTAGATCTCTAGCAATCGCCTCCATCCAGTCCACTGCTGCCTGGGAAATCTGTCTCGCCTCGTATCCTCAGAGGCCTCTACTGCTGGAACTCGTGCATTGCGCTCTGCTAGCGTGCACCGTCAGCTAGTGGCATCTGCTGCCTAATGGGTGGTGGTGCTGCTGGTACACCACCCGAAGGTGCCAACACTGAAAAAGGGCCCTGCACTGGAGTCTCGCTGCTCGGTGGGCCATCATCGAGAACTCTCTCGGAACTCCAGCTAACAATCTGCATGGTGACATCCTGAACAGTTGTGTCATGGTCAACGATTTATACCTGGTGAGATGACCTGGTTTGAGCTGACTTTAAACCTTTTGGGAAACACACACACAATCAGTGTTTTCATGCATTAAGTCGGAAATCAGAAGTCAGGGTCCTGGTGTACGGATACGTCGGCCGCCGCACCAACACTGGACTCCCTGGACTGATAACCACACTCAATACACTAAATACTATTGCTTCACATAGAAAAAAGATCAGAGTCTGCGGTAGAACCGACCCCCTCTGATACCAATTTGTCACGACCCGCCCTCGGGGCCCGTGCCGTGACTACCCCAAGCCCGCCTTCCATAGGCCAGGGGATGGCGACTAGCACCAAGGCATAAAATCCCAGTAAAAAGGGAAGGCATTGCCTTAATAAAGTAAACAAGCACCTCAGAGTAACAAGCGGAAGTAAAGCAGTACACAAAAATAGAACAACTGTGCTGAAGTAAAGGGGCTGGAAATACAAGCCCAACTATAAAGTAAAGTACAACTCGAAAGGGAAAACAACAACTGAAAGTACAAGCGGCTCCTGGAACGTCCTCCTCGATTCCTACCTGAAGGGTAGGTACAGATGGCTCAGCTCCTGGATCGTCCACCACGGATCCTACCTGAAGGGTAGGTACAGATAGCTCCACAACTCCTCGGGTCCAACTGTCTGCTTCGAGCACGTCCCGCTCAGTGGTCCTCCTCCGGGTACCGACCTACTCCGTAAGCCTCAACCGCAGTCAGCGCTGTCCGTCATCTACAACCAACACAACGAAGTGCGGGCATAGCCCGTGCAGGGGTGAGTATAAGATACTCAGTAGGGACCCCGAGACCCTCGAAGGTCTCCCGAAATCCACAATGGATAAACCACATGAAGGATACAATCACGAAGTAACATCCAGTATTGATTAGGTATATGCCCATACATATACCTATGTCACCAATTTCCGTTCGGCTCCAACACCGAGCCCAAGAACAACCCAATCCACAAAGAAGAGTAAACAGTAAATCCACACAGGATAAAAGTACAAGTCCACACAGTTTATAACAAGTTTATGAAATCAACGGATAACCATTACCCAGGTATATTCCCATACATATACCTAAGTTATCAAGCGACCCATCTCAATCATGAGGAAACACAAAGATCATTGACTCAGCTCAAACCAGGATTTTTATTATCGAAACCGTAACTACTGAAGAGCTCCGTCTCTAGAGTGTACAGTGGTCCTGTCACGACTCCGAGGTACTGCTCACTAACCTAAGACTGCTGAGGTACTCCTCCTGTCGAGTACTGCGGGTTTGCGGCCAACTACCGGGCGCTCCGTCCGCTGAGGGTCTGTCGCCAAATACCGGGCGCTCACCCAAATAGCCTACTGAGGTACTCCTCCTGTCGAGTACCGCGGGTTTGCTGCCAACCACCAGGCGCTCCGTCCGCCGTGGGTCTGCTGCCAACTACTGGGCGCTCCGTCCACTGGGCTAGTCGACTCACTCCAAGTCGAGTCGGTCAAGCAGTCGTCAGGTCTCAGTCGGCTACACGGTCTCCGAACTCCGCACGCACGTCTCCACCGTCGCGGGTCTGTCGCTATAACCAAGCACACACACTCCGTAGAGTATCGCGGGTCCGCCGCTACAACCAAGCGCTCCACCGCCAAGGGTCTGCTGCTGCATCCAAGCGCACCACCACTGTCAAGTACCACGGGTCCGCCGCTACACCCAAGCGCTCCCCCGCCCGCTCGTCTCCAGGAGGGTCCACTCCACGAGCTACTGGTCGATACTCCAAGTATCTCAAAGTCCAACTAAGAAGTTCCACATACGTCCGCTTCGTCAAAGGAGTCTCAACGCAACAGACGGCGCGTCAATCGGACGCCCGGTCTGTGAGTTATTAGCCTTTTCGTCCCGAGGGCCCGGTTGGTTTCGTGAGCGAACCAAACCCGGCCATATTTCAACTGTATCCAAAACTCGGGCGGAGTATGTCAAAAGTTCCGCCCCACTTAGAGGATTCCATCAAAGTCGACGGCACGTCAATCGGACGTCCGGAACTCAAGATATGAGCGTTTCCGCTCCGAGGGCCCGGTTGGTTTCGTGAACGAACCAACCCGGCCGTACTCCACCTGCGTCCAAACCTCGGGCGGAGTATACCAAAAGATCCGTCTCACTAAGAGGAACTTATCAGAATTGACGGCACGCCGTTCGGACGTCCGTAGCTCAAGATATGGGCGTTTCCGCTCCGAAGGCCCGGTTGGTTTCGTGAACGAACCAACCCGGCCGAACTCAAAGTGAATCGAAACCTTGAGTGCGATATACCGAAACGACCGTCTCGATCCAAGGATCGCGTTGCCGCAGACGGTTCGTCATTCGGAGGTCCGAGGCTCAAGTTATGGCCCAAAAACCGATTCTGGTTCGAGAAGGAAGGGTCTGGGCCGACCCGGCCCGGCCGGTTCGGCCGGCGGTGCGCGGGGCGCACGGCGGCGCGCGGCGGCGCGCGGAGGCGGCGCGGCGGCACGCGGCGGTGCACTGAGGCGGCGCGGTGGCGCACGGAGGCGGCGCGGCGGCGCGCGGCGGGGCGCTGAGGCGGCGCGGCGGCGCGCTGGGGCGGCGCGGCGGCGCGCTTGGGCGGCGCGGCGGCGCGCTGGGCGCGCAGGCGGCGCGCGGGTGAGACCCCCGCCCTCCCCCGTTTTTCCCCCTGGCGGCGCGGCACGTGCCGCACCGGTTTTAAAACAAAACCGCCCCCTCATATGAGGGGGCCTGCTGGACGACACGGGGGGCTTTGCCCCCCCAAGGAAACCGCCCCCTCATTAAGAGGGGGGGTTTTGATGAACCGGCCGGAGGATTTATTCCCCCGGTTTTCTGCAATCCGGCCGGCCGGTTTTCACCAACGGGACCGGAAATTCCGGTCCCGCCTTCGGCTTCCGACGCCGGCGGCCCGGCCGCCGGTCTTCATATCCCGCCGCGGCCCGGAACCGGCCGCGGTCTCCTCGTCCCGCCGCGGCCCGGAACCGGCCGCGGTGTTCGTCGTCCGGCGCGGTGCGACGGCACCGCGCCCCTTCGCCGCGCATTTGATTCCCTTCGACGCGGCGCGACGGCGTCGCGTTCTTTATTATTCTTCCATGGCGCGGCGCGACGGCGTTGCGCAAAAAGGATTGGCGAATATCCGCGTGGTGCGACGGCACCACGCCACCTTGATTCATCCACCCGCAAGCTATTCAACAAGGATGATGGAGGGGGTTCGGCCGTGTTCGTGCGGTCCGGCCCCCTCACGTTAAAATAATATCACTTATATATTCAATCCTCACGTTAGTCATGCGAACCACGAGCAAGAATAAAATAAGTTAACAATAAACAACAACCCCTACCTTGGTATAAGGTTCGAAGATTGTCAACGTTCCGCGGAAGACGACGTCGCGGAGGTCGGGCGTCGCGGTAGCCGTTCGTCAAATCCGATGACGAAGGAATGCGTCCGAAGAGACACGTCGTTGGCGAAACCTCGTACGCCGACGAAGGTTGTCTGAGGAAGAAGCGGTGTTCTCTCTCGTTGACACGGAAGACGAAGAAGAGCGGAGCGGCGTTCTTCGTCGGAACTTGAGCGTTCTTCGTCAAGTCTTGAAGAAAGTCAAAAAATAAAGAAAACAACGAACTCAAGAACCCCTACCTCGATAGTCGCACGTTGACGTAGTCGTGGAATATCGGTGTCGATTCCTTTGACGTCGGAGGAAGAGTCGTTGTCGATGGCGTTCGTCGCGGAAAACCGTCGCGGAAGAGATGACGCAGAAGAAGTACGTCGCGTCGCGGATACGGCGTCGTGGATGGACCGTGTTCTTCGGCGGAGAAGTTCTTCGTTGAAGAACGGCGTTCTTTGCGTTCTTCGTTGAGTTTGAAGAAGATGAAGAAGACTTCCCTACTCTCTCAAGGAGATAAAATTCTAACAAAATAAAATAAGACTCTTTCTTATTTTATTCACACAACCCAACCTCTTTGAATTTCAAAGGTTTGAAATTCAATAACCACACACAACTCACCTCATAAACTCATTACATTAATTAATTCTAGAGTTTTCAAAAATTAAAAGAAGAGATAAGTTGGCAAGAATTAAAGTAGGGGAGAGTCACATAATTAAGAGGGGGTTTAGAGGGGTTAGGGAATTTGAAAAGGTGGGGGCTCGTGTGGGCCCCACCTCCCTCATAACCACACATGGGAAGTTGGGTGGTTGTGGGCCCCACCAACAACCTCCCATGAGAGAGTCTAACTACCATGAATAAAATAAAATTCACACCCAAAATTTTATTTTACTTATCTTTTAATCCCCAAAACTAACTTTCAACCCGCAACAAACGCAACTCCCGAAAAGGTCTCTTTAAGCGAATATCGGCGCTGCGAGTTCAACGGTGCCCTCGGATTTCAATTCCGAGCACCGGATCAAAAGTTAGGAAAACCCGCTCGTTCGTTCACTGAACGTACCCGAGCCAAACTTCGGAAAATGATTCCGGGCACTCCGGGCCTCGGAATCAGGTGCTGTTTGAAACCGCGCTCTTGTAAAATTCTAAAGAAAATTAAGAAAAAATTTCCCTTGAATTTTACGGGTCTTTACAATCACCCTTGAGACAATATACTGCAAGTACCACCTTTTCATTTTCATTGAATCTTAACGCCATGAATATCTTTTCAATGGACTTGATCCATTGCTCAGAAACCACTGGATTAGTAGTCCTGCTGAAAGATGGGGGATTCTACTATATGAAATGATCCAACACAGGTGTTGAATGGTTATTCATTACAACTTGAGTAAGTTGTCCAAATATTGTCATGATATGATCTTTTCCAACGTTGACCATGTTGACTTGCTCAGTAGGGAGATCCCTAACATGCCCACGAGTATTGATTCCCATTATTCTATTAGACATCATTTCTAAATAATGGGATACACTAGGTTAGTTTATGAATCTCAAATAGAAAATCACTCAACATAGATTGAAATTCTATTCATAGCTAATCTTATAAGCATGGTTCCTCTGAGGAGAAATTTACATCAACTCCTTCATAATGGATTATAAAGAAAATATGAATTATCCTAAGCATATCCCCTGGGAGTGTCATAACAAAGAGTGCATAAAGGACCGTTTTCGTGTACCAGGATACCCTGGGTCAAGCCTGAAACTCCTTGTCGGAGCTTTCACTCCTAGGTACCTCTATACTAGAGCCCCCTCTACCTGATCGTATCCATAAATGGATGTATTTTCTTGAAATATTCACAAAATATATTCCTTACCAAAATACCAGGAAATTATTGTATGTTTATCCTCAAATACTACCTTAGGGCTTTGTTCCGTACTATAAATTTCCTACTATAGTTTCCAAGATTTCTACTAAACTTCCTCTGATACCAACTGTAACACCCCAACCCCTCTAGGCTTGAGCCGGTGCATTACTTCAGATATTGGCATTGTTTGAAGGAATAAAAATACAAAAGGAACGACCAGTTTAGTATTCTTTAAGAAAATAGATACATAGATGTCTCTCAAATTACATTGGAAATGTTTACAAAATACAATACATAACGAAAACTAAAACTGCAACCACTTAAACTCAATCAACGATCTCTTCTTTGTCACATGTTGAAAGTAAAAAATGAAAGGGGTGAGCTCAAATGCTCAGTAAGGGTTACAAATAGAGGAAGTATGAGTACAATAATACATAAATCACAATAAATCTGACATAATCAATAAATCATAGTGAATAAATGAAAAACTAATGCCATTAATAAACTGAGAATGAAACTGCATCCATAGATTTTGTCATAGTGAAAACCTCATGGATAATAATAATTGCTAATAATGAATAAAGAAAATTATTATTAGTTGGAATTCATTTATCTGGCACATGAAACCATAATATTGTTAAAATGGTTTAGTTTTGTGGGTAGAAACCTGTCTGATTTTTGGAAACAAACTCAAGGGGTTTGTCACCAACTGATTTGTCTCATGAGACCTACCGATGCATCGAGGAGCTGTAGCGGGCCCTACCTACCACTTCATGTCCAAATAATTACTTATAAATTGATTAAATACAAGATCAATATTCCTTTTCAATGTCCATATAGAGTAGAGTATACAGATTCATCAATATTTCCATAATTAAAACAACTTTCCAAAATAAACACTGTATGTAAAATGGTATACGGTTTAGAAAAAAACATATCGATGATATGAGATTATGGATATTTATTATCAATATAATTTCAAATGAAAAGTTATATCAAATGGGCAGTAGGTACACCAAATAAGGATTATTAGGTGCACAATACAAGGTTAGTCACAACAAAATAGTAGTTGAGACAAAGGCCCTTACAACAATGTAATCGGTTGAATCATAGAACTAGAACATAATAAACCTCAAATGAATAATTGATTAACATGAATATAAAGAGAATAATGTTAATATATATCAAATTGAAGTACACATATACCTAATACAAGAAATAAGTGGCGAACAATGAAAATCTCATAGAAATGAAAGTGAGATGAGAGACCCCTTACCTTTTGCTTGAGTGTGTTATTCGTTTGTTTTAATGACCTGAATAATAAAATTTAGATTCATTAATTAATAAATCCAGAACCACCTATACATGTAATTGATTTATTATAACCTTATTAGGTTCATTCATGGCCCTTTTAATGGGTTTAAGAGGTTCAATTTTATTTTTTTCGAAGCATTTTCTTCCTTGGTTTTCATGTTTAGTTTACTTACTGTCATGAATAGATGTTCATTTTGAAATGTGAATAAATATCCAGATTTGTTAATATATATTATTAGTGAAATTAAAGAGATATAAATGATCTTATAATGATTATAGGTTATATACATGAGGATGAATCATTAGTTAAATGTTTTTTGATAAGCGCTTGGATTTAGCTTTACAGTTTTGTATACAATGAACTCGTTTTGTATTATTATTCCGTATTATGAGTGTGTAAATATTCCAGAACATTAATGAGATTAAATACTTATATTATTATATGATTCAACCATTAAAATGGTCTCGTGACCAGTAATTATGATGAAAGTGAAGAACGAAACTCCGTCATCCACAAAGGTTATAAATTGGAACCTCATGGACGTTGATTTCGTTTATAAAAATAAAAGGAAGGGAGAAAGGATATTGATGATAGTTCTTCCATTCACATGATATAATTCTAGTATATAGATGATACTGGAGTTTATCATGGTCATTTGTGCAGATGTGGTGAGGAGAGAAAAATAACATAGATGAACTTGAAAATAAAAGAAAAGTTGAGAGATCCCTTATGAAAATTCGGCAGCCTAACGACGTCACTTAAAATTTCATAAAATCAAATAATGAGAACAATAGGGTATATCATAATATTGAAATCAAAAGGACTGTAATAATAATAATTAAAATAAAACCCCAACATATGAGAAATGAATTTCAAATAGCTAACATAAAAGAAGTGTCGACTTAAAGAAGAGAATGAAGGATTCCCTTACCTTGTAGAATTACTCCTAGATCTTGAAGGATGGGACCTTGGGGGATTAGGGACACCTTGAGAGGACTCCTAGAGAGGTAAAACCACAAGAGCTTCTTGGATGAGGGATTTGGAATGAATGAAAATTAAGGGGGTGGGGGTGAGTGGGTATTTATAGTAATCAAGAGAGAGTTTTTTATTAATTAAAAGGGACACCTTGTTAGTGGTTTTTCGCAAAACCTTGGGCTTGCCCATGGTATTTTCCCATGGTTTAAGCCACTTGGGACAACTCATGTAATAAGTTACTATTCAAAAGTCAACCATACTTTTATATTTAATTATTACATCATTATGATGTCATTAAACTACTGAAAACTCAAAACTGTATTTTTACTACTCAGGAAAATTTCATGTATTTTAGAAAAATCCCAAAACTTTACCCTAGACATTTTTCGACGTGTAGAATTAAAAAATGAACTCCATTTTTCAAAATTAAATTTCTAAATATTATTAATTTAATTTTTAAATAAATTCATAATTAATTCAAAAAATAACAATCTTAAAGTGCAATTAGTTTTATTTCTCTTTGAAAAACTTATTAAGATCTCATTATCTTATTGACTTAAGAAAATGAAATAATATTATTATTTTCTATTCATAAGGGTCATATTACTATTCAGAAGGGTATGTTACTATTCCCCAAAAATCACGTTTGTTCTATCAGACTCCAAATGACTTACTGATCACAACTCTAGATGAACATTTTTCGAAATTCAAAGCATATAAGTGGAAAATTTATATTTAATGGCTAGGTTTTGACTATATCCTAAATAACCTAGTGTTTTTTCAAAGGAACACAACGATGAATAGAATCTATTTAACAGAAACATACCATAAAATGTTTGGGGTGCTACATCTATAATTTTTTTTTATTTCATTAATTGAGTAAAATTATATTTATTTTAATATTTTTAATATCAATTATTTGATATCTAAATTAATTAAAAAAATAATTCATCATTATTATACAAGACTTTAATTAAGTTACTTATTCTATAAAAATTTAAAATAAAATATAACGATGAATATAAATTTATTATATTTAAAATTAATAGTTTTAGTGAAATTTATATTATGTATAACCCAATATTAAAAATTATTTAGTTATTAAATTTTGAATACGACACTTTTAACTCTTCTTTAAATAAAATATAATAAATGTCCTGATCTAAAAAAATTGGATTAAAAAGGATCATATTTTTAACCTATGGTTTACTTGGGTCTAAATAACTAATGAAAAATTAAATTAGGGCATGTGTTATTCTAATTTTATATTATTAGAATATTATTTTTACATTTAATTTTTATATTTACTTTTAACTGTGGAAAATAAAATTCAAAAGTTACAATTAACCTGAAATTATTTTGATCTTATTAGAATTTTTTTTCATACTGACTATAAACATTTATTTTCTTTTTTCAAAATTTAATTTATAGAATTGGTAAAATAATGCTTGCTGCTAATCCCACAAATGTGGCTAGAAGATGGGTAAAAGAGACGTTCAAAAGTTCAATAATTTTTAATATATAATTATGTTATAAAAATGATACAATTGAATTAAATTATATTAATATATGTATTATTTATCTTTTGTGACTTTAAAATCAATTTAATTTAAAAATATTTTTTAAATGAAAAAGTCATGATTTAACTACTATGACGTATTTTCCACTATTCATAAAAAAATATTACTTTTTAGATTAATTATAAAGATTCACCTTAAGATAAATTCAACATTTTGAATTTAAAAATTAAGTTTAATTAATCAAATTTAATTTCAAAATGCATCTAAAATTAAATTCATTATTAGTAGTGGGTCATTTGAGAAAATTATGTTTTAAAATATAGAAGGTCTTTTCCAACAATCATATCTCTCATTATCAATAAGTTTTATTTATATAAAAAAGTTTAAAACATTAATATTCATATAAAAATGTTTAATAGATTGTTTATTTTTATATAATGTAATTAATTATATATATATATATATAATTATATGAAGATGTTTCATAGAAACTCTATGTTGTGTGCATGGTATGCCATGTTAGTGTTGCTTGTAGTGCAAGCCAAGCTGGTATTGCATGTAGCACAAGCCATGTTGGTATTTTGTGTGAAAATAATGTTTAAATTATTATTTTAATATATATATATAAATCTATTTCTGGTATCATATGAAATGAAAAATATGAAAAAGATAAATTAATTAAAAAAAATATTTCACAAAATCTCAGGGAGTTACATTCAACCCCCCTTAAAATAAATTTTACCCCCAAAATTCATCTAGGTTGTTAAAGTTTTAATATTTTAAATTTTAATTAATATAAACCAACATTTTAAAAATAGATACTAAAACTTCCATTAAAAAGATAAATTTGGAACCATAATGCTTACCCAAAGTAAAAAATAACTGGGTTTCCACATAAGAGATCATTGGTTGGGAGTGAAGATTAGATATAGAGGAAAAGCGTAAATATTTATAAAGAGTGATTTTGGTCATCAATCACAAAAAAAGTGAATGATTAAAGCAAATTTTAGGGCTTAAAAGTTATAAATCTATGATGCTTCCATTATCCATTGGTTTAACAAAATTTAAGGGATTATCACAACATTTTTTGTATAACATTTCAAACATTGAGTAATTATTGATATATTTCTATAATCAAAATTTCATTCATTGGTTTTTCATTGATAGAAAATTAAATACATCCATTACCTCATAGAATTAATTTCCAAAAATTATATTTTAGGACTAAATCACTAAAATAAACCTTTAACGGATCTTAGGGAAAAGTCCAACTATTATTCACTAAAAAAATCAACATGAATTAATCTATAAAAATAAAATTAATAATGCCAGTTCATCATAAATATTTATTCAAAAATAATAATTATACATTATCCATGACATTGGGTAGGATAGTGGTAGGTGTGGAACCCTTATCATCCTTCAATCAGCAGATTAAGACCCATGACCTTGTCGGACTTAATTAGTTATCACCCGAAAAACATGATTTTTTTTAAAAACACGATAATATAATATATAATATGGATATTACTGAAATAATTTTAATCAATGATTATCCTTTTAACCATGGTTTTCAACACAAACTCAATGAAAAAATACTTCCTCCAATGTTTAACTTAATGTTTTCATGAATGATTAAACTTATAACCCTTATCATGGATGAAAAAATACAAAACATCAAAAATAGAGTCATGAAGTCAGATTAAAATTGAGTCCCATATATATATATATATCAAAATGAAGCTCTTGGTTTTCAAATTATAATCATGTGAATACACTCATCATATATTCTATTAAAACATGGTAACAACCTTAATTACCTTAAATCCTTTTGGAAAACAAGCACACTTCCTTATTTGAAAGGTTACTAAATATATTCCTCAAATCAAAAAATTTATAAACAACATCCATGATAACTTATACTACCTTTTAGAAAAGTGATTATTTAGTTCTAGGGTAATGAGTACCATCCAATTTAATTATTTATATCAAAAATATCTTTATCCAAACGTCATTATATAAACATAAGAAACATATTAAGTGTTATGTTTCTATTATCAATTTTTCACTATGACTTATCTTGTCCATCAGAACCATTCAACATATTCATGTAAATCATCTATGAAAAAACTCATAAGCTGAATAATCCTTATATAATTCATAGTAAACACTTTAATACTTCTTATTCAATGATTGGCATGGAATAGGTCCTTCCATGACTTATAATTAAATTATTAGGTTAGGGAATTGAGCTGGGTAATGTCCGTGTTCTCCATAAATATGGAATTGAACTCCAGGATAGTCCATCATTCTATGAAACTTTTTACCACACAAAAAACTTGTTCCTATCCTATTGTGGTATTCTTTATGGTTATTCTTCCCTTCTTATTTTCATGTAGGAAGATTAATCTTCTTTTCTCTATGTTTTAAACCATGTGAACAAGAATAAAGGTCCATCTTACCATTATTTTATGACATAGTAATACCACTAAAGTTCACCTTCTTAATCATATATCGTGATAAATAATTCAGCATAATCACAATATCTTTTTCTCTAGTCATTATGCAATTTCTTTGCTCGTAGTCATAAATATTTCCATCAGATTCAATGTTAACCCAATTCCTTCTAGTTCCCTCCATTTACTAAAACCCAAAAACATATAGTAAGAAATAATTATAATAATGAGAAACCACATAATTATAAAAATTCAATTATAGGATTTCAACCTTATGCCACCTTCTTTAAGGTATGAAACCTTAGGTTAACCCTAGTTTTTTCATAGATAACTCATATTCTAATACTTTATAATGGTTCATAAAGAGTTTATGAATTTCCAAATCATATCCACCGAGAGTGTCAAATCAAGTGTGTTTCTAGGCCCATTGTTTTGTAACAAATTAACCCGATTCGGGACTAGAACATCTTTTCTGGGCTGTTACTCAATGGTACATCTATGAAAAATCCACATTCACTTGTAGTATCTAGATAAGGATGTAATTCTGGGATACCACTTACTTTATCACTTACCAAATTTCTATAAAATTTTTATAATCATTAAATCATCCATAGGTTTATCCTTAAGAACATCCCTAGAAATATCCTTGGAAGTATCTCTAGGGATATCACAAAATATGTTTCATCCTTGTTTTCAAAGGCTAACTAATCCATTCCTATTATATGAACCATAATGACCCAAGATTGAAATACATTTATATTATATAATTTTAGTTAAATATTCAATACATTACAATAATAAATCTCTGAGGACCATAATAGTTTAGTGTCTTTGGAAACATGGAAACAAAAAATTTTATCCTGGTGAAAGATATTAAACATCTCACACAAAAATCTCCATATTTATTACTTCTTCCTAAAACCTTTCTTCTTAACCCGAGGAAAGGAAACATAAGAAAGGGTTGAGCTAAAATGCTCAGTAAGGGTAAGAAAAAGAGATTTCTAAGCATAATCACGAGCATAATGGTATGATAATATGATCATGAAAATAAAATATCATACCCTACATAAAAAATATCATATACATGAATCATGGAGTAAATAATGGAAGATCATAAGACATGAATCATATGGAAATAAATAAAATTGGTCAATAAATCATATCATAGGAATAAAACATTGAATTATGGAAGACACACAAATTTATACAGATTTTTATAATATCTAAGGAATCACTTCCATGAGAATATTAGCAGAATGGATTCACTATCCATACCATATTAGTAGTCATAGTTCAATATAATGGACATCTTAGTAGCATGAGTTCACTCCTAATACCATCAAAATAGATATGGTTCACTCCCATGTCCATCTTAGAAGTAAAGGTTCACTCCCAAGATCATCTTAGTTTTTCTCATACGATATAAATCTTTACCCAATTCATTGAAGGGAGATATAGTTCCCACCCATCTCATAATGAAATCATACATACATGTGACACAAAAACATAAAAAATTTATCATAAAAATAACCTAAAGAGAAAAATGGGAATCATAAACATGTAATCATATCAAAACCTATGGAAAATATACAGGTTTCATAATCATTTCCTTAAAATCAAAACCCAAAAAATATGTGGGGTTTCCTAAAAATCATTCCATAAAAACATAAACCATTCAGAGAATGAATATGAATGGTATTATTCAATAATAAAATATTATTCCATCATAGGTGGGGATAGATTTTGAAAGATCACTTGGAGCACGAATTTTCACTAAAAATCACTTTCTAAAAAATAAAAAAAAATTAAAACCACTTTCTCTGAAACCACATTGAAAACATATAATGAATCCTAAAAATCATTTAAAATATCTCTTATGTAAAATATCATTTCTTTATTGAAATAGTTCTCTTTTCATAAACTTATAAGTAATTATAAAATAAAACATTATATTTTTTAATTAACTTGTAAGATTGTATGGGAAACTTCAAGGTATGAAGGCATTATAAAAGCATAAAAATTCAATCTTTTTATATATATTAAGAAAATTCTTATCATACTTTTTCCAGGAAAGTCAATATACATTTTTTGGAAAATTAAATACTGACTCCTTTCAAAAAATTTAGTAAAAATTTAAAATTGGTTAAAATTTTCTTTACACATTAATATTATAATAAGAAAACATTTTATGAAAACATTTTTATAAAACATGGACATGGATGATAAATATTACCCAAAAGAGACTTAAAAGGAAATAATCCCCAATATATAAGAGATTGTGAAATCAATAATGTTCACATTATAATCAACAGAATATTATGCCCCATGTATAAAGAAGAACATAACAATATTTAAATATCATAATATTTTAGATAATACTCATAAAAGGTATTCATAGGATGTATATACATCCCGTAGAACAAACATGTAGTGTATGAGGCATGTGTCTCATAGAAATAAAGGCGGGACAAAAATACCTTACATAAAAACTCGTGCATATTCCTTTTTATTTTTTTTAATGAAATTAAAAATAGTTATAAAAGTTTTTTTATAATCCTTTATATTCATATAAATAAATATATATGATAATACCAAGAATATTGAAATGGAGAAATGAATAATTCTATAAAAATTCAAAGCATCCCATACCACTTTGAACATTTAAATAATATGATCAATATCTTTAAATAATTCATTAAATAAAATAAAGATAAAAATATTCATGTAATCAAATATTATAGGATAATTACATACACCACACAAGAAACTAGTGGGGAATACGGATTACATCTCATGAAAATTAAAAGTAAGATGGATTTCCCATACCTTAAGTCCAATACTCTCCATATGTGTCTGAAACTACTTTATAATGGTTTTAAACATATTATTATCTTATAAAAGAATCCTAATAATATTTATAATATCATATATTATTATTTTTTGGATTTATATTACCTATTTATTAATAATTTTCATGTTGAAGCAATAATTCGGGTAATAATCGCTTTCTTTATCATACATGTTTTTAACTTTTTATTCAAAATCACTTTACATAGATCATGATTTACTTAATTAAATAATGAATAAAATTATTTATATTTCATATATGTTAAGAATATAAATTTATATAATTAAGAGATATATAAAATTTAATACAATATTCATGGATACAGTAGGTCATACATACACATAGACACTATTTCTGGTTTCCTATCGTATGGAATGGAAATAAGGGAATGGAATATATATACATATATTTATATATATATATATGTATATTAATATAGTATATTTATTTTAGAATATATTTAATAATTATAAATAATATAAATATTTTTTATAATCATCCTTGAATGGTGAACGTGGAAGATGAATCTCATCGCATCGTGGAGACAGTAAGCCGTACATATTCACGACGATGATATCTTTCAATATTTGTAAATAGTTGGAAATTAGAATGAATATGAATTATAAAAAGAAAATATTAATACATATTTATTATTCACATACTTTATGTTCATCTTCATACCCATATAAATAAAGTATACATGAAAAATAGTTTACATTGTGGTGTGGAGATGGTAAGTCATACGTACGCACACATGGTGATATTGTGTTTTGTAGGATGGGTAAAAGGAGGAATATGGTTTTTCCATAATTATAAAAACATCTCAGAATATATTTTATGTTTTAGTTATTAATTTGGTATGAAAAAAATAGAAATGTGAAGTAGAAGAAGAAAAGAACTTTTAAAGATGTGATAAAACATTTACATGCTTTTCAGGAATCTCTTTTTTATTTGTAAAAAAGGGCTCATTAAGATAGATTTTTTACAAAGTATATACTCTGGGAATTATTAATGGAATTTTGGAGAGGAAATGGGTAGGGTTTGGCAGATTAAAAAGGCTTTAGAGGCATTAATTAAAGAGAAGGAGAAGTGCCCTTTTATAAGAGAGGGGATGTGAACTTTAGGAAACTCTTAAAATTTTAAATTAATAAAAATTAATTTTCAATTAAAAATGGAACCAAAGTTATTAGATCTATTTATTAGATGGGGATGGGTCTAAATCTCATAAAAAATGAAATTTATGTAATTTTAGGTTATAAAATTAACCATATGTTTTGGCTTTAACACTTAGTTAAATAATTTAACTTTAACCGCGACAACTTGTTTTTACACTATATGGTAGAAATAGTTACTCTAAAATGACAAAAAAAACCCAATTGGATCAGTTATTACATATTTTAAACTATACAAGTTATTTTGATAAACCTTACAGTTTTCTGAATTTTATAAAATTTAATAAAATATTATTTATTTTATAGTATCATTTATGTCAATTTTGATACTATTCAATACTTTAGATTTTAAAAATATCAAACCAATATGAAAAATTCAATAAAATACTTCCAATATGTCACTAAAATATCAGATATATCTATAAAGATTTTTTATATCATTAATTAAGTAAATTATTTTTATTTTAATATTTTTAATATCATTTATTTGATATCTCAATTAAATAAACAATAACTTTATCCTTATTATAAAATCATTTAATTAAGTTATTTATTCTCTAAAAATTAAAAATAAAATATAATTATGAAGACAAATTACTTATATTTCAAATGAATAATGACATTTGAATTTATATTATATATAACCCAATATTAAAAATGATTTTGTTATTCAATTTTGTATATGAAAGTTTTAACTCTTCTTTTAATAAAATATAATAAATGTCATAATCTAACCCATGTTGTTTAAAAGGATAATAGTTTCGGCCTAAGGTTGACTTGGGTCAAGAAAAAACTTATAAAATGAAATTAGGACAAGTTTTTGGGTAATATTATATTATTATAATATTATTTTTACCTTTAATTACCCTATTTACTTTTAACCTTGGTAAATAAAATTCAAAAGTTACTCTTCACCAAAAATTATTTTTATCATATTAAATAAAATTTTTATACTGATTAAAACTATGTATGTCCATTTTTCAAAATTCAATTCATATAAGTGGTAAAATTATGTTTACTGCTACTCCCTTAAATGTGGCTTGAAGGTGCGTAAAAGAGACGTTCAGAAGTTCAATAATTTTATATATCTATTTATATTATAAAAATGATTCCAATGACCTAAATTTTATCAATATATGTATTATTTTATCAATTTTGACTTTAACTACAATTTAAATTAAAAAAAAATTATTTAAATGAAAAAGTCAGTTTTTAACTACTATGTAGTATTTTTCACTATTCATAAAAAATTGAAACATTTTAGAAAAATTCCAAAGAATCACCCTAATCTAATTTTGATGTTATAAATTCAAAAATGTAATTTATTTAATTAAATTAAAATTATAAATATTTCTAAAATTACATTCATTATTAGAAGTGGTTTATTCATGAAAATGATGTTTTTAAACATAGAACGGATTTAACAAAAATCATATCTTTCATTATCAATATGTTTTTTTATATAAAATATTGTAGACAATATTTATATTCATATAAATATTTTTAATGTCTAGGTTATAATTTTATAATATAATTAATTACATATATATATATATATATTTCATATAAAGTTAGTGTGGTAGGCATGGTACGCCATGTCGGTGTTTCTTGTAGCACAAGACAAGTTGGTATTTCCTGTAGCACAAGTCAAGTCGGTATTGTGTGTGAAAGGAATGTTTGAAATAGTTTTTTTAATATATATATATAATGAACTATTTATAGTGTCATTTGAAATTAAAAATATCTAAATGATAAATTAATTACAAAAAAATTAATTCAGAAAATATCAGGGTGTTACACTGGCCCTCTACATAGTTCCTATGCTGCATAAACTTCTTCCTATGTATGGTAATATTGAGATCCCTTACACAATGATTTGGTCAAGTGATGCCTTCTATATGTTTCATAGAACTCATCCCTATAACAACAACTTCCATCCCCACCTATAGAGTGTCCCTCTATCAAGAATATCTCCATAATGAGTTCCCACTCTAAAACCCAAAAATATGTGGGAATGAAAAATAGAACCACAATAGCATAGATATATCTATGGAGATCCTACTCAAAATTCCATGATCAGAAGTATCCATAATCAATCATGTCTAGGGAGTACCACATAAGGATTGGGAACCTCACGATATACTCATCCACTATCATCAAATCCTATATAGATTAAGAAGCTCTGGAATCCAAACTTATCACAAGATGGAGGGGTAGTAGTACACACAAAACAACTTCTAGATGTCTTTCCAGGATATTTTTGACTAATCAGGCATCTTTATAACTATATTACCCTGAAACCCATATTTTTCTGGAAAAGGATATATTTCAGTGAAAATATATGATTATTCATTGTTTGGATAAGCTAAAAAAATTGTTAACTAAATCTAGCTAATCGTTCACTGCCTAGCTATCAGGATCATTATGGAAGCTTAGTGGACCCTAGTACTAGAACTCACAGAGTGTTATTAGCATAAAAATATCCTCACCCTAGTTTAGTAGTATGATCTATTTCTCAATAGGTTGTGCACAAGTACATGTCCATATATAGAAAGGATATAATAGAAGAGACCCTCAACTGAGGCCTCATCACTCATTGGATCATCATCATGATTTCGAATCAGTGACCTGTATGGTTTTCATTGTGGAGGCATACTTAAATTTTCATCAAGACACACCATAGTTAGATGAGCACACACACACACACACAGAAACACACACACACACACACACACACTCACACACACACACATATATATAATTATATATATATTGTAATTCCACGACCCCAAAATCCCAGAGTCAGTGCATTATTTTAATACATTGGCATGATTACAAGGAATCAAGTCCCGAAAGACCGATCGGTTTTGTAGTCTTGGAAAATAGATTACATAAATGAACGTTACGTTAAATGTTAGAAAATAAAACACAACATAAATGATCCTCTGAGAATTCCATTAATCCCCTAGATTAACCATTATTATTAATCATAATACACTTCTTGGAATCCTGGGAAAATAAAACATAAGAAAGGGGTGAGCTCAGATGCTTCGTAAGGATAATAATATAGCAGAAAATTTCATAAATAAGTATAAACATTTAAGGAAATGTATAAAAGTAAAATAAAATCCTTTTGAACTTAAACTTCAGCACAATATTTAAAATATAAATCAAATAATGCCATTTCCTTATTCACATAGATATTATACTAGTTGAATAATCACATGCAATATCCATAGCCAATTTCATAATGATGGAATGCATAAATCCAGACTTCAAAACTACATAGTCAAGGCCTTGTGCCAAGACTAAAATAAGATTTTTTCAAGGCCTTGTGCCAAGACACTAGTTTGTCTTATAAGACCAACTGATACATCGAGGAGCTATAGCGAGCTCCACCCATCACTTACTAAGTCCAATAAATTCCTCTTATGAAATGGTTTAGACATAACATAAAAATTCACATTAAAACTAGTATATGAAATGTCAATACATTATACATAAACCATGAATGGTATAAAAATAAAACATCTACAGTCAAACATACCACAAGACCTAAAATACAATATGGAAAATTTTTATCATAATAAATCAACCTCGATCAAGAATAATATCCCGTAAAGGATGTTGACATAGTTGAAAATGATAAGTAAAAATCATTGAGAGAAATATCCAATTTTTATGAAATCATTTAAAAGTCATATAAATAAAGTAATTTAAAAATATTTTTGAATCGAATTATCCCATACCATTTCAAAACTTCTGAAAGGAATTAACATTTTAAAACATTCATGTACATATAAATATCTCCTTATAAACATTTTGAAAACATGGACATTAATGAGAAAGGTTTAGAAGAATAAATCATTAAAACGTTTAAAATGATGTTTTTTTAAAATTTCCCTTAAAAATAATCCCTTTGAAAACAATTTTATGAAACATTGACATGGATAATAAATATGCCCCAGTAGATACTTACGTAAAAACAACCTCACATAATAAAGAGATTGTGAAATTAACCCTTACCTTGTACTTTTCCTTGGCCGAGGGTACATTAACATTATTTATAATAGTTATATAATTGTTATTAAATTATACAAGAATAATATACATAAATATGATATTATATATGATCTTTCTATATTTATTTGTTAATAATATTTTAGTAGTATCATCGTTTCAGTTGTTAACTGATCTGTTTTCCTTTATATGCTTGGTTATGTAAGCCATGTTTGTTATGGATAGGATGTATTTGATTCATATCCATATAGATATTAAGTTCTTAAAAATTATTTTTAATCATAAAATAAAAATTATTCTTGAATGATTACAATGGGGAATGAATCTCCTCGCGTTTGTGGAGACGGTAATCCGTACGTACGCACGAGCAAAAATATCATTATATTGATGGTGAAATCATATATAATTGGATGTTATATAATATATAAATAATCATTAACATGTTATATTTATTATTTACATAAGTTATACTCATTATTATACCCATCCAAATAATTAAGTGTTTTAATAACAAACTACACCACGACGTGGAGATGGTAAGCCGTACGTACGCACGTATGGTGACTTTTTCATTTATAGGATGAATAGAATAACAAATACAGATGTACTGTATATATAATAGCATCATAGAATGTAGGAGGTACTGTATTTATTATTTTGGTATGGAAACAACAATGAAAGAGGAAGTGGAAGTAGAAAAGAACTTAACAGAGGGTGGTGAAATTATTACCTCTTCTTCAGGTGTATCCTTTTGTGTTGATTAGAAGGGAACCTTAGGTTGGCTTTCGGATAAAATTAATAACTCTAGGTTGATTTGAGGGAATTTGGGAGTATTTTTGGGCTGGGTTTGGCCGATACAAACGGCTTTGGAGGTGTGATTTTTAGAAAATGGGATGTGACCTTTTATAAGAGGGGTGATGGTCACTTTGGGAAAAGATTAAAATATTAAATTATTATACAATCATATTCAGTTTATAATGGCTAAAAATGAATTTATTTTGAGCCTTAGGTGGTTATGGGTCTAATTATTCTCAACCAATAGGTTTTAGATACGTTTAGTTTACCATTTTAACCTTGTATTTTTATTTAACTCTTAGTTAAATAGTTTAACTTTCACCGTGTCTTCTTGTATTCTTACACTATATGGTTAATAAAATTACTATAAACTTCCAAGAGAACCTCAATTAGTTCATTAATGACATATATAATATTATTTAATCCCTTTTAATGAACCTTATATTTTTAGGAATATTATATAATTTAATAATATAATTTTTTTTAAAACTCATTTATGTCAATTTTGACACTATTTTTTATTTGGTTTTTGTGAAAGTCATCACAACTTTATTATTTGAAAAACGATATATTGAATCAACCCTAACATGTCATATTATACTAGAAAATTCTTTGATGTCATAAAAACTTTGAAATTATATTTATTTTAAGATTTATAATACTTTTTATTTGATTCTTTCATTAATAATGTAATTACTGCACCATCATTGTGCCATAAATAAATTTAATTATTTAATGTCAAAAAATTATAAATAAAATACCATGATGTAGGAAATATTTTTATCTCACTAAATAATATTTTTAGTCAAATTTATCTTATGTATAACCCTATATTAAAAATGGTTGAGTTATTATACTTTGAACATAACACTTTAAATTATTTTTTAAATAAAATAATTATAAATGTCCTAATATAATCCAAGTGGACCAAAAGGATCATATTTTATTCCTAAGGTTGGTTTTTTTCTAATTACACTTATCTAATAGAAAGAAAGTTGGGTTTGAGAATTCCCCTTACCTAGTGTTTGAATCCATTATTTACTTTAATGTACTATATAATAACATTAGATTAATTAATTAACAACTATAGAACATTTTATACATGAAATCTATTAATTATGAGTTTATTATGTTTTTTATGGGCCATTGGATGTTTTATTGAGATTAAATTCATTTTTTCAGAAGTGTCCTTTTTCTTAGCTTTCATGAACGGTTCACTTGTATACACGAATGAAAGTTCATGTTAAACATGGATAAACATCAATAATTTCTATTAAATTATATTAATGATGTTACTTGAGTTTAAATGAACTTATAATTAAATTTTTATATACCTTTTGAATGAATCATTAGGTAAAATTTAATAATGATAATTTTTGGTTAATTTGGATGGTTTTTGGATCACAACGATCTTGTTTTGTTTCATCATTTAGTCTTATGTATAAAAGTTTTTTCTAGAACATAAAAGGGGTTGGAACTAACATATTAAAATATATTTTAAACAATTTAATGGTTTTATTTACATACTTTATGTAATTGAAGTAAAATGGAAGTGCATCGCCTATGATGTTGGTAAATTAACACATCACGAGCAACAATTTCATTTTTATAAACAAAGAGTGAGAGGGAGGAGTATAATGAATAATCATCCATTAACATGATAAAATTACATTATATCAATCATAATTTAGTAACCATGACATTTGGATAGTAGTAATTTAGGATAAGAGAATAAATGAAATAACATTTGAAAGGAATTTGAAAGAAAATAGAGAGAGGAATTAGCTCTTGAATATATCTTCCTTCACAACCTCTTTAGGAAAGAAGTTTTGGTATTTTTATGAGACCAATGGATAATAGAAATGGGGGAAGATCTTGGTATGATATTTGAACATAATTTATATTAGTAACAAGTCTTGAGTTTTTGATGAAATGAGGTTGTGCGGGGTGGTATTTATAGTGGATGGGAGAATGGTTTTCTCCATATTTAATTCATTAGTTTATTAATTTTCCTCAAGAATATAAATAGTGTCGATTCCATGAATAAATATAGTAAATAGGGAATTTGAGTTCGAACCCACGCCAATTTATATCATCCATGACTCAAGCATGATGGAAGAAATTTAATTATTTAATATATTTTGTAAATTATCGAATTTCATTGTTCACCAAAATTTCAATTATTTCATAAAAATCTAAAAAACTCAACTAATACATTTTTTTGAGATGTATAATTCAAAAAAGAACTCTATTTTATGAAAATATTTTTCTAAATTTTATTAATTTAATTTTTAATAATAATATTTATTTACTTGAAAATTGAAAATTTTAAAATAAAAATTGTATATATAACACTTCAAAAAATCAATTAAGGTCTCACTAAATTATCATATAATAACAAGAAATAAAAATAATTGATTATTAATACATTTGATGAATAAAAATTTTATTTTTAATTATTTAATTAATCATTAAATATTTAAAAAAACTAACACTATAATATAATTTTGTCGTATTGTTACTTATAAGATTGATAAATTGTATTTTTACCATTATTTGTGTGGTTATTATTCACTTTCCCAATTTACTATTCATAAGGGTCATATTAATATTCATAAGGCTATAATTACTATTCATAAAGGTATGTTACATTTCACCAAAAATTATGTTTGCTCGATCAGACTCCAAACAACTTACTGTTCACAATCAGGTATATTAGATTTTAAAAATTAAAATCATAGAAGTAAAAAAATTATTTTTAAAGGAAACCTATAAATTAGTAACTCAATTAATCATAATGTGGTATTGTGTTTCCAAATGTGATTTTATGTTATTATACTATATTACATAACTACAATAAGAGATATATTTCATTGATAAATATTTTGTTCATTACATTATTAATATTCATTAAATTTTTTACTCTTCTATTATAATACTTATTTACAAATATATTAGTTTTTATAGTTTATTTTCCTCTCCAAATGTCAGCAATATTGAATATTTCATAATAGTTTCCTAATGGATATATCGATTCTCACACTTTTATTTAAAGATCATATTTGAAATATTAGTCAAGGTAGTGGAGTAATTATGTTAAAAGTACTTATATGTTCCCATATTTATATTAGTGATGGTATGGATATTCTTTGTTAGAATGGAAACCATTATGAATATTTTTTGTACAATTTACCATTATCAATGAGATAATTTATAATGAACATTCAATTTTTTTGTCACACTCCAAGAACCATATTCATAAAATAAGTTAAATTTTAATATCATTTATTTCTAGTATTAATTTTATGATATCCATTCATGTTGGAAATGGTGAAGATAGTATAAAATCCTTTATGTTGGTGTTGGAACCATATCAAAGAAGAACATGATATAGTAATGGAACAAGTGTATGAAGTTATATAGCACTAGTATAATTTAATTATAAGAATAATCATACTAATATATAATAATTATTATGGTTAATGATATTAAAATAATAATATGAGAATGTAATTGAAAAACATGGTGAATAATTGGATACTTATTTTGAAAAATTCCCCCATTCTTGATATGAGTTCTATCATAATAAAGGATTTACAATTAATTTTTGAAACTAGAATCCCTAAAATATATAATAATGTTTTTATTGAGATAAAAAAGTTATATATTAAAGATAAAGCCAAATAAAAATATTTGTTTTGGAAGGGTGAAAGAGGGATCCTTTAATATGGGAGTTCTGGGTGACATTTCTACAAATATTCATTCCTTAATGTATAATTTTTTCAATATAAAAATAAATTATAAAAAAAGTGAAAAATAATTAATAAGGTTCATAAATACCCTCATCTAAATAATATATAGATAACATTACATGATATTTTAGGTCTTTATTACTTATTTTAACCTTTTTACCATATTTTACCTTTACCGTGTTAACTCAATTTTTATCAGGGTAACGTATTTTTAGGCCTTAAAATAAAATTTTACATCTTAACTAATTTCAAAATTATTATTAAGTATTTTAAATTTCTTTATTCCAATTAAATTTATAAATATTATGTATTTAAATTTTAATTGAATACATAATATATATAGAAAAACCATTTTTATATATTTTTTACAAAAATCATGTGTTCCTAATGTTATTACATATAAATTATTAGTTAATTGATTTTTATCCTATTTATGATATAATAAAAAATTATATTATATTCATTATTTAAAAAATTTCGATTTAATTTATTAAGATAAAAATTCATAATACCAAAAATTATTTTAAAAAATACCAGTTTTTGACATTTAATAATTTTAATCACATCCTATTAAATTTTTTAATTCATCATATTACTATTTAATTTTATAAACACTAGTACAAAAACCTTTTTTTATGTCACCATTTTTCACGTCGTTTTTGTAGAACCGACGTGAAAATATCTGAAAATCAATTTTTCATGTCGGTTATTATATAAATAATGTCAAAATACATTTTCCCTGATTTTTCACATCGGTTATATAAGAACCGACATTAAAAATATATTTTATCTGATTTTTCACGTCGGTTATTATATAACCGACGTGAAAAATTAATGTATATAACTTTTCCACATCGATTATTAAATAACCGATGTGAAAAATTATTTTCTAGAAAAATATATTAAAATTTTCAATTATTTTTCAAGTCAGTTATTAAATAACCGACGTGAAAAATTTATTTTCATTACTTTTTCACGTTGGTTATTTAATAACCGACGTTAAAAGGTATTTTTCATGTTTGTTATTTAATAACCAATGTGAAAAATGTTTACAAAAATGTAGTTTATTTCTCAAGATTTAATTTGACAAGTCACAGAGCTCAAACAGAGTTACGGATTAAAAGTTATGGCCTTCAGAAGTTGATCATCTCTAAATGATGTCTTAAGGATGTCCAACTTCTGAAGGCCATAACTTTTAATCCGTAACTATGTTTGAGCTCTGTGACCTGTAAAATTAAATCTTGAAAAATTAACTATATTTTTGTAAACTTTTTTCAAGTCGGTTATAAAATAACCGACGTGAAAGAGTCATGAAAATTGGTTTTTCATGTCGGTTATTTAATAACAGACATGAAAGAGTGACAAAGATTGATTTTTAACGTAGGTTTTATAATAACCGACGTGAAAAATAAGTGAAAATTTTAAAATATTTTCACGTTGGTTATCATAAAACTGACATGAATAAAATTTTTAATATCCCTGGAATGCAAAATTTCAATTTTTTTACATCGCGGCATCGAAATTTTGAATTGACGCCCAAAATTTTTAATACCACATTTTCTCATAGAATCTCAATTATATGTTTCCATTATAAACCCATACTAATTTTACGATCATTTATTTCAACCATTATCATTCCCCCAAATCGACTCTTTTTCTCTCGAATGTGAATCAATTATTTCTTCTTTCCGCGATCTTGTCAAGGTATATTTAATAATACATCCATGGTTTATGGTTTTTATGATTTGTTTTCTTAATTGATATACCATTTTACAATCATTTCATTCAACCATCTTCATTACAGCGAATCAAATTGTTTTATCTTCAATGTGAATCAACGATTTCTTATTTCCGCGACCTCATCAAGGTATTTTTAATTATTTTCCCATGATTTATATTTTCTATGACTAGTTTTCTAAATTGATATACCATTTAACTATTGTTAATTTATTATAATTATGGATGATTATTTATATCACGATAAAACTAAAAATCCCCCTACGGATTCAAAATTTCCTTCTAATATGAAGCTACGGTTGGCTCATTGAATCTTTCCTCGAAAAAAATATCAAACTTCTGATGGTCATAACTTTTGATCCATAAATCTGTTTGAGCACTATGACCTGTAAAATGAAAGCTTAGAAAATTTTCTATAATATAGTAAACATTTTTTACATCAGTTATTAAATAACCGACGTAAAATATGACTTATAACGTCGGGTTTTTCAAAACCGATGTAAAAAATGGCTTCTTATCGCCATTTCCAAAATGTATTTCACGTCGGTTTTTTAAAAACCGACATTAAAAACTATATTACCCCATTTTTATGTTGGTTATAAAATAACCGACGTAAAAAATCATATTTTTAACGTCACTCGCAATAACGTCACCTAAAAACCGATGTTAAAAAGCAAAACAAAAACGACGTAAAAACGGTTTTTGTACTAGTGAAATGAATTAACATTTAAATATTTAATTAAATTAAATAAATGCATCAAATCAATATTTAAAAGTAATAAAAACAACCACAGTAATATATAATTCACAAAAATACATTTTTATAATAAAAATTTCAACTAATTTTTTTTTATTTCATTTGAAAATTAGGAAATATATTATTTTCAACGTATTTATAAATATTAAATAACATAAATAATTATTTTTTAGGTCCCTACCCAATGACCATATATTAAATGACAATATTTTGAATGACCATATTTCTAAATATAATATATATAATAGTAATATTATATTTTTATATATAGGCATACATATATTCTTATAATAATACGTCATATTCATCTACTTATATCTCAACATATCAATTATGTTTCTAACTCTATAAAATATTTATATAGTTTTAATTATGTTTATGATATCTATGGATAACCATAATGACAAATATTTCATGTTCAATGTCTTTTTATTTTCATTTTAATTTATTCTAGTTTTAGTTTTTATAATTGTGTTTGATATTATATTCTTATAATGTATTAATTTTTGTCTTACATTGTAATATTTTGTCTCACTAAAATTTTTCATGATTAAATTTTGTTAGATGTTGTTTGTGAAACACATTATTCAACACAATGTTTATTTATAAGAAAAAGACATTGTAAAATCATGGGGTTTAGATCACCTTTAAGAGAAGATTATACATTTAAACAACATAAAAAAATATATGTGTTTAAATTTGAAAATAATAAAAAATATCATTTTGTACCTAAAACAAAAATATAATAATCCTGATTTTAAGGTGTTTACGTATTATTTTATGTTGATGGTTTTGAATTTTTAAAATTCGTGTGAGTATGGTGGGGAATTTTTATCTTCATTTTATGGCATTGATATGGGATGTACTGCGTAAATAACAGCTATTTATTCATGGAGGCATAATTATTATGGTTTTTTATGTGGTGTTTAGGATATTCTGCTGTTTTGGGTGGTTTTTTTAAAGTAATGGATTTTGGAATGTTTTGTGGCGACTATTCAGTTAAGTGGGGGTGATATTGTTACCTGACAGTGTGTAAATTTGGTTGAAAATAAATTACATGGAAATGAGAATGGGAAGAAATTAAATGGGTAGTTTTTATTAATAACTTGTTTATTATTGTAAAGTACAAGTATAGGCTGAACGAAATGAAAGTGTTAACTAATTAATATTTTTTAATTCAATATGAAAAATGAATGGAATAATGAAATTAATATTGATTTAATAATATTAAGTTTGGGATTTTACTAATAATATTATAAAATAGAGATCTATAAACCCTATTGTTTATATTTTCCTTGGAATTAGGTTTGTTTGTTTTGTACATACAACAGTGTTTGATAGTGGATAATAGTGATATTTTGGTGATAGATACGGGTAATGGTAGTACTATTTATATCATGGATCCATAGGTTAGGATTATTTGTGGCTATATATAAGATGTATCTTTTTTGTGATTTTATAATCATCCCTATAGAGTTTGATCACCTTACAAAAGATAAAATGTTTAATGTTCTATGTGTCTTCTCCAAACATATAGGTTGGAGAGGGAATAAATGAATTGGTACTCCCTATCCACCACTCTTTTATAAATATAATAGTTGCATTTTATTTAGGGTATATACTTTTGATGTGGTGGCTAGAAGTCAAAGGAGCTATTGATTTGATGGTGATGGTATATTGGTGTGGTATATAATGGGGTCAAACATGGTAGAAGGTGGGAACATGGTTGATGTCCTTCATGGACATGATGAACTACTATGATTGAAACATTATATGTGATTGATATATTTATATGGTATATGTGTCTATGGATATGTGGTTATAATAAATTTAGATATATATATATACAGTTATTATTAATCCATTTCTAAATAAATAGTGGATTAAAGGTTTCACCAAAAATAATTGTTCATTAATGCTTGAAGTATTCCACTTATATTTATTATTTTTTGGTGAATACAGATGCTCTAAATAGTTTAGGTTGTTATTCATGACATCAGTTAATTGATTAATTATCACTATAACGATTTCAACTATAGTTCACCCATATTGGGAAGGTTGTCATTTCATTTTACATTTCATCCATTGTTTGTATGAGTCCTTCAATTTCTTGTTATTTTTCTATTAGAATAAAAACCTATGTTACAATCTTTTTACTATTGGGAATCTTTAATAATAATTTTAAAGGGGTGATTATTCATTTTTTTATATTATCATGCTTCTAGGATGATATAATTTAATAATTATTTTACATTGTCTATCTATTCTTTAAAAACAATTGTATATAGAATTTTACTGACAAAACATATCCCCCAGGAGTATCAAAACATGTCTGAAACAAGACTTCAATGCAATGAACTAGGTGAAAATTGAGTTAGATAAGGTTTAGATGAAATTCTAAATTATATGTATACACCTCACATGATCTCTATACTTTCCCATTTTCTGACCATTCATCCTCTAGTGGACATCTTGCCGACCAGTTGGGTGGTTTCTCCACCTTAGATGACTTTCATGTTGGTCAGGGTGCCTTCCTCTTCCTAACTTCACTCTCGAAAAATACATATATTTAATGATGATGTGGTGGTTTTTCTTTCCTTCAAGGATTATATTTCAGGATCAAGTATGTGGTAGGGTCCTTTTGGCTTCCAGGAATTCTAAGAACCACTCTTGCCCCTTGGTACCTAGACTAAGTGGATGAGTGTTTGACAATGAATCTCTCTATGGAAGAACCTAGTGAGGTGGTGGCATACTATGATTGGTCATTGGTGATGAGATTTAGTCGAGATCATTTCCTATCTCTTTTATTCGTGATTTCTTGGGTTTATGGGGGATGGATAGTCTTAAAATAATTCCATCTATAAACAGGTATAAATTTTCAATCCATTTATTTTCTTGGGAATATTACATAAATTCCTAGTCCTAGGAATCTCTGGTGTATGGTTCATAAAGATCCTCATTATCCCAATAGTTTAGGGATGCTCATATAGTGAAGGAATCGAGCTTAGTGATGGTCTTGCTCAGGCTTCCAATTCTCCTACTTCCCCTTCACAACCCTTTCATCATAGAAATCAAATGTGATGCTATACGAATTTTTTTTTGCATAGATAAGGAGACCATGAGCCTATAATTTTCATTGTAAGATCAAATCTACTTGGAACGTGACATATTGGCTCTATTTCCATCGTGTGTTCTCATCGAGGCCATTGTTGATTTCAAATCATAGTAGGTAAACTTTTATCAAAGACTTCCATGGATTGTAATGGTTTGTTTGCTCTATGAATATTCATATTATATTTTTACATGATGTCATATTGGCCCACAAAATGGGAATGTGGTGGAGAATGGGGTTCCTCACACACATTCCTTGTAATACATTCCTGGTGACAACCAAGCCCTGGTTGTGGGGCATCAGTCATCTTATAAGGTGTCCTTATAGGAGAGGGTCCTGATGTGGTTCTCCCCACCCCAGGTGCTTCTATTATAGAATCCTAACTAGTGATGTTGGTCTTGAATTGTAATATGGGTATGTTAGGTTCTTCTCCTATAGATCATGTTGCTTATAGAATCATAGTCTAATATGGGATGGGTCTAGTCTTCCTAGCATAACTTTTTAGATGAAATGGGGATGAGAATGGGGGTTCCTAAGCCCTATTACTTGGTCCCTTAGAAGTCTTAAATAATTATTTGTAGGGGACATACATTATTGATTCATATCCTATTCATTCTAATAAGGGACTTGTATATAGATTGTATTTTTACGAAGGCCTCGATCTATAAGACTTATTCCCCTACAAAAAATAAAGTGTTTTGTTCACCTAATCATTTTGATGTTCTTTATAATGATGAATATGAGGGGTGTCTATAGGTCCCAAGAATATTTGTATTCATAAGGGTGTTCCCACTCATTCTGAAAGGGTTTCATCTTACTTGTTTCTATCCCAAGGATGTGTCCAAGACTTCTCATTTGACGTTTTTTTTTATTTTGGATCCAATGTATTAAAGGCCTCCAATGATCTTTATCAATAATATCCTAAATTATTTTGAACTTCATGTGTCTCAAGGACTTGGTAAAGGGTTCTTACCTTTTTATATATGATCATAGATATAATTATTCAATTATTTCTATTCTATAACCCATTACTAAAGAGGATAAATTAAACTTCTTTTTTCTGGTGTAATGTTTTCTAGGATGACATGCATAAAGGACCATTCAACTTTCATATTTGGGTATGTTAAAAAAATAATGTTTCTATTGGTTGTGTTGACATTCATCTTTATCACATTGTATTTAAATTTTACATAGGTGTTTAATCTTACAATATATCATTTATTGTAATTATCACACATTAGAGATGGGGTTATTATGGAAAAATATTTTTTTTCTTCAATCAAGAGAGCGTGTCTTGGTTTGTGGAGGAAGATTTAAATGCTATAACTTGGGAGTCTGAGAAGAAGGGTGAGGAAGATTTATTGATTTGGGAAATGAATGATTTTCTAGGATTCATGTACCACAATGGGCTACTAGACTTAGGATTATTGAGTGATAGGTTTACTTGGTGTAATAATCAAAAGGGATGCTAGAGGATTTGTAGTAGGATTGTTCGTTGCATGGATAACATGTAAGGAATCAACTCATTTCCCAAAGAATCTGCGAATAAATTGAAAATATCCTTAAAATATCATTCCATGTTAGTTGTTAATTTAAATAGTGATGATAGGATTTTCAAGAGTTTCTTATACTAAACCATTTGGTCATGGGATGAGAGTTTCATGAAATCATTTTTTAATTCTTGGATGAATCCAGTTAATGGAGTAGTGTGGATATGGTTTTACAATGGTATTAAATATATGAAAAAGGAATTATATGAATGATATTCTAATATAAATAATAATTCTTGTAGAATTAAATAGTTAAAAAATGTTATTTAATGGATTTAAGAGAATCTCATTAGGGCCTTCTACAATGACATGTTATCCATTTTGGGTAAAAAATGTTATATCTGGAAATATTTTGGAAATTTAAAGAACATCCCAATAAAGATCTATAATTCATTATCATAGGGAGGTAGAATGAAATATCGATTTCTTTTAGTAATCCATAAAATAAAAAAAAGTATTAATGAAGTTGAATATTAGACTTACTAATGTGTCTTAGTTGGATGATGTTTTTGTGGCTGGAAAGCATTTGTGGATCATTTTTAAGAGCATCTTAGTAGAACACTTGGCTCAGAGGGAGGGGGCATCCAGTTGTAAATCTTGATGGTTGTTTTGTTATTAAAATTACTCCTTGGTGGAGGACATCAAGAATGATGATATAGAGGACATTCTAGATGAGAAAGGTATTATAATGCTACTTCTATCTTGAGTTCAGAGATTTAACCATGGCCTGATATAATATTGGGATTATTCTATGTGGTGGACTCATACTTCATCAAGTCCTAAGAAATTGATTAAATTCATAACTTATTCAGAGGAGGATCCCATCCTAGAGAAATGGGCCTATCGACAGTGGTCTAGATCCTGAAGGTGAGTGTTTTAGAGTATCTTAGCCAATATCATCCAATTTTTCTATGAAAATTCTACAATAATATATTATCTAATATTCTAAACAAAATACTAGGGTTGATTTTGTTAAGGATCAAACTTTTGGAACATCATGGATTCATTCAAGGGAAAATTATTCATTGGGAGAGTGATATTTCTAATGAATTTTTGGATTATATTAACATCAAATCACATGGATCCAATATTATTATCAAGGTAAATATTGAAAAGGTATATTATTGTATGGATTTTGGGTTTATTTTTAGATTCATGAGAAAATTTTAATTTAACGAATGAATGTGGGATCTATTCTTTCGGTTCTTCAGTTCTTATTGAACAACTAGTTTGATTATGGGTAAAGGAATTCTGTTCATTAGAACTATGAATGGTCTATATTAAGGATGTACGGTATTAACTACTTTATTCATCTTAGATCATGATGTGCTCTATAGGAATAAGAAATGATGTATTGATGAAGGAAGGATCACGAATATTAGAGATAGATCTGGTCCTAGAGTCATGTCCTACCTTATTTTTGAAGATGATTTGAATTTTCATAGACAGATAGAAGAACTCAATCAATCAATTCATCAAACTAATGGATAATTATGGATTCTAAAGTGTTAATCATATTATCAATGTCAAATGTAGCATTTAAATATTTAAAAAATGATCACACAGATGGAGTATAGCCATATAGGACTGACCTTGAATCAAAAAACATACCCTTTTCAAGGATTAACTAAGAGACCTTATATTTGATTTTAATATAAGGAAGACTTTATTTAAAGGAATAATTACCAAAATTATCATGATAATTCATTCCTAGAATAAAAATTTCTTATCATTTGGAAGAAGAATCACTATTATTAATAGTATACTCACTTCCATTCCCAAGTACATTATTTAGGTTATCAGTGTAAATAAGAGGGATCTAAACTAGTTAGAGAAAATTATGATGACCATTATATGGACACTAACAATGAAGGGGAATGTCCTTGGGATTCATAGGCAAGGATGAAGAGGCCTATTGAATAGGGGGTATTAGTTTGTGGAGTGTGTCAGAGTCTATGCAGTGCCTACAAGCAATGTTAGATTGGGATATCATTAATATAAATTATTTAGGGGATACTTTCCAGAAATGATAGTATGAGATGAGCTGTAAAGATTGGATATATTGCTCAGGAAGGAAGTATGGGTTTATGAGATACATTATTCCAAAATTGGTTAATTTAAAGAGAATATGTTGTGGGTTTTTCATTATGGAGTCATCAGTTTATAGAATGATAATTGTGTGGGTATGATTCTCCATTATCCAGGATATTCAGTACTAGAGTTACCTTTTAATGATGCTTTTAAATTAAACTCAATGCTCAGTGGGGATCATAATATGTTCTTTGGGGCCATTATATTGAAATATTTTCATGAATAATTGTTATCGGAGTCGTTGATTGAGGACTTAAACATATAGGGTTATTGTTCATGGTTTCATGTAGGTTACACATGGAGAATGTGGGATGGTATGTTGTGGTGTAAGGAAATACTAGATAATAAGAAATTACTAGTTTTCAATCTCATAAATAAGGCCATTCCAACAGATGAAAATGTTAAAAGGAAGGGTTTATACTTGGTGTTGTACAGAATGTGATGTGAGGCTCCTGTATGTGAAATAACATGGTACTTTTTTTAATAGGGAATGGGATAGAAGTATATGGGATTATACCAGTAGGTTCATGGTTTTTAGTGAGAATAGAATCATTGATGAACATCATGGAGGATTTGTTTCATGGGGATATTCATAATGGAATGGAAAAGAAATTAAATGGAATGGACTCTTGTAACGCCCTGAATCCGGAGCCCCTTGACTGGTGCCCTATGCCTGGTTCACCACATGACCTTAAGCACATTTCCCCAAATTCCAGAGGATTCTAACTAGTAGCGAGGGCCTTGGTAAGTTATTAGGGAAACTATGCCCTCATTTGGTAAGGTATAAAAGGTACTGGAAATAACAGTCAAGAGCAGAAGTAGTAAACAACATACAACAACTGAAACTAAACAGTATAAGTAATGTATAATATAATAATGATGCATCATGGTACATTTATCTAAGGATAGAAGAAAACACAACAACGTACTAAAATACAACTGAGAATAAGGCACTAAAAGTAACAGAAACTCCAGCAGCATCACACGCCTAAGCTCGATCCTATGCTCTCCAGCTCCAACCAGAAATCATGTACCTGAAGTAGAAGGGCCATAATACCTATCCACACCTTCAACCATATAACCTGTTTGGTCCAAAAAGAATGACCCAAACAGGGTGTGAGACTAGTCCCAGTAGGCAATCATCACAAGATATGTTCCCTACTGTCAGTGAGAAATATAGAAAAAGTAAAGGAAATAAATGTAGTAGAGAAACATGAGTACACTAAAGTAAAAAATACTACAAATCTCCATCCACATTTATTTATTAATTTAATTCAATCATTTAGTTATCAACCAAGGATGCTAGCAAACAGGTCTATATTTCCAAGGCAAGCAAGTAACACAACAGGTATCTCAGCAGACTACCTAATCATCAAGAAGTACAAAACCAAAGCTTGTTCTTTGTCTTGGTGGACTTGTCACAACCAACCAAACAATAATCATAGGTGACTCTCTGGGTGTCTCACACTAGCAGACCCCTCTAGTAAAGTAAACATACAAAGGCACAAACACTCTGGGAAGCTCTCACTATTGATTACCATGTGGTCTTGCAACCAAATCTATAAACTCTCTGAGGAAGAACTTACGTATAATTCCCCCTATAGTCTATATACGTAACTAAGGACACTCTGAGTAAGCACAATGTCTAATTCCAATAGGTCCTGTGAACGATACTAATTTATAACAGACTCTCTAGGAAATCCCTAGTCGTCAATTCCCTCTTTAGTCTACCACACCAGGTTCCCACAACCCTGATCAGTTTAGTCGTGCCTAACTGACTAGTATAAGCCCTAAGTAAGATCAAAAACTACTTGGCTAATAGCTACAATGCATCAAAAACATAAAAATAGCAGGAAATTCATGCAATCAAATATAACAAGCAAACTAGCTATTGCAATAGGGGTTGCCTTGCAGACAAACTGTGTCAAACGGTGATAAACAACCAAACAAGGATAACACCCATGGGGTGATCCTAAAACATGAAAAAAGAATATATTATTTATATAATAACCTCAAGAATACAATCAATCTAAGGTAGATAACAATACAAGAACAAAACCGTAACCCGGGATACACGATACATGGGTATCCGACACCTTTGCACCAAAAACTAAAAGACATTCAACGTAAGGCAAGAAACCACCTACCTTGATCCTAGGAGATCGATATACTTGAACCTAGGCCTATGAATCGGCCTAGAATAGAGTAGATCTGCAAAAATTTCTAAAATGTCCAACCTCAGATAACTATCATACGACAAAGAATCTGGAAATGTGGCCAAAGGGGAACCAAGAACTCATCGCTGCGCTTCTATTGCAATAGACGACGTTCGATTCGGATAGCAGGTGACAGATCGGTGGCTCGGAGAAGATCCACGGCCATACCCTCGCTCTCGGTTGAAGAAACTAGAGAAGAAGACGTATTGGGGGTTAATTCGCGACCCCAGTCCATTTAATGAAAAAAAGAAAGTACACGGCATGTACTTCATGAGTACATGGAGTGTACTTCATGAGTACACGGCGTGTACTCGCCCTTTCCGTACACCGCATTAAGCAGCCTCCACATCACCACCACACACCGTGTGTGTGGCCTGGACATGGCCAGCACACGACCTCACATGACAAAAAAGTACACGACGTGTACTCATTAAGTACACGAAGTGTACTTAGAAAATTCCCAGATTTTCTTCTTTTTCTCAAAAATGACCAGAAATAGAAAAACATACCTAAAATGAAGATCCAGGTTCTTACAAACATCCCCCCTTAAATAAATTCATCCTCAAATTTCCGTAACTTTGCGGCGAGGAAGAAACCTCGAACATCTCTGGCCACTGTGATCGTATATTGGCCTCCCTCTCCCAAGTTTCGTCCTGTACACGACCGTGCTGCCATAACACCCGTACCAGAGGAACATACTGTCCATAGATTACCTTTGCACTAAGATCAATAATACTGATAGGATGCTCCTCAAACGATGCATCCTACTCCAGCTCAACCTCCTCGGGTCAAAAAACATGAGATGGATCTAAGAAATATCATCATAGCTGAGAAACATGGAAGACATCGTGCATAGCCTGATACATCTGAGGTAACTGAAACTTATAAGCAACCATCCTGACTCTCTACAGAAACTCAAAAGGCCCGACGTATCTCGGTGAAAGCTTACCCTATCTCTTGATCTTCTTGTCTCCCAACCTTGGGGTAACATGTAGGAAAACCTAATCTCTGACCTTGAACTCCAAAGGTCGTCTCCGCTGATCATCATAAAACTTCTGCCAAGACTGTGCAGTATCCATCCTTTTCCAAATCAACTCCACCTATTATGTGGTCTCCTGAACAAGATGAGGTCCCAGTATAGCTGCTTCTCTTACCTCCAGCCAACACAAGGGTGATCGACACGACCTACCGTACAAAGCCTTGTAAGGTGCTATCTAAATAGATTCTTGAAAACTATTATTATAGGAAAAATCCACTAGAGGAATATGTCTTTCCCAAGAACCTCCAAAATCAAGGACAAATGCTCATAGCATGTCCTGTAGCACCTGAATCATACGCTCTGACTGGCCATCTGTCTGGGGATGGTAATCTGTACTCAGAAGTACATGTGTACCCAAAGCCCTCTATATCCCTTTCCAGAAATGCAATGTGAAGTGGACATCCCTATCTAAAATGATAGTATTCGAAACCCCATTCAAGTGTACAATGTCACGGATGTACAACCATCCAAGATCATCAACACCAAAGGTCTCCTTAATCGGCAAGAAGTGAGCAACCATCGTGAGCCGGTCGATGACAACCCATATCACGTCATTCCCTCGAGGTGATCTCGGTAACCCTGTCACGAAGTCCATCATGACATCATTCCACTTCCACTTAGGAATGGGTAGCTCTTGTAAAATCGATGATGGTCGCTGGTGCTCTGCCTTTACCTACTGATAGGTGGAACATCTCATGAAAAAACCAGCAACATATCTCTTCAAACTTGGACACCAATACTAGCGGTGTAGATCACGATACATATTGGTGATGCCAGGATGAACTGACCAAACTGAGGAGTGGAATTCTCACATCATCTCCTCGCGTATATCTGCTGGCACTCATACGCATCCCTAGAAACACAAGATCTTATCCTCACCTATGGTCCATCCGGGAAGAGGGTCCTCTCCTAACAAGATTTCCCGTAGGACTAGGCCTTCAGAATCTGATAATTGACTTAATCAAACTCAGTCAAGAAGCATATAGATAACAACTATAGGAGATAGGAAAGTTTACCCCTGTCTATCGTGCACCTCTAAATGCATCTCAGATAATAGAGCCATAAGCTTCCTCTCATTGCTGACCTCCTGAACTGCCTGTATCTGAGTCCTCCTTCACAGTGCATCAGCCACTACATTTCCTTTCCCAGGCGTATAGGCAAGATTAAAATTGAAGGAATGAAAGTACTCAACTCACCTCTGATATATTATATTCAAGTAATGCAGTGTGAAGATGTACTTGAGGCTCTTGTGGTCAATATAGACCACAAAATGCTCTCCCAGAAGATAATGTTTCCAACAACGCAAGGCATGAATGACTGCATCCAACTCCAGGTCGTACGTAGGATAGTTCCTCTCATGCGGCCTCAACTACCAAGATCCGTATTCAACAACACGATCCTCCTACATAAGCACTACTCCGAGCCCAATGCCATATGCATCATAGAAAACTGTATAACTCTTGCCCGGTTCCGGCAAAACTAGAATATGTGCTGAATTCAATCTCCCTTTCAGTTCCTATAAGGATAAATCACAGAATTCTAACAAAACATACTTCACCCATTTCTTATTCAATCCCATCAACGACGCTTATAGGCATGATAACTCCTCTATAAACCACTTGTAGTAACCAGCCATCCCTAAGAAAATCCGTACCTCGAATATGTTTTTCAGCTGCTCCCAGGTGACTACTGCTATCACCTTCTCTGGGTCTACTGATACTCCTGTCTCTGAGATGAAATGACCCAGGAAGTGAATCTTGTCTATCAAAAAGTGCCACTTTGAGAGCTTAACATATAACTGATGCTCCCTCAGTGTACTCAAAATGATCTCAAGATGAGTAGCATGGTCATGCCGATTGTAAGAGTACACCAAGATGTCGTCCATGGAAACCACCACGAAAGAATCCAAGTAAGGATAGAAAACTCTGTTCATCAGCGCCATGAAAACTTCTGGTGCATTCGTGAGACCGAATGACATAACCAAATACTCATACAGACCATACCTACTCCGGAGGGCTGTAAGAGGTATATCAGATGGTATGACACACAACTGATGGTAGCCGGATCTCAAGTAGATCTTTGAGAACACTCTGGCTCCTCGAATATGATCAATGAGATCATCTATCAGTGGTAAATGGTATCTGTTCTTGACTGTCAAATAGTTTAGCTTCCGATAGTCCACACAAAGCCTAAGGGTTCTGTCTGCCTTCTTTGCAAACAGGATAGGAAAACCCCAAGGAGAAGTACTGGGTCAGATAAAACCCTTTGCCTGCAACTCCTCCAACTGCTTCTTGAGCTCCTGCAACTCAATCATAGCCATACTATAAAAAGGAATGGACACCGGTGCCACTCCAAGCATGAGTTCAATCGAGAAGTCTACCTCTCTCTTTGGAGGAAAACCTGAAAAGTCCTATGGAAAGACATCCCCATAACCATCCACCACTAGGGGAAAGTATAACTGTGAAGTCCCCTGGTCATCCAGTTATAGAACAGAAATCTGGGCTGTAACTCTGCCTAGACCATGATGTTCAGGTCCAGCTCTACCTGCCTGGACATCCCACGCACCTCTATGAAGAAAATACTAGCCGTATGGTGATACGAAACCCACCCTGCGGAGATAGATATCGATGAATGCCTGGAAGGGAACCAACCAGTCTATCCTGAGAATCTCATCATAGCCTGTCATCTCTAGGACATAGAGGTCCCATAATAAGTGACACCCTGAAACCTCAAGAGGGCATTATTTTCACTGACATACGCTAGATGTCATCATTCCCAAGGCCATGTCAAGAGTCAATATGTCAGCAGACAAAAAGATATAGAGCCCAAGTCTCTCCATGACAGCAATAGAGATATCTGAAGATAAAACTGAGGCTACTAAGATCGTACGTCAAACTGTAGAGGGTCTAGGATCCTGATCCTGGTGAATATACTCGAACGCAAAAGTCTGGCCTATACCGTGGCCCTGTGTAGCAGCCTGAGATCCCTGAGATGACCCTCCCTGAGCCTGAACACTACGTCCACAACCTCTACCCTGTCCTGAATGACCTGAATAACTCAAGACCCAGTCTGTTGTGGAACTGGTAATCCTACTCCTGCACGCGGAGTCAAAACTGATCCTCCTTCACTATCCACTCGTAGAAGAACCTTGCAGAAACACTGCAGATGACCCATCTTGCTGCAAGATCGACACTAAACTAGGTCCCTCAGGCACTGTGGCTTCTTATGCTCATTCCTTACACACTGATAACACACCACTTGTATGCCAGAAGGAAGATATCGTCTACTAGAAGGAACACCTCGCTTCCTCATATAACCTCGTCTAGACTCTCGGTGGCGCTTCCTAATGTCTACCTTGAAAGAATTGGCCCTGGATGATAAATAGCCTTGGTCCACAGCTCCAGTCTCCCTTAGGTTTCTCTCCGTAATAACCACCTGGCTGACTATCAGAGTGATAGAAGTCAACTGAAAGACGTTTTCCTATGACCTGATATCCGGTCAGTGGCCTTCCTCATACTTTCTCACCAAAAACAGCTCGTCATTCCCAAGAATGGGAGTGAAACGCTGTAATTCCGTAAAGCGGGAGGAATAATCCATAACTGAGAGAGTACCGTGTTGTAGGCTCATGAACTCCCTGGATCTATCAGCCATCAGCGTCGCCGAGTAGAAGTAGTCACAAAACGTACTCTGAAACTCATCCCAAGACATATCATGTTCCCATCCAATCTGCAAAACCACATCCCACCATCTCTTGGCGGAATCTCATAGAGTGTAAGTCACAAGATTCACTATCCTCTCTGGAGGTGTCTCTAGATGCTCGAATATGGATATCATTGCTTCTATACATGATTCCGCAGCCTGCGGTCCCCCATCCCCTTAGAACGTGGGAGGGTGCTGCTGTTGAAAAACCCACGTCAGCTCTACCATCGTCGGGGCAGGATGCTGAGCTCCCTAGAAGGTCTGCATGAATCTCATGAAACCCCCTCTGAACTGAGCGTCAGCACCAGTGTCTAAAATCACTACAGGTGACATGTCCGGAACGATAGGCGGAACTACTAGTAGTCCCTGATTGATCGTATATGGTGTACGATCACTGCCTGGTCCCTGACGTGCAACGAGAGGACGTCTTGGTGCCGTAGCTATGAAATATCAAAACACACCATCATTAATGATGAACACAGTTGCAACATAAGAGAGTAAAATGGAACTGGAGGGAAAAACATTCAAAATTTGGGAAAAACATGACTACACGGCGTGTAGTACTACTACACGGCGTGTTTCTTAAACGTTTACCCTAGGTGTGTACCTTGGCCATACATGGCTGTGCAAACCACCTGACTACATGGTGTGTTCTTAAAAACACGGAATGTACTAACCTTTTTCTCCCTGCTTGTTCACTCTTACACGGATAGGAACACGAACTGTCCCAGTAGAAAACTACACGGCATGCTTGTCCAATACACGACGTGTCCTTAAGATCTCTCCCCTGTCCATGTCATTAGTCACATGGACTGGTAAATGGACCAACACTACATGGTGTGTCAAAGGAGACAAGGCGTGCACTTGACATGCCTTACCTGGCCCGTGTTGTTAGTAACACAGCCTAACACACAGTCGACACTACACGACGTGTTCCATACAGACATAACATGTACGTGGAAGGAAAAATCTGGCCCGTGTTGTTCGTGACACAGTTGAATACCTATTCCAGACTACACAACGTGCCAAGATGGTACACAACATGTTCCTACAAGATTTTCAAGGACCCTGTGTCCTTACCCACATGATCCGTGACACGACTAAAAACTACACGGTATGTATTCATGAAGTAAACGCCATGTATTTTGGGTTTTTCCAGACAGTAACCTCAAAACTGCACAAGAGCCTAGAAAAAAAAAACCAGTGTTAAGGTGCCAAATTCGGATCTATGGGGGCCCATACTCCCCGTGAATCAAAGCTTGACATCATAACAATGCACATATCAGGTAAACAATATAACAAACTCACAATCCACAAAATTCCGATCATCGAGGGCCCATAACACCTCTAAGACCAAAGTTTGGAATCCATGATAAAGATGCTATAAACAAATGATACCCTATCAACATAGCAGGTATTCTATCATAGCAGTTATCACAACAAAATACATATTCTATCACAAATTCTATCACAACAGCATGAAATTTATAATGCAACCTAGATGACATGAAAAAATGCATGACACATGTTTTCCTAACAAGTGCCTATATGATTCATGAGATGACATACCCTCATCTCATCGAGTTTCAACAAAATAGAACCAAAATCATATAAACAGTAACCACACAAAACAAGTGAACCGCCCAATGGTGAAATCAAATAAAATGTAACATTTGAAAAACTCGAAAATTTCAATATTCGATGTAATCTGGCTTTTTCCCTGTACACGGGTTCTAGAACACCTGGGAATAGCTATTTACAATTTACCTATTCTATCCTATCCCTGTCTAATGTTTCTAAATAGTAAGTCAATAGAAAAGGAAAGAAACTCCTATGATACCACTTTGTAACAACCCGAATCCGGAGCCCCTCGATTGGTGCCCCGTTCCTGGTTTTCCACATGACCTCAGGCGCATTTCCCCAAACGCCAGAGGCTACGAACTAGAAGTGAGGGCCTTGGTAAGTTATTGGGGAAACTATGCCCTCATTTCGTAAGGTATACAAGGTACAAGAAATAACAGTCAAGAGCGGAAGGAGTAAACAACATACAACAACTGAAACTAAATAGTGTAAGCAATGTGTAATATAATAATGATGCAGCATGGTACATGTATCTAAGGAAAGCAGCAAACACAACAACGTGATGAAATACAACTGAGAACAAGTCACTAAAAGTAATAGAAACTCCAGTAGCATCGCAATCCCAAGATCGGTCCTATGCTCTCCATATCCGACCAGCAATAATGTACCTTAAGTAGAAGGGCCACAATCACTATCCACACCTGCAACCATATAACCTATTTGGGCCAAAAAGCGAGACCCAAATAGGGTGTGATACTAGTCCTAGTAGGCAATCTCCACAAGATCTGTGCCCTACTGTCAGTGAGAAATATAGAAAAAGTAAAGGAAATAAATGCAGTAGAGAAACAGGATTACACTAAAGTAAACAATCCTAAAAATCTCCATCCACATTTATTTATTAATTTAATTCAATAATTTAGTTATCAACCAAGTAGTCTAGAAAACATCTCTTTATTTCCAAGGCAAGCAAGTAACACAACAGGTATCTCATAAGACTACCTAATCAACAAGTAGTAAAAAACCCAAGCTTGTTGTTTGGATTGATGGACTAATCTCATCCAACCAAAAAATACTCATAGGTGACTCTATGGGTTTCTCACATTGGAAGAATCCTCTAGTAAAGTAAACATACAAAGGCACAAATACTCTGGGAAGCTCTCACCATCAATTCCCCTGTGGTCTTGCAACGAAATCTATAAACTCTCTGATGAAGAACTTACATCTAATTCCCCCTATAGTCTCAATATGTAACTAAGTACACTCTGAGTATGCACAATTTCCAATTCCCATAGGTCATGCGAATGATAATAATTTATAATAGACTCTCTAGGGAAGCCCTAATCATCAATTCCCTCTTTAGTCTACCACACCAGGTTCCCATAGCCCTGAGTAGTTTAGTCGTGCATAACTGACTGGTAGCAACCCTAAGTAAGTTCAAAAACTACTTGACTAATAGCTACATTGCATCAAATGCATATAAATAGCAGGAAATTCATGCAATCAAATATAACAAGAAAACTAGCATCTTCAATAGTTATTTCCTTGCAGGCAAACTGTGCCAAACGATGATAAATAGCCAAGCAAGGATAACACCCATGGGGTGATCCTGAAACATGAAACAAGCATATATTATTCATCTAATAACCTCAAGCATACATGAAATCTAATGAAGATAACAATACAGGAATAAAACCCTCACCCGGGATACCCAATACATGGGTATCCGGGACCTTTGCACCAAAAACTCCAAGACATTCAACGTAAGGCAACAAACCACCTACCTCGATCTTAGGAGATCGATATACTTAAACCTCATCCTATGAATCGGCCTAGAATGGAGTATATCTACAAAAATGTCTATAGCATTCAACCTCAGATAAATATCATAAGAAAAATAATCAGAAAACATGGTCAAAGAGGAACCAAGAACTCACCGTTGCACTTCTATTGCAACTGATGGTGTTCGATTCAGACAATAGGTGACAGATCAGTGGCTCAGAGAAGATCTGTGGCCGTACCCTCGCTCTTGGTTGAAGATTCTAGAGAAGAAGACATATTTGGGGTTAAGTCGTGACCCCGGTCTATTTAATGAAAAAAAATAAAGTACACGGTGTGTACTTCATGAGTACACGACGTGTACTCGCCCTTTACTTACACCACATTAAGTGGCCTCCACATCACCGACACACACAGTGTATGTGGCCCGGACACGGCCAACATACGGCCTCAGGCGATAGAAAAGTACACGGCGTGTAGTCATAAAGTACATGTCGTGTAATCATAAAGTACATAGCATGTACTTAGAAAATTTCTAGATTTTCTTATTTTTATCAAAAATGACCAGGAACGAAAAAACATACCTAAAACGAAGATCCGGGTTCTTAAAACTTTGCTGCTATGTGATGGGTGTTATGAGAGGCTAAAAACGAAGTTATAGATAGTTTCCACTGCCCATTCATGTCTATTCAGGTGCAGGTGAGGTCCCTTGTGTTTGAATTTAGATTTTTGTTTTTAGGTGAGGAATATTCCTTTTATATTAGGGGATTCTTTTAAGAAATGTTCCACCTTCTAAGATAATGGTTTATGGATAATTAGGGTATTAGATCTTCTGGATTCATGTAGTCAGTGGCTTGAAGATGAATATTGATGGATCATATATTTTATGGGTGATTCTGGGATGTGGTATGTTTAGGGATGATAGGGGCTCAGTGGAGCTCAGATTCAATGCTTTTTATAGTGTATGAAATTTTTTTGGTGCATAGACCCTGGCGATATGCATTAGCATCTCTTTGTGAAACCTATTTTGATTAGTTTCCACTATAATGGAATATGACTCTAAATTTTTTGAGGAAATTATTTGGGGGGAAACAAGAACCCCATGGGATACATACTTAGTGGTTAGGGAACTTTTCAACAAAATCCATGGCATTTAAAAGAATTGATAGTTACAGAATAATTATTTGAAAATTTACTGGATCTTTGACAAAGGATGTTTATCTCTTTGTAAAGGGTGATACACTTAGCTTGTATCATCTTCTTCCTCAAAGATTCTCTTATTATTGACTTATCTTTTAGGGAAAAAATTTCATTTGATTGAGTGAGGTGATAATTGAGTGAAATCCCACTGTTCCCTTTTTCTAGGTTATTACACCTATGTATAATTGTGAAAAATCTACATCCACTTATTTTGTTATGATATTGATTTTATTTCTCATAAACCACTGACTTTATACATTACTAAATTTACAGATTCATTCCTATATTTTAACGTTCCCATAGTTTTCTTATTTATATTTTTCTCTTATCTTCAAAAAATTATTACACCAAACAGCTAATATCAATTATGGAATCTCACCTGATTTTTCAATACATGAATTTAACATAAATCCTTAAAAAATATTACAGTAATAACTTCTAAGGATATTTTTGGTAATAGTGTCTTAGAAACTAGGTATATAATACATGAATTAAATAAGAAATACAAAAAAATATACACTATCTAATACTTTTGAAATGCTTATTTGTTAATCTTTCCTAGTTCATCTTAATTTATTTAATCTAACATGGAAATACATCAAAAAAAGGGTTATCATAATTACTTATAAGATATAGTAAAGGTAATAAAATATTCATGGTCATCATGGATAATACATAATGCATAAAATGAGATAATAAACCTAATCTCATGATACATGACATGGAACTATGGCTACAACCTAAAATTGGGACATTTATAATCATTTTACCAAGGTTTATTTTGAAGGTGTCATAAAACATAATTACCAAGTTTATTCACCAAGGCATCATAAAACATGTAATATCTAGAGTATAATTATTTAACCAATTAATTATAGCTCTATCTGGTCTCATCATTCATACTCTTAACACATGTTTTCCAAAAGGATCATAATAAAACATTTAATCAATAACACATGGAAAATAAAGAACAAGTATCATATATAATTCATTGAGTATATAAGGTCATAATGAATTGAACATTACCTCATTTTTAACAAATGATAATGGAATTTGGTTTTAAAACATGTAAATCCAAGAATCAATAAATTATGTTAACAAATATTTTAATACCCATGGTTAAGGAATGGGTTTAGGTATAAATAATGTAAGAATATTTCACATGAAATATGAAATTAAAGAAATGAATTTGGAATCATGATGATATAAAATGTTGATGAAGGAAATAGAATAATGGTAGGGGAAAAGGTATACCGTGGATAAATAAATATTTTAGTAGTAATGGGATTATAAAAATTGGTATTAAAATAATGCAATTCAGCACTTTTAATATATAACACAAATACGTATTTGATTGGATATGAGGAAGTGCATAATTCACTTTCCAGTAAGGGTTTCCACCTAGAACATGAAGATGTAATCTTAAGACCTTCAAGAAACCTTAAAGGGACTATTTGGGGGGTAAAATTACTATAACATGATGATAATGGATTTTGGGTGGAGTGGAGTGGTGGGTAATTATAGTAATAGATGAGGAATTGTTTAATAACTTCTAAATATTGGTCTTGGAATTTCAAGTTGTGGAAAATGAAAAGTGAATTGATTACTAGTGTTTTTTACTCTTGGTTTTGTGAATCTAATTAATTTTTTATATTATTTAATCTATTTATACTGAAATTATTATTTGAATAATACTTTAGACACGGGGAATTAATGTTTCTAGAAAAGATTGTTTTCAAAATCATAATATAAATTTTAGACATTAGAATGTAATTTATTTCTTTGGAAATTTATTTTAGTCCATCAAAATACATTATATAAATAAAAAACATATTTTTTTCATTGTTTCTATTTAAATATTCATTAAATCCCTATCACATGTATATTAATTCATAAAACATAGAATAACCAAAAAAACTATAATTTTACTATTCATTAAAAATAATGAAATTTAAATAATTCTAAAAATCTCTTCATGACCTAATTTTGAAGTTATAATTTCATATATAATGTTTATTTTATGGGATTAATTTCCAAAATATGATAATTTCATATTTAATTGAGAAATACTTATTTATTTGAATTTTATTTTAATTACAACATAAACCACCTTTTGACACTTATAAAATTTTCTAAGACCTAATAAAAGTATATAATCATGTATATTTAAATAAATTGTGTTTGAAAAGTATTTTTCATGAAAATTTATTATATTTAGAACTCTTGATTTTATATTAAAATTGTATATATTTTCTAAAAATATAATTATGTTTTATTTGTGAGAAAAAATATATTTCTCAAATTCATTTATATTCATGTGTATATTATTAAATAGTCCAATACTAAAAATGGGATTGATGAAATAATTATTTCATTTATAAAAATAGAGATTAAACTATTGTTACATTATGATGTAGATACATAACCCATTATTACACCATCATACGCCCTAGGGGTAAGGTATGTGACAATGTTTGTTTCATGGGGTGGCTCTGCTAACATTAACCTAGTGGAGATCTCTAAAAATTTTAAAATTTTCCTTTTGCAATTTTGTTCAATCTTCACTTATAAAATTAGTAATTTGGATTATTTAAGGTTGAACCCCAATGATACTACCCCTACCCATGTTATTAACAATTTTCTTTAAAATGAATTATTCTATTGGTTGAGGCCATCATTTATCCATTCTATATGAGCTATTAGTTATTATTACCCTTTATAAACACTGGTTAAAATAGTAATAATATTACCAATGATCATAGAACTTGACGGTCATATTGAACAATGGTAATATTTACCAATGAATATATTAACCAATTATTGTGTTTTCTAATGACTATATCCCAATGGAAACATTTATTATTTCCTCTTATATAATTTCTACGAAACATCAATATTTACTACTTTATTTACAATTTATTTTACAATTCTTATGATAATGTATATTAAATTCTTATCATTAATTTTTTATACCAATAATTTTCCTAGAATGTAAAATATTTATTGTATAGTTAGATCTTATAGAGTACATAATTGTGTTGTCAATATTTTGTGGCTTTAAAAATCCTTGTAATAGTCTTATTTATAGTAATCAATATTATAACAGGACATATATATACATATATTTTAATAATCATTCTATGTAATTTACATCATGGAATATAATGAAATTTTCATTATGAAGAAAAAAGTTCTTTTATTGATCATAAAATGGATTTTTAGGTCATTATATATTTGCGGTATCTACATCATTAGATGAGTATGAAAGAGGAAGATATATAAAAGGCCACCTTGTGATAATATTATGGGAATAATAACATCATAGTCCTATTTTTAGTGTCACAAACACCCTATTTGTTTTCATAAGACCCATAAAATCTATGATCCCTGACTTTTTAGATCAATTAAAGGTTGTATTAACTGATAAAATCATCTTATAATCAAGGTCAAAGGAGAAGCATACTAAGATTGTATTAGATATTTTAAATGTAATCCATCAACATCAGATCAGGGGGAAGTTGTCCAAGTTAGTGTTTTGGACACATGTGTTGGATTTACATATAAATGTGGAGTCCTTGAAGGGATTAGTAGTTTAACCATTGAAGTTCGAGGAATTTTTTAATGGGTAGTAGCCAAGAATTTTGCAGAGTTACATTATTCCCTTGTTATCATTGATTATTAATGGATGTTTTTGTCCAAATTATTCAATAATTCCACCCAAATAATACACTTAAATAATAAAGGCAAGGATATTTTATAGAATCATCTCTTTAAGTCATCTTCTGAATATCTAAAGGAGATGTTGATTAGTTCCCTTATCCTTTAGTTTCCAAAGAGGGTGTTATGTTTTAGGGTTTTTATGATTCCTATCTCGGTTTTGGTTATATGATGATGGTTCTGAGTAATTGATATCACTCGAGTCTTGGTAGTTATTTGTCGATAAGAGTAACTATTCTACCAATTATTTATAGTTCGTGAAAAATATTTTTATTTCAATATATGGTGACATTACCTCATCAATGAGAACTTTTTTGACTTTGTATATCATAAGAGATTAAGATATATATTTTACTACTGGTATATGAATCTGTATCCACAAATAGAGATATAGTTCCTATATGTATTTGAATTTTAGATCCATTAAACCTTGAGGAAAAAGAAGGTAGTTGATTCTTTGATGAGATGGAATTCACTGGGATATGTTTTTTGGAAGTGTGGTGTTTCATGGAGTGTTATGGTTAAACCTAAAATAATGAATCTTGATATAGGGGAGGCTTGTGGAAGATATATCTTATACTAGTTGATAGTTAAATTTCCCTCATTGTTATTGGTGTATGATTCTCACTATAGTTACTCTAAGGTATAGGTGGTAAGGAATCATGTCATCCATGGTGATTATTTTAAGGGATGGTCATAGTATGGTTTATATCACATGGTATTTTAAGGGGGATTTTTTTTCTTTTTGAGATACATGAGGAGGTTAATTGTGATATTCATCAATAAACCATGGAAAACAATTCTAGTATATAAATGATGTATTATTCCTTGATGAATTAGTTCTGGTTGATGGAAATGAAGTGGTCTATAATAGAGTTCTTGTCTCAATGCTTGGTCTATCAGAAGGTGAAGGTGGATCATCACATCACATGTGTTTTTTAGGAGCTGGATATTAAATATTTTATATGATACAAAATATCCATCGATTGCATCACTAGGTTTACATAGGAATATGGAGTATATGATTCTATTTGAGGGATTCTGGATTAGTTGATAAAACTATATTATTTTATTTTGACCAGGGAGTCATGTGTTGTTGAAGTTCTCAAGAGGTGGTGTATGGATGAGATAGTGAGAATATATAGTGGTATTAAGAAACATTATCTCCGATTGAGATCCCCATTTTACCTCATGATTTTATGGAGTACATCAACCTGATTTTTCCTCTCATCTTTTCCAATACAACACCTGTTATCCTTATAATTATAGATAGATAGATTATACCACTCACACATTGGAGGATATATTGTGTGAAATAATATTAGAATTTAGTGGACCATAGGTTAATTAAAATATTTTATTTTAGTTTGCTTCTAATAATATATATCATCAATCCATTATTATAGTTCTATTTGAGTTGTTTATGTGGGGACCTACATATCTCTATTACGTTGGTCAAAGGTTTGATTGTCCTTCATATTAAGACAAAATTTGGTATAGATCATGAACTATAAGGTTCTGATGATTAAGTAGTGGATAAAGACATTGAAAACCATCCGAATTCATATGATAATTGGAGGAGGAGACCAATGGAGTTTGAGTTCAATGATAACGTTTTCCAAAATGTTTCCCTTCATCAGGCGTAGTGGAGGTTTGTCCAAGGGAGTAATATATATCTCATGTATTTTTTATTTTTTTAGGTATTGGGGAACATTAGTGATATATATTTTATATTAGTACTCCATTCCTAACCAGACTGTATCAATGATGTTTCCATGTTCCTTAGTTTAATTAATATTATAGATAACTCCTATTTCATTGATTATAGAGTTTTGGATGTAGCTAATTGTGTGACATTCATGGAGTGTTCAGTTGAGATTTAAGTTCACTAGGAGACAGCTTCACACAAGTGAATTATTCCCACAGTTCTACTTTTATGTAGTCTTAGTGGGTTAGATGAATGTACCTAAGAGTTTGAGTCTTAAATGTGTGCTAATTTTCTTGGTTATTTTTGAGCCTCGTTATAATTTAATTGTGTGATATTTGAGTTGATGTTGACATATTTGAGATTATTTGATTATGTGATGATATTTTTTAGTTTTTTATCTCTAGTGATTATTTTTTGTATTTTGGTAGAGTTATCTCTATTGGATAAGAATTATCTAGAAATGGTTTGGTTTAGTGGTTTTTGATTTATTTTTGTGAGTTGTATTTTTATGATCATGTAAAATAATCATTTAATGGGTATATAAGGGATAATATTATTTCTAAAACCTTACATAAATATTTTATTTGATGTTAGGGTGGTATAGGGATGTTTTATGGTTATTTTAGAGGGATGATAAATATTATTTCAATTTAAAATTTAGTTTTAAAGATAATATACGATTTTAGAAGAAATTATTGAAATTTGGAGTTAAATTTTAAAATTTCAAAAGGAATTATAAATTTTGTGTTTATATTTGAATGTTTTGGTTTAACTCTGAAATTTTAATAAGTTAGGAAGGTCACTTTTTTATTATTGAAGTGGAATAACCATTAAATAGCACTCTTTCCCAATGGGTATCATCAAAAAATTGAATAGTATTCATATTATCAAAATATAAGAGTGTTTTTAGAAGTGCGAGAGTATATTGAATTTTAGAATTTCATTTTCTTAGAATAATTACACTTTATAGGAGTAAAATGTGATTTTATACGATTCATTCCATGCTTCATGAGTTTCATTATAAATTTCATAAGATAGTCCCCCTTTGTAAATGTTTAAATTTTGTGGTTCATGCCTTGATTATTAGTATATTTTTTAGATTCCGTAAAACTCGTTGGATCTCATTAGAGTCTTTATTGGGATTTCATAAATGTCTGTTGAGATTTTATAAAAGTCTTTGGATTTTATAGGGTTCTTTTTTATTTTTGTAAGAGTCAAATATGTATGGAATAATTTTTATCTATCAATAAAATATAAATTATAAAACTAATGTATATAAATGTAGGACTATTTCCCTACCATGTAAAAATATTTTCCCCTAGAATAAGAGCATTCAACTTATTAAAATTTTCATATTTTTTCAATTCCATTCTATATTATATTTTATCATTGAAAATCACATTTTCAATTTTAAAAATCCTAAATATCAATAAATTTGTTACAAGTTTTAAATTCCTATAACTTTGAAGATTTAAGAAATTAGTGTTTCAATGTTCATAATGTAAATCTAATTAATAGAAAAATTTAAATAAAAAAACTTGAGGGTTTATTGGGATTTAAAAATAGGGGAACACTTGTGAAAAATTCCACAAAATTATTTTATATTTATTTTTATATTTGAGATACCTATCCGCTATTGTTTATGTTTATCCTTATTTATACCATAAATGAATAAACAAGAATTCCAAGAGTTTTTTATTTATATTTGATTTATAGTATTTTACAAGCATTCCACTACCTTCTATCCCTTGTGGAATAAGTCCTGGAAGATTCACATAGATGTAGGGGATTTCTGCCTGCACTTTTAATTTGTGTGAATTTTATAATTATTTCACTATTATATTTTTACGTGGTAAATGGTATGAATCAACCAATGAAATAAACAAACATGATAATGATATTTAAATGGGATGTTCATCATATTGTTTTATAAATATTTTAATGAGATTTCATCTGATGGATGAAATTTTTTGTTTTACTGGTTAGAATTTTCATAGGGCTAATAAATATGATTATACTTCTATGATTAAATACAGAGACCACCCACCACAAAATTATAAAGATATAATTCTAGTAATAAAATGGTTATGTTGAAATTTTTAATGTAGTAAGGACTATTATTACCCAACTTTAATTAATATTACTAAAAGAATGATTTTAAGGCAGTAACTTGTTATATATTACTACTAGATCCACTATTGTTTATTTTTTATGTTTTTTCATTATTTTTATTTTTATAAGCATAGTAAATAATTATTATGGTTGGTTTTTGGCATTAGTTTGGGATATAAAGTGGATTCTGTGGTAATTTATTCTTAGTGGCATGGTGAATGTAGTTGTTGTTTCATTGTATTTAGGCTACTATGATGACATTGTTGGTTATATGGAAAAAATATATTTTATAGGATGTTGTGATGGATATTCACTTATGTGAGGGGATGTGATACAGATTCTCAGTGGTGTAGAAATTAGTTTGGAAATAAATAATATGGTAATGGAAATGGTCTAGAAATAAATATACTCTGGATATTAATAACTTATTTATCTATAAAAACAATGGGTAATGGATAAAAGGAATATATATGTAAATTAAAAAATATATTTTCATTAAATATGGATAATTAATGGTATAATGAATTAAATATGGGTCTTAAAATAGTATGTTTATAGAGGACTAATTATATGGATACATATAAATATATTTTTATCAATGTTATGGGTTTATTCTAAAGGAAAGTGGGATGGATTTTATTATAGAGGAAACAATGGTTTTTGGTAGATAGTGGTGATGTTGTGGTGCTGGTGATGGGTATTAGTAGTTCTATTTTTGGAATAGAATCTTAGTTGGTTCTTATTTTTGGGGATACTTATATGATTTAATTCCCTTATGAATTTCTATACAATGCCCCTAAGTCATATTACATTATCGAAAAGAAATATTTTTGGGCTCTAGGTTTATTCCCTAAACATCCAAGATGTTGAAGGAATTAATGACATTATACTACCTATTTCCCATTTTATCTCAAGGATATTGATTGGTTGTGATGGATAGTGGTTTTATTAATTGTTTTATATATATTCAATTCAAAATTATTATTGATTCTATGGTAACTGAAGTATGATGTGGTATATAATGGGGAATGTTCATTGTAAGAGGAAGAAATGATGTTGATGTGTTTTATTTTTCTAATAGCCTAAGATGATCTAAAGATGATGTTTTTTTGTGATATAGATATAAAATATGTTGATTTTGAATTTGGTAATTTGGTTATGATGTGGTTTTGTTATTTTTGAATATGATGATATGGTTATGATGATATGGTAGGGAGGTGAGTGCTAGGAGTTTACTCTTAGGACAAGTGGGAAAAATAATGGGTAAGTAGTGTGGGGTAATTTTTTTATATTTTATAATGCTATTTTATTATTACTGGTTTTGATGTTTGGTCAGTGATACTTGATGAGTTTTTGTGTCATTTAACTTATCATAGGTGCATATTAGTTCTAAAATTTATTCATTTTGGAATTAATATTCTTTTTCCCAAATTATGTGAGAGGTATTTTGGATTAATTTACCGAGTATCATGTTTTACCACCCACATATATATAAATATATAAATCTATTTTATAGGATTCCTAGTGGGGTTTGGTGATCGAGCTATATAATAGTTTCTTAAAGCATTGGTTTTCTATCATAGTTACTTCCATAGGACTTTCTTTCAGAATTTAATTTTTGAGACTATGTTTTTTGGGAAATTTATGTATTATCAGATATTTTTTATTTTATATTATAGATTGGATTGGTGGTTTGTTTTTCATTGACCCAAATCACACAGTCCAGACTAGAGAGATACATGAACATACACACACGTCCCCATACATTATAGGTTTCTGATTAACAGTGAGGGTCCTGATAATGGACTGGTAAAACTATAACCTCAGTATCGAAATCTATAAAAAATAATAATATAAAGAAAACAATAATAACATAAATGGATATTATTGAACGAAATTATTACAATGGTATAAAATATGAAATGTCAGGCATCATAGAGTAATATAATATAAATATAATAAATGACCCCTACATGGTAGGAAAAAAATTACATGATAAGAAATAGGAAAATAAAAAGACACAATGATAATACATTGGATCCAATCTTGGTACTACCTCCAAACACCATGATATATATTTTCATATCCATATATCTAGGACTATTACGTTTCCCAAATCCTTAATTATAATGTTTTTACGTATATTGAGATACGCATTCAAAGGTTGACTATAATCCCAATAAGAAACCACCAAAGTATCCTTAAACAAATTTTATATGCATAATAGGCGTATACCATAATATTAAGGAACTATGAAATAAAGAAATAACAACTCATGTTCTGAACAACATTGCGCTAACCAAGTTTTGAAGAACACTGACTGTTTGATATTTGGATTGATGTTGTAAGAGAAATCATAATATAAGTCATGGTCATGGGTGATGTGGATCTATTTTCACATAGTTTTTCCACATCTTTCTACATTTTTTTAGCTATTTAATTAATTATTTAAGCACTTTATACTAAATAATTGTACTTTTGTATTTTAATAATTGATTTTTTTAATTAAACAATTTTTATAATTAATTATTAATTTTTAATCTTTAAATTAATAATTTTAATCTTCCTTTAATTTTAGAATTTAAATATGTCTTATTTTGTTTGGTTAATTTAAATCTTCTTGACTTTCTAATAAACTAAAATTTTATTAAAACAATTATTTAATCTTTGAAACTCTATTTAATTAACTTATTTTTTATTTTAATATTTTATCATTTAATTTAGTTTTATTGGAATAGGTTAACAATATTAATTAATATGTTTAGTCATCCTGCTAATCATTTAAGTAAATAATTTGTGTTTTAAATTAAATAAAATCGTTCACTTTAAATTTTACGTATTAAATTAGTTATTTAATTAATTAATTAAGAGTTTTTAAAATTAATTATATTATCTTATGTATGAAGTTATATGATATTTTAATTTTATTTTGGTTCTAGTCTACCAGGGAGGAAGACTATAACTATTGGTAACCAAATGGGTCACCGATGCTCTTCATTTTTATTCGCTGCTATACTGTAATTAAATTATGTAGTAATTTTAATTTATATCTTTTATCATCTTAGTTTTTTAATTATTTAGTTCTTAATTTAAGTGTTATCTAATTAACAATCTTAGTTGTGGCTTTAATATTTTAATGTTTTATAAAAATATTGTTTAAAATGTATGATAGTTAACATTATTTTAATTAATTATTTTCTGTCTTTTTATTTAGTTTATTTAATTTTTATTTTTATGTTCATTCTTCTTTAAGGTTATAGTTTGTTCTTTATACTAGTGATGACCGGTCTTTGTTAATTAAGATATTAGAAACACTTTTTATTGCATAATGGTAAGCTTTTATTTTATTTTGTAACAGTGAACTTAAGAAGCTTACTGGTAGCTCTCATTTAAGTATAACAGTAAACTCCTCAATGTTAATTTTATTTTAATAGTGACCCCCACCCCACTGCTTCCTTTTGTTTTTTTAAAGCTAATAGTAACCTTATTTTTATACTAATGGTTACCCCCTAATTTAAGCCTAACGGTGACCTTGCCACTACACTCACTATTACACCCCTTTTTCTCTCACCGTTATATTTCATACCCCATCTCACCCTGCCTCTATTCTTATAATGGTGATACTTTCCTCACCATTCCCTTCACCTCACCATTAGACTGTCTTACCTTCACCTCCTCACTGTTAGCCTCTTAACGGTACCCTCTAATTTTCAACTAATAGTGACCCATCCTTTTATATTCTATTAGTGACCCTTTTTTCTTAACAGTGACCCTGCGCTCTCTTTTCCTCCTCACCATTTCCCAATTCCCCTTCACCTCAATGTTTCAATATATCATTCTTCCTCTGCCACCACAACCATAGCACCGTCAACCACAAATTCAACAACAACGAATCCAACTCACTTAATTCCATCAAACAAGACTATAATTATAGAATCAAAGTAAAATCCCAGATCTGAAACTCTGATCAAACATAAAAAATATGGAAAAATTGAGATCAAATCCTTCTTGGGCCTGTGGTCAGAAGAGGCCTTCGATGTTTGGAATTCAACTACCACCCAGTTCTTCGAAGTTGAGAGACACGTCCTGAGAGGAGCATGTTGAGAGTCGTGTGCTGCTGGTGTGCTTCTAGAGGTGGACCTTTCGTTCTAGGACTACCGCTAAAAAAACCCAATTTACACCTTTGAAGTTTCCGCATCCTACTTTTGTGGAGTCTTTTGTTTATTAATGATGATATCCAAATACACCTAGAATTGTCAGGTTGCGAACCAAGAAGTAGGATCCGACATTCCTAGTCCGGCAACGAACCTCCAAGACCCGTTGTACCACATCGCTGCAGGAGAATTTATAGTCGTCGCTGTTCCCTGCACTTGAGGAGTGTTGTGCGAGATTCCTAGAGCTAAGGCAAGGAGCCGAGGTTCCATGACACCTACTAAAGATAGCGCCGCCACTAATGGAGGACGATGGAGTAGTCTACGGCGCTGCTTCCAGTGAAAGCTCAGAATCATGAAACCCTCTTCCCCTGGCTCTACTCTGTCGTGGAAAAGGGGGAGGAGTGAAGGAAATAAAAAACGAAACAAACAAACACAATGAATATAATAATATTAAAATAAACTAACAGTTAATAAAATTAAACTTAAATTTAAATAATAAATAACTATTATAATATTTAACTATTATTATATTTTTAAATAGATTAGTTATAAAATAAACTATAATATAAACTAATAAGGGCTTATAAAATTAAAATAAAAATAATAATAACTTAAAAATAAAATTATTTATGAACATAAATAATTATATTAACATTTTTTTATAATTCAATTTTAACACAGTAAATATATTAATTAAATTAATAAAGTTATTTATTTGGATATAATTTAAGTAAATAATTAATTCATGATAACTAATAATACTCGCACTAACTATATGACTTAATTAAAAATTATGAATAAAGAACTTAATAACTTTATTAATGATTAAATAGTAAACTAATAATCATAATAATAATATTAAATAATATTTATTTATTAACATTAATTACTATAACAATACAAAAAAATAATTATAAAATATTAATCAACTTTATTTTTGTTTTAATTGTTTTATTTTTATGTTCTAACTATGCAAGTTCTTTCAAGAGACAAGTATAAATCTAGATTTACTTAACTAACTCACCTAGAGTTAGTAATGTGAATAAAGTTAGTGCGAGGTGCCATTCGCGAAAAAACTCACGTGTGCGGTGCACATGTGAGGAGCCTTTAAATTCAGTGGAAAATGTTCGGAGACAAGTAGCTTTTGATAGTAGATACTTAAAGTTGAGAAAGCAACAAATTATTTATAGAGGGAGGATGTGGATTCCCATATCAAATGATTGATTGGAGATCCGAGAGCTTCTCTCTCATATGAAGCATAGGGAGTCCAGAGGGCGACTCTAGAACCTTTACCTAGAGCTGGAGAAGCATTGGAGTAGAGTGTCTTCAGGGAGTTTAGATTCCTTTATTTTTGAATTCTTACACTCTGTTTATAATGTATTCAATTACTGTTTTTATAATATACATGTTTTCTGGATAAATAATTTTAGTTCGGGGATGAATTGAAGTTTTACTGGTTACCTTTAATTCCCATTTCACTTAACCATATGAATGTATTTAGTATTGATTGACGAGATGAAGAATGAGTTCATCTAATTTCTATTATCAGTAGATCATAATCTCAAAATTTCAGAGTTAGTTGGTGATATTGATTGTGGAAACAATTAAAAAAATAGATTCAAAAGACTTCAAGACTTACAGTGAGTTTTTGTTGTTGTTTATTTTTATAATAGTTCATGGTTGATTAATTTTGGAGGGGCGAACTCTTAAATTGGTTGATTAGTGTTAACTAAATCCTGGCGAGATAGGTGAGTAATTTTCTTTATATTGGTACTCTACAACAACCTTTATGTAAAATGAAACACCATCAAAACTGGTAGAACAGAGACAACTCCCTGAGCATTTTAATATATTTTTCATTTTATAAGTGTTCTAAACCTCTATTATTCATTGTTTTACAATAGTCTCTAGTTTCAATATAGTTTTTAAACTTTTTTTCAATATTCTGTCACTTCATGGCTTATAAAAATATATAAAAATTAAAAAAATAGAAAAATCACTCCACTGCTGACAACAATGGAGTTTACCATGTTTTTTTCAAGAAGATTAGTGGCCAAATTTACCTTCCCTGTGGGTTCGAACCTGCTATCCACATACATAGTAGTTAATAATAATATAAATTTTAAACTTTGACTGACTTCAACTATAGTACATGTTTTGTTTTTGGCGCTGTTACCGGGTAGTGCACGAGCCATTACTCAAAAAAACTTTAAAAAAAATATATATAAATAAATCTTTAAAAAAATTAAAAATTTGAAATTAAAAAAAACTGTGTCTCTTCTTGCTGAATTGTTACTATTGAGTAGTATATGTTATTGTTGTTTATATGAGAACAAGAACTTCTAGTGTTATATCATAGCCCCTAAACCTTGAATTAGATAAAAATCTCACTGCTCTAAAAAAGAAGAACAAAATTGAAATGGAAAACATAGATAATAGAGTTCCTGCACCTAAAAACTATCAAAATCAACTAGAACTTTTAGATCAACATGAAAGGCCTAGGATGACAGAATTCAAACTTCCACAAGTTTCAAGAAATCCATCATCTATCAGACTTAGTCCTAAGGCCAGAAACTATGAATTGAAACATTCACACATTTCTCTATTGTCTAATTTTAATGGGCTCTCTAATGAGGATTCCCTTCCCTTCATTAGAGACTTCTACAATACTGTGCAGTAATTACCTCTTCTAGGACTCAAACATAATGAACTAAGAATGAGAGTTTTTTTTGCTTAAGGGGAATGATAGAAATTTGTTTCTAAGTATATATGGGAACATATTCGACAACTGGGATCAAGTGTATAACTCTTTCATTATGAAATTTTATCCCCAAATATTAAAATGTGAACTTAGAACTAATATTACTTGTTTTTATGAAGAGTATGGAGAATCGTTTCATGAATCTTGGGATAGATTCAAGGATCTTCTTAGGCAGTGTCGCCATCATCAACTCCCATCACACCATCTTATGGATACATTCTATGAAGGGATATCATCCTATGAACAGAACCTAGTTGATCAAGCTACTGGGGGTAATTATAATGATAAAATAGATGAATAACTTAGATTTTTTTTAATAATCTTGCATTCAATTCACAACATAAAAATTCAAGGAAAAAAAGATTCAATAGAAATGTTAATTCAAACACTGGTTCAATGAATGAAACTCAAGTTCAACTGGCTGAAATCCCCAACCAACTTTAATATTTAATGAACCTAAATTCTAAACCAACTGTTAGCCAACTAGGATGTCAAAATAGTAACCAATCATTAAGGGAACAATATGTCTAGTGTGGTATGTTTGGGAATATTGAAAACTTCTGTCCTAATTTTGATATGCCAGCCCAATAATAAGAAAATTAGAACTTTGTTAACTATTGTCCTATAATGCCTCCTAAAGAACATCCCTTTTCAAATGATTACAACCAAGTCAACAGGAACCATTCGAATATTTCCTGTAAAGATCAAGGCTTAATAAAAAATACCACTACCCCTAATTACTCTAATCAACCAAGACCAAACTTTCAAAATCAACTAATGGGTGAGTCTTCAAATGTACAAGGAAACAATGATAATCACATATCTTCTAAGCTTGATCTAATTTGGAATAAAATCAACTTTCAAGAATAAAGATACATGACTCAACAGTCAAAAAATCAAAATCAATACGAGTTTGATAAAATGCAAACTATTGTTAGAATGCAGAACATGGAAACACAACTAGGTCAACTTGCTTGAGATTTTACATCTAGGGAAAAAGGTAGAATTCCAAGTACCACTAAGCTTAATCCTAGGGAGAATTCCATGGAGTATGTCATAAGAAGTGGGATTAATACACAAACTGTTGCTAAAAAATACCATGAAAATTCCCAAAATGAAAACTTTCTTCAATCTGGCAATAAAAATCTACTATGCACACATGCTGGAAATTCATAAAAAATACTTGAAAATGATCTAAATCTGAATTTGTCACCTAAAAATCAAGCTAAAACTTCTTCTAAAAATAAAAATAATAAAGGAAAAGAAAAATTTGAGGAAGAGGTGAGGGATATACCTAATGTTATAAATTTTTCCCCCACCCATCCCTTTCCCGGGGAAGCTGAAACCACAAAGTAACACCAAGGATGAACTTATTCAGTTCCTTAGTATCCTTTATAAACATCAGGTAAACATTTCTTTCATTCAAGCCTTAATTCAAATCCCATCTTATTTGAAATCTCTAAAGAAAATTATTTCAAACAAACAAACTCTAGAAGAATTTTCTACTTAATGCCTCACTGAAGAGTGCAGTGCTGTGCTCCAAAAGAAAATCCCACCTAAACTGAAAGACCCTGGTAGTTTTTTATACCTTGTACTCAAGGAAAGTCTAATCAACTCAACTGTTTGTGTGATTTAAGTGCTAGTATTAATCTGTTCCCATACTCTCTATTTCAATATTTTAGGTTTGGTGACCTTCAACCCACAATAGTCATACTGTAGTTAGCTAATAGATCGTTCACTCATCCTATGGGTAGGGTATATGACTTGTTAGTTAGATTTGGGAAGTTATTTATACCTATTTACTTTCTTGTCTTAGATATAGAGTGTGATCAAGAGGTTCCCATCATCTTTGGTATGCATTTCTTGGCCACAGGTGGTGCTGTTATTGATTTTTCTAAGGGTTAATTAATTTTTAAAATTCGATAACAACAATAAGAGTTCAATGTGTTTAAAATTTTAAAGGACCAATGTTTTCTGAAAAATGTTCAATGCTAGACTCCTTAGAAAATGATAATTCAACTGAAAATGTAGAAAAATCTAAAGAAAACATTTGTGAAGATAAAAATCATGTTGATTCTGTTTTAGAAGTTGAAAATACTATTCAAACTCCAAATTTGGTTAATTTTTTTGAATTGGTCAACTGTCCAGTTTTTGCTATAGAAGGGTCCTCTATTTCTGAACTTAAGAACTTTTTGAGTGAATTTGAGGGTGTTTTTGTTAACACCAACCTTTCTAAACACTTCGATGATATTGAGGGAGAACTTATAAGACAACTTGATGATTATTCTTTGATTAATTTTCTGAAATATGATCTGGACGGTCTTGATAGTGTACTTCCCACTTTGGATAGTATCACTGTTTCTTCTAAATATGAACATGAAATTGAAAATAATTCATCTTTAAATACTCCTTACAAGAGGTATGTTGAATATATTGGACCTCCCAGGCCTAAGAGTCTTCCTTCTAGTGTAGAACAACCTGTTCTTGAACTGAAACCAATCCCTACTCATCTAAAATATTCATTTCTAGGTGAGAAATCCAGTTTTCCTATAATAATTTCTGTTGAACATAATGAAAAACAAGAGGAAATATTGTTGAATGTTTTGAAAAAATTTATATCTACCATAGGTTGGACAATAGATTATATCAAGGGTACTATTCCCTCATTCTGTAAGCATAAAATACCTATGGAGCCTGACCATAAGACTAGGGTAGAATGTCAAAGAAGATTAAATCCCAACATGAATGAAGTTGTGAGAGAGGAAGTGATCAAGCTGCTGGACACTGGAATGATATATCCCATTTTTGATAGTGCTTGGGTTATCCCTATCTAGGTTGTTCCCAAGAAGGAAGGTTTCACTGCAGTTAAAAATGAAAAAATGAAGAAGTCCAAGTTAGGAAATCCACAAAATGGAGAGTCTGTATAGATTATAGGAAGCATAATGAAGACACTAAGAAAGACCATTTTCCAATGCCCTTTTCGGCCCAAATGCTTTAGAGGCTTGCTAGAAATGAGTTTTTCTATTTCATGGATGGGTATTCTGGTTACAACCAGATTCCTGTTGCTCTAGAGGATCAGGAAAATCCCACTTTCACTTTCCCCTTTGGAACATTTTCCTATAGGAGGACACCCTTTGGGTTGTGTGGAGCCCTAGCCACCTTTCAGAGGTATATGATGTCTATCTTTTCAGATATGATTGAGAGAATTATTGAGGTTTTCATGGATGATTTATCCATTATGGGTAGCACTTTTGATACTTGTCTTAGAAATCTTGAGTTATTTTTGGAAAGATGCATTAAAACCAACCATGTTCTTAATTGGGAGAAATGTCAATTCATGGTTATAGAAGATATAGTGCTTGGTAATAAGGTTTCTAGAAGTGGTCTAGAAGTTGATACTGCTAAGATTGATGTTATTCAAAAATTTCCACCTCCTATTAATGTCAAAGGTGTTAGAAGATTTCTAGGGAATTCTAGTTTCTACCGGAGATTCATAAAAGATTTTTTCAAAATAACTAAGCCCTTATGTTATTTGCTGGTCAAGGATTCACCTTTCTATTTTGGTGAAAACTGTTTGAAATCATTTAATATGCTTAAAGAGAAACTCACTACTTCACCTATCATCATTGCACCTGTTTGGAAACTACCTTTTGAACATATGTGTGATGCTAGTGACATGGCTGTAGGTGCTATCCTTGGATAAAAGAAAGATAAGAAACTACATGTGGTGTTTTATGCTAGTAGAATGCTAGATGTTTCCCAAAAGTATTATTCCACAACTGAAAAAGAATTGCTAGTTGTTGTGTTTTCTTTAGAAAAGTTTAGATAGTATTTTTTAGGTTCTAAAGTCCTCATTTTCACTGATCATTCTACTTTAAAGTACTTTCTATCTAAGAAAGAAACTAAACCCAGGATGATTATATGGATTTTTTTGTTACAAGAGTTTGATCTAGAATTAGGGATAAAAGGGAGCTGAAAATTTATTTGCTGACCACTTGTCTAGACTTCCTATTACTCAACCTAAATCTAAATACCTTTAGGAGATAAACTATTCCTTTCATAATGAGAAGCTGCTTACTATGTCAATCAAGAAATCTGATTGGTTTGCAGATTTAGCTTACTTCCTTACAGTAGGTATTTTTCCCAAACATTTATCGAATAAGAAAAGAAATAAATTAATTTATGAACTTAAGTATTACCTTTGGGATGCTCCTTTTTCTTTTTAGGAGATGTGATGATGGTATTCTTAGAAGATGTATACCTAATGAAGAGATGCTGCCTGTCTTAGAAAGTTTTCATTCCTCACCTTGGGGAGGTCATCTTGGTGGTGAAATAAATGCTCAAAAATTCTTTCAATCTGGTTTCTATTGGCTTTCACTCTTTAAGGATGCTAGATGTTTTGTGGTTAGCTATGATAAGTGTCAGAGACTGGGTAATTTGGGAAGGAAACAAGAGTTACCCCAAAAAGGAATTATGGAATTAGAAATTTTTGATGTCTGGGGTTTAGATTTGATGGGTCCATTTCCATCATCTCATGGGAATGAGTATATAATTTTTATTGTAGACTATGTTTTGAAATGGGTTGAGGCAGTGGCACTGCCCAATAATCAATCCAATTCTGTAATTAAATTTTAAAAAAAAATAATATCTTTAAAAAATTTGGAGTCCCAAGAGCTTTATCACTGATAATGGAAAAAACTTTAAGAACTATAGATTTAATGATTTTATGAAAAAATATGGCTGTGTTCATACAATTGGTACTCTTTATCATCCACAGTCCAGTGGATAGGTGGAAATTTCAAATAGGGAACTGAAACAAATTCTTGAGAAAGCTGTGTCCAACACTAGGAAAGACTAGTCTCTTAAATTGGATTAAGCTTTATGGGCTTATAGAAATTCTTTCAAGACCCCAATAGGTATTTATCCATACAGGATGTTGTTTTGTAAATTTTTTCATCTACCTGTGGAGTGGAAACAAAAGTCTTATTGGGAAGTTAAGGCTCTAAACATTGACTTTAGGAGTGCTAGTGAGAGAAGATTACTTGATTTGAGTGAACATGATGAGATTAGGAGAGAGAGTTATGATAATTCAAGGATTTATAAAGAAATGACTAAAATCTTTCAAGATTCTATCATTAAAAAAAATTTCAAACTTGGATAGAAGGTTCTTCTCTTTAATTCTAGACTCAAGCTATTTCCTAGAAAGTTGAAGTCCAAGTGGTCTGGACCTTTTACAACTGTGAGATTTTTGATGAATGGAGCTGTTGAAATTGTAGGTGAAGATAATAAACCCATGTTAGTCAATGGGAAAAGAGGGGAACTTTTTTTTAGGGACAACCGAAGGGTTTGGCTGCCTTTACTGTGCTTGAAAACTGTTCTTGAATAAGGTCTACCAGTGGACTTTAAATCTAGTGCTACATGGGAGGCAACCACTGGTTCTTTTTCCTTTATGATGTTTCTTTTTAAATTTTTTATAAAATTATTCTTCTGTGATTTTTCTTAGTGAAATACTTGTTATTGATTGTTATTTGTGTCATGGTTCTATTTTTTTAGGTTGTTGCTGCTTGTGCTATTAAAGGAGTGGAATTCCCATGATCAGTTTTGGACATGATCTTAGTCAGGTACGTACTTCAACTTTCTGCATTTATTTCTTCTCCTATTTTTTCTAATAAAATTTTTCTCATGGAAAAATTCTACTTGTATTAGAAATTTTTTCTATATGTGTATTGAAAAATCTTTTGCATGATTTGAATTGGATTAATTTTTTTTTGCATCTGCCAGTTGTTATGAAATTAATTTCATTATCATTAAAATCATCCACTGCAAAACAATTAAGTGTGGGGGGGTACATTCTTGCTGGTTGGTGTGTTTTATAGATTTCTACACCCTATTCACTCTGCACCCATAAGTTTCATTCCTTGTTTGAACTTTAATGAAAAATATTTATCACTGGACATAAATTTTAATGCATATACTTGCAAATCAACCTGCTGATTATTTATTCATTGTGGAAAACGAAATATTTGAACTTCATTGAGACCCTTAAAACATGTCATAAAATTGATTAATTGAAAATTGGTTTTAAACTTTAATTTTCAAATTGTTCTTCTCCACTTTAGAAGTCAACTTTGGGGATAAAGTTGGGTTTTAAGTGTGGTGGAGGGGGCCAATTCTTGACTGTGCTCAATTGTGTTTAAATAAAATTCCATCAATTCCCACTTCACTTAAATCAACTTTTTGTAAAAAAATGGTTATTTGTTTTTCAAAATTCTGTTATTTATCTAAGATTTACACTGTACTAAATTGGGTATTTCCTTAGGACATGTTTCTTTCTGGTAGTTAGGAACTGCTTATAGTCTGAAATCAATGAGTTTGGATGATTGCTATGTGATCTTTCTTAGTGATTTAGTGGAAATCTGGTTTAGAGTTTAATTTTTAGAGTAATATGGGTACCCTTGTAATGGAGTTATGATCATAACTCTTGGAAATGGAAGTTTAATTCTGATTCTAGGGGTCTCTTTCATCTTTTAATTATTAAAATTAATTCCATTAATGAGCCAATGAAAATTATTTTTTATATAAAACTTTTGAAACTGGAGTAATTTGGGCATCTGGGATCCCACGGTGAGTCTCTATGACCAAAGATTCTAGGAGAGTTTCTGTTAACTTTACTCCCTCTATTCATCCTGAATATGTGCTTATGCACAATGCTTAGAACAATGATACATGGCTTGGGGAAAATAAAGAAAGTGTCTCGGGTCAAAAATGAGCTCATTAGGGTGAGGGGAATGATGAATGCTAGATGAAGAAGGGGTCAATTGGAATATATGGAAATCTGTTAGGTTGTATCATTAAGGTAATTCAAAAAAAATATTTATTTTGGAACTTAGTGAAAAGTCAAAGTATAAAGTTCTTTGGTTAAGTTCTCAATTCCAATGATGTTTTACCTTATGTCCCTCTTGAATTTAGAACTTCAGCCTGGATTGAAATGCGTTATTAAGTTGTATCACATATGAGGCATGACATCTTCATTGCTTGATGATTCATAGTTTTCTTAATTAACCTTGAGTATTTGTTATAGGCAAGATTCATACTAGTAATTCATTTTCTAAAAACATGCTAATAGTTTACGTCCTCTTTTTTCGAGTACTGAACTTGTTACAATGTGATCTTAATTATATATACTTTAATATTTTTCAAACAAAATAAGACATGAGATTGTTTGAGGACAAACAATGCTTAAGCATGTGGGAATTTTATGTGTCTCTATTTTCACATAGTTTTGCCACATCTTTCTACTTTATTTTTAGTGATTTAATTAATTATTTAAGCACTTTAAACTAAATAATTGTACTTTTGTATTTTTATATTTAATTTTGTTAATTAAACAATTTTTAAAATTAATTATGAATTTTTAGTCTTTAAATTAATTATTTTAATATTAATTTACTTTTCAATTTTAATTATGTCATATTTAGTTTGATTAATATAAATCTACCTGAATTTCTAATAAACTAACATTTTATTAAAACAATTTTTTAATCATTGAAACTATATTTAATTAACTTAATATTTATTTTAATATTTTATCTTCTAATTTAGTTTCATTAGAATATGCTAACAATATTAATTAATATGTTTAGTCATCCTGCTAATCATTTTAGTAAATAAATTTTGTTTTAAATTAAATAAAATCATTCGCTCTGAATTTTATGTATTCAATTAGTAAATTAATTAATTAATTAAGAGTTTTGAAACATTAATTATATTATCTTATGTATGAAATTATATGATATTTTCTTTTTATATTGGTTCTAGTCTACCGATGAGGTAGACTATAACTATCATTAACCTAATGGGTCACCAATGCTCTTCATTTTTATTCGCTGCTATACTGTAATTAATTTATGTAGTAATTTTAATTTATGTATTCTATAATATTATTTTTTTAATTATTTACTTCTTAATTTAAGTGTTATATAATTAATAATCATAGTTGTGGATTTAATATTTTTAAGTTTAATAAAAATATTGTTTAAAATTTATGATAGTTAACATCCTTTTAATTAATTATTTTAAGTCTTTTTATTTAGTTTATTTAATTTTTTATTTTAAGTTCATTCTTCTTTAAGGTTACCATTAGTTATTTATACTATCTGTGACCTATCTATGTTAATTAATCTATCAACAACCCATTTTATTTCAAAATGGTAAGCTTTTATTTTATTTTGTAATGGTGACCTTAAGTATCTTGCTGGTAGCTCTCATTTAAGTATTACGGTAACCTCCTCAATTTTAATTTTATTCAAACTGTGACCCCCACCCCGTTGCATCCTTTTGTTTTTTTAAATCTAACAGTAACCTTATTTTTATACTAAAAGTTACCCCCTAATTTAAGCCTAATGGTGACATTTCCACTACACTCACCATTGCACCCCTTTTTCTCTCACCATTAGATTTCATACCCCATCTCACCATGCCTCTATTCTTCTAACGGTGAGTCTTTCCTCCCCATTCCCTTCACCTCACCATTATAATTTCTTCCCTTCACCTCCTCACTATTAGACTCTTAATGGTACCCTCTAATTTTCAACTAACAGTGGCCCATCCTTTTATGCTCCATCAGTGACCCTTTTATCTTAACGGTGACCCTACGCTCTCTTTTCCTCCTCACTGTTGCCCAATTCCCCTTCACCTCACCATTTCAATCTATCATTCTTCCTCTCCCATAGAAACCATGGCGCCATCAACAACAAATTCAACTGCAACGAATCCGACTCACTTAATTACATCATACTAGACTATAATTATAGAATCAAAGTAAAATCCCAAATCTGAAACTCTGATCTAACCTTGAAAATCTCGAAAAATTGATATCAAATCCATCTTGGACCTATGGTGCGAAGAGGCCTTCAAAGTTTGTAATTCATCCACCACCCGATGCTTCAATGTTGAGAGACGTGTCCTGAGAGGAGTGTGTCGAGAGCCGTATGCCGCTGGTGTGCTTTTGGAGGTGGACCTGTTCTTCTAGGATTTCCACTAGAAAACCCAATTTCCGCCTTTGAAGTTGCCGCATCCTACTTTTGTGTAGATCTTTTATTGCTTCATGATGATATCTAAGGCCACCTAGAATCATCATATTGTAAACCGATAAGGAGCCGACATTCCTGGTCTGGTAGCAATCCTCCAAGGCCCGTTGTACCGCATCGCTGTAGGAGAATTTATAGCCGTCGTTGGGTCCTGTACTTGAGGAGGGCTGTGCGAGATGCATAGAGTAGAGCCATGGAGTCGGGGTTCCATTCCACTTACTGAATATAGCACCGCTGCTGATGGAGGATGACAGAGCAGTCTACGAAACTACTTCTAGTGAAATCCAGGAATCGTGAAACCCTCTTCCCCTGGCTCTATTGCATCGTGGAAAGGGGGGGGGAGTGAAGGAAAAAAAACAAACCAACACAATGAAGAGAATAATATTAAAATAAACTAATAGTTAATAAAATTAAACTTAAACTTAAATAATAAATAATAATTATAATATTTAACTATTATAATATTTTTAAATAGTTTAGTTATAAAATAAACTATAATCTAAACTAATAAAGACTTATAAAATTAAAATATAAAAAATAATAACTTATAAATAGAATTATTTATTAACATAAATAATTATATTAAAATTTTATTTATAATTCAATTCTAACATAATAAATATATTAATTAAATTAATAAAGTAATTTATTTGGATCTAATTTAAGTAAATAATTAATTCATGATAACTAATAATACTCTCACTAACTAAACAACTTAATTAAAAAATATTAATAAATAACTTAATAACTTTATTAATGATTAAATAGTAAATTAATATTCATAATAATTATATTTCATAATATTTATTTATTAACTTTAATTAATATAACAGTAAAAAAATAATTATAAAAATTTTATCAACTTTGTTTGTGTTTTAATTGTTTTATTTTTATGTTCCAACTATGAAGGTTCATTCAAGAGACAAGTATATGTCCCGATTCACTTAACTAACTCACTGGGAGTTACTTATGTGAATAAAGTTAGTGCGACGTGCCATTCACGAAAAAAATGCAACTGTGCGGTGCACATGTGAAGAGCCTTTGAAGTCAGTGGAAAATGTTCGGTGACAAGCAGGTTTTGACAGTAGCTACTTAAAGAAGAGCAAGAAGCATATTATTTGTAGAGGCTGAATAGGGATTCACACATCGAGTGATTGATTGGAGATCTGAGAGCTTCTTTCTCATCAAAAGCATAGGGATTCCGGAGGGTGACTCTAGAACCTCAACCTGGAGTTGGAGAAGTATAAGAGTATAGTATCTTCGGGGAGTTTGGATTCCTTTGTTTTTGATTTCTTACATTCTTTTTAGCATGTCTTCAATTAGTTTTTTGATAATATACATGTTTTCTGGATAAATTCTTTTAGTTCGGGGATGAATTAAATTTCTACTAGTTACTTTTAATTTTCATTTCACTTAACCATATGAATGTATTTAGTATTGATCGGCGAGATCAACACCGAGTTCATATAATTGCTAGCATCACTAGAACATAATATCAAAATTTCACATTTAGTTGGTGAGATTTATTGTTAAAACACTTTAAAAAAAGATTCAAAAGACTTGAAGACTTACAGTGAGTTTGTGTTGTTGTTAATTTTCATAATAGTTCACAGTTGATTAATTTTGGAGTGGAGAACTCTTTAATTGGTTGATTAGGGTGAATTAACTCCTGGAAAGGGAGGTGAGTCATTTTATTTACAATGGTACTCTGTAACAAACTTTAAGTAAATTTAAACACCTTCAAAACCAGTAGAATGAAAATAACTCCCCGAGCATTTTAATAGATTGTTCATTTTACCAGTGTTCTAAACCTTTGTTATTCTTTTTTTTACAACAGTCTCTAGTTTCAATATAGTTTTTAAACAGGTTTTCAATATTCTTTCACTTCATGGATTATAAAAAAATATAAAAAGTAAAAAAAAATAGAAAAATCACTCCACTGTTGAAAATAGTGGAGTTTACCATGTTTTTTTCAGAAGATTAGTGTCCAAATTTACCTTCCTTATGGGTTCGACCATGCTTGAAAAATATACAGTAGTTAGTAGGAATATAAATTTTAAACTTTTTCTTGAATTTGATGACAGTACAGGTCAATGGGTCATCCACAAGGGCACCAAATATATCCTTGAGTAGCCAAAAGTCATACTAGTCTTGAGTTGGGACTCAAGGATATTTTGACCCATATATATCATGGGTTAAGAGAGAAGGACAACCTTCCCAATCTTAGGTCATGAGTAAGGGTATAATTCCTTAATACCCCATCTCTTCTATAGTTTGGTCCATAAGGCCATCACATCACATCAGTTCCATGGTCCTGAACTCAAGGTCTTCTTACCCCTACCTTATGTTTTGGATCAACATTATCATCATCATATATAACACATGATCCCATTTTAAGTGATAACAAAGCCACACATACCCACCTTTATTTTTTTAAATTATGAAAAACATTCCTAGGACATACATTCATACACAATATGGAATAGAACATATAGGCACAAAATTTCATATCAAACAGGAGTCTTAGTAGACACACACACATATGAAATCATAATGAAGCATGGTTTAACAGGATATAGATGCACACACTTTGGATAAAAACTAGTGAAACAACACATAAAAGGGTCCTATATGTTAAATAACATCCTTCAATAGGTGTATCAATGTCAAATGATGGTATTTTTAGATGCTGATTCCCGAAATATTCTTATGCACCAACCATATCAAACCCATAAACAATGGTTCCCCATAAACGATCTTAATTCATAACAAAAGGGGGTTATAAAACAAGATTAAGGAAGGATATGGTGGAATGGGATAAGAATCAAATCAAATTACAGAACAAAAATGACCATCAATAAAAGATCTAGATTCTACCAAATAGATGGATTACAATCCTCAAGAACTAATGTCAGTCTTGTAGAAGCCAAAAAATTTATACAGTCTTCAACTGATAAAGAGATAATAAAGGAGAACATCCCCAAACCCAACCTTAGGTTCATCTAGATAATCATTCCTCACAATCCTAGATCAGTATGAATAAATCTGGGAAAAAATGGATAATATAATGAAATTGGAAAAACAAAGGAAGAATATGCAAATCCCTGAGCCAGAATCAAATGAATTAGAGAAACTAGAAATAGGAGGAGGGAAAACTATTTAATATAGGAACGAATGAATTAATGATGTGTTAAAAATTATTTCTATATGATAAAAAATGTTCACACAGAGAGGAATTATGTCCCCTTAGTGATCAATGGATGAATCAAGACATTATAATTAAAAAACAAACACCACTATGGAATTGTGATGCACACCCCATCCATGGAATCCTTGATCACAGTAAACCCATGAAACCAGAAATAGAGGCCCTCCTTTTTGTAGTTTTCAATCCATTCTTATTTTGGACTCCCCAAGCCTTCAACCATTGAATGTTGAGGATTATTTTTCTATGGATCACAGCAGGACTCATAAAACTACACTATTGAGAATATTCCCCACCAGAAGTGTGTTGTTCTTTCCCATGTCACGTAGGTGTGTTCCAAGTATAGAATGACCAACACCATGACAAATTCCATATCACAGCTCATATAAAAATGAACAAAATTCTACTTAATCAACCATTAATCCTATGAAACATGATAAACCAAAATTTTATAATTATAATGATCAAAATTACATTCATTTTAAAATAAATCATGCATGTTACATTTGTCCCCCAGTAATGACTTCTCATCCTTGAGAAGTGTCATTAGAGGTAAAATCCACCAAGTTAAGCCATTGATCCTACATATTTGACTCTTACTCCCATATACCCTCTTCTATCTGATTGTACCACCAAAAATATTGATGAAGTTGAACCATATTACTCCTTATAACTTTCACACTTCAGTCTGTCATCTATATCGATGACTCAACAAATTATGCATCTAGTTCAAATTCAATATCCCAATAGTTGAGAAAATACACCAGATCAGGATCATACATTCAATGATGGGACACATGGAGAATATTATGAATTCCATGACATCATGGAGTACAATACTATGGTAACACTCTATTACTATAGGATCAATAATATCAAATAGTCCTACAAACTACAACGACATCTTCCTTTACCTCTACTAACAACGTTGCCCCAAGAAAGGTGACACCCTCAAGAAAAACTTATCTCCCTTAATGACTTCAAATGGTTATATCATCTATTCAGCATACAATCACCATCTAATATGATTGGTTACTGGAATATTATTGATCAAATACACTATACTGATCCAAAATATATCCACCTCACTTTCCTTATACCAACACAGTAGTGAACGAGATAATTCACCATAAAGAGACTCAAAATATACCATCAAGATAATAACCCCGAAAAAATTAATTTTCAGGAAATATAAAAAATAAATATGATCATATCATGATATATTAATGTTTAGGATACATTCCCAAATCATATCTTCCATGATATGTATCATCCTCTATGAAGTTTGATTTGTTTGTCGATTATATTTCATGATCAATTTTAACTGATTCCCTATATCATTATGAAATAATTTCCAAAAAATATCATGTTAAATTAATGTACCAATATAATAAAATACTAGAAGGAAATCCATTTAATCAAACAAATTGTTGGAAAAAATATTTCCCAAATCAATTAATGATTAGGTATCCTAGTCCGATAAGAAATATACCACTTTCATCAGCTGATAAAATATCACCCAATCATTCTCTTGACTTCTCTAGATCCTGGGAAATCCCTTCACGAAGTCCATCATCACAATGTACCACTTCCACATAGGTAAAAAAGTGGTTAATGTAACCATAATCACAACTAATCATCAACCTTTGATATGTCTAGCAATGAGTGACAAACCCCATGATATATCTCTACATTCATAGCCACAAGATGCATCACCTGATATCCAAATAAATATTCATTAAATCATGGTGTACATTTCATTGGGAGGCATGGGATTCCCACATGAACTCATAACTCATGTAATCCATAACTATTACTCTCCCGAGTGCATTTATTGTCTCAAAACTATCCATTATCCACCCCGAAACTGAGTTCCTTCATGCCAACCATTTATATATCAGTAAGAATTTGGGATCTGACTATTTGGTGGATGTTTACCATTATACCAATGATAATGTTCTATATAAAGAAAAATATGTTACTACACCTCATACATCAGATGAATCCACTATCTAGTCAAACAAAAAACTTATCAACTTCAATAGATCCTCTGATGATATCCCTATAAGATCCGGAATTTTCATACAATAAGCATCTGCAAAAAATTTAACTTTATCTAGGGCATAATATATCTCAAAATAAAAGGTATACATATACTCTACACAATGCATCTGCCAAAGATTCTTATCTCTCTAAGAGAAGATGTAATGTAATCACTTAGGTTCTGTGTATTTTAAATTTCTATCACCAAAGAGATAATAGTTTCAACACTTCACATCATATACCAGAACTACAATGTCTATGTCACGTATTGGGTATTTTCACTCATGGGTTCATATCTAGTGAGACACATAAGGTACTACTTGATTATTTTAAACCAGTATAACAACTAAAAGAGTATTCAAGGCATCATAAAAATCATATGTCGTATACCAAAATCTGGTAATGTAAGGATACAAGTTTTCATTAATGTCCTCTTTATTGGGAGGAAGGAATCTTCACACCTATCTGTCAACTCAAAATTTATCCCTTCTGGGAGATTTATGTCAATTGTACTACTTAATAGGAGAATTCATGTATGAAAAATATGTAATATCTTTCTTACATAAGGAAAATCATGATCCAAAACATATTTCTTGGGTGTGTCCTAGACATCACGTCCTCTATATTCTTTAATTTTAAAGATATTTATGATTTAGATATCCAATTCCCTAGATAATGTAATTTATATATATAGAAGCTACAATTAAAATAAATTAGAATATTGTTGATGTGATTGCAGCATACAAAACACAATCTTCTAGATTCCTTTGTGCATCTCCACAGACCTTGAGTATATGAGAATATAAAAAAAACCACAAAAATGGAGTCAGTATATGGATGGAAGATATTGTTCACAAGATCCATAAACACTGATGTTGTATTTTTTACCATTAAAGTCATAAAAATATACTCATATAGTCTGTATCTACTCTTGAACATTGTCTTTGGAATATCATCATCTCTAACAAAAAAATTGTGGTATCATGATCATATGTCAATATTATAGAGCCTCCAAGCTCCCCATAAATGATCAAACCAGTCTCCAATCCTTGAAAATATACATATATTATTATTGGTCAGCTGGTTGATATTCCTATAATCTACACATAATTGAATACTAATACCTACATACTTTGTGGAAAATACTAGGGAACCCTATGGAGATGTTCTTGGTATGATAAAAGGCATCACCTAAAAACCCCTTATTCACACCTTAAGATACTTTGAATCAGCTATTTCTATATGATATTGTCGAATAATTATAGGTTTCTCTCTTCGAAAGATTTATATCTTGATTTTAATTCTTATATTAGGCAGAAGTCCCCAGTAATATTATATAAAAAATTATAGGTAATGATCTACCAATAGAGGAAAAGAAGAAAGAACTACCAATTGTCCTACCAAATGAAACATATCCACTACCCATAATTTAATAGCTTCATAATGACTAAGGTTCAAACCCACTATACCCAATTAAACATCCTATTCATTAATAAAAAACAACACCTATCTGTGGTAAATGATACTTATATCTTATTGGATTTAATGTTTGACTGATAACTAGTCAACTAGTCCATACCAAAGTTCACATCAATTATTTTCATATCTAAAATCATTAAATACTGTAAATTTATACTACTAGAAACTAGTGAAGAATAATATAGAATTATCTTGGTATGATCAGCCCCAATGTATCTCAAGAGAGTGAAACTCAAAATATAACTTTACCCACCAGTCATGTACAACAAAAAATGAGCATACATAAAAAATGGGAATCTCCTATATAAAAAAACACAGAATATAACATATATTTAATAAATAAATTACCTTTAACAATTGATGGTATCTCTCCACAGTCATATGGGACATGGTCTATTGCATAACCTATACCTTTCTCGGCTCCATGGATCAGCCATTGAGGTGAAAAATTATACAAGGTTATTATAGTCTATGGGTTTAATGCCTACTACTAATGATATTAACTAGATCCATAGGTCATAGTACGTGTCTACCTAGAACCCCAATGGGAACCTATATGAAACAAATTCAAATAGAACCACTCACGATTCACCATATTTCTAGATCGATGAAACTTTTACCAAGACCCTCAAGAAATTTTTTATAGTTTAAAATATATACACATTTCAAACCCTAGGGTCTTCCTCCTCCCACAATGGGGGATGCATAACCCCTAATCTAGTTCAATTAATTATTATTTCCCTGCTACAACTCCTCATGATTCCCATTATTTTTTATAATACTAGAACCCACTACAGCACTAGAAGGTTTTACCACTGATCCACAATGACCTAGAAGAAGAACTATAACTTTTCCCTCCTTCATAATTTTCCCGATCATCAAAGCCTTTTGAAGCACCACTAGAAATGTTTTCTGGTCAATGATTCTGAATTGATTCATCAGTTTTGGTTGACTTAAAATCTCATGATTTTTGTATTTTTATTCCACATTCCTATCCAAGAGTGTTACAAAGAGAATAAAAATTATGAAATGATCCAAATAAGTGGACACTAACATCATCACCTTCTAAATATCAATAAAATCTTGAAGATGATCTAACTTCAGCATTTATGGAATAACTCCCTAAGAATAGTATCTTAATGTTCTCACCAGTAAGACCCTTATGTCATCATTCCTAGTTCACGACACACCACCATTTACTAGTGTGTCCCTAATGAATGGAGGCATCCGATTTCACTCACCAGTACTCTAGAGTATCCACTAGATTGAAGATCCACTTAATGATTCCAATATTAAAGCTATAAAAATAATGTTTTCAAATTCAGCAGATTTTTGGAGGATACTGAAGCTATAAGTAGAATATGTAATTTAAAATCATCATAAAAAATTATCCACCTTGAGAATTATGTATAAATAAAAATAGAGGATTAAATGGTTATAATTACTTAAACAAGGGAGTCGGTAAAAGATAATTCTTAGCTACAACATATTAGACATGTGGTGGTAAAGAAATGGAATAATCCCTTGTAGGAGCATTCTGGCATGATATTTCTAGTATTCCCATAATATGTCATCTTTATGAAATATCACAAATGATGAAAATAAAATAAAAACACCATTATTATTTTACATAAGATAAAAAACTATGAGGTTTATAGGCACACATAAGGGATTTCAAAAACAAAACTATCCTAAGAGTCTATACACAATGATATGACATAACCCTCCTAGAACAACCAATTAATCAAGCCTAGTTCTCTACACATTAATGTTAGTCATTGTCATGTACATATAATTACAACCATCATCTAGTTAAAATAATCTCAATGTTATCATATTATATTTTTTAATCCCAAATAAAATATAATGAAATTTAATTATATGAACTAAGAAATACGTATATAGGACCTATGATCTTACATTCTTTGTCATGATGCATAAATTAACAAAAATCCAAAAAATTATAATAGAAAATAAATTCTTAGTGTATCGACTCAACCCCAAAAATAATGGAGCCTATGTATTATATCAATTACATTGGAATTATTACCAAGAATAAAATCCTAAAGGACTAAAAGTTTACGGTTCTTGATATACCATTCACAATAATGAGTCTAGTATTACAAAAGAATACACTAATTACAACATAATTTTTTTTATTCTTTCTAAATAACTAACTTCAATAATAAATTTAGTTCATCTAGAATATCCTTATATATCTTTCATTTTATTCTTCTTATATTCCTTTGGAAAATGAAGAAAATATGGGTGAGCTTAAATGCTTAGTAAGTGTAAATTATAATAGAAGAAATATTGAATCATTGAGAATAATAATTATGTCCTGGTAAATAATATATCACAAAAACTATGTAGTCAAGTAACTGAGAAGGATATTCGTAAACAATATGGAAAATTAATAACTAGAAATATGTTCTATTGAAATAACTATGTAAGTAAAAATCAACATGAATTGGTAAGAAACTAAAATTAATTCCATCTAATCAATTATCGGAATATGAAATGTAACCATAGATATGTCAACAAAAAATGTCATGGATGAATAATAAGTCAAGATAAATAAGGGAAATTCTTAATTATTAGACACCATATTTCCAAGGTATATATAATCATTAATGTGACTACCTTTTAGAATAAAATTTATCATATCATGTAAAAACCCATATAAAGTGGGTAACCAACTAACTCATCCCATGAGACTACTGATGTATCTATGGGATATCTATAACTAAGCCCCTCCAATTACATACAATTTCAAATCATTATTCATATTCATGAACAATGTTCCTTATCAAAATATCTGTATTGAATAAAAGATACAAATTTATCAATAGTTCCAAAAAATAATCAAATATCTATCAAAGTAGACACTTTATGTTAAATCGTATACTATTTAGGAAATACTAATATCCATTGATTAAGAATATTAATATTCAAGTAAATTTAAAATAGAAAATTATTAGAATAATGTTATTATTTCATGAAACGTTAACAATCACAAAGATAAGTGAGATTGAATAGACAAACATTAATGAAAATATTGAGGAGAATAATATTTAAACATTCCAAAGTGTCTTATACTACTTGAAACATTTAAATCAAAATCCCCATGAAAGTATGAAATTTAAAAAAACATGGAATATCATGACAATAAATATATTCATGATATTATGTTTCAATGGTATGTATATACACTTTATAGAATAATCTAGGTGCATAACAACATATATGTCTCCATGGAATGTAAGTTTAGATGAAATACCTTACCTTGTGTTTCATTTTAGGTGAAATTATTTTAGAATCATGTATAATAAAATTTGGTTAATTTTATAATTTATTAGGAACATTTTTCCTGATTTTTATTACTTTTATTTCACTTATTACCATGTTTTATACAACTACTTAAACAATTAGGTTTATTGTGGGTGTTTTGACTAAATTCGGTTTATATATAAATAATTACTTTAGTAGGTCAACTATGGTCAAAGGGGTAATTATATAACATCTACAGAATAACAATCATGAAATAATAATCATATTTATATATAAAACAAAATTTTAAAAACAATAATTAAATATTCTTATGATCAACTAATCAACACTACAATCATTGTGATGGTAGGCCTTAAAAATGCATGAGTAACGTTCTTAATTTTCAATAATCGTTATGGAAATAAGGTAATTAGAATTATATTTTTCCATAATTATCCTTATATAATAATTTATAGTTTATTTAATTACATATTATTATATAAATAATTCTTGGGTTGTAAAAGGAATCACGTCTTGTCTATGAGAAGGTAGTCCACACGTCCACGAAGTATGTTATCACTTTTTATGTGTGTGAAATGGAAATAAAGAAACTGATATATATATTATCTATAGAAAAGTAATTATTTTATAAATATTATATAGAGTTATTTTATCACATGTGTTTAATTAAATACATCATTTATACATCCCATGTATAATGTGAAGGAATCACATCAATTTGAGGGGCAGTAGTCCACACTTCCACAAACGATGTAATAATTTTTAAACAAAATGGAAAATTTAAGGGTATGTGTTATAAAAAATTAATGAAGAAAAATAAAAAAATAAAAATAAATAAATATCATATATCAATATATTTTCCATCATAATGTTCACCATGAGAGGCGGTAAAGTAAAAAATGAACAATCATTGTTTTGTCAGGCGATAGTTCTCTATACATGTAAATAGTATAATCCTTACAAATTAGATGGATGTTTGTGAAATTATGGATAGATAAATTAGAATATAAAAATTCAAGTATATTAAAAATAATGTATTTATTTTATGAACATGGAAGAAGGATAATTAGAGGAGTGAATAGAGGAAATTACAATGGAGAACTTAAGAAAAGATGTTACTCCTAATTAGGTAACTACTTTTTGTTTGCACCAAAGGGATTACTTGGACTGATTACTTCCCAAGATGAGGATTCAAGTTTGAGGGGTGGGATTTTGAGGATCTATTTGGTTAGATATTGTTCCATACAAAGTGTCTTGAGTGGCGTGAGGATGTTGGAGGCAATGAGGACTTTTTATACAAGATGTAAAGGACTCACATGGGATTTTTGAAAATAAGTTTGGTGTATATACGTTTTTACCGAAATAAAGTCATAAAAAACCATAAAAACTAAATAAATAGAGGTAAATATCTGAATTATAGGCATAAAATATTTTTTATAAGTTTTTAGTTCATTTGGACCATTAATTTAAAGTATTAGTCTATTTCAGAGCTTGATTTTTCCTTAGTAATTTTTATTATCTTTAATTAGATTCACAAATATTGTTAGTAAAAAACAATTTTTAAGTTATTATAAATTATAAATTAAGAATATCTCAAATAAGAAATCCAGTTTTCCAAATTCCAATCATATAAGAAGAAGAAAATAATTTGAATTTAATCCTGCTGATGGGAAGACAATGTGTGTTTTAAGGAAAAAACTTCAAAAAGTTTATTATCTTTTTATTGTCAATTTTAATTGGAAAAAAATTATAATGAACTAAATCAGATTAATTGATAAAAATATGATCTAATTAAACCTTAAAACTTCTTAAAAATTATAAATTATCCAAATAAAAAAATTATTTGAAAAAATAGTTTTGAATTAAATTTTAGTATTTATCATTGTTAATTAAAAATAAAGCATCAAAACAAATTACCAAAAATTTACCCTAACCTAATTGTGATATTTATATTTCAAATATAAAGTTTATTTTTACATATATAATAAATAAGGGTTTGTAAATTTGTTTTAAATCAGGCCCCCATTAAAAGACGGTAAACGTGCCTTAATAAAAATATTGGGGTTTATGTGTAAAATTATGTTTGTTATTATCCTACGCCTAAAAAATATTTTTGATTAACATAAAAAATATTTGATTAAATATATAATATATATATATTTTTATTAAATTAATATCACTCACTAATTATAACTAATTTAATCGACTATAGAAAAACAAAATTTTGAGGCGAAAAATTTTTCTATAAAATTATTCAATTTATATTATATTACTTATAATATTCATTTCTAATAAATATGTAACCAATTAATTTATTTTAGATTTATGTAAAGAATAATTTTCATAAGATAGTTATTACTATTAATAACTACTAATTTAATGGATATTATATATATATAATAATTTTTAAAAATATATTACTGTTCGGTGAACCTCAAGATTGTGTGTAACACAAGACATTGAAGAAGGTCTCTCTTAAAAGTAATCCATGCTAGCTTAGTATTTCATGCATTGAAATATATAGAATATGTTGAATCTCTTTTAAATAGTTAATATTTTATAATGACTTCAGATATTATATTCCCTTATGTTCTTGGTGTTGTGTGTCATACGCGCTGTTAGATACAATGTTCCTAATTTATATTTTCAAGGGTGTTACAGTCTCCCCACCTTAATGAAATTTATTCCTCGCAATTTAAACTTTATCTTGGTGATTTATTTTTGTTATTTTCTATATTTAGACCCCAAATTTGGAAAAGGGTTTATAAATAATCCTTTATAAATGAGAGAATGGGAATTTAAAAGGTCATACGGAATAACATGTAACGAGGTCTCTAAGTAGGAGAACATTAGTGGAATGAAAAGATACATACTTAGAGGAAAAGTATAAATATTTATTGGGAGTGATTGGAGTCATAAATCAGAAACAAGTGAATATTAAATATAAAGTTGAGGGACTCATTGAAATAAATATGGGATTATTTATCAGACTATCATTTCGATAAAAATTAACACATTAGGACAAAATTTTATTTCTAAGTTATTTTTATAATTGTGGGTAATTATTTTACTACCTTAGAATAGAAGGAAATTTATTTAAATTATACATATTAAATTCATTTGGGTAATTCCCTATTTTGGTTGGGTTTCGATCAATTTCCAATTTATCCCTTACATCCTGAAATAGATATCCCAAAATTAAAATTGATGCTTGAAGCACTAAAAAAAATTCAAAGGATCATAAGGCCCATAAATGAGGTACAATTCTAAATGCTTGTCTCTTAACATTCTCCAATGTCATTATTTTTAGTACAAAAATCCTTAAAAATAATAATAAACACTATAGTATCATCATAATATTTATTCATAAACTTTATTAACTAAAAACAATGACATATTAACCAGGATATTTCATGGGTTAGTGGTTGGCATGAAACCCTTATCATCCTTCAGTCGTGGGTTCAAGACCCACTACCTTGCCGGATTTGATTAGTTATCACCCAACATAAAGGTTGTCCTTTTGATATTATTTCCAAAATAAATATGATGGGAATCCTTGAAAGATGTTTGATCACTAAATATCATATAACTATGGTTTCCAATACAACCTCAATACATAAATAATTCATCCATTTTATTTCAACATAGTTCCTTTATTAGTCGAGGGTGAATCCATGTTATCAATTTTAGGATTTTTAATCAAGAAACCTTATCATCAATCCTAAACACATTATCTTTGACCATGGTTATTAATTGTCATTATATATTCAAATACATTGTAATGGTTTGTGAAGAAAATTTGAATTATCCCATGCATACCCCCTAGAGTGTCAAACTAGGTAAACAATAAGGCCTATTATCGTGTAATAGGTTACACTGAGTTTGGATCTACATACCTTATTGGATTTGTAACTCCAAGGTACATTTGTGCCAGAACTACATCCATAGGTATTATCCACACATGTATTTATATCTAGGAAGACACACATAATTTCTACACTACCTAGATTATATTATGCTCATCTATACTTATAATCAAACTCAACCTTAGGTTTATGTTTTTCTAATCAATGTTTTCCTAAATCCCATTCCCAAGGTTGCTATTGAACTTCATTTGATACCAACTATAGTTTCCTACCCACAGATAGCCTGGATATATAATCTCTTTTTAATTACACTAGGGTGATTATAGGGGATCAAATACTAAAATACTGAGAGGTCAGTAGTCATGGTAAACTAGGTAAACAAATGAGTGTTGTATTACAAATTAATACAAAAATTACAAAATAATCCTATTATTATTTATAAATAAATAAATTCAAGAATAAATTCATTCCATATGGTATATCCTTGAATATCTTTGATAGTAGAATTATTATATTCTTGGGGAAAATGAAACAAAATAAGGGTGATCTCAAATGCTCAGCAAGGGTAAACTATAGAGGATGCAATTATTAATCAATGAGAATAATATTTATAACATGGTAAATAACATAGAACACCTACCATGTAATGAAAATATCAACAATTTTGTTCATAAATATTATGGAAAGGTAATAACATGAACCCCATGCCATTCAAATTACTAGATAAATAAAAATTAATATGGAATGGTAAGAAACTAAAATACTTTCCATTTATTAATTGGACTAAAAATGATATGTATCCGTAGATTTGTCGATGCAAAATATAATTGATGATTAATAAATGAAAATAAATGACGTAAATTACTAATAATTGAATGCCATATTTCTGAGGTACACAGAAACATTAATGTCAAGACTTTCTATATGACAGTTTAACATATTGGAAAATAACCCATCTAAAGTGGATAACTAACTAACTCATCCAATGAGACTACCAAAGTATCAACACACTATCTATAATCGAGACCCTACAATGTAATACTAGTGCAAATAATTCCTCAAATTCATGAACAATGTTTCTTATCAAAATATATGTATTGAATAAAGGATTCAGATTTATCATTAGTTCCCCAAAATAATCAAATATCTTTCAAAGAAGACACCGTATGTAAAATGTTATAAAATTTAGGAAATAATAATATCCATTGAATGAGTATTTGGATATTCAAGTGAATTTATAGTGAAAAATATTTACAATAAAGTAATTTTTTTAAGATAAAATTAATAATCACAAATAGAATTGAGATAGTAAATATAATTATTAATAACATTCTTTATGAGAATAATCTTTAAACAACCCAATGAGTCCCATACCACTATAAACATTTAAATAATAATCACCATGATGGTATAACATTAAATAAAACCTTTAATATCATTATAATAATGAGATTCATGATAATATGTTCCAATGGGTAGTACATACACCATAGATAAGAAACTAGGTGCATAACTACAAATAAGTCTCAATGGAATGTAAATTGAGGAAAAAATTTTTACCTTGCATTTCCTTTGTGGTGAATGTCCATTAACTTCTTGTAATTAAGTCATGTTAATTTTCTATTTTATTAATATAAATTTTTATAATTATATTTAATTTTAGTTAAATCATTACCATGTTTTATACAACCAATTTAAGAATTAATTTTATGTCTGGTGTGTTGTCCAAATTCTGTTTATATGTCAAAAATAATATTGGTAAGTCAACTATGGTCAAAGGGGTCAATATATAAGATATATAGATTAATAATAATGAAATTATTATCATTAATATAAATTAGTTATATTTTTATAAACATTAATTAAATATGTTTATGAAAAAGTAATCAACATTACAATCATGGAGACAGTTGTCCATACATATACATGAGCAATATTCTAATTTTTCAATGATCATTATGGAAAGAAGGTTAGTATAATTCTATCTGTATAAAATAATAATTATATCATAAAGACCATTTTATTTAATCATATATGATTATATATATAATTATTTTGATGTAAAACAAATCACATCGTGTTGGGGAGGTGGTAGTCCACACATCCATGAACGAAGAATCAATTATTAAGTGTGTCAAAGGGTAATAAAGATAATGATATATATATATATATGTGTGTGTGTGTGTTTAGAAATGTAATTATTTCATGAATATTAAATAATGTTTTTTATGTCACATATGTCTAATTAAAACCACTATTTATATATCGTATGTATATTGCGAGAGAATCACATCACCTTAAGGAGGTGGTAGTTCACCCTTCCTCAAATGACATTATCATTTTTATACAAAATTGTAAGTATAAGAATATATGTTATAAAATAATTAAATAAGACTAAAAATATTATAAATATCATATATAACATATATAAATATAATTTCCATCATAATGTTTATAATGTGAGGTGGTAATGTGAAAATGAACAATCATCATTTTATGAGGTGGTAGTTCGCTAAACACATAAACAATATGTTTGTTACCCATTAGATGAAAGTGTGTGTAAGCGTAGGTTGGAACCCTTAGAATAAAACCATTATAGTATATATAGAATAATATTTTGTAATATGAACATGGAATTAGGGGAATTTGAGGAGTGAAGAAAATAAATAACAGTAGTGAGCCTAAGGAAAAAAGTTTCCTCTTAATCGGGTAATTCCTTTTAGTTTACATCAAATGGATTCCAGGGATTACTTCATGAAAAATATCATGATTATAGTTTAATTGGAGGTATTTTTAGGATACCTTTTATTTTATTCTTTTCCAGGTAATGTTCATTGATAGTTTTTCATATGATGGATGAGATGAGATCTTTTTTATGGGGGAGGGAATTGACTCACTATGTATTTTTAAAAAAACATTTGGTGTACCCATGTTTTTACCAAAATAAAATTCATAAAAAACCAAAATAAATAATCAAAGGATAATGGAATATTTACATACATTAATTGGGTGTTTAAAAAGTGAATAGGTTATTTGGGCCCTTAATTTAATGGTTTAGTCCTTTGTTAAGATTAATTTTTCCTTAATAATTGTAATTAATTTTCCTTAACTTTTAGTATTATTTTTGGTAAAAACCTAAGTTTAACTTATAAAAAATTATACAAAATGCTTATTTAAAATATAGAATTCATTTTTAGAAATTAAACTCATAAAATTAGTATAAATTAATTTAAATTTAATTCTACAGACGGGACGACCATGCTAGGTTTTAAGGTAAAAACATCCAAAAGGTTGCTTTGTTTTAATAGTCAATTTCAACGTGAAATTGATTACAAATATATAAATTGTATTTATTGATATAAATATGATATAATTAAACATTAAAACCAATTAAATTTATAATTTATCCTTATAAATAAATTAGATGAAAAAATATTTTCGAAGTAAAATTCAATATTTTTCACTATTCAATAAAAAATGATACTTCATAGAAATTTACCAAAAATTTACCTCGACCTAATTGTTGTGATTTTAAACCAAATAGGAATCTTAATTTTACATATATAATATATAAAATGGGAATAAATTTTATTTAAAATGTGTTCTCCATTAAAAGATTCTAAAAGTGCCTTAAAAAATATAGGCTTTTATGTGTAAAATTCAGTTTGTTCTTTTCTTATTCCTGTAAAATCTATTGGATGAATATCAAAAATATTTTATTGAATATTATATATATATATATTACATTAATATTCCTATTATTTAATTTAATTTAATCCATTTGTGTAAAAAAACATTTTGATTAGAAAAATATTTTTCTATAAAAATATTCATTTTATATTCAATTGCTTATTTTATTCATTTCTAATTAATTTGTAATTAATTAATTAATTTTATAACTTTTTAAACAATAATTTTATATGTTTTTTTATTACTATTCAAAACTACTAATTTAACGGATTTGTTATATATAATAATATTATAACAACATATTATTGTTTGGTGAACCTCAGTCTTGCGTGTGACACAAACCATTGAAGAAGGTTTCTCTTGCATGTAACAAATTCTAACTAGGTGTTTCATGAAATAAAATATATAAAATATATTTAATATATTTTAAAAAGTAGATATAATATAAACTCTTCAGATATAATATTTTCTCATGTTCTTGGTGTTTCATTTCAGACACGCTATCAGATAGAATATTTCAACTTTTTATTTTCAGGGCATTACAGAAAGGATCAATATGAAACTATAAATACAAAACTAAAATAGTTATCCCGTCAATTAATAATCAGAGGTTTATCATATAAAATGTATCCAGAAAACTTATGTGATTCTTTTACCCATGTTCTAAATATCTTAATGCCTTTTTAAATTTCCCTAAACATTAAAAATAATAAAAGAAAAGGACGAATTCTTATGATACCAATTTATAATGAACATACCAGAATCATCCAGTCTATGATGGAGAGATACATGGCCTCATACACACTTCCCCATACACAAGTGATTTCTGACTAGTAAAAAGGGGTTTAAGATTGTAGTTGGGAGACTATACCATCGATATCAAAATCCAAAATTATTATTATTATCATGAAAATAGTAAGAGAAAGTTAAAATTCTATAACATATGATATATGAGCAATCCTAAAGTCCTAATATAAAAACGTAACCAAGAAATTTCAATATTATAGGTTAATCTATCATATAAGAAAATAAATAGGGAAATAAATAAAGACATTATGACATCAAATTGGATTCATTCCCACTAACTCCTTCAAACACCAATCTCTATCTCCTAATATCCCTTTTACAAGTACCTTTTACATTTTTGGATCCAAGATCATGAATTCTACAAGGATATTTAGAATCACATTCAAGATGTGAGTATAAACTCAGTAGGGCATCACCTATATGTCTTCAATATAAGTGCACAAAAAATAGGTTTATTATATGATATTAAGTGAATTTAAAACAAAAAATAAATTCTTGTACCGCATGATCAGGTTGAAAATAAGTAATCATGAACCCCATTCACAACAAATTTGACTAAATATCAGAAGAACCATCATAACAGAATTCATCACCATGGATCGGCCATAAGTACACCACAAATATCCCTAAGTAGCCACATAACCAAACATTGTATAAATGGGTCTCAAGTATATTAGGCTCTATCTCTATTATAATATAGGTTATAAGGTAATCTTTCATCATCACGGTTTGTAGGTCACGATAGAAGAACATGATACCCAATCTCTACCATGAGTCAGACTATAAGTCTATTTTATCCCTCCACTAGCATGGTTCGGACCTCATGAATATATCACCCCTTTCCTTTGTCTTAAATAATTTTATTCATTATCACATGTCACAGATAATTCCATACTAACATATATTCAAGACATAATGGTCCACTTATAATTTACAATAAGATTCAAAACCTCTATCGTCAATGTATTCACACCCAAAAAGGAAAAACACATATATTCATAATATAGAATATCAAAAATGAGTATCTCTAGTATCATATAAACAAAAATGTGATCATAATTATGTATTGACTCAAAGGATATCTACACACACACATGAAACCAAATTCCATAAAAGAAACATTTACAATTTCCTTGTATGGAAAGAAACTTCCTACCTCAGCTGCATCGAGGATGAATGATAAAAGTTTCTAGTGCCAATACATAAAACAAAAGAAATAATAAATGTAATCAAACCCATATATAAAGGGTCACTAAAACCAATACCAATTCATCTTAATTTGTGGGGGTCTATTATTATATTAAATAAGTATATTTCTAAATAGGATTATAACCAAATCATGTTATCCAATAAAAAAAGTTATCAATGATTGATCCAAATCTGATTGAAGGGATGGATTCAAATATTCTAGATCTAATTCTTATCTTATATAATATAATTAATCAATCTATAATTCATGTTTTAGTGAAAGGATAATGAGTACATCCCAAAAAATAACCCTATATTCATTTGGATTATCAAACATTATGAGCCCAGATCAACAATGATAGGTCCTAGAAGGAAGGGGTCTACCTATTCCATTTATTAAAAATATAATATTACCCAAGTCCCTCTCTTAAAAACATATATATTAGAGAAAATGTAATATTAAAGGGGAAATATGTTTAATATTGGGATTAATGGGTTAATAATACATTAAATATATCATCTTGATGATCACACATGCCTTCAATTAAGAGGCTTAACTTCATATGAATGATCAGTGGCTGAATTGAAAATTTCAAATTTGGAAACAACCATCACCATGGTATGGTGATTTACATAATGAATATTTTTTCTTCAATTACACTAGGCCTAATAAACCCAACATGATAGTCCATTGTGAACTAGTGTAAAAAACATACTCTATTTTGGACTCACCGTACCTTTCATCACAACATGGTGAAGCCGATATTGCCATGGATCACATGAGAACTTAAGGAACTAATCACCTAAGACCATACCACACAATGGGTGTGTTGTTCATTCCAATTTCATGTTAGTGTTTTCCAAACATAAATCAGCATACACAAAAGTGTGGTCCTTCCCATGGTCCAAAAAAATGACAAAAACCTCGTTTAAGCCACAATGAAACATCCGAAAATCCTAGAACCCTAATTTAACTATAATAAGAATCTAAATTACATTAAATTTTAAAATAATATGTTATTTAATCTTTTATAAATTTTCATAGGATTTATGATTGAAATTACTTAAGTTTTTATGTTTATATTAACAGTGACGGTCTTAAATCCATGGACGACTAGTGATGAGATTTTGGAGTCACTCAAATCTTAACTATTGGACTATAATGGGTTCTTATTAGGTTTTGAGGGGTTTTTAATGCATTGTGTATCCAATTAACTAGATAGAACCAATAGATCCAATAGTATCCCATGGGGTTCCTCGTACTAGGTCGTCATGTTTCTAATTCTTTCTACACCCTTTTTTTCTTTTTTAATTCCACTTCAATTCTGCCATAGACCCCTCAAATAAACATTAATCTTTATAACATACCTAAAGTTAAATTAAAACACAGAAATTAGAAGCAATTAAAAACCCTGATTTTTTTTTTGTCTTTTACATACCCCACAATGATAAATAATCACATCCTATAAGAGTCTAACAGATAATTGAATCAACTGAAATTAAATATTTTCCATTCAAATGATTTAATAGTAAATATTTCTGTTAATGTAATCGGAAACAATGTTTCATTTCCTATGATTTTTTTAATCTTAAAAATAAAATTATTGGATATATTCTCTGAAGATATGATCCATGATTCAAATCCATTAGGGAAAATATGTATTTTAGGATTTTATGGTCAATAAAAAAAAATGAAAATTTCACTAAATAGGTTATGAGTCTGGATATTTAGTACATTCATAATTGTGACCAACAACATATCATGGGTTGGGTAGTTTTTTTCCTATGGATTTAGATTCTCGAAACCATATTCTATAATATAATGATTCTATATAAGAACCTAACCAAGGCTAACTAATGATTCATGAAAATATACATCAACTAATTAAATAACATGAGGTAATATAAGAACTAGATCTATTATAAAAAATTCCATTTCATATTAGAAATACAATTCACATTGGTTTGAAAATAGAAAAATAGTTCATTTTTTTAATCATCAATATTTTCATACTAGATATTATTGAGAAATCCAAAACAAAGTTGCAATAATATAATAAAATTGGAAGGAAGTTAAATATTTTTATGACATTTGAAGGAACTATCTAGGATATTATTGAATCTAAATTTTTTAGTATACACTAAAATTTAACATTATATATTACATACCCATGGATGTTCACTTCCCATACTAGGAATGAGTAAATAAAAAACATGTAATAAATCCGTTTTCCATGTCATGTCATCATGAATATACAAAGATGTTTATCATGATCATATTGAGTCTTTGAATAAAATGATATCATCTACAAAGACCACAAAAAATGATCCAAAAAAGATGAAATATTCTATTATTAATTTCTATAAATAATTATGAATAATTGTTTGACCTAAAATGAATCATCAACTACTGAAAATAGATATATTAAATATATAAATCCATCTTTGGAATATCATCTAGCCTAACATGAAGTAGATAATAGCCTGGATGTAAATTTATTAGTTAAAATAATTATTCCTCATTTAATTAATCATAGAAAAATGGATAAATTATTTGTTTTTACTTTGTTTAGTATTAAATAGTATACTCGAAGATGTGGAATCATAACAACCTTCTTAGTTAAAAGAACATATTTAACTTTGGGGAATTTATTATCCTAAAAAATCCATTTTTATTGAGATTTAATAAATTAATATTCATACCCATAAATTTAGTTTATATGAAGTGGTATAGAGGAATCGATATTGGTTTAGTTCTTGGAAATAGATTGATGTTGAATTCTACAAACCACTTAAGATGAAGTCCTCATAAATATTTAAGGAAAACAATAATATAATTTTATATTAAAGGAGGGAGAACATTTAACATATTTACATTAATCACCCCAAAAACATGTCTAACCACATTAGTGGTTATTACATCACCTTCCCATGATTATTAATAATTATAATGGCTTGTAATTCCCATTATAATAGAGAATATAGGGGGACTAGGTGGATATGTGAAATATAATCTGATACTATAGCTATGAATAATATCATGAAACTAAATCATCTCAATTATTCATATAATTACATCAAAGGATACCATATTAATAATAATTAAATCGTATATATGCATATTAAATGCCAAAACTACATTTCAATATGGACCCTCCATGATATGATTTTTTATGTTCCCATGTAGGGTGGAAAGGAAGAAATATAATGTAAATACTTCTAGTTTTATATTTATAAAAGATACCAATTTATTATAAATATATCAATCTGAATAAAATATATCAAAAAGTGTTTAGTAAGGTAGAGGATACAATATTTGTACTTTTACTTGTAGACAAACCTTCCAAAATATCAATGATATTTTTTTAATCCTTAATTCAATATATTAACATTGAGGTGAGAACCTCTGATCATATAACAGTATCACAACTATAATTCCTTTAATAATACATCCTTCATGAATTAATCTACCAAATATTGTTTTTTGTATCCTAGAATAGACTGTTCCACATATTAAAATTGTGTTTTTGTGGTTGGATGGTGTTTTTATCAAATATTTTATATTCAATTACATATATAGAAAATCATGATATTGATATAATAACATCATGAATAGAACTTATTCATTTTAAAATTATAACTCATCTTTATATAGTTCAATAATATAAACTGGTTGAAATTAATATATGGTATTATAGAATAAGTGTAATTACTCACAACACTACCCTCTCTGCCCTAGTGATAGACACCTCTACTCATCACTTCTTACCATCACTTCTATCCAATTTATTAGATGTAACCAATGATCACAACATATAGTGTTCTACCCACTCACAATATTCCATTTGATCCTGTCTCATAGAGGATAGATTTATTAAACACTTTTAATTAGATATATTGATTTAATATCATCATTTGAGTTTGAAATAATGCTTTTAATCTAGTCTGGAAGCACCTTACCTTCAATTATTCAGCACCACTAATAAAAATGGAAGAGTAAATTAAATCAATAATTTTTTTGGAATAGTACATAAGAGACAAAAATACCTTTCATAGATCTATGAGTTATTAATATTTTATCCAACACAAAGTGTCAACGTAAAATTTCTTGAATGACTACTCTTGAAAGTTATTTATCATAATACCCTTATATTTATTTTCCTCTAACATAATGTCCTACCACTAGAGAGATATCCATTTTGGTATGATGGTTTACATTATAACCCAATGCTACTCAGGCACAATCATTATTTAAAATATATAATAGATATGGTCAACCCAATCATTGAATTCCTAAGTTAACACAACACCTCCAATGGTTAGAGGATGAAAAATTTTTAAATCACTCAAAATATCTATTGTCATGGGATCTTACTTAGGATATCTCAAAATAGTTTCTATAAGGTTTTGAGTTAGTCCATCTAAAACACGAGGATCAGTCTCATATCTAGCTTCCAGTGCATGATCATCCAACCCTTTTGAAATTAAAAGAGGTTGTTTTTTAATTTATATACTCTATAACAAATAGGTAGGGATAATAAAACCTTATTCCCAAGAATAAAATAGTCAACGTTCACAATTACACTATAAATTTCATGTTTATTCCTATAACCCATTATCTTACTTCAATCTATTCAAGTTAATTTTTCATACTGCTTTTAAAAATAATTCTATTACCCCAGGATATCAATTTAAAAGAAGTAATGTGATGATCCAAGCCTATCATGGAAGTAAATATAAACATTTCATAACAAGATCATCGGTTGAAAAATCAATTGTGGACTCATATTACCTAGTCATTAATAATAAATATATTTGATAACGATATTTATTTATTATTTATATTATAATTAATAAAAATATTCAGTCTAGTATATCTATAATATAAATAAACATAGAAAATAAAACATGATGGAATGACGTGCTTTTAATGTATAACAATTTATTCCTAAAATGAAAAATGAGATTCAAGAAAATTGTATTGACTTAGATAAAAAAGAAAAAGATATCATAGAATACCTATGATAACTAAAATTCCCATTATAATTATTTTATCTATTCATATAAATGTGATAGTTCAAGATTCTAGACTATCCTAACTCATATATATTCTTAAAATATTATACCCATTACCCCTTTGTGGGATAAAATATAATTTTATAAGGATTTTTAATAGAATAACTAAATAAAAATTAGATCATTCAATCATAATACCTTAGTTGCACATCCCAAATTACTAAAGGTTTTAAAATGTTTTCGGTGATGAGTAATAAATAATATGGGTGATGGCTCCCCCCATTTTATTGTATAATAAATCATAAGATGTTTGTGTACATAGTATTCTGGGATAGTCTTAATAATAAGTATACCATATTTTTTTTCATTTAACCAACAAAATAAATTGAATATTATTGTAATAATAATATGATAAAATAATATGAATATGTTTTAAAACACATTCCCTAATCCCAAACATTAATATATTATACAATTATTATAAAAGTAGTATTTGTTTTAACAAGTTAAGAAACCACACACCCCCTATGGATCATATGTGGTGGTCCACTAGGTGTAATTTCATTTATGGACACCTATTTACAACCCCTATATAGTTTCTCCCTCATCCAACAAAAGGCGCCAAAAACTACACCTAAGTACCCAAATAAATGTGCTACTATATTACATATAAAGGGTCCTTTCCATTACCAAGATCATGTAAATAATAATATAAATATATATCATAAATATATTTTAATGGAATGAGATTAATAATACCGAGTATATATTGTCTATCCAGCCCTTTTTATAATTTCAAAAGCTATTGTTTTTGTAGTAAAAAAATTAAATTTTAGAGTAACAAGTAATGCAACAATATCATGATTCAATAAATTCAATTAATATGATATCAAATGTAATAAAAAATCTACTATATCATGTGTATTTAAAAAAGAATTATTTTCTTCAAGACTAAACTAAAATTTAATATTATTAATATACAGGAGTCAGGGTGATATACCCATCCCATTTGGGGAAATAGAATTGTGTATACTGGTGTCATGTAAATTCTATGAACTAGCTTATAAAAAGTGGAAGGTGTATAATAGAGTTAGGGAATTATGAGACCATTACAGACCATTAATATTTACATTATTAGTGGGTGTACCAAAACACCTTTCATTATTATCATACAGTTCCACTTATATCATGGTTTATATTCTATTAATTTAAAATGCAATAATAGTTCACTAAACTTGGAACTAATAAATTTTTATAGATTCAATGATGTAAAACATAACTATTTATGATGTTGAAAAAATAGCTCAAAAAATCTATCAAATCATACAAACATGATAATATGATAGTATAACAAGTTAATATTCTAAGTAAGAATACAAGAAAGTGTATATGAAAAGTTAAAACATGAAACTAACTCTAAATTATTGATGGAATTAAAAATTCATATATAATACATAAATTTCATTTTCTTATCAAATTTTACAACTCATTTAATATGACTTGGATACAAACAAAAATGATAATTATAATTTATTTATATTCTAAGAAATCCCACATGATAAATATAATCCATTGTGAGAAAACTAACTTATAAACTTTTTAAAATAATTTATAAAAGTCTTTATTATTTTAAAATATTTCATATCAATTAATTTTAGTTAGAACCATAATATTTCTATCTGAATCATTTTATATTATGATAGGAATAATAAGTCCTCTATTTTAATAAATTTATATGCTTTATTTGAGTCATAATAGACAAGAATATTCATCTACTAGGGTGAGAAACCCAACTTAGCAAAAGGGGACATAGTGATTTATTCCCATCCCAAGAAGAAGAATATTTTTTTCTAAGAAAAACAAGGGTGTTACCATTTATTCACATAATAAAATACACAATGGTATAAATGTGAATGTATTAATAATGTTTTTGATGTGTTAAAAAATCCATTGATTTAGTAAAAGATGATTATACCTACTTACGTGAAGAGTAAGAATAATGGAGGTGGGTTATGGGATTACCTTATCAAATAAAAAATAATTCAACCCAATATAAAAAATCTATATAGTGGTTTATGAGTTATTCCCTTGAAGTTATAATAAGATAGATATAGTTAGAGAGGGGTGAACACACATTTAAAATGGGTGAAATTCTTGAAGGAGGTATGTTTGAGGGATTAAATTTCTGGGTGAAGTGACAATCATACCAAGATATTTTCAAAAACAATCTTTAGATCTACCTTGTACTTGGTTCATGTACCCAAGGTACCTAGTAGACCTAGAAGTGTTATTTAAACCACCAGAGTTCCATAAGGGACCCAATGCCTATCTGTTAGGTACCTCGTACTACTCCAACATCTTAATACAATTCCCACATCCTTACTTATCCAAATTCCTCTCACATACCTCAACTTTAAAAATGAATTTTAATATGTTATTAATTATTAAAATTTATAGATATTGATAACCTAATTAGTTTTTGGGCTTTACAAGTTGTTTATCTTTCACATGATAATGTTTTTTATTCATCATAGAGTAATGAACAAGGAATATAAACTCATCACATAAGAAACTAAAATTCAACATAATAAAAATATAAGATATTTATGTTTATACAATTATAATTTTTCTTAATATATATAAAATTAAATCTAAAAAATTATAGATTAAATCCTCATATAAGAGAACACAATCAACATGGAAGAGTCAACAAGGGGAAGAAAATCACTAAAGAAAAAAATGGGAATTTAAAATAAATGGTTGAGATAGAAACTAATAAAAATTATTTCAAATTAAAAATAGATATAAAGAGATTTTTTAAAAATAATTTTTAATTTAATAATATTTTTATTTAATATAAATAATATATTCTATTTGGGTTATTTTCGATTAGTACCTCATCTCGACCTAATGTTTTAATAACTTGTGATAGAAACTAAATTAACATAATGTGATAATGAAAATAATATTTACATATATATTCCTAAATGTTTTCATATGAAATATATATAAAATATTCTATTTAATTTTAATAATTTTATTTTGGGTTTGAAACAAGAACAAAAGAAGTGGGACAATATGTTTGGCTCATTTATATATAAAAATGATTAGAATATAATGACCATTGATCACTATGTCATCATTAAAAGTTTTTATGACTATGATATCACTGTTTATTGATTTTTTATAACATTTTGATTGTAGGTTAATATATCACCATTATTAAAACGTTAAATTTTAATTTAAATGAGTCCATAAAATTTAAATAGTATTTGTTAAAAAGATTCTTTGCATGACATTAACACATTAAAAGAAGAATCATAATTTTTTTTAATCTCAATAATGATACATTAATGAGTTTATTAAGTAATTAATTATAAGTAAGGATGAAGTGATTATATATTTAATTGAGAGTATGATTATGATTACAAATAGTCAAAGGAAAGTTTATAATGAGGGGATAAAACATTTATTTATCATGCAATGATTTATTGTCCCATGCATGCCATGATATGAAGTGGACATGATATTTCTAAGAATTCTTATGCCAAGAGTTAGTTTTAATAAAATCATATATATTTTTTTAAAATATTAAAATGATATTAACATGTCTCTATAGAACATAATTTTTTTTATTTTGAAATTATAGAACAATTTTGGAAGCCTATACCAATTAAAATATAGTTGAAGGTGTTTATATATGAAAATTAATATATTGATATTTGATAACATTTCATGGGTGTTTATATCATATAAATAATGATTATAATTATGTGTTTCTTTTTTAAATATAGAAATTGAGTACATTTTAATTAATTATGGTTGGAAGGAGGTGTTATCGATTGAAAAATTCTAACATGATTTGTGAAAAATACAAGAGTACTACATACCCTATTATGATAGTAAAAGTGAAATTCACCTCACCAAGAACCTTAAATTCAACCCAAAGTATAAAAATATAGATGATTGAGATAATTGAATTTGAAATTCATTGGACTTAATATTTTTTAAAATCAAGAAAATCAACCCCAATATAAAATTGGGTATACATGTAAAAAAATATTTATCAATAGGGAAACAATTTTCCTACATGGATATTATGTGTCTTATCTTTACCCAACATTTTTTATATGAGAGTGATTTTTGGGGATAATTCATTTTTTTGGTAGTTTTATTATGATTATAAAATAAACTTTAATAATTTTCATTGTAAAAATAAATAACCTTTTACTATATTAGTATTTTACTCTTTAAATCAAGATATATTTTTTCAGGTAATTGGAGAGACATGTCATTCATATAATAAATAATTAGATAAAAATAGAATTCTATAACTCATATTTAAGACACCATGTTAAATCATATTAGATATAAAAATTAGATTTTTAGTTTTTCTTAACTTTTTTAAATTTTGTTTCCCAAAATATTGTTGAAGAATAAATAGATGATGTTTTCCTTGAATAAAAATATTCAAAGAGTTGATATGAGTTTACATTAAGCTAAAAGCTCCACTATTTTTAAACAATTTAAATAAATATTTTCAAAAAACACGAATTCTTCCAATACATTAATATGGATGAATACATTTAATATTGATGATTTTAAAATATTCAAACATAATTTATTATTAAGAATAAAAATCAATTATGTCGAAAAAAATTACTAACACATATACACTAGAAATACATATTCATTACTTTAATTTACTCCCCAAATATTAATATATATTTTATTTGTTTCATACAATTATGAGATATTTTTTTATATCTCGATATCAATTAAAAATATGGAGATTCTGTTGTAGAAAGTAGGTAATCATACAACTCATTCTACACTATTATCATATGTCAAATTGAATTTTCACCAGAGTAAGGGAAAATATGTGGTTAAAATATCAATAATAAAAGAAATAATTAGATCTGTATTTGGAATTTTATTATGATTTCACATAAAAATGATGAAAAAATAAATTAGTTCATAATATATAAAACCTTGAAAAATATAAGCAAGCATATATTATTTATGTAATTTAATATCATTTTGAGAATAATTTCAATTGGTATAGTATATTCCTAAATTTAAAAGTTAAGTAAACCATTATATTTCTTAAATTATGGAATATAAAAAAATTATAAATCAAATATATACATAACATGTCTGCTATATAAGAATATTCAATAGAATTAAATTTTTATGTGAATAATTTCAATGGATATAATTTATCAGGGAATCAATATTTTAGTTGGTGATAAATGTGTTTTATAATTTTATTATGTATCATGTTCTGTAAAAATATTTCTTTTATATTTTGTTTATAGATTTTTTCTAACTAAATATGTCATAAAATATTTTTCTTATTTATTCTATTTTATATTTTAAGTTAATGGAAAAAATAATTAATAATATATATAATTTAATGTTTCATGTCGAAAATGATACAATTCATATTATTCTCTATATTTAATTTTTTTTTATGAAATTATAATTAATTAAAATAAATATAAATAAAATATTTGGTTCGAAAATGAAATATAAAGATTTAAAAATCACAATTTATGCTTATAAATGAAATTAGTTTATATATTGAAGATTTATTGTTTTATGATTTATCAAAGATTAATATCTATGATTATAATGATATATATTATAAAAAGTATATTATAAAAAAATAACATATATAACATATATAAATTATAAAAACTCCCCAAATTATTAGTAAGATGTTATAATATGATTAAATTTCCAAAAATTTATCAAAATAAGAGTTTTTAAAAATAAATTCCACAAAGACTAAATGTATGGTTCCCAAGTGCCATGGAAGTCTTTTTTTTACATTTTTATGTTCCGACTACACATCAAGGGTTTCGATTTTATTAGTCTATTCTAAATTATCCATGATTATTGAATATTATATAAATATATAAGAATAAAAATATCTATTAAAGGTGTCAGGAACATGTTTTCTCATATGAAATTATAAATTATAAAATATTATTTAATTATTAAGTTACTAAATCAATTCACAACTGATAAGTATATCATAACTCCTTTAAAATTTTCTCTATAAAAGAAACACCAAAAAAATAAATGATAATGATGAAATTATGTATTAAATATTGAAATTTTGTTATATATTCTCTATGAGTGTGAAGGTAAAAAAGGAAAAATATCTGTTAGATTAAATTAGACATTTAGAATACAGGTGGCATGGAACTGGTCTCCATATCACAATGATTAAAATAGTTACTAGTAAGTAAGTATCCAATCTTATCAATTTCACAAACCATTTATTTCTAAATATCACAACTCTCTAAGTGTTGCAACACCCGAAACATTTACCATTTTCAAGAAATATATAACTCACAAAGAATGATATCATAAAACTTTATAGACAAAGGGAGTGATAAAGAATTAAAAAACAACCCCTTTAATTAATAACATATACACATTAATAATATTTTCTGTTAAAAAATGAAATGTTATAACCACATTCTATATTTTTCTAATTTTTAATATTTATTTCTTGTATAATCTAAATAATAGTAAAATTGTTATTATTATTATTATTATTATTATTCAAATATCTCATATATTATATAATTAATATTCTATAACTTGTAGTCATGAATTATATTTAAATCCTAAAAACAACGTAGATATCTTCAAGAGAATAATTTTATGAATTTTTTTTTATCAAAATCAAAAAATGTATTAAATAAATTTATTCTTTATTAATATAATTATAAACATATAATTGAGTTGATTTTTTGAATAAAAAAGAATTTTGGATTCTCAATTACTAATTGTAAGAAAATAATGCCATCTAACAACGCATCAATGACATTAAATTTAAAAATAGATTTTGTTTGATCTTAATAAACCACATGTTTACTAGTATAATCACTTATTTATGAGTTAATAGTTAACCAATGGGCATGAATCTTATAAATATCAAACAAACTAACCGAATGTTTCCTGAATCATTGAGAATTATAATTAAATAATATTTAAAATTATATATCATTTATCTCAGTATTGTTATGTTTTTCATAAATCTCTCTTAATTGAAAGTTTATTTTCCTTATCACTTAAAATGAGATAAGAAAAATTATTTTTGTTATAAAAATCCATCTTTCGGATTACTACTATACTCAATCAGATTTTATTTACTCATTATAAATAATGAATAATAGAGACATTAAAAATGATAATTTACATTTACAGATTCTTTTTATAATTAAGTTAGACAACTAATATATAGTACACACTCTAAGTAATATAATTGGAATTTAAATACAGAATTATATATATTTTCCTAAAAGTGGACTAAATTTTTAATAAATTATATGACATTCAACCATAATTAAAATTATAAGTTCTATGAAATTATTCATTAACACTAATCCTATAACCACATAAAAACAATTATATTCACTAATGATCATCAACATATATAACTAGAGTACGTTTCTAAATGCTTTTAATTATCATACAATTTATTAATCAATTAATGTAGTGTGTTATTTAACAATTTTCCTTTGATAATATCTAGTGAATCATTTTTATTAGTATAACAAAATCTATAGTACAATGGGATTTATTACTAACCAAAATCATTTTCATTCAATAAAGGATTAAAAAATAACTTTACCAAGTGACTAGTTTTTTTTGATTTATACTCATCAAAAATTAGTTGATATCTAATATATATAAAAAACATAATTTTAATTTTAAATTAATTTTTAAAAAATAACATTAGTATATTTGTGACGTTGGAAATTATTATTGTGTATCATTATATAAGCTTTCTATTTCTATTAGTTCTTTAACAAGTTGGTCATAATTAAAAATCAATGGAGGTGTTTATTTTATTTGAATATTGGGTTTTTTCTAAAAATGATAAAATTTTATGGATTTTGTTGAGGGTTCTGATGGATTTGTTTTATAAATTATTAGTTTTGATTTAAAATGAAAATTAATATAGTGAATTATGATGCTAATTATTTTATTTTTAAATGATAAGTTAAAAATTTTAAGTAATTTATATTACTTTTTTAATGAGAATTAATTTATGTTTAATTTAATCGAAGAATAAAGTAATTTTTAAAGATATTTTCATCAAGATCAGAGTTTAATAAAATTATAAGTGAGAAACATATATTAAAATTTCAATTAATCACAATAAGGTATATAATTATTTAATCATTATACATTGATTTATTTTAATAATTTAATTAAATATAATTATAAATCAAATTTTCATAGAAATTCATCATGTTTCATGAAAATAGTGATGATTGAATAAAATTGGGTGAGAAGGCATGAAAATGGTTAAGGTAATTAATTAAAAAATTTCAATTATTCTTGTTAGATTCTAATAAATTATTATTGTGAAAAAATTTCATAACCATGTATGGTCCAATATAAAACCCATTATGTTATGATTTGTGTTAAGTGGGTGTTCTACTATTGTTAGCATTATATTGGTTACCCAATTTAATTAGGATATTTAATATATTGTTTTGTAGTGTTGGTTAATTGGATATTTGATAATTTATTTGGATATTTATATAGTTGTGAAAGGTTAAATAAATAAGGTACATGGAATTTAAATTTATGTGACATGCAATTAGTTTATATTATTTATTTCCTCATACGGAAATACAAGTATTTAAACACAACAATCTAAATAAAATTTAAAATTATTTTCTTAGAGTTATTTAGTAATTTGACTATATGTTTTCATAATATTTTTCATAACAGATCATACTATATTTTGTGGGGTTTAGATAATGGTATTGGGAGAATTTATATTGTTTGAAATGATGCATATTTTTGGAGTTATTTTTTAGAATGAAATTTAATGGATAATAAGTTTAATTTTTTTTTTCATATTGATGATAAATTTTAATGCAGTCAAATATATATGTGTGTCTATGTGTGTGTTTGTGTGTATCTATCAAAAAAGATAGAGTGATATATAACAAGAGATAAATACTTTATATAAGTTATTGGATGTTGTAACCAAATTTTCGGTTTTATTAATGAATTATATAGAATATGAAAACATGGGTTTATTTTGGTAATTCTGGATAATTTAGATAAATGGTGTGTGTTCTATTGCGAGATTTATAAATAATAAATATACTATATCTTCTATAATGATTTATTTTTTCATTGGTTTTTATGAGAAAATTTATTCTTAATCAATAACACCTTCCTTTATTAGTTTGGAAAACATATAGTCACCTTTGTTAAATGGTGTAATTATAAATAAATTAATCAAGGATCCATGGGTTTCTTAATAATACTTTATGGGAATATATTTTAATGATAAATTTAATATAAAGATGTTTTGGGCTTTATATTTTGATTTTTTTGAGTGTACTAAATAAATTAAATATATTTAAGGAAAATGAAATACTTTTTAAACTTTTTTCTTTCAAAATTAAATATTATAGTAGAAATGGATGTTTTATTATAAAAGTAAATTTATTTAGATATAAAACCATTTTTCTATAAAAATCTTCAACTATATCTTATTAAAAATTATCTTTCAATATACTTTCACCTCTATTCCTTATATGATAGTTCCTAAATACATAAGAGAGTTTGTGCAAGATTTTGATAGATGTTTTTGATCATGGTAATATTTAAAATAATATATATTTTTTAGGCTTTCTCATATGGGATATAGTGAAATAATAATTCATGTGAATTGAATAAAATTTTAGTAATTTGAGTGATTTTTCGAAACAAAATTAATTATATATGATTTAATATATGTTCATGTACAATTTATATAAACAAAAACTAAATTTTGGAATCATTTTAAGTTAATAAACCTGTTTTTAGTTCATGTTAGGGGTGTTTGAATTACTGGATTAAGATTATGTGATATAGTTTATAACTTTTAAGACTTTAAAGGATGATTTTATTGAGCATGTTTCCTAGATTTAGTTTCATAAATGATCTGATTTAAAGAGAATAGTGCACTTGATAATTAAAAAATGATTATAAATTTATAATCAATTTTCTTACCCAAAGGACTTATCTGATTATGTGAATGGATTACCCCTGTGGAATATTGAACATGGTTTAATCATAAAGGATATGTGTTATTCAATGAGATAACTTCACTTTCTAGGAGTTCAAGGATAATGAAATTGATTTAACCCTCATTCCTGTTATTAAAATCATGTTTGTGCGTCCCCTATGTTGTAACCAAGTCATTCAATGGATATATAAATCATGTTTTAATGTATTTAATGGTTGAGTTTTATCCCACCTAACATTCATTCATATTAGGGATCCCTGAATAAATTATTAAGACAATTTTAAAAATTTGGGGTGATTCTAATGGGTAGAATATATTTCATTTCAATATAGTAGAATATTTATTTTTCAAAAAAGACTTCAATGATGAAATGTCATTATGATTACAATTATGGTAAGGTAGAGCTATTATAAAATATGTAATGGTTTTAAATGGCTATGGAATCTTTGAAATATTCTTATATTGTAAAATAATTCAACTATTTTGGTGTCTTATTTTTTATATGTTATATTTGATATAGAGTTTATTTGGATTTTGATATATATATATATACCTGAATTAAATATATATATATATATATATATATGTTCTCTATTGGAATTAGATAAATTTAAAGGCCATTAAATATGAATGGTGGATTGACGGTACTAAATTTTTTGGTGTCCCAAGAACATAACATTTTAAGAGGGTGTTTTATATACAATATTTTTATTGGTATGGTCTAAAAGACATAAATTTGATGGGTAATCAAAATTATTAAATAACCACTACATAAGATAATTTCTTCTTATGGTGCTCCAACGAATGAGAGTTTATCTAGAAGACCCAACAATTTTTTTGTAAGATTAGGGTATCAAGATATTTCATAGTGGCCCTTTGATTTCCTAAAGGTATTATAATTTATTTGGCTTGGGATAATTATTGTATATGGGCCTAAAAATTTAGAGGTGATTCTGTGAATAATGATTCACTCATCCATTCATGTCTAATTATGTATCAAAGTTTCATATTCCATCTACTTCATAGCTTTGTTCGAATACATCAATGGTGATATGATACTACATAATATGTGGGGGGGAGGGGGTTCTAATACATATAATCACATTGATCCATACCCATATTATTATAATTATACATTTACACTAATTTCATTTGATATTTCATAGTGAATGTTATTAGATATTCCTAAGTGTCAAAAATTTATTATGGGGGGTTTGATTATATCCTTAAAATGAGTTGTGTTTCTGTATCATGTTAATTTAAAATTCATCGTGAGTGTGTGTGGATGTGTGTGTGTCTATAAATATTATATAAATTGTGAGTTTTATTATTTTTTATGCATTCTAAATTATCTCAATGTTTCATTATACTCCATAAACACTTTCACAAAAATACACATAGAATATATTCCCACATAGATGTTGACAGAATTGGGTAAATATTATTGATTTATTATAACAACACATGAAACAATTATGTTATATACTTGTTTGTAAATGAATATATATATATATATATATATTATATTATATTTTTTAGATTGATATCCTTATTCTTTACTGAGATATGGGTTGAATGAGAAAAGGTCTTTTTGATTAATTTTTTTTATTCCATCAATATCAACCTTTATCATTAATTAGATAAATTTTATTATCATTTTTTCTTCTAAGTTCCTTTATTTTGAAAATAGAATTATGTAATGGGATTATAATAAATTTTTTATCACATAAATATTATAAAAGTTTCACCTCCAATATGGGTAACTACATCCTTCGTATGTCAAGATTAATCAATGGTAAAAATTTTCACTTTTTCTTCTAGTGAACTTAATAATTGTTAAGGATTTATCATTTAAACTAATTAAAAAATTTATGTTCACATCTTCAATGATGTTTGAATCCCTCATTGAAATACTTTTATAGAATAATTTTTCTCCTTCTAGTAACATGTTCTCTCTTATATTATCGATGAAATAAGTGACAAATGAGCGCAAAGAAAGTCATCATGATGATTGAAAAAATAATTTTAAAAATATAAAAGTATTCGTCTTATGAAATAAAGAATTTATATCATGTAAACATCAAAGAAATATTATTCTTGTGAATAAATAATTTTTATTCATCGCTAAAATAATTAAAATCATTTATTAAAATTTTTGTTATAATGAACCATAATCTTTATTATATCTTCTATCCTTATTTATTTGTAGTTCTTCTACTATTTCAGTTCTATCTTCTATATGCCTCTTTAAATTTTCATTAATTCAACTCTTAAATTATTGAAATAAAAAAACCAATGACTATCATTTAAGATTTAAAAAATTTCAAAGGAATAAAATATTTTTTCCATTACATCAAAATATCACCCGTACATTTTAAAATATGAATTCAATCCATATAAAATCAGTTTTTTGAAACATATTTTGAAACAATAAATACCCATGTAAAATTATTTAATTAAAACATTAATACAACAGAATAATACATAATTTTTAATTCTATTCCCAAATAATACTTAAATTTTACTTAATTTACACTAGAGTTTTTCTGATATTATGGTTATGAAATCTTTGTTTTAATAATTCTATTTAATGGTTGATTCAATCAACTAAAATTTCAGTGAGAATAATTCTACTTTGTTGTAACAACTATCTTACCACATGATATCTATCACATTATCATCATGAGTTTAATAAAAATTTGACAGGGTTGTTATTTTTAAAATTCCCATTCACACTTCAAATTAGCTCAAAATTACTCTAAAGATAAAAAAATATTTTCAAAAAACCTTATGTTTTGATACTATTTTATAATGACTATATTATATTTTTGAAAAAAATCCAATAAAATATATTAATTTTCATGAGAGAGTATTTATCTTACTTAAAAATAACATATCCCTCTAAGTTATTCTATAATTATTTCATGGTCTCTTAAATCTATATTATATTGAATTTGGTTTTTTATGATCTCATAAATATTATCTTCATAGTATATACATATAGGATATTTTTAGATTAATATCAATATCATCATGTTGTACTAGTAGAGATATGAAATCCATATTCCATGGTGCATGGGATCGAGTTATTATGATTTTGTACTTATTAATTAAAATTGATATAGATCATTAAAATTGTCTAGATTATTATTATATTTATTATTTTTTAGATATATCTTAAATATTGATGGGATATATAAATATTTTTATTTAATTCTACAATTTTTTTAGGGAAATTAAAATTATGGATACTCTTCCTAGTATTTAGATACAAACCTATAGTGTTAGTTCTTAATATTTTACATTCAAAAAAACATAATTAATGATTATAATAACTTAAATTTGGAGTCCGGATAACCTTGAAAAAAATAGTTACATTATTTGGGTGAATATTTACATGCTCATGCATATATTTTTAAAATCCTCATTTTGATATAGTTATTAATTTCGTATTATTATTGATTTTTTTGGAATGGTGAATATTTATATGTTATATGGTTAATCATGGTTAACATGAAAAATTTATATACCATGCATAGAATACCATTCCAAATCCATTAAATTTCAAAAGTTATTTCATATTTAGTTATTCATGGATATGTCAAATAAATCATAAAAACATAATGTGGTGAAAGTGACCACGTTGTGGTTTGTCTTATAGAATTGTTTTGGGTACCACATTATGGAGTTCATAATGAATAATATGATATATTATTTAGATACTTCTCTTATTTTTATTAAAATTCCTTTTGATATTTATAATCATTCCTTTGATAATGGGTTGATGATTATATGAACATAATTTGATTTTAATAATCACTTAATAAATTTTGAGTATTTAATAAACGTTACTATAAATAAAGATAAAAATGTTCCATGAAAGGTTTTAATTTAAATGGAGATCAAGGAGCTTATTTTCATATTTTATATTTTTCTTAAACTATAAAAATCTATTTCTCAATCTTGTCCTCTCCTTAACCAGTTTTTGATACTAGAGTATCATTTAACTTTAATATGGTCTTATAGAAGTCTATAATCATTAAATATACTTAGAGTATACCTATAAAGGTGAATAAATCACTATATTAATTATGAACTACCTATTATCCTCATTTATCAAGAAATAATGTAGTTCAATAGTGAGATATATGTGATTTATTTCTCATATTTTTTTACCATTTACCATCTTGGTTGATATTTTGGTTTAGTTTTGTGCTTCATTCAACTATATTGTGTCTATAAAGTTTTCATAAAAAACTATTCAATGGTATTCGAGTAAATGCTCATACAAATTAGAAATAAGAAAGATCAAAACAAGAAAATTATTTACCAGGATTATAGACCATGACATGATGCATATAAAAACAAGGTGTTTTATGTTAAACTGGTATACACACATAAAACTATATCTATGAAAAAATTGTACATAATAATATATGATTGAATGGTCTAGAGTATAACCATGCATGAAATAAACTCCAGGCAATACATCAGAGTAAAAAAATTTCAATCCAAAGTTAAAGGAAAAAAATACATTCCAAACCAAAAAAGAAAACTCAAAATAGAAAAAAATGGATAAAGGAAAGTTGAAGTGAGCCCAAATAATGATTTCCATATCTGACCACTGCACACATTCAGTACATCCAAGTATCAGTAAGATTAATCAATGTCACCACTGATCTATCTATCATTTTTATAAGAAATTACATGCATCTGAAAATACCATACAATGGTGAGTATATAAATACCTAGTGGGACACCCAAAAACCCATAAAGGAAGAAATAAAATGATAAAATATAAATAAACTCTACCAATAAAAATAGGTAAACAAAAACCTAACATATATGTTCTTAAAGAATCCTCTATGGGATAGAAAGGGGATCTCCATCTCTATAGCCCATCTAAGAATTATGGGTATACCTATAACTACAAAGGAATATCTCTGATTCATTAGATAATCAAAAACATTACAAGAATTCACTGTAGGGGCTGCCTCCTCACTCTACACTCTAGATCCAAGGGATAACTCACTCTTTTGGAGGAACCTATCACCTCCCGAGCTTCATGACATGGGAGTATCACTTCATATATTGAGTACATGTTACCTAATATAGTATTGGAATGTACTGGATATACATGATTAAAGAGTATGGGGGACCCAATCCCTGGTGTGATGGGGGTGTTCCAAAACTGACATCTCTATGATGATCACGCTTGATCACTACTATCAACCAAGTATCTCCAAAATAAGTATCATGTTCAAGAAACCTCAAATTGTATATCTTAAGAAACAAATATGGATTCTATCACATTCTAAATAGAAGAATAATAAGGATATGCTACTCATGGGACAAAATCAGAGTCCTAAATAGGGAGATACAAAAGTTATAAGTTCCCGGGGGAAGTAAAAAGTGTGTATATTGTGTCACACAATGTGTGGACTTACCACACAATCTAAGAATTTTATCACAAGGATATGGATTGAGAATAAATTTCATACTACGTTTATTGTAAATTTGTTACACAACGTATATCAGTTAATCGAGGCTTGCCTATGTACCCCCACGACCTGTGTGCATGTAAACTGGTTATTCCCTTTTACACTGGTTGGGATCATATAACTGGTTGTTCCCATACTTGTGTACTATTTGAGTATATACGGATTTGGAAGTATAGGGTCACATTATGTGTATAGTCTATACACAGTTTGTGATCAAATATTCACCTTAAACCATTTCTGTTGAAACTGGGGTACTACAAATCAAACGTTCTTCCAGGAAACATATGTTTTAGTTAGCTGTTTCATTGGATGTAAGGTCTAATATTCACATGAACTCTAGATCTTAATTATACCCAAAAACCTCCCTTTTTTATGTCCCTAAATCGAAGGGAAAATTTACAAACATCACTCTACGGGCTCTGATGTCCATAAATAAAAACTATAATCACTTGTGTGAAGATGTAGTGCCTCCCTTCACTGCTTCAGATCCCATATCCATAGATCCATCTCCTACGTACCACATAGAACCTTGACCAATACAAAATATATTGATTTATATATCATTCATGCAACAACCATGAGTCTCAGGGTTTAAAAATGTTTGGACCCATTTTGAAAATGTCAAACTGTGACCCCATGGTCCAATGATGAATAATTCACTGAACTGTTTGGGAAAGGAATAATAATGATGTAAATACATCAATGGACATTGATATCATGAAAAATGATCATAATATGGATAAATCATTGATGAAAACTAGTGCAATGAATAAAATTGATAATTTGGATTCAATAAAATTTAAACTAGTTTATGTGATTCAGGAGATCTAAGATAAATTAATAAGACATTGAAAATTAAATGATTAATTATAAAAAGTGGAAAACAATAAAATAATGAGTCCTACCTTGATTATGGATTTATGTTTGATAATGAATGAATTTTCTAGTGATGCTGAAAAATATATTCTCTATTCATTATTCATACCATGGTCCACCTGGATCCATTCATTGATCTACATCCTCAGGTTTTGAAACAACAATGTTTAATTCTCATTCTCCCCTCAAATCCCCATTGAGTAATATGGATAACACTGGAGTTTTTTCATAACTAGGTATTTATAAGGGAGGATTATGTTGTGGTTAAATTAATAAAAATAAATAAATTATATATTTATTTTATTAAATTTACTCACCAACGATCATGTCCCATGGAACATCCAATGCCGGCCAACTTTAATCCGTGCATAGGGTAAACCTTGTGTCCATGAATTAACAATAGTTTCTTATTTCCCATCTGAGGTCCCAAAAATGGGGAAACCATTTAAACTAAAACAATGTGTGAACGTGCCTTATAATATATTAATATTTTTAATATATTAATTTAGTCATTCCAAGACACCCAAACATTATGGTTACATCAATAAATAATGTAGATATATACATAAAAATATTCATAGGAGTAATCCAACAAAGAAAGAGACATTACATTATCACATAATTCCAGGATTTCACCCCCAAAGAGAGCTATACATAAATGTGGGGGTACTGAGTTTCCATTTAAATCACATTCTAAAAGTGGGTCACCTATATGATCCCATGATGCAAAAATACACAAACCAATGGGATGGTCTATCAATGAAGGACACTCTCATGCATGTCATTGATATCCACCAGTTACTCTATAAAGGTGGATTTATCCTAGGTGTATATCTCTCTACAGTGGATATCATGGATAGGGTCATTCATTTATCTCCTCAGCTATAAAACATAGAAGACTTCACACACTGAGTTGAATTGTAATGGAAAGACTAACTACTAAGAAACCTCACCCACCCACTTTAGGATATTGAATGACCCAATGAACCTTGAGGATATCTTTATTCCCTTAAAAATTTTCCAAATCCTCCTTATTATAAGACTCTCAAGAAAACACATTTTCCTTACACAAACTCAATTAGCCAACAACATCGATCTGTATATGATTTTTGACTGATCTGATATATCCTCATATTATCGTGGATCACTTGAAACTTCTCTATCATCGCCTGCACCATCTCTAATTCTATAAGTGATATTTCACCAATATATGTCCAAAAAAATGTTGACATGTAGGATCTTTTATATAGTTTATCAAATGGTTTCATGCCGATAGTAGAGTGATATATGTTATTGTGATCTTTCTCTACCAAAGGAAGGTGATCCTCATAGCTCTTACTGAAGTCCAACACATGGTCCCTCCACATATCCTCCAACACCTAGATATTTTGGTTGGCCTACCCATATATCTTGGAGTGAAACACTGTTCTCATATATAACTAGTTCCAAAACCCTCCAACATGCCTAAAAAAAATTTGATGTGAATTTATAATCATGGTCAAATATAATTTCTTTGTGTACCACATGAATTTGGATGATAGCTTACATGTATAACTACCCCGGACTCTCAACCAAACTCTACCCCCTAATGGAAAAGAAGTGTGATGACTTGGAATGTTGGTAAAAATTCAACGAGATAGCATCTTGGACTCTCACTTCATATGGAATTCCTACCACAAAGTTCATTGATATTTCATCCAATTTTAACTCTAGGATATCAATTGTCTATTTCAAAGTTTCCATAACCATATTGTAAACCTTTTCTTACAGACATGTGAGACACTAATAGACAAAATTAATGATACCACACCTCAGTCAATCACACCAAAAATATCATTCAAGGTCTCAATACCTATTTTTTTACACCCAAATATATAACCAATGGGGAATTGTGAAAATCCCTCATCACCTCCTCTCACAACATTACCAGAACTACCATATATCCCTAGAAATGGATGACATACTCCACTCATTTGAAAAAAATAACCTTGTTCATCTTTTTAGGATATTTAGTCATGTGGAACGTCATATTTCATGTCTCCCTACTAAGACACTCTCACATACTAAAGGAGCATAAGAGTCACAACCATTGACTGAAGAATAAATGAACCCCTATCCTATAATAAGGTCAAATCCAATAAATAAAAATTCTCAAACACCTCCTCCACCAAAAGAGAATGAGGCTTCTTGCTAAGGTAATTCACCACCATGTTTCTATCTTCTATTTGATAAAATATATTGATTTTATAGTCATTCTGGAACACCAAAAAACCTATATCCTATGTTAATATCAATTTGAGTAAAAGTTTACCTATGAATTTTGTGGTTTCATTAAAAAAATTTCCATTGCATAATATAGTGAATCTGCATCTAAAGAGTGAAGACTACATCTAACAACTATTGTTTATGTGTTTTATTGTTTTCTCATTGGGTATTAACTTCAATGACCCATAACCAATATGTTCCTATCAATAAAGCAACATGGATCTAATCCTTTATCCTGAGGAATCACAAAAAACTATGTTCTAAACACCCTCTACTAGTAGCCTAATCACAAAATCACTGGTAATCCTTTTCTATTGATGCTTAAAAGATTCTAAAACTACTCAGTATAGCTAAATGGATTCCCTTTCTATATAAAGGAATATAATGGGATTATAATCCAAAATAATCCTTCCAAAATCCTCCTTTGGTACCCCACCATGCCAATAAAACTCTATACCACTAACATACTCTTCGGTTGATCCCAATAAATAATCTCCTAAACCTTCACTCAGTTCATAACTAAATCATTCATTGAGATAAAATTCCCTAGAAATAAAACCTCATGGATACAATACCGGTACATGAAGATATCACTATAAATATGGTGCTCTCTGAGAATGTTTATGGTCATCATTAGATTCTTTATATTCTCCTCATTTGTTTAAAAGTAAATTATTTTGTCATCAATTAAGAAAACTATGAATTTCTCCAAATATCACTAGATAATCGAGTTCAAAAATTCTAGGATCATAGTAGAGGATTAGTTTCATTGAAAGGAATTAACATGAACTCATTAGGTGAATTGTGAAATCAAGAATCTATATTTAGAATATCATCCTCATGAACCCTCAAATGGTGGTAGCCGGACCTAAGATCAATATTTGTGGACCATCTCAAAGCAGGAAGACCTAATGTCTGCCTCCTCTTATGCAATAGGTTGTTGACTACGTATGAGGGTCTTAACATTGTTAGTGGGGAGGCTATACTACCATTATAAAATATATAAATCTATAATATAATTATAATATATCAACTCATAATAATATAATTTAGAGATAAGACATCGTGATTTAATATCATATGACACACATGTCATACAAAAAAAATAGGTTCTAAATTTGGCCAGCCAGACCAATGTATATATTGCATAGGTAAATAAATAATAACACCGTGACATCAAATATATTGAATTTTGGAACCATTACAAGCCATATTATCCTCATTTAAACCATCATTCTTGGGCCCATTTACATTGTATGGATCCCTATATATGAATTTTACACATGCATCAAGATTCTTGTATGGTGTGTGAGTAATAAAACCATATAGGAAACTACTAATGCATTATTAAAATGTGTGAATAGGTGTAATAGGTGTATTCCATGATTATAATAATTTTGAAATAAATCATAAAATCCCAATATCGAGCACCCATGAGATATGAATTCTACCATGAGACTCAACTGTACCTTTTTAATCTCTATACCATAAAGATAATCGTAGGATATCGTAAGTGATCAAGAACTATTCATAATGTTAGTAATCATATCCATTAGATGTGTCAAGGAATTGAGTTGGGTTCGGTCTCTTGATCATCTTTCCTCGGAACCATCACTATCTAGGATTCTAGTTCACCATACCCCCTTCCCATCATAGGCCTAGCCTCTAGACAGTCATAATCTAGTTCCATATCTCATTAGGCCTCCAGACCATCGTACATAGTCTATGTCTTGGGTCCGGACTCTAGGATATAATTCACCTACTTTCACTACTATAGGATAGGATAATTAGTCATTATTACCCTAACCTATTCTCAAGTCCATCATCACTATCCTTTCAATCTATATTCACTCCCCATATATTATATAATCATATCATAGTGGTCCATCTATTTTGAGTACTATGATAAAACATCCATGGTATTGTCGCACCCATAATTGGGCAGATCATACAACAAAAAATATAAAACATTATCATGATAGCTTAGAAGTAATATAAAATACATTTAATGAACATAAAAATGGTAGATTGAGATAATACCATACTCTTGGGATCTTAAATAATAAATAGATGTCTTGTTCCACACACTAATCCGCATTAAACCTCTATCATGCATGGATAAATAACTATACCACGGATAAAATGTGTGTATAAGAGACCCAAATGGTTTGAAACATTATAACTCAATATTGTTAATGAAATTATCTAAATCTCATCAAAGGATCAAATCGTAAACAATATTTCACACCCACAAAGTACTTTCTTGAACCCCAGGGATTCCTTTCTTAGGTTCTAGTTCGTAAATTTAGATGTTTAGAAAAGAGAGATCCAAGGATAACTTGTCATGAATCTTGATCAATAATTATTTACCTCACAGAATCAATTAGTTGAACTAATTTTAATATATGAAAATAATTGGATATCAATTAAAAATATTTTTTGTTGATATAAGAGTAAATCTTGAATTCCACATCATTTCTAGAAGGGAACCTCATATCTAACCAAATAACAATAATCCAAAAACAAACATCAAATGGAAAATATGTCTAGGGTGAAATTAATTAAGATGATAGTCTAATTATGATCGATATATGGACATAACATTGAAATTTATATCATTAAAAATTAAATATATCTAGTCAACGAGGATTTTATTGACACATTGAAGTCAACACTATTCACAAAAAAAGTCAATAATCCATCATTAGATAGAATTGGAATACATTGATTGGTAAATAAAATGTCAAATCTATGAAACATATCAATATAAAAGTGGAATATTAAGAATAAAAATAAATAATTGATGGTTTTTATCACATTACTAAATTATAGATTTTCAAATCATAGGTATTTTTTAGAAACTAGCTTTATAGGAGAGGGAATCATTAGGTAAATCCATAAGAGTCTTAGTAATCAAGAAGGATTTCTATAAAAATAATAATGGGTCAAAAAAGAAGATAAATATTCATTAAAAAGGATATCATGTCATTATTTTCAAGTGTTCATGGTTTAGATAGATGGTTTGAAACCTTTTGTGCTTGCCATGTGCACTTACAGGGATTCTAGAAATGTTATACAGTTATGACAGAAGGTTTGGGAAACCATGTGAAACCATGATATTGGAAATTATATTTTTCTTTATGTTTTTTCAAGTGAGGCCTCATGGGTTTTCAAACCACATGACTTAGCCATGTGATTCCCCTTATGAAACATACTATTATTTCATGGTTTCATAGAAAATACACAATGTTTCACAAAACTATCCTAAAACCATTGACCCTTAAATGGCCCTTAAAGATATTTGAAACCATCTAAAAACTCTTGAAACCTAGTCTAAATAAAATAAAAATCAAAATAAATTTTTAATGGATAAAATTAAGTCGAAATTCAGATAAAACTACTAAATAAATTACCACTCCCCTTTAAAGATTTCTTATCATTAAGAAGAATCTATATTCATCCTAAATGACCAAATCAGGCCACTGAGACCGAATATTTTCTTCTCACTCCCAAGTATCCTCTTGGATTCTCCAATTGAACCATAGTATCCAAGCATGTGATATCACCTTCAACCATTGTACATTCCTTATTTGGATGATAATCCACAAATGGTGATCTGCATATATTTTATCGAGATCTAGATCAACATCATGAAAATAGATGATATGTGTTGGATAAATAATGTAGCACCAGATAATAGACACATAATAGAAATTGTGACTACCTAAGAAGTGAGAAGGAAGATCACGACGGAACACCGCAATTCATACCAGCTTAGTGAACTCTAAGGGGCTAGAATAGTGTGATGTTAGATTCCATTTTTCTTTAAACATTGGAGACCTAACTAGGGAAACACATTCAGAAAAACCTAGTCACAACATCAAACTCCAAAGTATCTTCCTATAGTTGGAATAAGACTTATTCGAGATCTGAGCTATGATAAACCTATGTTGCATCGTATTCACTCTCTCAGAGGTCTCTTAATCTATATCGATCCCCATAACTACTACATCACTATCCTCATACCAACAATGTGGTGAATTACATGGCCTACCATGTAGATACAAATAAGGTTCCATCTCAATTGAAGCCTCATAATTTTTGATTTATGTGAACTCAAAAAAGTATAAGTGATTATCCTAGAACGAAGAAAATTATTTGGCATAAGTCCAAAGAATATTCTTTAATTCATCAATAATATTCTTTTTATATATTTTTATCTGGATATGATGTGATATTCGCAATCTTAGTGGAGTCTCTAATGCCTTAAGAAAACCCTTCTAAAAAGAACGATGTATATAACATGTGTTTATATCAGATTCAATGCCCAAGGAAACTCTATGAAAGTGCAGTATCTCAAAGATACAAAACCTTAACATCTCTTCTATTGAGTGAATCTCAAGGAATTATAAAAAAATTAAAACATTCATTGTCTAAATGAAAATCACCCAAACAATGTCATTAATCCTCAGGGTCCTTGGTAAACCATCCCAATGCATATTAGGAATTCCTCCCAAATTAACATGGGAATAAGATATTGATACCCAAGATGTTTATAAATGGATATTAAATGTTTTTATGAATATTCATTACATTTAACAACCAAATTCTTGGGGAACGTACTAATTAAGTGCCTTTTGAGTCGTGGAACACAATTTTCTAATATATTCAATGATCTTCAATGTTTCCCAAAAAGATATTCTCATTTAGTACTCTTCATAGACATACCATATGCAAAACTGTTCATTATAACCTAAGGAAATGAAACATAAGGGTGATATCAAATTATCAGAAAGGGTAAACAAATGAGATACATAATCATGACATGAACATAATGGTATTAGAACATGAGATTGAAATTTTAAAACCATACCATTATTAAAAAATATCATAATCATGATTCATGGAATAATTTTTGACATTTCATAAGACATGAATCATTTGTTAGTTATAGAACATGATCCATTACAGTATAACATTTTCATAAGGTATTGAATCCTTTGTATACCCATAATTATAGGAAATATTATGTCAATTCTACCCCCAATACATTCATAATATGTTAGGCTTGGGATAACCACCCATGAAACTTCTATGGTATTGGGATGACCACTTGTGTACCCTCGATTTTGGGTTTTGTATGACCACTAGTGTACCCTCAACTATTCTCTTCGGATAAACACCACTGTACCATTTTGGGATTAAGATAAAAACTTGTGTACCCTCATTTTTGGGCATGGTCTACAAACCTATGTACCCTCATTTTTGGGTTGGTCTAAACACCATTGTACCATCATATTTATGCTTGGGATTAACACCCACATACCCTCATATTTTGGCATGGGATAGAAACCCATGTAATCTATGAGGTCTTATAATATTTATCATTAACCAATACACTAGATAAATACCTGGACGCAATCATCTTGTATGTCATAATAAGCTCACCCATCAGTATTTGGGGTTCCCCATACTATAAGTTTTAATGGGATTACCTGACACTATCTCATTCATCATACTATATAAGCAGTAATGGGCTTACCTGAATTTATTTAGGTTTCCCCTCTGTTTATGTTGTAATGGGATAACCTAGATCTATCTGTGCCAACCTAGTGTATTAGCGGTAACAAGATTACCTGATGCTATATGGTATTTCCCATCGTATAATTAATGTCCAAGAACCACAACATGACTAATGTACAAATATCTTTCATCTCCTTAAAAAATAATAGAGAATAATTATTATGTTTATAACTTGATTAAACCATGGAAACGAAATGTGTTTCATTTCAACAAATTTTAAACATGATTTACTTATAAAAAATAAATGAGTTCCATAATAATCTCTTATAAACATGAATAACCCATGGTAAAGAAATTGGTTCATAAACATCATGCCATATAAACACAAAGAATTTAGAGAAAGAATATGAATGACATCCCTGGATCAAATCCACAGTAAGGCATATGTTACACCAAAAATGTCATCTTAGATGGAAAATAATTTTTAAATATCATTTAAAACATATATTGAGGATGATATCATTTCCACTTTGAAAAATTATTTTTAAAACATAAAAATTTTGAAATGTTTTCTCATTTGAAAATAGATTTGAAAACTTATAAAGAATGATTTGAAACTAATTTTAAAAAATAAAAATAAATTATATTTTTAATCATTTTATTTTAATATGTTCTCAAAAGTTCATTTAAAATCATTCTTCAAAATATTTTTATATAACATGTTTTTAGAAGAAAACATATTTCCTTTCAAAGAGACAAATAGAGTCATATTTTTATAAAAACTTTTTTATTGTTATATTTAGTGAAAAATAGTGAAAAAATAGTATCGTTACTTGAATATATCATGAATAAATATAGAAAAATAAATTCCATGATAGTTCTTGAGATATGGGTCATAATATTCTATCACTGTAAACATAGTTATAAACAATTAGGATAATATATGAGATTGAAACATGAAATCTTAACCACATTAGTTTTGTTGAGTCATTTTCTACATAAAGGAATAAAATTCAATTAAAAATAAAATATCTTTATGATTATTAAATTCATGATATTACATTTAAAAGGGTATGTAGAAACACATCAATTAATAATATAGGTTCATAACATAATATACATCTCAAAGAATTGAAATTGAGAAACAAATCAAAAACCGCAATGGTAACATTGAAACCATAAACCACATCAATGGGATATCCTAAAATGGATATTTAAGTACTAATAATTTTATTTATAATCATCATAAAAACTATTATGGTTATTATGAACACCAAGTAAAAGAAACAGGTGGTGAATATGTAATTTGTTTCACCGAAAATAAAAATGAATTGAAAATACCTTACCTTTATTCTTGAATTTCATTATATTCATTCTATAAGTTGTATAATAAATACATATTTATTATGAATACATTAAAGAATAATAATTATATATATCATATCATATATACTTTAATTATCATCTTTTATTACCTTTTTATTAACTATTCCATGTTAATGTTTCATTTCGGTTAATAACTGCTTTGGTTTTTGTATATGTTTTGACTTGTTATATTTGGTACCCCTAAATAGATCATGATTCAATAATTTATAGAATTAAAAACCTTAAATAAATTTCATATATATTCCATATATATTTATTTTTGAAAAATACATAAAATTTAGAGATAGAAAATGAAACACAACATTCATGGAGACGATATGTAGTACGTACACAAAAACATTATTTCCATTTTCCTATCATATTAAAGGAAATAGAAGAAATTGATATATATATATATATATATATATAATTATTTAATTATATTTTTTATGTCATATATATCACATATTTTTATATAAATTATCCTTAATGTATTATATTTTAATCATTATCGAATCACATCAGTTTACGAGGTGGTACTCCATCATACACACGTATGACGTTATTGTATTCCCACAAATTCAAAATCATGAAGGTATGATTGATATAAAAATTAAAGAAGATTTCTATAATCATAAATATCATATATAACATATAGAAACTATAAATATATCATTATTATAATCTTGATATCTGGAAATGTTAAAATGAACAACATCAGTTCGCGAGACGGTAGTCCTCCGTACACATGAACACAGATTTCATAACCCATTTGATGGAAGTGTTTGTGGTTTTAGTTCATAAAATTTATGTAAAAAATATATCATTATATTCAATATAATTTTTTTCTTATATAATAATGGTATAATAATAATATAAGGAGTTATAGGAATATTTAAAATAAAGACGTTCAATGAAAACTGTTACATATTCTTCTAGTATCCTTTGTAGGTTTTATATAAATACATAATTGGTTAGATTTATGTCAAACATAAGGACTATAAGATGATTTTATGTAATTGGGAAGTGATTTTAGGGTTTTTTTGATAAAAATGCCTTGAAAGGTGTGAATAATGGGAAATATTGAGTGGCCTTTTATATTTTTGTAGGAGTGACATTCTTGTAAATACTCAAAAGTATTCAATATTTGGCGGTATAACTTACCTAAGGCACATACAAAATTGAATAATAATGTTTGGTACGGTTTATTTGGAATATATACACCTAAAATAAAAAAATATCTGATTTTTATTATGTGATTTCTTAACCATTAAGTTCAGTCACTTTAATCTTAATTGTTTTTTCTAAGGAAACTTGTATCTTTATATTTACCCAAGAAATTCAACCATTAAAAATATAATTAAAAATAAATTATTTGTTAATATATAAATAATTAAAATAAATATGAAATAAAATTCATCATGTAAAAATAATTTTAGCATATAAAATTAATTTTAATTCACACACATGAAATATGCTAAACCTCATTTTAATCTTAATTCTGTTATTTAATTTTAACCGTTTTCACTAATATATTTTGTAAAAAATTAGGTTAACCTAATTAGATAATATAAATTATTCTGATTTAAAATATTAAATCCAATTTTCCAAAATCCATTCAAAAAAGTGGCATTATTTAATTTAAAATTAATACCACATAAAGAATAAGAAAGTGGATTTTTAAAGAGAAAATAATCAAAAGATTATAATGTTCTTATATCCATGTTCAATATTAAATTGATCCAAATAACCTAAATTGATTTGAAATATGTTTCATTGAACTAATTATACTTTCAGTACAATTTAAATTATGATTTTAATTTGTTAATAATCTAGGTGAAAAGTTGGTTTTCAATTAAAATTCAGTATTTTTCACTATTCATGAAAAAATGTAACTTTTTAGATAAAACCATAAAATTCACTAGAAGATAATTTTTGTATTATTAATTAAAAAATTATGTTTATTTCATCAAATTTATTTTATAAAATATTCAAAATATTACAATTTAAAGAAGTGACCCATAAAAAGACGACAAAACATATTTTATGTAAAAAAACTTATTTTAGCATAAAAATTTATTTATTCTTTTCTCTTATATATAAAATACATACTATTAATTTTAAATAGTTTATTTTATATATAATATAAAAATTTAATTAAAATAATCCACCAAAATTAAATCTTTTAATTTATTAAATGAAATCACATTTTTGTGAATACATATAGTTTCTCAAAAAATGATTTTCTTCATTTTAAATGGGTTTTTATTTTAATTTCTAAACAATTTATCACTAAAAAATTAATTATATATAAAAATATAAAAACCTTTTATTGTAATAATTTATCTAATACTATTTAAACCCTCCATTCTTATGGCTCGGTGATAACTATCAAATTAAATAAAAATATTTTAATAATATGTCATGTTTCATATAAAATTAGTATTACATGTAATGAAAGACAAGATCAGTGTTCTACATAATGAAATAAAATATCAATATTTCATATAGAACAAGCTAAACATACTGTTTTGTGTAAAAATCTATCCAAAATGTTAAATTCATTTGAAAAATATATATATTTTATAAAATTTCCAGGTGGTTCATTCCACCTTCCTTAAAATGAAATTTTCCATGTAAATTCATCTCAGTCATAAAAGGTTTAACATTTGAAAATTAATTCATAGAAACCCATGTCATAAATAGTTTTTAATAAAAATAAATTTTTAAAAATAGAAATTGATGTGAAAAATGCATCTAGAATAACTCATACTAGGTTTTCAAATATAGGAACCTAGGTGGGAAGTTAAAACATGGAAATTGAAGAGACAACTAACACCCAAAATAATGTTGTAGAGTGATAGAGAAAATGAGTAGAAGAAAGTAAATGATCACAAATACATAAACTAAATAGTCTTGAAAACAGATTTTGAAATCATAAAAAGGATGATAATAGGACAATATTTTATTTTAATAACCTTTTCATAATGTTTAATAATTATCATGACAAAGATAAAAGTACTAGACTTCCTTCCATATTATAAGAAAAATCTCTCCTACTGATTTTGACTTGGTCAAATTTCACTTCATCACATACTCTAGGAAATCAAGGTTCAATTTTTATGCTTAAACCAGTAACAGATAATAAGATCTAAATATAGAAATATAATTCATTCCATATATCATTTGTTATAATTATTAAAAAATGGTTAACACAAATTATCCAATATGAATAAATATTCATAGAGTGAAATAATAAATCAATCACTAAAATATCATTCAATGATATTTATAAACCATATCATAAATGGTTAACTTTTTAACCCTCCTAAAATATTAAAATACAAAAACTGAATAGTCGGTAACTAAATTTCTCAATATCATCTTAACACTAATCCTATATCTATCATAAAGTATCTCTTTATTGTCACATACAAAACATATGAATATTTTCATCATGTATTCTGTTGAAACATGGTAATAACCTGAATTATCTTAAAACCATATTGAACCCATGCATGTTTTTTCATTGCTTACAAATAATATAATTTATTTTATATATTCCTTAAATACAAAAAAATGATGTAAACTCCATTAATAATAGAATAAACCACTTTGTTGGAAAATCATTAATATATTCTAAGGTAATCAATACTCTCCAATTTACTCTATCCATATAAAAATATATTTATCCAATATATACAACATTTTATAAGAATGAGGAACATATTAAGGGTTAACATTCCTTAATCATGTGTTTTCCACAATTTAATACCATTACATTTAATCAATTTTTTTGGTCTTCAACATCATTCAAAGTATTATTTGAAATCCTTAATGAAAAACCTATACTAATAAATCTTTATGTATTTCATAATTATTGAATCCTAATTTAAAAATTATTCAATCATAACACTTTTTTATCAAACTATTAATTATGATTCATAATCTCATTCTTTAATACCTCTTTCATTTCACATTTCATCGATAGTCTATTTATCATATAAATTTAACCATTACTCATATAGACTTTCTGATTTTCTTCCTATGACTCCCACTTAGGTTAATGAATTTAGTAATTCTCATACATTGAACAATTAAAGCTTTTATTGGTTGATTATATCATAGTAAGATCATTATTCTCATCAATTTCATTTAATAAACTTTTCTTTTTCCCATTTAAATTACTTTATTTGTGTCATTTTACATAGTCGAAACATCTTCCCAGTCCTTTAATACATCTACATGTGTGTTTATTCCAAGACTCTTGAAACATAGGAAATTTAATCTTTTTACCTCCAAATTACCCACTACCTTAACTCTCATTAAACTTTATACCTCGCTTCATTGATTATTTTGAGTGTTTTTAAGGTGCACATTGTTAATCCTGTTATGTTAAAAATGATTTGTAATAATCACAACATTCTATACTCGAGTCATCATCCTATTTAGTTTCTCATTGGTAAATCATCCATCATATTCAATTTTCATATTGTTCCTTTTTATTCCCCAGATTGACTAAGGCCATAAAGCAGAGTGTGGGAAACTGTAATCATAATGGAAAATCCCATAGTCAACAAATAAGAGGTTGAACTGAAGAAATTTTTTTTAGTCTATAACACCATAGTATTATCCTAGGTTATTCAATTTCATCATCTATTTAAATCCATTAGGGTGGATTGTAAAGTGATTTTGAATTTCCGAATAATATCCCCTTTGTGTGTCAAACTAGGTTTTTATAAATGCCCATCTTCATGTAGTAGATCATGATCGAGTCAAGCTCAATATAGTGATTTTGAGGATTTTACCACTAGTTACATCTATAAAAAACACACATCATCTTGTATAATTCAAATAGGGATATAATTTCTTTGAAACTATATGAAATGTACTTTAAAAAAAATTCTAGGATATTTTCCTAAACATTGACACATCCATAGTCATTCCCTTAGATATATCCCTAGAAATATTCTTTGAAATTTCCTTAAGGATATCACTAAACTTTTCTCATCCTTGTTTCTTAAGTTTAAATAAACATTTCTATTGACAAATACTATTGAAAATTATGATTTTCATACATTGATATTAAATATTTTCAGATGAATATTCATTTTATTTCACACACAAAATGGATGAAAAATTTAATAGTTTTGTGCCTTTAGAATCTTGGAACATAATATTCTAATCTATTGAATGATGACCAATGTTTATCATAAATATATTACAATTTATTACTCTTCATAGACATAGCCTTAAAAAACCATTCTTTATAAACCAGGAAATGGAAACATAAGAATGTGTGAGATCAGATGCTCAATAAGGGTAAAAATGAGATAAATACGAATAACATTGACATAAGGGTATGGGAACATGAACATAATATTTTTAATCAAAACCCTATATATCATTGATCACATTCATGAGTAAAGGCATAAATATTGGTATTTCATAAGACATGAATCATAAGGTAATCAAAGAACATGATTCATGAGAGAATAAACATAGAATATGGCCTGGAATTGGTTCTATAAACATAAGCAATTTAAATTATATGTCATGGAAAGCAGACAAGACATTCATAAAATGTTTGTATTTGGTTAACCACCCATGTAATTACTTTGATATTTGGATAACCACCCGTGTACCCTCCTTTTTGTGATTAGGATGTACACCATTGTACCCTCTTCTTTGGGATAGGTCTAAACACACATATATCCTCATTTTTTGTCTTGGGATAAACACCCGTGTACTCTCCTTTTTTGGTTTGGGATAAACACCCTTGTTACCTAATTTTTTGGGCATGGGATAAACACCCATGTACCCTCATCTTTGTTCATGGGCTAAACACATGGGTACCCTCATCAATATGCATGTTCTAAACACCTGTGTACTCTATGATCTCGTATATAACTCATAATTACCTAAGTAATTTGGTAACTATATTTTAGCACCAATTATATAATATTTAATAGGATCACCCAATACTATCTAGGGTACCCCATCATATAAGCTGAAATAGGCTTACCGAACACTATTCGGTAATCCCAGTTATATAAGATATAATGGAATTACTTGACGCTATCCGAGTTGGTCCATCATATATGATATAATGGTCTGAACCAAATGAATTTGGTCTTCTCCATCATAGAAGTTTTAATCATAATACTAGAAGCTATTTGGGACATCCCATTGTGTATGTAATGTCTAATAAAAGCAACATGAATAAAGTATAAAGATATTTCATTTCATCATAAAATTTATAAAATTTATCATTATTCCTTATATTATATGATTAAACCATGTAAAAGAAATGGGGTTCATGTCCATATCTTCTATTCATGATTTAACTGTGGAAGATAAATTTGTTCAATAACAATCTCTTTGAAGCATTATTAACCCTTATAAAAGAAATTGGATCAGTAAACATCAAGTCACTAAAAAATAATCATTTAGAGAAAGAATATGAATGGTATCCTTAGATCATATCCATACTAAAGAATAGGTAACACCAAAGTATTAAATATTAGATTAAAAATAATTTTTAAATATCGTTTATGAAATCTATTGAAGACAATGTCCCTTTTTCTTTGAAAATTTATTTTTAAAAGATAATACATTTTGAAAATAATTTTTTTAAAAAATATATTAAAAATCTTATAAAAGAATATTTTAAAATAATTTAAGACTCTTTTAATAAATAAAACATTTTCAAAATACTTTTATATAAAAACTATCTTAAAATGTCATTTAAATACATTTTTATAAAACATGGAATTGGAAGGAAAGAAATTTCTATCTGAAGAGAGATATATGGTAATATTTTCCTAAATTATTTTTATTAATTACATTAAATAAAAAATATTTTAAAAATGGTTCACATAAATATATCATGAATATATATATTATTATAAAATTTATGATAATTATTTAGTTATATCTCATACCATTTCATCATTGTAAACATAGTCATGAACTATCCCGATAAATGATGATATTACATCAAGAAATATTTACCACATTGGGAACTTTAAATCAGGATACCCATGAAGGAATAACATAAAATGAAATATATAATATCATGATGATTAATAAATTCATAATAATAAATTTAAAATTGGTTTTATATACACCTTGTGAAATAATATAGGTGAACAATTGAACGTATATCTCAAAGAAATGTTTTTGACAAAAACTACCTTACTGCCTTGGTAACTTTAAAACCGTAAACCCCTTGAATGGAAGATTATAAAATAGATATTTAAAAACCAATAATTTTAATTATAATCATCCAAAAATACCATTATTCTTAGTATATTCACCACATAAATGAAACATATTGGGTATATGGAATTTGTCTCACTGAAAATACAGGTGAGACAGAAATCCATTACCTCAAGTCTTGAATTCTGTTGTAATTATTCAAATATCATGTATAATAAATATGAGTTTATAATATATGTTTAAAATAATAATAATTATATATATTATATCACATATGATCTTTAATTACCTTTTATTTTTTTATTAACAGTTTCATGTTAAAGATATATTTTGGGTAATAACGACTTTATTTTATATATAGTTTTTTATTAGTTATTTTTTGTCCTCTTACATAGATCATTATTTAATCATTTAAAGAATGTAAAAAATGATATAAATATGTTATATATTCAGTATATATATATATATATATCAATCGATAAATTTTAGTGATAGAAAATGAAACCCATCATTCATGGAGACGGTAGGTTGTATATATGCATGAAAATTATTTCAATTTTCTTCTTGTATTGAAGTAAATAAAATTAAATGATATATATTTTGTCAATAAATTCTAATTTTTATGTCATATATATCGAATATGTTTATTAAATATATCTTTAATACATTCTATGTAAAACATGAACTAATCACATCACTTTGTAAGGCGGTTGTCCTGTCGTACACATGAAAGATGTTATCATATTACCAAAAATTAAAATCATGATGGTATGTGTGATATAACAATTTTATTAGAATAATATAGTAAAAAATATCATATATATAAAATATAAAATAGTAATCCATAATTATTCACAACATTTAAAGGGGTCACTGAAAAAATGAATGACAACGGTTTAGAAGGTGGTAGTTTGTCATACACATGATTGATAGTTTCATAAGACATTTCATGGATGTGTGTGATGTTGTAGGTGACAATATTAAAATAAAAACATCTCATTGTATGGAAAATATTTATGTAATTAAATAAATATTTTATAATAACAATTATTGGAGGTGGAAGAATATATAAAATAAGAATGCTTGTTAATGATTATTACCACTTCATTGGGTATCCTCCTTATGTTTTCACTAACAACTTGATTTTTTTACTTATATAAAAAATAATTATTCTATTATGTGGGTAGGGAAGTTATTTTTTATAGGTTTGGTGATCCAATAGATTTAGGGGTTTGAATAATGGGATAGAACGAGTTCCCTTTTATAATTGCTAAGGAGTGTAAATATTCTAATTAACAAAAAGTATTCACTATTGGGAGGCCTTCACTACCTCATATACCTAAAACATTAACAATAATTGATTTTATAGTTTATTTTTTCATAAAAAACCTCCAACAGACAAATCAAAAACATTTTTTATCATTTTAGTCCTTATCCTTTATGTTCACTCAATTTTATCTTTACAGTTTTTACCAAGGTGACTTATTTCTTTTTTATTTACCTAGTTAATTCTTCATTCAATAATATATATTAAATTAACTTTATTAGATAATTTATACCTAATTATTATAAATTTTAAATAAAATTAATTATATAAAAATCACATGTTTGAGTAAAATTACTTTTAAAATAAACTTAGGTAATGCATAAAACCCCATTTTAACCTTAATTTTGTTAATTTATTTTTACTATTTTAGAAAATAATTATGGTAAAATTTAATATAAATATTATCATATAATATTAATTATTATGTCTAAAAATATGGAATCTATTTTTTAAAATTCCATTCATAAAATTTGTATATTTAATTTTAAAATTAATCATGCAGATGTAATGAGAAAATTAGGGTTTGAAGAGAAAATGATCAAAAGTTTACAAATATTTTACATCAAATTCGAATATAAAATTTATTTGAATAACCAAAATTATACTCATATATTTATTATTAAAATAATTATTCTTTAAAACCAATTTTTCATATAATTTAGCTATGTTAATAATTTAGGATAAAATGCATTTTTCAATTAAAATTTAGTATTATTCAGTATTCATCCAAAATTGAAACAATTCACAAACAAATACCCTAATATATAATTAATACCCCAATTTAAATATTATTTTCATTTTATCAAATTAATTTTCTAGAAGTTTGTTTTTTAAAAAATTCTCCATAAAAAGGTGACAAAAATATTTTTTAGAAAAACTATTATTTTTAGAATAAAATTGGATTTATTCCAATTTATTATATAGGAAATACATAAGATACATTTAAAATAGTTATTTAATATATATATAATATAAATTTAATTTAAATAATTCACCAAAAGTGATTTGAATTATTTATTTATTGTGAAAAACGTATATATGCAAAAAAATTGTTTTCCGAAAAATGATTTTATTTATTATAAAATTGTTTTAATTTTCAATTATAATTAATTGGAAACCAAATAATGACTTATATATATATACATGTGTAAAAATATATTTTCATAATTTAGTTATTCATATTCACACCTTCCATTATAATGGATAGGTTATAACTATTATATTAAGTTATTATAGTTTATTAATATGTCACATTTCATTTAAACTCAGTGTTGTGTGTATTTAAAACTATGGTCATAGTTGCATGTAACACATTAAAAACTAATTGTTTCATTTAACCCATGATAAACTTAGTGTTTTGTGTAATGTGAAATACTAAAAAAGTCTTCTAAAACAAAATGATTCACAAAATATCATAGTGTTACACAATAAATGGTTAGAGTAAAGCACCAGGACATTGGTCCTCAGACATTATCCTCTTGTAGGTAAGGATTCATAAAAGGAATACAGAAATGTCCCACTTATTCCTTAGCCACAATAAATACTGATTAAATTTATGGTACATCATTATCACTCCAATATAAACCATAAACTTACAGGTATACATGTATCTCATCAAACCTTCCCAAATGCAAATAGGGACAACACCTCTATCATGGAAATGGATAACATCATATTCATCTAATTATCACCCATGTATCAGGAAAACACGTTTATATATTCCTATATCACATATCACTATAATTCAGGCTCATATAAAACCATTACAAACTCAACTAATGAAGATGTGACCATCAATTGATCACACTTTATCAATCCGCAGTACTCTAGAAAAATATTTTCCACAATGGACCTACATTGAAATCAAATGCCACTATTTATTTGAAGACCATTCACTAAGATACTATACATTATAAAGTACTATAACAGGTACTATAGTAGGTACTATAGCAGGTACTATAGCAGGTAATGTAGCAGGTACTATTCGGTACTGTAGCAGTAAGAACTATTCACCTTCGGCCACATGTTTATTCTTGGAGTCCTTAAAGCCTGCGGGCCAGCCAGGTCTTCGGGTCAGTAGGGCTTTCAGGCCACCTTAGAGGCCTTCAGGCCACCTTAAGGTCTTCAGGCCACATGCAATTTCCCCAAACAGACACTAAAAAAAGGATCAACCCCAAAGGAGAATTCAGAGTAGGCACACTCGCCAGAGAAGGACCAATGGATTTGGAAGAATGAGAGGGTATGTCTAAGCCATCAGGACCAGCCTATGCTTACACAGGAATCTTAGCAAGATGGCCATGCAAAAGTGGCAAGCTACCATCATGATGCAGATGTTGGGGAGGGGCAGTTCCATGTAGTTATAGTCTGGTTGAATTCCCTAATACCTTTAGGTCATGTAATGTCTCTTAATCCTACATTCCATGTAATCACTAAGCCTACGGACCTTGTAAGGGTTCCCCCTATTCCCATGAAAGGGGGTTATCAAAAAATCAATAAAAATTAAGGCCTTTGGGCCACTGGGGAGGTAGTTAAGCCTCTTGTGGTCCATATAAACAAAAATCCTCTCTCAAAAGTGAGAGTGTTTCCATCATTTCAAATCATTTTCCACTACTTCAATCTCTTAATCATGACAAGGACTTTTATTCTAATGGTATCATAACTAATTTTATCAATAAGATTTTTCATACCCCCTCTGCATCATAACATCTCCTAAATGAACTCATGATGCATTGTAACATAGAGAATATTCTAAGTCAGGATAATGAAGGATCGACATTGGAGATGCAGTCAACCTTATATTTTTCACATAAATAGATTTTTTCCACTATTCTAACCCATGGAACTTAACACCGTTATTAATTATCATATTCATGGATGCTAATAAAAAAGAGAAGTCAGAAATAAAATTTCATTAGTATTCTATTAAACATAGAAAGGTTATGATCTCAAAGACACTCTAGGTATATGTCTAGGACATTACATCATCAACCATATTTGGTTTTATTAATAAATTTGTCTTACTAACCGCATGATAAAATAATATTACATGATGAATAAAAAATATACCCTTCAAAGACTTTGTATAAATATGAGGTTCTCATAGTGTGCTTTGGACAAATTTTGAGACATTTAGGATAATACTATGGGGTTGTTGAGTAAATATGGATATAATTTAAGAAAACCATGATGAACAAGTCATGATATTGGTTAAAAAACTTTTTCATGATATTTATAAACACTTATGGAACATTCTTTATTGAAAATTTCATCACTAAGAACTTGTATAGACTATACAAGCAATGAAACAATATATTAATGATGTCATAATGTTTAACCCAAAATTGGTGATAACATAATTAGAGATCAATCTTGGAGAACCATCGAGCTCATCATTACTTATCAAAGAGATATTTGGTCTAGGTAAAAGTATATATTATTCATCCCCGATAGATAACCCTGTATTTCAAAACATTAAAATTACATAACATTTATGGAATACCTAAATGTTATACAAATAGACACCCAATGACCGTAATTGGACTAGTACCTTTGGAAACATGGAAACATGGAAACATGAAACTGGTACATAAATGAGCTACATAATCTTCAACTAGGTTCCTCTGGACTAGCAACCTTTTTAGATACATAATACATAGAACATATCATCATAACCTGGGGGAAAGAAACATAAAAGGGGTGAGTTTAGATGCTCATTAAGGGTAAACAAGGGAGACATATAAGCATAAACATGATTAAAATGGTATGAGAATGTGATCATGAAAAATAGAAGATCATACCCTGTATATCAAATATCAAAACATAAAGCATGGAAAAAAAATTGGCTGATCATAGGACATAATCCATAATTAAATAAACCAAAAAATACATGAAAACATTACATGGAAGTAAGATGTGGAATTATGGAAAACATATAAGTATATAATGACATACATAATAGCCAATACATCACTTCAAATAGCATCTTAGTAGTATGGGTTCACTTCCAATACCATCATAGTATCATGAGTTTACTCCTCATACCATCTTAGTAGTCATGGTTCACTCCCATGGCCATCACTGTGGTCAAGTTTTACTCCCAAGACTATCTTAGTTTATCTCATGAGATATAAATCTTTACCCATTCCATTGGAGGGAGATATAGGTCTTACCCATCTCATAATGAAATCATACATACATGATAAAAATTACCATTTAAAATCATAACCTAACCAATGAAGTTAAATGGGTATCATAAACATGTAACTATATCATAACATGGGGAAATATGGTTTTATAATCACTTCATAAAAAACATAAACTGTGAAAAGAAGCGGGATTAAAAAGCATATAACCCGTGAATTAGAAACATGCTTCATAAACATCATTCCATCAAAAAATAATCCATTTAGATAGAGAATATGAATGGAAGCATTGGATAATTTATCTATAATGTAATGAGTAACACCAATGGATGTTATCTTAGATGAAAAATAATTTTGATAAAATACTTGAAATTAATTCTTGAGAAAAATATCCTTTGTTATTAAAAACATTTATTTCTTAAAAAACCAAAAAACTTTAAAATAAATGAATTTCTTTGAGAATAACCTTGAAAATGTATAATATAATATTCATGGAAATAAGGAACGATGAATGAGTAAAAATTCATTCATATCATATAAGTTAAAAAACATTCTCCTGAAACTTTTTCCAGAAATGTTTAAAATTATGTCGTATGGAAAACAAAAGAAATATTCCATCCAAACCATGTAGTAAAAAGTCAAAATGAGTAAAAATGACTTCAAACATCCATTAGATAATAGTAAAACATTTTATGAAAGTATTTTTAGAAAACATGGATGTGGATGATAAATAACCCCCATTAATGTTTATGTGTAAAAAATATTTAATAATAATGAGATTGCGAAATTATCCCTTACCTTGTGTCTTGACTCCCTTCGTACTCACACAAGCTTCATGTAAAATAAATATAATTTTATTATAAATCTTTTAAAAAATAATATTCTTATACAGAATACCATATATGGTTTGATTATGACCTTATATTACAGCCTGTTAATGATCTTATATTAAGGTTTTACTTCAGGTAATATTCGCTTTGTTCCTCACATGTGTCTTAATTTGTTATATCATTGGTCCTTATACTTATATACCAATTCTAGAATGTATATCATGATATAAATATCATTTATAACCAGTATAGTTATATTGAAATAATCTATTGCATAAAGAAGTACGAAATTAAATACACTATTCATGGAGACGGTAAGTCGTACGTATGCATTAATATTGTTTCCGTTTCTAATTATAATGTTGAAAAAAAGTACATAAATGAAGTATGTATATATATATATTTGTATATAATATATAATTATTATTTTATTATTATTATATCATAAATTTCAAACTTATTAATAATATATATTTTTATAATCATCCTTGATTGGTGAATGTGGAAGATGAATGTCACCGCGTCGGGGATATGGTAAGTCATACGTACACACGAGTGACGATATCATTATATATTGGTAAAGGGTAGATAATTGGATGGAATATGTATTATACAGAAAAATTATTATTTCATATTTATTATTTACATATTTTATATTTATCCTTATACCCATATAAATAATGTATACTTGAAAAATATATTTACACCATGGAGTAGAGACGGTAAACTTTACGTATGTACACATTGTAATACTATTTTTAATTGGATGAGTAAAATGAGGAATGTCGTTGTACCAAAATAACTAAAAAATATCATCATATATTATATTCTAGGGTTATTACTTTGGTATGGAAACAACATTGAAAGAGGATGTATAAGAAGAAAATAACTTTGAACGAGATGATAAAACAATTACTACTTTTTCGAGTATCTCATTTTGATTTCCAGAAAAGGATTCCTTAGGATGGATTTATTCCAAATGTATGGACACTAGGATTTAGTGAGGGAATTTGGGGGTGGAAATGGGTATCTTTTGGCAGAGCCAAAGGGGTTTTGAGGTGCGAATTAAAAAGAAGGAGAAGTGCCCTTTAATATGAGGTAGGAGCGGGCACTTTAGGGAACTCCAAAACTATTAGTTTATTATAAATTGATTTTAGATTTATAATATCTCCAAAGTGAGTTATTTAGAATTTTAGATGAGAATGGGTAAAAATCATCTCAAACAACAAGTTTTAGACAAGTTTTGGTCCTAAAATTAACCGTATCTTCAGTATTTAACCATTTGTTAAATAATTGAACTCTTACCATGACAACTTGTCTTTTTTACACTATAGGGTTAATATAGTTACTGTAAAATACCAAATAAACCCCAATTAGAAAATTTATGACATAATTGACATTAACCAATTTATTTTTCTAAAATTAATTTTTATGAATTTTATATCATTTAATAAAGTATTATTAATTTTAAAGTATCATTTATGTCAATTTGGATACTATTTAATATTTTGATTTTTTAAAATATCAATCCTACATGATAACTTCAAAACAATACTTATAATATGTTTAAAACATGTCTAAGTTATCTATAAAACTATTCTATATCATTAAATAAGTATAATTATCTCTATTTTTGTATTTTTAATATCATTTATTTGATATCTCAATTAACTAAAAAATTATTGCATCATTATTGTACAATACATTAATTAGGTTATTTCATCTCTAAAAATTACAAACGAATTATAATAATAAAGATAAATTTATTATATTTAAAATAAATAGTTATAGTTGAATTTATATTATGCTTAACCTTATATTAAAAAATTATTTATTTATTAATTTTTTAATAGGTTTCTTTTAACTCTTCTTTTAATAACATATAATAAATATATTAGTCTTAAAAAAGTGTCTTAAAGAATATCATATTTTTTTAAATATGGTTCATTTTGTTAAAAAAAACATATCCAATGGAATTAGGACATGTGATTGTGTAATCTTATATTATTATAATATTTTTTTTGTATTTAATTATCCTATTTACCTTTAAACGTGGAAAATAAAATTTAAAAATTATTATTCATCAAAAAATATTTTGATTATGTTAGATCACATTTTCTATGCTGGTTACAAGAATATATGTCAATTTTTCAAAATTCAATTCAGAGAAGTGGAAAAATTTTGTTAACTACAAATCTTGAAAATGTGGCTAGAAGGTGGGTAAAAGAGACATTCAAAAGTTCAGTAATTTTTTATATATAATTCCATCAAAATAATAATTCAAATAAACTAAATTGTATTAATATATTATTATTTATTTATGGTTAATTTGAAATAAATTTAATGTAAAAATATTTATTTAAATGAAAAAGTTGGTTTTTAATAATAATGTAGCATTTTTCACTATTCATAAATAATTGAAAGTTAAAAAAAACAAAAATTCAACCTAAGAAAATTTCAATATTCTGAAATCAAAATTGATATTTATTTTTAAAAAAAATAATTTCAATGAGTTTCTGAAATTATCTTTATGAAAAGAACATTTAAAGTGGTTCATTTGAGAAAAAAAGTATTTTTAAACAAATAAGGATGTTACAAAAAATCATATCTTTTATTATCAATATATGAAAAGTATTTATTACTATTTATATAACTCTGTTTAATGGATAGGTTATAATTATCTCATTTATATAATAATAATAAGATATTTTTCATAGAAACTAAGTGTTTCGTGTATCATATGCCAACTCAGTATTGCATGAAATATATTCCATGTTGGTTCCATGTGAAAGGAATGTTTGACATAGTGCAATAAAAGATATAGATGAAGGTTTTAATTTATTCAAAAAAAGTCCCTAAAAACTATGGGTGTTACATTCTACCCCACTTATAATGAATTTTCCCTTGAAATTCATCACTTGGGTAAAACCAAATGGGAATACTTCTCCTTCATCATATCATCAGGTTCCCACACAACTTAGTTTGATAGATGATTTCTTCAAAAATATTTAACAAGAAATGTGGAATTTTTTTGTAGAGTTGTCTCTAATCGGTCTTGAATATTAATTGGTTTATCCACGTAATAATGATCTTGTTCCAATAGAATGACCTCTGAGTTTTATACATGTGAAGATTCATGTATATACATCCTTTGGAGAGATACATGGAACATGTCATGAGCATGAGACAAATTTAGAGGATGTTCCAAACAATAGTTTGTTGCATTTATATGATCATGAATATCAAAGGGACCAATATACCTATGTCTTAGTTTCCCTTTCTTCTCAAATCTCATAACTTTCTTCCGTAGTATGATTCAAAGAAGCACTTTTCCACCTACTTCAAATTCTAGATCACGTCGACGGTTATCATCATATATTTCTTCCTAATTTGAGCTATCTTGGTATGATTTTGATTGGTTCCAACCTTATTGACCATTCCTTCAGCAATATAAGTTCTCAATATATTTCTTTCTCCAACCTCATCCCTAATTGTTGGATCTCGATATTTATTCCCATACAGGGCTTCATACAGATCCATCTGAATTCTTGTGTGAAATCTATTATTGTATGAAATCTCAACTATAGGAAGGTTTTGATCCCAAACTCCTTTTAAATCTAGAGAACAAGATCTCAACATATGATATAGGGTTTTAATTGTTATTTTAGACTGACCATCTGTCAAAGGATGATAAGTAGTTCTTAAACTCAACTCTGTATCAACTACATCCTAAATAATTTTCCATAACTTTGAGGTAAACCTTGGATCTTGATCTAGTATAATGGAATTTGGTACTCCGTGAAAACATACCACTTACTTCATGTATTTCTGAAAAACATTATCCAGAGATAAATATTCTCTGATAGCAATGATGTGTGCTGACTTAGTAAGGTGATCGACTACCACACATATAAAATTAAACCCTTTAGATGTTTTGGGTAGTCGAATGACAAAATCAATAGTTATTTTCTCCTATTTTAATTCTAGTATAGGTAATGGATACAATATACCTTTATAATTTTTTCTAGCCTTAACTTACTAACATACCAAACATCGAGATACAAACTCTGCGATATCTATCTTCATACCTTCCCACCAGAAGTATTATTTGAAGTCCCTAAACATCTTCATACTTTTTGTTCGAATAAAGAATAGAGAAATATTAGATTCATCTAAAAACTCAATCTTCAAATCTAGTATGGAAGGAACACACACATGGTTCCTAAACCTCATCATTCCATCCTAATAAAGGTTATTCTCTAGATTATTTTTGACCTTCTTTTTCTACTCTTCGTCTTCCTTCTATGTATCCTTAATCATTAAATGGATAGATGGTTGATCATTTAATTGAAAAAGATAAGATATTTCGCCTTCCTTTAGAATTTCTAGATCCATACATTGAAAATCAAAGAATTTTAGATCTTCTATGATCCTCATAATAGATAACATAGCATGATCTTTTCTACTCAAAGCATCAGCCAACTTATTCGCTTTCCTAGGGTGGTAATGTATTGAGCAATCATAATACATTAGCAACTCTAACCATCTTATCTAGTGCATGTTCAACTCCTTCTATGTGAATATATATTTCAGAATTTTTTGAGAAGTATATATATCACACTTTTATTTATAAATATAATGCCTCTATATCTTTAATTAGAAAATTACAACTACTAACTCTAATTCATGATTTTGGTATTTTTTCTCATGAATCTCCCACTATAATGATATATATCCTATTACCATGTTATTTTTTATAAGAAATCATCCCAATCCCTTCTTTTAAGCATTGCTAAAGATTACAAACCCTTCTCCCCTATAGGGTAAATTAAGCACAGGTGCATGGACCAACCATCTCTTGTGTTCATTGAATTTTTTTTCACATTCATCTATCCACAGGAACATGACACCCTTCTAACTTAACTTGGTTATAGGATTATATAGTCATGAGAAATTCTACACAAACCATTGATAATGTCTAGGTAAACTAAGAAATATAAGAATCTCAGTCACCATGGAGTGTCTAGGCTAGATTTAAATAGCCTTTATCTTTGAAAAATCAACTACTATACCATATCATGAGATTATGTAACCCAAGAATGAAACCTTTTGCAACAAAAACTCACACTTTGTATAATTTTCATATACCTTCTCCTTTATTAGGGTATGTCATACAATTATCAAGTGATCTTCATAATCTTCCTTACTATTTGAATAGAATAGAATATCATCTATAAATAATACCTAAAACATATTGAGGTAATCTATAAAGAATATGTTCCTAAAATACATGATGATTATAGGGGAATTTGTAAGACAAAAAGGCATCAACATATATTCATAAGGTCCTTACCTTTTACGAAATGTTTTCTAGGGTAAATCCTCATTATTGACACTCAATAGACGATATCCATATTGAAGTTTAATCTTGAAAAATTATTGATCTCCACACAGTTGATCAAACAACTCATCAATATGGGGAACACAATACTTTTTCTTAGTTGTGATATTGTTCAAATCCTAGTAATCAATGAAAAGTTTCATTGATATATATTTCTTTTTCACAAAAGAATAGATACTCCCCAAGGTGACAAACATGTCTTAATGAATCCATTATCAGGGATTTCATGTAGATTCTTATTCAATTCCTATGACTCAGTCGGGTCCATTCTCTAATGACTCATTTAAATTGGTGTGTATTTAGGTATGAGTTCTATTGAGAACTCAAATTCATGTTTTGGTGGAAGACTAGGAAAATTTCCATAAAATTCATTCATAAAATCTTGAAAAAAATTCATATCATTGATGTCAGTATTCTACCCAACCATTTGAGATAAATACCCCTTTTGAATGGGAATTAATACCCATACACTAGATGTAATCTCTATAAGAAGTTCATAATCATCATTAAATTGATGGATGATCATTGGAAGGTTTGAAATATCAAACGTAATATTCCTTACTTCAAAATTAATGTGGTGTTTATGCAGATAAATAAAATCCAACCCTTGGATGACATCAAATTCCACCAAAGGAAGAATGACATGATTTGAATGAAGCATGTTCCCACAAATATCAATCAAAGAGGAATCATAAACCTGAGATGCAATCATCATACCATTATGGTTTTGAATTTCTAATTCCACATCTAATTGTTTATGTGGAATCTTAACACCTTTATAAAATTCTTTATATATGAATGATTGGGTAGATCTAGAATCAAATATGACATTAGAATTTCTAGTGTGGATGATAAGTATACCTGTCATCAAATCATTATCCCACCCCATATAAAAAATAGTTATTGTATGATATTTACCTTTTTCCATCAGCTGAATAGGTTACTGATGTTGATCATCACCACCAGCCCTTTTTTTTGGGTAGTGGTTATCTTAATTAATATTCTCCTTACACTTGTAGCAATTAATCATGGGGGTTCATTCTATGACACATTTTCTGCATTCAATAAATTAGTAAACTTCTTCCCATCACATCAGCAATAAATTTCTTGGTGACCTTACATTACAAACGTAATACATTTATTTGACCCCTTATGTTAATTTCCTCCATGTTTTCCCCCACACATAGAACATGAAAGAAATTTCATCTTTTTCAATCTATAGTTTTTAGTGTTTCCATTAAACTCTATCTTCTTCTTCTTGTCAATTCCATGAGATTGATATGTGACTCTCACCTTCATTTAAACCTTAAATTCACAACTCATTATCTCTTAATAGCTACTAAATTCACTTATATCCAATGCCCTTTTGAGACCTGAATTTAAGAAACCAAAGAACCTATCAAATTTACTTTCTGGTTGGATGATAATTCCTAAAGTGTACGTTGTAATTATTTTAAAATTATCCTCATAAGTACCAATAGATTCATCATCCCTTTTCTTAAACTCAAGGAACTCTTTCTCTACCATGGTATGTTGAATCCTAGGAACGTGGTTATTGTAAAAAAGTTCTCTAACTCATCCTATTCCATCGATTGAATCTCATTTCACTACATAATATTCTTGATTAGAGTTCTCCACTAATCAGCTTCACCTTCTAATTGGTAAAAATCTAGAATAAATTTATCATGATCGAAACACTGGAGAATAGAGAATATGTTTTTAGTAGTGTTGATCAATTGTTTATAAAAAATATTACCAGAGGACCCTCTGAATGAAGGTGGATGTTGCCTCATGAAATAATCTATAGAATGTTGTTCCCTCATTTTCTCAGTTGAGTGTCCACCATGATTAACTGATTGGGAAAGCTGTGTGATCATAACAATGATGTTTTTCATGAAACCTCCCATATAATTCGATTTTATAAATGAAAATTTGTTACATTTTCTGTCATAGTCACTATTAACATGGTTCCATCAAGTTCTATCCATTAACTGTAACCAAAATCATAAAGTAAGAAATAGTTATCAAAATGGAAAAACACATAACCATAAAAAATCACTAATATGATGTATAAATATGAAACCTTTCTTAATTTATGACACATTATGTTTATACTAGGTTATTCATACCTAAATTATATTTAAATCCTTCATAATAGTTTGTGAAGATTTTGTGAATTCCACAAAGCATATCCCCTAGGAGTGTCAAACCAGGTGTGCAGTAAGGCCCGTTTTTGTATACCATATTACCCCAAGTCAAGATCTGAACATATTTTTGGAGTTATTACCCCTAGGTACATCTGTTCCAGAGCCACATCCACTTATAGTATCTATAAAGGGATGTATTTCTAATAAACCACTCACTCTATCCTTTACCAAAATTCCAAGATATTTTCATATACTTTTCCAAAACATTTGACTTATCCATTGGAATTCCATTTTGGTTATCACAAATGTTTTATCATCCTAGATTCCAAATTATAAATTTATCTTTTACCTAATACAAAATATATTTACCCAATCTTTTTATATCATTAAAATTAATAAAATGTTGTGGAATACTTAACCATTATACAAAAAATTCCCAATAACCATAATTGGTATAGTGCCTTTAGAAACATGGAAACATGAAACTAGAAAATAAATAAACTACATAATCATCCTCTATATTATTCATGACTAGAACCCCTCTTAGATACACCAAACATAGTATATATCTTCATAACCTGTTGTAATGAAATATAAAAGGGGTGAATTCAGATGCTCAGTAAGGGTAAACAATGGAGAAATATAAGCATAAACATGAGTATAAGGGTATGAGAACATGATCATGAACAATAGAAGATCATAACCTTCATATGAAATAGCATAAAAAAATCCTGGCATAATGATTGGAAATTCATAGGAAATATTCCATAATTAAATAAAGAGAATAATCCATGAAATTATAACATGGATGTCACAAACTGAATCTGGTTGCCATCAAAACCAACACCAGACCCAACCCGTGATAAGTCCTAAAAGCACTAATAATCTCCATGGGATGGAATAAGTTCCCAGGTATCATAAAAATAAATTTGGGAATTATTTTCAGGAGTTTATAAATATATAACAAAAAATGAGACTAAGAAATAAAATTAGTATTTTTAAAACCAAAAAATATTTTACTAAAATTCATAATTGAATTACCCAATTTAAAAAAAACATTTAAGGTTCATTAAAAAGGTACAAAAAGAAACAAATACAGCCCAAGAACCTCCACATGGAAAGAGGCACCACCCTCAAACCATCTCCAAAACAGCGCATCACGTTGGACCGCTAAAAACTGGAACTATTAGCACAAAAGTTGTACCCAAACCTGCAACCAAAATAACCAAGTATAATTACACCAAAAGGTGTAAATTGGGTGTGAAAGAAATCATAGTAGGATACCACCAAAAAGAGATTCCATGTGATAAACATTCAAAGACAAAAATCATGCATGTTTTCATAACCTGATGTGCTGGTAACAATTTTCTTAAAATGAGGGAATTTTAAATAAAATAGTTTTCAAGTGGGTTATTTTAAAAAATAAACATTTTTAAAATAATGACAATGCTACAGAATTTTCCATCTAGAAATTATGTATGCCAACAGTAATCACAATGTAACTAATGAGAAAAATAAATGGGAAAATAACCCCTAGGCACTTGCTCGTTGTGGGTCCCAGGTACCACGTATCTTTGTGAAAGTGACCATCACAAATATTTGTTCTCGTGCATGATACACTGGTAGGGAACATACCTATAACCTAGTGTTCTGCCATAATCATCATCATAGATTAGTTAGTGTTGTTATTGTCTAACATGCTACATGAAACTAAGGCCAAACCACACGGGATCACTAGCATACTAGTTCATGTCCACCCAAAAAGATACCCGAGTTTCCCTCTTGTGCTCAAAATTTTTTAACAAGAAATGAAAAAAAATTATCACATAAAAATACCACTTCCACATCACACATTAACCAAACATCCCCCATTTATATCAAAAAATTCACTTAATTCACTTTTTCATTCAAATGCATTTTGAAATCATACTCACACCAAAATAGCCGACAATACTTTTTACATTTATTTAAAACTTCCAAAAATACATTAAATTTTTTTATTAAACCTTTACAAGACATTAAAACACACATATCATCCCACACACATATCACATAATACCCTTCTCACCTTAAAAATTCATTTTTTCATCAAAATCAAACAAAACAGTCCACAAACATGTTTCACACCCACATCACAATTTAGTAAAACATTTAAGCAATTTATAAAACATTCTAAGAATGTTTTAAATATAAAATCACCACTTTACCTTTCAAAAAACAATAGTAGGTGAACATAATCACCCAAATAGTACATATAAACCTTTTACCACTTTGTTTAACCAAATAAGACACTTAAAATTTTCACAAAACAAACCCAACGGGTCTACTATGACTTTCACACAAAACCAATTTCAAAACCCTCATTCAAGGAAAAAAATCATACCAATACCAATAAAAATAAAAATTAGATGCCCTAGAAACATTTATTAAACCACACCCAAGTTTTATAAATTTTCCTCAAATAATACCAGAAAAGATACACATGAGAAGCACACAATTCCATAGAACACTTTTAAAGAGTATAACAAAGTTTTACACATAACACCCATTCAAAAACCCCCTTTTGAGGCCCACATGACCCCAAAACATTAAAAAACCAGAATTTCCAGCCCCTTTAAACAAAAATAAACCACTTCCATATGTTATGAAATACACCTAAACATTACCCTAAGAGACACACATGAAAAACACCCAATTTTAATATTAAATGCAACTATAAAATTAAAATCTTAACCAAATACAACAAAAATAGTTTTCTCACCACAAAAAACATATAAGGAACATGAAAAATAAGTAAATCAATCATTATAAATTATCATGGAATTTCTATATATGTAATCACCAACCTTTTGTGTTGAAACCCTCAAATATTGGTGCGAAACATCAAGCGCACCACCACCACACCACAAGGAAGTGAAGAGAAACATAAAATCTCAAGATTACTCCAAAAAGAAACTAATTCAATCCCTAGGTTTGAACCCTAACTTCTATAAATTTTGAAACATCATGAAAGGGGAAGAAACCGTATTTAAATGTAAGAAATCAAGTAAAGAAACACTTACATGAAGAAATATTTGAGTTTACCTATCAAAACCCCCATAGAAGATGGGTTCCAAAGGAGCTTGAGGGAGCTTAGAGGCCACCCATGACTATTGGGGTCGAATGGGGGAATATTGGAGTGGATTAGATTTATTTCTGGGTGGAAAATAAGATTTAGAAAAATATTTTAATGACCTAGACACCTCTACACGGTTTTCTTACATGGTTATGTAAACATTGTAGCCTAAATATACAGCCGGTTCTGACCACCCAAAACTAAGCCATTATCCTCTAATTTTAGGGGGCGGGGGTTCAAGGGGGAAACCAAGGGGGAAATATAGGAAAAGGATAGGGGAGTAAAAGTACCAAAATAAACCATCATTTTCCACCCCACAACCCATCCAACTCATGGTTACACAGCACCTCAACAACTTACCCTACAATTAGTTCCACGAGGAGTGTCACAAAAACATGTCCAAAACACCAAAACCTAATACCAATCATTTGAAAACATTGGAGGCCATGTAAAATAAAATACCCCCAAAACCAAGGTCATAGATCAACAACACAAGAGGAATGAAACTTTCAAACCTGGAACAACCAGAAACCTAGAAAAATCTAAGATCAAAAAGAGGATTTTAATCAAAGCATGTAATTGAACATCCGGGTGTGTCAATTCTCCCTGCCAAAAAGTTTTCCACCCAAAAAAATACATAGTAAGGCCAAAGCAACAACCAATGCACAGTGATAAACCAATATGAACTCCCTTTCCAAGCTTCACCCCTGAATGCCAAAACACCTCTAGTGATCAATTAAGGAAAGAAAAATCTCACAAACCAAAACATATCACTTTACTGAAATGATCATTCAAATTCAGATTTTATCCCAAAAGAAAACTTCTCAATCATTATCTGAACAAGATTCCATCAATTTACCCCAAATGAACAAGTTTATACGTACCTTGCATTAACCAGACTATTGGGTGTTCTCTAATCCCAAAGTTTCCCCATGGAAGATATAGGTAGTTATATTGCTCCATGCAATACTACCTGCTACCAAGAAAATACAAAGGACCAATTTGAGTTATTATTATGGGAAGACACAAATAGTCTCCCCACCATAAGAGACAACACAAATATTTCTTGATACAGGATCAAGACACTCATAGGGGAGGCCCGAATGGACTCCCTAGTACAAGGGGTAGACTTCCATTCAAAATTTCCGAAGGAACATACCAGATAATAATAGTGGGTCTCCCCACCATAAGAACCAACCATCTTAAATGGATATCATGGGATGACACAGGAAGAACCCAAATTTAAAGAGTTGGGATGAACACACTATTAATTTTCATAGTTCAAGAAATTGTGCGCTAACTATGTGGATCCTTTTACTTTCATGGGTTTCTTGGGCATGATTACTACTAAGGAAGAACAAACTATGAGGTCAACCTATCTATAAAAATTCCTAACCATACTTCAAAAACTCAATGGAAACCAAAGGGTAAAATAATGACATTGGGTGATAACATGGGAATGGAGACCTCCCCCTCTTTCCACCGATTCAGAACTACATAAGAAAGATGACGACACAAGAGGTTTAAACACTTTCTATCTTTCATACTGACATTTATAATTTTTCTGAGGTACTGAATGCCCATGGGATTTCCCCTGACCATGCACCAACATCACTCTCAAACCAATGGATGAATCTCAAATGATTGAAGCATCTTCGACCTTGTAGTTTGGATTTGGAAACACCCTGAACAGAACTTCTTCATCCAGTGTTACAAAAAACCACACCACATACACCAATAAGTTTACCCAAACATAACACATTCCAAATTCACATTACCCTAACCTGAAATTTCACTAAAACAAGGGCTTAAAAGATGCACAAACATCACACCTTGTTTCTTCGGGTGAGAAACAATAGAAGGAAAGGACACATATAAACACCAACCTCTGAAATAGAGTATTTTGAAGTTTTTTCAGGGGATAAATACTCCCAATATAACTGAGACTCTCATAGGATTTCACAACCTTCACCTTTATAGTCAGATGATCACATGACATCACAAGGCATCACTGAAAATGACTATTGTGACTGATAGAAACCATACAAGGAAAGTGACTTTATGCAAAGTCCCCAAACCACACACAATCCCTGAAGGTGACAATAATAACCTCTCATGACCAGATTTCCCACACTGAAGGTTTAACATGGGAACCTACTTAAAGAAGCTATGAAGGACTCAGAGGTCCTCTTAGACACCATCCACACTAACAACCCCATACTACTTCCACCTTCGATGAAGTAGGTAACATAAGAATCTAAGGTATCTTTCATCCTTCCATGAGAACTCTCCCACTACAAGAGGATCTAAAAAACCAAAAAATAAAGGGTATAGGGTAATTCTAAAAATCTTAGGAAAAGAATCTATATATTGATGAACAAGAGGATTTTCTAACGGTGAAACAATATGGATTTCACTTTAGTCGTGCACTAACCCTTAATGGGGGTGTACCTTATTCATAGAAAGAACCCAAGGAGCCAACAATGTTGTTCCATTGGTAAAAACATGCCAACAACCAGATCCAATCACATGAGGGGAACCATCATAAAGGAATCCCAAACTTTTATCAAAAGAGACCACTAATCATCCCTTCATCCCAGCTTACCGATTGAACAGAAACCCAAAGCACTATTCAAACAAGAGGGGTTCTTGGACTCAAAACATCCCACAACATCAACATTTAAAAAAAAACTAATACATACCATCCCAAACTAGTAATAAAGACATCATTTTTTCTTTTAAAAACATTTCTTTAAAAACAAACGGTTCAACAGTTAGCATATCCCCCAATGGTACCCCATGGGCCTCACACATTCATGTTTCCATGATACACTGAGCATCCTCCTCATATCCATCCTAGAACTCATCCAGCCTTGCCATAAACCATCCATAATCCCATATAACCCTATGCATGATGTCTCTCATGGAAATAAAAAAGGTTAAAACAGAAATTCTTCCCACTTTTCAAAACCAAAACGATCAACCAAAAAATCCTTCTTCTCAAGACCACTAACCACGAGATCAATATCCCAGTTTAAAGCATAAAAAACTTTTCATAATGTCACAACCAATCAAATAATAATTCTCTTTCAAGTTATTCACATTAATTTCAAAAAAAATCATCCCATTAAAAAACCATTCAATAGTTCAGAAAACTCTATTGGGAACAATTTTTCAAAACTAACTTTAACATAATTTCTGACTCACAAAAGAGGTGAAAACACATCATTTTCCATTCAAAAACCATTCATAAAATTCATTTCAACCATTTAAAAAATCTAAATATTCCCTCTTTATTGACAAATTATCTCAAAAAACATTACTCTTCTTAAAACCATGACATTTTTTCTTCAAAATTGAACTACCAATATTTCAAAACTAAAAGACACAAGACAATGTGAGAGTAAACTAGTTTCGGTGAGTGACATGGATATATGGTTGGTGGCCATACGTCAATAACATAACCATCACAGAGAGTGGTCAAGGTAAATACCTCCAGTTTCATATGGCTTGACAGGCCTTGTGAGCTCACTAAGATTATTAACACTTATCGATTTTCATTTCCCCTAATCATTATCAAACCAAGAAAACCAAAAGACTCAAATAAATCCCAACTTCACATGACAACTAGAATCCCTTAATGAGGTGTGGTGATCAAGAACACTTCTAATATTCGTGATACAAAGTCCCAAAAATTATAACTATAAACTATCCCGACTGTTTCCCAAATTACATGACCCAAAGAGTTAACCTGATCCACTATTGATACCAATTTTTCACAAACCAAATTCAATCACTATCAAAACCGGCACCTGACCCAGCCCGTGACAAGTCCCGGAGGGAATTCCTAATCTCTATGGTCTAGAACTAGTGCCTGGGTATCATAAAAAGAAATTTTGGAATGATTTACTTGAATTTATAAACATAAAACAACAAATGAGACCAAGAAACCAAATCTTTATTTTTCCAAACAAAACATCTTTAACTGAAATTAAGAAAATAATTAAAGAATTTAAAACACTTTTTAAAGACCATAAAATGGTAAAAAACAAAAAAAGGAATCCAAAGAACCTCCACATTGTAAGAGACACCTCCCTCAAGACACCTACAAAACACTGCATCTTGATGGACCTCTAAAAACCCAAACCGCTGGACCAAAAGTTGTACCTAAGCCTACAAAAAAAATAACCAAGTCTACATTCACCCAAATATGTAAGAAGGGTGTGAGAAAAATCACAGTAGGATACCTCCACTAGGATATTCCATGCGATAAACATTCAATGACCAAAAACATGTATGTTTTCCAAATATGAAGTGCTCGTAATAATTTTCTAAAATGATTAAACTTAAATAAAATAGTTTTCAAGTGAGATATTTAAAAAAATAAATACTTTTAAAAATAATTCTAAGGCTTCTGATTTTTCTATCCAACCATTCCATATTTCGATGGTAAGCACAAAGTAACTAATGAGAATATGCAATGGAAAATTACCCTTATCCACTAGCTCACTTTGGGTACTAGGTACCTCGTATCTCTGTGAAAGTAAACATCACAAATATCTATTCTCGTGCATGAGTCAATAATATGGAAAATATCAATAAATTATTGTTCCCCCATCGTCATTATCATAGTTTAGTTAGTATTTTATGCATGAAACTTACTACATGAAACATAGGAAAAACCCAACGAGATCACTAGCATACTAATACACGTCCACCCACCTAGATACTAGGGTTTCCCTCTTGTTCTCAAAAAAGTTCCACAAGCCATGAAATATAAATTTCATAAGAAAATACCACTTACACAACACAAATTAACCATACCTCCCCCATTTGATTCACATAATTCAGATAATCCACTTTTTCATTCAAATGCATTTTGAAATCATACTCACACAAAAATAGCACAAAACACTTTTCACATTTCTTTAACACTTCCAAAAATCCTTTAAAAAGTTTTATAAAACCTTTCCAAGACATTAAAACTCACATATCAGCCAACACACATGCCAAATAATACCCTTCTAACCTTCAAAATTCATTTTATCAATAAAATCGCATGAAACAGTCATTAAACATGTTTCCCACCCACATCACAATTTAAAAAAACATTTCAACAATTTTTAAATCATTATAAAAAATTTTAACATCTTAATCACCACTATACCATTAAAAAACCAATATTAGGTGAGTATACTCACTCAAACAGTATATATACACCCTTTTACCACTTTGTTTAACCATATAAAACACTTACAATTTTCACAAAACAAACCCAAAGGGTATAACTATGTATTTCACACAAAACCCATTTAAAAAACCTCATTGAAGGCCAAAGTCATACCAATAACAATCCAAAATATAATTTTAAGCACTATAAAAATTTATTAAACCACCCCCATGTGTTATAAATTTTCCTCGAATAATACTACAAAAGATACACATGAAAAACACACATTTCCATAAAACACTTTCAAGGAGTATAACAAAGTTTTACACATAAAACCCATTCAAAAACCCCATTTTGAGCATCATATGACAAAAAATCACTAATAGAACATAATTTTAATCCCATTTCAACAAAAATAAATCACATAAATATGTTATAAAATACACCCAAACTTTACCCCAAGAGTCACACATTAAAAGCACCCAATTTCAACCTAAAATGAAACTATAAAATTAAAAACTTAACCAAATCCATCAAAAACAGTTTTCACACCACACACAACATATAAGGAACATTAAAAATAAGTAAATAATGAATTATAATAGATAAAGTAATTTCTACATATTGAATCACCTACCTTTTGTGTTGAAACCCTCAAATCTTGGTGTGAAACAACAAGCACACAACCGACACACCACAAGGAAGTGAAGAGGAACTCAAAATCTATAGATTACATAAAAATGACACCAAATAAAACTCTAGGTTCGAACCCTAACTTATTTTCATTTTTGTAACATCATGTAATAGAGATAAAATCCAAAGGAAATGGAAGAAATCAAGGAAAGAAACACTTACTTGAATAAATCTTGGAGTTTCCCCACAAAAACCCCATCAAAGATGGTTTCCAATAGAGCATGAGGGATATAGGAGGCCTCCCATGGATATTAGGGTATAATGGGGGAATATTTTAGTGGATTATATTTATTTATGGGAGGGAAAATGGGAATTGAAAAAATATTTTAACGACTTGGACACCCCTATAAAGTTTGCCTGTACGATTTAGTAAACCATGCAGCCTAACCATGTGGCCTATTCTGGCCACCCATAACCAAGACATTATCCTACAAGTATTTGGGATTACAAGGGGTAAAAAAATAAGTGAAGATATTCCAAGGATATGGGAGAAAAGTCTCAAAAGAAATAATCCTTTTCACCCCAAATCTCATCCAACTCATAGGTAAAAACCACCTCAACAATTTACCCCAGAAGTGGTGCCACTAGAAGTATCAGAAAACCTACTACAAAAAACCACAACCTAATACCAAACATTTGAAAAAATAGGATTCCCAATATCATACAATACCCCCATGAAAAAGGTTATAGATCAACAATACAAGAGGAACAAAATTTTCAAACTTAGAACACCCGAAAACAAAGAGAAAGCTATGATCGAAATGATGATTTTAATCAAAGCATGGAATTGGAAATCCAAGGGTGAAAATGAATGTAAGACATGGAATTGTGTAAAACACAAAATAATATATTCATTTCCATAGTTTCCAAGGAATTTCTTTCAAGACCATCTTAGTAGTATTAGTTTTCTTACCATACCATCATTGTAGCATGATTTCAATCCTCATACCATCTTAGTTGTCAGGGTTCACTCCCATGGCCATCATTGTTGTCAAGGTTCACTCCCAATATCACCATAGTTTTTCTCATGAGATATAAAACTTTACAAAATTCATTGGTGGGAGATATAGGTCACACCCATCTCATAATGAAATCGTACATACATGTGCCACAAGATCATTAAAAATAATAATATAACCAATTAAATGAAATGGGTATCATGAATATGTAAACACATCAAAGCCAGTGAAAATACATGGCTTTCATAATCATTTCATCATAAACATAACCCTTGAAATGTAGCTGGTTTCAAAATCATATAACCCATGAAAGAGAAACGAGCTTCATAAACATCATGCCATAAATAAATAATCCATTAAGATAAATAATATGAATAGAAACATTGAATAATTTCCTTATAAAGGCATGATTAACACCAAATGATGTCATCATAGATGGAAAATAAATTTTGTTAAGACAATTGAAATTAATTCTTGCGGAAAAAAATTATGTCTTCTTCAAAAAACACTTTCTTTTCTTAAACAACCGCAAAATTTTAAAAGAAAATACTTTCTTTGAAAATAACCTAAAAAACTTCCTTGATAATATTCAGGGATATAAGGCATTATGAATGAATAAAAATACATTCATGGTGTATAAGTTAAAAAACATTACTCTCATACTCTTTTTGAAATAGTGAAAAAGAACATCTTATGGAAAACGAAAGAACGATTCCTTCCAAACCATGTTGTAAAAAGTTAAAAATGTTTAAATATGACATTAAAATACATAGGTGAATAATAATACAATTTGTGAAAATATTTTTATAAAATATCGACATGTATGATAAATAATATTCAGTAAATACTTATGTATAAAAAATATTTAATAACAATGAGATTGTGAAATTATCCCTTACCTTGTTTCTTGAATCTCTTTGTAATCACACAAGATTCATATATAATAAATATTAGTTAAATGTAAATATTTTACATAAGAATATTTTTATACATTATACAATATATGTTTTAATTATTACCTTTTATTACCCACTTTTTAACGATACTATGTTAAGGTTTTACTTCGGGTAATATTTGTTTTGTTATTCGCAAGTGTCATAATTTGTTTTATCATTGGTCCTTATACATATATCATGATTGTAAAATTTATATCATGATATAAATATAAGGTATTTATATTATATGTATATTTTAATAATTTATAGCATGTAGAATATTGAAATGGAATACACCATTCATGGAGATGGTAGGTCGTATGTACAGATGAATGTTGTTTCTGTTTTTAATTATCACATTGAAAGAAAGTATGCAAATGACATATGTATATATATGTAGGTATATAAATGTATAATTATTCCAGTAACATTATTATATCATAAATTTCAAACTTATTAATAATATATATTTTTATAATCATCCTAGAATGGTGAATGTGGAAGATGAATCCCATCGCATCATAGAGAGGGTAAGTTGTACATACACACGAGCGACGATATCATTATGTATTGGTAAAGGGTATGGAATTAGATGGAATATTAATCATAAATGAACAATATTATTTCATATTTATTATTTAAATCCTTTATATTCATATTCATACCCATAGAAATAAAGTATACCTGAAAAACATTTACACCATGATGTGGAGACGGTAAGTTGTACGCACGCACACAGAGTGATATTGTTTTTCATATGATTAGTAAAAGGGTTAATATTGTTGTCCCATAAAAATTAAAACATATTATCATATATTATATTCTATAGTTATTACATTGGTATGAAAAAACATAGAATTTTTAAATAGAAAAAGAAAATAACATTGAAAGATGTTATAAAAAAATTACCTCTTTTTCAATAATTTCCTTTTTATTTTCACAAAAGGACTTATTAGGATGTATTTAATAAAAAATGATGGACTCTAGGATGTATTGAGGGAAGTTTTAAGAGAAAATGTGCAGATGTTGGCTGAGCCAAATGTCTTTATAGGTGTGAATTAAAAGGAAGGATAAGTTACCTTTTATAAGAGGGAGGAGGGGAACTTCAGGAAACTCCAAAACTATTAATTTATTATTAATTGATTTTTTATATCAAATATATAAATGTGAGTTATTTCATTGTCACAATGATTATGGGTCAAGATCCTCTCAACTAATGAATTTTTTTAATGACTTGGATTTTCTTGATAGTTTTTTATGAAATGTAATGGGTAAATTTCGAGACCAGAAATTGAGATGGAATGTGATTATAAGGCCTAGTGTTCCTTGAATGGTTTGATAAAAAATGTTATGTTGTTAAAAATTCATGTGAGTGGTTTTCATAAAAATATGGAATAAATATTAATTTGGTACCTGAATTATAAATATAAAGTCACCGTTGTGTTCAAGGTAGTGGGTTTACCTTAGTTGTGACTTAACTTTAGTCGGCGTAGTTCTACAGTGAGGCCTAAGATTTACCGGTGTGGGTCGACCGTGAAAGTTAATTTTTGGATGTTTTAAAGATGAATAAAATAAACACAAATTATTTTATTTTATATCTTTTTAATTATTTCGTAGTGACATTTCAATGCTACAACACATTTATGAATCATCCTATTTAATTTCTTAAATGAAATAGCATGAAAACACTACAATGCTACAACGAGCTGACAAATTTTCTTTTATCCCTAATTAATGATAAAATTAATGTTAACACATAAAGCTTTAATTCCCTATAAACTCTAGAGAAATTAATTTGTGGTTTTGTTCCATTGCTGAAAGGTAAATGATGAAGACCTCCAGTGGATCACAGATCACATATTAGGGTCACTGATTGAGGATCTAGAATTAACGAATGATGAAAACACAATTTCTCTTTGTCAACGATAAAACCTAATCCAAGTAAGGTGTTGTGTTTTGATTTCCTCCCCCCTCGTTCTTGATATTCTATGGTGAATGTAGACTTATCAACAAATAGATTTTCCCATAGATCAATCATTGTTTTCAGTTGGGTTTTACCTATTTGAAGGGTTATGGGAGATTAATAGTGTGTTGGTTGTTATTTTAAATTTTCTGTTCTAATAATAATAAACCAAGATCACAACGAAAAATGATCGAGTTTATTCCTCCATGTTGGTTCCTTCTTTTCTCCCTCTATTCTTCATTCTTCATGGGAATTTATCATTTGGAAGGTTACTTGAAAATTCATGATCAATCAATCTTTTCACACCTGATTGTTGGAACAATGATATGATATTGTAGATTTGGGATTGACACGACACAAAGGAGGTGCGATGATAATGGTGATAGATGGATCAAAGCAGTGTGGAAGATATCAACATTATAATGACATTGCATTGAGATGGATCACAACATGGATCGAAGCCCACTATAGTGAAGGTGGAGACCCGTTGATCACAGAGTAGATTTTGGATTGGAAATCGGAGTACCAGAGTGAACCCTATGGCCTGTAGAAAGATTCACCTATGTGTCGGTACCAGTGGCGGCCAATAGTGACAGGTGGAAGAGGATGACCACCCATAGCAGTAGAGGAGGAAGAACACCTATGGTGGCAGCCATAGTGTCACGTACGTAACCTATTTTAGGGTTATTTTAAATTTATTTTCCACTCATGATTTGTTTTGGTGGTTTCCAATGGTTTTATTGAGAATAAGTGAGTTTTCATGAATTGGGCCAAACTGCGAGCCCAATTCCAGATTTAAAAATAAATTTTGTTTCATTTATAACTTTTTCAATTTTTAATATTTTTGACTCATTCCAACTCATAATTGTTATACCCTGATATATTAACCCCAAATTTAAATTTGGGGCCTTTATAAATCCATAAGCATGGGAGATTTTTGTTTTTAATTGAGAATTGTGCCAACCCGAAGGCCCATTTTCCAGTTTTAAATAGTTTCATTAATTTATTCATATATTATTCATTAAAATGGGGTTTTCAGTGATTCCACCTCCCTATATACCCTAAGAAGCCCAGGCGCGACCCCAGGCCCTCGTCCCACAATTTGGATCGCGATAGAGTCTCGAAAATAGTCGAAACTTTCTGGATTTCAGAAATCGTCCAGATTTTGGAGAGGTAAATTGATCCTTTAATAACTCCTTCTATTCTTAATATTTTCCCTCCATTCCAATTCCTAAATGACCTAATAATTATTGTGAGACCATACCCTGAGTTTTGGCCATTTTAAATTTCAGATACTAGTGTTTTGGGGAGATTCATTCTAGATTTCCAAGTAAGTTTGTCCATTTCTTTTCCCCTTTCAAATTGATTAGGGTTTCATTCTATTTTTTTAGGGTTTCCTCCCTTTTTATTGAAGTGAAAAATGACCAGTGGGTAGAGGTTCGAACCTAAGGTTTAACCTTGGGTTTTCTTGGTCCAATTTTCTATTTTTAGGTTTGATCTACCCTTCTTGAGGTGCGGCGGTGGTGCGTTTGTGTTTTCGCACAAAGGATTCAATGGTTTCATTTGATTTGGTAGGTGATTCCAATGTTGATGCAATCTTTGTGTATTAGCATGCTGTATTTATCATATTTTCAGATTTATATAATTTTATTATTGCTACAAAAATTGGTTCTAGTGATGTTTCCATTGTAATTGAATTTAAAATGCCAATTTGGTGTGAAATTGGGGGTTTTCCAAAGAAGTGTTTTGTTTGTTTATTTGGGGATGCCCTATAAATACTTAGTTGTTTTTATTGATATGTAATAAGGCATAAAATAATTTTTATAATGTTTATCCCCTTTGGTAATTGCTGCAAATAATGAGTTTTAATTGTGCTTGTAAAGAAAGTGACGTTTTGGTTCCACTTTTGTGTGAAAATGAAGGTTTTACAAAGAGAACACTTCTTGTTTAACATGAGGATGCCCAAAAATTGATTTGTTGTTTTAATTGATATTTATTGGGATACCTTTACTATTTTGGTAACTTACAATTGTGACCATCGTGTACAAGTGGGTTTCTTAAGGGGTTTTGTGTGCAAAACTACACGAGATTTTGTGAAATTGATTTATTCAAATTCAAAGAGTTTGTTGTGTGTTTTAAGTGGTAGAAAATGGGATAGCTACTGTATTTGGTGTATGTGACCAGTAGTGGTGTTTTACATTAAAATGGATGTGTGTTAAATCCTGAAATTGTTTGAGCACAAAGGGGGAAGCCCAGGTACCTAGGTGGGGCAGATTTGTACTAGTACGGCTAGTGGACCGGATGGGTTTTGTCCATGTTTCACTTAGCATTTGGATAACGACAACTCTAACTAAACTATGTGGATGATTATTGGGGACCACTAGGTTATGGGTATGTTCCCTAATAGTGGCTCGTGCACGAGAAAGGATTTTACTATGGTTACATTACACTGAGGTACGAGGTACATGGGGCCTGAGACTATCTAGTGCCTAGGGGTGTTCCCAGTTTTGTTGCTCAGTGGATTTGTGGTATTTTCCCTTGTTTTTGGGTGTCTTTGGAATTATAATTCAGTATCTAATATTCCTATTTAAATGTGTTAACATTCTGAAAGTTTTATCTTGAAATTGTTTTTCAATTTAAAGTTTCATTTCGTGGAATTTGTCACCGCTTTTAATTGCATATTAAAACTGCTTGCTTTTTCACCTTGTATTGCATGCACCTTGGAATCATAAGGTGGTATCCTATTGGGCTTAGGCTCACACCCTACTTACACCCCTTGGGTGTATGTAGACCTTTTTTTTGACCCAGGTAAAGGAAAGGCTAAGGGTGTTGACGGTTCAGGGTGTTAGTCCTCATCCTTGGGGAGGAGTAGTGGAGACGACTTGGGGGTGATGACCCCTTGTCATGTGGAGTCCATGGGGCTATTTTGTTTCTGTTCCATTGTGTCTTTGGACCTTTTTTATTGACTCTAAACCTATGTATTCAGTTCTGGTTTTTGTTTAAACATCGTTTGGTATAAATCTCTCAGATTCAGTTTATTGATTGTTTTTAATGGTTTATGCTTTCATATTTGGGTAAATCGTTCCCAAACCTAAATAAATGATACCCGGGCACTTGTGCCAGCCCGTGGGGATAGGGAACGCCCATCGGGTCATGTCACGGGCTGGGTTTGGTGCCGGTTTTGGCGGTGACCAGATTCGGTTCGTGACAAAATGTTATCAGAGGAGGTTCATGTTAACTCTTTGGGTCATGTTATTTCGGGAAGAGTCAGGATATCATGGAGTTAGGATTGTAGGGACTTGGTATTATAGTTATGGGTAGTGTGCTTGATCACCACACCTAATGAAAGGATTCAAGTTTCCTAGGGAAGTCAGGATTTATCTAAGTCCTTTGGTTTTCTTGTTTTAATGATGGTTAGGGGAAATGAAAAGAGGGTTGGGTTAATGGTCTCCGTAAGCTCGCAGGGCCTGGAAAGCCATGTGGAGCTGGGGATATACCCTAGAACACTCTCTGTGATAGTGAAGTGATTGGAATATGGCCGCCAACCATATGTCCAAGTCACCCACTGAAACTAGTTTCCTATCAGATTGTTTTGTACTATAGTTTTGCAATCTTGGAACTTTGGTTTTAAAAGGACTTGGTTTTAAAAAGTATAAAGTTTTTTTGAACTTATTTTCAAATAAATAAGGAATGTATTGATTTATGAAATGGTGGAACTGAATTTTTAGAATTGTTTTGAAATGGAAAATGGTGTTTTTACACCTATTTTGAAAGCAAGAACTATATTGAAGTTGGTTTTGAAAAGTGTTTACAATTGAGTTTTCTAAACAATCAAATAGTGTTTTAATGGGATGAGATGTTTTGAAATTGATGTGAATATATTGAAAGTGAGTTATTGATTTTAAATGGTTGTGCATTTCTGAAAAGTTTTGTAAGATGTGAGTTGGAATTTGATCTCGTGGTTAGCGGTTTTGAGAAAAAGGATGTGTTGGTTGACCATTTTGGTTTTGAAAAGTGGAAAGAATTTTTGTTTTAACCTTTGGTATTTTCATGAGAAACCACATTAATGGGGTTATATGGGAAGAGGGATGGTTGATGACATGACTGGATGAGTTTCGGGATGGAAATGAGGAGGGTTCCTGGTGTGGCATAGAAACATGCATGTGTAAGTCCCATGGGGTACCATTGATGGATGCGCTTACCGCTGAACCATTTGTTTTCAAAGCAATGTTTTTAAATAAAAAAAACATGATTTCTTGATGATTTTTTTGGGGATGGTGTATATTATCTGTTTTCGGAAAATGTTGATGTTGTGGGATGTTTTGAGTCCAAGAACCCCTCCTGTTTGAACTGTGTTTTGGGTTTGGGTTTGGTCAGTAAGTTGTGTTGTAGGGACGATTAGTGGTCTCTTTTGAAAAATGTTTTGGGATGCCTTTACGGTGGTTCCCTTCATGTGTTTGGATCTGGTTTGAGGCATGTTTTGACTAATGGACCAGATTGGTTGGATCCTTGGGTTCTCTCATTGGATAAGGTATGCCCCCATTAAGGGTTAATGAACAGCTGAAGTGCAATCCATATTGTTTTGCCATTGGAAAATCCTCCAGTTGATCAATATAAGGAATATTTTATCGATCATTGTTGATTGAGTCTACACCCATTCATTTCGTTGATTTTTGGATCCTCTTGTAGTGGTAAAGTTATTGTGGAAGGTTGAAAGAAACCTTAGTTTCTAATGTTTCATGATTCATCGAAGGTGGAAGTGTTCTTTGGTTGTAAGTGTGGATGAGTGTCTCGATGGTGTCTAAGAGGACCTTTGGGTTCTTCAAAGTTTCTTTGATGCATTAATTCATGTTAAACCACCGGTGTGGGAAATATGGTCACTATAGGATATTGTGGCCACTTTCTAGAATTGTGTGTTGTTTGGGGATGTTGTATAAGGTCCCTCTCCATGAATTGTTTATATCAGTTGAAATGGTCATGTTTGGTGATGCCTTATGATGTCATGTACTCGATTGACTGTATAGGTGAAAGTAGTGAAATCCTCTGAGAATCCCTATTATGTTGGGCAAATGTCTCCCTTGGAAAAACTTCAAAATCATCTATTTTAGAGGAATGTGAGTGTAGGTGTTCTTTACTTATATTGTTTCTCACCTGAAGAAACAAGTTGTGATGTGTGGGTATCTTCTCAGCCCTTGTTTCTGTGAAATATCGGGATAAGGTAAAGTGAGTTTGGAATGTGTTATGTCTAGAAAACTTATTTGGGACTGCGGTGTAGTTTTTGGTGGCACCGAAAAGAAGAATTCTCATTCAGTGGGTTTCCAAATATTAACTACGAGGCCGAAGATTCTTCAATCATTTGAGCTCCAGCCATAGGTCTCGGAGAGAATCTGGCTCGTAGTCAGGGAAAATCCCAGGGCCATTTAAACCCTTGTACAAAGTCCTATCCTTAGTATGAAAGATGGGAATAGTTCAAACCTATGGTTTCGTCATGGTTGAGCACATAGTTCATGCACGTTTAGTAGTGGCCATGTGCTAGGAATCCATGTAGAAAGAATTATATTCATAGTTAGTGAAAAGTTTCCCAAACCATGCAGACTAATCCTGCGCCCTTCCTAAATCTTTGATTTCTTTTTGGGTCTTTCTGTGTCGGCCCATGCTGGTCGGTTAAGATGGTCAGTTCTTATGGTGGGGAGACCCACTATGATTCTCATGAATATTCCTTCATAAACATTTAATGGAAGTATATCCCTTTTACTAGAGAGTATGTTTGGGCCTCCCACTATTAGTGTCTTGATTCTGTCTCGGGAAAACAATTTAAGTTGTCTCTTATGGTGGGGAGCCCATTTGTTTCTCTTCATACGAGTAACTCATATTTTTTTTGGACTTGTCTGGGAAGTAGGTATTATCATTCGAAGATATCTAACTACCTACACATTCATTGGGTAAACATTGATATTGGAGAGTTTCCAATGGTTTACTTATAGTAGGGAAGTGTAACCTTGTTCAATGTTGTTGTTTTTTTGGGTAAATTGATTGAGTATTGTTCAGATTGTATTTGAGGAGTTTTCATTTGGGATAAATCCTGAATGTACTTTATTGTTTCAGGAAAGTGGTGTATGTTTGGTTTGTGACAGTATTCCTTCCATCATTGATCACTGGAGGTGTTTTGACCTTTGGGGGTGAAACCTGGCAAGGGTGTACCTATTGGTTTCTCAGTTGGGTTTGGTTGTTGTTTTGACCTTGCTGTGACTTTCCGGGGTGGAAAGTTTTCAAGGTGGGGAGAATTGTCACGTACGTAACCTATTTTAGGGTTATTTTAAATTTATTTTCCACTCATGATTTGTTTTGGTGGTTTCCAATGGTTTTATTGAGAATAGGTGAGTTTTCATGAATTGGGCCAAACTGCGAGCCCAATTCCAGATTTAAAAATAAATTTTGTTTCTTTTATAACTTTTTAAGTTTTTAATATTTTTGACTCATTCCAACTCTTAATTGTTATACCCTGATATATTAACCCCAAATTTAAATTTGGGGCCTTTATAAATCCATAAGCATGAGAGATTTTTGTTTTTATTTGAGAATTGGGCCAACCCGAAGGCCCATTTTCCAGTTTTAAATTGTTTCATTAATTTATTCATATCTTATTCATTAAAATGTATTTTTCGGTTATTCCACCTCCCTATAGACCCGAAGAAGCCCAGGCGCGACCCCATGCCCTCCGACCACAATTTGGAGCGCTATAGTGTCTCGAAAATAGTCGAAACTTTCTGGATTTCAGAAATCGTCCAGATTTTGGAGAGGTAAATTGATCCTTTAATAACTCCTTCTATTCTTAATCTTTTCCCTCCATTCCAATTCCTAAATGACCTAAAAATTATTGTGAGACCATCCCCTGAGGTTTGGCCGTTTTAAATTTCAGATACTAGTGTTTTGGGGAGATTCATTCTAGATTTCTCAAGTATGTTTGTCCATTTCTTTTCCCCTTTCAAATTGATTAGGGTTTCATTCTATTTTTTAGGGTCTCCTCTTTTTTTATTGAAGTGAAAAATGAAAAGTGGGTAGAGGTTCGAACCTAAGGTTTAAACTTGGGTTTTCGTGGTCCAATTTTCTATTTTTAGGTTTGATCTACCCTTCTTGAGGTGCGGCGGTGGTGCGTTTGTGTTTTCGCACAAAGGATTCAATGGTTTCATTTGATTTGGTAGGTGATTCCAATGTTGATGCAATCTTTGTGTATTATCATGCTGTATTTATCATATTTTCAGATTTATATAATTTTATTATTGCTACAAAAATTGGTTCTAATGATGTTTCCATTGAAATTGAATTTGAAATGCCAATTTGGTGTGAAATTGGGGGTTTTCCAAAGAAGTGTTTTGTTTGTTTATTTGAGGATGCCCTATAAATACTTAGTTGTTTTTATTGATATGTAATAAGGAATATAATACTGTTTATAATGTTTATCCCCTTTGGTAATTGCTGCAAATAATGAGTTTTAATTGTGCTTGTAAAGAAAGTGACGTTTTGGTTCCACTTTTGTGTGAAAATGAAGGTTTTACAAAGAGAACACTTCTTGTTTAACATGAGGATGCCCAAAAATTGATTTGTTGTTTTAATTGATATTTATTGGGATGCCTTTACTATTTTGGTCACTTACAATTGTGAACATCGTGTACAAGTGGGTTTCTTAAGGGGTTTTGTGTGCAAAACTACATGAGATTTTGTGAAATTGATTTATTCAAATTCAAAGAGTTTGTTGTGTGTTTTAAGTGGTAGAAAATGGGATAGCTACTGTATTTGGTGTATGTGACCAGTAGTGGTGTTTTACATTAAAATGGATGTGTGTTAAATCCTGAAATTGTTTGAGCACAAAGGGGGAAGCCCGGGTACCTCGGTGGGGCGGATTTGTACTAGTACGGCTAGTGGACCAGATGGGTTTTGTCCATGTTTCACTTAGAATTTGGATGACGACAACTCTAACTAAACTATGTGGATGATGATTGGGGACCACTAGTTTATGGGTATGTTCCCTACTAGTGGCTCGTGCACGAGAAAAGATTTTACTATGGTTACATTACACTGAGGTACGAGGTACATGGGGCCTGAGACTATCTAGTGCCTAGGGGTGTTCCCGGTTTTGTTGCTCAGTGGATTTGTGGTATTTTCCCTTGTTTTTGGGTGTCTTTGGAATTATAATTCAGTATCTAATATTCCTATTTAAACGTGTTAACATTCTGAAAGTTTTATCTTGAAAAATGTTTTCAATTTAAAGTTTCATTTTGTGGAATTTGTCACCGCTTTTAATTGCATATTAAAACTGCTTGCTTTTTCACATTGTATTGCATGCACCTTGGAATCATAAGGTGGTATACTATTGGGCTTAGGCTCACACCCTACTTACACCACTTGGGTGTAATTAGACCTTTTTTTTGACCCAGGTAAAGGAAAGGCTAAGGGTGTTGACGGTTCAGGGTGTTAGTCCTCATCCTTGGGGAGGAGTAGTGGAGACAACTTGGGGGTGATGACCCCTTGTCATGTGGAGTCCATGGGGCTGTTTTGTTTCTGTTCCATTGTGTCTTTGGACCTTTTGTATTGACTCTAAACCTATGTATTCAGTTTTGGTTTTTGTTTAAACATCGTTTGGTATAAATCTTTCAGATTCAGTTTATTGATTGTTTTTAATGGTTTATGCCTTCATATTCGGGTAAATCGTTCCCAAACCTAAATAAATGATACCCGGGCACTTGTGCCAGCCCGTGGGGATAGGGAACGCCCTTCGGGTCATGTCACAGGCTGGGTTTGGTGCCGGTTTTGGCGGTGACCAGATTCGGTTCGTGACACATAGGAGCCCCTGATAGATCCCACGGGCCTAGATGGACACAGTTGCCTAACACTTTGACAGTGACGACGCCCACGTCGACCTACCATACACAGTCAAGCCACATTGGGGAAAGGGGAAAGGGTCTGCTTGAGCAAACCCGACAAGACGAAATTCACATTCTTAGAAGATTGCGCAGTCTAGGAAGACATGGCACCTACTATGTCCTATGGCAGCGACACCAGTGATATACCATAAAAGCGAGCTGGCCCACTCAGTGGGTCGGGCTGGATAGACTGGGCCGCCCTAGTGGAGAGGTGGGAAAGGTCTAATAGCCCAGAAGGGCACAACCTAGTAGGCCAAATGAGTTGAGCACAGCAGGCTAGGTCCAATGGTCTAGGACGGGTTGGGCCCAGTGGGTTGTAATGGGTTAGGTTAGGTCAGGTCATTTCGTGTCGGCCCCGGCCCAAACACAGATCTTCACTTTTTTAGAAAAATGGGTGTGTCATTCAAACGGTGTATTTGTTTGATGATACATCAATAGAATCAAGGCCCTTTTAATGAAGATGTATATTTGAGATTGATTGGTTGGTATTTATTTAGACCATATGAGGATGGTATTGTTCTCTTTTTATTTCTTATGAGTGATTGATGTCGGATCTTGATCCCATCATAGAGGGTGAAATTATAGATTGATATTGTACCATTGGTCTTTCGTATGAAGTTTCAATGTGGGATCATATTATTTTCATAGAGGATGACTCGTCTCTTGATGTGATTTGTCTCAACCTAGATTCAATAGTGACTCAGCGGGCTCAAGCATGTGTTGCACCGATAGGCCCGATCAATCCTCACTTCTCTTCATGGCACCTTAGATAGGGTTTTTGGAGAAGGTGTTACCAATTTTTACATGGTAAACTATCCCCTATATAGGAGGATGTTTCTATTAGGGTCAGGAGTCGAGGCTTGGGTGCAGGATCCCCTATCTTTGTATCAATATGAGATTATTTCTTTCATGAATTTACCTCATTGGTGTTCTTTGGGAAGTTATAAGTGTTTTCTCCTTGGGAGGGGCCCAAATTAGTGGGAATATTTGTGAGGGTCTCTGATGACTTCATAGCTCAAGGAGTGAGTTGTCTCGGAACGAGTGTTCCTTGAGATGAACTTTGTAACCAAGGATTGGCTGTGATATTGAGACTCATTTTTTTAATAAGCATAGATGTCTCAGGAAATATTTATAAAATATCGAGACTAGATGTTCTCTTAGATTATTTTGGTAGACTAGTTCTTTGTGATTACTATCAGATAGATCAAAGATTTAGGTCTCCTGGATCGAGCATGCTAGGAGCTGAACCATATGGCAGGCAGTGGATGAGACCTTGAGTCTTGGAATCCTACATGAGTATACCTAGATGTTCTTGATATATTTTTTGTTGACACATACCTTTTCTACATAGGAGTTCCAGATAATTCAACTTTTACTTTTCATTTGTTTTTGTTGGGATTATATTCTGGACCCATTTACCTTCATTTATCTACTGGCATTGCATATGTTGGTTAACTTAGGGGTTTCACATTCCATCATCTGTGTCTTGGAGTTTTGTGAATGTGTAAAGGTATTTAGAAAAATGCCTCCCATTTGTTTGGGATATTCCTAATCAGCACTAGTTTCTAGCCCCTATCCTTTGGGTGGTAGGATTGGGGTAGTCATGGCACGAGCACTGGGGGATGGTTCATGACATAGTGGTATCATAGGGAGTTCTAATCTACCTTAAGAAACCATAGTCTATGAGTTTGGTTTGGGGTAACAATGTTATGTGTTTCATGTTTATATTTTAGGCCTGTGATCCAGTGTTAGTGCGGCGGCCGACATAGCCATATACAAGGACCCTGAATTTTGCTTTTTGAAATGGTACATTAAAAAACTATTTACAGGGAACATGATAGTACATGAATCGTATAGAAATGGGTTTTGTTTTCCATATCCTTATTGAATAATCTCACCAGGTATACTCCATTGATCGTGGTACATCCATTTTTTCTTCAAGATGTTTCTACGTAGATAGTAAACCAAGATTCCACTTCATGATCATGAGGATGATCCAAGGGGTGGCGAGATATGGGTACAAAGATTAGTACCAAATAAAGCACCTTTGAGTGGTGTACCAGCTATACCACCACCTGTAGAGTACCACATGGTACTCATTATACTAGTGGATGATATGCTCATACTTAGTACACTTACCAAGTTTCGACTATTAAGACCCCTTAGGATCTAAGGGGAGACCTAATTTAATGTGGCTAAGGACTAGCATGAGGGGGTGACTGATTTTTTTATCTATTCATGACACCATTACATCAGATGGTGGTTCATGAAGTGAGCCTTCTATGTTTATTAGTAGATCAGTGGTGAAGTTTAGATTACCCAATCTTATAATGATGTGACTCTTTCATGGACAGAGTTTGAGAACCTTTCTTAGGTAAGGGTCTATCACCATAAAATCCAAGGGTTATGCATTCTCAAGAGATTCTACAGCTTCGGTAGGATGACAAATCAGTATCTGAATATTAATTGAGGCATACCGACCATTCTAGGAAGTTGATGAATAAAATAATACCAGTGATTCAGGGCCCAAAACTTCAAGCGAGGTGTGTTTAGAGACATATGAACCACAACTATTACTATGGGCATTCATAATTATTCTAGGGTTCTAGATTGAACCTTTGTTGTTGAAAGTACTTTTTCAGAGTGGATATAGCCAGTGGATATCAACAACGAGAAAGTAGAAGTAGAGTACTTGGGATAAATAATCCGATGTTAGTCTCAGAGACTTGGATGTTTGAGGCGATCTGAGAAGAGATCCCAGGATAGGGGATCTACATATCAGGGCTCATAGTGTGGGTCTTGTCAGTCTAGATAGAGGTAGTGCTTTGCATGTGATAGTAGGGGACATATTTCTATAGATTTTCCATCATGTTGTGCTATTAATGGGTAAATGGTGGATAATCCACTCAGGTAGAGACAATGATGGTAGTATATGCATTTTCAGGGTGGTAGATGTGGAATAAGATATGGTAGAGTAGAAGGAGGTGGTGTACATTTTGAAATGATACCACCACCACCCCCATGTGGTCCATAATGGCTTGGGGAGATAGAGGAAAAGTTAAGGAACACCTGCATGCAGTCAAGGAATATGACCTAAGGGCTTATATAATGATTCGACGTACATTATGTGTCTACTCTTAGTAGTCATATTAATAGAAACATGTTCTAATCATTCTTCTTTTTCATGAATCTTGTTAGAGACCTAGAGTTTCTTGTTAAATCATTAACTGACCCTTATGTCTAGAGATACCTTCAAAAGGAGCATCAACAATCAAACTAGTGTTGACAGTGTGATCTAACCCTCGTAGTGAGAGTTTTAGTTTTAACATCTTGGTGGCAGCATAAAGAACATAAAATGTATATCTGGGTATGGACTGTTTAATCACAGTTCATGCTTAGATTGAATATTTAAGGAAAAAGGTATTGTATGTATTTAGAAATTGAATGAGGTTTTCTTTATTTGGTAAAAAAGGTATAACATGAATAATGGGATAGACTCATGCATGGGAGGGTGTAGTCAACCACTCTTGAGTCAGCTAGCCTTACCTTTGGGGTAGTGGATGTTATGAGTTTCCCAATAGTAATGGTGGAGTATGCTAACATATTTCTAAGATATGTTTCCATTTTTACCTCCCTGTAGGGAGATAGAATTTTTCATTATTCTATACCCCGAGTTGGAACTGATATCAGCATCAATGTTTCAGATGGATTCTAAAGAGATTTTAAAGCTAAGGGTGCACAAGGAGGAATAATAGAAGAAATTCCTAGCAAGACCCAATGATTGAGGTTATGTGTGGATTATTGGCACATTATCAAAGTGACCATGGATAATGAGTATCCAAAACTAAAGTATTTATGACCACTTTGATAAGTTGAAAGGGGATGCCCTTTAAGTGGATAAATTGGTGCCCACAGGCTTTTTAGCGGTTAAGATAGAGTTTGATGAGCACCCCGATCAAGAGTTTTTTAGAGGAGGGAGTCGAGTATATAGTTTTTTTGATGCATCAGGGACAAGACTCAGTTGTGTCCTTATTTAGAGAAAATTAGTGTTTGCCTATGATTCACATCAGCAGAGACCACATGATAAGAACTATGTGACCCACAATCATGAGTTGTCAATGATAGAATTCCCATTGAAGGCATAGAGACACTACCTAAGGAGAATGCATTTTATCTTCAACTCAGACCATAAGAGTATAAAGTACATATTCTCTTAGAAGGTTTTGAACTTTATATAGAGGTGTTGGGTAGAGTTCCTTCAAAACTTTGACTTGGAGAGACTCCATACTCATTGAAAGGGAAATGAGGTAGTGAATGCTCTTAGTATGAGATCCAGTTATTAGTTGGTGAATGAGGCAATAGAGAACTTGGTCTCATTATTGTTTCCATTAATTGATAGATATGACAGATCATACGTCAAGTCAGTTTTTTTACACCTCCACTCTAATAGTGGGTCTGGGAGGCATTACTTGGTTATATTGAGAGTGAGACATTACATGCTTGGTTGTCCAAGTGAAATTCCCCTGACGGATATTCGATAGGTGGGGAGCATTTCATTTCTTTTAGAGGATGAAAAATAGTATCAATGGATGCATTGAGTGTCTTGGTGCATCGATATATGAATGTGGGTGTCAAGGAAGACACATGGGATGATAGAATTGGTTGAAGTTGGGCTTACCTATTAATATAAAAGTTGAGCACTTATTTGAATCAATTTTGGGGTTTGTCAACTCATCGTGTCGAGCACCTGTACATGGAAGGGGTTTCTTTTTTTACTTGGGGTACCCGAAAGGGAGGTAGAAATGATATTGATAGACTTTGTGACGGGTTTACCATGTACATCAAAGGGAAACGATACCATTTGGGTGATCATTGACTGACTCACTAAGTCAGCCAATTCATAGCTTTTCGAGAGTAGAGTTCATTAAAGAGCTTGGGATGCCTCTATGTGGCGAAGATGGTTCAACTCCATTGAATCCCATAGATGACAGTTTATGATTAGGATTCTCACTTTTAATCCTAATCATGGATATATAGGATCAGTAGTATAGGACCCTCCATGGGTAGTCAAATTCATTAGTGTGTTCTCTTTGGAAACACAAGAATCTCTAGAAGAGCACATGGGAGTGGGGGGATCAAGTCGGTACTCGTACCTTCATCTATTTGGTTATCCCATGATTTGTATTTTAGGGATGTAAATCTTAATGGTGGGGATAATATAGTGATCCTTATTTTCTCAGTTTTATTTTTTGAAAATTTATCCAAAAATTCAGAGACCAGGTGCTAATACAACATGTGATTCTAAGTCCTGGTGTGCTTGGAATGGTTAAATGAAAAATGTAATGTTTTTAATAATTCACATGAGGGATTTTACCTAAAAAGTGGAATAACTCTATAACAGTTTCCTGCATCAAAAATCATAAGGCACTGTTGCAGTCACAATAGTAGGTTTACCCTCGGAGCAACTTAACTTTAGTCGATGCGGGTCTCTAGCGAGAAAATCGGAAAAGGACATAACCATAAACAAAATAATTAAATTGTTTTTTTATTTTATAATCTTATTAACTCCTGAAATATGACTCAAATTGGAAATATGAGACCACCATTGAGTTCATAATAAGGCGTTTTCAGTAGGTAGGTCCTAATATTGACCAGCGCGAGTCGAATGTGAATGTAAATTTTTAGACATTTTAAATAACAATAAAATAAACATAAAAAAGTTTATTTTAAATCTTTTTAACCATTTCATAGTGACACATTGATGCTGTAACACAGTGATTCTACAATTCAGCGATGAGTCACCCCCTTTCATTTAAAAAATTGAAAAGCGTGGCGACACTACAACACTACAATAGGCCGACACATTTTTTTTCTCCTTAATTAAATAGGAATTTGGGGTTAACGCATAACCCTGTAATTACTTGGAAACTCTAGAGAAGGTATTTAGTTGTTTCATCCCATACGAAAATGAAAAATAATGATGAACGCCAATGAATTGTAGATCATGGATGAGGGATGACAGATTGAGGATCGACAAATGAGGACAACAGAATCGCTCTCCATAAACGATTGATCTAATCCCAAGTAGGGTGTTGTGTTTTTATTTCATCCCCCATACCATTCTTGATATTCTAAAATGAACGCAGACCAATATAGAAACAAATTGGCATACGGATCGGTCGTAGTTGATGGATGGGTTTACCAATTTTATAGGTTATAGTAGATTAATATTTTATTTGTTGTTGAGTTGTGTTTTCTGTTCTAATGGAAATGAACCAAAATCACCACAGACAATGATCAATGTTTGTCCCTCCTTGTTGGTTCATTCTTTTCTCCACTAATTATTCGTTCATTGTAGACATTCTTCATTTGGCCTATAACTCGATAATTCGTGATCGATTGATAATTGCACACCCGATTCTTGGCACAATGATCAGATATCAAAGATCTAGGATTGATACAACACGATAGAGGTGTGATGATGATGGTGTCATATAGATCAAAGTAGTGAAAAATATATCACTATTCAAATTACCTTGTATCAGGATGAATCATTGCATGTAATTGACCCCACTTCATTAAAGGTAGAGGCCTAAGGATCCCAGAGAATCATTTGGGTCAAAAATCGGTGTACCTAAGTGAACACATTGGACCACGGAAGGGTACACTGGTGACTAGTTCCATTAGTGGCATGTGGTGGCCCGTTGTGTTGACCGTAGTGTTACCCATGTCTACCAGTCACAAGCGGCCAAACCACATGCGGGAAATGGGGTGTATGTATAAGAGGACCTGACTGGATGGCATCCATATAGTCAGTGGACCGCAAGGCCTAGGAGGACGCAACACCGGTGCATCCCACAAAAGTAAGTTGGCCCAATCAGCAGGCTAGGATGGATATACCGTGCCACCCCAGTGGCTCAGTGGGCTGGGTCCAATGGCCCAATTAGTCTATCGGGTCGGCCCAGCACCCCTTGTCCAATGGTTCAAGCAGCAATGGCTGTAGTGGGTCGGACCGGGATGGGTTGGACTCGACATGTCCCCAATAAATCCCTTTTTTTAGAAAAATTGGCATATCATTAAAAGGATTCATTAATTTGACAATAAGTCTTTGGAGTCTGGACCCTTGTGACTAGGCGGTCGATTTGATATGGCTTGGTAGGTTTTTAGTTGGACCAGAAGGGGATGGTGGAATTCCACTTTCTTTCCTATAAGGGATTGATGTTGGATCCTGATCCCATCAAAGAGGGTGACATTAGATATTGAGATCATACCCTTCGGTCTTTATTATGAAGGTTTGATGTAGGATCACATTCCTGTCATAGAAGATGACATATGTTTTGAAGTGAGTTGTCTCAGCCCAAATTTAATAGTTTCTTAGTAGGTTGGACAGTGTATCGCATTGAGAGGCCCAGTTGATCCTCACTTATCTTCATAGTACCATAGATAGGTCTTATGGAGAAGGTGTAACAAATATTTACATGGGAACATATCCTCTATCTAGGATGATGTTACCAGTAGGTCAAGGAGTTTGCTGGTGAGACCTCAACGCCTGACCCCCTATATGTGTATCGAGATCAGATTCTTTCCTTCATGAATTGACATGAACAGTGTACTTTAGGTAGTTCTCAATGTGTTCCCTTTGGGAGGAGCACAAAATAGCTGGAACTCTTTGCGCGGGTCTCCGATAAATTCATAGCTTGACAAGTGAGTTCTCCAGGAATGAGCGTGCCTTGAGCAGAATACTGCAACCACGGATGGATTGTGATATCGAGACTCTTTTTCATAATGAGATTGTAAGTTTCAATGATACTTTATGATGTATCGAGACCATATGTTATCTTGTATAATTTTGGTAGAATAGTTCTATGTGCTTACTATCAGATAGCTCGAGGTGTGAGATCTCCCAGATCGAGCATACTATGAGTGGAACCGTATGGTTAGTAGTGGATGATACCTTGAGACATGGAATCCTTTATGAGTATACCTTGATTATGTTATTTTATGTTTTTTTGACACATACCAGTGTTGAAATGACTTATCTTCTTAGTGGTGTTTCTTTTGTGGTCTTTTACATTGTATTTCATGGTACCCTACTAGGTATTGTTTTACTCACCCATGAATGAATTTTTCCAACTTTTGTCATGTATTATATAGACAATCGACACATTGAAAGAGTCCTTAGTGTACTAGGGATAGGTGGTGGTTAGAGTGACCCAATAGACAAGGTGTTCTTCTGCGGATTCAGACAGTTGTTTCTATACATACCATTCATGTAGGGTTTTCTATAGAGGAGTTCCAGAGAATTGTACTTTTCATCTTCCTTTTCTTGGGCTTGTATTACAGCCCAAAATGCCTTCAGTTTTCTACTGTCACACCTTGTGTTGATTTAATTTGTGTTTTCCCTTTCATGCATCGTTTTCTTGGAATTTTGTCTGTGTGTATATGTACTTAGGAAAATGCCTCCCTTTTGTTTGGGATATGCCTACTCGGTGCCAGTCACCAGCCCCTGGCCTATGGGAGGTGAGAATATGGTAGTCACTCCATGGACCCAAGGGATAGCTTGTGAAAATTTTAGATATGTTTAGATCATATAATTAAACTTATCTTTTGTCTTTAACCTTTGGTTATACTCTTTAACTCTTACTGTGAGCACTTGTCTTTTTTACACTATATGGTTAATATAGTTACTATAAAATGCCAAAAAAACTCCAATTGGATCATTGATGAAATTTTTGATGTTATCCTAGTTATTTTTACAAACCATAGATTTTTATGACTTTAATATTATTTAATAAAATATTATTTATTTTAAAGTATTATTTATTTTAATGTTGATACTATTCAATACGTTGAGTTTTAAAAATATTAAATATACATTATAAATTTGATCCAATAATTAAAATATGTCACTAAAATTTATATGTTATCTAAAAAATTATTTTATGTCATTAATTAAGTAAAATTATATTTATTTTAATGTTTTTAATATCATTTTTCTGATATCTAAATTAATTAAACAATTACTGCATCATTATTATAGATAACATTAATTAGGTTATTTATTATCTAAAAATTAAAAATAAATCATCATAATGAAGATAAATATATTATATTTAAAATGGATCACTATAGTTTATGTTATCATAAGTATAACCCTATATAAAAATGGTGAATTTAATATATTTTGAATGTGAATATTTAATCTCTTATTTAAATAAAAAATAATAAATGTACTAATATTACACAAGTTGCTTAAAGAGGATCATAGTTTTGAACTAAGATTGATTTAGGTCAAAGAAAAAATATCCAATGGAATTAGAATAAGTGTTACGGTAATCTTATGTTATTATAGTGTTATTTTTACCATTAATTTCCCTATTTACCTTTAATTGTGGTAAATAAAATTTAAAATTTTCTATCTACAAAAAAAATTATATTGATTCTATTAGAGATATTTTTTTCAATATTAAAAACATGTATGACCTTATTTTAAAATTCAATTCATAGATGTTTTAAAATTACATTTACTTCTAATCTTGAAAATGTGGCTAGAAGGCGAGTAAAAGAGATGTTCACAAGTTCAATAATTTTTTTATCCAATTATATTTTAAAAATAATTTTAATGACCTAAATTGGATTATTATATTATATATTTATATATTTTCACTTTAAAATCAATTTAAATTTAAAATAATTATTTAAATGAAAATGTTGGGTTTTTAACAATATTGCACTGTTTTTCACAATTCATCAAAAATTGAAATTTTTCATAAACATACCAAAAAATAGACCTAATATAATTTTGATATTATGAATTAAAAAATGATAATTATTTTTCCAAAATAAATTTCTATGAGTGTCTAAAATTATTTTTATTATAAGGACATTAAATGTGTTTCATTCAAGAAAACAATATTTTTAAACATAGATGGACTTTACCAAGAATCATATATTTTATAATCAATATTTAAATATTAGTTATTACTATTCATATAAATATTTTTAATGGATGGGTTATAATTATCTAATTTAGATAATAATTATAAAAATCTACCTTTTGTTGAAACACAATGTTTCTTGTATCGTACACCAGCTTAGTGTTGCGTCCAACATACGCTAAGTCTATTCGACGTGAAAGAAATGTTTGACTTAGTGAAATGTAGGATATAAATTAAATATTTAACTTATTAAAAAAAGGACCATAAAAACTCTTGGTGTTAAATCACCATCACTTGATTTAGCTTTCAATAATCTACACAAATGTGGACACCATCACCCCCCTCTTGGTGGAAAAAACGGGTGCACTCTACGGTGATGTAATTGGCCTCACAAAACCCTTTTGTTCATTTCCTAGAGCTACAACTTGATAAATCTTAACTTTTATGACACCATATGATATTTAGGTATCAAAATGGGATGCTCACATAGCATGATTTCTCTCTCCAATTCATCTCCTCTCTCAGGGGGACGTCTTATGAAGACTTCTCGATATACATCTTTATAGATATCTACAATTTGAGGAAAAAACTAGTGTGATACTAGTGATACTATAGAAATAACCAATCCCATAATATGCATAGTTATTATACCTAGATGGATCATGCCTAGACCCACTCTACCTACTATCAACTCCTAATCAATAGTCATCATGAACTTATTCCCCTTAGCTGATATAAATAATAACCATCTATAATAGATATCAATGTGTTATTTAATGTTTTCCATCCATCCCTTGATAAAAATTAGATAAAATCTTATTATCTATAGAATAACGAATTCTCATAGATGTACATAACTATAAATGACTATTAGAAACTCTCGTCATCCCTAATGACAACATACATTCTTACCCAATAGTTTTTCAAGGGAATGTAACTCACAAAGTAGCTTTATGAGTAAGTAAATTAAATCAGTAAAATATGAATATATAAAGGAATATAAAACAAAAATATGAAATAAAGTGGTAAAAAATATTGAATGTACTATGGGAATACATTAAATAATATATAATCCTTTACCATTATCTTCTAGATTATGATTTACTATATAAACTCGGTCAGCCTCAGCTCCGTGAGCTTGTCCCTAAGTTGCATGAACCATATGAGTTTTTATTATCTTAGACAACTACCGAGTACCCTTGAAAAATCATCAGGTCATAGATAAAAACATTCATTCATCCTTGTGGAACCTGAAATCTCAAGAGAAAACCTAAAGGGGATTCCTCAAATCCCCAAAACGGAAAAACCTACTCTGAGGTGCAGGGTAGAACATACATAATGTATAAACTTTTATAGTTGATTCACTAAAAAAATACTTCTTCCATTGTAGGTGACAATTATCCGTTGATTATCTCTAATTTAATTAACTTAAAATGGTTGGAAAACACTTCTTTAATTTTTGTACTACTAATAGTATTTCTATAAATTCCCCTAGAGGTTAAGATAAGACCTCCATGATTTACTCGACATCCCTCATGGGTATCAACATGGATGAAGATCTCCTTAATGATGACAATATTGTTCCCAAAATCCTAAGGGATTCTAGATTATTTTTAGAATATATGATACTGGGCTTGGATGTGTTGAAAATATTTAAATATAGTCATTGAAGCTGTGTTGACTTGAATAATCACAAAGAGGATGAACCATTAATGAAGTGGTACTTGTAACTAAACTAATAGAACGATCATGGGAAAAAGTTGAGCTGCATTCTGCTGTATAACTGTTGGTAGTACTAGAACATCCTATCTTACAGGGGAATTTTGGTATAATCCATCATGTGGTTTAGTTATTCATTTATGAAATGGTAATTTCTTAAAAAATAATGAGAGATTTACAATATCTTAATATATTATGATAGATCCTAATCAGTTTATGGGAATACCCAAGGTTCACTATGAAGTCTACCCACACCCCATGATTTATCCATCATAAAACAAACCAATATATCTATCACTACACATTAGTTACTGTCATATATATATATATACAAAACCTAAAATAATTATCATGTTCAACTATACAGTGCCAAATATATATATCCCAATAGCATGGAAATAGATAAATTAATCAATAGAGTATAAAATCTTACCCTAAAAAGTAATATAATTAAGGGGATTAAATCATTTAAGTATTATGTTGAACATAACCAATATATATGGAATGTGATCCAACATTCCAATTTATGATGCATGAAAGCACCCAAAATTCATAAAACTGAAACAGTAATACCACCATCGGTAACTCAGAGTTCTTATATACATGAGATATCAAAACAAAAGGAAAATACACTATATTAGTCCGACAAAAACCATCTTTTTTCAACCATGTTCCATGTTGGTAAATAAATCATCCTGATGATACTATTTTTGTAACGAACCAAAGTTTCATTAAAGTAAATCCATCTTGATCTAATTAAATTTCTTTTTATGTAAAAGTTTTATATAAAATGTCAAATTTTTTGTTTTTATGTTAATAATTGTGACCGTTTCTTTTATAGTCATTGAATAGTGATCCCATGATTAGTATAAATATTGGGCTTTAACAAACCCAATTTACACAGACAAAGGAAGCGATGGCCTCATCCAGTAGAATTACTCCATATAAAGCCCATTTGTCGGAGCTCAAAAAAGAGGTGGCATGTTTGGGCTTCACTCTTGACCAAGCCCAAGCTGAGATTCATCATGTCAAGATCAAACGGGGCCATTTATGGGAAAAGTGGAAGTTGATAGAGATTACCACTCGAGCGATGTTATCCAAGCCACCCCAAAAGTCGGTCACCATCGCACATCTTACCCTTAGGTCTTATACGATTGTTTTAAGGGGTTATGTAACAAATCCTTAGTACTATGTACATGTACATTATTTTTTTATATAATAATGTATATACTTTCTTGTCATCATTGATACATTGTAAATAGTTTTTAAAGTATAAATAGTATTTTTAGTTATTATTTAATTAATAATTCTATTTTATTAAAGTAAAGGATTTTTGAATTAAATAATAATTTAATAAAATATTATTATTATTATTATATTAATTTTTATTAAATATAAATGATCATATAATTTTATGAATGCAATTGTATTTTTTATTAAGGTCAGAAAGCCATTTTTGTAAAAAACCTGTGAATTTTCGATAAATGTCAGTTTTATTTTAAAAGTTAAAATTAACATATTTGAAAAATTATTTAGATTAAATAAATGTTATATCTGGAATCAAGACGTCCAAATTACCCAACAATTAATTTTTCATAATTTTCTAAGACGGTCATTTTTTTGGGTAAAAACTAAATAGTATTTAAATACATAATGTGTTTTATGACATCATAATGCCCCAATAGTGATGTAATAAAATACTATAAGATTTATGTTCGGCCAATATATGTTTTAAAATTAAAATAATGTGATTTTGGGGTTTTTGACTTACTTTTCAAAGCATTAATGGACCCTTCAAGACTTATTAAACACCTTGTCTTTTTAAATTGTTTTCCATGGGAGTGTGACTCACCTACACATAGTCAACCCTATTATTTTAATAATTTCGGAATTTGGCCTTATAAAATATTGTTTTCCTCTTCCCTTTTCGAAAAAATATTGGAAAAAACCATGGGATGGTTTGTGGTTTGGATTAATTTAATATAAGGGGTCCCAAACCTAAATAATAAAGAATTCCCTCATCTTTTCTATATAAACCCACCCAAGCTCCAACTTACTCCTCACTAAAAGCCTTTGGAGTTCATCCAAAATCTTCCCTACTCTCTCTAGAATCCCCCCAAGGTGCCCCAATCTCCCAAGAATCCTCTCTCAAGCCTCTCTCAAACCTTTGGAAGCATACATCCAAGTAAGGGTTTTTTCTTCCTTTCTCATTTTTGTCCAATTTTCTTTAAGTTGTTTTTACCTTTTAATTTCAATTATGAATATTGGGGTATGGTTTCACACCTCCCTTATACTGCCCCCTTTCTATTTGAATTATTGAAGACCCCTTTCTCTATCATTAAATTCCTACCATGTACACCCATTACTATGCCGAAATTCCAAAAGGAACTTCTCTCTCCTAATTTACATTCAAGCAATAATTTTGTATCATGAATCTAAATTCCATTAAAATTGTTGGGACATGTATCTATATGACCTCATTACTGTCCATTACATGTAAATATGATGAGTAACTCCTTTCTCTCTTATCAACCAATTTTTTATGAATTCTTATGTCACACCGTTACGCTGCCGAAATCACACCAATTTTCTAAGCCAATGCCATTGTGTAGTGAATACCATGCCCATTTCTCCATCAAGGGTATTCACCTTTATTCACATTTACTTATTTATTATAAAGTTTCATGTATGAATTACACATTCCTTTATCGTGGAATAAATGATTATGTTTTATGAATCCGTTTTTTATGATCCATGTGGCACACATATGCATGAAATGAAATGTTTAAGAAGGGTGCACCCTTATAGCACTCCAATGCATTGGGTAAAGTATAGTATCATGATACATTATGTGAAATGAGTGTTGAATCATGCTAATTCAAGTACAATGATGTTTTACTCATGCTTCATGTGCAATGAGGATTTACTCATTATCTATGTGCAATGAGCCTTGGCTCATGCTAATTCCATGTTATGTGTTGTTGGCACATTTCCATGTTATGATTATCATGCTTTATCATGCCTTTATGTTCATGTTTCTATTATGATCTATTGATATGAATATTTTCTAACATGTATTGTACTCCTCATGTATTCCATGTTTATTCCCTTACTGGGCTTTATAGCTCACCCCTTTTCTTATGCATGTCCTCAGGTTATCCCATGCAATGCTAAGTACGATGGAATGTAGTGGTCATGTAAAAGAAGTTTTCAATAAAGATGTTATATTTCATGTTTTAAGTTGTTATTTAATGATCCTAAGACCCAAATACACTAGACATCTCGATCTTCCATGTTGTATCAAGTGAATTGTTAATGTAATAAATCATGTTTAAGTTTCTAATAAAATCAGGGTTGTAATAGTTGGTATCAGAGGATAGGTTTATTTATTTTTGGGATTAGGATTATAAAACCCTAGTAAAGCCTTTGATATAAGACTAAGTATAATAAAAACATCCCTATGTTTTGGTAAGTACTGAGTAAGTGGTTTATCAAACAAATACATACCTATCGGGAGACGAGTAGGTAGAGGCAGCTCTGGCATAGATGTATCCTAGGGGTAAAACCTGAAAACACCACTTTGAGCTAGACTCGAATGGGAATAGGTGCATAACAACAGGCCTTGCTGCACTCTTGGTTACGAAACTCTTAGGGGATACATTTTGATAAATTCACAAGCTAAGTATAAACCCTTATTAAGGGAATTAAAAAAATTCCCCTAAGAATATATGTTAGAAAGTAGATCATGAAAAGCTTATATTGAAGCCTATAGACTCATGAGTTAAAGAAATAAAATTTTATTTTTAAGTCATCAACTTCTGTCTTTGGATTACCCTTTATGTGTTACCCCCTAACTTTCCTTTCATTCCAACCAATGGCTGGTAATATGAGGACTCGAGCTAACAACCGGTGTGAAGATCAGTGTGATGACTGTACTAGTGAGATGCCCAATCTAAGGGGAGTGGGAATCGTGAACTTTGTCACGCTTCTCTCTCAGCTAAATCAATGTTTGAATAGAAACATGGGTCAAGAGGAACGTCCAAACCCCCCTAAGAAGGAACAAATCACTATTGAGAGCTTGATGAGACAAAGGCCTCCTACTTTTAGTGGATCATCTGATCCCATGATCGTTGAACCATGGATCAACTCCATTGAAAAGATCTTCTCTATCCTTCAATTTTCTGAACAAGAGAATGTTCTCCTCGTAGCTTATCATATGGAGGGTGAAGCTGATAAATGGTGGATGTTGATAAAAAATACGAATCCTGAGGAGGAAATTGAGGTGTTGGAATTGAAGGATTTCTAGAAGATGTTTTTCGATAAATATTTTCCGCGCACCCTCTGGCTTAAGATGGAAAGGGACTTCCTTTCCCTCAAGTAAAAAGAAGAAGAATTTGTTGTAGAATTCAAGGAAAAATTCACAAGGCTTGCACGATACACTTCCAGCTTTGTCGTTTCCCCCTAATGCAAGGTTGACCGCTTCTTTGGTGGGCTGAATCCTAGACTGCGGAAAGCACTAACGATCCATGACTTCGACAACTATGTGGAAATTGTCTGATGTTCCCTCAAGGTTGAAATGGAGATCATGGAATCACAGGGGTATCATGGGGAGAAGAAGTGTAAGGTGGACTTAAATGTTGGAGGTCCGATGGATAAATCCTACGGTGCTAAGAAGATCCATCACCCCACTTTCCAAAAGTGCGGAAGGAAGTAGCATGGAAATTGCCTCAAGGGGACGAGGAAATTCTTTTGGTGTGGAAGAGAAGGGCACCTAGCTGTTAACTTTCAGCAAGAAAGACCCATGACTGCGACAGAGGAGAGGAATGGTCCGTTCGAACCTCAACGCATTGTTCATTGCTATAAATTCAAAGAACCGGGGCATCTTGCAAATCAGTACCCTAATTCAAGGGTTTTCAGAGGCAACCAACAACCTCCAGGGAAGCAAGGAAGATCTTTTCCCATCACTTATGCCAAAGTGAACCCCGAAAACGAAGTGGTGACAGGTACACTAGTTATTCATTCAAGAATAGCGAATGTACTTTTTGATTCAGGTTCTATGCATTCTTTTATATCTCGAAAGTTTAGTAGAACAATACCAACACCACCACAAATCATGGAAGTGAAGATGTCGGGGATTACAACAAATGGGGAAATCATTTCATGCCATGAATATAAGTCCTCCCCTATTATAATATCTGGATTGATTTTCCCGGCGAACCTTGTCATACTCCCTCTAGTAGAATATGATGCAATTATTGTCATAGATTGGATTTTATTATATAGATCCAACATAAATTGTCGGGAGAGGGAAATCAAACTCCATTTGGAGAATCGACCGCCGATTCTTTACAAGTGTAAGGAGGAAGATGAATCTCATTTAGATCCATCATCTCAAGCATCTATATTACTACCCTATGAGCACACGTATCTGGATCAGATGATTGAGTCCAAGGAAGAAACCATTCTTGAAGAAATTCCTTTTGTGAGGGAATTCACTGAAGAGTTTCCCGAGGAACTGCTAGGTCTTCCTCCTAGAAGAGATGTTGAATTCTCAATTGAACTTATACCAGGGGAACTACCAATATCCAAGACTCCATATAGAATGGCTGTCGTGGAACTTGAAGAGCTGAAGAAACAACTATAGGAGAATCTGGATAAAGGGTTTATACGACCATGTGCTTCACCATGGGGTGCACAAGTCTTCTTCATCAATAAGAAGGATGGTTTAATGTGGATTTGCATTGATTATCGTGAACTTAACAAAATCATGATAAATAACAAGTTTCCTCTACCACAGATCGATGACTTGATCGATCATATGCGTGGAGGACAATACTTCTCTAAGGTAGATTTGCAGTTTGGATATTATCAAGTAAGGGTGAAGAAGGAAGATATCCCCAAGACAGCTTTTCGTACAAGATACGGGCACTATAAATTCATAGTAATTCCTTTCAGACTCACCAATGCTTGAGAAATCTTTATAGATATAATGAATAGTGTCTTTAGAGATTACCTAGATAAATTTGTGGTTGTCTTTATAGATGATATTCTAATATACTTCAAAAACAAGGAGGATTATGAGGAGAATTTAAGAACTATACTGAAGACTTTTCTCAAGGAGAATATCTATGAAAAGTATGGAAAGTGTGAGTTCTAGTTGAAGGAAGTCTCATTATTGGGCCATATCATCACAAGAAATGGGATATCTGTGGATCCCTCCAAAACAGATTCAATTGAGGGATGGCCGAGGCCAACATCGGTAATGGATATCCGTAGATTCTTGGGGTTAGCTAGATATTATCGACGATTTGTGAGAAATTTCTCATAATTGTCCAACCCTCTTACCCCTCTAACTCGAAAGGGATTAAAGTTTTCTTTGAGTGATGAATGCGAAGAAATATTCATGGAGTTGAAAAAGAGGATTATCACTACGCCCGTGCTCACTTTACCCACAAGTGGGGAAATTTTTGTGGTATTCAGTGATGCTTTGAAGAAGGGATTAGACTGTGTGCTGATGCAGAATGATAAAGTGATATCCTATTCCTTAAGGAATTTGAAAATCCATGAGTGAAACTATCCAACGCATGATCGGGATTTGGCAGCGGTGATCTTTGCCTTGAAAATCTGGCGGCATTATCTCTATAGGGAAAAATGTGAGATATATACTGACCACAAGAGTCTTAAATATATATTCACATAGAAAGAGCTTAATATGCACCAGAGAATATGGATAGAGCTCATCAAGGATTATGACTGTTCAATACATTACCACCCTAGGAAAGAGAACAAGGTGGAAGATGCCCTAAGTAGAAAGGACCTAGCTATTCAATCAATGATGTGAATTGAGAAGGATCCAATCTTCTTAGACTTGATGAAGATGGATATGGGAATCATAAAGAAGGGAACATCATCAATCCTTTCATAAATGATTCCTCAACCATTTCTTTTGGAAAGGTTAAAGGATGCTCAAAAAGATGATGTGGGAATTCAGGAAAAAGTTGAAGCTATCATGAATGGGAAATCCTCGGAGTTTAATGTTAATGAAGAAGGAATTGTGTGATTTTGGAAAAGGCTATGTGTTTAATCATGTCTAGAGCTGAAGAAGGAACTTTTGGATGATGCACATAGTTCAAATTTCTCTATTCACCCAGGGAGCACAAAGATGTATCGAGATCTCTGAGAAAACTTTTGGTGGGATAATATGAAAAAGGAGATCGCTGAATATACATCAAAGTTCTTGGTGTGCCAGCACGTGAAGGTAGAGAGGCAGAGGTATAAGGGGATGATGCAACCATTTCCCATACTAGAATGGAAATGGGAGAACATCACCATGGACTTTATCACAAGACTTCCGAGGACATCCAAAGGCAACAATGCAATCTGGGTTGTTGTAGATCATCTTACAAAGACTGCACACTTCATTGCTATTCAGGAGTATTTATCTTTGGATCAAATGGCACAGATATATACCAGGGTAGTGGTAAGGCTGCATGGAGTTCCACTATCTATTGTGTCTGACCGAGATCCAAGATTCACCTCTATGTTTTGGAAGAGTCTTCAAAAAGCTATGAATACTGAACTGAACTTCAGTACGGCCTATCATACTCCAACTAATGGACAATCTGAGTGGACTATCCAAACACTTGAGGATATATTGAGAGCATGATAAAAGTACTTTAAAGGAGGATGGGATCAGGATCATCCTCTGGTTGAGTTCTCTTATAATAACAGTTTCCACTCGAGCATCCAAATGGAACCTTATAAAGACCTGTATGGGAAAAGGTGTAGAACACTGGCATGTTGGGATGAGGTTGGTGAACGTAAGATGCTTGAATAGAAAATGGTTGAGGAAATTGTGGAGAAGGTGAAAACCATTCAGTAGCATATAATGGAAGCCAAGAGTCGACAGAAGAGTTATGCAGATAATCATCGATGAGACCTTGAGTTTAAAGTTGGAGACATGGTTTTTCTATGCATATCTCTGTGGAAGAAGGTCATGAGGTTTGGAAAGAAAGGGAAGTAAATTCCAAGGTACATTGGACCCTTCAAGATTCTTGATCATGTCAGGGCTGTGGCCTATCAACTAGAACTTCCACCTACCATGTCCAAAGTACATTATGTCTTTCATGTATCCCTCTTAAGGAAGTACATGCTGTACCCTTCACATGTACTCTCTTCTGAGGTGGTACAGTTGGAGGATGATCTTTCTTATGAGGTGCAACCAGTGAAGATCTTAGATCGTAGAGAAAAAATGTCTACTAAATTAGACAATGCCCCTCATCAAGGTGTTGTGGAGAAACCACAAGTTTGATGAAGCGACTTGGGAATTGGAGGAAATGATGAAGCTGAGTTACCAACATCTGTTTTAGTGTGGGAAAAGGAAATTTCAAGGGAAAAATTTCTTAAGGGGGGAATATTGTAATGACCAAAAGTTTCATTAATGTAAATCCCTCTTGATGTAATTAAATGGATCTTTATGTAAAATGTTTATATAAAATTTCAAATTCATTGGTTTTATGTTAAGAATTGCAACTGTTTATTTTATAGCCGTTGAACAGTGATGACATGATTAGTATAAATATAAGGCTTTAACAAACCAAATTTAATCAGACAAAGGAAGTGATGACCTCATCTAGTAGAATTGATCCATATGAAGCCCATTTTTCAGAGCTCAGAAAAGAGGTGGCATCTTTGGGCTTCTCTCTTGACTAAGCCCAAGCTGAGCTTCATCATGTCAAGCTTGAACGTGACCATCTACGATAAAAGTGTAAGTTGATAGAGATTACCACTCGAGAGATGTTATCCGAGCCACCCCAAGAGTCTGTCACCATCGCGCAACTTACCCTTAGGTCTTATGCGGCTGTTTTAAGGGGTTATGTAACAAATCACTAGTACTATGTTCTGGTACATTATTTTTGTATATAATAATGAATATACTTTTTTGTCATCATTGATACAATGTAAATAGTTTTTAAAGTATAAATAGTGTTTTTAGTTATTAATTAATTAAGAATTATATTTTATTAAATTAAAGGATTTTTTAATTAAATAAAATTTTAATAAAATACTATTATTATTATTAAATTAATTTTTAATAAATATAAATGATCATATAATTTTATGAATGCAATTGTAATTTTTATTAAGGTTTGAAAGCCATTTTTGTCAAAACCCCTGAATTTTCTATAAATGCTGGTTTTTATTTTAAAAGTAAAAATTAACATATTTAGAAAATTATTTAGATAAAATAAATGTCATTTCTGGAATCAGGACGTCGAAATTATCCAATGGTGAATTTTTCATAATTTTCTGAGACAGTCAATTTTTTGGGTAAAAACTAAATACTGTTTAAATACATAATGTGTTTTATGAAATCATAATGCCCCAATAGTAATGTAATAAAATAATATATGCTTTATGTTCAGCCAATATATTTTTTAAAATTAAAATAATGTGATTTTGGGTTTGTTTGACTTACTTTTCAAAGCATTAATGGACCCTTCAAGACTTATTAAACACCTTGCTTTTTAAATTGTTTTCCATGGGAGTGTGACTCACCTCCACATAAGCAACCCTATTATTTTAATAAGTTAGGAATTTGGCCTTATAAAATATTGTTTTAATCTTCCCTTTTCCAAAAACCATGGGCTAAAAACCATGGGATGGTTTGTGGTTTGGATTAATTTAATATAAGGGGTCCCAATCCTAAATAATAAAGAATTCCCTCACCTTTCCTATATAAACCCACCCAAGATCTCATTTCCTCATCACTAAAAACCTTTGGAGTTCGTCCAACCTCTGCCCTACTCTCTCTAGAATCCTCCCAAGGTGACCCAAGCTCCCAAGAAGCCTCTCTCAAGCCTCTCTCAATCCTTTGGAAGCACACTTCCAAGTAAGGGTTTTTTCTTCCTTTCTCATTTTTGTCCAATATTATTTAAGTTGTTTTACCCTTTTAATTTTAATTATGAATGTTGGGGTATGGTTTCTAACCTCCATCATACTGCCCTATTTATGTTTGAATTATGTGATACCCCTTTCTCTCTCATTAAATGCCTTCCATATACACCCGTTACTATGCTGAAATTCCGAAAAGAACTTCTCTCTCCTCATTTATATTCAAGCAATACTTTTGTATCATGAATCTAAATTCCACTACAATTGTTGGGAGATATATCTATATGGCCTTCTTACTTTCCATTAAATGTAAATATGATGAGGAACCCCTTCTTTTCTCATCAACCATTTTTTATGAATTCTTATGTCACGCCGTTACACTGTCGAAATCACACCGATTTTCTAAGCCAATGCCATTGTGTAGTGAATGCCATGTCCATTTCTCCATCAAGGGTATTCACCTTTATGCACATTTACTTATTGATTATAAAGTTTCATATATGAATTAAACATTATTTTATCGTGTAATAAATGATTATGTTTTATGAATCCATGTTTTATGATCCATGTGGCACACTTATGCATGAAATGAAATGTTTAAGAAGGGTGCGCCCTTATAGCGCTCCAATGCATTAGGTAAAGTATAGTATCATGATACGTCATGTGCAATGAGTGTTGAATCATTCTAATTCAAGTGAAATGAGGTTTTACTCATGCTTCATGTGAAATGAAGATTTACACATGCTCTATGTGTAATGAGCCTTGGCTCATGCTAATTCCATGTTAAGTGTTGTTGCCACATTTCCATGTTATGATTATCATACTTTATCATGCCTTTATGTTCATGTTTTCTTGTGATCTATTGATATTACTATTGTCTAACATGTATTTTACTCTTCATGTATTCCATGTTTATTCCCTTACTGGGCTTTATAGCTCACCCCTTTTCTTATGCACGTCCTCAGGTTATCCCATGCAATGCCAAGTATGAGGGAATGTAGTGATCATGTAAAGTATGTTTTTAATAAAGATGTTGTATTTCATGTTTTAAGTTTTTATGTAATGATCCTAATCCCCAATGAAACTATACCTCTTGATCTGCCATGTTGTATCATGTGAATATTTTATGTAATAAATCATGTTTATGTTTGCAAAAAAAGAGGGGTTGTCATAATTTTTTAAGGCCCCACCCCAAACCATTGGATTTAAGACCGAGAGCCACAAGACCTCATGCAAGCCTCACTATATGCAAGTGGCTTCTAACTAGAAGTGAGGGTCATAATTATATTAGTAAGGAAACTATACCCTCAATAACGTATCGTCACCCTATTAATATAAATAAAATATAACAACTAAAATTAATCTGGGAATAAGAAAAGGATTCACAATGTAACAACATATAGTACACATGTCATACAAAAAAATAAATGTGATCACAGTATAGAAAGAAAAACCAGAGGTTATAGAATGAATGTAAATAAATAGTAACACTAAGAAATCCTCTAATTTAAATTCTAGTATAGCTCATAGCTCTATTCTCTTTATCTCAACCATTTTCCATGGGCTCAAAATCTTTTTTTGGATCCCTATAAATTAAGTCTATATGTGTATCATGATTCTTATATTGGGTGTGAGTAATAAAACCTAATAGGGCACCCAAAACATGTCCTTAACATGTTTTTACAAATATAAAAAGTGCATTCCATTATAATAAATACCCCCATGAAAGAATGAAAAATAAAATTCCGAGTTACCAAGTACTAATCAAGGAACCATGAGCCTTTAATATGCATACTTTGACTCCATAACACAAGGAAGTTTTTTGAATATGATAAGATGTCTAGAACTAGCCACAAGGCTTGTCATATTGTCTCTTGGTAGTCTCAATGCATAAATTTGGTTCATGTCTTCGGGACATCATATCCTAACTCAATCAGGGGTAAGCCTCCAAACTAGTATACTAATGTTCTATCACAATATAGGCCTCCAGACCATCATACCAAAGTTCCATCTTGAGTCAATCCTCTATACCAGTGGACACCATCTATGCCTCATCTCAATCTTCCACCATTTGTTTTTTCTATATTATTTAAATCCATCAATACTACCTTTCTAAGGGATAATTATATCATGAAATTACACCTATTTTGAGTAATAAGATAAAGTCTCTAAGGTTGGAAACACACATAATAGTGTACTGAATGTAATGAAAAAAATAAAAAATCATCTGGGGAAAATACTATCAATATACAATACACATTATAAATGTAAAACATGTTTAAATAATATTAAAAAATAATCACATAATCATGAATCCAAAATTGGTCTATTGAGATTAACAAACACAAACACACACACACCCAAATTTGGATTCTATAATTAATTGCCAGAAAACAATTCTAATATAAGAATCATACTATGGAAAACACGTGGATACTAGAGGCCAAAATTGTATTGAACATTTTACCACAATTAATTTAAATAAATAGTCTAATTTTCATCAAAGCATTGAATGACAAATAGAATTGAAGACCCATTGATAACTTTATTGCATGTCAACGACACCTATCTTAGGTTCCAATTTAACAAATAATAGGTTTAGTTTAAAGAGATCTGAAGGGATTCTATATCAAGAAGGTTGTTCTAGAATTATATACCTCAATTACTTTTTCATCAGTACTATTTTTTAGATATGATGAAGAAAAACATGTCAATTCACAAGATCCATTGTCAATTCAAGAATAGATCATGACTTCCTCATCAATTCAATAATATAACCTTGAGTCTAGATAATGAACATAGATTCACTATCAATCTTCCAAAAAAGTTGAGTTCTTAGATGAAACTCAAGATGAAAATAATAAGATTTATTTATATAACTTACCTATAATATCTAACATTCATGAGGAATTAGATCCAGTGAAAGGGGGTATTTTTAATATTCTGAATCAACCACTATTCTAGAAAATGATTCAAGAATCTTTTATTAGTTTTCTCTAAAATACATAGATAAAGAAATGAAAAGCCAGATCTATGAATCATATTTTGATAAGATATTTATATCATAAAGAAAAATAAAAAATGGAGGGTTTTTATCACACACCATAATTATATATTTTCAACTCACTTGGATTTGTTGAAAACTAGATTTTGAGGAGATGAAAATGTTTGGGAAAGATATATGAGTATAAAAAATCATTAGGAATTATTATATATAGAATAACTTGTCAAAATAGACCATAAATATTCTATAAGAAGTATTTCAGTTCAGTAATTTCATTTGTGCATGGTTTGGCTACATAGTTTGAAAAATTATTCACCATCTGTGTTCCCTTTCTGGAAATTTGTAAAAAATGCATGGTTTGGCTGTATGGTTTGATAAACATTTTTCTTCCCATGGTTTTATCCACTGGATCCATCCACACAGTTTTCTAGGTATGTCCATATTGGTTTTCAGATCGTGTACTACTCATTGATCTACTACCTCTAGTTTCATAGTTTCTTAGTGAATCCTATTAGTTTCAAATAACCATACTCAAACCATTAACCTTAGAAAATTCTCACAGAACATTTTGAAACCATCCAAAACCCCCAAAACTCGTCCCAAGACAATTTTCATAAAAAACTATGACTAAAAGTTGACATTAAAATGTAACTCACCTGAAGAGTTTGGGGTCATATTACAAATGGAATCTATAATTATAATAGGTTAATAGGTTTCTTTATAGTCAACAACATGAATTATTTTGTTACCATATTCCACTATACATGATTTATAGGTAACTAATGTACTATATATGTTAGTTTTCTAATATTAAACCCACATTGAATTCATGAATCTCACCCATTTATGTGAATATATCTATTTCAATATATGTTTAATGTACATGGAGTCTATTTCATTTTTCAGGGATATTAGTCATTTATTAGAATAAAAAATTTTAGTGGCCTCCTAGTAAGTTAAAGGATAATATCCTATAAAAATTACTTCATTATAATTTTCCATAAGATATCTATATCAAATATGATACTGATGAATCCTACCCTACTATAAATATTTTTATACCTCATGAGTTGGTACAAATTTTTTAACTAATTATAGAATCAGTTTAATCATCATCTCATAAAAACTTTCTATTTTTTTGTCTTTAAATTCTCTATGTTAGACATTACATACACAAATTTCTTGACTTATATAACCCCTCTATAAAATTACACCATTTTAGGCCATAATAACATTGTGATTCGTTGGATTATAGAAATAATACCTAATTTTTTCTTTGGGATAAAAAATAATTTCTCTAACATTGGGAGTGTCTTTTTAGAATCCAATAATCCTATGATTTCTTCAAAATCCAAAACACACATACAACATATTATGTAATTTTTTCTACCCCATATCTCATATGGAAAGTTTATTAATATTTTAGATGGAATGGAGTTTAGTAGGAATAAATCATCTTCTTGAGAATATCCCCAAAATGAAATATGAAGGTCACCCTTACTCATCATCGACAAAACCATGTATAAAATACTACATTCCCACCACTCAAACTCATCATTAACCTTTTGTGTTCCAGGTGGAGTGATTTTTGGTACAATTTTACAGTCCCATAAATTAATAGCGACTTTAGGAATCAGGTATTCTCCACCCATATCCAACTAGAGATATTAATACATTTTACAAGTTGATTCTATACTATTATTTGAAACTCATTAATATTTAAAAAAGTTCATTATTATATCTCATTAGAAACACATACCAATACCAACTAAATTCATCAATAAAAGTAACTAAATAGCTAAGATCAATGATTTCTTGTATACTCATTGACGTATATACATCATTATGAGTCAAATCCATCAAATCACAATCCCTTCAACATTACCATGAATAGGTTCTTAATTTATAATTAGTTTTAAACAATATTTTCATGTATCAAATGATATATAATTTAATTTTGGGAGTAATCCATCTCTTTGATTCATGAGATTAATTTTTATTTCTTATATCTAAGGTGACAATGTAAAAGGTATGTAGGATTATAAAAATCATATAATTTTTATTTTTAATTTTTTGGATATGATTATCAATATATATAATATATAAACCATTATCCATATTTCCAAATCCAAAAAACATTTCTTTAATTATATATAACAACTCATGTTCTTATTAGTAAATGAAAATCTCATCTTGTACAAATAAGTTATAAGAATCTAATTCCTATTAATGGGTAGAAGAAAATAACAATTATAAAATTTCAAAACTAATTAACTTGGTAAATTATTTTCATAAGTTATAAATTCCAATTAAAAAATCATCCTCCATTATTGAGATAATTATATACATCACCCTTTTTCAATTTCCTCTGATCTGTGTGTTTTTTTATCATCACAAATGTATTATTCACACCCAGTATCCAATACCCTTGAGTAAGATTTACTGAAATTGAACTCTATAATATTCAAATTAAGAATATCAAAATTATTCTATTTGATAAAATTTATTATCCTTAGATTCCAATATAAAACTATTTTATAGTACATGCCTATATGTGATCTCAAAAGAATTAGTATCAAGTATGTCGTAATTTAGAAAAGGGAATATCTATGGTTGTGTATCATGTTTTATTTATTTTTATCAAGTAATTTTAATTAAAATACTCTAATTAAAAATCAAGACATTATACATCATATCTATTTATTGAGATTAGATCGGTATTTCACTATTTTTTGAGTTTTTTTTATAATTTCTCCCATCATTTAGCTATTTTAGTAGGAAAACATACTAATCTTAATAGCTATGACACTTGGATAGTTGAGTAAATAAATATTTTTCCAAATAAAACATATGAATTCACTCAAATATATTCCTCTTGAAACCTAATCCTCTTTGGTTCACCTAGATAGTGTAACCCAAACCAAACCCCAAAATTAGTGATTAATTCCCATAAGATCACCCATTACTCACTTTTCCGACACAAGATAATCTTGCAGCATCCACCTTTAGCAAGACCTAACTAGTTAAATGATTGATGTCTTGAAAAAATAAAAATTTGAAGGAATATTTGACTTTTTATTAGAGGTATTTTTTATTAAATGTATCACCAATTTTATATACATGTATATTAATTCCATAATTATTTTATCTGATATAATCTTTTTTATCCCATGTTTTATTTTTGAATATATCAATGCTTCCAATGAATTAGTCTAAAAATCAATATTTTATCTTCTAAATTAATATATTCTCACCATATCAAAGTGTAACTATTTAAAACCCCTAATTTTGTGTTAATAAAATAGAAATTGAATCCTAATATATTCATACATATCCACATTCGTATCATGTATAAGGTATATTAACTATTAATATAAATGTTTAGAGATATATGATATTGAAAATCTCTACATGTGTAATCATAGATCGACAGATATCCAAACCCTAATTTTCTAGAATAAACCTAAACCATTAGGTAGGTTAGATGTCTGAAGAAGAGTCCCTATAACTAGGGATATATTACTCTATGTATATCCCAATTCATGATAATTATAAAATCAAATATACACAAATTATACTTAACAATATGATTCAAGTTCATAAATTCATTTGCAATATTAGGTCAAGGTAAATATAAAATAAATGTTATATTTTCATAAATAGCATGTAATTAATGGATAAACAATCTTCTAGAAATTATCTATCACTTAAATTTAGTATAAAAAATATTCAAAAATTTAAAAAAAATAGTAATAAGAATATTCTAACAAATAAATAAATAAATAAACACTTTGTTTAACTTAAAACACATAAGATACATACATGACCTTTTAATATTTAATTTATTAATAAAAAATAACTTTAAAATAGATAAAACTTTTTATTTATAAATAATTTTTAATCCAAAAGATAGTTTGTCAAAATAAATTTTTTTGAACATTTTTATCATATAATAATTAATGATTGATATGGTTCTTCTCTACCAAAATCTATCATACTATGGTGATAATACTATGAAATTGTAAATATTAATGATTGAATAAGGTTATTTATCTATGAATATTTTTTTGAAGGTGGAAACCATACACAATGTGTAATATTTTTTATAAAAACTTATATATCCAAACATACTTTATGATTTTTTGATATCATAAATATGTTATAATACTCAATTTTTATGAAATTTGGAGACCTTGTTATATTTTATGATATCACATATCATATACATTATAATAGTATAGATATATGTGTTATATATATATATATATATATATATTATTTTATGATATATGGATATCAAATGGTATGATGTATCCAAATAGAAAATTTCCTTCACAACTTTTTATGACATTTATTCAACTGATTTATAATATACATGTTCTTCAAAAAAATAGGTAGAATCACACATTTATACATTGATGAAAAAGTTTTTTATAACATTTATTAAATTATATGGGTGATATGTTGATCATATGTGGTGTAAAAACCCATGAAAAACCCAACCGATCTATAATATTATAATGTGTAACAATATAAAGAAAAAATGGGTGTGTCTATAATATAGTAACATCTATATATTTTTATAAATGCTTAATGGATATCGGCCAAGAAAAACTAGGACCATGCCTCCAGTAGTTATACAATAGCCACAAGCCATTATTCATAACAGTAGTAACCCAAAATGACCAATGAGGACATAGAAAATTCATCATATGATAAATAGTTATTTGAGTAGGAAGAGAGACACAATGTTTTTATTATGGATATTAAGAGTCGAGACTCCACCAATAGACAGATTATTTAACTTTTAAAGGGTCACCTTAATAATAATCAATAAATTTTATAACAGAGGGTATGATTCTATTCCCTAGGAGATGATATATGTTACTAATAACATAATTCCATTTATGAAGGGACAATTTGAATGATTCAAAAAAAGAATATTCCCTAAATGAATCATCTTATGATTCAACGCTAAATGAATATAATATAAGATGATTTGGTAAATGAATATTTATGATCTATCATATCATTATACCCATAGTATATTATGGTAGAACAACCATATTCTATGATATGAGTATACACTGAAAGAGCGAGCTCACGGAGATGGTGAGGCGATAGTGATGCCCTAGCTGATGACTGAGAATGGATCCCCCCATCCTGGTGGTGGGAGGGGGGAGGACGGGGTGGATTCACCGCATCCGGGGGTGCGGAGGCCCTTTGTACCATTTTCGAACCCTATTTTCCTCCCTGATTTCCCGTCAATTTCCATAAGACTGAAATTCCCAGATCTTCACCTTGGGGAACCGCAACTCTCGATCACTTTATCAGAATTCTCTGTGGATTCGAGCTTCTTGGATCTGACCCTGGTTTCTTAGTTCTCACATCGATGGCCTTCAGTTGATGACTTCGACCGTTTTGTATTCAACAATTGGGATCTACAGGACCACGTAGTAATAGGGTTAATTTATAATCGTCACATGATGATACAATCAGATTTAGAGGAATATTTAATCCATTCTTGTTACATCACTCCTCGCAGATGCAACAAATTAAAATTCTTCCTTCTTCGATGCTCTTTCAACCTTTTCATGAATCAAGTCTCTCTCGCGGTTGAGACATGGGTAAGTTTTCCGAATATCCCTTTTCCCTTTCAAAATCCCTCTATAATTCATATCATAGGAAACTTAGTTGGTTTATTTTTATGCTCTGATGCCCGCACATCCTCTGTGAGGCATCCGGTAAATCCACGCCTTTGTGTTGAAGTGGATTCCTTGAGGCCACTGATCGATTGGATATGGATTACTGTAGGGGAGGACTTCTGATAGAGGAATGCTGTTATCTTTGAGGATGGGGTTGATTTATTCTGGAGTTGTAACTGCCTGGGTCATTCGGCCAATCATTGTCTGGGTGGAGCTAGGAGTCGAAGGTCGGATGCTGTGTTGAAAAGGCCTGGTAGGTTGCCTGGTCAGGGGCCGAGATATAAAGATGCAGGCAAGTTTGGCAGTGCTATTGAGCTGGGTGGTTCAGAGTTGGGAAAGAAATTGGGGGCACACATTAATCTGTCTGTGGATGCAGTTTTTGACAAATTGAAGCAAGATCATCAACCGAATAATGGTGTGAATTGTCTTGGTATTGGTGCTGGAGGCAGCTTGAGAGTGCAAGACTCCTCTGGGGCTGATCTGTATCGCGTGCATCAGCTGAGTTAGGATGCAGCTGGCGAGGGCAGTTGGCCATTTTGTTCTGGTGATGATCAGCAAAAGGAGGGAGAGCTACATTTGGGTCCAGTCAGAGATGGGTCAGCTCATGAAGAAAGCACCCTCTGTCTGGCTATTCAGGAGGAGGTAAAGCTGACATCTGATGGTGTTTTGCAGGTCTCAATTGACACTTGTAATCAATTCCAGGAGCTGTATCATGTTGAAGAGGAGGGGGTCTCCTCAATTAGGAATAAATGCTTGCAGGTTGCCTTGGATGGTGGATTAGGGAAGGAGGTTGATGCTAGTCATGCATTTGTGAATCCTCCATATTTTCTAGCTTTGATTGACAACAATGGACAATATGAGCAGGGTTAAGCGGTTTTCCAAATTGATCCTATCATTGGAAAATGGAGGGATGTGTCAGAGAGTGAAAAAGAAAACCGAAATGTTCAGTTAAGCCCTCTTATAGTGATGCTGTCAAGTATGGGAAGAAGAATTCTGGAATGGAGAAACCTCCTCCAGTTAAGAGAAGGCTGAGGAAGGATTATTCTACTTTGCCAAAGCCAGTAGAAACTAGATTCTCTATCAAGCAGTCCTCTAAGGAATTGATATCTCTGGAGAAACTGATCCTTAGAAGGAAATATGCGAAGATCCTTAAGCACTATGAGATCTCAGAATGGGAATCAGTCATTACAGAGGATCTCCATGGGTGTGGAGATGGGTATGACTTTTATGACATGTAATTGGTATCTCCTGTTTTTTTCTTGTTCACTAGACTTTTCTTTTCTTAATAAATGGTCTGAGGCTTAGCTCAGACTGAGATTTACTGGTATGATATGAGTATTAAATTTCCCATATTTATAAATACAATCTAGAAAATATTGTAAGATATAACATACACTTGTTATAACTTTTCCAAAAGCCACAACCATATAATTCCCTTCTTTTTTTGGTGGAAGAATAACCAAATAAACTACTAGACTTTTCCCGGGGATTCAAAACCTAGTTAGATACCTTTTTCTTTTTATTGATATATAACTAGAGAAAATATTATTACATATGGAAAATAATAAAGTAGTTAAAAATACAAACACAATGGAAATGATAAAAAATGAGAAAATAGTATTTTATTGATAAAGTATGAGAAATCAATATATCTTGATCACTATATAAAATGAACATCATAATGATGAACATATTTAAAATATTTTTTTAGTATTATGATAAAATATTTTTTCTATGTCACATCTATCTCACAATTATCATTTTGTTGTTGTAAAATGTATATTTATATGGATATATTATTTATCAAGAAAATCAATTATTCATATCTGATGGATGTGTAATTTCTTAAAAATATGTACTATGAATCTCTACTAAATAATATTACATTTAAAATAAAAAACTCCTTAGTGATGGATAATCCTTGATCTAAAATATTCATATCTATAAGTGATTCTATTTCCGATAAATTGGATTTAAAATATCGTTAGAATTTATGACACTTGAAATATCCATTAAATCATCTTTATAATAACACCATATTGTCATTAAATAGAATAAACAATATTTTTATAAATTTTTTTATATAATAACAAAAAAACATTCTTCTCATAATATTATAGATTAGAATTTATAATTTATCATAGATTATGATAGATAATCCTCTAATAAATTGTAGATCATTATTCCAAATATCATTAGATCTTCACTTTATAAAATATTTGAAGAATACATCTTATATATTGAATTTATATTTAAAATTAAATGTATTTATAAGATAAAAAATCAATACATGATATAATATTCTTCACAAATATATCTATACACAAGACTATGATCTTAATATATATGATATTCTTCCAATACATAACATATTTGAGTTTTTTAAATATTATAATTAAACCATTTTGTGTAAGATATTCAACAATAGTTAAAGTATCTTGATATACAACTTGTCCGTAAATATTTTTTTTAATATTTATTAATTTTTTTTTAATATTTATGAAATATAAATTCAAACTTAAGGCATTTTAAATTTTAACATTTCTTAAGAAATAATATGTAAGATCCTCCATTAAATTTGTTACATCTTCAACACATAATATTTTTTCATTTTCAAAATATTCATATAAAATATATTTATCAATGACATGTAATATATTTAATCTATTAAAATACAATATGTATGAAATTATCCTATACCACTGATACGTAAGATTTTATACTTCTTTAAAAATTCCCAAATGTAATAGTATCATCAATCATAATAGAATACCAATATATTTCTATTATATAGGAATAAATAATAATATCAAATATGTAGATAATATATCCAAAAAATGGTTTAATAAAAATAATAAAGATTAAATAATCATATAAAAAATGAATAATAAATAATAAGGACAAAGATAATAAAAATAATTCAATCATAATCAACATCATTATTTTATTCTACAAGAGTTGTAGGCATCCAAAAAGTGAATTTAAAATTCATTATCCCTTTAACGTAAAATATAAGAATAATAATGAATAAGAAATAAATTAAAACATAGATATATGGATTTTTAATTATCAAAACATAATAAATAAAGTTCAAGGATCCACTAAACACTACATATCTTGCATACCAAAATAAAAAATAATTTATTTTGACTTCCATAGCTTAGGTAGTGGTACATGGTTAGTTCATCCATTTTAACACAATTTGGTAAGGATTACTATGTACCAAAATGGTATAAATATAGGATGGACTGAGGCATATGTGTCAGGCTACCCAGATCACATTTTTTAAGTAGTAAGCATATGTGAGTGGCTTATGAAAATTCTTCGCAAAACTATTCAATCTAATGGAATAAGAAGTTAAATGTCACAATTTTGGTTAGGTGTATTATATATTAATGATTTAATCCATATTGGTGATCTAATTTATCATTTTTTATCACTCTCATGTATTTTTTTAATTTTAAAATATTTCAAAAATGTGTGTTCTTAATAGTGGTCTAGTGTAACATATGTGTTACAAAAAATTCTCCCACAATAGGATTTAATCCACTACACAAATATTTTTATTCACATAAGGGAGGTACAATAAATAGTTAAAAGCACTCATAAACTTATTTAATTAATTATAAAATGTGATTAATATTATATTTAATACCTAAAATAGTCCATGGAGTTTTTCTATTGATCATTCTTATACAAGGGGTGAAATTCATGGTTGTGTGAGATGAGATGCATTAAATTCTTAAATAAATTTAAATTCCCTAAACATGGTGTTTTAAAGGGTATTTATAGATCTTTGGTAACCTATAAGTATGTTCATATACATTAGGTTCTCACTCTCTTAACATGAGGTTTCTATGACACCATAGAATATAGAATTACATGACTCAATGGGTTGCACTCATCACTGAATCTATCCATATATTTCTTCCTTGGTATTGTTTTTTCATGTTTCCATATTTGACAAGTTTTTTGTGTTTAAATTCCCCCTATATTTTTGTTTGTTGAGGCCTTCAAGGATAAATTTTTAAGTGAGATGAATTTTTTTATCATTTTCATCAAAATTTATAGGAATCATAGATTGCTAAAAAGTCACAGATAACCTAATAAATAGGATTAATGAGCCAAATGGGGACCAAAAATATAAACCCAAATGAAATTATTAAGATATTATCTATTTTATTTTCTTATAAACCTAGTGTGTTTCCATTATTTATGAATATTTTAGTTGTTTATTGTTGAATAAGGGCCAATTTTGGAATCTGAGTGGGAGGTCTTATATTTGAAATTATTCTATCTGTAGGATGACATAGAATATTGATTGAGTTCAAAAAAATAAATTATAGAGGGTGGAGCCTCATGGGGTAGCACTAAATGGGTGTTTTGTGAGGGAACCACATGATAAGGGACTCACAATGTGTTCCATAGGGGTTATTCTATTATGGTATCTAGTTAGTGGGATTTGTCTTATACCTAGGTGAGGTCACGCCAAGGCCCATGGGATTTATGATTAGATGAATCAGATGAAGGTTTTACAGAATGTCCTATTTACCAGGAATTTATTTAAAGGGAAGTGGACTAAATTAATATAATTAAAATATAAAATAATATATTGTTTTTATGCCTTTTCAACTGGTAATAATGTGATGCATTTTCCTTTCATTATTTTTTTATTTTTAGAGATCATTATTATTTCTTGTTTGATATTAGTTCCATTAATGAAAGGGGATATGGTTACTGATAACTATATGTCGTTTTATTTATTTATTTTTCTTATGTTTTATCTATTTCCATCAAAGGTTCCCTAATATAGGGGTTTGTTTATATTTTTTAAAACATTCTTATTGGAGCGGAATAAACAAGAGTTTCATGAGGAGGTGAATCCTAATAACAACATGTAGCTGGAACCTATATTTTTACTATGTTATATTTGTATGATAAATTATAATGGGTAGGGTTATTGAACATAAATATTAGGGGTTTCCATTGTTCTCTGGGGATGTCAAGAATTATATCAGAGGAGAAATATACAGTTTCCGGACTAGTATGACTTGAAATATGTGAAATGTTGTTTTATAGTTTGGTGGGTAGTATGAAACTAGTTATTTATGTTTTTTTAGGTGATGCGATGAATAATTAGGTTCCATGGGATCATTTTGGGTGTATCCCATGTAACTGGGGTGATGTTTATTAGTAGATATATGTTTTCTAGATTATTCAGACGATGAATATAGTATTGGAAATTTCTAATGATGGATATAGTGTTCACAAGTAGAAATTGAGGTTCATTGTTGGTGTGGTATAAGTTGTTTATGGTGCCACTCATTGTGGGTGAAAAGACCATGGGGGTTATGGGAACATGGATAGTAAGGTTTTTTATTCTCTATTATGGAAAATAGACTCTATAGATTATATGAAAAAAGAAGATGGTGTTGACCATATGTACAGAGGAGTAACACACTATATAAGGCAATGGATGATTTTTGTTGAGACCAATAAATGGGGGATTGAGACCTAATAGTGTGTTGGTGGTCAATGGGATGAAATTGGAAGGTCAGTGATTTCGTTGCCTTTGGTTTATTAAGATGTTGATTCAGTGGCTGCTAAATTGTTTCCTTAGGTCATGGGACTTATGATACAGATTATGGACATACCTATGAGTAATTTTTGTTATTAAAAATGAATGTATAATTATTATTGGAATTTAACACCATGTGGAATCATAATGATTTAAAGGAAAATAGAAATTACTATATAATAGAAAATAGATATATATTCTTCTCTGGTATTGTCCATGGATAGTAAATGACAACTTATGGTTAGTTGAGCATGATAAGAGAATATTGTAAAATTATATTTTAATTTTTTTTATTTATTATTCCTTACACTGGTATAAGTAGAGATATAATATAGGGACACCTTTGGTTATAGAAAATAAATTTATTACACACACTATACATAGGTCCTCTAAGAAATGTAAATGATTTATTGTTTTGGGTACAGGTTAAGGTAAAGGTTAGATATTTGGAATCTAGTTGGGATGGGATCACTAGTTATAATTTATATTATTGGTGTGTATTTAAGATAGAATAGGTGATGAATTAGTTAAATTATGGTTTTATTTTGGTTTTTTAGTACATGTACATGTTTCACTAGCCTAGGTGAAATCAGTTGGAAATTTCTATCACTATCGAGGAAAATATTTATTTTTGTTATGATGACCTTGTATTTATTTTGATTCTTTATTATTATTGTTAAAATGGATTATAATATTTTTTATTGATATCATCATCATCTTGGTCATATAGAATATTCTCTCCCAATCAACCCTCAAATACCCTCACATCTAGTCAACAAATTTTTTTATATGTGGAGGCGTGCCTAATGTATCAGGACAAATACATCATGAAGTCTTATTATACATGGGTGGTTAAATTGTGGTGTAAATGAGTTATATTAAATCTTGGTTTATACTAGTTGAAAATAGAGTATGTTCATATTTGGGATTTTGAAGGATAGATATTTAATAATTTGTTTGAACTTAGGGAGGATGTCACATTATGAGTTTGTCTAATACCTGAATGAGATAAAGTCTATGTTACTAGAAAAACTGATATTTTTATTTTTTTTCAAGGATAAAATCATGCTACAATTTTTAAAAGAATAATTATTTGATGTTATTAATTAATGGTTTTAGACCATTGTAATTGAGAGTCAAGAGGGATTACTTCTAAAAAATTTAAAGCACATCTAGATCACATGACAAATGTGTGATTTTATGATTGTTTTTTTGAGCACAACATGGAATGGGTGAGGGGATTCTTCAATTTAATGTTTCAAAAAAACAAATATTTTTTTCACATATATATTCTGGTAAGAATTTTACTTATCCATCCCATGCATATTACACATACTGTGATGGATATGTGGATCCTATGTGGGTATAATTGATATTTTTACTAACTATGGAATGGGTAGGTTGGTTCATAAGTAATAATTATATGTGATATTTTTGTGGTTGGGTGGTGTAAGGGTTAACAGATTATAATACCTTCTATAGGCTTCACTATTTTAATTATCTATATTGATATATATATTTATTGAAAATAGTATTTGATTATTAGAGATATTCTACCTAGACAACCTCTGTTGTAGTGTCATGATCGTAGAGATTGGTGACATAAATGCATTCCCTAGATGAGTCCTCGAAGGGTGGAGATTTTAAAGAGACATATGTAGAGGTACCAATGTTAAAAGGTAAACCAAATTAGTAAGAATTGTTTTGTAAATGGGTTGATGAAATTATTAATGTGATTTTAGTGTTGGTCCTCCAGAGTATCAACTAATAGGAATAGGTCACTAATCCATTTATGTCATACACAAAATGATATTTTTATTCCCAGTACCCATGTTTATTCATGGAGAGTGTAGAATATGTGTTGAACTCTTCCGAATAGTGTCATTTTAGATGATATTTAAATAAATTGAGATACCACTTTGGTAGAGGGTGAAGCTGGATATGTGTATTCTAAGATGACTAGGGAAATGATGGGGGAATGTATCAGTTCCGGTTGGAATACATGAGGGTTTGATGTGGAAATTCCTCAAGGAAATGTTTTTTGTTTGATTATTTCTTGACATATTTCTAGTGATTTGACATTGTGAGTCCATACACTTACACCAAGTGGAATCCTCGGTTATGGATTATGCTGGGAGTTTCACAGACTTGTTATAATCTGAAGTGATGATAGAGGGAGATGAGATTTTTAAGGAAAAATAATTTGAGGATGGTTTATTGAATGGTATCAGTGTGAGGGAAACCATATTAGGTTGAAATAATTCTTAGATTATATAAAATAGGAATAGATATTTTGGAATGACTTGATTTATGGGAAAATACAAATTGGGATATTTTGGTTAGATAAGATAGCTAATAATGCCCTTGGTAGCTATAAAAAAGGATATGTAGTGACTCAAATGGCCTTTCAGAGTAGATATTGGATATTTCCACCTTGGAGTGGATTATCAATGCCTTTTTTTCAATGTGAATATAAAAATTATATTCTAACCCAACATGTTTGGATTATGAGGGAGTGCATCTTATATATCCAGTTGGGGTAATTATATAGGTTTTTAAAGGACCTCATAGGTAGTTAAGAGTCATATATTAGAGTAGTATCAAGGATTTGAGGTAATACCATGTTCAAGATATGGTACTAGTATCTAGGATTCTTATGCAAGAGTAGAATGATGCAATGGATTATATACTCAAAGGAGGGGATAATAGATGATGGTGAGTATATCTCTATACAGAGGAATAACATTGTGTAGTTGGGATTCAGACTAGAAATGTGTGGTCAGTAAAATATATTCTAATTAGGATAGATATTTTATTATAATTAATGGTGAATCATTACTATGTGGATTTTGTTTTTGTTTTTCATGATGATTCTAGTGATAAATACACTTTTGTGATAATTTATTTAGAAATATATTGGATAATATTTTAGTGTTAGATTCATGTGATGAATTTGGGATATAATAACACCAGGGATGAATGTCTGAATTAGGTGTTATAAAGGATGGGTTATGGTCATCAGGTCAATACAAGTTGAAAATTGAGCATTATGTATGATGTAAGATGGGATGTGGTCTATGGTTCAATAGAGGATAAAAGTGGGCATCATTTGTGAAGAATTATGAGATGTGAAAATTTGGTTTGATGAAATATGAGATATAGGAAACATATATGATACAAGATGATAGATCGGTATTAATATTATTTAGTGTCATGAACCAACCAAACCCATCCTTGATCTGGGAACCCGAACTTGCTCATGTCAAGGTATGAAGGGAGTTCCCAATACCCATGATCTTGAAACAACCTCTAAGGCACCAAAAATATACCCATTGATAATTATTTATAACATATAAATAATACTTATAAATTAGTTGATTTCTAGAATAAATCCAATATGGTGAATCTATAATTTAGAAGTCCAGGTATCAATATAATAGGAAATTCCAAATAAAATAAAACCAAATTATGTATAGATAAAACAAACAACCAAATAAGAAATTAATATAATAGATACTAAGATGGAATCCATATACAAAGATTAACTCCTATGGTGGGAATAAATAAAATATAAAATACTCAAAAGAAACCCAATGTATCAATTGATGATCTCATAATGACCAAATTTTACCATTCATTCTCAAACATGATCTAATCCATGAGTGTACAAGAATTATAACTACACAAGAAGGGGCCTTCCAAAACTAAATCTTGAACCTAAAACTAAAAAATACACTTATTCTACAGATATTGTGTGGTGTAAGTTAGTTTTAAGCTTAAAAAATAGTAAAATTCCACCAAAGAGTCCACACATTATTTTTTTCATACATTATATGAACCTAAGTTTTTAATAATTTATTTAAAAATATTTTTTAAACATTTTATAAAAAAAAGGAACAGGTATATATCACTACCATTATTATATCTCAGTAATGTCTAAAATAAATGATTCACTATTTCTTTTGAAAATATATTTTATTTTTATAATTACTTAAATCATCTGAGAAACCATTTTTTGCAATGTTCTATATAATCAACCCAAAAAACCTAGATTCAAAATAAAATATATAAATAAAGCTTATTAAGAAGATATTAGAATATGTGCTTCAAATGGATTCTTTTTAAGAAACCCATTTATGTTTTTTTGAGTTAGTGTATTACTTATTTCAAAACACAGGTAGTTTTTAGGAATCTTCCAACATGAACTTAGGTTGTTTATAAATAATCTGGGAGGATAGAAACACCCAATCCATTTTATAAAGGAATAATTTTCTACTATTTAGAAAAAATATATTATATCTACATGTTATACTTTTTTGGGTTATTGTTCTTATTGAAAAAGTTTGGTTTGAAAATTCCTACTGGTTTCCCAAATGATGTTTTTAAGGATGGGAATAATTTAATATTGTATTCTTAAATATAATTTCTATAGCTAGATGATATCATTTTATTAGACATAAATTATAAATCCTACCATATGGGGAAACTCATAGAACATTAAAACATTTATTCATGGTATATGCACTTAGTAATCTTCTGTGCAATATATCTTGAGGACATAGATCCCTAATAAGAAATAAATATTTATTCATGTAATTGTATTTTCTTATACATGGATATTTTTAATGGTCCCAAGACAATAATATTGCTATTAATTCATTTTATATGTAATTTTCATTGAAGGATTAATTAAATTGGAGATGAATATGTTGTTGAAGTTGTAGGATACAATATAGGAATCATGAGTTAGGTTTTATTAATGAATAACGTCAGATATGATTTTTATGTTTTGTTTTTTAAATTAAGGTTAACATCTGAATCACATTAATGCGAATTAAAAATATTTACTATGATTTTATCTATGACTATGCTATTGGGATGTTCAATTATTGATATTCAAGAAGATAAATATAACACACATAGGGTGAATACATAAGCACAGATATTTCTTAATTATAGTTAATAATACAAATATATTATATTATACAGTGTATGTTTGTTGAAGGTTATCTTTCATTGTGACACTAACTTCTTTCTCTAAGGGGTCCTTGGAATAATTCTAGATAAAAACCTCATAAATTAATTATTGTATCAAAATTACAATGATAAAGGGGCCCAAAGGGGAACACACTATGTGTATTTAGAACCTTAGTTAAATTCTATATGAATTTGACATGATCAATAAATACTATTTCCATATGTGTATTAATAATTATTCAATTTGGTTTGACATCAAATAATTAATCACAAGTTATTTTAGAGAATATGTAAATGATTTGAATATTAAATGAATATTTATTCACTAGGTAATTATTTAATTAATTACAAGAATATATTTTTTTATGGTTTATTCACAAGGAAGTGACATATTTATTTATTTAGTTTTTTAAATATTTAATAAATATCTTTTCAGAAGTATTTTTTAATGTATGTGTTTTATATATTTATTGGTGAATAATTAATTGAAATTTATTTTATTACATGAATAGTTATTATTTAGGGACTAATAAAAAGTGAGGAGCATTAACAGACATATTATAATTGTCTTCTAGGAAATTTACTCTTAAAAATTAATCAAATAATTTTTAATCTATTTATTCAACAATGTAAAATTTATTTCATCCATCAGTTTATTTCATGTCATTACAAATATAATAATTTTATTTTTTAGACATGGGGTTCTCCATAAATTAATTAAATAAAAAGGGCCCTTGTAGAATTATTTTTTTTATAATCCTAAAAATTTATAAAACTTATTATGACATTTTGTGTAATCCCTAGTTTTATTCCATCATTGTGAATAATAAAGAATACATAGAATCCTCTCATTCTCTAAATATATCTCTTCAAGAATTCACTAATTAAAAATGATAAATTATCCTCCTATATGAATAAAATTCTCATTTGATGGATTTATTTTTGTTAAAAAAATATTATAATATGATTTAGAATAATCCAATATAGTACTTGAATAATTCTATAGCAATGATTGGAGGTTTTCAAATCATGTGCGGGTTATAGGTAGAGGTAATATTCCCTCGATTCCCCTACTACAAGGATAAAAAAACAAGAATGGTCTACTGATTCGTCAAAGAAAATGGAATTTAATAATATATAATTATTTAATTAAATAAATTAGTTTTAATTTCTCTAAGAAAAGTTTCTATAATTGTGTATTTAAGGAATTCATTTCCATCTAGTTCTAATGTGAAATATGAAGAATTTTTGGAAAATATTTATTGGTCACTGCACGACAGACTTCCCCTACGCATAAAATCCTTTAATTAGCATAAAAAGTGTATCAAAATAAAATATCATTATTTTTTATAATTTACTGATTATACCCAATTATTTTTATATTTTTCTCATATTGTTTTTTCATTCTTTAATAAAGATTTTATTTAACATATTTTTGAAAAATGAATTATATTTAGTCGCATTTCATACCATATGAAATAGATTAATATTAGATAAAGAATGATTGGATATTTAATTGAGGGGTGATGAGGATTCTAGAAGATAGATATGGATACATGATGTGTGATCTAAGGTACATTCCTTGTACCCAAGTTCTATATACCTCAATGTGTCATAGGATAAATGAAATGCGAATTAGTAATGATAAACAAATAATTTAAGGAAAAATGTGTGTTGACCGAGTATGAAACAATGGGACCCACTCTTTAATATCAGGTATAAAAATATGATGTATATTTTTTATATAAAATTTATCTAGAAAGTATATTATCTTTTAGATACCTAAGGATGTGTTATACTCTATATTTTAGAGGATAATGAAAATTCCTTATAAAATATAATTGTTTTCACATTTAAAAAATTATATATATATTTGGTTTCACATTTTATAGATCCAAAAAATGAATCCAATCTTATTTAATAATTATAAATATCATGTGAAAATAATTTAAAAATGTAGGTTTAGTATAAATTTCCTAGTAAGGGGTTAAAAAATAGATAATAATAATTCAATAAATACTAAATTTAAAACACCATTAAAACATTTTATATGAAATATATAATATTTCATATTCTAAATAATTTTCAAAATATGATTATTGGGTTTTCAAAACATAGAAATGTTGTTTAAAAATAATTGAAAATACATATCATTTTCAAACCATGTTTAATATAAATATCAAATAACTTTGACATATGATTTGGTTTTATCCTTAAATTCATTTAAAAATAATAACATTTGTGGATTAAAATGTCATAGTTAAAACATATGTAATCCATGAGTCCACTAGTAGTATCAATATTAGTATAACTTACCCATGAGGTCCAGGAATCACCTCATTCCCCTTCAACCCGTTTGATACCCAAGTACTGTGTTTTATTTTAAGAAATTTTTTATTAGGGATTCCTTCCTCATTTATAACCCATTAAAAACATTTCAAAAAATTTATTAAAGTATTTCCAAAATAGAAAAAAATTTTAAACCCTTTAAAACATAATGAATTTTTTTAATAGGGATAATAATCTATAATTTTAGAAGAGTTTAATAAATTCAAACGAATTATTCATAAACAAATTTTAAATTTAACATAATTTTTTTTATAATATTTTGAATTCAATTTTATTGGAATTCATTGTATATGACTGTACCAATTTATGTTCACAACATCAATTAATTTTAACTGACATTTAATACATAAATTGATAGATTTTACATTTCAAAAACACTTTTAAAATTCAATAAATATATCTTAAAATGTTTATATAATAATATTATAAATAATTTTATTCGTTAAATAAGGTTTTGAGTAATCTATAATTTAACATATTCTTAAAAATGAAATTGTAATGGTAAAATCATAATTACTAATGAAAACATTGATTATTGAAATTTAAAATAATACTCCCTCGTAGAAGAGTTTTGTAGTTCTTAAAATAAGAACATATTAAATTTAATATGTAATTGAAATTTGAATATAAAACCCCTTTTATAAATTGAAATAAATATTAATATAATTTTTAAGATGGATGTTTTGAAAAAAAATACATTTACATAATTTTTTTCAAATAAAATTACAATATACATAAAATTATATACTTAAAAATGGTTCTTAACAAACTAATTCTTTTAGTATAAACAATTTATCTTTACATAAATATAAATTTCGAAAATATAATTCCCTTACCTCTTACTAAAGATTGTAATTTCTTTCTAATAGTTCTTGAATACACATAATTGTGAGCATGAAGAGCATGGATATTGGTGGTATTTCTAGAGTAAAAGTTGGAGGCCTTTATCTTGCTAGAATTCCAACTGTTTTTAATATTGATATAAATAGATAAAGTTACTATTGTTTATATATATACACGTATATACTATTATTTGGGAGGATCCTCATCCATGCATAATGGATATTTTTATAAATCAATTTATGATTAAATTTATATAAAAATATAATGTTTAAGTTTAAAATAATTTATGTTTCTTCTTGGAATGTGTAGAAGGTTTAAAATTATATTTACAAAATATATTTATTTATAAATAATTTCCAACACTAAATTAGGCGTGATGAAGAAGTAGAAAAACAACAGGAATCTTAGATAATCTCTTGTAATAAATATATCATTTTATAATCATTTTATAATGATTTAGAAAGCTTACCACTATCAATAAATAGAAATTTTTATTTCATAATATTTAATCACGATAGTTAAAATAATATATTATACTACCAATTTTAATTTTATTAATGAATGGTTTGATGTACATGATGACACATGCCATCTAATTTAAAATTGAGCAAGTTTGTGACTCATTGAGGTTGGAACTATTCATATAAGATGGAATAAAAATAACATTTGGTGGTGTGGTCGGTCTAGCTAGTGGTTGGGGATGAAGCCATGAGATTACATGACGATTCATATTTTCCCAATTGGATAGATGATATATAAATTAATGTTTCTAACATTAGTGAATAGTTACTAGAACCTTGCATCCCACATAGAAAAGGTGCATAGTTCCACATTTCTATAATAGTTAACCCATTCCATGGACACGAAAAATGCACATAATAGGGTTCAATCCTAAATTGACATTTCTAATGACCCATGAAATGACCAACTTGACTGATGCACTAACTGGAGAGCACCCTACTAGAACTATTCTTAAACAACATATGGGCTTATAAATGACACCGCTACTCGCCTACCCCTACCTCCCTGAATGTTGGTTTCCATGTTTGGGAGAGTGTGCAACATGCTCCCACAAATCTTGGTTGATCTAGCATAGTTTGACCAATTTTTTATACATGGTTTTAAAAATATTCATTATAACTATAATTAGTACCATATATATCTAATACATACATATAAGAAAATTTTTGTGTCATAAATTAATCTTATTATTATTTTAATTATGTACACATAACATTAAAAAAACTACATTTAATTAATATATTTTTTATTACCATCACATATTATATTTCTATTTTTTGAAAAAAATAGTATAGTCAAAACTAATAGTTTTAAAATACGAAGTTTTAAATATTATAATTTTCAATAAAAAAAAATTTATGCTTAAATTTTCTGTATCATTTAAAATAATATTTTATAGTTTAATGTGGGCCTATAATTATTTTAAATCAAAAATTGTTTTTTTAAAACCATGAATTTCCATATACAATTTAGATTAAATTTTAAAAAATTAATAAACACCTGAAATATTTTATATAAATTTTGTTTAACAAAAATATTAATTACATCTGGCTTCAACTGTACACATTTAACAATTTTATTTCCAAATTATATTTACTTATATTACTTATAAATTTCTTATTCAAATAATGAATGTTTAAAATAGTTTATAATAACATTTATTATGTTACAAAATGGATTATAATTTATGATGTAAGTTTAAAAGAGTTCATTATTATCATAACAGAACATATTCTTTCAAAATATAAAATTAAAATATATTTCAGGTTGTTTTAAGAAAAATACATTAATATATATAAATTATTACTTAATAATAATAGTACATTAAAAATAAAAGAAATATTTTATGATTTGAATATATTATAATTACAATATAATTTTATTATATTAAATAACTTTTTTCAAAAAATATTATATTTAAACATTAAAATGTTGGTTTAAAATTATAAAAGAATATATTTATTAAACATTAATTAAAATATAAATTTTCATAAATGTCGAGGATGATACATTATCTTCCCCTTAATGGAATTGAGCCCTCATAATTATTTAATTACAATTAATGAATTTTTATTTTTCATCTTCCCCATAAAAAATAGAATTTGTAAAACATATATGATCTTAAATTATTTTCAAATTAAAACATCATAACATCCAAAGTTATCTAAACCATTCATTTGATACCAATAATTATAACTCAGGTCCTCCATTTTTTGGATCTGATAAAAATAATTTTTGAATATTTTTTATAAAAAGTTAATAGAAAATACACAATCTTTGACATACATAAGGATTATCTTGTCTTGGTTTTGTAGGATTAGTGAAATTCCTTATAATATATCAATGCTTAAACATTTTATAAATAAAACATATACTTGTATTCTATTGATATATCCCCCTAAATGAAACAAAACACATTTACAACATTTAAATATCCTTTGAAAAAAATCTAAAAACCTAGGGTGAGCATAAATTTCCTTATAAGGGATTAAAAATAGTGTTAATTGTTTTATAAATTTTTATTTACAAACTCATTTAAAATACTTTCTATCAATTATATAATATATTATATAGTAAATACCTTTCAAAATATAATTCATGGGTTTTCAAAACATAAAAATACTATTTAAAACCATTTAATAATACACATCATTTTAGAAACCCATTTATTTTGAAAATAAAAAAACATTCAAATAATCTATGGATTTATCATTTTAATCCTCAAAAAATAATAACTTTTATGGATTAAAATGATAAATATAAAACCATATGAAATACATTAAGCCACTATTAATATCACAAGTTGGAAAGAGTCCTCTTGAGGCTTTGGGATCACCACATTCCTTATCAACCCATTTGATACCCAAGTGTTGAGTTATATTTTAATAAAACATTTATTAGGAATTTCTTTCACCTTTGTAATCCAATAAAAATTTCCAAAACATACATAAATTATTTGGGAAAAAAATAATTTTATATCCATTAAAATTTGTGGAAATTGGTTTATAGAAAACATTACAAAGGTTAAAAGAAATCCATAATTTTAAAAGAGTATGTTAAATTAAATGGATGCATTGATGAACAAATTGAACATAAAATTTATTTTATTAATATGAATGAAATTTTATTATAATAAATAGTTTATGAACATAACTTTTTATGTTTAAAGCATCTATAAGTTTCTGATGTCATTTTATACATAAAATTATAGCTTCATCGTTTAAAAAACACTTATAAAATTCATGAAATATCACTTTTGGAGATTACAAAATAATTTAATAAATAAATTTCCTTGTTAAGTTTTGGTTTAGTAATACCAAAATTAGGAACTTATTATAAATAAACTAGTAATTTAAAAATAATTATTACGTTTGAAAACATTGAAATGAAAATATGAAAATAAAACTTACTTATAAAAAATGTTTTTTAGTTCATAAAATAAGAATTTATAAGAAGGACTATGTCATAGAAACTTGATTAAAAAACTTCCATTTTTAAATATTAATCAATATAAATAAAATTTGTAATTTGGATGTTTTTATAGTAAATAGATTACCTATATATAATTTATTTAAATAAAGTAAAAAAATATAATTATATGTTTGAAAAAGGTGGCTTTTAACAAAATAATATATTTAAATAAAAAAATTTACCATTATATAAATATAAATTGTAAAATTATATTTCAATAATTTCGTACTAAATACAATAAAATATTATTACTGGTGAATTAATATAAAGAATATTGAGAAGGAAGAGCATATATGTAGGTGGTCATTCCAGACTATAAGGAGGTGGCTATTATATATTCAGAATACCTATATTTAGTTATAATTATTTAGATAGATTAGGTTTATAGATTTTTTACACACAAACACACATATCATATTTTTCGGATGAATTCTCAAATGTGGATACTGGGGACTTGTATAAATATACTTATAATAAAATATATATAAAAATATAAAGTTGATGTTTCAAGGAATCTGAGTAACTCCTTTGATTATAGAGAAATATTAAATATAGTGTAAGAATATATATATATATATATATAATTTCCTCCACTGAAATATGTTCAATGAATAAGAAGGCAGACAAAGGGAATCCAAGATAATCTCTTATAATAAATATATCATTTTATAATATTTTGATGATGATTTGAAAAGTATACTACCGTGAATATCATATGTATATTTTTGCAAGCTTTAAACTTGAAACATATCAATTATAGATTTTATTACACATTTTAATTATCTTAAGGAATAGTTTCATGTACATGATGATACACATTGTTTATTTTAGAAATGATCTTGGATGTAGCTCATCAAAGGGTGTAACTCGTCATAAGAGAAGAAATAAAAATTACCTTAAGGGTTTGCATGGATGAGCTTGAGGTTGAAGGGAAATCCATGACTTGATAAGATTGATAACATTCTTCTGATCATATGGACGTGTTATAAATGACCATTTTTAACTTGGATATATAGTAACTACACCATTCCATCCACATAAAAAATCACATGGTTTCACACTCCTATATTAGTTACCTGATTTTATGGACTCATCAGATTTGATTAACAGGGTCTGTTCCTAGAATCAACATGTTTTTAACCCAGGACATGACCCACTTTACCCATTAACGCATTAGGGAATTCTCTACAAGTATTATAACCAAACAAACTATGATATTATACATGAACGATCACTCACCCTCCCCTTTTAAAAGTGAAATGGCCATGTAGGGTTCCAATGTGTGGTTGAGTATGAAGATTTCTCTCCCAAAGCATGTTTGAGCATGCATAGGTTGCAAAAATTTGTATTATACAATGTATTGTTAAATAATAGTCAATATTATTTTAATAAGTATAATATTTATTTAAGATGAATATCTTTAATATATTCATCTGAAATTTTATGTTCTCTATTCTTTTAATAATTTACACTTAACATTTAAATAACTACTTTTAATTAATATATGTTTCATTATAATTTCTCATTAAGTTTATATTTCTTGAAAAATAATATTTTATTCAAAATTAAAAATATTAAAATCATAAGTTATGAAAATTATTATTTTCCATAAAAAGTATTCATTAATATTTTATTATAATTTAACATGCACTTTTATTGTTTAATAAGGGTTTATAATTGATTTAATTTTTAAATAATATTTTGGAATCTATGAATTTACAAATTGAAATTAAATGTTCCATTAAATATTTAGTAAAAACATTATTTTTTTACAAATTTTTTTTATATTAAGTAAATTTGACCATAAATGTACACATTTAACATTTTTAAAAATAATATTTACTTTTTGTACTACAAGATTACTTGCCAAAATGAAGCACTGTATAAAATAATTTATAATCACCCGTGTTATGTTACCAAAAGGATTATAATTTATAAAATATACTCAGAAGGGTTTTTTAATATCATAAAAACATATATTTTCAAAATATAAAATTAAAATATATTTTAGTAATTTTTAATAAAAATATTTTATTAAAAATAAAAGTATTGTTTTATGATTTTAGTATCTTATAATTAATACTTAATTTGATTAAAGAAAATAACTAAGTTTCACAAAATATTATATTGAAAAATTTATTATCTGGAATCACATACTAAAAAAATAAATTCATTAAAATTTAGTAAAAGAATAATTTTATTAAATTCATCGAATGTTATACTGAGTGATCAGAGAACATGGTCTATCAGAACACACAATATGTACCTGGAATTCATGTCTTGTAGTCTATATGGATAATTAGAGGAAGTTTTACTAAACATGTTTTTAAATACATGGTATAATGTTGCATTATATTGATATCCTTTATAATTAATGAGATGTATGATATATATAAAGTGTACAAGATGTGGTATTAATTAATCCCCACATCAAAAGAAAACATTGAGTCAACCTGAGGGTTATAAAAACACATGATAAGGAGAAGAGACAACGTGTACCTCATTATTACACATCATGGATTCTGGTTGAGATACATGAAAAATCCGTAGGTGATTATCTTGGATACATGGAAAGAAAAGAACACAAAGTTTAACTCATGAGGACACACTATATAGTCTCCTTGTTAAGAAAAAAATTTAATTAGATAAATAATTATTAATTACTGAATTGATAACCTAATTATAATGTAAATATTTTATATGTTGAAAATGTAATAATGTTTTTATAATTAATAAATTCCTAATTAATTATTTGTATATATCTGTAAGTATCAGTCATGATATGTATTTACCATATTTCAAATATTATGGGTATTTCTAAGAGACATCAGATGGTACTTATGATAAGGGGAATTAATTAATTAATTAATTAATTGAATTTATTTATGCATGTTTATATTAATAATAAATAATGATTTGAAGTTAATTCTAGCTAGAGTACTCTTTCAAATTCATTTCATGTAATTTGATGAATATGAACTTAGTCCATACTGCATATGTTATTATTATTTTTAATTTATTATTATATAATTTTTATAATAATATAATAATTAAATAATGGTATGGGAGTCATTTATATCCTCTCATTATGTAAAGTCCTCCATTCCAAATATTTATTGTATGTAAAAATGAGTAACCAATCCACTGGTTCCTCTCAATGGTGTGTGAGTAAAATTATGTTATGGATGGAAATCCCATGAATGTGGAGGCAGTTCAAGTTCAGAGCCAAGGTGAAGCCAATCCAGGTAGTACAAAAGTTTATAGGTGGAATGATGAAACTTGAACTATGCTCAATTCTTGGAGCTAATTCGCTGAGTCCAAGTTCCAATTTATCATTCACTTGATAAACTAACCATTTGAGAAGATAATTTCCATAACACATTTCTTTTATTTCTTTGAGTTTAAAGAATGATTTTTAGATGTTTAAAAATTTAAAAAAAAATAATTAGAAATAATGCTATATATAATTACAATAAATATTATAATATAAGTAAAATTTAACTATACATGGTTAATCACATATATAAAATCCAATTAATATTTAAAAGCATGTGATGACATAAATGTGAATCTTACACATAATGATGAAAACACCCCAAATTAAACATTAAGTCAGTATAGCCTTCTACCACATAAGTTAAAATTTGTCTATAGTTAAATGTCCTTGACCAACCATAGTCGGGGTAATTATATTAACATAGAATTACAACATGACTTTTGGGTCAAATTAACATAATTCTATTCAATTTTTTTACTCTCAAAGAATGACTTAGTATAACTGAGATACAATGGTTGATCCAAATTGAGGATTTTAGAGTTGGGATGTCCAGTCAATCAATCATGAAACTTTGAGTTAATTCAATTGGAATAATTATTACATCTTAAAACCCTTTCAAATATATTATTATTCCAATGTATGGGTTATATGAAGAATAATATGGGTAACCTTTACTAGAATATCCATGCGATGAGATATTCTAGAACTAATGGTAAGGGATATTAAGAATCCCTTAAATTATTAGAGAATTATAAATTAAATTAAATTTATTATCTAATTTGTAATCAAGATAAATTACTAAAATTATACTCATATTTATTTTAGAAATATAAATCCATATGTATTTCACAATATCACTATGATCCATTCTATTGAACTCTAACCTTCTCACTGGATATAATTTCCTATAATAGTATAATAATTTAAACATTATAATATGACATGAATGTAAATTATATATTCTTGAAAGCCCTATTATTGAAGACCCTATAATGGAGGACAATGAAAAAGAACTACCTATATATATGAAATATTTGTATAATACCATATATTTATAATGTTTTATGATATATTTCATGTCTGGTGTGGTTTTAAAGAAACAAGAGTATATATATCTACATAGAATCATGTCTCAGCTTTAGGATCTTTATGATAATAAGGGTATACTAGAGATACATGAGATCACCCATGACTTTTTCATGTTCATTTTTGCAGAGTTGGAATCAACTTGGAATCATTTTGTCAAGATGATTAGCTTTAATGAGTACTTGGACATCATAGGACATACGATCCTTGATAATACATGGAAATATCTAATTCTATCCTCACTAAATAAGAGCCTCTCTTATTTCATTGATAATTATAATATGAAAAATCGTGAACAGTGTCTATTAAAACATCTTATAATAATTTTCTTTGATTTTATGGACATGAAGCGTGAACAACCTATAGTCCTTATGGTGGATGAAAGAAAAGAAAAAGAAAATGTTTCCAATAAAATTTCCAACTATAATGCTCCAAATAACTGTCCTCGAATAAATTAAGATCAAAATATAGGAAAATGTAGAGAATATTGTATATTTCCATGTGGAAATATAGGACACTATAAGAAGAGTTATACCCAACTAAATAGTAATAGGAAGCTTTATAATCATTTCTTGTCGATTGAAATTTTTCTATATCTATACATTGGGTATTATATTTATCTTTTTGTGCTGACATCTATATTCAAATATGTAAACCCTGTTTACATGAAGATCTTTCCCGAGGAGAGGTAGATATGGGGGATACCAATGTTGTTAGTCTAGATTCTCTAGAAATTGGAGACTCCTAGCTTCCATTTCCAACTGAGATGGTCTTGGTTTTAAAATAATATTATTATGTAGAAATCGATATCAAAAGCATAATTTTTATATCCTATATATATATATTATTTATTTCATGTTTAGATATAAAATCTATTTAATTTACACATACAACATATTTCATGGTATTAAAGGTTTAAATAATGATCTTTATATATTAAATTATAAAAACCAAAAATTAAAAATTGATAATGAATCAAGTTTGCAAGACTCATTTCACAATCAACTATGAAATCAACTTTTTAGTCATGTAAATGAGAAACATTTGAGAATGGTCAATCAAGATGGTTACGGATACTCTTTTAAACTAAAACCACTTATTATATTTCATGGTTCTTTATAAATAAAAATGGCTAAGCCTCATATTTTGGGACTAGTTTAAAGATCTTGAGAGTATCTATAATTAGTAAAATCTATTTTGTGTCGACCATTTTCATTAGAATATAGGGGTTGGTATTTTTGAATAATTAATTATTTTTTATGATTTAAGTAGAGATGGATTATTCAAGTTATTGGTTTATAAGTCAAAATATTTTGGTAAAGTTGAATAATTCAATAATGAATTGAAGAATCATCATTGTATGTTCTTATAGAAACTTAAATTTGATCTAGTTGGTGAATATATTAACCCTGATTTCATTTAATTTATAAGGGTGTGTTTGATTCTATCTCAAACCACTCTTCCTTATACTCTACATTGTAATTGTTGTACTTAAAGGAGGAACCATACCTCTCTTAACATGGTAAGTTCAATGAAGATCGAGGAAATTATTCTATCATCATTTTAAGGATATACATTATGCGTTATATAATATGATAGAATAGTCAATAAATTATTTATTTTAATAATAATGAATAATTTTTATGTTTTCCTAATAAATTACATGTTTTTTGGAATATAAGTATTTTTTTTGTAAAATTTGAAAATTTTCCAAATTCTTGAAATGATTATAAATAAAATCATGCTAGACTATCAACCCTGCATCCCAAGGAATTAATTTTCACAATGTAAAAAAGATACAAGATAAAAAATACATCAATTATATGACTATGTAATCCATCATGATGCAAATATTACAACACACTCAAGCTACCTATGATATATATCTATGTGACCGTATGTTATATCTCAAAGTGACCGCGTGACTTTTTGATCCACTATGGAATATTTCTTGCTAACTATAAAAAAATGTGAAACCATGTGAACACTAGTCCAGATAGAAGCGAATTCATGGTTTTTTCAATTTTATTGAAATATTTATAATTATTTAAACAACCACACATTATATCTCAGAGTGTCTGTAATGGTCTTGTGGTTAAACTGACAACAAATTTTTTTTTTCATCCATACACCTACTGGATTGATTCTTGAAGATATCTTACAAAATCCTAAATTGGGAATATGAAAAATCATTCATCTACAAAGTCATCTTGAATGGAAAACTTATTTGTTCTATTTTCATGAAATCTCAAAAATTATTGGAGTGACCACATGTATCATTCAAATTTAATGTATGTTTATTCCAAAGTGACCATATAATGATAGTATGATTTTTACAAAACTATTTGAGCTACAATAAGACTTATTCTATCCCATTTTGAACTAAATCACTAGTATGGGAAAATTATTTTTTGGATAAGTTATGAAAACACCACATGGTTTGTTGAAATTTCCATGGTCCTTAGATGGAATTTATCAAAGTACTCGATCACCTTTGAGTTCAAATTAATCGAATTTATGTATTTTCATGGAATCTGGTTAGTATTTATTCTATGTGTTGGATCTACCATGGATAATATAACATAGATAACTTTAATATACCATGTTTAAAGTTGGAATAATATCTAAATATAATTTATTCCTACAAATTTATTCCACATATTAAATGAAATGTTGGAGATATTTATTTATCCTCGATTTCGGGATAGGTTTGAGGATTTTTAAATATGAGATTCTAAAGGATATTTTAATAGTAATATTTATTTTTATAAAATATAGTTTTGATGAAAACACATGAAAAAAGAAATAATTTTATGAATAATTTTTTTGATCTTGGAAAATGTGAACATTTCTATTCTGGATGATACTATGTTTTCAAGGGAACTTGACTATATGATTTGGGAACATCCTTTAGTGTTTTCGTCTCATATTTGAACTAAAATAAAACATTGGGAATAGAAGAGATACCTATAGAATAATCAAAATTTAATCTTTTTCATTATGAAATTCTTTTCACTTCTCTTTATCTATAATTTTTTTAATTTTTAATTTTCCTTGTTTTTTTAGTATATCCATTAAAGAAAAAATATATATAGAAAATTTAAGTGTGATCAAATAATATGACTATATTTTCTTGATATTTTTACTCCCATGAAAACTATAGAAGAGTCTGTGTATGAGCCTAGAAAACCCTATGTGTTTTTATATGTAAATTTCAATCCAAGTTATGGATCCTCAGTTTCTTAATAAAAATTCTTTTCCATGAGTGACTGAAAAGAGGAGAGCGTTAGTTATCAACATGATATGGAACATCTTGAATTTTTTACATTCATCTACGTATTTCAATATTTTTATTACTCTTTTTTAAAAGTTATTTTAAATATATTTTTCAAATTTAAACTTTAATTGCAAGATTTTACATAGAATATTTCTACTGTTTGATGTATATAGAATAATCTCAAAATATTAATATAATCAAAATATTCATTTAACTGGGGTTTTACCGAAATTAAGAGTGATAGTTACAAAGAATTAATTTATATATACCTACTGTATTAGTTAACTGGGTGAATTTCAAATTTAGGGATTTTATCTTCTAATTTTTGTTAATATAACTTTTTATTGGATACTAAATTCACTGATATTGAGAACTCCACTATAACCAACATTTGTTATTCAAGGTTTTTATTTCATTTTTTAATTATGATCATGTTCTTAACAAAATATCTAAATATCTACCAATTATAAATAGATATATTTATGGATAATAATAGACACGAGGGAACTTCAAATGAAATAGACCATTATTTTAATAGTGAAAACTATGATAAGTGAATTATTAAAACTAAAATACATCTTGATAGCATGGGTTTTGATATTAGGATAGTAAACAAAGATAAATATGAAAATCCTAAAGCTACTAGAGAAATATGAATGGTTGAAACTAAGGATTGTTATGATTGAAATTTCAAATCTATGTATGTTTTATATTGTTCACTAGGAGAAGATGAATTCAATATAATATTTTCATGTTCCATGACATAATTAATATGGGAAACATTATCTATGTCTCCTGATAAAAAATTAAATGTCAAATAAATTATATTAAGTACTTATACTATTTAATATGATTCATTTTTGAATGAATATGATGAGTTTTGTTTTCCAATTTTACATATTTGATTTAATGATATCATCAATACAATGTAGTCACTAGGAATGACCATTGTTGAAAAAATAAAACGTGATAAGAATTATAATATGTTTAATAGATAGATAGACATACACTATTTTATCCATCTAATAGTCTTGTGATGAGTTAAAGCTAACAATAAAAGTATTAATTGGAAATTGATAATGTATGAGAAATATATAAATATGAAAAATTAATATGCTAAACTAAAAATGTCTACTACATTCAAGGCATCTCAAGAAAAATACAAATAAATAGTTAGATACGATAAACTAAAGGAAGTGAAGGTTACCCCAATATTGATGAAGTGGTGGATCATATAGCTAGATGATTCAAGAAATTATAATAAAATAATTTTTCTATATAAAATTAAATATCAAATGAAGCAATGATATGAAATGATACTGTATGAAATATATAAAATTTTCAGTTACCTTCATTGAGTGTAAAAGAAAAGGACACCTCAAATATGCATTTAAAAGGTTGAAATATAATAAAAATATTGAGGAGAAAGGAAATGAATACAAAAATTCCATGATTGAAGCATAATGTTCATTTGAGAATATCTCCATAGATTAAAATTCAATCATGTAAAATAGTACTAGAAGAGAAAATTTTTGTTTAATGGAAAAGACATCTAAGGCAAAAAAATCTATTTCTACCTATTTTTCTCATATTTATGATTTCATTAAAAATGAAAATCATGATGAGAAGTAGTTTTAATGTGATTATATATTTAAATATTTCAATATTATGGATGATATATTTAGTGATAATAAAGATAAATATAGTAATGTAATGAAACATTATGTTTATCTTCCGTTATTAAAACCATTATTCATCTTGCAAAGGAAGAAACTAAATGCTTCCTAAAGAAAAAATGATGTAAAATTTGTAATGGAGAAACTAAAGAATTATATTGATGTTTTTTCTATAATTATTGAACCCTTATAAAATTATGGGTAGTTAATATATATATAAACCCTAATTCAGTTTTGGATATCAACACATTTAAAGAATCGAACCAATAAAAAAAATTTATTCATAGTTTAAATGATAGAAATAAGTTAATTTTAAATAATTAGGCCATAAAATATAAATATATATCAATATAGTGTAGAAATAATAAAGTTTATTTTTCTATTTATTGTAATTATATTTTTAAATCTGAGAATAGATCTCTCAAACAGATGTGGATCCTTAAAGCTTTAATTGCTATCCTTTTTGGCCCCAAATTTATATGGGTTCTAAAATCTATGTCCATTTGATTGATTGAAGGAATAATATTTAAAAATATCATATAAAAATATATGTTATTTAAATAGTGGATGTTTTAGACCCATTATATGTGAGTTTTCAGGATTATAAAGTTTGAATAGATTATACTGTGGCAATGTCACCTTTGGCGATAATAAAAAAGGAAACATTACTATCCTTGGTCAAGTTGGTAACTGTAAATCTTTTTAAATTTATAATTTTTTATTTTTTTATTGGATAAATTAAAATCAATGAAGAATATATCAATAGTTTGATGATGAATTTTACATTATGTTGGAGAATAATCCTTGATGAAAAATGACTCTATGATAAAATTGGTGTTTCCTATTTGGAGAAATGATAATAATTATGTAGTAGATATAAATATATTATTTAATCAAAATGATTCTTAATAAAGGAAATTTATCATGAATCTTATCTATGGAATAGGACACTAGGACATTGTAATATGTACTCTATTATAATGTTATAAAAAATGGTGAAGTTAAGGATCTACAATTGATAAATTTCCCAAAAGGAAAGGTGTGCAATCCCTATCAAAACTGAAAGAAATGTAAATTTTGTTTCAAATAAATGATTGAGGTGTCTACATACCAACTAAATGAATTGTTTCATAAAGACATGTATGTACCATAATTTTATTATAAAGACATTATTCCTTTGTAATTGTTGATACTATTCAATATTACTTAGTAATATATCCTAACACATAAAATTGAAACTTATAAATGTTTTCAAAAGTATTAAAAATTATTAGCGAACCTTAGTAGACTTACCCTTTATATTTTTTGAATCGATCATGATATCAATATTGAAATTTGAGATTTTGAATCCTTATTCCCAAAACATGAATATAATCATATTTTCACTTCTCCTAGAATAACTCAACTGAATAGGGTGGCCCAAAAGATGAATAAAACACTTTTGCAGATAGCTTAGGCCATTCTTAGGTAATATTACCTACTAGTATTTCTTTGGGATGAAGTTGTAAATACATATTTCAATGTATTTAACACAGTCTTAATAATACCACTTTTAAAGAAGAATCCATATGAATTGTGGAATGGGAGAAAGCAAAAGTTAAATTATTTCAATATTTTTGGTGAAAATTTTTATATTATTAATATAAAGTACAATCTAGATAATTATTCATCCATATGAAATGAGGAAACATTTATTTTCTATTATATATCAATTAATGAATATATAATTTAATATAAAATAAAAAATATTGTGGAAGAATATGTTAATGTCAAATTTGGGGAAATATTTCCACATGAAACTAAAGTTTCCATAAAAATCCATATGATGATATATGCAATTTAAATATCAATAACACCTCCATTATTAATGATCTTATGGATTATTTATTTATAAAATATATTAAATATGACCTTTGAAATGAACTAGAGAATTAGAAAAACCTATCTGAATCTACAATACCTAGAACAATTAGAACACATAGAGACCATAATTTATATGTTATTGTAAGAGATATAAATAAAGGAACACAAAAACTAGCATCAGATAGAAAACTAATTGAAAATTAGACATTATTGTCATAGATTGAACCGAAAAAATAATGAGACAATTAGTGGTTAACATTTGGTGATGTTTGGGCAATAAAAAATGAAACAATTTAGATAGAATAGAATACGAGAACTAGTTAAGAGACCAAAATATTGTTTAACCAATGTAACTAAATGGGTATATAGAAACATGTATGATGAATCAATAAATATTTGTAGAATAAGGATATAGATAAGACTATTTTATTTATTTTAGATAATTATTTTCTCATGTGGCTAAACATGAATCTATTTTGATACTACTTACTTATAAAACAAATCTATATTTTAAATTATATCAAATTAATTTCTAGAGTTCATTCCTTAGTGGTTATTTTAGGAGTATTTTTTATTGAATACACACTCTGAAATTTCAAATCCTCATTTTCCAAATCATATTTTAAAATTAAATTAAGCTCTTTATGGTCTAAAATAAGCTCATAGATCTTGGTATGACAGGATCACCATTTTTCTTATTTCATATATTTTTACAAAATTCATTACCAGTACAATATTATTTATCAACATAAATTTAAAAGATTTTTTTTGTTGAATAAATTGATGTTGATGAAATTATTTTTGGTTCTTTATTGAATTCACTATTTATTGAATTTTAATAACTAATGAAAAATGAATTTGAAATGAGTTTTACAAGGGGAACTGAAATTCAGTTATTTTTTAAAAACATTTCAAAATAAAAAATTAATTATTTTAAACCAAACTAATTAATATAAATATATTCTAAATTATTTTTGAATGTTTAGTACAAAAAATAATGGTACTCCAAATATCACAACCAGTAAATATTATCTTGATGAAATTAGAAAATCAGTTGACTAAACTAATTATATATGTATGATAAATAATAGACTTTAGTAGAAATATTTTTGGCTAGATATTATGTTTAGTGTGTGTATGTGTTCATGTTTTCAATGAAATACTACAGAATTACATTTAACTAATATTAAAATAATTTTCAAATACCTAAAAAGTAAAACTATGTTATGATTGTTCTATTATAGAGGTCATAATTTTGATTTAATAAAGAATTTAGATACTTATTTTGGTAGTCGTATGTTTGATTGAAGTCAAATTTTTGGAACATGTTATTTTTTGGGAATGTCTCTAGTATCATGGTGTAAAAAAAGTATGACTATGTTGTAATGTCCACTACTAAATCTAAATACATCACAATAGAAAGTTTCTTTGCTCGGATTAGGTTGATAAAATACCCCTTGATAAACTATGGATTTCAATTCATACATATACCTATGAAGTTCGACAAAAAAAGTAATATTAACATTTCTTAGTATCAGGTATCTCATTATAGGAAAAATTCAATTTATATAAGGCATCACTTTTTGAGAGATAATTTCCATAAGGGTATATCACTCTTGAATTCATTGGTATAGAAAATCATCTTGATAACATTTTTACAAATACTATGAATTAGGAGATGATAAATTTTATCATAGATGAGTTCGTATTTATAATTGTTTTTAAATTATATTTTTTCTAATTTTGTATATATTTAGTATTTTTAACATTGAAATCAAATAGTTTTTATTGATATGTTCAACTTATAAGGAATAATCATTTAATTGTTTTTATTTATAGATAGAATTTTCTTTAAGTATTTTATTTATGATTTACATTTTTACCATTATTTAACTAATCATATAACCCTAACTGATATTATTTTCACAATATCGAATCAGAATCAGAATGTTCTATTATATCTCATGTTGAACCCTCTTTTTAACCATCCTTTACCAAAACCATTTCCTTCTGACCCTTCAATCTAGGTATTAGAGATGATGATATCATTTGAGAAAGATTATTTTTAAGCTTTTAATGGTTCCAAAATATTGAAGGTAAGAAAAAGTGGATCTAGAAAACTATCTAATAAATGTCTATTGTCACATTAAGTCACTCTAAAAAAAAAAGTAAATGTTAAGTGTCTTAGGACAATTTGTGTTGTAGTTTGGAGGTTCATTCTTCGATATGGGTTGGACGATTTTTTCTTAGTTAATAATTGAAATTTTTATCCCGGTTTAGTGAAGTGGGATATTATTAATATGTTATTTGAAGATGGATATTAATTTTATTTGATTTTAACCATTTTTATAGTGATGAATATGAGTTTTCTTGAACTATTTTGGTAGTGATTTTAAAATAACCACATCAAGGTGAGTATGAGTATTACCAATGTTAGAATTCCTTAAATTGACCATATTTTTTAATTGAAAAGGTTTTAGAACACTTAACCAGTGATTGAACTTATCAAAGTCCTTAGACAATTAAATTAAATGGAGAGTGTTGGCTATTTATGAAATTCATGCATCAATGTACCTTTCCTAGAAAGTAGGATTTCATCACTATTAGGAACCAAATATATTCCTTTTATATTTGATGGTTCGTGGATTTTAGTTAAATCTGACAAGATTTTTGATAAGGTATATAGAAGATCAGATTAAAACATCCCAAATATTCAAAAATCTAACTTATCCCATTTTTATTTCATATTTTATTTAATAAAGGAGAATTAATACAAAGGGGTAAAAGTATAAATATGTTGTCATGTTATTGTAATTAAACAAACTCTATGAAAGGGAATGAAAAATATCTAGAATACATGGAAAAAGATGTTGGTAGAAGATGAGGATAAGATTTATGAAAACTTCAGTCCTGTAAGAAACCCTGAAAGATAAAGGTATTTCATTGATCTGGGCTTGGATCCTAGATGGTTAGTTTAGGCTAAATAATTTTATGATGACAATGGTTCTCATGATATTATTAATATTATTCTGGAGGCTAAAATAGATTACGAATAGAGAATGGGGTGCACTTATATCCTAGAAGTTTTAAAATATTCAAGAGGTATAATAAAAGATAAATCAATATGACAAGGAGTATAAACTCTTTATAGGGAGTGAAATCCAATATAACGTCAATTTTGACTAAACCTTAGTAAATCAGAGAGTGATAAGAATGAATATCTAGTTAGAGACAAAAATTTTATGTTTTACATAGGGGAGAACCTATTTTTTATTTAATACATTTTAAGGATGATTCATCACCTAATAAACCTTTATTTAACTGAGATTCACATACTCTCAGAAATGGAAATGACAAGGATAGTTAAAACAATAATAGTCCACTAAATCTAGATGGTCATGTAATGATAGTCATTTCCAAAGTCCCAAAAAATGATGTTCCAAAACCATATTCACCTATTAAAGAATATAATGTTAGGCTAGAGCCTTTTATTCATTTACAAGATATTTTTGGATCTATATAACTAGTTATACCTTCCACTCTAGGACATGTCTCAGACAATCAATTTCAAGGGGATCCTATTTATGATTCATCTCCCATATTGAGGTTTTATATGTTGGATATTGAAATAGCTAAATCAAAGAAATTAAGAATCCTTAGACTATATTTTCAAATAATGAGGGATATATTATGAAAACATTAGTGTTAGAGTTTAATGAATCAACTACTAACCCCAGTCCTAGTTCATATGATCTAGTTGAACATATGTCATATAAAAAATCCCCTCCTCAACCATTTTCAACTACTTAATCCTCAGTTATTACCTCAATTGATTTTATCTAGGTCAAGATTGATCTTCCAACTATATTATAAGATCATGTTTTTAATGATTAGTAGTGAAAATTAATATAGTAGGAAGGAATATGTTTTCAATACCTTGAATGTTTAGTGTCTCATATATAACCAAATATTTTCTTAATGATGGATCATATGGATCATAAGATTTGGTGTTTTAGAAATTATATGGAAAAATTTAATGGTTGGAGTGGAGTTATTTATGTAGATCTGATAGATATTACTACTAATATGGATAAAGGATATGTTTCTGTAATCATAATTACTTATATACATTCTTCCTCTTCTCCTCTTATATTTTTTTAAATTATGGAGGACCTTATCAGAGTAATAGTGCATACAGAAATGGCAAATATACAAGGTAGTGTAAATAATATCATGAATCAAGTTCAAATGGATGTTTCTACACATTGTGAGAAACATTATGACATGGTTATGGTAGAAGAGGATATATAAAAATGTGGAATTGGAGATGACTTTTCTATTTTTTGGCCAGAGAAACAAAAGTTCTCAATTAAATAGAGCATTAAAATCCATTTTAGAGAATCTATTGACTATGAAATCTATACTGGATCAGTTTTTTTATAAGAAGATGAATTATTTTAGAACATTGAGCACATTTCCATAGATATCAATGACACTATTGATATATTTGATCCATACATGTATGTTTCCAATGTTCATGTTCTAGAACATCTAGATATTTAGGTACATAACATCTCTTCTTATCATACTCCAGCTTCAGAATTTATCTCATATTTGGTTTATACAACTACTTATGCTCGAATTTAAACTCCTACATTTTTTTCATCCTATATGTCCTTTCTATCTCAATATTCCTCAGAAAAATAATCAAATTAGAACTATTTCCTAATATGTTTTGATTCTATGACGTGATTTTACTCTTTAACCTACAAGTCTACCCAATCCAATTATTGCAAAAAGAAAATACAGAATTGATTATTCAAATAATTTTTATTTTGTTTCAAAAAAAAAGATGATTATGATGTGGGCTTATGTTTTAAATTCTTTATTTCAGGAATGTCCATGATTTTTTTTGATAAACCTTTTTTTCTCATTAATTTGAACTTTTTTTAAAATCCTAAAATGGCAGTAAATTATAGAATAAACGATTATATGATAGAGTAGATTGAAAATGTTTTATTTACATAGATCATTAGTGCATTGTGTGTCATTATTAATTCTTGGATTCATGGTAATCAAAAGGGGGACACTTTGGGCATAGTTTATAAATTCTTTATTTTAATAATCACAAATCATGTTTGTGTGTTTCTAATAAATTCTATTTTTTATGGATGTAAAAATATATTTCCATGAAATTTTGAAATATTATAAATATTATAACCAATTTGTAAAGTCAATCTAGGTAGCTTATCGACCATAAATTTGAATGAGATATATTTCACAAAGTACTAGAGCGACAACATGATAAATACCTTAACCATATAAACATATGATTAACTATGATGGAAATCTCTCAATGTACCATAAATACCAAAAATTATATATTAGACTGAACACATAATATATATTTGAGTGAACAAAACGATATTTTAGTTTTAAAAAGGGAATGTGGATACTGAACACCATTTTGATTGATCATGTAAGATCTCTTTCTAACTCTAAAATCGACCAGACGAGCTAGTAGGTGAATAATATTCAAAAAAACCTGACTACATGGTTTTTACATTTTTATAACACCATGTTAAGTAACCCAAAAATATAAATTTGTATCTTAGATTATATTCAAATGTCCTAGGATTGGATCGACTACATGACAAATGGTATTGACTACACAATAACAAGATCCATAGTGGAAGATGTCCTGCTAACTTCTAAATAGATTTTCTGGGAAACTATGTGAGTTCTATGATAAAATTAAGTGAAAACATATTTTTTCCTTTTTTATGAAATCTAAAAAACTATTGGGGTGGTCACATGTTACCATAAAATAAAAAACTTTTCAATGTCATAGAAACCATAGAAAAATATTAGGTTTTTTACAATTTTTTGGAGCTATCACGAGACATAAATTTATCTCATGTTAAAGTGAAGTGACTACATGTGAAAATTGTTTTTTGGATATGTGATAAAGAGACAACACAATTAGATAAATTGAACATGTTATGTAGTAAGATTTATTCAATTTATTAGAAAATGTATCTTCAAATAAATAGACCATAAAAAATGTCATGGAATCCGATCAGAATTTTCACAAAGTGTTGGAGCTACCTTGGATAATCTAAAATGGTACACATCAAATGATATAGTGTCTTAAAGTGGTAGTTATTTTTTAATGTAATTTATTCTAACCAATTTATATGACACATTAAATGTGTAGTTAGAGATATTTATTTCTCCAAGATTTCATATTGAGTATAAGGATTCCAAATTATTAGATTCCAATATCCAATTTTGGAAGAAGATTTTATTTTATAGAATAAAATTGTTTGAGAAACATATAAGGTAAAATATGGACAATTACATGTAGTATTTATAATCATGGAAAACATGAACTTCCCTATTATCAGTGATACTCTATTTTTACAAAAACATGAAAAGAAATTTGAGAACATCCTTTATTATTTACAACTTATATCTAAACTAAAATTAAATATTGATAAGATAATTAGATTCATCATCACAAATAATCATTAATATCTTACATCATTAAGTTCTTCCCGCTTCAATTTTTCTCTTTTTCATTAGATTTTAGTTTTATTTTTATTTTATATACATCTATGAAACCACAAACATAAATAGTGAATATTCTAGTTTGAATATACTCTATCTATAATTTAATTATATTTGTACTCTGATGAAAACTATGGAAGATTATGTTTATTAGTTTTGAAAGAAGAGTGAACTTTTTTCAGTAAAACTTAATACATGTTATGGAATATCTCTTTATTTTTAATAAATTTTCTTCCAAGTGGATAAATTTCTAGTAGAGAGGATTAGTTCTTTCATTAAGGCTCAATCTATTTTTCTTATATTATAATGTATGATTCAAATATTATCTTAATAAACTTTAGTAATGGTTTTAAATCTTTTTGTTAAACTATACATTGATATCTATCTTTTACAAGTGATATTTATTCTAATTAACAAAAGTAGACTATTCTAAATTTATTAGGATAGTTATAAGATTATTCTAATTGATTTTTGATCAAACATTTAAGTGGTTATTCAGAAGAATTAAAATATATATACCTATGGTATTAGTTAATTGTATGAATTTCAAATTGGGGGATTTTGTTTAATAAATTTATCTAAGAAAAAATTATTAGATAAAAAGTTATTCCCCTATTGAGTACTCCGCTATGAAAAATAATGTAAACCCTAAACTCTGTATAAACTAAAGTAAGAAATGGTATTAATTTCATGTTTTGTATTAGAAAGAAACCAATTTTATAACATTTTCATTTATGAGTTTTTTATGATTTTTTAAGGCCAACTCTGAATAAAATAGCCCAAAAAGGTGTGAAGTGTATCTTTATAGGGTATCCCTAGAAACAAAAAGATGATATATATATATAAACCCTTATAAAAGAAGGTGAATAATACATGAAAATTAATTTTTCTTGAGAGGGATCACATTCTCAAGAAGGATAATCGTATATAGATTGATTTCAATAGTGTTGATGCACAAGATATACAAGATTCGGTATATGACTACTTCCAAAGGACACTATGCAAGATACTATTACAAAAATTAAAGTAATACATTTTAGACCAATATATACAATAGAACAAAAAAGATATGGTTTTATAGTTACTTAAGATTATGACTCATCATTGGTGTACAATAATGACCCACTTTTCTAATGTAATGTAATAGTGAAAGTAGAATATAAACTATGGAAAAGATATCAATTTTGATATATATTACATGTATCTAAAATAATTTACATTTCTAGTAAATAAAACAGGTAAAATAAATCCCTTTGGTTTTAAATGGATATTAGAGAGAAAATAGACATGGAATGTAATGTGAGTTCTTATAAAGTAAATCCATCATACAAAGGGTTTAAACAGATTCAATGAAATGGAAAAGAAGAAAAATTTTATATAGTTACCATGTTGAAATAAATTATAATTGTTCTTACCATATAATCTTTCCATTAATATGATATTTGTAAAAGTATTTAAAATAACATTACATAACTAAAACCTTGAGGAAAATGTATATATAAAAAAACATTAAGCATTTGGAACTCGTGTAAATGAAAAGAAGATATTGATGTTTTATAGATCCATGTATGTGTTAAATAATGAGTCTTATCATAAAACATTTGATTCAATGAAACTATAAGAGAATCAAGATTCATTAAGAAAGAATGTGATCCATGATTTTAAAAGTAGTTCAGGGGGATTTATATTATATTCATATTAATATATGGTGATGACATATTACTTATTGGAAATAACATAGTATGGTTAAATTTAGTTAAGGACTGGTTAAACATGTTATTCTCCATAAAGGACTTTGGATAAGTAGTATATATCCTAGGAATCAAGATCAATCATTATATATCTAATAATATTTCTAGACTAAGTAAATGTATATACAGTTTTTAGATACTAAATAGATTCAGTATGGAACAATATAAAAGGTTATTTTTTCTATATTCATGTGGTATAGATCTCTATAAGAAAATGTTTCCCAATATAAAATTAGAGACAAAGAGAGACAATGAGTAGGATCCCTTATTAATCTTCTATAAGATCTATATTATATAGCTAGTTAGGTATGAGGAATGTTGTTTCTTAGGATCTACTCATTGTTGGTAGATATTAAGATGAAAAAGTAGAATAAATATGGTTATTAATTAAGGGAATCATTTATAGTCCAAGGTATACTGTGGATATTTTCCTGGTATATAGAAGAGATAACGAACTATTCATCAAATGATATAGTGATTCTAGATTCTAAATAGATTAAAACAATCGGATACCATGTTCATTAAATTTCATCAATCTTAATAGAGGAGTTGTGAGTTAGAAGAGTTCAAAGCATCCAATTGTCATATATTCTTCATTTAAGTATGAGTATATGGAATATTCTAACACATCAAAAGAAATTGTTTGAATTTTAACTTTTCCCAATACATTTATGTGGTTCCTAGAAGTACATATCCTATCAGGTTTCATTGTGATCATTTTCAATGTTGGATCTTGCAAAGGAGTAGAGTTCATATCAATATAAAAATCACGAACTCCATAAATAGACACTCTTGAAATATTTTCCTAAAAGGGTTGATGTCACTTTGGGTTTATTTTCCATGGATAAGGACTAATAAGACACCTTGAAAAAATCCTTATCTCAATTGAAGAAGGAAAATCATGTGAGAGATAGAGTTTTGAATGAAATTATCAGTTTGATATAATGTATGTGTGATTCAATTGGGTTTGGTTCCCCAATATAGGCCTCTATATACATTTTTAATACCTATATATAGGCATTTTAATATTTATAAAATATCATATCAAATAATGACTATTCTTCTATGTGACATAGTATGTTATAGTGCTCTAGGGGTACTTTGTCGCAGTTAATAGTCATAGTAGTTTCCTGTTATGATGAGAACCTAGAAGTGTCATGAAAATATTGTAAAATATATGTTCTATACCTACATAATATCATCTTATGGGATAGAAATAATATAGGCTATCATGGGTGGAAACTCATAATACTTTGAGAAACATTCTCATGGTCTACCGCCAAGAGAATCATTACTACAGATGATTATGATAACATTACCCTAAAATGGGAAGTACAAATTTATATGTGTAATTGGATATTCCAATATATATATATATATAATTATCTTTAAACATTAATTTAATTTTTAATTCATGTCATTATTCACATACTTTGATGAATTGGTTAAAATTTTTCATGACATACGCTACCAATATGGTAGGATATGTTGGGAGGGTCATTGGTGATGTTGAATTAATTAATAAAGAGATAATAGATTTATTCCATGTATTATTTTAATTTAAGTAGATATATTAAGACCTTAGATAATAATTAAAATTCCTGATTATGTTCTTGTCCATGGATGTGTTTTCAATAAGTTCAATTATAGGAATTAAAATAAAGGGACATCAAGTACATATGTTTACGAAAGTAGCATTAAATATTTTTTATTGCATATTTTTTTATATAGGGGTTATATAACATATATTACGTTCATAGCAGGTTACATGTCATTGAGAATGTAAATTATTTCTCTTTGGGATACTTGGCATGTTTCTAGACAATAATCATGGTATAACAACCCCGCTATTTATTATATACATAAAAATGATTTATTACATAAAATATTCCCTTGATACATCTTTTAATATCAATAGGTCTAGTTTCTTTGAGGATTAGGAACATTACATAACAACTTAAAACATGAAATACACATATTTATTGAAAACTTCTTTTACATGACCACACACATTCTTTCATACTTAACATTGCGTTGGACAACCTGAGGACATGCATAAGAAAAGGGTGAGCTATAAAGGCCACTAATAGAGTAAATAGGTCATAACATTAAGAATACAATATATTCTAGGAAATAGGTGTATCAATGGAGCATAAGATAAACGTTAACATAAAGGCATGATATTGGATGATTATCATAACATGGAAATGTAGAATCAATATTTAACATGATATTAGCATGATCCAGGGATCATTGCCCAAGGAGTATAAGTAAACCCTCATTTAAGTGAAATTATAAATAGTAAACCCTCATTTCACTTGAATTATCATGATACTAATCTTTATACAATGCATTGGAATGTTATTAGGGTGCACCCTTCTTAATCATTTCATTTCATGCGTAAGTGGTCCACATAGATCATACAACATGGACTCATTAAACTTCATAATTTTTTCCACTAATAAGATATGAGGAATACATAAATTTATGTACTAAATCAAAAGTAAAATGTGCATAATGGTGAATACCCTTGATAGAGAACTGGGTATGGTATTCACTTACATGATTATTTTGGCATGTAAATTATGGTGTAACTTCAGCAACATAATGACGTCAAATAGAAATTGTAAAATGGGTCGATGAGAGAGAAAGGGTTCTATCATAATTTATTAATGAAATTGAAGGTAATGGGGTCATGGAACATATTATCTCAACATATTTAATAAAATTTAGATGCATAATATAAACAAATTTCTTGAATGTAAATGAGAAAAGAGAATTTTTTACGGAATTTCGGCATGGTAACGGGTGTACATGAGTGGCATTAATGAGAGAGAAAGAGGTATCTAATCATTCAAACATATGTAGAACAGTATGGGGGAGGTTAAAATTCAAACCCTAACATTTTTAATTGAAACTAAATACGTATAATAATATAAAACGATTTGGACAAAAATGAGAAAGGAAGAAATCCCTTACAGAATTTCAGCATGGTAATTGGTGTACATGGGAGGAGTTAATGGAGGATAAAGAGGTCTATAATCATTAAAAAATAAGTAGGTAAGTATGGGGGAGGTGGAAAATCATACCCCAACATTTTAATTAAAAAATAGTATAACACAGTAATGAAATTTGGGAAAAATGGGAAAGGAACAAATCCTTTACTTGGAAGTGTGATCCCAAAGGCTTGGGAGAGGCTTGAGAGAGGCTTCTGGTATAAGGCCCAGGCCTTAAACATTACTTAATCATGAATTAAATGAATAATTCACATAGAGTATCTTTTCAGGTTTATAGTTTTAGAGAATTAGGTCATAACTATTACATCTCAAAAGATTACATAGAAGACACTTCTACTAAGTTTCCATAAAATAAAAAAAAATACTTAAAAAGAAACATGTCTAGTTCCATGTTTTAGATAGAATGTCTTTCCTTGATCCCATCCTTGACCCTATTCATCTTTAAGTCATGTGCAAAACATTTTAAAATCTTGGGATGAGCATAAAAAGCTCAGTAATGGATACACAAAGAATGAAAACTGTTAGTTTTTCAAAATAACATGAAAACCATGTATACTTTATCAAAGTGATACTTTTCACCTTTATGAAGTATTAAAAACTCTTCACTGAATATAAGATAATTACTTACCCTTTTTGTAACAAAAAATATTACCATAAAACCCATATAAAGAACACATAACATATAAATGTAACTTGGGACATAAACATACTTAAATGGAATAACCATACGGTCAACTTCCACACATATCACTTAATGGAATAGCCATACAGCCGACTTCCATATCCAATGCATTGGAGGTTATAACGTAACCACCCGTCCTGTAATTCACGGAACCACCCTTCATATGGTTTATCACATAACCACCCATCAAATGTCCAAGTACCATTATAAAATAATAACACATAAAACAATTATAAAGGAAAGAAAACATTTCCACATTTCAAGCAAAATATATCACTTAAATATATTGACATAAAAATTCCATTATCAAAACAATTTTAAATACAAAAATACATAAAATAGTATATGGTATTTATTTACTTTTAAAAAATATAACGGATTTCTGAGGAAGACAAAGATCAAATAATACTCGCAGCAGCGGAAAGGTCATTGTCACCGCGTACGTTAAAAAGAGACATACTTTTTATCATTTAGTAATACGATTAGTATAGAAAATATTCCTTCCAAATAAAAGTAGAAGTAAAATGGGTTTATACACCATATTAAAGAAAGTTGTGTATAAACCAAAATATGCCTCAATAAAAAGAGATTGAGACGATGTCCCTTACAAAGTCGGTATCCATAGATTAAGGATAAATCAATTACATGATTATGTGTGACAAAATAATACATCAAATATAAGTGGATATTAAGTGTAAAACAATAAGAGGTTACTCACACATATTCATAGAATGACATATTCAAGGAGTACAAGTTTAACCCAAAGAATCAAAATTGGGTTAAGAAGTTCCCTTACAAAAATTCGATAGCGTAACGACGTCACTTCAAAATTCAGAAAATGAGTTGATGAGAGATAAAAAGGGTATCTCATCACTTGAACATTAAATTTATATAAATAAGGATATATGAGAACATATCCCAACAAAATAAGATGTAAATTAAAAGACATAACAAAAATAAGCCTTTTTAAAGAAGAGGAGGGTGAAAGGTCCCCTTACCGATTTGGGTAAATTTCAAAACGTACACCCCATGGAAGAAGGGTCATACAATGAAGATGTAAATACCCATAATTGAAATTATACTACACAAATAGTATAATAATGTGCAGTACATACACCACTCAAAGGAAATGGTGTCAAACGTAGAATAAATGTCACGGGGATAAAAGTGAGATGAAAAATCCCTTATGAAAACTCGGCAGCCTAACAACGCCACTTAAAACATCCAAAAATAGATTTATGAGATCAAATAGGGTCTCTCATAATATGAACATAAAAATTACAGTATTATGAATATAAAATAACATCCCCAAACATAAGAAATACGAGCTTAAAAGAAATGACATAAAAGAGAGTACTTAAAAAAAGAAAGAGGGAGGTTGGATCCCTTACCTCAAGTCTGACTTGTCTTGTTCGTTTCTTTATATTCCTGAATAATAAAATTTGGTCAATTTATAATTTATTAAGGACCTCTTTTAATGATTATTATTCAGTTCATATCACATATTATAATGTTATAATAATTGGTTAATAATGTGAGTTCATATCAGACGTTTTTTGTCGATGTTTGGTACATGAGTCAAAAATGAACTTGTTTGAAAATGATTGTCCATGTAGTTATAAGTAAATAATCTCCATAACAGTATTAATGATTTAAATATAATATATATCCAGTATATATTCATTTTATACTACTCCATAACATTTGGAGATAAAAAGAAATAAAATGCAGCATTCATGGAGACGGTAGGCAGTACGTACGCATGAATGCTACTTTCATTTGTTTGTCATATTAATGGAATTAAAAATAATTGAGAGAGATATATATATTATAATTCCAGTTTAAAAAATATTTTATATAGGACACATATGTTCATTAATTTCATTCTTTATACATTCTATGTATTTCATGAATGAGTCACATCACTTGAGGGGGTGGTAGTCCACACTTCCTCGTATGAAATTATCGCATTTGCACAACATGAAAATCACAAAGGAATGTTTTAAATATAAAATTCAGAAGCATATAGAAAAACTAAATACCATATATATAATTTATAAAATATATTGACATCATAATGGCCACCATGAAATGTGTTAAGAGAAGATTGAACAATCATCGTTTCGTGAGGCAGAAATTCTCCATCCACAGAAACAGTATGTTCTTTAACAATTAGATGAAGGTGTGTGTAAGTGTAGCTCGAATCCTTCACATAAAAACATCCTAGTATATTTAAGATACTGGTGTTGTTACAAAAGAAATAAATGAAATGGGGTTAGAGTGTTGGAGAAGCAAAATAAAACAAAAGAACATAAGGGAAGACATTACCTTTAAATCAGGTAACTCTTTTTAATTTGAGCTCAAAGGATTCCTTGGAAAGGATTACACACAAAGGTGAGGCTTCAATGATGAATAGAGGGATGTGGAGAGATGAAATGGGCAGGGTTTGGCTGAGCCAAAGGCTTGAGAGGTGTGGGTAAGGTGGTAGAGGTGGGGGCCTCTTATAAGAGGAGAGGAGGGGCACTCTTGGAACGTTATAAACTTTTACTTTATTATAAAATGCATTTCAGATTTTAAAGGTCCCAAAATAATATATTTCTAGGATAAGGTGATAAGAGTTCGATATCCTCCCATATAATAGGTTTGTGAAAAATTTAGGTCTTAGATTTTACATTATCGTTTTATTTTATTTAAATTGTTAAATAAAGAGGTAATCGCTGCATCATCATGGTGTCATAAATAATTTAATTTATTTAATGTCTAAAAATTATCAAAAAATATCATGATCTAGGAAATAGTTTTAGATTTATAATGAATATTTATAGTAAAAAATATTACTTGTATAAACCCATTTAAATTTTTTTAGTAAAACAACTCATGTTTGTGACATTTTTATTTTAACTATAAGTAAAAAGTTATTAATGTCATTTTCCAACCAATGTGGCTCCATGGGGTCCCCAATTTTACCCATGGATTTTCTTGGTTGGTCATGACTCATTCAATAAGGTTAGGACATGTTTCAAGGTCATTTCATATTATTAAAACATTATTTTTACCTTAAACTACACTAATTACCTCTAATCGCGATTAAAAACTTAAAAGTTACTATTCACCAAAAAAATTATTTTAATCCCATTGAACAAAATTTTACTTCCTAACGACAACAATGTATTTTGGATTTTTTAAATTAAAAACATAGAGGTGGTAAAACTTCATTTAAACGAAAAATCAGTTTTTTAAGTACCACTTAGTGGTTTCACTATTCATCAAAAAATGAAGTTTTTTCAGAAAAATACCAAAAATTCACCCTAAGCTATATTTGATATTTCGTATTTAAAAATGACGTCTATTTTACAAAATTCAAAAAATATAAGTTGAATTAATTAATTTAATAATTAATTCCTACTGTCAAAACAAATAGTGTGTTTTTATGAAACAAAATGTATCAAAAGATTGACACTAGTTCAAGTCAAATTTCAAAATGAAATTAATTCCAATGACCACAATTGGATTAACTGGTAAAAATATATTCTAATTGAACTTTAAAACCAATTCAAAATATAATCTAGTAATATAAATACATTAGATTAAAAAGGGTTTTTTAATTAAAATACAACATTTTTCACTATTCATTAAAAATTTAACTTTATCGGAAAAATACCAAAAATTTACATGAAGTAAATTTTGATGTCCCAATTCTAAAGAATAGTTATATTTGGTCTAATAGAATGTATAAGAGTGACCAAAACTATATTTAAAGAGGGTTCTCCATCAAAAGGTGGTTAATCGACCTTTTAAAGAATATTAGAAGATTTATGCTTAAAATTAGATTCATTTTCATTTTACACCTCTAAAATTAATTGGATAAAAGTAAAAATATTTGACAAACATATATAATAATTTTTTAGTTAGTTCTGTTCTTTCCCGTCATTACAACGGTTAGGTGTTATCTACCATTTGAAATAACATTATTTTATTATTAGAGTGCAACGTAAGATTCCCAAGAAACTCGTTGTTGCGTATTGGGTACGCCATCAAGCATAGCATCCCCCTTTAAAGTAATATTAATATTTTATTCACAAATATGGATAAATATGAAAATGTAATATTCTTTATTTACATGGGGTGTTACATCCTTCCTCCCTTTTGGGAATTGCGTCCTCACAATTTTAAAATTGGGCTCAGAAACATCATTGAAAACCCCACATCGGAAAAAGAGTAAATTAAACTATAACTTTAAAAGAAAGAAAGGGAAGTAAAAAGGTTACTCGAGTTAACCCATACTAGGATTCCATATCTGAAAACATGGATATGTAAGAAAAAACAAAGGTTCATGTTCTGAGGGAGTGTGATAGAAAACATGTTTAGGAGAAAGTTAACCACCAGAAAATCACAAACTTGTGATGGTTAAACGGTATTGGATTCCCCAGTAGGAAAAGTTAACAGACAAAATTTTTTATGTTACTTTTTAATTGAGGCATTTATTTTTGGGCTTAACTAAAACATAAGGAAACATAATTACTTTTCATGTTGACTTTCAACTTTTACTAGATTTCTTACACAAACTCATATTTTCTCCAAAAGATGAGTATTTAGGATGACCTATTTACATTAAGAGAGCTATAATAAACTTCTAGAGAATCACCTAATCCAAAAAAGAGAACTGTATACTTCCCATGTTTTTAGACCTTAACAAAAACCAAAATAAAAAAGGTTAGTATCAGATCAGATAATACCCAAAAAGGATAATCCTTTATAAAAAGGAAATCTATTCTTAATCTCCAAAATTTGTCCAACAAGACCCAAAGTTCAACGAAGACCAAAATTAAACCAAACTAACATTGAAACCCAAATATTTGAAGGATTTAATCACATAGTCTTCCATGTTAAATCATAACATTTATCTCCAAACAAAATCAGTTGCTCTTAAAGTCTCATATTGAAAAGTAATTAACCTAATCACATATCCTCCATGATAGGTTAATAATTTACACAGATAACCCAAAATAAACTTACTCTAAATTCATAAAATAATATAACTAAAAGGAATTAGTCAAACAAACTAGGGACTTCACGTAGTACAATGGTAGGTGATAAATACCAGTCGCACTTTGGTTGTGGGTTCGATTCCCACAGCTTTGTCCGACGCGATGGGTTGTCACACGGTCTGCGTGTTGTCCTTTTTCCAAACAATATAATTCTCAAATTATTCCCCAAAAAGAGATAAAATCATCAAAAATAACCATAACATAATTTAACCTCAATTTTATCTCATGTCGTTCATATTCCATCATAACATATTGTAACCCATAATTTCCTCAAAAGTAAGGATCATATAAACCAAAATGGTTCTTTATAACTATGTCCACAAAAGAACAGATAACAATTCCTTAACTAAAATATTCATATATAAAACATCAGGGTTACACATACTATAAAAAGTCTTCTAATGTAACCCCATCATCAAAAGAGACTTAATACACTTAAGAATTTCACCATAACTCTTGAAGCCCTTATATGATAACTTCTTAATCATTCAACATTTTTCATGATCCATTAACCATTCCTTTCCAACTTATTCTGAAATACTTCTTTCCTACAAACAAAATCATGAATCATATCCTAAAATTCCAAAATAGGAAGACAAATGTTAAAAAATAATCCATACCTTTGATTGGTCATTGTTCGTTTCTTCATCCTCAATCGGAATGTCATTAGGTATTGGTAAACAAATATTTGTACGATATTGGTGATCCCATTACCAAAACTTCTTCATAGGACATGTGTTTTCATAATGACCATGCACACCAAATTTAAAACATTCAATTGATCCCTCAGAAAAAACTTCTTTCCCTTCCCTCGAGTCAACTGGATGCTTCTTTTTTCCATGGCAGGTTCTTTCTTTATGACCTTCATTTCCACATCTATAGCATATTTCTGTCCCTTTGAAATATTTTCCTAGGTGTTTATTTCCACATCTTTGACACATAGGTTTTTGAACACACTTACCTTTATGATTATTACCTGTAGTTCCATAGGGATTTGTTTCTCGCATATATGATGCCTTATAGAAATCACCAAGGTTTAGGTGGTCAATCATGACTCCAGATAGTTGGATGAGGATAAACACAAGAGTTCTCATTGCACCTCCCATATCATTCAGTTGCTCTCTCAGAAAACTGTCACAGTTTCCTTCACATCCACTGTTACTTTGGTGCCTGCTAGATCCATCTATTTACTAAAACCAAAATGGTTAGTGTTAGTATATCAAAAAAACCATCGTGTACTAATGAGGAAGATAAAAACTAAGATATACTTACTCATTCACTTTATCTAAAACTAGGACTCTTTCTTAAATCCTAACCATTATGGTAATGTCACTTATGGTTAGAGAATACCCTAACCTCTGAAGTTATCTAAACCGACCTCTGATACCAACTATAAGTCCCCAACCTTAAACATTACTTGATCATGAATTAAATGAATAATTCACATAAAGGAACTTTTAAGGTTTAGTGTTTTAGAGAATTAGCTCATAACTATTACATCTCAAAAGATTACATAGTAGACACTTCTACCAAGTTTCCATAAAATAATAATAAAAATACTTAAAAAGAAACATGTCTAGTTCCATGTTTTAGATAGAATGTCTTTCCTTGATCCCACCCCTAACCCTATTCATCTATAAGTCCTGTGGAAAACATTTCAAAAACTTGGGATGAGCATAAAAATCTCATTATGGGATACACATAGAATGAAAACTGTTAGTTTTTCAAAACAACAAGTAAACCGTGTATACTTTATCAAAGTAATAATTTTCACCTTTATGAAGTAGTAAAAACTCTTCACTAAATAAAATATCATTACTTACCCTTTTTGTAACCAAAAGATTACCATAAAACCCATATAAAGAACACATAACATAATAAGTTAACTTGGGACATAAACATACTTAAATGAATTAACCATACAATCGACTTCAACACAAATCACTTAATGGAATAGCCATATGGCCGACTTCCATACCCAATGCATTGGAGGTTATAATGTAACCACCCGTCTTGGTATTCACGGCACCACCCGTCATATGGTTTATCATGTAACCACCCTTCAAATGTCCAAGTACCAATATAAAATCAGAACACATAAAAAAATTATAAAGGAAATAAAACATTTCCACATTTAAAGCACAATATATAACTTAAATATATTGACATAACAAATACATTATCAAAACCATTTTCAATACCAAAATACATAAAATATTATATGGTATTTATTTACTTTTAAAAAATATAACGGCTTGCTGAGGAATCCAAAGATAAAATAATACTTGCGGCGGCGGAAAGGTCGTTGTCACCACGTACGTTAAAAAGAAACATAATTTTTGTCATTTAGTAAAATTCTTAGTATAGAAAATATTCCTTCCAAATAAAAGTATAAGTCAAAGGGGTTTATACACCGTATAAAAGAAAGTTGTGTATAAAAAAAATACGCCTCAATGAAAGGATATTGAGACGAAGTCCCTTACAAATTCGGTATCCTTAGATTAAGGATAAATCAATTACACGATTATGTGTGACAAAATAATACACCAACTATAAGAGGATATTAATTGTAAAACAATAAGAGGTTATTCATACATATTAATAGAACAACATATTCAAGGAGTACAAGTTTAACCCAAAGAATCAAAATTGGGTTAAGAAGTTCCCTTGAAAAAATTTGACATCCTAACAACATCACTTCAAAATTCAGAAAATGAGTTGATGAGAGATAAAAAGGGTATCTCATCACCTGTACATTAAATTTACAGCAATAAGGATATATGAGAACATATCCGAACAAAATAATATGTAAATTAAAATACATAACAAAAATAATTCTTTTTAAAGAAGAGGAGGGTGAAAGGTCCCCTTACCGATTTGGGTAACTTTAGAATCGTACACCCCATGGAAGAAGGGTCATACAATGAAGATGTAAATACCCATAACTGAAATTATACTACACAAAGAGTATAATATTGTGAAGTAAATACACCACTCAAAGGAAATGGTGTCAAATGTAGCATAAATGTTACAGGAATAAAAGTGAGATGAAAAATCCCTTACGAAAACTCAGCAGCCTAACGTCACCACTTAAAACTCCCAAAAATGGATTTATGAGATCAAATAGGGTCTCTCATTATATGAAAATAAAAATTACAGTAGGAGGAATATAAAAGGACATCCCCAAACATAATAAATATGATCTTAAAAGAAATGACATAAAAGAGAGTACTTAAAAAAAGAAATAGAGATATTGGATCCCTTACCTCAAGTCTGACTTGACTTGTTCGTTTCTTTATATTCCTGAAAAATAAACTTCGGTCAATCTATAATTTCTTAAGGAAATCATTTAAATATTATTATTCAGTTCATATCACATATTATAATTTTATAATAATTGGATAATAATGTGAGTTCATATCAGGCGTTTTTTTGTCGATGTTTGGTACATGAGTCAAAAATGAACATGATTGAAAATAATTGTCAATGTAGTTATAAGTAAATCATCTCCAAAATAGTATTAATTATTTAAATATCATTTATATACATTACATATTCATTTTATACTACTCCATAACATTTGGAGATAAATAGAAATAAAATGCACCGTTCATGGAGACGGTAGGCCGTACGTATGCATGAACGCTACTTTCATTTCTTTGTCATATTAATGGAATTAAAAATAATTGATATATATATATATATTATAATTCTAGTATAATATATATTTTATATATCTCACATATTTTCATTAATTTCATTTTTATACATTCCATGTATTGCATTAACGAGTCACATCACTTGAGGGGGCGGTAGTCCACACTTCCTCGTATGAAATTATCCCATTTGCACAACATGAAAAGCACAAAAGAATGATTTAAATATAAAATTCAGAAGCATATAGAAAAAATAAATACCATATATATAATATATAAAATATAGTGACATCATAATGGCCACCATTAAAGGTGTTAAGATAAGATTGAACAATCATCATTTCGTGAGGCATAAATTCACCATCCACAGAAACAGTATGTTCATTAACCATTAGACGAAGGTGTGTGTAAGTGTAGCTATAATACTTCACATAAAAACATTCTAGTATATTTAATATACTGTTGTTGTTACAAAATAAAGGAATGAAAATGGGTTATAGGGTTGGAGAAGCAAAATAAAACAAAAGAACACTATGGAAGACATTACCTTTAAATTGGGTAACTCTTTTTGATTTGAGCTCAAAGGCTTCCTTGGAATGGATTCTGCCCAAAGGAGAGGCTTCAATCTTGAATATAGGGATGTGGAGAGATTAAATGGACAGGGGTTGGCTGAGCCAAAGTCTTGAGAGGTGTGGGTAAGGTGGTATAGGTGGGGGCCTTTTATAAGAGGTGAGGTGGGGCACTCTTGGAAAGTTATAAACTTTTACTTTATTATAAAATGATTTTCGGATTTTAAAGGTCCCAAAATTTCTTATTTCTAGGATAAGGTAATAAGAGTTCGAAATAAACCCATCCAATAGGTTTTTTACAAGTTTAGGTCTTAGATTATACATTATCTATTTATTTTATTTAAATCGTTAAATAAAGAGGTAATCACTGCATCATCATAGTGTCATAAATAATTTAATTTATTTAATGTCTAAAAATTATTGAAAAAATATCAGGTTGTAGGAAATATTTTTATATCTTCAATGAATATTTATAGTCAAACATATGATTTGTATAACCCCATTTAAAAATTGTTTTAGTAAAACAACTCATGTTTGTGACATTTTTATTTTAACTTTAAATAAAAAGTTATTAATGTCATTTTCCAACCAATGTGCCTCCATGGGGTCCCCAAGTTGACCCATGGATTTTCTGGGTCAGCCATGACTCATCCAATAAGTGTAGGACATGTGTCAAGGTCATTTCATATTATCAAAACATTATTTTTACCTTAAACTACACTAATTACCTCTAATCGCGATTAAAAACTTAAAAGTTACTATTCACAAAAAATTTATTTTAATCCCATTGAACCACATTTTACTTCCTAACGACAAATATGTATGTCAGATTTTTTAAATTCTAAACATAGAGGTGGTAAAATTTCATTTAAATGAACAATCAGTTTTTTAAGTACCACTTAGTGGTTTCACTATTCATCAAAAATTTAAGTTTTCCAGAAAAATACCAAAAATTCACCCTAAGCTATATTGGATATTCTGAATTAAAAAATGATATCTATTTTAAAAAATTAAAAACATACAAGTTTCATTAATTAATTTAATAATTAATTCCCGTTGTCAAAACAAATTGCGTGTTTTTATGAAACAAAATGTATGAAAAGATTGACACTAGTTTAAGTCCAATTTCAAAGTGAAATTAATTTCAATGACCACAATTGGATTAAATGGTAAAAATATATTCTAATTTAAATTTAAAACCAATTCAAGATATAATCTAATCATATAAATACATTAGATTAAAAAGAGGTTTTGAATTAAAATACAACATTTTTCACTATTCATTAAAAATTGAACTTTATCGGAAAAATACCAAAAATTTACACGAAGTAAATTTTGATGTCCCGATTCTGAAGAAGAGTTTTATTTGGTCCAATATAATGTATAAGAGTGACCAAAACTATATTTAAAGAGGGTTCTTTATCAAAAGGCGGTTAATCGACCTTTTAATGAATATTAGAAGATTTATGCTTAAAATTGGATTCATTTGCATTTTATGCCTCTAACATTTATTGGATAAAAGTAAAAATATTTGACAAACATATATAATCATTTTTTTAGTTAGTTCTGTTATTTCCCATCATTACAATGACTAGGTGTTATCTACCATTTAAAATAATATTATTTTATTATTAGAGTGCAACGTAAGATTCCCAAGAAACTCGTTGTTGCGTATTGGGTATGCCATCGAGCATAGAGTACCCCTTCAAAGTAATATTAATATTTTATTCACAAATATGGATAAATATGAAAATGTCATATTCTTTATTTTCCTGGGGTGTTACATCTGGGGATCTAGGGGTTCCTTGGGAGGATTATAGAGAGATGAATGGATAGATTTTTCACGATAAAAATTATTTTATTGAAGATTGTGTGGGTTTATATAGAAATTGAGAGGGCATTCTTTATTATTTAGGTTTTTGGAACCACACATTAACGTAATCAAAACCACAAACCATCCCATGGTTTTCGACCATGTTTTTTTGCCAATGGGGGGTGGAAAATATTATTTTACAAGTAAAATGTGTTTAATTAATATAATATTAGGATTTCTTGTGTGTAGGGGAGTCATACTCTTAAGGAAATCAATTTTTAAATTTAAAATGTTTTATAAGTCTTGGATGGTCCACTGAGAAACAATAAAATTATCCAAAAAAATATAAAATCACATTATTTTAATTTTAAAACCTATATTGGCTGAACATTTAATTTATATAATTTCATTACATCACTATAGGTTCATAATGGTGTCATAAAACACATTATATATTAAACCGATGTTTAATTTTTACCCATAACATCAACTATCTCAAAAAAATTAAGATAAAAATCACCATTTTATAACTTCGACATCCTAATTCCAAAAATAATATTAATTTTATCTAAATAATTTTCTAAATATGTGAATTTTTTCTTTTAAAATAAAAACGGACTTATTAAAAATTCACGAGTTTGGTCAAAAACAGATTTCAAACCATAATAAAAATTACAAATGTATTCATAAATATTATAAGATAATTTATATATAATAAAAATTAATTTAGTAATAATATTTTATTAAAATGTTATTTAATTCAAAAATCCATTAATTCATGAAAATATATTTCTTAATTGAATATTAACTAAAAATACTATTTGTGCTTTAAAAACTATTTACAAAGTACAAATAATAAAATGGATGTATATTATTTATTCTATACAAAAATAATGAACATAATTATAGTGCTAGGGTCTAGTTACATAACCCCTTATAACCCTCTCATAAGACCGGAGGGTAAGGTTTGTGATGGTAATAGACTCTTGGGGTGGCTCGGATAACATTACTTGGGTGGTAAAATCTATTAACATCCACTTCTCCCATAGGTGGTTCCTTTCAAGCTTAACATGTTGAATCTCATCTTCGGCCTGGTCAAGAGTGAAATCCAATGATGCCACCTCCTTTCTGAGAAATGAAAAATGGGCATCGTATGGATCAATTCTACTGGATGAGGCCATATCTTCCTTTGTAGAGGTGAATTGGATTTGTTAAATCCCAATATTTATACTAATCATGTGATCTCTATTCAATGGCTATATTAGCAATGAAAACAATTCTTAATGGTATATTTAAATAAAAAATCATAAAACCAAATAAGTTCATGTGCTATATAACCATTTTACATAATAAGACATTTAATTAGATCAATAGGAATTTTAATTAATAAATCTTTGGGTCTTTACAATATCTCCCCCTTCATAAATTTTACCCTAAAAATTTCTTTTTCCCACACTAATAAACATGAGGGTAACTCTGGTTCATCACATCCTCTGATTCCCACATTGATTCTTCAAACTTTTAGTTTTTCCACAACATCATGATGAAGGGAATTGTCTTCTTTAGTATATTTTTTCTCCTATAATATAATATCTTCACTGTATTCTCTTCATAGGAGAGGTCACTCCCCAATGGTACCACCTCCGGATTGAGTACATGTGATGGGTTAGGAATGTACATCTGTAAGAGTGATACATGGAATATATCATGTACTTGATATAGGTTCGGTGGGAGTTCTAGTCGATAGGCCACTGCTCCAATGCAATCAATGATATCAAAATGGATGATGTAACTTGGACTAAGATTTCCCTTCTTACAAAATCTCATAACTCTCTTCCATGATGAAATGCGTAGGAATACCATGTCTCTGACATCAAACTCTGGGTCTCATTGACAATTATCAACATTTCTATTTTGTTGATTCTAATCAGCTTTTATGTGTTGATGGAAACTTTTAACCTTCTCCACTGTTTCTGCGACCATTTATAGACCTAATATTTTTCTCTCCCCAACTTCATCCCAACATGTCGCTGCTTTTCACCTATTACCACAAAGGGCTTCATAAGGAGCCATTTGGATGCTTGAGTGTAAATATTTATTTTAAGAGAACTCAACAAGATGAATATATTGATCAAATCCTCCTTTGAAGTCCATTGAGAATGCTCTTAACATGTCCTCAAGTGTTTGGATTGTATGATCAGATTGGCCATCAGTTTGAGGATTATAAGACATGCTTAAGTTCTGCTCAGTATTCAGAGCATGTTGAATACTCTTCCAGAACATAGAGGTGAATCTTGGATCTCGATCAGATACAATCGATAGTGGTACTCCATGCATCCTTACCACATATCTTATGTATATCTATGTTAGATGAACCATTGAGAAATCCCCCTGAATTGAAATGAAGTGTGCAGTCTTTGTAAGAAGATCCACAACAACCCAGATAGCATTGTTTCCTTTGGATGTATTCAGATGTCTTGTAACAAATTCTATTGTGATGTTTTCCCATTTACATGTTGGTATGGGTAATGGTTTCATCGTCCCCTTATACTTCTTCCTCTCAGCATTCACTTGTTGACATACTAGGGACATTGATGTATACTCATCAATCTCTTTCTTCAAGTTATCCCAACAATAATGCTCTTAGAGATCTCGATACATCTTTGTGTTTCCTTGAGGAATGAATAAATTTGAACTATGTGCATCATCCAAAAGTTCTTTCTTTAAATCTGGATCTGATGCAACACATTTTCTTGACCCAAATCTCACAATTCCTTCTTCATTAACATTGAACTCTGAGGATTTCCCTTTTCTGACAGTTTCCACTTTCTTATGAATCCCCACATCATCCTTTTGATCATAATTTAACCTTTACAAATGAGATGTGTGAGAAAAAATAAGTTAAAGGGTTTATGATGTTCCCTTCTTTATGATTGACATTTCCATATTCATCATATCTAAGAATATTGGACTCTTTTCAATTCTCACCAATGATAGAATCACTGGATCCTTTCTACCTAGTGAATCTTCTACCTTGTTTTCATTCCCAACATGTTAATGGATTGAGAAATAATTTTCATTGATTATCTGTATCCATCTTCGTTGGCATATGAACAAATCTCTTTATGTGAATATATACTTGAGGTTTTTTTGATCTGTGTATATTTCACACTTCACCCCAAAAAGGTAATGCCACCAAAATTTTCAAAGCAAAGATTTCTGTAGACAACTCCAAATCATGTGTTGGATATTTTTTCTAATGAAAATTTTATTTCCTTGAAGCATAGGCAGTGGAATTTCCTTTTTTCATCAACACACATCCCATACCCTTCTTCAAAGCACCAATCAATACTACAAAAAGTTCGCCACTTATGGGTGTTGTGAGAATGGGTGCAGTGATAATCCTTCTTTCCAAATACTTGAAGCTCTTTCACATTCATCACTCTATCTAAACATTACTCCCTTATGAGTTAGCTTGGTAAGAGGGTTCGAAAATAGTGAGAAATTTCTCAAAAATCAGATATAATATCCGACTAACCCTAGGAAGCTATGGATATCCATTACTGATACTGGCGTCGGGGTTCCATCAATTGCAGATATCTTATAGGGATCCATAGATATCCCATTTTTGTCCAAAGGGGAGTGTAAAAAATTTATTTTACTTTTCCAATGGTTGAAATTATTAGAATATTATACTTTCTTGTGTGGAGGTGAGTCATAATATCAAGAAAATAAATTTTAAAAGTTAAAATGTTTTATAAGTCTTGGAGGGTCCACTCAGGCACCATAAAATTAACCAATAAATCTAAAATAACATTATTTTAAATTTAAAGCATATATTTTCTGAAAAACCCATTTATATTATTTTTTACATCACTATTGGTTCATTATGATGTCATAAAACACATTATATATTAAAAGGATAATTAATTTTTACCCAAAAATTCCATTGTCTCAGAAAATTATGAAAAATTCCCCATTAGATAGTTTCAAAAACATGATTCCAAAAAATAATATTCATTTTATTTAAATAATTTTCTAAATATGTGAATTTTTATATTTAAAATAAAATCCTACATTTATCCAAAATTCATGATTTTTTTCAAAAACAGCTTTCAATCATTAATAAAAATTACAATTGTATTCATAAAAATTACACAATCATTTATATTTAATAAAAAGAAATTTAGTAATAATATTTTTTAAAAAAATTATTTAATTCAGAAAACCATTCATTCATCAAAATATATTTCTTAATTGAATATTAACTGAAAATACTATTTGTTCTTAAAAAAACTATTTACAAAGTAACAATAATAAAATGAATATATATTCTTTGTTCTATACAAAATTAATCCCCATAATCATAGTGCTATGATATTGTTACATAACCCCTTAAAACACCCACATAAGACTGAAGGGTAAGGTGTGTGATGGTTACAAACTCTTGGAGTGGCTCAGATAACATCGCTCAAGTGGTAAACTTTATCAACTTTCACTTCTCCTATTAGTGGTTTTGTTTGATCTTAATTGGTTGAAGCTCGGCTTGGGCCGGGTCCGAAGTGAAGCCCACTGACACCACCTCCTTTCCAAGAACTGGAAAATGGGATTTGTATGGAGAAATTCTACTGGATGAGGCCATCATTTCCTTTGTCTGAGTAAATTGGATTTGTTAAAGCCCTATATTTATACTAGTCATGTGATCACTATTCAACAGCTATATTAGAAAAGTAACAATTATTAACGGTATTTTGAAATACAAAATCATAAAACCATAGAAGTGCATATGTTATATAACAATTTTATATAATATGACTTTTAATTAGATCACGTAGAATTTTTATTAATAAAAATCAGGGTCATCACACATAGACTTTAGGAAGTGTTTCCAAATGACACTTTGAAATCAGACTAGTGGATTACACATTATGTGTACTAATAACCTCATCTAGATTCAATATAAATTTTAAATGTTGGATAAATATTATTCAAATACATGTTTTAATAACTAATTATGTCACTTTGATCAGAAATATTCATTCAATAGTTATTCGAGGTAATATCTGTATGGGTTGAATATTTAATAAATATTTATTCACCATGTAATTATATATTAAATTACATTAATATAAAATGTTGAATTATTCCACCTTATTCACAAGAAAAAAATATACATATTTAATCAATTATGTGAATATTTAATAAATTGTGATTCACTAGTTTTAGTGAATATAATATTCATATATTTATTTGAAAAAAATTTTGTACTATTTTTTTAATTAAATGAATAGTAATTATTCAAAAATCAATAAATATTAAAGAAGATTATAAATTCGAGTTTAATGGTCCAGTGATAAATGTTGCATTAAATAATATTCAAATATTTTTTTATTCAAGAAAATAATATTTGTTTTATATATGATTTTATAATATGTCAATTAAATAATAATAATATTACTATTATTAAGACATGGGGTTCATCAAGAGTTAAGAAAATAATAAGGGTTGTTGTATAATTATTTATATTCTAAACCTAGAACTATATAAACCATAATACGAAATTTTTTGTAATCCCTAACATCATTCCATCATTGTGCATACAGAAATCTATAGAAAATACTATAAATCCTTATAGATCAATCATCTCTAATTCTTCAAACAACACATATATATTATCCTCCTCCACTGGAATGAATATTTTCCCATTGAAAGATTATGTTGTGATCTGCATAGATACTCACAAGCATTAGATTAATCCACACTTGCACATGGAGAATTATATGATGATAATAATATTTTAGTGAAGAATGTTTGGATTACCGCTAGATTGAATATAAACTTGATTCTTCTGACGAAACAATGTTATGACAAGAATATTCTACCAATACATTGATGAAGAAATAATTCAAGGAAGTGTAATGACTTTATTAAATAAATTATTTATAAATTATTTGTTAAATGATCTTGTTTTTCTAGATTCTAGAAATGACCTTCCTTCTAGTTATCAAGAAAAATATAAATAATTTTATAGATTTTTTATGGAACTATCTGAAATTATTATACTATACAATAGAACCTACACACACAGACCACATAACAGATCCAACAAACACATAAGAATCTCATAATTTACTATTAAAAGAAAATGGTTATAGGAAGACTGCGAAATAATTAAGTTGCATTAGATTATATGATAGTATAGGGGAGGCTTTAATTCATGTTTGGAATGCATAAATAATTTCACAGATGAGTTATTTAGTAAAGGATTGAAAAATAATTTGTATTAGAATATTTTTTTTGGAGACAATTATTATATATGTGTGGGGTAATATATTCATTTTCACTCAAAATTATTTGATGATGGAATTTTCTTTGATGAAATTTATTCTAATTTAGAATGTATTATATATTAAATATAAACCATGTATGGGTGTTCATGACATAAGTATATGGAAGGAGGTGCACTATGAACAACATCAACACAAGAATGCATGTTAAATTGTCCAATGTAAGGCATCATGTGGTGAATAGTTACTATTTTAGGGAGTTCATGAAAGAAGAATATGTGAGGAAAAATGAATGAGGCGTCACAAAGTGTAAATCAATTTGATGGATCACAAGGAGAACATTACACAATTACATCATATGGTTAACAATAAAACATGTAAGGAAAAAACTATTTCACAAAGGAGTTTCTCAAGGATGAGTAATTATATTGAAATAAGGATTTAATCTCTTGGATGAAAATATATCTTCATGGAGCACTCACATATGTGTGAACTAATTTTGTACTGAATAAAATAATAGAATAATCTTCTAAAGTATTACTGCACAAACATCATTTAAGAGAAAATTAATCTTTAAATGTGTGTATGGTAGTGAACCAGGAGGGATAGTGAGTCCAATATAAACAGTTTAAATGAAATAAAGTATAATGTATTTGTTATATCTCTGAATTTCCTTTGTATACTCCTTAGGTTGTCCCAGTTAATAGTGAATCTAGTAAAATTGTTGTGTCTCATGATTTTTTTAATTTAAATTAATATATTTCTATTGAAATGATATAGAGTATAGATTTTTTTTAATAATGAAACAATATCCATGTGGGTAAGTGTTTTAATATATCATAACTTAATAAACCACCTTTTAGGGTATTAAAATTTATGGGCCAACATATAATCTAGGGCTCTCTTATAGATTTAATTCATAATATTGGATCCTTCAAAATTCAGAATGTGGGATTGGTCACCCAATTTACTTATTGAATCAACGAAATGCATTAATGTGAAAAGTTTTTATGTATATCAGGTTTCCCATCAATGTGAATATCTATATATATCAGAGGTATTTTATCTATAGTGTCATTATTATGTGTTAGAGGCTCTCAATATAACCCTTAATACTAAATTATTCTTATTTTAATATATTGTGGTTAAAATCCACATTGCTAGGAACATTGATGTTTATTACCATCTTGGGAGGGGTGATTATTGTGAAGTTGGGATTAAGACTAAGAATTGGATTCCAATATATCCATGTGAAGTGAAACAGACCCCCACATAGTTCAGTGAAACTAAATGGGATATATCATACATTTTATGGTCTTGATATATATACCATCTAATATAGTTTGAAGTCATGGGGTAAGGATGATTAGATGAAAGGGTCATAACAATAGATTTTATGGGGCTTATAGATGATTGGCACTTTTAGGTTAGTTTCAAAGGGAATATGTCCCTATGAGTATTTATTTGGTGAAATCCCAAGGAAATATATACTATTATATGTGGGAATAATTTTTATCAATAATATAGAAATATGAGGTTATTGATTAGTCTTATAGAATTATAAACCATAAATTAGGATATTAACTCATTAAGGTTATGGACTAAAGAGTATTTTTTACTAGGAAATATAACCTTGATGAATAGATGTGAAATATTACAGAGATTATGGACCAACATGGATGATTTTAAATGGATTAATAATGAATATGACCTTATGAGGGTGGATATGAAAACATTATAGTGTTATGTTTGTAATGTAGAGTAGTCCTTGACTTCCTTTTTTATTTATAAAATAATTCAACATAAAGAGGGATGCTGACCCATTATAAATATTTTTTCAATTTCTTTTATTTTTATATATATAAAAAAGTTTCTTAGTTGAAATTAATATAATAGAAGATGTTAATGAATTTATAATAAATTTATGGTTCTTTGACCTTTAATTAAAATTAGACAAATTTTCATTTTATAAAACTCCACCTCACTACTCATAACTAGTATAAATCATAAAAATTTAAAACATAAAAATTAACAAAGTTTATGCCACACATTTCCACTATCCACAAATGGATACTCCCCATCCTCCTTTTCTTGACCATCTTCTTCATCATAATCATTATCATATACCTTTAATTTTTACTTGTCTAAATATTTATCCTTTCCCTTTCTTTCTACCTATCCCTTGTTTCTCGTATCCAAGGCCTACTAATTTTTGGATTTATTCTTATAAGAATTCACCATGATGGGATATTATTAGAATCTATCATGGAATTATATTTCTCTCCACCATGTTTTCCCGAAACTTATATAGATTTGTTGTTTGAGGTAACTTTATTTGAACTGATTTCGGAAATCACTGATGAAAATGAAGAACACACCGGAGGGCCTCTTGGGATTTTTTGGGTCTTTAACATTCATTACCTAATCCAATGTCCCATACAACAAAAAAATCATTCATAAAATATATATTTTTATCAGGATCTTTGTTTTATTTCCCACAATTCATGGAGGATCTAGAGTTTGGTGTTCACATGGATGAGCAGCTACATCTACTAATTAATGTTTGTAAGGGTAGACAGAGTTTCAGTTGGGTAAGAGACTCAAACATAGGTACCCTACATATCATTTTTAAAAGGAATAAAATCCCACATTTTTTGAGTTATATAGATTATAACCTTTTATTAGGGACATACTATGTAATGTAATATCATGTTGTGAGGATATTTCTATCATGAATGGTGAAAAAATAGATTCTTGAGTGGGGTGTATTCATTAGGTATTATAATTTAAATAGTGGATCATTGAGTATATTAGGGTTATTTATCTTTCTTATTTCTTATTGGTGCTTACATTTTATCTGTGGATAAGAATATTTTATGGGAATTAGGAGAGGCTGAGTGGGGATAAATGAGTATGAGTCCTTCCTCATCAGTTCTGCGGCATAGTTGATATGGATGTTTCCAAAATACGAATCTCCCTCCCTAATTTTTTCGATGATTCATATTATTGAAATCATCAGTAGGAATATGAGAAAGGAATAAAAATGTAAAGTAATATCATGAAAAATTTTCTCATTGATTTTAATCAGGAAAACTATGGTAATGGGTTCTATGAGATAACATTCCAGTTTCAACATGATAGGGACCCCCATTATCAAGGTAATTACGATTGTGATTCACTTGAAGGGTTATCTCTCTCTGGATAAAAAGTTTAGAAGCATCATTTTATAATTGAAATACATGAACTAATGGGTCTACACTAGTGTGTATTCCCTTTTCATGTCTATTTGCTGGTTTTAAATGAGACTTTGATTTTTAATATTCAGTGCTTTCAACTTGGTTTAAGAAATATAAAAAAGGGATTTTGAATTTGATTACCTAGAAAAAACAATCCCATTGGCCGATATGACAAAAGTGAGGATTTAACAAAACTAATTTTAGGATTCATTGGGAATCTTCCATAGGTTTATTAGATACATCACTCTTGTGAATTGGTAGTGTGGGCTTAGATACCCCCGAAGAGGCTAGTTTACATAGTAGTAATGTGAGGAAGACTGATCCTAATTATAATATTTTATGAGAGTAGATTAATATGGGGAAATCTTAATGGGTAGAGGAGATTATTTTAGGTAATATCACATAGGGAGGAGGATCATAAAAAAATGTATGTTTATATTTATGGGTTTTTACATAGAGAGTGTGTAGAAGAGGAATCTTTGAGTAGTGGAACAAAAACAATATTCCTACATAGTGGGGATTTATGGAGAGTGCCCATGTGGTACCTATAAGCATGGGTAGTTTGTGAAAAAGGAAAACCTATATAGTATGATTACTAGGAATAACTCTTTAAAGGAATGACTTCATAAGATTTAGTCTTGAGTTTCATAGGCTCATAAATTACCACATCATTCCAATTAGTTCGTAAGGGAGAAATTCTTTACTCTCTTTCTCTATTTCTCATATTTTTTCTTATGTGTTGAATAACTCTAAATGTTTCTTGAAATTGGAACCGTGGTATTTATAGTAAAATATTTATAATCCAATTTCGAAAATGATAAGTTATATAATATAGAGTATATGATTATAATGTGTCTTTAAAAAAAGTTTATTCATGAGTAATTCCCATATATTTAGTGGGTGGTCATAGATGTTACCCTATTAGAACCACGAATGATATACCTTCTAAATGGATAGTGGTCAACCATGAGGGTTCCCACATGATAATTGTGTCATGTTTTGGGGACCATTTAGTGCCCCCAACATTTGTGAAAAGTCCATAGGTATCCATGTGCAACGTCCACATCATCGTTCTATGAAGTTAGGTTGTCCGTGATGTGAGGGAGTCCATCCATAAAACAATTTATTATGTGATAACTATATTTCCAATTAATTTATTCACTATTTTCATTTTACATTAAAATTTATAGCCTTTGAAAATGTTTTCGATCATCCAATGTTCCCAAGAATTGACAAATACCCCCTTGGAATGGATTCTGATAAATATAGAGACGATTCAATCCAATTGAAAGATGATAATATCATGTTATTACCAAAAAATATTCTTGGAAGGATCATAAACCTTGTAGAGAATAATGTGAGTTATATATAGAGAATTTGAAGGTAGATAATGGGTTACAACCACTCTTAAAAATATGGCATACCCCTATTAATTTTCATATCTTTCTTCTTAATTGGTATATGACTCTCACAAGATTGATGGTCCGTTTATTTAAATATTTGTGGTTATTTCACATATTAGTTTGGTTACTAAATAGTCTATCTGGTTACAATATAGAATTTTTGAATTCATTTTTCTACCATGACACTCTTTGGGTGACTATGTGTCATTTTAACATCTCAATGGGAAGCATTCCATTATCCTTTTCTTATATGTCATTCGCATAGTTACTAAATGGACTACAATACTTATTCAATTATTTACATGATTTTTAATTATCTACCTCCAACCCTGTGAAGAAAATAATCTTAGAACAATGTGAACATTACTAATTTGTAGAAAAGTTGTTTGACATGATGATTAAGAGTGTTGAGAATGGTTACCAGAAAAAAAAACTACTCCAAGAATCCCATTTAAATGGAAATAATGAGGGTGGGTTGTTAGGACTTTCTAATATTATACAATTTTCCCCTAAATGGATAATGAAAGATATTTGGTGCTTTTATCCCCAAACCGTGGGTTAGAACTATATTGATTCCCTAGTTCTGTAGTCAGTAAGATATAAATTGAACTATAATTTTACCTATTGAGCATTTATTATAGATAATATCCATTCTAAAAACTTTTCCCTTATTTAAAACCCTCAAAACATAGAAGATGATCAATACACATTTGAGCCAAATTTGAACAACTATGGGATGATTATGTGTTATTTGAATGAAAATAAAAATATTGGCTCATCATCATGTTGAGAACTCTGACTTGAAGTGTAATTTATAAATTATTTGTGTTGGAAAATAAAATTAGAATGAAAATAAAATGAATTTGAGTAGGATCTTTAGAAGGATTGTGTTTATTAGGTTTTACAAGCCTCATAAACCATCACTCATCACAACTAGAATTTTATTCCTATCTTCCCCGGTAAGTGGATCATGTGCACCAACATAATCTATTTGGTGCATAGATATGTAATAATAAGACTACAGAACATGAATATGGTTATTGGGTTTCCAATTCTAGGAGAATTGTATAACGAGCTTCTTCTCCAATCCTCTACATGTGATAATTTCTAGAGGACTCATCTATTTACAAGTAGCTATTTGATTAGGCCAATAGTGTTATGTTAGGATATATTAATTTTATGAAAAAAAATCCTTCTAGATTGTGGATAGGTATGTTCATCAGGTTGATTAGGAATATTTTTTAATCCAATATACCACAGACCTGACCAGTTCATTAGATGGACAGACTTGAAAATTCTTATTGGCCAACTATGGGATAGGTTCAATCATCAGTTTCGGTTAGGAATTCATATTTGAGGTTAACATATTAGTCCACTTAGAATCCTTATTTATAACACATATTAGTGCGTGCCTTCTTCTATCATGATAATCCAAGGCTGTTATCTGAGACTTGATTTTCATACTCATTTCCCAAAAATGTGAGTGGTAATGTTAGGTAATTCTAGTGGTTCCAACACTATTAAAGAAACATAGGATAACATAAAAAGTGAAGGGATGTAAATGGATTTTAGGACCTGTAAAAGTAAATTATTGGTGGATGGAATCCTACATAGGTGGATAAAAGTTCATGAAATGCCAAGAAATAATCGGCTATCACTTCAGACTTAATCTCAATGATTGTTCCCTTCTGATATCCCTATAGAAGAGAATATTGGTAGATAACATTAATGGGAGAGGTGATATATATGGGGTATATACCATATAGGTTTAGTACTAATTTTTTCTCTATTCAGAAGAAGTGTCACGCCCTTCCCTACATTGTACATAATGAGAATAATGCAATAGAAACACACCAATTACTAATAATGTTGATGTAGTAGGAGACTACTGTATAATTGACTTATTTTACCTACTAGTTTCATTAAGGAGATGATAGTAAAATATATTGAAACTTGGATTCTATCATATTATTTTTGGGATATTTGGAGATCTAGTTTCCAAATTAAAATACCAATTAATAGATGAATTGTAAGTGAAAGTGGAGTGATTAGAGGAGGCAAGAGGTCCTAAAAATAGGTTCACCGAAAAACCATCAAGATAAGAAATAACTATAAAAAGAGTTTATTCTAATGGGTCCTCCTTATCCAGAATGCTAAATAAGCTGGTGAATTATAAAGACACTTATCCTTTAAAATGAAAAGTGTGTGTCCATCCCTCAATTCCCTATAATCTGTTGTATTTGGAATCTTTTAGGGAGTAGGATTCATGGAGGGAATCCACACCTACAGAATAGGTATTAGACGTTATTATATGGATGGAAACTCTTTATATTGGGTTTATGTAGGTCTCAAACCCCTGTTATTTCATATGAAGAAAATCTTCATAATGATGAATCTATATTTAGTGATTTGGGGACCACTATCCTTTAATTGAAGTATATTCCCTTACTTTTAGGTCTACTATCCAAATCATTGGATTTTGAGATATTAAATGATAATGATGAAAATGGTAATATATTATCTCAATTAGTGCTATGAAAAATGTGCCTCTTTTAGTATAGAGTTCTGATATTTATGTCTTCATGACATTTTATATTCCTTTGACTTTTTATTAGTGTCTGAAGAATATCCTTCTCCCATAATTCCCATAGTATAGCCTACCATAGATTCCATTAATTCCATAGTATCTAATTAAGACTCTAAATATGATGATGGAGATTATTTAGAAGTATATAAAAACACTTTCAATATATAATTTCCAACCTTTATGAGGTGTTTCTGGTACTTTCATTGGTTTCTTATTTTTGGTAGAAGTGATTAGGGACATCTAAAAGCATGAGAATGTAAAATCTTTGTAAATCAAACATCACCCGAGGATAATAACTAAATGTTTTATTTACCCCCTATAAATATATTTTAAGGAAACCATCATAATTAAACATTTATTTGTTTAGACTGCATTGCACACTCTATGAATATGGAGATGTCACCTCCCTAGGGTCATGACGTTTTTGTACCTACTTAGGGGATGTATTTGGGAATAAAAAAATGTGAAATTCATGAAGAGATTAACTTAAACCCTAACATGAATTATTTAGTGGGTTTTACTACCATAATATATGGGAGTTGTCCTATTATAATAACTAAATTCAACTATAATTTTATATAACATCAGATAACTTCATCTCTTTCAAAATTTCACATTAAATTGTCTAATGATTTAAAAATTATCGAAGTTATATTTTCAAGTATCAATTTTGATAACTCCCCTAAATAGTTTTACAAATCAAATAAGGTTATATAGTGAAAAAATACATATTCATTTGTTCTTAACATTATTACTTCAATACAAGTGTGTTGATAGATCTCTTTTTACCCATATATCTTTATCTGCAGAGAGTATCACCAAGATTATTCATATATAGAAGACATGGATCCTATCTTATCTTTCATTAGAGACGTATTAGAAAAAGATATTACAAACAGGAGATACCCCCTTTAGTACTTAAGATATACTCTAAAGGTCTTGGAGAAGGTCAATATCATCGAAATTCTACCAATTCACTAGATAACAAAGCATTCAATGTGGATAATAGATTATATTCACTAAAATAAAAATACATGAAAATTTTTTATGATGCACCTGATGAAAACTATGTAATGTTTGGTGGTTTCACCATCATGATATATAGTAGCCCAATTTAATAAGATCTATGTAATATATCCATACAAGTAGTTCTGAATATCATGAACACCCTAACTAGAGGAATTAATTTGTAGTTTTGTAATCCTGAATATATCTTTTTAGTATTTCATTACAAATGAATATTTTTATTAGAAATAATGTAAACAGCTCAAGAATTAGGGCACATATAAGGTTCTAATATTTATAAAATCAAAATGTTTAAATGTATGTATATTTATATTATTTTGGGACCCACAAGATATATAGGTGAAATATAAATGGGTATTTTGAGTGTGATAATCTCTAAATATAGACCACCCTTTGAGAGTGACAAAAAACCAAACTAAGATACCTTATATGTCATATATACCATCCAAAAATCATATGGAATGAAATACATAAGTTTAGCTCTCATACTCATCTAGAGGACCTTCATTTTATGCTACACAAGTCCAATAATATATTTTAAAAACTCAAGTGTGATAGATTTGATTAATATATGATTAATAATAATGTGAAGTAATTTCTTCAGAGAGGGGAGTAGGATGAGACATTTCATAAACACATTATCAAGGAAAGTCTAAAAAAACAATATACTAATCCCTAAACTATATTATCTCAAGAAGTGTACCATTTTGATGAGGTACTTATAGAATGGTATCTCTTGGATAATAAAATTAATATTCAAGAGAAAATTATTTAAAAATTAATTTTAAATATAGGAACAGATTTTATCAAAAACCAAATGATTCTTGAATAAGTTGAAATTAGGGAATATAATGTGGCTTTCTAGGTTGAGGATCTCCACTTTACTGAGGAAGATGAGTATAAAAATCATACTAGTCTTCAAGATGAAATTATTAAATCCCGATACTCAATTAATGAACATTAATTTAGTATGGAGGGAATTTTATAATGTATTATAAAATTATCAATACCTTGGATTCTATTTCACTATAATTATCACTTAATAATAACATATAAAAATGTAAGATAAATTTATCCAATCATAAACTAAATTAATATTGAAAAAAAATATATGACTCTCAAACACTTGATTTAGAATTATTTCCTCTAGGGAGTGGATCACAGATCTTATTGGAAACAATATCATAATCGTACACTGTATATGGTCAATTTGGATATTGATGACTTCTTTCCATGAATAGATCACTGATTGGTTTTAAAGTGACCCACATTTTTCATAAATAAATATAACATTTAATTAGATGAATTTTCAGTATATATTTTTATGATCAAATCCATAACCATAAAGTCTTAGTGTTTTTTGAGACATGGATACATAAAAATTGTTATATAAAATATCTGCATCATATCCTTCAAAATCCTTCACACCAAAAACCCTTATTACACATTAAATAATTAAAACCATTATTCATATCTAATGGAAAATAAAAACATAACAAATGATAAAATCATATTCTCATTAAGGATGAATAAGGGCGAGATCAACCAATGATCATATTTAAAAAAATCACATGTATAAGGGTATTATAAAATTAGATTAACATTATAATAAAACTAAGAATTTCATAGTCCAAAATAACGGGACATGGCATAAATATTTTTAGTTTATAAGACATGAATCATAAGAGTCAAAGAATATGATCCATGAGGGGATAAAATTGACATAAGATCATGACATAAAAGAGTTTCATAAAGTGTGGAATAATCATAATAAAATAAATGTTATATAAATAAAACCCAGAAATACATTCATCTCTTTTTTACATTTGGGCTAACTAGCTATGTAACTAATTCATTATTGGGGTAACATCTTATATATCCTCTTTTAGGATTGGGATAACCTCTCGTATAACCTATTTTGGGATTGGGGTAACCTCATGTATACCCTATTTTGATCTTGGTATAACCTCTTACATACCCATTGATCTCAAAAAGCTTTTATATTTACCTAATTAATTTAATATATACAATAGAAATAGAAAACACATAATCTAAATCCATTCATATGTATTCAACAAGCTCATAAAAAATTTCTTATTTTATAATATCTTAACCCATAGAAAAGGAAAATAGCTTCATCACAAAAATAAATTACTATATAGAGAAATAATAAATATTTTAACATTAGATCATATACCAAATAAATAATTAGAATAATCAAATGATGTTTTTATAGATAAAAATACATTTTAATGGTTATGAGAACACTCTTTGAGGAAAATATAATTTTCACTTAGAAATAAATTTTTTAAAATCTCAAAAATTATAGAATATTAGAGAAAACATGTTATTTGAAAATAAACCACAATAAATATAAGGAAAATTTAAAAAAAAGAGTAATGATGATGGTGGTACAATATGTTCAGTGGTATATGTTAAAACAAATATTCCATTTACACCATTGGTAAAAAAAATCCTAATTTTTAAAATGATAAAAAAATTATTTTTAACCATTTTCATAAAAATTAAAACATGTTTCAAAATTAATTTAATAAATTATTATATAATTTTAAACCCTTATTCAAAAAATTTTAATGAAAATTATATACATGGAGGAAAATGATTCCCGTTCGAAGAGAGAAACAAGATCAAATTTTCATAAAAACCATATTTTAGACTTTTCAATACTTAAGTAGAGGAATATGAAAGAGAAAAATTAATTTCAAACAAAAATATAATATTAATAATAATATAAATAATATTTTAGATAGATAGGTCACGTAACCTTATCATTAGAAATCTAAGAATAACCAATCTTGGTAAAATATTGATTGTAATGTAAAATCATGACAAATTTAGTAAATTTTGTATCTTAAATACCAAAAAATATATAACTTCATATGAAAAATTAATTACCATGAAGATAAATACATTAATTATAAATCATATAAAATGGTAATTATATAAACCTTATAAATTAATTTTGGGGTATAACATAACTTATATCCTAAAAGGGATATTTTGATATGATAAACAGTTAACAATTTTTTAAATTTTTAATCAAATCTTTTAGCATGAAATAATTTGAATTATAATTTTAAATACTATAAATTAAATAATATACATTATATGACATATAAATGTATCAATATATACACCCCATATTTGTAAATAGGTGCATATAATCCAACTTGATACAGTGAAACAAAATTGTAGTGAAATAACCCATATCTTATATCTAAATTGATTCGTAAGTGTTATAAAATACTTTATGATAAATTTAAAGTTAATTTAATTCCATAAAAACTATTTTAACACTTTTAATATCATATTTTGTACAATTATAACATTTCAACTCCCTTTTATTCATAATTATTTATTAAGATTCTCATTTCAATGTGATAAAAGTTCATTTATCATGTATGGTTCAATTTTGAAGTTATAGTATTTTTACACTATTCATTCTTACATAATGTAATGAATCTTAATAATTTACTATGTATCATATTTAATCAGTATATAAATTTCTTAAATAAATTATATATGTTATTGATTATAAGTGAATTACATCACTTCTTGGAGATGATTGTCTGTACGTATACACGAGTTATGTTTCAACTTTTCGAAGAATGGAATAAAATAAAATTAAATAATAATTCACATTTTTATGATAATTATTATATGATAAGAAACATATATATTAGTTAAATATATTCTTATATGGTATAAATGTAATTTAGAAACGAAAAGCAATTCACATCGCTTTGGGGAGGTGGTAGTCCATACGTATGCACAAGAGACATTATTGTTTTCCAAATATATGGGAATCTAAGAAAGTAGATAAGGTATTATAATTACAGTAGAATAATTATGTCACAAATAGAATATAATAATATTTAATCCAATATATTAATCAATTTTTAATGATGCGGATGGAAAGTGGATTATATCACTACGTAGAGGTGGTAGTCCACAGGTATGTACGAGTGATACTTTCGTTTCCAATTTGATTGAATTGTTTTGGGAAAATGTTATTACATAAAAAAAATGAAATATATATCGATTTATGACACTAGATAAATATTTTTTTGATGGATTCTACCTGTTTAGAAAATGTGGAAGAAGAAATAAAATTGTAAGAACTTAGTTAAGAGTTATACCTCTTCTTCGAGAGTCCTTCTTCATATTAAAAATTAATAATTGGATGATTGGTCATAAGAGAAAATCAATGGATAAAGGATTAAGGGAAGTAATATAATTTATATTTGGTTCAGGTATTGTATAATCTAGATATCTCAAATTTTGTGAACAATTTAGGAGAAAAGGTGGTTCCCTTTTATAAGTGAGGGGCGAGATACACATGAAATTACATAAATGATTCCAAAAATATAAGGCAAACTTAATGAGAAAGTGAAAATAAATTTCCATTAATTATAATATAATATAATATAATATAAGGTTGAAATATCTTTAAATAATGATAATTATGCTTGTTTATGTATAATTCCTACCATTATCTATTAGTTTCACCCCTCAATAAACTTGTTTTGACATTAAATGTGATAACAAAATTTTAAAATATTGAATAATCAATATGGCCAAAAAATAAATTGTCCATATTAAATTATATTAATTACTATTATTGATAATATTCTATCCATTTTACAAAATTTAGATTTTATAATTTGAAAATTGTAATTTTAAAGGACACAAAATAAAATGAAATTCTATATTAAAAAATTAATTTTAATTATGAAACTAATTTTAGTTTCCTCGTAAAAATAGTAAAATAAAAATTAAAATAATTTATTGAATCTAGATAATCTATTAATTTCACTAAAGTAATTAATTCATAGTGATTAATTTGATTTTTTAATTTCGAAACACATTACCCACATAAAAATAGTATTTATATATTTTTTAATCCCAAAAATTAATAAATACAAAAATTAGGAATAGTGATGATTATAATAAAATTAATTATATTATTATAAATTAAGGGTGACTTACATTAATTTAAAATTAATTTCAAAACATTATTGTAATTTTATATTACCCTATTCAATGAAAATAAATGGCAATTTTATAAAAATAGGTATTTTCACTATTCAATGAAAAGTAAATATTTTTAGAAAAGTAATAAAAAATCACCCTATGATAATATTGACATGATTAATATTTAGCAATTTTTTATCTGAACATATCAATGAATTTAAATTACCTATAACCATTTTATATATTAATTATAATTTGGTTACTATTATTCATATTTTTTAATTTAATGGCTATGTTATAATGTTTAAATTTATATAATATTTGTTTAATAATTATTATGGTTCCCATAAATCATGGTGTTGTTTGTTAATAATTTTATAAATATTAATAATATTATTAATAAATTCAAATGGGGTTATAGGTATTGGTATATGTTATATCAAAATTTTCTATATTTTTTATATTTGGATATATAAGACTTTCTCTTAGGTGTAGCTCATGGAAGAGTATAGGCACATATGTCATCATTATTTTCTAGGGTTAATGCATTTGGACATATATCAATTTCACCTTAGAATATTTTTTGTATATGTGTATAGGTATGGATTTCATCACCATATAGTATATTTGGTCTATATAGATATCGACGAGTTTCTCAGATGTATAAGAAATTATTTGTATAAAAAATCACCTTATGCAAGAATAAGTTTACTTTAAAATGGAATGATATGACTCAACATGATGAGGATATCAATGGCATGAATTTAGAATGAGTATTCTAGTGTTGAAGAGGGTTTGAGTAACCTGAAGCTACATCTTCATGTACTTTTCATCATAATATGATTATATATAATAATACAATTCTTTAAAATTTTCATAGTCCATAGGATTTAATATGCATTGATTAAAATTTTTAGGTATATCTAGAAGAACTAAAAAGCATTATTCATTTTATTAATAAACCTATCATTTGCCTATGCCTTATATGGGAAGAATTAACAGGTTGTGACTTGGATTTTTCCAAGATCTCACGTCATAATTTTTCAACATGGAACGTTTTATGTCTTTTATTTTTCAAACTCTATCTCTTGTAAAGTTCCTAGAAGATTAATACCTATTTTATGGCCATAGTGAATAGTCCATATATTTTGTAATTTTTTATCAAACATCTATGGTCACATATCACTATTTTTTAACGTTGAATAAATTTGACTAAAAAAGGTTGTTGAGGAAAATCTAAATGAAGATGACAACAAAATCAGGAAATTAGTGGATATCCAATTTTAATTATAGAATTATTCGAGTATAGTGTAATTTAATTTATAGCTATATATCTCATACTATTTAGGTTCATGAATGAGGGCCAATTAAAAATCAATAATGGGTTGTTTACCCCCCGCCCCCCAAAGATGATTATGATTCAAGAAGTTATGACATAGAGGGTATCAAATAAAATTGATTAGTAAAATTATGTGTTTTCTAAATAATAATTCAAGGATATTGAATTATGGATAATGATATGGGACATTTATTCTAGGGATGATCGTTGGATATAAACAAAATGAAGGGTTCTACTATAGTGGTGTCAATAAGTATGTATATTAAAGGATATTTTTCTTAGTATAAAACATTCACATGGCTAGAATTCCATATTGGGGGTGTGTATGAAGAGCACTATCAGGGGAATATATTCATAGCTAAATAAAGGTGTCCATTGACAAAATATGAATTCATTTACTATAGTTGTGGAAGGTTTTTTGGATTCAAGCACTCAATAAATGAAATGGGATTAGGAAAATGATGGTATTCAAAGATGGTACGTGTACCATAAATGTTATTATATTATTTATTTAATATATTGTCTGATTGAAGTGGTATGATATTTCATTACATGAATTTTTTTGGAATCTCTTTTTCCAGGGATAATGACTCATCTTTTTCTTGGAACATATATTGGGCTCCATAAGTATTGTCCCATTCCCTTTTAATGATCTATTTTTTCATATGCCATTAAAATGGAAAGAATTGTAACGCCCTGACCCCAGTTACCCAGAGTCGGTGCATTATTACATAACATTGGCATGATCACAAGAAAGATCAAATCTCGAAAGACTGATTGGTTTAGTAGCCTTGGAAACACTAGATATATTCATAAGTTTTACATTACATCATGAAATGAAAAACTACTACAACAACATAATGTTTCCACAGTCCACACTATAATCCCCTCATAATATCCTTGAAGGTCATTCATAACTTACATCTTCACATCCTGGGAAAAATAAAACATAGAAAAGGGGTGAGCTCAAATGCCCAGTAAGGATAACAATATAGCGGAACATTCAAAAATAAGCATAAACATTTAAGGCAATGAATTACTAAAACAAAAGCCTTTTAAACTTGAAATTCGTCATAGTATGGCAAAAATAAAATGAAATAATGCCATTTACTTATTCACATGGATATTCTACTAATCGAATAATCACATGCAAAAATCAATAACCACTTTCATAATGTTGGAATGCATAATGCCAGACTATCATAACCACATAGCCAAGGCCTCGTGCCAAGACTAAAAATAAGATTTTGTCAAGGCCTTATGCCAAGACACTAGTTTGTCTCATGATACCTACCGATGCATCGAGGAGCTATAGCGGGCTCCACCGGTCACATATTAAGTCCAATGCATTCCCATATGAAAAGGTTTAAACATAACATAAAAATTCATATTAAAACTAGCATACGAAATGTAAATAATTTCAACATAAACTATGAATGGTATAAAAATATCACATCCACAGTCAAACATATCACAAAACCTCATTTCAATATGGAAGTTTTATATCATAATAAATCAATTTCAAATAATCTTAAAATCCATCAAAGGATGTTGACATAGATGAAATCAATATTCTTTTTAAAGAAATATCTCCTTTTATTTTGAAATCATTTAAGATCCATATAAAATAAAGAATTTTCTTTGAAAATATTCTTATAAGCTTGTAAGGGAAGCTTTGAAGATTTTATAACGGCGGAAAATAGCCGCACCCGCCGTATAAGTTAGAAAAAACATTCTTACCTTAATTCTGTCGAAAAGGTTAAACATGACCTTGTTTTGAAAACGACCAAAAGATTCCTTTATAAACCACTTATAAAAGTCAAAAAGGGTATAAATGACTTTAACTCATATTCTAGTAAATAGGAAAAATGTTTTGAAATACATTTTTAAGAAACATGGATGTGGATGATAAAGAGATCCCAGTAGATTATTACGTATAAACAACCTCGGATAATGAAGAGATTGTGAAATAACCCATACCTTGTACTTTTCCTTGGTTGGGGTTGGTTAACCTCCTGTATAATGGTGAAATAATTGTTATTAAATTATACAATAATCATATACATTAATATGATATCATATATGATCTTTTAATATTGATTTGATAATAATATCTTAGTATTATCGTTGTTTCGGGTGTTAACTTACTTGTTTTCTTTTATATGTTTTGTTACGTAAGACATGTTTGTAAAGGATAGGTTTTATATTATTCATATCCAGAATGATATCAAGTTCATAAACATCATTTTTTAAATCATCAAATGATAATTATACTTGAATGGATATGATGTAGAATGAATCTCATCGCGTTCGTGGAGACGGTAGTCCGTTCGTACGCACGAGCGACAATATCATTCTTTTGATATTAAAATAATATATAATGGATGGTATATCATATATACAGAATCCTTAACATGTTATACTTATTATTTACATGAGTTACACATCATTATTATACCCATCCAAATAATATTATATTGAATAACAATTACACCACGACGTGGAGACGGTAAGCCGTACGTACGCACGTATGGTGACATGTAATTCAAAGGGTGGATAGAATACTGAATAGGGTTGTACCATATTTATAATAACATCACAGTATATATATGATACTGGATTTATTATTTTAGAATGGTAACAACAAAGGAAGAAGAAGTGGAAGAAGAAATGAACTTAGAAAAGGGTGGTGAAATCATTACCTCTTCTTCGGGTTCTTCCTTTTGATTTGATCAAAAGGGCTCCTTAGGTTGGCTTTCTGATCAAACTAAGGCCTCTAGGTTGTAGTGAGGGATGTTGGGAGAGTGTTTGGGCAGAGTTTTGCCGAACCAAAAGGCTTTGAAGGTGTGAAGAAATGGGAAGGAGGAGTTCCCTTTTATAAGAGGGGTGAGGGGCACCTTTGGAAAAGCTAGAGATATTAGTTTATAATAAATTCATAATCCGTTTCCAATGGTTCCAAAGTTTACTATTCAAAGGTTAAGGTTGGTATGGGTCGAACAAAACTCAACCAATAGAATTTAGACAGGTTTGGGTACTTATATTAACCTTATCTTTAAGTATTAACTTTAAGTTAATTAGTTTCACTTTTACAATGTCTCTTTGTATTTTTATATAATATGGTTAATAAACTTACTACATACATCCAAGATACCCCCAAGTGGTCCATTAATGATGAACCTATCATGATATAAGTCTCTTGGCCGAACCTTAGATTTTTAGGAATTTAATATCAATTAATAATATAATATTTGTTTTAAGAACTCTTTTATATCAATTTTGACACTATTCAATAGTTGATTTTTGTGAAACTCATAACAGATTGATTAATTCAAAAAAGTCAATTAAATCAATCCTAATATATCATATAATCCTAGAAAATTAGTTTAATTCATTAAAAGTGTAATATTATAATTATTTGGGTATTTATAATATCAATTATTTTAATTTTTCACTATTTTAGTAATTACTACATCATCATTGTGTCATAAATAAAATAAATTATTTAATGTCTAAAAAATATAAATAAAATATCATTATGTAGGACATCTTTTTATCTTTCTAATGAATATTTATAATCTAAAATCCAACATATATAACCCTATGTAACAATTGTTTTACTAAAAGATATATGCTTGTGTCATTTTTGTATTCATTTTAACTTAATTAAAATAAAGTGTCATTATCACTTACAAGTGGATCCATGGGGTCCCAAAATTGACCCAAAGATGCCCATGGTCGACCATGTATCAAAACATAGGGTTAAGACACGTTTTAGGGTAATTTAGTATTATTATAATATTATTTTTTAACCCTTATTTACCGGATTTACCCTTAACCATGGTAAATAAAATATTTACCGCAGTAATTATTCAAAATGTCTAAAAATAAAAGTAACCTATTTACACAATTTGAACATCCTGATTCCAAATATGGAATCCATTTTCCTAAATTCAAAACACAGAAGTGGCAGAAATTAATTTAAAATTAATTCCCGCTGTCAAAACAAAAAGCGTGTTTTTAAGAGATAATAACTATCAAAAGATTGACACTTGTTTATGTTCGGTTTAATTGTAAAATTATGTCCAATGACCAAAATTATATTAAATAGTAAAAATATATTCTAAATATACTTTAAAACCACTCAAATTCATAATTTATCACTATTAATTATTTTGATTAAAAAAGTTGTTTTTAATTAAAATTTAGTAATTTTCACTATTCATCAAAATATGAAAGTTATCCGAAATGTACAAAAATTTCACCTTAGGCTAAATTCGATATTCCGAATCCAAAAATTAAGTCCATTTTCAAATATAAAATATATATAATTTCAAAAATTAGGTATTACTATTCACAATGGCTAGTTTGATTAGTTATGGTGTGTTAGAACTCGGTGTTGCGTACAACACACACTATCACATTATTCAAAGAGAAGCGTATCGTAGAAGATTGGGGTGTTACATTCTCCCCTCCTTCAAATAATTGCGTCCTCGCAATTTCTAGGGTATTACTACATAAAAAGACTCGGGTGGTTCTTCATCATAAGTTCCTCGGGTTCCCACGTTGCCTCTTCCATCTTATGGTTTCTCCACAGAACTTTTACCAGACGCGTCATCCAGTTTCTCAGCACTTGTTCTCTCGTATCAAGAAGCTTGACGGGTTCTTCGCAATAAGACAGATCGGGTTCCAGTTCTAATTCTTCATAGGTGAGTACATGCGTTGGCTCAGGCATGTATTTCCTCAACAGAGATATGTGGAACACATCGTGAACTTTGGAGAGACTTGGCGGCATTGCCAATCGGTAAGCTACAACCCCAATTCGTTCTAGAATTTCGAAAGGTCCGATGTACCTAGGACTGAATTTACCTTTCTTACCAAAACGTATGACTCCCTTCCACGGAGATACCTTCAGAAAAACATGATCACCGACTTGAAATTCCAAATCCTTTCTTCGATTATTGGCATAGCTCTTCTGCCTACTTTGAGCTGCTTTGATGTGATTTTGGATTACTTTCACCTTTTCCACCGTTTCCTCCACCAGTTCGGGGCCTACAAGTTTTCTTTCACCAACGTCATCGCAACAGGTTGGTGTACGACATCTCTTTCCGTATAACGCTTCATATGGTGCCATCTGAATACTTGAATGGAAGCTATTGTTATAGGAAAATTCTACCAGTGGTAAATATTGATCCCACATACCCTGAAAATCAAGTGAGCAAGATCTCAGCATGTCTTCTAAGGTCTGAATAGTCCGTTCTGATTGTCCATCTGTCTGAGGGTGGTAAGCAGTGCTCAAATTAAGTTCAGTATCCAGGGATTTCTGAAGACTTTTCCAAAATCTTGAAGTAAAACGGGGATCACGATCAGAAAAAATCGATAACGGTACTCCATGAAGTCTCACAACTTCATTAATATATAGTCTTGCTAGACGTTCCAGGGGTAGATCTTCTCTTATAGCAAGAAAATGTGCTGACTTGGTAAGACGATCAACAATAACCCATATTGCATCGTTCCTTCTAGGAGTCTTTGGTAGCCCCATGACAAAGTCCATCGTAATATTGTCCCATTTCCACTCCAGTATGGGAAGAGGTTGCATGACTCCTCCAGGCTGTTGCCTTCCAGCTTTCACTTTTTGACAAACCATACATCTTGACACAAAATCAGCAATCTCTCTCTTCATGTTGTCCCACCAAAAATGTTCCTTCAAATCTCTATACATTTTGGTGCTCCCAGGGTGTATAGAGAAATTGGAACTATGAGCATCATCCAACAATTCCCTTTTTAGATCAGGTAAATCGGGAACACAAAGTCTCTTCCCGAATTTCAAAATCCCATCTTCATACACAAAGTCTCTCAATCTCCCATCATTCACAGCTTTAATCTTCTTTTGGAATTCTTCATCATCGGTCTGAGAACTCTTAATCCTTTCTAGTAAAGATGGTTTGGCAACCATTTGAAAAAGCATTGATGTTTCACCTTCCCTGGTTATTCCCATGTTCATCTTCACTAGATCCATGAAAATTGGATCCCTTTCAATTCTCATATTGTTCAAAACTCTATGGTCCTTTCTACTCAAAGCATCTGTCACCTTGTTTGCCTTCCCCTGGTGGTAGTGTATCGTACAATCATAATCCTTGAGTAATTCAAGCCATCTCCTTTGCCTCATGTTGAGTTCTTTTTGTGAGAAAATATACTTCAAACTCCTGTGATCAGTATAAATCTCACATTTTTCACCATAGAGGTAGTGCCTCCATATCTTCAAAGCAAAGATCAAAGCTGCTAACTCGAGATCATGAGTAGGATAGTTTTGTTCATGAATTTTCAACTGTCGTGATGCATAGGCAATAACTCTATCATTCTGCATAAGGACACAGCCAAGTCCTTTCTTTGATGCATCACTATAAATAACGAACCCATCATTCCCCGATGGTAGAGTCAATATAGGAGCATTGACTAATCTTTTCTTCAGTTCTTCAAAACATTCTTCACACTCTTTTGTCCAAACAAATTTAACCCCTTTATGTGTGAGCTTCGTTAATGGGTTAGCCAATCGGGCAAAATTCTGGACGAAACATCGATAATAACCTGCCAAACCAATAAAACTACGTACCTCAGTTATACTCGTAGGTGCGGGCCATTCTTGGATTTCCTTGGTCTTAGAAGGATCAACAGAGATTCCATCTTTAGAGACAATATGGCCAAGAAAAGAAATCTCCTGAAGCCAGAATTCACACTTACTAAACTTCTCATATAATTCATGCCTCCTCAGAGTCTTCAAGATAATGCGCAAGTGATTTTCATGACCTTCGTAGGTTTTGGAGTATACCAAGATATCATCAATAAATACCACCACAAATTCATCGAGATACTCCTTGAAAACTCTATTCATCAGATCCATGAATACAGATGGTGCATTAGTCAATCCAAACGGCATTACGGTAAACTCGTAATGCCCATACCTGGTTCGAAATGCTGTCTTCAGAATGTCTTCCTTCTTCACACACAACTGATGGTATCCAGATCGAAGGTCAATATTTGAAAAGTATTGAGCTCCATGCAGTTGGTCAAATAAATCATCAATACGAGGTAGGGGATACTTGTTCTTTATCGTTATAGCATTTATCTCCCTGTAGTCGATACATAACCTCATAGATCCATCTTTCTTTTTAACAAAAAGAACTGGGGCTACCCATGGAGAAACACTAGGGTGAATAAATCCCTTATTACTCAATTCCTCTAGTTGTTTATTTAGTTCGACTAATTCTACAGTGGCCATTCTATAAGGGGTCTTCGATATAGGCCTTGATCCAGGAATCAAATCAATAGAAAACTCAACTTCTCGTTCTCGAGGATGTCCAGGTAAATCTTCCGGAAATACATCTACAAATTCTTTCACAACAGGTACATCCTCTATTTGAACATTCCTTTCCTCACCGATAGTTATTTCATTCTCTTCCTCCCCAATAATTGAATTAAGTTGAGATACTAGGGGTGGATCTAAATAAGAATTAAGTGGTGACGATTCTGCTCTAAAAATAAGGTGTTCCTTATCATTATCATCAAGAATCGTAACCTCTTTCTTCTTACAATAAATCTTCACATCATAGTCCGAAAGCCAGTCCATACCGAGGATTATATCAAACTCAATCATAGGTATGACGATGAGATCAGCAGATAAAGAAAATTTATGTGCTCTAATGGGGACTGATTCACAAAACATTGTTGCAATGATACTTCCCTTAGGAGTTTTAACTGACAAATCCCTTATTAAATCAAATTGGAAATATCTAATTTTATTAGCAAACTGGGAAGATATGAAACAATGCGATGATCCAGAATCAAATAATGCATTTTCTAAAATTGAGGAAACCATTAAATTACCTGCCACCACGTCTTTCGGAGCTTCTACCTCAGCAGTAGTGATAGCATAAGCCTGGCCTTGATCCCTTGGCCTTTTCTGAGGTAAGTTCTCCTGACGCTTAGGACATGCATTTGCATAATGTCCCATCTCCCTGCAATTGTAGCACTGAACGTTGGTAGCTTCCTTCTTCCCCTTGCAATCACGAGCTTGGTGGCCTTTTTCACCACACTTGTAACAGACTCCCATTCCCTTCAAGCAAGTACCAGGATGTTTCTTCCCGCATTTACCACAAGATGGATATTCAACCTTTCACTTCTTCCCCTTATTTCCATTCCCAGATTGATCAGCAGGTCTCTTCTTCTCTTGCATTTCTTTAAAGTCATAAGACTTAGAGAATTCCTTTTCGGTCTTGATATCACATGAGACAATGTCTTCGTACGATGAAAAGGATTGTGAGACTAATGCTCGAAGAAGAAATGGTTTTAACCCATAAAAGAAATGACCAATCTTACTTCTTTGGTTGCGAATATAATCTCCAGCATACCTTGCTAACCTTGTAAAGTTAGCCTCATACTTTGTGACATTCTCATCCTCCTTTTGTTTCAGACTCGGAAATTGCCTTTCCATATCCGCTCGATGGTCACGAGGAAAGTATTTTTCTAAAAATAGATCTTTGAACTCACTCCATTCCATATTTGATACTTCATCATCTTCCTTCATGTTTTGAATCAGTGACCACCATTGATCAGCATCTCCAGTGAGGCGGTAAACTGCCATGATAACTTTTTCCCTTTCCCTGCTCCCCAAAGCCTGAAATATTTTCTCTAGGGAATTTATCCATTTCTTAGCGACTAAGGGATTTGTACTCCCATTGAACATTGGTGGTTGTTTCCTCATGAATCGATCTAACATTGATCCTCCACGCTGCGGATCAGGGTGCTCCATACGGGTAAGGTTATTATTCATAACCTGAGTAAGTTGTCCCAGTATGGTGATTAGCTAATCGGCACCAGTTGCATCACCAGCCCCACTATAATTATCTTGAGAAGGAGGGAAATCCCTACATGGAGTGCATGTATTGATACAGTTTCCATTTCTTCCACTAGGCGCCATTTCTAAACAATGGCATAAACTAGATCAGTTTATGAATCAAAATACATAATCCCATACATATAAAACACTTAACATAAATTGAACTATTTATGGATATAATCCATAATCATAAAAATGTTTTCTTTGAGGAAGTATATACTCATAAACCCTTCATAATTATTTGTAAAGAAAATGAGAGTTATCCTAAGCATATCCCCCGGGAGTGTCGTAACCAAGAGTGTAGCAAGGCCCGTTGTCGTGCACCAGTTCCCGTTCGAGTCTAGCTCAAAGCGGTGTTTTTGGGTTTTACCCCTAGGTACATCTGTGCCATAGCCGCCTCTACCTGCTCGTATCCAGACAGGGATGTATTACTCGGAAAACTCACAAAATCTCTACAATACCAAAAGTCTAGGAAGTTCTTCTATACTAATTCTCAAAGTTCATCTTAAGATTACGTGCTCTAATCAGAGTTTATCTAAATCTAGCTTCCAAGGTTTGTACTAAACTTCCTCTGATACCAACTGTAACTCCCCGACCCCAGTTACCCAGAGTCGGTGCATTATTACATAACATTGGCATGATCACAAGAAAGATCAAATGTCGAAAGACCGATTGGTTTAGTAGCCTTGGAAACACTAGATATATTCATAAGTTTTACATTACGTCATGAAATGAAAAACTACTACAACAACATAATGTTTCTACAGTACACACTATAATCCCCTCATAATATCCCTGAAGGTCATTCATAACTTACATCTTCACATCCTGGGAAAAATAAAACATAGAAAAGGGGTGAGCTCAAATGCCCAGTAAGGATAACAATATAGCAGAACATTCAAAAATAAGCATAAACATTTAAGGCAATGAATTACTAAAACAAAAGCCTTTTAAACTTGAACTTCAACATAGTATGACAAAAATAAAATGAAATAATTCCATTTACTTATTCACATGGATATTCTACTAATCGAATAATCACATGCAAAAATCAATAACCACTTTCATAATGTTGGAATGCATAATGCCAGACTATCATAACCACATAGCCAAGGCCTCGTGCCACGACTACAAATAAGATTTTGTCAAGGCCTTGTTCCAAGACACTAGTTTGTCTCATGAGACCTACTGATGCATCGAGGAGCTATAGCGGGCTCCACCTGTCACATATTAAGTCCAATGCATTCCCATATGAAAAGGTTTAAACATAACATAAACATCTGTATTAAAACTAGCATACGAAATGTAAATAATTTCACCATAAACTATCAATGGTATAAAAATATCACATCCACAGTCAAACATATCACAAAACCTCATTTCAATATGGAAGTTTTATATCATAATAAATCAATTTCAAATAATCTTAAAATCCATCAAAGGATGTTGACATAGATGAAATCAATATTCTTTTTAAATAAATATCTCCTTTTATTTTGAAATCATTTAATATCCATATAAAATAAAGCATTTTATTTGAAAATATTCTTATAAGCTTGTAAGGGAAGCTTTGAAGATTTTATAACGGCGGAAAATAGCCGCACCCGCCGTAAAAGTTAGAAAAAACATTCTTACCTTAATTCTGTCGAAAAGGTTAAACGGGACCTTGTTTTGAAAATGACCGAAAGATTCCTTTATAAACCACTTATAAAAGTAAAAAAGGGTATAAATGACTTTAAATCATATTCTAGTAAATAGGAAAAATGTTTTGAATTACATTTTTAAGAAACATGGATGTGGATGATAAAGAGATCCCAGTAGATTATTACGTATAAACAACCTCGGATAATGAAGAGATTGTGAAATAACCGTTACCTTGTACTTTTCCTTGGTTGGGGTTGGTTAAACTCATGTATAATGGTGAAATAATTGTTATTAAATTATACAATAATCATATACATTAATATGATATCATATATGATCTTTTAATATTGATTTGATAATAATATCTTAGTATTATCGTTGTTTCGGGTGTTAACTTACTTGTTTTCTTTTATATGCTTTGTTACGTAAGACGTGTTTGTAAAGGATAGGTTTTATATTATTCATATCCAGAATGATATCAAGTTCTTAAAAATCATTTTTAAATCATCAAATGATAATTATACTTGAATGGATACGATGGAGAATGAATCTCATCGCGTTCGTGGAGACGGTAGTCCGTACGTACGCACGAGCGACAATATCATTCGTTTGATATTAAAATAATATATAATGGATGGTATATCATATATACAGAATACTTAACATGTTATATTTATTATTTACATGAGTTACACATCATTATTATACCCATCCAAATAATATTATATTGAATAACAATTACACCATGACGTGGAGACGGTAAGCCGTACGTACGCACGTATGATGACATGTTATTCAAAGGGTGGATAGAATACTGAATAGGGTTGTACCATATTTATAATAACATCACAGTATATATATGATACTGGATTTATTATTTTAGAATGGTAACAACAAAGGAAGAAGAAGTGGAAGAAGAAATGAACTTAGAAAAGGGTGGTGAAATCATTACCTCTTCTTCGGGTTCTTCCTTTTGATTTGATCAAAAGGGCTCCTTAGGTTGGCTTTATGATCAAACTAAGGCATATAGGTTGTAGTGAGGGATGTTTGGAGAGTATTTGGGCAGAGTTTGGCCGAACCAAAAGGCTTTGAAGGTGTGAAGAAATGTGAAGGAGGAGTGCCATTTTATAAGAGGGGTGAGGGGCAACTTTGGAAAAGCTAGAGATATTAGTTTATAATAAATTCATAATCGGTTTCCAATGGCTCCAAATTTGACTATTAAAAGGTTAAGGTGGGGATGGGTCGAAAACAACTCAACCAATAGAATTTAGACAGGTTTGGGTTCTTATATTAACCTTATCGTTAAGTATTAACTTTAAGTTAATTAGTTTCACTTTTACAATGTCTCTTTGTATTTTTATATAATATGGTTAATAAACTTACTACATACATCCAAGAGACCCCCAAGTGGTCCATTAATGATGAAACTATCATGATATAAGTCTCTTGTCCGAACCTTAGATTTTTAGGAATTTAATATCAATTAATAATATAATATTTTTTTAAGAACTCTTTTATGTCAATTTTGACACTATTCAATAGTTGATTTTTTTGAAACTCATAACAGATTGATTACTTCGAAAAAAGTAAATTAAATCAATCCTAATATATCATATTATCCTAGAAAATTAGTTTAATTCATTAAAAGTTTCATATTATAATTATTTGGGTATTTATAATATCAATTAATTTAATTTTTCACTATTTTAGTAATTACTGCATCATCATTGTGTCATAAATAAAATAAATTATTTAATGTCTAAAAAATATAAATAAAATATAATTATGTAGGAAATCTTTTTATCTTTCTAATTAATATCTATAATCTAAAATCCAACATATATAACCCTATGTAACAATTGTTTTTCTAAAAGATATATGCTTGTGTCATTTTTGTATTAATTTTAACTTAATTAAAATAAAGTGTCATTATCACTTACAAGTGGATCCATGGGGTCCCAAAATTGACCCAGAGATGACCAAGGTCGACCATGTATCCACCAATAGGGTTGAGACACGTTTTAGGGTAATTTAGTATTATTATAATATTATTTTTTAACCCTTATTTACCGGATTTACCCTTAACCATGGTAAATAAAATATTTACCGCAGTAATTATTCAAAATGTCTAAAAATAAAAGTTACCTATTTACAAAATTTGAACATCCTGATTCCAAATATGGAATCCATTTTCCTAAATTCAAAACACATAAGTGACATAAATTAATTTAAAATTAATTCCCGCTATCAAAACAAAAAGCGTGTTTTTAAGAGATAATAACTATCAAAAGATTGACACTTGTTTATGTTCGGTTTAATTGTAAAATTATGTCCAATGACCAAAATTATATTAAATGGTAAAAATATATTCTAAATATACTTTAAAACCACTCAAATTCATAATTTATCACTATTAATTATTTTGATGAAAAAAGTTGTTTTTAATTAAAATTTAGTAATTTTCACTATTCATCAAAATATGAAAGTTATCCGAAATGTACCAAAATTTCACCTTAGGCTAAATTCGATATTCCGAATCCAAAAATGAAGTCCATTTTCAAATATAAAATATATATAATTTCAAAAGGTAGGTATTACTATTCACAACGGCTAGTTTGATTAGTTATGGTGTGTTAGAACTCGGTGTTGCGTACAACACACGCTATCACATTATTCAAAGAGAAGCGTACCGTAGAAGCTTGGGGTGTTACAAGAATAGTGAGAAATGAAATGAATTATGATTAGTCAATGATTTCTATATTTTTATCCTAATAAGTTTTATGTTTCTTTCACTTTTATTTTAAATCATTTTTATTGGACACATTGGTGTTAGAGTTGATGTTCATACAAATTTTATTAATATCAGGTGAGTTTGTAGTCATACAACTTTGAACAAGGTGTAAAGAGTTTAATATCATTGTACTTGGACCTCAGAGTGAGATAATCAAACTTAAAATGTTATGATAAAACTAGATGTAAATGAAGAACTTAATTATAAAATAGAGTATATTATAGTGGTGTATAAAAATTAACATTATGAGTCATGGAACATAAGAAAGGTGATATAATGTGACTAGAAAGGTAAGGGAAAAATTTATCTAGAATAAGGATAAAAATGATAAAATAGAAAATTTCATACTTGATTTTAATTATTTTATGTCATAGTTCTTGAACCAATGTATGTGGTCATGTTTTAAGAAATATCCTGATTAATTTTTAGGGAACAACGACACCCTAACACCTTTTAAATAAGGAATAATGATGTTATAAATTGTGACTCATCTTTTTTAGATCAATAATGATACTTTAGGGAATGTAAATAATGGATGACTACTAAACATATTTGAATGATAAGTTTTACTATGATGTTGTCAAGGCATATTGAGATTATATGGCCTTTTTCCTTGTAAAAAACACACCTTTGGTTCAAAATATGTTATGGGGGAGTGTATGTAATGCCATATCATGGGAATATCTACATAGCCAAATTGAAGTGTCCATTGAAGAAATATTTACTTGTAATTGATATCCATGAATGGTTGATGGAAATATGGGACCCTTGAGATGTGAAGTGTGACTTTTGGAAAGGGATGTCAAAAAGTGTGATGAATTATTTTATACATGACTTATCCATGGGTAGGTCATTTAAATATATTTAAAATGGGTTATGATTTTCGGATATATCCATAATGTGTAGTCTAGACTTCATTATATATCTTAGAGTAACAATAACAATTCCACACATAACTCTAAAGTCTAGTAAGTATATTATAGTCATATAGGACGAACCCTATGTTGTTCAGTTTAACATAATGTGATTTTGACATAGAGTTACATAATTTTAACATCATGAAATGGGGAATGTAATATTATAATGTTTTATATATTATGATAAGTATTTTGGTATTGTTCAGTTTAATTTCACATATAAAGGATATACACATTATAGTTTAATGACATGTGGTATGGAAATGGATGTCGTACAGTTTAACAATGTATAATGTGGTATTATTTTTCTTGTGGTTTATTATCATGGGGAAAAATATTAAAATCATATAATTTAATGTTATTAAAAAAATTAGTTTCATGAATTTTAACATCATGCGATAAGGTCATACTCCATGTAGTTTAACATCATACCATAGGGATATGAATTTAATGATATTGACATCATGTGGAAAGGAATAATGTGTCATATAGTTTATCATCATGAGGAATGAATTTACAGGTCATGATATATATTTTTGAGTGGGAAGGACTTAAGCCATATATTTAATTTCATGTTGTTTGGGAATAAAACTAGGTAACTTCAAACTCAGATTACTCTTGTTTGATAAATGAAAATATATTCTCATTGTTTGGGAAATAATGGCTTGGAATTAGGATTATCCATTTTAAGGTGTTATATATTTTTTCATTGAATATATTTATAGTAAAAAACATATTATTGGAGTAATTTTCTTGGATTTCCTATGAACCAAACTCAATAACATTTCCCAAAGATCAAACATGGATTTAAAACTATAAACCAAGGTCCGGGAAAAGTTTATTTTTGGTTATAAGTTATGGCTAGGCCTATGATTAAGGATCGAGATATATATACACATCCCATGATAACAGGAATAAATAAAAATTTTATTTTTAAATGGGTATTCATTTAGTATAGACCCATGAATGCGGAATTCTTTGTTGAATACTCCTATATATATTTAAATCAAATGTTAGAGAGGGGAATTTTGGTTTATAAAATTAATGGATAATAATAATAACATATATCTCAGAATCACTAAGTATCTTGAATAACATGAATCAATCCCCAAATATTTATTTGAATTCCTCCCCAATAATGATCAAGCTCATGTTTAAGGGAATAAAATCAGGCATCACCTTAACACAATATCTTTGAGAAAGCTAGATGCATTTGGGGAGACCCAGACCTTGAGGGGAAGAGGGTAATAATTTTTTCATAAAATTTACTACTATAGAATGGATAGGGGTTCCTGGTGTCTCTATATATCCTGTGGAAATATAATTAAATAAACACACAGTACGTGAATGAAGATTCCATTAGCATGGGGGCATGGTTGAGAAATCATATGAATAAGGCTTCTACATAGATATGACTCATATATAGGAGAGGGTTATTTGGGATAATAGAATTCATAACTAGGATTTGAAACAAAGATCCATCCATTACTACTTATGCATAATAGTAATAATCACACAATATATAGTTCTGGTAAGGTATATCCTTCACATATCAAACTCATGTGCAGGGGTATATAATTGAGTTCTAACTTAACACAATGCCATTAGGAAAGATAGATGTAGAAGGGTTGATCAAAACATTAAGATGAAAAGTGGAATTATTTGTTGATATAATTTTTCACTGACTTAAATATAGGGGATCCTAGCATCCCTATATATCTTGTAATTATAATAATCAACCCACATGTAGTTCTTGACTAGGTAAATTTTCTATTTAGTTATATCATTACTCCTAAAGGATCTTACATGGGATTGTACCTTTTGCAGGGGAAAGGGTGTCACCAACAATTCACCTAAAATGGTTTGAGGAGGCATGTATGATAGGTCTTATGTCATGAAATTTAAGATCAGGATACTGAGAATTTATTTAACACCTTCCAATATTTTTCATCTCATTCATAGTAACCAAAAGGAATCTTTCTTTCCTCTAATTTTTTTGAGACTTATGATGAGTTTTAGAAGAAAAAATTAACTAAGAGATGATCTGAATCACATGAGAGTGTATGATATGGAACATACGAGAATTATTTTCATCTTGATGCATGTAAGAAAGCTATAAATAGTTTTGTATCTCATGTTGGTTGAAGAGGATGAGTGTGATCAAATTTCATGTCTTGGTTTAGGAGAAAAGATCAAGGAATCACTACATTTCCTAGAAGAAGAGGAATGAAGAAAACATTATTCTTATATATATTGGGTAATGTTTACCTTTATATAGGCAAGTAGTGGATGGAAACATTGACCTAATGGTTATTACAAAGATCTAGTTCTTGTGTAAGGGAAAAAACTGTACGAACCCGGGTTTTTGAAACGGGTTAAATTTCTGACCCTGTTTGAGTTTTTTCCACTTTTCTATAAAATTATTGGCTGATTTTTGATGTTTGGAAAATCTGGGAAGTTTTTGTAAATTTCCAGACTACACGCCGTGTACTCCCAAGTACACTCCATGTATCAGCTAGGCAGGTGACAACCCGTTTGAGGCCAAGTACATGTCGCGTGGTACCCATGTGTAATTTACATCTACAGGACATTTAGACTTTCTTGAAATGCTATGTAACTTTGTTTCATGTAATGGAGGAGTCCCTAGCCGTGTATTGAACATGTACATGGTCCAAGAAGTTCACTAGACTCTGCCTAAGTCAGAGTACAGAAAGGTCATCTACATGGCGTTTTGTCTTAAAATACACGCCGTGTACTTTTTTTTATTTGTGCGAGCGGGAGGTCGTCACGTCTTATTTCAGAAACATTATTCTTCTTCTCCGTCAGATAAACCTCTCATCCAAAAACTTCCAAAGAACAAAAACCCTCCTAGATTCTTCATATGACCTCCATTTTTCAATTATTCAGTGGCTACGGGACCACATCAGAAAGGCTAACCCCGCACACCCTATTTCGTTCAAGATCCATTATCCTTTTCTTCGCAGTTTACATCCGAGTGGAATTGTCAGAATTTGACGGAAACACAAATCTACTGAGATTTAGATAGATTCAAAGGCTGATATCGAAGGAGTGTCATCATACGAGTGCGAGGTGGGTAGTGTATACCTTCTTTCATGTTTTCGTAAACTTTTGGGGGTTGCAACCTTCGGGCACGACATCGGGTATTGAGTGAGACCCTTTTTAATTGCTTTAATAATTTATCTGTAATGTGGTATGCCTTTAGGTATTCTTTGACCTAGTTGTGATCGAGAAAGGCTGGGTTAAAAGGAATTTCTTGTTTTGGGCATTTCGGCTGGGGGTGCCGAAATGGGTATAAATTGAACTGCTTAGTTTAAACTGTTGAGTTTAATTTTTTGAAGCATGATTGATTTTGTTTAAGGCCTTAGAGACCCTAGGTGATATTTTTGGACGACACATGTGTGGTGAAAATTGACTGCTAGTAATTGTTTGTAGAAAGTGATGCTTTTCTGAATATGTATGCACTTCATGATATTTCCTGTGATGAACTGTTTGGTTATGTTGGGCGTGGCCCGATTATTTTGTTGAGTGATGTTGATCACAGGTTGGGGCTTTGCTCGGGTTACATGGGTGGTTCCTACCCTAGGATTGGGCATCATGGACATCGGTTGAGGTAGTTGGATTGTCTGGTTTGTCTTGGCCCGAGTTACTTGGATAGAGATGCCATCATACTTGAGAGACAGGTTCGCAAGGACACGAGGTGTCAGAAGTGTTGGGGCATGAGAACTTATTGAGGTGATTACCACTCACCGGGTACTTTTGAGTAGTGTGCACATAGATAGACTCTGTGATGAGGTGGTACAACCAATTTCTAGGTAGAGGCCCCTGATAGATGTGGTTAGGTGATATTGGTTTGGGGGTGCTTTCCATAGGAAGCCACATGGGAGGTGAGGATCCTTTAGGAGATAACATTGAGGCTGTCAAGTTGGGGGGCAGAGGATCAACATGATTTGAGAGCAGACATCGCTACACCTCAAGGTATTATTTGAGGGCACACATCATTGTCCATCCGGTTATTATTTGAGGACAGCTATCGCTGTTCCTCTAGAAGTTATGCCATGGGAAGGTTGAGCTTTCGAGTTAGGTTACGATTATTGGGCGTACCATCAAGAAATCGGTACTTGAGACACATGGTGTCAGGTGGCATGTGGTGCTGTGTTACAGACCAGAGATTCCAGCATTGGTCAAAGTAGGTGACACTTCTTGGTGGCTTCTGAGTACCAATGAAGTTCATGTTTACTTTTGGGAATTATACTATTTAATATTTATTTATATAAGCATGACTGCCAAAACACTTATATTAGGTACACACCTTTGGGTGGTATCATATTGAGACTTGTCTCACACCCTAAATGGGCCCTTCGGGATGTGTGTAGAATTTATGAAATTGCGTTTCGGTAGAGGTTCAGCCCTAGGAGCTGGACCTTAGAGCTGTTGGCATGGAGAGTGGCATGGACCTTGGGGTTGTGTCTTTATGGAGTTACTTTGTTTAGTTTCTTTTTTGTATTAGCATGTTTACATTATTATGTAGTAGCTGTTGGTTAGCCATTGGATCTATTCTAAGTTGATATGTACGACTTACTATGGATGCATGTTTGGTTGTTTACAGTATTAGTTGTTGTGATATTCAGCATATTATTCTATTTACTTTCCACTGCTATTATTTCTATATTTCTTCTGTTGTTTATTTTATATTTGTTATGCTTCCGCTCTATGGGTCTGGTTTGAGTCTACTGAGTCATTTACTTTCCACTTCTTATAGACATTATACTCAGACCAGTACCTTTATTTCCTTCGTGAGGGTATAGCCTCTCCACTATACCTATTCAGACCCTCGCTGCTAGTTGGCAGTATTTGACGTTCAGGGGAGGTGCACCTAAGGCAGTAACACCCGACCCATTTGGCAATGTTCGGGTGGCTGGCCAGGTCCAGGTAGCTAAATAAACCATAAAATCCATTCCACTCAAAATAATTCATGTATTTTCCACATTTTACCCCTCATTGTACAATTTAAAATCATGAAACTAAGAATAAAGGGAGAAATTTGTCATTAATGTCGACTGGTAGATAGGGACAAGTTTTGCGCCAAGGATCCCATAGTTATATATCTATCTTTTGGGGTAAATTCCATGAGGATGGGTCATTATAGGATGTTTATTTTCATGCGGGGTGGACTCAACATAATTCAATTTATCTTCTTGTGACAAGGATATAATCCAAGTAATTTAAATTCTTATAGATTTTACTAGGAGGGATGAATTTTATGGTCATGATGCTTACATCGATGTGTCTTGATGTTTATGGTCTTGTAATTAGTACCTCGACCTCAAAATTTTATATTAGATGGTATGGATGTTAACTATATATTTTATTGTCTTATAGTGAGGGTGATGTGAATTGAAATTTATTTATGCCAGAAATTTCCTAAAAAATCGTGCATTGGTGGGGGATGTGATTCTCTCTCCATCCATGATGGACTTTAAGTAAAATAAATTGTATTAAACTATGTGTACGGTTTAAGTTCTACCCTACATTGTTTTTATTTTCTAAGGCCTATTTCTAGGGATCATGGGAGTTCAAAGATCTAGCAGTAGTTCACCTTGAATGAATGTATAAGGAAAAGTTTGGATCTATGTAACCACTAGGGGGAATCAGTGGTCACTATATTTTATTGTTTTGTTATTGAAAAAACCCATAAAATCTATTTTGAGAGAAGTTAATATACTAAAACCTAATAAAAAATTAAACCCACATGAATACAAAAATTGACGTGATTTAGTATAAAATAATAGTAGCTTCTTCTTTTTATGACTTGAAAATGATCTGTGATCCTATTGTCTATCAAATAAATATCCTCTTTTTATTATAGTAAGTGGAGTATAACTATGAAATTAATTACCCTATGGTCATTTGACAATGTATGTTCACCTCACATAGATTATATGATAACAGAAAATTTTCAGTAATGGAATATAATTTCACTAATTGGCTTTAACACATCCTCATTGTGCAACTTGAATTCTCCACACATCATTTTATTTAATTATGATCTTTTGTATCTTAAATTTCATTAATAGAAATGAGGAAGAACATCATATTTCTTATTTTTCTATATTTTATTGTTTCTATGAATTCCCTATTTTAGAACCACCGATGCACACATGACAACACAACCTATAACAATAATAAAATTTACTTGCAACATCAGGAACCTGTTCTATTATTCGTTATAAAAATATTTAAAAAACCACATAAATAGATTCAAATTTAAATATCCAGAATTACTACATCCAATATTCATAATAAATTCTGTAATAAAACACTTACATAACTCTTTATAAATACATGTAAACATGAATAAAAATACAGGCATATTTATCCTCATTTAAACATACATATGATCATAGAAAGTCCAATCTTGGAATTTATCCTCGTAAAAAAAATAAATAATTCACCTCATTCCATCATAAATAATTCATTTATTGATGATTTCATATAAATATCCATGCATGATACAATCAGGATTTCAAATTTATCTACCAAAATCCCATTGGAACTTAAGATAATACCATAAATTTATCCCTTTATTCAACCACATGTGATTGTATAAGCCTCATTTTTCATCTTCTATATATCCAATTACCACCCACATCCATTTTATATGGATTAACTATTCACCTATGAGAATAAATCTCCTTTATGGAGAAATCAAATATGTTATGAATTCTTATACAAGGACTACTCACATGAAAAGATTCATTTATATAGGAAGTCCATTTGCATATGTAATCTGTTCACACACAAAACCCATTTACAAATGTAGTTATTTCACATATATAAATTTATTTTATTATATAGATTCACTTATATAACTAGTCACATTTCTAAAAAATTTTATATTGAGATATTCTAATATACATTCGGATACACAGAAGTACCATAGGGTATATATATTCACCGACACCAGACAACACATGTGTGAATATTTCATTAATTGGAGAATGTATGTGGATATGTCTAAATGGATTTTTATTTCATTAACAAAAATCCAAAAATATTACTTTCCAATTTATTTTACTTCATTCATTCACTCTTCTTCCAAGAAAATATTCATTAAAATCAATATTACTAATACTATGATTTTTGAACCTTATAATAAAATTTCAATTTATAGTGACTGAATTTAAAAAATCATCTTGTAAAAAACATGTTTATGTGTTAAAAAAAGGAAAAGACTATAGGAATTCACACTTCTTATTTATCAAATTCTTCACCATCCTAAAAACAGTAACTCAAAACCTATTAGTCTTAATAATCACCCGATTTTAATTCTTTTCACCCAATGAACATGAATCATTGAAGCTCTGAAACTTGTATAATGTATCAATTACCCAATAATTTTATGACTATATGAGTTTTCTTATTATAATAAACAAGAATAATTGTACAATAATAACATGTTATCAATAATGTAGTGACAAAAAATATTTCTAAACATCATTCATTAATCAAAAACATTGTCAACATATATTGCCAACTAAAATTGACTATAACTTGTAAGAAATTGTTCCTTTACCCACATAAAAAACTATTAAAAATAGTTTACACATGATGAAATCAGAGATTACACCTTTAAGGAATCCCCAAAATATATACTCTCTCTAAAAAGATATATCACATTTCAATGGGAATATTTATGACGGAATATTTATCCCCCATTGAAAAATATTTCCAAAGAAAAGGGGAGTGAGTGGATTAAAATCACAAACCTTATCCTTAAAGAGGAAGAGGTTAAATACTCTTTATCTGCCTCAGTCTCTTATTTTTATTCTCCTATAAGGGTTTATTGAAAATATTATCCACTAACTCCTTTATAGGTACAAAATATATTTTTAGTTCATTTATCTCCACATGTTTATTGATTAAATTATATATATTGTATAAATTATTTGATCTTGAATGTTACACAAGATTATTTTTGGGATTCATAACACATTTATTATCACAACCCAAGAAAAGATTCAATTTCTCATTAACCAACAAGTATTAAAACAATTACATCATCCAAATTAATTATTATTTTTCTTATGTGGTATATATATACTCATCTTTTGGAGTACTCAAATTCAACAATCATTACTACTTTATATACCAACCAACACAAATTTATTCATTAAATAAGACTCTAAAATATGTGGATCTTTTATGATAGAGAAAACCTTCCTATGTTTAATTAGTATATTCATATATATTCAACTTTCCCTTACTTTAATATCTCATACCATAATTTTTTGTTCCCACAATGTATTTAAGAAATATTTTTTGAGCAAAAAATTTCTTATTTTTTGTATAGTTTGAAATCTAGAAGAAAGTGTATATGCATTGACTAGATTTAGTTCAGTATGTATTAAATATTATATGTTTTTGATATATTACACAAATTTAATAGTATAAATATATGTTCTAAAATCATCCTTAAATGAATTTTTTCCCATAGATATAGGTTCATAAAAAGGGTTGGAATATTCTATGTATAATCATTTACTTATATTCATTGAATATTTTTCTTTTGATAGAAAATTGAAATTTTTCTCTTGATATATTTGAAAATATAGAAAATACCTAATTTCTTCCATCATGTTCATTTCAAAAAACATCTTCATCTATTTAGAAAACTAGTATAGTCATCATCCTTATTCACTATAAACATGATATCATTAGTATAGTGACCCAATATTAACACACATATACATTACATCATTTTAGATGATTATTCAGTACATTGAAAAAAGACATGCATGAGGATGGTAGCATTTTAATTTCTTTGGAATCTTGGAAACATAATATTCTAACTTGGAGAAATATTTTCAAAACCTCCCTTTAAAATATCACCCCCATTTGTTCTCTTAGTTAAAACCATTATTCATAACATAGGGAACGAAACCATAAAAAGAGGTGATCTTAGATGCTTAGTAAGGGTAAATAAGGGATATATATAAGTATAAAATGATGATATTTTTTAGAGAATGTGATCTCAATATTAAGATATCATACACTGCATATCAAATATCAAAAACAATAGTCACGGAATAAATTTTTTTTGTTCATAAAACGTGAACTATAAGGATGATAAATCATTATAAATAAATCATGAACCATAAGATCATGTCATATATGTGCGGCACTGTTATGACTGTAGAATAATATTTCATGTCTCAAGGTTAATTAAAATAAAATCAACATAGTTGATCTGGACACACATGTTTCCTATTTTTGGATTAGGACACACCTATTTTCCATAGTGGATCAGGACACGCCTATTTCCCATAGTGGATTAGGACACACATGTTTTCCATTTTGGATAAGGACACGCTTGTTTACCATTTTTGATAAGGACACACTTGTTTCCCATAATGGTTCCTAACACACCTTTTTCCCATAGTGGACCAGGACACACATGTTTTCTATTGTGTATTAGGACTCACCAACATCCCATTTTGGATTAGGAAACAATAGTTTCCCATTTTGGATCAGGACAAACCAGTTTCCCATTGTGGATAAGGACAAACCAGTTTTCCATTGTGGATAAGGACACACATGTTTACCATTGTGTATTAGGAAACACTTTCTTCCCCATGTGGATCAAGATCCTCAACTTATTTCCCATAATTATTCCTTTAGATATATATATATTTACCCAATTAATTAGTGGGAGATATAGATTCCACTGATCACAGAATAAAATCATTCATACATCTTCCACTAGAAGTAATGTCCTGGCCCAACTGACCACAAAGATGGAATCCAAACTGGTGGGTCACATGGACTCAAGCATACCTACCTATATAACAGAGGCTACTAACTAGCAGTGAGGGTCTTAGAAGGTGATAATTGGGAGACTATACTGGCGGATTAGATTAATAAATATTTTTTATCATATAATAAATAATAGACAAGTGCAGAAGAAATAATAAAAAATGACATACTAGTGGAAATATAATAATATAACTGAATAAAAAAACAGCCATCACCAATATAAAATATATGCATGCATTCCCTCATGATGATACATGAATTAAAATAGTATCAAAATAGCATGATACATAATAAAATACAGTAAAATTAAGAAAATAAAAGTAATTTCTCAAGGGAGACCACTATAAGTGTCCTAATCTCCAGCAAAGTCATGTGCTCCTAACTCCCAATTACTAGCTAACCATCTCAAATAATCAACCAAGGTTCTATAGTTATAATGTCTATTAAGGTACCCAAGTTCAATAAAGGCCTGAGCAAGGTGTAAGATAATAATCCTTGTAGGTTCCCACCCAATATTTCAACAACTAAATCAAGTTCATGAAATATAATGTATGGTAGTGTGTAGGTATAAGTATAAAGATAAAAAACAGTGTTTGATAAATAAAAAAAACCCACCCAAGTTCCTAAAGGACACATGGTGGCTATATGTGCTACATATCATTGTTGGAATACATGTATGATTGGGAACTAAATATATATTGTAATCATTATATATATATAGTTTAATTATATATTACATCCACCTATATGAACCAAGTGTGTGAAGACACCAAATGGAAATATAACTGGAATCCTATTTACATTCTTGACAAGGGAATAACTCAAACATCCATGTCTTGTCTAACAATCTTGTAAAATCAAGAAATAATTTATATTCCCTACATCCCTAGAGAGTGAGATATGTCATGATAAAACACTCGATATGGAGAGTGGCATTCCATTGAAGCACTCTAATCATAGTGCATAACACCTCATCCTAACACCCATATTGTATCACTGGTGCGAGACATCATTCTCAACAACCATGGTAAGGGTGCATGATGAAACACACTCAACTAAACCCTTACCGTCATTCTACATCCTATTTATAAGGTTTAATCAAATTTATCATAAATAACCCTGAGGCAATACCTCACATGATTTTCATTTAAATAACCCATTAAAAATAAAGGCACCACAATTATAAAAAACCATATAAGTTTTTCTAATTTATTTAATCTAATAGGAATAGTCATACAACCCCATTCAATTACATTTCACATAAACATAATTATATAAAAAGTGGGAAATCCATCATAAAAAAGTCTATTCACCCTAAATCATTCCATTGAGCCTATCAAAGCATGGAAAATCATTTTACAAGTCTCAATGAGTGACTTAAGAGGTTCTATGGTGAAGAGGTCAATTACCTACATGGGTAATCCTATTTATAATGTAAGCTACACCCTTTAGAGGATATTGGTTCATTTGTAATCTAAATAAGGGGTGAAATTTATTTTGTAGCTTTAATAATTTCCATGCCTCAACCATTACATTTTCCAGAACAAGAAATCGAATCATAGAAGAAAATCAACTACGACATCCTAAGCATGATTTACATTAAAAACCATTATATTTTAGTTTAGAAGATAGTACACCTCCATTAAGAGATTTTATTACAAAAAATATGACATTTTTTATAAAATAATTCATTTATCACGTTTAAGAATATAAGAATAATAATTCAAGGAAGCATATTAAAATAAACAACCAAGAATGGAAAAAATTAAAAATGATAAACATCTCATTCAGGGGTTTCTATAACCATTTTGGCCCAATCCTGAAAGGGTGAAATTCATTATTAAACTAAGATGAAGGTTTAGATAGAGTTTTAGGAATTTAAAACATTTTATTATAAATAAAAATTCACTTGAAAAACCCATGGGTGTCCATAAAAGATATCAACAACCTCTAATTCCCTAAACAAGGTTCAATCTACATGTATCAAGGTGAAAGGATCAATTTGATATAGAGAAAACGATTTAAAATAAATGTGAGGCAATGGATATTAACATCACGATAACAACATTCATAAAATGATGGTAAAATAAGGAAATAGCCATTGACCTCCTACATTGTACTTAGGATGACGTAATCATATAATATCATGGTTTGAGTCGATTTGGATTGGAAAGAATCAAGTAAAATGACATTTTATCAAAAAATATGGAAATTGAGCTCACACATATATAGCATAGCCAAGAGGTTATTAAACAAAGAATGATTACAAACGTTTCAAGTTATTTTTTTAGGGATCCATCGAGACCAATGAATCTAGGATCATAAAATGTAAGGTAGAGATATCATGAAGCCTAGGTTAGATATATTTGTGGAATACCCACTTCTCAAGAGAACCTCACATGGATGAGGGAGGATAAATAAAGAAGGAAATGGAATTTCTAAACTCATTAGTGGAAATATGGAAATTTTACCCCCCAAAACAAGGTCTCATGGTTTGGCCACATAGATTAGCCAAACCTTACACCAAATATATGACACCCCCTTCTTAGGAAAATATATTTCATGGTTTCACCCACACGATTAACCTAAAAGTGTGCCAACTATATGATAAATAGTGCATACATACTTCCCATTTTTTAATGAATTGTGTGGGTTAAGCGCAGAATTTGGGTAAATCATGAAAAGCCCATACATGGAATTTATTTTCCCTTCTCTACTATCACATAGTTTTCTGCTTTATGATGCATAGTATTAGACAAACCATACACCTCTTCTAGTCCCTAAAAAACATTATTTATGGGTTTAGACACTCCTGAAACACATCAGCACACCCAAAAATCCTCTCAGACATTTATCCAAGTCATAAAACACCACATTGAGGTTTTAAAACTCTTGGAATATGATTCGAGTTCTTTGTTTTAAAAACAAAATTCCCAATAAATGTAGAAGCTCAAATTCCCTTTTAATTTCACCTTGGCTCAGAACACAGGACATTACGACCTTCCCACCGTAGAACATATCATCATTGAGATGACTTTAGGAACAAAGTGAACATCTCAAAACCTAAAATAGTTGTGAATAATCATACAAATGGTCATGTGGAATCAATTTCTTAATGGACTTCTAAGCATTCGTTTAAGCACGCCATACTTATGCTATATAAAATAGAGCCAATGTTCAATTTCTAACCAAAAAACTGATATTGAACACAAATGGTCCCACTTAGCTAGATACAAGATCATGTCATTGTATCATTAAAAATAAATCCATGGGTGCTTCCCACCTTATGATTTAACATTAAAGAGTATCCAATTCTAAGCCACGGTACCTCCACCATTGGAATTTCTTTACAAATAATTCCTCTTTGCATTTTAGAGATTCTTAAAGTATATTTTCATTAATAGTGAAAAAAAAATTACATAAGAGGTCTTAGAAGAGAACTCATTAAAATAAATAGATAAATCTTGGTCGACTTAATAGAACTAGTCATGTGCGATTTCTCTAAAAGACATAACTGACCCTTTAAACCACACCTACCTTAACCTGGAAACATTCTCTAAATGGTTCTTCAATGATCATAACTATATAATAACAAGGGAAAAAGGTAAATACACCTCTAAATAACCATTATCAAGATGATTATCTAAGATAGCTGGTGAATTGAAAACAGATATGTGATTCCTTCTTCAAAGGCATCACATATTTAGCTCAGATACATTCCCTAAAGGACATACCTTAATTATGGTGACGTTCCATGGTCAATTAATCACATGTTGATATATTTCATCTTGCCTAAACATGAACAATGGTTTAATCTAGATCCATACCATTAGAATAATTAATCGTTTAAAACAAAATCTTCGAGCCCAAATAAAAGTCTAGGGTAACCTCAGATTCACTAAAGATAAGTCCTAGAAACTAACCAAGGTAGTACATACTCCATATATACAAGTTGTCTATTGGAAAACTTCCACAATATCCACTTAAAAAAATTTACTAATAGTTGATCAATATCTTCATTGTGGTCACATCATAGAGAATTGATAGTTTTAAAGACTCAAAAATTCCATGTAATTTTTTTTAATTATATGTGAATTTTTGGAGACTGCAAAATCTAACGGTGCGCGATTCCAAGGCCCGGAGGGCCTGGAATGTTCCGTCGAAGTTTTGTTAAACTTTAATTAACATGCGTAAGTAGTTTTCCTTAGAAAGTGGAATAACTCTTAAACAGTTACAAGGATCAGAAATCTAAGGGAACCGTTGCACTCAGAATTGTGGGTTTACCCTAGGAGAGACTTATGTTTAGTCGGAGCGTGCCTCCTGTGAGAAACCCCAAAAATGGAATAACCACAAATAAAATAATTAAATAAATTATTTTATTTTTCAAATGCTTGTAAATCACAAACAGTTGATGGGATTGAAAATCTGTGACTACCGCTGAACTCATGAGGGAATTATTTATTTATGCAGATACTAACTTTGGCCAGCGTGGGCCACCAGTGAATGTTTGTTTTTTGCCGTAAATAAAATAATTAAGTGACAACTATTTTATTGTAAAGTCCATAACTTTTAAATGGTTACTCAGATTGGAAATTTGAGTGTTCCATTGGGTTAGTTGGTTCATGTTTCACTTGGGAAGAGCCTAACCTTGACCGATGAGGGTCGAGCGTGACATTTAATAATTTTCTAAACTTTTTTAGGGTACATTCAGTAAACGTTCGAGTGGAATTTTATAACTTTTTAAGCGATTCTCCGAACTAAAATCCAAGGATACTATTGAACTCGTAGCGCTGATATTCTCTTAAGGAGACCTTTACCTCAACCGTAGTAGGTCTAGGGTGGAAGTTAGTTTTCCTGATTTTCGTGGGAGAGTTGAAAAATATTAATTATAATAAAATAAAACAACTACTTTTATTTTATTATTTGAAACCATCCATTTGAATTCCGGTTGTGGGGACCGCCCAACCTTGAACTCTATTTTTTAATGGGATTTAACTCTTGACATTCCACCAATTAATGAGCCAAAAAATTAATTGATTAATTAATTAAGTAAGATTAAATGTGAGGGGCTCCTCACCTCTTGTGAGTTTGGGGAATAAAATTGTTGGCAAACAATATTGGTGGAGAACTCTCGAAGGAATAACTTTCTCCAATGAAGAAGATCCACAAAAAAAACCACCTCTGAACGAGGAACAGGGAAACAACATTCATAAAGCATCGACGCACCATTTTCCTCCTCACACCACCTCCAACGAGCAAATGAGGTGGGGGGGTGGGGTTATTTTGAAATATGATAAATATCCATATATTGATTCTTCATATTTTGGATTATCAGCAACGATGGACAAACAAACATGTTCATCGATCCTCCCAAATACTATGATCTTTTCCCATCGTTCTACGCACGTTCTTCATGTGTTCTTCGACGCCAATAATTAAGCGTGCTAAAAACAAAATGTTTCATTGAGAACGACATATGGAAGCAGAGGTCTCAACCCGAGGATTGTGGATATGTTATTGATATATTTTAGGGTTTAGAATGAAGATGTAGTGGCTCATGGAAGGGGCAACGTGGAGGTGCAATTCTAGAATGTCTTTGTGGCATAGTTCTGGGGGAGATAAGCAGTGCGATGGCTGTCCGTGCGGAGAGTCGATTCATCCAGGGGATATCCGGAAAGCGGAGCGATGAGGTAGAGCGAGGCGGTTCGGTGCGGCTGGTGCAGGCGGTGGGACAGCCAGGCGGACAGGGGTGCAGGTTTTCCGATTCATGGGTGCATAATCATGGAAGAAGAAAGTTATTGGAGAGAGAAAAGTGTTAAGGAAATAAAATTAAAATAGATATAAATAATAAAGATAAAATAGGAGGATCCATTTGGAATATTCCTAAACAAAAGGGATACCCCTGTGAAACTCAATTTGAGTTTGGAATTATGGTTAATTAAATTATCAATTAATAATAATAATAAAATATTGTTATTATTATTTTGTTGATAAAAAACTTATTCGTCTGTAAATTATCCATGCGACCTCGGTTCCATGAACTGTCAGTGGCAGTACAACCCTAACATCGAGATGAAAATTATGAGTCCAATATTGGATGCCTTTTTTAGGTTTTTGGACCGGGTACCGAAAAAGATCGTGAATTAATATATTTAATATTATTATTAAACCTTCGACCCGCCATAACTCATGTGTGCTATGTCCGATTGACTTTCCATTAGTGGTGATGTTATCATGTCATTAATACAGTTGATTCAAGTCTAATGTTGCATACTAAATTCTGGTTCATGGATCGGGTCCACGAAACACACAAAAATAATAATAATAATAATATTATGGGATCTTGTAACCACATATCTCTCTCATACGGTGTCGGAGTGACAAACCATCTATGACATTGCGAAACTGAAATTAAGATAGATTTTTCAAGACCAATTTAGGATATTTAAGTCAAGGTCGAGGTGCGGGCCCCATGAGGCCCAGTTAGCGTGTGTTGCGGTGAAATGAAACGTTTTCACTGGGTATCCATTTTGGAAAAATTGGTATTAGATCTCGTGTGTGTTTCCATGTGAATTGTAACGGTGTGACCCGTTTGGTTATCCAGTGCCATTTGAAGTATGACTGGGTTGGATTGAACATGAATCCAACCGGGCCGTTGGGACTAAAATACCAATAAATTACAGACCAGACGTCCGACTGACGTACCGTCTACTGCTCTGAGACCCCTATTACATGGTCGTCCTTTGGGATACTTCTTCGTGGGACTTTGTGAAAGTCGGAGTATGGACCAGTAACTTGAGGAGTGAACTCTCCTAGAGACAAGCGAGCTTAGTTCCAGAACTCTGTAGCTGGCTATGATAATGTACTAGGATCTTGTGTGTGTCTGATGACGTAATAGAAATGTAATAGGATCTTGTGTGGGTATGATGATGTAATGACGATGTAATAGGATCATGTGTGGGTCTGAAGACATACTGATGATATACTAGGATCATGTCTGGGTCTGACGATGTAATGAAGATGTACTAGGATCCTGTGTGGGTCTGACGACGTACTGATGATGTACTAGAATCCTGTGTGGGAATGACGATGTACTGACAATGTACATGGATCCTTTGTGGGTATGATGAGGTACAAGGCTCCTTTTTGGGTTTGACGACATACTGATGATGTACTATGATCCTATGTGGGTCTGATGATGATTTAGGATCCTTCGTGGGTCTTCCTCTTAACAGAGTAAGATGAATTAGTAGTTACATATAATCATATCTACTACTATATATATGTTATACCTGGTATGAGCTGAGTCTGTACCTATGTGGTATTTTCTATTGTGGTAATACCTTGGTAGTATTTTTCTTGTGTGGTGTACCTGTGTGGTACTTACCTTCATGGTATTCCTTCCTTTGTGGAATAGTTGAGCTTTGGGATTTTGAGTTGGACCCTGTGTTTCCTCATGATTGAGATGGGTTTACTTGATAACTTAGGTATATGTATGGGAATATACCTAAGTAGGGTTTTCAGTTGATTTCATATGTTTTGGTTTATTTTTTGTGGATTTTGTGAGACCTTTAGGGTCTTGGGGTCCCTACTGAGTATCGTTATACTCACACCTACATGGGCTATGCCCGCACCATGTTATGTTTGGTGCAGACGACAGGCAGCTATGATCGAGGCTGAGGGTACCAGGACTAAATGGTGCCCGGAGGTGGATAATACGGCATATCAGTACGCAGAGGAGATGGGAGGATGTGGAGTGCTGAGGAGGAAATCTGTAACTACCCTTCAGGTATGAACATCTGAGGATGACCCAATAGTTGTATTTCTCTTTCTTCAGTTGTATTGTATTTCAGTTGTACTTGTACCTTTACTGTTGAGCTTGTATTCCATCCCCTCTTACATTCAGCACTCCTTTTTTGATTTAGTTTAATTTTGTTCATATTTATTTGGTTCTTGGTTTAGTGTGTTTACAGTTTATAAAGGCAATGACTTCCCTATTTTATGGGATACACCTTTCGATTCTAGTTGACATCCCCTGGCCTATTGAAGGTGGGATTGGGGTAGTCAAGGCATGGGACTCGGGGGATGGGTTGTGTTATATTGGTTTCAGAGGAGTCAGTTCTACAATAAAACATTAGCATCTAATATTTCTAACAGAAATAGTGCTATGTGTAGTGAGTGTGGTTATCAGTTTAGGGAATCTAGTGTTGGTGCGGCAACCGATGTATCCATACATCAGGACCTTGACTTCTGATTTCTAACTCAGTGCATGAAAACACTGAATGCTTCTGTGTTTTGAAAAATTTTCTTGTGTTTTCTCTAGTAAGAACACCATTTATAACTAAATGACCATGGTTCACCTATTCTTTATCTGGATGCTGCGGCGTAGACAACCAGCTAATAATCTTGACAGATTACACGATGATGGACCACCGAGCGGCAAGGCTCCGGTGTAGGTCCCTCTTACTATGTTTGCACATTCGGTTGGGGTACCAGCAGCCCCCCACCCATTGGGAAATATTTAATACCAGCCACACTAGCAGACATTGCAATATGACTGAGCACATTGCATGAGTTCCAACGGTAGAGGCCTCTGAGGTTTCGAGGTTAGACAGATTCCCACCCGGCTGAGGGCTGGCTGGAGGCGGTTGCTAGAGTTTTCTGCCTAGTTGAGACACTAGTAGAAAAGATGGTGATCTTAGCTATTAGACTTTTTCAGTGAGTGACCATGAGGATGGTCCGCATAGTGCTGAGGCTTTGGTATGTGATCCATTACCCAAGATTGTACCTTCAGTTAGTGTGTCATCTATATCACTACTCGTTGGTCAGAAGTTACAACTGGAGGTACCGATAAAGGACACATATAGGCTTAGTGAATTACGTGTGATTCAGCATTAGATACTGTTTAGGTTATGAGGTGAGCCTGCCACACAGGCGGTTGAGGACTAGCTTGAGGAGGTGAATGAGAGTTCTTTGGATCTTCTATAGCTTCAGTAGGATGGAAAGTTGGTAGATTAGTATTCATCGAGGCGTATCGATCATTCTTGGTACTTGATAAATAAGATACGATCAGTGCTTTGGGTATCAGACATGTGAGCACAATGTGTTTAAGGACGTCCGAGCCATCCCAATTATTTTTTGAATTCCTACTTATGTTGGCATGCTAGAGAGTACCATTGAAGTTGAATTTTCTTTGGCTGAGCGGAAACATCCAGTGAATGATGGTAGTGGGAAAACAAGAAACTGGCTCCAGTCTCAGAGACTTGGGAATCTAAAAATGTTTCAAGAAGAAGAAGTGTTAAGGATAGATGAATCTGTAGGGCTACAGATGTGGAGACAGAGCTTGGGGAGAAGCATGAGGTGGTGTACATTTCAACATATAACAACCACACCCCTTTGTGGTCCCCACCGGGGTGAGGTAGCTAGAGGGCATGGGAAGGGAGTAGCTGCATGCAGTCAAGGAGTGTGGCCCAAGGACTCCAGTAATGATTATAGGTACGGTCTATGTCTACTACTAGCTATCGTATCAATAATCATAGGTACCAATCATTCCTTCCTTTCACGAATCTTGTCCAAAACCTAGAGTTTTTGGTTAAATTGTTGACTTGAAACTCACATTAGGATATACCTTTGGGAGGGGAATTGATAATCCCACTTACACCGACGGTGTGATCTGACTGTTGAGGTGAGAGTTTCGGTTGGAACCTCTTGGTGGCAGTGTTGATTCCTTTTGATGTTAGTTTGGGTATGGACTGGGCATCCGTAGTTCATACTCTGATTGACATTATTAGGAAAAATACTGTGGTTTCTCTACAATGTTGGAATAATGTTTTCCTTGGTCAGTGAAAAGGAAACCTAGGCAGCACAAGATGTTTCCATGCATAAGAGGCTACAGCCAATCAGTCACGAGTCAGCCAGAATTACCCTTGTGGAAGAAAGACTTTTGAGTTTTCAGTTCTAAACAGGAGTGGCAGAGCATGGGGATATCTTTTAAAAATATGTTTCTAGGATTTCCTTTCCAAAAGGAGAGGGATGCCGTCTTTGGCTAGTTACTACTGGAGATTTGTACCTGACTTCCCCAGGGTAGAGGAACCCTTGTCATCTTTGACGAAAAATGGGGAGCCTTTCCTATGGACAGAGAAGTGTCTGCAGAGCTTTCTGGAGCTGAGACGGAGACTGAAAAGTAGAACTACACTACCCATGACCTGGAGTTAGCAGCAGTGGTCTTTCCACTGCAGGTGTGGTGGCATTACTTGATGGGAGAACATTTTATAGTCTACTCTAAATACAAGAGTCTTGGGAATATCTTCTCTCAGTAGGATCTGAACCTGAGACAACGATGTTGGCATGAGTTCCTCTAGGACTATGACTTCAAGATAGTCTATACTCTTGGGAAGGGGAACGTTGTAGCAGATGCACCCCGCAAGAGATCTGGTATACAGATACTAGGTGAGGCGACAGAGCAGCTGGCTACTTTACAGATATCCTTTTTGGACTGATATGGAGTAGTTTTTCTTCAGTCTCTCAAAGTCACTACCCCACATCTTCAGCGAGTCAGGGATCTACAGTGTGGGGAAACTAACTACGAGGCTTGACGTGTTCAAATATCCTCAGGGCAGTCACCAGATGGATTTTTTAAAGGTGGGGAGCATGTAGATCTTTTCAGAGGACATACCATGGTAATGGGTCCTTCAGCGTCAGTATTGGTGGCCAAGGATGATGAAAGCATTGGAAGATTTTGTATCATGATGCCTCACTTGTTAGAAAGTGAAATCTTAATAGAGCCAGGAGATGTCTTATGCTGAAAGGATATGGAGACCTCTAGAGTTCGATTATAGTGACAACGTCTTTCTACGGGTCTAACCTCGACGAGGTTAGTGGAGATTTGGCCAGGGAAACATGTTATCTCTGAGGTTCATTGGACCCATCCATGTCCTTAGCAGAGTTGAAGAGGTGTCTTACCACCTCTCACATCCCCCTATGTTGCACCAGGTGCACAACGTCTTCCACGTATTCCAGATGAGAAGATACATGCACAACCCATCTCACGTCATCGACCACAAAAAGCTGGACATTAAGGATGGGGAGACGTTTTCAAAGGTTCCAGTGGAGATTGAGGATCGATAGGAGAGAGTCCATCGTGGGTGATCAATACCTTTGGTGTGTGTGATTTGGCATCATTGGAACCTCTAGGAGAGCACATTGGAGCGGGAGGCTCAGATTCGTGCTTAGTACCCCCAATTGTTTTCCTAGTTTTTGAAATGTGGATTTCAGGGACGCAAATCCCTGAGGTGGGGAGATTCTAAAGACCCGGAAATTGCATGTAATATCTTTTAATTATATGGGAATTTTTTGAGACTGCAAAATCTGACGGCACTTGATTCCAAGGATCGAAGTTCCTGGAATGATTCGTCGAAGTTTTGTTAAGCTTTAATTAGCGCATGTAAGCAGTATTCATGAAGAAGTGGAATAACGCTTAAATAGTTCCTCGAATCAGAAATACGAGGGCACTGTTGCGCTCAGGATGGCGGTTTTACCCTAGGAGAGACTTAAGTTTAGTCAGCATGAGCCTCCTGTGAGAAAACCCAAAAATGGAATAACCGTAAATAAAATAATAAAATAAATTATTTTAATTTTCAAATTCTTGTAACTCACAAATGGTAGCTCAGATTGAAAATCCAAGACCACCACTAAACTCATGAGGGCATGATTTATTTAATCAAATACTAACTTTGGCCAGCACGGGACACCAATGAAAGTTAGTTTTTGCTCGTAAATAAAATAATTAAGTGAAAATTATTTTATTGTAAAATCCATAACATTTAAACTATAACTCGGATAGGAAATCTGAGAGTACCTTCAGGTTCATTGGGGAGTGTTTCACTTGGGTAGAGCTTATCCCCAACTGGCGCGAGTCAAAGGTGACTGCTAATAATTTTACGAACTTTTTTTTGGGTAAGTTTAGTAAACGTGTGAGCAACATTTTGTAACTTTGGAACTGGTGCTCTAATGTAACATCTGAGGACACAGTTGAACTCGCAGTGCCGATATTCACTTAAGGAGACCTTCACCTCGACTGCAGTCGGTCGAGGGTGGAAGTTAGTTTTCCAGATTTTCATAGGACAGTTAAAAATAATTAATTATATTAAAATTAAACAACAAATTTTATTTTATTATTTGAAACCAGCCATTTTAATTCTAGTGGAAGGGACCACCCAACCTTGAACTCTTTTTTTAAGGGGAGGTAAATTTTTACATTCCCCCAATTAATGAGCCAACAATTAATTGATTAATTAATTATGTAATCTTAAATGTGAGGGGCTTCTCACCTCTTGTGGGGTTGGGGAATAAAATTGTTGGCAAACAAAATTGGTGGAGAACATCCGAAGAAAGAACTTTCTCCAACAAAGAATGAACTCCGAATGTGGAATGGGGAACCAACGTTCGAGAATCATTGATGCATCATCTTCCACCTCATGCAACCTCCAACGAGAAAAAGAATTTGGGGTGTTATATTGAAATATGATAATTATCCTTTTGTGGATTCTTAATATTCTGTATTATTAGCGATGATGGCCAATCAAACCTGGCCATCGATCCACCCAAATACTATGATATGTTCCCTTAGATCTTCGCAGGTTCATCATGTGCTCTTTGAAGCCAATAATTAAGTACTCTAAAAATATAATGTTTCATTGAACACGACATATGGACGTAGAGGTCTCGACCCAAGGATTGTGAATATGATATTGACATATTTTATGGGTTTAGAACGAATATGCAGTGGCTTAAGGAAGGAGAAATGTGGAGGTGAAATTCCAGTGTTTCTTTGAGGCATTTTTTCGGGGAAGATAGGGGATGTGACAGTGGTATTTGTGGAGAGTCGAGTCCGCCATGGGATGCCTGTAAAGTGGAGCGATGTGGTGGGACAAGGCGGTTTGGTGCGGCAGGTGCAGGTGGCATGACGGCTAGGCGGAGAGGGGGTGTAATTTTTTCAATTCGTGTGTGCAAAATCATGGAAGAAGAAAGTGATTGGACATAGAAAAGTGTTGAGGAAATTAAATTAAAATAAAAATAAATAATAAAGATAAAAGGGGAGTCACCATGTGGAATCTGCCTAAACAAAAGGGATACCCCCGTGAAACTCAATTTGAGTTTGGAATTAGGGTTAATTAAATAATCAATTTATAATAATAACAAAATATTGTAATTATTATTTTGTTAATAAAACAAATATTCATCCATAACTTATCTATGCGACCTTGGTTTTATGAACCATCTGTGGCAGTATGACTTTGACTTCAAGATAGAAATTATGAGTCCAATATTGGATGCCTTTTTGGGTTTTTGGATCAGGTACCCAAAACATTCCGGAATTAAAAGATTTAATAATATTATTAAATATTAAACCCTCATAACTCCTATGTGAAATTTCCTATTGTCTTTGGTTAGTGGTGATGTGATCCTATCATTAATATGGTCAATTCATGTATAATGTTGGATATTAAATTCCGGTTTGTGGATCGGGTCCATGAAACACCCAATATTATTATTATTGTTATTATTATTACGAGATATTGTAACTGACATATCTCTCTCATATGGTGTTAGAGATATGAACCATCTCTGACATTGTGACCCTAAAATTAAGATGGATATTTCAAGACCAATTTTGGATATTTATGTCGAGGTTGAGGTGTAGGCCCCATGAGGCCCGGTTCGCGCGTGTTGTGGTGAAATGTAACCTTTTCACTGGGTATCCATTTTAGACAAATGGGTAGTACATATCATGTTTTTTTCTATGTGAAACGTAATAGTGTGACCCGTTTGGTTATCCATTGTCATTTGAGGTACGACCGTGTTGGATCGAATAGGAATCCAATCGGGCCCTCGGGACTAAAATGCTAATAACATACAGATCGGGCATCCGATTGACACACTGTTTGTTGCGTTGAGACCCCTATTACATGGTTGTCCTTTGGGATACATATTCATGGGAATTCATGGAAGTTGGAGTATCGGCTAGTAGCCTGAGGAGAGGACTCCCCTAGAGACAAAAGAGCTTAGTGCGGGAACACTATAGCAGGATGTGACGATGTACTCAGATCATGTGTGGGTGTAACGACATACTGGAGATGTACTAGGATCTTGTGTGGGTCTGACGACATACTGACAATGTACTAGAATCATGTGTGGGTATGACGACGTACTGATGATGTACTAGGATCCTGTGTGGGTCTGACGATGTACTGATGATGTACAAGGATCATGTGTGGGTCTAATGACGTACTAACGATGTACTAGGATCCTATGTGGGTCTAACGATGTACTAGGATCCTTTGTGGGTTTGACAAGGTACTAGGATCTTGTGTGGGTATGACAACCTACTGACGAAGTACGACAATTCTCTATGTGTTTGATTTTGACTTTGGATACTTCATGGGTCTGCCACTTAACAGAGTAAGATGAATTAGTAGTTAAATCTAATAATCTCTACTAATGTACCTATGTTATTCTTGGTGTGAGTTGATTCTGTACCTGTGTGGTGTTTTATCTTGTGGTAATACCTTGGTGGTATTGTTCTATTTGGTTTACCTATGTGGTACGTACCTTCCTGGTATTATTTCCTTTGTGGAATAATTGAGCTTTTTGATTTTTATTTGGACCTTGTGTTTCGTCAAGATTGAGATGGGTTTACTTAATAACATCAGTATATGTATGGGAATATACCTAAGTACGGTTGAAAGTTGATTTCATACTTTGTGGTTTATCCTTTGTGGTTTTTGTAAGACCTTGAGGGTCCTGGTGTCCCTACTGAGTATCGTTATACTCACCCCTACACGAGCTATGTATGTACCTTGTTGTGTTTGGTTCAGACGACGGATAGCACTGATCGAGGCTGAGGGTACTAGGACTAGACGGTTCCTGGAGGTGGACCATACAGCATGTTGGTACGCAGAGGATATGGGAAGACGTGGAGTGCTGAGGAGGAGATATGTACCTACCCTTCAGGTAGAAACCTCGGAGGCTGACCTAGTAGATGTGTTTCTCTTTCTTCATTGGTGTTGTATTTCAGTTGTACTTGAACATTTAGTATTGGGCTTGTATTCCATCCCCTCTTACTTTCAACACTCTTTTTTTCATACAGTTTACTTGTGTTTGTATTTTTTGTGTTCTTGATTGAGTGTTTTTATAGGTTATAAAGGCAATGCCTTCCAAGTTTTAGGGGATACGCCTTTCAGTGCTAGTTGCCAGCCCCTGGCCTATAGAAGTATGGCTTGGGGTAGTCACGATATGGGACCTGGGGGACGTGCCATGACAATATTTTCCGTGATTCTATCCAAGGAATTCCTATATGGAAATATATTTTCCACTCAAAACTAACAAATCCACAATATGAACCATGGGTGTAGTGTGAAACACCAATAAAATAACTAATCAAGCACAACATATTTTTAAAGCTTTAGAATAATGCAAGACAAATGATCTCTTAGTGCATCTAAGATGAAGTCAAGATATGGGACAAACTTGTTTCTATTTCATAGTATACTATGTGTAGATCAAATATTACCAACGAAGAATAGTTGAACCACCATTGGTCGAGTTATCAAAATAAAATCAACTTCACTTGCCAACGCACCATCATTTACTGAACCACGATTCCTTTACTGTATGAGGCATCATGTAATCATTCAAGATTAATCATCGTTGTCCTCTAGGACCAACCACACTTCCAAAGGATTCATAAAAATCCAACAATAATAATGATGTGTCGTAAAGGATGAACTGACTTGATTTCAACTCACAATCCTCAAGTGAATTCGGTTAAAACCCACCATTTCTCCAATAGTCCTCTTTAATTATTCTCATTAAAAAAGGAAGGCCATTTAACCACTAGATCCGACAAGATGTTTTGCACCTTAGGTGGGTTCTATCCATCAAAAGTGGAGAATAAACTAGCCACTCAAAAGCATACTAGGTTAAAACCACCATAAATGAAAAAATTAATGTAGCTGGATTAAAAAAAACCAAACTAACCGTCATGTCAAAATACCAGAGTCTATGAAAGTAATTATGATCAATGGGATAAAGAATACATCCTTCGAAATCATAGGACAGTCTACTATGGAGAAGACCTGAAAACATACTCAATTGAACAAGTATCAATGATTTCATCGAACTCAATAGATTCATTACATCCATTGAAACTTTATGGGCATCAATTATGTGATAATATGATAACCCAATTTTATAGAAGAAAATCAACACATCTTCAACACTACTCATAGGAATTCAGATCTATTAATTGAAGTATCTGATGGCATGTACAAAATATTTAACCTAGAGTTTTATTTCCCCATACGATGATTAACATGGATGGAGACATACCATGTCATTCATTACTGAGGAAGAAAACATGGTCAAGCATCTGATGATGCATCTTACCATACCAAAGGCATGTCTAACCTATTGAAATGGAGAGTTACTTGATGCTCATGCCTATAACATGAGTCAAGAAGAATATGAAAACCCATCCAAACAAGGGTTTCATTGGGAGATGAGAGTCCAACTATGTAGAAAAACACCTAAATGGAACTTAAATCAAGAAAAATAATAACATTAAACAAGGATTATAAGCTATATGGGTGCTTCCTACAATGTTTTATCCACTTAAAAAGAAAAAACATCAACCCCATCACTAAGTCAAGCCAAAGAAAAGTCACAAGGATCAAAATCCTATCATTCAAGCCATTGCTAAAATTAAAAGGATGGTTATGGAAAATTCTCATGAATTTTTTCCATAGAAACTCAATGGAGAAACATAAACATCCCTTATACAAGGGTATAAACAGATGACACCACTTCGGGATCTATTTTAAGGCCATTATATTTAATCTTTAAGCATTCAAAATATTTAAAAAAAAACATTAAGGTATATAAGAATGTATTATTGTAATAATTATTTAAAAAATTTATCATTTATTTCCATCTCATCATAATATAGAAATTTATCAAAAAATTCATTTTTAACAGATAAGGGGTCCTACAAGGTTCCCATCAATCCAACCTAGGTTCTTTATAATGTGACCCAACTAAATTTTCTTAATTAATTATGTTTGAAAACACCAAAATGGATAATATAATAAGAAACATGCCCCAAATGACCTACTTGGGTCCAGTTGTGAATTTTAGAAATTATCTCGATCATTACATATTAATTAGACAAATATTAACTTTATTAACATTATTTAAGGTAACTAGTTCATTTTAAATTTAATGAGATCTTACATTTAAACCATATCAAAAAGTACTATGGTCATTTAAACAATGGTTTGATTACATGGGTTTCCAGCACCCTAATATATAAAGTGACCATTCAATTTATAGACTGAATTTTAGCTCAAATTTAATTGAATCAAACTTCATTTCAAATTATAACATGATCATTCATAGTGCATCAACCACAAGGGTGGCTATCTACCAATTCATAAAGAGACCATATAGTTTACACCTTGTAATTTTCCTCCCATGATTCAATGTCAATTGAATTTTTCCTTTTCCACTCTAGAGGACCATACATTCAAATAAATGTTTCTAAACACATAAAAATATTGGATGTGGTTTGAGTATATGGGTTACATTTTCCCAATTATAAGGTGTCCATAAACATTATAATTGAAAATTGTTTCTCGTTTCTTCTAAACCAATATGTTTTGACCATGAAAACAATTATATATCATAAAAAACTAGTATTTCATAATAAGATGTAATTATTGAGGATCATTATATAAACACAAAAGTATGGCATAAAAGGAAGGTAGGATAAATACATAAGAAAACATGCTAAATAAATAGGCAGTGTGTCACATATTTACCTAAGCATGCTATAAAATAAATCATTCCAGATAAGTAACTAAGAAGGTAAAAATATAAGAATGTTATTAAAACAACTAACATTGAATTTGACCACCAGAGCATGAAATTTTAAAAAATACATCGAATATAATTCACGGCACAAAATTCTTATCATCCATTAGTTTAATAACACCAACTACATGGCATGGAATGTGCATGAAATGTGAATTTATATGTTTTTAATATGAAGTATGTAAGGGTTGATCCTAGCCATAATAGGACAATGGAAAAATAATAAAAATTAATAAATAAATAAATATCAGAAAATACATCAATCACTGGAGGTGAATTCATATCAACTATATTATAAAACAGTATGCACAACAATTCTAGCCATATCACTTGGTCATTTTCTTGTAGGTGGGGTGATCAGTCCTAAACACTTCTATTTACAAAACGCCAACATATTCCTTGACTTTTGTATACCAACCCATAATAGTAAGATGAAAGAAAATAAATTACTCTAATACCACATTGTATTATCCCAGACCAAGTGGCCACTAAGATGGTAGCCAGACTGGTGGGTAACATGGCCTTAAGTTCATCTCCTCATATTCTAGAGGAACCAACTAGCAGTGAAAGTCTCAGATTTTTATAATGGGGATATAAAACCCACATATTATAGTAGCACAATAGTTATCAAATAATATATTACATACAAGTACTAAATAAGTACTAATAAAATGACACTACATAACAAGAATAATATAATAACTAAATAAAAAGGCCAATGAAAATATAAAAATATGAATGCATGTCCACATGATGATTTGTAAACTAAAATAGTAGTCATATATCATGCACCACAATTTAGTACAGTACAAGGAAAACGTAAATCCCCAAGATTGATCTCCATAATCATCCCAAACTCCAACTTAGTCTCATGATCCTAACTCCCATGTACTAGTTAATCAGCTCAAGCTATCAAAAAAGGTTCTTCAAGCATAATGTGATATCAAGTACCCCCAGAGCATTGGTTGCATGATTAGGGTGTGAGATAATAATCCAAGTAGGTTCCATCCCACAGTCTGTATGACTAAATATCATATGAGAAATATAATTTAAGGTAGTGTGCTGGTATAATCAGAAAGATAAACAAATAGTGATGAATAAATAAACAACCTACCAATGTTCCTAAGGGACACCTAGTAGTTATATATATTTCATCTCATTTTTATAATATATGTCTGATCAGAATATATATAGATATATATGTATCAATCATTATATATATATAGTATAGTATAATTATATATTGTATCCACCTATATGAACCAATTGTGTGAATATTCCCAAAATCCATATACTTGGAATACTATTTTTTGGCTGGGCCAGGGCGTAACTCGAGCATCCATGACTAGTCTAACGAGCCTATAAGCTCATGAAATATGGTAAATTCCCTAAATCCATACAGACTGAGACACTTAATTCTACAACACTTAGGGTGGTGAGTGAACCTACATGGAAACACTCTAATAATGTTATGTGGAACCTCATCCCAATGCTCATATAGTATCACTGGTGTGAGACGTCATTCTCAACACTCGATGTAAGGGAGCATGATGACCATGCTGAACTAAACCCTTATCATCATTCCACATCCATTATATAAGGTGTAATAATTTTTATCATAAAAATCTCTGAGGAAATACCTCTCATTCTTTACATATAACAAGCCCATATAAAGGAATCATTATATTTAAAATATAATCCATGAGGAAATACATATAATGATTTTTATTTAAATAATCCATTATAAATAAGATAATCACAATTCTAATAATCCATATAAGACATGAATATCTATTTAACCCAAGATGAATTATTGTACCACCCAATTAAATTCAATATCAAATAAAAATTTTAATATAAACAAGGATATAAATATATCACAAACATGATATTCATCCTAAAACATGCCATTGAGTATACAAAAACATGGTAAGTCATTTAACATGTCTCAAAGAGGCACTCATGATGTTACATGGTCAAGGGGGAAATTACCTACATGGTTAATCCCATTTACAAATTAGGTCAATACCTTAGAAAGGATCTTGGTTCATTAGGCATATATATAAGAAGTTCAATTCATTTTATAGAATCAATAAATACCATGACCCAAAAATTAAATTTTCCAAAACATGAAATCAATGAATAGATGAAGAAAAATTACAATAATATAAGCCTAATTTTCATCAAAAACCATTGATTTTTAGTTTAAAGACATCTCACCTCTATCGAGGGGTGGTTTTAAAAAAATTAAGACATTTTTTAAAACAATAAATTTATCACATTTATTAATCTAATCATAACTCATCAAGGATATAATTTCAAATAAACTACCATGAATGGAAAAAAGTTATAAAGTATCAACATGGAATTCATGGGTTTCCATTATCTTTTAGTTTAGATCCTACAAGGGGAAATTTCATTATAAAACAATACAAAATGATTAGAAGGAATTATAGACATTTATAGAAATTATTATAAAGGGAAATTAACTTGAAAAACCCCTTGTGTGTCCATAAAAGAGATCAAAAACCTATAATTCTCTAAACAAGGGTGAATATACATGTATCATGTTGCAATTATTATTTTAATATGAAACAACCAATTTAAAAAAAGGTTTCGAAAATGATGGAATATAGCACAATAACACCATTTATAAAATGATGAAAAAACTAAATAAAAATATAAAGAACACATACCACATACTGAGGATGACCTACTCATATAATATAGACATGTGATTTGATCTGGTTTAGAATAAATTAAAGAAAAATACATTTTCCCTAAAAAATGTCAAATGAGCTTGAACCTAAATAGAATATTCAAAATGAGATTAAAAGAATATGGATTAAAAAGTATTCAATATACTACCATTATGGATATATAGAGACTGAAAAAGCTAGATTCTAATTATGGATGATAGATATATCATCATGCATAGGTTGTGAATTGAGGAGGAAGACCCGAGACTTAAGAGAGCCTCGTGTGACTGTAAGAGGGGATGGTAAGTATGAAATAATATTTTTAATATCATTAGGGGAAATATATAAATTTTACCCCCAAAAAATGGGTTTCATGATTTGGATGCACAATATTTCCAAAAAGTTCACCAATTGTGTGACACCCCCTTCTTAAGAAACTATCTTTCAAGATTTGACTGCATGGTTACCCTAACTGTGCGCCAACTGTACAATAAATGTACTATCCATCTGGGCATGAACAATCCTGTTTAGGCTCAATTTTTTTGTAAATCATGAGTATATATTAAAGGATGTTTCAACTCCCTTATCTACGACTACATGGTTTTCTATTAGAGGTTGTAAGGTTTCAAACAAACTGTGCACCTCTGTCATACCCTCCAAACATTGATTTCCATGGTCAATCACTATTTAAAATCAATGAGACACCAAGGATAGATCTATGTCCTTTACCCACATCGTAAAAAAACACATTGAGGTGTTCTAACTCCTATAATTTCATTCTAGAGATCGGTTTTAAAAATATTCAATACGGTAAATGAAAGAGTTCAAATTCCCTAGGAATTTTAGCTTGGATTAGAACACGAGATGTTACACAAGATAACTAAATATGAATAATATCATGAATATTAAATGGAGATGGGATTTATATAAATCATATCATAACCCAATAAAGTAATTAATTATCATAAAAAATTCATCTTATCTATAACTATGGAGAAGATATATGTCCCATAATAATTTCATCAATTTATAATTCATGAAATGAAGTTGGTTTCAAAATCATATAATCCGTAAAAGAGAAATGGGTTTCATAAACATCATTCCATTAAAACATAAACCATTCAAGAAATAATATAAATGGTATTATTTTATCATATCTCCAAAGAAATAAATTATAATAATTTATTTCATATTATATGTAGAAAGATTTTGAAATATCACATGGAACATTTCTTAAGGAAAATATTATTTATTCAAAAATCAATTTCTGAAAACCAATTCAAAAATAATTTTCTTATAAACAATGCCTGATAATTTAATTTAAAAAATTTATTTAAGTAAATTAATTTTTAAATTAGAATAATGTTTTTTGTGAATATAAATTTTTCAGGAAACATGTTTTTAAAATATCTTTTAATATTTAAAAATAATGCCTGAAAACATTTTGAAAATCATTTTCATTTAAAATAGATTTGAAAAAAATTAATGGGATATTTGAAAACCTTTTTTTCACTTTTAAATAGAAAAAATTTCCTTAAAAAAATTTACCTTAAAAATGATCATAATATATCATTTAAAAACATTTTTTTTAGAAATATTTTTATAAAACATGGTTTTTTTAATTATAAAAAATTGACTGAAGAGAGAAATAAAGACGGCTTTTCTCAAAATAATTTCTTAATTATATTAAGAACCAAAGAGTTGAAAAATTATACCAATACATGGAGATATCTTGGATAACTAGAATATATGATAATTCATGAGAATTATTGAGATATGGATCTTCATATTTCGACAATAGAATCATAATCAGTAACAATCTCAGTAAATGATGGGATTGTGGCAATAAACCGCAACCACTTTGGTAACTTTGAATCATAATTATATGGAATTAATAAAATAAAATTACGATTAATATATAATTAAAATGATTATATTAAAAATATATCATGTCAAAGGGTAGTATATGGACCTCATATAAAAATATAGATTCATAATAAGGAATGTGTCGCCAAGAAGGAAAATTGAGACAAAATTATTTTACCGATTGGGTAACATTTAAACCACAAACACCAAGATGTTAATATTGTAAAAAGTATAGGTAAATATCCATAAATTTAATTATAATACTCAAATAATACATTAATAGGCTGTATATAGACCCCAGAAATAAAATTAGTAGTGAATAATGTATAAGCCACACAAAAATATATATAAATTAGAAAACTCATACCTTATGTCTTGAATCTCATAATACTTGTTAAAACCAATTATATAATAAATATAAGTTTATTACAAATATAAAAAATAACCCTTTTATTATATATAAAACCACATATGAATTTATTATGACTTTATATTACGCATTTACTAGCAATTTCATGGTAATGTTACATTGCCGGTAATATTCGTTTTATTTTTCATATGTGTTTGGACTTTCTATTTTTTCCACTTACTTAGATCAATATTTAATTATTTATATAAAGTAAAACAATATGTAAAAATATTATATATCTTTTTTTTAAATATTTATAATAAAATAATAAATATAAAAATATGAAATGGAATAAATCATTTATGGAGATGATAGGCTATATGTACACATGAATGTTGTTTTTGTTTTACTATGTAACGAAAGAAATTAAATGAAATTTATGTACACATATGTATAATATAATTACCGTATAATTTTTATTTAATATATTTCATATACTTTTAAAAAATCATCTTTAATACATTCTATGTAAATTGTGAATGAATCATATAACTTTGAGGAGGTGATAATCCATAGGTCCACAAATGCAGTTATAACATTTCCACAAAAATGGAAAGTATGATGGAATGTGATATATAATAAATAATAAAGAATAATAAAATCATAAATATCATAAATATCATATAAAAATAGTATTTCCATCTTAATTAACAATCATTAGATGTGGTAAACAAAAAAATAATGATAACATTTCATGAGGCGGTAATCCGACGAACACACGAACAATAAGTTCATTAAAAATTTGATTGATTTGTGTGTAGTTTTAGGTAGAAATGTTATAATGAAAACATATAATTATATTTAGGATACAGATGCTATTATATAATTAGCTAATAATAATATTTTAGGGGGTTGAGAAAGAAAATAAAACAAAAGATCTTGTAAAAGGATGTTACCTCAGCTTTGTGTAACTCCTTTTGGTTTGTGCCAAAGGGATCCCTAGGATGGATTTATGCCCAAATTGATTCTTATAATATTAAGGAAGAAAATTTGGGATGATATTTTTTAGGTCTTTTCAAATCCAAAATGGTTTTAGTGGTGTAAATAAAGGGGATGAAGAGGAGTCCATTTATATGTGACGAAAAGGACTCATGGGGTATTCTTGAAAAGGTTTGAGTGCTTCAATCGTTTTACTTGTACCCTAAGGGTAGAAAATGGAAAATCATATATATTTTTAGGTTTAATAGATAAAATATGGTTATAAAATATTTTTTATAAAAATTTATAGTAATTTTTACAAATTATTTTCTATGTTTAGTCACTAATTAAGATTATTTGTACCTTAATCAATGTAATTAATTTTAATTACCATCACTATTCTTTTGGTAAAAAATGATGTTGATTTTTTTTGAGATTATAAATTAGTATGATTCAAAATATGGTATCCTTGTTCACTTTTTGTAATCATAAAAGTGATATAAATAAAAATAAAAATAAAATTATTCCTGTAGATAAGATATGAAAATGGGTTTTTTAGCGAAAATATTTAAACGTATGAAATGTTTTTATATTCAATATCAGTTTGAAATGTCTTACAATGACCTAAATTGGATTAAATAGTGTAAAATTTAAATAATTAAACTATAAAAATCAATTAAAATATAATTTCATAGAATAATTAAATTAGTCGAAAATGTTATTTTGAATTAAAATTCAGCATTTTTCACTATTCATAAAAAAATTAAAGTTTATTTTAGAAAAATACCTAAAATTCACCCTATTATAATTCAAAAATTATATTTATTTTAACAATTTAAATTTCTAAAAATTTCTAAAATTAGGTTTTTATTTTTCACATAAGGATATTAATAAGAGTTCATTTGAGGACATAATATTTTAAAAAATACAAAAACATTACAAAAAAATATGTTTTTATTATCAATATGTTTTATTTTTTATTGAAAAATTATAAATAATATTTAAAAATTATTTCTTAATATTCATATTAGTAATCTTAACAGCTATGTTATAACTATCTTATTTTAATAATTATAATAATAAAATGTTTTTTTGTAGAAACACATTGTTGTGTGTAACGTCAGCTAAGCCAATGTTGCATATACCACAAGCTTACTTTTTGAACCATATAAAGAAATAATAACTTGTTTTAGCAAGTGAAAAAAATAAATGAATGAAAATTAAATTATTCAAAAAAATATTTATAAGAATCCTAGCTGTTACATTCTACCCCCTTAAAATAAATTTCACCCTCAAAATTCATCTAGGTTATCAAAGGTTTAATACATTAAAGTTACACTTATAAGAACCCATATTGAAAAAATACTAAAACATCATTTAAAAAAGAATCTAATAGACATAATGATTACCCAACGTAACTTGTAACTAGTTTTCCAAATATGAGATCATAGGTTGGAATGGAAGACTAGACATGCAAGAATAGCCAAAATAATTATTGGGCGTGATTGAGGTCATCAATTACAAACAGTTTTATTATTAATAGAAATTTTATGGTACTAAAAAACATAAATCTGGGATGATTAATAAGACCATTAGTTTAACATAAACGAATGTATTCAGATAAATATTATTCAATATCCTTTTCAAATAGTTAATTAACTCTTTTACTCTCTAGAAACACACATAAATATACATTCTTGATTTAATTCTTTTTCATATGCATAATATAACCATTTGGTTGTTCATTGATCAATTTTCACTTCATCTCTAACTCCAGGAAATTAAGGTGAATTTGTTATCCCAAAAGCACTAATGGATCATGACACCCATGGATAGAGCGATAAATTATTTAATCTATTATCAGGTATCATCAAAACAAAAGTTTATCATAGGTTATAAAATATTCATAAATCCTCATATGTATAGACAATACCCTAAATATTTAATACGTCATTTAACGATTAACTTAAACCATTCCTTAAATTGTTAACCTTAAAACTAGGCCAAAATATAAATCACCATTTATTCTTTATATAATCTATAATCTTAAACCAAAAACATTTTTATGGAAACATCTGTATATCCTTACACCAATATAATACTAAAAGTGATTTTATTATTAAAAAATCAATTTATAGGGATATAATCACATGAAAAATCACTAAAAGATGAATAGTAAGACAGTTATTGGGCTTATTCATAAAAAATCAAGCATAAACATCAAAACTAAGGGAGGGGGTTACTATACCCTAGTTTTCATGAATCACATTATCCATTGTGATTATATAATATTTCTCTTTATCCATCCTATGAGGTTATTATTTCATTTAATCCATATTATACATTAGATTAGGGCATTGTTTTACATAATTCTAAAATTCCTTATAGTTGAATCACGGGAGTGCGTGTGGTGTATTAGTTGGAATTATCTTCTCTTACATTGTATTAACTATCCCATTAATCATTTTTAAATATTCACAGATTTTATTAACTTCTATTCCATATTTAAGGAACCCTGTAGTTTCATTTAATAAATTACCTTTATGATTATTTTCAAATTTCTATCACCCAGATATCTAGAATTTATTTCCACAATTTGAGTTATCAGGAGACCCCGCCTTTATTTTATTATCAAAACCACTGAAACAGTGTAAATATCCAATTTCCATTTCATCCTTTAGTGCACATAAAATGACTTATTAATAAATACAAAATTCTCTTATATCGATGGCCTTTTGGGGACTTGGTTTTGGTACACAAAAGAATCGATCAATTTTACTTGAAGGAGTGATGCTAAAAACATAAGTTCATCTTGCATGTCTTGCAAAATAGGCTTATTAGTTACTAGTAGATTTATCTTCTTTTTTATCTACTTAAAGAATTATCTCTATATACAAGTTTATATAAAATTAGGGAAGTATATACTAAATAATATCCCCTTTAAACACTCCCAATTCCATAGATTCAATTTATTCTTGTTCCCTCATGTTCTTAATAATATTATTCCACTAATCCACTTTACCTTACAAATGATAATTAACCAAAATTAATTTTTCATGCTACAAGAAATAAAAAATGGATACTACATTTTTAGTGGTATTGATCCTTTTTTAGCAACTAATGGATTAGTGAAACCACAATATTAAAGTTGAAGTTACCTTAAGAGGGAATCAAAAAAATGTTGTTACCAGCAATTATCTCTTTTATTTTCAACATGATTAATATATTGAGAATGTTTTTGGAGCATATCAATAAGAATTCATATTCCATATCCCATACCATTTTTTGTCAATGAGTTCAATCATCTATTATCCCTTAAACTTATTATTAATTTGGTTTTTTGGATTCCAACCCTTTACTAAAACCAACATGAATAAAATGATCATCACTTACCATAGAAGAAATACTACATAATCAGGAAAAATTACTTAAATGGTGTGTAAATTCTAACACATAATCCTTTAATCGAGAAAACCTTTTTCATATCCATAGAGACATCCATAGACATTTCCTTAGAAATATACCTAGTGATATCACTAATTTATTCTCATCATAGTTTCTAAAGGTTGACTAAATCATTCATTTGATACCAACTATAGAAACCTTGGCTTAACATACATGGATATTACATCATTTTTTATAAATATTTAGAAATTTAGAAAAAAACACACGCCCGATAACCATAATTGTTTAATGTATTTAGAAACTTGGAAATATATTATTCTAACTTGGGATTTATCTTCAACATATCCCATGAAGATCTTCCCCTTTAGTACTACTTATTAAAAATATTCTTCTCAATGTGGGAAAATGAATCATAAGAAATGTGTTAACTCAGATGATTAGTAAGGGTAAAGAAGATAGGCTTGTAAGCATAACACTATCATAAATGTATGCCAACATGATTGTAACATTGAAATATTATACACTCCATAACGAAGACCATAAACAAGATTCATGGAATAAATATTTTCAGTTTATAGAAATGATTCATAAGCGTCATAAATCATAATAAATCAATCATGAACCATAATAAGATGTCATATAAGTGTTTTACAATTATAAATATAGAAAATAATTTTATGTTTCAAGGTTAACTACTAAGACCAACAACATAGTGGATCATAATACACTTGTTTCTCCTTTTTTGGATTAGGACACATATATTTCCCCTAGTGAATTAGGAAAAACATATTTCCATTTATAGACTAGGAAACACATATTTACCATTTTGATTCAAGATAGGAATGTTTCTAATTTTATATCTTGACACACATTTTCCCATAGTTCATTAGGAAAAACCTATTTCCAATAGTGGATCTGGACACACCTGTTTCCCATTTTGGATCACGACACACCTATTTTCTATTGTGGATTAGGACACACATATTTCCCCTTATGGATCATGAAATAACTTTTCCCCTAGTTGATAAATCTCGTTGACTTATTTACAATTATTATCCTATAATAAAAAAATATTTACCTAATCTGTTGGAGGGAGATATAGGTCCCACCCATCACATAATAGAATCATTTATACATGTGACACATGATAATTAAAAATTCATCATTTTATGACCCAAAAAAAGATATTGGTTTTATAATAATTATATTTTTACCCCTGAAATCAAATCGGTACCATAAATATTTAATCATATCATTACCTATGGAAAGGATAAAGTTCCCATAATCATTAAATCAAAGCATAAATCATGAAAATAAGTGGTTTTAAAAATCAAATAATCAGTGGAATATAAACAAATGTCATAAACATCATTCCATCAAACATTAAACCTTTATAGAAAGAATTTGAATGATATTATTGGATAATATCCCTATTAAATCACTAAATATAACAATGTATATCATCGTATACTAAGAATGTTTTTTAAATATCATATGGAACATTTATTAAGGAAAATAACCTTCTATTTAAAATCAATTTCATGAGACCATTTCAGAAATAATTTTCTTATAATGAATGATTTAAAATTTCATTCAATACTTTTCTTGAGTAAAATTAATTTTCCACTTTGGAAAAAGAAATCCTGAAAACATTTTTAAACCTTTTTCCAGGAAAGTAAATTTCAAAACATGTAAAAAAAGATTTAGAAACCATTTTAAACACTTAAAAACATAAAACATTTTTTGGAAATAATTTTCCTTAAAAATTAACATAATATATCATTTAAAAAATTGAGTTTTTAGAAAAAAGGTATTTTAAAAAAATATTTCTGAAAAGATCAATAATTTTAGATTTTCTTAAGAACACTTTCTTAATTTTCCTAAATACCAAAGTATGAAAAAATGGTAATGATATATAGAGATACCATGGACAAACAAAAGATAAAAAAATTAAAGATAGTTTTTGAGATATTTATAATATTATTTCATCAATGTATGCATACAAATAAACAAACTTGATAAATGATGAGATTGCAGTAATAAACCACTACTACTAAGGTTAACATGAATCATAATACTATTGAAATAATAACATCACATGAAGCTAAAAATTTCCTTAAAATAATTATATTCATGATATAACATATCAAATGGAAGTATATAAACCTCATAGAAAAATATAGGTTCATAACATCGCATGTGTCTTAAAGATGAAATATTGAGATAAAATTACTTTACCGATTTTGTATATTTTGAACCATAAACAAAGATAATAAAATGGATATGTATATAAAAATAAATATTAGTATTAAAATAATATAATACATTAATTTTTAGTATAAAAATCGAAAAAATAAATGAGTTTGTAATAAATCATAAGTCTCATAGAAATAAAAGTCTGATTTGAAAAAAGTTACCTTACGTGTTGAATCTCAGCATACTCGTTAAAACATCATGTATAAAAATTATATTTTTATTATAAAAATATCATATAACCCTAAAATTTTATATAATACATTATATTATTTTATTATGAATTTATATTACCCATTTATGGACAATTTCATGTTAATGTTATATTTTGGGTGACATCCGCTGTGTTTTTCATATGTTTTTTGATTTATAATTCCTTCTCACATTACATATATCATTACTTACTTATTTAATAAATTAAAAAAATAATAAATTTAGAATATATAGTAAGTATAAAATTATTTATAATAATAAATAAAATAAATATTTACGAAATGAACTACGCTATTCATGGAGATGGTAGGTCATACATATCTATGAACTCTATTTTTGTTTTGTTGTGTAAATAATGAAAGTAAATGAAACATATGAATGAATATTTATAATATTATTATAATAGAATTAATATTTCATATCTATCATATAATTTCACTAAAACTATCATTAATACATTAAATGTATAGTGTGAGTGAATCACATCTCTTTGAGGAGGCGGTAGTCCATAAGTCTACAAGCAATGTTATCGTATTTAAAAAAAAATGGAATGTATGCAGGTGTGTGTTATATAATAATTAAAAAAAGAATAAATAATCGATAAATAATATATATATTTAATAAAAATAGTATGTAAATAATAATTCCAAACCATTAAAGGTGGTAAATGAAATAGGAATAACGTCGTTTTGCGAGGTGGTAGTCTTTCATACACATGAATGGTTAGTTTGTTACCCATTCAATGGATTTCTTTGTAGGTGTAGGTTAACCCCTTAGAATAAAAATATCTCATAATATTCCTTATATTTTTGTTATTATTCAATAATTGTATAACAATATTTTCGGGGGAGAAGAAAGAAAATAAAACAAAATAGCTTGTGGAAGGATGTTGCATCTTCTTTGGCTAACTCCTTCTAGTCTATACCAAAGGGATGACTTGGATGGATTTTTACCTAGAAATAGAATTCTTAAAAAAAATTATTTTTATTGGGAGGATAATTTCAAAAGGGTTTGTCCAAGAAAAAATGGATTCAGGGGTGTAAAGTTAGGGGGAGGATAATAAGACTTTTATAAGTTGGGAAAATGACTCATTGGGTATTTTTGAAAATATTCGAGTGTTCCCCACATTTTACATTTATCCTAAGGGTTAAAAATGAATAATTCTAGATTATTATATGTTTAAAGAATTATATATAGACGTAAAATAATTTCTAAAAACTTTTTGGGTCATTTTAAACCTTATCTTTTTATGTTTATTCATTAAGTGAACTCATTTTAACCTCAATCACTTTAATTAATTTCAATTACATTGACATACTTCTTTTTCTCAAAAACTAATTAAAAAATACTAGAAATTAAATATTATGATAATTTAAATTATATAATCAATTTTTACTAATTATAAACACATAATAGGTAGAAATTAAGTTAAAATTATTCCCGCAGATGGGAGGAGACAAATAGTTTTTATGCTTAAATGTTTAAAATTTTGAAATGTTCTTATATTAAATTTCAATGTGAAATATTTTCCAATGAACTAAATTTGTTTAATATATTTAAAATTTATCTAATTAATCTTTAAAAAAATTAAATTACAATTTTAAAAAATTAATAAATTAGATAAAAATGAATTTTTGAATTAAAATTCATTATATTTCATTATTCCTTGAAAAATTAATTTTTTCATAAAAAAAATATAAAATGCACCCTAATATAATTTTGAAATTATGATTTCATCTGTAAAGATAATTTTATAAAATTAAATTTCAAAAAATATAGATAATTAATTTTATTATATTTCAAAGAGACACATAAATAGATTCTCACTTGAGAATAAGTATTCTCAAACATAGAAATAATTTTCAAAAATATATATGTTTTATTATCAATATGTTTTATTTTTATCAAACCACTATATATAATATTAAAAAATTTGTTTTTACTATTCATATTTATAAGTTTAAATTATTGATTATAACTATCCTCTTTAAATAAGTATAATAATAAAATTTTGTTTCATAGAAACTCAGTGTTGCGTGTAACACAAGCTAAACTGATGTTTCATATAGAAAATCCTAACTTGGTTTATAATATAAATAAATCATTAAATATTGTAGTATACAAAATATAAGTTAATAAATATTATTTTTTATAAAAATGTTCATAAAAAAATTGGTGTCCTAATCTACAAAAATAATGATATTTAGATAAACTACATAATTTTTTATTTTGTAGAGGTTGTTTCCTACTATAAAATTCTAGAATTTTAGATTAACTAAATATGAATGTGGATAAGAATATGAATCTGTTACCGATTAATTCAACCCATGTAAGGCCTTCTTCAAATTAAAAACACAATTAACTAGTTTTCCTAGAATTAAACTACATAACTACTAAATATAAACTTCTGGATCAAGTACTCCATTAAGAAAATATGAATTTACATTTATTAGAGAAATCAAATATTTTATTTATACAATAAAAATAATAATTATTTTGATGGTTCCATGTATTTCTACTTGTAAAAATGTCTCATAAAAACCAATTCCTTTAACATGTGAGTAAAACATGAAAAAAAGCCTTTTCTTTATTTCTTACCACTTAACCAATTTCATTTAGCCTGCTCTGTAACAAAAAATGTTTTAAAATCACCTTTTTAACTTTAGGTTTGGGAACTGGTTACCATGTCTCATTTTTCTCAGTTAGATCCAATTATAAATTTTTTCGAAAGTATAACACCCCAATAATATTTAATATAAATTTATTATTATGTTTTTTTATAAATTGAAACTAATTAATGATTTAATAAAAAGGTTTTGAAACATTTTACTTTTTATATATAGTATTTTTATCGTCTGAAATTAATATATATTAATATATGTGTAAAAATTGAGTTTCAAGTATATGGGTATTAGTTTTAATCATAATTGATTGTTTTTTTATAGAAACTAAATATTTTATTATTTAATACCATTTGAACATAATATATGTTATAATAATTATTCATTAAAAAAATTAATGAAATATAATTATAAGACTATATGTGTATTTAAATTTTGATTATTAAAAAAACTAATTTTTTATATTGACCGTATATATATATATAGTTTATATATATATGTGAATAGTGTAACGAAATTAAATAAAATTTGAATGAATGAATTAAAAAAACGATAATCGATTTAAAAATAATGGAAAATGAAATAAAAAAAACAGAATAAGAAACCGTGATTTGAGGGTTTGAAGGTCGTGAAATTGGGGATTTTCTGTCAAACTCCAAATTGGGAGTAGGGAGTCGTGAGCCGAGGGAGACAACGTCGAGGGAAAGGACGAAACATAGGGCGTCGTTGAGTTTCGAGCAGAGGTTCAGGTCGATGGCTTCGTCGGCGAGGGTGAGTCTTCGTCTTTGAGAGTCACGGTCAGCTACGAGTATTGAGTCATGTTGGTGAGGGTTCAAATCATTCAGTTCAATCATGTAGGAAATGGTTTTGAGACCAAAGGACACCACACATCAGAACGGAGTTGTGTTGTTGAGGTTTGGGGAAAGCGATGTTCGGTTTTGAAGATCCGTGAGGCATCGTCTAGTTATGCAAGTAGGTTTACTTAATTCATATATGTATGCATCAAATTGAATACTTGGTTTTCCTTTTCATTGGCTGGACCTAATCATCGCTATCCATCATCCATTTTAGTGATGTATTTTATTATTTTGGTGACTGAATCGTATCCAATTTTAGTGTATAGAGTTTCTGTTCTGTCCTCTTCTACAATTTTTTTCTCTATGGATTGACGTCTAATTTCATATTCAATTTTTTATGCGGTCTATATTTGTTGGTTTTATGTATTGACACAGACCAAATCAAACAAAATTAAATCACAAACTTCAATCTGGACATCAAGATATATCTATGGCTGATTCATTACTATATTGCGATAGTTTCTTTCTCTTTAAATACTCATCAACAATATAATATGGATAAATATACACATATTCGATATCATCTATATCTTTTATGGATCCTCTTTAATGCATGTATCTTTGAACATTTATTTTTTTTTCCGTTGTTTCTGTCAATATTAACAAATGATATTGTTCAATTATTTTTTTCCCGAATCTATTGAGATCTCTCTTTGTGTCTTCTTCTCATATCAACTTGAACTATAAGTTGTTCTAGTAATTAATGTTTATTTGAAAATATAAATAAAATCTTCATTTATTATGATAAACTGAGTGTTTAAATAGGGCGGGGATAGGTAGTCCCCAAGGGAGTAAGAGTTCCATTTTTCTCTAAGTGTTTTTTCCTTTGTTTTCCACTTCTAAGAGAGAGGGAAATCATGGTCCTCTGTCCAGTGTGATAAGCTGGAAAGGGAAAAGGGCGAAGCCTGTTCTTTTTCCCTTAGCATGAGTAGTTATTCTTGGGATCTTCTAAGAAGAAGAAATCCTGAGGTGTCATTTACTCATGTTTTTGTAAGGGACTCTATTTTTTTTATTTGCAACAATTTATTATATCAAATTTATTTTCCCTTGATTTCAACATGTATTTGAATTATCATGTTAAATTAAAATGTTTTATTTTCAAAATTTTCTAAGGGATTTCTTAATGTTATTTTGGAAACTCATTCTTCTTTTCTAAAATTATAATTTTGTAAGGGATCTTTATATTTCTTCTGTAAATCTATTTTCGTAGAAAATTATAATTATGCAAGTGAAATTGATTTCTTCTATGGGTTTTTCAAATGAAAATCAGCATGTATTTCACTTTTTAAATTTTGTTAGATTATAGTAAGGGATTTTAATTTTTATTGTGTTAAATTATTTTTCTAATCAAAATATATTTTCTCAATAATTATTTATTTCATATCTGATTTTTTCACATTTCAAAGTTGATTACAATAGAGTTTTTCTCTATTTTTCATCTAAGGTCTTCAAAAATTATTTAGTTTTGTGTATAAGGATTTATGTATAATTTCATTATAATTAAGATTGTTGTTTTAGTAAGGGAATTTTAATTATTGAATTCAAATTTATAAGTTCTATTATTGTGTAGGGGATTTTTCTCCATTAAAATTATAATCCCTATTTTTGTGGTTTCTAATTGTTTAAATATTTTAATTCCATGTGTTATAATTCTTTGAAATCTAAATCTATACATTGAACACAAAAATTGAATAAATTTTTGCATTGTTCATGAATGATATATTTATATGAACATATATAAATTATCATGTTTATTCATGATATATATAAAAATATGTATATATATTTATATTGAAGTGTTATTTTTCACACTTTGTTTAAACCATACAAGTATATAATTATGGGTGTGAGATACATGTGTATATTCTAATCAAACATATATATATATAAATAATTTATTTAACATTCAAGATCATTGGTTTTTAATTCCAGTTCTATGATTATGTATATTTCTATGTACTTCTTAAATTCATGTTCCTTGAAACTTAAGTGCATATAAAAGTATTATTTTATTTAAGAAATGCTTCTTTAATAATTTTTGTGCGAACACATAATTATCAATTATTCTTGATTGATTTTCATAAGATATAACTATATGTTCACTATTATGATCAGTTTATACCTACATGTATAATATAAATTTAATAAACATTTATTTTAAATCTCTAGTGTGTGGATGTTTATTTAACTTTCATGTGCTTATGCATATCATTGACGTTCATTTCGCTAAAAATAAACTTATAATTTTAAGTTAAAAACTTAAGGTTTGTTTTCAAGATCATCAATTACCTGAACTTCATTAGAAAATTGAATGCCACATTTATAATGTTTTATTCATAATTTTATGTTCAAAAATTCATTATTTTTTATAATTAATTTAAATTAAACTGCACATATGTGAAATAAAGAGAATTTGAGGAATATTGATTAATTGCAAGGATTTGCCTTGTAAAGTGTATGTGGTAGAATTGTTGGTCGTAACCAAACTTGTAGATGATAAAAATATGGAAGTATTTATTTAATTATGTTATATTTATGAATACATGTGTATTTTAAATGCATTGATAAGTTAATGGAAAACATTCTAGTGACCAATACTAATATATATATATATATATATATATATATATGTAAATAAAACTTTAAATGTTTTCAAAATTATCGGTGCTTGTTCGTTGTAAAAATATAAGGCCATCGGGGAGTGCACCCATCTTTCGCCAAGTGTGTAGGCCCAAGACAACCTTCAACAAATTATGTTGCCTCAAAATGATGTTTTGTTTTAATGAAGTTTGCTTAATATTTTCCAAAGAAAATCACTGGATTAGATTAAAAATATTTTTAAAGTATAATAATTTTCCAAAATAATTACATTATTTTATAAAGGTTGTTTTACAAATGAATTTACAATTGAAATTTTTCAAATGTATTATTGAAAGGATATTTTTCTGAAAGCGATTTATCAATGGTTTTCAAAACCCCTTACTGGGAAACTATTTTTCTCACCCTACATTTTTAAAATGTTTTTCACAGGTTTCCTTGAATTCGAAAGCTGGTCATCTTTATTGTAGCATGCACAGAATCATATCAGACAATTGTTTTATTGTTTCATCTCTGATAAATGTAAGGTTATGTCTAATCTTCCAGAAACTGGACTGGTAAAAGATCCTCACTTAATTAAACTGTTGTGTAATTGTTTAATTACTTTTACAAAAAAAATTATACAACATTTTAAGCACTGAGTTCGGAAGAGTGGGCTCGGGGATTTATAGAAACAATCCACTCTTGATGTCGGAATTCTTCAACAATATTTATTACACCAACTTGTGAAAGAACATAGTTATGTAAAGCATCCCTCAATGTTCCACTAGTATAAACATTTTTTCATGATCAATAATGGTATTCTGGTTTTCACTGTTTTTTCCAATCCTTGTATATGATAAATGATTCTATTTTTCATCACCTAAAATAGTTGAGTCTTCAACGCCTCCTTATAATGTAACATTATTTTAATACATTTCATTCAAATCATCCTAACACCAAATAGGAACAGATTCATTTTATCTTTATTTTTAATTTTATTATAAAATTTTACCTTGAGTATTTTCCAATACTTTTATAGTATTAAAATAAAAAAATAATCATAGTTTTTTTAGAATATGTTTCCCACACCATTTGGAGAGTATCCAATGAATATACCATCAATAATTATTTGACTGAAATCCCTAAGATTATCACATTTGACCATGATAATGTATGGGCTTCCCAAAAAACCTTAAGTAATTAAAACATAGGGAAATATTATAATACATCTCATATAGAGTCATGTATGAATTTATTATATAGAAGAATTGATTTTTGATGCAAGCTACTACACCAATAACATGTCAATAAAAAACCAAGATGTATTATATTTAATAAACATGGTTTAAGCTATCTAAACCAAGATTCTATTCTAACATTCAGCCATACGATATTATTATAGTGTGTATGGTTCTCTATGGTCATTTTTAGTAACCTTTATTCTTAATATAATATTTAATGTTACAATATGTGTATTTGCCACCATTTCTAATTTGAATATTCTTCATAGAGTAGCGACACATCATTTCATCATATCTATTAAAACAATTAAACATCATGAGAGACTTCTATAGATTATTTAAAAAGGTAAAACACATAATAAGAGTGAAATAATAAATTATGGAAATAAAATACTTAGCACCTTTTGTGGATTTATTTCACATAATCCCATATATTTAAAAATTAATAAGCTCTAAAGGATGAGATGTATGGATGTCAACTTTCATGTTTGAAGAATTAGTGAATTTTTCATTATGATATACGTAACAAGAAAAATATCTAATTCTTATCATTTTAGGTACATCATCAACAATTCCTCAATGAGTCCAATTTTTATTATTTATCTATCACATTTATCCAATCCTTCTATGTGGTAATTTATTTTCTTCCTTTATAATCAAATAATTTAATTTTTTACATATGTAACAGATATTAGGATTTTATATCTTCACATTCATGTTTTCATAACTTCTCCAACCTCATTAAGTTTAACTATAATCCCATATTTTATAAAAAACACATCATTATATTCATCAAATAGTTGAGAAACAAATTCTTATTTCCCATAAATAAATATGGTACTCCATGATTTTAGTTTATCTTTTCTAATAATTTTATATTAAATACCACTAATTATAAGAGAATCATCATTCCCAGCAGAAACCATTCCTTACATTCAGTCTATTAAATTCTTTAGAAAAATTAATTCTCCAATCATATATGAATAATTTCCATAGTCCAAGATCTATGGTTATTCTACTTTTTACCTTTGAGATATTTTTCAAATACAAGAGCCTTCTATTTAACAATTAATTTATCCCCATAATTTTTTCCTAAATATATTTTTGAGTGGAAATAATCACAAGAAATTATTTTTCAATGTTTCTAGGATGATCACACTATTCATAAAGAGTTTCAAGAAGATGGAATATGTTCTTAATCATGATATTATATTTTTCAGATTGTTGTTGAGAATTTTTTTATTTTAGTGGGATGAATCTCCCTTATTCTATACATTCATTATTTCATGGATCTGTTATAGTTCTAATAGTTGAAACAAAAAATATTTTAGGTATTCCTAAAGACATTATAGTATCAATAACATCCTAAAAAAATTCCTTGGAATCCTTAAGTATATCCATAAATGTGTTAATGATTTCCAACATCTTTCTAAACATCAACCGTGGATCCATGGTTTCCTATTATTCTTCTTCAACATTATTTATTTAATCAATTATAAACTCTAATAATTCATCAAAAAATTAATAAACATATCAATAGTTTCATTACTATAATGTTTATCCTCTACATCTTCACTCTCATCTTCTTCATCATATTTATAAAAAAATTATTTTTGAAATTTAGTTAACTTATTATTCATTAATTTTAATATTAGTTTTATTTTTATATCTAAATACCCCAAATCCAATAAATAAGAGATGGTGTTTACATTGTTATTTTTTTATAAGTGATAAGAGTTTTAATCCCAAATGACTATATGTTCTATTAGCCTTGGTAAAATAGATACATACATTAATCTCCCTTTACATTTGAAAACATAAAAAATAAAATATAGTGAATGTAAATATTATTCATCCTAGAAATAATTTAATGATTTCATCATCATATCCTAGGAAAAGATAAAAAATAAGAGGTGATCTCAAATGATTAGTAGGGGTTACATACTATGGATGATGTCATGAGTAAATCAGGAACAGTCAATAAGGTAAGGTAGATAATTACAAACACATTCCATTTAATCAATATCTTTATCTCGAAGAATAATATGTAAGGAATAAATGATGATAATATAATTCCACATAAATAATCAAATTGGATTGAAACGCATCCTTGGATATCATAACCATTAAAATAATCACAATTAAATCAATAACTAGCCTCATAATGGTGGAATGTATAGTGTCAGATGTCATAAACCTAATCATAAGGCCTTTATCAAAGGAACCTTACTTAAATGGGTAGGTCCTTGGAAAAATATCCAAAATAGTTTTTCTAATTAGACCTACTGATGTATATATAGACTATAGTGGGCCATTTCAATATCTTAATAATTTTAATTCATTCATTATATGTAAGGGGTGAATGACATGTTAATAAAAAATCAATATAAACATTAATATTTAAAAAACAGAATATGAAATGATAATATTTTTCCCAATAAAAATAATCATAAACCATATATATATAGAATAAGGAAAATATCATTAAAACATATCCCATGTAAAATTTAACAAAAATAAATTGTTTTTTTCATTGATGATTGTAAATAAAATAAAAATACCCTTAGAAATATTATCGAGGAAAATACCCTTTTATAAATTCAAAATTAATTTTAAAAACTTTAAAAAATCAAGAATATTTTTAATAAAATTTACATGAAGATACCCATATAAAATTGTAAATTAATGTTAAAGGAATAGAGAGATCATGATGGCTGAAAAATTATATTCATTCAGTGTATGTTAAAATAATGATTCCTTTCCTATTATTGTTTAAAAGTCATAAATTACATATCTGGAAAAATTAAAAGTTTATTAATTTTTATTTATTTTCAAAAATTAAAACATGGTAAAAAATATCATTAATAAATTATTATATATTTTTAAAAATATTACTTAAAACATTTTTAGGAAAATATGGATATGGAAGAAAAACACTCCCAACCAAGTAGAAAAACAATTGAGTTTTCCTAAAAAAATGAATTCAGTATCATGAGTATGTAACAAGACAAAAATGAAATTAAAACTTATAATTTTGATAAATAACCCCAAGATTAAAAAATATATTTGGTTTATGATAGAAATATCACATAATCCACCCATCGAAGACTTAAGCATAAATAATCCTGAATATTGAAGAGATTTACCACTTTGGAAACATTTGAATCATAACCCCCATAAAAGAAATAAATTCAAATGAATCATTAAATAATTAAATTATAATGAGATTCATGAGATAAAATATCAAAGGGGTGGTACATATGATATATAAAATTAAATAGATTCATATTACCAAATATATATAAATGTAGTTAAAATTGAAACAAAATATATTTCAAAGATCCTAAATTTGAAGTGATAATTAATCAAAGAATTTATTACGTGTATAAATTATATTTCTTGATAAAAGAAGTTGAAATTAAACATAAAATAAAAAAAATTCTTTACACATATAATATTATAATATCAGTTATAGTGAAGATGTGATATAACCTAATGAAAAGAAATTGAGTTATAAAACCCCTTAAAACATGGAAACATTCACATTAAATAAACATCGGTAAAATAATTTAAATTTAAATTTAAAAAACCATTAAGTATTAAGGATTCATGATATTAAATGTTAAATGGTATTTTATACCCCATATAAAATCAATGAGGTACATATTATTAATGTGTGTCTTAATGAAATAAAATTGATACAGAAACCAATACCTCAAGTATGAATCATCACATATGTTCTTTATCATCACAAATAATATACATATTTTTATTATTTACTTGAATAATAACTTTTTTTCATATTATTTTTTGTTTAATTTTATTCTTTATAATTTTATATTTAATTACTTAATCATATTAGTTAACATAGGATGGTTTGAAGATATTCAATTCATATGTTTAAAATGAATTTGATAGGCTGAAAATGGTAAAATTGGTTATTTTTCAATAAAATCTAGAATATTAATCTTGAAATAATTATATTTTTTATACATTAGTTATAATTTTTCAACCAACCATGATATATCATTATGAAAAATGAACTAATTTACAATCATGGAGATGATAAGTCGTGTGTACACATGGGAAACTTTTTATATTTTTAAAGAATCATCATGTAAAAAAAAGAATTATTTTTTTCATTATAGAATTATAATTTTATTATAAAGATTATATTATTTATTTAAATATATATATATATATATATAAGACATCTAATGTGGTCATGAAAAACAAATCACATCTCTTATTAGAGGTAGTAATCCACATGTATGCACAAATGACATTATTATTTTTAAATAAATAGAAATATACTATATTATATGATATATTATCTTTAAAAATGAAAAATATTTCATTATTATAATATATATATATATATATATATATATTTAATCCATTATAAAAACATTCTTTTTGCGGTGGTTATCAAAATCTAATTACATCAATTAGGGAGGTTTCAATCCACCGTACACATAAACAATGATTTTGTTTCCTATTTGATAGTAGATGAGATAGATATAGGGTATTAAATTAAAATAAAAAATATATAATTCTATGTTTGATACTAAAGTTATTATATCTTCATGGTTTAACAATATTTTAATATTGTTAAAGAAGAAGTAAAACAAAATTGATCGGTTAAGAACAATACCTCTTATCCAAACAACCTCTCTAGGTTTACACCATAATAATTACATGGAGGGTTTAATGAGGAAACTACGGAATATAATTCATGGTTATGGATTTTAATAATCGATTTTTGTAGTTATTTCCTGAACTATATGGTTTTATTGGTTTTAATAAAAGATAATAAGTGCTTCCCTTTTATAAGAGAGGGGATAATCACTCTTAAAATTTCATAAAATATTAAATTAAAATAAATTTTCTTTTATATTAAAATGGATCGAAATTTCAATAATTCGAAACTAATATCAGATTAAGTCCAAATATTATTAGTTAATATCAATTTTAAATTTTGTGTGATTTTTTCACACATACAAATTTTTTTATCCGATTTTAATTGTTTTTTGATAATTACAATGTTATTATTATTTTTATTATTTAATGGTCAATAAAGTTAGAATAAAAGGAATATTGGTCCATAAATGAAAAATGGTTGATATTATTAACCTCATAACATTTAATTTACCAATTATATTATTTTTAGGAATTTAAAATCATTTTATAAGACATTATTTTTTATAAAATATTGTTAATATCAATTTTTAAAATATTCATTTAATTTGACTTTAAAAATTAAGACAAAGATGAAATTTGAATAAAAACCATTAAAAATTTCTTAAAAATTTATAGTTATTTATTTTTTTTAAAACAATTTATTCAAATAAAATTACTTTTTATATTTTTAAAATCATTTATTTTATTTTTCTTTTAATAAAAACATTTTTATGATGGTATTGTGTAAGTATTTAATGTAATTTTTTCACCAACAAAAATTATAAATAAATTAAAATGTTTTAAAAAAATATCTATCTATCAATTAACCATTTATAAATTAACATATCTTATTTTTATTCGCAATGTCATAAATTTAATGCTAATAAAAAATAAGATGAAAATTTTGTCTTTTCTTTACAAAGGGTATTATATAGTTCATAATCATGTAAATATAGAAAAAATGTTATATATTAAAATTTTGTATTATTATATAAGAAACATAATCTTCTAATAAAATTTAATCAAGTGTTTCGTTTACTTTTAAGTCCTTATTAAAATATTTTTACCCATAATTAACTCATTTTACCTTGACCATGGTAACAATATTTATTACTGTTTCTGTTTATAATGATAAAAAGAAATGAGTAATATATAAAAATTTGTAAATAATGATTAAAAATATTGATACCATTTTTGAATATTAAATATATTAAATTTATATAATTTAATTTAAATATAATCCATAAAAATTGATTGAAAATGGTTTTTGAAAAAAATCCCATTTTAATAAGAATAAAAATTATATTAAATTTATTTATATTATTGATTCTATTGAACATAATTGGATAAGTGAAAATATAATAGAACTAATTTTTATTGGAAATTATTTAAAACTAATGGAAGTTTGTAAATTATTCAAATAAAAATAAAATTTTCAATAAAAATATGAACTTTCCTATATTAAATGGAAAATCAACCATTAAAAAAATAAAGAAAATTGTCCCTAAGAAAATATTTATACGATGATTTCAAAAATAACATACTTTATTCAAGATACAAGTTTCTATCATGTTAAATATTTATTTTATTATCATTTAACAAAAAGTAATAAAAATCATAAAATGACTTTTCCAATATTGAAATTCTAATTTCCTAAGAATTAATCAATACACTGTTATTGGGTAAGAAACTTATATATATTTCATAATGTGGTAATTTCTATTTATACAAACAAATTCTTAGTTTAGGTTATATTTTTCATATTAAAATAATTTTATTTTTTTCATTGTTTATGTTTGGTGTTTCATGTCGTACATTCTATCTAACATTATGTTCTTACATTAAATTTTTGGGTGTTACATTCTCCCCCTTAAATAAATTGTATCATGACTATATGAACTTGAGATCCATAATCAATGGTATTATATTTGAATATACTTTTTTTGAATCCCACGCCATAAAATGAATTAAAAATACTTCCTATTTAAAATTGGGATTGGAAATATGAAGGTCATCTATGATAACACATTACATGACTTCTAATTAAAATAACATTAGTGGGGTGTTAAAATATCGACATGGAGGAAAAATTTAATTTTATAAATAATGATGGATAGTGAAAGAGAATATTGTTCACAAGAAAGTGAATGTTTTATGAAAAATTTAATGACCACAAAATCATAAGCCAAGTATATTTGAGATTTTTATTTATTTATTTGAAATAAATGTAATAAGTCTATTTTTTCTAGATATTTTAAAAGTAGTTGAGGAATTATTTCATAACAAAGATATAGAACACTAGGAAATAAACATACATTATATTTTATTATAAGACAATTTTTTACCTTTGGTTGTGCTTCAATCAATTTACACATGATTTATTTATTCAATAAATTAATATACATGATCAATTTTCTTATTCTAGAATCACTAATATTAACTTATAATGGTTCCCATAATTCCAAAAATGAATAAAAAGTTATTAATATTATCTATAATAATACGAAAATTGATATCACCATTTAATATAAGATGAAAAATGAATAAACATACTTATGAAGAAATTATACACTAATCTCAAAAATTGTAAAATAAAACCAAAGGATTTATATAGATAATTCCTTAAATAAACAACCATTTTTCAAAACTAACCTCAATAACAACAACTTGAATGAATTGTTTTCACCAAAAATATTATCTCAAACCCAACAGATTACATCTCAAAATACATAATTATTTTCTTCCCAAATAATCATTTATGTTAGACCTAAAGGGTATATATACATCAACCTAATTAAATGTCTCCCAAAAAATCATCAAACACCTCGAAATAAAAGTAAAATAAAAAAATCTGATCTTATGAAATGTTTCCGAATATCAACTAAAAAATTATCTATAACTAGTTTATGTAAAAAATATCATACTATTCAGTACATCATATAATCTAATGGTAGGTGTTGCATCCTTATTTCCCTTTGGTTTTGGAATCAAGACCTATAACCATGATAGATGTGATGGGTAATCGATCAACAAGAATGTCTTCCATTTTTTAAAACTATATTAATATAATTTATGTAACTTTACAAAATATTTGATGAACATCCTTAAAATTTACTTTATTCCTCAAACCTATTTACAATCCCATGGTGATCTATATGATAAAATATATACTCCCATATTTTAATAACCCAAAATTTCCTCATCATCAAAGATCATGTTATCCTGAAAGGTTATCAATATATTTAATCTTTTTTCCATTAAATAAAAATTAATGTTTCATGAAAAACTCTTTCACTAAAAAATATATTAAACCAAATGGTTTTATACCAATAAATTTTTCACATGATATCTTTAATCATATTAATTATCCATGAATAACAATCTCAAAATTGGTATATATTCCTTTAAATATATAATAAAACTTTGAATTATCATCCTAATACACGTTATATTTTTCCCATATCACTATGTAATATCATAGGTTTCTATAGGTTTTATTATTGGATTTATCAAAATAGTTTATAGTGAAAATATTAATCAACCCATGACTCTCCCCAAGGAGTCTCAAACTAAGTCTGCATTAATGCTAAAATCACCATGCAATAGAATAATGGCCAAAATATTCTTGACTAACTATTATCTGGGTAATTATCCCTAGATGTATCTCTTCTAGAACCACATAAAATTGTAGTATCAAGATAGAAATATATTCCTTGTAAAATCATATAATCTCAACTATTATAATTTTTTAATAATTTTATAATATACATAGAATCGTCCTCAATTTCAGTCATAGGTTTATGATCCCAAATATATAATTTCCATAATTTGGTTTCCAAGGATTCTAAATTTATTTTTTCTAATAGAAACTGTAAATACCCCACCTCAAGTATCCTAGAGACAGTGGAAACTTTATTACATTGGGAGAATATAAAACTGATAAAATCCCAATTGATGAACGAATTTAGTAGTATGGGTAAAATAAATTCAAACATGATTCTCACTTTACATTTGAAAACCTAAAAAATGCTATATAGTGAAAGTAAATATTATGTATCCTTGATGTCATTGAAAGATTCCTTCATCACATCATGGTTAATGGAAACAAAATAATGGGTAAGATCAGATGCTTAATAAGGGTTATTTTAAATAGAATATGTCATAATAGAAGAAGAAATAATTAATATGAAAATGTAGAAAACTAAAACCACATTCCATTTAAACAATAACATGAGAATAAATAATAATAATACCATAATAAATTATGATAAAAATAATTCTATATAAATAATGACTAGAACATTAAACTTATCTCAGATATCATAACTATTACAAAAATAACTTATACATCAATAAATAATATTATAATAATGTAATTCATATTTGTAGACATCATAAACTTACCATCAAGGCTTTGTGATAATAAATCATAATTATATAGCTAATGAATCGACTAACCACCCAAACTATTTTTTATTATGAGACTTATCAACACATATATGGTATATGGTGTTCCGAACTATTATTTTACTATATCGAAAGTGTAAAACTAATTTAATGGTTTCATAAAAAAATAATATATAAACAACATAAAAATTCATAATGAAAATATAGCATAAAAAATTTTAAGATTTACCTTAATCAAACTAATCATAAATCATCCAGAGTTAGAATAAGGGTAGTATCGTTAAAACATATCCCTAATGGAGCATAATTAAATTTATGTATTTTTATCTTTAGTGACTTGAAGTACTGTAAAATTATCATTAAAAAACATATTGAAAAAAATAATTTTGTTTAATTTGAAAATTGATTTTGAAAACCCAAAATTTCTATAATATTAGGAAAAATAATTCTTTGAAATGAATAATGAAAACATATGAAGGATGATACAATGAATTGGGAAGTCAGGATAATTAAAAAATTCTGATCATCCTATGTACATTAAAAGAAATATTCCTTTCACAATTTCATTATAAATTCAAAAAATAAATTATTATGAAAAAACAAGAAGATTCCATTTAGTTTTTTTATAGAATTAAAACATGGGTAAAAATTTATCAAATATACAATTAGATAACATTAAAAGTATTCTTTAAAATATTTTATGAAAAATATGTAAATGGAATAAAAATATTCTAGATTGAGTAAGAAAAAGTAACCCTTCCTTAAAACCTGGTTTCAATATCTTGAGAAATTATGGAGTGGAAAATGAAAGTGAAACATATAATTAATAGAAATAACAATATGAGAAAAAAATTGTTTGGTTGTAAGATATAAATAACAAATAATTCACCTATATGAGAAATAAATATAAATTATCCTAAATAATAATGATATTCGGAAAAAAATTGTTACCACTTTAGTAGCAATAGAATCATAATCCCATTAAATAAATAACCTCAAATGAAAAAATAAATATATTTACATAATATTGAATTTTAGACAAGAACTGACTTCATTTCACATTTAGGATCTTTTAAAGTTTAAAGATTCAGAGAATTATGATATAACACATACATATAATTCCACATTTATACATTGAAATTACCCCAAAAAACAGTATCCATTTCTTCCAAAATATAAAACATTTTAAATAAAACATGTTTTCTTTGACAAATCATCATAAAATTTAACTTGGATTACTTATTTGTCTTAAAAATTATTATAACCTATGAAAATATTTAAAAATAGGGGATGATAACAAAAAAATTAGTAAGGGATATAAAATTAAGGAAAGGAAACATTAGTCCATGAGTACTCGTAATGTATGAAATCATTTTCAAAAAGTCATACTTGTCACCCATATAAAAATACTTTGTGAAACACGAGATTTCAATGAGATTTCAAAAAAAAATATAAAATAGAAATATAACCATAAAATTTTCTTGGTAAATTAATTACATAATCTTGTTACCCTCTTGGCTACCTTATAATTTGTAACCCTCACAACCACCTTACAATGTAACCCACACGACAACCTTATTGTATAACCATTACAGTTACACTTGGGGTAACCACACAGCTAACCTAAAAATTACACATACCCAATGCATTTGAGGGAGATATAGGTCCCACCCTTAATAATAAAAAATAACCAAGATCAAAAACATAATCTTACAACATGAATAATTATATAGAAATTTTGCTTTTGAATTTTGTAAAATAAGATTTTTAAAATAGGATTTTAAAATAAAATCCCGTTACTATTATCATATAATTGAATTAAGACTTAATATATTTAATTTAATATGTATATACACTTTAAATACACATAATTAAATATAATATAAAAATAATAATCACACAAACATATTTAATACCTCATAAATAATGAAGTAGAAGTTCAACCCAAAGAATGGAAATTGGGTTAAGAATTCCCTTACCTTAGTTTGGTCTTGAATAAAACACGTTTAAAACTCTTGTATAATGGCTAAAAGACTATTATTAATATCATAAAACAACATCTTTATGTTTATAACACGTTATATGATCATTTTATAACATCATTTCACCCTTTAGTAAATAGTATTTTTTTCATTCCATTGTTTCGGGTGCGTTCTTTACATGATTTACATGGCCGGTTTATAATTGACTTTATTTTCATTTGGAAATGTAATTGTAGAAGAAGAATGGAATGATATTCAGATATTTTGAAAATATATAATTATATCATAAACCATTTTTATCATATATGGTGATAAATCATTAGATAAAACATTAACGATATTTGTTTACATCATTTTTGGAGGTACCTTGGTAATCCTGAACTGTTTCATTATATAATTTAATGTCATGAATATAAGTTCATTCCATAACATAAAATAATATACACAATAAAATTTACATTATATTTCGACGATTAAATGTTTTTTATGATAATAGTGAAGGATTTAATGGGAATTGAAAACACATCGTCCATGATTTTGGTAAATCCAAACATTACGGATGGTGTTTTTATTTTTAGAATAATATGGAGAGGAGGAAGAAAGATGATTAATTTTTTTAAATGAACATGATAACATAAAGATATATAAGATTCTAGATATTTTTTATCTCCTAGATTATTGTAGGGTAAGGGAGTATAAGAAAATAAAGGAATTGAATAAAACAAATTAAAAAGAAGAGGATTCTCACCTCTTGACATCTTCTCATTGAGATCCTCCTTAAGGCCAATGGGTATGGCCTTTTTGATAGACCAGTAGGTCTTGGACTGGGGAAGAGCCTTGGTGAGGAGATTTGGTAGAACTTAGACAATTATCATGGCTTGAGAGATGTGTGAGGAAGAGGGGAATGAGGGTGGTATTTATAGTGGAGGAGAAGAGGGATTTTACATTATTTTAATATTTTTTCTCAAGACTGTGAATATTGTTTATTCATGTGACCCAAAATAGTAATAATTTCATGTTAGTTATAAATAAGTTGTCATACATTAGCCTTGCATCACCTATGATGCAATAAAACAATTATTTAGAATTTATCATAATTTATCATATTTTACTATTCATAAGAAATTCAATAATTTCAGAAAAACCCAAAAAAACTCACACCAAGAATTTTAAAATGTGTAGAAGTCAAAAAAAACCCCATTTTTTTAAAATAATATTATATATATTCTTAATTTAGTTTTTAAATAAAATCATAATTTATTCCAAAATAACAATTTTAAATCTATATCTAATTTTTTAACACCTTGAAAAACTAATCAAAATCTTATTAGCTTATAAGCTTAAGAAAATAAAATAATAATATTATTTACTATTTCTAAGGGTAACATTACTATTCATATTACTATTCATATGGGTATATTACTATTTATCAAAAAAACAAGTTGTTTCTATCAGACTCTAAATAACTTACTGATCACAACTATTGATGACAATTTTTTGAATGTCAAATAATATAAGTGGTATAATTATGTTTAATGGATAGTTATAACTATATACTTAAAAAACGTCATAGGAATTTAAATTTATTTTTAAAAACAAGGGGTGTTACATTCTCCTGATCTTCTTGAAATTGGTTCCTTGCAATTTTTTTAATTATTATCCAAGTGAGGGCACCTTTACCTCATTAAATATTTTGATCCCCATGTTTCTTCTTCAAACATGTTGTTTCTCCATGAAACCTTTACCAAGTTTATTGCCTCATTCTGAAATACTTGCTCTATTTGATCGAGAATCTGAACAAGTTTCTCTTCATAAGATAGGTTTTCTTCAAACTGAACTACTTATGGGCTCCAAACATGAGATGAATCTAAGAAATACTTTCTAAACATCCTAATGTGAAGAACATTGTGTACCTGAGATAAAATTGGATGCAAAGATACTCAGTAAGAGTCATGACCAACTTTCTCCATATTTTTATAAGGTCCAATGAACCATGGACTTAGCTTTCCTTTCATACTAAAATGCATAACACTTTTCCATTTTTATATTCTAAAAAAACCATGATCACCTACCTCAAATGAAAAGTGTTTCATCCTATTTTCTACATAATTTTTCTGCTTACTCTATGTTTTCCTCATGTGTTTCTATATAATATTCACTTTATCAACAACTTTCTCTGCTAATTCTTGTCTCATCAACTTTTTTTCCATGAATTCATCCCAAAAAGTTGGAGTTCAACACTGCCTCGCATACAATGCCTCGAAAGCTGCAATATTTATACAGGAATTAAAATTGTTATTTTATGAAAACTCAACTAAAGAAATATGTTGTTTCAAACTTACCTTGTAGTCTGTTAAACAAGATTGACGCATACCCTCCATGTTCTGAATTATTCATTCTGACTTCCCATCTAATTGAGTATGGAAGGTTATACTGAAATTTAATTCTATGCACAACAACTTCTGAAGTCCCTCCAAAAATTTATAATTGAACCTTGGATCCCATCTATATACAATGGAAAGAGTCACTCCATGTAACTTGAAAATCACTTCGAGGTATAGTCGACAAAGCTGATCCAAAGACAATGTGTCTCGAATAGTAAGGAAATGTGCATATTTAGTCAGTCAGCCAACAATAACCCCTATTTCAATGTTAGCATGAGAAATATTTGGTAGTCCAACAATGAATTCCATTGATATATTTTTTCATTTCCACTATAGCACTATTAAAAGCTGAATTATCCTCTTCAGTGACTACGACTCTACTTTAACTTATTTAAATGTTTAACATTTCATATTAAATTATATAATATATCTTTTTATTCCATCTTACCAGTAATACTCCTGAAGGTCTATGTAAATATTAGTACTACATGGTTGTACTGAAAATAGAGAACTATAAGCTTCACACAGTAAATCTTTATTCCACTGGGAATCACAAGGCACACACAATCTTTTTCCAAATCTCAAAACACAATATTTATAATGGTTAAATTCTGGAAACATACCCATTTAAACTAATTCTACATTTTTTGTAGCTCACAGTTTTCCTTCAGCACTTTCTTAATTCTATCTAACAATGATGAATGCATTGAAACATGAAATGAAACAGTTGTATTTCCTACACCAAAAACTTCTAATCCAATATTCATAAAATCATTAATCAAGGGATCATGTTCCAAACGTAACATGGTTAATGATATGTGTTTTTTTGACTCAAGGCATTGACCACATTGTTTTATTTTCTTGGACAGTAATTGAACATGCATTAATAATATTTTATCAATTAAATCCATCTTCTTTGCCTCATGTTTAATTTATTTTGAGTGAATATATTATTTAGACTTTTATGGTAAGTATATATTTGACATTTTGTTCTGTATAAATGATGCCTCCAAATTTTCAATGTAAAAACCCACAAATGACAATTCCAAATCATGTGTGGGGTAATTTAACTCTGGATGTTTTAGTTGTCTTAAAGCATAAGAAATTACCTGATAATTCTGTATCAGAACACAACCAAGTCACCACAATGAATCATCACTGTATATGACAATCTCACCATTTCGGGAGGCAAGGTCAAAAAGGGAGCATTCATTAATCTCTTATTTAGTTCCTAAAAAAACATTGTATTATTCTATCAAAAAACATTAAACCCCTTTTCAGATTAAAATTATTAGTGTGCCAGATAATCGTTAAATTTTTAACAAATGATTGTTAATAACATGCTAATAAAAGAAAACTACAAATATCTATATCATTTTTAGGTATTTTCCATTGATCAACAATTTTTTGGTAGTATCAGCTGTTATTCAATCCTTATTTATAATGTTCCAAAAAAATAAATTTCTAACAACAAAAAATCATACTTTTTGAATTTTCCATATAGTTAATTTTCCATTAAGGTCTGCAAAACAACTCTTAGATGTTATGAATGCTCCTCTTTACACGTTAAAATACCAAAATTTAATCAATAAACACAACCACACACTTAACCAAAATCACATGAAATATTATATTCATAATATCCATGAATATAATAGGATAATTAGTTAACCCAAACGACATAAAAACAAATTCATAATTCCCATATCTAGTAATAAAATCTATTTTCGAGATGTTATCCTCCTCCTTGAGCTGATGGTATCCGGATCTAAATTCAATCTTGTAAAAGTACTAAGCTCCCTGGAGATGATAAGAAAATTCATTAATATAAGGAAAAAGATACTTATTTTTAATAGTGATGTTATTCAAGGATCTATAATCAATGGAAAGTCTCATGGAACTACCTTTATTTTATTAAAACAAAATAAGAGCACCCCTTGGTGAAGTCCTTGGATGAATGAATCCTTTATCAAGCAATTTCTATTACTGATTTTTCAATTCAATATGTTCCATTTGATCTATTCTATATGGAGGTTTTGAAATTGCCTTAGCATAGGAAACTAAGTCAATTGTGAATTTGACTTCCTGGTTAGGTATTACCCTGGGTAACTCATCAGGAAGATTATTAAGTTATTCATTTACCACTGGCACGTCATTAATTTGAAAAAGTCCCTTACTTTCAAAAAAAATGAGAAACATACCATTCATTTCCATATTTAAATAGTTTTTTCAGATTCCGTATATGTTATCAATTTTATAGGGTTGTTCTTGTATACAAACTGAAACTATTTTCAAAAAACAACTTCTTTATCTCTACAGTCAATCTTAGCATGATAAAGAGAAAGCCAATCCATTCCCAGAATGAGATCATACTCTACTAAGAGAAAAACAACATGGTTTGCTGGTAAATTATTTCCACATGCCAAAACAGAAAGATTATTATAATTCGTTGGAGATATAATATTTCCCCTGATGTTTTAACAATAAGTTCATGTGTCATTTTTATCTTATATTTCCAATTTATCAAAAAATTCCCTAGAAATAAACAAATGTTCATAACCTGTATTAAACAAAACATTAGAAAAATCTGAGTAAACAAACAAGGCACCTGATATTACTCCATTTGATGGACTAATGTAAACTGACATAGTCTCAAAGGATCACACTACAAATTTCTTCTTATATATTATCTTCTTTGCATCATTCAGATCTCTCTTTGGGTAGGCATTTGTATAATGACCCACCTCACCGCATTTAAAAAACAATACAGTTTTTTATCAGGATTAGTCTTAGGTTCATTTTAATTACCTTCTCATGACATATATCCAAACTTACCACATATAAAATACTTCCTTGTTTTTTTAAGGCATTCCCCAGGGTGCTTTTTTCGATACCTTTCACAAACTGGAAACTGGGCTTTATTACAATCAGATTTATTTGATTGATTCTTACCCATCTCTTTCCATATGGAACTCTTATTATCATTATTGTCCAAGTGCATGTTATCATCATAGAACTCCATATCTAGACTCTCAACACATCAAAAAAATTTCTCATAACTTTTTAATTCATTGGAGGCCAATTCCCTTCAATACCTTGGCTTTAATCCTGAGTGAAAGTGGTTTATTTTTCTATCATGATCCAGAATACTATTTGTAGAACACCTTGCCAGTCTGGTGGATTTTTATTCATAAAAATCCACTAAATCATCCTCCAATTTCATAAATTTAAGGAATTTCTATTACATCCTATGTGACACCACCTTAGGAAAATATTTTTCAAGGAAAATACTTTTAAATTCATCCCACTGTAAGGCATCAATATCCTCTCTATCCGTGATATTTTTGACCATTGAGAAACACTAATTAGATTAACCTTTAAAATGATAAATGAAAATACATATATATTGATTATATAAACGTCACATAACATCAAATATCCTTTAAATGGCTTCAATCCATATGTCAGCGTCTACTAGGTCAGAAGATCCACTAAAAGTAAGAGTGTGTTGCCTTGTAAAATGTTCCACTATCATCATTCTACTTTGTAGTGGATCTATTTATTCTCTTACATGGATTCAACCACCATTTATTGTATGTGTTAACTAAACCATTAATGTCACAGACTTCTTGGTTCCAATCCGTACAATTTTGTTCTACAGATTCAGAAATATATTGTTTTTTCGGTGCCTTTCCACTTCAGCTTCCCTATTTCTTCTGTGGAAAACCATTCTGAACAAACATATATTTGTTGAAGAAACATGGTATTTCATAAATTCTATAACATTGTAAATTAACCATAGATTACAAATGAATTATGTTATTCTATTAATATCATCTTAACCCCAAAAGTTATCTAAACCATCCTCGGATACCGAATATAAGGACCTGACCTTATTACATTACATAATCATGAATTTTAGTCAAGAACTAAATTCATTTTACATTAAGGATATTTTAATGTTTAGAGTTTAAGAGAATTGTGATATAACACATACATAATATTCCACAATTATATAGTGGGGATACCCAAAAAACAGTATCCATTTCTTTCAGGATATAAAACTTTTTGAATAAAACATGTTTTCTTTGACAAATATTCATAACATTTAACTTTTATTACTTATTTTTCTTACACATATTTATAACCTATGAAAATCATTTAAAAATTTGTGATGAGAAAAAAAGTCTTAGTAAGGGATATAAAAGGAAGGAAAGAAAACATTAGTCTATGAATATTTGTAACGTATGAAATAATTTTCAAAACGACATACTTATCACCCATATAAACATACTTTGTGAAACATGGGATTTCCATACTATTTACACAGAAAATATGGAACTCAAATAAAGACATAAATATATAATGGTGCATTACTTAAATAATCTTGTATTCCTCTTAGTTACCTTATAATTTATAATCCTCACGGCTACCTTACAATGTAACCCTCATTGCTACATTATTGTGTAACAATCGTAGTTATACTTGGAGTAACCATACGGTCATCCTCCAACATAAACATGCCCAATGAATTAGTATGATATATAGGTCCCTCCATTATTAATAAAAAATTCCAATGTCTCAAAACATAATCATACAACATGAATAATTTCTTAAAAATATTGCTTTTGAATTTTGAAAAATAGAATTATTAGAAGAGGATTTTAAAAGAAAAGCCCCTTACTAATATCATGTAATTTATTTGAGACATAATATAATGGATGTAATATGTTTATACACTGTAAATACACATAATTATACTTAATTTAAAAAAAATCAATCACAAAAATATATTTAATTCCTTGTAAATAATGAAGTAAAAGGTTAACCCAAATAATGAAAATTTGGTTAAGAATTCCCTTACCTTAGGTTTGTCTTACATAAAATTTGTCTAAAAATTCTATGTAATGGTTAAAATAGTGTTATTAATATCATACATAAATATTTTCAAATTTATAACACCTTATATGATCATTTTATGACATCATTTCACCCTATAGTTAATAGTGTTTTGTTCCTTCTATTGTTTAGGGTGCGTTCTTTACATGATTTCCATAAATAGTTTATACTTGATTTTTTCATCGTATGGAAATGAAATTTCAAAAGTGGAATGAAATAGTATTTATATGTTTCTAGAATAAATAATTAATACATAAACCATTTTTTATTATATATGATGGTGAATATTTAGATAAAAAATAACTATATATATTTAGATCATTTTTTGTGTTTCCTCAATAATCATGAACATGATTCATTATATAATTTAATGTCATGAATAGAAGTTCATTACATAACATAAAATATGTTACATTATAATCATTAAATTCTGTTTCAAAAATTAAAATAGTTTTATGATCAGCTTGAAAGAGGTAATGGAATTTGATAACACAACATTTATAATTTTTGTAAAACGACACATTACGGAAGGTGTTTTTATTTTTTGAATAAGATGGAGAGGAGAGGAAGAAATATAATTATTATTTTTAAATCAACATGATAACATAAGGAATATATAAGATTATAGATATTTCATACCTCCAGGATAATGAGAGGGGGTAAGAGTATAAGAAAATAAAGTAATTGAAAAGAAAACACATGAAAAAAGAAGAAGATTCTTACCTCTTGATCTCTTCTCCTTGAGATCCTCCTTAAGGCCTTTAGTTTTTCCCTTTTGGTGAGAACAAAAGTTATTAGATGTGGGGAAACTTTTTGGGGAGGGGATATGTAAGAACTTAGAAAATTACCAAGTCTTGAGGGGTGTCTGAGAAAGTGGGGAATGAGGGTGGTATTTATAGTTGAGGAGAGGGGGGATTTTACATTATTTTAATCATTATTTTAATATTTTTTTCTCAAAATACGAATAATATTTATTCATGTGACCCCAAATAGTAATAATGTAATGTGATTTCAAAACAAGGGGATTACATAAACCTTCCATCACCTATGATGCATTAAAACAAGTATTTATTATTTATCGTAATTTATCGTATTTTACTATTCATTAAAAATTCAAGAATTTTAAAAAAAATCCCAAAAATCCACCCTAACCAATTTTCACTATGTATAATTAAAAAATGAACTCCATTTTTGGAAAAAAATATTCTTAATATAATTATTTTAATTTTTAAATGAAATCATAATTTATTCAGAAATAAAAATTTAAATCTATAACTCATTTTTAACACCCTGAAGAATTAATCATCATCCCATTACCTTATAAACCTAATAAAATAAAATAATAATATGATTTAATGTTTATAAGGTTCATATTACTATTCATATTTCTATTCATAAGGGTATGTTACTATTCACTAAAAGACAAGTTGGTTTTAACAGACTCCAAATAACATACTAATGACAACTATAGATGACTGTTTTTTGAAATTCAAATCATAAAAGTGGTAAAATTATGGTTAAAGGATAGTTATAACTTTCAAACTAAAAAAACATTTTAGGAATTTCAATTTATTTTTAAAAACATTGGGTGTTAAAATAAATTCCATGAATATATACAAATTCATGACATAACATGTTCATTGTGTATTACATACACCTTTTAAAAATGAATAGGCGCACAATACCAAGTATTTCTAGAATGAGTGGAAATTGATATAAAATGTATAATAAAGATCATAAAATTGATTTTATAATTAATCAATTACATGATTATATTTATCAAATTTAAATCAACAATGAACTAGTGGAAATATGGTATAAAGTAACGATAATTCATTATACACATAATCATATAATATAAAAGTATTTGAAGAAGTAATAAAAACCAATAAAAAGAAATTGAGTTATGAAACCCCTTTCTAATTGGTTACCCTCATGTCAAATAACTTTGGATGAAGTAATTTGAATTGAAAATTATAATACTATGATATATGAAGTATTTATGATATGAAATGTAAAAGGTAAGTATACTCACCATAGAAAATAAATTTGGTTCATAATATTAAATAACATCTCAATGAAAGGAAATTGAGATAAAGCCCCTTACCTCTGCTCCATGTCATCACATACTATTTTTATCTACCTAAAAAGAAAATTTATGTTAAATATTTACTTCCTTAAGAAAAAATTTCAATTTATTAATCCATTTATTTAATTTATTATAATTATGTATTTAATTTATTATTATATTTAGACCGTGTTATAAGTTTATAAGATATTTGTTTCATACTTCCAAAATGACTTTGGTAGGTTAACTTGAAAAAAATGTGTATGTTCCACTATATATAGAATAATATGAATGAAATGATTAAAATTTTTATACATTAGTTATACTTTTTAATGAAACTATAAAATATGTAAATGAAAAATTAATAATGCTACAATCATAGAGAAGTTATGTTGTATTTAAAAATGAGTAATGTTTCGATTTCCCTATGATTTTGAGAGAATGAAAAGAAGTAAGAATTTTTATTTACATAATGATCTACTGGAAAACCAGGATTTAGCCACAAATCTATATTCATGTTTTTCCAAAACCATGGATATGTCTATTTTTTTCATGGATATATCCATGGTTTTACAAAAACAATGTGGTTAAAAGTAGTTTTTTCAAAGTCTATAGCCATGGTTTTGGATGGAACCGTGGATATATCCTTTACCAAGAGCCATAGTTTAGGAAAATTGTGGGGATATATAGTTTTATTGAAGTATATATCAATGTTTTTAATGGAACATGGCTAAATGTTATAACAATATACATAGTTTAGAAAAAATATGTCTATTAGTATTCCCCATAATCAAATGATTTGTTTTCATACGGGAATTTGGTGGGAAGACCTATTGCAATAGGGTTTTCCTATCACCATATTTTTTAGAGAAATATATATTGATATATATATATAAACACACTATAATATGGTTTTGTGTTAGTGTTATCATACTTGGTTTCCTTTGGTAGAGATATAGTAATCAAATCCTACTGGAATCAATTTATTTTACACCTACAACCACAATTTTTTGGGGTATATCCACAGTTTAAACTCTGGTTATAGGGCTATAACCAAAGTGGACAATCGGGAGGTCTGTTTCCATGGTTCCAAAAATTGGTGATATTTGTTATGTTTCCAAGGTTGTAATCGTGGTTGTTGTGTACTAAAACTATGGCTATATATTTTTTTATAGCCATTAAAATATGATCCATGACCCATTAAATGTGTGGTTATAGATTATAGCCACAGTTTTGACCCTTATAGCTATGGTTTTAGACCGTGGATATAGAAATATTTTCTAATTTTTATTATAAATATAAAAAAATAATATTATTTCATAATATACAATTATATACATGCATAATGTGTTATAGCTAATAAAAATGATTCAAATAACATCGTGGAGGTTGTAATCGGCTTGTATGCATGAAGGACATTATCATATTTAAACGAATAAAATGGAAAGAAATTATAGAATATATTTAATTTATATAATTATAAATATTTAATGTATATCATATATTTACATATATATATATATATATATATATCAAATCTATAATTAATTCCATCTATGAGCTGTGGTGATGGAAAATGAATTACCTCGGTTCGTGAGGTGGTTGTTCGTCATACACACAAATAATAGTTTTTCAAATATAATGGAAGAGGATATGGATATTGATTAATATATTTTAAAAAAATCATCTAATTATATTGGATATAGTTTTGATATTATATCATCATGATTGAATGATATTTAAAGGAAGTGGAATAAGAAATAAAACTAAAACACTTAGTTAAGAACGACACCTCTTTTTTAGAAAACCTCTTTATGGTTTACAAAAATATCCTCTTTTGGAGGGTTTTATGAGCAATAAAAGGACAATAGGATATAGTTAGGGATGTTAGTAATGGTTTGGGATTTTTTTCAATTAAAATGGTTCTTAATGTGGGAAAAATAGAGAATAAGTGCTCCCCTTTTATAAGAGAGGGTAATGACAATCATTAAATTTCATAAAATACTAAATTAATATAAATTACTTTTTTATATTAAATTTTCAATAAATTTTCAATATTCATTTATAATATGTGTTTGAGTATAAATATTTTCATTTATAAAAATGTTTAACCATTTTAGCTGATTTTTTCACCTTTATATTTTCGATTTAATCCATTTTAACCCTTTCTTCAATTATCTTAGTATTAATGTTTTTAATATTTAGGGGTTAATAAATTACTATTAAAGAAAAAATGGTCCATAAATGGAACATGGTTGATTTTATTAACAATATAAAATTTATGTGGTAGAATATAATATTTTTATAAATTTTAAAATATTTTATAAAAAACTATTTATTATAAAATACCATAAATGACAATTAAAACACTATTCATTTAATTTTCATTAAAAAATCAAGACAAAGATGAAATTAAAATATATACCTTTAAAAATTATGTAACATGTTATATTTATCTAAATATTTTAACCAAATAATTTCTTCAAATTATATTACATTTAATAATTTTATAATCATATATTTTACATCACTTTTAATTAAATAATAAAGGCATTTATTTTTCATAATAATATAGGATAATTATATAATCGATAAAAATTAAAAAAAATTATCATGTTTAAATATTTATTTATCTTTAAAATAACCATTTAGTAATTAAAATTGTGTCTTTTAATTCATTATGTTAAAAAATTAATGATAATAAAACAAGAAAATGATATTTTTGTCTTTTCATTGCATTATGTATTATAAACATCATAATCAAGGAAATGTGGACAAAAATGTCATATAATATAATTATGGATGATTTTAGATGAAATATACCTCCTCCATATTTTTTATTTTCTAAAAACACTTTTAAGGGAAAAGTGTGAACCCTAACAAAATTCAAACCATAAAGAAGTCCAAGTGTTAAATCAAACATGTTCAGGCCGAAAGCAGTTAAACACAAAATGAGGTCACATAGTCATTGAAAATGAGGCTAAAATTGGAGGAATTACTTACCCAATATAATCCCCATTGAAAATCACGAACCTTTGAATCTAGATCATATCTGATATGATCCTCAAAATGAGTGGTGATCTTGTCCAATGATTGTATGTATTCCTCCGCATTGATCTTCTTTTCATTGAATCCACGAGCAAAGATCTAGTCTTGTTTATTGATCCAATCCATTTCAACTTTATTGGAATTAATACTAAGTTCCCTCTATAAGATTTTCTCCTTCTACTTTTCTGAAGCCTTGATCTCCATGGCCTCAACCTGCATTTCTTCATTTGAGTGAAGAACAAGCTCAAGATGTTTCTCTGGTTTTTTAGAAGCAACATGTTCAACCTGTTGCTTTTCCTTTTGAGTGTACACACACTTCTTTTTTCCCTTGGGGTTGGCTTCAATCTCATTATTCTTTGTCCTTTCTGAAGAACTGGTTACGATTGTTTTGGGGGTATTCGAGTAGTCATTTAGAGGTCTTGACCCCCCCCCCCTTTGAATCAGGAAATCTCCAAGGAGAGAGTTTCCTTGCTTCCCCTTTCTTGAGCCAGCTCCAACCAAAGTGTGACCGTGAGATTGCCCATGATGAGAATAAACCTCACTATCACCTGATTTTAGAGATCGAGACCGGCCTTGCTTTCTTTTCCATATTGGGATGACGGTTTTCAATCCTTTAGGATCCACATTTTCCTTTCCAACTCCATCCAAAGCAGCGAAACAATTTTGGGACTTAAAAGACTTTGATATTTCAAGTTGTAGAGTCACTTCTTGACCCAAAGACACTGTCTCATTTGGATCATGGGAGTTAAGATTATCTGTAACCACTCTTACTTCAGAGTGAATAATTCCATTATTATGAGAAGCCACCTTCATATCCACCTGGCCATTAACCAGCTCACCCGACTTCACTAACTCAGTAAAGGAGGGAGCCATCGAGGTGGAAGGAACATCTGAGGCTGGAATGGTTGACTTGGAAGACCCTGAATCATGATACAGCCTTGTAAATATTTCCTTGACTCTTGGCTCCTGAGACACTTCCATCGGCTTAAAGGCTGAACTGGGAATTTGTCCACCAAGGGGATGCCCACACCCCCGAGCTTCTGCAGCAAAAAGAACCTCCCCAGATCCTGGTTTGCACACCCCCTCTAGGTTGAGGTTTGAATTGGAATTGATATCTAAGTAAATTGGGTCCAGAGAGACCACCTGATTCTGATTGGGGGCATCCTTAACAAGACCACATGCGATTTTCTGATCAATAGTGTTTCCAAGGATCAGCTCTATCCCCACTGGCTCCCCGCCCGTATGAGTTTTCATTCCTTCATCAATGCTTCCAGAGCCCGTCACCAATGTCTGATAGAGAGTTGGCCTCCTACACCTACACATAGCCAACGAATGCCCCATTTTCTTGCAAGTAGAACAAAAATAAAACCATGATTCAAAAAGAACAGATTGTTTGTAACGAAACTGATCTCCTGCGGCAACCCGAATAAACTCATTAGGCACCTTTAGATGAAATATACAAATCTAATAAAATTAAATAAAGTTTTATGTTTACTTTTTAGTCATTTTTGAATTATTTGTACCCTTAATTAACCTATTTTACCTTTATCATAGTAAATAATATTTACTAAGTTTGAAATTCATATTAACCAAAAAGAAAAGGGAAATATTTTACAAATTTGGACCCTAAAATTGATAATATGGAATCCATTTAATATTATTTAAAATATATGTGTCAAAATATTAATTAAAAATTAAATGGAAAACATTTAAAAAAATAGGTTATCTAAAAAATACCTTTTTAAGTGTAAAAATATTTTTATATCAAATTAATCTATAAAATTAATTCTATTCTAATTAATTATATATTTAATTTTTTAATGTAAATAAGTTTAATTTTAACAACTTTTAAAAAAATGAACTTTTTAAAGACATGAAAGAAAAATATATTTTACATTAAAAATTAGAATTTTCACTCTTCACTAGAAAATTAACATTTTTAGAAAAAATAAAAACAATTCCCCATAATATAATTTTCATATCATGATTTCAAAAAAAAATCCTTTTCATAAAATACCATTTCCAAATGTGAAAAAACTATTCTTATTATCCTCTCAATGAAATCAAAAAAAATCCTGAATTATATTTTCGAGACATTAAATTCTTATTTCTTAAGTGTTGATCAATACATTTGTGTTAAGTTTGATAATTACATTTATTTCATAATGTTCTTATTACAATTCATACATTCCAATTCAGATAATATGTTATAATAGTCATATTAAAATAATAAATTTTCTTGGTTCATTTAAGCTTGGTGTTGTGTGTCATATACACTATCAAAAAAAATGTTATTATTTTATAATCTCATGATGTAATAGTATACCTTATACTTTATTAGTATTCCAGGACATCCATATTCTTAATCACTATCTCTATCTTCCTTTATTCTTGAACTATTCACTAAAAAATTTCTAATGGATCTATAGTTAATGAACTCAATTAAAGCATTCCTTTATACATCTCTATGTCATATTTAAAATTTCATTAAATTAAACAGATGAATTAATCAAACACAATACTCACATCATATTCTAAATCATCATCACTAACTTCTTTGTTAATAATAAAATTATTTTACTTTTCTTAGTTAGTTTCTTTGAATGAGATTTCAAGATATTCATTTCCATTCATTTCGCTAAAATTCTATATTCATATCTCACAATCAAGGAGAATAATATGAAAATCATCAACCTAAATTGGTTCATGACTTATGTTTTTCTAATTATGATACTTTTTCATAAAATCTATGATAAATAATTCCTAATAATTTTTTGAAAATTTTTTAGTCTTAATTTTTCTTTAAATATTGTTATGTTACTTACAATATCATCAAAACTTCTGAAAATATCACTAAACAATTCAAAATCTACCATTTTTAGATATTTATATTTTATTCTCCAAATTTGTAAGTAATATTGCATAACATTAACTTTCTATTCATAAATATTGTTCAGTTAATCCCTAATTTCCTTAGTAATTAGGATTTATTTAACCCTCTTGTATTCACATTCTATGAGAGGGTGAAAGAGTAAATAATATCATTATTAGATACTATATCATTATCCAGAATCCTCTTGTCTGTAGATATTAATGAATCACCCATAAGATGAGGAGTGAAATAGTCTATAGGGTCTTAAAAAAACTCATACCCAATGGATACTATATATATTAAAATTACCTGCTTCCAAATATGATAGTTTTTTCCAATCAAGGATATGAATATAGATACTTTTTACTGAGTTATTAACATCCATGCTATAATTTTTCTTCTTATTGAAACTTTTAATAGAATATCGCCAGTGAATGGACCTTCTATTTGATGAAAATGGTGATGAACAATGATGATCTATATAAAAATTGATTGGGGTGTAATTTAATGGTCATATATTTTTTTTAAATGATCTTCTAATAAAACAAAAATCACTTTTAGTTAGAGAAAAATTACTCTTTTGAAAGCAAAAATAAATCCAACCCACATTAAAATTTGAATTTATAATGTTTTTATCTTACAACCAACAAATTCTAAAATGAATGCATGATATTTAAAAACTATAAATATATATGTGCAATGATGGTTATCTATTATCTTTATTTATTCAAATATTTATCAAACCACAAAAATAATTTTGAATTCAAATCATAATAATACTATGATTTGGTCTTCATAATAAATTCTATAATAAAAAATTTCTATAACCAATTGATACTATATATAAACCATATGAAAAATAATTTTATCTTCCTATTCCTTTAAATATTCATTCAATCATGTAAACATTGATATAGGAAATCTACCTTATAGGTGCCATAGAGCTTTCAACTCTTTCACTCATAAATAATTCATCTCTTAAAGATTGTATATAAATATTAATGAATACTATAATCATGGTCATAAAACTTATCCCCAAGAATCCATTTTTTTCATAGACTAATTATATAAATTATTTTCTTATTCAATAACTAATAACTTTTGATGTCACAATTTTTATCTTTGATATAGATAATTCCCATCCATATGTAATTTATATAGATGAAATATTAATCTACAATAATAAATCACCTCTTTTGAGAAATCTCAAATGTAATCCATTAATATACATTGGCCATTAATATACATATATATTTTATGATAAATCGTCCATTCATATATGAATATTAATTCACATATACATTTCATTTAAATACATATTATTTATAAATATGCGGTCCATTTGGAGACAAAAATTCATTCACAATTATTGATTCACCTATGAATCCAATCACATATCAAAAATTTCATATATAGAGATCTTCATCCATAGATTAAGATACAAAATAGTGCCTTTATATAGTATATTAACCTATAATGTAAAAATAGTTTGTTGATATTTTCTTACATAGAGCATGTATATAGATTTGAATATGTGGATTGACACTTCTTCAAAAACATAAATACTTTATTCATCCCCTATTTTTTATTACTTTTTTCTTTCACTATTCATTTAAGAATATTTTAAAAAAAATATGATGATTAATACTAAGAAATTGGAACATTAGAATAAAATTTGGATTTTCATTAAAATAATTCAGCATCTTTTCTTATGATAAAAACCTATTTACATGTTGACAATAAAATAAAATACCAAACTAATTCCTACTTATTATTTATGTACTTCATCACCAGCCCACAACAAAACACTAAACTGATTTTCCTCAATACAGTTAATAAAGATAAACTATCTCACTGATGGATAATGTGACTCAATTATTATAGACATATATGATGTGCGGCATGCTTAACCATTTTTTTCTAGTCATTCCAATACATCAATTCTATTTTTGGGACTTTACACCTTAAAAAATTTAGTTGTATATGGTGAATCAAAATGAATGTAACTAGACTTCAATTGGTATAACCAAAATTTTCCTAAAAATAATTTAATATCGGTTCACTTATGTATCGGTAAGATTTGGGATTTGGTTGGACTATAATAGAGAAAAAATATAATCTAGACATGATTTATTATAATCTTCTACCATATTCTAGAGGTATATTTTAAAGAGACATTATTAATGCCTATATCTTCCCAATTTTTTCTATATGATATTAGGAAAATTGATTTGGATTAATATTATATTCCTTATACAAAATTTTAATTATAGAAAAATAAAAATTGGTTATGTTTTCCATCAATTGTGTGAGTGACATAAATAAGTTAATTAAATCGAACTTGAAAACATTGATACTGTAATTTTTATTGGCATCCTTTAGGGGTACAACCTCAAATCATTTGAAGATAAAGCTAGTGGTAGTAGGTAGGAACATAAACTACTGGGTTGTGGGTATGGGATATTTCGCCACTACAACCATTTCATAGACAAAAAATAACTAAGAATATATAGTGATGTTAAATAGATGTAAATATTATTGAATGTATTGGCATGTATTTAGACTTCTTTCATAATAACGAAGGCCTCTCCCCCTTAAATTAATCTACAATAAACCTCATCAGATCTCTATTTATAGATAACTTTCATTGAATATGGGACATCATGAAAAATATTCATTACTTCCCAACACTAGATATTACCCATCTTAGCTGGAATAGGTAAAAGGGTTAAATTATAGAGATGTCCCATTATGGGTGTTAATTATTTAGTTGTTGAATCTATCGTCAATTATATAATCTTACCTTGGTTTGGGGAAGTGTGTATTTTATTTATTTCCATAATATAATATCTAATAATTGGGGAAACTGAATGAAATTTGGAAATGTGGATAATCATCTCAACCTGGTTAAGTTTTCCAGTATTTTAGGTGCATTATACAATGCATTAGTGTAAGAATTCTGTGAACATGAAATATGTGAACGCACTGGTTCTCGTATGAATTATTTAATCAAAACACATATTTAATTAATAAAATGATTCAAAACAACCCTTTTAATTAATTATTCAATGTTAATTTAAATTATTTCCAATAATGAGACTTCGTTGATGCTTATATGAGTCGCCAATATTTATAGATCCAACTGTAGACCTTGAATGATGGTTGGTTATATCGACTTATTTTTAATGCATAGTTCTTATAGTATAAATGAAAAAAATAAAACTCCTTTTATATTAATATGATCTTGAACCCCAAAAAGATACATTTAATAATTGAATACAACATTCTTATCCCAATCAAGACCATCAAGGTAACATTGAAATGTATCTCCCATATTTTGGGAGTATCATAGAAATACAAGGATTCTTTATTAAATAGCTCTATGATTTCCAAGGAAGATTATGGGTTATAACGTGCTTCGAATAAATCAACAAGAACTTTCCCTCTAATTTTCATTTGATCCTCAAATTGAATGTCAAACTGTTATAGGTAAACATCCCATCATTCTAGAGGTCCAATTAGCATTGGAAAACTAAGAGTTTACTTTGGTTTATTTATATGGGAGAATACTTGAAACTCATGATACTAAAAATTGTTCCTTAAATTTTTTATAGTATATATTAATGAAATGAATTTATTTCCAATGTTATAGTACCAGGATTTCTTATAAAGAATTTTTTACAAATAATAAAATCTATTTTCCATTTTGATGTCATTTTCCTATGTGTGAAGAGATCCAAAGAATTTTTTCAGGGATTACAAATTCAACAAAAATTAATTTACTTCCATAGTTGGTATTAGTTCAAGTGGGATCAATAATTATTTCTTAAGGTCTTAAAAATTCTCCCAATAATCATTATCACACCAATAAGTGGCCTTGTTTTCATCAATTTTATTATGGGTATCAACACACCTATAAGGTTCTCTTTGAATAATCTAATGAATGTGTGGTATCCTGGAAGACCTATAAACTCTTAAATATTCCAAGGTGTTTCGATGTTATATATATCATTGGTATTCTTATGGTCGATATTGATTCCAGGATAGGGAACCATGAATAAGATAAATATTCCCCGTGTAACCCCATAATCACAATTCAATGGAATCACATTCAATTTATGTTGTCATAGTTTTTCAAAAAAATAATTAATGTTGACCAATATGATCATAAATTTATAGGTATTTAACAATCATATCATCAAAATAACGTTCCATGATCTTCCTAGTGAGGGTTTTAAAGATTCAATGCATGGAACATTGGCATGTTGTGAGAGAAATCTTCATGGAAAAAGGAATCACTTGACAAAAATACCATATTAGGTGATTTAAAATAAGTGAATTAATTATCATCCAATTCCATTCGTATCCCATTGTTCCTGGAATATTCATCAATGATGGAGTGGTCTTGGAGTCATATGGTTTCATCAATTAGTAATTATTTAACTCGTATAAGAAATCAACCTTTTAGAAATTCTGCTTGAGGCTAAAGATATATATAAAAACAAAAAGTTTCACATTCTTCTTTATTACTAGGAATATTTTTTCTAGACACATGGGGTACTAGACCACCAAAGTAATATTGGATTAGATGAGGCTATGAACTTTATCCTCTACCTTATTGGCATGAGTAAGATTAATTATTGTTGGTGTATTTTTATAACCATTATAGTCCTATGGAAAATGAAGATGATGGTTAACCACAGTAAGAACCAAGACAAGAATCTATTTTTAGTTCTAAGAAAATTAATTTCAATACTATTTGAGGATGGATTTGTATATACCATATTCTTCAATAGTCTTAGAGTCACTAATCCAGGTAATCCTCATTTCATCATTTTCCCATATTTACTTTCATGATCTCTTCAATATAGGTTGAGAAACCATCCTAAAATTAAATATGGAAATCTATGAGTTTTACTTCTATATCTACCTTTCCTCATGTTTGAAAATTATCAAGAATTAGTAATGAGGGGGAATCCTGGTATTCATAAATCTGTATAAGGACATCATTGTGTCCAATGAATAGTTAGTGACTATCTATGAATTCTTAATGTGCTAACACACGTGTCATTAAAAATGGATATTATAAAATTCTCTATTTCCTACCCATGAAAAACAGGGTTAGAAGACGTGGTAATTTTTGAATAATTTTAAGAGTTATGGGGTCATCCTTAGTTAAACAGGGTCATAGAGAGATTAAAAATGATGCTAACACATTTATGTATTTATAGAGAAAAAATCGAAAACTTTTCACTAAAAATTCCTTTTAAAAATATAGATTATATCATAAGAATGATGGTTATTATTCATCATACTCATGTTTAGATCTTATCTTAAGGGTTTGGAATTGTTTGATTAGATAAATCTAGTTTCATTATTGATCATCGGTCAATCCAGTCCTCGATTAGAGGTATATTGGGACAATAGATTGAGTATTTCACTTATTAGGGAAATTATTTTGATTAGATTGATAGAGAACACATACTCTTCACTGAGTTCATTTAAATGAATTTTTGGGGAAAAAATAAGAATTTTTTGGGGAATTTCAATCAAATTTTGTCTTCTAGTCATAGTTTACCATCTATCCTTTAGAATCCCACCATAATATATTATTATTTATAGGTCTGAATGGGAGAAATGTCCGCATATAACACCCAGACCATCCCATTAATAAATTAATTGAGGCCTTGATGATATAATGAGGGAAATTATTCTTGCATATAAAACCATAACCTCACAAGATGGGCATTAAAAGTCATATCATATACAAAAATAATAAATTCATATATAAATATGAGGACTCTGAGCTATTTTCTAAGCATGATCCAACCAAGAGGTTTATTATCCCTCTTATAATACATTAGAATTGTAATATTTGAAGGATAAAAACTTGATTCACCATAACCTTGATGTAGTAGTGTCCATATAAATATGAGATTTATTTTGTCATTATTTCAAGTTAAGAATTTATATTAAATGATGTCACATAGCTTCTATAGTCATTTAATGATCTGTTGTTCCACTCTATAGAATTTATATAATATTTTTTTTGAAGGAGACAACTAAAAGACATTCAAGGGAGCAATAGTAACCTAAAAATATAATTCTTGATAGACTAAAAGGGATAAAATAAAAAATAGTAATATGTCATAATATAGATGAATTAAATCTGGAATTGAGATCTTATCAAGGAAAATAAAAATCTATTAAAAGATGTAATATTTTTAGGCTATGGGCTTCATCCTTTTATAGGGTTCTCTCTGGCTTGGAGTTTAGAGGTCAATATTTATTATATCAGTAGATACATTCAAAAAATAAAGTATTGGAGAAAATTATGCATTTGATGGTTTTATGAATTACGATTTCCCATATTCGAATAAAAAAATACATATTTATAAATTAATCTACTAATACGGTTCAATATGAAAGTGACCTGGAAGATTTTGAATAAAGAAAATATTATTTTTGATCCTTTTATAATTCTTATCTTCATGTATCTATAGTATAAATGGATTTATATAATACTCTATTTGAGTAGTGAGGTACATTACAAACATATATTCCTAGGCTTTCATGAACTCGTCAACCTATTCCCTAGTTATATATTGGAGGTAGTAGTATGTATATATCTTCTACATAAGAGAATTGATTTAACAAGTGAATGGAATTTATTGAATCATACTGAGACTATTTATATAATAAAATTTATATTTTATTGAATGGGGCTCATGATATCATTTGGATTGATGGTTACCTTCCTTATAATGTTGGGGGAATAAATTATGGGAGTATATAAACTGGTTTAGGAACTAGTAAATTCTCGTTTTCAAGAATCTTCTTATTTTATATATTTTTTCATTCAAATATAAAAAAATAATTTGAAGATGTTGTTACTATATTTTGAGGAGGACCTAGGAAAATAACTATCTAATTCTGTTCTTCATGTGGTAATCATTTGATCTATTAAATAATTTACCGGTTATGAAATCAACCAAATTTTAAACACATTTTTCTTGGATTTTCAATCATTTTCCCTTTTGTTTGGGTTTAGTAGTATAAAATCAAGCTATATGAACTTGATATTGTCTAAAAATCACTTTACTAGAGCCAACCATTCTCTTAAGAGAATCATTAAATCAAATACAAACTTGAATACTATAATCAAACATTTGATTATATGGCTAGTAGTCAACAGAATCAGATAGTTCAATCTCATTGGTCATTCAATATTCTAATAATTAAACAATAATTTTCTCTATATATAAAATGATATAGCCTAATAATTTTCATTTATAAAATAAAAAATCTCATTCTTTTCAAATTTTTGTGTAATGAGTCCCAATTCCATCATGTTAGGGACCCTTTTATTATTAATTCATCCTATAAGGCGGAACCCCATTATTTCAGACTCATATAGTTACCGAAATGGGAACTAAAGATTCCTTGACTATAAAAATTTAAACATAATCCCTCACCAGTTTCATTCCTTGAGATGATTTCATTATCTATTATTTATAATTAATTTCTCATATAACAGCTTCTATCCTTTATAAATATATGTTGAAATCTTAGATTCTACATGGGAATTTCAATGGAATCAACAAAAATTTCAACTCATCCTAATGATATTCTAAACATTTTTAATAACATTTATTATATGTGTTATAGAATCTATAAATATGTCAAGAATTTTAATTTATAAATAAATTTTGATAACCTGTCATTCTCAAACTATTTATAATTTGATAGATTGTGCACTATCGTATTTCTTTGTTTAGAAATGAACTGATAGTAGAACTACAATTGATGATCCTCCAAACCCATGATGAAACTAGTTGGTAATATTATATAAAAAATAATGTTTATTCCATACATAGACTAAAAAATAATTTTATAATATCTACTTCTTATTTCTAATGTTTTCCTATAATGTGGTCACATAAAGATGGCAAGTGAATTAGATGAAACTCTAGGTAGTCATTTCCATTGAAAAATTGAAACCCTGGATTCCCAAAAATGGGTGGAGGAGGTGTTACATCCACAAATTAAATATTTGGATTCATTTTTATTCTCATCGGTGATTGATATCCTTACATGACTTCAATTTGGGTTTCTAAGGATTTATTGGATTTGAGAAGTTCTATTGGGATGATCATATAGGTAGAAACTCCAATTGAACTAACAGACAAAGTCTATTAGTATTTTCTTAATTTTGTCTGAAGTGGGTATTCAGTATACGATAGTCAAGTTAATATTTTTTCACCTTCCACTGGCTACCACCCCAAGGAAATAAAATATTTATATTTTTCATCTACTGGGCATAGGTATACCAACATTTAATACCCATAGACCATTAGATGGTTGTACTACGTACTCATATGATAATATAATTTCTATATGATTCCATGAACTAGAGGTGAATCATTAACTCCAATTTCGGAGTCATTCTGAATTGGAATATTTACCCTATTTGGATTATAATTGAGTCACTATAACCCCATAAACTCCTATTCATTCGAAGAAAAAATTTATTTGATCTTCAGATCTTTCATATTCTCATGTAGTGGGTTACATATGCTCATCAACATAATTTTTTATTAGATTATTAATTCCGTACGATTAGTAGAGGATCATTTTTTGTATCTATCATATCAAGGTTATACCTCTGACGATAGGTACACACTCCTTATTCAAGTTTCTTTGTGTGGATTGTATTTAAAAAAAATCTTCTTCATCATGCTCCTCAAATTTAGTATATGGATCTTTGTAATTTTTGGGGATGATTTTAATTATATTTATTGAAATGAAATATCTTTCATGGGATCTATTATACTTTGGGAATTTTTAGTGGGATAATTTCTATATCTCCTAATTCTTTCCTTTTGTATAGACCACTTAGGTTTATGAGATCTACAGTGTATAACCTTTTCTTCCAGATAATACCCTAGTATTTACTTAAATGCGGTGATCCTTATAGAGACCCAAATATATTATGTTGATTGTATTACTAATGATATGGCTTGACCTGGTAATAAAAGTTAATGTGATGTTTTTTCTTATGACGTTTCACAAATTCTAGACAACACCAATCTATATGAGGATGGAGGGGTGGTGATTTAAAAGCCTCCATCTCTGAAGGATTGGGATGAATTGATTTTTTAACCCTTATGTCATAGATTCATTGTGGTTTTTATAATATCAAGGTTGGTGGTGGTGGTAATAGTGATGAACACTCCCCCATCCCTTGGATGTGGGATAGTTATCATATTAATACTATGATGAATATCAAATTTTCCATCATGATAATCAATTATTTGATATGATCATGTGACAAATACAATATTTGTTTTATATGTGATCCACTTTCTATTGAGAGTGTATATATATATATATATAGATACAAATTTGTTAAGATATATTCCTATTATACTTTCATTGTGGTTTTATGTAGCAGTATACTATTAGCATGCTCGTACCTAGTTTGTTAGGTTTATGCCTTGAATATGGAATGCCCCTCATAGTCAGATAAGATGGAATATGTTGATCCCATGTTTTAGACATTAAATAATGAAATTTAATTTCATTATTTATTCTTCAATTATCATTTCACAGAAGGGGAAGGGTGAAATAAAACACCACATGAACAACCCATTCATTGACATATATGTTATAAGGGGGACTTGAAAATAATTTTTATAGCTTGTTTATGGAACCAAGTAATAAATAATGGTTAGAATTTCATTTCATTACTTAAAATTGATTTTATGTAACTGATAGGGTAGCCAAGTCGATTTGGTGGTAAATCCCTTTAATTTTCTTGATATAATCAGAATACTCCCCAAAAGATAAATAAGTATTCTTGAGATGGTGGAGTATTAGGACAAAGGAAAAACATATATTTAGTTTATATAATTTCTATAATATAAAAATTATTTATCCCAATAATATCATAAGCTCTAGAATGGAAGGTTTGGTATATTTTCAGATTAGCTACATGAGGAACATATTTAATAGTACTTGTGAACATTTCTTTATTATTAATCCAAAATAGACTCCATTATATATTCTCATATGTTACAGTCATAATCATAACTCAAGGAATGAAAACATAAAAAACGGGTGAGATCACATGGATAGTAAGGGAAAAAATATTTCATCAATGTTATATCATGCATAAGAGAAAACATGAGTATGGTACAAATAACTTATTAAAAATAACATTAACCAATAATATTTTCTCATAAGATAAAATAGTCAAACATGTCATCTAAAATGAACAAAAATGTATCATTAATTAGAGTGTGAGATAAAAATGTAATCATGGAATAAGTAAATTATATCATATGTTAATGAAATCATAAACATGTGGAAAAACTAAACATCATAAGAATAAGTCAAGGATCACTGCTAGGGTATCATAATAGAGTTCCCTTAGGCTAACCATCCATTATCTACAGTCATGTATCATCATAATGATAATTTATCTTAGTTTTCTTTCACTTACTAAATGTGCACCATACATGGTATTTCAAGAGATGAATCAATTACCACATTCATTTGATAATAATCAAGGTTCACCCTTATGATTCATAACATGTACATTCATATGTGTGATACATGAGAAAAAGAAACCATACTTAAATCATAAACGTAATAAAACCCATTAGAAGGGATTGGGTTTCATAATATTTTCCCCTGGAATAACCAAATGATATATCATAAGGATTCAAAAGAGAATAAGGAATTGAGTTTTTTTGAAAATTTTTATTTGAAAAATAAGAAATTTTTTAGAACATGGATTTCTAATATTAAAAATTTTAAGGAGAAATATTATATAAGTTGGAATTAAAAGGAACCACTAATGTGATATTTTATAATATATGTGGAGGATATTTTAATAAAGGAAATAATATAATATTATATTTTTTCCAAAATTGAACTATAAAAATTTTACATAAAATAATGATTGTTTTTTATTGTTATTAATAACTAAAAATATTTCATGGGGGTGTTAAATAACTTGAAATAAAACACATGTAAGTTCCCTTATATTATGTTTAAAAAGAGGGAATTTTGAAGGGAACATAAAACATATATTATCCCTAAAAATAGTGTTATAGTAAAATAAATATATATTTAAATATCATATGTTCAAAATATATATGAAATAAAATAGATAGATATTGACAAAAAGTGAGGAAAATTAAAATAATTCTTTACCCAAAAGCAACATCGGTGGTTCCTAAAATATTTTTTTTATGTTTTAAAAATACCTTGGTTGAAACCCACATCATTGAAAGGATAATAAAAAAATATTTTGAAATTGAGTATGAGGAAATATATGGATATTAATAGATAAAACATATTTTGGTTTCCAATTGGGAAAGGATATACTTGGAGGTAAGGGAAAATGTGGATATGGAAGAGATAGAGATTACTTAGGAAAATGATAATTATTCTTAAAAGTAAAAAACATTTATAGAAAATCAATTCATCAATCTAGAATAATTGAATCAAATTTTTTATTCTAATTATATCAAAATAAAAATTTATATAATAAATCCTGGGTTATAAGAAACAACTAATTAAAATAAGTGTCTCAAGATGAAATATTATAACATAAAGGAAATAAATTTGAGTTAAAAATATATTTTATGAATTTAAATAAAATTGAATTGAAATCCCATGAGAAAAGAAATTTCCATGGTTTTTAGATCCCTTATATTTCAATAAAATTATGATAAACATACATCAAAGGGAAATATTTACATGAAAAAATGGGAGGATGTGGGGAATTCAAATAATACCTCAATGAATCAAAATTTAAATGTAGAAACACTTAACATAAGTCTAAATTCATCCTACATTGGTGAATATCATCTTGAAAAATAATATTCTCTTTATTAAAAACATTATTAATAAACTTTTCATCTATTTTTCATTTCCTAAGGCCTATTGTTTTCATTTTTTTACAGTTATTAAGTATGTTTTACTTATTTCAGTCACTTTAGGTGGTTTAGTGAATTTCAATGAAGTGTCGTAAATATATTTAAAAAAGTCACATCTTTGTAAAATTTCATCAAAATCACCAAATTATATTATTGAATGTGTTTTATAATTTTATTATCACAAATTTTATACATTTTCAAAGGTTTTACCAAAATGGAATCAAATTAAGAAATTTTTCATGTTAGGTTCATTTAATGTGGTTTAGTACACTATAAACATTAATTGTGAATATCACTTATTGAATGGTCTATATTTTCTTTAATAATATTTATATTTTCATAATTTTTTATATATTAAATAAGCTTTTATAAAAATCCATTTTCTAAAATAATGAAAAATAAAATATTACATTCCATGGAGGTAGTCCTCTGTACATACACATGAGTGATGCTTTATTTATCACGAATGAAAGGGATAGAAAAATATAATAATTATCATATAAAAATATTAATCATGTTATGAATTTTTTATTTTTTTATATTATAAAACTTTTGGAAAATCCATGTAAGGAGGTCATTAAAAATAAGACACACTATTCATGGAGGTGATATTCCTCACTTACACATGATGATGTCTATATTTTTCAAATGGTTTTGGAGGGTGGTAGAGTACAGATATTTTCCTTTTATAAAAGAAATTATTCTTCTAATAATATTAATGTTATCATAATTTCATGTATAGGAATCATTTTAGGGGTTAAAATATGAAATAAATTTAGAGAGGTCGGTTGAGAAAATTACTACTTGCTTTGGATGTGGTCCCTTTGGTTACACATAAGGATCCATTTATTGGTGATCTGGAAATTAAAAGGATTATATAAATTTGGGATATGGTTTAGGAGATACTAGAATTGATTTTTGGTGAATATGATTCTTTATAACGGGTGGAGAAATGGGGTGTAAGTGATTTCATTTTATAAGTGAAGAAAATGGAATGATGGAATGACACTATTCAAGGGTAAATGGTTCCAAATTTTCTAAATAATTAAATTTAGGGAGAAATATGTTTTATCAATCCTTTGAAATTCCTTTTCAAAAAAATTTCAAGTATTCAACCACTATATATTTATATTTTACCATTTGGGTTTTTATGACGATTACTAGTTTTTACCCAAGTAATTTATATTTTACTAAAAATATATGGCTTTGAATCATGCCAAATTTTTATGCTGCAATTATAAATTTAATTTCAAAAAAATATAATAAAATTTATACATATTAGAAAAATTAAATTTTAATATACAATGTTTAATATATAGAAATGTTTTTGGTTAATATTTTATTTTCTCAATTTAGTGTTCCTCATATTATATATCATTAATTACCAATTAAAATAGTGATAACATGTTTGTAACTATATTTATATATCATATATTTATCATTATATAAAATATTTCAATTTAATTTATTAGATAAAAACTACACAACATTAACAAAACAATTATATGAAAATATCTCTTTCGTGAGTATAAAGGTCATTATATTTAATATAATTAATCATAAATTTATAACTAAAAATGAAATTGAAAATTTTAGATAATATGAATATTTTTGTCTAATATATGAAATCTGTTTTTGAGATTTTATTTATATGAGTGATGAAAACTAATTTTAATTATATTTTAATAAATAATTCTTTTTGTGTAAAATATTATGTACGTTTCAAAAAAAATATTGGTTTTATATGTTAGATATATTCTTTAAAAATGATTCATTTTACTTTATAAATATATAATTTTTATAAAAAAAGGTCTAATATGACTATGTCGGCCTTATATTATGATAATGTTAGAAAAGTCTATGCAGTAACTCCCTGAAAACCTTTACTTTCTTATTTTGAGGATAAAAAAAGAAAATTTTATGGGATACTATCAAAAGATTTTATAGGGCCTTAATTACAGGAGAAGTAGTTTGAGAAGGAATATGTTCTTATTTTAGGAATGATGGTTTCATTATATGAGACAATCCAAATCTTCATGGTTGGCTGACCAAGGTCCGGACCTTGGCCTCAGTGGACCACATTTAATGCAAACAATAATCCCCATGTGTTTGAACCCTATTAGAATATTTAATTTCAATAATTAGAGTATGTCAATGAAATTATAAGGGAACTACTAGGATAATATGAAATTTATCACATGTTTTGGAATGTATCTTAATAAGATTCCACTTTTTATCATTATGTACTGGTGGAATATGTTGTTACACATCCTAGATAGGGGTGGGAATATTAGCCCACCCCTTGGTAGGTACCACCTGTATGTGATTATGGAATCCATATATGTGGGACATAATTTAAACATGATAATTCATTTTGAAAAAATTATGATATCAATCCCCTCTAGTAGGATTATGGATTTGAGAATGTTGTAGAGCGATTGAAATAATATGATGATGAACTCTTGAGATATTGAAAGGGATATGAGTCTACCCTAATGTGGATTATAAAGTATAACAGTGAACTCTAGTAGGAACTTGAATATGAGATATATCTAATTATTTATTATTTTTTGGAATATGTCTATGATCTTCCTAATTGGAAATAAAATTATTTTCTCACTTATGGGTGGCTCCTACTATACACTGAGGAGATTTCAGGCTTGTGGGGGATATGGGGTTTTAACTAATTTTCAAACAAGATATTCAAATTTTTGTCTTTTTAACTATTTATAAGATATATTAAAATATTTTCAATGTGTGTTTAGAGACATGAAACAAAACCTACGTCACCTAAAAAATAATCTTATTGTTCTATGTGGTGGGAATGGGGATATAAACCAATTCCTCAATGATAATGGTAATTTGAGTCTACTCTAATTCTCAATTTTCCATCAGATTATACTATTAGTATTAAAATTTGAGAGAGGGAAAATAATACTACAATTTATCATATTTCGAGATATGTAGTCTAGTTTCTCCAATTGTTTTTTGGGGTTTGATGGAATACTTTTTCAAATTGAGCATGAGTATAAAAATGTTATTCCACCCCTGTTTTTACATGATAATGATTTTCACATAGAACATAGAAATAATCCTACTCATGGTTATGGTAGGTAATATATCGCTAGTGGGAAATAATTCTAGATGATTGGTAATGAGTGTTAAGTGATGGGATATCTGAGGAAGCATTCCTATCATAATATGAAAGAGTTTAGGCTATGTGATGTTGGTAGAAACGATATACAATTTGATCCCTCCTAGGAAACTCTTGAGTTGGGGTGAGGTATGATTGAAATCATTTTCAATCTCTTTGAGGTGTGTGAGATTATATTTTTACTTATATTGGGAGAGGATCCCAATGTAGTTAAATTTTCCCATTGGTGACATAGTGTTTTTTTTGCCTTCCTATAATGGCGAGAGGACCTATAAGGCCTGAAATCTTGGAGGATCACTCATGCCACCTCTAGGGCGAGGATTGTATTATTGATGTGGCTATCACTCACCTAAATGTGAGTAACCTATCATCAAAGGAGTTGTTTTGGTTACAAAATCCTCATAAAAAGGGGGTGACAACCTTGGTGGTTGCTAATGAATATGTTTAAATACTCAATGATGCTTCATTTTTTGATGAAAGGGATATGTCTCTTGCAATTCTTGGTGAATGAATAGAAAAAATGATAAATAAAAACCAATAATGAATTATCAAAAGTAAGATAATTGTTTATCGATCTATTTTATAATTAAAGGACTCATGTTGTGTTCTCCATTCTACTTTAGATAAAAAAATCAATTGAGACTCTATCATATAATTTTTACATGTTGTATATTAGCTTTCTAATAATAAGTCTCTCTTGAAAAAATCCATGATCTAAATTGATGAGTTGTAATTTTTCATGCACTCCCATGACCAATAGTGCATCTCTACCTATCTATTTATTATGATGCACAAGGGGTAACCTGATGGAAATTTTATTTCATGATTACCATGATGGTATGTTAATTATATTATTTCTTTTATGATTTTTAGTTATTCCTTAGACAAAAAACCATAAACCATGGATAAATAATCTTATACAGGAGGGTGTTTCGAATTAATGGGGATGTGTACACATGATTTTCTTTATCCTTCATTTATGAATATCTATTAATTAATTTTTACCAACACGAATGTAATTTTATTATAACCTCTCATCCACATTTTATAGAAAATACAATTAGGGGATGACACCAATTTTGATTGCAGGTTTTGGAAAGATAGAGCCATCCTAACTTTATTTTTTATAGTGATTAAACCTACTAAACTTAGGTTTTCTAGATCATATTGATAGAGGTATTAGTTATCCATGTTATTATATTATTTTATGAGATAAAAAAGAAATTATTTCAATAATTATCCTAATTGTTAATTAGATTAATTTATATGTTATGTTGAATGATTATAAATTAGGTAAAATAATCTCTTAACACTAGTTCCCCTATATTTTTTCCATTTTATTTGAACTTATGTATTTTGGGTTGTTCTGTTTTATTTTTTCAACTAAATTTAGTTTAGATAGTCTAAATTTCTAATTATGTGAAGAAATCAATGAAACCTAATAAATATTTCCATGAAAATCATTGGGATTTTAGCTTCCTTATGGTACCAACCCTTCTCTTTCCACTATTATATTATTTATTAGTTAATGTAGTTTGAGATAAATAAATTTATAAACATTTAATGACTGGATGAATAATAACACAATTAGAGTGCATCAGGTTCTTAGTTTCATTATCAATGAAGTAACGAAAACTAGTGAATGTTTAATAATTATTTAATTTGGTCAATTATATTCATACCTCATTTATGTTTTTTTATTTCAATTTTTCTTTTACTTTATCTTTTTTTTTGTTTTCTTTTATTTTTATTTTTTATACATTCGGTGTTCATAGTGGTTTCCAAGATGAGATACACGAATCAAGAATATGGTTCCATATAACCATTGGATTACTTTGGATCTCAAATGGATTCATCCTCATGGGTGGTACAAAATTCAGAAAATTGTTCACAAAAAAATACGATAGAACAGTTCATACTCGTATCAATACTACAAAAAATGTCTTTATCATCACTACAAATAGGATTTATCAGCGCTAAAAAATTGCTTTAAAGCTCAATGCTGATAAAGGGGCATCCCCTTTATCTGTGCTAAATAATAGTTGATAAAGGGATACTTTATCGGTGCTAAAAAAGAGCAGATAAAGGAATCCTTTATCAACGCTAAAAACACTCTAATAAAGGGAGACTTTATCAGCATTAAAAAGGCACTGATAAATGACCCCTTTATTATTGCAAAAAAGCACTGATAAATGTTCTTTTTTATCATCTCTCTTTAAGCGCTGATAAACTGATACTTTTTTAACGATTTTTTAGCTCTGATAAATTCCCTATCTGCTGCAACAAAAAATTCTCCAGTAGCACACCCAAACAACACCTACAAAAAATTCATCATCTCAATAAGTAAGTATACCCATACCAAATTAACACATAATTCATAAGGTAATTACCCCAAGTATACCCATAAAACAATTATACCCACACACCATTAACACATAATTCACAAGTTGATTAAATACATAAAGAATTCAATTCCGAATTCAGGGGGTTAGAGGGGCTGTTTAGCGGTTTGGGGTGGCTTTCCAAGGGGGGGGGGGGGTAGGGGGTTTTCGGGAGGGGGATGGTGGTGTCTGGGGGGATAGGGGTGTTCATGGTGGGTGGGGGTGGTGCAGGAGGTTAGGGGCTATCCAGGGGGGGTGTGTAGGATATGGTGGGGGCTATCCATGAGGGGGGATATCCAGGGGTGGGGGTGTCTAGGTGGTGGGGTGGTGTCTAGGAGGGGGTGTCTGGGGGGGGGGTGTCCTTGGGGGTGACCAGGGGGTGGGTTGGTTTCTAGGGTTTAGGGGGGGGCTTTCCAGGGTGTGGGGGTGTCCGGGGGGTGGGGGCCGTCTAGGGGGTTGGTGGGGTTGTCCAAGGGGGTGGGGTGGTGTCCAAGAGGGTGGTATGGGGGTGTACGAGGGGATAGGGGTGTTTTGGGGGTGGGGGTTTCCATGGGATGGGGGAGGTCCATGAGGTTGGGGGGATGTCCGGGGGGTTTTAGGGTGTGGTGGGGGTTGTCCACGAGGGTGGGGGTGTCCAGGGGGTGGGTGTGTCTAGGTGGTGGGTTGGTGTCTAGGAGTGGGTGGTGTCTAGGTGGGGGGGGGGGGGGCTGTCTATGGGGGTTTCCAGGGGGTGGGCTTGTGTCCAGGGAGTCGGGGGGGCTTTCCAGGGGGTGGGGGTGTCCATGGTGTGGGGGCGGTCCAGGGGGTTGGTGGGTCTATCCAAGGGGGGTGGGGGTGGCAGTCCATGGGTGAGGGTGTCCAGGGGGTGGGGGTGTCCAGGTGGTGGGCAGGTGTCTCATAGGGGTGGGAGTTCCATCAAGGGGGTTGGTGGGTGTCCAGGGGGGGTGGTGTCCGGGGGGCGGTGGTTGTCCATGGGCGTGTCTAGGGGTTTGGGTTGTCGAGGGGTGGGGGGGATTTCCAAGGGTGGGGGTGTCCAAAGGGGTGGGGGTATCCAGGGGGTGGGGTGGTGTCCAGGGGGTGAGTTCGGTCCAGGGGGTTGGTGGGGCTGTCCAAGGGGGTGAGGTGGTGACCAACGGGGTGGTGCTGGCTGTCCATGGGGGTGGGGGTGTCTAGGGGGGTGGGGGAGGTGTCCAGGTGGTGGGATGGTGTCTAGGGGGTTGAGAGGGGTCTAGGGGTTGGGGGAATCCAAGGGTTTGGGGCCATCCATGGATCATTTTCCTAAAATATCATCACAATCCGAATGCGTTAGGTTAGATTTGCGTACGTTAGTTTTTGTTTTCACTTAAAATTATGTCCATTTTGAACAAAAGAGAGACACTTTGAGCGATACCGACCACACTGTGCCTCAGATTAAGGAGGGATTGACTCATACACATAATAAATTACCAATGGATCATTATCCTAAAGGATCAACACAATACAAATTCGTTTGGTCAGATTTTCGTATGTCAGTTGTTGTTTTCACTTAAAATTATGTCCATTTTAAACAAAAGAGAGTCACTTTGAGTGATACCGACCACCCCGTGCCTTGGATTGAGTCAGGGTTGACTCGTACACATCAAAAATGACCCATGGATCGTTCTACTAAAATATCAACACAATACAAATGTATTTGGTCAGATTTGCATACGTCAGTTGTTGTTTTCACTTAAAATTTTTTCCATTTTAAACAAAAGAGAGACCTTGAGTGATACCGGCTACACCATGGCTCGGATAGAGGAAGGGTTGACTCGTACACATCACAAATGAATCATTAGTTATACTAAAGTATCAACACAATATGAATGTGTTTGTTCAGATTTACATACGTCAGTTGTTGTTTTCACTTAAAATTTTGTCCATTTTAAACAAAAGAGAGGCACCTTGAGTGATATCGGCCACAACGTGCATTGGATTGAGGCAGGGTTGACTCGTAAACATCAAAAATGACCCATGGATTGTTCTCCTAAAGTATCAACACAATAATAATGTGTTTGGTTGGATTTTCGTAGGTCAGTTGTTCTTTTCACATAAAATTCTATCCATTTTAAACAAAAGAGAGACCCTTTGAGTGGTATCGGCCACACCATGCCTCATATTTAGGTGGGGTTGACTCATACACATCACCAATGCACCCATGGATCATTCTTATAAAGTATCAACACAATTAGAATGCGTTTGTTCAGAAGTTCATACGTCAGTTGTTGTTTTCACTTAAAATTTTTTACATTTTAAACAAAAGAGAGACACTTTGAGTGGTATTGGCCACACCGTGCCTTATATTGAGGTGTGGTTGAATCTTACACATCAAAAATTCACTCTGGATCATTATCCTAAAATATTAACACAATCTGAATGCTTTTTGTTGGATTTTTGTACATCAGTTGTTGTTTTCACTTAAAATTATGTCCATTTTAAACAAAAGAGAGACCCTTTGAGTGATATCAGCCACAACGTGGCACATATTGAGGCGGAGTTGACTCGTACACATCAAAAATGACCCATGGATCATTCTACAAAAGGATCAACACAATCTGAATGTTTTTTGTTAGTTTTTCGTACATCTGTTTTTGTTTTCACTTAAAATTCTGTCGATTTTAAAAAAACAAGAGACACTTTGAGTGATACCGGCCACACTTTGGCTTGGATTGAGATGGGTTTGACTCATACATGTCAAAAAATAACCATGTTTAGTTCTCCTAAAGGATCAACACAATCCGAATGTTTTTTTTGTCAGATTTTCGTACGTCTGTTGTTGTTTTCCCTTAAAATTTTTTCCATTTTAATCAAAAGAGAGACACTTTGAGTGGTTCATCATTATTACAGATTGTTGGTGCATTTCATCTATTAAAATGGGAGAATTACTCATTAGAGAAAAGATTTTTTATTTAATAACAATTACAATTTTCCAATTAACATTTACATAAAACAATGTTTCATCTTTTGATCCCCTTAACCCCTCTCAAAAATGACCGGCAATTGTACACGTCCCCAAGTCAGATCTTCATGTTATTTGTGTACAATCTATCATCAGGTATGCGGACCACTCATTTCTGAACAAATCTATATCGTCTTCTGAGCATGAGGATTTTCAGTAGTCAGAGTATTACTCAAAAATATAAAAATAAAAAATTAATAAATAAATTAAATGAAATAGTAGTAGTTTTTTTAAAATACCTCTTTAGGGATTCTAGTTTTTTGATGAAAAATGATCTCTTTAATATATTTACAATCCTAATAACAAAAATAATTATCATTTTTTTGGACACTTCAAAAAATTGATCATTATGATAATAAGTAACTTGTGTTAATATGTGTTTAAATAATGAAATTTTATTATATATACCCTGATATTTGTCCAGACGTAGTACTTTCTCACCTTATTTTTCTTAGCCCTTATCCTCATTCCTTTTTTAGATAATAATGATACACTTACCTATCATAACAAAATCCTCAGTAAAAGATAATATAAATTATATTTCTTGATGTTTAGACCGAAAATGTAGGATGTAGTGTCTTACAAATTCACAAACTCCATCATGTGTGGTCAGTTTGATGGATTTACTTGCATTGAATCTTGAAAATAAATATTTGGAGTATCCATGTTCACTGAAATTAGCAGCCAATTTTTCCAAAAAACAGAAAAAGGAATAGGTAATAAAAGAAGTGAAAATATAATTGATATGCTTTAATCATAGAGTTTTACCGCTGCATGGTTGTTATTAGGAAGTGTCTGTCATCTTTAATCTTGCTTTCAAATTTTTTCAGTAAGTCATTCACTATTTTATCCTTTTTTGATGTCCTTAATTTCATTAGATGTGTTGATGTGGTATGAGGACCAACGATTTCAAATTTTTTCTCATGGGAAAATTCCTTCAACTGTTTTACATATATACGTCTGTCAACAATATAAAATGCATTTAGTCATATTTTTCACATTATATCATCTTTTAGAAATTAAATTCAAGAAAACATACCTCATATATATATTTACAACTATGATTCCTAGATAACCGTTTTCAAGGATCTCAATTACATTTTCAACAGCAATGAAATCTTTACATTCCTCTCCGTATATATTATTTTTGAAAACCACTATATGACTACTACCACCTATTAGCCTCATATCCACATGAGTATTCAATTCTAGAAAATGTGGATAGATAAATGGTGGGGTTATTTTTCTTTTAATAGCTCCTTGGGATCAGTTGGTCGATCCTTTATATGGTTTTGAGCTGATGTTTGTCACCCTATTCCCTTTCTCCGTCAATAATAACATTCATTGGTTCAGACCCTTTTTTCATTAATTGTTAATGTTTCAGCTTGAAAAAAAGGAAATAAATACCTCTTTGTCCACATGTACTCTTACAAGTTGTGACGGGCATGCAATTAATGTACCAATAGCCTTTTTGACTGTATGAATATCATAGTCATCAAGTGGAATAGGTAGCTCTACATTTGGCTCATGAGCTACAGTCATCGTCACTTTTAGATGATCTTTTAGAAGTGTTCTATTATGTAGCTTTTCATATGGGATGTTGAACACTGTAGCCCTCGCTAAAAGATGATAGGTGGGTGTTAGAAGATGTAAATCACAGTCATTATCACTCTGTAGAAGATTAGTATAGGAAATGTATCAGTGTTTGTCTGATTCACATTTCATGGGAACAATTATAAGAATATTGATTACCATGTCTAAGACAACTCTTTGAGGGGAATGGCTTGCCTTAAAGCAGGTGGGGTGGTGGGGTGGGATCTTCATGCATTGGTTTTTCCTGATTTGTTTCTTCTCCTTGATTACCATACATAAAAGTTTCTAGAAAATCTCCCCGCCATTGCAATCATTCTTCAAGAGATGCTAGTATTTCTCTCTTTTGTTTCAATTTTTCATCTCTATCATCCTTTTATTTTTTTTTCTCAAAATATACTCGGGGTGTCATCCCAAACCCCATACCTCATACATGACATTATTGTTCTGGCTTCTTCAAAGTCATCGATAATTTGTTTGCATATACTATAGGAGTAGCTGATTCCTGTGACTGTCGAATATAGGAAACTAACTAATTATTTTTATGTAATAGCAATTTAAAACAAATATTTTTATCATCATTTCATACTACACATATTTCCCACACTTTTTGTGTGTTCTCATCTACTAACTTCCCTTAATCACACGTGCTTCCTTCCATAGCACATGACGTGGGATGAAAGTGTCTTTGTTTTAGACTAATCTATCTACATATAAATATAGAAATATAATTATGATGTTGTTTATTGGAACCTAATAATATTACTGTAAATTTAAAATACGTACCATTTTCTTTTTTTAGTGAATCATACCCCATCCCTACTTTACGATAGGGTTATGTTGGTTTTGATGCATGTTCCTTATTTTTAGTATAGAGTTGTTGTTTTATAAATCAAATATCCATAATCAAAGTGATGAATACACGTATCCTCAAACAATATATTATCACCCACAATGTACCTGAAACTTCTCATCCCCACGATGGCCAATAAATAAATCCCATGCTTCTTGGGATATCAGGTGAGCGTAGAAAATGGGTGGGTGAAGGTTTATTTTACCATTGGAATCTTTCAGGTGACATTTTCTTAAAATAGTGTGAAAACCTCGATGAATCCTTCCAACAAGACTTAGTACATAACTCATGTGTGAATCATCTACTATAAATGTACTCTATAAGGGATTGATAATATTAAGACACTATTTTATTATTTTATTTTCCAGTAAATTAAATAAATAATATCATAATGTTATCGTAATTTCTTCCTAGATCACAGCCTTTAGCCCGGACACAACATGGTTCCATGAATCTATGTCAATCAACATGTGTTGCTGAGTGAAAAATCAAATGTAACTACTAAACATACCCTTTTTGGGATTCACATGTTGGCCTCATGCATTCCAACCGACATAAAATTTGATTCATTTTCTAATTTCCTTAAGAACTTTGGCTAACACCTACAAACTATGACACACCTATATTTTCTACAATGTCGGTCCTTCATCCCCGACCATTTCATTGATATCAATATCATCTATATGTTCTCTGAAATGGTAGCAATGGAATGTGATGATGGTTGTTGGACCTCAACAGTAGAAGCAGCAACAGGTTTCGAAACTTGTTGTTGCTCTGCACTGTGAGCAGCCGTAGTAGGAGCAGAAGCAGTAGCAGCATGAGAGACTGGTTCAACCTCAAGATTAGGAGCACCTGAATGTGCAGAAGTCATTATCCACAAAAGTGGTTGAAAATTTCATTTATATTACATAAATTCAGTAATGATAAGATAATAACATTTGATAATAATATCTATATTACAAACAAAATATTAACAATTTATTAAAGTCTCTTTTTTTCAAAGGCTAATGGTATTTGACACCTCTATCGATTATCCAAATACCTTCATTGTGGTCTCCTCTAACATAAAAAACATCAGGTGCATTGGGACCACTATGAATCTATTGTGACGTACAACTAAAAGGATCATCCTCAACTGCATTTTCATCTAACCCTTCAGTAGGTTTGGACGATAACAGAACAATCAATAACTTTCAGTTTGCGGGATCTGGAATATAAAAAACATGTACAGCTTGTGATTCCATTATAAACTATTCATCATTTTACCCTTCTTTACTAAAATCAACATTCACAAATCCCCATTCATCTATATTAACACAACTGTTGTAATTATCCTATTTTCATTGAAAAAATGGCAATTGGAATGTCGTATAATCCAACTCCCATATTTTTTTGACAATACCAAAGTATGACATATTTTCATAAATTGGATTTCTTTCCTTACTACCAGAAACATGCATCGCTTCAGTCACACGTGTAACTCAACTATTTTTCATGGTACTATCTTCATCATGTTCATCTATATAGAATGTATAACCATTAATTACATAACCATTGGAAGATAATACATACAGACTTGGTCTGGAGGTTATCCGTCGAAGTATTTCTGAAATTGAATTCGGATTATCATCCAACTCCTTAAAAATATGATTCTGAAACCATCCTTTAAACTGGTGATTATGTGTATTTGATATCCATTTTTCAACCCTTGATGGATTTAACTACCTAATAATTTCTTTGTGAGATTCAATATATGGAGTAACCTCCCAACTGTTATGTAAAATATAAAGGTGGTCCTGCTTTGGATCTGTAATACTGGTTGTCAAAACATCTCTTCCAGAAATTCCCTCACTCTCAATGCATCCAGTGTGAGGAGATTTTGGGAGACCAATGCTTTCCACATCAGATAGGTATTCATTACAAAATTTAATCACTTCCTCAACAATTTATCGCTCCACTATTCAACCCTCTGGCTGGCTTCAATTTTTGACATACCCTTTCAAAATATTTATATACCATTCAACAGGGTACATCCCTCTATAGTGCACAGGACTAAAAAGTCGAATCTCTCTCACCATGTGAATCATCAAATGAACCATTATGTCAAATAATTTTTGTGGGAAGAACATTTCTAATTCACATAATATGAAGAAAATTTCTTTTTCCATATCTGGAAATTTCGTCAGTTCTAAAACTTTTCTACATATAGATTTGAAAAAGAAACAAAGTTTGGTTAATGTTTGATGAACATTCTTTGGAAAAATGCAACGATAATCTATAGGAATTAGATATTGCATCAAAACATAGAATTCATGTGATTTCAAACCTTTTAAATTAAAATAATTCATTGACACAATGTTCTTGATATTTGATGAATACACATCTGGAACCATTACATTATTGATGAAGTAAAAAAATAGATATCTCTCTTCCCTAGAAAGAGTGTAAGAAGCTGGAGGAAGAAACATTCGATTTTCACCCTTCACGGGAGCCAACTCTTCTTATATTCCCATGTCAACAATGTCCAACATTGCCTTAATTCCATCCTTTGTTTTTTCAGGGGCATTTAGAAACATTCTGATAACACTATCACATACATTTTTTTCTACATGCATGACATGAAGAAAATGTCTGACTTAAAAACAATTCCAGTATGGTAATTCAAAAAAAAACTGATCTCTTTTTCCAACTGATTTTCGTAAGGTTTTTCAGAAATGGTTTACCAAAAAAACTGTTCACATCTCTTACTTTCTCAAACAACTGATCACCTGTTACTGGAGATGGTATTGCACATTGTTCTGAATTTCCATTGAATGATGTCTTCCAAAATCGGTAATTATGCCAACAAGGTAGAAATCTACGATGTCCTAGAAACACATATTTTGATGAATGTTTCAATCTAATTGATTTTGTATCTTCTTCATAAATGGGACACCCATGAGTTCCATTAATGATATTGCCTGAAAATTTTCCATATGAATTGAAATAAATTATTTTCCCATTAAATATTTCTCTAAATGTGAAGTATTCACTCTTATAAGCATCATACAACATAACAGATGAATCCCACAATAACATCAAAGACTCGATCAAGGGATCCAGATAAACATCAATATTGTTACCTATTTGTTTTGTTCCTAATATAAGCATAGATAACATAATGAATTCTGTTTCATGAGTAACCAGGGTGGAAAGTTATAATTTACCAACATAACATGCCATGTACAATGAGTGATGGTTTGAAAACCAAAAGGATTCACTCCATCTGTAGATAACGCAAGATGAAGGTTACTCGGCTCTTTTTCAAATTCAGGAAACTCATGATCAATTTTCTTCCATTGAGGAGAGTCATCCGGATGAAATAATTTCCCATATGTATTTCTTTTATCTACATGCCACTATAATTGTCTTGAAGTTTCTTCACTTCTATATAGACGCCTAAACCTTGGAATGATTGGAAAGTACCATACAAATTTCATAGGTTTGAATTCATCTTTCTTGTATTGAGAAGAACCACACTTTGGGCATTCTGTAAGTGATTTTTTCTCCTTGAGAAACAATATACAGTCTTTCAGGAAGACATGTATTCTTTCAGAAATCATACCCATCGAGCGTATCATTCGTTTAGCTTCATATGTCCATCTTGGTATCTCATTATCTTCCAGGAACATGTCATTCAAGAGAGAAAGTAGTTCTGTAAAACTGACATCACTCCATCTGTTGCCTGCTCTAAATTTATACGTCATTAGTATAGCTGAAAATTTATTATATTTAGTGCAACCAGCATATAATTACGTCTTTTCACAACTCTTTAACTTCTCAAACAATTTTGGGAAATCACAGAGTTCATTTCAATTTCCTTTTTCACTTCCTCAATACAATCTTCATCATCATTGAAATATGTAATTACATCCTCCATATGGTCTTCTTCATTATCCATATTTTTATTTATATATGATGATCCATAAAACACAGTTTTATAACATCCAGTTGCTACATTCTATTTTTTTTCTTTGTTTATTCAAATATTTATAACTCTGATCTATTCTGCGACATATCAAATGTTCTTCCAACTCCTCTGGAGTAAGTAGTCTAGAATAACAACAACGTAAACATGGAAAAATGATTTGGGAAGGATCCTTTTCATGATACTTTTCAAACTCGATAATCTCTTTCACTCCGTTCTCCTACTCTATTGTCAAACGATTAGATTCCATCCAATATTTATTCATCTCCATCCTATTTGAATATCAAATACTAGTATTTATGGTTCAAATACACAAAACAAGACATCCAAATAAAATATAAGAGAACCAGTTCCTTATAAAAATATAGATTAATAAAGCCTTACCATTTAGAATAATGATTTGAAAATCAACAGAACCAGGATAGACCCCCCCATCAAAATCAACACAGTTTCCAAACACAAAACGGGTTCTCAAGGATAATCACTTGTGTCATAAATGGTAAAACTCACTCGACATCATCCTCTATGGCTCATCATCCTCTATCAGGTCAACCCTTCTATGGTAAACTAGTCCATCCTTTTATACCTCACCAACCAAAAATAGATATGGATGAAAACCAGGTTCCAGATCTATAAGTAAAGAAAATGATTCTCATAATCTCTAGAATATGGAATTCCTTAAATATAATTAATTTAGATACATTATATTTTTCTCATATCACCCCAGTACAATAACAAGAATAATCAATAATGATACATCTACCACTCGTAGGTCTCTGCCCGATACTAAATATCATCATGCCTAATAGATTCGGTAAGCTCAAGTTACTTACTTTAAATCACAGGGGGGATAATCACCTGTGTCATAGATAACCTACCATGTTATTCCATATGAAAATTTTAACAAATATTATAGTCTTATCATCCCATTCCATCAACATGAGTGTCTAATTCCAAACTCTATCTTATGTGTAATATCAAAAGAATATATATTAATAAATTATGCCACATCCACTTCCCCACTAATCTAGTCATTCTCATACTCTAATGGAATATTTCTTATGCTTCAAACCATTCTATATAATATCATAACCATATATCCACACATACACTTTTCAAAAACACATGGAAAACCATATCCATATCACAACCACACATCACATCCTCATCACAATATGATATCATGAACATGAAGGACATAAACATCATACTCTCCTCCTACAATGCCCAACACCCACTATGTATCCACCCTAAATACACATAAGCATATCAATAATAATATATACACACCAAAACCTAAAATTGTTATAGGTCTTATATATACACCCACTGTGAGCTATTACAACTCATACTAAGTGTGAAAGGGGAGAAGGGAAGAGGGAGTGGTTCTATATGTGTTCCCTATATAACCTAGATATTGAGAAACACACTTAGAACCAAAGTACCCATATGGATTTCAATCAGGTTACTCGACTCATGTGGTGGGGCGTAAGAAATAATAATAAAATATAATAAGTATATAGTCACACATAAATCATTCCTAAGGGTTTACACTAAACAAACACTACAAACACCCTCGTCAACCATTTCCTTGTTACTACCACCCTCTTATAACCACTTCCATTATAATGCCACAAATAATCCCAAAAAAAATCACATAGGAATCCATATCAACATTACCAACTTCTCAATTAATTTAACATTATAATTTCTTGGATTTTTATTACCATATGCATTTCAATTGTTAACCATTTTAATGTAAAACCAATCATTAAATCACTACCCACTATAATCCATTTTTTAATCATTAATAACATTTATTCTATCTTTAACCATTTATTAAACATAATTATTCCAATAATTATCATTAATCATTTAATAAACCATCATTTATCATTTCCAACCAATCACCCATTACTATTTTCATTTATTTCAACCATATTCCATGCCAAAAGCAAACTATAACACCACCCAATAACAACTAAGTTTTCATGACATAAAATACAACTAAAAACATTCTAAAATCCATAAAATCACTTATTTTTTTCCTAAATAGTCATATCATTGCTATCATAACCACCCAATAATCTATCCATCACTATAGTATTAATTACCACACCACATGCTGCCAAACACATCAATAAACCATAACCCTTGTAATCAGAGTGATAAATACCCCATACATAGTAGCATGAAAGGGAAACCATTTAATAAATTCAAACTAAAAACTACCCCTTAAACACTCTATCATATTAATGTAAAATTTATAGTTTAAATATAACACTTTAATTACAGATTTTCATAAAACTAATTCATTACCTACCTTATGTGAATAGCAAATAATGAAAGGTGATTACAACATATTATTAGTAGTAAGAAATTTCTTTCACAACATCAAGAATAAATCAATTAGCAACAACACCAATAAATCCATAAATATATAATAAATATTATGGAACTTCATAAATCACATACAGAACTCCCTTTTCACTTTTTTTTTCTTTAGTATAATTCATTATAGTATTTATGTTAATCAGTACTATCCATCCAATAGAATCAAAATAACATGATAATTCCATAATTAACACATAATAAAGAAGGATAAATTTCATTTCCCTGACCTAAACTAAATATTTAACAACTATTTCATAAGAATGAGAAGAATAGTAATATAAAACATGACTTAACACATGAGTGTAATCTAAAATTCCTATGTATGACCATCAACCATTAAAACCATAAAAAAACACAAAAACCGAATCAACATTGTTGTCACATCCTTCCTAAGAAGAAAGTTAAATAATAGAATCAAGAAGAAGAGAAAAAAATTCACCTTATAGGAGGAGAAGTATGGAACGTTCTACACTACGTCGGGAGGGGATGGCACGACCGCCATAGGAGGAGGTGCACTAGAAGAGCCTCCAACCATTGGGAAATGGAGGAGTATAGTTCACAGGAATTATGTTTGAGTGGAGAGAAGGAGAAGTAGGGTTTGCGGCGAGTAGAATACACCGAAGGGGTTCGAGTGGTAGGACAAGGAGAAGGGCTAGTGGCGGAGGTCCGCAACACGATGATCATGGGGAGGGGAGTTGTCCTAGGAGTACAGTACCGCGGGAGATTTAGGGAGCGATAAACAGAGGAGACTGTGCAACCAATTTTATAAACTATGGGACTATGGTTTTATCAATTCTAAAAAAGCGCTGATAAAGGCTACCTTTATCTGCAATTTTTTTAGCACTAATAAAGGGTATCTTTATCAGGAATTTTTCATCACTGATAAAGGTCACCCATTATAAGCGCTAAATTTATAGTGCTGATAAAGAAGAAATTTATCAGTGCTAGAAAAGTGCTGATAAAGAAGAATTGTATTAGTACTAAAATTTTAGCTTTGATACATGGACACTTTATCAGCGTTTTTTTCTTAGTGATGATATAAGGAGGCACTTCACTTGCCCATTATTTAGTAGTGTATGGGTATGAGGAACTTTATCACCAATAATGGGAAACTATTGATTAATAGTCACCATGTTTGGGAGCTACTAATTTTCAGAACATCCAAGGTAAATATGAGTATGAGAAAAATGGTGAACTTCATGAGTTTCGAAATAAAAGTGTATATGAGGAGTAGATACACACACTCTTGAAGTCCATTTTGAACAAAGAAATTAAATTCAAGGATCATGTTGATATGATGGAGAAAAACAAATAATCATTAAAGATTATTGAGTTCCATTTTAAAAAATTAATTTCATATCTTAATTCAAGGAATAGTTTCATTGAACAAAAAATGATCTGAGAGCAAGAAAAAATGGTTGTAGTGGCATATATAATAGAATAAATAATTCTAATTGATGAGGCATAAATTTTTAATGAAGAACTGTCAACATCAGAAATAGTTTTAGTAGTGGACTTTGTGGATGAAAACCAACTAAGAATTCTTTTTTACAAGGGGAATACGATGATTACAAGATTGAATTAATTGAAGAAATAGTGGTAGGGAATGTAGATGTATCCTAGGAAGAGAGTGGAATAATAAATGAGAAATAAAATTACTTTGAACATGATGAAATATTCAAATGATAAGAAGACTAAAACTCAAAAATTGAACAAAATCACATTAAATTTTATGAGACACACCAGCATGTGAACAAGGTTATAGTGAAAGATTGTGATCACGATGACCACATATGTTTGGAGCTCACTAGAGTTATTGGAAATGAAGAAGAATGGGATTAATTCCATCACATAAAAGATAAATAGTATACTTCCATGTTAAATATCATTAAAGAAATGGTTTTTGAATGAAAGAAAAAAAATTAATGTAAAACTATCTCGGAGGAGGTGCACCAAGGGATATAAGTTTCTAAAATTTCCTATTTCTTCAAAAAGTTCTAAGAAGTATAAATGGATAATATAATGATATATTATTACATGGTAATTTATCCACTAATGGTGAAAAGGAACCCACAACACATGGTGAAGATGAAAATATTTATTGACCCACATGATGCATGAATAAATAGGGACATCCAACACATGTAATGGAAGACAAATTGAATGAAATTTATAGCTCCAATATAGCACTGGAAGAAACCATTGGTGTTATGAAAGCAAGTGGGATGGTTGATCCTGAAAAATAATCATAGAGGAAGTACATATGAAAAATAAAAATGATGACATAGATGTTGGGACTTCCAAATATGTCACTACCTTCAAGGAAGAGGTAAATGAATCTACTGCAGATGGGGAAGACTCTTGGGATTTAGATTAAATCAAAGCGGTGAAGCCAAAGGGGAAAAATATAGTGGTGGAGGATGGGTTTAGGGAATTTTATTGTAATTCATAATTATTAGAACCAATTTCAATGAAAAAAGAATAATACATGAAAACCATTTTCAAAAACAATAAGGTAATTGGAGAGGTGAATCAATAGATTTTGTAGGGTTGAATTAAATGAATTTGAAAAAAATGAACTTCCCACACAAGGGAAGGAGGAATGCGTTATTGAAATTCCAAATTCACATTCAAATTTCTATCATATTAATGTGATAAAATATTTCACAATCAAAGAAACAAATTATGGTAATATTTTGAAATCTTTTATAATTTCTCAAATCAATCCAACATTTGGAGTCCATCATGAAATAGTTTTAATACACTTATAGGGAGGAGGAATAGCTTAATCAGTCCAGATGATTAGATTATCAAATTATTTCTCAATTATGATTATGTAAAAGTATTTCAAAACCCAATTACATAACACCTATAGTAGAAGGCCGAGCATAAATAAAGAAAATAATTTTTTTCAGGAGGCAACACGAATATTATACTACTTTAGAGTATTTAATTAAAATTTTAGTTTTAGATTGAATTGTTAAATTTTAAAATATTTTGGAAGAACTCTCTCGTTTTTTTATATTAATTCTAAATTATTTTTTAACATCAATGAAAGTTTTATCTATTATTTCACTTGTTTAATTTATTTTTCTAGGTATAATGATAAACATTCTATAAAGGAGAAGAGAAACTTTCTTGTAAATAGAAGAGAATCAATTCTTCTATAATTTCAATGTTAATCAAGTAATTTAAGGAATTAGGGAAAAGAACCTATTTAACATTTGATAATTTCATTTAATTAATCATTAAATATATATTTTATCCATTTTTAGGTTAATCATAAAATAAAATAAAAATAAAATTTTCAACCCATCACCTTGGATGATCATCGGGAATGATTTTCAGCTTTTGGGTGAGAGAGGAATCCTTAGATACGATGCATTTGGATTTATTTGTATTTTTGAGCTGGACTAGGAGACATCCTCATAGAGGAAATATTTTTCTTCATGTTTGAATGTTTTTAAATTTTCTCCCCCATAAATTGGAAAGAAAAAATATTTCATTTATTAGTGCCTCATTTTAATCCAATTTTTAGCTTTTAAAAAATGACTTCTGATATCATTTTGATTATCAACTTTAATTGGTATGATATTTTATTTATTATACTAATTATTCATGTTTATTAAAATAATTTATTGTTTTATATTTTTAATTTGTATTCCTAAGAGTATTCTGATCCATTTTGATATATTTTTTTCTCATAATACCTTTCTTGAGAGTACTCACGTTGTGTTCCACGACTAGAAGTAGCTTTATTTTTCGATAAAAAATGACGATTTTTAGTATATTAAACATGATGGAGGAATAAATTGATATTATTTTATCCCATTATACCTTGATATGTACCTTACATTAATCATTTGGAAAATATTTAGAAACCATGAAATTCTATGATAAGAAGATACAACACAAGACAATTTACCCTTCATACCCTATTTCTTTAAGCATTAATGCATGGTGATTCACTCAGGCTTCAAAGAGTAGTTAGGTATTTTGTTGGAGATTCATGTGTTAGAATGATAGGTAGAGTTTGTTCTCATGGGATATTAGGAAAGGTTTCATTAATTTACATTGTGATTTTAATGAATCCATAAAAAACTTGGGTTGAGTTATAGAGGTTCAAAAGTCTCCATTAGTTGAATTATGATTATAATCATTTGGGATTGAGTAATACATGTGAGAAATTTCTAACTCATTTTTTCAAAAAATTAGAGAAAAATGAAGAAATTATTGAGGAAAAAAGAGGATGATTTATTACTACTTTCATGTTGAAAAAACAACCTTACCTATGGAAGAGGATAAATAAAATTGGGATTTTCTCTATTTAAGTGACTTTAAGGTGGAATAAGTTTTCATTAAGATTTAATTTAATTTCATGGTTTGTACTGATATGAAATTAATACCTCTTTTTCATCTTCTTAATTTAAATTTTTTACATCATTAACTACACACCATGAGCCTTAGATACTTTATAACCTAAAAGAAATTTCATCTTGATTTTTTTATTTCAACTTCTAAGTGGATATTGATAGGAATTTCATTCTTATAGATAGGGAAAACATGCTTTATTTTATGGAAAAATCCATTTAAAATGTTATTGAGTGATGGGTGAAATGTATTTTAGTGAGGAGGATCATTATGAAACGAATATTTAATGAATTATTAAATGACGTGAGTGGAAGAGAAATAAATTTTTTAAATTTGAAATTTTACTCCTATATTTTTGTTTTAGTATTAGGCTTTTTAAAATCATCATTTATAACATGGATTTTATGTACATGATTGTTTGTGTATTTCCCATGTGGTATGTAGACCCTTTGTGATTCAGGATGATTTTATCTAGAGTACAAGCAATTCTCTATGATTTGAATTGTTTAATGACTCATATATATATATATATATATATCATTTCCTCCATAATTACATGTGATTTAATTTAAATTCATGTCTATTTGGTAATGCTTCAAAAAATTATGGCATAAAGATTAGTTAAAGTTGTGTTTTGATGATTTGGTATTTTTTGTAGGTTATTTGAGAATTACGGAAATTTTATTATTATTTAGATGAATTATAATATCCAAAAAAAGTTCCAATAAATGGAAACCCTAAACCATGGGGTTAAGCCACAAAGCCAACCTCAACGGGAAACCGGTTAAGACCCATCAGGAGGGTTGCACACAAGTGTGGTCAACCCCTATCCTGGCCAACACCAGATAATTCCATAGGGGGGAGCCCAAAAAACATGTGAGACACAGACCACATATTCTATTTTGGTAGGATTTGAACATCTGTGTGTGTGTTGTTTGTTAAGTGACTATCCCCAATAAATGCTTCTCATCTAAGGATTCCACGTATTTACTTATTAAATGATGTACATAGACATTTATTTTCTATATTGGACACACGCTACCCTGATTACTATTCCTAACATTCAAACCCTACAACATTCTTATTTGGGTCCATGTCATCATCATTGGACATTTATCTCTTCTATTTTAGTTGGTCAACACTGTCGTACCATCATAAGTGTAACAAAAAACTACCATCTTTTTCTTAGTTGTGTTGTAAGCCGCTCCATTGCACAGAGGAGCCTCTATGGATGATGATAGAAGAGATATAACTACCCATTAGAGATTTAATTATAACTATTCTATATACAATAATATCAGGCATAGTGATTCTAGGGTATTTGACCCAAAAAACAGTGCTACACCTTAGAACTATATCTGAAAGGTGGCTCTCGATGGCCCAAGAATGAAGTAGTATTAATGTGTTTCATTTAAAATGATGAAACATAGACACTAATTTCCAAAAAATTCGAAATATCTATGGATGTGTATATACACTAATATGTGTAGGGTTCACATATGGTGGATATGATGTTTTGAGGGAATGAACTATTGCAGCCATTGATAACCGACAACACAGTGGCATTGCATGGCCATTCAAACTAAATCCAAGGAAGCACTATATCCATAGGACTCATATCATTGGGTTGTTTATTATTTGAGTTAAAAAAAATTATTATTTTGAGCCTTTCAAGAATTTTGTCCTATGTTCAGGGAGAAAACAAGAAACAAAAAAGTTGGATTCTCTCAAACAATAATGGAGTTTAATCACTCCCTTAAACATGAGAAAACCACATGTATATAGAAGAATACTGTGTCAAATGAAGAGAATAAATGATTCAAAAAGTAGATTTTAATTAAAAAAAATATTTATTTATATAATTATATTATGGAGAGGAGGACGAAAATAAAAATAAGAAATATACACATAAATTCACCTTATAGGAAGAAGAAGTGAGGGTTGATTTGACCCATAGATGTCATATTGTTGCTATGAATTTCTATTTCTTTATTTCATTTTGTAATTACTTGAATTCATATTTTAATTGAGGACATTTTTATAATAATTAATTCATTAATTATTATAAAATTTTCTATATTAATTAATTATATTACTTATTAATTTATTTTTAGTTCATTTATGGACAACGAACCATCAACCCTGAATGGAAAATCTCAAGGAAGCAGGTGGGTTTGATTAATAGGGATGTGTACATATGATTTCTTTCTCCATAATTTATGAATTTATCTTAATTATTTTTTATCACACTTATTGAAATTTTATTTTACCCCCTAATATATTTGATAGAGAAATAAAAATTAGGGGATGAAACTCAATGGGATTAAGGGAACTTGAAAGCATGAGCCATACTAACATCATCTTTCACATAGAGATCAAAACTACTACACTTAGGTTATCTATATCACCTTGAGGGATGGGTTTAATATCCTAGGTAGTCTAGTATTTATCGGGTGTTTGGATTAGTTAATTTAGTAATTCTAATGATTGTTAATTGGATTCATTTTTATGTGATGTTTAATTTTTTTAAATTAAAGAAAGTCATCCCATGATGTTAGTTTCCCTCTATTAACCCATTAAATTTAAATTTAATAATTTTTTTCTATTTTATTTAGTTAATTTAATATTTTTAGTTAATATAAATTATTAATTAAGTGATGAAATAAAGGATATCGAATAATTATCTCTAAGAATATATTATGGATTCCAACTTCCTGATGACATCAACCCCACTCTTGCCACTATTATAAACATTAATAGTAACTCTAGGTTAGGAAAATAAATTTCTAAAATTTGAAAACCTAATAGAATAAAAACATTTTTAGATCTGTTCAAGGATAGAAATTTTATTTCATTTTTCATAGAGTTAAGAGATTTCATAACGGACACGGAAAAGATAAGAAGATAATATTTATACAGTTTTATGAATTTATATTAAAATTTATTTCAGAAAATTATTAAAATAGTGTCTTGAAGGAAGTGTTTCATATTTGTAATCAAGAGGTTAAAATATGGAAAATAATACCCTTATTTTTTGTTATTGTGAATAGTAATCACAGTAAATATTTTGCACCTCAGCAAGGGTAAAATGGGTAATACAGGGTTAAAACTATAAGATCAGACATAGAAATATCCAAAACACTTGCCTCTATTTCATTATATTTTTTCCAGTGAAATTAATTATCTTATATTAAAACATTTGAGAATTTATTACTACTTGAATTTTATATTGACCATAATATTATTTTATTTAAAGAATAAATAAAAAATGGAACCCTTTTTAAAAATATATCGAAAATTTTATCATAGGGAAAAATAGAGGTTTTGTTTAGTTCTAAAAGTTTTTATAATTATGAATTATTTTTATCATCAAATAAAATTTAGTTTTAATTTTTATTGATGAAATAATTACGATAAATTAATAAACAGCATTGACATGATTCTTGTTCAACTAATAGAAAAATCTTTTTAATGATTTCAAAAATATTAAAAGTAATGAAATTTCAATAAATTATTGTGTTAGAATAATTTTTTTTCACAAATATAACATTTTCATGATGTTTGAAATGTTTATATTCAAATTCCATTTCTATTTTTATGTATTTAAGGTCATATTGTGTGAAAAGTATTGAAAATGAATTTAATGGTATCTTTTGTTAAATAATATTTTACATAATAATTTAATTTTTAAAAAATATTATCTTTGTATAAGTGAATGAGACATGGAATGTAATATCAATCATTCTATAGTTATGTTTCAATATTCTTTCTATTGTATCTTTTTGACCCCTAGGGTGTGAAAAAACATTGATATCACATTAGTCATCAAATGGTTTGACAAGGGATTTAAACTTATATATAAGGGTTTAAAATCATAAAAACATGTATACATTTTATTGTATGAGCTTATTTACCTCATACCCATCATAAATTGATAATATATAAACTTTTTTCCACTTTTTTATGATAAAATTGTATTATATTTAAATCTTTTATGTAATTCCATGTTTATATTTTCCTTCACAGTAAAAGTAAACCCCGTATGCGCTCTTATTCACACAAATTCATCCATTTCTATTGACCATGAATAGACCAAATACATTACCAAAATTTTAAATTATGATGTATAAGCTTTCTTCTCATCAAAGGAATAATCCTAGATGGCTTAAGGTTTAACCCAATTGTGGTTTATTAAAGAAGGGGTGTAACTTTTAACCTTGTATTTTCCTTTTATTAATCTTTTACCTCCTTAAATTATTATATATCAAAAATCATATAATCAACTCATTATTTTACATATAATAAAATGTTATTATTCAATTTTAACGACTCATATACATCTTCTTTCTGACATATGTAAAATGAAACAATCACTTATGAGTATGCACGACCTGTCGTCTCTATGTAGTTGTGTAATTAAATATTCATCAACAACATAATTTCATGGTTATAAAGATCAATACAATGAATATATATTAATTTATGGAAGAATATTATTTTTTAAACATATGATATCATTTACCATCTTAGCTTTACACCTATTGAGAAATGATAACATTGTTTGTGTGTATTTGAGGATTCCCACCTCCATGAAGAGATGTCATTCATTTTGCATGTACACCATTTATTGATGATTATAAATATGTATATAATGTATATATATTCTATTTATATTATGATTAATGTTCTAGTGATTATAGACTTTAGGAAAATATGAAAGGACTAAAACTACTAAACTAAAATATATATGAAAACAAATTATGTAACACTTAGAAACAACTATTTTAATAAATAAATGTTAACAAATGGGTGTTAAAATTTTATAATTTGATCATATATTATATTATAAGTATGTATAAGTTTTTGGTATAAATGTACAATAAATTTATATTTATTATGTAGGAGGATAAAATCACTTACCAAGTATGACAGACAAAAGATAATGGTTTATTTCACTATCTCTTCCTGAATCAGTATTGTTTATGATTAAGTTTCCATTAGAAGATTTATATGATTTTTATATTTGAAACCCCAAAAAATTTCTTCTCCACTAGTTAATTCTATAAATTAGATGATTTACTTTCAATTTCCTCTCTTTGGGTACTCAAAATTATTAAATATTGGTTTTATGGAATACCACATTTATTTTCCATTCATTCTGAAATTAAGTTCTTATATGTCTTTATTATCTTTTAAATATTTTAAATTATTTTTTAATATTTCAAAATGTTTTATTAAGGTCATTTTTACACATTTTTAACTGTTAAAAAAATTAAAAGGAATATTCTTATTCTTTTCTCAACGAGGGACTTTTTATCAAAGGTAAAAACATAATATATGTTTTAACATAAACCACATTATTTTTCTTAATTATGTTGACTATTATTTTCTCTAAATATTATTTACTAGTTTACATGATTCTTTTTAAATAATATTTTATATTTTTTTGGAAATTTTATTATTTTAAATAAGTGATTTCAAAAGGGAATGGTTATTTTCTTAAATATATGTCATATTGATATTTTCTTAAATCATTTTCATCCATGTCAATATAGATTGATGAATATTATGATGAGGATATATCCTAATTATTTTATTCTATATATTTATCTCTATGGATTATGATCATTTTCACTATGGAGGGTATTGATATTCCATATACTAGTTCTTCTAGTACATGTATTTATTGATTGTAGAGGGATGTTTATAAAGTTGTATTTTTTATCCATAAAGATAATACATTTTAATTATTAATTTATCGGTTGGGATCCTAATTATAGAGTCCTTCAGTGTATTTATAGGACTCATGAGACAAAACATGTTGTGTATTTGGAATTGTTCTTACCAATTCATCTATATGTTGTCTTGGCACAAGACATGGACTTCAACATCCCAAGTAATTAATGGATAATAGATATTATTATATATGTCTATTTATTAATTAGATACTATTTTAGAGGCTTAAAATGAGAATAAATCCAATCTTAAGCATAAAATTCTCTAATATTTTTAAAAGATTGTTTTGCAGCCTTTTGATGGAAAACCATTTTTAAATCAACATTTTGACACTTTTATAAGCTCTATTTGTCAAAATAAACTTATTATTTATTATTGGGACATTTAAATTTACTTTGGATAAATTTTTGGTATTTTTCTGACAATGTTCATGTTTAATGAATAGTAAAAAATACTGCATTTTACATCAAAACTGGTTAAATTTTTCTAATTGGTTTCCAAGTGTAATTAGAATATATTTTTACCATTTAATACAATGTTGGTCATTATAACTAATTTCACATTGTAATTGGGCATAAACAAATGCCAAACTTTTCATAGATATTGTTTCAAAAAAACCCGCTATTTGTTTTGACAAAGGGAATTATTTTTAAATTAATAATTGAAATTTCTGTGTTTGGAATTTGGTAAAATGGATTCCATATTTTGAATCATAAGGTCTAAATCATGTAATTAAGTCTCTTTTTTTTTGACTTTGTGAATAGTAACAACAGTAATTATCGTTAATTATCTTGATTAATTAGTAATCAGGTAGTTAAGGATAATAAAATCATATAATAATAACAAAAAATTACACCAACATGTGTCCTAATACTACTGGTTGAGTCATGGAAGACCATGGTATGCCTTGTTCCAAACATGGGGACCCCATGGAATGACTTTTGTGTGATAATGACTTTTTATCTTTTTATTTTTTAAAGAAAGTAAATATAACAAAGAATGTATCACCTGAGTAAAACATTTTTAATTTTGTCTACATAAATTATCTCTTGCACTATAAGTAGTAATTAGAAATAAAAACATATTTCCAACATCATAGTATTTTTTTATAATTTTAATACATTAAATAAATTAAATTACATATGAAATCATGATGATGCAGCGATTACCTCATTATTTAACGATTTAAATAAAATGAAAATATAATGTAAAATATAAGACCTAAACATGTCAAAAACCTATTGTATGGGTTAATTTATAACCCTTATCACCTTATCCTAGAAATAAATCAATTTGGGACCTTTAAATCCGAAACTCATTTGAAAATAAAGTAACATTTTATACCTTTCCAAGAGTGCCCCTCCTCTCCTCTTATCAAAAGCCCCCACCTCTAACTCCTTACCCACACCTCTCAAGCCTTTGGATTGGACAAGATCTACTCATTTTGTCTCTCCACATCCCTCTACTCATCCTATAATCCTTACCTTAGGCAGGAGGCTCTTCAAGATACCCTTCTGGTTCAAACCGAAGGGAGTTACCCGATTTTAAGGTAATGTCTTCACTTGTGTTCTATTGTTTTATTTTGCTTCTCCAACCCACTAAACTATTTTTATTCATTTCTTTTTTTAACAAAAACAGTATATTAGATATACTAGGATGTTTTTATAAGAAGGATTCTACCTAATCTTACACACACCTACATCTAATGGTTAAAGAACATACTGTTTCTGTGGATGGTGAATTTCTACCTCACGAAACGATGATTGTTCAATATTATTTTAACACCTTCAAAGGTGGCCATTAAGATGTAAATATATTTCTATATGATATATAATATGTTTATTTTTTTACTTACGATTCTGTATTTTTCATTTATGGCATACCTTTATGGTTTCCATTATAGGTAAACGTGATATCTTCGTTTTAGGAAGTGCGGACTACCGCCCCCTCAAAGTGATTTGATTCTTTAATACCATTTGTGGTACATATAAAGGATAGATTTAATGATATTATATATTATATCATACTGAAATTATAATACTATTATGTATCATTATGTTTTAATTCCATTAAATATGAAATAGAATTGGAAGTAGCGTTTATGCGTACGTATGGCTTACCGTCTCCATGAATGGTGCATTTCATTTCTTACCTCAAAATGATATTTAATATTATAAATGCATGTATAATCTAGATATATATGATATATATGATATCTACATCATGAATATAATTATGTATATAATGGATATTTTACCCCATGAACAACTTGTAATTATAAAGAGTTTATTTTTTACTCAAGTACCAATGATCGACAAAACGACCATTATTAACTTAAATAATTACACAGTGTTCATAACATGGTAATAAGTGATATAAAAGGAATAATGAACTTGAAAAAGGTTCTACAAGATGTAGATATTAACTCATGTTTATTATTTATGAGGTTAAAGAACGATCGAGTCAAGTCGTACCCGAGGTAAAGGACTTCATCTCAATCTCATTTCATTGAGGCATATTTTGTTTTATACACAACTTTCTTTTATACGGTGTATAAAACCCTTTGAATTTTACTTTTATTCAAAAGGAATCTTTTTATATGAAGCGTTTTACTAAATGAAAAATGGGAATGTTTTTGTCGTACATATGCGGCGACAATGACTTCTCTGCCGCCGTGACCATTATTTGAGTTTCGGCTTCCTCTACAAGACATAACTTTTTTTAAAATGAAAAATAAATACCATGTTTTACTTTTCTTTTGTTTTGTTATTGAAAATGGTTTTCACAATGTTTTTATTATATCAATGTGTCGTATTGACATCTTGTGATTGAAATGTGGAAATGTTATGTTTCCTTTATGCATGTTTTATGTGATACGATTATGTTATGGTTCTTGGGAATTGTTATGAAAATGGTTGGTTCCATCATAAACTAAGGGTGGGTGATCCCGATATAGCTCTCCAATGAATTGGGTAATGCAAAGGAGTTAAACATTAAGGTTTCTCCGAAAAGATTTAGGGAATATACTATGATGGGTATTCCAAACATAACCAAGAGGGTTACTCCCTATGTTAGAATGTTATAAATGCCTCAAGTTACCTTTATGTCATATGATTTCTATGATTTATTCATGATTTGATGAGGTATATTAAAATTGTTATGTTTTATGAGTAAATTATGATTTCATACATGGACTAATGTTTTCTTTTTCGTACTTTTATATCCCTTACTGAGATTTTTATGCTCATCCTATGTTTTTGAAATGTTTTTCACATGTCAAGGGAAAGGTACATGATGTGATGATAGTGTCAAGGAAATGTCAAGAAAGAATCCATGTTTTATTTTAAATATGTTTCTGTTGATGGAAAAATGAGTACTATATTTTATGTAACCACTTTGTGTAAATATGGAATGTAATTCGTGTTTTATAATCTAACTTTCTAAAACTCTAAACCTGAAAAGATCCTCAACGTGTATTCTTGAATTAACTCAAGATTAAGTAATGTTTAAGGCCGGGGCCTTATAGTTGGTATCAGAGGTTGGATTATATATCTTTAGGAGTTAGAATTATATTAAATGATTATCCAAAAATATTTTTTATGGTCAAATTGAAATGATATTTCATTTGAAAATTACCATGTTGATTCATCTAAGACATGTTTGTTCTGAATGGTTTTCCACAGAGGAAACAGGGAAGCAATGCTAGGAAGGCATACAGAAGGAAATGAACTTCCGAATCAAAATCCTAAGATGGTCGGAATTGGAACTGAACAGTTTGTTGCAGTAATGGCACAGTTGACTCAACAAATAAATGGTGGTGGTATCCATGCATGAGATCATCCAGATCAACCGCAGAGGAACATGTCAGTTGCGGAACATTTCATGAGGCAACATCCCCCATCATTCAGAGGATCATCTGACCCTGTGCTTGCTAAAGGGTGGATTAAAGTAGTGGAGAATATTTTCTATGTCATGGGGTGTTCATACAATCAAAATATTAGTCTTTCTATTTACCATTTGGAGGGTGAAGCAGATCAGTGGTGGTCGATGGTTAAAAATATTAGGGACGCTGATGAGATTTATGCTCTTGATTGGGATGAATTCAAATGTATGTTTCTTGAGAATTATTTCCCTAAGGATGTTCGACTTAGGATGGAAAAACAATTCTTGGAATTGAGGCAAGAGGAAGACTCAGTGGATCCTTATGAAGAGAGGTTCACTCGATTGGAAATGTATGCTTTAAATTTTATCTAAGACCTTGATAGTAAAATCAATCGTTTTTACTCAGGATTAAAGAGAAAATATCAAAGGGCATTGGATTCTCATTAGTTCAAAATTTATTAAAATCTTTTTCGATGTGCTGAGAAGGTGGAAATGGAGTTTTCTGATGATCAAGTGTTCTATAACAACCAATAGAAGAAGAGACCGATGAGGCAGGAGAAAGGGTAGAATTCTTCAAAAAGGTTTGATGGTAAGAAAACTAAGTTTCCAGTTTGTGATAAATGTGGTAAAAGGCATGTTGGGGAATGTCTTCTGAATTCTGGAAAGTACTACCGATGTAGTAAGATGGGACATAAGGCTGGTGATTGCACTGAAAAATATCAAGGTGATGGTAAGACTAAATTTTATTTAGAGTTAGTGAAATGTTTCAAGTGCAATGAGATGGGTCATTATGAAAACGAGTGTACGAAAAAGTGATCAAGTGATAGGAAGTAGTTAGAATATAAGTATAAAGGGGTGGTCAAATCCTTTGTAACTACTTCAGCAGATGTTAGGCCTTCAAATGAAGTGGTATTAGGTACTTTGTTTGTTTTTTCAGATTATGCCAGTGTGTTGTTTGATTCGGGGTCTACACATTCATTCATATCTAAAAACTTTTCTAGAAAAATTGGAATACCATCTCAAGAAATGACTCCTGAACTTGTGGTAAAAACACCTGGGGGAAATGTTGACGCAAATATTTTTTATAAGAATCTTCTTATCCTTATCCGTGGAAAGAACCTACTTGAAAACCTTATTGTTTGACCTCTAGTAGAGTTTGATGTTATCTTGGGTATGAATTGGATCTCTATTTACCATGATAAGATTGACTATAGAGCTAAAGAAGTTTCTTTTCAGAAATAATTTCAGTTTGTGTACAAGAATGAACACATAGTGTTGATAACAAATCAAGAGGCCAAGAAACTTGTAAAAGATGGAAATGAATGTTACCTTGCACATATTGTTGAAAACATGGGAACTATTCAGATTAATGATGTTCTAGTGGTAAATGAGTGACCTGATGTTTTTCCTGATGAGTTTCTTGGAATAATACTAGATCGGGAAGTTGAGTTTACGGTTGACTTAGTTCCTGATGCTAATCCAATTTCAAAACCCCCTTATCGAATGGCTCAAAATAAACTTTTAGATTTGAAGGAGAAATTTCAAGATTTATTATAAAAAGGTTTCATTCGACCTAGCACATCACCATAGGGTTCTCGTGTTTTATTTGTTAAAAATAAATATGGTTCTATGAGAATTTGAATTGATTATAGAGCCTTGAATAACATCACTGTTAAGAACAAATATCCTTTGACTCATATCGATGATTTTTTTAATCAGCTCCAGGGAGATCAGTATTTTTCAAAGATTGACCTGAGATCGGGGTACCATCATTTGAAGGTAAAATAAGTAGATATTCTTAAGACCACATTTTGTACAAGATATGGCCATTATGAATTTGTAGTTATGCCTTTTGGGCTAACCAATGCACCTGCTGTATTCATGGACCTTATGAATAGAATTTTCCAGAAGTTCTTGGATAAGTTTGTGGTTGTTTTCATTGATGATATTTTGGTGTTTTCTAAAAGTAAAGAGGAGTATGATAGACATTTAAGGGTTATTTTGAAAACTTTAAAATAAAAGAAATTGTATTGGAAATTCAGCAAGTGTGAGTTTTGGTTTCTACAAATTTCTTTCCTTGGACACATTGTTTCTAAAGATGTGATAACTGTTGATCCTTCAAAAACAATGGTTGTGGAATAATAGCCAAGACCCACAAATGTAACTGAGATTCATAGCTTCCTTGGTTTGGAAGGCTATTACTGAAGGTTTGTTATAAATTTCTCTCAGTTATCTAGTCTAATGATAAAGCTAACTTGGAAGGGTGTTAACTTTATCTGGAAAAAATAATGTGATGATTGTTTTTAGTAACTGAAAAGAAGATTGTTGAATGATCTAGTTTTGGCACTACCCTCTAAGAATGGGGAGTTTTTTATCTACAGTGACGCTTCATTGAAAGGACTTGGTTTTTTCCTAATGCAGAATGATCAGTTAATTGCTTATGCTTCTCGTCAGTTGAAAACTCATGAGGTAAATTACCCTACACAGGATTTGGAATTAGCTGCTGTTGTTTTTGCTTTAAAAATTTGGAGGCATCATTTGTATGGATTAAAGTGTGAAATATATACCGATCACAAAAGTTTATAGTAGATATTGACTCAAAAATAATTGAACATGAGACAGAGGAGATGGATAGAATTAATCAAGGATTATAATTGTACAATTCATTACCATCCAGGAAAAGAAAATAAAGTGGATGATGGTTTCAGTCGAAAAAGTAATGATTCATTAACAGTGTTTGGATTGGAACGTGATCCTTTGGTTAAGGAATTGATGAACTTTGGCATAGAAGTAGTTGGTGCAGGATGTCCTTCTATTTTGTTTCAGGTATCTGGGAAATCTTTTATATCAGACAGAATTAAGAATGGACATAAGTAAGACTGTGAGTTGTAGAAAAAGGTAGAGCTGTTTCAGAAGGGTAAGTATCCTGAATTCAACATTGATAATGATTGTGTTTTGAGATTTGGGGATAGATTGTGTGTGCCTTGTGATTCACAGTTGAAGAGAGAGTTGTTATGTGAAGCTCATTGTTCTTCATTTTAAGTTCATCTAGGAAGTACTAAGATGTATCAAAATCTTTAGGAGTATTACTGGTGGGATGGAATGAAAAGAGATATTCCTGATTTTACTATGAAGTGTTTGACTTGTCAATTGGTTAAAGAAGAGAGGCAATTATCGAAAGGGATGCTTCAGCCTCTACCAGTACCAGAGTGGAAATGGGAGAATATATCCATGGACTTCGTTGTGGGATTTCCGAAGACACCTCGAGGTAATAATGCAATCTGGGTTATTGTTGACCGCTTGACTAAATCTGCACATCTCCTTGCTATACGAGATACTTTTTCCCTAGATCAAATTTCCTGTTTATATCTTAAAGAGATATTCAGGTTATATGGAGTTCTTCTCTCCATTGTATCTGACTATGATCCCAGGTTCACTTCTAACTTTTGTAAAGGGATTTAGAATTGATTGGGTACTAAATTAAATTTTAGTACAGCTTTTCATCCTCAATCTGATGGGCAGTCAGAATGAACAATTAAGACTTTGGAGGATATGCTACGTGTTGTTTGAGGGATTATCAGGGAAGTTGGGACCAACATCTTTCTTTGGTTGAGATTTCTTATAATAACAGTTTTCATTCTAGTATACAAATGGCACCATTTGAGGCATTATATGGGAAGCGGTGTCGAACTCCAGCTTTCTGGGATGAAGTGGGTGAAAGGAAGTTAATGGGAATGGAATTGGTAGAAGAGTTGGCAGAACAAGTTCAGTTGATTCAGAAACACATGAGAACAGATCAGAGCAGGCAGAAGAGTTATGCAGACAACAAGAGGAAGGATCTCTGTTTTGAGGTATGTGATCATGTTTTTCTCAAAGTCTCACCATGGAAAAGTGTGATGCGATTTGGTAAGAAAGGAAAGTTGAGTCCAAGGTTCATTAGACCATATGAAATTTTAGAGAGAGTTGGATCAGTTGCATATCGAGTGGCTTTACCTTCGAGTTTATCTTAGGTACACAATGTTTTTCATGTTTCAATGTTAATGAAGTACATGCCAGATCTATCTCATATTTTGAGTCCAGAGGTAGTTCAGCTGGAAGAGAATATATCTTATGAGGAACAACTGGTCTAGATTCTTGAACATAGGTAGAATGTGTTGTGGAATAATGTGATTCATTAAGTAAAGGTTTTGTGGAAAAACCACATGAGTGAAGAGGCAACATGGGAATCTGAAAATGCAATGAGGGATAAATACCCCCACTTATTCGATAAGTAAATAAATTGTGGGGAAACAATTTTCTAAATGAGGGAAGGATGTAACATCCCATGTATGTAATGGATAATAGATATTCTTATTTATGTATATTTATGAATTAGATACCGTTTTAGAGGCTTCAAATGAGAATAAATCCAATATAAAGCATAGAATTCTCTAATATTTTTAAAATATTGTTTTACTGCTTTTTGATGGAAAACCATTTTTAAATCAAACTTTTTACAATTTTATAAGCTCTATTTTTCAAAATAAACTTATTCTTTATGATCGGTACATTGAAATTTACTTAGGATAAATTTTTGGTATTTTTCTGACAATATTCATTTTTTAATGAATAGTGAAAAATACTGCATTTTACATCAAAACTGCCTTTTCATCTAATTTAATTATATGGTCAGATTGTCATTTTAATTGGTTTTAAAGTTTAATTAGAATATATTTTTACCATTTAATAAAATTGTGGTCATTATAACTATTTTTACATTGGAATTGGGCATAAACAAATGCCAAACTTTTCATATATATTGTTTCAAAAAAACTCGCTATTTATTTTGACAACTGGAATTATTTTTAAATTAATTATTGCAATATCTGTGTTTTTAATTTGGTAAAATGGATTCCTTATTTGGAATCATAAGGTACAAATTATTTAATTAAGACTCTTTTTTTTTGACTTTGTGAATAGTAATGACCGTAATTATCGTTAATTGTCTTGATTAATTAGTAATCGGGTAGTTAAGGATAATAAAATAATATCATAATATCAAAAACTTACCCCAAAATGTGTCCTAATACTACTTTATCAGTAATTTCCGACCATGGGATGCCTTGTGCCAAACTTGGGGACCCCATGGAATCACTTTTGTGTGATAATGACTTTTTATCTTTTTATTTTTTAAAGAAAGTAAATATAACAAAGAAAGTATCACCTGAGTAAATCATTTTTAATTTTGTCTACATAAATGATCTTTTATATTATAAATAGTAATTGTAAAGTTAAAAATATTTCCTACATCATAGTATTTTTTTCATAATTTTTATACATTAAATAAATTAAATTATATATGACATCCTGATGATGCTGCGATTACCTCATTATTAAACGATTTAAATAAAATGAAAAGATAATGTAATATATAAGACCTACACTTGTCAAAAACTGACTGGAAGAGTTTATTTAGAATCCTTATCACCTTATCCTAGAAATACATCAATCTGGGACCTTTAAATCCGAAACTCATATGAAAATAAAGTAACAATTTATACCTTTCCAAGAGTGCCCCTCCACTCATCTTATAAAATGCCCCCACCTCTACCTCCTTACCCACAACTCTCAAGCCTTTGGCTAGGCCACGATCTTCCCATTTTGTCTCCCCGCATCCCTCTACTCATCCTAGAAGCCTTAACTTAGGCAGGAATCTCTTCAAGAAACCCCATTGGTTCACACCAAAGGGAGTTACCCAATTTTAAGGTAATGTCTTCAATTGTGTTATTTTGTTTTATTTTGCTTCTCCAACCCCCTAAACTCTTTTTATTAATTTATTTTCTAACAAAAACTGTATATTAAATATACTAGGATGTTTTTATAAGATGTATTTGAGCAAAAATTACACACACCTACATCTAATGGTTAAAGAACATTCTGTTTCTGTGGATGGTGAATTTCTACCTCACGAAATGATGATTGTTTAATATTCTTTTAAAACCTTCAAAGGTGGACATTAAGATGTCACTATATTTATATATGATATATAATATGTTTATGTTTTACTTAAGCTTCTATATTTTTCATTTATGGCATACCTTTATGGTTTCCATTATGGTTAAACACGATATCTTCATTTTAGGAAGTGCAGACTACCGCCCCCTCAAAGTGATTTGATTCGTTAATACCATATGTGGACATATAAAGGATATATTTAATGATATTATATATGATAACATAATGTAATTATAATACTATTATGTATCATTATGTTTTAATTCCATTAAATATGAAATAGAAATGGCAGTAGCGTTCATGCATACGTACAGCTTACCGTCTCCATGAACGGTGCTTTTAATTTCTTACCTCTAAATGTTATGTAATATTATAAATTCATGTATATACTGGATATATATTATATATATGATTTCTACATCATGAATATAATTCTGGATATAATGCATACTTTACCCCATGAACAACTTGTAATTATAAAGAGTTTATTTGTGACTTAAGTACCAATGATCGACAAAACGACCATTATTAACTTAAATAATTACATAGTGTTAATAACATGGTAATAAGTTATATAAAAGGAATAATGAACTTGAAAAAGGTTCTTAATAAAGTATAAATTAACTCAAGTTTATTATTCACGAGGTTAAAGAACGATCGAGTCACGTCGGACCCGAGGTAAGGGACTTCGTCTCAATTTCCTTTCATCGAGGCATATTTTGTTTTATAAAAAACTTTCTTTTATAATGTTTATTAGACCCTTTGAATTTTACTTTTATTCAAAAGTAATCTTTTTATACTAAGCATTTTACTAAACGACAAAAGGGAATGTTTTTGTCATACGTATGCGGCGACAACGACTTATCCACCGCAGTGACCATTACTTTAGTTTCAGCTTCCTCTACAAGCCATAACTTTTTTTAAAATGAAAAATAAATTCCATGTTTTACTTTTCTTTTATTTTTGTATTAAAAATGGTTTTCACAATGTTTTTTATTATATCATTGTGTCATATTGATATCTTTTGATTGGAATGTGGAAATTTTATGTTTTCTTTATGCATGTTTTATATGATACAATTATGTTATGGTTCTTGGGAATTGTTATGAAGACGGGTGGTTCTGTGATAAACTAAGGGCGGGTGATCCCGATATAGCTCTCTAATGCATTGGGTAACATGAAGGAGTTAAACATTATGGTTTCTCCGAAGAGATTTAGGGAATATACTGTGATGGGTATTCCAAATGTAACCAAGAGGGTTACTCCCTACGTAAGAATGTTATGAATGCCTCAAGTTACCTTTATGTCTTATGATTTCTATGATTTATTCATGATTTGATGAGATATGTTAAAATTATTATGTTTTATGAGTAGAGTATGATTTCATACATGGACTAATGTTTTATTTTTGTACTTTTGTATCCCTTATTGAGCTTTTTATTCTCATCCCACGTTTTTGAAATGTTTTTCACAGGTCAAGGGAAAGGTACATGATGTGATTATAGTTTCAAGGAAGTGTCAAGAAAGAATCCATGTTTTATTTTAAATATTTTTCCGTTGATGGAAAAAATGAGTACTATCTTTTATGCAACCACTTTGTTTAAATGTGGAATGTAACGCATGTTTTATGATCTAACCCTCTAAAACTCTAAACCTGAAAAGATCCTCAATGTGTATTCTTTATGTAACTCAACATTATGTAATGTTTAAGGCCGGGGACTTATATGAACAATAAATTTAAGATGTCCAACATTCTACATTCCATCATTATGAAATCTGTTATTGATATCCATGTGATTATTCAAACAGTTATGTTTTGCACATATTAGTTTCAAACTCATTTAAATATTTATATAGAATTAGTTGGTCATAATTAATTCCTTCAAATTATTGATGAATTATTTAATTTATGATAGCTTATGTTGCATGAATTCTCTTACTGAGAATCAATATAATGATACATTCTATTCATACATAATTATTAAATTTCGTTATATGAATATTCAGTACATAACATTAGGATCTATGTAGAAACCATAATGGTTTAGTTTCTTTGGAAACATGGATAAATAAACAACATATTCAAAAAAGATCTACATCATCCCCCACTATGTTCTTAAGTTGTAACATTCTCAGACATATCACACTTAAAACATTACATCATAACATTTGGAAAGGAAATATCAGAATGTGTTATCTTAGATGCTTGGTAAGGTTTAACAAGAGAGATATTAATGATCAATAAAATATAACATGAGCGTAAAGGTATAAAAATATGATCTTAACCTTTGAAAACCAAACCCAACATATCATATATCATAATATTTATCATGGAAAAAATTGTTAGTTCATAAGACATGAATCATAAAGGATTCAAATAATATAATCCATGAAAGAACACTATTGGTATACGACATATATTTATGAAATATAGATAATTATAAGCATGGAAATTAATTTATTTAGTCATTGATAACTTCCAAGACTAACATAGAGTATTGGATTCACTCTATATTCCATTACATTCTTAGTTAATGTTCACTCCAAAGAACACTATAGTGGATAGAGACCCTTAATGAACTAGTTTCTGATGTGGCATTTAATTTTGGTGTTTTTTCACATCCTTTTTTTTGTATTCTATTTTTTTCCAATATCAAATTAAAGTTTAATTTTTTATTTATATTTTAGTGGGTTTTAAAAGAAAAAATTTAATTAAAAATAATTATGGTAGTTATGTCTGTTTTTAAGAAGACATTATCCAATTAATTTACATTTTATTATCTATTTATTTTATTTTATTTATTTTCTCTTAAAATTTTAATTGTTAGTACTATAAGTTAATTTGTTTATTCTTTAAATCAAAGAAGTATTTATGTGATTTTATTATTAATAAACTAGTCAAAAATAAGTTCAACTTGTAATCTCGTTGTTAAAATGATTTAATTGATATTTTTTATAATTTTGAATGTTTTTTTAATTTTTTATTAATTCAATTATTTAATCACTTATTTAAAATAATTTGAATTTAAATATTGGATCTTCATGTTATATATTTTATAGTTCCCAATCAATATTTTCAGTTTTAAATCTCAAAGATAGTTTTAATTTGTTAATTTTATACGTTTAATAATTTATTTTTAAAATATAAGCAGATATTACCACGCACGGTTGATCTATAACTGTTGATATTTTATAAAGGGATCCAACACGCATTTAGTTGAAGCGATCATGCAACAATTTTATTAATTGCAATTACAAGACCATATGAACAAACCTATCAGACACACTTACATCGACCGTGCTTGAGTAGAATAACCACACTCCACCATGCTCAATAGACTGAATATTCAAAGAACTGCCTTATGATGATGAATGTTTTATGTCACACCTAATGGTTGGGGTAGCCTAATAAATTTCTTCTCAGCCACTATGCATGCTAATCCTTGAAACCAAGTACGATTTGGTCAATGGTTCCAAAATTAAACCAAGAACTTCCCATTAAAGGATTAATTTATAAAGCCGGTTCCTGGTCATTCTGAAATAGAAAAAACATGTCAATATATTCAAGCCATGTCTTCTAATGAGAATTTATTTCTGTTTCCGAGGAAGATAAACTGGGTTCCACATATCTTGTAACCATTAGTGACTAAATATCTTAGAGTCTGGGCTCACATGATTAGAGATAAACCAGTTGAGGTCATGAACAATGAATCCAGTGAGGATTAATGATGATTAAATGGTTTCATTATGTGCATATTAGGTCTAACTTTGATAACAAAACGGGTTTAAAATTGATTGGTGATGATGACTGTGACAGATTAAAGATTCTATTCTCGAGAAGAAAAAAAACTAAAATCAAAACTGTTAAGTCAATGATCCACTATAATGAATAAGAAAAAATATGAGATGCATGAAGTAGATGACCTTACCGAATCAGGAGGGCACCCAAGGCCAATTTTAATGTTGGAGGAATAATCTTTCCTAGTTTAAGCTGAGCACTATGAGGAATTTTTTTTATATAGCACACGATATGATCTGAAAAATACGTCACTAAAGTTGAAGCTAGATGTTAATTTTATGTCTCCCAAGGATCATCCATAATTGAGTTTAATTTTTAGGATTTTATAGGAAATCCAATCGAAGAATATGTTAATTTTTTCGAGACTGAGATGCTTCCAGTTCCTTTAAAATAGACCGCACATGGATGTGCTACAATTTTTATGACGATTCAAGTCATGTCATGTGATGGGGATTTTACGATGAGACAAAATAAAACTGGCCAGTGAGTGAAGACTGAGTTATGTCAGGGAAAAGTTAATATGAACAAAATAAAAAATCACTACAAATAAATTTGGAGATGACATGATAGAACAAATTACTTTCAGATGAGGTGAGATGATTATTCCATAAGATAATTTTTAGAGAGGGAGAAAGATCTATCAAGTGAGTGATGGCTATACATGCCGATAAATTTGAGAGGAATAAAATTGGCACACAACATAAACAAGATTTCAAACTATATATTTCACATTTTTTTCAGACTACAATTTTATCTACTTATAGACCTCGAACAACGCAAAAAATTAATGATGGTACAAAGAAAGACCAAAACATTAAATGTGGAACATTTATGATGGTACATAGAAAGATCAAAACATTAAATTCATCAAAATAAAATCAATGGATGTGGACCTGTGGGAAAAAAATACGCATGGAATAGATGACATAGTAGAAAAAACTGTGGGCAACATGATGTGTGGGTTTTTGTTTGCAATTCAACATTCCACTTAAAACCAAAACCGACTTCATTCCAAGAATCGTTATGAATTTTTTGAATATATATGTACTTAATTCCTTTGTGAATATATCAGCTTCCTATTCCGTAGTATGACAACATTCCAATTTTATCGTTTTCTGCTTCACATGATCTCTCAAAAAATGGAATCAGGTATTAATATGTTTTCTTCTTTCATGCTGCACCGAATTTTTGGCAAGTTCAATTTCCGACTTGTTATCAACATATATCATTGTGGATCCATCCTGCGGATGCTTCATCACCTTCAACAGATTTCTCAACTAGATTATTTCACAAATAGTGGATGATTCCACCACGTACTATGCTTCACATGTGAAAAAGACGATCACACATTGCTTCCTTGAATTTCATGTGAAAGTAGTCAATCTAAGAAAAAATACATACTCAGTGGTGCTTTTTCTATCATCTTGGTCACCTCCCCAATCACTGTCTGTGTATCCATGCAGATTTTCTTTTTCATTGTATGGTTAAAAAAGGGAGAAATCCATCATTCCTTTAATGCACCAGAGGATACATTTTGCTGCTTTCCAATGTGACTATTTTTGTGCTTCCATGAACCTTCTTAGATGCCCAACACTGTAGACAATATCAGGCCTTTTGATTATGAGATACCTCAGGAATCAAATCAATCTCATGAGCAACATCGAGTCAATGTTTATTCCTTCTCCATATTTTTTCAGTGGTAAGATTGTTTCTACGGGTGTGTTTACAATATTGCAATTGGTCATCTTGAACTTTTTAAGAAACTCCAAAACATATGTTGTTGCTTTACGTCTATGCGCAAAAAGAAGGGCATGATATCTATATTGGCCATCTCCAACTCCTTGAACATGGCCTCCTTAAATTCATCGAAAATAGACTGGTTGTCCCCTGTAAACAGTAAATCACCAACATACAAGCTTTCAATAAGTACGTCAACACAACTATTCTTCTTGATGTAAACAACATTTCATATGTGTAAGAGTTGTTGTCATAGAACCAACTGGCAGTACTTTGATTACATTGATATTTAATTTATTTAAATATTAAACATATTATTACCTATTTTTCATTGTTCTGTAAGAATATTATGTAATAATATCCTAGAGTATTTGTTTATTTGATAAGTTCATGAAAGTTCTTTGCTATGATGAGAACCTTGAAGTGCCATTACAAATATTCATAAATATAGTTCAATGGTTTGATGACATACTATGAAGGTACACATAGCATTTAGACAATCATGTGAAATTACTCCTAAGCAGATAAGACTTCCTCTCAGAAAGTTCTTACTTGGTAATCTCTAAGACTGGAGATTATGAGAACAGACCTGCCTGTAGGAATTCTGTATGTTTTGGTGTTATCAGATATTTTTATATACAAGCATGTGTAATGATCCTTAGACTTTAATATTATCATTCATACATGTCATGACTCGCGTACTTTGAAATATTTGATGAAAACTGTCACACTGAAAGGTGGCTGGATGTAGGGTATGTTGGGTGCATCATGGGTGACATGATATTAATAGATAAATTGAGGAAGGATTTGTCCCTTCCATTTATGGAAGTAGATATCTCAGCCCTTTTATTGAAATAGAACTGTCACGCAAAACTCCATGGACATGGTGTAACGACGAATTTATTTTAGGTAGTCAAAGAATGACGTATCAAGTATAAAGATTGATGACACTATTATGAAATCTTCTTGATGAGATATTGATACAAATTGATTGTATTACACAATGAGAATTCATATGTGGATGTCATTTTTGCGACTTTATATTCTTTCTCTTAGGTGTCTTGACCCATTTATAGACAATACATTTATACTTTAGGAAAGTCTGCATAATGCCAATGAGAACGAATCCTAGAGGGTCACACCCAAAGTGTTTTTGGTGGTCTTGGTTAAATTCTATTTGAATTTAATTAATGAAAAAAATATTATTCTCAAGACCGTGGAATAATTTTATTCAATTTAAAATGATCGTATAAATTAAATAAAATAGATATATTTATTTTATTGAAAATTTAATAAATATTTATTTTCTAGTTTCTAAATAAAATATTTATCTTAGGAGAATAAATTATTTATTTATTTATTTGGGTGTTCAATAAATGGAAGTGGAGTTCGAGCGGACCAAGGCTTGTCTAGTAGTAAAATAATTATTTGAAAGATGACAAATAATTATTAATTTTCACAAGTTAAAATAATAATGACGCTGCTATTATTTTGTGTATGCAGAATTTTTTTCATAATTCCATTTTGCACAAGTTGACACACCATAAATTATAATGCGATATTATTATTATTATCATCAGGTTTCTCTATGTTCAAAAATGTATTTAATTGTAGTTATGCAATTAAATATTGTAACTGAACTTCAATGTTTATAAATCTACAAGTACGTTTATTGTTCCATAGTGAACAAACCTTACACTTGGAGAAATGCGAATTGTTGAGCTAAACAATTTATCTCACAAATCCTCTTCTCGCCCCTCTGAAGAATGAGAGATGTTATTCAAGGCCGAAGAACAAGAAATCAAGAACGACTGACACAAGACACTCTCTTTTCCGCGCTAGCACTCGGAGAACGAGTGATGTCGATTGGAGGTTATTGGAGTACGTATGTATCACAGCAAGAGTGATTACTATTTGTATCCTTGCAAGTGAAACAAGATAATGTAGATGGGTCATTCCTAACGACCAACATCATCAATGAAGAAAATACTGAAGGTCTATGTATTCTTTTATTAATGAAATTAATTAAATTAATTATAAACATGAAGTGAAAGATCCTCCTCTAGTAGAAAAATGGTTTGTAACATCGTCAATTTGACATCAATTTCTTATAAACTGACGTAAACTTTTTTTGTAGAGACTTTTTGGCATCAGTTTTTTAAAACCCGAATCCAAAAACTAAAAAAAGTTGTTTTGGCATTGGTTTTTAAAAAACCGATGTGAATAAATATAATAAAAATGTTTTGGCGTCGGTTTTTATAAAAATCGAATCCAATTTTTTTTAAAAAAATACAATGTTTTAGAGAATTACCTAAGCTTTGATTTGACAGGTTTTGGAGAAAAAAAATAGTTAGGGATTAAAAGTTATAGATGTTGTAAGTTGATCTTTTCTAAGAGGAGTCTTAAAGAAGTCAAACTTTCAAAGGCCACAACTTTTAATCTGTAAATCCATTTTAGCTCCATGACTAGTCAAATCGAATCTGAAGAAATTTTCTAAAACACGGTAATTTTTTTAACTTTTGGCGTCCGTTTTCAAAAACACCAATGCCAAAACATATTTTTAGTTTTTCAGGTTGGTTTTAAAAAAAACCGGCGCGAAATGTTTTTTTTTAATTTTTCCCGTTGGTTTATTTAAATACTGACACCAAAAAAAAATTTACTTTTACTTTTCACATCAGTTCTTAAAAAAATCAACTTGAAAAGTTTTTTTAAAAGTTTTAGCGTAGGTTTATTTAAATACTGACACCAAAAATATTTTTTTTTAATTTTTGGCATCGGTTTTTAAAAAACCCGACGTGAAAAGTATAATTTTTTTATCTTTTTAACGTTGGTTTAGTTAAAAACCGACGCCAAAAATGATATCGATTGGAATTTTTGGTGTCGTTTTTCTAAAAATCCAACACCAAAAGACTAGTGCAAATCCTCTTTTGTGTCAGTTTCAAACAAAACTGACGCCAAAGAGTATTCGCCAATACGCGGGAAAAAAATTTAAAATTTTTTCACAACACGTGTTTAAATTTTTAAATTCCTGCCTACATTTTCATACAAAGCCATCAAAAATATTTTTATTTACTATATATAAATCCATTTCTCCTTTTTAACCATTTTTAACTTCTTCGATTCAATCATGTTTTCAACGCGGCTACAATCGTTAATTTGATCACAGTACCTATTCTATTAATTTATTTTCATTATAATTATTATCCTTTATTTCTAATAAAATCAATTTTCTTTACTAAAATTCTTATTTAGTTATATTATTGAGTTGCGAATATAAAACTTTCAGATGAGATTTACCAATCATGGTGTAAATTTAATTATCGATCACCGTTTTCATTATCTCATTAGATCTACACCAATTATAAGAGATATGATGATAAAAAACACATCAATTTAATGGAAGCTCCAAAAACCATGGAAATCTATTTTAAGTATTATGGTTATTTTATATCATTTTGTGTATGTGATATTAATTCATTTTTATCATTTTTTCTTTACAAAGAGTTGTATCAATCGAAACTTTGATAGATTTAACATCCGACGAACATACCTTTTTATCTGTAACCGCATTTTAGCTCCACGACCAGTCAAATCGTTTCTTAATAAATGCACTAAAACATAAGAGAAAAAACATCTCTTTTTGGTGTTGGTTTAAAAAAAACGACGCCAAAAATAATTTTTCTCATTTATGTTGTTATCTTTTTGAAGAATGGATGTCAATAATAATTTTCCAACTTTTTTGGTGTCAGTTTTTAATGAAACCGATGCGAAAACTGATACAGTTGAGTTTTGTTGTCCTTAGTTATTTACAAAACCGATGCGAAACAAAAAATGCAATTTTTTTGGAGTTGGTTTACAAAACCTGACATAAAAAGTCATATTTTTTACATCAGCGACTTCAATGTCGATTAAAAACCGACATCAAAAATAAAAAAAACCAAAGTTAAAGAACTTTTTTCTACTAGTTCTCTCTAAAGGTTTCAGACCTCTTCCTTATTTATCTAAATCTTTGATTCTATTCCATGGCGATTGGTATTCATTGTTGTATTGATCTCAGAATAATCATTGATCATGGTAAAAATTAATGTTGGGTCTTGGCCCAACCGTGCATCTTCTATGCCCGGAACCTACAAGTGGTATGAGAGTGGTTACCTAATAGTCAATAATTATTTAAATATTTTTTGATGATTTATGCATTAAATAATTTAGTTGTTCCATTTCATGTTAATTTTTCTGAAAATATGAATCTCGAGATCTATTCCTCCTCTTGTGTTTCTTGTTCACCTTACAGAAACAATATATTCTTTTATCCTCGATTAAAATAGAATAGAGGATCTCATCCAGAGGTGCCAAAGCTTACTGGCCGTACAACACCAGAACACACGATGTGTATTTGGTAGTACATGTCGTGTAGTGAAGATTGAATGCATCAGACCAGTTTTCCAAACCAAGCCGTGTGTTTGAGTCATTGTAAGTCTTAAATGACTCCGTGTGTTGACCAAGAACATTTGGCACGCAGTTTACGAATTACATGTCATGTAGTCTACTAGACACAGCGTGTAGTCCTTTCGGGTTAGGGTTGGACCATGTGCCCCATACATGGATTGCCTGGCTGGAAACTGTGTAACACAGATACTACACAACATGTGGCTCAATGAACATGTCATGTACTCCAATGATTTATGAGGTACATCTACACGCTATGTCCCCAAGAATGTTCTTTGGATGGACGGTGAACGATAGTACATGATGTGTAGTTCAAATTACAAATCGTGTACTCATCCAAATTACACAGAATAATTAAAATTTATTATTATATTATACAAACCCTTGAGACATGTACCATAGTGTGGGTGTGAAGATGAGTCACAACATGTGACAGGGGTTATATATTTATGTATTTAATTTAACATCTATGTAATGTTCATTTCTACTCATTAGGTAGTTATGAACATGAATTCATTGGGTTGCCTCCAAGGTACAAGTTACGTACAAAGATAATATTAAATGAATTTATTTGTTAAAAATTATGATGGATGAGAAGCTCAAGGAAATTCACAAAATGGATTAAGATAAAATTATTGATTAATTAAAGATGATAATTAATTGATTCGAGTGTGATTTATCTTAAACAAGAACAATTAAATAATTGAATACTAGTTTTATTTATGTATGAATATCATTGTAGGTATGGATGATCATGAGCTAGACCAAGACCTTTGTAGGTGGATGGTTCATTTTCATTAATTTATTTAAATCAAATTTTCTGTCCTGTGAGCCTTGTCCTCATTAATATATAGGGCATGTGTGCCCAATATGTTTTATGTAAAACCCCTTTTTACCATCACATGCACGTGGGTTTAAAAAAGGAATATGTAATGGATGAAACTCCCAAGCTAGTGGAGGCGGTTCAAGCTGGAGCCGAGAAGAAACCAATCCTAGGAGATATAGGGGTGGATAGGTGGAATGATGGGAACACAAACCCAAATGGTTCAAGGTGTTTCTCCCCTAGGCCAGGGTTAGTTTATCAACTACTAGATAAACTGACCATTAGAAAAGATCATGCTCAATCCCTTTATTTTATTTCTATCAGTTGCATGGTTTATCAATATGGATGTGTTGTCACAATCACATAATTATTGAATTAAACAAGAATGCAAGATGGAACTAAAACAAACCAGAATTATCTGTAAATATAATCAAGACATGTTTAATCACTTATGTAAGTTACACTTAATATTAAAAATAATGTGATAATCGTAATAATCAATTAAAGAATAAGAGATAACAATCCCTCAAATAAAATATTAGGTTAGGAGAAGCCTTTCATTAAATGATTAAGGGAGGAAAACAATAAAACTATGTGTTTGACTAACCCTTGTTGGGGAACTTAATATTATACAGGAATCCCTTATGAAAGGTTTTAGGTTGACTTAACCATATTATATCAACAGGGTTAGACCTTGCTAAACTTGGTGTAATATTGGACCCTAGAGTGGGGGAAATCCAAAAGTCATGATTTTAGGGTTGGGGAGTCCACTCAACAGATCAAGGAGTTGCAAGCCCGTAGTTGGCAAAGACCTGCCTACCTAAAAACCTTTTAATACCTTGAACAAACCATGGTGGGGTTATGCTAAGGGGAATATGGATCCTTGCCACTAGAATTTCATGGAAACTAGACATTCTGAGTTCAATGGTGAGGGCCATTGGGACTTGATAAAATAGTGGGACACTTGATAATTTTTTTATTAGGCTTAAAATGTAATCAAGAAAGTAATAATGATTGGTTCTTTTAATTGTAGAATAAAAATAACAGGATCATTTACCATACTATCCATAGGATCAATTATAGATAAAGACTACATCCTCCCCGGCTGTAAACTTCAGGAATGGTTTAGATTCCATCGGGTTATCCTATGCCATGAATGAAAGTCTTACGTGTTGGAGTGAACATTTCCTGATCCGCCAGCCAAAGAGGATAGTGATCAGGATTTCTTTGTATATGAGAAATATATAAATGACGTGGTCAACATTCAATGTTTTATGCTATCATCAATATATAGTGATCTCATGAAGCCTCTTGAAAACATGGATGCTTATATCATTCTCGAGCACCACTGTGGTTTTTACCAGGAGGGAGAAAGACAGGAAATGTTTGATATCTCTAAGAAACTCTTTCAGGGTAATCTTGGAGAAGGTTCCCCAGTTGGGCCACATTTATTCAAGCTCATTGGATACATTATGATCTTAGAGGTTCTAGGGTTTAAACTCCCTGAAGAACTAGGCACTGATCTCATTCTCTCATCACTCCCTTAGAGTTTCTCTAACTTTGTTTTCAATTTCAATATGAACAACATTGAGAAGTATCTATCTGATCTTCTTATCCTCATTCACCAAGTGAAAAAATATTTGAAGCATTAAAATCCTTCTGTCTTTATGGGGTATAATAATAATGGGAAGGGGAAGATCTTTAAGCCCAAATCTTCTTCACGACCTTCCATGTAAAGGAAGATCAAAGGGGAGGAAAAGGAATAGGAGGTTGTTTGTTTCATATGTGGCAAGAAGTGCCACTGGAAGAAGAACTTCACCTAGCCTATGAATAATGGGGAGGCTTCATGTACTTTTTTTTATCGAATTTAATCTATCTATTTATATATATTGGTTATGAGATAAACCTTATATTTCTCAAATATGTATCAAGATTCCGTTCCAAGTAGATTCCAGATGATTTACTAAGGGGAGGTAGCTCTACGAGCATCCAATGAAGCAAGAATTTTTGTTGTAGCTATTGGGTACTACCACCTCACATTGCCAAAAAGGATGATTTTGGTGTTAAAGGGTTGTTATTATGTTCATTTTGATACTAGAAACTTTATTTTTTCATCGAGATTAGATATAGATGGATTTTTTTTCTTGTTTGTAAATTAATATTGCTTCGTTTACAAAGAGAAAATTTGATTTGGAAGGGAACATTTATGTAATGGTCTGTAGATGTTGGATTACAAAACCCATGTAATAGAAATCTATAATAAAGATACTTCACCTGACTCACCCCACACCCAACTTTTGCATCATCGGCTAGGTCATGTAAATGAGAAATGCTTGACCAAGTTACATCAAGATGGATATTTAGATTGTTTCGAACTAAAACTATTTAGAGTATGTCATTCATGTTTACAAGGAAAATGACATAATTCCTATTTAGTGGGAAAGGTGAAAGGTCTAAAAAAAATTATTTAATTGGTTCATACCGATCTGTTTGGACCATTTCCAATTGAACCAAGGAGAGGGTACTCATAATTCATAACTTTTACTGATGATTTTATTAGATATTGATATATCTACTTAATGAGGTATAAGTTAGATTATTTTGACAAGTTCCAATAATACAAGAATGAATTTGGGAACCATCTTGGTAAAAATATTAAGAAACTCTACTCAGACCGAGGTGGAGAATATATTAATCAATACTTTATTGATTACTTACAGAAGTTTGGGATCCTATCCCAAATCACTCCTCCATACTTGCCCAAGTGGAATGGTGTGAGTGAAAGGACATGGTGAGATCAATGATGAGTCATGTGAGTCTTCCATTTTCCTTTTGGAAATATGTGTTACAAAAAATGACACACATACTAAACCAAGTATCAACTAAATCGATAAATAATATTATATATGAGTTTTGGAGGGGAAGAAAAGCCATGTTATCAAATTTACATGTGTGGGTAGTGAAGCATTTGATAAGACCTTTTCATGTAAAAAACTCGCACCCTGAGGTACAAAGTATACCTTTATAGGATACCCCATGGAAACAAGATGATATTACCTATACAACCCATAAAAAAGGTTATAGTGGAAATACATGCCTTATTCCTTGAGAGGAAGCACATCTCCAAAAGAGATAGTGGGGTTGAGATAGACTTAGATGATGTCATGGATCAAGGTATACAAGAATTGGTACAAGAACAGATTCCACAAATCCCTATGGAATAATAATCCATTCCAGAGACATATGTATTGCATAGGAGTACTAGAGAGGTTAGAGAACCGGAATGGTACACATTTCTAGTTACCAAGGATGATGACTCATTATTAGTTGATAATAATGATCCTATAACCTACAAGGAAGCAGTAAGTGGCACAGACATTTTCATGTGGCAAGAATCCATGAATTCAAAAATTGATTCCATGTATCAAAACCAAGTTTGGATTTTGGTAGATCCTCTAGTTGATGTAAATCCTGTTGGTTGAAAATGGGTATTTAAGAAGAAACTGGACATGGAAGGGAAAGCTAATTCCTATAAGGCACGAATGGTTGCAAAATGGTTTAAAATACATCATGGAATTGACCTAGATGAAACCTTTTCACCAGTTTTAATGCTGAAATCTATCAAAATTCTAATCTCCATTACGGCTTACCGTGAATATGAGATTTGGAAAATGGATTTCAAAATAGCCTTCCTTAATGAGAACCTTCGCAAAGATGTCCACATGACACAACCTGAAGGTTTTGTTACATCAATGAATGCCAATAAGGTATGAAAGTTGCAAAAATCCATTTATGGATTAAATAAAGCATCTAGGTCATGTAACATTAATTTTGATGAATCCATAACAGAATTTGGTTTTATCAAGAATGAATGTGATCCTTCTATCTACAAAAGGTTTAGTGAGTGTGCAGTCATTTTTTCTAATAGTATATGTTGATGACATATTACTTATTAGAAATGAGATACCAGTCTTACATTCTGTTGAGGGATGGTTGAATCAATGCTTCCCCATGAAGGAAATTGGTGAGACATCATATATTCTTGTTATCAAGATTCATCATGATAGATCCAAGAGATTGTTGGGCCTAAGTCAAAGTACATACATTGATAAGATACTGGAGATATTCAGTATGGAACAATCCATGGGGGGATTATTACCTATGTTACATGGCATTCATCTTTCTAAGAAAATGTGTCCTCAGAAACATGAGGAAAGAATGACAATGGGAAGGACTCCATATGAATAATCGATTGGGTCTGTCATGTATTCCATGCTATTACTTGTCTGGATGTCTCTTATGCATTAAGTGTGGTAGGAAGATATCAATGATGACCGAAGTGACCACCATTGGATGGAAATCAAGACTATACTAATGTATCTGAGGCATACTAAGGATATATTCCGGGTTTATTGGGGATACGAGGAACTATTTATTTGGGGATATGCAGATGCTAGTTTCTAGAATGATCAAGATGACCTAAGGTCACAAACATGATACATCTTCACTTTGAACGGAGGTGCAGTGAGTTGGAAGAGCTCAAAGTAGAGTGTGGTTGTAGATTCTAAAGTAGAGTACGAGTATATCGTAGCTTATGAGGTATCTAAAGAAGTAGTTTGGATGTGAAGCTTCATCTAGGAGATGGATGTGATACATAGCAGTAAAGATCCCATCACACCGTACTGTGATAATACTGTAGCAGTTGCTCTCACAAAAGAGTCAAGGACACATCAGCGGACGAAGAACATACTTTGGAAGTATCATCTCTTGGGGTATTTTTCTCAGAGAAGTGAAGTTACAGTGAGCATTATTTCAACATAAGACAATGTGGTAGACCCCTTAACGTAATCCTTGACTCAGTGGAAACATGATCACCATGTGAGGTATAGCGGACTGAATGTCGTAGGTAGTTGGCTCTAGTCCAAGTGGGATTTTTTAAGAGTTGGTGTCTGAGAACCAACTGGTTGTACTTTGAATTACATTGATATTTAATGTATTTAAATATTAATCATATTATTACATATTGTTCATTGATCTTCATGAATATGATGTTATAATATCCTAGAGTATTTGTTGCATTGATAAAGTCACGGTAGTTCCCTACTATGATGAGAAACTTGAAATGCTATAACAATATTATTAAATAAAGTTCTATGGTTTGATGAAATACAATGAAGGGACACATAGCATGCAGACAATTAGGTGTGAGTACTCGTAAGAAGATGAGACTTCCTCTTATGAAGTTCTCACTTGGTAATATCTAAGACAGTAGATTATAAGAACAGAACTGCCAGTATGAATTCCACATGTTTATATGTCATCAGATATTTCTATTTATGAGTGTGTGTAATGATCCTTAGACTTTAGGATTATCATTAATACATGTCATGACATTCACACATTGATTTACCGATGAAAACCTTCATGCAGATAGTTGGAGGGAAGTAGGGTACATTGGGTGCGTCACGAGTGACATGATATTAATGGATAAGTCGAGGAAGGATTTTTCCCTTCCATTTAAGGCAGTTAATATATCATCCCTTTGATTGAAATAGAACTATCACATGAAATTCCATGGCCAAGGTGTAATTAAGAGTTTATTTCAGGCAGTCAAAGAATGACATATCAAGTATAAAGGTTGATGACACTATCATGAAACCTTCTTGATGAGATATTGATACAAAGGGATTATATTACACAGTGAGCATTTGTATGTGGATGTCATTGTTGAGACTTTACATTCATTCTCTTGGGCGACTTGACCCATTTCTAGGTAGTACTATTGGACTTTAGGAAAGGCTGCCTAATGCCAATGAGAAAAAATCCTAGATGGCCACACACTATGTGTTTTTTGTGGTCTCATTTAAATTTTATTTGAATTTAATTAATGAAATAAATATTATTATCAAGACTATGTAATAATTTTATTGAAGTTAAGATGATCTCATTAACTAAATTAAATATATTTATTTATTTTATTGACCAATTAATAAATATGTATTTACTAGTTTGTAAATAAAATATTTATTTTAAGAGAATAAATTATTTATTTATTTATTTGGGTATTCTATAAATGGAAGTGGAGTTCGAGCAGACCAAGGCTGGTCCACAGGTAAACTAAATATTTTCAAGACAAAAAATAATTATTAGTTGGCACAAGATAAAATAATAACAACGTTGCTATTATTTTATGACGTGGAATTTTATTAATAATTCCATTTTACTCAAGTTGGCGCACCATAAATAATGATGCGGTATTATTATTATGAGCATGGGTTTTCTCTATGTTCATGAGAGTATTTATTTTTTCCTATGCAATTAAATATTGGAACTTATGTTCCATGAATATAAATAGAAAAGTACGTCTATTGTTCCATAGCGAACACACCACACCCTTAGTGAATTGAGAATTTTTGAGCTAAACAATTTCTCTATCAAATCCTCTTCCCTCCCCTCTCATGAATGAGATACATTCTTCGAGGCCAAAGAAAAAGTGATCAAGAACAACAGACACAAGACACTCACTTCACTGCACTAGCACCCAGAGAACAAGTGGTGTCGATCGGAGGCCATTGGAGCATGTGTGGATCACCTCTAGAGGGATTCTAGTTTGGATCCTCGCAAGTGCAATGGTATAATCTGGAAGGTTCATTTTAAATTGTCAACACCATCAATGAATAAAATAAAGAAGATCGATGTATTCTTTTCTTAATGAAATTAATTAAATTAATTATAAACAAGATGTGAAAGATCCTCTCTAAAAGTTTCATACATCTTCCTTTTCTTATATAAATCATTGATTATATTCTGTGGATACTAGAGTTAATCATCATATTGTTCCCGAAATAATCAATGATAATGATAAAAATTAAATTTGGGAGTCGGCCCAACCGTGCTTCCACTACGCCAAGAACCTAAAATATGGACATTAGGCAAATCCATCTTTTTGAAGATATCTATCAATGCATGCATTCCAAGAATGAGGAGCCTGATTCAAGCCATAATGATATATCTTCAGTAAATACACTTTTTCATCCTCCACTTTTATAACAAATAATTCTGGCTGGTCAACATAGACCTCTTCCTCTATTATTTTATTCAATAATGTAGACTTCACATCCAGTTGGTAGATCATCCATATTTGATGAACATTATGGGATAAAATCATTCTCATAGTGTCAAGGTGAGAAACATGAGTGAAGACTTCTTCATAGTATATCCTAAACTTCTGTTTGTACCCCTTTGCTATAAGCCTTTCCATGTAGTGATCAATTTCACCATCAGGATTTCTCTAGATCTTCTACACCCATTTAACACCAATGGATTTCTAGATATTAGGAAGTGTGGTTATCTCCCATGTGTCATTTTTATCTATGACACAAATTTCTTCTTCCATAAACATTCTCCAAAATTCTTCCCTTGTGGCTTCCTTAAACTACATATGCTCATGATCTGTATAGAGGAAAAGAATATTTACCTCTTCGGTTTTCTCATAAATGTCACTTAAGATTTTAACTTTTATGGGAGCCATCGGTGAGGATGATCTCCCCAAATTTTGACTTGATGGATTCTTTTCATTAGTGATGGAATGTACTCCTGGTATCATGTGTACTGACGATGCATTAGAGGAAGGTGTTGATGTCATATTCTCATGAAGATCATGCCTTTCTTCCAGATCATCTATTTTGACTTGATTCTCTTTGTTTGATTCTTCATCATTCCATTTGAATCTTATTCCTCACTAAATACCACATATCTACTAACCCCTAATTTATTTGTTAGATGATTGTAGAGATGTTAGGTTTTAGACTCTTCAATGTAGATAATGAAGATGCACTTTTCACCACGATAATCAACCTTCCTTCTTCTCGCTTCTAGAACATGAGCGTAGGCAAAACACCTGAAGATTCAGTGATGTGATACGCTTTATTTTTATCCACTTCATTCCTATTGTGGTTTCAGGTTTCTAAATATCTTGGTAGGACACCGATAGAGCAGACATGCTGTACATTCCACTACTTCTGGCCAGAAGTTCTTTGGTAGGCCTTTCTACTTCAGCATGGTCCTCGTCATTTCGAGGATGGTGAAGTTCTTCTTTTCTGCAAATCCATTCTATTGTGGCATGTAGGAATTAGTATATCCTATCATAATTCCTTGTTCCCTAAAAAATCTTGAAATGCATTTGAAGTGTATTCTTCATCTCGGTCAAATCTAATAACTTTGAATCTATAAACACTTTCAGCTTTAACATGATCTTTGAACATTTTAAAGATAAAAAATTTAAAATATTTTTCTTTGATGCAATACACCCATAGTTTCCTATTAAAATCATCAATGTGGGTAAAAAATACCTATTACCTCCTTGTGAGGGTGTTTTAAGTGGTATGCAGATATCAATGTGAACAAATTGAAGTGGTTCATTTTCTATTCTAGACACTCCACTTATAAAGGAGATCCTTTGTTGCTTGCTGAGTATACACACCTCACACAAATGAGTTGGAAAATAAGTCACTGGAAATCCAAACACCATGATTGATGAGAGGATAAGTTTAATCTCGTTAAAATACTGATTTCCAAAGCACTGATTCCATCTCCAGGAGTAATTCTTCATGAGTCTCAGGAGACACTCCTAGGCCTTTGTTTTGATACATAGTGGAAACATTTTATTCTTCACCATTTGGACTTGGTTAACAAGTCTCCTATGAGAATACCTTATAGATAATGAAGAATTATCCATGTTTATAACATACCCCTTCTATAGAAGTTGGCCTAGACTAATGATATTGTTTTTCATATTTAGGGTATAAAACCTATTAGAGATGTAATTTGGATCACTAGACTTTAGATAGATTTTGATTTTATCTTTTCCAATCACATGTGACTTTGATGAGTCCCCAAATCTCACGTCACCACAAAATTCTTCTGTGAGTTCCTAGAACAATTCATTGTTAACACTCATTTAGTTGCTTTCACCGGTGTCGAGATACCACACATCAGGGAGTTCACATGCCTTTTCTTGTATGAGGACGAGTGTGGTACCTTATTCTTGATGATGATATTTTTCAACATATTTGGATAGTTCATCATGATTCACTTTTCTCCAATAATCATAGGAATATTGGAAAAATTTCTTATAGTTGTGGCATTTAATGTTCTTTGCATTTCCACGACCACACAAGAATCGACCTCCACTATTCCCTCTTCTACAAAAGCTGGTAGGATTTTGTTTCTTTTGTTGATGGTTTGGATAATATCCACACCATCTTCCTCTTGTATGGTTAATTTCTCATTTCATGTGGCCATTCTTTTGTTCTTGTAGAGTCAACTTGGACTCTATGTCAGGCTCTATTATTTACATGACATTATTTTGCATCTGTGGCTCATGCACTTGCAATGACCCCGTCATTTCTTTAATGGAAATTTTCTCCAAATCCTTTGATTCTTATATTTCTACAACTACATGATCAAACATGGTTGTGAGAGATCAAATTTATTTTTCAATAAATTAAATTTCATCCACTTTTTCACCATTCCTTTTCAAATTTTTAACAATAACAATTATTCTTGAGAAATAATTGGAGATACTATCACCTTCATTCATGTGTGAAGATTCAAAATCCACTCTTAATGTATGAATAGGTACCCACATCACTCAATCAACACATCTGATGATGGTGGCAAGGGTATCCCGAGATTTCTTTCTTGATGTTGCTTTGATAATATTTTTGAACGTTGATTCATCCAATTATTGATAGAGGAAGAACAAAGCCTTGTAGTATTTCTTTCTTTGATTTTTGAGTCCTGTATTTTCATAATTTGTGAAGGAATATTATTATTCCGTATAAAGTACAATATAACCATCGATTAAGATCTCACATAATTGTTATGACCTGAATAATTCCTTCATTTGGATGAACCACCTTTCATTATAGTCCTTAGACAACTTCAGAACATGCGTCTGGATTTCATCCATCTTAAAATAAATTGGAGGATCTTTGTAACTGACTCTGATACTAGTTTGTTGGCTATATAAGACAAGAAAGTTTAGAGGAATAAAATTGTCACACAACATAAAGGACCTTTCATGCTTTTTTATTTCACCAATTTTTCAGACAACAATTACATCAATGTATAGACTCACAACAATGTGTAACATTAATGACATTACAAAAAAGACCAAAACATTAAATGTGAAAAATTTGTATAGAGAAAGATAAAAAAATTAAATTGATTTAATGAAAATAAATACATGCAGAACCATGGGAAAAAATGCGTATGGAATAAATGATGTAGGAGAAAAAACCGTGGGTAGCTTGACTTGTGGGTTTTTGTTTGCAATTCCAATAGTGGGGACCAGAAATCAGAAAAGAGGATTGATTTAAGAGAGAATATTCCCAATAAATAAAATTATTTCATCTTTATTTTCTCTTCTTTTATTGTTTTTTATGAATACTTTTGAATCTGAATGTATGAAAAATTTTACCACTAAACATTTTGGGTGAGAAGTTTGTACAAGTCAAACTTTTACATCACAAGGTATAAACTATTCTTCTTATATTACTACTCTCTCAATTCAATTCTCAATTCATTTCACCTATTCTATTACATCAAAAATTAATAGAAAATTTCTCAATTTAATTCATTAAGAAAACTATTGTAATTTTAAATCATATATCAACATATTTATCCCGAGAATTGCACAATAGGATTAATTAATAATATTGATTTTGTTCAAAATTGTAGTAATTATTTTTTGTGAAGGATTTATTCTATAGATGAAAAACTAGAAAATTTCACCAGTCACAATTTAAAATACTAATAAATCTTATTATCTTCATTAATCCTCAATTCTAATAAAACATTCTTTTCTTGAGCAAACGAACATTTTTTCAACTGGTCAATAAATTTCCTTACAGTTATAACTATTCCATATGTTTTCCTATAACATGTTCATCTTTTTTTCATCACTCATATTTCATGATCATTCTAATTCTCTTACAGTTTTTGAGTTTTTTCTCGTTATCTCTTGTTTTATTGTTTTATTGTTTATTTTTCTTTGTCTATTCATCTAAATTTACTTCCTTGGGGGTTGATACTATATCTTAACAGGCTAAGTTGTTTTAGGTTTATTTTTAGTGTAATTAAATGATAATATACACCAAATTTTGACATTATTTTTTTGTAATACATGAGTTAACTAGCTAAAAGATAAAAAAATCAAGGATAGTATAAAAAATAAAATATTCAAAAAAATATTTAAAGAATAACTAAAAAAAATAAACAATCTATTAATAATATTAATTAAAATAATACCACTTTTTTATATGTTCACCAGTTCTGCTGATCGAATCCTAGTATCATTCATCTGAGAAATTAATAAAAAAAGTGCTCTCAAACAAAGTACATGAAAATATGAAATGGAAGGAAATATGGAAAATAAGAATAGTAATCAGAAGGAAAAGTTTAATCATATCCACATAATAATGAATTGGAATAGAGGGTGGTCCTTATGGAGTTTTAGAATCCTAATGTCTCTAGTAATACATATTGTATTAGGCACACTCCAAGGAATCTGAATTATAGAATTAAGTAATCCCATATTTTATTGCTTCCATCAATCAATGTACCACCTAATTAAGACTCTTTAGACTTTATTAGGGGTTTTTATCGTGTGGTGCATCAATTTTCTCTAAGAGGGATTATTTATGTAGAGTTAATAGAAAGATATTTATCTTTATATATAGATGGAAATTATATGAAATTGTTTTAATAGTTAGATAAGATTATTTTTTATATTAGGGAAAACTATTGAATGCCATTATAATGAAATTAATCAAATGAAAATGACAACTGAAATTAGGCATAATATCACTATATTTTTTCAAAATGATAGTGAGATGTTGCACAAGGCATGGGATAGAATCAATGGAATTGTTAGATATTTTACAAATCATTGGTGTACTCTATAGTTATTCATGAACACTTTTTTCAATACCCTTAACCTATACCACCATAACCAAGTTGAAAAATATTCTAGAAGTTATTTTAGTAACAATAACACTAAATAATTAGAGAAATTATTTAATACACTTTCACAAAACACTCGACATATGTTTTTTTGTAGAATAAAAATAGTTAGGAAATAAATAAAACTATTAAAAAATTTGATGTCAATGATGGTGATAATTATAAGGAGAATAATCAAAACAAACTTATTGAGAAATAAATTTATACTATTATGTAAAGAAATTACAACTCTAGATTCCCTAACTTAGATGTACCTACCAAATCATAGGAGAATGCCAATTTTATTGGTTATGGGCCTAGGTCGTAGCCTTGGGAAGGTCTCTATTCTAATAATTACAATAACAAGTATTGAAGTTTTTTGAATCTACCATGAAAATAGTATGTGTTTTTCAATATGATTTACCGTTGGATTCCAACAACAATCTAGGAAGCCATACCAAAACCATCCAAGGGTATATCCTTTTAATTCTAAAGAGAACATTTAATCTCAAATGTTTTCTAGGATGAAACTAATTTTGAATTGGATGGATTCTCAAGATGAAAATTTGAAGACACAATTTCAAAAAAATCCTAATAAGACTCTGATAAAATTCAATATGATGATATGATATAAAATTTGAAAAAAAATTAGGGAACTTAATCATTGAATGAATCCATTGGAAAAGCAAAATTACTATTTTATACTGAAGTGAATCTTAGGAAAAACATTATTGATATAACTACTAAGAATATTTTTCATACTCACTGGAAATCCTCTAAGTATCCTTAAAATTATAAAACTAATTTTTTTATGAAAAAGATTTCAAAAAATAAAAACCCTTAAATCATGAAATTTGGACAATGCCATTGATACCTCTAAGAAACCTGATATTCCAACTTTTAATCAAGATTATAAAGAATTAAAAATAATTAAAAATAATGGGAAAGTAAATTTTTAGAAAGAGTTGGAATGTATGTCTATGGTTTTATTTAATTTAGATCCACACATTTGTTTTACAGAAAAATTAAAAAAAATATTCATAAACCTAAAATTATAATATTTTAAGAGTTCTTTAAAAGTATTATTATTATATTTTTATACTTAAAAGTTTTAGTTATATATCAGTAACATTAAAAAATGGATAATTTTTATCAAATAAGATAATTCTTGAGATGTTTTCAACATATAGTTTTACAGAAGAGTGTTTTATTGTATTTCATAATAGGATAACTCATAAGATAAAAGATACTGGTAGTATTGTGATTTTGTGTACCTTTAGAAATAGTGGATATGTAAACTACCTATTTGAACTTGGAGCTAATATTAATAATATTCCTTACCCAATTTACATGATGTTTAGAATGGGAGTTATATTTACCACCATTATTGTCTTGGAATTTTCATACCTCTCTATCACTGAACCTATGTGATGAGTTGATGATTTGATTTTTAGAATTGAGAAACTGTTTCTACCGACCAATTTTCTTATACATGATATTAACTGTGATAATAAAGTCACTATCATTATTCATTTAAGGTTTCTTCCTAATTGAGGAGAAATAAAAAATGTTACTAAGGGACAATTGATTTTCAATCTGGGGTAGAAAAATTAGGAGTTCAATGATTATGAAAAATGAAATGTGTCACTATAATCTACTAACTATTCTAGTGATAAGATGCATGAATATAAATATTTTTTTTGAATAATAATACTTTTAAAAAATTATTGAAGAAACAAATAAGAAAACCACATACTATGAGACTTCTTGGGTATTTTTTATAGTAATTTTGTTGAGCCAAGTGATGCTTACGAGGGTTAGCTTTTTTAGAAAATCATGGATAATGATTTTATAAAAAACATTAAGAAACCAAAATAAAAATTTATTATATAGATTTTTCTAATACAAACCATAGGAAGGCTAAGGATTTCTTTATCTCTCCATTTTTTATAGGAATAATATTCAGGGCCTTGGAGCTTATAAGCCCTAGTGTCATCATTCTAGTCAAGAAGAACTTAATTTATAGATGAATCCTATTCCATCCCATATAAAATAACCTTTTATGGGTGAATGTTTAACCCCTATTATAATCCCTCCAAGTTAGAAGTGTATTAAAAAGAAAGTTTTATATCTATTATAAATATGTTGAAGTATATTATTATATGTTTTATATCTATTATTAAGGGAAAAATCCCATCTTTTAGCATACCTAAAATACCAATTAAACCTGATCACATTCCCAGTGTTGAAGTTCAAAGAGGATTAAATTCAAACATGTAAGAGGTAGTTAGATATGATGTATTTATATTTCTTGATGATAGATTAATTTCAACTAGTTTTTCTAGTCCATGGGTTATTATGTGTAATGTCTTCCCCATGAAAGGGGTTTCATAGTTTTAACTAATGAAAAAAATGAATATACTCAATTTAGAAAAGAAACCAAGTGGAGTGTCTGCATTGATTATAAAAATATTATCTCTCCCACTATAAGTATTCATTTTGTAATAGAATTTTTATACTTAATGCCCAAAATATCTGTAGGAAATTATATTTTTTTTCTTAAATTGCTATTATTTTTACAACAAGAATTCCATAGCCCTAGATGACCAAGAAAAACCAACCTTTACATTTATAATTGATAAATTTTCTTATATGATTATGCCCAATAGATTGTGTGGTTATCCTTATAGTTTTTATATATGTATGAATACTATACATTTATATATGTTTCAGAGAATTATTGAAGTATTTAGGAATTATTTTTCATTAAATGGTTCTAAATTAGAAGGCTATTTGGAAAATATAGAAACTAATTTACAGTCACATGTGGAGATAAACCCTATCTTAAATTGGGATAAATGTATATTCATGGTTACTAATAGAATATTTTTGGGTCATAATGTTTCTAATAGGGGAATGGAAATTCAATGTGATATGAATAAATTTATTCAAAAGATTACACCACCAAAAAATGTAATCTTCTTTAGAATTTTCCAAGAACATTCTATTTTTTACTAGATATTCATAAAATACATTTTTACAATTGATAGGAAACATTTCTTACTATTATTCTAGGAAAATCCTTGTGTGTTTGATGAAAATTCCCATAAATAATTTAATCTATTAATGGAAAATGTCACATCTTCAACAATAATCATTACCCCTAACTGAAAACTATCATTCAAGGTTATGTGTAACACCAATTTTTAGTAGGTATAAGATGTTTTTAGGATAAAGAAAAGAGAAGAGGTTACATGTTCTTTAATATTAAATCAAACTTCTAGATAATTCATACGATAAATATACTACTACTATGAAATAGTTGGATGGTTTTATATTTTAATTAGAATTATTAAGAAATATCATAGAGGATAAAATGTTATAATATTTAAAGTAGATTCAAATATTAAATATATTTTGGCTAAGATGAAATCCAAAATGAGTTTCATGTGGTGTATTTTTCTATTTCAATAGTTTTATTTATACATAAAAGATAAAAAGTGTAATTAAAACAAGGAAATAACCATTTTTAGGTTAACCAAGACAAAAATTCCAACTTGTTAACTTATAAAGGTCAATACATCATTCCTATATTAAAAATTGTTTGATGTTTTTTTGAAACAATATTTTTTTATGGAATATTTTCACAAATATTTAGTTATATTTTTCATTCCAATGGAACTTTTAAAAAATAAAAGGAATAATTTGATTTTTGATAGTATATACTACTTTTTGGTGGATATTGTTATTTTTATGAAGTGTTTTTATGGGATAATAAGAAGGTGGGTTCTAGAAGAGGAAATTTATTACATCATAGAAATGTTTTACTATTTTCCATGGGGCCGACACCACATAGGAGATAGGACATACCAGAAGGTCCTCCAATCACTTTTTAACTAGATTTACTTCTTCAATGATGAAATAAGTATTTTTTTAATCTATAATAAATTTAAAAGAAAGAGAAATGTCAGCATGAAGCAAGAGTTTACACATAAATGGATTCTATAGGTTGAACATTTTGATGTTTGCAGGTTAGATTTCATGGGACCATTCATATCATTATATAGAGATGAGTAAATCCTTGATTCTAAAAACTATATCTGAATGTGGTTTGAGGCAGTAGAATATATAAATATTCATTCTTCTAGTGTTCGAAATTTTAGAAAGAAAAATATTTTCTCTAGATTTGGTGAGCTGAATGACTTCATCAAATATAATGCTGCATAATTTAAGGTTATTAAATTCAAAAAACTATTAAATAATTTTGTCTATATTGATAAAATTGGTATGAGAAATCACCCATAGTCCTTTATGGAGCCATAGATCTCTAATATATAATTTAATTTGATTCTAGAGAAAACTAAGATTTTATATAGGAAGGAATGTTCTTTAAGGATTGATAAGTAATTATTGATGTATAAGGGCACTCAAAAAAATCCCATAGGTATGTCTCCATATAAAATTATATTTGAAAAATTCTTTAATATGTTCATTGATATCTATAATATATTTTATAGTAAAATCTCTCAACTATGTTTTCAAGTGTTTTGGATAGGGGAGGTTGTTAGAGTTAAGTGATATGGGAGAAATTCGAAGATAGTGTATTGAGAGTGCTAGAATTTATAAATAAGGAAAAAATGTTTTTAATGGCTCCATTATTAAAAACAATTATGTTTTGTTTGGTCATAGGGTATTAATGTTTAATTCCATATTGAATATTTTTCCATTGAAACTTGAAACCTTATGGTCATGAACCTTTACTATCCAAAGAGTTCTTGTGAGAGGGGTATTGAAGTTAACTGTAAAGGATAATAGATCATTCTTGTTTAATGATCAAAGTGGTAAACACTATTTTTAGGGGATTTAAATGGAACTAGATTCCATATATATTCTGGAACAATTAGCACTCACTGATCATAATGGTGGAATATAAACTCAATTAATTATGTGATTCAACCTAAGGTCCCTTTTTTTATTTTTTACTATCTTGATAAAAATAATTCCTTCATCCTTATGTAATTCTCAATTTTTTTATAATATAATATATTTATTATTCTCTTACCATGTGTTAAAAGTGTTTAAATATTTATATGATAGGTTTTTAGATTTTTTTTAGGAATAGATTTAATGTGGATGAAAATACAATTGTTATTAAAATCCAAGAGTAGATACAAGATTGAGCAGAATGGATTAACTTTAGTACACATTTTCATCAGTTAAATAGATTCTTAAACTATATATTTTTTAATATGATTTTGTTTTTTATCCCATTGAAGCTATTGATTTCTATCGAGGACACTTTACTCATGTAACTAATGGGGGTTGATTTTAAATGAACTAAATTGAGTAAAATTTCATTTTCAAGGGGAGTTTTTTATTTCCCTTTTCTAAATTCTTATTATTCATTACATAATTATTAATTTAATTTAGTTTCATGGGAATCACATGGTTTTATTTGGCATTCCATTGAAATTTGTGTTTTTATTAATTTATTTGTGATATTCTTGTCTTTCTGGTTTATTTTTGAGTTTTTTATCAAACATTCGTAAAATTTCTTAAAACCTATAAATTTTCATTAAATTTCCAAAAAATTATAATAATTTAAAAAATTCACTTTATAGATGAAACAATTATTAAAAAGTCTAAATTCTTTTTATTTGTTGAAAATATTTGTACTATTTCATTTTTTGTTAAATCAGGTGCTTCTTAAAATATGTTTGAAAGAATGTTTGGAAGTTCTGGTAAACATTTTTTTGAACTATACTGTGACCCTTGAACTTAAATTTAAATATATATATTTTTGAACATAAAATTTAAATTGTTTTCATTCACTATTGAACTCATCTTTGAGTAGAATGTTTCATTTTTTGTGTGGGGGGCAGGGTCTTATTATATAATGTTAACTGCGATTATATGTAAACCCATATATGTCACATATTTATTTTTCAAATTGTTAGTTTTTCAAGACTCTCTTTCTTATTTAGTGGAATAATTTTTTTTCAGAAATTTTAGAACTATCATTCCACCTTGAAGAGGGTAAATTTTTTAAAATTATAATTAATTTAATCAAAATCATCAATTTCATACTCTCTTGATTTTTTTGGTTAATCCTTGGGAGTAGGATTTAAAATCATCATCGGTTTGAAAGATTTTAAAAGAGTAAAATTTTTTACTTATGGATTTAAATGTGATATAAAATACAAATCCAAATCTATGTTGGTCATTTCATCAAATTATTCTTTCATTCATTCATTCTATGTTTAATTTCTCTTATATGGATTATTTATTTAATCAATATATATTCACAACACCCCATTCAAATGAGTGTCTAATTATTATGCCATCTATTTATTTGTGTATATTATCCTAGAGGAAAAGAGAATCACGAAATCCTGAGTTAAATTTAATGAGATGATTGTTTAAAAATATTTAAAAATTTACAATTTCAAAATTTTTTGAAAAAAAAACAAAAAATTTATTAATTATATTTTTTTTGAGAATATAAAATCTTTTTTCATTCCTAAATGATTCCATGGGGAATAATACTTTGAAAAAAATATTCATAGTGTAAAATTACTTTTTCAAGCTAATAATTATTTTCTTCAATTTAATTTGAAAAAATTATTTCTTAGGTAGATGAAAAGATTTAGTGTGGGGGAATTTAATGTATCCTTTAATTTTTATGTATTTCCACATCCTTTTTGGTGTATTCTGATTATTTGAAATCTTAATTTAGAATTTAATTGTATGTTTATAGTTTAGGGTTTTTAAAGAGAAATTAACAATTTTAAATGATTATGGTATGTATTCATGATTATAAGTAGATATTATAATATTAATTTATTTTTTATCATTTATTTATTTTATATATGTATTATCTATTAAAAATTGTATTCTTAGTATTATAAGTTAATTATTTTGTTCTTTAAGATAAAGAATCATTTTTTGTGATTTCATAATTAATCTATTTATTAATTAATAATAATCTTTATTTTTAATCTCATAATTAAAATTATCTTTTTTCCATTATAATTATTTTTAATAATTGTTAATGTTCATTTTTTCTTAGTTTTTATAATTTTAAATAATTAATCACGCATTTAGAATATTTTGAAATTAATTTATTATCTTAATTTTATTAGTTTTATTATTCTTAATTAATATTTATAGTTTCAATATAAGTTTCCTAATATAGTTTAACTTATATATTTTTATATGTTTTATATTAAAAAAATTAATTTGAAATTTTCATACTCATTTCATATATTAGTGTTGAAATTTCACAAAGGAAGGGATTGAACACATGTTTAGTTATAAAAAATTTGAATAATTTTTATATATGAAAAAGGAAAGAGACATGATGAAAAAAATTTGGACTGAATTTGAAAAATACTACACTTACAACCCATATTAAAAAATTAAAAATTTATAGAGAGTGACCATAATATAAAACCTAACTACTGTGCCTTGTCAAAATTTTATGTGAAGACAAATCTTAAATATGATTTATCTTAAAAATGGAAAATCCATCGCTCATAAGGATTAAAATAGGATCGATCATGCACTCCAGAAGAATAACTATAACTTATGTGAGTTACTATAGGAGTAAATTCAATCAACCATGATATAGTTGATTGACCATAATCCACTTTGCTCAATAAATTTTTCATTCAAAGAACCTACTTATAATGATCAAAGGCCAATGAAAAAATTGATTTTTAGAGAAAACTACTGAATTTATTTCAAACCTCTTTTCATGCCAAAGATTCCAAAAGTCGGCAAAAATCAATGGTAGGGTGTCGATATTAAACCTAGATCTTCCCATAGAAGGTTAAATTCCTAATGTTATTGCCACATTTTTCTGAAACCAATGATCCTTACTGATATAGTTTAGTCAATTCATCAAGGATAAATCAATTACAACTTTTGGGGAATATAACCTGTGTTCTGCCTCTATTTAATCTGTTAGTAACTGATGAACTTGGTGTTTGAGATCATGCGACCAGTGATAAACCAATTATGGTCGCATCCTATGTAACCAATATGGTTGAACAAATATGAAAGGTTTCATGACCTGTCCCAGAGTGGCCCATCCAGTGACTACCCCTTGCCTGCCTCCAATAGGCCAGGGGATGGTAACTAGAACTGAGTAGGCATATCCCACAAATTGGAATCATTTTCCTAAGTACTTATACAGATTCACACATATCCCAGCCCAAAATACTGAAAAGTAAGAACACTAAGTAAAACAATTCAAGAAAACCACTATATCCAAACCAATAGAGTACGATAGGAATATAAAGTGTAGTAATATACAAATAGTCCATAATACAAGCCCATAGAAAAGAACCAGTCTGTGGAACAAGGTCCTTAAGCTCATCCATAGAAAACCCTACCTGAAAGGTAGGTACAAGAACAACTGTTCGAAGTCATAGGAGCACACCTCAAATTTCTAGTCTCTCTCTAAGAACCACCCAGTTCTTGTTCACCTCAAACTTCATCAAAACATTGATGGTCTACAAAATACAGAACATGGGTAGACAACACCCATGCAGGGGTGAGTAAAATAACACTCTGTAAGACACCCCAAAAAACATAGGAAAATACCACTGGGGAAACATCACGAATAAGATACCACATAGAAATACCCCAAATGAAAAACACCACTAATAAGATATGGTAAAATCAACATTAATATGTATATAATACATATAAGAAGAATAACAAGGTATAATTGTAAAGGATTCCGAGACGTAAGGTCTCTTCTACTGACGGCTACAAGGATTCATTTGTAGCACGCTCGTTCTAGGAGATCTTACTAATCGAGATATCTGTTAGAAGAACATAGAATATTTATACAAAAAGTACCCTATAGAACACTAGGGTCTCGAAAAGTTATTTAGTTTCATTAAGAAATATTGTCCCACTAAGACAAGTAGTTTCGATAACACACATATTGTTGGTAACAAACGAAGTGTTGGTAACACATTGAGTGTCAATAAGTCATGCAAACCCCATGTCACATAGTCACCAAGTCACATCCTAACTTTAACCACTAAAAAATACCTAAAGTATACTCATCAGGACTAGTCATGCAGAATGGAATGAATCTGAAATTGATACAAATATTGGGGGTCTTATACTCTTAGGGTACCCAGGGGGACTCCTTTCCCTATTGGAGACATCATCCTATATAGGGGAGAGGTGCGCGTATAAATATTGATCACACCTTCTTTATAAACACTATATAAGGTACCACATAGAGAAGTGAGGACAGACCATGCCTTTTTGTGTAATAAATTCTCCATTCCGTTGAGTCAACTATCGAAGACAGGTCGAGACAACTCAAATCAGAATACGACCCATCCTTTATGATGGAAATTAGACCCCACATTAAACTCTGATAGGAAAAAAACATGGTATTCTCTAAACTTATGCTGATCCAACTTAAAACCCACCATGAAATCTCAAAAGGACCTCCCCATCACAAGGGACACAACATCAATGAAATATCATCAATTGAATACTCTTTTTGAAATATATGTCCATTTTATATAAAAAGACCTGATCCGGGTCTACTTTAGGTCCGACCCAACCTGACAGACCTGACCCAACCTGCCGGCCGACCGAACCTAGTCCAGCCGACCAAATGTTTCCCAGTTCAACTGACCCAGGAAAGCTAGGTTTGGAAAAACCAACCTAGTCTGGTGCAGTTTGAACCAGCCCAACCCAACTCAATTGGTCCGGGCAACTAGGGTGGTTGTTCCCTCCCACTAGGCTGCAGGAGCGGCTCAACTCACCTGATCCGACCCACACATGTGCTTCAGTTTTGTTTCAAATCATGTGGTCCTCTGGACCATGTGCCTCCACAAGGTCAATGCGACATCGCTACATTCAATGCGGTGGTCCACCACGTTTACCTGGCCCACATCTTTGCCACTGTGGGATCCTCCAAGACACGGCTTGGCCACAGTACATGTGGATTCCACTACTGTTGTGTACTTTCAGCACCATCGCACCATGTTCCCCTTCTACGGGACACTTGTTCCCCTTTGGTGCTCTATTTTTTTAAATATATTCCCTCATGTGATCCTCAGGTCATGTTCTTCATCGCCTTGGGCTTTGATCAACATCACGATCCATTCTGAAAAGGTCACTCAGACTAAAATATCTCCCCAACCACATCAATTTTTCTAGCACCATCATCATTTCACCTCTGTCATTCGATGCCAGTTTGAGATATGTGATATCATATCGTTATGCTAAGGATCAAGTTAACAATTATTTATTGATCACAACATGTCAAGTCACGGGTGAAACGAATAATTCCTGTGACTAACAAAGAATAGGGTAAAAAAGCATAATTCAACCAAGAGGAATAGACCTTGATTGATGTTAGTGTTGATCACGGCTCACAACCTTTAGAACATTAATCAAAATCCAACAAATAATCCCAAGATCATTCTCCTATCTAAACCCTGAAAATAAAAAACTATCTACCATGATTCGTTTTAATTTTTAATTATGAACGGTCACTACGTCATTGACGTCGGCAAAGATCCTTCAAATATGAGGTTCCTCATGGATCGTTGATCCACGATCTGCCATCATTCATCGAGAGAGCTCTGTCTCCTTGCCTTAGAGGAATTTTAGGGTTATGGTGATAACCCAAAATCCCATAAAAAACATATTAAAATAAAACACATCATCACATTAAGAATAAAATATTTGTACTAGAATATTTTAATGAAATTTTCATCCACAAACTATTTTTCATAACCGGCATGTGAACGATGGTTTTATGCCTCCTTTAAGGAAAACACCCCTTTACAAACTCAAAGGTGGTGTTGGATTTCCAATTACAGTTACCATTGATGAGTTATAGGAATTTTTAAATTAAAACAATTTATTTTATTATTTTATTAACAGTTACGCCCTTTTGGGGTTTTCTACTAAAGGCCCATGCGGACTAAAGTTAAGTCATTCCTAGGGTAAATCCACTTCTTAAAGCTCAATAGTGCCCTTGTATTTCTGATCTAGGCACCCATTCAAAATCTATTTCACTTTTTCAGAAAATTCATGTGCATGTTCTATTTGAAACGTAGATTTTTTTAGCCAATCATTCTAGGTACATCAGACCTTGATATCACACACCAACTCAGTTCCTTGTATAGAAATATTTCCAAATAATTTCTATTTTTTTGGAAAATAAAAGTCATTACATAATCCCTACCTTATGGATTTACGCCCCCCAAGATCAAAAACAAATGGTTACTCATACAATTGAGGGTACTGCTCAAGAATATGAGCCTCCTGCTCCCATGTGCTCTCCTGGATATTCATATGTCACCACTGAATGTGCAGTAGAAGAAGGATACCCTTCAATCAATCGATCATCTATACCATGTTCTCAGCAAAATTCACCCCAGTTAAAGACATGATATGAATCATGTGAGTATATCCTTTTTTTAGACACATGGAAGATGTCATGTACCTGGTCCAGCTGTGGGTGTAGAGCCAAGCGGCATTCCACCTTGCCAACTCTACACAGTACGTGGAATAGGATGATGAACCTTGGAGATATCTTGTCATCCCGACCAAATATCCATATCCCGAGTCAAGGAGAGTCCTAAATGAACACATGGTCTCCATCCCCTAACTCCTAAGGCCTATATCATATGTTAGTATAAGATCTATGATGGCTCTAGGGAATCTTTATTCCCTTCTGGATTACCTTCACCTTCTCTATATTCACATGCACCAACTTCATGCCTAAGTGTGCTGACTCTTCTAGGTCAGTCTAATAAAGTGGTGACCTATAAGGTTTCCCATTCCAAGGCTCTAATGGCACCATACCAATTATTTAATGGTAGCTTTTGTTGTATGAAAACTCTACTAGAGATAAAATATCTTACAAAATATAACCAAAACATAACATGAAAGCAAATAGCTTGTCCTCTAGAGCTTGAATGGCATGCTCAGTCCAGCTGTCTCTTGAGAATGAAACACTATGGTCAGGGGTAACTAAGTCCCAAAGGCCTCATATATTCCCTTACACACCTGGGATGTGAAGCGAGCATCACAATCTGATTTTTTTGGAACTCTACATAGTAAAACTATCTCCTCTATGTAGAGGCATCCATGGCTCTCTGCTGAACTCTACTCTCATATAGGTAGGAAGTGGGATGAAATTGTGAGTCGGTCAATGATCACCCAGATGGTATCATACCCCAGGGATGTATGTGGTAAAACCATCACGAAGTCCATTGTTATTATATCCTATATTCATTCCAACACCTCATGGTGTTGAGTCAAACCTGATAAAAAATGATGCTCAACCATCATTTTTCGATACGTAAGGCATGGAGACAAAAACTCAACAACCGCCTTCTTCATCTGGACCACCAAACTATCATTGGAGGTTCTGGTATATCATTTCTACACCTAGTTGTACTGCTAAAGGGGATTCCTGAAACTCTTTCAGAACCTACTCTCACAATGCCACTAATATCATCATGCATCATCTGAAAAGAAAATCGTGATACCTACCTGTGGAATATCTATCAGGGGAATTCTATTGTGGATTTTTGAGAACATAGATCCTCATATTTGGTATCCCTAAGTTATAATTCGCTGAATTGTCGATAGAGTGGAGTGGTGAAAACCATTGAATAGAGATAAGATATTCTATCTCTATTCACAATGGATATATGTAATGAGGTCAACTACTCTGATGAATTATTTAGAAAATGGAATCTAGATTTCCTACTAAGAGTGTCTACTACCACATTTACCTTCCTATGAGTATAGAAAATCTGCAAGTCATAGTCCTAGAAGAACTCCATCCACCACCTATGTCTCAATTTCCAATAATTCTAAGAGAATAAATACTTGAGACTCTTGTGATTGATGTAGATGATAAACTACTCACCCATTAGGTAGTTTCAACAAATATTCAATGTGAATCCTACCGTTGATAACTCAAGATCGTGGGTAACGTAGTGCTGCTTGGGTTATTTAAATTGGTGTGAACCATAGACAATGACTACTTATCTTTGAATCTGGACACAACCATCCCCGGTTCCTGATGGATCACAGAACACTATGTACTAGACATCCTCCTCTAGAAACATCGAGAGGGGAGAGCTCATCAAACTATTACTCAACCATCATGGGAACCATTGGACCTCCATTCTCTAGGATAAAATTTTCACTATCCATGGAGACCACCAATGGATGACTTCGGTGAAACACTAGGTCTCACAGAGCTCTTCCTCTGTAAGACCTCCAACTTCACCTGAAGCTCATGAAGATCTATGGGAACCATTAGATATGATAGTGTAGATTTCGGTATCATCCTAGGTATATCAACATAGAAGTATATATCTTAGTATAGATGTAAACCTGAAACATATTTAGGGAATACGTCCTTATACTCCCTCCACCATTATAGGAATATGAGGACTCAAAACATCTTCTGCACTGAGGTTCAAGCTAGCCAATTGATGAGTAATCGACTCCACCCTATAGTGTGTGAGCCAATACTAAGTTGAATGTATTTCCTTTTCATGGAGAAAAATTTAAATTTGATTCTATTATAGTAGATTAACCACACTCATTTCCTAAAACAATAAATATGGGCATGAACTGTGGCTGCTTGTCTATATAGGCAATGAAATCGTAAAACCATGATACTACTACAAATAGATCCCAACCAAAAATCTTGCCTTTAAGAGTAAGGTCACACTATCAAAACCAATGTGTGATCATTGGATAATATTTAGTATGAGTCTCTAAATATGATGGTAAAGTTAATTGTTTTACCAAAATCACTAAATATCAAAACGAAAAGTGATTGGAAATTAAGACTGTAAAACGTGTGTCTATCTACTAAAGATAAAGTAGAAAGACACATATCGTACCATGAACCATTACTGGAGTCCTAGGGTCATAATCCTTCACCTACTATATTTTTCTACTCCTCTATCCTCCATCTCCCTTGAGTATGGTATAGAAAACCTGGGGGTGGTGGTGGTAACACGTCAAAACGTTGGCCACCTCCTACTGCATCCCCTACTCCTTTTCCATGCCAGCTACCTGACCGATTTGCCTACTCATATTCCTACATTTTACATGGTGGTTTTATCAACTGCCTTGTTGAATGTATTGTAAAATGTGGGACAATATATCATAGAATGTAACTTCTAACAATAATCATAACAATTCCTATTCTTTAGGGAACTAGAACACCCATGGAACCTCCGATGAAACCTCTTGTTCTACGGATTACGTCAGACACATTCTATTAGTTGGTCTTGATGACACTAAATACCAATTGATCACTTCCTTAGAAGCCTATTATACATGTTTAGACCCTATATATCATCATCTCGTGAAAAAAGTGCCATCTATGACTCAGTTTGGAAATTTTTATCCACCTAAACCACTAGAGGTGGGTCTACAAAATGATAAAATGGATAAATCACCACATGCTGACCATCCTGAAGAAAAAATACTCCTTGACTGGCTCCCATCATGGAGGCCTCATAAAACACTATTTAAAACTCAATATCCAACCATGAAAACCTCACTGGCTGGCATCATGAATAAATCTTTTATGAAAACAAGATGTATCATAATTAAAAGAGTATACCTGGTGAGATGACTAAAGAAGGACATGGAAAACACAACCCATTAATATATGATGCATGTACCATTATTCTTTCCATACAACCAGTGTGTTCATCTATTGAGATAAAAGGATGGTGTTCAAAGTCATGGGGCATGGATATTTCGACCACCACCCCAACACTAGAGTCCCTAGCCTTAAATGTGAACTCTAAACACTTAACATTATTTCACCAAACAAATGTCACAGACTCTCAGACCTAATGTTGAACTGACCAACTCTGATTCCACTATAAAATGACCATTCATAGAGGGTCCCATTCCATGACTACCCGAAGACCACATCAAATAGGTCAGGGGCTAGTGACTTGCACTAAGTAGGCATATCCCACAAATGGAAGGCATTTTCATAGTTAATTTTACACAAACAGACAAATCTCCAAGCCCAAAATATTAAAATGAAAAAACACTAAGTAAAAAAATTCATGCATATCACTATATCCCAACCAAATGAGTACAATAAGAAAGTAAAGTTTAATAAATTACAATTGGGAATGAATTAAATCCTAGGAAAAGGAAAGATGTTTTAGAACATGGTACTGAACCTCATTCACAGAAAACCATACCCGAAGGACAGGTATAGGAACAACTGTTTGAAGCCACAATAGCACACCTCAACAATCCGGTCTCTCCCCAAGAACCACCTAGTCCTGGTCCACCTCTAACTCTATCAAAATGGTGATGGTCTGCACAAGACATGACACGGGTGGGTAAATCCCATCCATTTTTGAGTAAAACAATACTCAGTAGAACACCCTGATACACAATGTAAAAGACCACACATGAAAGATCACAAAGAAGATACCACATTGAAATACCAAAAAGGAAAAACACCACAATGAAGATATATTTTTCTCAATATATGTTTATATTTATAGAAAATATAATAAGAACCTCAACGTTTACTCATATTGTATTCCAAGATACAGGGTCTCGTCCACTTCTTGCTAAATGGTTCTGTTCGTAGGACACTCATTCTAAGATATCTCACACCTTTAGCTATCTGATAGAAGAAGTTAAAACAGTTCTACCAACAGTACCCAAGAGAACAATTGGGTCTCAATAAGTTATGTAGTTTTCATAAGTAATCTAGTCTTGATAAGACACATAATATTGATAACACATGAAGTGTCTGTAACACATGGAGTGTTAGTAACACATGGACTGTTGGAAACCCCTGAAGTGATGGTAACACACAAAGTGTCGAATTTTCATGAATCCCACAATTAATAATGTAACCAAGTCACAACAAAACATCAACCCTTTATAACTACCTGAAGCACACTCGTTAGGTCTAGTCATGTTGAACAGAAAAAATATGAAATTGATATATAGATAGGGGGTCCTTTGTGCCTAGGGATAAATGGGGGACTGATCTCCCTATTGAAAACATTATCCATGATAAAGGATAGCATTCCTTGTAAATATCATTCACACATTGTGAAAAAACCCTATCTAAGGTACCATAGAGAGAAGTGAGGACGGATCTGGACTCTCAATGCAATACATGCTCCGACCCGCTATGTCAAATGTCGAAGCCAGTCTGAGACAACTCAATTTAGAATATGGATCATCCAATATGATGGAAATATGATCCTCCATCAATCCATCATAGAAAAATAAAAGGGTAAACTCTGAACCGCTTCTTATCCAACAAAAATCCCACCAATCCATTTCAAAAGGATTGTCCCATCACAAGGGTACCATCTCTGAAGACAGCTTGTCAATAAAATGCTCTATTTCGAAGGAATGACCATTTTAGTGAAAATGCTATATTGAGGTCTGACCCAACCCACCTTCTAACCCAACATGGTCTGACTGACCCAACCCAATCGGGCTGATCCGGCCGACCCGACCCGGACCAGTTTAGCCGACCCATCCTAGACCGGTTGGCCGACCCGGCCCTGGCCGGTTCGACTGACCCAACACTAGCTGCTTCGACCGACCTGACCCTGGCCAGTTTGGACAACTTGACCTTGGCTGGTTCGGTCACCTGACCTTGGTCGGTCCCAGGCCGGATCAGTTGACCCGACCCGGCCCAGTTCGGCTGAACCCTTCTGGTCCAGTCTGGGGAGAACTGGCCCAACCCAACTCGATGGATCTAGGACACTGGTCCATGACCTATTGGGCTGCATGTTCTCACCCTCTAGGTTGCTGTAGAGGCCCAAATCAACTGATCTGGCCCGCGTGCACACACTGGTTTGTTGAAATTCACATGGTCTAGCATAGCTTATTCCTCTACCTGCTCCACAAACTTTTAATCTTGGGATCATCTAAACCACATCATAGTCACAATACACATAGATGTCAGAGTCGGCACAGTGTCAGTGCCGACACACCGGTGGCCTCTTCTTTGGGTCATAGATTTTCCTCTGGTCCTCCATTTTTCAAAATGGAGGCTCACTTGCTGTCCTCGGGTCTTGTTTTTCATCACCATGGGCTTTGATTAAAATCACCATCCATTATAAAAACAATTCACTCAAACTATTTTATCCACTGAACTGCTTCAATTTATTTAGAATTTTTGTCATCACGCCTCCATCATGACATTTTGATTCTAGATCAGTGATATTGGATCATTGAACCATGGATCGAGTGCACAACAATCGATCAATCACAACATGTCAAGTCCCTTTCCAAATAATGAATGCCCGTGATAATAATTTGGGAATAAAAGAATAATTCAACCAAGAGGAACATATATTGATCAATTCTCATGTCGATCGTGGTTCTTTAACATTATAACGAAAATTGAAATCCAACAAATAATCACAAGATCATTCTTCAATCAAAACCCCACAAAGGTAAATACCATGATGAAACAATGATCAATTTATGATCCAATATATTTTTTGATTGGTCCACATTCATCATAGAATTCATGAATGAGAAAGAGAAATCAAATCACAAACAACCTACATCTATTTGGTTCAATAATTGACAAAGAATGGTTGTCGGGTCGTTTTCGATAGTGAAGATCCTTTAAATCTGAGATTTTTCAGTTTTTGTCAATCCACAATCTACCAAAATTCATCAATTGAGCTATATCTCATTACCCCAGTGGAATTCCAAGGTTATAGTGATAACCATTAATCCTCTAAAAACCAATATTAAAACAAAGTGTGTCATTATGTCAAGAATAAAATAGTTTTATTAGAATATTTTAATGGCGTTTATCTCCAAAAACTATCTTTCATAGTTGACCCATGTCGGATAATGTTAGGCCTATATAATGAAAACACCTTATTATGAACTCCAATATGGTCTCATATTTCAAATCCAAGTTACTATTTATGATTTATTAGGATTTTAAGAATAAAATATTTTATTTAAATATTTTATTTACAGTTACACCCTTTTTGGGTTTTTTCGTTGATAACCCACACCAACTAAATTTATGTTGCGCATAGGGTAAATCCATTCCTTTGAGCTCAATGGTGCACTTGGATTTCTGATTTGAGATCCCATTCAATTGTTATTTGACTTTTTCTAAAAATTCAAACATGTGTGCTATTAAAAACAAAACATTTTTTAACAAATCATTTTGGGAAATCTGTGCCTCAGAATCGAACGTCGTCTTAGTGCTTGGTCTTAGAATTTTCCAAAATATTTTTTAAAATAAAATTTTGGAAAATCCTTTTCATTATAAAAGGGTTTCATGATGTTGATTCAAGTATGACCAATGATAATTACACTAGATGATGATGTAGGGTCGATGTTGGGTGGATGATGATTTCTTTATAAAATTTTCACTGAGGATGATATTTTTTTCATCGGTGTTTCTAAAATAGGGTTGATAATAATGATGATCAATATTGGATACATTTTTATAGAGGTTTATGGGTGAATTGTATATTGATGATTGAAATTCATTCTTGATGATAAATGAGACTGATTGATGTTTCCAATCTGGAGAATAAAAATATCTAAATAATGAATTTGAGGAACCGTTGCAATGAGACTAGAAAAATACTAGATGAGGTTAGTAGATGAGCCTACAAATATGGAGAATACCTAAGTAGGTTTTAATAAGGGATAAATAGTCATTCCTTTATTAAAATAATATCCTTGAATATAGGTGTGTGGGTCCTAAAAATGATAACGGAAGAATGAACATGAGTCCTCTAGATTATTTGGATAATGATGAACTGAATATGAGATTATTCAATTTTGAATTTAGGTTATGGATGTAAAAAGTTTCAGATACCATTTGAACTATGAAAATGATATCAAACCAAAAATAGAATTATGTTTTTCGGTCACACATGAGATGATCAAAAATATACATCATCAAAGAGAAATAAGGTTTGAAATTAAATGTCATTTAAGGATATTTCATGCTTAATTTTAATTCAGGAATTTTCTATGAAATCTTACTGAAGAGGATGATAATTTTATGAGGATGGATACACATCCTAATAAATTAGAATAGATCGCATGAGGTTCTATTTTAGTTCTTTGGAGGGTCTACTCACCTCACATTCTAGTGATTTAACACTCTGAATGGAGAGATATGGGTTGAGAGGAGGGAATACTTAGTTAATTCCACTCAAAGTGACTGTGAATGACCTAAAAATTACTATAAATTAATTCTGAGGTGATGTCATTGAATATAAAATCATCTTTTGGGGTGAGATAATCATTCAATCTAAGAATTTTGGTAGAGGTTAGCAATATATATTAGGTGGGAATTAGGAAGGAGAAGGGAGACTTGATTCATAAGAGAATATCCTTAATAGAGATGATTCTTTTATATTATTTTTTCTTTTATTTTAATGTTTATTATGAATTATTTTGATTATAAAATTCTGAACATTTTTTAGGAAAAACATTCAAGGGATAAGATTATTCTGCTCAATATTTTACTTCTCTATTAATAAATATTTATTATTATATTTCTATTCTCCAAATTCAATTCTCAAATAATTTCAAAGATTTTTAATTTCCAAATTATTGATTATTTTTCTAAATTTAATTCATTATGAATTATTATTCAATATTTTTAATCATCTAACAAGGTACTTATTGTGATAATTGTACAACATGATAAGTTTAATAAATTTATTATATTTTAATCTTATTCAATATTTTTTTGAGAAATTAAATCTATCGTTGAGAAATTGGAGAATTACAGTAATCAGTAGATAACCTTCCAACAAATAATGTTAAATAATTTAAACAGTATTTCCAATGAAATCACATTTTCATAAGTGATGTAAAATTTATTCAACTATCCAATCATGTTTTCTACCATTATAACTATTGTATATCATTTATTCTAAATATTTTATCACTTGTTTCTAAATTTTGTTCCATGATATTTTTGATTTTGATACTATTTTTGACTATAGATATGTTACATATTTTTATCATGTTTATAATGAGTTATTTTTTTTGGTTTTCGCATCTAAATTCACATTCCTTAAAGTTTGATACCTCATCACTACTAGCTAAGTAGATATAAATTATTATCTAATGTATTGTAGGATATTAATATTTCAGGATGACCCATATAATAATAAAAATAATATTGACTAATTCCGAAAGAAAATAAAACATTCATTATAACATAACCCATTCAAAGGGAAAAGGTTCCAGAGAATTTTCATTCATTCATCATAGTATAACCCAGTTGAAAGAAAAAGGTTCCATAAAGGCTACATCATAACATAATTAACTCAGGGGAATGAAATGATTTTCATAGAATCATTGTCAAATAATCATAATTAATAATCTATAAAAATAAATAAAGTGGATGGTATCATTCGGTCACATCCCTAGAAAATCATAAATAATATCAAATATGTTATATTAGATATAAAATTACCTTCAAATATTATTAGATCATTCATTGAATAAAATATCCTTTCACTTTGGAATTTATTTTTCCAAAATCTAAAAATTTCCAAAATATTGAGGAACAAATAATATTTAAAAATCACCAATAAATATTTTAAAAGTAATCATAAATTAATCAATCAACCTTGGTGATGGAAAATTCCATTCATATCATATACTTTTAATGAAATATTCTTTAATATTTTTAGTAAAAATAAAAAGGGACTCATTTAAGATAATATAAGAACACTCATTTGATAAGGTTTTATTAGAATTAAGACATTGATAAAAATTAAATTAATAATTAATAATAGATTATTAGAAACATTATTGAAAACATTTTAAAGAAAAAAAAGATTTGGTGGAAATAGTATTTCAAACCAAAGAGAGGAATATATTTTCTTTTCCATAAAAACAATATTTTAGTCTCTTAAGTTATTAAAGAGAGAATAATGAAAGAAAAACATGTAATATAATGAAATAAATAGAGAAGAATAAAATTAATGGGATTATTTAGATACAAAATAAAAAAATTCATCTATATAAACATTATCATAAACAACCCTATTAAATAATGATATTGTAACAGAAATCCCATACTGTATTGATAATATTTGATTCATAACCATATGGAAGAGAGAACCATAGTTTCATTTTTTGAAACCTATAATTTTGGTGTGAGTGATCAAAAAAACAATTCATGATTATTATATATGATACATAAATAGAATAAGTATTTAATATACAATGTGTCTCATGAAAATAAAAGTGAGATGAAAATCCCTTACAACATTTTCAACTTACTTAAAAAGTTGTCTAACCGCTCGTATAGTAAATTTAAATTTTTTATAATTATATAATAAATAATTTATGTACTTAATATATCATATATGATCCAAATATAACATTTCAATAACCTTTTATTAACAATTTATTATTATAATCATCATTTTTATGTATTAATCATTATATTTTTCATGAGAATTTTAGTTCAGTAGTTCAAATCCTTTAAATTTTATCATATTTACATAATATTCATAATTTTTATTACCATAAAAATATTATATATATTAATTATATATATATATACATATTCATCCATAAAAGATAGAAAGATAAAAACTAGTTACAATATTCATAGAGACAATGGATCGTATATACACATGAATGTTATTTTCACTTTTCTATGGATGAAAATAAATAATTTTAAATAAAAACTAAACTTTCCAAAATCATTATAGTATAAAATATATCATATATATTAACTAAATATATAATTATTATGAACTATAAAAATTATACATGAAAAACTAATGACATTGCTCGGTAGAGGTGGTAGTCCGCACGTACGCTCGAGCGTCATTATCATTTTCCAATCTATTGGAATGTATGATGGTATATAATATCTTACATGTAAATAAGAACAATAATTTCTTAAATATTATATATAGACTTTAAATCCATCAAAATATCCTACCATAAAATATGGTGATGGATAATGAATGGTATAACTATGTGGAGGTGGTACTCCACATGTATATAGGACCGATATTTTCACATCCCATTGATGTAAATGAGAGTGGATAATGGTAGTTACATAATAATAAGAAAATTTTATTATATTTATGATAAAAAATTTATTTTTTTATAATGAATACTACATATTTACAGGATTCATAAAAAGAAATAAATTGATTGTTTTCAGAAAAAAAGATTACCTCTTCTTTGGTAATATTCATTTAGATCCCTTATTATGGAACCTTTGAATGATATTTTAAGAACTAAAGTACCTAATATTTATGGATTGAGATATTGAGAATATAATTGGATAGGGTGTTTTTTTAGGTTGATGACTCTATTTGGAGAAAATATATGAGAGAAGGGGTGTCTTTTTATAAAGGAGGGAAAAGACAAATAGATAATTACAAAAAATATTAAAACATAATTATGTATTATCAAAGAAAACACATAAAAATGTCATAATGTACAAATAAAAATATAATAAGTTCAAAAAATAATCCTAAAATTAAATTTAGATTTTTCTTGTATCATTTGAATCCTTATATTTTGGTTTAACATGATCATTGATTAATTGTTACCGTAATAACAGTAATGAATTGTTCAGTCTTAAAGGGTTATAATTTTACTTATATGTTGAAAATTGGATCATAAATTGAAAAGGGATAAAATTATAGTCCATTATTAATCCTAATTTTCTTATTTAAATATTTTAATAAGTTTAAACAAATTTTATAAATATTATTTAACATAATATTATATTAATTCTCTTTTATGAACTGTTCCAAATATTTTAATTCGAAGAAATCATGATAAAAATATATTTAATTGTAAACATTTAAAAAATAAATAATTTGGTATATTTATCTATAATTGTTTTGAGACTTGATAATTCATCAAAAATGTATTAATTATAAAAATTTAAAATCAATTATTTTATTTCATGATTAATTGAATAAATATTTTTTCAGTTTTGTGTTAGATTTTAATATATCTATAAAATTGAAAACAATTTAAAATAAATTAATATGATAAAATATAATTGTTCTTTCAATTAATTTTTTTTTAAATAAATATAATCTCTATTTGTCCTTTTAAATAAATCTTATTGATATTATAGTCACACAAGATATATTTTGAATTTATCTTTTTTGTAAATGAATATAATCATCACAATCAATGAAAAATGGAATCATGTGGCCAAATATTTAATAATTGGTTATGAATTATCAAAATTAAATCATTCTATTGGATAAATTAATTTGTTACATAAATTTTCAAGCTTTATCCAAATGTCTTAATATATTTGTATTCATTTTACTATTACCATAGTGAAAAATATTTACCAAGGTTACTATTAGTTAGGACCAACAATTAAAAGAGGAATATTTACGCAATTAGATCCTCATGATTAAAAATATGTAATCCATTTTTCATGTTTTAATTTATATAAGTGGTATAAATTAATTTTAAATTAAGTACACAAAATACGATCGAAAGTGATTTTTCTTGAAAAATACATTGTTACCATAAACATAGATTTGTTATTATCCCATTCTTAGAAAAACATTATGTGGATATTTAATAATTTAATGGTATATAATTTGAATATTTCATTAAATGAAATTAGAAATAGTGATAAATTTGATTTATTATGGTAAAAAAACATTGTGTACATAACTTGTTTCTTCATAAAAACATGTCTATTACTTAAAATGTTTTTTCAACTCTAATAAATTTATAAACAAGGAATTAATTTTATACATGCGTAAACCATAATTTTTTCATATTTTATTATCACTATTCATAACCTTCATTTTAATGGTTAGGTGATAGATGTAACATTTAATAATAATATTCTAATAGTATATTATAGTTCATTTAAAGTTGGTGTTTCATGTAATGAAATATATTAATGAAATCAAAATTTCTTTATAGAAAATAATCTCATAAAATATTACAATGTTATAATTTGATATCAAAATTTTATTTTGTTTTCCCAATATTCCAGTAATTTTTCTATATTTTAAATGAAAGGATATCCTAGAGGTAATAATATTATTAGAGAATATAATATATTGTGTTTAATGTTTTGAAATTTAATTTGAGATTCAATAATGTATCTAGTATTCTAATACTACTAAACTATTACACACCACTAGATTTTATCACTCTTATCTAGTGACAATGTATTAAAGTACCCCACCTCCAAGTTACTGGGTTTGGGGCCATTATAATACTACTCATTATCCTAATGTTTCTACCACCACTAGTATATATGTAGAGGGAAAGGATATTGGTTGTTTTAGAGAATATTTCATTGATAATCCATAAAAGGAATAAGAAAAAACCTCAATGAAGAGTTTCTTTTAGGGGTATTTGAGATTATGTGCACCTTGATCTCTAAAATATACATCCTCAATCTCTTTTTTCTTGCCTCATGGGGTTGTGGTATTTTATCACAAGCCATATCATTCAGATCCTTAATAGTTTGTGATATTGAATGATTAAAGAAATTCTCCCATTTATTCCCCCATTCGGTCCCTATACTTATAGATAACGAGTTTCATGTGTGAAATATTCTCCCCGTCATGAATATAAGTTCTATAATTGTTATTTTTGGTGTCATGGGAATGACATAAAGTATGAAAATTAGTAACTTCAACTTAAGGAGAATAATTGGTGAAGAATAATTTATCATCATGAAAAGGTGATATGCCTAATCTTCTCATGAAAACATTTCTCAAGAGACTTAAAAAGCATGATTGGTTAAAGAATGTGGTCATGGTATCAATCTAATAAATTATTTTCCATTAATTGTAGTTGATATGGTAGAGGGTGTTACCAGAGTTGTAGATGTGATGGAAACTACCAGTGAAATGGAAATTGAAGGATAATATTCTCATGGAGAAGTGATGGTACACTTATCTTATCATAGGAACCATGTACTTAAGGTTTGGTTAATCCTAGTGATAGAATCCTCAGCCTGTTCAGATATTGGATGGGGGTCTTGCATTGATAGAAATTTCATTTAGTAGTATCCCTATTTGATGTCTTTTGGGTGGAAACTAGATCTAGAATATAAATAACCCAAACATAGTAGCCTAGATATAGTGGTTGTATTATTAAATCGCCACTATATATATGAACTAAAATCCCAAATTTCCGATGAGTTTATCAATCTAGGAAAACTACATATATACTTGATTTTCAAATTAACATTTGAAAACATAAAATACAATATAGAATTTTATTAGAGAATATCATTGCCCTATTTAGTATTTTTGAGTGTATTAAATATAAAACAATTATAGGTAACATGTTGAAAAGAAAAATAACAATGGAGTGAGATCAGATTCTTAGTAGTGGAATTCATACAAATGAATCTAAACAAGACATGAATATTATAAAATTAAATAAATGATAATTAAATAATTCCACATAAATAATCACATGAGTTATAACTTAACCATTGACCTAGAAATATTTAAATAGACAGCTAGACATAAATAAATGAATATATAAAGATAAAATTCATAATTTTATAAATCTTAAACATATTTTTGATGCCTCATTCCAAGTTATATTAATCATAATATAAAGGCCCCAATCCAAGACAACTTATATAAATGTGTATGGCCTCAAGAAAAAATACAAAGTTGTTTTTATATTGATACATACTGATAAATAAAGGTGATATGTAATTACATGTCCAAACAATGATTAATAATTCCAATTCATTCCTCAAGTGAGAAAATAATTCAACTTAATTAATATTCCTTAAAATTATTCTGTTTCCTTATTGGATGAACTAGCATACAGAATTTGAATATTATCCCTAATAAAACAAATCATAAATATTGTATAGAAATATGGTTAATTTTATCATAAGATAAAAACCTAAATAAATAATAAGATTACATAACAGATTTTGAAATAATTGAGAATACTTTAAAATATTAAATGTAATATTCCAGAAGAAAATACAAATTTCACTTTGAAATAACTTATTTTGAAAAGTAAAAAATATGGAAGAAAATATTTTATTTGAAAATAAATTTATAAAAAAGTAAAGGAAGATATAATGAAAATATTACTAATTATATTAGTAAATTCGATTAATTCCATACAAATTAAAAAACATTCATTTCACATTGTTCTCAATAGGATAAAAATAATCTCAATTGAAAAATTATAAGTAGATTCCATTTAATTTTCATAGTAAAAATGTAAACCATGGTTAAAAATGAAATTAATAATTAATTTGATAAAAATATAAAAATTATATAAAACATTTTATGGTAAATATGGTTATGAAGGAAAAGAATTTTCCCAGCAGGGACAATCCCAAATAGTTAGGAGATTGTGAAATATACCCTAACCACTTGTATAAATATTTAATCATATGCCCTATAAAATAAATAACATCAACTAAAACATTAAATACCGTGAATATTGATTGAATAATGATATATCATACCATTGGAGAATTATAGATACCACATAATATAAATATGTAGTGCATATAGATTCTGTCTCAATGATGTAAAAGTGAGATGATAAGCCCTCACATTAGATTCGATATCCTTCATATGCATCTGAATTTAAGGTAAACCAAATTCATATTTATAATAAATTTAATAAAGAACTATAATAATATATATAATACCGTATATCATTTACTTATAACCTTTTATCACAAGTTTATGAACTATTTGTTATTAAATTGACTATTCTAGGTGGCAATGTTTTCATTTTTAACGTATGTTTTGGTTCATTAATTTCAGTCCTTTTACTTTGATCTTGGTTCCATCATATCATGAGCTTTAATAATTATATAAAAGTCATATATATATATATCTATTCATTATATACATATTTAATTTCAACCCCAAAATTTATATATAAATAACAAATTACACCGTTAATGGATACAATAGGTTGTACGTATGTGGGAACACTTCATTTCATTTTTTGATTGATATGAATAAAGAAAGTTAAATAATAATTCACATATAATTAATCATAATTATTCAATTTAAATAATATATATTCATAAAATCCATACATATTAAAATTTTAGTAAAATAAAAAAGGAAAATGAATCAAATCGCTTTCTAGAGGTGGTAGTCCACATATACGCACAAGTAAAATAATCATTTCCCAAAAGTTTGTTATGTAAGAAGATAGATATGATATTAAAATTAAATAAATATAATTATGTTATAAATATCATATAAAAAGTAAAACCCTCATAATTTTCATCCTTAAAATATGGTAATTAAAATGAATTGTATCGCTTCATAGAGACGATAATCCATATATATATGCATGAGCTATGCATTCACTTTTCATTTGATGGCAAGGAGGATCGATAACGGTGGTATCATAATCATGATAAAATTTCACTATATATACATATATATATATATTTATATTAAAATGTTATCATAAATACCATATATTTAGAGGAGGAAAAATAAGAAATAAAAAAAGTGATTTTTAAGGCTATTACCTCTTATTTGGAAAATCTCCTTTAGGTCACTTTTTAAGGATCCAAGAGTTGGTTTTTTGGGATAAAAACACCAACCTAATGTGTCTATGGAAGTGGATAAGGTATTATTTTCAAAATTTTGTTGATATAAAATGATCATTGTGGTGTAAATAATTGATCCAAGAGGTTCCATTTTATAATTGATGTGAGAAATACTTTTGGAATTTCTTAAATAATTAAATTATAATTAATTCATTATCAAGGAAAATGTATCCATATGGATAGGGATTTTATCCTAGGGCATTATATGGTTAAAATATCTTCAAAAAATAAAATTTTTACAATTTTGGATAGTTCTTTAATACTTATATTTCACCTAATCCCTTTAGGAAACCTATTTTAACATTAACCGCATAACATCTTTTTCAATATTAAAGGTATATAATTTTATATATAAGGTAAAAAATGGACCATAAATAGAAAAGGGAAAAAAATATTCACCATATATTATCAATATTTTCATATTCTAATTTTATAAAATTTTTAAATAATTTAATACAATATTATTTTGATAAAGTAGAGTTAATGTCATTTTTTGACACTGTTCAATTAATTTGACATCCAATACATTAAGAAAAAGATCAATTTCGAATATATTCATTTAAGAATCAATAAATTTTTATATTCATCTATAAAATTAGTGTAACACTATATATCAGTTATATTTTATCATATTTCAAATTTTTAAAATCAATTAATTTATTTTTCAATTAATTGAATAAATATTTTACTAGAATTATTCAAGAATTTTAGAAATTTTTGTAATAAAAAAATCAGAAATAAATTACTATTATGAACATAATTTCATAATGAAAAAAAATTAAAATTCATATTCTTTCATAACTTTCTTTGGTCCTAATGTTGAAACATAATAGATATTTAAAACTATTAGAGCAACATTTCATAACTTTCAGTGATTTATATTTTATATTGGTCATTTTCAATGAAAAGTTACCATTTAAAATAACAATTTAGTTCCTAATGTATTATGGGTTGAATTATCTTCATCCAAAAATAATTAATATGAAATATTATCACCTTATAACAAATATTTAATCTAGACTAACCCGATTTACCCTTTACTATGTTGATTCATTTTAGCACTACTATGATTCATATTAACTTAAAATAAAATGAAAATATTAACCAAATATGTACCTCCTAATTAAAAATATAGAATCCATTTCCCCTGATTAAATTTTTATAACTGTATGAAATTAATTTTAATATATGTGCGTAAAATCCAGAAAATAATAATTTTTTACAAAAACTACTTTTTTATTTAAAAAATTGTTTCTATACTAAATTCATCCATGAAATTGACTATATTGAACATAATTGGGTTTTCATAATATAAGATAAGTAATGTAAGTTTGAAATAAATTTCTAAAAAATGGAACATTATAAAATATTGAAATAAAAATACAGATTTCAATAAAAAATTTGCATTTTCACTATTCATTGATGAATCAATATTTTTAGAAAAATCTATAAATTTCACCTTAATCATATTTTAAGATTCTGATTTCAAAAATGATATCATATTTATCAAATATTATTTAAATTTCAAGAAATTTAATATTATTAATATTTCATAAAAATTACTAAAACCCATTTTTGATAAAAAAATGTTTTTTGTAGAATAAAATGAAATTATTTAAAATTGGATGTTAATTTACTAAGAGTTGATCAAAATTTTTAAATTTAGTATAATTTTATATATTTCATAAAGTCAGTAATATTATTGATAACCATAAATTTAGTTTCTAACTTAAAATTGTGGAATAAAAATATTTGTTTGTTCGATTCAGTTCACTGCTGTGTGTATCTATAATATTAATGATAGTGTAATTTTAAAATATTGGGCTGTTACGTTCATCCCCTTTTAGTAAATTTTCCCCTAAAATTTTTAACTTATCTCTATAATCAATTTTTTCCATCTATAAATTCTTTGAGGAAAATACACATCATAAAAATTACCAATAAAACATCATCTTAAAAAGAGAGAAACAGATGTATGTAGGTTACTACAAAACAAAGTTTCAAAATAGGAGAAAAGGAGCGGGAATTGAAAACCAGGACAAACAAGAGAAAACTAACCACCATGAATTAATATAGAGTGATATAATACATGGTGATAAGAAATTTGACCTTCCAAAAACTGTAAATCTGTGATGGGTGAAAATTCCTTTGATTTCTCAGTATGAAAAAGTAAACAGATAACATTTTAATTTCAATTTTCTTTTCCTAAATCCCTAGGATTATTTTACTATCATGATAAAGAACTCATGAAAAAAACATATCTAAATTATTTCCATATAATAAAAAAAATATAATCCTTTACTTGTGATTCAAAAATTTTACAATTCATAGTGTCACATTCCAAAAAGTTGAATCCCTTGATAAAATATACTAATAACATTAATCAATTTTAAAATTATCATTATTTATAATATCCCATAAATAAAAAAATGTTTAAAACTACCACATGAATTACATTGTCATAAAATCACTAACACTTTTAAAGGCTAGCAATACTGTCCCAACTAAAATTTATTAACTCAACATGAATTACATATTAAGTTTATACATTTCCTTATTCATTAATTCTCTAAAATATAACCTTACCCTGAAATCAATTTTCTTGGTTATCAATAATATTAAAAAAATACTCTCAAATACTTATTTAAAAACTATTATGGTCAATCATTATACATTTAATTATTTTTTATAACTAGAATATCATTGATAAAATACTTTTATAACAGAATTCATTAATCGAAATGCAGAATTACATCAATCATCCCACATTAGTAGTAGTAATCGAATAAGATTTTTCGTTGTCCCGTAGTTTTTTCTAAGTTATATTCCCTTGATGGTTGGGTATTTATTTCACTTTGATATATATCCTTATAATTGAAACACTGAACTTTAGAGGTTTTTTTCCATTCATTTGTGTTCTTGATGGACCTTTTCTCTTCACTTAATGAAAACTCCCATTACATCCAACCATGTACCAAGGGGTTTCATTCCAAAATTATCAGATGGTGAGACATCATTATTTATCTTCTTCCCCTTATCCATTTTTTACTTTTCTATTATATTATTAACTTTCATTCCATCAGTACAATATAAATTGGATAATTATTTTCTCTATATTGATATCAAATTATACTCTATCCTTATAATATGGATTTTTTTGGTGACTAGTTACCTTTGAAAGATTGACTTTAACCCATTTATGAAACCATCATCCCTTATTTTTGGATTATGTATGTAGTCTAATACATGCCTTGATAAAAGTTTAATGTTAAATTCATAAATGAAAACATCTTAACATTCCTTTTTTTCAACTCAAGAAATTTTATTCCATATCATCTCATTATTCAGAAGGAAAATATTTTTTTCAATAATTTTTCTTCTAAACACTTAAATTCCATAATCACTGTTTTTTATCATCATTAATATATTGAATCAATGAATACCATTCATCTACATACCTGAATCACACCTCTCATCATGTGTGCAAAAATATAATTTCTATGTTTTCATAGTGTTTCACAATGGCTGAACAAGTCATCTCACATGAAGAGTTTTTTCATTTGTTCAGTCAATTAATCTAATTAACCTAAACTAATTATTAATTTATATTTTTTTAATCTAGGTATGCTATTAGATTTAATTGAATGAAAATATTAAACTAACATTCATTGAGAGATTGATATTAGTAAAGAAATAAAATGGCTTTTATGGTTTTGTTTTTGAGTTCCATCATTCACATTGTTTGTATTTAGATTAAATTTGATAATTTGATTATGAGATCTCATGCATAAATTACTATTATTTTACACATTGGTGTGAAATATCTAATTAATTTTGCAATCTTAAATAAAACACCTCTAATAATCAAGGTTTATATGGAACACCTCGATCAAGAGAGGGACATATCATCGGACCTGTCTCCATCATATTCCATTTCATCTAATGAATGGATCATATCCATCGTATAAAGAGATTATATCATTTATAAGGATGGGAAATTATTTATTAAAAGAATATAAATGATTTTGAAATAAGTGTGGTGGTGGAAAATATGAACACCAATTCAAATCACTCTTTCTCATCACAAACTTTATAAAACATAAGATTTTAAGCATAGAATAAATGAAATTTTCAACTACCTCCCTTGGTCCAAGAGTCGGGTTAGCCCGCCATTTTTTGGGTAAGATGTCATGGTGGAATTAGAAAGAAAGAAAATAATTAAATTAGGGATGAAAGGTAAAGAGAGATAAAAGAATATAGAAACACATGAATTAAACACATTCATACGTGTTAAATAAAAAAAAACTGAAATAAAAAAGAAAGGAAAAAAATCATAAATAATTAGCATGGACCTTGGCCTCTTCTTCATTAGTGGTCGACTGAATGTATTTTAATTTTTTGGGAAAGAGGAGATCCCCTCCTTTTGTAGGCCAGAATTTACCATCGAATGTTTCCATATTTTAACCCTAACAAATGGATTATTCACACATAAAACCTTCACAAATTTTATTGAAAAATATCTTTCACTTCTCCCATCCAAATTTAAACATATTATGAAATGCGTAGATATTTTTATACCCATTTTACTCCCACATATTATTCTACCTAGATATACCCTCTGTATTCTATGTATCTAGTTTCCTATGAATTAAAAGCATTACAAACGTATGATTCATGCATGGATGTCTTCATGTAATGTGTTTCTCAGTGTCTTGTGCAAATAACATCTACCATTCATAGTATTTGTGACATCATATAACAATATATGGGTCCAATAAAAAATTATCCAGATATATGAAAAGTTTCTATGGACCATCCTATAAGCTAGTTTTGAGATTCCAAATGGTAGACATAACATTGTGTCTAGAAGAAAGAAATGAATCCCAGAATTTTTAATATACATGAAAATAATAATTTCATAATTTAGTTAAGAATATAAAATATTATATCCTAAATACATAAATAAATGAAAAAAATCCAAATTCCAAAATAGGCCATTTCTCGATTACACTCAAAATAAAACTAAATTAATAAATCGTGACAATTTCCCCTAAAATAAAACTTTTTTGGTATTAAAACCTATTAAATTAGATTTAAAATTATTGAAAATATTTTCCCTATAAATTAAACCACAATTAAAAAGTAAGAACTTGGGTTTTGATCCTGTAAGACTTTGAAATTTTTTTGATGTTATTCTAGAGCAAGGCATTCAGACGACGTGTGACTTCGATCCCCCGTGTGGCTGGAATTAAAATTTAAGTGTGTTCACAATGCACATTCCAAATAAACAGCATAACTACAAAAAGGATTCTCGGATATGAAAAAATAGGGCACCGTTGAGTCTGAAGCGTGGTGTTTACCCTAGGAGGGGTGTAACTTTCGCCGGTGCAACCCTTCTTTAGAAAACACCACCAGGGGAATTTTAGTAATTTAGTGGCCTTAGGCATGAACATTATAAATTCTTAACGGAGGCTCGGATTAAAATTTTGAGACCACAATTGTGCTAAAAATGTGGTTCTTTCCCTAGGAGCGTCTTAACCTCAACCCCGTCGAGAGTTTGGGTATGGGCCTACTGGTGGGAGTTTAAAACTAATTAAAATTTTAATTAGTTTCTCTCCTAAGTAAAAACCCAACCCTCCTCCTTCTTCTCCCTTGCCTCTTTGGGTGGAATACCTCTCAAAAAGAATCAATCCCCTCTCCAAACCTCTCTAAGGCGCGGTGGCTTCAGTGGATCTTCGGCGAAGCAACGGGCTACGCCCTGCGAGGTAGGCTTCTTTATTTATCATTTTTTTAATTTACACAACCACTTAAAATAAAATTTGTAGTGTCGAGTTTCTATTTTCTTATCAATAGAAACCCATAGTTATGTATGATTAGATCCTATATTTCTAACTCTCTTCTCGAATCAATAATCCGAGTCCCGGGGCGCCCAGGGTGGCCCCGAGATGTTTTCCGGCCAAATTCCTTGTTTTCTGGTGGTTCCACAGGTTTCCTGTAGCTCAAGATGGTGGTCCGGCGAGTCCAGGCGGCAGCGACGGCTTCGTGCGGTGGCAGCATCACGCGGAAGGCTTTAGGTGGTCTGGGACAGCAGCTAGCACGGTGGGCGTCGGAGGCATATGCGGGGTGACGCAGGGGGGCCAGGCTGGCCAGCTTCGCCTGTCAGCGAGAGGTGCGAGAAACCTGGGTCGTCGCGACCCCAGCCAGCCAAAAGAGACCCGAAATTCATGGGTCTCATGGAAAATGTGTCAAACTAGCTAATCCTTCATGGGTGACGTGGGGCGGCCTGCACAGTAAGCCGCAGTCCGCGGGGACCGGGCGGTCCGGGCGGCCCAGCCGCGGACCGCCGGTCTAAAGGGGTGGGCCAACCCAGGACCACCCCGTCTCCGTTCGATGACATTAAAAACTCCATAACTCGCAAACTGAGTGTTGGATTTGCATTCCATCTATTGAAATGTGATCCTCGGATCACGACAGATGTGTTGAAATGGTCTCAGGGTTTTTTAATTCCCGGGATGTGAGCTCGGTGGAGCAACACACTCGTTAAGTATCTCACCAGGATTATTATTTCGGATGGCGTAGACACATTCATAGTCCATTTTAGGCACCGTTTGCAGCATTGTAACCCTGGTGTTGAGGTGAAGTTGTCCAGGGTGGTTTTAGGTGTTGATGCCAGAGTTGAGGCATGGGCCCCATAGGTATTCTTTTAAACTATGAGTAGCATTTTGCGACATTTTCATCAGATGCCTGTTCAGGGTGAATGAGTAACCATTTTTCCATGTTTTTACAAGAGCATCATGATGTCACAGTTTTCCCGACCTCTTTCGGGACTGAGGTGTGGTCCCCATGAGACGTCGTATGGGAATAAAGTAGTGTTGAATAAATTTTTCGTCGGGAGACTGTTTCAAGTGGTTAAATAGACTATCTCGCGTGTTTTTTTGCGAGGATTGCAATGGTGTAATTGGTTTGGGCATGTAGATCCTCTTCAAGATCTCATTTAATATTAAAACATGAAAGGAAGTTTTTTGGAGGTTCCTTTAACGCACTCTGGACCAATGCATGGTAGTGATGTTTGTGACACCCAGTGATGGCACAGACAACATGGAATTATCGGACCACTTCTAGGTTTACCCTCCAGTAGGGCTGGGCAGTGGGTTACCCACCGGCGTACGGGGGTTTACCCTCCAGCGAGGCAGGGTAGTGGGATACCCATTGAACTTAGGGTTTACCCTCCAGTGAGGCTGGGTAGTGGGTTACCCGTTGAATTTAGTTTTTACCCTCCAATGGGGTTGGGTAGTGGGTTACCCGACAACCTTTTAGGGTTTATCCTCCAGCTGGGCTGGGCAGTGGGTTACCCGACGACTTCCTTCAGACTCAACCCTTTCTATGAGGCTAGTTAGTGAATTTTCTCTATGATTACCGGAGTAGGACCCTTAGTTGTACGTTTTAGTGATGAGACAGCTTTGATGTGTGGGACTGTTTGGCATTAGGGATGGACATACTTAGAACTGTAGGTGTCTTTTCTTAGGCTGATCTTGGAGATAGAGATACCCTTACACACTCGTTCTGGTTTCTTGTTGAGCACATATATATATATATATATACCCTACTTATGTTCCCACTCCTTGGGTTCAGTTACACTTCTTCTAGGAGGGGCGGAGACACGTGGGGTATGCGACATTCTTTCCATGTCTAGCTCCTCTTGGTTGGATGAGGATACTTCCATTCTTTTGTTGGGTTGAGTTACACTCTATTTACTATACTCTTTCATTGTTCCTTATTCAGTCTACTTATCACTATTTTGGTACCTCTTTTGTTGCTCCCTCGATATTTTGGAGCATCCTACTGAGTATCTTTATACTCACGCCTACTTGGGTTTTGCCCGCACTTGGTGTGCCCTTGCAGACGACGGACATGTAGATCAAGACTACAGAGGAGTGTAGAGTTCACAGGATCTTGGGAAGCGTTCAGTGGTCATAGTATGACTTTCAGGTATGAGGCTCAGTAGCTTATTACTTTTGTTTATTTGTTGCTGGGTTATGGAAATTTTTTGGTTGGGTGCATGTTTTTCCCTTTTTACTATTTGGTCTCATTTTTAGCACATTACTTGTTCTGCTTTTGAGGTCGATGCATGTTTTGGTTGGGATTCTTTTATCCATACTTTGGTTTCCTTTTTTACTCTGCACTTTTTCTTTGTTTGGGATATGTGTTTGTGTACATGTACTTAGTCAAAGGCCTCCCTAAGATTGTTACGCCTTCAGCACTTGTCGCCAGCCCCTGGCCTATAGAGGCAGGCTAGGGGTCTCGCGGCTCGAGACCAGTAGGGTCGGAACCTAACAGAGTGGTATCAAAGGGGTTCATTCTTTGAGGCATTGTTCGGACGTCCCTAAAAAAGGAATTGGTTGGGATTTAGGTAAATAGTGTTGATGTGTCTTGAGAGTGTCTCTCAGGCCAGGGATTCTAGTGATAGTATGAGAGGCCAACACATCCATTCACCAAGACCCTGATAACCCGCTTGTCGACTCGGCATGCTAAGACACTTGTTGTATAGAACTATGAAACATGCATCCGGTAGGATTGGGTCATTGAATATCCTTTTTGTGTTAGCTCCCCTTTGTTATTACTGATATATATATATATGTATATATATATATATGCTCATCTCATCGTGGTAATCCTTGATAATTTTCACGAAGCCCCCACGATAGCAGACAGCCAGGTTACCCTCTCAAGTTCGTGATGACGACCTGCCAACCGACGCGGTGTCAGTTCAGGGACCCTCACGTGATTCCCTTCTGCCCACTACTTCAGTAGTAGCCCCTCCACTTGGAGATTGGTAGTTAGTACTGGAAACAAAGGCCGAGGTTGAGCATAGGCTGATTGCACTCTGAGACTTCCAGTGTCAGCAGCCATAGAAGTTCCATGGGGACCTAGATCCCCATGTAGTGAAAGACTATTAGATTCTATGGACTGACTTTTCAAGTTGGTACAGAAACCAGTAGAGCAGTTGGTAGCCCTTGAAGCCATCCTTTTCCTCGGGATGGCCGGTCGTTGGTGGGGGTTGCTTACGCAGACCCACGATGAGTCATCTCTCACGTGGGATAGCTTCTAGCAGCTATTCCGAGAGGAGTAATCCCCCTATATTTTATGATCCGTTTAGATTTAGGAGACTCTGGATCTGAAGTAGGGGGGTGACTATGGCACAATACTCATCCCATTTTACCAATCTGACACACTTCTCTCGGGATATGGTCATGATAGTTTCTTCCAGGCGCAGAAGTTTGAGTATTGTCTTCGCAGGGAGATCCGTGATAGTGTAGTACCCCTGTTCATCCCTACTTATGTTGGGGTTCTAGAGAGGGAACTTGTGATAGAGAGCTTCCTGGATGATGTATGCCAGCTGGAAGTGCCTAGAAGTGGCCGCTTCAGAGAAGAGCCTTTGGTAGCAGGCAGGCGGCAGAGATCGAAGCCTCATTCGAGGAGACCAATCCATGACAAGATTCAGTGGTAGGGTCGTACACCATAGTGGCGTTGTAGAGCACCGGGGCAGTCAAGAGAGAGTCGCTGCTATGCCTTTGATGGATGGGGTCACCTAGCATGGGACTACTTGACCAGGAATATCGAACAAATGTGGCAAGAAGTGGGTGCACCACAGCGGTAGAGGCATCGCCATGACCAAGGATCTCCTAGGCGAGGATAGGGTGGCCCTCAGGGAGGCGGCCTAGGCAAAGAGACATTACCTGAAGTTGGGGTACATCATTTCGAGGTCCTTCCACCGCCACCACCAGGCGGCCCACGCCAGCCTCAGGGATCTGGTGGTAGGGGTCGCTGGAAACTTCAGACTATGGGTGTTCATGACCCCCCCACACATGAGATGGTTTGAGGTACGCTTTGTATTTACTCTACGCTTGCTTCAGTACTAGTAGACACAAGAACCATCCACTTTTCTATATTTCTACTTTTTATACGAGAGTTGTCACTCCCAGTAGAGGCACTGACCCATGCGCTTAGCCCCAAGGTTCCTACAAGAAGTGCCTCATTAGTGACCTTTGTTTGCAGACACTGTGAACTGTGGTTTGGAGGAGAGAGTTTCATGTGGGACCTATTGGTCAACACGATAAAACCATACAATGTAATCCTGGGCATGGATTGGATTTCTATGGTCCACACCCAGATTGATTGTCATTGCAGGTAACTCAGAGGTGTGTTTTCTGATGGGATGAGGTTCACCATCCTCGGTGAGTGAGACCTCATGGAAGAGAATATGGGTACTCTGAGTAGGAGATCGTGACCTTTTTCTCACTAGTTGGTGATCATGGATCTCGAAGCAGAAGATGCTACATGAACCTGGATCCATACCGTTGTAGAGGTCTACATGTACGTCTTTCCTGATGATGTCCAAGTACTACCTCCAAGGTGAGAGATTGAGTTCTGCATTGACTTGTAGCCAGGGACTTCCCTGATATCATGTGCAGCATATCGGATGGCACCTATAGAGCTTCGGGAGCTATGACTTCAGATGGACGACCCTTGTGAGAAGGGATTCATCAGGACCAGTGTGTCCCCCTAGGTAGCTCCAGTTTTATTTGTGAAAAAAGTCAGATGAGAGCCTAAGGAATTGGGTGGATTATCGTGGCCTGAATCAAGATACGATAAAGAACAAGTACCCTTTTCCAAGGATTGATGATCTCTTCGACTAGTTGAGGGGTGCGAAGTGGTTCTCCATGATTGATCTTCGATCCAGCTACCCCCAGTTGCGGGTTTGTGAGGCCGACATCCCGAAGATGGATTTTTGTTGTTGTTATAGGAATTACGAGTTTCTAGTGATGCCCTTTGGTGTGGAGAATGACCCTGCTATTTTCATGGATTTGATGAACCAGATATTCCAGCCATACTTGGACCAGTTTGTGGTTGACTTTATTGAAGACATACTCATCTAATTTGCAAAGGAGGATGATCACTCAGAGCATTTGAGGATGGACCTAGTCTTACTCTGGGAGCACCAGATGTATGGGAAGCTCTTGAAGTGTCAGTTCTGGATTCAGGAGGTTCACTTTCTGGGGCATGTCATTTCTGAATAGGGTTTGTCCGTAGATCCCGCAAAGGTAAAGGATGTGATATCTTCGGCGACACACAAGAATGCGTCAGAGGTGTACAGATTCCTTGGTTTAGTAGGGTACTAAAGGAGGTTTGTGGAAGATTTCTCCAGGATTGCTACCCCTTTGACCACATTGACGTGGAAGGGATGACCGTTCACCTGGAGTGATCAGTGCGAGAAGGCATTCATGGAGTTGAGGCAGAGGATGAATAGTGCTCTAGTGTTGAGGCTTCCATAGGAGGGCGTTGAGTTCGTGGTATACTGCGACACTTTAGGAGATGGGCTCAGGTGTGTGATGATTCAATAGAGGGTAGGGATTGCATATGGTTTGAGGCATTTGAGGCCCCATGAGCAGAATTATGTGACTCATGATTTGGAGCTAGCAGTGTAATCTTCGCCTTGAGGTTGTGGAGACACTACCTTTTGGGTGAGTGTTTTGTGGTCTACTCAGAACACTAGAGCCTCATGTACATCTTCACTCAAAGGGATCTGAATCTGAGTCAGAGGCACTGTCTAGAGTTTCTACAAGACTATGATTTCGAGATAGTCTACACTCCGGGGAAGCACAACGTAGTAGCAGATACCCTTAGTAGGAAGTAAGAGGCTAGTTTAGTGTTGGAAGCATCAGAGTAGTTTGTTTCCCTACAGTTGACCTTGGTGGAGTAGGAGGGTAATACTTTTATTCAATCGATGGTGTTGACTTCTTCGCTCCTTGAGCGTGTGAGAGAGTTGTAGTTGGGGTATGTTGACAAGGAGGTGCTGCGTGATTAGATATCAATGGGCTACGCACCCGATGGGTATTCTGAAGTATGGAATCTTATGTTCCTGTTCCAGGGGTGAGCTATAGTACTAGTGTAGATTCTTGAGGTGGTGATGCGGGAATTCCACACTTCTCCCATGGCTATACATCCTAGTGTAGGGAAATTGTACAGAGACCTTCAACGGCAATTTTGGTGGTCTGGTAGAAAGTGGAGTGTAGCTGAGTTCATTTCTCAGTGTCTTACCTGTTAGCAGGTGAAGGAAGAGCATCAAGTTTCGGTAGGGTTGTTACAGCCCCTTGATATCCCGGAGTGGATGTGGGATGGAGTATTTATGGAATTTTTCAAAGGGCTTCCGCACACAGCGAAGGGCCATGAATCTGTTTGGGTGATAGTGGACCGACTCATGAAGTCGGAATAATTCCTTACCATCAGGAAGCAGAGCTCGGTGGAAAGTATAGGGAATTTTTACATTCGGGAGATCATCCGCCTTCATGGAGTACCCTCGAAGATCGTCTCTGACCGTGATGTGCAGTTTACATCGTGATTGTGGTGAGGCCTACAAGAGGAATTCAGGACATGGATGCGTATGAGTACAAATTTTCCCCCCAGACGGATGGGCAGACTGAGCGCACTATCCAGGTGTTGGAGGATATGCTCAGGGCACGTGTTTTAGACTTTGGCCTAAGCTGGGAGGATCACCTTCCCTTGGTGGAGTTCACATATAACAATTTTTACCACTCTACTATTGGCATGGCACCATTTGAGGCCCTCTACGGGTGACCCTGTAGGTCACCATTTTGCTGGATGGAGGTTGGGAAGTCCCCCCTCATGGTCCCAGAGTTGGTTCAGGCGATGAAGGAGAAGGTGCAGGTCATTCCTGAGGGAATGAGGATGGATCAGAGCAGACAGAAGTCCTACGCAGACCATCGTCACAGACCATTGGAGTTCGAGCAGGGGGACCAAGTCTTTCTGAGAGTCTCTCCATGGCGTGGAACACATAGTTTCGTCTGGGGTGGTAAGCTATCGCTGAGGTTTATCAGGCCATTTGGGATCACACGCAGGGTTGGTGAGGTCTACTACCATCTTTATCTACCCCCACAACTGGAGAGGGTGCATGACGTCTTCCACATGTTGCAGATGATTAAATACGTGCACGACCCCACGCACAATATCGACTGGGAAGAGCTGGACATCGAAGATAGAGCCACCATTGTAGAGCACCCGGTGGAGATTGAGGACCGGTAGGAGCGGACACTGCGTGGATGGACATCTTTTTGGTTTGTGTGCTCTAGCAGCACAGAAGGGTTCATGAGAGCACCTGGTAATAGGAGAGCCAGATGCGACCTCAGTATACTAAGTTGTTTTTGATGTTTTATTTTTCAGGGATGAAAAATTAATGTAGGGAATGATGTAAGAACCTGGGTTTTGATCCTGTAAGACTTTGAAATTTTCTTGATGTTATTCCAAAACAGGGCGTTCAGACGATTGGTGATTCCGAGCATTGGTGTGGTTGGAATTAAATTTTAAGTGCGTTCACACTAGACATACCAAATAAACAAAATAACTCCTAAATGGTTGCTTGGATGAAAATACTCAGGGCACTATTGAGTCCGGATCATGACGTTTACCCTAGGAGGGGTGAAACTTTCGCGAGCGCGACACTTCTGTGGGAAACACCACCAGGGGAATTTTCGTAATTTAGCAGCCTCGGGCATGAACTTTATAACATATGAACAGAGTCTTGGATTAAAATTTAGAGACCACCATTTCCCTCAGAATGTGGTTTTTACCCAAGGAGCAGCTTAACCTCGACCCCGTCAAGAGTTTGGGTACGGGCCAACTGGTGGGAGTTTAAAACTAATTAAATTTTTAAGTAGTTTCTATCCTACATAAACACCCACCCCTCCTTCTTCTTCCACCTTGCCTCTCCCTAGATGAATACCTATCAATAAGAATTAAACCCCTCTCCCCACCTCTCCGAGGTGTGGTGGCTCCGGTGGATCGTCGGCGAAGCGACCGGCTACGCCCTGTGAGGTAGGCTCGTGTATTTTTCGTTTTTTTAATTTTCTCAACCTTTTCAAATGAAATTTGTAGCATATAAAAGTTTTTTTTTCATATCAATTGAAGCCCATAGTTGCGTAAGTTTCGATACAATATTTTTAACCCTTTTTTATGATAGAAAATCTGATTCCCGGGGCGCCCGGGGTGGCCCCGTGAAGTTTTCCAGCCAAATTCCATGTTTTTCGGTGGTTCCATGGGTTTCTGGCAGCTCGGCGCGGTGGTCCGGCGAGTTAGACAGTGGTGGCGTCTTCACGCTGTGGGCTTTAGGAGGTCCGGGATGGAATTTGGAATAGAGGGCTTCAGCCAGTCCGGGATGGTGACCGGTGTGGTGGGTGTCTGTGCCATACACGGGGTGACGTGGGGGGCTAGGCCGGCCGGCTTTGCCGGTCAGCAGGAGGCATGAGAAATTGGGGTCATCATGACCCCAGCCAGCCGATAGAGTCCCACAATTCGCAGGTCTCATGGGAAACATGTCGGACTGGCTGAGCGAGTCCAAGTGACCCAGGGTGGCCCACATAGTGAGCCACGGTCCGCGGTGGTCCGGGCGGTCCGGGCGGCCCAGCCGCAGAGCATTGGTCTAAGGGGGTGGGTCATCCCAGGCCCACCCCGTCTCCGTCCACTGACGTAAAAAACACCAAAACTCACAAATTGAGTGTTGGATTCACATTTCTATTGTGGAGACGTGATCCTTGGATTGAGACGGATGTTTTAAGATAGTCCTTGGGATTTTTAATTACAAGGACGTGAGCTCGGTGGCACGACACGCTCGTTAAGTACCTCAACGAGATTATTCTTTCGGATGACACGAACACCTTAAGAGTCTATTTTAGGCATTTTTAGCAGCGTTGTAACCCTGGAGTTGAGACGAAGTTGTCCAGGGTGGTTTCTAATGTTGAAGCCAATGTTGAGGTGTGGGCCCCATAGGCCATCTTTTAAGTTGTGAGAAGCGTTTTGCAAATTTTTCCGCAGACACCCATACCGGGTGAATGAGTAGTCATTTTGTCATGTTTTTTCGAGACCATCATGATGGTGTAGTTTGCCTGACCACTTTTAGGACCTAGGTGTGGGCCCCATGAGACATCGTATGGGAATAAAGTGGTGTTCAATAAATTTTTCATCAGTAGTCCATTTCAAGAGAGTAAATTTTCTATCTCGCGTGTTTTTCTGTGAGGATTTCCATAGTGTAATCGATTTGGACATGTGAGGCCACTTTCAAGATCTCATTAAATGTGGAAAAATAAAATGTAATTTGATGGAGGTTCCTTTGATGCACTCCGAACCAACACACATTAGCGATGTTAGTGACACCCAGTTATGGCATGAGAACCACCGAGTTATTGGACCAATTCTGGGTTTACCCTCTAGCAGGGCTGGGCAGTGGGTTACCCACCAGTGTATTAGGGTTTACCCTCCATCGAGGTTGGGTAGTGGGGTACCTGTTGACCTTAGGTTTTACCATCCAGTGAGGCTGGGCAGTGAGTTACCCATTGAATTTATGGTTTACCCTCCAGCAGTGCTAGGCAGCGGGTTACCCAACAACCTCTTAGGGTGTACCCTCCAGTTGGGCTGGGCAGTGGGTTACCCGACCACTTCTTTTAGACTCAACCCTTTCTATGAGGCTAGTTATTGAATTTTCTCTGTGATTACCAGAGCGTGACCCTTGGTTGTACGTTTTACTGATGAGACAACTTTAACATGCGGGACTGTTGGGCATTAGTGATGGATATCCCTAGAACTGTTGGAGACTTTTCCTGGGATGAGCTTGGAGATAGATATCCCCTTACACACTAGTTTGATTTTCTTGTTGATCATATATATATATATATACCATACTTTTTTCCCCACTCCATTGGTTCAGTTACTCTCCTTCTAGGAGGGGCGAAGACACGCGAGGTATGCCATGTAATTTCCATGTCTAGATCCTCTTCATTGGACGAGTCTACTTATTTTCTTTTATTGGGTTGAGCTACACTCTATTTTACTGTACTCTTTCACTGTTCCTTGTTCTGTCTACTGCTCACAATTTTGGTGCCTCCTTTTTTGCTCCCTTGAGCTTTTAGGGCATCCTACTGAGTATATTTATACTCACCCCCACTTGGGATTTTCCCGCACTTGGTGTGCCCTTGGAGACAACAGACAGTTCGATCATGACTACAGAGGAGGGTTGAAGACGCAAAAGCATGGGCAGCGTTCATTGGTTGTAGTAGGACATTCAGTTGTGAGGCTCACCAGCTGCTTACCTTTGTTTATCCGTTGTCGGGTTGTGGCACTTTTCTAGTTGGGCGCGTGTTTTTCCCCTTTCACTGTTCGGTCTACTTTTCATCACTTTACTTGTTCTTCTTTAGAGGTCGATGCATTTTTTGGTAGGGATTCTTTAGTCCATACTTTAGTTTCCTTTTTTACTCTACACTTCTGCTTTGCATTGGCTATGTGTGTGTACACTTATGCAAAGGCCTCCCTGAGAATGTTATGCCTTCGATTCTTGTCGCCAGCCCCTAGCCTATAGAGGCGGGCTTGGGGTAGTCGCGGCTCGAGACCAGTAGGGTTGGGTCGTCACATATACCTTTCTTTTCCTCAAGCATAAAATATCAACATTGTAAATCTGAGGCCACTAACATTATCAAAATTTAAATATCAATGTAGTAAAATCAAAAATTTACAAAATAAAATAAAGCATTTAAATTCTTGAAACAATATCAATTAAATTTCCCATTTTCAATGTAATATTCCATTTATGTATTTTACTTGTCCCCTTTGTAAAATCAAGGGACTTCTCTTTTCATTAAATCACGTTCTTCAATTAATTATTATTAAACATATCAAATCTTTTTCTACATCACCTTTACAATATTTTCTCTCATCACTTATGATATAATTCTTGTAGAGTTCTTATCATATCATGAGAACATGCTACTCATTCATAAACATGTAAAACAACTACCTTCTAAACTTTGTAAAGATAAAAACACATAAAATCATGAGGTCTTGTGATCAAAGGTCAAATGTATCGAAGTCTGAAGGATGGTGGGACTTGATGTAAAAAATTAATGATCAAGGAATTGGTTAATCTCTGAATTTATAAAAAAAATCATGTTCAATGTAATAGTTTATTGACATCCACCTTTAATTAATATTGACTCACAACATCCCCAAAAGTCCAATGTAATTATTATGATTAGTTTAAGAATAATGAATTCATTTGTCCCTCTCTTGAATATATTTATATAATTTTCCTTTTTTATAGAATATTTCAATATAATTTTTTTCTAATGTTTTTGACAATAATAAACCTCACATCAACCACATAACCACGTATTATAAAAATAATAGGTCTTGTAATGGTGGTTTTTGGTTTACCCAAATAAAAACCCATTTTTCTCATTTTTTTAGTCTTTTTTCATTTTTATTTTTTTATATTCAAGAGATAGAAAATAGAGTAAAATGAATGATTGCACAAATTTTTTAAATTCCCATAATAAGAACCCCCATATTTAATCAATACAATGTAAATCATTCTATTTATCATGATTTCCTTTACTCCCACACATCAATTTTAAATTATCATGCAATTACTAAGAGTAGGTTAGGAATGGATAAAAATGTCTTGAAACATGGATAATATATATAAATGTATTTTATGATATCTATGGGATTAAGATGGATTAAGGTAATTGTGGTCTTTATGGACATAATATTTTCCTGATATACCCCAATAATTTTAATTTTTTTGCATAGTCATAGATTTGACACGTTCAAATACATTTTATGGTCAGTCCCCTGTACCAATATCACTGAAGACATATGCTCAAGAATAAATCAGACGTACTTTGACTAGAAATACTCTCATGAATGGGAAATATAATTTGGGAAAATCACACATGTCATGAATAATAATAACAAATCAATTCACATGTATTTGATAAACTCAAAGCATAGAAAATTGTAGGGAAATTTCATTTACATGAATCAACCAATTACATTAAATCATGTGTCCTCATTTAAATATTCATTATTCACTTTAAATATTCAATTTTATATTTAACTCATTAAATTTAAATGAAATTGAAATCGAAAACAGGGTATCATTGGATTCATAAGAAACTCATGTCTCCTGGTTAACTCAAGTAAAGAATGAATTCATGTGTGGGCATGAAATTTCAATTATAATAATTAACACAAAATTAGGAAAAAATATAATGAGTTTAAAAGATAAATGTTAAAATTAAACTCACTTCTGAAATAATGATTTTCTACTTTCCTATTTGTATATTTAGTGATTTCTTGTAGAATAATAAAAATACGAAATAAAATTATTCAATTAATCACAAGGATCATTTCATATAATATCAAAAATAAAAGTGAGAGTGTGACGCATGCAAGGATAATAATAAAATAATGAAATTGAAATATAAATTCATAAAAAGCATGAAAATATAAATATTGTAATGATCCCCCAAGTGGGCCCTAAATTTTTACTACCTTTATAAGGGCAGTACTAGCTGTTATCCAAAATCAGATGGTGGGTGGGTATTCTTAGACTTAACCACCATATGTGGATTTTCGGAGCATCTAATTATTTGTTTATGTTGAAAAATTATCCATTCTTAAAGTATACTGAAACCAACCACTTCAAAATGATTCATAGTTTTCTTGGTGGGGGTAGGATGATGTATGGAACCTCATCCTCTTTCATTTCTACTTGCGCAACATTTTTTTCTCTTCTAGTGGTTGAACAACCTGAGATTTATGATTTGTAATTTCAAAATTATGATGAAAATGTATTTCTAATTGGATATAAATTAAACATGAATAATTTAAATCAAAATTCCCCATTTTATTGTGAGAATCCTATATATCAGTTTTTTTAGGATTAGAAACTTGAACTTCTTCATGAGATAACACAAATGTATATTCATTTAAATAAGGGATCTCTATTGTTCCTCAATAGGTGCATGTGTTTTTTCATCATCATCCACTAAGGAAAAGAAAGGATGAACCAAATCTATAAATTCAAAATCTTATAGAGTGACACTCAAATTAGATTTAATGAAATCATAAAATATAGAGTTTAATAAAATAAGAAATCCCCTATTTGGGTTTGGTTCAATAACTTCTTTAAAGATAAGTTCCTCTTGAAAACGTGTATGACTGGATGGAAATAGGTAGTCAGTATCTTGCATTATTTCTTGAAATTGCATCAATATTTTAGACTAATCAATAAAGAACTGTAAATTTCAAGGAAATGTTTTTTTCTTAAATTCTTTGGGATTTTACGAGTACGCAGTTTCTAACGGCACCTGATTCCAAGGCCCGGTGTGCCAGGAATCAATTTCTGAAGTTTATCTCGGGTACGTTCAGTGAACGAAGGAGCGAGTTTTTCTATCTTTTGAACCGGTGCTCAGAATTGAAATCTGGGGGCACCGATGGAACCGCAACGCCGGTAACTGATTAAGAGGACCTTTACTGAAGATGCATTTGCATTGGTGGAGTTGTTACAAATTGTGTTCTAAATAAGAAGAGAATAAAAATGTGGAATAATTTTTATTCTTTGACTATGGTGATTTTATCCTACATGGGGAAGTTAGGGTGGGACCCACTGGAAACCTAACTACCCATGTGAGGATAAATGTGTGGTGGGTCCCGTAAGATCCCCAACCCATTCACATTCCCTAAACCCCTGAAACCCGCATTAAACCACTTGTATTTAATTGGGTAACTACACACTCTCCCAGATTAATTCTTGCCAACACACACTTAATTAATTAATTGAATTAAGTGTTTAAATTTTGTAATTTGAAAGCATGGATTGTTGTGAATAAAATAAGAGGAGCCATATTTTATTTTTTGGTTGTCTTGTTGTGTTGAGAATTGGAGAAGAGAGCTATAGTTCCTTTTGAAGAACATCTTCTTCAACAAAGAACGCCAACTCTCTGACGAAGAACGTCGACTCGGCTGCTCGGTTTCTCCATCCTCTTCTTCCTCCACGATAGGGGAGGAGACAACGACGATGACGGAAATGACACTATCATCCATAGCGCTTGAAAACCACAAACATCCTTTAGTTAGGGGTTAAGTTCAATTTTAATGAATTAAAATTGTTCTTTGTTTTGTCGTTGAGTATCTCATATACTTTGGCCGAATGTTATCGTCATAACGGGAGGAGATCATACCACAAAAACACGGACGATTTCTCCTCCCCTTTTTCTTGTTGATCTTCATTGATGATTTTGGCGAAGGTGGCGCGGTTCCATTGCCCTGCGCGGGGACGAAGAGGATCGTGGCCGGAGCGGGCCGCAACGGTGGTGCACGGCGCCGTCGTGCTATGCCGGAGCTTCAAGGGGCTGCGGCTAGGGTAGGCTAAGGTGGAGGGGTTCGGCACCATCACGCCACGTCGGTCGAACCAGAAATGCGGCCTAACGCCGTGGCGGAGTTCTGAGGGGCGGTCGGCTGTGCCGGTCGCCGACGCCACCTGGAGGCGGGACCCGAGGGGGTCCTGTGGTTACACCAACACCGGCCTTTACTGCCGAACATTTCAGAAAACCGAGGGGGGGTGTAACCCCCAGAAATATTCTTAGGGCGGACCCCACGGGTTCGCCGTTTTGGAAAAAATGGGGTGGGCCACCCTTTGCGTCCCGCTCGGCCAGCGCCGAGCCGCGGCCGGCTTCTGAGTCGGGCCGCAGGCCACACGGGTTGGGCCGGCTGCGCCCATCCATGGTCCAGGTCGGGCCGCACCCAATCGGGCCAGACCCGAACCCGGGTCAGGTTGCCCCGGTTCGGGCCGACCCTGGGGGTATTGGGTAGGGTCGGATCGGGCCCAGACCCCCTATTTTCGGACTATGTTCATTCAAACGCCCATATCATGGGCTATAGACCATCGATCGACTCACCGTCAGTTGTGTAGGGATACTTGGATCGATACGGTCATTTCGGTATATTAAACTCAAGTTTTCAACGATGTTTGGGTATGTTCGGGATGGCTCGAACCCGAAACCAACTGGGCCCTTGGATCAGAAACACTAATAACATAATGACCAAACTTCGAAATGACGTTCCGTCAATTACATTGAATTACTCTTAGTGAGAAAGTTATTTTGGCATACTCCACTTGAGGTTTGGACGCATCTGGAGTATGGTCGGGTTGGTTTAGCTTAAAAACCAACTGGGCCCCTGGGACGAAAAAGCCAATAACTCTCAGACCAGGAGTCTGATTGATGCGTCGTCTATCGCATTGAGTTCCTATTGACGAGACGGAACTGTGTGATACATCAACTATGGACTTCTTGATAGTTGATATATCGACCCCCTTAGCTCGTGGAGTGGACCCTCCCAGAATCAAGCGTGCTTTGTGTGGGAACCCTAGAGCTGGCTGCGACTGTGACGACGACGACGACTGTACTTGGATCCTACATGGGTTCGGCAGTGAGGATGACTGTACTTGGATCCTCCGTGGGTTCGGTAGAAATGCCAAATATAATTGGATCCTACATTGGTTCGGCAGTGATGGATATTGTACTTGGATCCTACGTGGGTTTGGCAGTGACGAATTCTGTACTAGGATCCTACGTGGGTTCGGTAGAGGAGATGATTCAGAGGCTACATCTAATCATCTCCACCCCTTTTCGTGAGTAGTATACATGTGTGAGATGAGTCTTGACTTTCAATCATTATCATCAATATGATTGACTTGCTTTTCTGTGTGGTCTGGGTTGTCCTTTCCTGCGTGGATTGGGTTCTACTTGGGCTCGGGAGTTGGAGCTGAACTAAAATTGATGACTTAGGTATATGTATGGGCATATACCTAAGTAGAGACAGTTGATACTTCATGTTTGTATCTTTCCTTTGGTATATCCTTTGTATATTTAGGGAGACCTTCGGGGGTCTCGGGGTCCCTACTGAGTATCGTATACTCACCCCTGCACGGGCTATGCTCGCACTACGTTGTGTTGGATGCAGATGATGGATAACGTTGATCGTGGTTGAGGCTTGTGGAGAGAGATGGTATTTGGAGGTGGACTATCAGGAGGTACGTACACTGATTGGATAGACATATTCGAGGATCTGAGGAGACCATCTATACCCACCCTTCAGGTGGGGTATCCAGAGGATGTCACGGTGGTTGCTGCTTTACTTTTCAGCTGTTGTACTTTACTTTTCTCAGTTGTACTGTACTTTCAGTTATGTTTGTATACTGGCCCATTTACATTCCATCACATACTTTTGTACTCAGTTTACTTAGTGTTTACTTCAGCTTGCATACTCTGTTGTGATTTTTTTCTTAAATAAAGGCAATGCCTTCCATTTTATCGGGATTTACGCCTTTAGTGCTAGTCGCCAGCCCCTGGCCTATGGGAGGCGGGCTTGGGGTAGTCACGGTATGGGCCCTGAGGACGAGTCGTGACAAATTGGTATCAGAGGAGTCAGTTCTACCGCAAAACATAGGACTCTGATAATTTCTTCTATGTGAAGCAATAGTGTTAAGGGTATTGAGTGTGGTTTTCAGTACAGTGAGTCCAGTGTTGGTGCGGCGGCTGACGTATCCATACACCAGGACCCTGAATTCTGATTTCCGACTCAGTGCACGAAAACATTGATTGCATGTCTGTTTCAAAAGTTTTCTTTGTGATTACTTTGTGTCAGCTCACCATGTATATTTTGTTAACTGTGGTATACTTTTTTCTTTTCAGGATGGCACCACGACGACATCTAGCTAGGGTTCCGATCATTGTGCGAGATTGCATCCCACCGAGTGATGTGGCCTCGGTGTAGGGCCCCATTACAGCAGAGGCACCAGCGGCACCTCTACTCGTCGAGCCACAGATGCCACCATCCCCAGCAGCTGAGAGTGCACATCTCATGAGTACACTGCATGAGTTTCAGCTTCATAGGCTGCCCAGGTTCCATGGAGAGACGGACCCTCAGGTAACTGAGGATTGGATGGAGGCTATCGTATGAGTCTTCAGATTAGAAGGGACACCAGCTGACCTTATGGTGATCCTTGCTGTGAGTCTCCAGCACGCAGAATCAGGTAGATGGTGGAGCCTAATTCTCTAGGTGCACGACAAGGCATCTCTAATTTGGATGGACTTCGAGAGCCTCTTCCCCTAGGAGTTCATTCCAGCCACCCTCTATGCAGTGCGCATTCAGGAGTTACTACAGTTGCGGCTGGGCAGCATGACAGTAGCCCAGTACTCGACGAGATTTACTGATCTCTCACTCTACTCCACAGACATGGTACGATACCTATTCTTCCAGGCCCAGACCTTTGAGCAGGGACCGAGGCATGATATAAGACCTTTGATGATCTCCCTCAACATTACGACGCAGGTAGGAGTACTGGAACGAGCCCCTTTTTGTGGAGAGATTTCTTGCTGAGCCTACACTAGCAGCGAGACCTACCACAGGGGGACACGTAGCAGAGTCTTCTGCAGTCGGCAGTAGATAGATGTCGCAGAGGTCCACACGGACTAGACCATCAGGTGGGCGACCTTAGGATACTGGTTCAGAGGTGCGGGGCACACACAGCAGATCCAATCATACGAGAGGCAGACAGTTCTATGCATACGGTGGGCAGGGCCACATGGCTCGTAAATGCCTGACCCGCCATGTAGAGGAGAATTAGATGGTTGAGGGACCACCTAGGTAGAGTCAGAGGTTCGACTATGGCGGTCCGCATGGAGTAGGTGGACGAGGAAGAGGGGCTGGTCGAGCAGCAGGTGGTGGACGATGCTTAGAGGCTCTACCACCACCACCACCAGGAGTGCCACCCCGACCACAAGAAGCTGGCAGATAAGGGCAGGCTCATCTCTAGGAAGTCAAGGCCTATGACCACGGTGCACCTGAGATGATTCGAGGTACTATCTATGTCTACTCCACCCTTCCTGCAGTTCATATAGACATAGGAGCGAGTCATTATTACATTTTCGCTGCCCTTATTCGGAGCTCGGAGATTCTGACCGAGCTGCTGGTTCGATCCTTATAGCTAGAGACTCCTACGGGAGCAGAATCAACAATTACGCACTGGTGCCAGCAGTGTGAGCTTACTCTATGAGGCGAGATCTTCGGCTGGGATCTTCTTGTAGCGGCATCGAGGCCTCACAACATCATCTTGGGCATGGATTGGTTATCTATAGTTCATGATTAGATCGACTGTATTAGGCGTAAGGTGCGCTGTGTCCACACAGATGGGAGTAGGTTCACCTTAACCGGTGAGAAGGGAGCCTTTGTAGCATAGGATGGACTCACACAAAGGAGAGGACACTCGATCACCCATCAGTTGGCTAGTATCATCCTAGGAGCAATTGATGTGCGGAGTCCATGTTTTCCTGTTGTGGTGGATCAGTATGCAGACGTTATTCCTAATGACATTCTAGGACTACCTCCTTGCAGAAAGGTAGACTTCTATATTGAACTGTACCCTGGGACATCCTCGATATCTACTCCAGCATGTCGGATGGCTCCTGCTGAACATCTAGAGCTACGCGTACTGTTGGAGGACTTGTAGGACAAGGGATTCATCTGACCTAGTGTTTCACCTTGGGCTTCCTCGATTTTGTTCGCCAAGAAGGCAGACGAGAGCTTGTGAATCTGTGTTGAATACCTTCTCCTGAACCATGTGACCGTGAAGAACAAGTATCCACTTATGAGGATAGATGATCTCTTCAATCAGCTCAAGGGAGCATGATGGTTCTCAAAGATAGACCTCAGGTCATGCTATCATCAGCTCAGAGTTCCAGACGAAGATGTGTAGAAGATGACCTTAAGGTGTTGGTGTGGCCACTATGAGTTTTTGGTTATGCCTTTCAGTGTAACCAATGCTCCAGTAGTGTTGATTAGTCTCATGAATAGGATATTCCATCCTTACCTCAATCTATTTGTCATAGTCTTCCTCGACGAAATATTGATTTACTCGACTACTGAGGAGGAGCACGCCTACCACCTACTGGTTGTACTGGACACACTCCCAGAGCAACAACTTTATGGTAAGCTCTCGAAGTGTCAGTTCTGGATTCGAGAGGTCCACTTCTTGGAGAACGTCATATCTGAGGTGGGACTTGCAGTGGATCCTGCAAATATTGAGGCAGTACTATCTTGGGAGCCACCCAAGAGCATGACTGAGGTATAAAGTTTCGTAGGTATGGTTGGGTACTATCAGAGATTTGTGCCAGACTTCTCCAGAGTTGCAGCATCACTTTCCTCATTGATGAAGAAGGGGAAACACTTCGTGTGGTCAGATAGATGTCAGCAGAGCTTCCAGGAACTGTGACATCGATTGACCAGTACACTCATCTTTAGGCTACAGGAGGAGGGCGTAGGGTACGTAGTTTACTGTGATGCATCAGGGACTAGACTCAGGTGTGTCCTGATGCAGGAGCAGGTAGTGATCACCTATGGTTCATGATAGTTGAGGAAGCACGAGCAGAACTATGCTACCCATGACCTAGATTTAGCAGCAGTGGTGTTCACCTTGAAGATGTGGTGGCACTATCTGATGGGCGAGCACTTTACAGTCTACTCTTACCACCAGAGTCTCAGGTACATCTTCTCACATAAAGACCTGAACCTAAGACAGCGACGATGGCTCGAGTTTCTACAAGACTATGACTTTGAGATAGTTTATACTCCGGGGAAGGGTAATGTAGTAGCTAATGCTCTTAGTAGGAGGTCAGGCATTCAGCTACTTGGAGAGGCGACATAGCAGTTAGACAATTTGTAGATATCCTTTATGGATAGATATGGGACATCCTTTCTACAGTCGCTCACAGTCACTCCTCCACATCTTCAGGGGGTCTGGGAGGCATAGTGTAGGGACATTGATTGTGAGACGCGACATGCACAGATATCTACAGGACAAGAACCTGATAGATTTTCTACAGGAGGAGAGCACGCCATCCTTTTCAGAGGACGTACCATGGTACCAGTTGCATTACAAGGGGAGGTGCTGATAGAGTTTCACACTTCCCAATTGGCAGTACATCCTTGAGTAGCAAAGGTGTACTAGGATCTCAAACGACAGCACTGGTGGCCAGGTATGAAGAAGGCTGTGGCAGAGTTCTTTTCATGATGCCTCAACTGTCAGCAGGTGAAGGTAGAGCACCAGGTACCACCGGGCTTGGTACAACCCTTAGAGTACCCGGAGTGGAAGTGGGATGGGATATCTATGGATTTAGTGACAGGACTTCCACGTACTTCCAGAGGACATGACTCCATCTGCGTGATTCTCGACCGACTCACCAAGTCGGCCCACTTCTTACCTATTTGAGAGTAGGGCTCAGTGGAGATCTTGGGATGCCTCTATATTCAAGAAATTGTACAGCTTCATGGTGTACCATCTTCTATCGTCTCCGATCGAGATGCTCGCATTACTTCCCGGCTTTAGAAGGGGTTTCAGGAGGCATTTGGGATGTAGCTATGCCTGAGCACCGCCTTTCACCCTCAGATGGATGGATAGAAGGAGAGGACCATTTATAAACTCGAGGACATGCTCTATGCATGTGTCATTGCCTTGGTCGTAGCTGAGAGGATCACCTACCCTTGGTGGAGTTTGCGTACAACAACATCTACCACTCCACCATCGGGATGGCACCATACGAGGTATTGTACGAACGAACTTGCAGATCACCCCTGTGCTAGACAGACCCTGGGGAGTCAGCACTCGTAGGACCCGATATGGTACAGACAACGACAGAGAAGGTGCAGATCATACAGGAGAGGATGTGGACTGCACAAAGCCGACAGAAGTCCTATGCTGATAAGAGGCGGAGACCACTAGAGTTCGAGGATGGTGACCGCATTTTCATATGGGTCTCAACTCAATGTGGATTACGGAGAATTGGTTGGTGTAGCAATTTATCTCCGGGTTTCATCAGACCACTCCAGGTTCTTAGAAGGATAGGCGAGGTGGCTTATCGCCTGGATCTTCCACCTCAGTTACACCGGGTGCACGACGTCTTCCACGTATCTCTGCTGAGGAGATACGTGCATGACCCAATGAATATCATTGATCACGGGGACTTGGACATCGATGATGGGGTGACATTTTCAAATGTCCCGGTGGAGATCGAGGATCGCCAGGAGTGGGTCCTACATCGACGGTCGATTCCTCTAGTGCACATCAGGTGGCAGCACGAGAACCTCTTGGAAAGCACATTGGAGGAAGAGGCTCAGATTCGTGCATAGTACCCTCATTTGTTTCCCTAGTTTTTTATGCAGCTTTACGAGGACGTAAATCCCTGAGGTGGGAGTAATGTAATGACCAATAAATTTCAAGGAAAATTCTTTTTCTTAAATTCTTTGAGATTTTACGAGTACACAATTTTTGACGGCACCTGATTCCGAGGTCCGGTGTGCCCGGAATCAATTTCCAAAGTTTATCTCAGGTACGTTCAGTGAACAAACGAGTGGGTTTTTCTATCTTTTGAACTGGTGCTCAGAATTGAAATACGAGGGCACCGATGGAACCGCAGCACCAGTAATTGATTAAGAGGACATTTATCTAAGATGCATTTTCTATGGAGGAGTTGTTAAAAATTGTAGTTTAAATAAGAAGAGAATAAAAATGTGGAACAATTTTTATTCTTTGACTAAGGAGGTTTTATCCTACATGGGGAAGTTAGGGTGGGACCCACATGCATCCTAACTATCCATGTGATGATAAATGTGATGTGGGGCTCACACGATCCCCAACCCTTAACATTACCTAAAACACCATAAACCACCCATTAAACCTCTTCTATTTAATTGGGTAACTCCCCACTCTCCCACATTAATTCATGCCAACACACACATAATCAATTAATCGAATTAAGTGTTTAAATTTTGTAATTTGAATGCATGGCATGTTTTGAATAAAATAAGAGGAGCCTTATTTTATTTGTTGGTTGGCTTGTTGTGTTGAGAATTGGAGGAGAGAGCTCTAGTTCCTTTTGATGAACTTATTCTTCAACAAAGAACGCCAACTCTCCGACGAAGAACGCCGACTCGGCGGCTCAGTTTCTCCATCCATTTCTTCCTCTGAGACAAGGGAGGAGACATCGGCGACTACGGAAATGACGTCATCATCCGCGATGCTTGACAACCGTGAACTTCCTTCAGGTATGGGTTAGGTTCAATTTTAATGAATTAAAATTGTGATTTGTTTTGTCATTGAGTATCTTGTATACTTTGGCCGAATGTTATCTTCGTAACGGGAGGATATCGGACCGCACAAACACCGCTTATTTCTCCTCTTCTTTTTCTTGTTGATCTTAGTTGATAATTGTGGTGAACGCAGTGCAGTTCCGTTGCACCGCGCGAGGACGAAGAGGACCGCGGCCGGAGCGGGCAGTGGCGGTGTAGCGCGGCGCCGTCGCGCCGCGCTGGGGGGGCCAAAGGAGGTCGCGACCAGGAGAGGGAAACAGCGGAGGGGAACGGTGCCGTCACGCCGCGCTGAAGCTTCAAGGGTCTATGGCTGGGGTGGGCCGCGACGAAGGGGCGATGCGACGTCGCGCCGCACTGGTCGAACTAGAGCCGCAGCTGAAGGCTGCGGCGGACCTCCGAGGGGCGGACGACTGTGCCGGCTGCCGGCACCACCTGGAGGTGGGACCCAAGGGGGTCCTGCGGTTACACCAAGGCCGGCCATTTTAGAAAACCGGGGGGGGGGGGGTGTAACCCCCCGACAGATTCTTAGGGGGGACCCAACGGGTCCGCCGTTTCGGAAACAAGGGGGCGGTGCTCCCCTTTGCACCCAGCTCGTCTAGCGCTGAGCCGCGGCCGGCTTCCGAGCTGGGTCGGGCCATGCCCAATCAGGCCGAACCTAGACCCGGGTCGGGTAAACCTAGTTCCGGCCAACCCAGGGGGTATTCGGCCGGGTCGAACAGGGCCCATACCCACTATTTTCGGACCAGGTTTGTTCAAACACCCATATCAGGGGATACAAAACTCCGATCGATGCACCGCCAGTTTTGTAGGGATCCTTGGATCAAGGCGGTCATTTCTGTATATTACACTTGAGGTTTCGGTGATTTTTGGGTACAACTGAGTTTGTTCGAACCCAAAACCAACTAGGCCCTAGGAGCGGAAACACTTATAACTTAATGACCAGATGTACGAATGATGTGCCATCAATTATGTGGAATTCCTCTTAGTGAGAAGGTTTTTTCGGCTTACTCCAATAGAGGTTTGGATACAACTGGAGTATGGTTGAGTTGGTTTGTCTTAAAAACTAACTGGGCCCATGAGATGAAAAAGCCAATAACTCTCAGATCGGGAGTCTGATTAATGTGTCGTCTGTCGCATTGAGTTCCGATTGATGAGGCGGACCTTTGTGATACATAAACTCTTGAATTTGTGACAGTTTCTGTATCGAACCTCTTGGATCATGGAGCGGACCCTCCTGGAATCGAGCGTGCTATGTGCGGGAACCGTAGAGTTGGTTGCGAATGTGACGACGATGATGACTGTACTTGGATCCTATGTGGGTTCAGAAGCAAGGATGAGTGTACTTGGATCCTCTTTGGGTTCGGCATTGATGATGACTGTACATGGATCCTACTTGTGTTCTGGAGCGATGGATACTGTACTTGGATCCTACGTGGGTTCGGCAGTGACGACTTCTGTACTTGGATCTTACGTGGGTTCGGTAGAGGAGATGATTAAGAGGCTACATCTAATTATCTCCACCCCTGTTCGTGAGTAGTATGCCTTTGTGATCTGAGTCATTACTTTCAATCATTATCATAGATATGATTGACTTGCTTTCCTATGTGGACTGGGTATTGCTTTCCTGTGTGGACTGGGTTGTACTTGGGCTCGGGAGTTGGAGCCGAATTGGAATTGATGACTTAGGTATATGTATGGGCATATACCTAAGTAGATACGGTTGATACTTCGTGTTTGTATCATTCCTTGGTTTATCCTTTGTTGATTTTGGGAGACCTTCAAGGGTCTCGGGGTCCTTACTGAGTATCGTATACTCGCCCCTGCACGGGCTATGCCTGAACTACGTTGTGTTGGATGCAGATGACAGACAACGCTGATCGTGGTTGAGGCTTGTGGAGCGGGATAGTATCTAGAGGTGGACTATCAGGCGGGATGTACCCGGAGTGGACAGACAGATTTGAGGAGCTGAGAAGACCATCTGTACCCACCCTTCAGGTGGGGTATCCGGAGGACGTCTCAGTGGTTGCTGTTTTACTTTTCAGCTGTTTTACTTTACTTTTCTCAGTTGTACTATACTTTCAGTTGGATTTTTATACTGGCCCATTTACTTTCCAGCACTTACTTTTGTACTCAGTTTACTTTGTGTTTACTTAAGCTTGCGTACTCTGTTGTGATTGTTTTCTTATATAAAAGCAATACCTTCCCTTTTATCGGGATTTACACTTATGGTTTTAGTCTCCAGCCCCTGGCCTATGGAAGGTGGGCTTGGTGTAGTCACGGCATGGGTCCCGAGGACGGGTCGTGACATAATCCTATTTTATGGATAGAGTAACATGCAATGGTACTCTATCTTCAAATTTATTGGTATCAGGTAGATCATGTTATACCGTATACTAATTCTATAATTCATCAAGATCTTATTGATCTCCCACATGTACCTCAGTAGGTAAGTATTCCACATTATGAATCCACACTAGATCATCATAGTTAGCTTGAATCTAGTTCATAAAATGGTTGATTTGTTGATTTTCCATGAGTTCTTCCTCAACTTATCTAATGAATTTAGTGAAATTGGGGAAAACCATTTACACTTCCTTTTTGGACTCAATTCTTTTTATATCAGTTCAGATCTCATTGACCATGACATAAAATATTCAGGTGAGATACATGTTGAATTCCTCTTTTCTTTTTCTTAAACATTATAATAATATCATCATCCCTAAATTGGTGGACCTATAGAGTAAAATCCATTCCTTATTTGTGCTTCAGTTAGTAATTGTTCAATGTACTGAAAAACCATTTCATTCAAAAACATCATTGAAAAAGAAAATTTTTAATGAACTATTTTAAATATATATAATGAAAATATTTATAAAATGTGAAAAGAGAATAAATAAGTATACTACTAATTGGATCCCCAACAATTATGCCAGTTTTGATGCACAACTGTCTTCAGGTGTGGAAAATAAAAAATTATAACTTTTCCTATTTCAACATAGTGGTTGACCAAGATCATATCACTCTTGGAGATTTATTAATAGTTCACTAACATAATATAATTCACCTAAACTAATTATTATTTTTTATTTTATCTAGTAAGTAATTGAAATTTAAATGAAAAAAATATTAAACTAACATGTAATGATAAAATGAGATAAGAAAAGAAAGAACACGACCTTTATGATTTGGATTGTAGGTTCCATCCTAAAGTTCATTTGTGTTTTGATTAAGTTCGACAATTCAATCATGAGATATCATGAATAAATTTCTTTTATTTAATATATTTGTGTTAAATATCAAATGAATTTATCCATCTTAATTTCACCACACTCTATAACCCAGATTGATAGAACACCATGATCGAGAGTGTGACATATCCTTGGGGTTTTCTCCATTATATTTCGTTTATTCCATTGAATCACTCAACACCATTGTATAAGAGATTATATCAAGTAGAAGGGAGGTAAAAATTTAATAAAAGAATAGAAATGAGTTTGAAATTAGTGTCATGATGGACGATTTCCACACCCATTTACACCACTCATTCCCATCAAAAACATAATAGAACATTAGAGTTTAAGTGAAAAATAATTGGATTTTCAACATACCTCACTTGGTCTAGGACTCTGGTTAACCCATAATTTTTTAGAGTAAGAGGTCACAGTGTAATGAGAAAGAAATAGAATAATTAGATTAATGATTGAAAATAAAGAAGGATGGAAGATTATATGAATTAATTTGACTTAAAAAATACGTATATGATACATTGTAAAAGAAAACCAAAATAAAACTAAAAGTAATAAATCCTAAATAAAAAACATGGACCATTGACTTATCTTAAATGGTGGTTGAATTGATGGATTTTAATCATTTAGGAAGGAGTATCTCTCCTCCTTTTATAGGTCATAATTTACTACTGAATGTTTCAACATGTTAGCCCCATTATCCAGATGATTCACATTTGGAACCCTTCATGAAGTTTATTGAAAAATATCATTCATGACTATCCAACAAATTTCATCATATTTGGCTATTTATGAAGACAGTTAATCATATTTTATTCTAAGATATTATTTTACCCAGATAGACTCTCCATATTCTAGGTATCTGGTTTCCCATGAATTAATAGATTTGAAAATAGTCAATTCATTCATGTAAGACTTCAAGTATGTTCTTATGAATTATATTGCACATCCATACTCCAAATTTTAGATTAAGTGAGATGACTAATAATGAGTTATGATCCCAACAAAAAAAATATTCAGATATGTGAAAAAGTTTCAATGCCCAACTTGTGAGTTGGTTTTGAGCTTCTAAATAATAGATTTAGCTCTGGGTTAAAAGGCTGAAATAAATCCATGTATGTATAGAATCCTAAAAATAATAATATCAAAATTAAGATAATTATACAATTTTTTATATTTTAAATAAAGAAATAATTTTTAAAAACTAATTTCCAAATAGGCCATTTTCTGAACTAAGCTCAAAATGTGACTAAAATCCTAAAATCTGACAAATTATATTAAAATAAAACTTTTTTGTGATTTTAAAAAATTTAAATTAGATGTAAAATTTTTGAAAATATTTTTTCTATAAATACCCTATGATACGATAAAATTCCATGAAAATAGTTTCCCTTTCTTTACTTCACAAAATAATAAATATATTCTCTAAGGAACATATTCATTGCTCACCAACAAATGCATTAATAGTTCCATTGAATGATGGTGTTTAATTTTGAATGATGTAATATAAAATTATTACTCCATGTTTTATATCATTATTATTCTTTATAAGGTAAATTTTATTACTCATAACCTGGGTATGTTTCCTTAATATGGTGATAATTTGTTCATCTATAATTGCATCTCCAGATCCCATAACATCTCTATCTCCCATTTCATATCTAGCTCCCATTGACTTATCATTACAAGGATGGAAATACTTAAATGGATTATTTTCATTAATTAAATTTCAAATTATTTTTCTAGGAAACATTTCTAGATAATGAAATATACTTGAATGGCTCTTTACACTATGAATCATAATTTATAATTTAAAAATAGTTAAAAACTAAATATAAATTGAAAATTTTGTGCATATCTAATCTCAAAATCATAATCATGGTTTTTTTAGTAAAATTATCAATGTCTTTTCTAGTTTTACATTCCATAATCCACGTTTACTAAATCTAGTTCCAATGGTTTCCAGTAAAATTACTCTAACAAGAAATGTAATGAACCAATACCTAGTAGCATAGAGATGGTAGATACTTTTGTAACATTGTAAATAGATTCATGTAATCAAAAAATAATAGAGTTAATATTTTCTCAGTTTTGGTGGGATAGATACATAGTTGAATTTTACATTTATATTTGAAAACATAAGATACAAAATTATATTTTCTTTGATAACATCATTTTCCTCATTAAAATATCATGTGTATTCATTATGAAACACATATTAGTACCTTGAGGAAAATAAGCATAACAAACAAGTGATGTTATATTCTCATTAAGGGTATACATAAAAAATAATATGAATAAGGCATGAATAATATAGAGTAAAATAAATGATAATCAAATTATTCTATGTAAATAATCACATGAACTAAAACTTATCCACTGATACGAAACTAATAAAATAATCACATGGAAATCAATAAATGAGTTCATAATGGTGGAATTTATAATAAGAGATATCTAAAACTTACCATTGGGGTCTCATTCCAAGAAATCTTAAACGTATTATAAAGGCCTTGTGCCAAGATATATATATTGAAGTGTATGGCCTCATCCAAAAACCTGAAGATGTTTGTCCCATGAAACCAAAAAATTATTTTAGGGGATATGTAATTATGGTCTCCACCTATTAATAAAAAATTCAAATTCATTCCTCATCTGAATAAATAACAAAACTTATTAAACATGCATTAAAAATCTATAACTGTCCATTTTAAAAGAACTAGCATATGGAATATCAATACATCTCCTAGTCAAACTGATCATAAACCATACATAAAAATATGGAGGATGATATCATAAGAGAATAAAATCATTAAATAATAAAATTCAAAAAATCATGTTTACATATATGAAAATACATTAAAAATATCCCTAGAATATTCTTGAAGAAAACAACCTTTTCACATTTAAAGAACTTATTTTAAAAAAGTTAAAATATAATAGAAAATTATTAATTTAAAGGTAACATGGTAAAATTATAAATAAAGCTTAAAATAAAATATTACTAATGATGTTTAAAAAATAAAATCATTCCATATATTTAAAAAAAATTCCATTCACACTATTTTAAAAAGGTTAAAATTATATCATTCGAAAAAAAAGAAGAATCCTTTATATAAATGTTGAAAAAAATTAAGAAATGTGAAAAAGAGAATTAATAATTAATTTAATAGTAATATATATATATATATATTATAATACATTTTATGTAAATATGGATATATAAGAAAAATATTCCCATAGTGGGGACAATCCTGAATTGTGACATGATTATGAAACAAACGGTTACCACTTTGGTAACATGTAAATAATAATCTCCATGAATGATGAAACACAAAATGAAACTTTAAATACAATTAATATAGATAGAATAATCATAAATCATACCAATTGGTAGTATATACGCCACATAATGGAAATATGTGGTGAAAATGACATATGTCTGATTGTAGTAAAAGTGATACATTTAACCGTTACATTAGGTTCTAATTTCTTCATATTACTTCCGACCTCCTATATAATAAATTAAAATTTATTATATGTATATTAAAAAAAATATTCATATATTTAGATATATTATATTGTGTAATTTTATTATATCCTTTTATCTAACATTTATTTAGAATTTTGATTAAAATAACTATTCTTGGTGGTAACTACATTATTTTTCATTTATATTTTGATTCAGTAGTTTCATTGATTAGAGTGTCATCATGGTTCCATAAATTCATTAATTTTAATCATGATATAAATATAATATATAATTTTTATATACATATTTATATTCATACATAAAATTTAGGGAGAGAGGAATGAATAACATTGTTCATAGAGATGATAGTCTGTACGTATGCGTCAATAATGTTCTTGTTTTTTGTCTGAAGGAATGATTGAATGGAAGATTATAATTAAACTATAAGGAATAATAACTTAATCATATAAATAATATTTATTTATAAATCCCATACTTATTACCATCTATGTGAAATAGAAATTAAGAACAAATCACATCGCTTCATAGAGGTTGTAGTCCATACGTATTCATGAGTGACATTATCATTTTCCAATGAGTTAGATGTTAATAATTTAGATGTTATATTATCATTGTATAATTTTAATGATGTTATAAAAATAATTTATAATAATTAATTCCATCATAATTCACATAAATAAAACATGGTAATGAAAAATTAATTTTATTGCCATGTAGAAATGGTAACCTATATATAAGCACGAACGATACATTCACTTTCCATTAGATGAAATAAACAGTGAATAGTTGTGGTTTAATAATAATAATAATATTTAATTATATTTAATTACATAATTTTAAAAATTTATAATAAATACCATATATTTATAAGATTTCAGAGAATAAGTAAAGAAGAATGTTAAAATTTAAGGCGATTACGTCTTATTAGGATGCAGTTAAATATAACATTACTGGTCTATTAGGATGAAAAAAACCTCTATAATGTATATTAGGAAGTTTATATGGGAATTTAAAAAGTTTTGATTGAGTTAAAAGTATCCATGAGATGTAAATAAGTTAGAGAGGAGGTGAACTTTTATAATTGATTTGAGGGGAACATTTGGAATTTCTTAGATGATTAAATTATAATAAAGTGGTTCTTAAAAAAATTGAATTAAAATGGCAAGATATTAGAACCTAAGGTAGTATAAAGTTTAAATATCATCAAAAAAATAATTTGGTTCTTATTTTTGTGGCTCTTTAGAACCTTATATTTTTGTTTAACCACCTAGTTATCCTTTTTAAATATTAATCGATGTAACATATGTTTCACTATTTAATGTATATAATTTTAATTATAAGTTAAAAATGTCTTATTAAGGGAAAAGGTATAAAATATTAGAGCATATTTTATACACATTTTCCTCTTTTAGTATTTAATTGAAATTTAATAAATCTAATAAAATATTATTATTATTATTTATAATTAATTAAAAGTTTGTCACTATTCATTTAATTTGACATCAAATACATTGAAAAAAACTTTTATTTAAAATTTAATTCATTTAAACATAAATAATATTATATATTAATATAAAAAATTCATAAAACAATATAAATCACTCACCTTATATTAATTTTAAATTTTTTAATATCATATGTTTTATTTTTCTATTATTTGAATAAAAAAAGTATTAGCATTGCACAAGAATTAAAGTTAATTATATAATCACTAAAGAATAATAAATTAATTTTCATTATGAATATAATTTCATTAGTCACAAAATTTACATTTATATTTATCTACAACATTATTTAGTCCCAATGACACATAATATATATTTAAATCAATGTGAGTGTCATTTTGTAACTTTTGTTGATTTAAATATTATATTAGTCAATTTCATGGAAAATTGTACATTAAAAATTTTAATTTCAAGACTATTATGTTATTGATAAAGTTAAATTCGTCAAATAATTATTAATATTTAATATTATGACCAAATCACTAACATTTAACTTAGATTACTGCGATTTACCCATTACAAATCTGATAAATTTTTATAGAAGTTACTGTTTATATTGATAATAAAATAAAATCTACCTATTGAAAAAAATTATACTTTTTATCCAAAAGATTTAATCCTTTTTAATATTAAATTTCTATTATTTATATAAATTAATTTTAAAATATGTGTGTGAAATGTGATAAAAAACAGTTTTCTCAAAAATTTCTTTTTGATGTATAAATAAATTTATACTAAATTCAAAATAAAATAGATTCCAATGAACTTAATTGGTTTATTCATAATATAATAGAAATATTTTTTTTGAAATGTTTATAAAATAAAAAAGGAACTTTGTAAATAATTGAAACAAAAATACAATTTTCAACAAAAATTCTGTACTTTTCACTTTTTTCTTAAAAATAAATATTTTTATAAAAATCTTGTAATATCACCCATAGATAATAATGATTTATTTATTTCAAAAAATTTCTCATCTTTATAAATATTTTATTAATTTTGAATAAATTAATTATAAATATTTTCTCATAAAAAATATAGAACCCATTTTTTAAGAAAACATGTTCTTAAAAATAAAATAAATTTAGTAAAAATTAAATCTTTATTTTCTATAAATTATTCAATATATTTACATTTAGTAGGTCCATTATATATATATCATAAATTAGTTAATCATATTCATAAACACCAATTTAATTTCTACATTATATAGAACACATAATAATATTTTTTAGTTCGTTTTGGTCTGGTGTTGTGTGTTGTGTATGATATCGATCATAGTTTTTTTAAATATTAGTGTTTTACATCATGCAAATTAAATATCACATTTCTTCTAATTATAGGAGAATATTGTGTCTAAATTCCCGTAGGATAGACTCTTTAATCAGTTTATATCAGTGACATGATGTGCTTTCCCCCTATAGGATCTCTACTTTAGGGGCTTCCAACACTACTAGGATGACCACATTGTATTAATATCAAAACAATCAATATACCTAGTTTGTATGATGACTTCATTATTTTAAGGGAAAAATATGTCATTAATAACCCTTTTTTATATAACCTTAATTTGGGAAAGGGGGAAAGGAATCCCACAATTAATTATATATATAGTAGTCTCTACTTGGGTGTATGTGTATATAATATCCCCACGTCAAGCGTTTTTTTATTTTTAACAAGATTAGGAGAATCTCTTCAATGTCCTCCCAAATTGGAGTTGCATGGTTACATTTCCTAGCATGTTAAATTGTGAAATTTCTTAGATGAATTGATGTGAAACATGAATATATTCTTAATATAGGTGAAACCCAATGTTATTAATCCACTTACTATTTATGGAGAAGGGATTCTCATTGGGTTCACATTTTTTGTTTTTGATTAATTCCATTAGGATGATAATGGAAACATGGTTTTTATAAATGTAAGTCTTGTGTTACTAATTTCCAAATATGGTATTAATTTAATAATTTGGGTGATGGTGGTGGAATAATTTATTATAATGAGACTTTGGGAGGTATCTTCATCCCACCAAAGAGAATGTTTCATAGTTTAGGACACCCTTATATATTTAATACATGCTTATGAACCTCTTAAAAATTATATTCTTCTACATGGTGTTTATAATACTCGTGTTTGTAATTTATGAATATTATACAAACAATTATTGTTATTTAGTTATCAATTTTATGTTTTTTCTTTCATGGGGCTGCTGTTTCAAAGTTTCCAAAGTAGCAAGGGAATTTTGTCTCAATTTTCTTTTTTTAAGACACATGTTATGTTATGCAACGATATTATTTTACGAGGATTATATAATTATCATTTTAAATGTTGTATTAGAAATATAATTTCATTAATTATATTTTAAATTTAATTTAATTATATTCTTTCATAGGTATCATGATTTAGAGTTTCCAAAGATGTAAGAGTATATTGCAATAACCTCATCATTTATAAATATTATCTCTGATTAAGTCTCCAATGTTGAAATATCATGATCTAAAACTCAAAAATTATATTTAATTTTATTATAATATGGTTATACATGATATATTCATGTAATTTTACCATTTATCAACTCATTGGAACTAAAACAATTTAATAAAACGTTTTTATGAAAACCCAATTTTACTACTCTCTTTGATTAAAAATCTATATTCTTTAAAAAAAGTGTTTTATAAAAATGTTCTAAAATGGGTTTTAGAGTTTTATTTATCTTCTTGTTTTTTCAAATAAATTTATTTTGAAAATTTTTATATGTTTTAAAATTTCTTTTCCAGAAATTTTTTTTTCCTCAAGAAAGGTTTTAAAATGGGTTTTAAATATTCATTTATCTTCTAGTTTTTTTCAATGAAAAATATTTTCAAAAAAGAATTACATCTTAAAAATTATTTTACAAGAAATTAAATTATCATAAAGAAATTTTTTAAATGATTTTAAACAATAATTCATATATTTTCAATGTTTTTTAAAAAATAATTTTGAAAATGATTAATATATTTAAAAATGATTTTCAGATAAAGGTTATTTTATTTATAACATGCTTGAATTATTATCTCATAATAATTCTATGTCTATTATGACATCATTTGATATATTTTGTGATTTACTGGGGATAGGATCTATGAAAACCATTATTATTATTTTTTTGAATGGTTTATGTTTAAGTTGAAACATTGTTTATCAATACTCTTTTATTCCATGGTTTATACCATGGTAAAATTCTTGTGAAAACAACTTATTTTGATCCGTTATGATATGATGAAATAACCATGAATATTTTTTTCCATAGTATATGATATAATGAAATATTAATTATTCAAATTTCATTTCATGAGTTATAATATGATAAATGTTTATGAAATTGTGGAACACATATGTGTGATTTTATTATTTTATGGGTGGGTCTAATATCTACCTAAAATGCATTGGGTAATGATTTATCTATCATGAGATATACATGGTTTGAATGGGGTGTGAAATCAGTTTATTTATAAAAATCTTGAATATAAGGTGATATTGATTCAACAATACAAGGATGAAATGGGATGTGAACCCAGTTCATCAATATTAGGCTAGAATGGTGAGGGAATGTGGTTTTGTAAATGACTTTCCTACTAGGATGGTCTTGGTAGTGATCCTTGACTAATTTTAAATGATGTTATATACTTATTTTTCTACTAAAAATTCCATGTCATATGTGCTAATGGATCATTCTCACCGATTTCCATATGATTTATTTCTTATGATCTTAAAATATTTATTTCATGACTCAGGTTTATGATATTTTATATTAAGGGTATGATCATTAAATGATATTATCTTGTTCTAACACAATTATGTTAATGTTATGATTATGTATTTCCTTTATTTACCCTTACTAATAATCTGAGATCAGTGTTTCTTATTTTTCTTTTCTGTAGGTTATGAATAAAGTTTTTAAGTAGGAGTATTAAATGGGAAGATCATTATGGAAAAAATTGAAAATAATTCACCAGATTAGATGATTTTATTCCATGTTCCCAAAGGAATTAACTATTACTGTCCATAGGCATATGTTTGTGTAATGAAAGGAATATTCATCTAAAAATATGTAGAATCCATGCATGCTAATCCTGGGTCACTATAGTTGGTACTAAAAGAGAATGATTGATTAACCTTTGGAAACTATAACAAGTTAGAAATTTCTAGATCCCTAGGTATATTATTAATTATATTTATAAGGATGAGTCTTAGTATAAGTATAAGGAATACACAAAGTACAAGAAACTGTCATGGAATTTTGGTAAATCAATGATAAAGTAGATTCCTAGAAATACACCACTATATGGATAGAACAAGTGGATGTGTCTTGGTCACATATGTACCTTGTGTTAAAAACCCCAAAAACATTGTATTGAGATATACTCGATCAGGAAGAGGTGAGAAAATGGTCCTTGATACACTTCTATTTTGACACTCCTATGGGATATTCTTTGGAAGTTCACAAAATATTTACAAACCATCATAAAGGATTTAAAGAGATGATGACTATGAATGACTGAGGATAAACCTATGGTGTAATATATTAAAGAATAAAGATTCATTATTTAGAAATCCTATAATTAATTTTCATAAATATGTGGTTTTACACTATGATTAGTGTTTATCACAATATCTTTTTGGTTTTAGATAATTGTTGTAACAAAAATGAATCATGATAAATTTGAATCTAGTGGAAAATTCAGTGACTATGAGGATCCAAATTAGATAATGATTGGATAGAAATATATTGTGATTATGATTAATCAGTTATCACGACATATGATTAACAACATGAACTTAACATGAGATTCTTTACATATCGAATAAGAGAAAAATGAACTTTTATGAATGTTTGTGTGGTAATGAACATAGAGTAAATAAAACTCATAATCCTACTTATAAAAAAGGTGTGAATAATTAAGGAAGTATCCCATGAAAATAATTGAATAGAAAGTATTGAATTACATATTTATTTAGATTCAAGAATTATGAGTTTTTAAATATATACGGATTTTTCAGTATAAAATTTTCATTAAGGATTTGAATTAATATGTCGAATGATGATTATGGAATGGAAAATTGATTTGATGGAAAAGTGATATTTTGATTATTGGAAGGTACTAAATAATATGTTCTTAATTCTAAGAAAATTATTATTAATATGAATAATGAGGTGACTGATATGGATAAAGTTAATTGGATAGTATTAATGACCTCATAACTAAAAAAACATTGTTGAAAAATAAAGTTATACTGTCATTTATGAGGCTTAAATAATTATTTGATTAAAGTAATATATTGAATAATATGTTTTCTATGTATGTAATAAATAAGAATGTTTGTTTTAAATATGTTTTAATGGTAATTTAGGTTATTAAAAAGTTTTAATAAATAATGATGAGGGTATTCACATACATGGTATGTGAAAATCAATGGATAGTTTATGACATATGGGGGATCAATGTTAACCGGATTATGTTAAATTTAGTAACCTTTTTTTATGATGCTTTGGATTTCCATCATTCATAAGGGTCAAAAAGTTAACCATTTATGAAATATTTTATGTTGAAATTTGAATAATATTTTAGAGCCTAATGTTCCAAAATATAAAGATTCATGAATATTAGATTACCTGTAAAATCACTTTTGCTGTGGTGATAACTAAATATAGATAGAATGACTTATCATTCTATTTATGGATCATATGATCCCTTAGTGATTCAAACACAAATCAGTAAACATTATTTCATAGAGTATGGAATGAAGTTAAAACTAATCTTGGAACAACTGAAGGATGTGATTGTGACTATCAAATGGAATTAAATATAGAAAGTATATATTATTGTGAAAATTCATCAACATTAGGAAAATGATCTTAAAAAAATTAATGTGATTGACTCCATTTACAATTAATCAAATGGTTACATAATTCATCATAGATATATGGTTTCTGGTTTATTATCTTTCTATGAACAACATGTTATCTTGTGATCAGTGAACTTAATCATTATCTATAATTATATATACTTTTCTTATATGTCTAAATATTCACATCCCACCAATGATCACATATGTGGAAATGTAATTTGAGTAACTATGGGCAACCATTATGTTTCTAAATTTACATTTCTAAAGAAAATGTTATTATTAATTTTTACGATGTGGGTTTATATGAAATGAACATTCATGTATTAAAACATTATTAAACTAGACAAATTTTGATGGTGAAATTCACATTAAGGGCTATAGAATGTTGACCGTTGAGTTTTTATTAATTATTTTTTTCTAATAAATTAAAATTATTTGATGGATTGCGTTGAACACTACAACAAGTTAATATTGGATTATACAAAAATACATGTTAATATTTATCTATATACAACACATTGTTTAGCGTATGGTACATGTACCACTAATTTTGACTTGTGTTACACACAACACTAAGTTCCTTTGACATCTTATGTTACACGCATTAACAAGTTTTACTAAACGTTTATACACCATTAATATAATTATTTAATATGATAGTTATTGCATAGACATTGTAATGGAGGGAATTAATAAGATTAACAAACTTATGAAAATAAATATTTTCACATTTTTATTAGTTATCTAACAATTATAAATAAAAGAAGAATCATTTAAATGAAAAATGAATATTTAAAAAAAAACAATATATTTTTCTAAAATTTAGGTTATTCTAGTTTCGAACATGTAATTTTACAGTCAAATTTACCAATTTTATAGAATTTATTTGAAAAAAAAAATTCATTTTTTAATGTAGAATATCAAAATTACCTTATGGTGAATTATTTTTATTTTTGTGAGAAGTTTCAATTTTCAATAAATATTAGACAATATTTAATTTTAATTGAAAACATACTTTTCATTTAAATATATTATAACATTTGAATATAATTTTAATTTTTTTAATGTAAAAATAGTACAAGTATATAGATATTAACCCCGTTTAGGTCATTGGAATCAATTTCATATTAAAATTGAATATAAAAACTTTGTAATCATTTGAGATGTTTATATATAAAATCTCTTTTATCATTATGTCTACCAGATTTATTTTAAATTAAATTCTTCCACTTATGGTAATGAAATCTAGAAAAATTGATTACATATTTGTAATCTGATAAATTAATAATTTATAATAAGGAAAATATAATTTTTTACCAAAGTTATTAGTGAAATAAATTAAAATTAATTACAAAAATTAATGTAAAACAAATATTACTAAGTGGTTAAACATAGAATATAAGGTGTAATAATAACCCAAAACCTATCCAAAACCAATTTTCTAAAAATATTTATCCCCTTTTGACATTATTAAATAATGTTATGAATTTTTGGTCACTTTTCCATTAAATTTAACCATATAATATGTCATGTAATGAAAAAGAAAAAATGTATCTTTTATGACTTTTAATCTATATTATGTTTGGTTATAAATATTATTTCAGATGATGAATGAGTTGTTTTTTATCATTATAATTTATTTTAATTTTTTAGAAATAATATAATTAAATTAAATGCTTAAGAAACATAAACATAGTAATTATTTTGTTGTTAATCAACAAAAATAAATGACAACCAAAATATGAAAAGTAAAGTAAATTAAATGAATTATTATCATAAATTAATTTTTTAAGAGAGAAAATCAGGAAAAATGGGATGAAAATGACATATTTTAATTCCATTAATATTTTTGTATTTTTTTAAATCAAATTAAAATAATAATTTCAAAATTAACATTAATTTTATTTTTTTATAAATGATATTTTAGTAAATAATTTCAAATAACTAAAAATATTATATTATGTAAAATGATTTGTAAATGTTAATAAATATAATATATGGTTCATTCATAGACCAATTTATATGAAATATCCCTATATTTTCAAGAGATTTATCGAGTTTATTTTTCAGGTACTCCATTGCTTTGTTTTTTGTATATCTTGTTTCAGTTTTACCTTTGTGAGTTTTTGGGTGTAAGTAGATAATTTTTTAAGGAAGAGGGGAAGTTCAGGGTTGCTGCACCTTTTTACCAAACAATTCACCCATCCCAAAAAACCGCGTGACCCATCACAGAGGGCATCCACAGGGCTAACACATGATTTGTCAAAGTGTGTGTCCTCTTAGTAGTAACTGTGCAACACCCCTTGGTGAGGTTCATTGTTAGGGTGTATAGTTAGGGAAAACTATACGCCCTGTATAGAAAACTATGTGTGTAGAATTTTAAACCCTTTAAAATTAGATTAATGATTTTTGAACCCATCGGACATCACCATAACTCAACCAAATTCAACCCTAAATATTTCCTATGTTTTGGGAGGTTCTCAGACAGATTTTAATACCTTCTAACCTCCATTCTTGAAAATTAAAATCCCATATTGATGATTTGAACCTCTATCTATAGGAGATTATTATCATGTGGTTTCCTCCCCCTCTCTCATATTTCTATCCTCTTTTTAAAGTATGTATTCCTCTATTTCTGATGGATCTAGATATTTGTTTTAGTCTGTAAAATCCATTTGAACTTAGATCTTGGTTTTTATCTAGATATTGTTCTTCATCGTGACCATGGTTGTTCTACTTCAATGGGGTTTTCCATCGGCCAGATTTTATCACCAATTATGAGGTAGTTGTTCGAAATTCAATTCCCAAAGCCTTGAATTTCAATTTCATGTATGTGTTGTCAAATTTCAATTAGTATGTTTTTGATTTTAATCTCGAATGGAATAAATTACTTGTTTAATTAATTTATGGAATCATGGAATTGATAAATTGAGTTTCCATGTGGACATGATATGAGTTTAATTAGGAAATTTTATTTTGGTAATTTTGATTATTCAATTTTTGGAATTATATTAATTAATTGTTTAATTAATTAATGGAATTCCATGAATGCATAATTGATGGTAAATTGAGATTATGTATTTTTTTCTATTAACGATATATGAGTTAATTGATAATGGGTGTTATGAGATGGTTGACATGACCTTAATCAGTTCATGGGTTATACTAATTGAATATTGAAAAATGGTTTAAAGGTGAATTGCACATATTATTTCATGTTATTAAAGTATTGAATTGTGTTTTTTTTGTGATAAATTTTAATTTTAATTAATGATCTGAAATGTTGGGGATTTATTAATGATGATTATCTTGGAGAAATGTGATATATCTGATATTGTGTAAATTGATAATGAGTGAGGGATATAGACTGACTATTCCGAATCCCACATGTTTGATTGACTGATAAAGTTGCATGAGACATGGAATGATGATTTAATATCCCAAAGAGATGATGAGTGTGAGACATAGATTACTGCTTCACAATACCACTTGTGTGATGGATTGATTAACGTTTGTGGGATGTGGACTGCTCTTTAGAAGACCATAGTGATAATGAGCATGGAACACTAACTGATGCTTCAAAATCCCACTTGTGTAATTGATTGATAAAAAGTTTTTGGAAATGAACTACTACTTCAAAATCCCATAGTGATAATGAGTGTAGGAAACTAACTTCTAATTAAAAGGACCATGAGCTCTTATCCATGACATTCTAGGACCAAAATATTGGCATTCAACTATGGTTCTGATTGGATGTAATATGAATTGAATTGAAATGATAAATGATAACCATAGATTATTGGTATGTTATATCCCTTGGAGATAGTTCAGAATCTAGCATAGGATAAAGTAGGTATTTTACAGATTGGTTTTCTTGAGAACCTAGTGTTTTATGTGGTTAAATAAAAAATAATTGTGTTTATGTAATCTATTTACATTATTTCCTTTATTTATTATTTATAAAACTACATACACTTTTATTGACGAGATATGGTTTTAGATGCCATTAGTGACAAACTACTAAGTCATTCTCACACCCAAATCAGGCTGCCTGTTCGATACCTAAATAGACTTCATGTTTTTAGGATAGGGTAAGGGAAATAGTCATATTTTAAATGGAATAGTTGCGATGAAGCATGGATAAGGTAACTAGACATGATTTAGGGCCTATTTTTGCGTTTTCAGTGTCTATTTATTTTAGGTTTTTCATATTGACACTTTATTTTTATTTGAAATGACATATCTCTGTTTAGTTTTAGATATTGTATTTCATTGTTTTGCCATTATGTGATATTGGGATGGTTTTGTAATTAGATATATCATTTTTGGTCATTTTTTATTTTATGCTAATTTGTTGCTTTGGTAGAGGGTATAGTCTATCCATGATTAATATTAGACCCTTACTACTAGTCAGAAACCTCTAGAATATTGGTAGGTACATTTGAGATCATCTGACTGACTGATTTGAGGTACTGGTGTATGGAACCCGCGTCATGACATTACAATGTGGTATCAAATGGGTTTTATTTTCTTTTTATTTTTAATTAATATCTGGGAATGGTATAAACAATAACATGATGAGTTGGAAATTGGTGAAGATACTATTCATGTGAGTAGCTAACCCATGTATTGTTTTAAAAGCCAAGTAACTAGGGTATTCTTTCTATCATTGTTGTTTGATATTACGGTTGGATGACATTCCACCTTGTGTGATGCACAATTTGTGTGATGTGATTATTTTCTATAATTTGTTTCTGATATTTAAATCATGGACTATAATGGAATGAGATTTGAGTATTCAAGCATCATTTTAGGCACTCTTAAATTTTTGTGACATGTAGCATTTTTGGAATGCATTGAAAAATCCTTTTTTGGGTATTTTTTGGAGATTGAACTATTTTTCATTACTTGTGAAATTAAAATAAAAAATTATGAATGATATAGAATTGAAAGTTGAAAAAATGATGCAAGATGTGATGAAATGTTAATCTAATGGGACATGAATAATCAGAACATGTTTACCCTTTTTCAACCATGACGTAGTTATAAGATGGTTAAAGGTAGTTATAGTGTTTTGGTTTTGACCATGTGGTGGGGTTTGAGGAATGATTGGTAATGTATTTTTTTATTTACTCTTATGTGAATGAGAATAATTTGTGTTATGTTTCATAATAAGTGTTTCTAGGATTGTTGATATATTCCTCCATGATGATTTTTGTTGATAGGAAAACAAGAGTACATGGCTAGAAATTATCCCATAGCAGTAGAACCTGAGGCACTGGTAGTGCCAAGTGATGGTTCCAGAGAAAATTTCCAAGAGCCTATTTCTCACTTCATGTATTTTATGGAGAGATACCTAGAGTGGGTTCTGAAAATTATTTCATACCTAATATAAGAGGTTCAGTGGTAGCACCCTAAAAAATTCATAAGATAGGGTGGACCTAATTCAATAGAGTTCTAGATTAAGTCCATTCATACTATAACTGACCATTTATAAACTCATACTGAGTGTAACACCATGTATTCTTCTTATATGGTATGCGGATCAATGAATCATTTGTGGGAATTTTAGGCATGGAGAGGGATATAATACATTATGGTATGTACATATTTTTTGGAGAAGTTCCTTGTGTAATTTCACCCAGAGACACTGATAAATGAGAGGGAGGCTAAGATCTTGTGTTTGACTCATGGGAGTATGTCTATGATGAATTATATCGGATGCATTAATGACTTGCATCTCTTTTATCCGTCCCTATAAGGGGATTTTAATGATATTTAAATGAGTTTCTAGGAAGGTATTAAATGTGAGATTAATTCCAAAGTTTATAAATTTTAGGTGAATAAGTTCTCAGAAGTGGTGGATTATGCTTTCATATCTAAGGGGAATATGAGGTAGGATTATAGTGGAGGAAAGGTGAGTACTTATAAATGATCAGAAGGTACATCTTCTGAGGGTAGGAAGTTTCATTAGGATAATGTTCACCATATATTTGGAAAGAAGAGTGGACATGGAGAATGATCAGTTACTCGACATCTTACTAGAGTGCTTTTCCACTGGTGTGTTAGGCTAGAAAGATTTCATAGACATTACATTGAATTACTAGTAGAGTACCAAGATTGCAGTAGGAGGGGATATCAACAAATGTTCTATACGAACCCAGGAAATTGTTGTAATATGGGGAATCGTGAAAGAACTAAATCATAGGAAGAGGTTAATCTAAAATGTATCAGTCTAGTAAATAGAGTTTTATTGTTCAAGGTGGTAGAGGCAGTTGACATGGTTCTTTTGGGAAGGAGAGAAAATATTAGCTGAGTGATGCAGCTTAGGGGACATAGACTACATCACAGGGAAGAGGGGTATGACATTTACATGTCATATAGGATAAAGAGGCTTGGCCTTCAACATTTAATGGTAATATTATGGTATATTATATTTTTGTTGGTGAATTATTTGATACTGGTACCTTTCATTATTTTATATCTTCACAACTTGTGATTTGTTTTAACTGGCGATGGAGTTTGCGGGTGTGGTTATTAAAATAGATACACCATTTGCAGTACAGTTGAGATATATTTTCTTATGGAAGGGGTGTTATATTGATGCAAGGGAGTATCATTTTATTTGGGATCTTTACAAACTGCAAATTTTTTGTTTCAACCTAATTATGGTTATGGAATGGTTAGTACCATACTGAGCCCACATTTATTTATAACCAACATGAGTGACTTTTACATATCATGATGGAAAAAAATAAATTCACTATGGATAATGGGACATTGAATAAGGACACACAGGGACATGTAAAAAATAACTATGGAAGTTCACTACCCAGGTTTCTAGTCAGTTTCTAGATGAAGTGGGTGTAAAGAAATATGTCTTTCTACATGCAGTGGATAGGTTTTAGGATGTGTTTCTGGAAGAATTATATGGCATGGAACTAGAGAGAGATATGAAGTTTCAAATTGAGATCATGTCGGGGGGAGATGTTGATATAGTTTCTATTCCACCATACATAATGGCACCAACAGAGCATCGAGAGCTTAAGACTCAACTTGAATAGTTGACGGATGAGGGGTTTATCTGTCTGAATACATCACATTTGGGTTATCTAGATTTTTTCTAAGAATTTTGATGATACTCTATGGTTATTTGTTGATTACCAAAATATGAACTAGTGGAAAATGAAGAATGATTATCCTCTTCCGCATATCGATTATCTATTTGACCAGTTGAGGGGATTTTCTATCTTCTCTATGATTGAATTGTGATCAAGGTATCATTAGCCCAAATTTAACCTTTTGATATATCAATGAGTACTTTTAGAATCAGGTATCTCCTATATGAGTTCTTCATGATGTCAATCTGGTTGAAGAATTCACAAGAAGTGTGTATGGCCTTAATGAACTAAATATTCCACCCTTACCAAGATCAGTTTATGGTAGGGTTTACAGATAACATCTTGGTGAACTCTGACACTATTTCTGATCATTCCAAAACAACATGACATCTCCTTGAGTACACTAGGATTATTTATACTATATTCCAAGATATCTATGTTTCAGTTTTGGATTGATTAGGTACAAATATTGGGTCACATCATCCTAGATGAAGGAGTGTTAGTGGACCCAGAGAAATCACAGGTATTGGTTTCTTAAGATTAAACCAATAATGTTTTTGATATCCATATCATTATATGTTTGGAATGTTTTTATCATAGATTCATCTAGGACTATTAATTCTTGGTAGCAAAAATTTCAGGCTTGACTAAAAGGGGATGATGTTTGAATGGACCAAATCCTCAGATAATGCCTTCCAGGAGTTTACAAATCTCAAGAATATTACACCAATCCTGATACTACCCTATCCATATGAGATATATACTGTGTTTTGTAACTCTTTTACAAAAGGAAATTTTTTAGTGTTGATGTAGTGATATTGATTTTTGTAATATGGTTCTTGGTAGTTTAGGCCAAATGAACAGAATTACCCTATGCATGATCTTGATTTTGTTGATATTCTTTATGATTTGAAGTGTTAGCTATAATATCTGTGGGGTGAGTAGTTATCTTTTTATACTGATCACATGATCATAAGGTATATATTTTCATAGTGAGACTTTAATATCTAGTAGTTTAGATTAGTTGATTATGTGAAGTCATTTGACTATAATATAGTATATACCCCCAGGAAGGGAAATAGTGTTGCTGATGGTTTATGAAAGAAAAATCAGACTAATAAAGTCCATGAGTATATTAATGAGTTGAAAAAGATGATTTTAGAAGTTGAGATGAATGTTGTGGTTTAAGAGTATCATGATCAGATGAATCTCATATCAGATTTAGTACAGTCTTCACATTTATTATGATTTAGAGAAATTTCGTACAAGGATCTGAAATTTTGGGCCTTGAAGGAAAGTCTTGAAGGTGGGGATTCAACTTCAAATTGGATCATATATAAGGATGATATCATCTATGTTAGGAATCATGTTATTGTTCCTACGAGTATGCAGGAGGATTTGACGCATGAATTTCATTCCTCGAAGTGGGTGGTGCATCCAAGTGTGTCCAAATCATACCGTGACCTATGGAAATATTTTTGGAGGCCAGGCCTAGAAAATGAGAAAGATGGTTTTATGACATGACGACACACCTATAAATAAGATATTTATGAGAATTAATGAACTTGTTTTTACTAAATATGTTTCTCATATAGAATGGAAGTTCAATGATGTTACCATGCTCATTATGGTGGGTCTCTAGAGGAAACCTCAGATGAATGAAGTTATTTGGGTGGGTTTGGACTGATTGATGAATGTAACACATTTTGTTCTTAAATGACAGAATATATCTGTGGATCAATTGGGAGACCTATATGTTTGGGATACAGTACTTCTTCTTAGGGTTCCAAAGAGTATTGTTTTATACTGTGAATCATGATTTAGTTTGTGCATATATAAAGGCTTACAGAAGGAGTTTGGTACACATGTTTTAATATGTATGAATTTCCTCCCAGAGACATATGGGAAGATGGAGTGTACTATATAGGTTTTGGAGGATATGCTATGAGCGTGCGGTCTTTATATTAGTGTGTATTGGGGGAAGTACCTATCACTTTTGTATTTTTCCAAAAAAATCCGAAAACTATTAATATGTAACCATATAAGGATATTTATGGCTTGAAAATAAGAAAAACTCTATGCCAAATAGATTCACGAGAGTCAGAGCTGCTGGTATTGAGTGTCATGCAGGAGACATCGAAGTGAGTTCAACCAATTCAGAGGACTATGGTTCTAGATATTAGTAGATAGAAACCATATTCTAATAGATTTCTTATGACACCGAGTGTTTTTATAGTGGTATTTTGTGTTTCTTAGGGTGTCACCCATATTGGGTAATCATAGGATTCAAGGTCAGGGAATGTTGGCACCTAGGTTTTTTGAGCTTGAGACTGATGTTTCCATTGATGAACATCTGATAGATATGTTGGATCACTGTGATGAGGTGTTACAGGGAAATATTATGCTGATAGATTGTACATTGTGGAAACATGTTTGTGTTTAAGAGGAAACTTGGGAGATAGAAGAAGACATATGGGCAAACTTTTTAGGGTTCACAATTATGGGAAACCTTTCACCCCATATAGAAATCCTATCATAAAGAAATTTAAGACCCAAAAATTAGATTAAATATTCTTGAACCCCCTAGGATTCACCCTAAGTCAACCAAATTCATCCCTAAACATTTCCTCTTATTTTTAGAGTTTAATGGACATATTACAAGGCCATATGCCATCCTTTATTAATGATTCCATAACAAATTGATGATATGAAGCTATCCTAATATGAAATTCTCACTATGTTAGGTTTCCTACCTCTCTCCCATAAATACCTAATCATTTGAAAGTATGTTTTCCATTACTGGGTATGGATCTAGATATAGTTTTTGGTATATCTCATCCATTTGATATTGGATCTAGGTTTTGATCTTGATCTAAATCATCATCATGATCATCATTTTTCTTCTTCAATTGGGTTTTTCCTTTGGATAGTGTTTCTCTCCAATTTTAAGGTAGGTGGTATAAATTCAATTCCCATAGTCTTGAATTATAATAGCATGTATGTGTTTAGTAATTTCAATTGGAACGTTTTACAATTTAATATTGAATTGAATAATGTAATTTATTTATGAATTTTTAGAAAATTACTTAATTAATTGAGTTGACTTGTCAACATGAGATGAGTAGAACATGTAGAATTTGATTTGGCTAATTATGATTATACAGTTGGAGGAATTAGATTAATTAATTGGTTAATTAATTAATGGAATGTATGTAATGGGGTATTTATGGTAATTTGAGATTTTGAAAATTTTCAATTACTGTGATATGAATTAATTGAGAATGGGAGTTATGAGATAGTTAAAAAGATCTTAATGGGTTAGTGTGTAATATGAATTAAATTCTGAAAAAAAATTATATGTGAAATAAACATATTATTTCATGTTATTAAATTATTGAATCATGATTTTTTGTGATAAATTGTAATGGTAAATCATGATTTGAAATGTTGGTGATTTAGATAAGGATGATTAACTGATGTAAATGTGATATATGAGATTTTGTGATAATTGATATTATATATAGGACACAAACTGCTACATCAATATCATACTTCTGTGATTGATTGATAAATGTGAGTGGGACTTGGGCTGATCCATCAAAATACTATAGTGATAATGAGTGTGGGTAATATAATACTGATTCAAAATCCCACTTGTGTGATAGATTGATAAATGTATGTGGGACATGGAATTATAATTCAAAATCTCATAGTGATAATGAGTGTGGAACATGGAATTCTTCTTGGAAATCCCACATGTGTGATTGTTTGATAAACATGTGTGGGAAATGGATTACTACTTCAAAAGAATATATTGAAAATGAGCGTGGGACAAAGACTACTACTTAAAAAGGACACAAGGTCCTAGTAATGACATTATAGGCCTAGAATGTCGATAATGGAATATGGTTCCAATTGTTAGTAATATGAATTGAATTGAATTTATAAATTATAATGATGTATTTTTGGTATGTTATATCCCTAGGGGATAGTTTAAACTCTATAATGGCCCGAATTAGGTATTTGATGGTTTAAGTGTTCCTCAAAACCTGATGGTTTATGTGGGTAAATAAATAATAATTGAATTTATGTAAACTACTTAATTTATTGACTATATTTATTATTTATAAAACTACATACAATGTTTTTGATTTGATATTTTTTAGATATTTCTGTTGGTGGCCTACTGAGTCATACTCACACCCTAATCATACTGCCAGATTGGTACAAGAATAGACCTCATATTTTCATGTAAGGGTAAATGTAAGAGTCTAATGATAGATTGTTGAGTTGGGATAAATCATGGATGAGGTATGTAGACATGATTTGGGACCTTCTTGGGAGTTGTTGGTGTCATTATTTTTTTTGGATTTTAAAAAAAGACACATGACACATAATTGGCATGACATTTCTTCTATTTCGTTTGGGATATTGTATTTGTTGTTTTTTCATCATGAGATATGAACTTGTTTTGGTTATTGGTTATATAATTTGTTTTTTTATTTATTTTCCACCATTTTGATGCTTTAATAAATATTGTATAGCCTCTACATGAGAAATATTAAACCATTGAGATGAGTCGACAACCAGCGACATATGGGGTGGCATACCTAAGGTCATGTGACAGACGGATTCAGAGAACCAGTGTGTGTCACTTGAGTCATAACATTACATTAACTTTTATAATGAATATGATTACAATTAAATAGAAAAACTAGTTTTTCATAGTTACAATTAATGTTGTGTTTTTGTGGGTTACATATGCTTGTGTTAACGTTAATTTTCAAAATTTAAATGATTTATAATTTATAAAATAGATATAAAATTTTGAATCAATGGTTTAAAATTATCTAATAAGGGTAATTATATCTTACTATTAAATAATAAATTACATAGGTTTGAAAGATAGTTAACATAATCAAAACCCAAAATAGAATAATTAAGAAACTTAAGAGTTAAAGAACCAAATGATTAAAAATGTGTATAAATCTATTATGTATGGGTGGATCAACCATATCATCCATAAAAATTTCTTATTATAATATTTTGAGAAACCTTATGTAATTTTTTCCTCCCAATGGTAAACACTTTTGAGTATTTACAGCAATGGAACTCCCCCTCAACTATAAAAGGTCACTCTCTCTACCCCACAAATAAAACCAATTGGTCCATTTGGATTGGATAATTCCTTTCAAAACCACATATCATATTATATAATATCATATTATATGACTAATTTTTGGCAGAAATACAACCATGATTATACTTTGGTTAAATCTAAAAGAAGATACCCAAAGAAGAGGTAATGTTCTTCAATTTACATTTTTTACTTACTTCTATAACCCATTAAATAATTATAATATCTTTAATATATAATAAAATAGTTATATTAAATTAATTTATAATTTTCTATGTTTGGGTTGTGACCAAAAACGTTTCACACTTCCATCGAATGAGATACACAATCATCATTCGTGTGTACGATAGACTACCACCTCATGAACCAATGTTGTTTGTTCATCAATAACCACCTTTTATGGTTAGAAATAATGCTATATTTTTATTATATATATATATATATAATTTTTATGATGTTATTATTACATTGTAATTTTTATATCACACACACCTTCATGATTTTCATTTCTTGGGAATATTATTACATCATTCGTCTGAATGGGGGTTTAACACCTCATGAAGTGATCTGATTCATTACAATTTACATGGAATATACTAAGGACAATTTTAATATTTTTTTATTTTTATGAAATAAATATGATTATTTAAAGATAAAATATGATATTCTATTCTTTATTTTAGTTATAATAGTAAATTAAAACCATGTTCATACTTACGTACGGCCTACCGTCTCCACAGACGGTGTATTTCATTTCCTCTTTATATAATTTATAGATTATTATAAATATATAAATTATGAATATATATTATATTTATTTCATATATATTATTTTGGAGATAATTAAAATCATGGTTAATTTAATTGAAAAAAATAAGACAAATCAAAACATATATGAAAAACAAAGTGGTTATTACACGAAACATAATATCAACATGGAATTGTTAATAAATGAGTAATAAAAGGTCATAATAAAATAAAAAATGTTACAATATATATATGGTTAATTATTATATGTATAATAAACTCATATTTATTAAATTGGTGGTTTGAATGACTACAACAAATTTCATTACTTATGGAAAGGTATTTTCAAATCACTTTTTAATTTTGTAAGAGACATGAAATATTCACCAACTCTTTATTCTATATGGTGTATATAATGAAAATGAATATAATTTATGATTTTTAGAATTAATGTTATAGTAATTTAAATATAAAAATGATGATATATTTATTATGGGGTTACAATTTCAATGTTTCCAATGCAGTAAGAGAAATTTGTCTCAATTTGAATTCTTTGAGACAAATGTTATGTTGTGAAACAATGTTCATTTATGAGGTGTATATACTGCCTCTTTGACATGTCTCATCATAACTATAATTAATTTCATTATATTTTGAGATTAATTTATTCTTTCATGGTAATTATGATTCAATGTTACTAAAGTGCTATGATTTTATTTCATAAATTTCATCATTTATCAGGATAGTTTACGATTATGCCTCCAATGTAATAATATCATGATCTAATTCCCAATTGATAATCGTAAATTTTACTCTCCTATTTTTCTTCCTGATATCTCTATGTAATGGTATACTTTATATAGTTTTTGGTACTTATGAGAATTTACAATTCTTTTTAAGAAAATCCATCCTTATTTCACTCTTCTCTTGAAAATCTACATTATTTCAAAAAATTTATAAAATGGGTTTTAAAGATTAATTTATCTTATAGGGTTAGATTCAAATAAATAAATTTTTTAAAATGATCTATATTTTAAAAATGGTTTTCCTAGAAATTTAGTTTCCCTGGCTAAATGTTTTAAAATTATTTTCAAAATATTTTTTTATCATCAAGGGTTATTTTCAAAGGAATAGATTTAATAAATGATTTATGTTCTAAAATTTATTTTCCATTAAATCCATTATATTAAATAATATTGGTATACTATTTTTAAATTTAGTTGATAATTTTTCAAATTGGTTTTCAAAGAAAAGTAATTGGAACATGTTTTTGTGCTTAAAATATTAATTTTCAAAGCAAGGTTATTTTACAAAATAAATACTCCAAGGAATCATTTAAAATCCTTCACCATATTAGATGAAATACTTTTATATAGTTTATTCTTTACTGAGGATATTATCCAAGGAAACAATTCATATTTTTTCTTTGAGTGGTTTATGTTTAATGTGGAAAATTATTTATGAAACTCGTTTCTCTACCATAGTTTGTATGACAATAAAATTATTGCGAAACATTTTTCATTTGATGGGTTATTTTATTATCCAATTATTACGAGATCTATCTCATTTCCAATGTTTATGATTTCATGAAGTATTGGTGATGCCAATTTCATTTTATGGGTTATTATATTATAAATTTTTATGATCTTGTGAATCACATATCTATTTTTTCATTACATGATGGGTGAGTCATACATCTCCCTCCAATGCATAAGATAGAGATTTTTATATCATGAGATAGAGAGGATTGTAATTTTGAGTGAAATAAATTTAGTAGTATATGAATAGACCGATAAGTGTACTTGGTTAAGTAATACATGGATGGAATGGGAAGTGAACTCTGTTCAGTAATACAAGGGTGTAATAAAGAGTAAAACCAATTCTGTATTGGAATTTGTATGCCATTATGGTCGTGGTAGTGAGACATGAACAATATGAAATGATTTTATATTCTTATGTGTGTGCCAGCAATTCCACATCTTATTCTCTCATGTATTATTCACTTTGATTTCTTTATGATTCATGTTTTATGATATACTAATATTTATTCCATCAATAATGTTTATTATCATTGATATGAAGGGAATGATCTTAAAATGATTTTATCATGTTCACATACAATTATGTTCATGTTATTCTTACATATCACCATTATTTACCCTTACTATGAATCTGAGCTCACCATTTCTTATGCTTCATTTCCCTATGTTATGAATAATGTTTTTATATATTTATACTAAATGTGAGGATTCTTGTGGGAAACATTGAAGATCTCTCACCAAATTAGATGATTGTGTTCAATTTATCCAAAGGAACTAAACTACTATGGTCCATGTAAATTTGATTATATAATAATGTATATTCATCTAGAATGATATAATATCCATATACAATAAGCATGAGTTACCACAAATGTGGTGAAAACCAAATATTTATTTGGGATTATACATCAACATAGAAGGATATTATATGGAATCATCAAGGATAAGTGCGGGGATTAGGAAAATTATATCTCTCCCATTTTTCATGGAAAGGGATCAAAGGTGAAGGGTTAAAATTGAGGTCATGCATATAGTGTTTTCATGGGTGAATATGGATTGTGAAATCAACATTTTTATATTACATCTCTATCATAGGTGTTTGTATCTAAAATAAGTTCATTAAATAGGTGTGTATAATTGAGTCATCATATGGGATATGTGTTGTGAGCAACCCTTTATTATAGAATAAATTAATCTATTAACTAAAGATTGTTCTTCATGTAAGGGAGATGTATGAAATTTTCTCATACTATTTCCAATACATTTAAAGGTTTACATGAGTAAATTCATATAAAATATTGAAAATAAAAGGTTCATAATTCAAGAATGTGTCAGATGAGATGCTTCAGCATTGTCAAAATATCAAAAATTTCTCAAAATAATGATATTATTGGTATTTATAGGCCTTGAGGTCACAATCATAAGGTATTTCACAAGATTTACACAATACTTTAACATGAAGTCTCTACATGGCCTTAAGATATTGACTCTCGCAACTCTTTGGGTTCTGTAAGGGTCTTCCCCATGGCCCTGAGTTACTTTATTCGGATATTTTTCCTTGATTCATATTGGATGAAATTTTGAGAAAAAATATGTTCCTTTCACCCCTTAGTTCTTATTTATTAGATTTTGGTTAACTATTTTACTAAACCTTAAAAATACGGGTTTATATACATATGAAGGATATGAATTTAAATTACTTTATATATAATTACCCTTTTTTATTTGGGTAAGAAATAAAAATCAGTAGTTTCAAAAAGTTGTATGTATTAATATATTTTGTTATTATTAATTTATTTCATGGTATAAGATTTTTTTAAAAAAATTAGAGTCTTACATATATAAAGTCCTTTCTTAAAAATAATTTATATGTATAAGATGGATATAGAAATTATGAATCCAGGAAAATCCTATAAAATACTCATTCCAAATTGAAAAAAATTGAAGAAAATTAATACTCGGTATAGGAAAACCTAACAACCAGATATCCACAAATTAAATTATATAAGGTATGAATATTATAGGTGGATTAAACTATAAGGTCTATTGTAATGATTAGTTCCATAGTTTTTATGGGGATTATAGAAAATTTGTCCCTATATAATTATAGATTGTGGTAATTTAAATTGTTGGATTCATATTAGGAATAAAAGAATGTAGATTTACATAGAAGGTTTGAAAAGATGATTTTGTAGTTAAAAGAAGTGTTTAAATGAATCAATGTGAATTTCAGTGTATTTTTTAATTTAAAAGTAACTAGTGGGTGGATTTAAGTTCCATTGGGTACTTTGTAGTGTGACAATACATACCCAGTGAGAAGGTAAGTGGAGTTGGACCTATTTCCAACCCATTAGAATACTAGTGGGACTCCCCTAGAATTATATTAGGGGATTAGAAATCTGAAATAGGTCCAATGGTTTTATAATAGGATTTTTTCACTTTTTCTGAGTGGATTTTATTTTCTATCCTAGGGGGTATATTTAAATACCATATAGTATTTTGGTTCTAGACGATTGAGATGCCGTATTGGAAGAATCTATGATTTCTTCTTTTTCTTAATTATTCTGTCATAGCATAAGCGTAATAAGAGTAGTTTCATCCTTGATAATGGATTTTACATCCTTTTTTATCTTTACATTTATTTTTCATAAATTTAATTTTTAGTGCTAATGTTTATGGATTTAGCAATTATTCCACTAGATTATTTTGAATACATGTAAAAATCACAGGGCTATTATATAGAATGGTTAGATGAGAATGATAGAAATTAATTACAAGTTATTATATTTCATTTCACTACGTGTATGTACCTTTTTGAATTTATAATGTATTTTCATAATTTTTATTGAAATTAGTGACAAAATGATGTTCAATTTTATATATTTATCACGTTATTGGATTTGGAGAATATTGGGAGTGTATAAAACTCCATTTTTAGGGTTTTAATAAATCTATACTATTTATTAAAATTTCAACAATATTTCATTTTTTATTTAATTATATTATTTTTTGGATGATGGTCGGTATAATCTTAGATAATGTGGTCATCCATGGTTAAAAATTAGACAACTTCGATATCGTATGGGTTATCCTTAATTTTTTTTCCATTATATGTAATTTCATATGTTATGAAATATTTTAGTGCTAGCAAGTGGGTGTGAAAAAATTAAATAGTACTATTATGGGTTCCCAGGTTTTAGACTAGTGTGGTCTAAAACACTTATAATGTGTCCTTTGAAGGTTATTCCAACATGATATAACTACCAATGGATATGTTTCCTATGGAACCATCCTGGGTGGTGTGTAACTAAAACCTTCATTGGCTACCCAACCATGGGAGAAGGATCTAGTTACCTATGGAGGCCCAATGAATAATTTTATTACATGGCACAAGAGCAATGAGATAGGGGTGTTATATGCATTGAGGTTATCTTAGTACCCATATGGGACATGGGTTATCAATGAGTTATAACTTGTGGTTATGAGAAATAATAAATTTGAATGTCATTATAGAATTAATTAAATTTCAAAGAAATTTCCAAAAAAATGTGTCATATTTTTCTAACTACCAAATAACTTTCTCATTTTAAGGGTTTATGTATGATTTTCTTTTGAAAAGAGTTCGGAGGCCAATTAACCTAGTAATAAGAGAATTGAGAGATAAAAATGGGCTTTATTGTATAGAATATTGATGTTTGTGTGTAGTTATCAGTGTTAAAATATAAAGGTAAGAGTATTATGTGATTAACTAATGGGACTTTACTTCATTAGACTAGGGAATAAGTATTATGGTTTATGTTTTAGGGTCCTGAGCTCTATTGGATTTAGTGAAAATAAGGATGGGTTCATCCTAGGATGATCATTCCCTATATGGTGTATTGACTCCTAATAAATAAATTACATTTTTATGAAATTATACTTGAGATATGAGAAGGTTATGTTAAGATATGTCTTTCATTATGAGTGATGGGTTTTAACTAAGGGATATTGAATTAGAAATGTGTTTAGATGACTGATATTTAACAAAACATCTGTGTTGATGATGGGATAACTTTCTCCATATAAGTGGTTAAATATGTGTATGATGTTTCTATTAGGGAGATATTGTGTGATTATCTATGTTTCATATGAGTCTAATATATCTTATAATGTTTGGGAAAAAATATCCTCTCAGGATCCAACCATTTCATAGCAGGCCCCTTTATATTATTTGAAGTGGGAAACCTTATCCAACTAAGATTTTATTATTATAATGTCATCCCTCTTATATAATCAAATGTAATAAACCTAATATCACTAGGAGATATCCAATTTACAAAAGTTTACATTATATCATAACATGTATGAAACCCCATCACTTTAGAATATGTCCATTTTATGGTGGACCCTTATATATTATTTGATACGAGAAATCTCATCCCTCCCTGAGCCAAATGTTACATGGAAATCACACTTATGATATCATGTGTTTGAAAGCTCATCCCACTGGAAACTATTTATTTTATTGTGGTTTCCCTTATATTATTTTATATGGGAGCTAATCTTACTACGAGCCAATCCTTACATGGATCCACCCAAATATAATCAAATTTGGGAAACCTATCACACAAAGAGATAGACATTGTTAGGACCCCAATCATTGTTATATTATCAGATTGGAAATCTCCATATTATTTTTGGAAAACATTTGGATGGAGGTCCCCATTATATAATAAAATTTGGAAAAACTTATCCCACTAGGATCTATGTTTTACAAGGTGAACCCAGTTATATGATTAGAATAGAAATTTAGAGTGTTGGTTTAAAATTCTAGTAGTTGGTGAAACAATTATGGATTTATTTTCAGTTTTTTTCCACATATAGATAATGGTATGATTAGTTTTACACATTTTATTGTTTAAACATTTTATTTAGTAATTTACATAAATTCACATAAATATGTGTAACTGTTAAGGGAACCATTGGTGATGACATATTGAGTTTAATAATCACACCCAATAGATGAACCTTAATAGATGTGAAAATAGATTTTTGGTAAGTAGGGATTGGTAATGGTCCTTTTTTATGGTGAGATAATAGAAGGATCTTAATAGTGATGTATAGAGGTGTTTAATGTGATGAAAAAAATAAAATAGATGGTGCTTATTAGTTATTTTTTATATTCGATTATATTTTTTTATTGTATATTATCGGCCCATTATGTAATATTATTGGGTATGTATGAATATATGATTTATATGGGATTCACTATGTAATAATATATTGATTTTATTTATTATGGTATTCATATTTCTGTAATTTATTATATAAGATGGATTATATATTTTTTTATAATCTATCTCAGTCCACATTTTTATACTTTTAAATTGAATCTCTTTTTAGAGGAACAATGGAAATAATAAAAGGGTCCTTAGTATAATAGAGGACCAAAACCACTCTACAATAACCATCTATAAGAAAAAATTCATTTAGAAAATAAAAAAATAAAATGGGAGAAAAACCGAGACCATTGAGTTGGATAATTCCATAACACATAGAGACATTGGGATGGATAATATCTATATTAATCAATAGTAGTTCAATAATAGTTTTTAATTAATATAAAAGTAAAATAAAAATGGGTTCCATCAACCTTGAGCACCATGATATCATAATAACCCATGTTTGATGAATTATCAGACATCTTACTATCATAATATTCACTTCACACATTCATGAATAGACACCCACCCTTATACTATATAATAAAGAGTTCCACTGATACTGAGCTAGATCTAGTGTTCTCTTGATGAACCGATGCTATCATTTGTTTATCCATGACTACTTCTCTCATGGATAATACCCTAGAAATGATGATGGGGATGAAAAATGACAATAGTAAATCCAAAAGACATTTAAAATAAAAAATTTAAATAAAGATATTAATATAAATGGTTCACATTATTTACACTACTATGAGGTACACCAAGAAATCGACAATAATTCATGCATAGTAATACACTAATAATTGATATTCATGCTAACTACTACACTCTGATGGAATAAAGAAACTAGGGAGGGTTTACAATGATCTCACCATCACCTTGAAGTGTTTAGTCCATATGAGTCATAAATGAAGATTATTGGAGAAAATGATGAATCCACAAGTTAAAATAATAAAAAAGTCAAAAAACCCAACCATTCACCACCATTAAAGAAAACCACCCACTTCAATCAATGCAAATGATAACACACCATTCCTTATTAGAATTAACACCCAAGTTTCAGAATCATGCGACATCAAAATCTTCCCCCACTAAATCAAAATATATTCTTTATCCAGTGTAGGTATAATATTAGGTCTTCTATGTTTCAAAGGTTCCCATAAAGCCATAACATATGAGGGAAAACTCTACCAGTTAAGAGATTTTAGTTCCCCCATGAGTATGGTAAGGATAAGAAAATATAGAAGAAATGACTGCAAAAGTTTCTTATGATATATTAATGAGTGAAGGACCACAAAAATTGAGGTAAAAAACCATGAAATGAAGAAATAAAATGTTATTAAGGTGGGAGAGGTAATGATAAAATCAAAATATAGGAACCATAAATTCAAAATACCAATAGGACAATATTATTGAGATAAGAAATAATCGAAGGGGGGAACCATTAAATAGAATATAACCATCAATATATAAGATGATGAAAACAAACCGGGCGATACTAGGATGTATCACCAACACTTTTAGAAGGAATATAGTGGGTACCTATTGGTTACCAAAAGGGAGTATACCCATGTAGATAATGGTTCCATATGTAACTATCTATAATTATTTTATTATTTAATTATTATCATGTCTGATCATTCAAAGAGTATAGTCTCCGTATGATTTGTATATTACCTTCCCCAGTAGTCAAAAATCTTTTTTGAGTGGGGAATAAATCCTAAGGCCTATGTTGTGAAGGTAAGTTTCATTACAAGTGTAATCTAGTCACTTAATTTGAATACATATTACTCACACATTTTCCAATAAATTTTAATGATCTAGAATCTAAAATTTACATTTAATAATATATAATTTAATTTGGATCATTATAATAAAAATAATATTTATTTGAATATTTTAATGAAAATGGGTACTTTGGGTTATAAGATGATCAAACATCATTGCCCTGATTTTTTTATAAACTAAAACCAAAATATTTAATGGAAATAAAATTTTTTATAGTATATTTTACAATGGTTTTTTATATATGAGTTATTTATATAAATGATCCATGTTTTAATTCATATTATCATGTTTTGGAGAATATTTTTATTATCATTTAAAAATTTATAATCAATTATTATAGTTTCATTTTCAACCTTGTATTGATAAATCTCAAAAAGGGTTTGTTTTGTTTAAAAGGTATCCATATGAGGTTAATTATGATGAACTATATAAAAATTATGAATAATTAAATGAACTTGTGTAGAAGTATAATCTAAGTTAAATAAAGCTACAAAATGTTCACCATATAGATTCACGACTAAAAAAAGGAACGAAAAAGTTCAAACACACTATGTAAGTGTCATGTTGCGGTTCTGAAAGTTATGGAAGGGTAATACCATACTTAAAAAGTGAAATTAGTAAGGTTATTACTAATTTATATGAACTGTATAAAGGTTATACAAACCAACATAATGGTAGATCCATGGTTGAGAATTTACGTTAGGCTAAATTTCATGCCTTAGTGATCACATAAGGGTCATAGTTTTATCGCTTTATAGTTAACCCATTGATTCAACCTATGTAAATTTAAAATTCATGAAATTAGGTACATCATTATCACTCTTACTAGTAGTAGTTCTCAAAAATTCCACTCAAAAAATTATATTTAAATAAAAACACATAGATCACTAATTTTTAAATTAATTCAAAAATGAAAATATTGATGGAAGTAGAGATTAAATTGGAATACAAATAAAAACGAAATATTATGAAGGAAGTAAGGAAATTGAATCCAGAACCCATGTGGGAGAATGAAATTCAATTAGAAGGATTAGATATGGTCACCAGGGAGGAGAAGACGTGCAGTGGTAGGTTCCATTTGAAGAGACGAGAGATACGAACACGAAGTTTATAAAAGGGAGTGAATGAACATGGGGTTATTTAATTTCATGGGTATCCAAAATTGACATATGATACTTAATTTTTTTTTTGTATATAAATAATAATACTATTTATTTAGATAGTGAAGGTAAATATTTTGGATGACATGTGATAGGCTTAAAATATAAACAATTTTGGAGAGAGTTGGGGAGTGGAGATTTAAAATCGACAAAAAATAAACGATTTTTTCCCATATTTAATCTTATGTATTCATATTTTAAAATTAGTGTGTTTAATTCATTCTAAACATTTACTAAAACTAAATTATATTAATGGAATGAAATTTTTATTTCATATTCATTCATTTATGATAATGTTTCCTTCCTATGTATATTTTCCATTTTCTATACAATTCTTTATTCATACCATTTCTTGATTCATGATTGATGTAGAAAAATAAAAATGTTAATATAATGATTTCTTGTACTATTTCACCAAATATTATCAATTTAATGATTTATTAATTAGATTGATTAAATATAAATCCATATTTTTGTGACTATTTTTTGTGGATGATTTCCTGCAATATAATTTGTTGAATCAATTCTATTAAGGAATATTTATTCAAAAGGATACTTAATTTTCCTTATGAGAATAGTTTTTTATGTATAATTATATATACCATAGCATTATATTATAATCTTATTTTCAAACCATTATTTCCCCAATTTAACACATTCATTGAGTTTTTTCATATCTATTTCTTGATGTTTTCAATATTGTATATTTTAAAGATTCCCTTTCACAAATCAATCTCATTCCATAGGGTTCAAAATTTATTTACACTTCATTAGTGTGATTATATGATTATAAATTATATTTAGATATTCTAATGATAGTCCATCAGAATTTGAGACTATTTCTAATGTTGGATGAATTTGAGTATATGATGGTTAGAAAATTAAATAATAATCATAAAAAAATAAAATAAATATGTTTAACCATTGTACCATATTAGTGGTAAATTTAAAATATATTACTTTCATCTGCGTTCTATATTTGAAAATTTATATAGGCATTAATTAAATTCGTCATGGTTTTACTATTAATAATGGATTATTAATGGTTTGGAATCAACATAATAAAAACTATTTTGGTTGGTAAGGATATTTTGGGTCATTGAATTTTACTGTATCGATAACTAGCCACAAAATCCACAAACAATTGAAGAAGTAAAAATAATTTTTTACCTAAAAATCAATGATCAGTCAGTTTTGAAACAATTAGTAAAAAAAATTATTTGAATATTTAATGAATCTGATGAAAAAAATTTATATATAATTTAAAAACAACAAACAAAAACATGGTAATTTTAGGAAAAGGATAAATGAAAAATAATATTAATTGATATGTAAATAAATTGAATTGGAATTCATTGATGATAAATAATTTGTGAAATTTGGGGAAAAAATCCATGAAAAACTATAAATTAATTGAAACAATTAATTAATAAAGTCACTTCGTGCAATTTGATAATGAGTATAATGTATAAAATATAGAGGATAAAAATACGAATTAGAAAAAAAATAGAATGAATTAAATTTTAAAATATTTTACCAATTCATTCACATTGCCTTAGAGGTGAATAAAGTGAAATTACTTACTGTTAATGTGACACAAAGAAACAATTTTAGATTTTTTTAATGTGGATATATTGGATAATTAAAATGTAAATGATCTAAACACACCAATAACTTATTCTAATATTATGGAAACCGTGATGGAACAAAGTAATAATGTTTCTATAGAGGAAGAGATTTTTGAAATTGAAAATAAATTAAAATATGAGCACATAAGAGTTTCAATGAATAGAGTCATTTATTTTGAATGTAATGATTGATTCATTTTTATTTTCACAATATGAAATTTTGGAAGGGACTCATAATATAGTGGATGGTAAATTTAACGATTAAAAAAGTGTACTCACTAAAACCAACACAATAGGGCCACTTATGGGATGACATTAGGCTATGTGTGCCACCCCATTCCTATAATTAATATTCTAGGTGGTAGATACTAAAAATGAGTTGAATGTATATATTCATAAGATGTATTATCCCGTGATAAAATATATAGAATAAAAATATACAATTCAATAAATAAATATAAATTCTAGAAGGATATATAAGGTTGATCAACTCAACTAAAAAAATTACAGTATGAAAAAACACATACAAACACAAATATGACAATAACAATGCATGTGAACTGTACATAAAATAATAAATTCAAAAAAATAGGTGGAAAATTAAGAAAGATCCCATCACTATCTGTAATCTTGGCATGAAATATAGCTACAAATACCCTTAACTTCATCAAATATCATCATGATCCACCATATTCTACCTTGAATAAAATTGAATCATCTCCGAACAAGCCACACAATCTCTACATAAAGTGTGTCTATCTCCAATTTTTTTATCAATAATATAATAACAGCACATGTGTGAAGAAGTTCAATGCATGGATGAGTATAAATATATTCAATAGTATTCCCTAAAACATAAATGGGCAGTTAATTAAACTAGTTATCCAAAAGATCCTGGAATAACAAAGATTAACCAGAAGTAATGAAAAGTATCTAGATATTCTCCATAATCAAATATCATAGTTACATAATTAATGATGATAATATTATCTCCATATCTTTAATAAAACATCACTCAAGAAACCAATGGTATTTGGAATACTAAAGGGCCGATGAAGTACGATTTCAATAGCCTAACTATATAATGTATCTTGATGGAAAACTATGAGGTTCTGGATGAGTCATAATTTTTGAAGATTCCTTATAGAAGAGACTTTCCATAAACTATACCACAACCTGAATCTATGATTAATAAGCTCCTCATCAGTAAAACCTTTTTCCACTTAAAGTAGTTTTACACAACCAATATATCATTTCATCAAGACTACTTGAGCATCTAAACATTCAAAACAAACCCACATATCCTTCCTAGATCAATATTGTGGTACCTAAACCTCATGGAAGGTGAATCATAGTTGTGGTTGTATCCACAAAAGTAGAGGACCCATTCCCTATCTGATCTCATAGATGAGGTGGAACTGACTTCAATGAGAGGGTATTATACCTCAAGTGGGTATGAGGGGGGGGGGTGAGATACCGACCCTATTATTGGAACATAAGTAGGGGAATAATTCATTGATATATATATAAGTCATTAATGGGGTAAAAACTCCAATGTCTCTCTGGATATCATACAAAAATCATGACATCAATAAATTAGGGTGAAATAAGGGATATGATTGCACCACCTCATGCCATATATCTGATGTAAAAATAATGTCCAGCATCACATCGTACATGGAATTCCACTTAGCAATAACTACTCATAGGTCCAATTTCAATCCATATGATGGATATATAAGAGATATTTCATTCAGTTAAAGGTTCACAATATTTCCTTTTACGGTACATAGGGTGTACTCCCAAGTAAAATTAACACTCATGTGATTCTATAATATATAGTTTATAAAATTCAAAAAACACAATGTGTTTTTTAAGGAACATGATGTGTTGAACCACTTAGGGTCCTGGATGTGTGTTACCCACACACACCAAGCAATCTAGCATGGGTTATTGGTTCTAGTGGAAGTGGATGTACTAGGTGATGGGTCAAATTTTAATTTTTTTAATAATAATTTCTCGAAACCATGAGAGATAATCTTGGACTTCAAATTTATAATTAAATTTTTTAATATATGAAGAAATAAATAAATGTACTTATGAAAATTCTTCTTTGATGAATTTTGATCATTTGAAAAGAGAATTTATTATTTCCTTCATTGATTTGTGAGGATATAAGAATAAAATATCTATATAGATAATCCTCACATGATTCAATGGTCTCTGAGAAAATACACTTGATCTACATGTTCTTGTGTGGATAATGAAATGTCTTGAATTGTTCAAACATGATCACTCATTATTTAGTCTTAAATAAATATCTCTTATGTTTAACTTTCTTAAGAGGGAGAGAAAAGTCAAGATATAATTAATTACCTATAGAAATTCTCTATTATCAATTATGAATGAAATATAAAATAATTGTTACCATATATTTTTAGAGTTAGGTATTATGTTAAAATGTTATTTAATTTCATGCCATACATTAAATAACATTTAAAACATTTAGTACACCCCAAGATACATAGAAGTAATAATATTAGTTTTTGGTATATTGACTTGTGAAAACTGAAAAACATATATTTACTATTTAAAAATAGGTTAAAGAATATAATAGAGATAAATTAATGTCATAATTACCAAAACCATATACAAATTATCTCTACGTAATATAATCCTTTTATCACAATATTTCATCAAGTAGGTTGCATGATAATTTCATCAACCTATATGCTTGATAAATTTTTCATTGGCTATTTAAAATAAACATGTTGTTACACCATGGACATATAATTTATTTTATGGTTATATTCTAATCAATGGGTTGGTATATCAACTCTCATAAGTACAGAAGAGGGAAATACTTACACAACTTGTCTATTAAGGACATGTCAATCACAATGCACTAAATGTTTCCAAATTCCCTCTAATATATTACATGACAATTTTTGTTAGTAAATATATGATTTTAGGTCCTGAAATTTAATAATGATAATCCTAATGTATAATTACTATTACACAAAATCGTAGATAAGAATATTTGATGGCATCAAAACATACAAAATTCTTAATAGTGGGTCTATTCTCTTAATCTCCCATATTAAAGGTTACTAGGTGAGAACTTCAGGAGAAGAAACCTCATACCCTTAGTAGCAATTTAACATGATGGTATAAATACTATATTTCTTTTAATAGTAATTTGTCAAAATAAAAAACTATATTAATAATATTTTTATAGAACTTCAAGGTTCTCATTATATCTCAAAACTACTTTGACCCCATCAATACAAAAATGATCATGGAAAAAGATATATTAAATCCATGTAGAAAAATAAAAAATATGTAATAATATGATTAATTAATATTCAATACATAAAATATAGATGTAATCAAGGAATAACAAGTTTTTCTAAGGACAACAACTCTAAAAAACTACCACATGGACTAGAGCCAACTACCCACCACTTTCAATCTGATTGAGCTCACATGATAATCATGTTTCTATTGAGTCCTGTATTTTGTCAAGGGGTCATCCACATTGTATTCTATGGAAATAATAAAAACTAAAACATCAAATGTATGATAAAAATCTCTCATGATATGATACTTACAAAGTATTGTCTTTATCCACAAATGTGACCATGGATATTTTGCGAGTGCCACCACTATAGTAATATAAAAATTGAGTGTGCCATGATATTTACAACTAGGTACCACATCAAGATATTTGAAGAATATTTACATAAAATATTCTTCATTATCTAAATTAGAATCCAAAATATACTCATACTCTATCATATAATATGAAACCATGACTTTCATTGATCTCTTCCATTACAAAAAACCTCTATTCAATGTTAATATTTATCTAATTTAGGACTTCATGTCATCATGATCAGTTTAGAAACTAGAATCTATATATTATCTGATGAATATTTTCTAATATACCCCATATAATAGGGAAATATCCTTATTAAACCTCAGATAATTAAGTATATTGTTTACTACCATGCAATTAAGGTCATTGGGATTATCTAGATATATACTTACAACACTCAATGTGTAGGTAACATCTAGCCTAGTAAATAACATATCATGAATGATTGGACCAATAAATGACATGTATCAGTTCCTTTATATTCTATTTCACTCATATTGTATTTAAGGAGACATTTTTATAGATAGATAAATTCCACATGACATTGGAAACAATACCCTCTTGGATTATTCCATACTAAATCTCTTCAGTATCTTTTCAATGCATGAACTTTGCGAGAGGTTGAGCAACCTATTTGATCTGTCCCTATAAATATATATCCCAAGAATATATGATTTCTCTCCCAATTACTTCATAGATATTAATTTTTTAAAAATAACATTAATAGAGTGTACGATGTGTATTTGTTTCTAATAAGTAATATGCCATCACCATATAATATCATGAAATTAACCACATCCCTAGTAAACTGTTAATAGACACCAGAATCACATTATTTTTTTTAAGAAAGTATTTATATTACTGTCTCCGTAAAATAATTATTCTATGACATGGATGCTTTATTTAATCCATAAATGGATCCTTTCTTCTATAATATTCTTTTGGCATCCTTTGGAGTCACGAACCCATTGGGTTGTATCAGATCAAAATCTTCCAAAAGGTTCCCATTATGGAATGATACTTTGATATTCATATTAAAAATATCATATTCAGAGAAGGATCTAGACACATGTATAATTATGATGGATTTTAGTATTTAAATTGGTGAAAATTTTATTTGTAGTCAATACATTAACACTATTTATACCCTTTTGAAAATTGTCACACTCTATTGGTACTAACTTTTCCTTCCCTAATAAATCTTCTCTTGAATACCCATTTGTGACCAACAAGATTTACATCTATTGGAGGGTCTACCAAAATTTAGAAATGGTTTTAGTAGAAGGAATCCATTTTATATTCCTTGGAATCATTCTATTTAGTAATATATGTTCCCCTAATAGTTTCCTTGTGGATTGGAGGATCATTATTATCTACTAATAATGAGACACCATCCCCAGTGAGAAAAAAATAATGTTATGGTTCTATAACCTTTATTTTACACCTACACAATACTTGTGAATCTATAACTACTACTTATTCCATGTTGTTTTGTGGAATCTCTTGATTTACCCACTCTTATTTTCCTTGATCCTCAACTTCATTAAAGTCTATATTGCTCCAAATAAATATTTTATTGATGTTTTCCCTCTCAAGGAATTTGGAATGACGTTCTACTATAACCTTTTGTGTTTGAGGGATCATTTATCTAATATACCCTTGATTCCATGGGGTGTCCTATAACGGAACACATTATTCTTTAGGGTGAATGTTTTTTACCTGAAGGGGCCATAACAAATCCTTCTCTTCCCTACACATGTAGATTTGATAACATGGTTTTATTTCTATTCCATAATTATTATGGAATACCATTTATCAATTTTGATAGAAAATGTTTATTATATATGTGCTACAATATATATAACATAACCATAACTTGATAATGGATAACTCACATATATCATCAATGATATATCTATGTCCAATAAGAACCAATTCCTCCTTTTGATTACACCATCCCACTAAGGAATTTAAGGATGGGTGAGTTGGGATAGGACCCTATGATCCAACAAGTAATAAATCAAATATTGATAAATATATTCTCTAACATGGTTTGAGTAGTGTTTTTTAATCATCTTACCAAGATGGTTTTCAACTTCGTTATTGTATTCCATGAATTTATCAAAATATTCTGACTTATACCTCATTAAGTATACATATCCATTTATACTAAAATACTCAGAAAAAGTTATTATGTATGAGTAACATTCCCTTTCTGAAGTTGGAAATGGTCCACACATGTTGGTAAGATCAAATTGAAGAATCAATATAACTCTTTCACCATTCCCACTAAATGAGGATTTAGTCATTTTTTTCTTGTAAACTAGAATGATATACACAAACTAGTTTTTTTAAAAGGTATATAAATATAAATCTTGATGTAATTTAGTAATAAAAATTTAATTTATATAACCTAAATGGTGAGGCCAAATCTATGTGTATAATGATTCATGTGAAGTAACTTTTTCATCTATTACTATTACTTGATTATTATAATCCAAAACACAGAGTCTATTATTTAATTAGTCCTATAAATAAAAAAATAATATCTTCATAAATGAAGAAAAATTTATTACCAAATTTGAAAATAAATATATCATAAGTATGTATAGATATAAAAATAATGTTTTTGGTGACATATGAATCATAATAACATCCTTTTAAAACCAAGATAATTATAGTCTTAAACATGAGGTGGTAGTCCTCAAAAACCATAATAGAAAGTTTTTATCTATTTCTTATTGATTTATCTACCCTATGTCAGAATTTCTCAATCTACATGGTTATTGTATTTGAATATATATGTGATCACCAAAAACTATATATAATAACCAATTTTTAGAAATAATTAAATTTTAATCGATAACAAACTCACCCAAAGATTCCACTTTCATCAATGGTTTGGTACAATTTTTCTTTAAGTGTAACTTCTTGAAACATGTGAAATAGAAAAAATTATTTTCTATTGCTTTACCCTTGAACATCCTCTTTGTGGAAGGGCATGAAGAAGATTTAGTCATAAATATCTTTTCATTCCCATTCCATTTGATTACCATAAGGATGAAATATTTTTTATGGTTTACATACTTTCTTACATGGAAAATAATAGTAATAAGATCATGAAGAGACATATCATTGTTGTTTATATTAAAATGAATAGTAGAGCTAGAGGATCTCCAAGGTAGTGATGCTAGAACGAGATCAGTGTCTTGTTATTATAAGATTTTTAACTGTATACCCCCAAAGTTCTCATTGTAGATAATGAGAATGGCTATATAAGTCCCATATAGGGAACCGTATCCAAGATTTATTTGAATGAGTGCCCTGAAAATCTCAAATTGTTCATAACTAGATCTCTCAAGGTAAAGACCAAGAATATGATCAAGCATGGTAAATGTATCCTTGATTTTGTAAAACAATTTTATTTCACTAGACATAGATGAAAGCATCAAACATTGAATATCAACCATATAATTTATATGTTTCTCATAGACTTGTAGTAGATATTCACATTCCTCTATAGAAAGTGGATTAGAAAATGAGGAATATATCATTTAATATTTCTTCTTACAGTGTAGAATGACCTGAAAGAATATGTACCATTATTGGAAGTTACTTTTAGGTAGGAGGTTGTCTTTATCACTATTTATCATAGGGATAACTTCTATAATGATGTTTCTATGTTCTTTTAATATTAAAAGAGAAGATTATTAATATATATATTTTTTACAAATTGTGTGATATATAAAAAAGTAATTGATTTTATTAAATCTTCCTCTATTTTATGCAGTTACAATATCCCTTTCCATTGAAAATGGATTGTCAAAAATCCCTTACATTCTAGTGGAAAGGATCAATATTACCCTTCACATAATACCAACAAATGTTGGTCAATCTACTTGAAGTTATTTAGTTAGAAACCACTTTAACAATGGCATGATTCATCTCCTTCATCCGTTGAGTGGACTCCCCTATCGAAAAATCCTAACATATATTTCCAAAATACATTCCACCAAATTACACCATGTGTTGGAAGGGATAATCTGCTTGATGTAAAATGGTTAAGTTAAACCAAAGCCTTATATAATAACTCACCTTATAAAAGGCAGTGTCCCAAAAAGGAATGTTTGAAACCATAGTTATATTGAATTTCATTCCCAATCCTATAATTGAAGGATATGTCTAACTAAAAAATTAACTATGGGATTTTTATGAATAAATTTTATATTTGTTTTATCATTTAGATATAATTTTTATATTATTTAGATGTTATATAATTAATTAAACACAATGGGTAAAACTTTTACATATAATTCATTAATTTAATTTCTGTATTTTTATATCAATTCAAATATTTATGTGACCAAAACATTCCATCCATAAAATAAATAATTTCATAGATAGAATTAATTAATTGATTAAACGACCCTTTCATGAGCATTCTATAATGGTTTATTTAATAAGAAGTCTTTAAATAAACCTTTTATCAAGGGTAAATAACTCATATTTCTAATCGTGGAATGATTTACAAAATTCCACCTATCAATCAATGTATCAATTGAGTTGGCATCAAAATGGTTCTATCCCAACCCACCTCCATGCCCATTGGGATTCTCAATTAATTTCAAGTATTTATTGCTAACCCGTAGGCAAGGGGAACTAAAGGATTTGTTAAAAGGGGATTTTAAAAATATCCTTTAACACATAGGTCCTACTTAATAATAGAGGGTGGGATGAATCACAAGCAATGATTTAATTTAACTTTAAATAATTTCAAACCCATGTAATAAATTAAATTAAAACCTCAAATACATAATCATGTGGTAGTCAAGATCATGAATGGGAATACATGAAGCGAATACAGAAAAAGTGACTAGGTGCCTACATTTCAGTATTCATTCATTATTATTAAGATGAATGTGATTGAATTAATTAATTAATTAATTAATTAATTAATTCCATTTAAACTTAATTATCATATGAACATAATTGGATATTCCCATATATTAAAGAATTTGAGGAAAATAAAAGGTAAACCCAATAATTTGGTATTTACTTTATTAAATTAATTTTTAATTTAAAATTATTTAAAAACATAATTCTATTTTCAAACATCCAATGGTGTTATAATAAATAAAGTGAGTTTTTTTAATGTTGAATTTATCAATTTAATTTAATGTTAAATTATTTTCATCAATGGTAGACTACACAATGTGTACAACCAAATATATTCTGTGTATCTCAGTTTTCATGTATCTAGAGTACACACCTAGGTCTATGTTATATACCTTAATTAGAATCCACTGCATGTACAAACTAGATGCACACTAAGTGTTCTACTTCCCCTGTGTCTATGATACACTTTTAGGTCTTCATCATGTATTTTGATGGAATATAAGGTGTGTATAGGAAAACTACATGCCAAGTATCTCATTGATTCGTGTTTCCATTTTATCACTCATTCATTAAACATGTTCTTTGGATATGGAAATTGATGAAATGATTTCCACGTAGAGTGTAGAGGAGACATGGATATCAAAAATGCTTCAGGTTTTCAGTCTCATGAATTTTTTAGAATCTATAATTTCCACACATATGACTTGATTTACCCTGCTAACTAGTGTAGAATACACACCATGTTAACCGATATGCACCATGTAATTCAACAACTGTGTGATAGTTCGGACAACCAAAAATTCAATGTACACCACATTTAATTACTATGTGGCATGTAATTAATCCCTATGTGAATCTATATGCTGCACATTATGGAACACTACTAGTAATTTATAGTACACATAATGTAGCTCTATCTTACTTTAAAAAATCGGATGTTTCCCAATGTAATTTCTAGTCTTTCTTCATCTTTTCTTAACCCATTAACAAAATAAAAACACTTGAACGAATATGATTTATATTTCAATGAATTTTAATTCAAATCATATAAAATAGACAATAATATGAAATGAATTTCTAACCACAAGTGTGAATATCTCAACAATAGAATAAATAATAATAAATCTTAAAGTGACACTGCTAATAGTACTTGTTGGTTCTAGAAACTGAGTATGTTTGTTGGGTTCAGAGATATATAAAAATTTCTTTAAATAACCACTTACTGAACCCATGAGTAAGATCCTACATGATAAATTTATAAATAAATTATTTAATATATGAAGAATGAAAAACATTTGATTAGGAAAGTTATTATTCCATGAATGTTGATCTTATGAAGAAACCATTTTGTATTTCCATCATTGCACTATGAGGTTCCAAGGATTGAATCCCTCTTGTTGTAATCCACACATGCTCTAATGATCTCTGAGAAACATTATTCTATCTCCGTGTGGTAGCACATAGATTTGAAGTTCTTTAATTTTTTATTCTTGATAACCGTTTATTTATTTTTTGAGAAATATATATTACATTTCTTATTCATGAGAGGGAATGAGAAGGAGGATCCTGGAGAGAATTTATTGTGTGTAATAATTCTCTATTATCAATTTTGGATTCAATACACAATAAAAAGAACCATCCATTTGTAGAGTTAGGGTTTATGTTTAAATGTTATTTAATTGCTTTTAGACCATTAAATAACATTTAAAACATTTAATAAACCTCATTCCACATAATTATATTTTTATTTTATGGTGTACGAACTTGGGAAAATTTATAAATAATATTTATGAACTTTTAAATAATTATTTTATCACCAGATTTGTTCATAGTCCATTTTAAATTTTTTTTATTAAATGCATGAATAAATATTTTATTCATAAATAAATATTTTATTCACATAATAGTGAATTAATATTTTCTAAATAATCAATAAAATAACTAAATATATTTTAGTTCTTATTAGAGTGAATGAATATTTATTTCATTTATTTTTTTAATATATCATGAATAAAATATTTCCCTTTTTATATGAATAATATTTATTCTATTAATTAAATTTATACCAAATTTAGTTAAGATCAATGGAAACACTTCATGGCTGGCCCTCTTGGACTTGTTTCTCTTTGGAATTACGTGGGCTTACCAAAAGTCAAAGATTACAATCTTGTAACGGGTGAAGTTACCAAAGAGAAATAACATAATGTCATAATGATGAAAACCACATATGAATGCTCACTATGTAATATAATACTTTTATCATAATATCTCATCCAGAAGGTTTCATAATAATGTTATCAACAAATATTCCCAATACATCATTCTTTGACTATATGTAGTAAACAAGTCATCACACCATAGTTATTTAATTTATGAGAAAAATATATTTTAATCAAAGGGTTTTCACATGAAATTCCATTAAGATGGATGAGAAAAATCCTTCATTGTCTTATTCAATAATTTCATGTCAATCGTGACACACCCAATGTACAATACTTCTTTCCAACCAGTGGTGTAACAATTTATTTCATTAAATATATATTCATTATTCTTGAATTTTTTTATGGACTATTATAATAAATAAGGAAAACTATAAACACTCAAAGATAATAATATTTAATTGAAAAAATATGGAGAATTACCACAAGTGGGACTGTTCTTATAATATCCCATATTTGAGATTATTGAGTACAAACTTCATGAGAAGAGGCCTCACCCTCTTATGAGTACTCACATATTATATTTTAAATAATATGTGTCCTATAATAGTACGTTATTCAATCATATTACTATATTAATAATATTTTCATAACACTTAAATGATCTAATAAAAGTGGGGAACTAATATGACATTATCAATGTGACAAAAACAATATGACAATATTAAATTAAATCCATGAAGAAAAAATAAATATATCTTATATTATAGTTAACTAATGGTCAAAACATTAAATATATGTGTAATAAAACTAACATCAATTGGTCATAAGGAAATAACACTAACATGGGTCACACAACACATTGCCCTGGCCAAACGCCGTTCAATTTTTTTTAATCCAAAATCCCAAGATTCTATAACAGCCAAGATACATAGATTGTGATATTATAAACTGTGTGTTTTGTTGTTGAAAATTTTCTAGAAATACAAGTCTCCGCCCAAATCATCCACACATATGATATTACTACTTGAATTATATTAAAATTTATGCCTAGTATTGACTATAGATGAATCCTTTCAAGTTTCTAGATTTTTGACACTACTCACATGGAAATCACATTTTCTCACTTGGCACGAGCCTCCATAACATCTCATTCCACTATCCAAATATCAATTATCATGTATTGTATTCTAATATAACAATCCATTGTTAATACCTATGATAATCATTGAAATGAGTTACCATTATCCAAACCAATGTATATCTCTAGTTTATTCTAAATTCAAATTGGACTATAAATTAAATCATGATCTATACAAAAGACGATGATGAATAAATTAATTGATAGAGAAGAAATACATATTCAATAATGTAAGACCATCATCAATAATTATGTTCCTATAATATTATCATAATAATTGTAACCTAGGGAAAAACTAAAATTAATTATACTAGAAAATAAGTGGAAAAAATACGGATTCCATGAATATTATCAATCAATATTGGCAATCATAAATGACTTGAGAATAATCCAAAATGAAAAAAATGAAATTGACTTTTTCAACAGAATATTTTTTGGAAATATCTAGAATGATGAGTTATGATAGAACTCACGTTGTAAATCCCTACACAAAAATATCTATGTATCTTTAATTCCATTCTTTAGTTGCATGGACTAATCATTGATGGTGCTACAAATTTGATCTTGATCCCAATAAACATGGTTGCCTCTATGATTTGAATCATTGATACTATGAATCTGGTCCTAATTTACTACCAATCCTTTTCAACCATTGTGGGATCTATCTCTCACTATAAATCTAGGATTTAAACTATGAGAAGTGGATAACTTAGAGAGAACCCATAATATGGGTTTTATAGATCCATCATAGTGTTCACACCTAATATAAATCATTGTAATTATTTATTTATTAAATAATAAATGATCAGAACAACGCTTAAAAAATTAGTTTGAATTGAACTTAAAAAATCCCTATGGTGAACGCCCGATAATGGATACATCATTGATATTGATTTCTCCATACAACACTCCATTTAAGAGATATAATCATTTCATTGAAAATATAATCTTTCACGAAAAAATAATATAAATTTTTTATTATATTATTACAGATCCTCATCAATTATCTTATTTACACATCGACTAACTGAACCATCCAAAAAACATTGTTAAAAAATTATATAGTTTCAACTAATAAAACATGGGTATCAATCCAATTTTATGAGCTCCAAGATAAATATTCAATTAATAAATAAATATAAAATACCTCATGAAACTCAAAAATCTCGTAAATGTTTCATAACCTTGCATGGGGGGGAGGGGGGGTTGAATACACATGGGAATCAATGAAACCATAATATATTTTTTGGGAATTCTGTTATGAAAAAATTAAACCATTTAACCATTAGATGTCTTGAGAATTTAAAAGAATAAAATAGATTTATTCCCTAAAAATAAAAAAAATTGGTTGACTACATACTCCCCTTTTTTAATTTTAATCCTTAAAAAATAAATATTTAGAGAATTCAAACAATAAATTTCATGAATAAACCCTTTTGGAAAGAACACACCCTCACACACACATCCATTTTCTACAATATTCTATATAAAAACTGAAAAATACACTATTGGATCAAAATAATCATAATAATATCTCCTTCATAACGACACTATATTAATCTCATCATGAATCAAGAGGTAGGTGGGGACATGAATCCTTCCTTCCAAAGTCTCTGCATGATCTGAAATCTAAAATCCAACTCTAACTGTGAGTTAACCTATCACATGTCACACAATAAGAATTCCTGATACCCCTATTAATCCCAATTTTTTTGGGATTTTTACTGAACCAATAGTAAATAAAATTCAGGATTATTATTAAAATATAGAAATCCATCAATTCCATATCTCAAAACTAATCACCTCAACATTTTTTCATGCTGACATTGGAATGGATACAACATCAACGTACCTTCTGGAATCCATGTTAGCTCAATTTCTATCACAATTCTATAAGTTACAGGTTCCACCATTATTATTTTATGATATATAAAAAACATTTCCCATCTTACGAAAAATTTTTACTGACAACTATGATGATTACATGCATGAATAATGATATATAATCTTTGTATATGCACTATCAATTATAAATTGGTTGATTAGACATCATTTATTTCTGAAATCTATCGATGTGTAGATAAGTCACCACCCTATCCATAACTAACATAGAAACATCTTGTAATCTACCACCATGTGGATCAATCCATCATAATATTAAGTAGGCAATCCTGAGTTTTTAGTTAACCCTTTACTATTTTCTCTATACCATAACAATTAACTTGTTCGAGCGATCAATCCAGAAATATTTAGAAAAAAACCTAATGAGTCCCTCATCCGGAGACTGCCATGGTTGAAATAACCACTATGGAACTCTTTACACATTTGGGAATGTGTGAGGACGCTGTTATAGTCACAATAATTCACTCATGCATCTGGTTTTAAAACATCATATTTATATTTTTGGTTTGATACTAATAAAAGTGACTCATTGTTTTCCATCCAAAACATAAAAAATATAAAGGAAATATTGGATAACATAAATAAACAATGCACGTTTAGTTTTAGAGTATCATTGAATTCTTAAAAGCTATTAAAAAAACATGGATACCTAAAAATATGGTGGAAATATTACCTATATCATATCCCATTAACCTATTCACCTATAATAGTCTTATTAAGTATAACAAACATAAACTCATTTTCCAGAACCTAGAGAAATGGAAAAAAAAATAAGGGTGAGATAAAATTCTTTCTAAGGGTTTTTTATAGTAGAAACTATCATTATTAAATAAGGTATAGTAAATATAAAAAGGTAAATAACTCAATTTTTTTTATTTAATCAATACCTAAATCACAAAGAAAAATATGATTGGAATAATTGGTGATAAAATAATTCCTTATAAATTATCACATGAGGTTAACAATTTTCCATGGATAATAGAAAAATTAACATAATCACATGGACAAGAACACCTATTTTAATAATGATATAATTCTTGATATATGATATCAGAAACATACTGTTGATTTATTTTGTGAAGACATAATAAATATACTTTCAAGGAATTTTTTTTAGGATATCGTCGATAAATGGGAATGGAATGCATAAATTACCAAAAATAGGTTGTCTCATGAGACCTAACAATTCCTATATGAGTTATTACATTACCCTCCCATCACTTACTATGTCTAATTCATTAATCATATTAATGGGGAGAATATAAATTTAATACATAATCAACATATACAATCATAACAAAAATATAGCATATGAAATGTAAATATTTCTCCTAACAAAAATTATTATAAAACATACAAAAAAATATTTTTGGTATCATTACAGCCTATACCCAGTGAATAAAGAGTAAAATAAAGGTTTTTTTCATTTTTGGATTGAAATAACCTAAATAATAATTAAAACCTTTTTGAGGAAAATAGCCTTTTTAATATGAAATTAACTTATATAACTAAAAAATTTCCGGATTATTTTTTAAAAAAATTATTTGAAAAGTATCAAAGAAAATTTTAATAGAGATATTCAATCATTCAGAACTCATGATACAGTGAAATGATGTTTCTATTGATTATATTAAAATAAATATTACATTTCCATTTTTAGTAAAAAGTAAGAAAGTACATCATTTCAAAAATAACAAGAATATACTATTTAATTATTTGAAAAAACTTAACGATTAGGTAAATATATAGTTAATAAATAATTATAAGATATTAAAACAATTATTTTAAAATACTTATTTAAGAAATGGTCATTGAAGAAAAATACTCACAAACGAGTTGAAAAAATTATGTTTGCATTAAAAACATCATTTTGGTCTTCTATGCATTTTAAAGGGTAAAATGAAAAAAAATATAATTTTTAGAAATAAATAGTGGATTATAAAATATAATTGGTTTAAGATGTAAATATAAATTTTTTTAACATTGGATACTTAAAGATAAAAAATATCTTATAATAATGCGATTGTGAAATAAACCATTACTATTTGGTTAACTTTTGAGTATTAAGACCCATGAAAGAGTAACTACAAATAAAATGATTAAAATAATTATGATAAATATAAATATGATAATAATAAGTTAAATGTGAATTATGTACACTGTATATAATAAATTAGTTATAAAATAACAAAATATTCCTCAATAAAGGAATATTGAGATGAAATTACATACAAATATCATAATATTGGTGTGAGAATTATTCAATGAAGTGATTCTATTTAACAGATTTAAATCCACATAAAAATTTGGAATAAAATATAAAGTAATAAAAGGTCATTCCAAACATAATAATGGCATAAAATAGTGAATAAATTAGTATTATAACCCAATAAAAAAATTGACTAATGAAATCCCTCACCCCAGGTCCGATTGACCATATACATTCATTATCTTAACGAATTACAAAATTCTGTGAATTATTTAATTTATTAATAAATTTTTATCTTTATTATCATATTTCATTCATTTATTACCATTTTATATTTAATTACCTAATCAATTATATTTAATTTTGATGTTTGACAATATTCTTTTTGAATGGTCAAATTGACTTCTATGGGTTGAATGTAGTAAAAGTGGTAATTATTCCCTCATCTTAATAATAATAATAATCCTAAAATAGTTATAAATTATATATATGAATTATAATTACGAAACAAAAAATAAATTATGGATATGAAAAAAAAACTATGTTACAATCACGGAGATGGTAATCTCTATATACTCATGGGTAACATTTTCATTTTTCAATGATCATGATTGAAAGAAGGTAAGTATTGTTTTATATTTATTGAATGATAATTATATCATAAATACAAAATAAATTATTAAAATTAACTTATATATATCATCAATTTGAGGTGTCTTTTGAAAATTAATCATATCACATATTTGATGTTGTAGTCCATACGTAAGAACGAACGATGTTAATAGGTTTCGATGGATTGAAAGGTAAGAAATTAGATGATATATTATATTTTCCGGATGGAAAATATGTCATGAATATCATATAGAGACTTTAAATATAACATTATTAATATAGTTGATAGGAGGTGATCGAAAATAAATTATATCATTTTTTATGTGATAATATGTCATACACATGAATGCCAATTTAATTTCCAATTTGATGGAAGATGATATGAATATTGGGTATTCCATTAAAATAAAAAAATATTATTATATGGTTGATAATGGTTTAATAATTTCATCACGTTTGAATAATATTTAATAGAGCTATATGAGGATATAAAAGTAAAAAATTTGGTTAAAAGATATTCAACTTTATTGGACATCCTTTTTTTACACCTTAATCCATATTTGGATTATTTTATGAACAAAATAAGACCTTTAGATAGAGAGAATGAATATTTTAAAGATATTTGGTTAGTTATTGGATGAAATCAAATTATTTTTTTATATGATGGGAATATGATAATAGATTTTATTTTATAATTGAGGTAAGGGTTTCTCATGGAATTATATAAAATATTAAATTATTATAAATTAATTTTCATGAAAATGTTATAAAAATATAAAAATTGAATATAACATGATTATGGGTTGATGATATATAATAAAATAAATTTTTTTACGTTTTTATATTTTTATTTACACCTATCTCTTTATTTTAACCAATGTGATCCCTTTTGAGAATTACATTGATAAAAAGGATTTTTACTCTTTGGGAGTCATTATAGATACAATAATAGGAAAATTGGCCCATAAATGTACCATTATTGTTATTTTAACCAATATCCGAATTAAATTTCTAGATATATTATTATTAACAATATGAAATAATTTAATAAAATATTATTTCATATAAAGTACCACTAATTTCATTTTTGGAACTATTAAACAAATTTTACTTTGAAGAAAAACATAAAAACAAATAAAATAAATTATAATACTTTATACCATAGAAAAAATAACATATTTATCCAATTTATTTTTGTAAGGCAATATTTGTTTATAATTATACTAATTTTATAATATTTATAATCATTTTTTTTATTAATTGGATAAACAACTTGTGGCATTACATAAGAATTTAATGTAATTATTAAAGGATATTAAATTTAAAACAAACTACCATGATAAAAACATATAATAAATAATCTAAATAAAAATTTCAAACTAAATATAATTTTACTTTATCCCTATCCAGAAATAGCATATATATTAAAAGAAAGAGGCAATTTTGTCATTATATTTTGCTTAAATATTTTAAATATATTAAAAAATAAATATGAATTTTTTTTCTTATGATAGAACCATTAATGGATATGGCTGAAATAAACTCATTCAATAGGATAAACAATTTTTTAGGGTCATTTTTAGTCCTTATCATATTATTTTTACCTTAATTACTTGATTTTCCCTTACTGTGGGGATAAACTTTTAAAAGGGTTACTATTCATAATGACAAAGAATAAATAGGGACTATTTGAAAATATTTAAAAACCATTATTCAAAATATTTAATCCATTTTAAATGATACAATTTTTAAAAGTGGCTAAAATTAACATAATATAAAAATATAAAATGAAATGAAAAAGTGTATTTTTAGAAAACAATGTCTTGTAAGTATATAAATTTTTTAATATAAAATTCTAAAATAAAAATGATTATAATAAATTTAGTTTTATCATGAATAATATAATTAAAATAATATCATTCTTAAAATGTTTTAAAACAAAATGTTTCTTTGTAAATTCATAAAACAAAAATATAGTTTAAATGAAAATGTGTATTTTTCATTATTCCCATAAAAATCATAATTTTCATAAAACTTGAAAAAATTAACTATAAGATAATTTACCATATTATTTTTTGAAAAACAATCTTTTATAATATAATATTATTAAATGTGTTATAAATTCATTATATTGTCCATGTAAAAAACGAAATTAAATTCATTTTGGAAAAAAACAATTAAGTATAAAATCACTCTACTAAAATTTTTGTGTTTATTTCCAAATCACTAATCAATATTTTTCTAATGTGTAGGACAATTTTTTATATAAATAATAATTCATTTAGTTCTATTAATAACCTGAAAAATATTATTTATTTTATAAATATAATATTGAAACAATAATATTTTATGGTTCATTTAGGCTCAATGTTTTGGGTTTTACATTGTCGATCATAATGTTATTTTATAACCATAGGATGTTATATTCTCAAAAAATTGATAAATCATACCCTACTAATTTGAATTTATTTATAAAGTAGTTGTTATAAATTTAAAAATTCTATTTTTAAATTACATAATCCGAAAAAATGTTTGTAAAACTCCCTCTTGAAAAGATAGAAAATTAAGGTCTCTAAAATAACACATTAATAGGGTTCAAAATAAGATAAAATTAGTGGGAGGCTAAAATATAGACATGGAAGAAAACATAATATCCAATAAATGGTGGATAGTAAAAAAGAACAATGATCACAAGAATGTTAAATATCATGATAATGTTAACGACCACAAAACCATGAACCAAAGAGGTGTCAAAATGATAATTGATTCATTAAAAAGAATGATAATAGGATAATGTTTTTTCTTTATGATCATTATTATAGATTTGACGAATTATATTATCATATATACTAATAACATATAGGAATATACTTAATGGAAAATTATAATGTCATCTATTAATTAGTATCCACCACAACTCATCTTTTGATCCAATGTATGAGCATTGGAGATGAGTTATACATGAACAAAGCAATAAATTCAACTAAAAAAATAACACAGAATCCTAAAAAGTATAAAATGTTATTCTCTATATCTTTAGATATTAACCATAACCAATTTAGTTATAAAAAAAATAAGTGAATTCAAAAAATTAATTTTCTTCATATGGAGAAATGGAACACCAATCTCTAATAACTCAATAATAACACCAAAAGATCAAATTAGATTATTAGATAAATAAATGACCATAGAAGGTTTCCAAATATACCCAAACAAGTTAAAAAACAAAAAAAATAGAATTAGTTGATCACATATTCTTATAATATTAATTTAAAATTTATCTTTTATAAACATTAGTCACTCAAAAAGTCATATAAAAATACATGTATTTATCATAATCTAATAATACTAAAAATATGATCATCATTCCCATATCTAGAATGAATCACGATAAAGAGAAAATAAAATCATATTTTCTTCCAAAATATAATTCCACCTTTATTATATAAATTAACGTACTATCTCATCCAAATGTAATTCAATATTAACTAATCATATAAATTATCCAAAATAGTTAACCTCTTTAAAATGACAATAAATTCATAGCTCCCAATTCACATTCCAAATCCAATTTTTATCATGATGGTAAATCAAATATTATCAACATGTAATGACCGTTTTACCATAATATTAATGGTCATTTTAGTGAAAAACATTCTCAATAAATTTTATCACATTTTCACATAATATAAAAAACATATTCCAAAAATAAACATTCCAAAAATACATATATGAAATCTAAGTATTGTATTACCAAAAATGTATCCCAAGATACTTTTAATTATATTAAAATCCCATATATTATAACATCAAAATGGGTGTATAAGCCTATAAACTCACAATTACCCTTAAAATTATAAAACCATTCTAAAATTAATAACTCTTATGAATATACCATAAAATATAACATTTTCTAAACATTGATTTTGATACTAACTGTGACAACCCTGAACTCACACTCCTAGATTTGATTGATAAAACTATATATTTACAATTTTGGATCGATATCAATAAATTTAAACCAATTTTTTCCATCCAAGACTTCAAACATAAAAAAGAAATAATGGATCACTTACATTACTATGGACTATTTTGGTTTATAGTTTTAGATAATTAGGAAAAATCCTTAAATAATAAATTGGAAACACAAAATTATCATAGATATAGAATATTTTCATCTCTTACTATATTCTTCACATCTAGTATAATTATTAGGTGTATAAAAATTAAAATCATTCTTAATAAAATAGTAAATGGAAAACATAATATGGATTAGGTCAATTGATCAGTAAGAGTTGTGTACAACAGAAAATATAATGAGTAAATATGGAATAAGAAATTTATCAATTTAAATAACTAAAAAAAATTACAATTAATAAATATGTTGAGAATGAAGAATAATATAGTATGAAAAAATTATGATCAAATAGTTCCATATAAATAATCTCATGATATTGAAAACTATCCATGGATATCATAAATATTCAAATAATCAGATTGATAACAAAAACTACATTTATAATTAATGAATTCATAATTACTGAAAACTTAAAATAATAACTAGGCTTGGTGTGAAGACATCATATAGAAACCATCAAGGCCTCATTCAAAGATAACAAAAATAAATTGGAAATTCGAACAACAAATACACAATTTAGTTTGTCTCATGAGACATATCAATGCATAAATGGATTATAAAAATCCCCACCTATCACTAACATAGTCCAATGGATTCATCATATGAATTATATGTATAAAACTTCAATACATAATCAATATAAAATTTCATATTGGAAAACTGTAAAATTAAATGTTTAAATATGCCGCAATCAAAATGATTGGAAATAGTAGAGAGAAATAATAAATATGGTTACATTATAATATATTCCCAGTGAATCAGGAGAAAAACAATGTGTTTATATGGTCAATAAATAGAAATAAAGAAATTACTAATAAAACATTCATGAGGGATATACACATTTCACTTTGAAATTAAATTTTAAAAACTATGATTTTCTAGAATACTCAGAATTTTTTATTTGAATTAATCCAAGAAAATTAAATTGGATTCATCAAGTAATTTATTTTCCATGGAGTAGGAAAATCCAATAATGGAGAGTATAGTAAAAAACACCCCTTTCTTGTTTTTGGTGAAAGGTAAAAAAGTACCTTGTTCAAAAAATGACTCAAAGATTCCATTTAATTTTTTAATAACTCTTGAGTGGGTAAAAATATATTTAATAAAGAATTATAGAATAGTAAAAATACTTTTTGAAATATTTTATAGAAAATATATTAACAGAGGAATGTGATTCCCATTAGAGTAGATAAAAAGATAATTTTCATTAAAAATATTCTATTGGTATCTTGTATATGAGAAAGAGGAAAAATGAATGTAAAACCAATAATATTTATATGTAACCATGGTATTTGAATATATATTAGGTTTAAGAATGAAATATAAAATATTTCTCTTAGTGGAGACTTATATAATAACAAACCCAATTAATGATAAGGTTAGGATATATTGTGTTTCCCACTTTGGTAAATTTTGAGTCATGAGCCCTATGAAATAATAACATCAAATGAAATGGTAAATACCATTCAAATAAGTAAAATCATTATAATATATTTTCAAAGGGATAGTATATATAACGTCCAAGACCAAAACATTACATAATCTAGTTAATTCATAAAGAATTCAATTTCATAAATTCCCAAGGAAAATTTTGATTTAGATTTTATGATAATTATTTTATAATTAATTCATAAAAAAAATAAAAAAATTATATTATACTAAAATGGTATAAATTATTTCATAATAAAAATTTCTAAAAAACGTGATTTTGTTACATAAACAAAATATTCAAGACATTCAGCATGGCTTCTTCTTTCATTTGACCCAACCCTATACCCTGTGAAAAAAAAATTATAAGTTGGGAGGAAAATAAGAAACTCAATAATATATATAAAAATAAGTAAATAAACCATTATTCTAGGAATAATTATAAAAAATGTAAAATCATTTCACAAACATATACTTCTCACCTTTAAATAATAATATACATGCATTTTGAAAACATGAGATCTACATAAATCAAAGAAATCATAAATAAACCATTTAGGTAACTTGGGGAAAACTTTTCCTACCATTTACGTAATATTTAAACCCTCATGGTTACCTTATGAATTTTAACCCTCAAAAATTCCTTATAATGTAACCCTTATGGATACCTTGTGATGTAACCATCAGAGTTACACATGGAATAACCATTATGATAAACTATATGGCCCTGGCCTTAAACCTTACATAATCTTGAGTTATCACAAGATTACACATTGAGGATCTTTTCAGGTTTAGAGTTTTAGAGAATTAGATCATGAATCTTGCATTACATTCCACATTTAAACAAAGTGGTTACATAAAAGACAGTATTCATTCTTCCCATCAACAGAAACATACTGAAAATAAAATGTGGATTCTTTCTTGACACATCCTTGACACTATCATCACATCATGTACCTTTCCCTTGACCTGTGAAAACATTTCAAAAACTTGGGATGAGCATAAAAATCTCAGTAAGGGTTCTAAAAAATATGGAAAGGAAACAAGAGTTCATATATACATAAGAATGAAATCACACATTACCCATAAAACATAGGCATATCAAATCATGAATAAATCATAGAAAACATACGACATAAAGGTAACTTGATGCATTCATAACATTCTTACGTAGGGAGTAACCCTCTTGGTTACGTTTGGAATAACCATCACAATATATTCCCTAAATCTCTTTGGAGAAACCTTAACGTTTCACTCCTTCGCGTTACCCAATGCATTGAAGAGCTATATCGGGCTCACCCGCCCTTAGTTTATCACGGAACCACCCATTTTCATAACAATGCCCAAGAACCATAACATAAATGTATCACATAAAACATTCATAAAGGAAACATAACATTTCCACATTTCAATCACAATATAACATTTTAGTATATTGAAATAACGAATCCATTCAAAAAGAAACCATTTCCAAAACCATTTAAAACATTTAATAAAAAGATTTTTTGAATCAAAGTGTCCCATACCACCTTGAAGCTTAAAATTTTAAACCATTAATATCCATATAAATAAATCCTTAAAAGCATTTTGAAAACATGGATATTAATAATAACAAATAATTCAAACATTTAAAATGATATTTTGGTTAAAGGGGTTTTACCAAAATTAGAGACACTTGAATACAATAATTGAGGAATAAAATTTAGTCAGAACATTATAATATCATGAGAATAGATGGATTCATGATATAATACTCCAAAGGACAGTATATACACCATATAAGAGTGAATTGGTGCATAACAACAATGACCCCTCAATAGAAATGTCAAATGTGATGAAATCTCTTATAAAGAAGGTATCCTTAAATTAAGGACAAATCAATCCCAAAAAATATGTGGGACAAATATAAATACACCCAATATAAGTGGATATTAACTGTAAAACAATAAATGGTCATTCACACATATTCAATGGATGACATATTCAATGACTACATGTTGAACCCAAAGAAATCGAAATTGGGTTAAAAAGTTCCCTTGACAGCCTAACGGCATCACATCAAAATGAGTTGATGAGAGATAAAAAGTGTATCTCATCACTTGGACATAAAATTTACATCAATAAGGATATATGAGAACATATCCCAACATAAAAATATGTAAATTAAAAGACCCAACAAAAGAAGTCTTTAAAAAAAGAGGAGGGTGAAAGGTTCCCTTACCGACTTGGGTATCTTTCAAAACATACACCCCATGAAAGAAGGACAATAGATCATTGATGTAAATACTCATAAATGAAAGTATCTTACACAAAGATTAGAATAATGGGCAGTACATACACCACTCAATGGAATTTGTGGAAAATGTAGCATAAATCTCACGGGAATAAAAGTGAGATGAAAAATCCCTTACGAAAACTCGGCAGCCTAACGATGCCACATAAAACTTCCGAATATGGATTGATGAGATCAAATAGGGTATCTCATCATATTAACATAAAGTTTATAGAAATAAGAATATAAAAGAACATCCCCCAACATAACAAAGAGGAGCTTAACAGAAGTGACATAACAGAGAGTACTTAAAAAGAAAGAGAGAGGTTAGATCTCTTACGAAAATTCGGTAGCCTAACGGTGCCATTCAAAACATCCAAAATGGATTGATGAGAGAGAATAGGGTCTCTCATCACATGAACATAAAAATTATGGTTTGTGTAATATAAAATAACATCCCAATAACATGAAATATTAGCTTTAGAGGGAATGACATAAAAGAGTGTACTTAAAAAGAAAGAGAGGAGTAAGATCCCTTACCTCGGGTCCGACTTGACTCGATCGTTCTTTAACGTCCTTTAAAAGTGTAACTCCTTTTGATTTGAGCCTAAAGGATTCCTTTGAAAGGATTCTGCCCAAAGGGAATCCTCTAGGATAAGGAGAGGGATGTGGAGAGACAAAATGGGTAGGGGTTGGCTGATCCAAACGCTTGAGGAGTGTGTGAAATGAGGTAGAGGTAGCGGCCTTTTATAAGAGGAGAGGATGAGCACTTTTGGAAAGTAAGAAATATTACTTTATTTGAAAATGTGTCTCAGTTTTAGAAGGTCCCGCATTGATATAATTCTTGGATAAGGTGATAAGGCTTCGAAATCCGCTCATCCAATTGGTTTTGGCCATGTGTAGGTTGTATATTTTACATTATCTTTCCATTTTATTTAAATCATTAAATAATGAGGTCATCGCTTCATCATCATGATGTCATAAATAATTTAATTTATTCAATGTCTAAAAATTATAAAAAAATACTATGATGTCGGAAATATTTTTAGCTTTCCAATGACTATTTATAGTCAAAAATATAACTTGTATAACCCCATGTAAAAATTGTTTTAGTAAAACATTTCATGTTTGTGTCATTTTTTACTTTAACATTAAATAAAAGGTATTTATGTCATTTTCTAACTAAAGTGGCTCCATGGGGTCCCCAAGTTGACCCATGGCTTGTCTCGGTCGAAAATTACACATCCAATGAGGTTAGGACATGTGTCAAGTTCATTTAATATTATTAAAACATTATTTTTACCTTAAACTACACTAATTACCTCTAATCGCTATTAAGAACTTAAAAGTTACTATTCACCAAAAATTATTTTAATCTCATTGAACAACATTTTACTTCTTACTGACAACCATGTATGTCGGATTTTCAAAATTCAATACACATTAGTGGTAAACTTTCATTTAACTGAAAAATCAGTTTGCTTGATTACCACTTAGTGGTTTCACTATACATCAAAAATTGGAGTTTTTCAGAAAATTACCAAAATTTAACCTTAAGCTATATTTGATATTTCAAATTCAAAAATGAAGCCTATTTTAAAAAATTCAAAACATATAAGTCACATTAATTAATTTAATAGTTAATTCCCACTGTCAGAGAAAATAGCGTGTTTTTATGAAACAATAAGTATCAAAAGATTGACACTAGTTTAAGTCCGATTTAAAAGTGAAATTAATTCCAAAGACCACTATTGGATTTAATGGTAAAAATATTTTCTAATTTCACTTTAAAACCAATTCAAAAGATTATCTAATCATATAAATAAATTAGATTAAAAAGAGGTTTTAAATTAAAACACAACATTTTACACTATTCATTAAAAAATGAACTTTATCAGAAAAATACCAAAAAATAACACAAAGTAAAATTTGAGGTCCCGATTCTAAAGAAGAGTTTTATTTGGTCCAAAAGAATGTATAAGAGTGATCAAAACTATATTTAATGACAGTTCTCCATCAAAAGGCGATAAGTGAACCTTTAGTGAAAATTAAGGTATAAAAGCCTAAAATTGAATTCTTTCCATATTTTAAGACTTTATCTTTTATTGGATAAATGTAAAAACATTTAAAAAACATATATAATCATATTTTAGTTATTTCTATCCATTCCCGCCAATACAACGACTACATGTTATCTTCCATTTAAAATAATATTATTTTATTATTACAGTGCTATGTAAGATTCCCAAGAAACTCGTTGTTGTGTATTGGGTACGCCATCGAGCATAGCATCCCCTTTAAAGTAATATTAATATTTTATTCACAAATATGGATAAATATAAAGATGTCATATTCTTTATTTACCTAGGGTGTTACATCCTTCCCCCCTTTTGGAAATTGCGTCCTCGCAATTTTAAAATTGAGCTTGGAAACATCCTTGAAAGTCCCACATCGGAACAAGAGTCGGTAAAACAATCACATTGAAATAAAGAAAGATAAGCACAGAGGTCACCCGAGTTAACCCATATGTAGAAAAAATGGAAATGGAGGAAAAAAACAAAGGGTCATGTTCTGATGGAGAGTGATAGAAAACATGTTTAGGAGAAAGTTAACCACAAGAAAATCACAAACTTGTGATGGGTTAAATGGTATTCGATTCCCCAGTAGGAAAAGTTAATAGAAAAAATTTTTGTTTTAAGTTACTTTTTATTGAGGAATTTATTCATAAGGAAACATAATCACTTATCATGTTGACTTTCAACTTTTACTAGATTCCTTAGTCAAACTCATATTTTTTTCCAAAAGACGAGTATTTAGGGAGACTTGTTCGCATTAAGAGTACTATAATCAACTTCTAGAGAATCACCTAATCCAAAAAAGAGAACTATATACATCCCATGTCTTTAGACTTTAACCAAAACCAAATCCAAAAAAGATAGTACAAGGTTAGATAATCCAGAAAAGGATAACCCATTAAAAAGAAAATCCATGCTTAATCTCGAAAATTTGTCCAACAAAACCCAAAGTTCAACGAGGACCATCCGATAAACAATTTGTCCATAAAATTCTTCAAAGTAAACCAATATAAGATTGAAACCGAAATATTTGAAGGATTTAGTCACATAGTCTTCCATGTTAAATCGTAACATTTATCTCCAAACACCATCAGTTGCTCCTAAAGTCTCGTATTGAAAAGTAATTAACCTAATCACATATCCTCTATGATAGGTTAATCATTTTCATAAATAACCCAAAATCAACTTACTCTTAAAAAAAAGAATCAGTCAAACTAACTAGGGAATTCACGTAGTCCAGTGGTAGGTGATAAATACCTGTTGCACTTTGATTGTGGGTTCGATTCCCGCATCTTTGTCCGACGTGACGGGTAGTCACACGGTCTACGTGTTGTCCTTTTTCCAAAACTATATAATTCTTAAAACATTCCCCAAAATGAGATAAAATCATCAAAGATTATCATAACATATTTTAACCTCAAGTTTATCTCATTCCTTTCATTTTCCATCATAACATATAATAACCCATAATTACCTCAAAAGTAAGGATCATATAAACTCTAATAGTTACCTTTATAATTATTACCTGAACTTCCACATCGATTGGTCATCTCGTACATGATGCATTACAGAACATACCATGGTTTAAGTGGTTGATCCTGACTCCTTGATATTTGGTTTAGGACAACCACGAGTTTCCTCATTGAATCCCCCATCTCATCCAGTCTCTTAATCAGAGAACCACCAAAGTTTCCTTCAAACCCATTGTCACTTTGGTGCATGCTAGATCCAGCCATTTACTAAAACCAAAAAGGTCTGTGTGAGTATATCAACATAACCATCATGTACTAATGAGGAAGATAAACACTAAGATATACTTACTCATTCAATTTATCTAAAACTGGGACTCTTTCTGAAATCCTAACCATTATGGTAATGTCACTTGTGCTTAGAGAATACTCTAACCTCTAAAGTTATCTAAACCGACCTTTGATACCAACTATAAGGCCCCGGCCTTAAACCTTACATAATCTTGAGTTATCACAAGATTACACATTGAGGATCTTTTCAGGTTTAGAGATTTAGAGAATTAGATCATGAAACTTGCATTACATTCCACATTTAAACAAAGTGGTTACATAAAAGACAGTATCCATTCTTCCCATCAACAGAAACATATTGAAAATAAAACGTGGATTCTTTCTTGACACATCCTTGACACTATCATCACATCATGTACCTTTCCCTTGACCTGTGAAAACATTTCAAAAACTTGGGATGAGCATAAAAATCTCAGTAAGGGTTATAAAAAATATGGAAAGGAAACATGAGTTCATATATACATAAGAATGAAATCACACTTTACCCATAAAACATAGGCATATCAAATCATTAATAAATCATAGAAAACATAAGACATAAAGGTAACTTGAGGCATTCATAACATTCTTAAGTAGGGAGCAGCCCTCTTGGTTACGTTTGGAATACCCATCACAGTATATTCCGTAAATCTCTTCGGAGAAACCTTAACGTTTCACTCCTTCGCGTTACCCAATGCATTGGAGAGCTATATCGGGCTCACCCGCCCTTAGTTTATCACGGAACCACCCGTTTTCATAACAATGCCCAAGAACCATAACATAAATGTATCACATAAAACATGCATAAAGGAAACATAACATTTCCACATTTCAATCACAATATAACATTTTAGTATATTGAAATAATGAATCCATTAAAAAAGAAACCATTTCCAAAACCATTTAAAACATTTAATAAAGAGATTTTTTGAATCAAAGTGTCCCATACCACCTTGAAATTTAAAATTTTAAACCATTAATATCCATATAAATAAATCCTTAAAAACATTTTGAAAACATGGATATTAATAATAACAAATAATTAAAACATTTAAAACGATATTTTGGTTAAAGGGGTTTTACCAAAATTAGAGACACTTGAATACAATAATTGAGGAATAAAATTTAGTCAGAACTTTATAATATCATGAGAATAAATGGATTCATGATATAATACTCCAAAGGACAGTATATACACCATATAAGAGTGAATTGGTGCATAACAACAATGAACCCTCAATAGAAATGTCAAATGTGATGAAATCCCTTATAAAGAAGGTATCCTTAAATTTAGGACAATTCAATCTCAAAAAATATGTGTGACAAATATAAATACACCCAATATAAGTGGATATTAAGTGTAAAACAATAAAAGGTCATTCACAAATATTCAATGGATGACATATTCAATGACTACATGTTGAACCCAAAGAAATCTAAATTGGGTTAAAAAGTTTCCTTGACAGCCTAACGGCATCACATCAAAATGAGTTGATGAGAGATAAAAAGTGTATCTCATCACTTGGACATAAAATTTACATCAATAAGGATATATGAGAACATATCCCAACATAAAAATATGTAAATTAAAAGACCCAACTAAATAAGTCTTCTAAAAAGAGGAGGGTGAAAGGTTCCCTTACCGACTTGGGTATCTTTCAAAACATACACCCCATGAAAGAAGGACAATAGATCATTGATGTAAATACTCATAAACGAAAGTATATTACACAAAGAGTAGAATAATGGGCAGTACATACACCACTCAATGGAATTTGTGGCAAATTTAGCATAAATCTCACGGGAATAAAAGTGAGATGAAAAATCCCTTACGAAAACTCGGCAGCCTAACGGCGCCACATAAAACTTTCGAATATCGATTGATGAGATCAAATAGGGTATCTCATCATATTAACTTAAAGTTTATAGAAAGAGGAATATAAAGGAACATCCCCCAACATAACAAAGAGGAGCTTAATAGAAGTGACATAAGGGAGAGTACTTAAAAAGAAAGAGAGAGGTTAGATCTCTTACGAAAATTCGGCAGCCTAACGGCGCCATTCAAAACATCCAAAATGGATTGATAAGAGAGAATAGGGTCTCTCATCACATGAACATAAAAATTACGGTAAGAGTAATATAAAATAACATCCCAATAACAAGAAATATTATCTTTAGAGGTAATGACATAAAAGAGTGCACTTAAAAAGAAAGAGAGGAGTAAGATCCCTTACCTCGGGTCCAACTTGACTGGATCGTTCTTTAACGTCCTTTAAAAGTGTAACTCCTTTTGATTTGAGCCTAAAGGCTTCCTTTGAAAGGATTCTGCCCAAATGGAATCCTCTAGGATGAGGAGAGGGATGTGGAGAGACAAAATGGGCAGGGGTTGGCCGAGCCAAAGGCTTGAGGAGTGTGTGAAATGAGGTAGAGGTGGGGGACTTTTATAAGAGGAGAGGAGGGACACTTTTGGAAAGTAAGAAATATTACTTTATTTGAAAATGTGTTTCAGTTTTAAAAGGTCCCACATTGATATAATTCGTGGATAAGGTGATAAGGCTTCGAAATCCACTCATCCAATTGGTTTTGGCCATGTGTAGGTTGTAGATTATACATTATCTTTCCATTTTATTTAAATCATTAAATAATGAGGTCATCGCTTCATCATCATGATGTCATAAATAATTTAATTTATTTAATGTCTAAAAATTATAAAAAAAATACTATGATGTAGGAAATATTTTTATATTTCCAATGACTATTTATAGACAAAAATATAACTTTTATAACCCCATGTAAAATTTTTTTTAGTAAAACATTTCATGTTTGTGTCATTTTTTACTTTAACGTTAAATAAAAGGTATTTATGTCATTTTCTAACTAAAGTGGCTCCATGGGGTCCCCAAGTTGACCCATGGCTTTTCATGGTCGGAAATTACACATCCAATGAGTTTAGGACATGTGTCAAGTTCATTTAATATTATTAAATCATTATTTTTACCTTAAACTACACTAATTACCTCTAATCGCGATTAAGAACTTAAAAGTTACTATTCACCAAAAATTATTTTAATCTCATTGAACCACATTTGACTTCTTAATGACAAACATGTATGTCGGATTTTCAAAATTCAATACACTTTAGTGGTAAACTTTCATTTAACTGAAAAACCAATTTGCTTGATTACCACTTAGTGGTTTCACTATTCATCAAAAATTGGAGTTTTTCAGAAAATTACCAAAATTTCACCTTAAGCTATATTTGATATTACGAATTATAAAATGAAGTATATTTTAAAAAATTCAAAACATATAAGTCACATTAATTAATTTAATAATTAATTCCCGCTGTCAGAGAAAATAGCGTGTTTTTATGATACAATAAGTATCAAAAGATTGACACTAGTTTAAGTCCGATTTAAAAGTGAAATTAATTCTAATGACCACTATTGGATTTAATGGTAAAAATATTTTCTAATTTCACTTTAAAACCAATTCAAAAGATTATCTAATCATATAAATAAATTAGATTAAAAAGAGGTTTTGAATTAAAACACAACATTTTACACTATTCATTAAAAAATGAACTTTATCGAAAAAATACCAAAAAATTACACAAAGTAAAATTTGATGTCCCGATTATAAAGAAGAGATTTATTTGGTCCAAAATAATGTATAAGAGTGATCAAAACTATATTTAATGACAGTTCTCCATCAAAAAGCGATAAGTGAACCTTTAGTGAAAATTAGGGTATAAAAGCCTAAAATTGAATTCTTTCCGTATTTTAAGCCTTTATCTTTTATTGGATAAATGTAAAAACATTTAAAAACATATATAATCATATTTTAGTTATTTCTATCCATTCTCGCCAATACAACGGCTACATGTTAACTACCATTTAAAATAATATTATTTTATTATTAGAGTGCTACGTAAGATTCCCAAGAAACTCGTTGTTGTGTATTGGGTACTCCATCGAGCATAGCATCCCATTTAAAGTAATATTAATATTTGATTCAAAAATATGGATAAATATAAAGATGTCATATTCTTTATTTCCCTGGGGTGTTACATAAAATCCCAACATAAAAATACCCAATGATTTAAGGGATACCAAGGACCCACCTGTCATCATAAACAATTCCCATGAACTAGAGAATAATCATAAAAACTGAGTACTTGCATCATAAAAACATTCCAGTGTAATTTTGTAAAACTTTAAATTTAAAAAATTATTTTTAATGAAACGTTTCGTACCACATGTTTGAAATTCATTAAATGTGTTCAAACATATATTATAATGGTTTAAATAGTGATATAAATTAAGTATAGAACTATATTAATATTTATAACACTTTATATGATCTTTTTATTACATATTTTCACCCATTGATGAATAATATTTTGTTACTTTTATTTTTTTAGGTTCCTTTATTTAATGGTTTCCATTGTTGGTTTATTATTATTTTTTTAAAAAAATGGAAGAAACAAATACTAATGTTGAATGAATTAGTATTAATATTTTTCAAAAAATTTAAATGATACAATATATTATTTTATTTCCGATATTGGGATGAATCATTAGAGAAAAGATTAATGATAAATTTTTGGTTGTTTTTTTGCAACCACCACAAAATTGTTTTATTTTATTTAATTTTATATTTATAAATTAGATCCCAAACAATAAAAAATACATAATGAACATATAATTTTTTACCATAATAATGGTTTTATTTAACGTTTCCATTGTTTTTTCATTATTATTTTTTGACAAAATAGAAGAAAAAAATACTAAAGTGCAATGAAGTAGTATTATTATTTTTCAAAAATTTTAAATCATAGAATATATTATTTTATTTCCAATATAAGGATGAATCGTTAGATAATAGATTAACGATAAATTTTTGGTTTTTTTTGGTTTTTTTTGTAACCACTACAAAATTGTTTTATTTTATTTAATGTTATGTTTATAAATGAGTTCCCAAACACTAAAAAATATATAATGAACATATAATTTTTTTTACCATAATAATGGTTTCATTTATATCCTTTAATGTGGTATTGGAAAATTAAAACTCATCATTCCTATAGGCAGTGAATCGACACATCACAAACGAGGTTTTCATTTTGAAGAATAACAAGAGAAGTGGAGAGGTTTGATGATGGATATTCCATTAAAGAAATAAAATTTTTAGTATATGTAGGATACTAACGGTATCAATCCAATTTTTATTGGGGAGGTGAGGAGAGGATATGAATGTAGAATAAATTGAAAATAATATTAAAGAGGATTTTAACACTTGAATTCTTCTCCGTTTGAACCTCTTTGTAGAAATTAGACTTGTTCATTTGTTTTGACCAAAGCCTAATTAACATGGGTAAGAGGCTTGAGAAGTTTATTGGGTAGAATTCAGAGAGGACTAAAATATTTTGAGGTTATAGGAGAATATTTGGTGAGGGGTTGTATTTATAGTGGAGTAGAGGGGTGTTTTTTGATTATTTTATTCATTTGTTTATTATTTTGGTTTAAAAGTACGAATAATGAGGAATATTATAAGTAAAGAAAATAAATAATTGATTTTAGTTAGAACCAATTGTTCTTAAATTATCCATAAATCATATATGATATAATAATTCATTTATTTTGCATATACTATAAATTATGATATTTCATTATTCACCAAAAAAGCAACTATTTGGGGAAAAAACCTAAAAATCACCTTAAGATTTTTTAGATGTGTAATATTCAAAAATGAAATAATTTTTATGAAAATAATTCTTTAAATATGAGAAATGTAATTTTCAATTAAAATCATCATTTATTAAAAAAAATTCCTATTTTAAAATTATAACTGATTTTATGACACAATGAAAAATTAATTATGGTCACGTAAAAATATATTATAATCATAAAAAAATAAAATATTAATTTATGAATCTATAATATGAAAAAATTTAAATAATTATATTATTTATAAAATTTTAAATAAACATTTATGTTTCACAGAAAATCTAAACTGTTAATTTATCATTTCAAAACATTTATTTATTTATTCCATGATATAAAAATATCATGTTTATACTTGTAGGATACATAAATTTTATTTATACTCTCAAAGGTGATTTTACTATTCTATTAGTATATATTCCTTAATTTATATAATTAATATTATGAAGTTTCATTAATAACATATAATATCAATTCTGTATAATTATACTCATATAACATGAACATCAATTCATGTATACAAGTGAACCAATTATGAAAAAAAGTAAATCAATACTCCCAAACGTTGAATCTATATCTTATAACTGATCAAATAAATCATAGATGTATATAATAAAAACATAATAAATCAAATACATGTATAAAACATTTTTAACTAATTAATTAATGGATTTAATGTGATTAACCATGACATTAATATCAAGTGCAGAACATTTTCGAAAAAAAGGTAGGGTATTTCCGCTAAATGCTCATTTTTTCCATCAGGTTGTGATTTATTTATCCTTACCCAAATTTATAAATTTTTTATATTTATATAATTCTTATTAATTATATTTATCTATTAAAAAATAATGTACCCAGACTAGTACAACCAAATTTTATTAGGAAATACATTTTTTAATAGGATTCCCTTCACAATTCCTCATGATAAGAATGTTCGAATAATAGGAAATTTTTAAATTTTCACATGTTTTCAAGTACACTCCATAATCTATTTGAAGAAACCATTATTTATATAATATTAAAAAATTTAGCATAAAAAACTATATTTGATCATTTTTCAATTTTTACAAACAATTATGCCTTTACCCTTTTAAAAATCATTAAACTTTTCTCTTAAACTACACAAATGTTTCATAATTATAATGTCTTGGAAACACATTTTTTATATTTTTTTCATTTATATTTGACATAATTTATCATTTTTATTACTAAATTACCTTATTAATTTTGATTTATGATTTAAATCTATTTTTACATGGATACCTTTATGATATGACCATTTGTTATGCCTTATGACATTGTTGTGATACCCTATTATTTCAATGGGTAACCCTTATGCTTGATTCTTAATATGGATCATATGTTAATGAACATGACATTTTCGGTAATAATAGAAAGAAATAGAATGTATTGTGTAATGTTCAGTCTCATGAGATGTCATTTTGGGATGGGGAGTAATCCTAATTCCATTACGGGACTTTTTCTTTCTTGTGTAATGACCTTGTTAGAAATACTTAACTCGAGATTATACCATGTGGTGTGTTTTTGAACATTCCTATAATGCCATGATTACATGTCACCATTCGCTAAATGTTATGCTTAATTATTTTATTTGTGTTTTATTCATTTTTATGTCATCATGTTCTTCATTCAAACCCATGTACTTTACTTTATTCATATATTTACACCCATACATGGATTTTTAGCTCACACCTTTTGTTCATGTATTACAGAGTTTATCCAATGAATATGTTGGATATTAATGGATTTTATGATCTCTTTATGGATGATTAATGTAAAGATGTTTTATTTTATTTCCATATTTTTAGTTTATGTACCCAATCATCCAAAGACTATAGACATTACAATCCTTGGATTGTAATTCCAGTGTTAATTATACTTAAAATCAGGTAAAATTGTGTGTGAAGGTATTTTGTCTCAATAATTGGTATTAGATAATGGTGTAATTATTTTTGGATATTAACACTAGGAAACCTTAGTAAAATCATTAATTATATCACTATGAAAAACCTATATTGAATCTTAATGTATCAAAAGTTAGGATACACATTTTATATAGAATTTTATCCTTATATTTTCAATGTGTTCTTTTTATATGAGTATTATATAAGTATTAAAAAACCTTAATTATAATTTATTTTTAATATTAAATATATATAAATAGAAGATCCAGTTCAAACAATAAATGTGATTAGCTATGTGACAGCTTCCCATATGATATGCCAAGTATGATAGGGATAGGTGCTTAAAATATCAAGACAATACATGCTCAACATGAATACATAATGAATATTATCTTGAATTATGTGGAACATTATCCTTATACTACGAAGAGAGTGTTGTGTTTGAATCTTTCATTCATCAAATGCCTTATATATTTAGTGAATCGTCTAATCCCAACTACATAAAACAATGAATTAAATACACTGAGAAGAAATTATCTATCCTACAGTACTATGAATAAGTGAATGTTGTGCTAGTGGTATATCATTTTTATAGGAAATATGATTTTTGGTGGATACTGATCAAGAACAAAAGTATAGGGAGGAAATTGATTCAATGGAATGGGAATATTTCAAGAAAACAATTATCAAAAAATATTTTCCACTAACTCCCATTATTAAGATGGAATGACAGTTCCTTGGACTAATTAAAAATAAGGACGAGTCTATTGGATCATACATGGGAAACTTCCCAAGGCTTTCATGATATGTCTAAAGATTTTTCATGAACACTGAAAGCAAGGTGGGTCACTTATTTACTAGACTAAATCTGAGTCTACAAAAAGTATTGGTGATTAGAGACTTTGAAATCTATGAGGAGATTGTCCATTTTTTATATAACGACCCTATATTTAATTAAATTACTATTAAATTATTATATAGTTAAAAAAATAATAGTATTACACCACAAGTATGTAGAGGTTTACTGTTTTTGGAAAACTAAGACCAAACATAACATTTACAACATCAAAAATAAACATTTATTTAACCCATTTTTCTACATCTTCTTATTTTTCCTTGAAAACTCCTTATTACACATAATCACATATGTATATACATAAAAGGAGTTGATCTAAAATCCTAGTAAGAGGATAGAAAATCATTACATATCACGGGGCGAGCATAATCACAACATCATCATCAAAATCATGAGAGGAATCATTTGATAATGTCATGGAATGTTGAAATTCCTACAAAAATGAAAACACCATGTATTATTGGTTAACTACCATACAAAGTTGTGAAAAATGATAGAAACATTTTCAAACCTAACTTCACTTTAAGTCATGAGATTCACTACTTTACCCAAAGCATTGGAGCGCTGTATAATTCTGAGCACACCTACCTCATTAAAATATTTACATTATCACGGATACCACATTAAAAATATTTGAAACATGACCATAAAATAATCCATGTAAATAAATGGGTTTCACAACACAAATAATATATTCATAAACATTTTTCTTCCAAAATAAAGAGGGAATATCATTCCTGACATAGAACCATTAACCTTGAGTGAAGAGTTAAGCAATCATTGAGATGTAAAAATGTTGTGTTTATTTGAAAGTAGTGTTCTTTTGGAAAACATTGGGTTTGTCATAAAATCAACTAGAGAAAATTTATATCCAAGAAAAGGTGATATAATTATTAATTAATAATTTTTGTAGAATATTCATACTAGATATGGGTTGAAGAGGGAAACCCCAATGAAAGAGAGTTGGGTTCGAGAATGTCCCCTTACCTTGTATCTGACCTTTTCGTCACTTTAATGTCTTGTATAAAGATATAATACTGATTAATAATAAATTATATAACCTTTTCTAAATTAATATGGTTCATAATTGTTTCATTAAGTTCTTTTATGGGACTTTGGATGAGTTATAGAGTTTAAATTCCTTGTTTGGGAGTGTTAACATTCTTAGTTTTTATGAACGTTTCACATGTATTCATGAACAAATGTTCTTTTAAAATTAGGTTGAACATCCATATTTGTTAATATATTATTATAGTTACATTTAAAAGAAATAAATTATCTTATTCTGAATGTGATTATGTGCCATTAAGATGAATCATTAGATAAAATTTAATAATTATCATATTTGGTTAATTTTGGTTGTTTTTCAATCACAACGAACTTGTTTTATTTTATCACATAGTGTCATGTAAATAAGTTACTTCCATAACAAAATAGGGATAAACCATACACTTTAAAATCATATTTTTCAGCAACTTGATGGTTGTATTTACATCCTTGATAGCATTGCAGGAAAATAGAAGTGCATCGCCCATGATGTAGGTAAATTGACACATTATGGGAAAAACATCATTTTTATTATCAAAGATAGGAAGGGAGGAGTATAATGAATAATATTCCAGTTATGTGATATTATAATATTGTATCAATCATACTGGAGTTATCACAAAATTTTTATAAGAGAAGTTGAGGATAAGATAAGAAAAAAAATTTGAATGAAATTGAAAGAAAAGAGAGAGGAATTACCTCTTCGATCCTCCTCTTGAGATCCGAATTAATGAACCTATTCATGGTATTTTGATGAGTTGAAGAGCCCCTGGAAATTAGGTAGGGGCTAGAGAAGAGCTTTGGGTAAAATTTTGGCATGTATTGGAGCTTAAGAGGTGTTATGTAAAGAGGTTGTGATAGGTGGTATTTATAGTGGATGAGAGAGGGATTTTCTTAATATTTTAATCATTAGTTTATTAATTTCCCCCAAGATAAGAAATAGTGATGATTACATGACCAAAAATAGTAAATAGGGAAAGTGATTTTGTGATTTGGTTTCTTACATCACTCATGATTTTAGGAATAGTTGATTCAAATTATAATGTATTTATACGGGGAATTAATGTATTTTACAATTCACTAAAAATCAAGTAATTCAGAAAAAATCCAAATATTCACCCTATAAATTTGTTGAAATGTGGAATAAAAAACAAACTCCATTTTATGAAAATAAATATATATATTATTAATTTAATTTTTAATAAAATCATAATTTACTTGAAAAATAGATTTCATAAAATTAAAATTGATTTTATAATGCTTTCAAAAATTACACAAGGCCTTATAAAATTATCTTAAACCAAGAAGACAGAGAATTTTTATTTTATGAAAACATTTTAGGAAAATAAATTTTATTTTAAATTAATAAATTAATTATAATTATTTATTTATGACCTTTTCAAATACCAATACTTTTACTATGGTAATATTATCACTTATAAGATGACTAAATTTTATTTAATCATTCATGGGTGATGTTACTATTATTTTGGAATATTTACTATTCATAAGAGTCATATTACTATTCATGAGGATATGTTACTATTAATAAGGGCAGGTTACTATTCAACAAAAATTATTTTTGTTCTATTAGACTCGAAAAATCACCCTGAACACAAACGTGTATATCAGATCTTAGAAATTGAAAATATAGAAGTGGAAAATTATGTTTAACAGACACATTGTATTTAGAATCATGATATATAATTGTGTTTTCTAATGTGATTATCCTCTAATTTATACTTATAATAAGTGGATTCCATTAACCAAACATTAGGTCATTACATTCTTCCCCCCTTATGAAATTTCACATTAAAATTTTCAATTTACACAAATAGGTGTGGGTACCTCTCCTTAATCACATCCTCTGGTTCCCATTTTTCTTCTTCATTCTTATGATTCCTCCAAAACACTTTGACTAGATGGGTTGTCTTGTTGCATAGGACCTTATCTTTCCTATATAGAATCTTTATTTGCTGCTCCTCATAAGAGATATCATCTTCCAGCTGTACAACCTCTGAGTTCGGTACTTTTGGGGGATCTAGAACGTACATCCTTATAAGTGATACACGAAACACAACTTGAAATTAAGCCATATTTAGGTAAAGTGAAAGATGATAGGACATGAATCCGATGCAGTCAAGGATCTCAAACGGGCCAAGGTACCTTGGTCATAGCTTCCATTTCTTTCCAAACTACATGACACTCTTCTATGGTGATATATGAAGGAATACATTATCTCCATTATCGAATTCTAAGGCCCTTTTATGGTTGAAAACATAGCCCTTTTTAAGATTCTAACCAGCTTTGATATGTTTCTAGATGACTTCAACCTTCTCTATCATCTCCTACACTAGATCAAGTCTAAGTTACATTCTTTCTCTAACTTCCTCCCAATTGGATGGAGTCCTACATCGCTTTCCATATAGAGCTTCATATGGAGCCATTTAAATACTCGAGTGTAAGCTATTATTGTATGAGTACTCATCCAATTGGAGATGTTGATCCCATCCACATTTGAATTCTAAAGAGAATGCTATTAGAATATCTTCATGTGTCCGAATAGCCCTTTTAGATTGGCAATCAGTTTGGGGGTTATAGGACATGCTAAAATTTAATTATGTACTAAAATCATGATGAAGACTCTTACAGAATTTAGATGCGAACCTTGGATCATGGTAAGAGACAATAAGGATTGGAACATCCTGATGCCTCACCACATCCTTTACATATATCTTTTTATGTTGTTCAAGTGAGAGATCTTCCAAAATAGTGATAAAATGGTCATTCTTGGTGAGTCGGTCAACCACAAAACATATCACATGATTTCCCTTGGATGTCTTCTAGAGACCCATGAAAAATTCCATATTGAAATTCTACAATTTTCACATGGGTATAGGCAATGGTTGCATCATCCCTTAAGACTATTGTTGCTCTGCTTTAACTTGCTGACATACCAATCACCTTGAGATATATTCTACAATTTCCTTCTTTAGGTTGTCCCACTAGAAGTGTTCTCGGAGATCTCGATACATCTTGGTGCTACCAGGACAGATAGAGAATGTTAAGATATGTGCATTCTCCAATAGATCCTTCATTATCCCAGGTGATGAAGGAAAACAAAGTCATGTTCCCAACCGAATCACACCATCATCGTTGATATGGTACTCTTACAGCTTCTTATCCTTTAATATATTAACCTTCTGTTGTAATTCCATATCATCCCTTTGTGCCTCAATAATTTTCTCTTGAAATATGGTATTGAAATAATTTGGTCAAGGTAGGATGTATCCTCTTATCTTATTATTTCAAAATCCTTCATTTGAATATCCTGGAAGATAGGGTCTTTCTCAATCCACAACATGGATAGAGTAGCAGATTCTTTTCTGCTTATAGAATCTGCTACCTTGTTCACCTTTCTAATATGGTAGTGAAAAGAGAAATCATAGTCCTAGATTATCTATATCAGTCTCTTTTGACACATATTGATCTCATTTTGTTATAATATATACTTTAGGCTCTTGTGTTCAGTATAAATGTCACACTTCTCACCATAAGGGAAGTGCCACCTGATTTTCAAGTCAAAAATCATGGTTTCATGCTCTAGATCATGTGTCGGGTAGTTCATCTCATGGATCTTCAACTACTGTGAGGCATAGGCTATCCCATTATTATTATTTACGAGTATGTAACCAAAGACATTATTTGAAGAATCACTATATATCAATAAAATTTATCCACTTTTCAAATGTGTGAGTAGTGGTGCAGTGATCAACCTTCTCTTTATCTCCTTGAATCTTCCATCACATTCTTCAGTCCAGACATACATTACCCCTTTCCTTGTTAACATAGTTAATGGGATTGAAAATCATGTGAATATTCTCAAAAAAAAAACATCACTATTACCTAGATAATAGAAGAAAACTACTTTTTCTTTTACACTAGAGGTCTTGGGCCATTCCTCAATCACCTTTTTTCAAGGGTCTATAAAAAATACCTCAATATTGATCGCATGTTCCAAGAATGTGACATACATCAACCAAAAGTCATACATTCTGAACATAGAGTACAACCCCTCTTTTCTCAATGTTTCCAGCTCAAGTATTAGATGTTCTTCATGTTCCTCTATGCTCTTAGAGTAGCTGAGATTATCATCAATAAACACTCCTAAAAAATTTTCAAGGTAATTTCTAAAGGCTCTATTAATAAAATACTGGAATATTGAAGGGGAATTATAATGTCCAAAGGGAATCACCGGAAACACATAGTTACCATACCTTTTATGGATGGCAGTCTTCAGAATATCCTACTTCATAACATTTATCTGATGATATCTAGAATGAATATCCCCCTTTTAGAATTACAGATCTCCGCTTAACTGATCAAATAGAAAGTCAATCCATGGAAGAGTATACTTGTTTTATATAGTGATATTGTTGAGTTCCTGATAACTAATACATATCCAGATTGATTCATTCTTCTTCATTACAAAGTGAACTGGCACACCCCATGGTGATGAACTAGGGTTTATGAACAATTTGTCCAAATTCTCTTGCAACCACTTATTTAACTTCTACATTTTTATAAGATCCATCATATATGGATAATTTGAGATTGGAGTAGATTCGTGTGTGAGTTCTATTGAGAACTATACCTAAAAATCCAGAGGAAGATTTGGTAACTCTTTAGAAAATACATTACTATATTCCCTCAGGATTGGAATTTCCGAATGGTTGGCACTTTCCTTTGACTTAACCATTTGGGAGAGGTATTCTTATTCATTGTGTATCAACAACCACACCACTGAAGGATTTTTTAAAGGAGATTCACAATCTTCATTTCATTTGTAGGGGATAAAGGAATGGTTCAGAATACAAAAAGATATTTTCTTTTCCCGACAATTGATATGTGCTCTATATAATGAGACCCAATCCATTCCCATTATAGAGTTTAATTCTACCAATGGGAATATTATGAGATTTTCTAGAAGAATATTCCCACTTACGCTGATAGGAATTGAGCGAACACTTGGATTTCAATGATTTCACCACTTTTTGTTTTACAGATATCACTACCTCAACATTTCAGGGTTTCGATTCAATAGTTATAGCAAACTATCAAGATATAAAGGAATGCATATAACTTGAATAAAATAAGACTTTTTCCATTCCTAAGTGAATTGGAAGTGTACCTTGTACGACTTGATTATCTTGCTCCACTTCAGTAGTAGTTATGGAATAATACATCACTTATTTGTTTGGAATTTGTGGTTTCTGACACTGACTACCCTTAAGGACTCGAGGTTTAGTACACTATCTTGCATAGTGCCCTTGCTCTCTATAGTTTTATCATTGAACCATGGGTGGGGAACCCCTTTCTTCTACTAAAATCTCTTTACTTCTCATTTCTTTTTGACACTATTGAGCATGGTGACCTTCTTTCCCACACTTGAATAATTTCATTGTTTTTTTGGCAGTTCCCATAATTAAATTTCCCAAATTTTTTCCATGTGGATTAATTAGTTTTATTCTCCCGTTTATCATTAGATCCTCCAGCTTGAAACTCCATATTTTGTTTCTGATCACCATAGCCATGGGAACATTTCCCAACCTCCATATCCACTTTTAGGGTACATAGAACAACTTCTTCATAACTCTTAATGTCTCAAATTTCAAGAGCCTTTCAAAGTTTTGGTTTTAATCCACTAAAAAGTCTGTCAATTTTTATATCACTGTTAATAACAAAACCAGAAGTGTACCCTGATAGACTTGTGAAATTTTCTTCGTTGGTCATGAGATATTCTCCTTAGATTTTTCTAGTGCTCTATAAATTCTCTCTCTATCTTAATAGGAATAGTTTAGGGGGTATAATTTTTATGAAACATGATCTTAAAGTCTCCCCATTCTATCTATTCAATTTCGTCACATTACATGGAGTTATTAATCAAAGACAACCATTGATCAGCCTCTCCATATAGATGATAAATGGATATTATCACCTAATCTGTCTCAGTATATTGAATCCAAAAATATATATTCTCCATGTATTTTATCCACTTTTCTGCAACTAATGGATTGAAAGATCCACTAAACATAATTTGTTGTTTTTCACATAAAATAATCAATAGCCAGTAGCTCAATCTTTGGTAAAGGAGGATGTTTCCCATTATTCTGGTTATTATTCATAACCTGAGATAGTTGGGTAAGAATTTCCATGATGTTTTTAACTCCACCTCCTAAATCATTGGGGATGACATTCACGAAATCGTTTCATTGTCCTTTGCATGGGTTGTTGGTCTAGTTTCTCCTCGTTCCAACTATTATATAGAATATAAAAAGAAAGATCAAAATATAAGTCAACAAGTTATGAATAAATTACTTATTCATTTGTATAATTTACACTAAATGAATATATTATGATATCCCTATGTTTTGAAAGACTTCTTGTGGGAATGTTTGAACTTATTCGATACTAGAGGTTATCTTTAGGGTTCATTAATCCTAATTCCCGAATTAACTAATCCTTGACTCCAATACCAACTATAGTGACCCTTCATTTTCTCACATTACTATTACATCATTATAAAGCTAAGACACATAATAGTATCACACCATGAGTATACAGAGGTTTAGTGTATTGGGAAAACATGGACCAAACATAACATTTAAAACATCAAACAGAAACAATTATTTAACTCATTCTTCTCTAGATTCTTATTATCCATTGAAAACTCCTTAGGGCACATAATCACCATAGGATACGCATAAAAAGTGGTGATATAAACCTTAGTAAGAGGGTAAATAAAAATAATATAGCATGGGGTGATAATAATAATAAAATTATCATCAAAATCATGAGACAAATAATTAGATAAAGTCATGGAATTCACCATTCCATAAAAAATGAAAACATCATGTCTTAGTGGTTATCTAACACTCCTATATGTGAAAAAAACTAGCACAATGTTCATACATCATTTAAATTTAATTCATGAGATTCGTCACTTTAGGCAATCCATTTGAGTTCTGTATAATTCCAGGTGCACCCATCACATTCAAATATTCATGTTGCACTATATAATTCCAGGCACACCTATCTCATAATAAAATTTACATTATCATGCATGAAAAATAAAAAATATTTCAAAATTGGACATAAAATAACCCATGGAAATAAATGATCTTATAATGAAGTTATCCCATTCTTCTCTAGCTTCATGTATAATGAAATTATATTCATTAATAAAAAAATCTAGAACCTTTTATAAATTAATATGTTTCATTATGGTTTCATTAATTTCTTATATTAGCCTTTAGATGAGTTATATAGTTTAAATTATTTGTTTGAGAGTGTTAATTTCCTTAGCTTTTATAAATGTTTCAATTTTATTCATGTATAGATGTTTATTTGAAATGCGGTTGATCATCTAGATTTTTTAATAAATAATATAATTGACATTAAAAGGTTATAAATGATCTTATAATGAATTTGGTTATGTACCATGGGGATGAATTATTAGGAAACAATTAATGTTGATCATTTTTGGTTAATTTGGGTGGTTTTTCGATCACAACGAACTTTTTTATTTTATCACATAGTGTAATGTAAATAAGTTAGTTAAATAACATAAAATGGGATAAAACATAAACTTTAAAATATATTTTTTCAACCATTTTATGGTTTTCTTACATTCTTGAAGGAATTTAAGGAAATTGGATGTTCATCACCCATGATGTTGGTAAATTAACACATCACAGGAAACAATTTCATTTTTATTAACTAATAGAGGGAGGGAAGAGTATACTGAATAATCTTACATTAACATGATATAATACAAGTATATATATTATACTAGAGTTATAATGATATTCGGATAAGGGAACTTGAGGATAAGAGAAGAAAAGAAATGAAATTTGAAAGGAAATTGAAAGAAAAGAGAGGGGGGAATTACCTCTTGAATCCTCCTCTTGAGATCCTCCTTAAAGAACTTAGGATTGGTATATTGATGATGAAAAGAGATCCTGGTCGTGGGGGAAGGGCTAGAAAAGAGCATTGGGCAGAAAATAGGCATGTCTAGAAGCTTGAGAGGTTTGATTTAATGAGGTTATAAGGGGTGGTATTTATAGTGGAGGGGAGAGGGGTTTCTTAATATTTTAATCATTTGTTTATTAGTTTCTACCAACATAATAAATATTGATGATTCCAGGACCAAAAATAGTAAATACCGCATGTGAGTTCTAGATTTGTGTGCTTGCATCACTCCTGATATCAGGAATAGTGGATTTAAATTATAATGTATTTATACGGTAAATTAATGTATTAAACTATTCACCAAAACATCAAATATTTTAGAAAAATCCAAAAAAAAATCCCTAACCAAATTTTGATGTGTAAAATAAATAAATGAACTCCATTTTATGAAACTAATTTTTATAATTATGATTAAATTAATTTTTATATAAAATCATAGTTTAATGGAAAATATATATTTTAAAATTAAAACAGATTTTATAATGCTTTCAATAATTACATAAGGTCTTATAAAATTATCCTAAAACAAGAATACATAGAATTTTTATTCTATAAAAACATTGTAGGAAAATAATTTTTTTTAAATACATAAATTGATTAAAATTAATTATTTGTGGCTTACAAAAATACTAATACTTTTACTATGGTCATTTTATCAATTATAAGACGCCTAAATTTTATTTAATCATTCATGGGTGAGGTTACAATTATTTTGGGCAATTTACTATTCATAAGGATCATATTACTATTCATGTGGATAGGTTACTATTCATAAGAGAATGTTACTATTCCCCAAATATTATATTTGTTCTATTAGGCTCCAAAAATCTCCCGAAACACAACCGTGTATGTCAGATTTTAGAAATTCAAAACATAGAGGGGGAAATTTTATGTTTAATGGACACATATTATTTATTATCATGATATTTCATTGTATTTACTAATGTTATTATACTTTAAGGAATACATATAATAATGGGATTCCATTGATAAAACATTGGGTCATTACATTGCACCTATGCTTGAAAGTTATATTAGAGACTCCCGATAGTCTCTTGGGCCGAGTGAAAAAAAAGGAAAATGATATTTAATATGGGTGGATCAAAAGATAAATCCCATGATGTATAGAATACCCAACATCCAACATGTCAAATGTGTGGGATGAAAAATCCTAAAAATTGCATAAAGTGAACCAATATATGCTTAAAATGTGGAAGAGTGGGGCTTATGGATAATTACAACTGATGAGATATGAAGAATTACACTAAAGAGGAAGAAGAAAGGAAGGTTCTAATAAACACTCAGCATATAATGAAGTGTTTCAACTATAAGGAACATAATCATTTTACAAGACATTTCCCTAAGACATGGGTAGTTAGAGGAAAAAAGCCACAAAAACAGCCTCCAAGGCAAGAAGGAAGGACATATGTTATCAATACTACTGAGGTGGAACCCAAATATGATTAGGTGACATGTATGCAATTTATTGATTCAATAATAGAAAATTTACTATTTGATTCTAGTTCTACACATTCTAGAATATCTTTTAAGTATAGTTGAACTATTAAAACAACACCTAAAAATATGGAGGTTGAGTTATCTATGAGAAAAAATGGGGAAATTATTGATTAAAAAGTATATAACACCTCTTCAGATAATGTTTGGGGACTGAACCTCCTATAAAATCTTTTATTACTTCCTTTGGTGGATTTTGATTCTATATTTGGCATGGTCTGGCTATGTTTATACAAATAACTAATCAACTCTTGAGAAATGGAGATCACTCATAAAATCTTGAGGAATATTTCAATTATATACAAGTGCAAGGAGGGTGATGAATCACTATCTGAATCATTATATTAGTTGTGGATGTTATTTCCATACAAGAAATAATATCTTGCTCAAATGACTAAGACAAAGTACAGTAGCATGCTCAATGACATGCGCATTATGATGGACTGCAATGATGTGTTCCCGAGAAATTACCTGGTCTTCCTCTAGGTCAATAGTTTGAGTTATAAATTCAACATATTCATGGAACCTTTCCAATATCAAAGTCACTATATACAATAGACACTATTGAGCTAGAAGAACCAATGATGTAGTTAAAAGAAAATATGGACAAGGGTTTTGTATTCTTGAGTGCTTCACTGTGGGGTGCAACTTTCCTCTTCATCAAAAATAATGATAGATAAATCCACCTATAAATTGATTATCATGAGCTCAACAAAATCATGAAAAATAATTAGTATCCCCTGACAAGGTTATAATAATTTTTTGATCAATTGCATGGGGCCATGTTTCTCTCAATGGTGGAATTTCTGTCAGAATATCTACAGTTAGAGGTGAGGATGAAATATATTACCATGTATGAATTAAGAATGAGGTTCAAACAATATGTGGTCATATTGATACCCAAAAGACTCACTAATTCTCTAGAATTTTTTATGAGGTTAATAACTAGAGTCTTTAGAGATTACCTCTAAAACTCTATGGTAGTCATTACTAATGGTATTCAGTTATACTCCAAGTGAATATAGGAACATGTGGAGAATTTGAATATTGTGTTGAAGACATTGCGAAGAGGGAATATTTATTCAATGTACAATAAATGTGAGTTATGGATGGAGGATGTATCATTCATGGGGAATTTTATCACCAAAAAAGAATATCTATGGACCCATCAAAGAAAAATGAAATCATAGAATGGCCTAAGAAAAAATATGTAATAAAGATCCGTAGTATCCTTGGCCTATTCCTGTATTACCATATATTTATGAAGAACTTATCACAATTTTCAAACCCACAAACCAAGATAACTCAAATGGGAGTAAATTTTATCTAGACTTGTGAATGTGAATACTACATTAAAGAGTTGAATAAGAGGCTTACCACTACACACGTTATCACACTACCGACATGTGTGGAGCCCATCGTGGTGTGAAATAATGATTCAAAGAATTCCTTAGGATATGTAATGATGAAAAATTATAATGTGATAGCTTAAATATCAAGGAAGATAAAAATTATGGAGAAAAACCATGCCACACATGATCTAGATTTGGAAGATGAGAAATTTATGTTCAAAATAAGGTGGTATTTTCTCTATTGGGTGAAGTGTGACATTTATACTAATCACAAGAGACTAAAATATATATTAACATTGATGGATCCTAATATGTTCCTATAATTATGGTTATATCTCATCAAAGAGTATGATTTCTCGATACACTACTATCCTAATAATGAAAATAAGGTGGAAGATGCTCAATATAGAAATGATCATGTATCTTTATCAATGATGAGAATTGATAATGATCCATTATTCTTAGACCTCAAAAGAATGGAAATAAGAATTTTTAAGGAAGTAACATCATCATTATTTTATAAAATTATTAGTCAACCATCCCTTATTGAAGAAAATAAAGGATGGTAAAAGAAATAGTGATGAAATTTTGGAAAAAGTGGAAGCTATAATAAATGAGAAATAATTAGAGATTAAAATGGATTTGGAAGGAGTCATGATATTTCAGTCATGACTATGTGTACCATCCAATCCAAAGATATTGAAATAGCTTCAAAATAACCCAAAAAGATCAACCACATCAACTAACACCGGGAGGACAATGACGTATAGTGATCTTAGAGAAAACTATTGGCAGGACAATATGAATAAGGAAGTCGAAGAATATAAATCAAATTTCTAGGTTTTTCAACAAGTGAAGTATAAAATAAAATATTACAAGGGAATGATATAACCATTAACAACAGCAACATTAAAGTGGGAAAACATCACCATGGATTTTTTCAGTGGACATCCAAAAATATCTAAAGGAATCAATGTTATATAGGTTATTATGGATCATCTTACAAAAACATCTCACTTTATCGCAATTTGTAAGTACTGTTCATAAGAGAAAATTTCACAAATATACATTGAAGAAGTGGTATGTAAGAATGTAGTACCAATAAAAATTGTATCTGATTATGATCTGAGATTTTCCTCCATGTTCTAGAAAAGTATCCAACATATTCTGAACACTGAGTTGAACTTCAGTACAACCAATCATCCTCAAACTAATGAGTAATATAATTGAACTATTCATACACTTGAAGACATGTTGAGAGTGTGTTTTACGAGAATCATGGGAGGAGGTACCAAAATATATATCTGGAAGATATCTCTTATAACAAAATTTTCCACTCAAGCATCCAAATGGATCCATATGAAGCCCTTTAGGGGAAATGATGTAGAACATTGGAATGTTTGGATAAATTTTTTGAACATAATATGCTAGGGCATGAAATGGTTGATTGATTTATTGAAAGGTTAAAAACATTTAACAACACATGAAAGAATCTAAAATGAGACAGAAGATTTATATGAATAATCTTTGTAAAGACCTCGAGTTTATGGTTTAGGACATGCTATTCATTCATATATCTCCATGAAAGAGGGTTGTGAGTTATGGGGAGAAAGGATATATAAGTCCAATGTACATCATCCCCTTCGATATTATGGATTGTGTCAGAGATATGGTTGATAAACTTTCACTTCCACATACGTTTTCTCAAGTAAACGATATATTCCATGTATCTCTCTTAAATAAGTAGATACTAGATCTCTTGCATGTAATAGATTTAGAGGTGGTATAGTTGGAAAATGAACAATATTATAAGAAGAATCCAGTGAAGATCATGGATCATTGAGATAAATTTCTACGCAACAAGACCACTCACCAGGTCAAAGTACTAGGGTGGAACCATAAGTATGAAGTTGAAACATGGGAACAAGAGGAAATGATGAATGATAATTACCCTCTCTTGTTTTCCAAAAAATATGTAAAAATAAAATTTTGAGAGAGAAATTTTATAAGGGGAAAAATGTAATGACCCAAAATTTTATAAATGAACATTACCTTATTATAATTATATCACATAGTATAAACCACATAATGTCACTTTGAGAACACAATAAAATATTTCTAAATAAAGAATTACTGAAATAAGAAGTATTTCTAGAAATCAAAGAACTTATCATAGTAGAATAGTAACATGGCCCTTTAAATAGTAACATTCCCATTAGAATAAGTAATTAAACTAATTGAATAGGAATATCAACAATGAGAGTCTAAATTAAATTTATGAATCTAATAAATGATAATATTATATAATTATATTAGTGTATATGAAAATAAATATTTTGAAACATTATTAATTAAATGTTGATATTATAATAAAACAAAAATGTTTATTTTTAATTATATAAATAATATAATTAATGAAAATAAATTATATTTTTCTAAAATAGATTCATAAATTAACATTTTTTTGCTTTATTATTATAAGATAATTTTATACGATCATAAATAAATTTTCAAAGTTTTAAAAAATCATATATAATTTTTAAATTAGTATTTTTCAAGTAAATGATGATTTTAATTAAAAATTAGGTTTCTAATATTTCGAAAATTATGTCATAATAATGGAGTTCAGTTTATAATTCTATATTTTAATTAATGGTTATGGTTATTTTTTTGTATTTTTATAAAATACTTGAATTCTTGTGAATAGTAAAATAAGATAAATTACGATAAAAGCTAAATACATGAATATTTTTGTAATTTTTTATTTAAGGACTACATAGGATCAAAATATAGAACTCTCATTCATTAAATAAATATATTTATTGATAAGGTTAAATCTATTCATATTGTTGGGCCAAAATAGTAAGCTAACAAATAAAATAATGAGAAAGCATCCCTCACCACCTCTTATCCTCACACCTTACGGGCCTCAAAGATGGTCCACATTCTACCCAATATTCTTCCTAAGAACCTCCCCAATGTCTAAAATCCCTCAGTTTTATCAAATATAAAATACCTTCTCCCTAAATAGGTTCTAAAGGAGGATAAAATCAAGAGGTAAAATCCTCTTTCTTTAATTTAATTTTCTATTCCATTTATTTTCTTATTCTATCCTCAACACACCTTAACCAAGTGGAATGAAAACTCCATTATGTATTATATAATATAATTTTATTATATTAATTGAATAATTAATATTAAAATCCCTTTCCTTTTTCTCTTAATCTAAAAATGAAAATATCATCCCTAGTGTGTTGATTTACCACCATCATGGATGATGCGTTTTCATTTTTCACTACCTTCTTAAAGTATAGTCAAAAAATAATTTAATGGTTGAAATAGATTGTTAAATTTATTTTATATTATTTTATATGTTTTGGAGTTAATTCATATACATAATATTAAAAAATGAAACAAAATTATTTCATTGTGAACAAAAAACCACCAAATTAATCTAAGTCATTACCATTAACATTTTATCTAATGACTCGACTCCTAAAAATAAAAAATTTGGTATATATAAGACCAATTAAACATATGAATGTTCATTAAAAACATATAATATAAATTTTGTAATATTATCTACATTTTACATGAATATCCATTCATGTATACAAGTGAACCAGTAATGAAAACCAAGGAAACAAACACTCCCAAATGATGAGTTTGTGTGTTATAACTCATCAAGAATACTATAAATGAAGTTAATATAATTATAATAAATAAAATAAATGTATAAAATTTAATGAATTAATTAATAAATTGGTTTAATTTTATTATCCATGACATTAAGATCAAGGGAAAATAATTATGGACATAAGGTAAGGGATTTCCTCCCAACCCTCATTTTTCTTTCGGGTTACACTTTATTTTTCTAAAAACTAATGTAAATCATTTTTATTTTTATATAATTATTATAAATTCTGTTAATATGTTCCAAAATTATATTCCCAGATCATTATATTCTTATTTTATGGTAAAATACATTTTTTAATAAGGTACCCTTCTCAATTCTTCTAGATAAGAAATATCAAATAAATGGAAGTTCTATACTTGTAAACCCTTTCTATATGCACTCCATAATATTTTTTAAGACACCATCATTTAAAAAAAATCACTAATTGTATGTTAAAAAAAATTATTGGTTTATTTCTAGTTTTTATAAACAATTATGACTGTTCCTTCTTAAAAGAATCATTAAAATTTGCCTATAAACTTCACTGAGGTAGATCATTTTTAATGTTTTTTAAAGATAAATTTTAATTTTTTTCATTGATTTTCACTTAACTTAAAATTTCATATTAATAATTTATATTATGAGTTTTCATGTATGATTTAAATCCATTATCTCATATACAACATTATGATACACCCATTTTTCATGACTTATGACATGGTTATGATACACAGTTCTTTACATGGGTAACCCTTATGCTTGATTCTTCATGTCACACCCACAAACATGAAAATGTTTTTATGGGTGTTACTAGGTAGTTCTCTAATGAATTGGGTAATTTTTAGTCTCGTGATAAGTCATTTTTGGAAAAATATTAAACCAAATTACTTTATGGGACATTGTCCACCATATTAAATGGTCATGGTAGTTTTCTTTGACTCATGTTTATGTCTAGTTGTGTACTGTTTCCACATTTCAATGATTCCATGGTTATATGTACACATAATCAACATGTTGTGATACATTATGTATATTTCTGTTCCATTTGTTTTTATGTAATCATTATATTTCTTTTAACCCATGAACATTGCTTTATTCATATGTTTACACTATTTTTGGGCCTTTTAGATCACCCCTTTTAGTCCTGTATTCACCAGTTTTTCATATGATTTTTTAAAGTAAATGGTCGTTACGATATATTTGTGGATGTTTACAATAATTAATTTAATTTTATTCCCTTATTTTATGTTTATGCAACCAATCATCAGGGGAGACTAGAATTTATGATCCTTGGCTTGAAATTTGATGGTTAATTATGCATAAAAGCATGAAATAATTCTTGTAAAATGATAGGGTATATATACATTTTGGAATAATTTGGGTGATATAAAGAGATTATAATTTTTGGATAAATGGGATGGTGAAGGGTGTAATTTTTAATGGGAGTAGAGGGGTTTTTTAAATAAAATATTAGAATAAAATAATAAATTTTGAAATAATGACACAACATGTGTGTAACCAGTATGGAGCTTGTTACTCAATGTTAAAGAGGATTATAATATATTCAAAAAACTTATTAGAGATTCAAAATTTCATTTACACTTTCTATTACATGATTTTATACTTATACGATATTGATATAGTATTTCACTATTCACCAAAAATTCATCATTTTCAATAAAATTTAAAAACATCACAATAATCTTATTACAACGTGAAAATTACAAAAACAAAATCCATTTTAAAAAAATATTTTTTTTAAATAAGTGATATTTATATTCTATATTAACTTCTTGACACATAGAAAAAGTAATAATTATTTTATTGAATTATAATGTCATTAAAATAAAAATACCATATATTCAATAATTTATAATAAAAATAATTTTTATTTACAATAACATAATAATTAATTTTTTTAAATAAAAAATTTATATTTTGACCAAAGATACATGAAATAATTATTTTTATCATCTTTAAAAAATTTATATAATATAATTTCATTTATGATTAATTTATTGAAATATCAACATATTATTTTAAAATTTTTACCCAAAAAACCAAATTTCATCCCAATCTAGTGATGACCTATTGATTCTGAATATGGAATAAAATTCATCACCACTTTAAAAAAGGTGGTATTGGGGTAATAATAATTTTATTTCTAACATAATTTACTCTTTAATACTACTTATCCCCTATATACAAAACCATTTATCGCAATATAATAAACCCTTAGGTTAAAGTGTGAAATTACAGTACTTTTAGGTGGTGATTCGACTAACATTATTTTGGAGGTGGTTTCAAGTAACATTAACTTCTTCTATTTATTATTACACTCATTCCATATTTTTTGATGTTCTATAAGAGATTTGTTATGTTAGAACCCCTATGATGCTCTCTTACTTTGAAGCTATGATAAATGAGATCCATAGTGAATGATACAACAAGTTATGAAAAGCCTTTTATCTTTCTTCATCAATTATCTCATATTATTACCCATAATATACACTAATTCTAAATAGTTCTTATTTTAATTTTTATTCCTCGATATTGACTAACAAAAAATACCCAAAGTCTAATTTTAAAATCTTATGGATTTACTTCATCACCAATTGTATTATATTGAGAGTGAGTATCCATTAGGTTTAGTGGGGTGGTTAATAATATGATTCGAGAATGTTAATATGTGTCTTGAAGACTGGGATAATATGTGGAATAAAAAAAGGATATACAATTTCATTCTTATTCCTTATTAAGACATCAAAGAGTAATCTCTATTTTTTTTTATTTGAGAGAGAATGAAATAAAAAATAGAATATTTTGTAAATTAACTATAATGTCATACTAGGTCATAAAAGGAATTCCCCTAATATAAAGATCACTTTGGTCAAAATCATTGAATATATATTGAGATATATAAATAAGATTGACTTAATAAATTAAAACACATGTTTCATCCAAAAAAATCATAGTTTATTCCATAGAATGGTTATATAACCATGATCACGATTTCTCCAAAGGGTTCAATTATTGGTTGTCTAGGATTATCATCAAAGTATCCATATTCCCCATATTCATGCTAAGATTATAAATTTACCTCATGTGATTAAATTATATATATCATCTACTATAATAAACATATATAATTAGTTATATACTGTTTCTCAAGTCTATATTCAAAATTACCCAACCGATTAACCTCATGGACATCTTATTCATCACCAATTTATAAAAATAGATTATATATTTTTATATTAAGGATCATGTGTATAAATCTTGTTAATATGTTCATATTCCTAACATGGATTAATGACTAGATTGTTTCTAGTAAGGGATGACCATGAATAATTTTTTTTAGTTCCTTGTGACATAAGATTGGATGATTGGAATGGATAATTATGTTAGTAGGGTAAGATAAATTTTAATAATTTTCCAAGAAATACATTAATACACCCTCAGGTACTCAAAAAATACAACCAATAAGATTTAGAGTTAAATTTTTTTGTTGGAGGTCCTGAAGATCGAATAGACACAACAGAACATAGATAATTTTTTTAGCACTTTATCAAATATCATATAGTTATTTTAAATAATTTATCTCTCTATGTTCAATAGTGTTGTAAGGACAACCATTATCATTTTACAAAAAATTCACTATTACCTATATAATGGAGCTCAAATTAGAATCCAAAAAAAATTGGTTTATATAATAAAACATTATTTTTAAGGTATAATATTATATAATTTTCTTTGAGTGTTAATGTATAGTTAATGTTTCATAAAAACGGGGTACCGACTATAACATGAGAGAATTGTGACCTAAAATTTTCAATCAACTCTTTTTTTTACCACATTAGTTATGTGATTGGAGAATCTAGAATTATTATTTTGGGAGGTAATAATTTATCTATGTCCACTTTATATTTCTTAGATTCCAAAGGTGGTTCTTTAGTATTATCAATATAATTGAAATCATCATTTGTTTTATGAATGGTTAGTTAATATTTTTCAATATTTTTCCAAATAATTGAGATATTCAAATATCTCGATTATTGTTAAGACGTTTGTGTGTAACTATATTCACTAATTAAGGTTTAGAAGGGGATAATCAGCGTAGCCAAAATTAGTTTTCTCCCTTTTATTACACAATTAATCAAGTAATAATTATTTAACATATAAAACAAGGTTTTATACTAGGTGGTTAGTCATAGAAATATATTTTGGTTATTTTATAGGTTTTTAGTGTTTTACTAAAGGATATTTTAATTTGACATGGTGTGCTTAAAATAGGTTACAATTAAGATGTTTTGTGGAAGGAAAGTATTTCTACCATGAAACTAAAGTTGTTTTATATTTTCCCTGAATAGTAATCTAGGTAGTCCTTTTTCCTCGAATTTAAATTTCTTCATATATAAGGATTTGAAAATTTTAATGAATTTAATTAAATACATTTTCATTCTATAAGAAGTTACTTTATTTAAAGAATGGTTAGGAAATTACCAATCTTATGGTAATGGTTGTCACATATTGTGCATAAAAGGTTAATGGATTTGACTTCATAGAAATTACATTGGTATATATCTATAAAATTACTTGATAGGGTAAAATGTTAATCCATGAGGATGTTATAACCACTATTATTGTAAATAACTTAATATTTTGGTGGTTTTCTATAACATTGAGGCTATCTTTGAGTTTTATTTTGTTCTATATGACCTTATAGATACCCATAAACTTTTTGTGTGGATTTTGTTTTTACTATCATTTCTAACATCATGTTCTTGGATTATTTTTTTCCTAGAAAAAAACATTGATAAAATATTTTAATTTATTCTAGAGTTAGAAAACCATTTTTTGGTACCATGTTCATGGTATTGTTCTAAAATCACTAGGTTTTATAATATTTATATAACTATAAATAAATAGAGTTTTAAGGATATTTTTATGTGAAATTATTTTGTAGTGGATTTTTTTTTAAAAAAATCCAATTTTAATGCTCACATGAATTGATGAATGTTGAATTCAGATTTTTAACCATGTCGTATCTTGATTGTTTAGAGAAAATTGGAATAGATTCATGTTGTCTAACATGATTTAATGAGTAGTCACATGGTCTCACTAATGTCATTAAGACATGTGACATGAGGTTAATGAATATTTTAATACATAAAATTAATTGTGGGAATATAGACTTGGATATTGGGTTTTAATACATATTTTTCTTCCCTTGGACAGGTATATCTAATTCATGAGGGAAAATTAGTCCCAACCTATGTCACGTGGTCATTAATGGTTTAATTAATGAAATTAAACAAATATATAGATACCTACATTGAATTTTATAATTTATTATTTCCATGGATTAATATGGGTTAATCAGTATGTCACTCCATTAGAAGGGAATATGTTTTTGGATTTGGTTCCTTAGGAATATTTAGATTTAATTGTAAAGGAACCATAAGATTACATGATTCCACAAAATTTGTATTTTCCACCCAAACTAAGTTATTCAAATTGTATCAGGTGTAAAAAGAGATAAACAAAAGGAGAAAAGGGTGAAAATATAATAGATATATATATGTGAGTGAAGAGAAATTAGGGTTGTAATAGAATGAGATTATCTAAATTACATTCAATGGTCCTTGAAAATTATGATAAAAATTTTATCACATAAATTTAATCTATGGATAAAAGTGTTCTATTATATCATGGATAGGGTTTCAATTCCATTGAAAAATAAGAAGTGAAAAAATAAAAAAAATATTTTTTTAATGATTTTGTGTATAAAGTGATAAAATATTTATGGTGTATTTTTTTTAATAACAAACAATCAATGATATGAATTAAAATAATTAATGAAGATGGTTTGATCTTATATTTTTCTATATATATGTTCAATTGATTTTTATAATAAAATTTAAATTCATTAAATCAAGAACTGTCCATTCAATTATATATAAACACACATCATAATTAAGATATTTGTTCCCTATAAAATTCCACATCTAATCGTGTATTCACATAGAGTATAAATTTATATATCACTCAATGATATAGGTTTATACTAGGTCTCAAAATGTATAGTTATAAAATTAAGTGAATGAAAGATAAAATAATTAATGGAATGAAAATATTAAATTAAATAACTAATTTGGAGTTTAAATTAAATGAAATAAAATATAATATAGCCTCCAAAGTTCACTAAAATCAATCCATAAGAGTTATATCAATTTATTGATGCAAATCCATTTGTGAAAGAGTATAATAATCATGTAGATGAATGATTTAGGAATATATAAAATTAAAATAATGATCACTTATATTATTGTGTGAACTAATTCATACCAAAAAATATCATTATTATTATAAAAATTTTATAAGAAGAAAAATAATAGATTAAGGAAGAAAAATTATTTGGAAAAATATATAATTTGGAGAAAAATAGAAGTACATAACAATATTATGATGAGAAAATTAATACATTTCATTAAAAATAAATGAAATAAAAAAATAAACCCATTTCATCTCCTAAAATATCACTATATAGACATTTTGGGGGCTTGTACCAAGAATATTATAGTTACATTATACCAACATAATAATGTAGGCCAATAGATGAATAAAGGTGGATGGTGAATTGATTTTCCATTAATCCTATATTTGTAGGAATTATTTTCACTCTCTTAATTTATGAACTCAAATAACAAATATTTTGAGGGAAGTAGCATATTTTTTATAATAATTATTTTTTTCCCAAGTTATCTTCGATTATGTGGTAAAATTTTAACCCAATTGGATAATCCATTTTTATGTTATACTCAAAATAGTGATTTGAATTTTTGGGCAATGAAATATATATGAGAATTTCAATTTAAAATGTGGATGCCCAGATCAACATTAAAATGACTAAATTATTAAAAGAAAATGAAAAAATAAATATTATTAATGATTTAATATATATGTTTTTAATCTTTTCTTAAATGGACATTAATCATGGTCTTTTAATCCATTTTAGTTTCATGATGTTAAATTTATTTTCCTATAAATTTACTCATTTTTACCCAATATATGCATATTAATTTTTGAATCATATATCACTCATAAAGAGAAATATTATCTTTAAAAAAATTGTAACCTAATCGTAATGTTATAAAATTTATAAATAGAATGCATTCTAAAGGTGGTGATTAAATTGGGTTTGATTAATAAATTTTTAACAAAAATAACCCACATTATGAGAAATGAAATTTTAATTTTAAAATACATTAACATCATTTTTTTTAACAATGAACAAAATAAAACTAGTTAAAATTTAATTAAAATTAGTCACTTTATGTGGATAATATCCCAATAATCTTATCATATAGGGAAAGTCCCATCCCATTGGGATATTTATATTATGTGGCGATACGCATTATATTTTCATATATGGGTATACCCATGAAATTATTATCCATCAATTATTTGGTGGTCCCATTTATTTTATCAATTTTGGGAAACCCCATCTGAGGGGGAGGTGAGTACATGTTTTAGTCCACTTTATATTGTAAAGTGAGGGAAAAAATATCCCACGTGTCGCTAGATGATTCATTGTTTTATTTATATATTACTGTAGAGGGGAAACACGTTACCACTTGGAGCTATCCAATCAATGGTAATCCTCCTTTTATTATCAAATTGGTAAATTTTATGTCATTGGGTGATAACCGCTATGTATAGACCCCCTATATAATATGTATCAAATGATCTTAAATTATTGTAATTTGAAATTTTATAATTCAAATTATAATATTTCATGGAATTAAAAATCTATTTTGATAGAATGAATATCTATTTTGAACTTAATAGGTCAATATTATCCCGGAATATGTTTTTAAAATTTCCCTATTTAAACAATCCATTATAAAAAATAAAAATGTAATATTTTTCTATTAAAAATTATATTTATTATAATTTATTATAGATTTTTTAATTATTGAGGTACTGATTATCAATTTTACATAAATAAAGAAAATATCATTTGGATCTAAAAAATAGATATTGTTCAAAAAAATATTTTTAAATTGATCATGTATTTTAATTTAAATCAATAAAAATAATATTTAATAATGAATTGTTTAAATAGAATTTATATATAATGTTTCTAAATATATTAATTTAAATCTATCTAATTATTATTACAATTAATATATTAAATTCATGATCATCTTATGCTTAAAAAATGCATTTCATGAAAACCATTTTTTATAACATTTTATGAGTTTATTTTTAAATTTAATTCAGCTACATCAATTAATTGAATTTAGTAAAATGTATTTAATATTTTAAATAATAATATGTTATATTATTTAATATATTTAACTAAATATTTGGTGATAAAAAATATTAAAATCTGTAAAAAAAATTTACTATAATTGAGGTAAAAATTGGATTATTAGGTTGTAAATCTAAAATGATAATTGTTAAAATGACGTAAATAGTAACTTAAAAATAATTTTCTAGTTTTATATTTATGTTATTATTATAGGCTTATAATATGAATCCGTTTTTATATATTTTTACATTTAATTTAGTTAATAGTATTTAAAAACATTGAAAAATTATAATCATACCACTCGCCTCATTTAAAACAAGGCACCTCCTACTCTCCCTAATACAAAGGTATTGAGCTATTTATCTCATAAAAACCCAAAAAAATCCCTCCAAAAAATTTATATCCATTCTCTATAATTTATGGTGTTACCAAAAGTCTAGCCCTAGGGTCCTTAAGAAAATACCCATGGGATAATTTTAAAATAGAGTGTAATCTTCTTAAAAAATTCATTCTTTTTTACATATTCTTTTACCAGCTTCAGTTATATCCTAATAATTAAAAAATAATAACATTTTTATATACCATATAATTCGATATTTTTTATGGAATAAAAATTATCCCACTTTTCCTTCATCTAATGGGAAACAAAACCATCTTTTATGTGTACAAAATACTACTACCTCTGGACTGATGTAATTTATTTTCCATCACCGACTCAAATGGAGAGTCACAATGATGGAAAAATGAATAATTATTATAATTTTGACAAAATATTTATTTTTTAACTTCAATATATAATCTACATACTTTCCATTTCATGCCTTAGTAAATTATTATGTCACTCATTCAATGGTACGACCTACTGTCTCAACAAAGTGACCAGGTTCATTTTTCATGTCCAACATTGAAGAATGATTCTAAAAAATTTATATAAAAAATAAATATTACTTATATTAAATTAATATCATTATAAATTTTATGTAATTACATCCTATGGAAAATAACTATAACAACCATGAAGAATAATTAATGAGAAAACTAAGAAGTTGACACCCAAACAATGGTAATAAAGAATTATTTTTAACAAACAGTTTAAAAGAGGTTATAAGAGGATATTATATGATATTAAGAATATGAATATGGATCTAGCATAAATTAATAACATATTTAATACCATTATGCAGGTGGTAAAAGCTTTTCTATCTTTTGGGAAGCCTGAGGTATGTGATTTCTTTTACAATCTCACTTTATTTTGGGAATTGTTTAGGTTAGAATGAACATTGACGAAAATTATATATTACCTATCTCATTAAAAAATTTCCTTTTATTATTATCTATTTATTCATGGATTTTTCATGTAATAATAATTTTCTCCTCTCTTTGGTAATTAATAATAATAAAGAAATTTTTTTATTAAAAAAATACTATATTTCCAAATTGATTATTAATATTTTTCTTCCATATCCATGTTTTATTTTAAATATTTTCAATAATGTTTTTAATATTCACTAATGATTGGTTTAAATTAATTTTTACCAATTATTTATTTTTAAATTTAATTTTAAAGTAATACTCTTATTATTTTCTGAATGATGTACTTTTGGATTTTTATAGAAATTATGAAAGGAATATTTTTTAACATACATGGTATGAAAATAATTTCTTAGTCACATGAGGTCTCAATGCAACAAATCATAATTTAAATTGTTTTTAGTTTCTTATAAACGAATTTTTTTTTAATTTGGGGTTTATTTTTAGTTTATATTAATTTATTGGAATTTAAAAAGAAGGTTTTTCTCAAAAAATGTTCTAATGACCTTTTTTATGCCAATTTTGTGTATGAAAAACCCATTGGTGATACTAGGAATTTTGTCTAGTGATACGAGATTTATTCATTCCCTTTATGGTTTATTATGATGTATTGATCTTCTTTATTCTAGTTATAATAAATATAATTTTTGATTTATAATGAATTTTTATTGTTAATTATATTGATAGTAAAAACTATAAAGAATATATAATATTTGATTGTGATGGGTGACGAATAGTTATAGAAAATCCCTCAATGCGTCGATAGAACTACGGGAAAAATCACTATTTACGATGGGTTATTTGGGACGGGATTTTTTCCCGTCGCAAATAACCCATCCAGGAAGCAATTTGGGACGGGGAAAGTAGCCCGTCACAAATAAAAAATTATTTGCAATGGGATTTCATCTCCCTTCTCAAATAGTTTGGCATGGCTTGCGCGCCAAACTGCGCGAATATTATTTGTGACGGGGAGATGTCTCCCGTGGCAAATAGTTTGGTGCGACATACGTTCCAAAACGCGCGGCTTGCACGCCAAAATGCGCGGCATGCACGCCCAACCATATAGGGGAATTTACGATGGGCCCCGTCGCAAATACCCGGCAGTGGTCAATACCTTTTTGCGACGGGATGTCGTCCCGTTGCAAAAAAGACTGTCGGTAGGTACTATTTGCGACAGATCCCGTCGTAAATAACCTTTTAACCGTCGACTGTAATTAATGCGGGCGATGGTATTTGTGACGGGGCCCATCGCAAATATTTCAGTCGCAACTAATCTGACCTATATATATATATACCCTCATCCGTTTTTTCACAAATCATTCAGATCTTTCTCCCTCTCTCTCTCTCTCTCTCCATTCTTTAGTTTCAAAGAGAATTTTTTTTAGTTGAAGTTTTTTATACAAGAACAATCAGAGGGCGTCAATATCTTTAGAATATCAATGTTTAAGGTATTTATATTTTATTTTTTTATATTTATTTTATTTTCTTATGTTAATTTTAATTGTTGTTTATTAGTTATAATTTAATTAGATTTCAATTTTTTTTTTATATTCAGTTTTACTAAGAAATTGATATTGTTAGTTATAATTATAAATAATTAGTTATAATATATATAAATTAAATATAATTAGGAATAAATAGATATAATTAACAATAAATAGCTATAATTAGCAATAAATATATATAATTAGAAATAAATAGATATAAATTGATATAAATAGATATAATTAGCAATAAATAGATATAATTAGCAATAAATAGATATAATTACCAATAAATAGATATAATTAGAAATAAATAGATATAATTAAGAATCAATAGACATAATTAGGAATCAATAGATATAATTAGGAATAAATAGATATAATTTGTAATAATTAGGAATAATTAGTAATAATAGGGAATAATTAGGAATAATTTGTAATAATCAGGAATAATTAGTAATAATTAGGAATAATAAGTAATAATTTGTAATAATTAGGAATAATTAGGAATAATTATCAATAATTATCAATAATTAATAATAATTAGGAATAATAAGGAATAATTAGTAATAATTAGGAATAATTAGCTATAATTAGTAATAATTAAGAACAATTAGCTATAATTAGAAATAATTAGCAACAATTAGGAATAATTAGCTACAATTAAGAATAATTAGCTATAATTAGGAATAATTAGCTCTAATTAGGAATAATTAGCTACAATTAGGAATAATTACATATAATTAGGAATAATTAGCTATAATTAGGAATAATTAGCTATAATTAGAAATAAATTGCTATAAATAGGAATAATTAGCTATAATTAGGAATAATTAGCTACCATTAAGAATAATTATCTATAATTAGGAATAATTAGGAATAATTAGTAATAATTTGTAATAATTAGTAATAATTAGTAATAATTAGTAATAATTAGTAATAATTAGTAATAATTAGTAATAATTAGTAATAATTAGTAATAATTAGTAATAATTAAGAATAATTTGGAATAATTAGTAATAATGAGGAATAATTAGGAATAATTATGAATTATTATGAATAATTAGTAATAATTAGTAATAATTAGGAATAATTAGGAATAATTAGGAATAATTAGTAATAATTAGTAATAATTAGGAATAATTGGGAAGAATTAGGAATAATTAGGAATAATTAGAAATAATTAGAACTAAATAGTAATAATTAGGAATAATTAGTTATAATTGGGAATAATTAGGAATAATTAGTAATAATTAGGAGTAATTAAGAATAATTTGGAATAATTAGGAATAATTGGGAATAAATATGAATAAATAGGAATAATTAAGAATGAATAGGAATAAATACGAATAAATAAGAATAAATAAGAATAAATAGGAATAAATAGGAATATATAGGAATAAATAGGAATAATAGGAATAAATATAAATAAATAGGAATAAATAGAAATAAATAAGAATAAATAGGATTAAATAGAAATAAATAGAAATAAATAGGAATAAATAGGAACAAATATGAAATAAAAAGGAATAAATAGGAATAAATAGGAATAAATAGGAATAAATCAGAATAAATTCGAATAAATTGGAATAAATCGAAATAAATAGGAATAGATCAAAATAAATCGGAATAAATCAGAATAAATATTAATAATTCGGAATAATTCAGAATAATTCAGAATAATTTGGAATAATTAGGTATAACTAGGAATACATAGCTATAAGTAGGAATACTTAGCTATAAGTAGGAATACATAGATATAAGTAGGAATAGTTAGTTATAATTAGGAATAGTTAGCTATAATTAGCAATAATTAGCAATAATTAGCAATAATTATAAATAATTATCAATAATTAGAAATAAAAATATTATATTGTCAATATTTACGAAAAATCAATATTATTATTATTAAAATATTAAAAAATTTAAAAAATATTAAAATTATCAATATTCGCAACAGGCTTTGCTCTATTATTAACATGTTCAAATCTCAAAGGGTCGCCAATTGTCAGGTCGTGCGCAATAAAAATTTTGTGTCAGCCATGTCCAATGTAAACTCTATAATTGTCCTTGCATGGTTGATCACCTCGCAAGTAGTGTTGCAATCGGACAAACCAAGTCATGCCCTTCTTATCTATAAGAATTATCTCACATGAACCTTTACATAGACCATTCTTCCTTGAAAATTTAAGGGAAAAATAATGATATCCCCTCAAATTTTTAAGGAAGAATGATCTATTTAAAGTGTTATGTGAGATGATTCTTATAGATGAGAACGCCATTACTTTGGTTGTCCTATTGCAGCACTACTTGCAAGGTGATCAACCATGCAAGTACAATTATAGAGTTTTCATTGGACATGATTGACATAAACTTTTTATTGTACATGACTTGACAATTGACGACCCTTTGAGATTTGAACATGTTAAGAATAGAACAAAGTGTGTTGTGAATATTGATAATTTAAATATTTTATAAATTTTTTATTATTTTAATAATATTAATATTTTTTTTTCATAAATATTGATAATATACTTTTTTTATTAATAATAATTAGTAATCGAAATATGCTTGGATAATGAAGGGAAAATTTTTAATCATCTGCACAATGATGATTACCAAATTTCCTTTCATTATTCACTTAGTTTTCCTTTTTCTAATTATTTATATGTATTTCTAAATTATAAATAAATTTTAATAAATAGTAATAATTATTAATAAATTGTAACAATTAGTAATAAATTGTAATAATTAGTAAAAAAATGTAACAATTGGTAATAATTTGTATTAATTTGTAATAATTAGGAATAATTAGGAATAATTAGAAATAATTAGCAATAATAAGTGTGAGAAAGATGCAATTAAATGAGTTTTCAGAAAAAAGAGTAGCCGTCAATCCACAAAAAAATTGTGTCACCATTAATTAATGATAATTATTAAGTTGTTGTAATTATTTATCTTCTTTTTCAGATAATGTTTTTATAATTTCAAACTATTCAAAATCAGTGATGATTTTATATTTTATATATAAAAATATGGAACAAGGATGTCGACATTAGTCATTATTAGATGATCTCACTTGTATAAATCAGGGCAGAAATCCAAATGGTTCTGGTTTAAATCCTGCATATATTGAGGGTGTTGAAGCTTTCATAGCATTTGCATCATCAAAACCGAAATATGTTTCAGAAGGCACAATTTAGTGTCCTTGTAAAAAATGTGATCTGAGAATGTTTGAAACATTTGAAAAGGTTCGAGGACATCTCTTGCAGTTTGGTTTTCAACCAGATTATGTTTTTTTGTATCTACACGGTGAATGCAGTTCTAGAGAAGATCCTAATAACTTGATTCCGGATCCATCATGATTTAAAAATTTAGTACATGATGTTGCAGGTCCATTTGTGCAACAAACTAAAACTCATGATGATATTGATTTAACACCCGAGTTGGCACCATCCGAATTTTATGAGTTGTTGAGGTCTGCTGAGGATTCATTATATCCTGGTTGCAAGATAATAAAATTAGAAGCAGTTGCAAAATTTATGGCTATTAGATCAGATAATGCAATGTCAAACAACTGTTTTGATCAGATATTTTCTTTGCTTAAAACAATGTTACCTGAAGGATATGTGTTGCCTGTAAATTATTATGATTGAAAGAGGTTGATTCTGAATTTGGGCCTTAGTTATTGGAAGATTCATGCATGTCCAAATGATTGCATCTTATATTCTGGAGAAAATATTCATTGGATATTTGTCCCACATTTAGAAAATCGAGGTACAAAGAAGCTCAACCAGGGAAGTCTAGATCGAATCCAGTAAATCAGTTGAGATATTTCCCCCTTACACCCCAGTTGCATCGTTTATTTATGTCTAAAAACACAGCGTCAATGATGTCATTGCACAAAACCCAGATTTCAACTGATAAAATCTTGAATCAACCATCTGATGGTGATTCATGGAAACATTTTGATCGTCTGCATCCGTATTTTGCTGTAGAAGCCTGAAACGTGCGATTGGGTCTTTCTACTGATGGTTTTTGTCAGTTTGGTTCTTATGGTAGTCAATATTCATGTTGACCTGTCTTTATAACTCCATAAATTTTGACTCCATAGATGTTGATGAAGGAGCCTTATATATTTTTTACTCTATTAATCCCAGGACATCTGAAAAAGAATATTGTTGTTTATTTTAATCCATTGATTGATGAGTTAAATGAATTATGGAGTGATGGTGTTAATACATATGTTGTTTCTGTGAAACAAAATTTCATATTAAAAGATTCATTGATGTGGATGATTGGAAACATTCTTGAATATGGAATGTTATCTGGTTAGAGTACACATGGTCCGAAATAAATTCTTTACTGTTTGAAGTAAAAAAAAAGCCTTTATGATGGTCAATGAAAAAAAACCTTGCTATTTTGATTGTCACCATATATTTCTTCCAACCAATCATCCTTTTCAGAGGAAAAAATCTCATTTTAGAAAAGGTAAAACTTAAAGGGATGAACCTCCAAATATGATCTTAGGTCCATAGTTAAAATAAGTTGTATTTTCATTACCCCCATCTCATTTGGACCAATAGTAAACCAACAAAAAAATCATGGCTTTGGGAGAGAACATAATTTAAAAAAACAGATCATTTTATGGTATCTTCTGTATTGGTCTGATTTGTTGGTCTTCCACATGTTGTATGTTATGAATATTGAGAAGAACTATTTTGATAATTAATTTCATATAGTTTTGGATACACCAGGTAAGACCAAAGTTACTATAAAGGCACGATTAGATCTTGCCCAAATTTGCAGGCGACCAGAACTTGAATTATTTGAAAATGTCAGATCACAGAGGTTAATGAAGCCAAAAGCAACTTATAAATTGTCCAAAGAGAGTCGCTTATTATTTTTTTAGTGTATTACAGATTTGAGACTTCTAGATGGCTATGCTTCCAATTTGGGAAGATGTGTTAAGAATGGTTATATTACTGGATTAAAAATTCATGACTGTTAGGTTATAATGGAAAGACTTATGCCGATTGGATTCAGAGTTCTGTTGAATTATAGGATTTTGGATTTGATAACAGGCATATAATATTTTTTTGAGACATTTGGGCAGCGACAACAGACTATGATGCAGTAAGAAAACTGGAAGAAGATGTTGCTGTAAATATATGTAAACTGGGAAAAATATTTCCATCAGCTTTCTTTGACTCAATAGAACATATGATATTACATTTTTCACATGAAGCTAAATGTGGAGGTCTAGTACATTTTCTATGGATATACCCATTCAGGAGATGCATGTAGAAATTGAAAAAAGAAATACGTAACAAAGCATAAGTTGAAGTCTCAATTTCTAGAGCTTATTTTCAAAGGAAATTGTTTTTTTCTGCTCTCATTATTTGTAATCTCAATATCCCTCAAAACAGAATCGCATGGGAAAAAATGAGGGGAATTTTAATGATTAAATGGAAAATCAATTAACAATTTAAATCAGCCAAATCTTGGTTTCAGTGGAGTTCATGAATGATGGCTTTTAGATGATGAAAATCACAGTTCTTATACATACATTCTGCACAACTGTGAAGAAATGACATCATTTGTCATGTGAGTGATTCTATCACTTATTCTATAATTTAGGTTATAGTATTTAAACTTATTTTATTTTCAGGTTATATGATAATCATATTAAGAACTAACTTCCACAAATTATAGCAGCTTCTCATGAAGAACACAGACAAAAAAAAATTCTCAATGGTTTCAAAAACTGGTAACATAAATTATTAATGGTTTAATATCAATTTTGTTTATTATTTATTATATTGATTATTGTTTTACAAATTTTTAGGTGTCTCAATATGCTGATAAAATTGAAAAGAGACTGTGTATATTGAGTAACCCACCATCCAAAATGGTTAAATATTATAATTTATATGTGGTGAATGGTTTTAGATTTCATACACATGCATACGAGGAATAAAAAAACAATGGACAGTGGAGTTTTCTTGAGAGGATCACATCACAGAGAAACTAAAGTTTACTTTTATGGAAATTTGGATGAAATTATTGAGTTGTGTTATCTAGGGTAGACTTACATAACAATGTTTAAATGTCGGTGGTTGGATACTGAGAGAGGATTGAATGTTCATCTGTCTCATGGAATCATCGATATTAAATATAAAAGTCTTCTTGCAGTAAATGAACCATTTTTACTGGCTCAACAGGAACATAAAATTTATTATGCAAAGTACTAAGCTACTTTAAGAGACTTGATTGATTGGTGGAGCGTAATAAAAATGAAATCTTGGGAAAATCATTTTACTCAAACTGAATGTAGTTCCGCTGAAGTTGAAGGAATTTAAATTTTTCAAGAGATGACTCAAAATCCATCTAATTCAGAAAGAGACGTGAATATCGACGATGACACCCCACAATTAAGGATCGATGGCGGTGAAGATGTTAATGATGTTACAAATAAATTTCAAATGACATGAGATGCTGAAACTAAAACTCATATGGATATTGATGATGCTGAGGAGGAAGATGAAGACATTGACATTGACAGCTATGGAGAAGAGGATGAAGATGAACATTGATAGAGTTAAATTCTGGTTATAATCATAACTAATATATATCTATATATAATAGATATTTTCAACTATCAGCTAAGAAAAATCATTTTGTGTTTCAGATAGAATCTAATCTATTGGGTGAGTTGGAGGAGGCTGAGCTACCTTTGGATGATGAGGATGTGGGATCAGGTGACCCTCAGCCTACTAGTGGTTCAGGAGGTACATGGAGAGGGCGTAGTCATGCACGAGTGATGATTCTTGACCCTATCATCGAGCGACGTCCACATCTTGGTTACGATCCATGCACATAGTGGTATGGTAACCTATATATTTTAGTTAGATTTCATTAATTTATTTATATATATACTAATTGTTTGGTTATTTATTACTTTTTCATAGTTTTCGGCATGTAGCTATTGAACAGGGGAGCACTATATTGAGAAATTATTTTTCTAAGCCATGGATCACATGGGAACAGATTCCCGTTGATGTGAGATGCGACATGTTCCAGAATTAGCAGGTACCTAAATAAATAATATTTATTTTTAAATTTATTTTATTAAGAACATGATATTATAAATTATTTTTAGGTTTCATGGCATCCTATCGATGATAGCATGCGCGATGCTATCCATACAGCATGGCAGGTTTCTATGTGTGACCGTTTTCGCCAGTTTTTTCCCAATTTCAGAAGGAAAGCCATTAAGAAAGAAGGGGTGACAGAATTTGATGTTTCATATAGATCCCACCGTCCGTAGTACATTTCATCTCATGTTTGGGATGGATTATGTCGACACTGGTTGGTTGGTGGATTTCAGAGGAGATCTTCAGTGGGACAACAGAACCGAGGGTGAAATGAGGTGACACATCGAGCTGGTAGCCGTACATTCAGTTCGCATAGAGAGCATCTTATAACTATATGTTTTAAATATTTTATATAACATTAAATATAAACTGTTTATTTTATATTTCTGTAGGTATTCGACCATCCCGATATTATGGAGTTCGACGTTTATCGGAGGATGTACATTGATCTAGCCACTGGAGATATTAGAGGTGATCTCCAACGTCATATTGTGGTTAGTATTATTTTTTCAGTTTAAAAATTAACTGCATATAATATTTTGGCAATTTTAATTTTAAATTGGAATTGAAGGAGTCATATGAGGTTGTGAACTCTCAGGCACAGGCTGAGGGTCAGGATGAGATGGCTGAGCATACTAGTGCTCACCATTTCAATGAGGCAACATGGATGCAGGCGACTCAGTATGGCTTTGAGAAGGGAAGAGTAGTTGTAATTGGGTCTCAGTTGACTCCTGGGACTTATTATAGTACTACTGCGATGTCGGCGTCTAGCTCGACAGAAGGTCGTGGAGAGACATCATCTTCGGGCTCACAGTATTATGAGCAGTTGTGAGCTAAGGCTGAGTAAATAGAGATTTTGCAGAAGCAACAAGAAGAGATGTGTCAATGGTAGTAGCAGCAGCATGAGGAGGAGATGCTTCGATGGAAGCAGTAGCATCACGAGCAGAAGGAGTACATGAGCCGTCTAACTCATAATTTAGGGATGGATTTTCCTCCACCACCTCCTTCACCCCCTTTAGAAGACAACCCCCATGTGATTTTTTTTATGTTACAAACATTTGAATTTAACATTGAAATAGGAATTATTTACATTTTTTTTCTTTCATATCGGTGAAAATATTATATAATTTAATTTTTAATATTTTTATATATTTTTTTTGTTAATATTGATAATTTTAATATTTTTTATTTTTTTATTGTTTTAATAATAGTAATATTATTTTTTCATTAATCATAAATTTATTAAATTTTATTTTTTATAAAATTAATTTATTATTTACGACGGGACCTTTTGTGATAGGGTCCCATCACAAATAGTCTAACTAAATATTTTTGAAACTATATTTGCGACGGTACTACATGACGGTCGCAAATAATTTGTTTCGACAGGCCCGTCACAGTTTCTGTTATATATATATATATATATATTGCGATGGGACCAGAGCTCATTGAAAATAGTTTTTGCGATGGGCCCGTTGCGAAAACGTTATGTATATATAATACATATAATCAGAAGATTATTTGCGACAGATATATTTCCCATCGAAAATAACATTTTTTGCGAGGGTCCCATCGCAAATAATTGTATTTGCGACTGCATTTTCTACAACGGGCTATTTCCAATGGTGTCCCGTCGTAAATAGGCCATTGAAATCATTAAGAATTCTAGTAGTGTAGGTATCATGGGACAAATAAATTGTCCAAACTTATTAAATTAGTTTTTAGTGTCTATATACCCATCATTAAATAATTCTTGGTATAAGGACTTGGTAGTAAATATATTATCGTGCCTGAGATTATAAAATCCAATATTACATATTTCTGTCATTATGAATAATTTTTTTATTATATTTTATATTAAAGAATTGATATTATCCATGGATTCATTTATTGATCACATTATTGAATAAATTGAATTTTTTCTCACTTATATACAATATCATATTGATTATGCATTATTTATACATGATATCATCTAATATAGATATTCGTTATTTGAAATTTAATTACACATTTATTTTGTTTCCATTACCCATAATATGAATAATAAATATTTTAATGGGTTTCAAGGATGAAAAACATTTTTTTGTTTTATATTTTATTAATATTTTATTAGAGGTATCATGTTTTTATATGGGTTTTCAAGAAAACTAAATTGATCAATCAATGATTTCATGATCCTTTATATCACATGGAATATAATAAAGTACACATGGATTTTGGGTTATTACATTTAGTTTTGTTATATTTTCTATAAGTGAATATTTAGTAGAGACCTTTCAAAATTGATTTAAGAAAACAATGATTATAGAACATAACCATGTGATAGACATTGACCCCATGTCTAATTATAAAAAAATATGATCTATATATTGTTAATCTAGATATATTTTTTCTTCATAAAAAAACTATATAGATACTATAGGATGATATGGGTTTTCCTCATACCCATAATGGGGTAATAAATCTAAATAGTGTTGGTTGAGTATATCTTTACCAACATTTTGGTGCATGTTGAATTTGAATATACTGCACAACCTATTTGATACTTGAGAGATATGATTGGGTTAATTCACATTTAATATACAAACCGATATTAATAATCTAAAACTATATTTATGATTTAATGATATTCCCAAAAACCCATGTATATTATTATAATATTAACAATTCATGAGTTTTCAAATTATGTGAAGTTTTACACCAAGTTTAAAATTATAAATTAATGTTTGAAATTAATAATTGTATAATCTAAATTATTATATTCCCTTTCTTAGAAATGTCACATGGACAATATAATGGTATCAATACTGATGTACAAGGTAAAAACTTTTTACTGGGAAATCTATTACTTCTACTGTTGGAGTTGAGTTGATAATGAGAATATTAGAAAAAGAAACTCTAGTTACATATACTAACCTTTACAATATAGATTAAAATTATGTTACACATCATGATACAAAAATATTGTATCTCTTCATATTAAATAATTCTTGATATTTTATTAGAACTATTAATCTACTGGTAGCAAAGAAAATGACTAATTCCTTCAAAAATATATTTCTAGCCATGGTACGTGATAAAAGGTAATAGCTTAAATTGGAATTATATATTATTAAAGGTGATTTTGATCAATATTTTACATTGATCTATAATAATATGGAGGAATAAAAAATAAATCATGTGGAACATAGAGAATTTAATGTAATATTCAATGGAAAATATTGCCCTCATGAGAAACAAACTAAAATAAAGACAAAGTTACCAAAAATAAATAAAATTGAAGAATAAGTTCTTATTGAGTATGATTTGATATTTACTAGAATATCTAGGTATGATAAATATAAAATTCTTAATATGAAAACAATGATTTACCATTTAATTAAAATACTTCAGCATATCCACTGAAGGGAACTAGTTTCCTAGAAGTTTTCATTATATGGTGAAAGAATATTCTATGTCATCAAAAGAGAGATTTAATTTTTTACACCCTATATCTTCAAGGAAAATAATATATAATATAGGTTAGATGAAAACTGGAAAAAATGGAATATGTCAAAGGGTAAGGAAAAAATAAATTTTGAGTATATAAAAATTAGGACAATGATATTAGAAAATAGTTGAAGGAAATTTGATTTCTTAAAAATTTTGGAGTTACTGGGAATATGCTTAATGAATATAAGGTATTAGATTAAAAACCTACTATTAAGTGATTCATATATATTATAGTAGAGAATTATCAAACCAATATACAAAGATTCAACAGAACATATCATATTATAGAATAAGGGGATAAGGATAAGCATATGAGATAACTACAAAAAGGGTCATTGTTCCTAAATATATGGTAGATGTTACTTTAATAATATCCTCAAAATTTTGATAATGGTTTATTTTTTTAGATCATTTCCATCTTGAATATATTCATTACTTTCTAAGAAGAATGTGATATTTCCTAAGTGGCTTAGGAATGATGTTTTCAGTCATGCCTCCTAGTATAAATATATCTGTAATTGGGATGAGTTAGTAATTTCCCATTATATCATATAAACATAACCTATTTATAGACATTACAATTAAACATATTTTTTCATTGAAATAAAAATTCATATGTACTAGGTTTTAAAATATTGTGAAAACAATTATTACAAAGATAATGAAATTATGATATATGGTGATGATGTGTAATTCCTTATATTTAGAGGGGCCACCTCATCATATGTATCATCTTTATATCAACCTTCCATAGATATTTTGAATAATATTATTATAGAATAAGAGAATAATAAAAATACACATCAAAAAGGAAATATTCACATTGGGGTTGTACCTATTATGTAATAATTCCTTAAGGCATTTTAAGAAGAATTAAATCGACATCCATTAGAGTGTGAAAAGTTGTTTTCCATTGATTTAATCCAAGATAAAATATATATATTGATGAATCCCTATACAATGGTAACATTGGAATTATAGGAGTTGAACAAACTATAAGTGGATTTGGGTGATAGGGGATTTATATACCCAGGTGTTTCACTTTGGGGATCCCCAATTGTTTTTTCCTACAAGAATGATTAATCTATAAAGAACTATATAGATTGAAGTGAAATAAATGAAATTATACTAAATAAAAAATATCATCTTCCTCTCATTGATGAATTATTTTATCAACTTTACAGAAATAAATATTTTGTAATGAATGTCCTTCATTTTAGGTATAATCAATTGTGAGTAAAGAAGGAATATATTATAAGGAGAGTATGTCGTGTGATGTATGAACTATATGATTATATTTTCATTCCATTGGGAATGACTAATTCACCCTCTATTTTTATGGATGTAATAAAAGTATTAATCAATATATATCCTAATATTTCATTTTTCTATTTTGTAATGATATATTGGTGAAATATAAATTATATATGGACTATGAGAATCAATTTTGGACCGTTCTAAAAACTCTTAATGGATCATTATTTTATAGAAAATTTATCATGTTTTGATTTTGGATTCAAAAGGATTATTTTCATGATATATTTTCTAGATTGATAGAATATTATTTGATGTAAAAGGAAAAAAGGAATTACATAAATACCCCAAAACAATGTACATAATTGAGTTATATAGTTTCACTTTATTTAAAGGGTACTATTGGTGATTTGATTATTTTTTTGAATGATTTATGACCTATTAACTTATATTAAACATAAAAGGAAAGATGAAAAAATTAATGAGAATTTTTTTGAAGGAATTGATGATGATATTAGTAAATTTTCACATTTTGACTCTACAATCAATAAATTATTAATTTGTTATAAATAGTGTTTATTAGGGGAAGGAAAATTATACATAATGATAGAGTTGTTTTCTATGAATCAAAGAATTCAATAGTTTATGAACAGAACTATCTAAACCATGATCTTGTGTTAGAATCTATAATCCATTCATTTAAGATATGATGAAATTAACTATATAGAAAAAATATGTGAGATATACATATATAATAATATTTTAAAATAAATCATTTCATAGAAACAACTTAACATGATGAAAAGGTAGTGGCTCGAGCTACTTATAGATTATGAATTAAAAAGGATCTTGAAGTTGAGGTTCATTGAAAAATTTCCTATCATCCTCAATATGATATATAGTCCAAAATAATTATTCAAATATTAGATGAAATGTTGAGTTCATTCTCACATGACATTAAAGGTATACAAGACCAATATTTACCATTTTTATAGTTATATAATAACAATAACTTCTATTTAAGTATTCAAATGGTTTTGTATAAATCATTTTATGAAATGAGATTTCAAACTCCAACTTATTCTGATAATGTCTGTGAAAGTAATATTGTAGGACAAAAAACATGTTAAAAAGACTAAAAAATTTAAATGAAAATTCAAAAAGATATTATGGATGATAAATGTAGGGAAAATTTTATATAGATAACTGAAATAAATATTTCGAATTTAATGTTGAATATCACATATTCATAAAATTATCCTTGTACAAGGGTTTTATAAGTTTTTACAATATAAGAAAACTAATCCCCATGTAAATCAATTGTTTTGAAGTTATGGAAATAATTACCTATATGGATTATCATTTGGAAATTCCCTTAATCCCATATAATGTATATAATTTATTCTATATCTCATTGTTAAGGAAGTGCATGCCATACCTAATGTATGTGTTCACCATTAAAGAAATTGAATTGAAACATGGTATATCTTATTATAAAGTGACTATATTGATTTGTGGAACTAAATAATAAGTGGAAATGAATTTAAAGAATAAATACGTAAAGGTTCTTTCAATAAATCCAAAATTAGAGGAAGCAATGTAGGAACCTAATAATTTAATAAACAAAAACCACCCTTATTTGATTAAGATATAATATCCCTGAAAATTTTAATGATAAAGATTTTAATGTATTTAAGGACATGAGACAAAATATTCAAGTATTTTATGTGAAAAAATTATAATGAAAATTATTATATTTCATTTCATAAAAATTATAATTTGATAGTAGTAATATTTATTCTGAATTTACTAGGTCAAAATAATCATAGAATGCGTTTTTGAAATTTTATTTATAAGTAATATTTTCCGAATAACTAAAATTATAGTATTTAACTACTAATAATTTTGTTTATAATTCAATGTTATAATATGTGTAATTAAAAATATATTTATTTTAAATTTGATTGAATGAAAGATAATGTTATAGTGATTAAAAAAAGGAAATTTATCAAAAATAAGTTTTTAAATGAATAATGGATTTTCATTTTAATTAATTAAAATAATATTAAATAATGATTGATTTAAATTTTATGTATAGATTATATGTGTAAAAATATGAATTTATATCTATATAATTATGATTACTAGTCATATATTTAATGTACGACCATTTAATACATTAAAAATTCATTTCTTGAAAAACCATTTTCACCCTGTTTTGAGGATTTATTTGTATATTAAATTCTAACACTTTTGTGAATTTATTTTGATATAATAGAATTAATATTTTATATCATAATAATTAATATTAGTAAATAAGTTTAATTTACTTTTGGTTATAGTAAATAGTAAAAATAGTAAATATTGGTTTTTATGGTTAAGGTGACAATGGGTTCTCTCATGGGTTAATAAAAAAAGGGTTAAAATGTCTAAAACACTTTATTAAAAATCATTTTTCATGGATTTTTACATTAGACTTATATCATTCAAATATGAGTCATTTTGGATATATTTCTAAAATGAAGTGACTTTAAAATAATTTAAATCCTTCAAAAATTACAAGTGTTCCACTCACCAAAATTATAAAAGGGTACCTATTCCCATCATTTATCTGTTAGAACCACGACCATTCTATACAGAAAATGTAAGATTTTTTTATTTATTTTAAATCCTCATTGGAAGTTCAGAATGTTTTCTAAAAAATGGATCATACTGTTCAAGAGGAAAACAATACTAAATGGAATTTGCATGTAATATTGTAGGTTCTTGGAAAATTGTGCTCAAATCATTTTTCGGGATCAATACATTGAAAATGGAAAATCCATCAGTTGCGTGAAAAATATGGCGTTTGCGAGGAAAACAGATCCTGTGCGAAATACATTGGGCACAAAATGGGAGGTTTTGTGTGACATATTGTATTTTGCGTACAAGGTTCAGCGATGACTATATATAAGAGGTGACCCACTCATTATGAATGGAAAAATAATTAGAGAAGATCTGAGTTCTGATGCATGTAAAAGTTGCACGAATATGGAGTTGTGCGGAAAAATTAGAGGTGCGCAGAAAATTCACAGCTATGCGGAAAAGATAGAGTTGCACGGAAAATATTTATGTTGTTTGGAAAAAGTTACAGTTGCAAATATAGGGTGTAGTTGCGTGAAAGATTTTTTACGTGAAAAGAAAATATTGGGTGAAAAATTCAAATCTTGCGTACACAGGGTAGGTGTTGCGCGAAATTGTTAGAGTATGCTGAATACATGTTCTGAATATCTGGTTCACTGGTTTAGAGATTTCAAGGGAATCAATTTATGACATCAATGCGAGAAATGTCTCATGCTGAACAGAGACAAAGTCTTCAATGCAAATCTTTTAAAGAGACCATCATGTTGATAAACTATGTTTGAATTCTCTCAAGGAAGTGAGCTAGGGGGAGTTGAGGGAAGTGATTCGAGGGATGCAGTGAGCTATCCCTGAACCTTTGTAAATTCAGTGTTCTTGGAACATAGTGATTGTGACCAAATCTTGTAATCCTAAAAATATTAAAGACTATTGGATTTAGGTATGACCGGCACACTATCGGTGTATGCTCCTTTAACACAGCCCTTTGTGGTGATCCAAGTAAAAGTCTTGTTTCATATTTCTACTTTCAATTTTTGAAGGATTTAATAAGTTCCTACTAATGTAGGAAAAGATCCACAATTTAAAAATAAAATTTTGACACCCTGATTCACCCCTCCCCTCCCATGGTGTTTTGGTGTCCTTCTAGTGGCATCAGAGGACGGTTGCTGGTTTTTTATCTATCATATACCGTTACGGAGAAATCAGCTAGTGTTAGGGGAATCCACCACTTTGATGGAAGTAATTTCTAGATTTTGAATTATATAATGACATGTCATCTAATATCCCATGGAATGGAAGTCCTATTTTCCACAATGCACGGTATACATGTTTTTGATCCAAAAGGGTTGGCTATGACTGATGTAGATTCGAAAATTCTTGATGCAGATGCTAAAGTGCAGAATGCTCTCACCACATCCTTTTTTGATTAGATCTATCTAATGGTGATAAGTTCAACCTCAGCCAAGTCCATGTAGGATAAAGTTGGAAATATTTATGAAGGATATGTGAAAGTGAAGGAGGTGAAACTAAAAGACCTTCACAATAGGTTTTATGATTTGAATATGCATCCTAATAGGAATACAGACTCCTTATTCAAAAGAATTATTGAAGTTCTTAGAGAAATTTAGGGTCTAGGTGAATAAATAAAACTTGTTGACATTGCAATGAAAAAATTAACAATAATTCCACCCCTATACAATGAAAAGGTGTCACCCCTTGAGGGAATATATCTTTCCAAACCTTTTTTGGATGTTATGCTAAGCAGCCTGATGGATATGAAATGAGAGTAAATCTAGAAGATTCTACGAATTGAGTGAGCAAGGAAATGGAGTTCAAATCCATAGAGAAACAAAAAATTTAAAAATATAGTAGTGTTGAAGATGATGGTTAAAATGATATTTTTTCTCTAGTTTCCAATAAGTTATTGAAGGGAAAATGAAAATTCCAAGGGAAGTTACCTCTAGATTGCTTTTGTTGTGGAAAAGTTGGGCACATTGCCTCTCAGTTCTTAAGAAAGATCGATGATGAAGATAGAAATTATGAAAACATTGAGAAGCCTTAGAAAAGGTTTTTCAAAAAGAGATAATTCAAATCTAGAAAAAATGTAATAAAGAATAGTTTTGTCTGTGATGAGGAAGATAATGATAATGAATTCATTGAAGAAGAAGAACCAGAATTTAAAATTGGAAACCATGCATCCATGATGGCTATTTTTGAAAAATTATAAGACAATGGTAGAGAAAATTAGTTGAAAACTAGTACCAAACCTGAGTTGAAAATTAAGGATGATTTTAGTAAGATTAAGATCAAATGTAAGTGTTGTAGTAAGTAAAAATCATTTATAGAAGAATCTGCTAAATTTGTTGAGCAGCTCAAAGCTAAAATTTAACGACTAGAAAAATTTGTGAAATTATAGTCTAATATCCTTGAAAGGAATGATGATGCAGTGGAAATGAAGCAGAAAATTGAAGAGTAGGCAAAGGTCATCAATGACCTTACCTTCATACTGGAAGAAAATTCCAAAACTGTTGAGGGTCTTGAGGAGGAAGTTATTACTCTTAGGAGTAAACATGATAGTGAACAAATTTTAAATGAATAAAGGAAGAAAATATAGTTTGGAAGGTTCTTAGATTATGATCTGTTGGAGAGACAAAAACGTGGATCTAATGGAGTGGAAAAAATATTGAATTATCAAAGACCCGCTTCCATGGGAATTAGTGGAATCAGTTGTGAGGCCGAATCATCAAATGATGATAACATTGGGGACCAAAATAAAGGAAAGATGTAAGTGGGACATTTAGAAAAGTCACCTAAAGTGCTGAGAAATAAACCTATAATTCAATATGAAAGAAGAACAGAAGACTATCATTGAGCGCCAAAGAATTAGAGGAAGTCAAACTATTATCCAACAGAAGAAGAAATGAGGATAAACAGAAGTAATAACACATTTCTTCTAATGAATTGTCGGTTTTGTGGATATCTGGGCCATTCTATGTATTATTGCGAAGAGTCAAGAAGCTATTTTAATGGAGAATATAAGGGAGTTCCATAAAGGAAAACAAATTCATATCCTAAATCTTTTATAAGAAAAAATTTATATGGATATTGTTTTCATTGTTCTAACATTGGTCTTAAGTCCATTGATTGCAGGTTGAGGAGGGACATGGAAACCTCACACCAGAGTCCGAGACAAGTCAAAGCTCATCAATAAGATAGTGTTTCTCTTAAAAACAGGTTTTCTCCTCTAGAATAAGATTTTGACTATGAAGAAACCATGTACATAGAAGAAATAATTGAAAGGCCATTAGTGTTCTACCCTCAATCTAATGTCTCATGGAAAGAAAAAAAGAAAATTGAAAAATCTAACCGTGAAGAGGTGGCCTTCAAAACTACCAATAATAAACTACACCTAGATTCGGAATATCGGTTGTTTGTCTCGTATGATAGGTAATGCAGGACTGTTAACGGATGTCAAAAGGAGGGTTGATGGAATAGTACTGTTTGGTAATGATGGAGCTTTGAAAATCAAAGGCATTGGAAGTACTGAACTAGATAATGTAGATATAGTGAAAACTAAAGTCCTTTATGTAGATTTTCTACTTCATAATCTACTTAGCGTGATTCAAATATTTGACCCATGACTTATATTTACTTTTAATCAAAAAGGCTGCACTATAAATGGAAAGACAAGAAATTTACTTATAAAGGGATGCAGAATAGAAGGAAACCTATATCAAGTTGATAGTATAAAAAACATTTTCTACATGACTATTAAGTAAGAAAATAACTTATGGCATTGTATGCAAGATGATGGGGAATTATCTAGATTATTTTCACAAGAGGAATAGGGTAAAGGTTCCAGATGCAGTGGAGAATAGGCCCCCCTCTTTAAGTAACAAAGGGAAGGATGTGGTCTTGGGATGGGATGCGGGGTCCATCTGGAAGGATGAGGGGTTGGCCGAGTTGGAAAGTGTGGGACAGAGGTCTCCTAAACTGGTTGTTAATATATGGGAAGAGGCTTTACCTTGTAGGGAGATTATTGGGGGAAAGGACATTCGGCTTCATCAAGAGGTGTCTCTTATGGGATGTATGGTGGTTGGGTGTAGTGAAGTGGTTGAGGGGATGCCTGAAATTGAGTAGGGCTTGGCAGAAGATGGAACTGTCAATGAGACAGTGGCTGTCCACCTGCATCTCGATGATTATGAGAATAATGAAGGTCTGGTATAATGTGATGGTAATGCTGTGAGTAACCCAAGGTCTGGGAGTCATTCAATTATGGTTCCTCCAGTGAGAAGTAAGGAGAATCCACCATATGAGGGTGCTGGTCAGGGTGGTGGTGATAAAGGGAAGTTGCAGGAATTTGATTTTTTACATGAGTTTCAGGATGGCAAGTGTATGTCTTCAATTCCTCTAAACAACAGTTTCGAAGGATTGGTTGAGGTTGATCTACATTCTATCCAGAATTTTCCAGATGTTTCAGATGAGGAGGGGGGGGGGGAGGGGCGAAATAAGTGGAAAGGGGCATGAACCCATTCCATAAATTGAAACATCGAGTCCTAATAGGGATATGGGTGGTTTGAGAAGGAAGGGAAAGAAGGATTATTCCGGATTACCACCCCTATGGAAACTCGATCTACTAATAAAGTAAGTGGAAATAAGGACTCTTTGGAAGAGGTGGTCTTGAAGCCATCAATTTTTCAGGGTGAGAAATTGTTGGACCTTTTACTGAGAAATGAAGAGGATGTGAGTGAGAAAGTTTTGTGGGATAACACTTCATAACAGTAGGAAGCTAAAATGATGTGGAGGACTTTAAAAATGACACTTATAGAGGAGAAATTTGCTTGGGTGGATAAGTAGGACCTTATCCTTGTCAGGGGATTTAAAAAAGAGAATATTAGAATCGAGGAGTTTATTCAAACTTGGGATCAGTTGGCTTCGGAGCCGGAAAAGTTGTGGTTAGAGTCTCTAAACATTCAGGTATTCTCCTTATCATGGGAAGGGTTCAGGGAAACGCAGTCTGGTATGCTCAAATCATCCGTTAACATTTCATGTTAATTTTTGGTTTCTTTTTTCTGAGTTTTGGAGATTCTAACCTGGGTTTTTGGATCTGGTTTGTGGGTTTGGTGTGCTTTTTTATTGTTGTTCACATGGCATTTTGATAGGATCTGATTCTGATGGGCTAGATCACTCTGATATCACCTTTGGAGGCCATTTGAGATTGGTTGACTGAGAGGGAAGGCTTTTCTATCAGGAGGGACCATGCTTACATGGGATTGATGAGTGGTCGTGCATTGGCGATGTTGGTTGTTTATTATGTTTTGGAAGATGAAAATTTTGTTTTTTTGCTTGGGGTTGTTTGGGTGTTATGTTGAACTTTATGGTTTCTCACTTTTCCCGAAAAAGTGTTTTTCTTAATAAAAAATAATTTTCAATCAGTCAGGAAGTAAATAAATTATCAGAAACAAAGAAGGAAATCAAGGGAAGTACAGTGTCAATGAAGATGATGGAATTTTCCTTGGATACTCAATAAACAGTAAAGCCTAAAAGTGTTTCAACTAGATCAATTAAAAAATTGTGGAAAGTAGTGATTTTAAGATCATTCAATTGAAAACCAAAAATTCTTCAAGGATTTCATATGAGTATGTGATAGAAAATGAGGAAGAAATAAAATGTAGAGTAAATGAAAATACAAAAATAGATGAAGGTATACAAAACACTCAGGAGTCACATCATGATGTTGACCTAGAAGAAGAATCTGATGGAGAAACCTTGGATGGAGATAATGTGGTTGAATCTCAGAGGAATCAAAGAGCAAAAATTGATCAATCCAATATTATAGGGGATTATACTACACCCACACAAATAAAGAGAATGAATATGTCACGACCCGTCCTCGGGGCCCGTGCCGTGACTACCCCAAGCCCGCCTTCCATAGGCCAGGGGCTGGCGACTAGCACCAAAGGCGTAAAATCCCGATAACTGGGAAGGCATTGCCTTTATAAAGAAAACAAGCACCACAGAGTACAAGCGGAAGTAAAACACTAAGTACAAAAAGAAGAGCTGAAAAGTAAAAAGGGGCCGGAAATACAAGCCCAACTGTAAAGTACAACTCGAAAGGGAAAACAGCGACTGAAAAGTAAAGCTGCTACGCTGAGATGTCCACTGGAAATCCCACCTGAAGGGTGGGTACAGATAGCTCCTCTGCTCCTTGGGTCCCGCCATCCGCTCCGAGTATGTCCCGCCCAGTGGTCTGCCTCTGGGAACCGCCTCGTCGTATAGTCCACCTCCAGGTACCGTCCAGTCCTCGAACACTCGGCCTCTGTCAGTACTGGTCGTCGTCTGCAACCAACACAACGAGGTGCGGGCATAGCCCGTGCAGGGGTGAGTATAACGATACTCAGTAGGGACCCCGAGACCCTCAAGGTCTCACTAAAACCAACAAGGATAACCACAAGAAGATCACAAAAGATAAACTCTACTTAGGTATATGCCCATACATATACCTAAGTTATCAAGTAATCCATCTCAGTCATGAGGAAACACAAGGATCATGAGATCAACGGATAACCTCTACCCAGGTATATGCCCATACATATACCTAAGTTATCAAGTAACCCATCTCAGTCATGAGGAAACACAAAGGTCAAAAGTCTCAGCTCAAACCAGGATTTTCATTATCGAAACCGTAACTGCTGAAGAGCTCCGTCTCTAGAGTGTACAGTGGTCCTGTCACGACTCCGAGGCTGCCGCTCACTAACCTAGGACTGCTGAAGTACTCCTCCTGTCGAGTACTGCGGGTTTGCGGCCAACAACCTGGCGCTCCGTCCGCTGAGGGTCTGTCGCCAAATACCGGGCGCTACCCAGATAGCCTACTGAGGTACTCCTCCTATCGAGTACCGCGGGTCTGCTGCCAACTACCAGGCGCTCCGTCCGCCGTGGGTCTGCCGCCAAGTACCGGGCGCTCCGTCCACTGGGCTAGTCGACTCACTCCAAGTCGAGTCGGTCAAGCAGTCGTCAGTTCTCAGCCGGCTACACGGTCTCCGTACTCTGCACGCTCGTCTCCGAGAGGGTCCGCTCCACGAGCTACTGGTCGATACTCCAAATATCACAAAGTCCCACGAAGAAGTGTCTCAAAGGTCCGTCTCGTCACAGGGGTCTCAACGCAACAGACGGCGCGTCGATCGGACGCCCGGTCTGTGAGTTATTAGCCTTTTCGTCCCAGGGGCCCGGATGGTTTCGTGAGCGAAACCAATCCCGGCCGTATCTCATCTTTACCCCGAACTCCCATAGGGTAAACTCAAAGGGACCGTTACTCAACGTAACCACCAACGCTGCTGACGGATCGTCAAGCGGACGTCCTGTCTAAAAGATATCAGCTTTTCCGTTCCAGGGGCCCGGTTGGATTTCGGGTACAATCCAACCCGGCCATACTCCGACTGTATCCAAAACTCAGGCGAAGTATGTCAAAAGTTCCGTCTAATCAAGAGGAAGTCAACGAAACAGACGGCGCGTCAATCGGACGCCCGGTCTGTGAGTTATTGGCATTTTCGTCTCCGGGGCCCGGTTGGTTTTTAAGGCAAAACCAACCCGACCGTACTCCACCTGCGTCCAAACCTCGGGCGGAGTATGCCAAAAGATCCGTCTCATTAAGAGGAACGCAACGCGACTGACGGCGCGTCAATCGAACGTTCGTGGCTCAAGATATGAGCGTTTCCGCTCCGAAGGTCCGGTTGGTTTCGTGAACGAACCAACCCGACCGAACTCAAAGTAACCCGAAACCTTGAGTGCGATATACCGAAACGACCGTCTCGATCCAAGGATCGCGTTTCCGCAGACGGTTCGTCATTCGGAGGTCCGAGGCTCAAGTTATGAGCCAAAAACCAAAACTGGTTCGAAACGGGGGGGTCCGGGTCCGGGCCGACCCGGCCCGACCCCCCCCCCCCCCCCCCGGGGCGGCGGCGCGGCGGCGGCACGGCGGCGGCGGCGCGGCGGCGGCGGCGGGCCGCGGGGGCGGCGGCGGGCCGCGGTGGCGGCGGCGGCGGCGGGCCGCGGTGGCGGCGGCGGCGGGCCACGGTGGCGGCAGCGGGCCGCGGCGCACGCGGGGGGCTAAGCCCCCGCCCTTCTTCAAGTGGCGCGGCCTATGTGCCGCGCCGGTTTTATTAAAACCGCCCCCCCCCCCCCTCACGTGGGGGGGCCTGCTGGCGCCGAACCAAGGGGGCGGCTGCCCCCTTCCCTCAAGAACCGCCCCCCTCATTAAGAGGGGGGTTTTAAAGGGTTGGCCGGGGAATTAAATTCCCCGGTTTTAAGTCATCCGGCCGGCCAGCTGGCCGGCCGGTTTTCTCAAACGGGACCGGAATTTCCGGTCCCCTTCTTCGGCTTCCGACGCCGGCGGCCCGGCCGCCGGTCTTCCCTTCCGCCGCGGCCCGGAACCGGCCGCGGTCTCCTCGTCCCGTCGCGGCCCGGAACCGGCCGCGGCGTTCGTCATCCGGCGCGGTGCGACGGCACCGCGCCCCTTCGTCGTGCTTTGATTCTTTTCAACGCGGCGCGACGGCGTCGCGTTCTTGAAGTTTCTACCTCGGCGTGGCGCGACGGCGCCGCGTAAAATAAACGCGTGGTAATCCGCGTGGTGCGACGGCACCACGCCACTTTGCTTCCATCGCAAGAATTAAACATGAACGATGGAGGGGGTTCGGCCGTGTTCATGCGGTCCGGCCCCCCTCACGTTAAGCAATAACGCATCTTAAAATAATCAACATCCCCACGTTAGTTATACGAACCACGAGCAAGAAAAGAAAAAGGAAACCAAAGTGAAATCAACAACCCCTACCTCGGGTTTAAGATTCGAAGAATCGTCTACGTTCCACGGAAGACGGCGTCGCGGAGGTCGGGCGTCGCGGTCGTCGTTCGTCAAATCCGTTGACGAAGAGATATGCCCAAAGAGATACGTCGTTGGCGAAACTTGCACGCCGACGAAGGTTGTCCGAAGAAGAGGTGGCGTCCCCTTCGTTGTCACGGTGAACGAAGAAAGGAAGTGCGGCGTTCTTCGTCGGAAAAAGAGCGTTCCTCGTCAAGTCTTGAGGAAAGTCAAATAATAAAGTAAACAACGAACTCAAGAACCCCTACCTCGATAATCACACGTTGACATAGTCGTGGAATATCGGTGTCGATTCCTTTGACGTCGGAGGAAGAGTCGTTGTCGATGGCGTTCGTCGTGGAAAACCATCGCGGAAGAGATGACGCAGAAGAAGTACGTCGCGTCGCGGATACGGCGTCGCGGATGGATCGTGTTCTTCGGCGGAGAAGTTCTTCGTTGAAGAACGACGTTCTTCGCGTTCTTCGTTGAGTTTGAAGAAGTAGAAGAGGAGCTCTCCACCTCTCAAGAAGACAAACGATCAACCCAAAATAAAATAAGATAACATCTTATTTTATTATTACAAAACATAAAAGAATTTCAAAAGTTTGAAATTCAAAAGAGTTTAACCCCCAATATTAATTAAGTAACTAAGTCAATTAAGAGGGGGTTAAGGGAATTTGAAAAGTCTAGGGGTTCGTGTGGGCCCCACCACACTTAATCCTCCCAAGGGAGGTTAAGTGGGTGTGGGTCCCACTTCCAACCCCCTTAGGTAGGTTTTTAACAAACTAAAAATAAAATTTGTCTTACACAAATTTTATTTAACTCAACTGAAAACCCCAAAACTTAACTTTCAACCCGCAACAAACGCAACTCCCGAAAAGGTCTCTTTAAGCGAATATCGGCGCTGCGAGTTCATCGGTTCCCTCGGATTTCAATTCCGAGCACCGGATCAAAAGTTAGGAATTCCCGCTCGTTCGTTCACTGAACGTACCCGAGCCAAACTTAGGAAATTAATTCCGGGCACTCCGGGCCTCGGAATCAGGTGCCGTCTGAAACCGCGCTCTTGTAAAATTCTAAAGAAAATTAAGAAAAAATTTCCCTTGAATTTTACGGGTCTTTACATTACTCCCACCTCAGGGCTTTACGTCCCCGTAAAGATACAACAAAAACTAGGAAAACAAAAGAGGGTACTGAGCACGCATCTGAGCCTCCCGCTCCCATGTGCTCTCCTGGAGATTCCCGTGCCGCCATCTGTTGCGCACAAGAGGAATCGATCGCCCAAGTAGGACCCGCTCCTGACGGTCCTCTATCTCCACTGGGACCTCCGTAAAAGTCACCCCATCGTCAACGTCATGCTCCCCATGGTCAATGATGTGCGTCGGGTCGTGCACGTATCTCCTCAGCTGAGATACGTGGAAGACGTCGTGCACCCGGTGCAACTGAGGTGGTAGAGCCAGGCGATAAGCCACCTCGCCAACCTTGCTGAGGACCTGGAAGGGTCTGATGAAGCGCGGAGATATCTTGCCGCCTCGGCCAAATCTCCGAATACCACGTCGAGGTGAGACCCGCAAGAAGTCGTGGTCGCCATCCTCGAACTCCAGTGGCCTCCGCCTCCTGTCAGCATATGACTTCTGCCGGCTCTGAGCTGTCCTCATCCGCTCCTGGATGACCTGGACCTTCTCTGGTTCCACAAGAGCTGCAAGATTTCTTCTTTGCCGATAAGAGAAATCTGGTCTCATCCCCTGGATGAACCACATTCTTTGCCTAAAACAGTCAATCCTAACATGGATGATTCTAATCCATACCAAGGATGACGTCGTAAGGCCTCGACGCTACTACTAAGAGATTCAACCGTTACTCTCGCCTCCAATGGTTGAGTCACACTGTCGGCATCAGTGTGTGGTAACTGGGTCTCCTCCAGTAGATGTCTCACAAGTGAGGGTCAAGTCAACAGCCAAAACTGGAACCTCTTAGTAACATCACGAAAGAGGACAGGAACGAAAATATCACAAAGGTATGCGTCTTTTATTATTGCAGCTCATAATACAAGACGCTACACAAAAGCAACAAGGAACCAGAAGTACAAAGGTTGTTATCCACTAGTTCTGCTCCTGTCCATCGGCTCCCAGAGCTCCATGATCGAAGGCCTCGGCTGCCTGAAGCTGAGCTCTCCCCTGCGGTCGGGGTGGACCTCCTGGTGGTGGTGGTGGTGGAAGAGCCTCAAAGCGTCGCCCACCACCTGCTACTCGTCCAGCTCCTCTGCCTCGTCCGCCTCCTCCCTGCGGACCGCCACGGTCGAACCTCTGCCTCTGCCTGGGAGGTTCTTCACTTAACTGCTGATCATCAGCATGGCGGGTCGGACAGTCACGAGCCATGTGACCAATCCCGCCACAGGAGTAACACTGCCCACTCTCGGCACGCCTGGCTCTGACTCCACCCCGGCTTCCCCGTACAACTGAGCCTGAGTCGTGTAGTCGGCCACCGGTAGGTCTGGTCTGCCTGGAACCCTGAGTCATCTGTCGGCTACCTGCTGCAGATGACTCTGCCACGTGCCGCCCTGCGGTGAGTTGCTGTGCTGGTGTAGACTCAGCAAGGAAACTCTCGATCAGAAGTGCCCGCTCTAGTACTCCTGTCTGAGTCGGTATGCTGAGGGAGATCAGCGATGCCCTGATCTCGTGTCTCAAACCCTGCTCGAAGGTCCGGGCCCGGAAGAAGGGGTCCCGTACCATGTCTGTCGAGTACCGAGAAAGGTCGGTGAACCTCGCCGCGTACTGAGCGACCGTCATGCTGCCCTGCCGCAGCTGTAGAAGCTCCTGGATACGTACCGCACGAAGGGTGGCTGGGACGAACTCCGAGCGGAAGAGGCCCTCAAAGTCCGTCCAAAGAAGAGATGCCTCATCGTGCACCTGGAGCATCAAGCTCCACCATCGTCCTGCTGCTGCGTGTAGTAGGCTCGCAGCGAGGATCACCATGAGGTCTGCTGGTGTCCTCACTAGCCTAAACACTCGAACTACTGCCTCCAGCCAGTCCTCTGCTGCCTGGGGATCCGTCTCCCCGCGAAACCTGGGCGGTCGCTGGCGCTGAAACTCATGCAGTGCGCTGAGGCGACGTGCATCGTCAGCGGCTGCTTCTGGAAGCATCGGGGGCTCGGCGGGTAAAGCTACCGCCGGTGCCACTACTGGAAAAGGGCCCTGCACCGAGGCCTCATCACTCGGTGGGCTGTCGTCTCGCTCGACTCTCGGAACCCTAGCTGGCTGCCATCGTGGGGCCATCCTGAAAGAAACAACGTAACACGATCAAACGATTATACCTGGTGAGCTGACCTGGTTTGAGCTGTTTTAAGGGGAAAAACTTTTGAAAACACACACGCAATCAGTGTTTTCGTGCACAAAGTCGGAAATCAGTTGTCAGGGTCCCGGTGTATGGATACGTCGGCCGCCCGCACCAACACTGGACTCCCTGAACTGAAAACCACACTCGGTACCCTTAACACTATTGCTTCTCAGAAAGAAAGATCAGAGTCTGCGGTAGAACCGACCACCTCTGATACCAATTTGTCACGACCCGTCCTCGGGGCCCGTGCCGTGACTACCCCAAGCCCGCCTTCCATAGGCCAGGGGCTGGCGACTAGCACCAAAGGCGTAAAATCCCGATAACTGGGAAGGCATTGCCTTTATAAAGAAAACAAGCACCACAGAGTACAAGTGGAAGTAAAACACTAAGTACAAAAAGAAGAGCTGAAAAGTAAAAAGGGGCCGGAAATACAAGCCCAACTGTAAAGTACAACTCGAAAGGGAAAACAACGACTGAAAAGTAAAGCTGCTACGCTGAGATGTCCACTGGAAATCCCACCTGAAGGGTGGGTACAGATAGCTCCTCTGCTCCTCGGGTCCCGCCATCCGCTCCGAGTATGTCCCGCCCAGTGGTCTGCCTCTGGGAACCGCCTCGTCGTATAGTCCACCTCCAGGTACCGTCCAGTCCTCGAACACTCGGCCTCTGTCAGTACTGGTCGTCGTCTGCAACCAACACAACGAGGTGCGGGCATAGCCCGTGCAGGGGTGAGTATAACGATACTCAGTAGGGACCCCGAGACCCTCAAGGTCTCACTAAAACCAACAAGGATAACCACAAGAAGATCACAACAGATAAACTCTACTTAGGTATATGCCCATACATATACCTAAGTTATCAAGTAATCCATCTCAATCATGAGGAAACACAAGGATCATGAGATCAACGGATAACCTCTACCCAGGTATATGCCCATACATATACCTAAGTTATCAAGTAACCCATCTCAGTCATGAGGAAACAAAAAGGTCAAAAGTCTCAGCTCAAACCAGGATTTTCATTATCGAAACCGTAACTGCTGAAGAGCTCCGTCTCTAGAGTGTACAGTGGTCCTGTCACGACTCCGAGGCTGCCGCTCACTAACCTAGGACTGCTGAGGTACTCCTCCTGTCGAGTACTGCGGGTTTGCGGCCAACTACCTGGCGCTCCGTCCGCTGAGGGTCTGTCGCCAAATACCGGGCGCTACCCAGATAGCCTACTGAGGTACTCCTCCTGCCGAGTACCGCGGGTCTGCTGCCAACTACCAGGCGCTCCGTCCGCCGTGGGTCTGCCGCCAAGTACCGGGCGCTCCGTCCACTGGGCTAGTCGACTCACTCCAAGTCGAGTCGGTCAAGCAGTCGTCAGGTCTCAGCCGGCTACACGGTCTCCGTACTCTGCACGCTCGTCTCCGGGAGGGTCCGCTCCACGAGCTACTGGTCGATACTCCAAGTATCACAAAGTCCCATGAAGAAGTGTCTCAAAGGTCCATCCGGTCACAGGGGTCTCAACGCAACAGACGGCGCGTCGATCGGACGCCCGGTCTGTGAGTTATTAGCCTTTTCGTCCCAGGGGCCCGGATGGTTTCGTGAGCGAAACCAATCCCGGCCGTATCTCATCTGTACCCCGAACTCCCATAGGGTAAACTCAAAGGGACCGTTACTCAACGTAACCACCAACGCTGCTGACGGCTCGTCAAGCGGACGTCCTGTCTAAAAGATATCAGCTTTTCCGTTCCAGGGGCCCGGTTGGATTTCGGGTACAATCCAACCCGGCCATACTCCGACTGTATCCAAAACTCGGGTGGAGTATGTCAAAAGTTCCGTCTCATCAAGAGGAAGTCAACGAAACAGACGGCGCGTCAATCGGACGCCCGGTCTGTGAGTTATTGGCATTTTCGTCTCCGGGGCCCGGTTGGTTTTTAAGGCAAAACCAACCCGACCGTACTCCACCTGGGTCCAAACCTCGGGCGGAGTATGCCAAAAGATCCGTCTCATTAAGAGGAACGCAACGCGACTGATGGCGCGTCAATCGAACGTTCGTGGCTCAAGATATGAGCGTTTCCGCTCCGAAGGTCCGGTTGGTTTCGTGAACGAACCAACCCGACCGACCTCAAAGTAACCCGAAACCTTGAGTGCGATATACCGAAACGACCGTCTCGATCCAAGGATCGCGTTTCCGCAGACGGTTCGTCATTCGGAAGTCCGAGGCTCAAGTTATGAGCCAAAAACAAAAACTGGTTCGAAACGGGGGGGTCCGGGTCCGGGCCGACCCGGCCCGACCCCCCCCCCCCCCCCCCCCCCCCCCGGGGCGGCGCGGCGGCGGCGCGGCGGCGGCGGCGGGCCGCGGTGGCGGCGGCGGCGGCGGGCCGCGGTGGCGGCGGCGGCGGCGGGCCGCGGTGGCGGCGGCGGCGGCGGGCCGCGGTGGCGGCAGCGGGCCGCGGCGCACGCGGGGGGCTAAGCCCCCGCCCTTCTTCAAGTGGCGCGGCCTATGTGCCGCGCCGGTTTTATTAAACCCCCCCCCCCCTCACGTGGGGGGGCCTGCTGGCGCCGAACCAAGGGGGCGGCTGCCCCCTTCCCTCAAGAACCGCCCCCCTCATTAAGAGGGGGGTTTTAAAGGGTTGGCCGGGGAATTAAATTCCCCGGTTTTAAGTCATTCGGCGGGCCAGCTGGCCAGCAGGTTTTCTCAAACGGGACCGGAATTTCCGGTCCCCTTCTTCGGCTTCCGACGCCGGCAGCCCGGCCGCCGGTCTTCCCTTCCGCCGCGGCCCGGAACCGGTCGCGGTCTCCTCGTCCCGTCGCGGCCCGGAACCGGCCGCTGTCTTCTCGTCCCGTCGCGGCCCGGAACCGGCCGCGGCGTTCGTCATCCGGCGCGGTGCGACGGCACCGCGCCCCTTCGTCGTGCTTTGATTCTTTTCAACGCGGCGCGACGGCGTCGCGTTCTTGAAGTTTCTACCTCGGCGTGGCGCGACGGCGCCGCGTAAAATAAACGCGTGGTAATCCGCGTGGTGCGACGGCACCACACCACTTTGCTTCCATCGCAAGAATTAAACATGAACGATGGAGGGGGTTCGGCCGTGTTCATGCGGTCCGGCCCCCCTCACGTTAAGCAATAACGCATCTTAAAATAATCAACATCCCCACGTTAGTTATACGAACCACGAGCAAGAAAAGAAAAAGGAAACCAAAGTGAAATCAACAACCCCTACCTCGGGTTTAAGATTCGAAGAATCGTCTACGTTCCGCGGAAGACGGCGTCGCGGAGGTCGGGCGTCGCAGTCGTCGTTCGTCAAATCCGTTGACGAAGAGATATTCCCGAAGAGATACGTCGTTGGCGAAACTTGCACGCCGACGAAGGTTGTCCGAAGAAGAGGTGGCGTCCCCTTCGTTGTCACGGTGAACGAAGAAAGGAAGTGCGGCGTTCTTCGTCGGAAAAAGAGCGTTCCTCGTCAAGTCTTGAGGAAAGTCAAATAATAAAGTGAACAACGAACTCAAGAACCCCTACCTCGATAATCACACGTTGACGTAGTCGTGGAATATCGGTGTCGATTCCTTTGACGTCAGAGGAAGAGTCGTTGTCGATGGCGTTCGTCGCGGAAAACCGTCGCGGAAGAGATGACGCAGAAGAAGTACGTCGCGTCGCGGATACGGCGTCGCGGATGGATCGTGTTCTTCGGCGGAGAAGTTCTTCGTTGAAGAACGACGTTCTTCGCGTTCTTCGTTGAGTTTGAAGAAGTAGAAGAGGAGCTCTCCACCTATCAAGAAGACAAACGATCAACCCAAAATAAAATAAGATAACATCTTATTTTATTATTACAAAACATAAAAGAATTTCAAAAGTTTGAAATTCAAAAGAGTTTAACCCCCAAAATTAATTAAGTAACTAAGTCAATTAAGAGGGGGTTAAGGGAATTTGAAAAGTCTAGGGGTTCGTGTGGGCCCCACCACACTTAATCCTCCCAAGGGAGGTTAAGTGGGTGTGGGTCCCACTTCCAACCCCCTTAGGTAGGTTTTTAACAAACTAAAAATAAAATTTGTCTTACACAAATTTTATTTAACTCAACTGAAAACCCCAAAACTTAACTTTCAACCCGCAACAAACGCAACTCCCGAAAAGGTCTCTTTAAGCGAATATCGGCGCTGCGAGTTCATCGGTGCCCTCAGATTTCAATTCCGAGCACCGGATCAATAGTTAGGAATTCCCGCTCGTTCGTTCACTGAACGTACCCGAGCCAAACTTCGGAAATTAATTCCGGGCACTCCGGGCCTCGGAATCAGGTGCCGTCTGAAACCGCGCTCTTGTAAAATTCTAAAGAAAATTAAGAAAAAATTTCCCTTGAATTTTACGGGTCTTTACAGAATAATAATACAAAATAAAAATTTCTTTCAATTGTGGAACCATCCTCATTTGATAAAGCTGCAAAGGATGAATCGTAGGTGAATTCAATGAATGAATAGTTAGATCAGATTGAAAAGAATCAGACAAGGAATCTAGTTAAGAGACCCAAAGGTCACAACGTGATTGGTACAAAGTGGATTTTCAAGAACCAGTTTGATGATCATTGAAGTGTTATTAGAGACAAGGCATGATTGATATGTAAAGGGTACTCATAGATAGAAGGTGTCGATGTTGAAGAAACCTTTTCTCTAGTGGCGAGACTAGATTCAATCAGGATTTTTCTTGCAATGAAAATACAAATAGGATATAAAGTATATCAAATGGATTTCAAGAAAACATTCTTTAATGGTGTTGTCGAAGAAGAAGTCTACATCGAACAACCGGTTTTTTTTCTTCTTGGTACATTCAAAACAAATGTTTGTAAACTCAAGAAAGTACTCTATGGTGTGAAGCAGTCACCATGAGCATGGTATTCCCGGCTGGACTTGTAAAGACCCTCAAATTTCAAGGAAATTTTTTTCTTAATTTTCTTTGGAATTTTACAAGAGCGCAGCTTCAGACGGCACCTGATTCCGAGGCCCGGTGTGCCCGGAATCAATTTCCGAAGTTTGGCTCGGGTACGTTCAGTGAACGGACGAGCGGGTTTTTCTATCTTTTGAACCGGTTCCCCTGAATCGAATTCTGAGGGCACCGATGAAATCGCAGCGCCGGTATTTTCTTAGAAACGCCTCTTCCGGAGTTGTGTTTGCTCAGACGTGGTTTTTAAATTTTGGGGCTTTAAGTCAGAAATAAAATAAAATTTGTGCGACAACTTTATTTTATTTCACTTAAGCTGCTTGGAAGCCGCTTGGAAGCCACTTGAACTGAGTTAAAGCGGATAGGGTGCTATCCGGAAATATCCTACCCCTTGTTAGGATATTTGTGCGGTGGGGCCCGCACGAGCCCCGCCGTTTCTTTCGCTAAGTAACGCACCCGCGAAAACCCGTCAAAGTAACTGAAAAGTCAACCGACGCGTTTTCTTTATTTCATAACAGACCATTTAATTGGGCGGTTTATTTCGTGAATTAAATGGGCTGTTTCGCTCGTTGAATTAATTCAACGAACTGATGGGTCGTTACTTACGCTTTTGCGTTTGTTGGCATGTTTATAAAATAAGACCAACCTAAAAATACTTTGAAAGGATTTGAGAGGACCTTTGTTTCTTCATCTCCCCTCCTCGCGAAGAACGCGAAGAACGCCGGCGACCGGAATTCGATGACGCACACCGTGATCTGCGACGTCGACGAGCTCTACCCGCGACGTTCTTCGGCGACGCCTCTTCTTCCGCGGCCGATCCTCGTTCGGCAATTAAGGTGAGAAACGAATCGTTTATTTTTCCCTTTTTATTTTCAATAACAACGAATTTAATTAATTAAATCCGTTTGTTCTAGATCCGGAGATCGTCGGCGCGACGTTTTTCCCGCGGTGCGACGAACGTCCCTTCCGCGACGAGCGATTCCGCGACGACCTCACGTCCGACGACGACAAGGTAGGGGTTTATTTCCTTGATGATTCTTTCCCGTGTTTATTCTATTGAAATAAAGAACCCGATCACGGAACAATTTTAATTTATTTAAAATTGTTGATTGGTTTTTCTTTTTCCCCCGTTGAGTTTATGACTAACGCGGAGGGTGCGGGTCTAACGAACAAGACCCGGCAACCCTCCGCCGATCTTTTGTTGTGCGGATTTGGCGGACGACGACGAACTGTGCGGCAAGGGCGATCCGTTGATCCCGCAGTAAAGATCGGCCCCCGAGAGGAGCAATGGTGCAGACGGGAGGTAAAACGGGCCACCGGAGCAACTCCGGCGGCCCGCGGAAGGCGGCGGCGGCGCGGGTCGCCGGCGCGGCGGCGCCGGCGACGGAAGGCGGCGGCGCCCGGCGCGCCGCCGTGGAGGAGTTCCGCCACGGCTGAAGCCGCGGCGGCGGCGGCCGGTTCCACGGCCGCGCGGAATCGGGGAGGGACGCGGCGGCCTGGCCGCGTCCGCGTGACAGGCGGCCCCCCGCGGGGCCGCGTTTTCCTCCAAGCCGCGGGTCAAACCCGCGGCGGTTGCTTCGGCCGCTCGGCCGAAGCCGAGCCGGCCGGTCCGGTCGGCCAGGCCACGCCCAGGCCGGACCGGACCCGGCCTAGCCGGGTCGGGCCGGGTCGTGCCGACCCGGTTCGGCCGACCCAGGGGGGGTTCGGGCCGGGTCGCCCCGGGCCCAGAACCCCCGTTTCGGGCCCTCTTCGGTCTTTCTCCCATATCTTGGGCCTGGGACCTCCGATTGACGAACCGTCAGCGGCTACGCGATCCTTGGATCGATACGGTCGTTTCGGTATATTATACTCAAGGTTTCGGAAGACTTTGGGTTCGGCCGGGTTGGTTCGTACACGAAACCAACCGGGCCCTCGGAGCGGAAACGCTCATAACTTGAGCTGCAGACGTCCGATCGACGTACCGTCAGCTGTGGTAGTTTCCTCTAAGTGAGACGGAACTTTTGGCATACTCCGCCCGAGGATCGGACACAGGTGGAGTACGGTCGGGTTGGTTTTGCCCTAAAAACCAACCGGGCCCCTGGGACGAAAATGCCAATAACTCTCAGACCGGGCGTCCGATTGACGCGCCGTCTGTTGCGTTGAGATCCTGTTGTCGATACGGAACTTTTGGATACATCAACTTCGGACTACGTGTCAGTTGATGTATCAGCCTCTCGGCTCGTGGAGCGGACCCTCCTAAACGAGCTCGCTGCGTGCGGGAACCCTAGCGCTGGCTGTGACTTCGACGACAGAGCAGAGATCCTCCGTGGACTGCGACGACGGCAGAGCAGAGATCCTCCGTGGACTGCGACGACGGCAGAGCAGAGATCCTCCGTGGACTGCGGCGACGGCAGAGCAGAGATCCTTCGTGGACTGCGGCGACGACTGTGCAGAGATCCTCAGTGGACTGCGTCGACTACTGCACTCATGGATCCTACGTGGATCAGTGCTACAGGTTCTGTGTGAGCCCGATCCTATGTGGGTCCTTACTACCGGTTCTGTGTGATCCACTGCCTACAGGTTCTGTGTGAGCCCGATCCTATGTGGGTCTTTTGCAGGGGTTAGTACCTATCGATCCTTCGTGGGTCCGACGACTTAGATGGATCAGTGATCATCTTTGACGTCATCTGAAAAAGTATACCTGGTTGAGCTGAATCTTATGTTACTCTCCTTTGTGGATTGTGTTGAACTATCCTATGCGGATTTACTGTTTACTCTCCTTGTGGATTTGAGTCTTGCTTTCCTTTGTGGATTGAGTTGTTCTTGAGCTCGTGAGCAGAGCTAGAATTGGGGACTTAGGTATATGTATGGGCATATACCTAAGTCGAGTCAGATGTTACTTCGTGATTGCATCTTTCTTTTTTGCTATATCCTTTGTGGATTTCGGGAGACCTTCGGGGGTCTCGGGGTCCTTACTGAGTAGTTATACTCACCCCTGCACGGGCTATGCCCGCACCTTGTTGTGTTGGATGCAGACGACGGACAGCGCTGATCACGGTTGGGGCGTGGAGCAGGACGGTACCTGGAGGTGGACCGCTGGACGGGACGTGCTCGTAGCGGACGTGGGACCCGAGGAGCCTGGAGGCTATCTGTACCCACCCTTCAGGTGGGATTGCCAGTGGACGACACGAGGCCGCCGTCTTTTCTTCAGTTGTTGTTCTTTACTTTGCAGTTGTAATTTCAGTTGGGCTTGTATTCTGGCCCCCTTTACTTTTCTGCACTTTACTTTCCGCTTGCTGACTCTGTGGTGGTTGTTACTTATAAAGGCAATGCCTTCCCTGTTTACCGGGATTTTACGCCTTGGTGCTAGTCGCCAGCCCCTGGCCTATGGAAGGCGGGCTTGGGGTAGTCACGGCACGGGCCCCGAGGTCGGGTCGTGACAAATTGGTATCAGAGCTGGTCGGTTCTACCGCAGACTCTGATCGTCTTTTCTTTCTATGTGAAGCAATAGTGTTTAGTGTATTGAGTGTGGTTATTAGTTCAGGGAGCCCAGTGTTGGTGCGGCGGCCGACGTATCCGTACACCAGGACCCTGACTCCTGATTTCCGACTTAATGCATGAAAACATTGATTGCGTGTGTGTTCCAAGTTTTCTTTGTGATTACTTGTGTCAGCTCACCGGGTATACTGATCTGCTTTATGAAAGTCTCAAGTTTTCCTTGTGATTACTTGTGCCAGCTCACCAGGTATACTGTTCTGACTGTGGTGCTCTTGTTCTCCTTTTCAGGATGGTCCCGCGACGATAGCCAGCTAGGGTTCCGAGTGTAGGGCGCGACGGCAGCCCACCGAGCGACGAGGCCTCGGTGCAGGGCCCTTTGCCAGTAGTGGCACCGGCGGTAGCTTTACCCGCCGAGCCACCGATGCTACCAGTACCAGACGCTGACGATGCACGTCGCCTCAGGGCACTGCATGAGTTTCAGAGCCAGCGACCGCCCAGGTTTCGCGGTGAGGCGGACCCCCAGGCCGCCGAGGACTGGCTAGAGGCGGTGGTACGGATCTTTAGGCTAGTGAGGACACCAGCAGATCTCATGGTGATTCTTGAGGCGAGCCTCCTGCAGGCGGCGGCAGGACGATGGTGGAGCTTGATGCTCCAGGTTCACGATGAGGCATCCTTGCTCTGGGCGGACTTCGAGAGCCTCTTCCGCTCTGAGTTCGTCCCGGCCACCCTCCGAGCGGTGCGCATCCAGGAGCTTCTCCAGCTGCGCCAGGGCAGCATGACGGTCGCTCAGTACGCGGCGAGGTTCACTGACCTATCTCGCTACTCGACCGACATGGTACGGGACCCCTTCTTCCGGGCCCGGACCTTCGAGCAGGGCTTGCGACAGTAGATTCGGGCGTCGCTGATCTCCCTCAGCATTCCGACCCAGGCGGGAGTGCTGGAGCGAGCCCTCCTGATCGAGAGCTTCCTGGCAGAGCCTTCTTCAGCGGCGAGACCTAGCGCAGGGCGGCAGGTAGCTGAGTCTTCGGCAGCAGGTAGCTGACGGATGACTCTCAGGTCCAGGCAGACCAGACCCCCACGCAGACGGCCTCAGGACACCGGCTCAGCAGTGCGGGGCACACAGCGGAGTGCCAGCCTTCCGAGAGGCAGGCTGTGCTACTCCTGCGGCGGGCAGGGTCACATGGCTCGTGACTGCCCGACTCGCCGACCTGAGGAGCAGCAGACGGTGGAGGGGCCACCCAGGCAGAGGCAGAGGGTCGACCGTGGCGGTCCGCAGGGAGGAGGTGGACGAGGCAGAGGAGATGGCCGAGCAGCGGGTGGTGGGCGACGCTTCCAGGCTCTACCCCCACCACCACCAGGAGGGCCACCTCGACCACAGGGAGCTGGCGGGCAGGGACAGGCCCAGCTCCAGGCAGTGGAGGCCTACGACCCCGACATGCCAGAGATGATTCAAGGTACGATCTGTCTCTATTCCACCCTTGCTGCAGTACTTATAGACACAGGAGCGAGTCACTCTTTCATAGCCTCTGCCCTTGTTCGGATCTCGGAGAATCCGACTGAGCCGTTGGCTCGATCCTTACGGCTAGAGACTCCTACGGGAGCAGACTCGACGATTACGCACTGGTTCCGGCAGTGTGAGCTTACTCTAGGAGGCGAGAGCTTCGGCTGGGATCTCCTTGTAGCGGCGTCGAGGCCTTACGACGTCATCTTGGGCATGGATTGGCTATCCACGGTTCATGCCCAGATCGACTGTTTTAGGCGCAAGGTGCGATGTGTTTGCACCGACGGGAGCAGGTTTACCTTCACCGGCGAGAAGGGAACCTTTGCAGCACAGGATGGACTTCCGCGGAGGAGAGTGCAGCCCATCACTCATCAGTTGGCTAGCCTCATACTAGGAGCAGTGGACGTGCAGAGTCCAGTTTTTCCTGCAGTGGTGGACCAGTACGTGGAAGTCTTTCCCGACGACGTTCCAGGGCTACCTCCTCGTAGAGAGGTAGACTTTTACATCGACTTGTACCCCGGGACAGCCCCGATATCTGCTCCAGCATATCGGATGGCCCCCGCCGAGCTTCGAGAGCTGCGGGTACAGTTGGAGGACTTGCAGAGCAAGGGGTTAATCCGACCCAGTGTTTCACACTGGGCTTCCCCGATTTTGTTCGCCAAGAAGGCGGACGGGAGCTTGCGACTGTGTGTCGACTATCGTCGCCTGAACCAGGTGACAGTGAGGAACAAGTATCCACTGCCACGGATTGATGACCTCTTCGATCAGCTCAAGGGAGCGCGGTGGTTCTCGAAGATAGACCTCCGGTCAGGCTATCATCAGCTCAGAGTTCGAGACGAGGACGTGCAGAAGACGGCCTTCAGGTGTCGGTATGGCCATTATGAGTTCTTGGTTATGCCGTTCGGCGTAACCAATGCTCCAGCAGTGTTCATGAGCCTCATGAACAGGATCTTCCAGCCATACCTCGACCGATTTGTCGTGGTCTTCATTGACGACATTTTGGTATACTCGACGACTGAGGAGGAGCATGCCTACCACCTGCGAGATGTTCTAGACACACTCCGAGAGCACCAGCTTTATGGCAAGCTCTCAAAATGCCAGTTCTGGTTACGTGAGGTCCATTTCTTGGGGCACGTCATTTCTGAGGCGGGAGTTGCAGTGGACCCCGCGAAGATCGAGGCAGTGCCAGCTTGGGAGCCACCCAAGAGCGTGACAGAGGTGCGGAGTTTCTTGGGCTTAGCCGGATACTATCGGAGATTTGTGCCAGACTTCTCCAGAGTTGCGGCACCACTCTCAGCCTTGACAAAGAAGGGGAAACCCTTTGTGTGGTCAGACAGATGTCAGCAGAGCTTCCAGGAGCTGAGACAGAGATTGACCAGCGCACCTATCTTGAGGTTGCCTGAGGAGGGAGTTGGATACGTAGTTTACTGCGATGCATCAGGGACTGGACTCGGGTGCGTCCTGATGCAGGAGCGGGCCGTGATCGCCTACGGATCACGTCAGTTGAGGCCGCATGAGTAGAACTACGCCACTCATGACCTGGAGTTAGCAGCAGTGGTCTTCGCTCTGAAGACTTGGCGGCACTATCTGATGGGCGAGCGCTTCACAGTCTTTTCTGACCACCAGAGTCTCAGGTATATCTTCTCTCAGAAGGACCTGAACCTGAGACAGCGGAGATGGCTTGAGTTCCTCCAGGACTATGACTTTGAGATATTCTATACTCCTGGGAACGGGAACGTGGTAGCCGATGCCCTCAACAGGAGGACGGGCATTCAGCTACTTGAGGAGGCGACGGAGCAGCTAGCCTCCTTGCAGATATCCTTCGTGGATAGAGACGGAGCAGCCTTTCTTCAGTCTCTCATAGTCTCTCCTCCACTTCTACGGCGGGTCAGAGAGGCTCAGCGTGGGGATGCTGACTGTGAGACCCGGCGTGCACTGATATCCTCAGGTCAGGCGCCTGATGGCTTCTCCCTTGGAGAAGAGCACGACATCCTTTTCAGAGGACGTACCTTCGTACCAGTCGCTTTACGAGAGGAGGTGCTGAGAGAGTTTCACACTTCTCCTTTGGCGGTGCATCCCGGAGTGGCGATGATGTACCAGGATCTCAGGAGACAGCACTGGTGGCCGGGCATGAAGAAAGCTGTGGCAGAGTTCGTTTCACGATGCCTCACCTGCCAGCAGGTGAAGGCAGAGCATCAGGTACCAGCAGGCTTGGTACAGCCCTTGGAGGTCCCGGAGTGGAAGTGGGACGGTATATCTATGGACTTCGTGACTGGACTTCCACGCACTTCCAGAGGTCACGACTCCATTTGGGTGATTGTCGACCGACTCACCAAGTCGGCACACTTCTTACCCATCAGAGAGCAGGGCTCAGTGGAGAGCTTGGGACGTCTTTACGTCCAGGAGATCGTACGGCTTCACGGTGTGCCATCGTCTATCGTCTCCGATCGAGATGCTCGTTTCACTTCCCGGCTTTGGAAGGGGTTGCAGGAGGCGTTCGGGACGCGGCTCCATCTGAGCACAGCCTTCCACCCTCAGACGGATGGTCAGACGGAGAGGACCATACAGACACTCGAGGACATGCTCCGTGCATGTGTTCTCGACTTTGGCCGCAGCTGGGAGGACCACCTACCCTTGGTGGAGTTCGCGTACAACAACAGCTACCACTCCACCATCGGGATGGCACCATACGAGGCGTTGTACGGCAGACCCTGCAGATCACCGTTGTGCTGGATAGACCCTGGGGAGTCAGTACTCGTGGGACCAGAGATGGTCCGAGCCACGACAGAGAAGGTCCAGATCATCCAGGAGAGGATGAGGACAGCTCAGAGCCGGCAGAAGTCATATGCTGACAGGAGGCGGAGGCCACTGGAGTTCGAGGATGGAGACCACGTCTTTTTGCGTGTCTCACCTCGACGTGGTTTACGGAGATTTGGCCGAGGCGGCAAGTTGTCTCCACGCTTCATCGGGCCTTTCCAGGTCCTCAGCAGGATAGGAGAGGTGGCTTATCGCCTGGCTCTACCACCTCAGTTGCACCGGGTGCACGACGTCTTCCACGTGTCTCAGCTGAGGAGATACGTGCACGACCCGACGCACATCATCGACTTTGGGGAGCTGGACGTGGACGATGGGGAGACTTTTGCGGAGGTCCCAGTGGAGATCGAGGATCGACAGGAGCGGGTCCTACGTGGGCGGTCGATTCCTCTTGTGCGCGTCAGATGGCAGCACGGGAACCTCCAGGAGAGCACTTGGGAGCGGGAGGCTCAGAGGCGTGCTCAGTACCCCCATTTGTTCCCCTAGTTTTTGATGTATCTTTACGGGGATGTAAAGCCCTGAGATGGGAGTAATTTAAAGACCCGAAAATTTCAAGGAAATTTTTTTCTTAATTTTCTTTGGAATTTTACAAGAGCGCAGCTTCAGACGGCACCTGATTCCGAGGCCCGGTGTGCCCGGAATCAATTTCCGAAGTTTGGCTCGGGTACGTTCAGTGAACGGACGAGCGGGTTTTTCTATCTTCTGAACCGGTGCCCGGAATCAAATTCTGAGGGCACCGATGAAATCGCAGCGCCAGTATTTTCTTAGAAACGCCTCTTCCGGAGTTGCGTTTGCTCAGACGTGGTTTTTAAATTTTGGGGCTTTAAGTCAGAAATAAAATAAAATTTGTGCGACAACTTTATTTTATTTCACTTAAGCTGCTTGGAAGCCGCTTGGAAGCCACTTGAACTGAGTTAAAGCGGATAGGGTGCTATCCGGAAATATCCTACCCCTTGTTAGGATATTTGTGCGGTGGGGCCCGCACGAGCCCCGCCATTTCTTTCGCTAAGTAACGCACCCGCGAAAACCCGTCAAAGTAACTGAAAAGTCAACCGACGCGTTTTCTTTATTTCTTAACAGACCATTTAATTGGGCGGTTTATTTCGTGAATTAAATGGGCTGTTTCGCTCGTTGAATTAATTCAACGAACTGATGGGTCGTTACTTACACTTTTGCGTTTGTTGGCATGTTTATAAAATAAGACCAACCTAAAAATACTTTGAAAGGATTTGAGAGGACCTTTGTTTCTTCATCTCCCCTCCTCGCGAAGAACGCGAAGAACGCGAAGAACGCGAAGAACGCGAAGAACGCCAGCGACCGGAATTCGACGACGCACACCGTGACTTGCGACGTCGACGAGCTCTACCCGTGACGTTCTTCAGCGACGCCTCTTCTTCCGCGGCCGATCCTCGTTCGGCAATTAAGGTGAGAAACGAATCGTTTATTTCTCCCTTTTTATTTTCAATAACAACGGATTTAATTAATTAAATCTGTTTGTTCTAGATCCGGAGATCATCGGCGCGACGTTTTTCCCGCGGTGCGATGAACGTCCCTTCCGCGACGAGCGATTCCGCGACGACCTCACGTCCGACGACGACAAGGTTGGGGTTTATTTCCTTGATGATTCTTTCCCGTGTTTATTCTGTTGAAATAAAGAACCCGATCACGGAACAATTTTAATTTATTTAAAATTGTTGATTGGTTTTTCCTTTTCCCCCGTTGAGTTTATGACTAACGCGGAGGGTGCGGGTCTAACGAACAAGACCCGGCAACCCTTCGCCGATCTTTTGTTGTGCGGATTTGGCGGACGACGACGAACCGTGCGGCAAGGGCGATCCGTTGATCCCGCAGTGAAGATCGGCCCCTGGGAGGAGCAATGGTGCAGACGGGAGGTAAAACGGGCCACCGGAGCAACTCCGGCGGCCCGCGGAAGGCGGCGGCGGCGCCAGGCGCGCCGCCGTGGAGGAGTTCCGCCGCGGCTTCAGCCGCGGCGGCGGCGGCCGGTTCCGCGGCCGCGCGGAACCGGGGAGGGACGCGGCGGCCCGGCCGCGTCCGCGTGACAGGCGGCCCCCCGCGGGGCCCCGTTTTCCTCCAAGCCGCGGGTCAAACCCGCGGCGGTTGCTTCGGCCGACCCAGGGGGGGTTCGGGCCGGGTCGCCCCGGGCCCAGAACCCCCGTTTCGGGCCCTCTTCGGTCTTTCGCCCATATCTTGGGCCTGGGACCTCCGATTGACGAACCGTCAGCGGCTACGCGATCCTTGGATCGATACGGTCGTTTCGGTATATTATACTCAAGGTTTCGGAAGACTTTGGGTTCAGCCGGGTTGGTTCGTACACGAAACCAACCGGGCCCTCGGAGCGGAAACGCTCATAACTTGAGCTGCGGACGTCCGATCGACGTACCGTCAGCTGTGGTAGTTTCCTCTAAGTGAGACGGAACTTTTGGCATACTCCGCCCGAGGATCGGACACAGGCGGAGTACGGTCGGGTTGGTTTTTCCCTAAAAACCAACTGGGCCCCTGGAACAAAAATGCCAATAACTCTCAGACCGGGCGTCCGATTGACGCGCCGTCTGTTGCGTTGAGATCCTGTTGTCGATACGGAACTTTTGGATACATCAACTTCGGACTACGTGTCAGTTGATGTATCAGCCTCTCGGCTCGTGGAGCGGACCCTCCTAAACGAGCTCGCTGCGTGCGGGAACCCTAGCGCTGGCTGTGACTTCGACGACAGAGCAGAGATCCTCCGTGGACTGCGACGACGGCAGAGCAGAGATCCTCCGTGGACTGCGACGACGACAGAGCAGAGATCCTCCGTGGACTGCGGCGACGGCAGAGCAGAGATCCTTCGTGGACTGCGGCGACGACTGTGCAGAGATCCTCAGTGGACTGCGTCGACTACTGCACTCAGTGATCCTACGTGGATCAGTGCTACAGGTTCTGTGTGAGCCCGATCCTATGTGGGTCCTTACTACCGGTTCTGTGTGAGCCACTGCCTACAGGTTCTGTGTGAGCCCGATCCTATGTGGGTCTTTTGCGGGGGTTAGTACCTATCGATCCTTCGTGGGTCCGACGACTTAGATGGATCAGTGATCATCTTTGACGTCATCTGAAAAAGTATACCTGGTTGAGCTGAATCTTATGTTACTCTCTTTGTGGATTGTGTTGAACTATCCTATGCGGATTTACTGTTTACTCTCCTTGTGGATTTGAGTCTTGCTTTCCTTTGTGGATTGATTTGTTCTTGAGCTCGTGAGCAGAGCTAGAATTGGGGACTTAGGTATATGTATGGGCATATACCTAAGTCGAGTCAGATGTTACTTCGTGATTGCATCTTTCTTTTTTGCTATATCCTTTGTGGATTTCAGGAGACCTTCGGGGGTCTCGGGGTCCTTACTGAGTAGTTATACTCACCCCTGCATGGGCTATGCCCGCACCTTGTTGTGTTGGATGCAGACGACGGACAGCGCTGATCACGGTTGGGGCGTGGAGCAGGACGGTACCTGGAGGTGGACCGCTGGACGGGACGTGCTCGGAGCGGACGTGGGACCCGAGGAGCCTGGAGGCTATCTGTACCCACCCTTCAGGTGGGATTGCCAGTGGACGACACGAGGCCGCCGTCTTTTCTTCAGTTGCTGTTCTTTACTTTTCAGTTGTACTTTCAGTTGGGCTTGTATTCCGACCCCCTTTACTTTTCTGCACTTTACTTTCCGCTTGCTGACTCTGTGGTGGTTGTTACTTATAAAGGCAATGCCTTCCCTGTTTACCGGGATTTTACGCCTTGGTGCTAGTCGCCAGCCCCTGGCCTATGGAAGGCGGGCTTGGGGTAGTCACGACACGGGCCCCGAGGTCGGGTCGTGACAGGACTCTTATCTAAATAAGCTATAATTCCAAAGAGGATAAGTATATCACAGTCTATATGTGAATAATTATCCAAAATATTAATTCATGGTTCTAGTTTACATTGATGGTATTATATTTGGTGGAAGCAGGCTGAAATCAGTGGATGAATTTTCCAATCACATGATATCAGAATTTGTAATGTTTTTGACTAGGGAGATCACATATTTCTTAGGGATGCATGTGACCTAAAAGAAGTATTTTACTTTCATATATCAAGAAATGTATGCAAGAGAGTTGCTAAAGAGATTTAATATTCATGACTCCAAACCAATGTCAACTTCGATTACAATTGGAACTAAACATGGAAAGCATGAGGATGAGACATTGTAGATAAAACCATGTAAAAGAGGATTATTAAAATATTACTATAAAAAATAGAAACACGGCATGATATTTTCTTTGTAACTTACATAGCTGCATGATTTCAATGTAATCTGAAGGAAGAACATATGACAGTAGTAATAAAAATCATGAGCTACATTCAAGGTACCCTTAATTAAGGGTTATAATTTGATGTCGGGAGGAAAATGTAAAGACCTATATTTTTCCATGTAATTTTTTTAATTGTATTGAATTATTATGAGTCTACAAAAATTGATTGTGCGTGATTCCGAGGACCAGTGTGCCTAGAATGAATTTATGAACCTTTTTTAGGTACGTTCAGTAAACGCACAAGTGGCATTTTATAACTTTTGAAATGGTGATCAGATTAAAAATATGGGGGCACCGCTGAATCCAAAGCACCGAGATTCACTTATGGGAGGCTTCACATTGACCACAGTAGGTCTAGATAAAAAGTTATGTTTTGAGAATTTTTAAAAGAATAAACAAAATAACATTGATATTTTGTTTTCTTTCTTTTTTCCTCTAACGGATAAGAGGCAACATGGGACCAGCAACATGTCAAAAAAATTAATGGATTGACCTTTCATTCCTATGTGATAGCAATGTTTGGGAATTAGGAAGGTTCTTAATTAATTATCCCCCATTTATTCCCAATTTTGTTACTTACCCTCCCCCTCTCCTATTTATATGGAGCTTGGAAGGGGTATCATTACTACTTCGCCATGAAAAGAAGTGCTGGCAAAGTGCCATGACTCTAACCTTGGAGAAGGGAGCTGGTTCTAGTGGGCAGTGATGAGCGACACTGAAACACCGAACCGATTATCGATGATCAAGTGACATCATTGGAGGCTAGTTGTGGGGATAGAGAATATCAACCCACTTCCTTAACCACGGGCGTTTCTCCATCGATCTTGTGGGTGGATTTTCAATTGGTTTTAATTCTATAGATGTTGAATCCTTTAATCCTCCATCATGTTTTTGAGCTAACGCGGAGGGTGCGGGCCTAAAAAACACAGCTCGAACCCTCTACAACCTTGTTTACCCCATGTGTTCGTCGTGGAGGACCATCGGGGTGGCTGTATCGGTGACCGACGACGGCAGGGACCGAGGTGGCGGTCAGCACCGGCCGGCCGTGAGGGAGGAGGTGGAGCACCCGTGACACTAAAGGAACCCCATTGTGGTTCGTTAGCCATGGAAGTCAAAGGAGGCGTCCGACCCACCGGATGGCCGCAAATGAGGAGGGAGGAATGATCCGCACTCCCCTTGAGGATTTGGGTTGCGGCTCATCAACCATGGCTACGGGACCCGCAGTAGGTCCTGCGTGACAGGGAAGCACCATTAGGCACTGCCGGTTTGGTTTCCAAATGGGGGGAGGGGGACCGCTCCCCTCCCATGCCAGCCCGAGCGGACCCCACTCCAGAAGCCCCCACAGGCTAGTGGGCCACGCTCCACCACGAGCTGAGCCGCGCTTCTCCGTGGCTCAGGATGCCCCTTGTGGGCCGGGCTAGACCTCGACCCATATGGCTAAGCCCACCATGGCCTAGTACAGCTAGGTCGGACCGAGATCAGGTCTGGTTGGGTCGGTCCGGCCGGGTCAGATTGGAACCGGGCCCAACCAGACTCATAAAAACATAAAGGGCCATATCTGGATAACTGGACGTCTCTTTGATGAACCGTCTACAAAGATGGAATCCTTGGATTTATACAGTCCTTTTAGTATACTCCAATTGAGATTTGGAGACAATTGGGGTATGACCGGGTTGGATCGAACCTGAATCTCACTGGGCCCTTAGAACTAAAAAGCATATAACTCACAGACCAGATGTCCAATTGACACACCGTCTATAATGTTGGAACCCTTAAATCATGGTGGTTTTTGGGGTTTATACTCTATAGAGCTTAGTGTTGGTTGAGGTAACCGATTTCTTGAGGGCTAGATTCTACGGAACTCGAGCACACCGGGTGCGAGGAATCCTCCAGAAGACAATACCATGATCAAAGAACATCGAACTTGTGTGGTTGAGCATCTATCGATCCTGTGTGGATCAACATATATCAATCCTATGTGGGTCAGTGTCTATCAGATTCTATGTGGGTTAGTGCTTAGTAATCCAATTTGTGTCAGGGAATATCGATCATGTGTGGGTTAGTAGGGGTTAGTTACCTATTGATCCTGTGTGGGTCAGAAGAAATGCTACTTAACAGAATAAGATGATCTAGCCATTTGACTAATCATATGTACTTCTGTACTTATGTTATACCTGATAGTGAGTTGAGTCTTTCCACCTTTGTTGTGTTGTCTTCACGCTGTTACCCATGTGGTACATCTATCTTCATGGTGTTACCTTTGTGGTACTTCATGCATTGTGGTGTTACCTATTGGGTACCTCTAGCTTCGTCGTGCTACCTATTTGGTACTTATATCTCCATGGGGTTACCTGTGTGGTATTTCAACCCTCGTGGTGTTACCTTTGTGGTATTCTTTCTTCATGTTTGAGATTATTATATGTAGATAACATAGGTATATGTATGTGCATATACCTAAGTAGATTTAATGTCTTACTTTGTGGTTTATCCTTTGTGGAACTCTAGGAGACCTACAGGGTTCTCATGGTCCCTAGTGAGTATCATTATACTCACCCCTTCAAGGGCTATGCCTGCACCTTGTTGTGTCTTTTGGAGACATCATACATCATTGTTTGAGGCTGAGGGAGCTAGATATGGACGGTACACGGAGGGGGAAAATTTAGCATGACGTGACGTAGGGACTACTGATCATGATCTATACAAACTCTTCTAGTAATGTCCTCAGTGGATGATCTAGAAGCTGTTTTTTCACTTTTTAGTTGTACTTGTACATTTCAGTTGGGCTTGTATTCCAACCCCTTTACATTCAACACACTTTTACAACAACAGTTTACGTAGTGGTTTCTTCTTGTTGTGTTCTTGGATTATGTGACTATATATGTAAAAAATCAATGCCTTCCCGTTTTAGGGAGACACATTTCTCGTGCTAGTCCTCCATCCCCTGGCCTATGGAAGGTGGGCATTGGGCAGTCATGACATGGGCCCCATGGGATGGGTCATGACAAAGTGGTATTAGAGGGGTTGGTTCTACCAAAGATCTAGGACTTTGATCTTTTCTATGTGTCAATGGTGTTAAGTGTTATTAGGGTGGTTTTTAGTTTGGGGAATCCAATATTGGTGTGGAAGCTGACGTATCCATACACCCATACCCTGAGTTATGATTTCCAAATCTGTGCATGGAAACACAGATAGCATGTGTTTTTGAATATTTTTTCTTATGATATCTTCGAGTTAGCTCACAAGGTATAACATATAGACTGAGGAAAACCTATTTTCTTTCAGGATGCCACCACTTAGACAGCCTTCCAGGATTACCAAGAGAGTACACGATGATGGTCCACCGAGTGATGAGGCCTCGGTGCAGGGCCCTCTTACGTTGTTAGATCCTTCAGGTGGTGTACTAGTAGCAGAACTACCTGTTGGAATACCGTTTCCACCAACCCCACAAGTAGAGGGTTCCTGACGAATGAGTTCATTATACGAGTTTCAGTGGTAGAGGCCTCTGAGGATCCAAGGTGAGACAAATCTGTAGGTGGATGAGGACTGGATGGAGGCTGTGACCAATGTTTTTCCCTGATTTGGGACACTGGTAGATCTAATGGAGATCCTAGCTGCTAGTTTGTTCCAGGGAGCTTCTGGGAGATGGTGGAGCTTGATGCTCTAGTTACACTACAAGGTGACCCTCATTTGGGAATACATCTATAGAATTTTTAGGGTAGATTTCATCCTAGTAACCTTACACTCTTGCATATAGAAGAGCTACTACACCTATAGCAGGGCAGCATGACTGTGGCCCAGTACTCGGTGAGGTTCACTAATCTGTCCCGTTACTCCACCGACATGGTACATGACCCTTTCATTAGGGCCCATAACATTAAACATGGTCTCATACAAGAGATCAAAGCATCGATGATATTTCTCAACATTCCAATGTAGGATGGGGTTCTAGAGTGAGCGCTCTTGGTGGAGAGAAACCTAGTTGAGCAGAAACTGACAGTGAGAGCCACCACCGGAAGTCAGGTAGCAGAGTCATCTATGGTAGGTAGTAGACGGATGACACATGAGCCCAAGAGGGCCATACCATCTGGTGGATGACCTCAGGATACAGTTTTTGTGGTGCAGGGATCACAGGACATAGGAGGACAGCTGATGAGCGGACAGTGCCACTCGTGTGACGGGCAGGGTCACATGGCACGCGACTGCCTGACCTACCGTACAGACGATCAACAGATGGTCGAGGGACCACTAAGGAAAAAGTAGAAATTCGTTCAGGGAGGTCTATAGGTAGAAGGAATATGTGGAAAAGGAGATAGCTTAGATTCAGGAAGTGGTCAGAAATACAGGGTTTTACTGCCACCACCTCTTGGTGGTCCACCCAGACCACATGGAGAAGGTGGATAGGGATGAGCTCCACTTCAGGTAGCTAAGGCCTAAAACCATGAAAATTCAGAGAATATTAGAGGTATGATATATTTCTACTCCACCATGGATTTATTACTTATAGACATATGTTCTAGTCTCTTGTTTTAACATGGCCCTTGTTCGGAACTCAGAGATTCTGATGGAGCCGTTGGCTTGATCCTTATGACTAGAGACTCATATGAGACAAGAGTCGATGATTACACACTGGTTCCGCCAGTGTGAGCTTACTATAGGAGGTGAGAGCTTCGGCTGGGATCTTCTAGTAGCGGCGTTGAGGACATAGGATGTCAGCTTGGGTTTGGAATGGTTCCACATAGTCCATGTTCATATTGACTGTATTAGGCACAAAGTGTGGTGTGTTCATGAGGATGGGACCAAGTTTTCATGCACTAGTGAGAAAGGAACCTTTGCAGCACAGTATGGACTTTCCTGAAGGAGGGTTCCACTGATCACACACTATTTAGCTAGCCTTACCCTCAGAGTGGTAGATGTTTAGAGTCTAAGAAATCCTATAGTGGTGGATCAGTATGCTGATGTCTTTCCTGATGCTGTTTTGGGACTACCTCTTCACAGAGAGGTAGACTTTTACATCAATGTGTACCCTGAGAAGACACTGATATCTACACTAGCATATCAGATGGCTCCCTCGGAGCTTAATGAGTTACAGGTATAGTTGGAGGACTTGTAGAGAAATGAGTTCATAAGGCCCAACATTTCTCCATGGGCATCCCTGATTTTGTTCTCCAAGAATGTGTATGAGAGTTTGAGACTTTGTGTGGACAGTCGGCGCCTGAACTAGGTGACCATGAAGAAAAAGTATCCACTTCTATGGATTGATGATATTTTTGATCAGTTGAAGGGAGATTGTTGGTTTTTGAAGATAGACCTCAGATCAGGCTATTATCAGCTCAGGGTACAAGATGAGGATGTGTAGAAGATGGACTTCAGATGTCGGTATGACCACTATGAGTTCTCGGTTATGCCAATCGGTATGACCAATTCCCCAAAAGTGTTCATGGAACTCATGAATAGGATCTTTCAGCAACACATCGATTTCTTTACGATGGTCCTCATTGAAGACATCTTGATATTCTCAATGACGGAGGGGAAGAATGCCTATCATCTGCAGATAGTTTTGGATACCCTATGAGATCACCAACATTATGGTAAGCTCTCGAAGAGCCAGTTATGGATATGAGAGGTCCAGTTTTTGGGAGACGTCATCTCAATGCATAGAGTTGTATTGGATCCAGTGAAGATTGAGGCTTTACTTTCTTGGGAACCAACCAAGAGTGTGACCGAGGTGTGGAATTTCCTAGGGTTGGCTGGATACTACCGAAGATTTGTGACTGACTTTTCCTGAGTTGTGTCACCCTTTTTCGCATTGACAAAGAAGGTAGAAAACTTCACATGGATGGATAGATTCCAGTTGAGTTTTAAGGAGATGAGGTAGTGATTGATGAGTGGCCCCATATAAGGCTACCAGAAGAGGGTTATGGGTATGTATTTTACTACGACACATCAGGGACCAGACATGGATGTGTCATGATATAGGAGCGATCAGTGATTACTTATGGTTTTGAAAACTGAGATATCATGAGAAGAACTACTCTGCCCATGACTTGGAGTTAGCATTAGTGGTTTTTCCTTGATTATGTGGTGACCTTACTTGATTGGAAAATGTTTTACAGTCTACTATAGTCACAAGAGACTTGTGTATATCTTCTCTTTGAAGGAATTGAACCTGAGATAATGGAAATCGATTGAGTTCCCCTAGGACTATGACTTTGAGGTAGTCTATACTCCTAGGAAGGGGAACGTGGTAGTAGATGCACTCAGTAGGAGGTCTAGTCTTCAGTTACTGACTGAGGCAACATAGCTACTAGCCACATTGCAGATATCCTTTGTGGAGAGACATTGATAAGCATACCTCCAGTCTATGACAGTCTCTCCCCCACTCCTTCAGTGAGTTAGGGAGGCGCAACTTGGGGACATTGAATATGAGGCTAAATATACTCATATATACTTAGGATAGGCACCTGATGAATTTTTGAAAGGTGGGGAGTACATCATCCCCTTTTGAGGATATACCATGGTACCAATGGAGCTATGTGAGGAAGTATTGAGGGAGTTCTATAAGTACCCTCTAGTGGTACATGCTGGTGCGGTAAAGATATACCAGAACCTCCATTTTCAGCACTAGTGACTAGGGATGAAGAAAGTAGTGGAAAAGTTTGTTTCACGATTCCTCACTTGTATGCAAGTGAAGGAAGGGCATCAGGTTCCATCTGGATTAGCACAACCACTAGAGGTTCTAAAGAGCAAGTGGGATAAAATCTATATGGAATTTGTGAAAGGGATTCCACTTACATCCATGGGACAAGATTCCATCTTGGTGATCATTGAACGACTCACCATGTCGGCCTACATCCTACCTTTCCAAGAGCAGGTATCAGTAGAGGGCTTCAGATTCCTCTTCGTACAGGAGATTATGAAACTTCATGGAGTTCCATCGATGATCTTCTCTAACCATGACACACATTTCACATCCCGGTTGTGGAAGGGATTATAGCAGGCATGTGGGACACAACTACGTTTGAGCACCGCCTTTCATCCTCAGACGGATGGTAATACAGAGCGGACCATTCAAGGACTGGAGGAAATGCTATATGCTTGCATCCAGATTTTGGCAGCAGCTGGAAGGATCACTTGCCTTTGGTGGAGTTTACAAAAAACCACATTTATCACTCCACTATTGGTATAGAACCATTTGAGGTCCTATATGGCCGACCTCGCAGATCACCTCTATGATGGACATGCCTTGGGGAGTAAGCACTTATGAGTCCAGAGATGGTATGGGCTACCAAAAAGAAGGTGCATGTAGTCCAAGAGCAGATGAAGACTACACAGAGCAAACATAAGTTTTATGATTTGTTTGAGGTTGCAAGTTATCATAGTAGTTTATCAGACTATTTCTGATACATCATAGGATTGGTGAGGTGGCATACTACTTGGAACAACCACTGTAGTTATAGAGGGTGCACGACATCTTCCACATATCCCAACCGAGGAGATACATACATGACCCATCTCACATCATCAACCATGGAGAGTTAGACATTGATGATGTGGCAATGTTTAAGGAGGTTCTAGTAGAGATTGAGGATCAAAAGGAGCGAGTCATTTGTGGGTGATCGATACCTCTGGTGCACGTTCCCTAGAAGCACGAGAACCTCCAAGAGATAAATTGGGATCGGGCACCTTAGATTTATGCTCAGTACCCCCATTTGTTTTCTTAGTATATGTTGTGTCTTTAAGGGATTAAAATCCCTAAGGTGGAGAGAATGTAAAGACCTGAATTTTTCCATGTAAACACTTTTTTAATTATATGGAATTATTATGAGTCTGCGAAAATTGATGGTGCATGATTCTGAGGCACGATGTTCCTAAAATAGATTTTTGAACTTTTTTTAGCCACGTTCAATAAATGTGAGAGTGGCATTTTCCATTTTTGAACAGGTTCTCAGATTAAATATTTACGGGCATAATTGAATCCGCCGCATCGATATTCACTTAGGGGATGCTTCACATTAACAATAGTAGTTCTGGAGAAAATGTTATGTTTTGTGACTTTTCAAAATAATAAACAAAATAACTTTGTTATTTTGTTTCCTTTCTTTTTCCTCAAATGGAAAAGCGGCAATGTGGGACCAGTGATCTGTCTAGACAATAAATGGATTGACCTTTCATTCCTAAGTAACAATGACATTGGAAAATTAGGAAGTTTACTAATTAATGAGACACCATTAATTCCCAACATTGTTACATAACCTCCCACTCTCCTATTTATATGAAGCTTGGGGAGGGGTATCGACACTACTTCCTTAAGAAGCAATGTGATGGTAAAGTTCTATGACACCATCCTTAGAGGTTGGAGTCAGTTCTAGTGGGCAGTGACGAGCGACACTGAAACCCCGAACCAAAGATCAACGATCAAGAAATGTCATTAGAGGCTAGTTGCAGGGATAGAAAACACCAAACCACTTCCTCAACCCTGGGAATTCCTCCATCGATCTAGATGTAGGGTTTACTTTTGGTTTCAATTCAAGTGTTGTTGAATCCTTTAATCCTCCCTCACATTTTAAAGATAACGCAGTGGGCGTGGGTCAAATGAATACAACACTAACCCTCTAAAACCTTGTTTACCCTAGGTATTATATGTGGAAGACCATCAACATGGTGATATCAATGATCGACGTTGGCAGGGACCGAGGAGGCGACCGACACAGTCCAGTCATGAGGAAGGAGGCGGCGCACCCGCGCCGCTGGAGGAACTAGTCGTGACTTGTTAGCCACAACAGTCAGAGGAGGTGGCCAAAAATATGGTCGAATTCAAGTGAAGAGGGTGGAACAATTAGTGTGCCATTAGAGGACACAGGTCGCGACTCATCAGCTGTGGTGATGGAACCTATAGTGGGTCCCGCGTGACTTGGCAGCGCCCTTAGGCGTTACCAGTTCAATTTCCATATAGAGGGGACCGCTCCCCTCCCATGCTAGCCTGAGTGGACCCTGCTCCAATGGTCTGTGTGAGCGAGTGGGCCATGTTCCCCATGGGCCGGGCCGCCTGAGCCCAGTGGGCGGCGCATTGATGCGGGCCAGGCCGCACGAGCCCTGCAAGCAGCCCCCTTGCATGTCGGGCCGCCCCTTACGGGTCGGGCCACCCCCTTGTGGGTCGGGCCTCCCTTGTGGGCACCCCTTGAGGGTCGGGCTTCCCCCTTTCATGTCGGGTCGGACCACGGCCCAGTCCATCCGGGTCGGGTCGGACCGGACCCGAGCCCAATCGGCCCTAGAAACACGTAAAGGGCCATATCATGGGAATTGGACGTCCGTTTGATGAACCATCTATGGAATTGGAATCCATTGATTGATATTATCCTTTTTTTATATTCTACATGAGTTTTAAAGATAGTTGGAGTATGGATGGGTAGGATCGAACTTGAATCTAACCGGGTCGTCGTAACTAAAACACTTATAAGTCAAAGATCTAGTGTCGGATTTACGCACTGTCTGTCGCGTCAGAACCAATACGACATTATTGTCCATTGGGTTACTAAATTTTTGATCTTTGTGGTGGTCAAGGTATGACCGGTTTCACAAGGGCTATATTATATAGAACTCAGGCGAACTGGGTGCAAGGAATCCTATCGCAGGCTATAATGTGAAGAAAGAACACAAATCCTGTGTGGTTCAGCATCTATAGATCCTATGTTGGTCAACATCTATTAGATCCTATGTGGTTCAGTGTTCAACAATCCTATGTGGGTAAGTGCATACCGATCCTGTGTGTGTTAGATCCTGTGTGGATCAGTTGGGGTTAGTTACCTGTCGATCCAGTGTGGGTCAGAAGCTGTGCTACATAATACAATAATATGATCTATCCTTACGAATAATTATCTATACTTATTTACGTATGTTATAAACGATATTGAGTTGAGTCTTTCCATATTTGTTTTTTTGTCTTCATGGGGTTACTTGTGTGGTACTTATATATATTTGTGGTGTTACCTGTGTGGTACTTGAAGCTTTGTGGGGTTACCTGTGTGGTACATCTTGCATCATGGTGTTACATGTGTGGTAACTCTAGCATCATGGTGTTATATATGTGGTACTTCGATCTCTTCAGTGTTACCAATGTGGTATATCTACCTTCGTGGTGTTGCCTTTGTGGTATTATTTCCTCATTTATGAGATGAGTATATCTTTAAAACATAGGTATATGTATGGTCATATACCTACATGGAGATGATACCCTGCATTGTAGTTTCTCCTTTTTGGAACTCTAGGATACCTATGGGGGTCTCAGGACCCTATTGAGTATTGTTATACTCACCTCATTCATGGTCTATGCCCGAACCTTGTTGTATCTTATGCAGACGATAGACAACATTGATCGAGGCTGACAGATCCAGGCCTTGATGGTACTTAGAGGTGGACCATTTGACGTAACGAGAATTATCAGCATATTCTGATGTTGAGTTGGCTCGAGATTTAGGGGACATAAATTCCACCAGTGGTGGAGAATTCTATATTGGGAACAAAAGTACTGGCTGGTTGAGTAAGAAATAAGGAAGTACTTCTCTTATTACTACTGAAGCTGACTATATCTCTGCTACAAAGGCATGTACTCAGCTACTGTGGATGAAGAAACAATTGAAATATATTGGTGTTGAGGAGAAATAACCAACGATGATTTATTGTGATAACAAGAGTTCAATTGATCTTAAGAAGAATCTGGTTCAAAATTATCGAACAAAACATATTGAAATTAGAAATTACATAATCAAAGAAAAATTTTAACAAGGTGTGATTAGAATGAATCATGAGGGAACCGATGAGCAGGTGGTTTCTCTCTTGACCAAGCCACTATCATCGGCTATTTTTGAGAGACATCAGTTGATCCGTAGTGTTCAGCCACCTCCCACTGCTTGAGGAGGTTACGAAATACCACTCTCAAGAGTTATGTTAACTATTTTTAATATTTTTATAAATGTGAAGTAGGTTTATGGGGAAGATACTATCAAGGGGGTGTTGTGATCTGTTCAACGAACAAATACCAGTTCATGGGTATATTTTCAATGGGGGAGAAGGAATAATTTCATGATATGTGATGAACATGTAATGCTTCTATGATATAGTAAGAGAATATCATGGGATTATTTAAAAATTACCAAACTTGGAACCCAATTTAAGGATCCCCTCTTGTTTTTAGCATCGATCATTTCTCACATAGACTTAGAGTGTTGGAAGAGTTGATTCTTGCATTTTAGGTTTTTCTTGTGGCTGGCGCTCTATTGAATTTATCTAGTGACTTCCAACAAACTCAAAGGGGGATATTTTTAAAACCAAGACCATTCTATGTAAGAAATGGATGTTATTTTGTGTTTATTTTCAACATTGAATACTTATAATGCTTTCCAGAAAAGGGATGATACAATAAAATTGAACAATAGTCCTGAAGGACGTGTCGTTTTCCTGTGTTTGCAAAATTATTGTCCCAGAAAATCAGAAAATGGGAATGTGTGTTTTTCCAAGGATTTTGTTTGAAATATTTTAGGTTCTTGGAAAATTTCATGCAAATAATTTTTCAGGATCAAAACATCAAAAAATGTCAAAGGCATGAGCTGGAAAAAAATATAGAGCTTGCGCAAAAAATGGATCCTGCATGAAAAAAATTATGCACAGGATATAAGTTTTTGCGAGACATGGTGGATTTTTCATGTGTGGGTCCACGAAGAATATAAATAAAAGGTGGACCCCTCATTCATAATGGAAAAAAATACTTAGATAAGATCAAAGTTTTGATGCGCGTAAATGTTGCACGAAAAGGGAGTTGCATAGAAAAATTAGAGGGTCAACAAAAATTCACTACTGCGTAGAAAAGCTAGAGTTGTGTGAAAAAATTACTATTTCAAGAAAAATATTTAAGCAACGTGGAAAATGTTACTGTTTTATGTAAAGGGATTAGCTGCATGAAATATTTTACGCACAAAAAGGAAATATTGCATGAAAAAGTCTGATCTTATGCGCATAGGGTAGGTGGTGTGCGCAATTTTCTGTGTAGGCAGAATACAAGTTTGGAATATCCACTTCAGTGGTTCAATGCTTTTAAGTGCATAAATTCATGACTTGGATGTGATAAATGTCTCATGCTAAACAGAGAAAAAGTCTTCAATGCAAATCTATTGAAGCGACCATCACGTCGATAAAATGAGTTTGACTTCTCTCAAGGTAGTGAGATACAGGGAGTTGAGGGAAGTGATCCGAGGGATGAAGTGAGCTATGATAGAACCCTCGTAAAGGCAGTGTGCCTAGAAGAGAGTGACAATGACCAAATATTTTAATACTCAAACTAGTAAAGATTAGTTGATTTAGGTACATCTAACACACTATCGGTGTAGGCTCCTTGGACAAAACCCTTTGCGGAAAACCAGTTAAAAGTGTTGTGCCATCTCCATGATTTTATTTGTTTGAATGATTTAACATGTTCCTACCAATGTGGGAACAAGATCCAAAACTTTAAAAAGAAAAAGTTGTCACCCTGATTCACCCCTCCCCTCTCAGGGTGTTTTGGGGTCCTTCATTATTCACACCTAATAATTCTTTAAGAATAATAAAACCCTACCATAATGTATTCTGACCATCATTAAACATGTTTTAGAGGTACTGGTATTCCAAAAAGGCCAACCATTAGGGTCCTTAAGAAGAGGTCCAAATGAGGTTTCTCTGGTATAAGGTAATCATCTTAATGAAGAACTTTATTTTTTATTTGTTATTTTACCATTTACAAGTAATGAAAACCATGTATATTATATATCATTATGTTATTATGTTTATGGATTAATATATATAATATAGTTATCCATAAAATGGGAAACAAAACATTCTCTTGGGGGTATGCCGTACTACTACTGCATGAATAGACATATTTTTTATTCCATCAACGAATTACATGGATTTTCATAATGATTGAAACAATAATTATATATGATATTTATGACATAATATTTACTAAAAAAAATTTATATATTATATAATTACTTATCCTTCAACTATTTATTAAATTATAATGTTTCCCTTGTGTATGTGAATCCCACCACCTCTTAAAGTGATGTGATTCATTTTTCATGAATAACATTCAGGAATGATTCTAATTTTTTTTTTCTAATTAATAAATATGATTTTTATGAAATTAATTAAATTTTGAATATTGATGACGTAAATTATATTAACAATAAATATCACTTTCATAAAAACACATACATGATAATAAGAAGCAGTTTACACCAAAAATAAAGGAAATTCATATCTCTATACATATCCTTTATCGATGGTGTAGGTTGAATTTTTGAAAACATGATCACTCTACTTGGGGAGGGGGTGATGGTTCCATTGAATATTCTTTAGGTACTCATATTAATTCTATCTTCTCTTTCATATACCCAAACTCTCCCCCCAGATTATGCACGATCAATATTTTCCAAATGTTTGTGTCTCTCGATGATTGTGTTCCATGGAAGATGATCTCGCATATGGAGTTTATGAACACTTATTAATTATTGAGTCTCAATATGGATTATCTATTTAGAAATTGTGTACCCATATTGGTCCTCTTCAACATGTTTGTATTCAATTCATGGGGTTTTCATGAATGGTTAACTTTAGGGATTTTGGATCCAATACATAATTTTTAAGTCGAAAAACGTCTCAAGATAACATGATCTTAACATAGTATCATTATCTAAGCACCCTGAATATATTATAGTTATATTATTTTGAATGGCCTTTCAATTTCATTATAAAATGATATCTTCCACTCAGTGTGGTTTTAATTTATTTTCCTGTTCTAAAACTCTGGTTTTTAAATTTGAGGATTCCTAGGTTGATCAAAAAATTGAAGGAAAGTTATTTTTATGTTGATAATCATACTTTATTTCTCTTCTAAAAATTTTATCTATGTATATGTGTTTTTGTAGAAGTATCCAAGGAACCAATGAATTTATCTACACTAAGATGGAATGATATATTTGTTGGAAACAATAAGTACACATTGAATATTAGGTCCACTATTGTGTGTCCTATAAAGGATTGGGTCATGTTCCTTCAATCTGCTAGAATAGTGTGAATGATGATTCTGTTGAAGAACACACAACCAGTAACTTGATAACTATTTCTAATAGAAAGGATAAATATCATTAGAAAGGGGTGATTCTATTGTGTCTAGATCATAGGGACGTAAACATTTCTCCTTATTTGAATCCTGATTTGGAAGGTGTTAGACCAATTATCTAGGTTGAGGGATAGATTGGGATGATCTCATTCACCATTAGAACTAATTACGTGTCTTCATGAAATGGGTGTAAATGCTATGAGAATAATACCTGTATTCATACAGGCACCATCCTTGGTACTAGGAATGTTGGTAATGTGAGGCATTCATATTTATACTGGATTTCAATGATCCTAGTGTAACATGAGTTTCTAGTTCCCCCTTCCATGATCAATTACACAATTTGTTTAAATACTTGGATTAAATCATAGAGGATGATACAAATTTAAAAGGCTAGAAGACATACATTCCTGCGTAATCAGGTTAGTTCTAGGATCTTGGAAAAATCACAAAAAAGTGAGAAATCACTAGACTCCCAATATAATTTATATTGTGAAAATGATCTTATATGTTAGTGCCAATTAGGTCTTCATTGTGAAATTTGAATAAATTAATCTATGATTACATTGATTATCCAACTATAAAAGGGAAAAGAAATTGAAAACATAAGGAAATGATATTGAGTTTCTAATAAAAATGAAATCTATATATGATGATTTTGATAAATATAAATATGTAAATAAGGATTAGCTATATCATAATCTTCAACTATTTTATTATGTTTTAAAGGATACAGGTAAGGAAGAAGTAAATAAAGTAAATCCACCTGCTATTCTTATAATCTCAATTGAATTGATTCTGGATAAGTCTTTCTTGATCATTATTCAAATGAGTATTCCAATATAATGTTTAGAAGAAAAATTATATTTGATCTCAAAAATGTGAATGAATTTAGGATAAAAAACATGATCAGATTTTGACACGTAGAACTAATATTGGAAAAATAGGTTTGTATGACTAAATATAGAATAGGGACAAGATGGCCTACAAATTTGAAGATCTCATAAAGGATGATCTAGACATGAAGGTAGCCTCTGAATGGAGAGTTTATATGTGGTAAGATAATAATTGATTTATATTTTCCTATAATAGACATGCAAAATCTAATGTAGTTAAATGTTTTTTTGGTGTCTTCAATTTTATTGGTTTCATAAATTCACTTAAAAAATCTTATGAAAATAATTTTTTTAATTTTTTAGTCAGTATGGGTAATTCCCTTACCCAAGAATCCCGGATCCGGTGCATTATTTTAATACATTGGAAGGATTACAAGGAATCATGTCTCGAAGCACCGATCAATTTAGCAGTCTTTGCAAATAAATTACATAAATGAACATTACATTGTACCTTAAAACATAAAACACATCATAAATAATCCATTGATAATGCCATTATTCCCGTATCTTATCAATTTATATCAATCATAATATACTTTTTCGGATCCAGGGAAAAACAAAACATAAAAAAGGGGTGAACTCATATGCTCTGTACGGATAACAATATAGCAGAAACTATCTTAAATAAGAATAAACATTTAAGGAAAAGTATAATACTAAAACACAAGCATATTAAACTTAAAATTCAGAATAATACAGAAAAGATAAATCAAATAATGCTATTTTCATATACACATGGATATTCTACTAGTCGAATAATCACATGTAATATCAATGGATAATTTTATAATGATGGAATGAATAATTCCGGACATAAAAACCACATAGTCAAGTCCTAATGCCAAGATTACAAATATAAATTTTGTCATGTTCTTATTCCAAGACTGTAATTCATCTCATGAGACCTACCAATGCATCGATGGGCCATAAGAGGCCCCTCCCATCACTTACTATGTCTAATTCATTCCTCATATGAAAATGTTGAAACATAACAAAAAAATTCGTATTAAAACTAGCATAAAAAATGTAAATACTTTAACCATAAACCATGATTGGGATAAAAATATCACATTTATAGTCAAACATATCATACATATTTCAATACAACAATAATGATTGTAATATAATAAATCAACCTCAGTCAAGAAAAATATCCAATAAAGGATGTTGACATAGTTGAAAATGACTAGTAAAACACATTTAGAGAAACATCCCCTTTTTTTAAATCATTTAAAAGTCAGAAATTTATAAAGGAATAAATTTAAAAGATATTTTTTAATAAAAGTTTCCAATACCACTTTGAAACTTTCGAAAAGAATTAACATTCTAAAAAAATCCTTTCCATATAAATAAATCCTTAAAATCATTTTGAAAACATGGACAATAATTAAAAATATTTAGAAAAATAAATCATTAAAACATTTAAAAGGATGATCTTGATAAATATTACCTTCCCCAAAAACGTTAAATATTTCATTTGAAAACATTTTTATAAAACATGGACATGTATGATAAATATGTCCCAGTAAATAAATTCACATAATCAATCTTTGATTATAATGAGATTGAGGAATTAACCATTACCTTGTAATTTTATTTAGTTGAGGGTAGGTTGACCTCATGTATAATGGTAAAATAATTGTTATTAAATTATAAAATAAAGACATAAATAAATATTATATCATATATGATCTTATAATATTGCTTTGTTAATGACATTATAGTAGTATCATTGTTTCGGGTCTTAACTAATTCATTTTCCTTAATATGTTTTGTTATGTATGTCATGTTTGTTTTGGATAGGATTTATTTGATTCATATACAGAATGATATTATGTTCTTTAAATATTTTTGGTTAGCATCAAATAAAAATTATTCTTGAATGGTTACGATGGAAAATGAAATCTCATCGCATCGTGGATATGGTAAGCCATACGTACACATGAGTGACAATATCATTTTATTGATGGTAAAATCATATGTAATTGGATGGTATATTATATATACTGAATAATTGAAGTTTTATATTTATTATTCACATCAATTATTCTCATTATTATACCCATACAAATAATGAAGTGTTCAATTACAAACAACACCTTGACGTGGAGATGATAAGCCATACCTATGCACATATGGTGACTTTGTCATTCATAGAATATATAGAATAAAAAATATGGTGGTACCATATTTATAATAAAATATCATTATATAGAAGGTATTGTAGTTATTATTTTAGTATGTAAACAAAAAAAGATGAATTAGAAGACGAAAAGTACTTTGAAAGAGGTGATGAAATAATTACCTCTTCTTCATGTTCTTCCTTTTGATTTGAACAAAAGGGATCCTTAAATTGACTTTTAAATCAAATTAAGGCCATTAGGATTAATTGAGTGTAGTTGGGAGGATATTTGAGAAGTTTTTGGATAATACAAATGGAATTGGAGGTGTAAATTTTAGGGAAGGTAATAACCCTTTTATAAGAGAGGTGATGGACACTTTAGGAAGAGATTGAAATATTATTTTATTATAATATAATTTTCGGTTTCTAGAAGCTCCAAATAGATTTCTTTCGAGGATAAGGGGGTGGGTCTAAAAACTCTCAACCAATAGGTTTTTTAAAAGATTAGGTCACCATATTAACCTTAACTTCTAGATTTAACTCTTAGTTAAATAGTTTAACTTTTACCATGTCTTTTTGTATTATTATAATACAGGGTTAATAAACATACTATAAAATGCCAATAGATTGTCAAGTGGTTAATTAATTATATATATATCATTATATAAGTACATTTGATGAACCTTATATTTTTAATACTATTATATAATTTAATAAAATAGTATTTTTTTAAAAACACATTTATGTTAATTTTGACACTATTTTGTATTTAATTTTTTAAATGTCATAAGAATATGCTTTCATAAAAAAAATACATTGAATCAACCCTAAAATATCATATTAACTTAGAAAATTTGTAGAATGTATCCAAAGACTCAATTTACATTTATTTTAATATTTATAATATTAATTATTTTAATCATTCATTAATAAGGTAATTACTGCATCATCATTGTGTCATAAATAAATATAATTATATAATGTCTATAAATAATAATTAAAATACCATGATGTATAAAATAATTTTAGATTTCTAATGAATATTTATAGTCAAATTTATTTGATGTGTATCCCTATATTAAAAATGGTTTTGTTATTAAAATTTGAATTTAACTTTTTTAACTCTTCCTTAAATAAAATATAATAAATGTCCTAATCTAATCCATGTGGATCCAAAAAGATCATATTTTTTTCCATGGGTATATTTTGGTCTAAATAGACATATCCAATAGAATTTGGACATGTGTTTGGATAATTATAATATCATTTTTACCTTTAATTACCCTATTTACTTTTAACTGTGGTAAATAAAATTCATAAGTTACTATTGAAAAAATTTATTCTCATCCTATTGAACCAAATTTTACATACTTATTTCAGGTACGTCACATGGATTTTTGAAATTCAATTCACTGAAGTGGTAAAATTACATTTTATACAAATTTTCAAATGTACCTTGAAGGTGGGTAAAAGATGTTAAACAGTTCAATAAAATTATATATATATAATATTATAATAAGATGACTCCAATGAATTAAATTTGAATAATATAGTTATTATGTATCAATTTGGACTTTAAAATAAATTTAAATAAAAATATTAATTATTTAAATAAAAATTCGGTTTTAACTAATAACGCAATGTTTTTCACTATTCTTCTAAAATTGAATGTTTTTAGAAAAATTCCCAAAAATCACCCTAAGATAAATGTTATATTAAAAATTAAATTTTTTTTCTACTTTACTAAATTTAATACCTAAAAGTTATATTAATTAGTTTAAAATTACTTTCGGTTGTCTAAACCAGAAAGTGGGGTTTTAAGATGTAAAAACAATCAAAAGATTGACATGTGTTCATGTCCAATTTAAATGTGGAATTTCTTAAAATTACCTAGATTATATGAAATAATAAAAATATAATATAATTTTACTTTTAAAACCACTAAAATTCATAACATAACACTATAAATCATTTTGATTAAAAATGTTGTTTCAATGAAAACTTAGTATTTCACTATTCATCAAAATATGATAGTTATCGGAAAAGAACCAAAAATTTATACAGACTAAATTTTTATTTCCTTCTTCTAAAGAAGAATTTAATTTCATTAAATATAATATATAAAAGTTTCAAATATTGGATTTAAAAAGGGTTCTCCATTAAAAAGTGAAAAAACTGCATTTTTTGAAAAATACTTCTTTTATCTGAAAAATTGAATTTGTCAATATATTATATCTAAGAAAAAAAATATGAATGTTATAATTATATAGGATATATATTGAATTCAAAATGCATTTAATACTATTCATAACCTCTTTTTAAACATTTATATTGATAGGTCGTGATGTGATTGAACTCGGTGTTATGTGTATCAAAATCTATTGAATTATTTTAAAGAGATAACGTACTGTGAAATCCTGGGGTGTAACATTATCCCCTCCTTCAATAAATTGTATCCTCACAATTTAAAATTGTTCATTTAAAATAAAAAGTTTAAAATAGAAAATACCTTTGTATAAAACCCACATCAAAAATAGGTTTAATAAAATTTAGTCTTAATGGGAGGGAAATGGAAAAGAAAAGTCACCACAAAATAAGGATTTCGAATTGGAGAACATTGGTGTCCATTATAGACAAATTATTGGAGGAAAAAATAAATATTTATAGAATGTGATTGAGGTCATCAATCAAAAACAAGTGAAAGATAAATGGAAAATTGAGGGCCTTAAATCCATAAATCAATGATGATTTAAAATATCATTGGTTCAACAATAGATAAGGTATTAGGATAACACATTTTTGGTTTTAAGTTCCTTTATGTAATGTTTAAGTACTAATTTGTTCATATAATTGAGAAAAGAAAAGGAATACTTGGTATGTAGAGTTCCATACGTTAAAAAATTTCTACCACAAACTCAACATTCACATGAGAGATAATAAAACTCAAAAATATTATATTTAACCAAATCGTATAGGGTCTTAGAAAAAATGATGTTATTAATGATCTATCATACCATTTTAAAAAACTACATTATAAAAACCACGACATCACATCAGCCAGTGGTAGATAATGCACCCTTGTTGCCCTTTGACTATGGGTTTAAGTCTAGTGGCCTAGACGGATGCAATAGGTTATCACCCAACCTCCAGGTTTTCCTTTTCATAAAAATCCAAAAATAATCATAAGAAATGTTTTAAACTTAAACAATTGTATCAAATGTCCTACTTAATTCATTCCTACCTTTAGACTTATCGAAAATAATTTTGTCTAAAATCATAGTCCTATATTTATAAGGAAGGTAAATATATTGAAGATATAATTTTCCTCATAGTAACATGTGAATTCCTTCATCATGAATTCTATTAAACCATGGTAACAACCTTAATTACCAAAAAACCCATATTGATTACATTCATGATCCTTTATTCCATATAGAATATTGGATAAACTCCTTATATCAACAAATGTCATAAATTTATACAATGATAGAATAAACAAATATTTAATTAGATTCAAGTTATTCAAGAATATCTAATAATTGTTTTCCAAATAAATCATATCTTATTTTGAAATCATTATCTCAGTTTCAGAAACATAATAAGTGTTATATTTTTCATAACCATATATTTTCTAAAATGTTTAACTTGAAACGGTGAACCTTTACATGGTACCATAAAATCTCAAGTCCTTAAAGAAAACATATTGCAGTACAATCCTTATATACTTTATAATTATTATGAATTTTATATCATTAATTAAATAATCAAATGACACAATTATTTAATAACAACCTAAGAATAATAATTATTCTTCTTCATCTGTAGTATCATCATAACTTGATTATTATCCAATAGCATCATTTGGGGTATACTCGGATGATTGGGACATTGATTTTTTTAGTGTCCAAAATCATTACAGATGAAGCATTGTACATTTGAAAACCTTTTATAACCCTTTAAATCACGAACATGTTATCTTTTTTCTCTACACTTATAACAGACTCCCATTCCTTTTAAGAAATTCTATGGGTGATTTTTTTTTTAAAATTATCACATTTGGGAAAATACATATTTACCATCTTCCATTTATCCATCTTTTTTCCATCCTCTTCTTTTCCTGCTTCCCATCAAAGCAATAGGACTCAGATTATTTTTTTACTTATATTATTAACACAAGTTACTATTTATTTATTTGATGTAAATTCATGGGCGACTATTTCCCTTCTAAATGTTTTCTTAAGACCATGAAAGATATGATCTTTATTATTCTTTAGATCTTGCGTATTGCTAAAGTTTTCATTCCTTCTACTGGGAATCATTTCTAAATGAAGAAATACAGTAGGCTAGATCATATCATAATTTATAATCTAAAAACTAAAAAAATTCTCAACATTAATTGATGATTTTCACACATCGAGTCTCAAAATCATAAAAATGGTTTCTTTGCTGACATATTTACTCATAAATCCTACATAGTTGTTGGTAAAGAAGTTATGAATTATCCTAAGAATATCCCATAGGAGTGTCAAACCAGGTGCACAATAAGGCCTATTGTCATGTTCTTGGTTACCTCGGGTCAAGCCCAAAACTTTTTGTTGGAGTATTCACTCCTAGATAAATCTGTTCCAGAACTAAATCCACTTGTAGTATCCAGAAATGAATGTATTTCTTATAAAATCCCCATAATATCTACATTACTCATGTTTTTGGATATTATTCTATTCCAATCTATAAAGCCTATCATAGGGTAATGTTTCTTAATCATAGTTTATCTAAATCTAATTTCCATGGTTATTATAAAACTTCCTATGATACCAATTGTAATGCTCGGACCCTAGAAACCCGAAGTTAGTGCATTATTTCAATACATTGTCATGATTATAAGGAATCATGCCTCAAAGTACTGATCAGTTTAGTAGTCTTAGAAAACAGATTACATATATGAATGTTACATTACACATTCAAACATGAAACAAAACATAAATAATCTTTTGTGAGTTCCATTATTCCCAACATTAACCCTAAATATCAATCATAATATACTTCTTTCCATCCTGGGAAAAATAAAATATAAGAAATGGATGAGCTCAAATACTCAGTATGGATAACAATACAGTGGAAACAATCATAAATATGAATAAACACTTAAGGAAAAGTATAAGAGTAAAACACAAGTCTTTTAAATAGAAACGTCATCATAATATGGAAAATATAAATCAAATAATTCAATTTAATTATTCACATTAATATTCTACAAGTCAAATAATCACTTGTAATATCAATAACTAATTTTAAAATGAATGAATGCATAATTACAGACATAATAACCACATATTCAAGGCATCGTACCAAGACTACAAATAAATATTTTTTCATAGACTTGTGCCAAGACAATAATTCGTCTCATGATACATATCGATCCATCGTGGGGCTATAGCGGGCCTCGCCTGTGACTTACTAAGTCTAATACATTCCTCAAATGAAAATTTTGAGACATAACATAAACATTCATATTAAAACAAGCATACGAAATGTCAATGAATTAACTATAAACCATGAATGGTATAAAAATAACACTTATATAATCAAAGATATCATAAATCATTCAATATAACATTAAATAATGTATTATTATAAATCAACCTCAATCAAGAATAATATCCAATAAAAGATGTTGACATAGTTGAAAATGATCAGTAAAACTATTCGAGGGAAATATCCCTTTTTTTGTGAAATCATTTAAATGTTAGATATTTATAATTTAATATATTTAAAATATAATTTTAATGAAATTTTCACATACCACATTGAAATTTTTGAAAGAAAATAACATTTTAAAAAAATCATGTCCATAAAAATTAATCCTTGAAATCATTTTTAAAACATGTAAAATAATTTAAATGATTTAGAAACATAAATCATTAAAACATTTAAATTACGCTCTTGCTAAAGATTAACTTCAATAAAAATATAAAATATTCATTTTTAAAACATTTTTTATACCATGGACATGGATGATAAATAAGACCCTATAAATACTTACACATAAACAATCTAGGATAATAATAAGATTGAGGAATTAACCCTTACATTGTAATTTTCCTTAGTATTGGGTAGTTTGACTTCCTGTATAATATTTAAAGCATTGTTATTAAATTATTCAAGAACTATATAAATAAATATTATATCATATATGATCCACTAATATTTCTTTTTCAATAACATTTAAGTAGTATCATTGTTTCGGGTGTTAACTAATTCAATTTCCATTATATGTTTTGTTATTTAAGTCATTTTTTCAATGGATATGATTAATTTCATTCATATCCAGAATGATATTAAGTTTTTTAAACATTATTTTTAATCATCAAAAGAAAATTATTCTAGAATGGTTATGATGGGGACTAAAATCTCATCACGTCGTGGAGACTGTAAGTCGTACGTACCCACGAGCAACAATATCATTCTTTTGATGGTGACATCATATGTAATTGGATGGTATATTATATATACAGAATCATTGATATGTTATATTTATTATTTTCATCAATTATACTCATTATTATACCCATCCAAATAGTGATGTTTTGGATAACAAAGTACATCCTGCCGTGGAGACGGTAAACCCTACGCACACACATATGGTGATGTTGTCATTAATAGAATGGATAGAATAACGAATATAGTTGTAATATATTTATTAAAACATCCCAGTCTATAGAAGGTACTGGATTTATTATTTTAGTATGGAAACAACAAAGAAAGATGAAGTGGAATAAGAAAATAAATTTGAAAGAGGTGATGAAATAATGACATCTTCTTTGGGTTCTTCATTTAGATTTGAAAAAAGGGCTCCTTAGGTTGGATTTATGATCAATGTAATTCCTCTAGGTTGAAGTGATGTTATTTGGGAGGATATTTGGGTAGAGTTTGGTTGAGCCAAGTGGCTTTGGATTTGTGAATTTGAGAGAAGGTAAGTACCATTTTATAAGAGAGGTGATGGGAACTTTAGGAAGAGTTTGAAATATTATTTTATTATTAAATAATTTTCAGTTCCTCATAGATCCAAATGGATTTATTTATAGGATAAGGTGGGGTGGGTCAAAAACCTCTCAAAAAATTTGTTTTAGACAAGTTTAGTTCACCATAATAACCTTATCTTTTAGATTTAACTATTAGTTAAATAGTTTACCTTTTGCCATGTATTTTTGTATTATTATAATACATGGTTAATAAACATACTATAAAATTCCAAGAGAATGTAAAGTGGTTAATTAATTAAATATCTATCATTATATAAGTCTTTTTTCTGAACCATATGTTTTTATAACTATTATAAAATTTAATAAAAAAATATTTTTTTTTAAAAAACTCATTTATGTCAATTTTGACACTATTTTGTATTTGGTTTTGTGAAAGTCCTAAAAATATGATTTCTTAAAAAAATACATTTAATAAACCCTATAATTTCATACTAACTTATAAAATTCATATAATGATTCAAAATTCAAAATTTACATTTATTTTCTTATTTATAATATCAGATATGTTAATTTGTCATTAATAAGGTAAGTACTACATCATCATTATGTCATCAATAAATTTAATTATGTAATGTATAAATATTATAACTAAAATACCATGATTTAGGAAATTTTTTTATATTTATAATGAATATTTATAGTCTAATTTATCTTATGTGTAACCATATATTAAAAATGGTTTCATTATCAAAATTTGAATTTAACACTTTTAACTCTTATTTAAATAAAATATAATAATTCTTTTAATCTAATCCAAGTGGACAAAAAAAGATCATATTTTTTTCTTAATTTTGATTTTGGTCCAAATAAACTTAACCAATAGAATTAGGATATGTTTTTGGTTAATTATCATATGATTTTACATTTAATTACCCTATTTACTTTTAACCATGCTAAAAAAAATTCCAAAGATACTATTCACCAAAAATTATTTTCATCCTATTGAACCAAATTTTACATACTGATTTCTTCTGTGTCTCTTGGATTTTTGAAATTCAATTCACAAAAGTACTAAAGTTATATTTTATGTAAATTTGCAAATGTGTCTAGAAGGTGGGTAAAAGTTGTTAAATAGTTCAATAAAAATTTATATATCTAATATTATAATAAAATGACTCAAATGAATTAAAATTAACTAATATAGGTATTATTTATCTATTTTTACTTTAAAATTATTTTAAATAAAAATATTAATTAATTATATTAAAAGTCATATTTAAGTAATAACACTCTGTTTTTCACTATTCATGAAAATTTTGAAAGTTTTCAGAAAAATACAAAAAAATCACACTATGATAATTTGTATATTGCAAATTAAAAAATGATGTCTATTTTTGAAAATTTAAAACATATAGGTTACATTAATTAAATTAAAATTAATTTCTATTTTCAAAACCAGCAAGTGGATTTTTAAGAAGTAAAAACTATATAAAGATTGATATGTGTTTATGTCCAATTTAAATGTGAAATTACTTAAAATTACCTTCATTATATTAAATGATAAAAATATAATCTAATTGTACTTTAAAACCACCCAAATTCATAATATAACACTATAAATTATTTCGATTAAATGAGTGGTTTTCAATTAAACTTTAGTATTTCACTATTCATCAAAATATAAAACTTATCAGAAAAATTCCAAAAATTTTTCACAAATAAATTTTTATGTCCCTCTTATAAAGAAGAATTTAATTTCAATAAATTTAATATATAAAAGTGGAAAATACTGGATTTAAAAATGGTTCTCCATTAAAAGGTTAAAAAACATCATTTTGTGATAAATACTTCTCTTATCTGAAAAATTTAATTTTCCATTATATTATGTCTATGAAACACAAACAATTAATGTTAAAATTATATAGGATATATATATAATTCAAAATGTGGTTAATACTATTCATAAAAACTTATTAAACATCTAGTTTGATAGGTCGTGATGCGCTTGAAGTTGGTGTTGGATGTAGCGAAAGCTATTGAATTACTTTAAAGAGATAACGTACTATGAAATCTTGGGGGGTTACAGTAAGCTCCCGAAACAATGGTAATAATGAGATATTGTTAACAAGTGGGTTTTAATAAGTTATAAGATTATATTATATGGTATTATAAATATTTATATGGTTTTGTTATAAATTATTAACATTTTAAAAATAATTGTATGTGGTATTAATCTTTTTAAAACTTTGTGAAGCATGAGGTAAGAGAATCCTTTTAAAATATGATTTTAATTTGGAATTATTTATGGTTAAAGTTCAATTGTTAGATATTCTATAATACTTATATGATAAAACCCTTTCACTATAACCCCATCTATTTTTACTGGTATTTTCATGTAATATTACCATTTTAGTCTCTTGAAAACATAAAATCATTGAGAGTGTTTTTTTGAAGGATATACTTTATTTTATTTTATTTTTTGTAGGAATATATTTCAGCCATGTAAATTTTTTCTTTAAAATATTCTTAGTAATGTTTTTAATATGTTACTATTTATTTAATATTCAGTTTAACCATGTCTTACTTTTTACCAAAAATGTTACAAGGAATTTTATTTTTTGTTTTTTGAATGAGGTACTTTAGACTTTTAATTTTTTTTTGAAAGGGATCATTTTTTAATTTACACATATTGAATGAAATATCCCACTATCATGTGAATTAAATTATTTAAGGCTTCACATTAAATTTTAATCACTCATTTCATACAAAATTATTTCCATAATATTTAGGAAATGTTTAGATTTTTTTTTGTGATATAAAAGTGGAAAGGGTATTTTCCTCAAGAAACATTCTGACGGTGTTTTAATGTTATTTTCTACTATGAAAATTTCCAATGATGTAACCAGAGACAGGACCAACGATAACATATTTATTCTTTCACAAGATGGGTTATGAAGTTGTATTAATGTTCATTATTCCTAATTAAGTACATATAATGATGGATTTATCAGAATAATTGATATTTTTTTACTAATAATTTAAAATAAAATGAATTAAAAGAGATGTGAATAAAAATGAAATCTTGGGAAAACCAGATTATGCAAAGTACTGTGTTAAGTAAAGATACTTTAGCGATTGATGGAGCATAATAAAAATGAAATCTCGGGAAAATCAGTTTACTCAAACTGAATGTGGTTCCGATGAAGTGGAATGAATTTAAATTTTTCAAGAGATGAATCAAAATCCATTTAATTCACAAAGAGACGTGAATATTGATGACGACTCCCCAAAATTATGATCTATAGTGCTGAAGATGTTAATAATGATACAAATGTATTTTAAATGACAAGAGATGCTGAAACTGAAACTCATATGGATATTGATGATGCTGAGGAGGATGATGAAGACATTGACATTGACAGCAATGGACAAGAGGATGAAGATGAACATTGACATAGTTAAATTCTGGTTATAATCATAACTAATATATATCAATATATAATAGTTATTTTCAACTATCTGATAACAACAATGATTTTCCGATTTAGATGGACTCTAATCTATTGCATGAGTTGGAGGAGGCTGAGCTACTTTTGGATGATGAGGATGTGGGATCAGCTGACCCTCAGCCTACTGGTGGTTCAGGAGGTACGCGGAGGGGGAACGGTCTTGCGCGACTGATGATTCCTGACCTTATCCCCGAGCGACGTCCACATCTTTGTTTTGATCCACGCACACGGAGGTATGGTAACCTGTATATTTTAGTTAGATTTCATTAATTTATTTATATTTATACTAATTTTTTTTATTTAATACATTTTCATAGTTTTTAGCATGTATCTATTGGACAGGGGAGTCCTATATTGTGCAATTCTTTTTCTCATCCATGGATCACCTGGGAACAGATTCCTGTTGATGTGTGACACGACATGTTCCAGCATTGTCTAGTACTCAAATAAATAATATATATATTGAAATTTATTTTATTGGTAACTTGATATTATAAATTATATGTAGGTTTTATGGAATCCTATCGATGATAGCATGCACGATGCTATCCACATGGCATGGCGGGTTTCTATGCATGACCATTTTCGCCAGTTTTTTGCACAATTTGAGAAGGACAACCATTAAGAAAATAGGGGTGACAGAATTTGATGAGTCGTGTAGAGCCCACCAACCAGAGTACATTTCATCTCAAATTTGGGATGGATTTTGTTTACATTGGTTGGGTGGTATATTTTAGAGGATATCTTCAGTGGGATGACAGAACCGGGGGAGACAGGAGGTGACACATCGAGCTGGTAGTAGTACATTTGGTTCGCATAGACAACATCTTGTAAGTATATTCTTTAAATATTTTATAAAATATTAAATATCAATAGTTTAATTTATATTTCTGTAGGTAGTAGAGCATCCCGATATTACGGAGTTCGACGTTTATCAGAGGATGTACATGGATCCAGCCACTGGAGAGATTAGAGGTCATCGCCAGAGTCAGATTGTGGTTAGTATTATTTTTTCAGTTTAACAATTAACTGCATATAATATTTTGACAATTTTAATTTTAAATTGGAATTGAAGGAGTCATATGAGGCTGTGACCTCTCAGACACAGGCTGAGGGTCAGGACGAGACGGCTGAGAAGACTAGTGCTCTCCATTTCTATGTGGCGACATGGATGCAGGTGACTCAGTATGGCTTTGATAAGGGAAAAGTTGTTGGAATCGGCTCTCATTTGACTACTGGTACTTATTATGGACTACTACGATGTGGGCCTGCAGCTCGAGAGGAGCTCGTGGAGATACATCATCTTCTGGCTCACAGTATCAGGAGCAGTTGTGAGCTCAGGCTGAGAAAATAGAGATTTTGCAGAAGCAGTAAGAAGAGATGCATCAGCGGTAGCAGCAGCAGCATGAGGAGGAGATGCTTCGATGGAAGCCGCATCATCATGAGAAGATGGAGTACATGCACCATCTGACTCGTAGTTTAGGGATGGAGTTTCTCCACCAGCTCCTCCAACCCTCCAGAAGACGACCCCCGAGTGATTTTTTTATGTTACAAACATTTGAATTTAATATTTTAATATGAATTATTTACATTTTCTATCTTTTATATCGTTGAAAATATTACATAATTTAATTTTTAATATTTTTTTATTTTTTTATATTTTTTTATCAATATTGAGAATTTTAATATTTTCTATTTTTTATTGTTTCAATAATAGTAATATTATTTTTTAATTAATCAAAATTTTATTAAATTTTATTTTTTAAAAAATTAATTTATTATTTGCAACGGGGTCCCATCACAAATAGTCTAACTAAATATTTTTAAAACCATATTTGCGACAGTACTACTTGACTGTCGCAAATAATTTGTTGAGACGGGCCCGTCACAAATAGTTTTTATGATGGGCCCCTCTTGAAAACGTTATATATATATATAATACGTATAATTGGAAGCTTATTTGTGATGGCTATGTTTCCCATCACAAATAACATTTTTTGTGATGGGCCCGTCACAAATACTTATATTTGCGACTGCGTTTTCTACAACGAGCTATTTGTGACGGGGCCCCATCACTAAAGCCTATTTGCGACGGTATCTCATCGCAATTATTAAGAATTCCAGTAGTATAGGTATCATGGGACAAATAAATTTTCCAAACATATTAAATTATTTTTTAGTTTCTATATACCCATCGTTAAAAAAACTAATGGTACAAGGGCTTGATAGTAAATATATTATGGTGCCTAAGATTATAAAATCCAATATTACATATTTATGTCATTATGAATAAATTTTTTATTATAAATTATATTATAGAATTGATATTATCCATGGATTCATTTCTTTATCACATTATTGATTAAATGTAATTTTTTCTCTCTTACATACAATATCATATTGATTATGCATTATTTACACATGATATCATCTAATATAGATATTCATTATTTGAAATTTAATTACACATTTATTTTGTTTCCTTTACCCATAATATGAATAATAAATATTTTAATGGGTTTCAAGGATGAAATTCATTTTTTTGTGTTATATTTTATTAATATTTTTTAGAGGTATCATGTTTTTATATGGGTTTTCAAGAAAACTAAATTGATCAATCAATGATGTCGTGATCCTTTATATCTCATGTAATTTAATAAAGTAGATATGGATTTTGGGTTATTAAATTTATTTTTGTTATATTTTCTATAAGTGGATGTTTAGTAGAGACCTTTGGAAATAGATTTAATAAAACAATTATTATAGAACATAACCCTATGATAGATATTGAACCCATGTATAATTATAAAAATATATGATCTATATTTTAGTAATATAGATATATTTTTTTTGTTTTCATATAAAAAACCTATATAGATACTATATGTTGATATGGTTTTTCGTCATACCCATCATGGGGTAATAAATCTAAATAGTGTTGGTTGAGTATATCTTTACCAACATTTTGGTGCATGGTGAATGGGATATACTGCACACCCTATTTTATACTTGAGAGATATTATTGGGTTAATTCAAATTTAATATACCAACCTATATTAATAATATAAAAATATATTTATGATTTAAAGATATTCCCAAAAACCCATGTAAATTATTATAATATTAACAATTCATGAGTTTTCAAATTATGTGAAGTTTTACAAAAAGATTAAAATTATAAATTAATGTTTGAAATTAATAATTGTATAATCTAAAATATTATATTCCCTTATTTAGAAATGTCACATAGAAAAAATAATGGAATCAATACTGATGGACAATGTAAAAACTTTTGTACTCGGAAATCATTTACATCTACTATTAGAGTTGAGTTGATAATGAGAATATTATAGAAACAAAATCTGGTTACATATAATAACCTTTCCTATATAGAGAAAAATTATGTTACACATCATGATATAACTATATTGTATCTCTTCATTTTAAATAATTCTTGATATTTTAGTAGAACTACTAATCTACTGGTAGCAAAGAAAATGACTAATTCTTTCTAAAAGATATTTCTATCCATGGTATGTGATAAAAGATAAAATCTTAAATTGGAATTATATATTCTTAAAGGTGATTGTGATAAATATTTTACATTGATCTATATTATAAGTCCCCAGCCATAAACCTTACTTAATATTGAATTAAATGAATAATTCGCATTGAGGATCTTTTTAGGTTTAGAGTTTTTGAGAATTAGGACATAACTATTACATCTCAAAAGATTACAAAGTAGAAACGTCTACTAAGTTTCCATAAAATAAAAAACTCTTAAAAAGAAACATGTCTAGTTTCATGTTTTTTAGGTAGCATGGCTTTCCCTTGATCCCATCCTTGACCCTATTCCACGTTAAGTCCTGTGAAAAACATTTCAAAAACATGGGATGAGCATAAAAAGATCAGTAAGGGATACACAAAGAATGAAAACTTTTAGTTTTTCAAAACAACAAGTAAACCATGTATACTTTAGCAAAGTAATACTTTTCACCTTTTCGAAGTAGTAAAAACTCTTCACTGAATAAAAGTTCATTACATACACTTATGTAACCAAAAGATTACCATAAAACCCATATAAAGATCACATAACATATAAAGGTATCTTGGGACATAAAAATACTTAAGTTGAATAACCATAAGGTCGACTTACACTCATATCACCTAATGGAATAGCCATTCAGCGAACTTCCATACATACTTAGTGGAATAGCCATACGCCCGACATCCATACCCAATGCATTGGAGGTTATAACATAACCATCTGTCCTGGTATTCACGGCACCACCCATCATATGGTTTATCACGTAACCACCCGTAAAATTTCCAAGTACCATCATTACACATAAAATATTGAAAATATAAACATTTTAATAATTACATTTCAATTTCAATCACAATAAGTAATTCCCAGATCTTGAATTAATCAATCCATTTTCAAAAACCATTTAAAAGAGATTTTTGAATCAAAGTGTCCCATACCACTTTGAATCTTTTAATGGAATTATAATTTTAAAACAATAATGTCCATATAAATAAATACTGAAAACTATTTAGAAAACATGGACATTAAAGATAATGATTTAGAATAATAAATCTTTAAAACATTTAAAACGATATTTTGTTAAATAGTTTTTAACAAAATGAGAGACTCTTTAATACAAATAATAGCGGAATAACATTTAATCCGAACTTTATAATATCATGAGAATAAAGGTATTCATGATATAATATGTAAAAGGACAGTATACACACAATATAAGAGTGAATTGGTTCATAAAAACAATGAAGTCTCAAAAGAAATGTAAAATGAGATGAAATCCATTATAAAGAAGGTATCCATAAACTAAGGATAAATCAATCTCATAATTATGTGTGACAAATATAAATACACCCAATATAAGTGAATATTAAGTGTAAAACAATCAAATGTAATTCAAACATATTAAAAGGATGACATATACAATAACTACATGTTGAACCCAAAGAAATTGAAATTAGGTTAAGAAGATCCCTTGGTAAAATTCGACAGACTAACGGCGTCACATAAAATTTTACAAAAAGAGTTGATAAGAGAGATAAAGGGGATATCATCACTTGGACATAACATTTACATAAATAAGTCTATATAAGAACATATCTCTACATAATAGTATGTGAATTAAAAGACATAACAAAAGAAGTCTTAAAAAAAAGAGGGTGAAAGGTCCCCTTACCGAGTTGGGTAACTTTCGAAAAGTACACCCCATGGAAGAAGGGTCATACAATGAAGATGTAAATACCCATAAATGAAATTATACTACACAAAGTGTATAATAATGGGAAGTACATAAACCACTCAAAGGAAATAGTGGCAAATGTATCATAAATGTCACGAGAATAGAAGTGAGATGAAAAATCCCTTACGAAAACACGACAGCCTAACGACGCCACTTAAAACATCAAAAAATGGATTTATGAGATCAAATAGGGTATCCCATATTATGTACATAAAAATTAAGGTATGAGGAATATAAAAGAACATCCCCAAACATAATAAAGATGGGCTTAAAAGAAATGACATAAATGAGAGTACTTAAAAAGAAAGAGAGAGGTTAGATCTCTTACGAAAATTCGGCAGCCTAACGGCGCCACTCAAAACTTCCAAAATAGATTGATGAGATAGAATAGGGGCTCTCGTCACATGAACATAAAAATTACAGTATGATTAATATAAAATAACATCCCAATAACAATAATGATGAGCTTTAAAAGGAATGACATAGAAGATTGTACTTAAAAAAGAAAGAGAGGAGTAGGCTCCCTTAACTCGGGTCCGACTTGACTCGATCGTTCTTTAACGTCCTGAATAATAAACTTGAGTTAATTTATACTTCCTTAAGAACCTTTTTAAAGTTCATTATTCATTTTATATCACTTATTTCCATGTCATAGACATTATGTAATCATTTATGTTAATACTGTTTGTTTTGTCGATACTTGGTTCTTAAGTCAAAAGTGGACTTCTTACAATTACATGTTGTTCGTGTGGTCAAAGGTTTATTATATCCAGAATTTTATTCATCATGTATATATCATATATATCATATATATCTAGTATATTCATGAATTTATAATATTACATAACATTTAGTGTTAACAAATGAAATGCACCGTTCATGGAGACGGTAAGTCGTACGTACGCATGAACGCTACTTCCATTTCTATTTCATATTTAATGGAATTAAAATATAATGATACAAAATAGTATATTAATTCCAGTATGGTATCATATATAATATCATTAAATATATCCTTTATACATACCACATATGGTATTAACGAATCAAATCACTTTGAGGGGGCGGTAGTCCGCACTTCCTTAAATGAAGATATCGCGTTTAACCATAATGGAAACCATAAATATATGCCATAAATGAAAAATACAGAAGATTAAGTAAAACATAAACATATTATATATCATATATAAATATAGTTTCATCTTAATGGCCACCTTTGAAGGTGTTATATGAGTGTTGAAAAATCATCGTTTCGTGAGGGAGAAATTCGCCATCCACGGAAATAGTATGTTCTTTAACCATTAGATGTAGGTGTGTGTAAGTGTAGCTCGAAATATTCTTATAAAAACAACCTAGTATATTTAAGATACTGTATTTGTTACAAAATAAATTAATAAAAAGAGTTTATGGGGTTGGAGAAGCAAAATAAAACAAAAGGACTCAAGTGAAGACATTACCTTAAAATCGGGTAACTCCCTTTGGTTTGAGCTCAAAGGCTTCCTTGGGAAGACTTATGCCCAAAGTGAGGCTTCAAGGAGTAAAATAAGGAAGTGGAGAGACAAAATGGGCCGAGTTTGGCCAATCCAAAGGCTTTGGGAGTGTGGGTAAGGAGGTAGAGGTGGGGGCCATTTATAAGAGGAGAGGAGGGCCACTCTTGTAAAGTTACAAAATGTTACTTTATTTTCAAAAGATATTCGGATTTTAAAGGTCCCAAATTGATGTATTTCTAGGATAAGGTGATAAGGTTTCGACATACACTCATAAAATAGGTTTTGGACATTTGTAGTTCTTAGATATTACATTATCTTTCCATTTAATTTAAATCATTAAACAATGAGGTCATCGCTGCATCATCATGATGTCATAAATAATTTAATTTATTTAATGTATAAAAATTATAAAAAAATACGATGATGTAGTAAATACTTTTATATTTCCAATGACTATTTATAGTCAAAAATCTGACTTGTATAACCCTATGTAAAAAATTGTTTTAGTAAAACATCTCATGTTTGTGTCATTTTTACTTTAACGTTAAATAAAAAGATATTTATGTCATTTTCTAACCAAAGTGGCTCCATGGGGTCCCCAAGTTGACCCATGGAATTTTTAGGTCGGCCATGACACATCCAATGAGGGTAGGACATGTTTCTAGGTCATTTCATTTTACTAAACCATTATTCTTACCTTAAACTACACTAATTACTTCTAATCGCGATTAAGAACTTAAAAGTTACTATTCACCAAAAAATTATTTTAATCTCATTAAACCACATTTTACTTCTTAATGACAACCATGTATGTCGGATTTTTGAAATTCAAAACACAGAAGTGGTAAAATTTCATTTAAACAAATATCAGTTTTTATAAGTACCACTTAGTGGTTTCACTATTCATCAAAAATTGATGTTTTTCAGAAAAATCCCAAAAATTCACCCTAAGCTATATTTGATATTCCGAATTCCAAAATGAAGTCTATTTTAAAAAAATTCAAAACATATAAGTCACATTAATTAATTTATTAATTAATTCCCGTTTTCAGAGAAAATAGCGTGTTTTTATGAAACAATAAGTATCAAAAGATTGACACTAGTTTAAGTCTGATTTCAAAGTGAAATTAATTAAAATGACCACTATTGGATTTAATGGTAAAAATATATTCTAATTTAACTTTAAAACCAATTCAAAAGATAATCTAATCATATAAATAAATTAGATTAAAAAGATGTTTTGAATTAAAATACAACATTTTACACTATTCATTAAAAATGAACTTTATCGGAAATATACCAAAAGTTTACAAAAAGTAAATTTTGATGTCCCAATTCTAAAGAATAGTTTTATTTTGTCCAATAGAATGTATAAGAGTGAACAAAACTTTATTTAATGACGGTTCGCCATCAAAAGGCGATAAGTGAACCTTTAGTGAAAACTAGGGCATATAGCCTAAAATTGAATTCTTTCTGTATTTTAAGCCTTTATCTTTTATTGGATAAATGTAAAAACATTTAAAAACATATATAATCAAATTTTAGTTATTTATATCCATTCCCGCAAATACAATGGCTACATGTTAACTACCATTTAAAATAATAATATTTTATTATTAGAGTGCAACGTAAGATTCCCAAGAAACTCGTTGTTGCATGTTGGGTACACCATCGAGCATAGCGTCCACTTTAAAGTCATATTAATATTTTATTCACAAATATGGATAAATATGAAAATTTCATATTCTTTATTTACTTGGGGTGTTACATCCATCCCCCCTTTTGGGAATTGCGTCCTCGCAATTTTTAAAATTGAGCTTGGAAACATCCTTGAAAGTCCCACATCGGAACAAGAGTCGGTAAAACAATCACTTTATAATAAAGAAAGTTAAGTACAGAGGTCACCCGAGATAACCCATAATAGGATTCCGTGTAGGAAAACATGGACATGGAAGAAAAAGCAAAGGGTCATGTTCTTGAGGGAGAGTGATAGTAAACCTGTCTAGGAGAAAGTTAAGCATAAGAAAATCACAAACTTGTGATGGGTTAAACGGTATTCGATTCCCTAGAAGGAAAAGTTAATAGATAACATTTTTGTTTTAAGTTACTTTTTATTGAGGAATTTATTCATAAGGAAACATAATCACTTATCATGATGACTTTCAACTTTTATTAGATTCCTTACACAAACTCATATTTTCTCCAAAAGACGAGTATTTAGGAAAACTTGTTCATATTAAGAGTACTATAATAAACTTCTAGAGAATCACCTAATCCACCAAAGAGAACTATATACTTCCCATTCCTTTAGGCTTTAACCAAAACCAAATCCAAAAAGGTTAGTACAAGATTAGATAATCCAGAAAAGGATAACCCTTTAAAAAGAAAATCTATGCTTAATCTCCAAAATTTGTCCAACAAAACCCAAAGTTCAACGAGGACCATCCGACAAACACTTTGTCCATAAAATTATTCAAATTAAACCAAACTAAGATTGAAAGCCAAATATTTGAAGGATTTAATCACATAGTCTTCCAAGGTACAAATTAATTTTTATCTCTAAATAACATCAGTTGATCTTAAATTCTCATATTGAAAAGTATTTAACCTAATCACATATCCTCCATGATAGGTTAATCATTTCCATAGATAACCCAAAATAAACTTACTCTTGATTCCTAAAATCATCTAACTAAAAAGAATCAGTCAAACTAACCAGGGACTTCACGTAGTCTAGTGGTAGTCGATAAATACCTGTTGCACTTTGGTTGTGGGTTCGATTCCCGTAGCTTTGTAGGACACGACGGGTAGTCACACGGTCTGCGTGTTGTCCCTTTTCAAAAACTATATAACTCTTAAAACATTCCCCAAAATGAAATAAAAATCCTTAAAAATAATCATAACATATTTTAACCTCAATTTTATCTCATTCCTTTCATTTTCCATCATATCATAAAGTAACCCATAATTACCACAAAAGTAAGGATCATATAAACTCTAATGGTTACCTTTATAATTATTACCTGAACATCCACATCGATTGGTCATCTCGTACATGATGCATTACAAAACGTACCAAGGTTCAAGTGGTTGATCATGACTCCTTGATAGTTGGTTTAGAACAACCACGAGTTTCCTCATTGAATCCTCCATTTTATCTAGTATCTTAATCAGAGAACCACCACAGTGTCCTTCAAACCTGTTGTCTCTTTGGTGCCTGCTAGATCCATCCATTCACTAAAAACAGAAATGTCAGTGTGAGTATATCAACAGAACCATCATGTACTAATGAGGAAGATATACTTACTCATTCGCTTTATCTAAAAACTATGACTCTTTCTGAATTCCTAACCATTATGTTAATGTCACTTATGCTTAAAGAATACCCTAACCTCTAAAGTTATCTAAACCGACCACTGATACCAACTATAAGGCCCCGGCCTTAAACCTTACTTAATATTGAATTAAATGAATAATTCACATTGAGGATCTTTTCAGGTTTAGAATTTTAGAGAATTAGGACATAACTATTACATCTCAAAAGATTACAAAGTATAAACGTCTACTAAGTTTCCATAAAATAAAAAAATCTTAAAAAGAAACATGTATAGTTCTATGTTTTTTAGGTAGCATGACTTTCCCTTGATCCCATCCTTGACCCTATTCCACGTTAATTCCTGTGAAAAACATTTCAAAAACTTGGGATGAGCATAAAAATCTCAGTAAAGGATACACAAAAAATGAAAACTGTTAGTTTTTCAAAACAACAAGTAAACCATGTATACTTTAACAAAGTAATACTTTTCACCTTTTCGAAGTTGTAAAAACTCTTCACTGAATAAATGTTTATTACTTACCCTTCTGTAACCAAAAGATTACCATAAAACCCATATAAAGATCACATAACATATAAAGGTAACTTGGAACATGAACATACTTAAGTGGAATAACCATAAGGTCGACTTCCACTCATATCACTTAATGGAATAGCTATTCGGCCAACTTCCATACATACTTAATGGAATAGCCATATTGATGACTTCCATACCCAATGCATTGGAGGTTATAACGTTACCAACCGTCTTGGTATTCACGGCACCACCCATCATATGGTTTATCACGTAACCACCCGTAAAATGTCCAAGTACCATCATTACACATAAAATATTGAAAATATAAACATTTCAAAAACGACATTTCATTTGCAATCACAATAAGTAATTCCCAGATCTTGAAGTAATCAATCCATTTTCAAAAACCATTTAAAAGTGATTTTTGAATCAAAGTGTCCCATACCACTTTGAAGCTTTTAATGGAATTATAATTTTAAAACATTAATGTCCATATAAATAAATACTGAAAACTATTTCGAAAACCTGAAAATTATAGATTATGATTTAGAATAATAAATCATTAAAACATTTAAAACGATATTTTGTTAAATAGTTTTTAACAAAATGAGAGACTCTTGAATACAAATAATAGCGGAATAACATTTAATAAAAACTTTATAATATCATGAGAATAAAGGGATTCATGATATAATATGTCAAAGGATATTATACACACAATATAAGAGTGAATTGGTGCATAACAAAAATGAAGTCTCAAAAGAAATGTAAAATGAGATGAAATCCATTATAAAGAAGGTATCCTTAAACTAAGGATAAATCAATCTCATAATTATGTGTGAAAAATATAAATAAACCCAATATAAGTGAATATTAAGTGTAAAACAATCAAATGTAATTCAAACATATTCAAATGATGACATATTCAATAACTACATGTTGAACCCAAAGAAATTGAAATTGGGTTAAGAAGTTCCCTTGGTAAAATTCCACAGCCTAACGGCGTCACATAAAATTTTACAAAAAGGGTTGATGAGAGAGATAAAGGGGATCTCATCACTTGGACATAAAATTTACATAAATAAGGCTATAGAATAACATATCCAAACATAATAGTATGTGAATTAAAAGACATAACAAAATAAGTCTTTTAAAAAAAAGAGGTTGAAAGGTCCCCTTACCGACTTGGGTAACTTTCGAAAAGTACACCCCATGGAAGAAGGGTCATACAATAAAGATGTAAATACCCATAAATAAAATTATACTACTCAAAGTGTATAATAATGGGCAGTACATAAACCACTCAATGGAAATAGTGGCAAACATAGCATAAATGTCACGGGAATAGAAGCGATATGAAAAATCCCTTACGAAAACACGACTGCCTAACGACGCCACATAAAACTTCCAAAAATGGATTTATGAGATCAAATAGGGTCTCCCATAATATGAACATAAAAAGTAAAGTATGAGGAATATAAAAGAACATCCCCAAACATAAGAAATATGGGATTAAAATAAATGACATAAATGAGAGTACTTAAAAATAAAGAGAGAGGTTAGATCTCTTACGAAAATTGGGCAGCCTAACGGCGCCACTCAAAACGTCCAAAAGGGATTGATGAGAGAGAATAAGGTATATCATCACATGAACATAAAACTTACAGTATGATTAATATAAAATAACATCCCAATAACAATAATTATGAGCTTTAAAAGGAATGACATAAAAGAGTGTACTTAAAAAAGAAAGAGAGGAGTAGGATCCCTTAACTCGGGCCCGACTTGACTCGATCGTTCTTTAACATACTGAATAATAAACTTGAGTTAATTTATACTTCCTTAATAACCTTTTTAAAGTTCATTATTCCTTTTATATCACTTATTATCATGTCATAGACAATATGTAATCATTTAAGTTAATAATGTTTGTTTTGTCGATACTTGGTTCTTAAGTCGAAAGTGGACTTCTTAAAATTACATGTTGTTCGTGTGGTCAAAGGTTTATTATATCCAAAATTGTATTAATCATGTATATATCATATATATCATATATATCCAGTATATTAATGCATTTATAATATTACATTACATTTAGAGTTAACAAATGAAATGCACCGTTCGTGGAGACGGTAAGTCGTACGTACGCATGAACGCTACTTCCATTTCTATTTCATATTTAATGGAATTAAAACATAATTATACATAATATTATATTAATTCCAGTATGGTATCATATATAATATCATTAAATATATCCTTTATACGTACCACATATGGTATTAACGAATCAAATCACTTTGAGGGGGTGGTAGTCTGCACTTCCTTAAATGAATATATCACGTTTACCCATAATGAAAACCATAAATATATGCCACAAATGAAAAATAAAAGAGCTTAAGTAAAACATAAAAATATTAGATATCATATATAAATATAGTTTCATCTTAATGGCCACCTTTGAAGGTGTTATATGAGTGTTGAACAATCATCATTTCGTGAGGCAGAAATTCGCCACCCATGGAAACAGTATGTTCTTTAACCATTAGATGTAGGTTTGTGTAATTGTATCTAAAAACCATCTTATAAAAACATCCTAGTATATTTAGGATACTTTATTTGTTACAAAATAAATTAATAAACAGAGTTTATGGGGTTGGGGAAGCAAAATAAAACAAAAGGACTCAAGTAAAGACATTACCTTAAAATCGGGTAACTCCCTATGGTTTGAGATCAAAGGCTTCCTTGGGAAGACTTATGCCCAAAGTGAGGCTTCAAGGAGTAATAGAAGGAATTGGAGAGACAAAATGGACATAGGTTGGCCAGTCCAAAGTCTTTGGGAGTGTGGGTAAGGAGGTAGAGGTGGGGGCCTTTTATAAGAGGAGAGGAGGGGCACTCTTGTAAAGTTACAAAATGTTACTTTATTTTCTAAAGAGTTTCGGATTTTAAAGGTCCCACATTGATGTATTTAGAGGTTAAGGTGATAAGGGTTTTAAATCCACTCATCCAATAGGTTTTGGACATGTGTAGGTCTTATATATTACATTATCTTTCCATGTAATTTAAATCGTTAAATAATGAGGTCATCGCTGCATCATCATGATGTCATAAATAATTTAATATATTTAACTTCTAAAAATTATAAAAAAAAATACTATGATGTAGGAAATACTTTTAGATGTCCACTTACTATTTATAGTCAAAAAGATGACTTGTATAACCCCATGTACAAATTTTTTTAGTAAAACATCTCATGCTTGTGTCATTTTTTCATTAACATTAAATAAAAAGGTATTTATGTCATTTTCCAACCAAAGTGGCTCCATGGGGTCCCAAAGTTTTCCCATGGATTATTTTTGGTCGGCCATGACACATCCAATGAGGGTAGTACATGTGTATAGGTCATTTCATTTTATTAAACCATTATTCTTACCTTAAACTACACTAATTACTTCTAATCGCGATTAAGAACTTAAAAGTTACTATTCACCAAAAAATTATTTTAATCTCATTGAACAACATTTTAGTTATTAATGAAAACCATGTATGTTGGATTTTTGAAATTCAAAACACAGAAGTGGTAAAATTTCATTTAAACGAAAAATCAGTTTTAATAAGTACCACTTAGTGGTTTCACTATTCATCAAAAATTGAAGTTTTTCAGAAAAATCCCAAAAATTCACCCTAAGATATATTTGATATTACGAATTAAAAAATGAAGTCTATTTTACAAAATTCAAAACATATAATTCACATTAATCAATTTAATAATTATTTCCCGTTGTCAGAGCAAATAGCGTATTTTTATGAAACAATAAGTATCAAAAGAATGACAGTAGTTTAAGTCTGATTTCAAAGTGAAATTAATTCCAACAACCACTATTGGATTTAATGGTAAAAATATATTCTAATTTAACTTTAAAACCAATTCAAAAGATATTCTAATAATATAAATAAATTAGATTAAAAAGAGGTTTTGAATTAAAATACAACATTTTACACTATTCATTAAAAATGAACTTTGTCGGAAAGATACCAAAAATTTACACAAAGAAAATTTTGATGTCCCGAATCTAAAGAAGAGTTTTATTTTGTCCAATAGAATGTATAAGAGTGAACAAATCTATATTTAATGACGGTTCTCCATCAAAAGGAGATAAGTGAACATTTAGTGAAAACTAGGGCATATACGCCTAAAATTGAATTCTTTCCGTATTTTAATCCTTTATATTTTATTGGATAAATGTAAAAACATTTAAAAACATATATAATCAAATTTTAGTTATTTATATCCATTTCCGCCAATACAACGGCTACATGTTAACTACCATTTAAAATAATATTGTTTTATTATTAGTGTCCAACGTAAGATTCCCAAGAAACTCGTTGTTGCGTGTTGGGTACGCCATCGAGCATAGCGTCCCCTTTAAAGTCATATTAATATTTTATTCACAAATATGGATAAATATGAAAATTTCATATTCTTTATTTACCTGGGGTGTTACATATATTACTAGGGAGGAATAAAAAATAAATCATGTGGAACATAGAGATTTTAAAGTAATATTCAATGGAAAATATTTCCCCCATGAGAAACAAACTGAAATAAATAAAATGTTACCCAACATAAATAATGTTGAACAATACGTTCTTATGGAGTATGATTCAATATTTACTAGAATATATAGGTACGATAAATATAAAATTCATAATACGAAAACAATGATTTACCATTTAATTAAAATACATCAGCATATCCACTGAAGGGAACTAATTTCCTAGAAGGTTTCATCATTTGGTTGAAGAATATTCTATGTCTTCAAAATAGAGATGAAATATTTTACACCCTATATCTTCAAGGAAAATATTATATCAAATAGGTTTGATTAAAACTGGAAAAAATGGAATATATCAAAGAGGAAGGAAAAAATCAATTTCAATTATATAAAAATTAGGACAATAATATTGGAAAATAGTTGAAGTAAATTTGATTTGGTAACAATTTTGGAGTTACTAGGAATATTCTTATTGAATGTAAGGTAGTTGATTAAAACACTACTATTAAGTGATTCATATATATTATAGTATAGCATTATTCAAACCAATATACAATGATTCAATAGAACATATCATATTATAGAATATGGGGAGAAGGATAAGCTTATGTGATAACAACAAAAAGGTCATTATTCCTAAATATATGGTAGATGTTACATTAATAATATCCTCAAATTTTGATAATGGTTTATTTTTTTATATCATTTCCATCTTTAATATTTTCCTTATTTTCTAAGAAGAATGTGATATTTCCTAAGTGGCTTAGGAATGATGTTTTCAGTCATGTCTCCTAGTATAAATATATCTGCAATTGGGTTGAGTTAGTAATTTCCCATTATAACATATAAACATACCCTATTTATATATATTACAATTAAACATATGTTCTTCATTGAAATAGAAATTCATATGTACTAGGTTTTAAAATATCCTGAAAAAATTATTAAAATGATAATGAAATTTTGATACATGGTGAAGATGTGTAATTCCTTATTTTTGGTGGGGCCACCTCATCATATGGGTCATCTTTATATCAACCTTCCCTAGCTATTTTGAATGATATTATAATATAATAAGTGCATAATAAAAATACACATGAAAAATGAAATCTTCACATTGGGGTTGTACCTATTATGTAATAATTCCTTGAGGCATTTTATGAAGAATTACATCGACATCCATTAGAGTACGAAAATTAGTTTTCCATTGATTTAATCCAAGATAAAAGATATAAATTAATGAATACCTATACAATGGTAACATTGTAATTAGTGGAGTTGAACAAACTATAAGTGGATCTGGGTGATAAGGGATTTATATGCCCAGGTGTTTCACCTTGGGGATCCCCGATTGTTTTTGCTAACAAGAAAGATTAATCTATAAAAAATTTTATGGATTATAGTAAAATAAATGAAATTATGATAAATAAAAAATACCATCTTCCTCTCGTTGATGAATTATTTTATAAACATTACAGAGATAAATATTTTGTAATGAATGTCCTTCATTTTAGGTATAATCAATTTTGATTAAAGAAGGAAGATATTCTAAGGAGAGTATGTCGTACGATGTATGAACTATATGATTATATTGTCATTCCATTGGGAATGACTAATTCAGCCTCTATTTTTATGGACTTAATAAAAATATTAGTCAATAAATATCTTGATATTTCATTTTTTGTATTTAGTAATGATATATTAGTGAACTCTAAATTATATATAGACTATGAGAATCAATTCTAGACCATTATAAAAACTCTTAATGGATCATTATTTTTTAAAAAATTTATCAAGGTCTAATTTTTGATTCAAAAGGATTATTTTCATGATATATTTTCTAGATGGATAGAATATTAGTTGATATAAAAGGAAAAAAGGAATTACAGGAAAACCCTAATACAATGTACATAATAGAGTTATATAAATTCACTTTATTTGAAGGGTACTATTGATGATTTGATAATTTTTTTAATGATTTTTGACCTGTTAACTAATATTACACATAAAACAATAGATCAAAAAATTAATGGGAATGTTTTTCTGAAGAATCGATAATGATATTAGTAAATTTTCATATTTTGAATCTACAATCAATAAATTATGAATTTGTTATAAATAGTGTTTATTAGGGGAAGGAAAATTATACATAATGATAGAGTTTTTTTCTATGAATCGAAGAATTAAATTTTTGATGAACAGAACTGTCTAACCCATGATATTTTGTTAGAATCCATAATCCATTCATTTAAGATATGACTAAATTATCTCCATATAAAAAATATGTGAGATATACATATATAATAATATTCTAAAATTTATCATTTCAAATAAACAACATAACATGATGCAAAGGTGGTGGCTCGAGCTACATAAGGATTATGAATTCAAAAGGATCTTGATGCTGAGGTTCATTAAAAAAATTCCTATCATCCTCAAAATGATATATAGTCCAAAATAATTATTCAAATATTAGATAAAATGTTGAGTTCATTCTCACATGACATTCAAGGTATACAAGACCAATATTTACCATTTTTATAGTTATTTAATAAAAATAACTTATATTTAAGTACTCAAATGGTCTTGTATAAATCATTTTATGAAATGAGATTTCAAATTCCAACTTGATGGGATAATGTCAGTGAAAGGAGTATTGTTGGAAAAAAAACATTTTAAAATACTAATAAAATTGAATGACTAATCAAAAAGTTATTATGGAAGATAAATGTAGAAAAAATTGTTGTATAGATAACTGAAAGAACGATTTGGAATATAATGTTAAAGATCACATATTCATAACATTATACTTGTAGAAGGGTGTTATAAGGTTTTACAATAAGAGAAAACTAAGCCCCATTTATATCAATTGTTTTGAAGTTATGGAAATAATTACCTATATGGATTATAATTTGGAAATTCCCTCAATCCCCTATAAGTTATATAATTTATTCTATATCTCACTGTTAAGGAAGTGCATGCCATACCCAATGTATGTGTTCACCATTAAAGAAATTGAATTTAAACATGATATATCTTATTATAAAGTGACTATATTGATTTGTGGAACTAAATAATATGTGGAAATGAATTTAAAGAATCAATAGATTAAGGTTATTTGGATAAATCCAAAATTGGAGGAAGCAATGTGGGAACCTAAGAATTTTATAAACAAAAACCACCCTTATTTGATTAAGAAATAATATCTATAAAATTTTTAAGGATAATGATTTTAATGGATTTATGAACATGAGACACAATATTTAAGAATTTTATATGAAACCATTATAATGAAAATTAGAATATTTCATTACATAAAAATTATAATTGGATATTAGTAATATTTATTCTGAATGTACTAGGTCAAAATAATCAAAGAATGTGTTTTTGAAATTGTATTTTAGAAATAATATTTTCCTAATTACTAAAATTATAGTATTTAACTACTAATAATTTTATTTATAATTCAATGTTATAAAATGTGTAATTAAAAATTTATTGATTTTAAATTTGATTGAATGAATAATAATGTTATACTGAGGGAAAAAAATTCTCAAAAAGATGTTTTTAAATCCATAATGGATTTTCATTTTAATTAATTAAAATAATATTAAATATTTATTGATTTAAATTTTATTTAAATATTATATGTGTAAAAATATGAATTTATATCTATATAATTATGATTACTAGTCATATATTTAATGTACGACCATTTAATACAATAAAAATTCATTTCTTGAAAAACCATTTCCACCCTGTTTTGAGGGTTTATTTGAATATTAAATTCTACCACTTTTGTGAATTTATTTTGATATAATAGAATTAATATTTTATATCATAATAATTAATATTAGTAAATAATTTTAATTTACTTTTGGTCATAGTAAATCGTAAAAATAGTAAAAATTGGTTTCTATGGTTAAGGTGACAATGGGTTCTCTAAGGGGTTAATAAAAAAAGGGTTAAAATGTCTAAAACACTTTATTAAAACTCATTTTTCATGGATTTTTACATTACAATTATATCCTTCAAATATGAGTCATTTTGGATGTATTTCTAAAATGAAGTGACTTTAAAATAATTTAAATCCTTCAAAAATTACAAGTGTTCCACTCACCAAAATTATAAATGGGTACCTATTCCCATCATTTGTCTATTAGAACCACGACCATTCTATAGTGAAAATGTAAGTTGTTTTTTATTTATTTTCAATCCTCATTGGAAGTTGAGATTGTTTTCTAAAAAAGGGATCATACAGTTCAAGCGGAAAACAATACAAAATAAAAGTTGCGTGCAATATTGTAGGTTCATAGAAAATTGTTCTCAAAGCATGTTTCGGGATCGAAACATTAAAAAATGGAAAATCCATGAGCTGCGTGAAAAATCTAGAGTTTGCACGGAAAACATATCCTATGTGAAATACATTGCGCACAGAATGGGAGGTTTTGTGTGACATAGTGTATTTTGCATGCAGGGGTCAGAGACGCCTATATATAAGAGGTGACCCACTCATTATGAATGGAAAAGAATTAGTGAAGATCTGAGTTCTGATGCATGTAAAATTTGCGCCAATAGGGAGTTGTGCGGAAAAAATAGAGGTGCGCAGAAAATTCACAGCGGTGTGGAAAAGATAAAGTTGCATGGAAAATATTTATACTGTGTGGAAAAAGTTACAGTTTCAAATATAGGGAGTAGTTTCGTGAAAGAGTTTCTGCGTGAAAATAAAATATTGTGTGAAAAAATAAAATCTTGCACGCACAGGGAAGGTGTTGCGCGAAATTGATAGAGTATGTTGAATACATGTTCTGAATATCCGGTTCAGTGGTTTAGTGATTTCAATGGAATCAATTTAGGATATCAGTAAGAGAAATGTCTCATGCTGAACAGATACAAAGTCTTCAATGAAAATCTATTTAAACGACCAACATGTTGATAAATTATGTTTGAATTCTCTCAAGGATGTGAGCTAGGGGGAGTCGAGGGAAGTGATTCGAGGGATGTAGTAAGCTATATGTGAACCTTTTTAAATTCAGTGTTCTTGGAACATAGTGATTATGACCAAATCTTGTAATCCTAAAACTAGTAAATATTAGTTAATTTAGGTATGATCGACACACTATCGGTGTGTGCTCCTTTAACACAGCCCTTTGCGGTGATCCAAGTAAAAGTGTTGTTTCATCTTTCTACTTTCATTTGTTTGAAGGATTTAACAAGTTCCTACTAGTGTGGGACAAGATCCACAACTTTAAAAATAAAATGTTGACACCTTGATTCACCCCTCCTCTCCCATGGTGTTTCGAGGTACTTCAAGTGGCATCAGAGGAAGGTTGATGGTTTTTGATATATCTTATACCGTTATGGAGAATTCAGCTAGTGTTTGAAGAATCCCCCTCTTTGATGGATGTAATTTCTATATTTTGAAGTATATAATGTGATGTAATCTAAGATCCCATGGAATGGAAGTCATATTTTCCACAATGCAAGGTATACAAGTTTATGATCCAACAGGTTTGGTTATGACTAATGTAGATAGGAAAATTCTTGATGCAGATGCTAAAGTGGAGAATGATCTCACCACATCCCTTTTTGATTAGATCTATCTAAAGGTGATGAGTTGCACCTCTGCCAATTCCATGTGGGATAAAGGTGAAAATATTTATGAAGTAGATATGAAAGTGAAAGAGGTGAAACTACAACTCCTTCAAAATAAGTTTGATGATATGAATATGTATCCTAATATGAATGTAGACTCCTTCTTCATTAGAATTACTGAAGTGCTTAGAGAAATTTAGGTTCTAGGTGAAGAAATTATATACTTTGACATTGTAAAGAAAAAAATAATAAGACTCCCACCCCTATACAATTAAAAGGTGTCACCCTTGGGGAAAGATATATTTCTAATCCTTTTCTGGATGTTCTGCTAAGTAGCCTGATGGAATATGAAATGAGATTCAATCTAGAAGATGCTACGAATTGAGTGAGCAAAGAAATGGAGTTCAAATCCATAGAGAAAATGAAAATTTATAAATATAGTAGTGTTTAATATGATGGTGAAAAAGATATTCTTTCTCTCATTTCTAATAATTTCTAGAAGGGAAAGTTGAAATTCCATGAGAAGTTACCTCTAGATTTCTTTTGTTGAGGAAAAGTTGGGCACATTGCCTCTTAGTTCTTAAGAAAGATCGATGATGAAGATATCAATGCTAAAAACATTGAGAAGCCTCAGAAAAGGTTTTTAAAAAAGAGAGACTTCAAATCTAGAAAAAATTTAATAAAGAAGTGTTTTTTCTATGACGAGGAAGATGATGATAAAGAATTCAGTGAAGAAGAAGAACCATAATTTAAAACTGGAAACAATGCTTCCATGATGGAAATTGTTGAAAAATTATAAGATAATGGTGGAGAAAATTAGTTTAAAACTAGTTCCAAACCCGAGTTTAAAATTAAAGATGATGTTAGTAATCTTAAGATCAAATGTAAGTGTTGCAGTAAGTGAAAAGCAATTGTAGAAGAATCTATTAAATATGTTGATCAGCACAAAGCTAAAATTGAACGACTGGAAAAATTTGTGAAAGTACAGTGTAATATCCTTGAAAGTAATGATGATGCAGTGGAAAGAAAGTAGAAAATTGAAGAGTAGGAAAAGGTCATCAATGACCTTACATACATATAGGAAGAAAAGTCCAAAATTGTTGAGGGTATTGAGGTGGAAGCTATTACTCTTAGGATTAAACATGATAGTGAACCAATTTTAAATGAATCAAGGATTAAAATAGAGTTTGGAAGGATCTTAGATTCTGATATTTTAGAGAGAGAAAAATATGGATCTAATGGAGTGGAAAGTATTTTGAATAATCAAAGACTCACTTCCATGGGAAAGAGTGGAATCAGTTTTGAGGCCGAATCGTCAAATGATGAAAATAGTGGGGACCAAAATAAAGGCAAGATAAAAGTGGGTCATTTAGAAAAGTCACCTAAAGTGCTGAGAAATAATCCTATAATTCAATATGAATGAAGAATAGAAGACTTTCCTTGAGTCTCTAAGAATTATAGGAAGTCAAAATATTATCCCACAAAAGAATAAATGTGGATAAACAGATGTAAGAACACATTTCTTCTCATGAATTGTCAGTTCTGTGGATATATAGGCTATTCCATGTCTTATTGCGAAGTGGTAAGAAGTTATTTTTATGGATAAGACATGGGAGTTCCACAAAGGAAAAAAATTCATATCCTAAGTCTTTTAGAAGAAACAATTTATAAGGAAATTGTTTTAATTATTCTAACTTTGGTCATAAGGCCATTGATTGCAGGTTGAGGAGGGACATGGACACCTCACACCGGAGTCCAAGATAAGTCAAATCTCATAAATAAGATAATGTTTCTCTTAAAAACATGTTTTCTCCTCTAGAAAAAGATTTCTACTTTGAAGAAACCATGTACACAGAAGAAAGAATTCAAAGGCCATTAGTGTTCTACCCTTACTCCAATATCTCATGGAAAGAAAGAAAGAAAATTGAAAAATATAACCTTGAAGAGGTGGCCTTAAAAGCTACCAAAAATAAACTGCACCTAGATTCTGGATATCGGTTGTTTGTCTCGTACGATAGGTAATGTAGGGCTGTTAACAGATTTCAAAAGGAGGGTTGATGAAACAGTATGGTTTGGTAATGATGGCGCTTTGAAAATAAAAGGCATTGGAAGTACTGAACTAGCTAATGTAGAGATAATGAAAACTAAAGTCCTTTATGTTGATGTCCTACTTCATAATCTACTTAGCGTGAGTCAAATCTGTGACTCTGGACTTATAGTTACTTTTAATCAGAAAGGCTGCACTATAAATGGAAAGACAAGAAATTCACTTATAAAGGGATGAACCCTATATCAAGTTGAAAGTATAAAAACATTTTCTACATGACTATTAAGTAAGAAAATAACCTATGGCATTGGATGCAAGATGATGGAACATTCTTTGGATTGTTGTCGCAAGAGGAATAGGGTGAAGGTTCCAGAGGTAATGGAGAATAAGCCCCCACTCTTTGAGTAACTAAGGGAATGATGGGGTCTTGGGATGGGATGCTGGGTCCAACAGGAAGGATGAGGGGTTGGCCGAGTTGGGAAGTGTGGGGCAGAGGTCTTCTGAAATAGTTTTTAATAGAGGGAAAGAGGCTTTACATTTTAGGGAGATTATTAGGGGTAAAAACATTCGGCTTCATCATGAGGTTTCTCTTATTTGATGTATGGTGGCTGGGTGTAGTGAAGCGGCTGAGGGGATGCCTAAAATTGAGTAGGGCCTAGAAGAAGATGGAACTGTCGATGAGACAGTGGCTGTCCACCTGCATCTCGATGATTATGAGAACAATGGAGGTCTGGAACAATGTGATGGTAATACTGTGAGTAACCCAAGGGCTGGGAGTCATTCAATTATGGTTCCTCCAATGAAAAGAAAGGATAATCCACCACTTGAGGGGGCTGGTCAGGGAAGTGGTGAGAAAGGGAAGTTGCAGGATTTGGATTTTTTTACATGAGTTTCAGGATGGAAAGAGTCTGTCTTCAATTCCTCTGAACAACAAGTTCGAATGATTTGTTGAGGTTGATCTAGGTGCTATTAAGAATTTTCCAGATGATTCAGATGAGGGGGGGGGGGTGAAAGAAGGGGCATGGGACCTGAACCCATTCCAGCATTTGAAACATCGATTCCTAATAGTTATAGGGGTGGTTTGAGAAGGAATGTCAAGAATGATTATTCCAGTTTACCACCCCCTATGGAAACTCGATCTTCTACTAAAGTAAGTGGAAATAAGGACTTCCTAAAAGAGGTGGTCATGCAACCATCAAGTGTTTAGGGTGAGAAATTCTTTGACCTTTTACTGAGCAATGAAGAGGATGTGATGGAGAAAGTGTTGTGGCATAACGACTTAAAAGAGGAGGAATCTAAAATGATGGGGAGGACTTTAAAAATGACACTTATTGAGGAGAAATATTCTTAGGTGGACAAGCTAGACCTTATCCTTGTTGGGGTATTTAACAAAAAGCAGATTAGAATCGAGGAGTTTATTCAAACTTGGGATCAGTTGGATTTAGAGTTCGAAAAGTTGTGGTTGGAGTCTCCAAACATTCAGGTATCCCCCTTATCTTGGAAAGTGTTCAGGGAAACATAGTCTGGTAATCTAAAATTATCCTTTAATGTTTCTAGTTAATTGTTGGTTTCTTTTTTTTTTGAGTTTTGGAGATTCTGACCTAGGTTTTTGGATCCGGTTTTTGGGTTTGGTGTGCTTTTTGATTGACGTTCACGTGGCATTTTGATAGGATCAGATTTAGATGGGCTAGAACACTCTAATATCAACATTGCAGGCCATTTGAGATTGTTTGACTGTTAGGGATGGATTTTCCATCGGGAGGGACCATGACTGCATGGGATTGCTGAGTGGTCTTGCATTGGGGATGCTGGTTGTTTCTTATGCTTGGAAGAGGCAGATTGTGTTTTCTTTTGCTTGGGGTTGTTTGGGTGTTATGTTGAACTTTATGGTTTCTCACTTTTCCCAAAAAAGTGGTTTTCTTAATAATAAAATAATTTCCAGTCTGTCAGGAAGTAAATACTTCATCAGAAACAAAGGAGGAAATCAAGGGAAGTACGGTGGCAATAAAGATGAAGGAATATTCCTTGGATACTCAATGAACAGTAAATCCTAAAAGTGTTTCAACGAGCTCATATGAAAGATTGTGGAAAGTAGTAATTTTAAGATCATTGAATAGAAAACCAAAAAATCTTCAATGATTTCATAAGAGGATGTGATAAAAAATGAGGAAGAAAGAGAATGTTTAGTAAATGAAAATAAAAAATAGATGAAGGTATACAAAACACTCAGGAGTCACATCATGATGTTGACCTAGAAGAATAATCTAATGAAGAAACATTGGATGGAGAGAATGTGGTTGAATCTCAGAGGAATCAAAGAGTAGAAATTGATCAATCCAAAATTATAGGGAATTAGACTACACCCACACAAACACAGAGAATGAATAATAACTCAAATAAAAATTAATGTCAGTTGTGGAACCATCCACATTTGATAAAGAAGCAAAGGATGAATCCTAGATGAATTCCATGAATGAAGAGTTAGATCAGATTGACATGAATCAGACAAGGAATCTAGTCAAGAGACCCAAAGGTCATATTGTTATTGGTACAAAGTGGATTTTCAAGAACCAGTTTGATGATCATGGAAGTGTTCATAGAGAAAAGGCATGATTGATATGTAAAGGGTACTCATAGATAGAAGGTGTCGATATTGAAGAAACCTTTTCTCCAGTGGCTAGACTAGAGTCAATTAGGCTTTTTCTTGTAATGAAAATTCAAATAGGATATAAAGTATATCAGATGGATGTCAAGAAAATATTCTTGAATGGTGTTCTCGAAGAACAAGTCTACATCGAACAACCAGTCAGTTTTCTTCTTGGTATAGATCAAACAAATGTTTGTAAACTCAAGAAAGCACTCTATGGTGTGAAGCTGGCACCACAAGCATGGTATTCCCAGCTGGACTCTTATCTAAATAAGTTGGAATTCCAAAGAGGATAATTATATCACAATCTATATGTGAAAAATTCTCCAAAATATTAATTCATGGTTCTAGTTTACATTGATGGAATTATATTTAGTGGAAGCAGGCCAAAATCAGTGGATGAATTTTCCAATCACATGATATCAGAATATGAAATTTCTTTGACTAGGGAGCTCATATATGTATTAGGGCTACATGTGACTCAAAATAAGGATTTCACTTTCATATCTCAAGAAATGTATGCAAGGGAGTTTCTAAAGAGATTTAATATTCATGAATCCAAACCAATGTCAACTTCGATTGAGATTAGAACTAAACATGGAAAGCATGAGGAAGAGACATTGTATATAACACCATGTAAAGGAGGATTATTGAAATCTAACTATACCTAATCGAAACACGACCTGATATTGTCTTTTCAATTTACTTAGCAGCCTGATTTCAATGTAATCTGAAGGAAGAACATATGACAGTAGTAATAAAAATCATGAGCAACATTCAAGGTACCCATAATTAAGGGTTATTATTTTATGATGGAAGGAAAATGTAAAGGTATATATTTTTCCTTGTAATTTTTTTAATTTTATTGAATTATTATGAGTCTTCCAAAATTGACTGTGTGTTATTCCGAGGCCAGGTGTGCCCAGAATGAATTTCTGAACTTTTTGTTAGGTACGTTCAGTAAATGTGCAAGTGGCATTTTATAACTTTTGAAATGGTGATTGAATTAAATATATGAGGGCACTGCTGAATCCACAGTGCCGAGATTCTCATAAGGGAGGCTTCACATTGACCATAGCAGGTCTAGAGAAAAAGATATGTTTTGATACTTTTTAAAAGAATAAACAAAATAACTTTGTTATTTTGTTTTCTTTCTTTTTTCCTCTAATGGAAAAGAGGAAACATCGGACCAACAACATGTCAAGACAATTAATGGATTGACCTTTCATTCCTAAGTGACCGAAACATTTGCGAATTAGGATGGTTCCTAATTAATTAACCCCCATTAATTCCCAATGTTGTTACGTACCCTCACCTATCCTATTTATATGGAGCTTGGAAGGGGTATCAATACTACTTCACCATGCAACGAAGTGCTGGTAAAGTTCCACGACTCCAACCTTGGAGGAGGGAGCCGGTTCAAGTGGGCAGTGATGAGCGATACAGAAACACTGAACCTATTATTGACGATCAGGTGACCTCTTTGGAGGCTAGTTGTGGGGATAAAGAACATCGACCCACTTCCTCAACCATGGGTGTTTCTCCATCGATCGCGGGGCTTCACTTTCTTTTGGTTTTAATTCTAGAGATGTTGAATCCTTTAATCCTCCATCCCGTTTTCGAGCTAACGCGGAGGGTGCGGGCCTAACAAACACAGCTCGAACCCTTCGCAACCTTGTTTACCCCATGCGTTCTTTATGGAGGACTTCCAGGGTGGTTGTATCGGTGATCGGCGCCGGTAGGGACCAAGGCGGCGGTCAACACCGGCCGGCCGTGAGGGAGGAGGCATTAAACCCATGCCACCAGAGGAACCAGATGTGGCTCATCAGCCATGGCAATCAATGGAGGCGTTCGACCCACCGCTCAGCCACAGATGAGGAGGGAGACCTGATCCATGCACCGCCGGAGGATTTGGGCTATGGCTCGTCATCCGTGGTTGCGGGACCCGCATCATGTCCCTAATGACTGGGAAGCGCCCTTAGGTTGTGCCAGTTTGGTTTCCAAATGGGGGGAGGGGGACCGCTCACCTCCCATGCCAGCCCGAGCAGACCCCACTCCAGTTGGCCCCACAGGCTAGCGGGCTGCGCTCCACCACGGGCCGATCCGTACTTCTCCGTGGTCCGGGACACCCCCTTATGGGTTGGGCTAGACCTCGGACAAGATGGTTGAGCCCACCATGGCCTAGTATAGCCAGGTCGGACCCAGTTCGGGTCCAGTTGGGTCGGTCTGGCTGGGTCAGATCGGACTCGGGCCTAACCAAACACAAAAAAACATAAAGGTCCATATCTTGATAACTAGACGTCCGTTTGATGAACCATATATAGAGATGGAATCCTTGATTGAGACAGTCCTTTTGGTATACTCTAATTGAGATTTGGAGACAGTTGGGGTACGACCAGGTTGGATCGAACCCAAATCCCACCAGGTCCTCAAAACTAAAAATCTTATAACTCACAGACCAGATGTCCAATTGATACACCATCTATCATGTTGGAACCCTTAAAACATGGAGGAATTTTACATTTAACCATTGTGGAACTTAGTGGTGGTTTAGATAACTGATTTCTTGAGGGGTAGATTCTACGGAACTTGAGCACACTTGGTTCGAGGAATCCTCTAGCAGACTATACCATGAAGAAAGAACATCTAACTTGTGTGGGTCAACATCTATCGATCCTATGTGGATCATCATATATAGATCCTATGTGGTTTAGTGTCTATCAGATCCTATGTGGGTCAGTTCTTAGAATCCAATTTGTGTCAGGGCATATCGATCTTGTGTGGGTTTGCAGGGGTTAGTTACCTATGGATCTTGTGTGGGTTAGAAGCAAAGATACATAACAGAATAAGATGTTCTAGCTTTTTGACTAATCATATGTACTTCTGTACTTAGGTTATACCTGATAGTGAGTTGAGTATTTCCACCTTTGTTGTGTTTTCTTCGTTCTGTTACCTATGTGGTACTTCTATCTTCATGGTGTTACCTTTGTGGAACTTCATGCTTTGTGGTGTTACCTATTGGGTACCTCTAGCTTCATGGTGCTACCTATTTGGTAATTATATCTCTGTGGGGTTACCTGTGTAGTATTTCAACCCTCATGGTGTTACCTTTGAGGTATTATTTCTTCATGTATGAGATTATTATATCTAGATAACATAGGTATATGTATGGGCATATATCTAAGTAGAGTTGTTGTCCTACTTTGTGGATTTTCCTTTTGGGAACTCTAGGAGACCTACAGGGGTCTCGGGGTCCCTAGTGAGTATCGTTATACTCACCCCTGTAGGGCATATGCTCGCACCTTGTTGTGTCTTGGGGAGACAACATACATCACTGATTGAGGCTGAGGGAGCCAGGTACGGATGGTACACAGAGGTGGAAAATATGGCGTGACGTGACGTAGGGACTACTGATCATGATCTATACAAACTCTTCTAGTAAGGTCCTCAGTGGATGATCTAGAAGCTGTTTTTTCAGTTTTCAGTTGTACTTGAACATTTTAGTTGGGCTTTTATTCTGGACCCTTTACTTTCATCATACTTTTACAACAGAAGTTTACTCCGTAGTTTCTTCTTGTTGTGTTATTGGACTATGTGTGTGTACAGGTTAAAAAGCAATGCCTTCCCATTTTAGGGATACACATTTCTGGTGACAGTCCTCCAGGCCCTGGCCTATGGAAGGTGGGCATTGGGTAGTCAAGACACGGGCCCCGAGGGATGGGTCATGACAAAGTGCTATTAGAGAGGTTGGTTCTACCAAAGAACTAGGACTTTGATCTTTTCTATGTGGAAATAGTGTTAAGTGTTATGAGTGTGGTTTTCAGTTTGGGGATCCAATGTTGGTGTGGCGCCTGACGTATCCATACACCCGGACCCTGATTTCTGATTTCCAACCCTGTGCATGGAAATACTAATAGCATGTGTTTTTTAATAGTTTTTCTTATGATATCTTCGAGTTAGATCACAAGGTATAACTTATAGACTGCAGAACACCTGTTTTCTTTCAAGATGCCACCACGTAGACAACCATCCAGGATTACCATGAGAGTATGCGATGACAGCCCACCGAGTGATGAGGAATCGGTGCAGGGCCCTCTTACTATGTTAGCTCCTTCAGGTGGTTTACCAGTAGCACCACTAACCGTTGGAAAACCATTTCCACCAGCCCCATTAGTAGAGGGTTCATGCCTACTGAGTGCGTTGCATGAGTTTCAATGGTAGAGGCCTCCGAGGATCCGAGGTGAGACAAATATGTATACGATTGAGGACTGGATGGAGGTGGTGACCATTGTTTTTCGCTCAATTGGGACACTAGTAGATCTGATGGAGATCCTATCTGCCAATTTGTTCTAAGAAGCATATATGAGATGGTGGAGCTTGATGCTCCAGTTACACTACGAGGTGAACCTTATTTGGGAAGACATCAAGAGCCTTTTCAGGGCAGAGTTCATCACAACAACCTTACAATATTGCATATACAAGAGCTGCTACACCTATAGCAGGGCACCATGACTGTGGCCCAGTACTTGGCGAGGTTCACTGATCTCTCTTGTTACTCCACCGACATGGTACAGGACCCTTTCATTAGGTCCCAGAAAATTGAATAGGATCTCCTACAAGAGATCAAAGCATCGATGATATTACTCAACATTTTAATGCAGGATGGGGTTCTAGAGTGAGCGCTCTGGGTGGAGAGCAACATAGTTGAGCAGAAACTAACAAAGAGAGCCAAAACCAGACGTCAGGTATCAGATTCATCTGCGGTAGGGATTAGACGGATGAAACATGAGACCAAGCGGGCTAAAAAATATGGTGGATGACCTCAGGATATAGGTTTTGTGGTTCAGGGATCACGAGACATAGCAGTACACCTGAGGAGCAGACAGTGATACTCGAGCGACGGGCAGGGTCACATGGCACGTGACTACCTGACCTACCATAGAGGTGACCAACAGATGGTCGAGGGACCACTAAGGAAAATGCAAAAATTTGATCGGGGAAGTATGCAGGTAGTTGAATGACGTGGAAAAGGAGCCAGCCTAGGTGCAGGCGGTGGTAGGCAATACAATGCTTAACCGCCACCACCTCTTGGTGGTCTACCCAGACAATAGGGAGCCTGTGGATAGGGATGAGCTCTGATTCAGGTAGCTGAGGCCTACAACCATGATGCTTCAGAGAATATTAGAGCTATGATATGCATCTACTCCACCATATATGCAGTACTTATAGACATAGGTTCCAGTCACTCTTTTTTTACCATGGCCCTCGTTTGGAGATCAAAGATTCTGGTGGAGCTATTGGCTCGATCCTTATGGATAGAGACTCATACGGGAGAGGATTTGATGATTACACACTAGTTCCAGCAGTGTGAGATTACTCTATGAGGTTAGAGATTCGGTTGGGATATTCTAGTAGTGGAATCAAGGCCTTAGGATGTCATCTTGGGTATGGAATGGTTATCCATAGTCCCTGATTAGATTGACTATATTAGGCATAAAGTGCGGTGTGTTCGTTAGAATGGGACCATGTTTTCCTGCACCAGTGAGAAGGAAACATTTTCAGCATAGGATAGACTTACCTGAAGGAGGGTGTCACTGATCACACACTATTTGGATAGCCTTACCCTTGGAGCGGTAGATGTTTCGAGTCTGAGCTATCCTATAGTTGTGGACCGGTATGCTGATGTCTTTCCTAATGATGTTTTGGGACTACCTCCTCACAGAGAGGTAGAATTTTACATCAAATTGTACCCCGAGACGACACTGATATCTACCCTAGCATATCAGATGGCTCCCCCGGAGCTTCGTGAGTTACGGGTATAGTTGGAGGACTTGCAGAGAAATGAGTTCATAAGGCTTAGTGTTTCTCCATGGGCATCTCTGATTTCGTTCGCCAAGAAGTTGTATGAGGGTTAGAGACATTATGGGGACTATCAACGCCTGAACTAGGTGACCATGAAGAACAAGTATCAAATTCTATGAATTGATGATCTTTTTGATTAGTTGAAGGGAAATTGTTGGTTTTTTAAGATAGACCTCAGATCAGGGTATTATCAGCTCAGGGTACAAGATGAGGATGTGTAGAAGATGGCCATCCGATATAGGTATGGACACTTTGAGTTATTGGTTATGCCAATCAGTATGAAAAATTCCCCAAAAGTGTTAATGGGACTCATGAATAGGATCTTTCAGCAAGACATCGATCTCTTTACGGTGGTCCTCATTGAAGCCATCTTGATATACTCAATAATGGAGGGGGAGAATTCCTATCATCTGCATATAGTTCTAGATACACTATGAGAGCATCAAAATTACTGTAATCTCTCGAAGAGCTGGTTCTAGATATGAGAGGTCCACTTTCTGGGACACGTCATCTATGAATCTAGAGTTGCAGTGGATCCGGTGAAGATAGAGGATGTACTTGCTTGGGAAACAACCAAGAGTGTGACTGAGGTGTGTAATTTCATGGGGTTGGCTTGATACTACCGATGATTTGTGACTAACCTTTCCAGATTTGGGGAACCCTTGTCCGCATTGAAGAAGAAGGTACAAACCTTCATATGGATGGATAGATTCCAGTTGAGTTCTCATGATCAGAGGTAGTGATTGATGAGTACCCCCATGTGAGGCTACCAAAAGTGGTTGAAGGGTATGTAGTTTACTACGACACATCAGGGACCAGACATGGATGTGTCCTAATGCAGGAGAGAGAAGTGATCACTTATGGTTTTGACAGCTGAGATAGCATGAGAAAAACGACTCTACCCATGACTTGGAGTTAGCATTAGTGGTTTTCGCCTTGATTATGTGGTGAAATTACTTATTGGAAAATGTTTTACAGTCTACTCTGGTCACAATAGAATCATGTATATCTTCTCTCTGAAGGACTTGAACCTGAGACAATGACAATGGCTAGAGTTCCTCTAGGATATGACTTTGAGATAGTCTATACTCCTAGAAAAGGGAACGTGGTAGGATATGTTCTCAGTAGGAGGTATAGACTGCAGTTACTGAGTGAGGTGACATAGCTGCTAGCCACATTTCAGATATCCTTGGTGGATAGACATATAGAAGAATACCTCCAGTCTATGACAGTCACTCCCCCACCCCTTCAGCAAGTCAGGGAGGCACAACTTGTGGACATTGACTACGAGGCTCAATGTACTCAGATATCCTTAGGATAGGCACCTGATGGATTTTTGAAAGGTGGGTAGTACATCATCCACTTTTGAGGACGTACCATGGTACCAATGGAGTTATGGGAGGAGGTGTTCAGGGAGTTCCATACATCCCATCTAGTGGTACATCTTGGTGCAATAAAGATGTACTAGAACCTCTGGTGTCATCACTAGTGACTTGGGATAAAGAAAGTAGTGGAAAAGTTTGTTTCACGATGCCTCACTTGTATGCAAGTGATGTCCAAGCATCAGGTTCCATTAGGATTAGCACAACCACTAGAGGTTCTAAAGAGGAAGTGGGAAAAAATATCCCTGGAATTTAGGAAAGGGATTCTACTTACAACCATGGGACAAGATTTCATCTGGGTGATCATTGAACGACTCACCATGTCGGCCCACATCCTACCTTTCCAAGAGCAGGGATCAGTAGAGGGCTTCAGATGCCTCTTCATACAAGAGATTATGAAAATTCATGGAGTTCCATTGATGATCATCTCTAACAATGACACACATTTCACATCCCTGTTGTGGAAGGAATTATTGCAGGCATGTGGGACACATCTATGTTTGAGCACCACCTTTCATCCTCAGACGGATGGTCAGACAGAGCGCACCATTAAAACACTGGATTAAATGTTACATTCTTGCATCCTATATTTTGGTAGCAGTTGGGAGGATCACTTTCCTTTGGTGGATTATGCAGAAAACCACAGTTATCACTCCACCATCGGCATAACTCCATTTGAGGGCCTATACGACCAACCTTGCAGATCAACTCTATGATGGAAGGACCTAGGGGAGTCAGCACTTATGAGTCCAGAGTTGGTACGGGCAACCACAAAGAAGGTGCAGGTAGTCCAGTAGCAGATGAAGACTGCACAGAGCAGACATAAGTCTTATGATGATAGGAGATGGAGACCATTGGAGTTCTAGGAGGGGGACAATGTATTCTGGCGAGTGTCTCCTCAATGAATACTATAGATATTTGATTGACGTGACAAGTTATCACATAAGTCTATCAGACCATTTCTGATACATCGTAGGATTAGTGAGGTGGAATACTACTTTTCACTTCCACTATAGTTGGAGTGGGTGCACGAAATCTTCCACGTATCCCAACCAAAGAGATAGATGCATGACCCATCTCACATCATCGACTATGGAGAGATGTACTTTGATGATACGACAATGTTTAAGGAGGTTCTAGTAGAGATTGAGGATCAACATGATCGAGTCATTTTTGGGTGATCTATACCTCTGGTGTACATTCCCTGGGAGCACGAGCACCTCCAAGAGAGAAATTGGGAGCTGGAGATAGATTTATGCTCAGTACCCCCCATTTGTTTTCTTAGTATATGTTGTAACTTTAAGGGATGAAAATCCCTAAGGTGGGGAGAATGTAAAGACCTGAATTTTTCCTTGTAAATTCTTTTTTAATTATATGGAATTATTATGAGTCTGCATAAATTGATGGTGCGTGATTCTGAGATCCGATGTTCCTAAAATAGATTTTTTAACTTTTTTTAGGCATATTTAGTAAATGTTAGAGTGGAATTTTCCATTTTTTGAAGAGGTGCTCAGATTTAAAATCTAAGGGAAATGTTGAATCCGCAGTGCTGGTATTCGCTTAGGGGATGCTTCATATTGACCATAGTAGGTCTGGAGAAAAAGTTATGATTTGGGACTTTTTAAAATTATAAACAAAATAACTGTGTTATTTTGATTCCTTTGATTTTCCTCAAATAGAAAAGTGAAAACGTGGGACCTGTGACATTTCTAGCCAATAAATGGATTGACCTTTCATTCCTAAGTAACAATGACGTTGGAAAATGAGGAAGGTTACTAATTAATGATCCACCATTAGTTCCCAAAGTTGTTACTTAACCTCCCACTCTCCTATTTATATGAATCTTGGGGAGGGGTATTGACACTACTTCTCCAAGAAACAATGTGATGGTAAAGTGATACGACACCATCCTTAGAGGATGGAGTCGATTCCAGCGGGGGGGGGGGGGGGGACGAGCGACACCAAAACCCCGAACCAAAGATCAACGATCAAGAAATGACATTAGAAGCTAGTTTTGGGGACAGAAAACACCGACCCACTTCCTAAACCACGGGAATTTCTCCATAGATCTTGATGTAGGGTTTACTTTTGGTTTCAATTCATGTGTTGTTGAATCCATTAAACCTCACTCACATTTTCAATCTAACTCGGTGGCCGTGGTTGAAATAAATACATCCCGAACCCTCCGCAACCTTTTTTACCCCATGTGTTATATGTGGATGACCATCATCATGTCGGTATCGGTGATCGACACTGGCAGGGACCAAGGAAGCGGACGACATAGGACGGTCATGAGGAAGGAGGCGGTGCACCCACGCCGCCGGAGGAACCGGCCGTGAATCGTTTGCCGTGACAGTCAGAGGAGGCGGCCGAAAAACTGGTCGGATGCATGTGAGGAGGGTGGAGAAATTAGTACTCCATTAGAGGATTCATGATGTGGCTCATCAGCCACAGTGATGGAACCCATAGTGGGTCCCACATGACTTGGCAGCGCCCTTAGGCATTACCAGTTCAATTTACATACAGGGGGGACCGCACCCCTCCCATGACAGCCTGAGTGGACCCCACTCCAATGGGCCGCACAAGCGAGCAGGATATGCTCTGCCATGGGCCTGGCCGCACGAGCCCAGTGGGTGGCACATTGATGCGGGCCAGGCCGCGCGAGCCCTGCAGGCTACCCCCTTACATGTCAGTGCACCCCTTGCAGGCCGGGCTAACCCCATGTGGGTCGGGCCACCCTTGTGGGCCACCCCTTGAAGTCCAGGCTTGCCGTTTTCATGCCAGGTCGGACCTCGGCCAAGTCCATCCGGGTCGGGTCGGACTGGACCCGAGCCCAACCGGCCCTAGAAACACATAAAGGGCCATATCATGGGTACTGGACGTCTGTTTGACGAACCATCTGTGGAATTGGAATCCATTGATTGATATTATCCTTTTTGTATATTCTACATGAGTTTTGTAGACAGTTGGAGAATGGGTGGGTAGGATCAAACTTGAATCTAACTGGGGCGTCGAAACTAAAACACTTATAACTCAATGATCGAGCATCTGATTTATGCACTGTTTGTCGCATTGAAACCCATAAAAAATAGTTGTCCTTTTGGTTACTATATTGTGGAGCTTAGTGGAGTTCAGGGTATGACCAGTATCTCAAGGGGTAGATTCTACGGAACATAGGCACACCAGGTGCAAGGAATCCTGTCGCAGGCTGTAATGTGAAGAAAGAACATCAACACTGTGTGGGTCAACATCTATAGATCCTATGTTGGTCAAAATATATCAGATCCTATGTGGGCCAGTGTTCAGGAATCCTATGTGGGTCAGTGCATACTGATCCTATGTGTGTTAGATCCTGTACGGATCAGTTGGGGTTAGTTACCTGTCGATCCTGTGTGGGTCAGAAGCTGTGCTACATAATAGAATAAGATGATCTAGCCTGACTACTAATCAGCTGTACTTATTTACATTAGTTATACATGATATTGAGATGAGTCTTTCCATATAAGTTTTGTTGTCTTCATGGGTTTACTTTTGTGGTACTTATATATATTTGTGGTGTTACCTGTGTGGTACTTCAAGCTCTGTGGTGTTACCTGTGTGGTACTTCATGCATCATAGTGTTACATGTGTGGTACTTCTAGCATCATGGTATTACATGTGTTTTACTTCAATCTCCGTAGTGTTACCAATGTGGTATATCTACCTTCGTGGTCTTACCATTGTGTGATTCTTTTCTCATTTATGAGATGAGTATATCTTGAAAACATAGGTATATGTATGGGAATATACCTAAGTAGAGATGATGCCCTGATTTATAGTTTCTCCTTTGTGGAACTCTAGGATACCTATAGGGGTCTCAATACCCTATTGAGTTTTTGTATACTCACCCCTTCATGGGCTACGCCCGAACCTTGTTGTGTCTTGTGCAGACGACAGACAACATTGATCGAGGTTGACAGATCCAGGACTTGACTGTACTTGGAGGTGGACCATTTGTCATAATGTGATGTAGGGATTCAGATCATGAGCTCTACATACCCTTCAGGTAGGATCCTTAGTGGATGATCCATGAGCTGTTTTTCACTTTTCAGTTGTACTTGTAATTTTCAGTTGGGCTTGAATTCTGACCCCTTTACTTCCATCACACTTATACTACTACTATTTACGTTGTGGTTGCATATTTTTGTGTTCTTGGACTGTGTTTCTATATATGTAAAAAGGCAATCCCTTCTTATTTTTGGGATACACCTTTTCGGTGCTAGTCGTCTACCCTTGGCCTATCGAATGCGGGAATTTGGTAGTCACAGTATGGGCCCTAGTGGATGGGTAATGAAAGTAAAGTGAATTATCAGCATATTCTGATGCTGAGCGGGCTAGAGATTTAGGGGATATAAATTCCACCAGTGGTGTAGAATTCTATATTGGACAGGAATGTGTTGGCTGGTTGAGTAAGAAATAAAAATGTACTTCTCTTAGTACTACTAAAGCTGAGTATTTCTCTGCTACAAATGCATGCACTCAACAACTATGGATGAAGCAAAAATTGAAATATATTGGTTTTGAGGTGAAACAACCAATGGTGATTTACTATGATAACAAGAGTTCAATTGATCTTACGAAGAATCATGTTCAAAATTATTCAACAAAAATAACTGAAAGTAGAAATTACTTTATCAAAGAAAAATTTGAACAAGGTGTGATTAGACTGAATCATGAGGGAACCGAGGAGCCGGTGGCTGCTATCTTGACCATGGCACCATCAACGACTATTTTTGAGAGACATCATTTGATCCTTAGTGTTCAGCCACCTCCCACTGCTTTAGGAGGTTACAAAATACAACTCTCAGGAGTTATGCTAACTGTTTTTAATCTGTTTGTATATGTGAAGTATGTTTATGGGGCAGATACTATCAAGGGGGTGTTGTGAGCTGTTCAATGAACAAATTCCGGTGTTTGGGTATATTTTGAATGGGGGAGGAGGAATAAATTCATGATATGTGATGGACATGTAATGCTTCTATGATATAGTAAGAGAATAACATGCTAATATTTAAGAATTCCCAAACTTGGAATCCAATTTAAGCTTCCCCTCTTGTTTTTAACATCGCTCATTTCTCACATAGACTTAGAGTGTTGGTGGAGTTGATTCTTGCATTTCAGGTTTTTCCTGTGGCTCGTGCTCTATTGAATTTATCTAGTGACTACCAACAAACTCCAAGGGGGAGATTTTTAAAACCAAGACCATTCTATGTAATAAATGTAGGTTTTTTTATATTTTAAATCCTCATTGAATGTTCACAAAGTTTTCTAGAAAAGGGATAATACAGTTAATGTCAACAATAGTACTGAAGGTGGTGCCATTTTCCTATGTTTGCAAAATTGTTGGCCCAGAAAATTAGAAAATGGAAAATGTGTTTTTTGAAAAGGCTGTTGTGTGCAATATTTTAGGTTCTTGGAAAATTTCATGCAAAGCATGTTTCAGGATCAAAACATCGAAAATGTCAAAGGCACGAACTGCACAAAAAATATAGAGCTTGCACAGAAAATGGATCCTATGTGAAAAACATTATGTGCATAATGTATGTTTTTGAGAGACATGGTGGTTTTTTCATGTGGGGGTCAACAAATAATATAAATAATAGGTGACCCCATCATTCATAAAGGAAAAATACTTAGATAAGATCTGAGTTTGGATGCGCCTAAATGTTGCACGAAAAGGGATCTGTAATGAAAAATTAGAAGGTCACCAAAAATTCACGGCTGCACGAAAAAACTAGAGTTGTGTGGAAAAATTACTATTGAATGAAAAATATTTATGAAATGTAGAAAATGTTATTCTTTTATGTAAAGGGAGTAGTTGCATGAAAGATTTTCCACACAAAAAGCAAATATTGCATGCAAAAGTCCGATCTTATGCGCATAGGGTAGGTGTTGTGCGCAATTGTCTGTGTAGGATGAATACATGTTCGGAATATCCAGTTTAGTGGTTCAGTGCTTTTAAGTGCATCAATTCATGACTTCGATGTTAGAAATGTCTCATGCTAAACAGAGACAAAGTCTTCAATGAAAATCTATTGAAGCGACCACCACGTCGATAAACTGAGTTTGACTTCTCTCAAGGTAGTGAGCTACATGGAGATGAGGGAAGTGATCCGAGGGATGAAGTGAGCTATGCCAAAACCTTTGTAAAGGTAGTGTACCTAGAAGAGAGTTACTATGACCACATCTTTTAATACTAAAACTAGTAAAGATTAATTAATTTAGGTACATCTAACTCACTATTGGCGTATGATCCTTGGACATAACCCTTTGCGGTGAACCAAGTAAAAGTGCTGTTCCATCTCCCTGCTTTCATTTGTTTGAAAGATTTAACAAGTTCCTACCAATGTGGGAACACGATCCACAACTTTAAAAAGAAAAAGTTGTCACCCTGATTCACCCCTCCCCTCTCAGGGTGTTCCGGGGTCCTTCATTATTCACACCTAATAATTCATTTAGAATAATTAAACCCTACCATAATCTATTACGACCATAATTAAACATGTTTTAGAGGTACTGGTCTTACCAAAATACCAACCATTAGGGTCTTTAAGAAGAGGTCCAAATGAGGTTTCTCTAGTATAAAGTAATCATATTAATGAAGAACATTCTTTTTTAGTTATTAGTTTACAATTTACAAATAATGAAAACAGTGTGTATTATATACCAATATGTTATTATGTTTATAGATTAATATGTATAATATATTTATCCATAAAATGGGAAACATAACATTCTCTTGGGTGTATGCCATACTACTACTGCACGAATAGACATATATTTTATTCCATCAACAAATTACATGGATTTTCATAATGATTGAAACAACAAATATATATGATACGTATGAAATAATATTTATTAAAAAATTTAATATATTATATTATTACTTATCCTTAAACTATTTATTAAATTAAAATTTTTCCCTTGTGTATGTGCATCCCACCACCTCTAAAAGTGATGTGATTCATTTTTTATGAATAACATTCTGGAATGATTCTAATTTTTTTTCTAATTAATAAATATAGTTTTTATGAAATTAATTTATATTTGAATATTAATGAAGTAAATTATATTCACAATAAATTGTACTTACACATAAAAACACATACATGATAAAATGAAGCATTTTACAACCAAAATAAAGGAAACTCATCTCTCTCTACATATCCTTTATCGATGGTGTAGGCAGAATTTCTAAAAATATAATCACCCTCCATGTGGAGGGGGTGATGGTTCCATTTAAGAGTCTTTAGATTCTCATATTAGTGGTATCTTCCCCTTCATATAACCCAACTCTCCCCCTAGATTAAGCACGATCAATGTTTTCCCAATGTTTTTGTCTTTCAGTGATTGTGTTCCATGGATCATGATATCGCCTATGGAGTTTATGAACACTTATTAATTATTGAGTCTCAATATGGATTATCTATTTATAAATTGTATCCCTCATTGGTCCTCTTCAACATGTTTGTTTTCAATTCATGGTGATTGCATGAATGGTTAACTCTAGGGATTTTGGATCTAATACATTATTTTTAATTTGACATACGTGTCAAGATAACTTGAACTTAACATAGTATCATTATCTAAGAACCATGAATATATTATAGTTATATTATTTTGAATGGAATTTCAATTTCATTATAAAATTATATATTCCACTCAAAGTGGTATTAATTTCTTTTCCTGTCCTAAAACTCAGGTTTTTAAATTTGGGGATTCCTAGGTTGATCAAAAAAATGAAAGGAATGTTATTTTTATGTAGATAATCATACTTTATTATCTCTTCTAAAAAATATCTCTCTGTATATATGTTTTTGTAGAAGTATCCAAGGAACCAATGGATATATCTACACTGAGATAGAATAATATATTTGTTGGAAACAATAAGTACACATTGAATATTAGGTCCACTATTGTGTATCCTGTAAAGGATTGGTTCATGTTCCTTCCATCTGCTAGAATAGAGTGACTGATGATTCTGTTGAAGAACACACAACCAGTAACCTGATAACTAATGCTAATAGAATGGATAAATATCATTACAAAGGGGTGAGGCCATTGTGTCAACATCATAGGGAAGTTTACATTTCTCCCTATTTGAATCCTGATTTGGAAGGTGTTAAACCAATTATCTTGGTCAAGGGATAAGTTGGGATGATCTCATTCACTATTAGAACTCATTATGTGTCTTCATGAAATGGGTGTAAATGCTATGAAAATAATACCTATATTCATACTGGCAACATCATTGGTACTAGGAATGTTGTTAATGTGAGGCCTTCATATTTATACTGGATTTCAATGATCATAGTGTAATCTGAGTTTCTAGTTCCACCTTCCATGATCCATTACACAATTTGTTTAAATACTTGGATTAAAACATATAGGATGATACAAATTTAAAAGGCTAGAAGACATACATTCCTTGGTGGGAATGGAATCAGGTTAGTTCTAGGATCTTGGAAAAATCACAAAAAAGTGAGAAATAGCTAGACTCCCAATATAATTCATATTGTGAAAATATTCTTATATGTTAATTCCAATTGGGTCTAGATTGTGAAATTTTAATAAATGTATATATGATTCCATTGATTATCCCACTATGAAATGGAAACGTAATTGAAAACATAAGAAAAGGGAAAATTTACTAAAATCCATAGCAACTAGATCGTTCGGATAACGAAATCGTACTAAAGTATAGGTGAGGTGAGATAAATTTGTACCAAAATTAGGTTTGTTTTGTGATATTGAGTTTCTAATAAAAAATAAAATCTAAATATTATGATTTTGATAAAGATAAATATGTAAAGAAGGATTATCTTTATCATAATCTTCAACTGTTTTATTATGATCTAAAGGATATAGGTAAGGAAGAAGTAAATAAAGTAAATCCACCTACTATTCTTCTAAACTCAAATGAATTTATTCTAGATAATTCTTTCTAGATAAATTATTCCAATGAGTATTCTTGTATAATGTTTATAAGAAAAATTATATTTGGTCTCAAAAATGTGAATGATTTTGGGATAAAAAACTTGATCAGATTTTGACATGTAGATCTAATATTAGAAAAATAGGTTTGTATGAATAAATATAGAATAGGGAAAATATGATCTAAAAATTTGAAGATCTCATCAAGGATTATCTATACTTGAAGGTATCCTCTAAATGGGGAATTTATATGTGGTAAGATAATAATTCATATATATTTTTCTGTAATAGACATGCAAACTCTTATGTATTTTAATGTTTTTTGGTGTATTCAATTTTATTGGTTTCATAAATTCACTTAAAAGATCTTATGAAAATAAATTTTTTAAATTTTTAGTCAGTATGTTTAATTCTTCATCCCAAGAAGCCCAGATCTGGTGCATTATTTTAATAAATTGGAAAGATTACAAGGAATCATGTCTCAAAGGGCCGATCAATTTAGTAGTCTTCGGAAAAAAATTACATACATGGACATTACATTGTACATTCAAACATAAAACAAAACATAAATAATCCTTTGATAATTCCATTATTCCCCTAGATTATCCCTGTATATCAATCATAATATACTTTTTTAGATCTGGGGAGAAATAAAACATAAAAAAGTGGTGAGCTCATATGCTCTGTAAGGATAACAATATAGAAGAAACAATCTTAAATAAGAATAAAAATTTAAGGAAAAGTATAATACTAAAACACAAGAATATTAGACTTAAAATTCAGCACAATACAGAAAAGAGAAATCAAATAATGCTATTTTATTATTCACATGGATATTCTACTAGTCGAATAATCACATATAATATCAATGGATAATTTCATAATGATGGAATGCATAATGCTGGACATAAAAAACACATAGTCAAGGCCTCATGCCAAGATTACAAATATAAAATTTTTCAAGTTCCAATTCCAAGACTTTAATTAACCTCATGAGACCTACCAATGCATCGAGGGGCTATAAAAGGCCCCTCCCATCACTTACTAAGTCCAATGCATTCCTCATATGAAAATTTTGAAGCATAAGAAAAAATATCGTATTAAAACTAGCATAAAAAAGGTATATAATTTAACCATAAACCATGGATAGTGTAAAAATAGCACATCCATAGTCAAATATATCATAAGTCATTAAATACAACAATGGATATTGTAATATAATAAATCAACCTCAATAAAGAATAATATCCACTAAAGGATATTGACATTGTTTAAAATGATCAGTAAAAAAAATTGGGAGAACCATCCCTTTTTGTAAAATCATTTAAAAGTCAGACATTTATAAAGGAATAAATTTAAAATATATTTTTAATAAAAGTTTCCCATTCCACTTTGAAACTTTTGAACGGAATTAACATTCTAACACAATCATGTCCATATAAATAAATCCTTAAAATCATTTTGAAAACATGGACAATAATTAAATTTTTTTAGAAAAAAAATCATTAAAAAGTTTAAAATGATGATCTTAATAAAGATTCCCTTCCCAAAAAACATTAAATATTCCATTTGAAAACATTTCTATAAAACATGGACATGGATGATAAATATGTCCTAGTAAATACTTTCACATAATAAATCTTTGATTATAACGACATTGAGGAATTAACACTTACCTTGTACTTTTCTTTAGTTGAGGGTAGGTTGACCTCCTATATAAGGGTCAAAAAATTGTTATTAAATTATACAAGAACCACATAAATAAATATGATATAATATATGATCTTATAATATTTCTTTGTTAATAACATTATAGTATAATCATTGTTTTGGGTGTTAACTAATTCATTTTCCTTTATATGTTTTGATATGTAATTCATGTTTATTATGGATAGGATTTATTTGATTCATATACAGAATGATATTATGTTCTTTAAACATTTTTGTTTAGCATAAAATGAAAATTATACATTAATGGTTATGATGGGGAATGAAATCTCATCGCATCGTGGAGATGGTAAGCTATACATATGCACGAGTGACAATATCATTTTATTGATGGTGAAATCATATGTAATTGGATGGTATATTATATATACTGAATAATTGAAATTTTATATTTATTATTTACATCAATTATTCTCATTATTATACCCATCCAAATAATGAAGTGTTGAATTACAAACTATACCCCGACGTTGAGATGATAAGCCATACCTATGCACATATGGTGACTTTGTCATTCATAGAATAGATAGAATAATGAATATGTTTGTACCATATTTATAATAAAATATCATTATTTAGAAGGTAATGTAGTTATTATTTAAGTATGTAAACAAAAAAGGGGGAATTGGAAGAAGAAAAGAACTTTGAAAGAGGTGATGAAATAATTACCTAGTCTTCGGGTTCTTTCTTTTGATTTGAACAAGAGCGTTCCTTAGGATGACTTTTGAATCAAATTAAGGCCCCTAGGATTAAGTTAGTGTATTTTAGAGGATATTTGAGCAGTTTTTGGATGATCCAAATGGTATTGGAGGTGTAAATTTTAGAGAAGGGAATAACCCTTTTATAAGAGAGGTGATGGACACTTTAGGAAGAGATTGAAATATTATTTTATTATAAAATCATTTTCGGTTTCTAATAGCTCCAAATATATTTATTTCAAGGATAAGGGGGGGGGGGGGTGGGTCTAAAAACTCTCAACCAATAAAGTTTTGAAAAGTTTAGGTCACCATATTAACCTTAACTTCTAGATTTAACTCTTAGATAAATAGTTTACCTTTTACCATGCCTTTTTGTATTATTATAATACAGGGTTAATAAACATACTATAAAATTCCAATAGATTATCAAGTGGTTAATTAATTAAATATATATCACTATATAATTCCATTGGATGATCCTTATATTTTTAAGACTATTATATAATTTAATGAAATAGTATTTTTTTTAAACGCATTTATGTTAATTTTGACAACATTTAGTATTTGATTTTTTAAATGTCATAAAAATATAATTTCTTCAAACAAAAATACATTGAATCAACCCTAAAATGTCATATTAACTTATAAAATTCATATAATATATCCAAAGCCTCAATTTACATTTATTTTAATATTTATAATATTAATTATTTTAATCTTTAATTAATAAGGTAATTACTACATCATCATTGTGTTATAAATAAATATTATTATATAATGTCTAAATATAGCAATTACAATACCATGATGTAGGAAATAATTTTAGATTTCTAATGAATATTTATATTCAAATTTATTTGATGTGTATCCCTATATTAAAAATGGCTTCGTTATTAAAATTTGAATTTAACTTTTTTAACTCTTAAATAAAATATAATAAATGTCCTAATCTAATCAAAGTGGATCCAAAAAGATCATATTTTTGTCCTAGGGTATATTTTGGTCGAAATAAACATATCCAATAGAATTAGGACATGTTTTTGGGTAATTATAATATCATTTTTAACTTTAATTACCCTATTTACTTTTAATCGTGGTAAATAAAATTCAAAAGATACTATTCAAAAAAATTATTCTCATCCTATTGAAAAACATTTTACATAATGATGCCATCTAGGTCACATGGATTTTTGAAATTCAATTCACTGAAGTGGTAAAATTACATTTTATGCAAATTTGCAAATGTGCCTTGAAGGTGGGTAAAAGATGTTAAACAGTTCAATAAAATTATATATATATATATATATATATATAATATTATAATAAGATGACTACAATGAATTAAATTTTAATAAGATAGTTATTATGTATCAATTTTTACTTTAAAATAAATTTAAATAAAAACATTAATTATTTTACTAAAAAGTCTGTTTTAACTAAAAATGTAGTGTTTTTCACTATTCATCTAAATTTAAATGTTTTTTAAAAAATTCCCAAAAAATCACCCTAAGATAAATTTTATATTAAAAATTCATAAAATTTTTCTATTTTACATAATTTAATACATTGAAGTTATATTAATTAATTTAAAATTAATTCCGGTTGTCTAAACCAGAAAGTGGGGTTTTATGAATTAAAAACAATCAAAAGATTGACATGTGTTCATTTCCAATTTAAACGTTAAATTTCATAAAATTACCTAAATTATATTTGATGATAAAAATATAATCTAATTTTACTTTTAAAAACACTAAAATTCATAACTTAACCCAATAAATAATTTTGATTAAAAATTTTGTTTCAATGAAAACTTAGTATTTCACTATTAATCAAAATATGATAGTTATCAAAAAAGAACCAAAAATTTATAAAAACTAAATTTTTATTTCATTCTTCTAAAGAATAATTTAATTTCCGTAAACATAATATATAATAGTTTCAAATATTGGATTTAAAAAGGGTTCTCCATTAAAAAGTGAAAAAACTGTATTTTTTTAAAAATACTTATTTTATCTGAAAAATTGAATTTGTGAATTTTTATGTCTAAGAAACACAAAATATTATTGTTATGATTATATAGGATATATATTGAATTCAAAATAAAGTTAATACTATTCATAACCACTTTTTAAACATCTAGTTTGATAGGTCGTGATGTGCTTGAACTCGGTGTTGCATGTAGCAAAAGCTATTGAATTATTTTAAAGAGATAACATACTATGAAATATTGGGGTGTAACATTATCCCCTCCTTTAATAAATTTCATCCTTGCAATTATAAATTGTTCATTTAAAATAAAAAGTTGAAAGTAGAAAATACCTTTGTGGAAAACCCATATCAAAAATAGGTTTAATAAAATTTTGTCTTAATGAGAGGGAAATGGAAATGAAAAGTCACCACAAAATTAGGATTTCTAATAGGAGAAAAACTGTTTCCATTAGAGAGAAATAATTGGAGGAAAAATAAATATTTATAGGATGTGATTTAGGTCATCAATTAAAAAAAAAAAAAAGATAAATGGATAATTGAGTGCCTTAAAGCCATAAATCAATGATGATTTAAAATATCACTGGTTCAACAAAAGATAAGGTATTAGGATAACACATTTTTGGTTTTAAGTTCCTTTTCGTAATGTTTATGTATTAATTTGTTAATATAATTAAGAAAAGAAAAATAATACTTGGCATGTAGAGTTTCATAATTTAAAAAATTTCTACCAAAAACTCAACATTCACACCAAATATAATAGAACTCAAAAATATTTTATTTAACCAAATCATTTAGGTTCTTAGAAACAATGAAATTATAAATGATCTTTCATACCATTTTATAACACTACATTATAAAAACCACGACATCACATCGGCCAGTTGTAGGTGATGCACCCTTGTCGCCCTTTGACTACGGGTTTAATTCTAGCAGCCTTGATGGATTCAATGGGTTATCACCCAACCTCTGGGTTTTTCTTTTTATAAAAATCCGAAAATAATCATAATAAATGTTTTAAACTTAAACAATTGTATCAAATGTCTTACTTAATTCATTCCAACCTTTAGAATTATCCAAAATACTTTTGCCTAAACTCATAGTCCTAAATTTATAAGGAAGGTAAATATATTGAAGATATCATTTTCTACATAGTAACATGTGAATACCTTGATCATGAATTCTCTTAAAACATGGTAACACCCTTAATTACCATAAAACCATATTAATTAAATTTATGATCCATTATTCCTTATTGAATATTTGATAAACTCCTTATATAAAAAAATGTTGTAAATTCCTACAATGATAGAATAAACAAACATTTAATCATATTCAAGGTATTCAATAATATCTAATAATTGTTTTTCAAATCAATCATATCTTATTCCAAAATCATTATCTCAGTTTCAAAAACATTATAAGTGTTAAATTTTTCATAACCATATTTTTTTCATAATGTTTAACTTGAAACTGTGACCCTTTACATGGTACCATAAAATCTCAAGTCCTTAATTAAAATGTATTGTAGTACAATCCTTATATACTTTATAATTACTATGAATTTTATATCATTAATACAATAATAAAATGACACAATTATTTAATAACATCATAAGAATAATAATTATTCTTCTTCATTAGTAGTAGTATCATAACATGATTATTTTCCCATAGTAGAATTTGGGGTATACTGTGATGATTGGGACATTGATTTTTGTAGTGTCCCAACTCTTTGCAGATGAAGCATTGTACATTTGAAAACTTTTTCTTACCCTTGCAATCACGAACATGTTGTCTGTTTTTCTCTACACTTATAACAAAATCCCATTCCATTCAAGAATTACATGGGTGATTATTTTCACAATTATCACATATGGGATAATCCTTATTTCCCTTCTTCCATTTATCCATCTTTTTTTCCATCCTCTTCTTTTCATGCTTCCTGTCAAAGCCATATGACTCAGATTATTTTATACTTATCTTATTAACACATGATTCTATTTCTTTATTTGATGTAAATTCATGGGCGACTATTTTCCTTCTAAATGTTGTCTTAAGACCATTAAAGATAAGATCCTTATTACTCTTTGGATCATGAGTATTGCTAATGTTCTCATTTCTTCTACTAGGAACCATTTCAAAACGAAGAAATACTCTATGTTAGATCATATCATAATGTATAATCTAAAAACTAGAAAAATTCTCAACATTAATTGATGATTTTCACACATCTAGTCTCATAATCCTAAAAATGGTCTCTTTTTTGAAATATTTTCTCATAAATCCTACATATTGGTTTGTAAAGAAATTATGAATTATACTAAGCATATCCACTAGGAGTGTCAAACCAGGTGAACAGTAAGGCCTATTGTTGTGTTCTAGGATATCTCAGGTCAAGCCCAAAACTCTTTGTTGGAGTATTCACTCCTTGATAAATCTATTCCAGAACCAAATCCACCTGCAGTATCCAGACATGAAATTATTTCATAGAAAATCCACATAATATCTACATTACCAAAGTTTTTGGATATTCTTCTATACCTATCCTTAAAGCCTATCATAGGGTAATGTTTCTTAATCATTGTTTATCTAAATATAATTTCCAAGGTTATTGTAAAACTTCCTCTAATAAAAACTATAACACCCCGACCCAAGAAGCCTGAAGTCAGTGCATTATTTCAATACATTGGTATGATTATAAGAAATCAAGTCCTGAAGGACTCATCAGTTTAGTACTCTTAGAAAATAGATTACATACATGAATGTTACATTACACATTCAAACATAAAACACAACATAAATAATCTTTTGTTAGTGCCATTATTCCCAAGCTTAACCCTGTATATCAATCATAATATGCTTCTTCGCATCCTGGAAAAAATAAAATATAAGAAATGGATGAGCTCAAATGCTCATTATGAATAATGATATAGTGGAAACAATCATAAATAATAATAAACAATTACGGAAAAGTATAATACTAAAACACAAGTCTTTTATATAGAAACATCAGCATAATATGGAAAAGATAAATCTAATAATTCCATTTACTTATTCACATTAATATTCTAAAATTGAAATAATCACATGTAATATCAATAACTAATTTCAAAATTAATGAATGCATAATTCCAGATATAAAAACAACACAGTCAAGGCCTTGTACCAAGACTACAAATAAATATTTTTTCATGGACTTGTGCCAAGAAAATAATTCGTCCCATGATACATACCGATGCATTGAGGGGCTATAACGGGCGTCACATGTGACTTGCTAATTTTAATACATTCCTCAATTGAAAATTTGAAGACATAACATAAACATTCATGTTAAAACAAGCATACAAAATGTCAATAAATTAACTATAAACCCTTAATGGTATAAAAATAACACTTATATAATCAAACATATCATAAATCATTCAATATAACATTAAATAATATATTGTTATAAATCAACCTCAATCAAGAATAATATCCAGTAAAGTATGTTGACAAAGTTGAAAATGATCAGTAAAACTCTTCGAGATAAATATCCCCTTTTTGTGAAATCATTTAAAAGCTATATATTTATAAAGGATTATATTTATAAGATATTTTTTAATTAAATTTTAACATACCACAATGATTTTTTTTAATAAACTAACATTTTAATACAATCATGTTCATATAAATAAATCCTTAAAATCATTTTTAAAACATAGACAACAATTTAAATGATTTAGAAACAAAAATCATTAAAAAATTTAAATTACGATCTTTATAAATAGTAACTTTAATAAAAACATAGAATATTCATTTTTAACACAATTTTTTTAAATCATGTAACATAGATTATAAATAAGACCCTATAAATACTTACACATAAAGAATCTGGGATAACAATGAGATTGAGAAATTAACCTTACCTTGTACTTTTCCTTAGTCTAGGGTAGTTTGACCTCCTGTATAATAGTTAAAGCATTTTTATTAAATAATTCAAGAACTATATAAATAAATATGATATCATATATGATCCTCTAATATTTCTTTGTCAATAACATTTTAGTAGTATCATTGTTCCGAGTGTTAAATAATTCATTTTCCATTATATATTTTGTTATTTAAGTCATCGTTTAAATGGATATGATTTATTTGATTAATATCCAGAATGATATTAAGTTTTTTAAACATTATTTTTATTCATAAAATGAAAATTATTCTGGAATGGTTATGATGGGGAATGAAATCTCATAACGTCGTGGAGACGGTAAGCCGTACGTACCCACGAGCGAATATATCATTATTTTGATGGTGAAATCATATGTAATTGGATGGTATATTATATATACAGAATCATTGGTATGTTATATTTATTATTTACATCAATTATACTCATTATTATACCCATCCAAATAATGATGTTTTGGATAAAAAACTACATCCCGACGTAGAGACAGTAAACCTTACGCACACACATATGGTGACGTTGTCATTAATAGAATGGATAGAATAATGAATATGGTTGTAAAATCTTTATAATAAAATCTCAGTATATGGAAGGTACTGGATTTATTATTTTAGTATGGAAACAACAATGAAAGATGATGTGGAATAAGAAAATAAATTTGAATGAGGTGATGAAATAATGACCTCTTCTTTGGGTTCTTCATTTAGATTTGAAAAAAGGGCTCCTTAGGTTGGATTTATGCTCAATGTAATTCCTCTAGGTTGAAGTGTTGTTATTTGGGAGGATATTTGGGCAGGGTTTGGTTGTGCCAAGTGGTTTTGGATTTGTGAATTTGAGAGAAGAGAAGTACCGTTTTATAAGAGTGGTGAGGGGAAGTTTAGGAAGAGTTTGAAATATTATTTTATTATTAAATAATTTTGAGTTTCTAATAGATACAAATGGATTTATTTATAAGATAAGGTGGGGATGGGTCAAAAACCTCTCAACCAATAGGTTTTAGACAATTTTAGTTCACCATAATAACCTTATCTTTTAGATTTAACTATTAGTTAAATAGTTTACCTTTTTCCATGTCATTTTTTATTATTATAATACATCATTAATAAACATACTATAAAATTCCAAGATAATGTCAAGTGGTTCAATAATTAAATATCTATCATTATATAATTAATTTTTCTTAACCATAAATTTTTATGGATATTATATAATTTAATAAAATATTAATTTTTTTTAAAACTCATTTATGTCAATTTTTAAACTATTTAGTATTTGGTTTTTTAAAAGTCATAAAAATCTTATTTCTTAAAAAAATACATTTAATAAACCCTAACATTTCATACTAACTTATAAAATTCAAGGAGTGATTCAGAAGTCTAAATTTACATTTATTTTCATATTTATAATATCAAATATTTTAATCTGTCATTAATAAGGTAATTCCTGCATCATCATTTTGTCTTAAATAAATATAATTATGTAATGTATTAAAATAATAATTAAAATACCATGATGTAGGAAATATTTTTATATTTATAATTAATATTTATAGTCTAATTTATCTTATGTGTAACCATATATTAAAAATAGTTTCATTATTAAAATTTGAATTTAACACTTTTATATCTTCTTTAAATAAAATATAATAGTTCTTTTAATCTAATCCAAATGGATAAACAAAGAACGTATTTTTTCCCTATTGTTTATTTTGGTCAAAATAAACTTATCCAATAGAATTAAGACATGTGTTTGGTTAATTATAATATCATTATTACCTTTAATTACACTATTTACTTTTAACCGTGGTAAATAAAATTTCAAGGTTATTATTCACCAAAAATTATTTTCATCCTACTGAACCACATTTTACATAATCATGTCAGCTGTGTCTCTTGGATTTTTGAAATTCAATTCACAAAATTACTAAAATTATATTTTATGAAAATTTGCAAATGTGCCTAGAAGGTGGGTAAAAGTTGTTAAATAGTTCAATAAAATTTTATATATCTAATATTATAATAAAATGACTCTAATGAATTAAAATTGACTAATATTTGTATTTTATATCTATTTTTTACTTTAAAATTAATTTAAAAAAATATTAATTATTTATATTAAAAGTTAGATTTATGTAATAACACTCTGTTTTTCACTATTCATCAAAATTTAAAAGTTTTCAGAAAAATACTATAATATCACACTATGATAATTGGGATATTACAAATTCAAAAATGATGTCTATTTTACCAAATTTAAAACATATTTGTTACATTATTTAATTTAAAATTAATTTCTGTTGTCAAAACAAGAAAGCTTGTTTTTAAGTAGTAAAAACTATCTAAAGATTGATATGTGTTTATGTCAAATTTAAATGTGAAATTACTTAAAATTACCTTCATTATATATAATGATAAAAATATAATCTAATTGTACTTTAAACTACCCAAATTCATAATATAAAACAATAAATTATTTCGATTAAAAGAGTGGTTTTCAATTAAACTTTAGTATTTCACTATTCATTAAAATATAAAAGTTATTAGAAAAATTCCAGAAATTTATCCCAACTAAATTTTTATGTACATATTATAAATAAGAATTTAATTTCATTAAATTGAATATATAAAATTGGTAAATATTTGATTTAAAAATGGTTCTCCATTAAAAGGTGAAAAACATCATTTTTTGACAAATACTTCTCTTATCTGGAAAATTGAACTTGTCATTTTATTATGTCTAAGAAACACAAAAAAATAATTTTAATATTATATAGGATATATATAAAATTAAAAATTTGGTTAATACTATTCATAAACACTTTTTAAACATCTAGTTTGGCAGGTCGTGATGCGCTTGAACTTGGTGTTGCATGTAGAAAAAGCTATTGAATTACTTTAAAGAGATAACATACTATAAAATCTTGAGGGGGTACAGTAAGTTCCCAAAAAAATGGTAATAATGATATATTGTTACCAAGTGGGTTCTAATAAGTTATAAGATTATATTATATGGTATTATAAATATTTATATGTTTTTTTATAAACTATGAACATATTTAAATTCATTGTATAGGGTATTAATGTTTTTAAAACTTAGGGAAGCATGAGGCAAGAGACTCATTTTAAAATATGATTTTATTTTGGGATTATTTAGGGTTAATTTTTAATTTATGGATATTCTATAATAAATATATGGTAAAACCCTTTCACTTTACCCCCATCTATTTTTACTGGGATTTTCATGTAATATTACAATTTTACTCTCTTGAAAACATAAAATCATTGAGAATGTTTTTTATAAAGGATATACTTTATTTTCATTGTTTTTGTGTATGAATATTTTTCATCAATGTAAATTCTTTCTTTAAAATATTCTTAGTAATGTTTTTAATATGTCCCTTTTTGTTTAATATTCACTTTAACCTTGTCTTACTTTTTACCAATAATGTTATAAGTAATTTTATTTTTTATTTTTTGAATTAGGTACTTTAGACTTTTAAAAAAAATTGAAAGGGATAATTTTTTAATTTACACATATTGAAGGAAATTTTCCACTATCATGAGAACTAAATGATTTAAGGCTTCGTGTTTAATTTTAATCACTCATTTCATACAAAATTATTTCAATAATATTTTAGAAATGTTTAGATTTTTTTATGAGATATAAAAGTGGAAAGGGTATTTTCCTCATGAAACATTCTAAAGGTATTTTAATGTTATTTACTAATTTGAAAATTCCCAATGATGTAACCATAAACATGACCAATGATAACATATTTATTATTTCACAAGATGGTTTATGATGTTGTATTAATGTTCATTATTCATGTTTAATTACATATAATGATGGATTTATCAAAAAAAATTAAATTTTTTACTAATAATTAAAAATAAAATTAATTAAAAGGATTTAAATATTATAGGTGGGGACTAGTAATAGAAAACCCCTCAATTCATTAATAGGTTTCATGGGACAGACTATTCTGACAAACTTATTATGTACAACTACTCATTGATTATTTTGATTTGGCATTAGGGATTGACATTAAATTTAACATGATGCATGAAATCATGAAATATAATATCATTCACTTCGTTAATTGAGAATTTAGATATTATTATCCATGAAATTACTGTATTAATATTATCAAAATATACATCTCATTCTCATGTTATAGGAAAAATGTAATGTGTTTATAGGTATCTACATTTCCATATTGATTATTCATTATTTTCTCATGATATATTACATTTTAGGTAAACATTATTAATATTTAAGATCCCCATTATTTTTATTTCATCCCCATGATAAGAATAAAAAATACTTGAATTAGTATCAAGGATACATAACATTTTATCTTCGTATGTTTTTTTATTTTAATTCATATATATTAAGGGAAACATGTTTGTATCTTGTCCTTCAGGAATACTAAAATCATTTATCCATGATGATGTGATCCCACGTATAATTAAGAGTGTAAAAATTTAGACACCAACACTAGGTTACTAGAGTGTGGGTTGTTACATAATTAGAGGCAGAATCCTCATCTATCTAGGAGCTAGTGTTTTCATAGTGCTGTAAATTAAACTAATTGATCATAATATAAATGTATATATTCTATATCCTAGAGAAATAAAAATAATGTATGTGTCATCTTATTTGATGTTTTAGAAACTATATGATGTTATGTGTAGTGATATGAATGTGATTTTTATGAATTTCCTTTTAGATGACACAAAGAGGAACATATATACTAGTTATTTCTGGGGGATCTATTGTATTGACCTACTGAGTTTATTGATCACACCCTTCATTTATACATTAGTCGAGGTATAGACTTATTTTTTTCATAAATGTGAGGTAAATGACCAAAGAAACATGAGAGTGAGATGAATATGTTCTATGGGGATGCGATGAAAGGTACAAGGTGAGGTCAATAAATGGTAGAGTGGCCTCTTTATTTATATATTTTAGTTTTGTCTATATTTTATACATTCAAAAAATTAGGTGATCTCCATTATGAAGTATAAATTTTATATATTTATATTTCATTATGGTATTTCATAGTGATGATATTTATTATAAATGAATACTTATAGTAATTATATATTTTATATTCTAACATAATATTATTTGAAATTGTTTTTGTTATATACTTATTATTATTTTTAACGATTCAATTGATATAATCCTTCTGTTATTTCTTTCTGAACCTCACTACTATTTAGAAACCATTGGTGTATAGGGTGGTTCACCTAAGGTATGTAGTACATTATTTTAGGATGAATAGTTGATTTTTAGATATAGGAACATACACCTATATCTGATATAAGATTTGTGTTCTATTTATCTAAGTTACTCGAACCATTTTTTTTCAAAGGAATAGATTTAGGATAAATCATATGTTAAATTGGGATTGATGTTAACCAAAAAACAATCATAAAATAATATATGATATTATTAATTTATCATTTACTATAAATTTTTTTGGATTATGAGACAAGATTAAATAAGTAAAGCCATGAAAAAAATATGGATCATAATACAAGAATAAATATGAAAAATGTGGTGATAAGTTTTGTTGGATTATATTCACAAAATGAACTTATTTTATTTTTATGAAGGAAGATATTCAAAACAATATTTTTTTTTCATTATTTATCATATGTATTATAAAAAAAATTTGGAGATCAATATAATTTCATAATTATAGTTCAGTATATTAGGTTATTATTTTTTAAATTTTTCTCAAGGAGAGACATTATGGGAATCAAAATATGACTGTTAAAATATCTTATGATCTAATTCAAAATGAAGGGTCTTGGATACATGTATACATGATAAATTTTTTCTGATGTGAATAGAAATTGAAAAATGAAATAATTTATTAAAGGATAATTAGATCCATGTGTTAGAAATGTTATAAAAGTTTTATAATTAGATTTTTTAAAATAAAATCCATATATTCATAGAATATTACTTAAATATTTCACAAAAAAATACTATGTTATTTCAATAAAAATAAATTTTATATATACGTTAAGTTTCAATAAAAATTCATTCTTTTTAATGATTAAAAATAAGAGTTATTCTATATATATTAATAAAATCTTTAATCGAATCAATACTATTGTAAATAGTATATACATTATAAAAATTAATAAACTAATATATAACATTATGGATAATAAGATCAAATCATATCACTAGGACACCACATATCTTTTTCATTTTTCCCAAATAATATTAATAAGAAATACATTAAAAGACTCTATGGATATTGATTTCTTTAAATACAAAATAATGACTTCCTTGATAATCAGAACGTGTTTATTAGAAGAATTTACTAAATATTTTTTATTGATATATGAATCTAATAATGGAAGATTATACCTACTATATAATAAAATATATTGACCATGGTCTATATAATAATGTTTTGGGTATATATAAATTGTAACATTTATTTTTTAGTTTATTAGGTATGGTGTTAGCACCTAACAAGTTTGTTAAATGCAGACTTCTCGAATTTTCATGATGTGGTCCTTATCTAGATGATAGAAGTCATGTTTGTAGAAACAAATATCATATAGTAAAAAAGAATATTTAAATGGGAAAACTATTTGTTTAGTGTTTTATCATATATTTATAGATAAATATTCAAAAAAAATTTCCCCCATCTAGAAACATAGTGTTTAAAACCTGCTATATTATATTTACTACAGAATCTATAAAAATCCCCAAAGGAATATTTAAGGGGATTATAAATTTCATTTGGATAATAAATACAATGTCTATAGTTATACACTTCAGTGGTAGGGGTAGATGAGTATTTTAGCTATGATTTTAATCTTAAATGAGGAAAAAGGACACAAATTTTAGAAGTTACGGTCATTTCATGTGTGGATTCCATTAAATGAGTTTTGTTGTGTTTTAATTGATAAAGGTCTTGTTTACATTCCTTATTTAATATTCCCCTAAATTCCCATTTTATATCTTTTTATCACCCTGATGATGTTATTCCAACTCTGTGTGGGTGTCCTAGGAATAGTACACATGTCCCCTATTGAATTTCCTTTTTCACCATATGTTTCCACCTATCACTAACCCTTCCCAAAGGCCTACAATTCACACCTACCTCAAAAACCTATACAAAAAATTACCAAGAAACCATGAACCCACAATAAAAATACTGCACCAGTAACCCATATCCAGTGGTTAATATACTATAAGAGAAAAATATACAAGTGCTCACGTCTAGAATGAATATGTAATTTAGTAGTTTTTCGCTTCAAAGTATCATAAAAGGCCTCAGTAACCCAATTTTATATAAACCAAACACATCATCCACCATGAAGTACCATTTTGAAGATGGTTAAGATTCTATTCAAAACATTTCATGGCTGTGTTGAAATATCAAATTCTGGGCCCAAAACGTGTTACCCGCCAAAGGTGATGTGTAGTTCCACAGATTCTACATGGGTCCGAGAAAAGTCTAAGGCTGTTGTTAGAAATATATACATTCTATGTGAAACCCCGTTTTGAAAAAAATATACTTGTTCACCTGATTCAAATTAAATCTAGAGATGTTTCACATTTAAGCTGCAATATCAAATGATGAAGAAGCACACAACTCAGGTTCCTCCCAAAAGAAATTTCACACCACCAGATGATGATTTTGGATATAAAAAATGTAAAACATCCCTATAAAATCATTTCTGGAAGAAAAAGAGGCACTATAATGAATGGAATTCCAGTTCATCCATAATTTCATTCAATACAAATGGTTATGGACCCTAAAAGGTTTGTAATTTATGCTACATACCTCGTTTGGGTTAATACATGACTTGAAAAACTATAGTGTTATCCTTTAGAACTACCTCTATACAGGGTGACTATATGGAGAACTAGTCTGTATACAACCATGGGATACGTGCAACTCCAAAACTTGTTTTCAACCATGCCTTCTGACTCCATCGGTTTCTCTTGTACTATATATATCTCCTCCAGAAAATTTGACGTGCCACCCAACCCAATCGTGTGAAACAACTTCTATGTTTCCCATATGGTGTCCCCTATGCCTCAAGTTAAGTCGTTACCCAACACGATTCATCTAATAATAGGTACTCTTAATCCTTGTTGCTCCTATGCATAGGGAATATGACCTAGAATTTGTGATTGACCACACCTCCACAACAGTTTCAACACCGTGACCACTTCAAAGGCGTATGAAAGTTGATCACATAATACATAGGGGTGAGGAGTGAGTCCACCTATGTCTGAGTTGGAAGACGTAAAACTACCATTCTCCACATCTTAGATGTACATTTTCAAAATGCATGACAATGTCGTCGTAACATGGTGTAAATGTATAGCCTTATGCTTGGGTATAAACATAGGATTACCCATGAATGATCATCATGGGATTCCACCCTCTCATATATCAGACCACAAGCCTCCCATTTTGGGAATATTACACACATAATCCCCACACCACTCCCCCAAGATCAATCCCCTTGTCATGGAAAACTTCTATTCATAAGACACAAACCACCCCTCATCGATTATCCTTTCATGAAATGAGAATCCTTAATTCATGAAATAGAACTGCATTGATTGGTCTTATAACATGAATTTAAACTAAAAAATCATTCTAAATGGGTTTTTATGAATGGCTTATAAAGAGAGAATGCAGTATAACTCTTTAATTTCCCATCGATAAAATTAAAATCTCATGTTTTTCCCTATTAAGGATGAACCTCCCAAATCTGCCTCCATGAGGTGTCTCTATCCACAACTCTGGTTCTTCCTCTAGGGAGTGTTACGGTTTATTGGGAAACTACTCAGGTGTGGAATCTTCCCTCTTAGGGACACACCTCCATAATCCACCTTTGTGGTATGTTATGATATATGAATACCATATCCTGAATATGTTAAACCCTTCAGAAGATCCACCTTCATGTGGTGTTCTAATCCATTTCTAATCTACTCAGGTGTGTCAAATACCCTCCTTGTTACAAACCTCAATGATCCAGATAAAATGGGGTATTTTTTATCTAAAAATATTCTCTCCAAAGGACATTAAACACATTCCCCAATCCATCTCTGTAGGACTTCTCAATCCATCTCCATACGACATTGAACTTAAAACCTGACATAGAAAACCCCATATAATAAACTTTGGATTAACGATTTAAAAAAAATTAGAAATATTAAACCTCTATCATTAATTACCACATGATTTCAAAATTATTTCTGAGGTTCCACAACAAATATGCCTCATATGAGATGCCCTTTTCCAAAGAATATTCTTAGTTGAATAATGTTCCAAATGTTTTGATGTTCCTAGAGATACCAAACATGTAAACTTTGTTGACCAGAGGTTAAATTCATAATAATATAGAAGCAATGTAAGTAAATGAAATATATTTTTATATGGATGTGTTAATTCATTCCATAAATAAGACAAAAATCCTTGTGGGACCCCCGAACAAGGCGATGAGCTCAAGGAGGAGTCCCTTGAAGGAGGAACTAGAATACCATCATTATGTTTCAATCTAGAAGTAGTAAATATTCAATGAAAGTTATAAAATCCTTCTACCTTTTGAAAGTTGTAATGAGGGAAAATAGAAATCAATCATGTGCATATGATGCGTCGGTGGTCCCCGATGAAAGTTTCATAAATAGATTGGTTGAACTAGATGTGAAACTTTTCTCGTTAACAATTTGAACTAATAGTGTTTAAGAAATCAATGTGTTATCATTAAATCTAATTCAAACAAATTTCACTAGGTCCCATGAAGAAAACAATAGACCCAACATGGAACTCACCCATGCACTAGAAAATTAATGTTGCGAATCCTCTTTTTATGACATTGCCATCACAAATAGTTCTCAACTTCAAATGATGGGATTAAATTTGGGCATTGGGTGTAACAAACTTGGTAAAAATAGAATAATTTATTTATACTATAATTTAATAGTTAAATTCATTATAAATGTATAATGTAATAATCAGTATTTATAAAAATAACGCAATCCAAAATAATTGAATAGTAATCATACAGTTGAAATAGTATTGTGAAAGTATGAATAGTAATATAGGCATTAGACTAACTAACTCACCTATGAAAGAATAAATAAAATTTTTATACATCATAAATGAAAATATGATATATTTTTATTATGGAATAATTAAGAAAATGATTTAAAAATGATAATGTAATTATTGGTATTTTTTGTGGAACATAAATGATTATTTTAGATTTTATAATTAATTTATTGATTTAAAATGAAATTAATTGTCCACAATATTTATTCATAAATAAATATTTTATTTATTTGTAATTATATGATTATTTAATGAGACCTTAATTAATTTTTCAAATTGTCATAGAATCATTTATAATATTAAAATCAGTATTTTTTTAATAAAAGATGATTGAAATTAAAAATTAAAATTATAATATTTAGAAAACAAATATAGATTCCATTATTAAAATATACATGTGGAAAATTGGTTGGGGTTAATTTTTGGTAATTTTTTGAAATAGATGAATTTTGGTAGAATACTGAAATACTGTCATTTACATTATTTAACATATACAAGTTTAACACCTACATTTTTGAGTCATTGATGATGTAAGAAACAATACGTTAAAACTCAAATGAACTATTTAGTTTACATAGTCATAAGAATTAATAGTACTGATATTCTTGATCCAAAATAATATTTAAAAGAATAAAATAATCAAATCACCCTCTCATATCCTTATAAATACCACCACTCACCAACTATTATTCTTACACCATCCTATCATTGAATAATGTCTAAATTCTAACTAATTAGCTTCCCAATAATCTTCCCCATGACCTAGATCAGTTTTATTAACCAAAATAAAAAACCATATTTCTTAAGGAGGTTCTCAAACATATGATATTCAAGAGGTGAAATCCACCGTTTTTATTTTTTAAAAGTTTTATTTCCTTTTAACTTTTATGCACCTCCCCTATACAAATTGAAATGATTACTCCATTATCATATATATATATATAATGGAATTTTATTTTGTTATTATAATATTTATCATCAATCCTACTATCATCTCCTATTATTCTATAAAATGAAATCATCATCTGTGACGTTGTCAATTCACCGTCTTCATGAAAGACATGTTTTCATTTTCCATTACTACATTCAAGGTAGGTCAAAAAACCATTATTATGGTTCAAATTAATTTTAATATGTTTATTATCATTTTATTAATGTTCTAGAACTATTTTACAGACATAATAAAAATAAATTAAACTATCTTTTGATGGATGGAAAAACCACCAAAAACAAACCAAACATTCATCATTAATGTTTTATCTAATAAATCATCCTCGTATAAAAAAATTATATTGGGGAAAATTAAAATTAATAAAAACATATTAATATCATTTCTTTACACTATTTTAGTTTTTCATCCATTGTAAAAGAACTCCTATAATTATACTCAAGGGAACTAGTCTTAAATCCATGAAACAAATGAAAATTCAAATATTTATAACTCACCAAATTGGCCATAAATAAAATAATAAAATGGAAATAAATAAAATATTCACGTAAAATTTTCTTAATTATGTAATTAATTAAACTAATATTATTATCCATGTTATTAATAACAATTACATAACACTTTGATACATATGGTTAAAGACTTTATTTATAAAAATCATCTTTTAAAATTAAGATATGTTATTAAATAAATTTTGTTTTTCACTTATACAACATAAGATGATTTTTATAATTTTATGAAGGCTTATTTATTTGATATTAATTTTACATGTTTATTTTTAAAAAATTGTTTTTCATTTATAATTGGCTGGATTCTTAAAAATGATTCTTTATTTTACAATGGTAAATTTATTTCCTTAATGTTTTTTATTCAAGATTAATGTGTTTTGATAATGTTATGGTTCTTGAGAATTTATAGAAAGGTGGGTAGTTATTTAATAAAAAAAGAGTGGATGAGCCCATTATATCTCTCTAATTCATTTGGTAATGGTATGGAGATAACATGTTAGGTTTCTCTTAAGAGATTATGGGAATATACTATGATGGCAATTCGAAGCATAAACTAGGTGGTTACTCCCTATGTCAATGGGAAAGAAACATTATATGAAAGATTTATTCTAGAAAGAAGCCATAAAATAATATTTATGATTTATTTATACTATATATGTTTTTAGAGATAACATATGATTTTTTAAGTTAATCTTAAGAGCTTATGTTTTATGCATAAAAGTTTTGACAATGTGAAAATGATTTCATTCATGGTCTAACAGTTTATTTATTCATTTTTTGTCCCCTAATGAGTTTTTTTACTCATCATATTCTTTAAAATGTCTATCATAGGGATTTTTATTGGTAAATGAATCGAACAATTAATGTTTAAAGGTGAAAATTTCTATTATTAAAGGAAATAAAGTTTATTTTAAATATTTCATATTTTAAAAAAATAGATGTTGATTAGATATGTATAATTTCAAATATATGATTATTTATGCTCGGGGTCATGAACTAATTCTCTAAAAATATAAACATCAAGATCTTTGAGAATGTATAAAAGTGAATTCTAGTTGAATTAAAAATATTATGTAATGTTTAAGGCTAGGTCCTTATAGTTGGTATCAGAGCATGGTTTAGATAACATTAGGGGATAGTGTAATGTTAATTGAATAATCATATATGATTTTCAAATTATATTTAATATGAAATGATATAGAAATTAAATATTACCATGTTTATTCTTCTATTATTATTTTTTATTTAGAATGACTTTTCATAAAAAAATAGGAAGATGAAGTAGAAAGGCAGTGAAAGGATGATATAATTTGGAATCTACAACCTGGAATGGTGGGAATTAAAAATGAGATTTTTGTGATACTGATGGAATAGTTGAAGTAGGATATAATTGGTGGTATCATTCATTCATGAGATAATATAGATCGACCTCAGAGGAATATTTCATTAGTGGAACATTTTAGGAGGTATTTCCCTCCATTATTAAGTTGTTCTTATAAACTAGTGGTATTAAAAGGATGGATTAAATCCTTAGAATTTTTTTGACATTTGTTTTTTATACCATCCATACTTTAGTCTTGTTATTCAATATTTTTAGGTGAAGATGACAATTATTTTTTAGTGGTCAACATTATCAGTGAAAAATAATAGATTAATTCTTGGGAAGGAGATGAATTCAAAAAATATTTTCCTCGATAAATATTTTAACTATGTAAAATAAACAGAGGATGGAAGAATAATTATTGAATTTTTAAAATGAGGATGATTTTTTAACTAACTAAAAGAAAAACTCACTTGATTATAATGTTATACTATAAAATTTATAGCAATATTGATTGTAAAATCACTCAATTTTACCCAAGATTAAAGCCATAATATCAAAGGGAATGGAATTCTCAAAAATTCAAAAGTTTCGAAAAAACTTTCGATGTGTAGAGAAGGTGGAAATTTAGTTTTTTAATGATTGTGTATCCTTTTAAAACAAGTATAAAATGTAACACCCCAAGCTTCCACGGTACACTTCTCTTTGAATAATACATTAGCGTGTGTTGTACGCAACTTCGAATTCTAACACACACCACAACAAATCAAAGTAGCCATTATGAATAATAATACCTACTTTTTTAAATTTTATAAATTTTATCTTTCCAAATGGACTTAGTTTTTGAATTCTTAATATCATAGTTATCCTAAGTTGAAATTTTTGTAATTTTCTGAGAACTTCCAATTTTTTATAAATAGTGAAGAATACTTAAAAACAACTTTTTTAATCATAATAATTTATAGTGATAAATTATACTATTGAGTTGTTTTAAAGTATAATTATAATATATTTTTACTATTTTATCCAATGGTGTTCATTATAATTAATTTCACTTTGATATTAGACACAAACAATTGTCAATCTTTTGATATATATTGTTTCTTAAAAACAAGCTATTTGTTGTGACAGTGAGAATTAATTATTAAATTAATTAATTCAACTTATATGTTTGGAATTTTTTAAAATATACATCTTTTTTGAATTCTGAATATCAATTATAGATTAGGGTGAAATTTTGGCATTGTTCTGAAAAACTTCAATTTTTGATGAATAGTGAAACCACTAAGTGGTAGTTAAATAACTGATATTTCATTTAAATGAAATATTACCACTTCTGTGATTTGATTTTCAAAAATCCTACATACATGGTTTTCATTAGGAAGTAAAATGTGGTTCAATGGGATGAAAATAATTTTTTGGTGAACAGTAACTTTTAAATTTAATTAATCGCGATTAAAGGTAATTAGTGAAATTTAAGGTAAAAATGGTATTATAAAAATATGAAATAAACTTTACACTTGTCCTAACCCTATTTTATGTGTCATTTCCGACCAAGTGAATCCATGGGTCAACTTGGGGACCCCATGGAACCACATTGGTAGGAAAATGACATAAATAACTTTTTATTTAATGTTAAAATAAAAATGACACAAACAAGAGTTGTTTTACTAAAACAATTTTTCAATGGGGTTATACAAGTAATATTTTATACTATAAATATTCATTAGAAATATAAAACTATTTACTACATCATGATTTTTTTTTATAATTTTTAGACATTAAATAAATTAAATTATTTATGACACCATGATGATGCAACGATTACCTCATTAATTAACAATTTTAATAAAATGGAAGGATACTGTAAAATATAAGAATTACACATGTCCAAAGCCTATTGGATGAGAATATTTCTAACCCTTATCACCTTATCCTCGAATTCTATAAGTGTGGGACCTTTAGAATCCGAAAAGCATTATATAATAATGTAACATTTCAATCTTTCCAAGAGTGCCCCTTCTCACCTCTTATAAAAGGCCCCCACCACTACCACCTTACTCACACCTTCAAAGCCTTTTGGCTCGGAAAACCCCTGCCCAAATACTCCCCCAAAATCCCTCTCTTACTCCTAGAAGCCTCACTTTGTGAAGAACGCTTCCCAAGGAAGCCTTTGGCTCAAATCAAAAAGAGTTACCTGATTTTAAGGTAATGTCTTCTCTAATGTTGTTTTGTTTTATTTTTCTTCTCCAACCCCTTAAAATCATTTTATTCCTTTCTTTTGTAAAAAAACCAGTATCTAAAATATAATAGTATGTTGTTATTATAATTATTTGGTTTACACTTACACACACCTTCGTCTAATGGTTAAAGAACATACTGTTTCTGTGGGTGGCGAAATATTGCCTCACGAAACGATGATTGTTCAATATTCTTTTAACAACTCTAATGGTGGCCATTTTGATGACACTATTTTCATATATGATATATATATATTATGTTTATGTTTTCCTTATGCTTCTTTATTTTTCATTTATGGCATAATTTATGATTTTTATTATGGGTAAACGCGATAATTTCATTTTAGGAAGTGCAGTCTACTGCCCCCTCAAAGTGATTTGAATCGTTAATGCCATATGTGGGATGTATAAAGGATGGAGTAAATGGTATTATACATTATCTTATAATGGAATTATAATATACCTTTATATAATTATGATTTAATTAAATACGATATAGAAATGAAAGTAGCGTTCATGCGTACGTACGACTTACCATCTCCATGAATGGTGCATTTCATTTCTTACCTCTAAATGTTATGGAATATTATAAATGCATGTATATACTGGATATATATGAGATATATGATATCTATATCATGAATATAATTCTGTATATAATGGATATTTCACCACAAGAACAACTTGTAATTAGAAGAAGTTTATTTTTGACTCAAGTACCAAAGATCAACAAAATGACCGTTATTAACTTAAATAATTACATAATGTTTATAACATGGTAATAAGTGATATAAAAGGAATAAAAAACTTGAAAAAAGTTCTTAATCAATTATAAATTAACTCTAGTTTGTTATTTAGGAGGTTAAAGAACGGTCAAGTCAAGACAGGATGCAATGTAAGTGAATTTCTTAACCCAATTTCCATTCTTTGGGTTAAACTCCTACTTTCAAATTATGTCATGATATTATTATGTCCTATCTTGTATTTGTACTTTATTTATGTGTACTTATAGTGAATACACATAATAAATCTATTTTATTTTAAAAAAATGATCTTTGTGAGGTACTTCATCTCAATCTCCTTTTATTGAGGCATATTTGGTTTTATACACAACTTTACATTATACGGTGTATAAACCCATTTGAATTTTACGTTTATTCAAAAGGAATATTTTTATGAGAAGTGTTTTACTAAAATAAAAAAAAGGAATGTTTTTATTGTCATACGTATGCAGTGACAATGACTTCTCCGCCGCCATGGCCATTATTTGGGTTTCGGCTTCCTCTACAAGCCATAAATTTTTTTAAATGAAAAATAAATACCATGTTTTAATTTTCTTTTATTTTTGTATTGAAAATGGTTTTGATAAGGTTTTTATTATATCAATGTGTTTTATTGATATATTGTGATTGAAGTGTGGAAATATTATGTTTCCTTTATGCATGTTTTATGTGATACAATTATGTTATGGTTTACGATATGTTTAAACCTGTTCATATGAGGAATGCATTGCACTTAATAAGTGACGGGTGGAGCCCGCTATAGCTCCTCGATTCATCGGTAGGTCTCATGAGACAAAATAGTGTCTTGGCATGAGGCCTTGACAAAATCTTATTGTATACTTGGCACGAGGCCTTGGTTACGTGGTTATGATAGTCTGGAATTATGCATTCCATCATTATGAAAGTGGTTATTGATATTTCATGTGATTATTAGACTAGTAGAATATCCATGTGAGTAAGTAAATGTCATTATTTCATTTTACTTTTGCCTTATTATTCTAAAGTTTAAGTTTAAAAGGCTTTTGGTTTAGTAATACATTGCTTTAAATTATAATGTTTATTTATGAAAGCTTCCGCTATATTGTTATCCTTACTGAGCATCTGAGCTCACCCCTTTCAATGTTTTAATATTTTCTATGATGTGAAGAAGTATTTTATGAATGACCTGCAGGGATAGTCCGAAGAGGATAGAAGTGTGGACTATGGAGACTTTTTTATTATAGTTTTTCACTTTATGATGGAATGTAACATTTTTGAATGTATCTAGTATTTCCAAGGCTACTAAACTAATCGGTATTTCGAGACATGATCTTTTGTGATCATGCCAATGTTACGCAATAATGCACCGACTCTGGGAAACTGGGGTCGGGGCGTTACAGTTGGTATCAGAGGCAGTTCAGTACTAACCTTGGAAGCTATATTTAGATAAACTCTGATTAGACCACATAGCCCAAAGATAGACTTTGAGGATTAGTATAGAAGAACTTCCTAGAATTTTGTTGTTGTAGAGATTTTGTGAGTTTTCCGAGAAATACATCCCTGTCTGGATACGAGCAGGTAGAGGCGGCTCTGCCACAGATGTACCTAGGGGTAAAACCAGTAAACACCGCTTTAAGCTAGACTCAAACGGGAACCAATGCACAACAACGGGCCTTGCTGCACTATTGGTTACGACACTCCCAGGGGATATGCTTAGGATAATTCTCATTTTCTTTACAAACAACTATGAAGGGTTATGAGTATATAATTTCTCAAAGAAAACATTTTTATGGATTATATCCATAAATAGTTCAATTTATGTTAAGTATTTTACAAGTATGGAATTATGTATTTTGATTCTTAAACTAATCATGTTTATGCCATTGTTTAGAAATGGAGCCTAGTGGAAGGAATGTAAACCATATTAATGCACGCAATCCGTGTAGGGATTTCCCTCCTTCTCAAGATAATTATTGTGGATCTGGAGATACAACTGGTGCTGATCAACTTATTACCATACTGGGACAACTCACCCAGGTTATGAATAATAACCTTACTCATATGGAGCACCCTGGTCCGCAACGTAGAGGATCCATGTTAGACCGCTTCATGAGGAAAAAACCACCAACATTTAATGGGGGTACAAATCCATTAGTAGCTGAGCAATGGATAAAATCCTTAGAAAAAATATTCCATGCCTTGGGGAGTAGCGAAAGGGAGAAGGTTGTCCTGGCAGTCTACCGCCTCACTGGAGATGCCAATTAATGGTGGTCGCTGATTCAAAACACAAAGGAAGATGTAGAAGTATCAAATATGGAATGGAGAGAGTTCGAAGATATTTTCTTAGGAAAATACTTTCCACATGACCATCGACCAGATATGGAAAGGCAATTTCTGAGTCTGAGGCAGAAGGAGGATGAGAATGTCGCAAAGTATGAGTCTAACTTTACAAGGTTAGCGAGGCATTCTACAGATTATATATGTAACCCAAGAAGTAATATTGATCGTTTCATTAATGGGTTAAACCCATTTCTCCATCGAACATTAGTCTCACAAACCATCTCGTCATACGAAGATATCGTCTCATGTGCTATCAAGACGGAAAAATAATTCTCTAAGTCTTAGGACTTTAAAGAAAATCAAGAAAAGAAGAGATCTTCTGATCAATCTGGAAATGGAAATAAGGGGAAGAAGGGAAGAGTCGAATATCAGTCCTGCAGTAAATGTGGAATGCTATAATTGTAGAGATATGGGACATTATGCAAATGAATGTCCTAAGCGTTAGGGGAACATAACTCAGAAGAGGCCAAGGGATCAAGGCCAAGCTTATGTTATCACTACTACTGAGGATGAAGCTCCGAAGGAAATGGTGGCAGGTAATTTAATGGTTTCCCCAAGTTTAGCAAATGCATTATTTGATTCTTTATCATCAGATTGTTTCATATCTTCCCAATTTGATAGGAAAATTAGATATTTCCAATTTTATTTAACAAGAGAATTGTCAGTTAAAACTGCTAAGGGAAGTATTATTGCAACAAAGTTTTGTGAATCAGTCCCCATTAGAGCACATAACTGTTCTTTTTCTGCTGATCTCTTTGTCATACCTATGATTGAGTTTGATATAATCCTCAGTATGGATTGGCTTTCGGACTGTGATGCAAATATTTATTGTAAGAAGAAGGAGGTTACGATTTTTTATGATGATGATAAGGAACACCTTATTTTTAGAGCAGAATTGTCACCACCTAATTATTATTTAGACCCACCCCCAGTAGCTCAACTAAATTCAATTATTGGGGAGGAAGAGAATGAAATTACAAAGGGCGAGGAAAGGAATGTTCAAATAGAGGATGTACCTCTTGTGAAAGAATATGAAGATGTGTTTCCAGAAGATTTACCTGAACATCCTCCAGAACGAGAAGTTGAGTTTTCCATTGATTTAATTCCTGGATCAAGGCCTATATCGAAGACCCCTTATAGGATAACCACCGTGGAATTAGTTTAACTAAAGAAAAAACTAGAGGAATTGAGTAATAAGGGATTTATTCGCCCTAGTTTTTCTCCATGGGATCCCCTTTCCTTTTTGTTAAGAAGAAAGATGGATCTATGAGGTTGTGTGTTGACTACAGGGAGATAAATGCTATAAAAATAAAGAAAAAGTATCCCCTACATTGAATTGATGATTTATTTGACCAATTGCATGGAGCTCAAAACTTTTCAATGATTGACCTTTGATCTGGATACCATCAATTGTGTGTGAAGAAGGAAGACATTCCGAAGACAGCATTTCGAACAAGGTACAAGCATTACGAGTTTACAGTAATGCCTTTTGGATTGACTAATTAACCTTCTGTATTCATGGATCTAATGAATAGGGTTTTCAAGGAATATCTAGATGATTTTGTGGTGGTATTTATTGATGACATCTTAGTGTACTCCAAAAGCTACGAAGATCATGAAAATCACTTGTGCATTATCTTGAAGACTCTTAGAAGGAATGAATTATATGGTAAGTTTAGCATGTGTGAATTATGGCTTCAAAAGATTTCCTTTCTTGGCCACATTGTCTCTAAGGATGGAATTTCTGTTTATCCTTCTAAGACCATGGCAATCCAAGAATGGCCATCACCGATGAGTATAATTGAGGTACGCAGCTTTATTGGTTTGGCAGGTTATTATCGACGTTTTGTCCAGAATTTTTCCCGATTGGCTAACCCATTAACGAAGCTCACATGTAAAGGGGTTAAATTTGTCTGGACAAAAGAGTGTGAAGAATGTTTTGAAAAACTGAAGAGAAGATTAGTCAATGCTCCTATATTGACTCTACCATCAGGGAAGGATGGGTTCGTTATTTATAGTGATGCATCAATGAAAGGACTTGGTTGTGTCCTTATGAAGAATGATAGGGTTATTTCTTATGCATAACGACAGCTAAAAATTCATGAGAAAAACTATCCTACTCATGATCTCGAGTTATCTTCTGTAATCTTTGCCCTGAAGATATGGAGACATTATCTCTATGGTGAAAAATGTGAGATATATACCGATCACAAGAGTTTGAAACATATTTTCTCACAAAAAGAACTCAACATGAGGCAAAGACAATGGCTTGAACTACTCAAGCATTATGATTGCACGATACACTACCACCTAGGGAAGGCAAATAAGTTTTCAGATGCTTTGAGTAGAAACGATCATGGAGTTTTTAACATGATGAGAGTGGAAAGGGATCCTATTTTCATGGATCTAGTAAAGATGGATATGGGAATCACCATGGAGGGTGAAACATCAAATTTTTTTCAAATGGTTGCCAAACCATCTTTACTAGAAAGGATAAAGATATCTTAGTCCGATGATGAACTGTTAAAAAAGAAGATTAAAGCTGTGAATGATGGGCGGTTGAGTGACTTTGTTTATGAAGATGGAATTTTGAGATTTGGGAGGACACTTTGTGTTCCCGATATACCTGATTTAAAGAGGTAATTGTTGGATGATGCTCATAGTTCCAATTTATATATACACCCTGGGAGCACTAAAATGTATAGAGATTTAAAGGGATATTTTTGGTGGGACAACATGAAAGGGGAGATTTCCGATTTTGTGTCAAGATGTATGGTTTTCCAACAAGTGAAAGCTGGAAGGAAATATCCTGGTGGAGTATTGAAACCTCTTCCCATACCTGAGTGGAAATGGGATTATATTACGATGGACTTTGTCATGGGACTACCAAAGACCAATAGAAGGAATGACGCAATATGGGTCATTGTTGATCGTCTCACCAAGTCAGCACATTTTCTTACTATAAGGGAAGATCTACCACTTGAACGTCTAGCAAGACTATATATTAATGAAGTTGTGTGACTTCATGGAGTACCCCTGTCGATTGTCTTGGATCATGATCCCCACTTTACATCAAGATTCTAGAAAAGTCTTCAGAAGGCCTTGGATACTAAACTTTGTTTGAGCATTGCTTACCACCATCAAATAGATGGAAAATCAGAAAGAACTATTCAAACCTTAGAAGACATGTTGAGATCATGCTCACTTGACATTCAAGGAATGTGGGATCAATATTTACCTCTGGTAGAATTTTCCTATAACAATAGCTTCCATTCAAGTATTTGGATGGCACCATATGAAGCATTATACAGAAAGAGATGTCGCACACCAACCTGTTGGGATGACGTTGGTGAAAGAAAACTTGTAGGCCCAGAACTGGTGGAGGAAACGATGGAAAAGGTGAAGATAATCCAAAACCACATCAAAGTAGCTCAATGTAGGCAAAAGAGCTATGCTGACAATCGAAGTAAGGATTTGGAGTTTCAGGCAAGAGATAATGTTTTCCTGGAGGTATCACCATGGAATGGAGTTATACATTTTGGTAAGAAGGGTAATTTGAGTCCCAGGTACATCGGACCCTTCAAAATTCTAGAACGAATTGGGGCTGTAGCTTACCGTTTGGCAATGCCTCCAAGTCTCTCCAAAGTTCATGATGTATTCCACGTATCACTGTTGAGAAAATACATGCCCGACCCAACGCATGTACTCACCTATGAGGAATTAGAACTGGAACCCGATTTGTCTTATTGGGAAGAGCCCTTCAGGATTCTTGATACAAAAGAACAAGTGCTGAGAAACTGGATGACTCATCTGGTAAAAGTTATAAGGAGAAACCATAAGATGGGGGAGGCAACGTGGGAACCCGAGGAACTTATGATGAAGAATCACACGAGTCTTTTTATACAGTGATTTTATATGAAATTTCAAGGATGAAATTATTTGAAGGAGGGGAGAATGTAACACCCCAAGCTTCCACGGTACACTTCTCTTTGAAAAATACAGTAACGTGTGTTGTACGAAACTTCAAGTTCTAACACAGACCACAACCAATCAAAGTAGCCGCTATGAATAGTAATACCTAATTTTTGAAATTTTATAAATTTTATCTTTCCAAATCGACTTCGTTTTTGTATTCTGAATATCAGAGTTATCCTGAGTAGAAATTTTTGTAATTTTCTGAGAACTTCCAATTTTTTATGAATAGTAGAAAATACATAAAAACAACTTTTTTAATAAAAATAATTTATAGTGATAAATTATACTATTGAGTGGTTTTAAAGTATAATTATAATATATTTTTACCATTTGATCCAATGGTGTTCATTATAATTAATTTCACTTTGAAATTAGACACAAACAATTGTCAATCTTTTGATATATATTGTTTCCTAAAAACACGCTATTTGTTGTGACATCGGGAATTAATTATAAAATTAATTAATGTAACTTATATGTTTAGAATTTTTTAAAATAGACATCATTTTTTAATTCAAAATATCAATTATATCTTAGGGTGAAATTTTTGCATTGTTCTAAAAAACTTCATTTTTTGATGAATAGTGAAACCACTAAGTGGTAGTTAAATAACTGATTTTTCATTTAAATGAAATATTACCAATTATGTGATTTTATATGAAAAAATCTGACATACATGGTTGTCATTAGGAAGTAAAATGTGGTTCAATGGGATGAAAATAATTTTTTGGTGAATAGTAACTTTTAAGTTTAATTAATCGCGATTAAAGGTAATTAGTGAAATTTAAGGTAAAAATGGTATTATAAAAATATGAAATTACTGTTACACTTGTCCTACCCCTATTGGATGTGTCATGGCCAACCCATAAAATCCATGGGTCAACTTGGGGACCCCATGGAGCCACTTTGGTAGGAAAATGACATAAATAACTTTTTATTTAATGTTAAAATAAATAAGTCACAAACAAGAGTTGTTTTACTAAAACAATTTTTAAATGGGGTTATACAAGTAATAATTTAGACTATAAATATTCATTAGAAATATTAAAAGATTTACTACATCATGATATTTGTTTTATAATTTTTAGACATTATATAAAGTAAATTATTTATGACACCATGATGATGCAGCGATTACCTCATTAATTAACAATTTTAATAAAATGGAAGGATAATGTAAAATATATGCATTACACTTGTCCAAAGCCTATTGGATGAGAATATTTAGAACCCTTATCACCTTATCCTAGAATTATATTAGTGTGGGACCTTTATAATCCTAAAATAATTGTATAATAAAGTAACATTTCAATCTTTCCAAGAGTGCCCCTTCTCTCCTCTTATAAAAGGCCCCCACCACTACCACCTTACTCACACCTTCAAAGCCTTTTGGATTGGACAAACTCTCCCCAAATACTCTCACAACATCCCTCTAATACTCCTAGAAGCATAAATTTGGTATTAACTCTTTCCAAGGAAGCCTTTGTCTCAAATCAAAAAGAGTTACCCGATTTTAAGGTATTGTCTTCTCTAATGTTGTTTTGTTTTATTTTTCTTATCCAACCCATTAAACTCTTTTTATTCCTTTATTTTGTAAAAACACAAGTATCTAAAATATACTAGGATGTTTTTATGATAATTATTTGGTTTACACTTAAAAAATCCTTCGTCTAATGGTTAAAGAACATACTGTTTTTGTGGGGGGCGAAATACTGCCTCACAAAACGATGATTGTTCAATATTCTTTTAACACCTCTAATGGTGGAAATTTTGATGAAAATATTTTCATATATGATATATATATTATTTTTATGTTTTCCTTATGCTTCTGTATTTCTCATTTATGGAATAATTTATGATTTCCATTATGGGTAAACACGATAATTTCATTTTAGGAAGTGCGGACTACCGCCCCCTCAAAGTGATTTGAATCATTAATGCCATATGTGGGATGTATAAAGGATGGAGTAAATGGTATTATAAATTATATTATACTGTAATTATTATATACCTTTATATCATTATGATTTCATTAAATACGAAATATAAATGAAAGTAGCGTTCATGCGTACGTACGGCTTACCGTCTCCATGAACGATGCATTTCATTTCTTACCTCTAAATGTTATGGAATATTATAAAAGCATGTATATACTGGATATATATGAGATATATGATATATATATCATGAATATAATTCTGGATATAATGGATATTTCACCACATGAACAACTTGTACTTATAAGAAGTTTATTTTTGACTCAAGTACCAAAGATCGACAAAACGATCGTTATTAACATAAATAATTACATAATGTTAATAACATGGTAATAAGTGATATAAAAGGAATATAAAACTTGAAAAAGGTTCTTAAGAAATTATAAATTAACTCTATTTTATTATTCAGGAGGTTAAAGAACGGTCAAGTAAAGACAGGAGGCAAGGTAAGGGAATTTCTTAACCCAATTTCCATTCTTTGGGTTAACCTCCTACTTTCAAATTATGTCATGATATTATTAATTCCTATCTTCTATTTGTACTTTATTTATGTTTAATTATAAGTAATACACATAATAGATCTATATTAATTTAAAAAATATGATCTTTGTGAGGGACTTCGTCTCAATCTCCTTTCATTGAGGCATATTTGGTTTTATACACAACTTTCCTTTATATGGTGTATAAACCCCTTTGACTATTACGTTTATTTAAAAGGAATATTTTTATGTGAAGTGTTTTACTAAACGACAAAAATTAATGTTTTTCTTGTCGTACATATGCAGCGACGACGACTTCTCCGCCGCCATGGCCATTATTTGGGTTTCGGCTTCCTCTACAAGCATAACATTTTTTAAATGAAAAATAAATACCAAGTTTTTATTTTCTTTTATTTTGGTATTGAAAATGTTTTTGATAATGTTTTTATTATATAAATGTGTTGTATTGATATCTTGTGATTGAAGTGTGGAAATCTTATGTTTCCTTTATGCATGTTTTATGTGATACAATTATGATATTGTTTATGATATGTTTAAACCTGTTCATATGAGGAATCCATTGGACTTAATAAGTGACGGGTGGAGCCCGCTATAGCTCCTCGATTCATCAGTAGGTCTCATGAGACAAACTAGTGTCTTGGCACGAGGACTTGACAAAATCTTATTGTAGACTTGGAACGAGGCCTTGGGTACGTGGTTATGATAGTCTGGAATTATGCATTCCATCATTATGAAATTGGATATTGATATTTCATGTGATTATTAGACTTGTAGAATATCCATGTGAGTAAGTAAATGGAATTATATCGTTTTACTTTTTCCATATTAATCTAAATTTCAAGTTTAAAAGGCTTTTGTTTTATTTATACATTGACTTAAATGTTAATGTTTATTTATGAAAGCTTCCGCTATATTGTTATCCTTACTGAGCATCTGAGCTCACCCCTTTCAATGTTTTAATATTTTCCAGGATGTGAAGAAGTATTTTATGAATAACCTGCAGGGATAGTCCAAAAGGGATAGAAGTGTGGACTATGGAGACTTTGTTATTTTAGTTTTTTACTTTATGATGTAATGTAACATTTATGAATATATCTAGTTTTTCTAAGGCTATTAAACTAATCAGTCTTTCGAGACGTGATCTTTTGTGATCATGACAATGTTACGCAATAATCCACCGACTCTGGGAAACTCGGGTCGGGGCGTTACAGAAAAAGATACTGAGGTGGATATAAAAAGAAAACAATTCATAAAATAATTTTTATGGTATTAAAATTATGTGTTTTGAGTTTGTGGTAATTATGGTAAAAACACCCCAAGGAATGCGTTGGGGAGTTTGGTACATGTTTCCGATATTGTTAGTTTGAGAATATAGATTTCAATCGAAATGAAAAATATCATAGTTGTGGTAAGGAAAATCCTAATATATAAATAGTAAAATGTTCTAAATGTAATGAAATTGGTAATTATGAAATTGAGTGTCTTAAGAGGAACCTGAATGATGGGAAGAATACATACTATAATTAGAAAGGTGTGATGGAAAACCATTACGACTACACTAGGGGATATTAGTCTAAAAAAAGAAGTAGTATCAAATACATTGATTGTTTTTTCATATTATGATAATTTATTTTTTGATTAGTGGTCTATAAATTATTTCACTTCTTATAAATTTTATTGAAAATTGAAAATTACACATTAGTAAACGAAGCCAAAACATTTAGTAAAAACACCTAGGGTAAATATTAAATAAAAAATAAATTATATTAATCTTAATATTAATATGTATGGAAATAATATTCCTAAAAAACCAATTGACTTGCCCCTTGTAGAATTAAAGGTTATTACAGGAATATCTTTTCTTTCTGTTTACCATGATGAAATATATTATAGTGATAAAGAATATTTTTTTAGAATGAGTATTTGTATGTATACAAGACTGAAAACATAACATTGATAAAACATTAGAAATCCAAGAAACAATAAAAAAATAGAAATAAATATTATCTTGTACATATTTTTGAAAATAGGGTAACTATTTTCATTAACTATTTACTCGTGTTGAATGTGTATCTGGATGTTTTTCTTGTTGAGTTTCCTCAGATTATAATAGATTGAAAGGTTTAATTTAATATTTGTTTAGTCCATCATTATAAACAAATTTTAAAATCCGCTTATCCAATTGTCATTAATTGAAAATTAATCTATAGAAGTTTCAATATAAAAGATTCATTGGTCTCAGTATTTCACCTTGGGCTTCTCCTATTTTTTAGTTAAAAATAAATATGGTTACAGGAGGATTTTTATTGATTCTAGCGAATTGAATAAAATCATTATTAATAATAAATATAATTTTCCTCATATCACTGAATTTTTTGATCAGTTATTTAGAGATCAGTATTTTTCCAAGATTGAAATGAGCTATTGGTACCATTAGTCAAAGGTGAAAGAGGACGACATTCTAAAAAATCATCCTTTATTGGATTTTTTGATTATGAGTTTGTTTTTATTCCCTATCGTTTGAAAAATTCCCCTGATATATTTACACATCATGGTAATATAATCTTTTGTGAATATTTGGATATATCTTTTATTGTTTTAATTTAATGATATGATTGTTTAATAAAAAATTTTGAGGATATTGAAAACTATCAATAGATTGTTATGAAAACAAAAAAGGAAAATTTGTTATATGATATGCAATTTCACATACCTCTCTAGGCCATTCCATTTTGAAAATATAGTTTTTGATGTGTTTTGGGGAGTGATGGTAACTCATTTCATGGGTTTTGAAAAAATCCAGTATTTTCGTCAGGATAGGTAGGTAATTTCTGTAGGTTTTGTTAGTAGGTCGTGTCTATAGGTCCCATTGGTAGGTAATGTCTGGATGTGGTATTGGTAGCTCATCATTGGTAACTATACATCAATATATCAATGCTATTGGCTCCATTTCAGTGGCTCATCGTCTGTGTCTCAAAGATAGTTGGTCGGTCATCAGTAGGTCGACCATCAGTAGGTCAACTGTTGGTTGGTTTGGCACCAGTAGGATGGGTGTAGGTGACTGATGTTAGTGATTCAAACATCATTGGTTCATGTCGATGACTTTCTATTGGTGGTTCATGTCAGTGACTCACTGTTGGTGAGTCACTATCAGTGACTTGTATCAGTGACTCACGCATCCATGAGTCATTTCAATATTTCTCTAGTTTTTATAGTTTCACCCCTATAATGTTTTATTTTGCTTAAACCAAGATTAAAACCGTGATTGAACATTTATAAAGTTGATTCAAAGGATATTAATTATATTATTAATATCCAAACACTCGTGAGACATTCAAACATCCAATATGTGTGGTGTTTTCCATTTTCCAACATTAATGGACCAAAAAACCATTTCCTTCCATTAATGTTGGACCCGTACTTTTAAAAAGCTCAGATCCTATCTTCCTTGAAGCCTTCCATTTTTATCTTGGTGATCCTATAGCATTTTTCCCCATGGAGTCATGTGTTGTATTGTGGCCTTCATATTCAGTTTCCCATAGCGTATCTTACTGCTTGTGAGACCCACTATTTTGTCATAAGGAGGAGTTGTTGATAATATTATTCACTAGGTAGGGGACCCTTAGTCTTTCATTATTTTTGTTTCATGTGGGGTGGTTAATCTAATGTATCCTTGTTTTTAAGGTTGAACCACGGTATTATAAAGAAAATATAACATTTTATAATGTTAACCGGACTTTTAATAATAACAGGTTTTGTTACATTAGTAATAAATTAGGGGAAAAGAAGATTTTTGTGAATATTGTTTGTTTTATCTAGAATCTTTGATCCTTGTTGTTAATTGTATCCCTCTAAAAATCAGGGCCTTTGGTGGCCCCAATTTGTGTACCTGTATGAATTGTAAATGTTTGTTGTTTTTTCCCTATTTAACTGTTAAATTTTTAAAATTGATTAGCCACATAAATACGGATAAAAAATGGATGCACGAGGATCAAACTTGTTCTTTGATAACCCCTGTTTTATCAATGTTAAATTAAATAAAGAGTGCTTCTAAATATGAATATACATTATTTTCTTGGTGTGGATTTGTGATGTGTATGGTTATATTTGGCCTTGTTTCTTGTGCTGGTTGTGCAGTGTTGTGGCTGAGAGTGTGGATGTGGGGGGGGGGGATAAGGGTGGTGTAATAGAGTCTTCAGTTGATGTATTGATTTACTATGTATGTATGGGAATCGGTTGGGCAGCAGGGCTATAAATTTGGTTTATACTATTTTTATGTTTTGGGGTGTGGTGTCGTTATGCAGTAGGGGTGCTGAGAATGGTTTTTATGAGGTGTGTTATGGAGTTGATATGTATGTTTTGGTTTTTCATATAGAGAGAATGGATACGACAACATTACATTGAGGAATGTTAATGTAAGTGGTTTGATTGGGTAATATGTGGTGAAAAAGTTTTAATTGGGGTGTTTTATCATAGTTTTCTTCTTATGTTTGGATTTATTGTGATTATGGTTGTGTTCTATGGTTGTTAGTTTCCTCAGTAATGATGGAATAACTAGTAAATTATTAATAAAATTATAATAATTGGGTGTTAATTGTCTTTCTTTTTTCAACATCATAAATGTCCATCATTTATTCTGATACATGGATTTAGAGGTAGCAGCAAAGGGGGTAGTGTTATGGGGTTTTTTTCTTGAGAACCCATAGGTTGGTCTGAGTGTTTGGTAATTATACATACACAGTTGAACTTTCTTTTGATTCTATATGCACCCACTCAAGTTGAGCACTATGTGTCGAACAACACCATTTTAATGGGGGATGGTTTCTTTCCCAATCATCCCAGCAGAAGGATGGATGGATGACCACACACTCTTCCCTTCTCCCTCTTCAAAATTTTGATATCCTAAATCATTTTGGACAAGTTGTGGTTTGTGAGGCCTATGTGCTTGAGGTTGAATTGCATTTTCCCATGTTTATTTAGCGTGAGTTGTGTTGTGGTTTCCCCAGTGTTTTTGGGATGTGGTGCGTTTTGTAGACTAGGTTTCTATGGGTGGTATGAGATGTATTATTGAGTCAAATGTTTGTTTAGGAGGGATGTGATGTTGTATTTGTCCATGTTTTGTGTAGACTTATTGACTTGTGTTGTTGGGAGATTGTACCTTGGTGATATTTTGGGATGGATAGTATACCTTGTTAGGTGCTTTTGGGTTTTCCTGTTTTCTCACGAGGGCATTTGTATGATTCTCCACTCTTAAATGAGATACTTTGTTTTCCCCAATGACTATACTTGTATGATAAATCTACATATATATAAAACTACTTTTTGGATTCTAGAGTTACTATGGGGACCATGTTGGGCATTATTAGATCAGACATTGTGACAGTTGTCACGTCGCATCATAGCTTTGTTCTTTTGGTATTTACTTTGAAGATTTCCATTGTATTTATAGCCATTTTACGTTGAAAATTATTGTGGGATGGATGTAGAGACCTTATATATATATATATATTAGAGTTTTCTTGAGGTTGATACATCAAATATCTTAATGTATTTACTATAAAAGGGAAATGCCTCCAATTTTTTGAGATTTCTATACCCTTTCTGTGGTCATCACCCTGGGGTCTACATGAGGCAGGATTCCAAGGACATTATCTATCTTCCTTTATTATCATCTCTAGAGGGAAATTTTTGGACATAGGGGTTGTGACATAATGCTATCAAAGGAATTCGGTTGATTGATAGGATGAATTTTATAGTTTGGAATAGTAAGGATTTCATGGGTTGGTAAGGAAACAGTGATAGGTGAACTCAGTGCGTGACATTGGCTAGGGAAGACTGGTTGGGATGGTGGATTTTAGGTCCCCCTGTGATCTGATGCAAGGAATCATAGCTTACCGACTGAAAAATCAAGGCTACACTGTTTGCAGGGTAGAGGTCCTAGGATAGGTACACGCATCATGATGACCTCTGTTTTTGTTTGAATTGGGAGTTTCAAGGAGTTTAAATAAATAAATATTTAAAATGAATCCTAAAGAGAATTACATACTACTTGTTCATAGGAGTTCTTTTTTTACCTTCCATCGTTGAAACTTGGTAATCGTCCATAAGTGGCTGAGGAAGTGGAGGCTCAACATGATGATCTAGCTGATTGATGGTTGGTTAATCCATAGGAGGAGGAAAACGAGGGGATGAGAACATTACATGATTTCTCAAAGCAGACATTGGGAAATTATGATGGATGTGTCTTAGACTAGGAGACATAGAGATGGCATGATGATCTTTAGATCACCTTCAGCCTGAGCTAGGCTCTGACGAAGTACTGAGTTTTATGGGTGGTTAGTCAGATGAGGGGAGCTACACATCAGTGCTGGATACTGTACCTAGGGGAGATAAGGAAGGAAAATGTTCTATTGGTCTATTTCAAGAAATAGTTTCAGGAAGAATTCCTTTCATTTACTGTAAAGGTAAAGAAGCAACATGAGATACTCTCCATCTAGTAGGGGAGTATGTCATCATGAGAACTAAGGATCAAGGTCAAGGACCTCCTTTGGATCACTATGGATCTATTTCTCGATTAGGATTCTCAGGGGAGACACTTAAAAGAGGAACTTTTTCCTTTTATCCAGTACACAATTACTCCCTTCACATTACTAACATAACAAGAGGTCCAGATGAAGGAAAAGGTAGTTGAGAGAATGAACTCGTGCGGAGGTCTACCATGAGAGGGAAACCAGATGGGGTTTTTAAATGGAAATTCTACCATCCATATGTCTGTAGATCTATGTCCTTTGTGGTTTTAGCCATCAGAGAGCATACCTAAATAGTTTCCTTTTTGATCATTTGGTCTTCAGGAATATTATGCAGGCCTGTGGATGGTATTTTTTATCGGTTCAGTTTTTGGTCACCTTCGGAGTCAGTTCCCAATGTCCTATTGAGCTCAGTATATTTTAGGTGGGTAGATTCAATGCCTTACTTTGTAGAAATTGTCAGCCTGACTGTTCCAATAGCAGTGAAAATAGGCTCCTACTCTACTGAGGGGAGATGGAGTTGGTGGGGTCCAACCTCAGATAATTCCTTTGGGACCTCGAACTGAACATGGTTTGGTAGGTGGCCAGAAATAAATGTGCAGGGGAGTTAGGTTTGGTCTATTTCATGCAATGGAGGAAATAGTTCCATTAGGGCCAAGGATCATTTGAGGTATGATAAGTTTGTTCAGTACTCGTGCTTGTTCTTTGTTTGATTCAGGCGCTTCACACTCTTTTTTTCACCAACGCTATCCCGTTATATGGGACTAGAAATAGATATTCTTTCCATTCCCTTTGTGTTGAGTACACCATTCAGAGGTTAGACCATATTGTTTAATGTATGCAGGGGATTTTGGCTGATGATGGGGCCACATCTATCATATGTAGATCTTTTCTTATTACAAATACAATCATTTGATGTCATCATTAGAATTGATTTGTTGTACTCTACTAATTCTATTATCAACTTCTTCCAATGAAGAATCATGCTTTCAGATTTGGATAAACTGTGTGTATATATCTTTGTCGAATGGAGTTGTCTAGTGGGAAACTGGCACATGGAGCCTCTTCTTTCCATATTGGCTGATCTGTCAGTGGAAATTTTGGATGCTGAAATGGTGGATGTTTTGTTAGGTCTTAGAGAGTTATTTATACTTTTCATCAAGGAGGTTGTGACTCTACCCCATCGATGTGACATTTAGTATTGGATATACTTATAACCTTGTGCTAGTATGATTTTGATGGCTCCCTATCATTTGAAACCTTCTATGTTTTGGGAGTTGCAGATTCAGATTTATGACCTGATGAAGAGGGTCATTATTCAGCCCAGTGTGTCTGCATGGGGTGGTTCGGTATTGTTTTAAAAGAAAGGAGTCAGTGGTCTAAGGCTGTGTATAGAATACCGACGGTTGAACCAAGTGATGGTCAAGAACAATTATCTCCTTCTGAGGATAGAAGATATTTTTGACCAACTGAGCAGAGAATTTTTTTTCTCTAACATCGATCTATAGTTTGGACATCACTGGTTGAAGGTGAAGAAGGGTGACATCATGAAGGCTGCTTTCAGGTGAAGGTATGTGGACTTTGAGTTCATGGTTATTTCATTCGGTGTTATAAATGCACTAGCTATATTCATGGGTCTCATGAACTCTATCTTCCATGTGTTCATGGGCCATTTTGTCATCTTGTTCATTGATGAAATCCTAATATACTCAAGGTTAATTTTGGAGTTTATCGAGCATCTTAGGACTATCTTGCTAGTTCTTCAACACCACCAGCTCTATGGGATGTTATCTTGTGTAATATTTGGACATGAGAGGTTCACTTCATTGAGAATATGGTGTTTTAGAAAGGGATAACAATGGGATCATTAGAGGTCAGTGAATTTTTTTCTTGGGTTGAACCCATGAATGTTGTATAATTTCTTATCTTTCTTGGTATTTCAGGATATTACCTTAGATATTTACCTGATTCACTTGTGTTGCAGCTCCGTTGATGGATTTGACCAAGAAATACCTGTCCATTTGGTGGAGTGAGTAGTTTCAGGAATCTTTTAACAATATGAAATGGAATATTTGGTAGTTCTCTAGTTATCAGTTTGCTAGTGTATGGGGAAGCCTTCATGGTTTTTTGATATTATTCTTGTCTAGAATTAGGGTGTGTGGTGATGCATAAATATGGAGTGATATCATATGGTTCTAGGAATATACATACCCATCAATGTATCTATACCACAAATGATATGGAGACAAAAACAATCATGTTTGTGTTGAATTTTTGGAGTCATTACCTCATTGAAGAGTTCTTTTTAGTTTTGATGGACCATAAGAGATCTAGGTATATCATTTCATTGAAAGATATAATCATTTGATAGTAGTGGTGGATGGAGTTTTTAAAGGATTACGAGTTCGATAAATCTTACACATCAAGAAAGGGGAATTTTGTGGATGATTCCTTGTGCATTATGTCCCAACAGGTGGTAGTTTAGGAATCTAGAGATGCTTGGAAAGCGATGGGGGAGTTGGGAACCATGCACATTGATGAAGGAAGGAATGGTAGAAGAGGTTTTATATTCATGATTAAAGTGCAGTATCATTTGATGAATTAGGTGGATGAGTCTCAGTCTAGATATTTATAGGTAGAGGTGATGTGGGATTGAGTCTGCTAGCATATTGCTCCGTAGGTATTTTTAGAGGATAGACATAATCAGATGATGTTCTGTGGGAAGTAATTTGTTCTGTTAGTGATGCATGAGGGAGTTCTCCATGAGTTTCATAGATCACCCTTATCTGTACACCCTGAAGTTTCCATGATGTATCATGGAACGAAGGAATAGTTTTGGTGATATGGGATGAAGTGGGAAGTCAAAGAGTTTGTGAAAAAATACTTTGTGTTCCAGTTGGTAAAGGATGAGCACCATGTTCTCTGTGGTTGGTTTCATACCTTAGCTTTCCCAAAGTGGAAGAGGGATGAATTCTCAATAAACTTCTTCAATGTATTACACAGGGATCTGGGAGGCTGTGATGAAATCATGGTAGTGGTGGAAATTCTAACAAAATCGGATCACTTCATAATGATTAAGGAGTCAGGTGTAGTGGATTCCTTGGTAAGGAGGACTATGCATTATGTGGTGTGGATACCTAGAGTTAAAGAGTCTATTTTTTTGATTAGGAAACAACTTTTACATCAAAATTTTGGAGGTGATTTCAACATTATTTTGGCACTAAGTTTTACCTTAGAACTTCGTTCCACCCTCAGATTGATGGGCAGATAGAGAGGACCATCCAGACACTGGATGATATGCTATGAGCACGTGTCGTGCACTTTAGTGGATATAGGGGGTGAAATTTTACCTTGGTATAGTTTTCTTACATCAATAGCTATCACTCTACCAATGACATGGATCAGTTTAAAGCTTTTTATAGATGGAAATATCATTGAACTCTTTACTGTAAAGAGGTTAGGGAAATGAGTTTTCTTGGACTGAATGTGGTGTAAATCATAATAGATATGGTTCATATCGTTCATGAGTGGATGATAGAAGAACAAGATTAAGAAAATTCGTGTGCCAATCATAGGAGAATTCCCTTTGAGTATGAGGATGGAGACCATATGTTCTTGAAGTATTCTTCTTGATGTGGGAAGTGGAGGTTTAGTGAAGGTATAAACCTTCTAACAGGATCATTAGACCCTTTGATGTGTTGGGGTTGGTAGAGAAGGTGGTATACCAGTTATCATTTCGACCATATTTGGATAGGATCCAAGATGTCATTCATGTCTCATAGCTTTTTCAGTATCTTCATGATGAGTCATATTCCATTGATTGGGGAGAGTTGGATATTGAGGGGGACACAATGTTTGTGGGGAATCTATTAGAGATATAGGATTGTCAGTAGATGGTGCTTCATGGAAATACCATTTTCTTGGTTCATGTGTTGTGGATGCATGGGGTCCAGAAAATCATTACATGGGATAATGAATGTAGATGTCTGCCTAGTACCTAGAGTTGTTTTGAGTTTTTCTTGTATACTTTTCTTTCTAATGTAATGATTTAACCTTGTTTGTGATGAGATGAGTTTCATCCTTACTCTATAATGTTTGATAAATTCTTAACCATTAAGTGGGGGAAACCCAAATTCCTAATCAAGATTCATTAATTGAGATATAATTATACCTGTGTGGGAGAGTAAGTGTAACCCAGAGTAGATAGTATTTTGACATGGTGGAAGGAATTCCTAGAATCATGTGTCTACAAAGCATGGTTTTGGTGATTGTTTTGTCGATATTATAGTTATTGCATGGTATTAAGTATTATATGATATTTTCCTAGATTTAAAAGTATCACTTTAGTTTTTGAACGATGTAGGTTGGATTATTTTTGAGAGGTATCTTACCAGGTGGTTCTTCAGAACCCTTTTTGTTCAGGGTTAGGTTTTGAATTCTCGAGGGTAAGAATAGTTTAAGAGGTATCTTATGTAATGGCCCAAACCTCAACAGTTCATTCCTTTAAAAATATATAGTGCTTGAGTTGTTCTGGTGAGTCACAATGACACATTTTAAGGGTTTTCCAAAAAATACAATTTTTCCAACCATGATTCATGATCATTAGGTCACATCGTTAGGTGCCTTCAGTAGGTCACATTGGTTGTACATGTCAATAGGTACCACCGGTAGTTGGTACCAGTATCTAAACAACAGTGGTTCGACATTTGTGGCTCGACGTCGGTGTGAGTATAGAATAACAAGAAAGTTAAATTATGTAAATATAGGTACCGATCACTCATCCCAGCCTGTGGGTTCTCAAGAAAGAAACCATCACATTACACATCCATGTTTTATACTACCTCTAAATTCATGTATTAGAAATAATAATAGACACTTATGGTGTTGATAAAATAAAGTCACTTAACACTAAATTATTTTGACGTTATTAATAATTTACCATTTATTACATCTTTTAACTTGTAAACTAACAACCACATCACACAAACAACCTCACAACCAATCCCATGAGATGATGAAAACTATGACAAAACACCCCAATTCTCACTTCCTCCCCACCTTTCATCCAATACAACCCATACCATTATTATTATTCAAAGTAACATCACCAATTACTTTCTATCCATTTTACTTTGAACATTCATTTTAGATGGATTTTTGATTCATATATATATATATATTGGTGTATTTTTGAGGTAGATACTTCTTATATCCTGATATTGGTTACTATAAAAGGTTAATACATCCCATTTGGTGAGGTTTCTATACCCTTGGTGTTGGTAACCCCCTCGAGGCCTACTGGAGATGAGACTCAGGTGTCATTGTCTCGCTTCCTCTACTGCCGGATCAGGATGTTCATTTTTAGAGGAAGGTGGTCGTGACATGGGAAATTTAGAAAATGTGATTATTGGTAACAACATATTTTATTTATTGTAAAAATTGTAAATTAGGATGACATAAAAAATTTTACCTATCAAAAAAATGGTTGATGAATGGACGAGACCTATAAATGTTACTAAAGTTCATAGTTTTTCTAGATTAGAATTATATTACAAATGGTTTGTTAAAAACATGGCTTGGTTATATAGCCTATTATCTATGTTATCATATATGTGGTTAAATTTATTTTCACAAAATAATGGAATGTTTTTTATTAAGAATTCAAAATATGATTGGTGAATTCTCCAATTTTATCCCTATCTTCCAAAAATTGAATATTTTCCATCTATAATGATTTGTCTTTAAAGTTAAATGGAATTATTAAGATGCAAAATGAATAGGTAATTGATTACTCTTCATGAAAACTAAACCCTCAATAATTAAATTGACTCACACTTGATTTAGAATTACCAGCTATGGTTTTCACTCTAAAAATTTGCAGATATCAACTATATAGAGAAAAGTGAGAATTATTTATGGATTATAAATGTTTTAAGTATATATTCACCTTGAAGGAATTGAACATGAAAAATAGAATATTTCAAGAACTGATAAAGGATTATGATTTCACAATCAGTTACCATCATGGAAAAAAACAGGGTAGATTATGCCTTGAGTCAAAACATCATGCTACATTAACCATGTTCATTTGGAACATAATTTCACCACCCATCCCCCGAGGCCCACTCCTTGAATACCCCAATCCCACCTTCCATAGGCCAGGGGCTAGAGACTAGAACCAGAAAGATGTATCCCTAAAATGGGAAGGCATTGCCTCTTTAAACTTGTACAAACACACAGTCCAAGAACACAACAAGAAGCAACCACGAAGTAAACTACTGTAGTAAAAGTGTACTGAATGTAAAGGGGAGAGAATGCGAGACCAAATGAAAAGTAAAAGTGAAAATGAAAGTAAAAATATAACTAAAAAGTGAGAAATAGAATCTGGATTTTCCACTGAGGGTCCTACCTGAAGGGTAGGTACAACTCATGATCAGTAGTCCCTACGTCACATCACACCAAATATTCCAACTTCAAGGACCCTCTAGTCCTGGCTCCCTTAGCCTCAATCCTTCTTGTTTGTCATCTGTAGAAGACACAACAAGATGCGGGCATAGCCTATGCAGGGGTGAGTATAACGATACTCAATAGGGACCTTAAGACCCCCATAGGTATTCCGGAGTTCCAAAAAGGAAATAACAAAAAGTAAGACATCAATCTCAAAGCACGAAGTAATATACATCAACACTACTTAGGTATATGCCCGTGCATATACCTAAGTTATCAAGAGATACTCATCTCAGAAATGAGGTATGAATACCATAAAGGTAAAACCACAAAGGTATAAGTACCACATAGGTAACACCATGAAGATAGAAGTACCACACAGGTAACACCCCGAAGAGAACACGAGGAAGGTAGAAGTACGACACATGTAACATAAGAAAGATAGAAGTACCACACATGTAACACCACAAAGATTTTTTTACCACTTAGGTAACACCACGTAGATAACACCACGAAGTTATATGTAGAAAATAGGCAACACCACGAAAATGAACTACCACTAAGGTAAAGTCTCAACTCACACCAGGAATAGCATAAGTATAGAAGTACAGATGATTATTCATAAGCTAGATCATATCATTCTCTTAAGAAGAACTATTGCTGACCCACATTGGATTGATAGGTACTAACCCCCACTGACCCACACATGGTCTGACCCCCATAAGATTATTATGCACTGACCCACACATGATCGTTGAGCGCTGACCCACATAGGATCTGATAGAATCTAACCCACACATGATCGATGGATGCTGACCCACACAAGCTCAGTGTTCTTTCTTTACATTATAGCCTACCATAGGATTCCTTGCACCCAGTGTGCTCGAGTTCCATAGAATCTTCTCCTCAAGATATCATATGTACCTCAACCACCACTAAGCTCCAAAAATTAGTAACCCAAAGTACCAACATGGCGTTACGGTTTCAATGTGATAGATGATGCATCAATCAAACACTTGGTCTATGTGTTATAATAATTTTAGTTCTGAAGGCCCAGTTGGATTTGGGTTTGATCCAACCCAACTGTACTCCAACTGTCTCTAAAACTCAAGGGGATTATACCAAAAGTATCTTCTCCCTCCAAGGGGTTCTGCACCATAGAAGGAACATAAAATGGATGCTCGGTTCTCATGTTATGACCCTTTAAGTGTTTCTGGGTCCGATTGGGCCTTGGTCCGGTCCAAATTGGCCCGAACCAATTCGGGTCGACCCGACCCAGCTGGGCCAGGCCGCATCCCAGACTCGCCCATAATAGAGTGTGGCCTGACACACAAGGGGGGGCACAACCCAACCCGCAAGGGGGCAGCCCATCCCGCAACGGGGTGGGTCGGCCCGAGGGGTGGCCCATCCCGAGGGGGAACGACCCACCGGGTGCGTGGACCGTTGGGAAGGCAATGCATTAGTCACGCCGCCCTATGCTTCCATGGCCGACCATCGTACCAACCGTTACAGCAGGTTCCTACGACAGCACGAGTGTGCTGCCTCCTTCTTCACGTTCGGTCGGTGTGCCGGCTACCACATTCATATGCGACAGCTTCAGCCACAACCCCTTTCCCACCAGCGGCACACCGATCCTCCTCTACAGCTAGCATGTGTCGGCTTCACCCATAATTTTTCACCTCGGGAGTCATCTATCCCGAAGGCAAAGCTAGAATAGAACATACCAACTTTCAACTAAAGGGATAAGGGACCTGGCCTTATTCATTTATCCCACTCCCTTCGCATTAGGTTGATATCAAGAAGGTAGTAAGGATTCAAATAAATATTTAAAAACAAATTAAGATTAAACCCTACCTCAAGAATTATGGAGAAACTCCAACAATTGTGGAAGTGGTTAAGTGTTTATCCTCCCCAAAACTAGCCTCCACCCACATCACTCAATCATCCATCTTTGATTTGGGGGTTCATTGTCTCGTGTCACTACTTTCCGAAACTGGCAGCATCCTCCATGGTTTTGTCATCTCAACACTTTTTCAGCACTTCGTTGTTTGATGAAGCAGTGTTGATACCTTTACCGAGCTCCATATAAATAGGAGAGGGAGAGGGTGAGTGATTCTGGTGAAATTAATGGGGTCTCAATAATTAGAAACCTTCATAAATCCCCAATTGTGTTGTTACTTATGAAGGAAAGGTCAAGAGAATTATTGGATTGACACATCTCTGGTCTCACGCTGCCTCCTTTCCATTGGAGGAAACGATAAAAGAAAAATAATAATAACTATTTTATTTTTATTATTCTTTTTCAAAGTCCCAAAATATAAATTCTTTTTAGACCTTTTGTGGTCGATGTGAATCCTTCCTTAAGAAATATCGGCAATGCAGATTCAGTGGTGCCCTCATATTTTTAATCTGAGCAATGATTAAAATGTTAGAAAATGTTGCTCACGTGTTTACTGAATGCATCTAAAGAATGTTAAAAAATTCATTCTAGGTACACCGGGTCTCAGAATCACATGCCTCCAATTTTCGCTGAATCAAAATTATTCCATATAATTAAAAAAAATTAATGGAAAATATATGTCCTTACATTCTTCCAACCTTAGGTATTTTCATCCCCGAAAGCCACAATATAGACAAAGAATAAAAATGGGGGTACTGAGCACGAATCTATGCCTTCCTCTCCCTTGTACATTCCCGGAGGTTCCCATTCTGTCAGCGAACGCGCACCAGAGGTATCGATCACCCAAAAAGGACCCACTCCTGTCGATTATAAATCTCCACTGGAACCTCCATAATCATCACCCCATACTTAAAGTCCTTCTCACCATGGTTTATGATGTGAGATTGGTCATGCACGTATATCCTCAATTGGGATACGTGGAAAACGTCGAGAACCCTCTCCAACTGAAGTTGAAGTGTCAATAGGTATGCCACATCGCCTATCCTCCAATGTATCAGAAATGGTCTAATAAACCTTTTTGATAACTTACTGCCTCAGCCAAATCCCCATAGACCTCATTGAAGTGAGAAAAATAGGAATACATAGTCTCCCTCCTCGAACTCTAAAGGTCTTCATCTCCTGTCATCATAAGATATCAGTATGCTCTATATAGTCTTCATCCGCTCCTGGAAGATCTGTACCTTCTCAGTGTTAGCCCATACCAACTCTAAACCCATATGTGCTAACTCCCCTGGGTCTGTCTAGCAGAGGTGATCTACAAGGTTGACTGTATAGGGCCTCAAATGGTGCCATACCAATGGTGGAATGAATGCTGTTATTGTATGCGATCTCCACCACGGGAAAGTAATCCTCCCAACTGCGGCCAAAATCAAGGATGCATGCATGAAGTATGTCCTCCAGCATGAGAATGGTCCGCTCCATCTGACCATCCATCTGAGAATGAAAGGGGGTACTCAAACGTTGTTTAGTCTTAGATGCCTCCTATAATACCTTCCACAACCGGGATGTAAAACACATGTCATGGTCCGAGACGATCATCAATTGAACCCTGTGATGTCTCAAACTCTCCAGTATGTAGTGGAATCTCAATCTATCTACTTATCCCTACCCTCAAATAGGTATAAAGTGGGATGAAATGTTGAGTCAGCCATCAATCACCCAGATGGAATCAAGTCCCCGGAATGTACGTGGAAGCCCTGTCACAAAGACCATTAAGACACCATCCCACTTCCACTTTGAAACCTCTAGTGTCTCTGTTAAGCCTGCTGGAACCAGATTCTCAGCCTTCACATACTGATAAGTGGGGCATTGTGAAACAAACTCTTCCATTTTTTTCTTCATCCCTAGCCACCAGTGCTGATATCGGAGGTATCGATACATCTTCGCCACACTAGGAAACACAACTATAGTTGACGTATGGAACTCCCTAAACACCTCATCTCGTAGTTCCACCGGTACAATGGTATGTCCCTTAAAGAGGATGACGGGCTCCCCAACTTGAGAAAATCTTTTCGGTGCCTGTCCTGAGGATATCTAAGCACATCAAGCCTAACAATAAATATCCCCAAGGTGAACCTCCCTGAATCACTAAAGGAGTGGGTGAGTGACTATCATAGACTGGAGGTATGCTGCTCCATCTCTATCCACGAAGGATATCTACAACGTATCAAGCTGTTATGTCACCTCACTCAACAATTGAAGACTAGAACTCAAGCTGAGTGCATCTGCTACCACGTTTCCCTTCCCTGAAGTATAGACTATCTCAAAGTCATAGTACTGGAGGAACTTTAGCCATCACCACTGTCTCAGGTCCAGGTAATTATGAGAGAAGATATAACTAAGACTCTTATGATCAGAGTAGACTGTAAAATGTTTTCCCATCAAGTAATGTTGCCACATCTTCAAGGCGAAGACCACTACTGCAAACTCCATGTCATGTGTAGTATAGTTCGTCTAATGTTTCCTCAGCTTTCATGAGACATAGGAAATCACTACTCTCTCATGCATCAGGACACACCCAAGTCATGTCCTTGATGTGTCACATTAGACTACAAACCCAACGCCCTCTTCTAGTAGTCTCAATATGGGGTCAGTCGTTAGTCTCTACCTCTACTAATAAAAACTCTACTGGAATCTCTCCATCCATACAAAGGGCTATCCCTTCTTCATTAATGCTGATAAGGGTGCCGCAACTCTGAAAAATTCATGCACAAATCTCCGGTAGTATCCATCCAACACCAGGAAACTCCGCACCTCATTCGTAGTCCTGGGTGGCTTCTAAGCAAGAACAATCTCTATCTTCTCCGGATCAACTGAAAATCTATCCTCTGAGATAACATGCCCCAGAAATTGGACTTCACATATTTAGAACTAGCACTTCGAGAGCTTACCATGAAGCTAGTGATATCGCAGTGTATCTAGAACTATCTGCTGATGATATACATGCTCCTCCTCCGTCACTAAGTATATCTAGATGTTTTTGATGAAGACCACAATGAAGCGATTGAGGTATGGCTGGAAGATCCTGTTCATGAGTCCTATGACCACTACTAGGGCATTGGTCACACCATATGGCATAACCATGTACTCATAGTGGCTATACAGACATCTAAAATTCGTCTTCCTCAAATCCTCATCTCGTACCCTGAGCAGAAGATAGCCGGATCTGAGGTCTATCTTCCAAAACCAATGAGCTACCTTTAGCTAATCGAAAAGATGGTAAATCATCGTTAGTGGATACTTATTCTTAACAGTTAGGTGTTTTAGGTGCCGATATTCCACACAGAGTCTCAAACTCCCATCTTCCTTCTTAGCGAACAAAATTGGGGTTTCCCATGGAGAAACATTGGGCCTTATGAACCCCTTCCTCTTCAAGTCCTCTAACTGTACCCGTAACTTAGAAAGCTCTACAGAACTCACGAAGCTCTGTGAGATCCTTCTGATATACTGGTGCAGATATCAGTGTCATCCAGGGGTATAGGTTAATGTAAAATTCTACCTCTCTGCGTAAAGGTAGTCCTGGTACATCATCAGGAAAATCGTCGACATACTGGTTCACCACTACAGGATATCTCAGACTCTCAAATTCTACTACTCAAATGGCATGGCTATCCAATATATATGTGATCATCTACACCATCCTCAGAGTAAGTCCTTCCCATGCATCAAATTTTCCCTTCTCGTTGGTAACAGAAATCCTAGTTTCATCCTTGTTGACACACCACACTTTATGGAAAATACAGTCAATCTGGGCATTGACTGTGGATAACCAGTCCATACCTAAGATTAAATCATAAGGCCTCAACACCACTACTAGAAGATCCCAACCGAATCACTGACCTCATAGAGTAATCTCACACAACCGGCAATAGTGTATAATAATCGAATCCTCTCCCGTAAGAGTCTATATCAGTAAGGATCGATCTAACAGCTCCACCAGAATATCTGTGATCTGAATGAGGGCCATGAATATAAAATAATGACTGGAACATGTGTCTATAAGTGCTGGAGTTAAGGTGGAGTAAACCTAGATAGTACCTATAATCATATCCCGAGCATCATGGTCATAGTCCTCAGTTGTCTAGAGTTGAGCTCGCACCTATCAACCTACCCCCTGTGGTCGGGGTGGATCACCCGAAGGTGGTGGATGTAGAACCTCAAATCACCACCCACCTCCTATTGCATGAACAACTCCTCTGCATTGTCCACATACTCCCTGCGGACCTCACTGATCAAATATCTACCTATTCCTGGGAAGTCCCTCGACCGTCTGATGGTAGTTCGTATGATGGGTTGGATAGTCACATGCCATGTGACCCTACCCACCACACGAGTAGCACTGCCTGCTCCTCATCTATAATCCTCTTTCCCGTGATCCCTAAAACACCGAAACTTTATATTTTGGTCATCCACTAGAAGTCCTGGCCCACTTGATCCTCTACATCATCCGTTTACTCCCTACTATAGATGACTCTACTACGTGACATTCAGTGGTGGATCTTTCCATCGGTACCTACTCAGCTTGGAATCTCTCAACTAAAAGTTCTTGTTCTAGCACCCCAGTTTCTATGAAATGCTAAGCGATATCATCAATGCTCTGATCACCCGTCCGAGACCCATATAAAAGGTCTGGGCCCTGAAGACTAGGTCTCATACCATTTCTGGGAAGTAGCGGGAGTGATTAGTGAACCTTGCAGAGTACCGGCCCATAGTCATGTTTTCCTACTATAAGTGAAACAACTCTGATATACTCATAGAGCATACGGTAGCTAGGTCAAAATATGCCCTAAAAAACTCTCAATGTTCACCTAGATGATGGTCACCTCATCTTGTATCAAGAGTATCAGCTCCACCACCTTCTACCTGCTCCCTGTAAGAGATTGGTAGCTAGGATCACTATCAGATCAGCTGGTGTCCTAAATAAGTGAAAAACTCTAGCCATAGCCTCTATCCAGTCCTCAGTTATCTGCTGGTCTGTCTCACCTTGGAAACTTGGAGGCCTATTCCACTGAAACTCATGCAAAATTTTTAGTTATTGTGCATCTTCTAGTAGTGGTACTGATGGTAATAGATTCCCTAAGGGTAGTGGAGCTATTGGTACCCCACTCAAAGGTGCTAATGCTGTAAGTGGGCCCTGCCCTGAGGTATCAACCCTCGGTGGGTTTTCCTCATGTACTCTCGCATAAATCATGGCTGTCTGTCTTTTTGGGAGCATCCTAAATGAAATAAGGTGTTCCACAGTCAATAAGTTATTCCTGGCGAGCTCACACAAAGAGATCTTAAGATGTTTTTTTTTAAAACACACCCAATCAGTGTTTTTTTGCACCCATTAGAAATCAGAATTTAGGGTCCTTGTGTATGGATACGTCAACCACCGCACCAACACTGGATTCCCCAAACTAAAAACCACACACATAAAAAATGACACTATTGCCACATAGAAAAGTTCTTAGTCCTAGTTCTTCGGTAGAACTGACTCCTCTAATACCACTTTGTTAAGACCCATCCCTCGGAGCCCGTGCCGTGACTACCCCAAGCCCGCCTTCCATAGGCCAGGGGTTGCGACTAGAACTGGATAGGAATATCCATAAAATGGGAAGGCATTGACTCTTTAACCTATACAGACATGTAGAACAAGAACGCAACAAGAAGCTACCATGAGGTAAACTGTTGTAGTAAAAGTCTCATAAAATTAAAGGGGCTGGAAAACATGCCCGACTAATAAGTACAAATACAACTGAAAGAAAAAATACAACAAAAAAGTGAAAAATATCTCATGGATCATCCACCGAGGATCCTACTTGAAGGGTAGGTATAGATCACGATCAGCAGTCCCTGTGTCACGTCACACCAAATAGTCCTCCTCTGAGTCCCATCTAGTCCTGGCTACCTTAGCCTCGATCAATTATGTCTGTCATCTACCCAATACACAACAAGGAGCGGGAATTTCCTGTGCAGTGGTGAGTATAACAATACTCTGTAGGGACCCCGAGACCCCCGTAGGTTGCCAAGAGTTCCACAAAGGAAATACCACAAAGCAAGACCTCAACCTCCAAGAATGAAGCAATAGATGTCCACACTAGTTAGGCATATACACATGCATATAACTATGTTATCAAGATATACTCATCTCACACATGAGGTAAGAATACCACAAAGGTGACACCATGAAGGTAGAAGTACCACACATGTAACACCACGAAGATAGAAGTACCACACAGGTAACACCACAAAGACAACACCACAAAGGTAGAAGTACCACACCTGTATCACCATGAAGCTAGAAGTACCACACAGGTAACACCACGAATATTGATGTACCACTCGGGTGACACCATGAAGACAACACCATGAAAGTTTAAGTACCACATAGGTAACACCACAAAGAAGATGTACCACTTTGGTGAAGTCTCAGCTCCAACCATGTATAACTTATGTACAGAAGTACATATGATATGTCATAAGCTCAATCATCTAATTTGGTTAAGAAGCACTTCTACTGACCCACATTGGATTGATAGGTACTAACCCCTGATGACCCACACAGGATATGACCCACACACGATCGGTATGGTCTGACCCATACAGGATCGCTTAGCACTGAACCCCACATGATCTGATAGAAGTTGACCCACATAGGATTGATGGATGTTGACCCACACATGATCAATGCTCTTTGCTCATGTTATAACCTTCCACCAGATTTCCCGCACCTGGTGCACTCGTGTTCTGTAGAATATTCAATTTGAGATATCAGTCATACCTCAACCACCACTAAGCTCCAAAACAAAGTAACCAAAAGGACCTCTATATTGTAAGGGTTCCAACGCAATAGACGCTGCATCGATCAGATGCCTGGTTTATGAGTTATAAGTGTTTTAGTTCTGAGGGACTGGTTAGATTCAGGTTTGATCCAACCTAACCAAACTCCGATATCTCCAAAACTAAAGTGAATTATACTAAAAGGACTTTCTCGCTCCAAGGGTCTCAACAACACAGGCGGTTTGTCAAATGGACTCCCGGTTCTCAAGTTACGACCCTTTAAGTGTTTCTAGGTCTGGTTGGGCCCGGGTTCGGACAGACCCAGTCAGTGCTGACCCAACCCAGCTGGTCTGGGCCACCAGCTAGGTCACAGACCAACCCAAACCAAAAGGGAGCATGGACCAGCATGCAAGGGGGGAGTTTCCTTACCCACAAGAGGGATTCCCAGCCCGACCCAAGTAGGCACGGCCTGCGGGGCCGGGGGGGAGGCAACCAAGTGAGGCGTGGCCCACAGGAGGCACATCCCATAGGCCGACCAAGATGGAAACAGAGAGAGAGTTCTCCATTCAGGAGGTGAAGTGAAAGTGGCTTTGATACTACCAAGTCACCTGTGGTACCCACTACATGTCCCGGCATTGCAGCATCGAAGCTTAGGCTCCACCGGTGGCACATTGGTCACACCACCCTCCACTTTCACGGCAGGCCGGTTTATCAGCTGCCTCTTCTGACTGCTGTAGCTGGTTCCTCCAGTAGCATGGGTGCACTGCCTCCTTCCTAATGACCGACCAGTGTGTCGGTTTCCACCTTCATCTGTTGCTGCTTCGACCATGGCCCCTTGCTCAACGGCGGCATGCGACGATGCACCACACATCCTCCACAGCTGGCCGGTTCTAGCTTCCACCATCATTTGTCACCCCGGGACTTGTCCAACCTAAAGGCAAAGCTAGCGAAGAATGCACTAACGTTCAACAAAAGGGAAGAGAGACCGGGCCTTGTTCATTATGCATGCACCCTCCGTGTTAGGTAGATAGGAAGAGGGTAGGAAAGATTCAAATAACTCTTGAATAATAAATCAAGATTATATCCTACCTCAAGAATGATGGAGAAACTTATGTAGTTAAGGAAGTGGGTCCATTTTTTCCATTACTTGCAACTAGCATCCAACAACATCGCTCAATCATCGGTCTTTGGTTTGGAGTTTCAATGTCACTTGTCACCACTCACCGCTCACCGAATCAGTCCTCCAAGGGTTCAACATCTTAGTACTTTTTTAGTGCTTCTTTTCATGGTTAAGCAATGCTGATACCTCTCCCTGAGCTCTATATAAATAGGAGAGGGGGAGGGTGAGCAATGTTCGTGAAATTTGTGGGTTCCAATTAATTAGGAACCTTCCAAACTCCCCAATGGTGTTGTTACATAGGATTTAAAGGTAAATACATTTATTATCTTAACTCATCATTTGTCCCACATTTCCACTTGTCTATTGGAGGAGAAGATAAAAGAGAAATAAAAATAACAATGTTATTTTTTTATTCTTTTTAAAGTCCCAAAATCTAACTTTTTCTCCAGAACTTCTATGGTCAAAGTAAAGCCTCCCTTAAGAGAATCCCAGCGCTGCAGATTCAACAGTTCCCTTAAACTTTTAATCCAAGAACCGATTTAAAATTTAGATAATGCTGCTTGCGTGTTTACTTGATTTACCTAAAAGAAGGTTAGAAATTCATTCTGGGCACACTGAGCTTTAAAATCATGCACCTTCAGTTTTCGTAGACTCGTAATAAATCCATATATTTAAAAAAATACATGGAAAATCCAGGTCTTTACCTATAACCCCTTGGTTAATTATTTGATGAATTTCATAATGGATTTTATTCATGTAGCTATTTACAATGTTTTGTTTTAGGTGTCATTTAAATAATCTCTATTAGATAGATTTATAAAATGTTTCAAGAAGACCATGAGTAATAGAAAATGTCTATTTGGTTAAAACAGGTATATTTATAGAACTTAACATTGATAAATATTTTTTTTGATATGGGAAGATATTATGTGTGCCTTGTGATTCACAGTTTAAGAATGATTTATTATTTAAAGCTCATATTTCTCAATTTTTAGTTCATCGAAGAATCACTTAGATGTATAGAGACCTTCAAGAGTATTAATAGAAGGATGGAATGAAAATAATTATTTATGAATATACCATGTGATGTTTGACATGAAAATATGAAAAACCATAATGATAATTAGATAAAGGGATACTTCACCATTTTTAGTGCTAGAGTGTAAGTGGGAAAATATATACATGGATTTTGTAGTAGTTTAACAAAAATATATATATCTAGCAGTGTGTTTTGGGTTATTATTAATCGACTGACTAAATATATACATTTCTCCTATTCAATATACTATTTATTTAGATCAATTATCTTGATTGTACCTTAAAATGATAGTCATGTTAAATGTATTGACCTTCTCCATTATATTTGATTATGATCCCTGACAAACTAATAAATTTTTTTAAAGGAATTCAAAAGACATTGGGAAATGGATGATAATGTTCAGATGATTTTGTGAAACTTAAGTACAACCTAGAAACTGATAGATAAAAATGTGGATTACTAGAGGAAGGATCTTTAATTTTAGGTAGTTTATTGTGCCTTTTTCAAAATTTCCAAAAGGAAATGTGTGATGGGTTTTGGTTAGAAGGGGAAGCTAGGTCCACAGTTCATTATAACCTATGAATTTCTAGATAAATTTGGATTACATTCCTTCCGAGTGAATTTTACCTTGAGTTTGTCCCTGGTACAAAATGTTTTTCATGTTTTGTTGCTATGAATTTTTATTAAAGATTCATCTCATGTTTTGAGTCCTCAAAATTTTTTGTCTGATGATAATGTTTCATATGAAGAAAATACTATTGAGAATCAGGATCATATAATGGAATTATTAGGGAATAAGGTAATTCAGGACATTAGGGTTTTGTGGATAAACTTTATGGTTGATGAAGAAACAAAAAAATCTAAAAATTCTCTGAGGGAAAGGTATGTTAACATTTTAATAAGTGAATAAATTGGTTATGATTAAGGTTCCTAGGGGGAATGTAACAACCCATGTACTTGTAGAATAATTTCCTATCATTGTGTATTTAAAAGGGTAAATTATTTATAAATATAAAATTTAATATGAGTTATTTAATAAAATTAAGAAATCAATACATATGGAATCGTAACATAACCCACTATAAAAAAATTAGGATTATCCAGTGCTTGGACTTTAACAGTGCTATCTAAAAGTTCTATTGAAGAATGAATTTGTATGTTCTTGAAATAGAACTGTTAAAGGGGTATTTAATATCACTTTTAAGAGATTTTATAGGGGTTATTTTATAACACTAGTTTTTTGGTTAAAGGGGAGTCTTTATCACTGCTTGTAAAAAATGATGACAAAGCCCCACCATTATCAGAACATGTAAAAAAGTGATGAATGTAAAAAAGTACATTAAAGGGGGTTATTATCAGCTCTTTTTTACAAGAACTGATAAAGGGTATATTGGAAATAAAATATTTCATTTAAAAAAATATATTAACATTTAATCATATTTACACTAATATATATATATATTATTTTTTTAAATATGTTTTAGATAAGGGTACATAGAAATTTAAAATTAATATATATGGGATTTATTTAAAATATCTTATAAAATAGTTTTAAAAATATTTATAATAGATGTTTTTTAATTATTATTGAGTAATAGACATTTATTAAAAATTTGATGAATAAAAAAATAATGAAATTTAAAAAAGATCTAAAATTTAGTTGAAAATGTTACTCAAAATTCAAACCACCATAATTATTGATCCGAGTGTCTTTTGGGCTCTACCATATATCAAATTGAATATTGTGATGATATCTGTGTCCAAGTGGAAAGGGTAACCCCTATTTTATTTTTTGACACTAAAAAGGCATATAAGGCCTCCAAAATGTAATTTTTAGTTTGGGTACCCCAATTTTATAACATTCTATGGAATTTCAGCCACATTTAATGGGGCATTTTTCCCATTTACAGGGGGGACTACATTTATTCTAAGAGAATATATTCATATTGATTTTATGGTTTTAATTGTTTTTCTTTTTATTAAAATAGCTTTATTTATAATTAAATATATATATATATATCCTTTGTTATATTTACATATAATAATTCACTTGTAAAAATACATATATCAATATATTTATATTAAAATGTATTTTTAAATAAATAAAATAAATATTTATTTTTCATTTTATTTAATAGAAAAAAATATCCATATTATTTACCTTATAAAAATGCATTAATATGTATATATACCAATATAATTAATGTGTATACATAAACTCGTGTGTGTAAATAATTAAAAAATATATGTATATATTTATATTCTAATGTTGGTAAATTAATAAATATTCTAAAAATGTATTTATAACAATATGTAGACATTTTTTATATTATATATATATATAATGTTTATGTATACATATATGTGTTTATTAATAAAGGAATATAAGTTTATATTATATTTTAGTATATATAAATGAATATAATATATATACATATATATATATATATGAAAAATATATATGTAATTGTTTATATAAACAAATAGAAATATCACAGTATATAAAAAAATAACTAATTGAAGTGGTAAAGGTGTTTCATATTCAAAGGAGAGGTATAGGGTTCGAATCAAAGTGGGTGTAGGAGGATGTAAAATTTTTAATGGGATAATAAATGGGTGGTGGAGTGAAAAACACTACTAAATGGGTTTGAGGAACTGATAAGGATATATGTTTGAAAAATAATATGTGACCCATTTTACATCTCTTTTTCTGGTTTTGATAAATTGGACCTTTATAGATGATTCAAAAGTGTTGATAAATGGGACCTTTAATAATAAAACAATCACCGTAAAAGGGGTCCTTTAACCTCACTAAAAAAAATTGTTAATTGGGTCCTTTAACATTACTTTTTTTATATTTTTAAATGGCCCTTTAATATCTCTTTTTGTGATAACTGTTAAAGCCATCCCTTTAGAATAACCTATGTAGATATAGCCTTATAAGCTTTTTTAATGACCCTTCAAAGAATTGTTAAAACCATTATTTTTATTAGTAAATTTTGGAATAGTAATGTGATTGTTAGGAATATGAATAAGGCCATTAGAATAATAACTTCACCTAAAAAAGAAATAATAAAATTGAAGTATTCAATGAAGTAAAATATGAAATATTTATATCATATAATATGTAAATTAATGTTTTAAAAATGAAAAGGTAAGTGTGGGTAATTTTGTGAAACATCAATTCTTATTTATAATTGTATAATTATTATTATGTTTTTAAAATATAGTTTATCATAATATAGATTCATAAATTAATATTTTGTTATATTGTAATTATAAGATAATTTTATGAGACCTTAAGTAATTTTCAAAGCTTAATAGAATATGTTATTATATTAAAATCATTATTTTCTTGAAAAATGTTATTAATTGAATAAAGATTAAATTTATGATGATTAATTTTTTCTTGAAAAATGGAGTTTATTTATAAAATCTACACATTGGAAAATTATTTCGGCAATGTTTTATGATTTTTTTGAAACAATTGAATTTATAGTGAATATTTAAATATTAGAATTTAATTTTTTTAACATTTTTTGTTAATTACATTAATTATTGATTTATGGATAATGTAAGAAACCATTTGTTTGAAATCACATGCACTAGTTATTATACAAAGTCACAATAATCAAAAATATTTATAGATTTGAGAGATAATAATAAAAAAATGAATAAAATAATCAAACACACCCCTCTAACACCTCAGGATTCCACGGTATGTTTCCCTTTGAATAATGTGGTAGCTTGCGTTGTACACAACATTGAGTTTTAACAGACCACGACCAATAAATCTAGTAGTTATGAATAGTAATACCATATTTTTTAAATTTTGTAAAATTTAAACATCATAATTGACTTTATTTTTAGAACCAGAATATCAAAATTAACTTACGGTGAATTTTTGGTATTTTTCTGAGAACAATCAATTTTTAATGAATAGTGAAGAACACAACATTATTGTTTAAAACCGACTATTTATTTAAATAATTAGTTATTTTATTTTAATTTAATTTAGGTCAAAATAGATACATAATACCTCTATATGTTCAATGTAAATAATTGGAGTCATTTTATAATAAGTATAAATATATACAATTTTATTGAACTTCTTACCGTATTTTACCCGCCTTCTATGAGCATTTGAAAATTTGCATAAAACATAATTTTAAAAAATTTGAAAATTGAATTTCAAAAATTTGAGGGACATGGTTGATATCAGTAATTAAAATTTGGTTCAATAAGATGAAAATAATTTCAGGTGAATAGTAAATTTTAACATTTATTTACCACAGTTAAAAGTAAATAGGGTAATTAAAGGTAAATACAATACTATAATTACCCTAACACATATCTTAATTCTATTGGATAAGTTTAATTCTACCAAAAACAACCTGAGGAATAATATATAATTTTTTAGGTCGACTTGGATTAGATTAGTACAATTAATATTATTTAATTAAATGATCAAATTAAAGTGTTAAACTCAGGTTTTTCATGACTAAAACATTTCTAATATAGGGTTATACATAAGATAAATTCGACTATAAATATTCATTATAAATATAAAATTATTTTCTTCATAATGTAATTTTATTTATAATTTTTAGACATTAAATTATTAAATTTATTAATGACACACTAATGATTCAGAAATTACCTTATTATTGAAAGATTAAAATAATTGATATTATAAGTATCCAAATTAATTTAATTTGAGATAATTGAAAAATTAAACTAATTTTGTAGGGTAATATTACATTTTAGGGTATATTAAATGAATTTTTTCGAAGCAATCATGTTGTTATATCTTTAACAAAAAAAATTCCAAATAGTGTCAAAATTGACATAAAAGAGATTTTAAAACAAATATTATATTATTAATTGATATAATATTTATAAAAATATAAGATTTGGCCGAAGAATATAGATAAGGTTATATATATTTATAATGAACCACTTCGTGTTCTATTGTCTTGTTATAGTATATTTATTATCCATATAAAATAAAAATACAAAGAGACATGGTAAATGTCAAACTATTTAACTAAGAGTTAAATCTAAAAGATAAGGTTAATATGGTGACCTAAAAATATATAAAACATATTAGTTGAGAGATTATCAACCCACCCCCTCTTTATCCTCTAAATAAATCATTTTGGTGCCATTATGAACCATAAATGATTTTATTTTAAAATAGTATTTCAAGATTTTCCTAAAGTGACCCTCACCTCTCGTATAAAAGGGACGTTCCCCTTCTCTTAAATTCACACCACCAAAGCCATTTGGATAACCCAAATCCTACCCCAATATTCTATATACTATAATACCTTAAACTTAGAGGTCTTACATTGAATAGAAAGCCTACCTAATGAGCCCTTTTGACCGACTCAAAATGAATGACCCGTAGAAGAGGTAATAATTTCATCATCCTTTTCCATGTTCTTTTCTTATTCCACTTCGTATTTATTTGTTTTTTCCATAAAAAATAATAAATAAAGTACTTCATATATATTTTAATGTTATTATAAATATGGTACAACCATATTATTTATTCTATCCATCCTATAAATGAAAAAGTCTTCATATGTGGGTACGTATAGCTTATCGTCTCTACGTCGTGGTGTAGTTAGTTATTCAAACACATCATTATTTTGATGGGTATAAAAATGAGTATAAATAATTTAAATAATAATTATAACATTTTTATGATTAATTATATATGATATACCATCCAATTAAATAATATTTCACCATAAATATAATGATATTGTCGCTTGTGCGTACGTACGGATTCCCGTCTCCATGAACGTGATGAGATTCATTCCCCATCGCAATCATTCAAGAATAATTTTTATTTTATTATTAAAAATAATGTTTATTAATATAATATTGTTATTTATATGATTCAAATACATCTTATCAATAATAAACATGGCTTATGTATACAAGAATATAAAAGAGAACGAATCTGTTAACACGTGAAACGATGATACTACGAAAATAATATTAACAAAGCAAAATTATAAGATAATATATGATATCATATTTATATATATGATTCCTTTGTAATTTAATTACAATTTTTTAACTATTATACAGGTGGTTAACATACCATCAACTAAGGAAAAGTACAATTTAAGGGTTAATTCTACCATCACTCTACATATCCAAGGTTGTTAACACGTAAGTATCTACTGGGACCTATTTATCATATACATCCATGTTTTCATAAAAATATAATTGAAAACATTATAACTATTTACTATAATATGGATTAATGTCATTAATACTCTTATTTGACCGTATATTTTTTGAAAGGAATTTTTTAGTAATTTTTCTAACAAGTTACTTTATTACATTTTCGACAAAATTAATTTAAGAATTTATTTTTCTAACTTTTACAGAGGGTGCGAATATTTTCATTTATTATAACATTTTCAATGCTTCCCAAGAAATATTATAATAATATTTTCAAAATGAATGTTTTCTTTTATAATTATATAACTATTAAATGATTTCAAAATAGAAAGAGATATTTCATTAAAAAAAGTTTTTATTTCATCTATGTCAGCTTTCTTTTGATGGATTTTAAGCTTGTTTGATGTTGATTTATTATGATACAAAACATCCTTATTGTATTGAAGGATTTGTGATATGTTTGACTATGGATGTGTTATTTTCACACCATTCATGGTTTATTGATAAATTGTTTACATTTAATATGATATTTTAATACAAATGTTTATGTTATGTTTCAACATTTTAATGTGAGGAATGCATTGGACTTAGTAAGTGACAGGTGGAGCCTTCTATAGCTCCTTGATGTATAGGTAGGTATCATGAGACAAACTAGTGTCCTTGCACATGTCCTTGGTAAAATATTATTTTTAGTCTTGGCATAAGGCCTTGACTATGTGGTTATGAAGTCTGGCATTATGCATTCCATCATTATGAAATTTGATATTGATATTGCATGTGATTGTTCGACTAGTAGAATATCCATGTGAATGTGTAAATGGAATTATTTAATTTATATTGGCCATATTATACAGATGTTTATTTTTAAAAGGCTTATGTTTTAGTATTATACATTTCCTTAATTGCTTATGATTATTTATGAAAGTTTCTGCTATATTGTTATCTTTACTAAGCATCTGAGATCACCCCTTTCCATGATTTATTTTTTCTTAGGATGTGAAGAAATATTTTATGTTTGACCTGTAGGAATAGGATAAGGATATATGTGTGGTAAATGGGGAAAAGTTTGTTGAATTTTTTATTTGATGATGTAATGAAAACTTATGAATGTATATAGTACTTCCAAGGATACTAAACTGATTGGTCTTTCAGGATTTGATCCCTTGTGATCATTCCAATGTTATGTAATAATGCACCTAATCTGAGTAACTAGGGTTGGGGTGTTATAGTTGGTATAAGAGGATGTTTAATACAAACCATGGAGGCTAGATTTTGAAAAACTCTGATTAAGAAACATTACCTTAAGATAGAGTTTGAAGATTAGTATAGAAGAAATTCGAATAATATTGGAAATGTAGATATTTTGTGAGTTTTCCAAGAAATAAATCCCTATCTAGATACGAGTAAGTAGAGACGGATTTTGCACAGATGTACCTAGGGGTAAAACCAGAAAACATCGCTTTGAGCTAGAATCAAACCTGAACTGGTGCACGACAACGGGCCTTGCTGCACTCTTGGTTACAACACTCTCGAGAGATATGCTTAGGCTAATTCAAATTTTTTTTACAAACCCTTATGAAGGATTTATGAGTATATACCTCCTCAATGAAAACATTTTTATGATTATGGATTATATCCATAATGTTTTCAATTTATGTTAAGTGTTTTAAAATTTTGGAATTATGAATTTTGATTCATAAACTAATCTACTGTATGCCATTATTTACAAATGGCGCCTAGTGGAATGAATTTAAACAATATCAATGAACGTAATCTATGTTGGTATTTCCCTCCTACTCAATATAATTATAGTGGAGCCAGTGAGGCAACTGGTGCTGATCATATTATCACCATACTAGGAAAAATCACCCATATTATGAATTGTAACCTTATCCGTATGGAGCACCCTGATCCATAACATGGAGGATCAATGTTAGACCGCTTCATGAGGAAAAAACCAAAAAAAATCAATGGGAGTAAAAATCCATTAGTAGCTGAGCAATGGATAAATTCTTTAGAGAAAATATTTCATACTTTAGAGAGTAGCAAATGGGAAAAAGTTTTCATGACAGTTTATCGCCTCGCGGGAGATCCAAATCAATGGTGGTCTTTAATCCAAAACACAAAAGAATATGAAGAAGTATAGAACATGGAATAGAGGGAGTTTAAAGAGATTTTCTTAGAAAAATACTTTCCTCGTGACCATCCAGTGGATATGGGAAGATAATTTCTGAGTTTGATACAAAAGGAGATGAGAATGTCACAAATTAGGAGGCTAACATTACAAGGTTTGCAAGGCATGCAGTAGATTATATACATAACCCAAATAGTATGATTGATCGATTATTTTATGGGATAAAACCATTTCTTCATTGATCATTAGTTTCACAGTACTTCTCATCATAGGAATATATAGTCTCATGCACTATCAAGATAGAAAATAAATTATCAAAGTCCTATGACTATAAAGAAAAGAAAGAGAAAAATAGATCTACTAAACACTCTAGAAATGAAAATAAGGGGGAGAAGGGAAACATTAAACATATATCATGTGGTAAATGTGGGAAGAAACACCACGATACTTGCCTGCAGGGAATGAGAGTCAGTTATAAGTGTGGTGAAAACAACCACCAAGCTCGTGATTGCAAGGGGAAGAAAGAGGATGTCAATGTTGAATGCTACAGTTGTTGAGAAAGGGGGAATTATGAAAATGAATGTCCTAATCACTAAGTAAACTTACCTTAGAAAAGGCCAAGGGAGTAAGGGCAATCATATATGATCACTAATATTGAGGTTGAAGCTCCAAATAACATGGTGGTAGGTAATTTAATGGTTTCCTAAAGTTTATACAATGCTTTATTTGATTTTGGATCATCACATTGTTTCATATCTTCCTAGTTTGTTAAGAAAAATAGATATTTTTAATTTGACTTAACAAGGGAGTTGTCAATAAAAACACCTAAGAGAAGTATAATCACAACAATGTTTTGTAAATCAATTCCAATTAGGGTATATAAATGTTCTTTATCTACTAATTGCATCGTCATACCCATGATTGAATTTGATATAATCCTTAGAATGGGTTGGATTTCAGACCATGATGTGAAAATTTAATGTAAGAAGAAGGAGGTTACAATTTTATATGATGATAGGGAGTACATTACATTTAGAGAAGAAATGCCACCACCTGATTCTTATCAAGATCCGCCCCTAGTTACTCAAATAAATTCAATTATTGGGGAAGAAGAGAATGAAATAACAATGGGTGAGAAAAATAATGTTCAAATAGATGACATCCCTTTTTTCAAGAATATGTGGATGTGTTTCTAGAGGATTTATCTAGACATACTCCAGAATGAGAAAGGTGTTTCCATTGATTTAATTCAAAGTTCAAGGCCCATATCGAAGAACCCTTATAGAATGGCCATTATGGAATTAGTGGAACTAAATAAACATCTATAGGAATTGAGTAATAAAGGATTTATTCTCCAAAGTGTTTCTCCATGAGGAGCCCCAGTCCTTTTTTTAAGAAGAAATATGGATCTAAGAGGATGTGCGTTGACTATAGGGAGATCAATACTATAACAATAAGGAACAAATATCCCCTACCTCACATTGATGATTTATTTGACCAAATTCCTGGAGCTCAATATTTTTCAAAGATTTAGCTACGATCTGGATATCATCAGTTGTGTTTGAGGAAGGAAAACATTCCGAAAACAGCATTTTGAACCAGGTAAAGGCATTACAAGTTTACAGTAATGACTTTTAGACTGACTAATGCACCCTCGGTTTTTATGGATCTAATGAATAGAATTTTTATGGAATATCCTGATGAATTTCTAGTGGTATTTATTGATGATATCTAGATATAATCCAAATGATATTAACATAATTAAAATCGCTTGCACATTATAAAAATGACTCTTAAAAGAAATGAATTATATGGGAAGTTTAGAAAGTGTGAATTCTGGATTCATGAGATTTATTTTCTAGGCCATATTGTCTCTAAGGATAGATTATCTGTTGATCCATCTAAGAAAAGAGCAATACAGGAATGGACAACACTGATGAGTATAACTAAGGTATTCAGTTTTATTGGTTTAGCGGGTTATTATCGACGCTTCGTCTAGAATTTTGCCCAATTAGAAAACTCATTAACCAAGCTCACACATAAAGGGGTTAAATTTGTTTGGAAAAAAGAGTGTGAAGAATGTTTTGAATAGTTAAAGGTAAAATTAGTTAACTCTCCTATTTTCAATCTACCATCGGGGAATGATGTGTTTGTTATTCATAGTGATAATTCAAAGAAAGGACCTGGATGTGTCCTTATATAAAATGATAGAGTTATTTCATATGCATCATGAGAAATAAAAATTCACAAACAAAACTATCCTACTCATTATCTTTAGTTAGCAGCTGTAATATTTTTGTTACAGATATAGAGAAACTATCCCTATGGTGAAAAATGTGAGATATATACCAATCATAAGAGTTTGAAGTATATTTTCTCCAAGAAAAAACATAACATGAGGAAAAGGTGATGTCTTGAACAACACAAAGATTATGATTTCACAATACACTACCACCTGGGGAAGGAAAATAAGGTGGAAGATGCTTTGAGTAGAAAAGTTCATGGATTTTTGAACAAGATAATAGTTGAAAAGGATCTTATATACATGGATCTAGTAATGATGGATATGTGAATAACCATGGAAGGTGAAACATCAATTATTTTTCAAATGGCTTCCAAACAATCATTACTAGAAAGGATAAAAATTTCCCAGACTGATGATGAGGAATTTCAAAAGAAAATTAATGCTGTGAACGATGGGAGATTGATCGAAATCATATATGAAGACGGGATTTTGAAATTTGGGATGAGAATTTATGTTCTTGATATACCTTATCTGAGAAGGGAATTGTTAGATGATGCCCATAGCTACAATTTCTCTATACACCCTCGTAGCACTAAGATGTATAGATATTTGAAAGAACATTTTGAGTCGGAAAAACATGAAGAGAGAGATTGTGGATTTTTTGTCGAGATGTATGGTTTGTCAATAAGTGAAACATTGAAGAAAACATCCTAGAGGAGTCATGCAAACGCTTCCCATAACTGAGTGGAAATGGGCTGATAATACGATGAACATTATAATCGGACTACCAAAGACTCCTAGAAGAATCGATGCAATATGGGTCATTGTCAATAGTCTTACCAAGTATGCACATTTTTTTGCTATAATATAAGATTTACCACTTGAACGTTTAAAAAGAATATATATTAATGAAGTTTTAATTCTTCATGGAGTAACCCTATCGATTGTTTCAGATCGTGATCCCAATTTTACATCAAGATTCTGGAAAATTCTTCAGAAATCCCAGGATACTATATTCATTTGAGCACTACCTGGAACCCTCTAACTGATGGAAAAATAGAATAGACTATTTAAACCTTAGAAGACATGTTGAGATCTTTCTCACATGAAATTCAAGGTATGTGGGATCAATATTTTCCTTAGGTATAATGTTTCTATAACAATATCTTCCATTCAAGTATTCAGATGGCACTATATGAAGCATTATAATGAAAGAGTTGTTGCACACCAACTTGTTGGGTTGATTTCGGTGAAAGAAAACTCGTAGGCCTAGAGCTTGTTGAGGAAATAATAGAAAAGGTGATGTTTATCCAAACCCACATCAAAGAATCCCAAAATAGAAAAAAGAGATATGCCAATCACAGAAGGAAGGATTTGGAATTTCAAGTTGGAGATAACATTTTCTTGAAGGTATCTCCATGGAAGTGTGTTATACATTTCAGGAAGAAGTGTAAATTGTGTCCCAGGTACATCAAACCTTTCAAAATTCTAGAACTAATTAGGGCAATAGATTACCATTTAGAAATGCCACGAAGTATCTCCAATGTTCATGAGGTGTTCCACATATCACTATAGAGAAAATACATGCCTGACCCAACCCATGTAATCACCTATTAAGAAATAGGACTGGAACCCGATCTATCTTATTATGAATATACTTTTAAGATTATAGATATGAGAGAACAAGTGTTGAGATTTTTTATGAATCTTCTGGTAAAAGTTCTATGGAGAAACCATAAGATAGAAGAGGAAACATGGGAACCCAAGGAACTTATGGTGAAGAACAACCCAAATATTTTTCTGCAGTAATATTATTGAAATTTCGAGGATGAAATTATTTTAAGGAGGGGAGAATTTAACACCCCAAGCTTCAACAGTACGTTTCCCTTTGAATAAGTCAGTAACTTGCATTGTATGCAACATGGAGTTTTAACACACCCCAACCAACGAAAATAGCTACTTTGAATAGTAGTATGCACTGTTTAAATTTTTTTAAATTTTAATGTTCAAAATGGAAATCATTTTTGGATTCGGAATATCAAAATTATCTTAGGGTGAATTTTTGGTATTTTTCTAAGAACCTTCAATTTTGGATGAATAGTGAAAAACACTGCGTTGTTGTTTAAAACCAACTTTTTATTTAAATAATTAATTTATTTTAGGTAAAAATAGATACATAATACCTATATATTTTCAATGGAATTCAGTGGATTAAATTTAAAATAAATGTTGATATATAAAGATTTATTGAACTTTTTACCGTCTTTTGCCCACCTTCCAAGAGCATTTAAAAATTTGCATAAAACTTAATTTTAACGCTTCTGTGAATTGAATTTAAAAAATATGAGACTCGGTTGATATTAGTAAGTAACATTTGGTTCAATAAGATGAAAATATTTTTTGGTGAATAGTATCTTTTAACTTTTATTGACCACGGTTAAAAGTAAATGGGGTAATTAAAGGTAAAAATGATATTATAATTAACCTACCACATGTAATAATTCTATTGGATATGTGTAATTATTTCAAAAACAACCTTAGGAATAATATATGATCCTTTTGGTTCACATGTATTAGATTTGGACATTTACTATTATTTAATTTATAGAAGAGTTAAAAGTGTTAAACTCCAGTTTTCATAACTAAACAAATATTTAATATAGGGTTATACATAAGATAAATTTGACTATAAATATTCATTTTATGGATCCAAATATTTCCTACCTAATGGTATTTTATTTATAATTTTTATAAATTAAATAATTAAATTTATTTATGACACAATGATGATACAATAATTACCTTATTAATGAAAGATTAAAATAATAGATATTCTAAATATCTAAATAAATCTAATTTGAGAATTTTGATGAAGTGAATTAATTTTATAGGTTAATATGAAATTTTAGGGTTGATTAAATTTTTTTTCAAAGTAATCATGCTGTTATGACTTTATCAAAAACAAAAAACCAAATAGTGTCAAAATTGACCAAAAAGAGTTTAATAAAATATATTATATTATTAATTGATATAATATTATTTAAAATCTAAGGTTCAGCCAAAGGATGTAGATTAGGTTATATATATTAATAATGAACCACTTGGGGTTATCTTGTCATGTTATAGTAATTTTATTAACCATATAATATAAAAATACAAAGAGACATGGTAAATGTAAAACTATTTAACTTAGAGTTAAATCTAAAAGATATGGTTAATATGGTGACCTAAACCTATCTTAAACATATTGGTTGAGAGTTTTTCAACCCATACCCACATTATCCTCTAAATAAATCATTTTATATCCATTATAAACCGAAAATGATTTTATTTTAAAATAACATTTCAAGATTTTGCCAAAGTGGCTCTCACCTCTCTTATAAAAGGGTACTTGCCCTTCACTTAAATTCACAACTCCAAAGCCATTTGTCTCAGCCAAACCCTACCCAAATATCCTCAAATATCCTCACTTCGACCTCGAGTCCTTACTTGGATCAGAAATCCAACCTTAGGAGCCCTTTTGATCAACTCAAAAGGAAACACCTGAAAAATAGGTAATAATTTCACCACCCTCTTTCATGTTATTTTCTTCTTCCAATTCCTCTTTCTTTTTTTGTTTCCATACCAAAATAATAAATCCATTAAATTATAAATACTGTGATTCTATTTTAAATATGGTACAACCATATTCGTTATTCGATCCATCTAATAAATGACAATGTCACCATACGTTCGTACATACGGCTTATTGTCTCCACATCGTGGTGTAGTTTGTTATTCTAATGCTTCATTTTTGGATGGGTATAATAATGAGTATAACTAATGTAAATAATAAATCTATCATGTTAATTATTATTTTTATACGATATACCATCTAATTACATATGATTTCACCGCCAATATAATGATATGGTCGGTTGTGCGTATGTATGGATTACCGTCTCCACGAACACGATGGGATTTATTCCCCATCATAATCATTCAAGAATAAATTTCCTTTAATGATTAAAAATATTGTTTATGAGCATAATATCAATTTTTATATGAATTAAATACATCATATCCTTAACAAACAATGCTTATGTAACCAAACATATAAAGGAAAAAGAATCAGTTAACACTTGAAATAATGATACTACTAAAATATTATTAAAAAAGAAATATTATAAGATAATATATGATATCAAATTTCGGTATATGAATATTTTATAATTTAATAAAAATATGTTAACTACTACACATATGTCTAATATATCATCTACTAAGTAAAAGTAAAAGGAGTGGGTTAATTCTACAATATCATTATTTATCTAAGGTTGTTAATACGTAAGTATCTACTAGGACCTCTTTATCATCCACATCCGTGTTTTCATAAAAATTTAGTTAAAAAGATTCTTACTATTTACTAAACTATGGTTTAAAGTTATTTATTCTTTTATTTTACCATATATTTTTTGAAAGGAATCTTTCCGCCCTTTTCCAAGCAAGGTACTTTATGACCTTTTCAACAATATTAAGGTAAGATTGTCTTTTTATAACTTATAAAGGGGGTGAATCTATTTTCCACCATTATGTAATCATCGACGCTTACCATTAAACCTACAAGAATATTTTCAAAATAATAGTTTCCTTTTATAATTATATATCTTTTAAATGATTTCAAAATAGAAAGATATTTCTCTAAAAATAGTTTTTATTTTATCTATGTCAACATCCTTTGAGGGACTTTAATCTTGTTTGATGTTGATTTATTATGATACAAATCATCCATATTGTGTAGAATGTTTTGTGAAATGTTTGACTATGGATGTGTTATTTTTACACAATTCTTGGTTTATGGATAATGTATTGACATTTCTATTGATAGTTTTAAGATGAATGTTTATGTTATGTTTAAACCTTTTCATATGAGGAATGAAATAGACATAGTAAGTGATGGATGGAGCCCACTATAGATTCTCGATGCATTGGTAGGTCTCATGAGACAAACGGGTTTCTTGAAACAAGGCATTGAAAAAATCATATTTGTAGTCTTGGCACAAGGCCTTGACCATGTGGTTATGATGTTAGGCATTGTGCATTCTATCATTATGAAATTGCCTATTGATATGGCATGTGATTATTCAACTAATAGAATATCCATGTGAATAAGTAAATGGAATTATTTGATTTATATTAGAGATATTATGCAGAAATTTATGTTGAAAAGGCTTATTTTTTAGTCTTATACATTTCCTTAATTGTTTATGATTATTTATGAAGGTTTCTGCTATATTGTTATCATTACCGAGCATTTGAGCTCACCCTGTTCTATGTTTTATTTTTTCCAGGATGTGAAGAAATATTTTATGGTTGACCTGAAAGGGTAGGCTAAGGATATAAGTATGGTCAATGGGGAAAACTGTTGTTGATGTTTTTATATCATGATGTAATGTAAAATTTATGAATGTATCTAGTACTTCCAAGGATACTAAACTGATCATTTATTCGATATTTGATCCCTTGGGATCATACCAATGTTATGTAGTAATGATTCGACTCTGGGTAACTGGGATTGGGGTGTTATAACCCCTCTCCTCTCCTTATAAATACGAAGAGTACAAACTATTCCCTTAACACCTGCTAAGCCATTAAAAATTTCTATATTATCCCCAAATCCATTTCCAAGGCTCTTACCCTATCCCCAATCCACATTAATTAAGTATTTTCTCAAGGAGACAATATTCAAGATGACAAAACCACTATTTTTCTCTTTTAAATTAATTCTTTCCATATACCTTAACCTAACTTCCCCTATCCAAAGATGATTGACAAATCCAGTATCATATATGTAATCAAATTTTGTTGTGTGAATTAAATTCCCATAATCATCCTTCTTCTCTTATCCTCTTATTCTAAAAAAACAAAAACATCATCCATGAAGTGTCGATTCACCCCCTTTGTGGAGGATGAGTTTTCATTTTACATCACCCCCGATCATGGATCTTCATAAAATAATAATCATGGGTAAAATAGATTTTAATATGTATATTATAAGTTATTTAATATTATATAACTAATTTATAGGAACAATAATTAAATAAAATGAAACTAGATTGTGATGGTTGAAACACCCAACAAAAACAAACCAAACATTTATCATTATTTATTTATTTAATAAATAATACTCATATTAGAAAATAAATTGATATATAGGATCATTTAAAATTATGGAAACATATTAATACCATTTCATTCAACCTCTTTAGTTTTTAATACATTTTAAAAGAACTCCCATAATTATACTAAATGGAACTGACCATAAATCCATGAAATGAATGCTCACTAAATGACAATTTTGATATATATAACTCATCAAAATGGGGATAAATGAACAGATTAAAATCATAATAAATAAAATAAATGGGGAAAAGGTTATGAATTAAATAATTAAATCATCTAACATTATAATGTATGATATTAAGTACAACTGTAGAATACTTTTTGAACATACGTAAGAGACATTCTATTTAGAATTCATCTTTTTAATTTACACTTTTCTTAATAAAGATTTTTTTTTCACTTATATGACATAAATATATTTTCAAAATTTTATGATGGCCTGTTTATTTTATCATTACTTTACATGCATAAAATTTAATTTTCATATAAAATATTTCCATTTATATGTATGTGGAATCTTAAAAATGAAAATTGATTTTAAAATGGAAAATTTATCTTCCTCAAGAATGTTTGTTTTATGAATGATTTATGAGTTAGGACAATGTAATGGTTGTTGGGAAATTTTATGATGTTGGATAGTTCCATGATAAACCACAGCTGTGTGATCCTTTTATAGTTCTCTAATGCATTGGGTAATGGGAAAAAGTTACGTAGTTATCTTTCTCCAAATATGATTGAGGAATATATTGTGATGATTGTTCCTTGCATAAACTAGATGAATATTACTTGGGTAACTTATAGAAAAAAATTATCTTTAAGAGTGATATTAAAATTATTCCACATGTTAACATTTTTGATTCATGTATTGTATCTATGAGTTTATATGAAACATATCATTTTATATAGTAATATAATGAGATTATGTTGTTTGAGTAAAAATTTTAACTTCATGAAAATGTTTTCATTCCAAGAATAATGGTTTATTTCATCATCTTTATTTACTTTATTGAAATTTTTATACTCAACCAATGTTTTAAAATATTTTTTTCATTGTGATTATGGAAGGGTAATGGAAGATAAAAATTCAAGTATACATTTATTATGTTCTGTTATATAAATAAATTGTGTTCTGTCATAAAATTTTCATATTGTGAAAAATTGGATATTGATTTGATGTATCTACTTTGTAATATATGAGTTTCAATGTATGCGGTTTTGAAGTAATTATATAATACCCTAAACCTAGATGATCTTTTTGAATTTAACAAAGTTAATTCTAGTTGAATTAATTGTATTAGGTAATGTTTAACATATGGTCTATACAGTTGGTGTTAGAGCATGGTTTAGAAAACGTTAGGGGTTAGGGTGATATAAATAGAATAACCCTAAATAAGTATTAAATTATGGTTATGTTGAAATGAAATATAATTTAAGATTATATTATTTCCTCTTCTATGGTATGTCTGTCCAGAATGGTTTTTCACATCATAAATAGGGATGCTAAAGTGGGATATCACTGAAAGGATGATACCTTTTTCAATCTCCAACCTAGAATGGTGGGAATTGGAATAGAGTAGTTTTTGACATTAATGAATAAGTTTAAGTAGGATATAATTTGAAGATACATCCATGAACGAGATCAGTGAACTCAACCATAAAATAATATGTTAGTGGTGAAAAAGTTTATAAGGAAACAACCTTTTGCATTTAACTTTTCATTAACACCAGTGGTATTTGAAGGGTGGATTAAATCCGTAGAAAAGATTTGTGGTATCATGGGGTGTTCACACCGTCCAAATTTTTGTCTTTCTATTCATATTTTTGAAGGTGAAGTTGACTAGTGGTGGTCAATGGTTAAAAATATCAGGTATAGTTAAGATATTTTTTATTTTGAATGAAATGAATTTAGAAGTATTTTTCATGATATATATTATACTAATTTGACTTGAATTAGGATGAGAAAAAAATATTATAATTGAGATAAGAGGAGGATTAAATGGCTATATATGAGTGAAAATGTAATCAATTGGAAAGGTACACTTCAAATTTTATCTGGGATCTTGATAGTATAATCAAATAGATTTCACTTTGGATTGAAGACTAAATATTAATGTGAATTTACTTATCATGCATTAAAAAGTTCTAAATACTTTGTTTGAAATGTAGAGAAGGAGAAAATTTTGTTTTCCTATGATCACGTGTTCTTTGAAAACAAGTATAAAAAGAGTTCTATGTGGATGAAAAAGTGTAGAGTGCATAAAATAATATTAATGATAAGAAAAATAAGCTTTTAATTTTGGGAATTGTGTTAAAAATCACACTAGGGCACGAATTTTGAAGTATATTATGTGTTTCTAATGTGGTATGTTTGGGAATATGGATTGAAATTTCAATAAAAAAGATCAAGGTAGTCGTAAGAAAAGTTCTGATATATAAATAATAAAATTTTTGGAATGTAATAAAATGGGTCATTATGGAAATATGGTTTCGAAGAGGAAAGAGAGTATTGAAAAAAACAAGACAATTAGTATAATGGTCTGGTGAAATCCCTTAAAACTAATTTAGATGATGTTTTTCTATCATATAATGTGGTCTCATGTACATTGTTTTATTCATATTATGCTATTATACTATTTTATTATGGGTCTAATCAATCTTTCATTTCTAATAAATTTTTGGTAAATTGGAAATTATTACTCAATATATGTAGCCATAACTTCTTGTAAAAATAGTGGGGGAGAAATTTTAATTCAAAAAGAAATTATAAGAAATTTCATAACAAGGTATGCCAATGTAATTTACATGAAAACCTTGGTGAATTTATCACGGTAGAGTTTTATGTTATTGTTTACATAGATTTTCATTTTCTTACCATGGAAATGTTTATTATAGTGCTGAAGATCTTGTTTTTTAGAAAGAGTCTATTTTTTATAGAATAATAAAACCATAACATTTATAATATATCAGGATATTGGGAAACTACTAAAATATGGAAATGATTGTTATCTTTCATATATTGTTCAAAATAAGGAATTGTTCAAATTAATGATTATACAGTGGTAAATGGATATCAAGATGTTTTTCATAATCATTTTCAAAGTATTATACTAGATCGAGAGGTCTATTTTACTCATGATTTTTTCCAAAAGTTAAAACTATTTCAAAACTCCCTTATCTAATGGCACAAGTGGATCTTCTAGAATTGAATAATTTTTTGAAAGAGTTTCTAAAAAAAGGTTTCATTTATCTGAGTACCTCACATTGGGGTGATATTATTTGGTTTTAAAAAAAAGAAATCTGGTTCTATGAGATTTTTTGATTATAGATCATTGAATAACATCTATGTTTAGAATAAGTATATTTTTCATCATATTGACATATTCTTTGATTAACTTTGGGTAAAAATAGTATTTTTCAATATTGACATGCGATTCGAGTACCATCAGATGAAGTTGAAGGAGGATGACATTACAAAAAAAAACATTCCATAATAAATATTATCATTGTGAGCTTTCTAAATACATTTGCTTTGAAAAATTACCCTTATGTATTTAGGGATCATTAGAATATATTCTTCAATGAATATTTGGATATGTTTGTTTTTATTATTAATGATATTTTGGATTATTCAAATAATTATGAGGATCATAAAAACATATAAGGATCTTTTATAAATACCCCAATGAAAATATGTTATAAATGAAATTTAGAAAATGTTATTTTGGGTTACAAAATATTTATTTTATTGGGAACATTGTGAGTATGTATTGTATAACTGTTGTTCATGCCATAATAAAGCAGGTTGATGAATGGCCAAGACGTACAAATTTTTACTGAGATTCATATTTTTATGTGTATTATCAGGATATTATTGATGGTTTATTAAAATGTATTCCTGATTATCTACCATGAAAAATATTTTTACACAAATGGGGTTTAAATTATCTGGGTAGAAGAATGTGATGTTTTCTTAGAACTAAAAAGAATACTGGTGAATGTTGCATTTTTTTCTTCCAGAAATTTTCATTTTTACATCTATAGTGATTATTATTAATTGGGAAATGGTTTATTTATGATGTATAATGATCATGTAATTACTTATATTTCATGAAAATGGAAACCCCATGAGTTAGGTTACTCCATACATGATTTGGAATTAGAAGATGTTTTTTTTCACTTTAACAATTTTCAGACATCATCTATATAGAGAAAAGTGTGAAATATAAACTAATCATAAGATTTCGAAGTATATTTTCACTCATTAAGAATTAAACATGAGGTATAGAAGATGTCTAAAATTACCAATGTACTTTGATTTAATGATCAAATAATATTTTGGAAATGTAAAAATTTTGGTGGATGACATGAGTAAAATATATCATACTACATTAACCATGGTATATCCGTAACAAGACTTCTATGTTAAGGATTTGATGAATTTTTTATTCGAAGTTATTGGTTTAGGAAATTACTATTTTTTAAGGTTTTAGTGTGATATTCTCTATCATATCAAAACAATAATGGACATAAGGATACAATGAGTTATAGAGAAAGGTATAATTGGTTAATAGTGGCAATTAACCTGAATTTAAAATTGATAAATACTATTTTTTAAGATTTGTGAAGATATTATTTATTCCTTTTGATTCCAAATTGAAGAAAGTATTATTAAGTAATGCTCATAGTTCACCATTTTCAGTTCATCCTAGAAGAAATAATATTTAAGGGGTCATTCAAGAGTATTACAGTTGGGATTTAATGAAAATATATATTGATTAATTTACTATGATATGTTTGACTTGTGAATTAGTAAAATATGAATAAAAATAACCAAAAAAGATGCTTCGTCCATTTCTCATGTCAGATTATAAGTAGTATAATATATCCTTGGATTTTGTAAGGGGTTATTATAATACTAATGAGGTAAATATTTGATTTGTATATTGTTTATTTACTGAATAAATTTTCACATTTTGTTCATATTCTAGACACTATGTCTTCATATCATATTTATAGAATGTAACTCAAAGATATAGTCAAGTTATATGGATTTCCTCTCCCCACTATGTCATATCGTGATTCAATGTTTTCCTATAACATTTGGAGAAGAATTTAGATGTAATTAGGAATTAAATAAAATTTAATCAATAAATTTAATAATCAATATGATGGATAATATGAGAAAACAATTTATACATTGGTGGATATGTTATGATATTGTTCAATGGATTACCAATGATGTTGGTATCAACATCCTTCATTGGTTTCTTTTTATTATAATATCATTTTTCATTACAGAATATAGATGGAGGATATGAAATAATTATATAGAATATAGTGTCAAAATCCATCATTTTGATAGGAAGTAAGTGAAACCAATTTGATGATAAAATAATTTCTATTAGAAATGGTATAGAATGATCAATTGATTCAACATCAGTTTGGGACAACTTTGACTAGGTAAGAAAGTAATGGGGATAACCGGAGGAAGTATCCTATTTTCAAGGTAGGTGATCTAGTCTTTCGCAATGTTTTTACACGGAAAAGTGTTTTCAATTTTGGTAAGGGGAATCAATATCCATGATTCATTAGACGCTAATAAATCTTGTAGAAAAATGTATTAGTTTCAAACTAATTGGATTTGGCTCTGATTTTGTCACAGGTGCACATTATTTTTCTTGTATATATCTTAAGAAATAATGTTTCATATTCATCTCATGTTTTGGGACCAGAATATGCTCAATTTTAAGATAAAGTATCATATAAGGATGATCATGTTCATATTCTAGATCCTAGAGAGATAATATTTTGGAATCGGGAAATTCACCATGTTAGGGTTTTATGGAGAAATCATATGGTTGATGAAGAAACATGAGAATTTGAAAATGAAATGAGTGAAATGTATCCTCAATTATTTAATAAGGGAAAAAAATTCTTAGTATAAAATTTAACGAATTGGGAAAATATAACAACCTAGATAATTATCGAATAATTATTTTCTTTCTAGAATTAAATAGTTAAATTCATTATAAATATATAAGGAAAAATATGTATTCATAGAAATTAAGGAATCTATACCAATGTAACTCTTACATGACCATTGGTATGTCATAAAAAATATATGATATACTTATATAATGGAATATGTAAATAAATTTTTTAAAACTGATAAATTAAGTGTTGGTATTTTTTTGAAACATAAATATTTATTTATAATTTTTTAATTAATATAAATATTTAATATAACATTTATTTTTCATAAAATTGTTATATAAATTAATTTATAGTTTTATTTTAATTATAAAATAATTTTGTGGGACCTTACTATGTTTTTCGTAGTGTGATAAAATCAGATATAATATTAACATCAATTTTTTTTTGAATAAATGATGAATTAATTAAAAATTAAATTTATCATATTTATAATATTATATTTAAATAATGTATTTAATTTGTGAATCTAAATTCTGAATAATTTTTTGGATGATTTTTTGTGATTTTTTGGAAATAGTAGACGTTTTGGTGAATAGTGAAATATTGTAATTTACAGTATTTAATATATATGTTGAATGCATAAATTTTTTGAGTAATGTATGACATAAGAAACTAGTATCCTGAACTCAATTTCAATAGTAACTTTAAATATTCATAAAAATCAACACTATTGATTGTTTTGAGCCAAAAAAATAAAAAATAGATGTATAAAATTATAAAAAACTCCCCATCCCCCTCCCTTAAATATCACCTCTCATAAACTCTTCTCCACAAACCATAAAATTATATAAACTTGTCTAAATAATACTAAATTACATTCCCATTACTTTTCTCCATGTTCATGACCTTATCGTCTCACCAAAATACCAAAACAATGTTTCTTAAAGAGGTTCTCAAGGAGACAATATTCAATAGGAAAAATATAATTTTTCTCTTTTAAATTAATTATTTCCTTCTACCATATCCTCCACTACGCTGTCCAATGTTCATTTATTACTCCATTATTATATATAAAATTTAATTTTATTATGTTATTGTAATATCCATCATCAAATCTCTTCACATCTCTACTTAATCATGAAAATGAAAATATCACCTGTGATGTGTCGATCCACCACCTTCATGGGTGATGATTTTTAATTTTCCATTAACACCTTCATGTTTAGTTATAAATCTATAATTATGGTTAAACTATATTTTAATATGCAAATTATTTATACATTATTTTTATGGAACTAATTTATATTCAAAATTATTAAAATAAATAAAAATAGTTTGCGATGGTCCGAAAAAATGCCAAAAACCAAACATTTATCATTGATGTTTTATCTAATTAATAATCAATATATTAAAAAATTTATATAAGGGATCATTCAAAATTATGGAAACATATTAATACCATTTATTTTAATTTGTTATTTTTTATTTCATTATACAGGAACATTCATAATTATATTCAAGGGAACATACCACAAATCCATGAAACTAATACTCATGGAATGACAATTCTGATATTTTTGACTCATCAAAATGTCCATAAAAGAAATTAATAATGTATTAATAATTCAAATATATGTGGGAATGTTTATAAATTGTTTAATAATGAAAATAATTATATCATCTAGTATATTTAGTACTAGTACATAATTTTTTCAAGAATATGGTATGAAACATTCTTTTTAAAAATACTATTCTAAAGCAACCATTTTGTATTAAAGATAATTTTTAAAATATATGCAATAAGAAGATTTTTCATCTTTCATTATAAATTATTTATTTAATGTTTCCTTTAATATTTTACATGTTTATTTTCAAATAATATTTTTTCTTTTATAAGTGTGTAGATTCTAAAAAATAAAAATTGATTTCAAAATGTAAAATTTACATTCCTAAAGAATTTTTGTTTTATAAAAGATTTATTTGTTACGATGATGTCATAGTTCTTGGTCATTGTTATTATTATGGGTGGTTATAAGAAAAACTAAAAGTGGGTGATCCCATTTTAGCTGTTCAATTCATTGGGTAAATAGAAGAAGTTATCCTTCTAGGTTTCTCCTAAGAGATTATGGGAATATTCTACGGTGGTTATTCTAAACGCAAATAGGATGGTTATGCCCTATGTATCTGATATAGCTAATTTATATGAAATAGTTATAAATAATTTATTCCATATGTTAAATCTTATTATTTAAGTATGTTTTCAATTTCTATATGAAAATAGTGATTTTATATGGTATGATAAAGTTATTATGTTTTATGTGTAAAAGTTTTAACTTCATAAAAATGTTTTCATTTATGGAATGAAGGTTTCTTCCTTCCTTTTTATGTCCATCACTGATATTTTTTTTCTCATACCTTGTTTTAAAAATTTTCCCCAAGGATTATGGATGGGTAAAGGATGAGATGAATTAGTTATTACAGGTGTGATTTTATGATATGGAAATAAATCATGTTTTATTTTGAAAGAATAATATTGGAAAAAATGGATATTAAGTAGGAGTATCTACTTTAAAATATATGAGTTTCTAGGTATGGGGTCATAATCTAGTTCTCTAGAACATTAAAACCAAAAAATTTTTTTATGTAAAAACGTAAATTCTAGGTGAATTAACAAAATTGTTTAATGTTATTGGTTCCTATGCTGCATCTCATCCAGAGGAGGGTGATCCGCACTCTCATATTCCAGTATGAACAAGGGAGGGTAATTCCAAAAAGAGATATGGCCCACTGGGTCCTAAAGGAATCAATTCCTCACTAATTCTGTATCCTCCTAGGAATTCATAGGGAGAAACCACACCCCATTCATATAAAGAGTCATTTTGGGAGTCTATCATTGGACCAATCTGATGATTCACACCCCCAACGATCGGTCGGTGGAGTATGCTTGAGTCGCACCAACCACAAATTTTGACCATGATCCTATAATGAGGTATCCCAATAGGCCTCACCAATGGAAATAACAACCAGTCCATATTTCTAAAAAAATAGATGGATGCCACCCTAAATATTCTTCCACACTCCAATGCACCCAACACCTATGTCAGAGGAAGGTTGAGGAGAATGTATGAAAAATGGAATCTTCCACAGCTCTAGTGGCCCCTTCCTCCACCGCTACACCCCAAAATATTCCTGTAACAGAAGAAAATGTGTATTTTTTCCCAATATGAATCGGGACCCCAACCACCTCATAGGTATCCTAGGTTAAAATATTCAATCAATGGAACCTCAGATAGCCTTTACGGTCCATTCATGATGATAACACTCAATGTGTTGGTACTCCCTGTTCCATCATAAAGCATGTGGAGGACCCCTATACAATTTCATCAACTAGTAAAAATGTACTCCACATAATACTGATTCTCAACATGGAGGTCCTATAAGTGTTGATACAGGCCACAGTGGAGGCCATCTCTATAGGGTAACTAGTCAGAGCATAGATCCACCCCTCTCTAACCACAACAAACATGGAGGCCCTCCCCATGTCCCATCCAACCAAGGTAGATGTACTCAATAAATTACCACACACCAGCATGGAGGTCCTACCCATGCCATTGAGTTTTCTTTCCCTAAATAACCATCTCAAGGAAGAAGGGAGAACACTTAGTCTCAAAGTAAAAATATGAATAAATTCCAAGTCATCATCGAGAATGTTGATCTGTTAGACTCTAATGGGATAAATGAATCGACAATGGAATCTCCACCCCAACTGATAGAGTCTAGGGTAAGATCCTAAAAGCTAAGGTTAGAAATCCCAGAATTCATGGTACACATGATCTACATATCCATTTTCATGTACATGAAGATATAGGATGTTATGTCCCCATTCCAAGCGATTTTAATCCAATTACCACCATTTCTAGATTCCATCCTCTCTACCTATACAGAAGACTTGGGAAATATTTTAGGTTTTGGGGTTACTCCTTCAGATGGTGATAACCCTATTGAGCCATAGTTTAGTACTACCTCCCTCAAACATGAGTAAGTGGTGAATAATCCTTCCTATTGGGACTTGTTGATGTGGTTGGAACCACCCTCAAGGGACATTTCAGTGTGTAGTTAAAATTTTACTCATACAATTAACCCACTACCAGTCACCTAATTTAGAATTGATCTTCATTGGTTCTAACACATTTCTGTTATCCAATGATAATTGAATAATAGGCTGAAAAAAATAAGTCCATTCCATAGAATAAGAGGGCCTATGGTAGATTCTAGATGACAACTAGTGGTATGTTGTATTTTATCTACTATAAACTCCAAACATTCATAACTCAGAGTCCCTATTAGAGAACTATGACTTTCATTTCTACTAGACCATTTGGGAAAAATTTCATTGACTTCATGATCATCAGTTGGCCTACTAAAGAAGATAAGAGAACCTTAATTCAATCGACCTACATTTCTTGAAGGGTAGAGATACCAGAAATCTCAGTGGTTATGTTCCTTGAACCATCCAACAAACACAAAAAAACAACAATAGTGATGTATAAAAATCCTCACATTTATCTTCTGTATTTTAGAATAAGTATCTCCACATATCTAGATCAGGGTTTGGGGATTTTATTCTTTTCTCAACTTAATTACTATCATGAGAAATCATGACCTACTCACTAACTATGAGGGTTACCCTGCAATAACCCTTACGATAAAAATTGTTGTTCTCAATCTTATTGAAAACCATGGCACTGATGTAGGGATTTAAAGAAAAAAATATCCCCATGTTGTTTCATAGTAACAAACATACCCTCAGACAGGTGTCCTTACTCACCACCAGAGGCAATTACTCGGCCTTTTAGATCGTTCAAATTAGGAATTATAGTCTAGCCACCAGAAAATCGACAAGGGAAAGATGCATGATGACCCCTAAAATCATTTCTAGGTTACATAGAATTTAGAGGAGGATCCCACAATATCCTCCTTGCTTCATTAGTTTTATGAGTTGAATATCATTCTCAATGACCACATTCTTGATCGGTGCACATATTATAGAACTCCCCCTTGGGACCCCATTTATCCTCAAGGGGGGCCGACATTCATCTTTGATAGATTTTACTAGTTGATCTTGGTAACCACATGCATCTAGGTAGAGTATAGGTAGGGGTATATGGATAGCGACTAAGGTATGAGTCACCAATCTCTCCCAAGAAGCGTAATTACCCTCATTGGGATCCAAGTCATGTTTCTCCATGAATCTATGTGTATGATCCCTATGTCTATGACAATTTAAATTTATTTTTTGTTAGGGACCATCTTGAAGAATGATACCCTCTACCATATGAATTGATAGAATCTATAATCACTCTCTTTGAATCTTGGATACATGACATGTGGTGATCCCTTTTAATGGAATGATGTAGATGACATTGGTGGACAACATTAAAAGACCCCCACATTTGGAAAATCCTAGAATCTTCCCATTCAATGGTATGAGTGATATGCTACACCACTTGGCCCACTTTATCTAATGGTTTAGACATATGTTAGGAACCCCAATATAGCTAAAGGTAACCATAATTCAGTGTTTTGTTCAGATGATATAAGGGACAACATTTCTTTTTGTATATCCATATACTAATCAGGTCTATTTTTATTTAGGAATACCTATTTATATTGTTCCTTTACTTGTTTATAACCACCATGCAATAGAAAAGTGTTATTAACCACATCATGTGCTATAAAATGCCTGATAATTGAGTATTAGACATTGTTGCATGGTGAAAATTCCTCACTTACTCACTTGATATTCTTATGAATTAAAAGAATCTTCTGACTACGTACAGGGGGAATTTTAATAATGAGATGGTCACTACCCTCCTCACCCATAACTTTCAAGGTGGATTCTATGTTTTTTTGATAAGGCCCGTCATCTAGAGGAATCCCTTCCTCATCGTAGATAGTCACACCCATTTCCCCATAAATATTTTTTGAAAAGGCCTTCCAAAACAGAGACTTCATCAACTATACAAGTAGAGGCCCCCGATATAGTAGAATTTTTTACCAGTTTTCAATGGATCTTTATCGAATGTAACCTTATCAAGTGAATCCCCTCCCAATGCAACCCAATCAGATGAATCCTCACCTGAAATAAATCCTTCAGAAACCACCCCTCCAAGTGGAGCTAATTTAATAAGAGAAATTTGATATAGCTCATATTTAAAAACAAACACCTCGATTTCCTTTCATCGCTAGATAGAATAAAACATATTTATTTAGGGTTGCACATGTGCTGATCTATTCCATATATTCCATAGATAAAGGGATATTGAATCTTCTAATGTGTAAGAAATGCTAGGAAGGTGGTTTCACTAGTCACATTAAAAATTCTCCATACCAAATAATCCTTGTACATGTTATCAATGAATGATATGTTCTCAATTATTGAATGTAAGACAAAATGGATTATTGTTTGGTCAAATTTGGAAACCTTAAATCATAGGTGAAACATATCTCACAAAAACCTAACAGAAACAATGAAGGATTTATTAAATGGAAGCAAGATTTCATCCATGGGACCTAAATGCATGATGATTGGTTAAATAGAAGAAAATTTTACCATTCCCATGGTGTCATATATACTCCCATAGGTAGTATAGGACAAAATAAGGTCACCTCAGCTCCCTCAAAAGCTAAATATTCACATACATTGAAGCATACCAAATACTGGAAGAATTGGTGTTAAACGTGCAAGGGAGATTATAGTACCTTGGTGATGACAGTGATATCTCTCACCCATGGAGATTTTATGCCTCTCGAGTTTTTAAAAACATATTTTGTCTTTACAGTAGTTGATGAATATACTGATGATGATCATGATTATGACTATGTTAATGTTTTAAAATTGGAGACCACATAAATATTCTTGAAAATGAGGAATACTAGGTAATTCCCGCAAATTACTATGGCTAATGTCAACGAAGGAATGGATGAGGACATAGGAGAAGATAGAATTATCCCCATAATATCATGAGTCAGACCATTAATGTTATTGAATCAATGATGTATGTTTTTTATAGAGCACAATAAGAACTATCCACCCAGCCCACTCCATGAGGTGCCCCTCCATGGCCAAAATTTCAGTTGAATAAGGAGTTTACCTGTGACCCTGTCATGATTATCCACTTCCAACTAGATATAGGCTTCATCCAAATTAAAGTAATTCGCAACTAGTTTAGTGTTGATCATTAGGCCAAAACACATGTTATTTTAAACACCATCTAGAACTTGGTGGTTCATCTAAGAACATATACTATTCCCCCTACTAATGAGCACCCACATTCAATAAAAAAACATGCCTCCGACATAGAAGTATGATTTGTTGAATCATATCTATATAACACACACTAATATATAAATCCATGAGGCCCTCCTATTGATGAATGAATTATGAGAGGCACTAACCAAATCCTTGAAAATAACTTTATTGTTCTACATAAAGAAAGTGGAAATCCAAGGAAAAACTAGTTCTATAGAGATGATGGAGGAACCCTTGTGTAGGGGCCAAGATTCACACTATACCATATAGACTGGTTCATTGAAATGGAAATCCGTCATTGTATGCTAGATATAGGTTCTGGTATTTACCTAATGCTGACCAGGACACTCCCCTAGAAGGGACAGACCAAAGTAGATATGAAACCCTTTGACCTAATAATCCAGGATTACGACATGAGAGAGTAGAAGCCTTGTGTAAAAGTATAAATATAGACCCGATTTAGTGTCTTAACAGAATTTAATTATTTTAAGGCAGTCTCATATGATACTACCTACAATGTGTTTCTGATTAAGAAATGGATTCATCTACACATACTAGTCCCCTCCTCAAATCACTGGTCCCTCAGGTACTCCCTCAATGATCATGTAGAAGTAGTCCAAGGGGATACATCCCCCTTTGAGTCATGTGTGGACAGCTTCATGGAGAACATATACAATAAGAAAGAAGGGATATAAGTTCATTAAAATGAGATTGATCACATTAATGATCTATCATCCACCATATCTAACCAATAGGATGAATTGGATGCTTATTTCATTCTACTGATTCATTGGATAGAGCCCATGATGTTTGAGTTGGGGAATCAATGATAACCAACATTCCACCATTCCTTTAACATCAAGCGTCGACCTCACAGTTAGAGTATTGTTGGAATTGGATTAATAATTTATACATCCATGGTTTTTGTAGATCAAATGTTCCTCATCAGAGATTTCATATATTAAAAATATGTAACCAGTGATCCCGCAAAGTGAGCTAGCCTTGATGAACCTCTTACTGCTGATTCCCCTACCTTTTATGATGATGAGGATTAGGAAGACACTCCTCCCATATTTGAAGAGAGTGTATCCAAAATCATGGATAAAATGATTCAAGTGATCCATAATATCGATAAATATTTGTGGGTGATATTAGTACGGGAAACCATTTCCCTAGAGGAGCTGTACCAATAAGTGGCTATCCATAAGTAGAATCAGAACACATTTTATTGAAGATATTATGAAATTTTAGGGATACACTTTCTGGTCACCGACCACCATCTGGGTCTTCTAATAAGTAATTAGGGGTTCATTTATCCTCTGAGAAAGATGATCCATTCACATGATTCCATGGTTGTGGGTGAAGTTGATAATATTATCAAATTTTACGTCATCACTAAAGGTAAGTACCAAAAATTGATATCTAACACCAGCCCAGTCAGGAAGAAAAATGTGTTGATCAATGTCTGTATCGACTTCTACGACCTCAAAATCCTTCTTAGAAAAGATTATTTTCCCCTTATAGTAACAGAGCTACTGATTAATGATATGGTCGGGTTCTAAAAAATCTCTTTTATGGATGGATAATCTATGAAAAATCAAATCCTTAATTTCCCTGAGGATGAGGATTCTATCAGCTTTAGAGAATCAAAAGGGTCCTTCTTCTATATGGTGATTCCATTTGTCATAAATAATAGAGGATCCACTCACTACTAGAAAAACGACCTATACCCATAGTTCAAAACCGTGGGTATAGCCCCTTTTGTGAACTGTGGGATGGAAAGGCATCAGTATAGGGGTTTTAACCTATACCCACGGTTTTACTGAACCATGGGTATAGGCCTGTCAATGCGTGGAGCACGCTGTGCCAACATGGGGTATTAAAATTCAAAAAATAGTCCCCAATGTTTGAAAACTGTGGGGTATTAAAATTCAAAAAACAGCTTCTACATGGGTTTGAACCTGCACCTCACAAACAGACTCCTAGCAGCGCATTACTAAGGAACCAGTGGAGCTATAGATTTCAATTGTTATACTGACATATATCTATTTATATATATTAATATTATACACGAGCGATATTTTAAAATAGAATAATGCGGGCTTTGAAAATCGTGGTGCGCTGTTTGAAAATCGAGAATCTTGGGGGTCGAACCGGGGACCCAGCCGAAGGGCCATGCCGCACCTAACCAACCGAGATGCGGAAATTCTTTTTGAATATATATATATATATATATATAGAAGTATACTTATATTAATAATATTTATATATTAGAAAAATAGATGACGCCGCGATTTGATCAAAGGACTGGTTAATATAACAGGCAGCGGCTTAACCGACTCAGCTAGAATGTTCCTGTTATTTATTATTTCTATTCTGAAAATTATATTAATCAAGATTGTATTCCTTCCATTTCCATTGTCCCACCTATTTTTTTCATCCTTATGGAGGGAAAGCTATACCCATAGTTCTTTAAAACCGTGGGTATAGGTCTTAAAAAAAATCCCCAATACCGACGATTTTGTAGAACCGTGGGTATAGGTCATCCGAAAAAACTCTATACCGACGGTTTTTCCAAAACCGTGGGTATACATCTTAAAAAAACACCTATACCCATGGTTTTTCAAAACCATTCTTATTGGTCTTTAAAATTAATCTATACCCATAGTTTTGACAAAACCGTGGGTATAGGTGACCTATACCCACAGTTTCAGATTATCGTGGGTATAGGTCCCCATATTATCCCTATACCCACAGTTTTCAAAAACTGTGGGTATATGCCGGTTTTCCAGTACTGACTTATTAGCAGGCTATGAAACACATATTCAAAATGATTCTTGAGATGTTTTTGGAATGTTATGTGGATGACATGGTGGTATAATCATGCCAACATGAGTACCATTTAAAAGGCATTAAGAAAGTGTTCATCTGCCTTATCTCCTAGAACATGAATATGAACCCCTTGATGTGTGAATTTGGGGTAAAACTTATGATCTTTATTAACCTCACCATCTGATATAGAGGCTTTGTGATCAACCCAGATAAAATCCAAGACATTAATAAAATACCTCCCTTGAGAAGTCTTCGAGAGACGCATGGTCTCCATGGACACATAGCTTACATATGTCGATTCCTCACATAGAAAATGTAATCGCTTTTTGAGTCTCATGAGGAAACATATTGTCTACTAGTAGGATGAGGAGTGTTGGATTCCATTTGAGTAAATCATGTTGTATCTTTTAAAATCTCTAATTATAAAGACACCTATATGAGGGAATCCATTTTTCCTCAATGAGACCACCCATGAATGGTCACTTGGTTACCTTATTTCCATAAAAAATAATTTTTTCAAAGATAGTTGTTTTAATATTTTAGACACATGCTACTTGAGATTGATATGAGATATTCCATTACTGAGTAGAGATACCTCACAATGGGATTTATAGTGTATAAGTTGCATCATTATCAGTAGCATCATGACATACAACTGGTGTCTCCTGTGTTCCCCTGAAATAATATCATAAATTACTCTATGATAAAGAGATAGTTGACATGATGGTCAGTGATTCTTCATTTTCTTGACATCAGGATCATTCCACAAAAGGAAGTAAAGGGCCATGCATTGAAAGACTTTATAGATTCCCATTCAACCCATAATGAACATCCTCTGGACTTGATTTCTTGGATGAGGCTATCCTTTCAGTGGATAATTCCATGATGTGTTATCAAACACATTTCAATGGTTCCACCCATAGCCTGACCAAGCTCAATAAAATGGGACATGTGATCCTATTCATCACCTAGACACATCCCATACTTTCATACTCATTCCTTCTATAATAAGTATGAACCAATGATATGGAGGATTATTAGGCTCCCATTATAGGTCTTCAACTGGCCTTTAATATTAATGTCCCCATCATTCATCCAAAAGGTGACTCTAAATAAGAAACAAAATAGATTATTGGTGAATACATTATTAGATAAAAAGAACTCGTTCCCCCACTGGAAGAAATTTCTGATCCGATAACCTAGTTCCCTTCTCCACTAGAAGTGAATCGTGTCCCTCGGTTGTAGAATCATTGATATTGTTACTTGAAAATTACAGATAAGTTCCTTTTAATTCATTACCAATATGACATATTTATTAATTCGAATCATGATAGAGTCATAACCCCTCTCATTTTATATGATGATGAAAAGAAACAAGTGAACCAATTGGTTGCTGGTGACTCCATATTATGACCCTCAGATTCTAATATAGTAGAAGAAGAACCTGATTGGAAACTTCCTTCTTTTATTACCACAAGTATGATTTTCTCTTATTATATCGAGATGATCATAATTCAATCCTCTGGTGTGAAGCACATTTCACACCCAAGAGTTGGAAAACCCTTGAATCAACTCTCTACAGACATGGTTTTGATAGAATTATTCTTTGTTTCATAAAAGGAGATGATATTCCCTAGTAAATGAAAGAATTCTATGTTGGTTCATGTGGTACCAATCAAATGGGATTTAATATCTCACACTAGATTGGATGTTTGGGATACTTCCGGCCCATTGTGGTCCATGAAGGCATCAAGTTCTCTAAGAGGTGTCATACATGTTAGATTTCTTTCATCTATGTTCATAGACCATCAGAGCTACTCTAGACCACCAAGAATTATTGTACCATTTTAGTATGTGGACTTGATGTTGTAAGGGAATACCCACTAACAATATCCAATGGTGGTAGTTCATTCTGGATCTGATTGGTTTCTTCTCATTGTGGGAAGAAGAAATTCCAATCTAGGGATTCAATGCCCAATCCATGATCCATTTTTTATACTCCCATATAATTCATTGATTTTATGTTCTTCATGATATTTTCACAAATGAAAACACTATCTTCTGGGCAATTGAGAAAAATAAATTGTCTTCCAAGTATAATATTTTATTCAACCACACTTCTCACTACTATTTGTAGGAGATCAAGAAGATTTATTCATTCCACAAGACCCCATATAATATTCCTTAGATGATGGTGGGATAGATCAAGAATATTTGGACTAACAATATCCCCAACACCCTTAGGGCCTATCAGACAACAACTCAGAATTTTACATAGGTGACCTCTTACTCCCTTGTGTACAAAATAGAATTAATCTTTTCCATCAAGGTTCAATTATTGTCACTATTGATAGGTGTGTATGACCAAAATATTCGTGAAAAAATATAAGAATTATATCTAGATGATATGGAATCCATAAAAGATAAAATTATCTAGGACTTATATATTATAGGGAGGAACCATAATATGATATTGAGAGTGTTCAATATTAATATTTTCCTTTATTCTTTGCTCCAAGGTGTCATGGTGCTGGATATTAAAAAACTGATGATACCTATTATGAAACCACAAAAGTTGGTACCATGTGGGAGGGACCATACTTGATTCATAAATTATATGCCAATGAAGTATACACATTGGTCACCATGGATGGAGAACATATACCACATCCTACCAATACCATGTTTCTCAATAAATATTCAGGTTAGGGGAGGAGGGTCCAAACACTATAACTTTAACTAGGAGTCCAAGTCCTTATGTAATGGATTTATACTATGAAAGAGTAATCTCTAGGAATGTGTTTCATGAAATAAGGTCTTCCAAGGCCCCTCATTCATGTTGGGTCGTTCCATTCAATCTGTGCGTATCACTTTTTAGATTTTCACCCCGTAATCCAAATGCATTTAATTTAAAATAAGATACCATGATTCAATATTTATGAAATTAAAATAATATCAAACATATGTTACATGAATTGTAAACATAAAATATTTTTGGAACCTTTAAGGTGGTTGGTATGAATTTAATATATGAAGACCAACATCCATATTTCATAAAATTAAAAAAATCTTGCCTCGTATAAAATCAGGACACCTCTTAATGAGAGATGATCTTACCCTGTCTGAAACTCCGATTCCTCTAATGATAAATAATCCATGTCAAACAAAAATTTCCCCATTTTATAAAAATGGGAGTCCAAATTATTTTTTTAGGATACCTCAATTCCCCCAATGTATAGGATTTCCACTACAAGTGTTGGTCTCCTACCAAGCCTTTTTTTAGAACTTATTTTTTATTGATTCCCATTCTAATGGGATATGTATCAATTCTTGGAATTATCATCTCTAGGACCAAAAAATATTTACTCATCTTTCAACCCCTTATCCACAGTTATAGTCCCATTATAATGATCGGAAACTGAATGTATCTCATTTGAAGTTATTCACATGGTACATGATCCTCCATTCCTCCTTCTGCGCCAAGTCTTGCCTCTTCCATGCCACACATATACTCTTGAGACAAACATCACCCTAGTCCAAGAATCATGTATTTAAACTATTTTCTACCTTTCTCCCAATATATGAATTAGGACCATAAATAATATACCATTTTACCCTGATACTTGTGTGGTATGCAAATATTTTATATCCTCTATTCATGTGGGGTCCAAACATTTTTGTTCTACATGAGTACACTATAAAAACTTCCCATACCTTCCATGTAACCTGACCATAAATATTTCACCCATAATATAAGAATCATGAATTTAAACTATTTTATAATGATCCAGGGAACATAAAATGTTTTTATAGATATTCCACACATCATTAATTTAAAATGATTTCCATGGTCCAGACAGTGTAACATGAAACCGTGGGAAATTGGCATCAAAATCACTCTTTGTGATGTAGTTACTCATCACCCTTTATTAATGTCAGGTTTTTACCACATGATTATCCTCAAATGGAACTTACCCATGGTATGATAATTATGTCCCAACAATATGTGAATTCAACCATTATCTATATAGTTTTATTTTCAATAATCCTATACCTTCAACCTATGTCAAAAACAATGTGTGTCTTGATTCCCATCCTCAAGGGATACATAGTGACACATAATCTTCTAGTATTTCGGTCCAACCACTAATCCAACAAAATAAAATTTGTTTCCTATGGTGTTATCACCAAAAAATATTAGTGGTATTCCTTTTTTGGAATCATCTCCATTTATTTACCTTGACCTTTAGTGGGTTGTGATTCCCTCATACCCTAATATGAGGAAGAAAAGATTTTTTAGCTCAATGCATAAGACCTTCCAAAATTATAACTACACAATGTTAAATTATAGATTTACTTCATATAAAATCAGGATACCTCCTAATTTTAGATTATCTATCATCATTGACATAGAGGATTCCACCCTACCAGCATTGTTCTCCTACCACAATTATACATTCAGTGCTCTACGCCTTCACCTTGTTATGTCCTCCCCTATGAGTGATGGGAACCCCATTATTCAACTTGTTCCTCACACCATGAATTTCTACTAAAAGTTTTAGAGTATGTAGGAGGTTTTCCCCAATCATGTTTGAGACACATGATCACCCAATGGTCCAATCATCATTACATTAAACAATTTTAAAATTTTATTAGGGGTTTTTGTTTGTAATTAGGTGTAATGGAAAACCACTCCCTTCATGTCGGGTAACATTACATAGATGTCTCACACATTCCATAGATAAACACCACTCCCTATAGTCATAAATTTATTACATTAAACAAATAGCCTAAGTCCAAACAACATGAATTAAAACTATCTGCATTTTTATCCTGAGAATATTTTGTGTGGCATTGGATCCCCTTTAACCTTAGTTTTAGTCGATTTGCAACTCTCCCAAATAAAACATGACCCTTTATGAAAAATTTTCCCTAGAATAAACTCTATGACCCTTAACTTGGATCATATACAATTTCCAAACATCATGACTCTAAAGTATGTTCAAGTCTCCTTGGGAGTGCATTGTGTGGGGTTGGGCCTCATTGTCCCTCCATTCACATCGTGCTAGTCATCTCTCTTCCCTACACATGTCAATTTAAGGGTATAGTCATTCCAAGATTTATGAAAATAAAATTAAATTCATGCCCCAAGCATTTTTTCATTATACTGTGTTCATATGAGGTGTCTTTGGGATGGTTCACGTGGTAGGGTCTCATGGGCTTTACATTAAAATTCTAACCCCACATACTTTTACATGATATTGAACTAAAACCCTACCCTATGAAATGAATGTGGGATTATCTATAGAGAAAAAATGAGGAGGAAATTATGGGATTATCAATTCATAAGAACATCATACTACTTCCTCACCATATTCTATTAACCTGCTTGTCAAGCATCTTCATCGTATGATGTTAAACTGTATTTTTTTCATCCACATTTCAAGATGTAATACATAAAGTTATCATAAGAACTCATCTGATAAGTACTTTATTATGATTCCGGCCAACTACTGCATTTTTCATGTTATTCTAATTTCATTCAACATTCGAGTTGACTCTCCCCCAGGAAACTGTTTTTGACATTTATTCCTACCAATAAACATACCCAAGGTGCTTCAAGTTAGAGTGGTGTAATTATAGAACTATTGGAATCTCATGGAACATTCAATAACTTCATTTATAAACATATAATTCCCTTTATTTGTATCTGCATCCTCCTCTATGTCTAAAAAGACCCCTAATGACAATGGAGACTGGACAACATAGCTCACCTAGCGTCATGGGCCAACATTATAGAGAGATTTGAATGACATAAAGAGATATGTACTCTATTTTCAAACATTTCCATTGTTAGACCCTCATTTGTTGGTCCCCATTCCTGAATATATGGTATAGATTATATATTTCAATAATGGTTAGTAGTCCTCTTATATTTCCACTTCATTCCCCCTCTGTAACAATTTTGGGCATCATGATTCATGTTATCCATTGCCCATTGTTTGGGTAGAATTCAACGGCCCTATAATTATCCCATTTGTGCAGCAACTCCCATTAGAAAATAATTTTTTTTTTCAAAGTGACCACATTATCTAATTATATCTCCTATCTTCCAAAAATCCATCATCTATTATTTAAAAATAGCTAACCATCGAGTGTTCGATGGTTACCAAACACTCTCATATAAGTGAGAAATCACATGGTCATTTATTTTATATAAAAACAATAATTAATCACATGAATGTGGTGATTGGTTGTTGGTTTTTTTAAAAATATGATTTAAATTTAATAATTAAGTGTGAAAAAATAAATTTTATATGCATGAATGAGAGAATAAATAGAAAACAATTGTTGATAATCCAATGTCATCTCCATACTAGAACCTTTATAAAGTCTTAGAAAACTTTTTATCTATGATTAAACCCCATTTTTTGAGTGATCCAGTCCTATTAGCTTCTAACATTTAGATTAAGGGCCCTGAAACTACTTCCTAAGCTCTGATTCATCCTCATCATCCGTAGGATGAAGAATATCAACACCGATTTTCATAGGTTTCAGCTAAGCTTTCAGTACAACTATTTTAGATATCATCTATCTTACTTGGTCCTCATCCACCTCCATTTGATCTCTCTATTGGGTGATAACCTTTGCATTAGCATTAGGGAAGGTAGAAATATTGTTTTCCAATTCAAACAGATAATGAATTTCCTTATTCGACTCTTGGAACATCATGTTTTTGTTAGGCATGTAATTATGTTGTGAGATGTCCAAATGTTTCTTTTCCTCAATCATCCTATTAGAAAGTAATTCATGCACTAGTTTGTTAGTGTGAGCATCCACCTCTCTAATTCCATGGTTTCATATCCAATGGTGGAGGGATCCCATCTGGATCCCTCGGTGCAGTTCTTGGGTATGGGTGACGAAACTCCATATAACTCATGCTCTATGTCAGACTATGCAGTTTTCCTCATCGACGATAGAATTGGAATTTTCCAGACCTTTTATTAGAAAATGACCATATTAAGGGATACCCATGGGGACAACCATAACATGGTCCTCTTCAGGGATCATCTTTGTAGGGATGGGATCCAAATATAGAGGACAATCATCTTTATCTAACCCTTCCTCGACAACATCACTCATGCTGACCTCATGATATGCCACATCGGATCAATTTCCTACAACCTCAAAATACTAGTCCTCTAGGACATAGATCATTTCATCTTGAACAATCAGTTCCTTAATGGATGGTGAATCCATTAGGGATGGGGACACATATACTCTATTTACAACCACTTATTGGGTATAAAACATTTCCAGAATTGCATTAAATAATGGAAAAAAATAAAAATGGATTATAAAATGAAAATTTGGGATCATGTGAGGGTGAATGAACTATAAAGTCCAAGAATTTTTATTCCTAGTCCAAATTTCTCATTATCAAGTTCTACCATAAGAGACCTCTCGACTCCAATATATACCTCAATATCTGGGACCTGATATCCTAGCGTTGATTGAGAATGGGATTCACAGGAAATAATAAATGTGTTGATTCAAAATATTCATGAATGTTAGAGAGGGTATTAGTGAATTAGGATTCATTGTTAACTTGAGGTAGATTTATTTTGATGACTTGCCACATTTGATGCACCACTTCACCAACAATGGACACCGATCTTTGTATTCCTGGACATGGTCCCCAGAAATGACATGAATGACTAGAGACCTAGAGGTTGCCTTCTCAAACTCATTGATAGGAACACCAATTTATTCAGCCTCATTAATATGTTTTGGTTCATGCTCCATAACATCTGACGGAGTAACCACACCACCTCCAGCATGAACCCAATGTCTATTTTCATCTAGATCCTATATAATAATGTTTTTAGTTAGATATTATCATTAAAAAAGAGAAAGGTATGATGGAGGAATGTATGTTAATTTGAATACCTCGAGAAGTATGACCTGATCATCATCTTTGGTCATGATTTCTATGCTCTAACATCAGATTTATGGATCATTGGATTTCCCTTAGGATTAACCATCCCTGAAGCCCTATGCACCCTCTTCTTCTTATGATTCCTTAGTTGAGTTGTTATTAGGTGGTGTCTTTTCTTGTCTTTTCATACATCCAGTTATTACCCACACTAGGGTGGATAGATAATCAGGTTATCATAATTGTCATGGGTTGATGTTTATTTACACCAAGTATGCATGCCTCTCATGGAAGCTCACCTTAGTTGTGATCCAAGTGAGATTGACCTAAAGAAACTCAAATTCATCCCAAAACAACTTCCCACACAGGTCCTCAATTTTCATAGCTACCCACATCATCCTAAAACCCATCCATTAATTGGGGACGAAAGAGTTAGTAGCTAGTTGTATAAGATATTTGGGCTTCTTGTTAGGATCCTCTATTAGTAAACTCATCCAAGCCTGGGATGACACTACTTATTACCATAACCATTTTCAGGATCCATTCTATATAGAGAGTGGAGTGTAGATGTACCATGAACCACACCAATCATAGCTCCAACATGATACCAAATAAATATACGACACACTCCTAAGAGAGCGTTGCACCGGCCACCATGATGCACCAAAACCACCCTCACTATTGTGATTACTCTTTTTTGTTTTCTCAAGATCCCATTTAGGTATTATACCACCATGTTATAAGAATAATACTCTGAAATGATATAATTCACATTGGTGGGTGGTATTAAGACCATCTATCTTGATCCCTCGCCTTTCATCATCCACCATAGTTTACTAAGAATTCATGGATGTAATTCATCATGAACCCCCTTGTAGACACTTCTCACCCACTACAGGATGCATCCAAATTTCCCAGAGAACCATGACAATGTTTATGGTTTGTAGTAGGCATTTTTTTTTCAATCTCAGACACCAGAAATCTATCCAAAAAAGATAAAAGGTACTCCCTTTGTTCTTTTTTCCCTATGTAGATTTTCCACCATTGTGCCAACTAGGGTTGATAAGGTAAGAATGTTGAAGTTTTCATGATTCTAAATTCAAACTATGACCTTATTTTAAATAAGAATCACTTGTCTAACCACAAATATATTGGTGGTAGAGGGTCGTAGGATAGCATTTAGTGGGCTGGTGGCATTTAGAAACTCATAGAATTTGAATTGTACTACTATCCAAAAATATAAGAACTGGAAAGTGCATCATAGCCCCCTATTTTTGTATCCCATTACCACATTACCTACTTATCTATAGAGTTGAGACAACACTGACACACCCATTTTCATCCTATTATAGGATTCCATGATTTTGTACATCACCAGTGTTCCTAGATGAAGGCCAATAATAGTTAACCTAACTATAAATATCCACCCACTAAGGAATAAAGTGTGAAATATAGTGTAGAGGACAACTGGTTTCCATTATTATTCTATACTAAATCCCCACTTCTCATTCTTCCCCTACTATATAATCATACATTAGGACCCCATCCTCTTCCTATATGGTGCCTGTGGACACTACTTTGGTCATTCCAACAACTTCTAATGTGGGTCCTCCTTCAAGAATATGGAAAAGAATTTCATTAATGTGATTTCCTTTTAGAAGGGTGTGGGGGGGGGGGAAATAATTTCCCAAATTTTCATTTAAATTAACCAAAAATGTTATTTTGGGAGTGGATTATATTCTATATCTTCCTAGATGTTCCAGACTAGAAGAAATTCATCATTTCAGAAACCATCTAACAGGATGATACCATTGTAGTGCACCTTACACAAGATGATGCCCACCTCCCCATGGTGACTGTGGAACATGTTAGTGCCTAGATAACAATACTACAGATCCTGGTAAGAAACCCCTGTTAATTTTAGGCATGGAATATGTATTTTCATAAAACCTCATATAAAAAAATATTGAACTAATTCTATCAAAACTCTAGATTGGTGAAAGGTATCCAGTAGAAGTAGGTCTATTAATTAGAGAAGCTTCCTCATACATAGAAGAGAAATTCCTTATTCCAGCCAATTATGTTTTCAAGGGTACTACCCTAGAAAATTCTATCAGATCAGGTAAAGAATTTATTTGGCAATGGTTTATCCCCCATAGCTACCCCATCCATCCACTCATCTTGTAGACAACGATGTCCTCGTTCTCTCTAGTGGGGTAGTTGTCGAATATGATGTTCTATTGGGTGATCTAATCCCCATGAATGAGAAAAAATATTTGTGTGTTAGCATTGTTTCTCAATATGTTCACTTGATCCATAAAAAATTTTCATAACATATGGTGGTTACTCATTGGGTACATTTTTGAGATTCGTACTATATGCTTAGAAGAATATGGTAATCATAGATAACCCTTCTCGCATGATGAATCTATACGTTTCCTTCCATTTCTTCACCTAGTTGCTATGGTAGCTTAAATCACATGTTTCCTTAGTTGGTTAGACGTTCCTAATGAATTTGGGGTCTCAAATTCAAGTGTGTGAAAATGAATTGGTTTGACATGAAAGGTGTTTGTTGGTATACAAAATTGGAGACATGCACATAAATGGTCCCCTCTTTCACCAAATTAGTTTCATGGACGAATTAATTTCATGAAATATGTGGCCAATTGATCTTATTTTAATGTGAAAAATGTATTTATGTGTATAATAATGAAGGGTTATTTAAAAATAGGCCTAGGTACCATAAATGGGGAACCCTAAATCTTTTTATAGTTTATAACATCTATTTAGGTGAATTTCACAACCCTAGTTTCATGCTCAAAACAAAATTATTATTGTTATAATGTAAATGAGCCACTATCAATGACATTACACAAGGAACCTGACTTATTGATTCCCTATCTTCCCAAATTCCAATGGGGGAATTTGTTTGGGATGAAATTTCATCAATGGCCTCAGACAACCAATTTTTAATAAACTGATAATTACAACCCCCCCCCGAAGCACCGTTTCATTACTGGTGAGGAGTTTGCACACAACTTTAAATAGGTGTGTTAGGTCCACAAGGCTGAATACCCTGAGAGGGGGGGGGGTGAATCAGGGTATGACTAATTAAAAATTAACACCCATTCTGATCTTGTTTCGCTGTTAAGCAAAACACTCTTATCTCTCTTTCCTGTTGCACAAAGTAAACAGAAAGTAAAGCATGCACATGACACATCAATTTTACTTGGTTCACCGCAAAGGGCTACGTCCAAAGAGCATACGCCGACAAGTTTCCGGTCGTACCAATTCCACTAAACTTCACTAGTTGTGGATTACAAAGTTCGGGCTAGATCACTTCTATGCCCAGGCTCACTTCTTGTACAAGGTTTAGGGTCATCTCACTGCTTTCCCAAGGGTCACTTCCTATTTCTCTTTCTGTGGCTCGCTGCCGGTGGAGAGGATCACCTTCTTCCTCTTCCTAAGCTCACTGCTCTGTAAAGAGATTCACTCACAGTTTATAGACTTGTAGGTCTCTTCATTTCCATTAAAGAATGCATCTTTCTATGTATGTAGATGCTCTGTTGAAGTTCAACTTTCACCCGTAGATGAATACCCCTTTTCCACTATCCATTGGGCAAAATACCTTTGGTAAGACCTTCGCGAAGCACCCTACTTCGCTAGGCTCCCAATTTCGCGAAGCTCAAACAAGCCTTTGTGAAGCTCCTGCCTTTTCGCGAAGCTCTCTCGCGAAGCTCTTTCGCTAAGCACTCTCACGATGCTCAAGTCATTGCAAATCAACTTCTCTCGCGAAGATCACTGAGCCTGCGCGGAGCACACAACTTTCTCGGAGCTACAATATCCGCCGCGAAGCTCCCCTTTCGCGAAGCACACTTCCTTCGCGAACCACCTCTGCGAACCGAGAGCAATGGATTTTCTCTGAAAATTCTCTCTACTTCGCTCGAAGGGGTCGGACTCTATTTATAGGCGATTCCACCGACCCTCGAACTTTCCACGCGAATTCAACGCCAAGTCATCTCAAATCGCGAAGCTCCAAAGTTTCATCCAGAATTCTGTCCAAATCGCGAAGCTCCATGACAATATTCCATTCGCGGAGCTTGATGTAGTCCCGAAGAATCACCGTCAACATACCTTCGTGACTTCTCCGCGAAGCTCCCTCGCGAAGCCCAATATTCCTTCGCACCTTCGCCGCGAAGTTCCCTGGCAAAGCCCTTCACCGCCGCGACGCGCTTCAGCCTCTGCTATTCGCGAAGCATGACATAATCTTGAAGAATCACTACCTCCATTCTTCTGGTCTTCACAATTTCCATACCATGCATCCCATCTTCGTGAAATTCATGACTTTTCCATATTAAATTATGCTCTTCATGGAAATCCACTTTTCGCGATGCTCACCCAACTCCAAATTTTGGACCCCAAAAATTTGGCAAACACTGGGAAACGGCGCCACCTTGTACTGCTCTTTTGTACCGCCTCTAGAACGTCCTTTCCTTTGTCATCATTCTTTGTCAACATGGATTGTCAACAAATTCTCGAGAATTTGAAAATTATCCATGGAAACCTGCTTTGTCAACGAACACAATCAACCCAAAAATGCTTCAATGTTACCTTGAAGGATTTTTGCCCAATAATCTCCCCCTTTGGGTTTGTTGACAATTCTTCATAACTCTTCTCAGAATGATTTTCTGCACTTTGATACCTCACTGAGTCTTCTCCTGGCCACTACCACCATTCACCTCTTGCGATTATGATAGCGTTCAAGGAATCACTTAACACATACTCTAAGCCCACATGAGCAATGCTCGGCGTGAGAAACAAGAGTAGTATGAAAAGTTCATCAATGAATCACTTCATGTCAACCAAAATTATCGATTCCACCCTGATAGAAATTCTTAAATTGATACCAATTGTTGAACCACATTGATACCAATTGGTGAATTCGTAAGTTGATACCTATTGGTGATAGCTGGACACCGTCTCACACCATTCCAACACCACTTTTCTGCTTTTATCACGATCCTCAGCTGTCGTGATTTCTATGATTTGATCGATCACTTCTAGCATCGTCAGATTTAAAAATCTCCCCTCTCTCATTCCTCCCCCTATCTGTCTGCTCCAAATGTCAGCTTCTCCCCGTATCAATCATGATTTATCAAATAGCCACACTGTCTCCCAATCACTATTTTCTCCCCCTTTAACAAACACTATTTTCTCCCCCTTTGTCAATGAACCCAAAGGTCACTCCTTCGCAATCTGTAACAGAGTAGAGAACACATCAGCACATGATGAAAAAACACACCATACCTCGGGGAGAGGGGGGGGGGGGGGGGCACACCCACACTATTTCAAGTGCGGGGAATTGACTCAACTCCCAGAGCCAGTCGATGTCTCTCAAATGCTGCCTTGGGTAAGGCCTTTGTCCAAATGTCTGCAACCTGTAGCTCTGTAGGCACATACTCCAACGTCACGATCCCCTGATCAAACTTCTCCTTGATAAAATGATACTTAATCTCAATGTGCTTTGTCCTTGAATGATGGACGGGATTTTTGCTATGATTTATAGCACTTGAGTTGTCGCACTGGATTCCGATCGGAGACTTCACTTCAACTTCCATATCTTCAAGCTGCTGCTTCATCCACAATAACTGTGTGCATGCTTGAGTGGCCGCAATATACTCAGCTTCTGCGGTGCTCAATGAAATGCAATCTTGCTTCTTGCTTAGCCAAGAAATTCACAATCCACCAAGATAGAAAGCACCACCTGACGTTGATTTCCTATCATCTGCTGAACCGGCCCAGTCTGCATCAGTATATCCCAATAACTCTGTCTGAGATTTATTAGAATATGTCAAGCCGAAATCTATCATGCCTTGGATATACCGAAGTATTATTTTCACTGCAAGCATGTGGCTTTCCTTGGGATTTCTCTGATATCTCGCTGCTTGGCATGTGGCGAAAACAATATCAGGCCTTGTTGCGGTCAAGTACAATAGACTTCCAATGATTTGCCTATATTCTATGATATTAACTGCCTTGCTATCCTCATATTTTGATAATTTCATCCGGGTAGCAACCGGAGTCTTCATCTCCTTGGAATTTTCCATTCCAAACCTTCCCAGGACCTCCTTGGCATATTTAGATTTAGAAATGAATGTTCCATTCCTTCCTTGTGTTACCTGTAGACCAAGAAAAAACATTAGCTCTCCAATCATTGACATTTCAAAACCATTTTTCATGAATTTGGAAAACTGTCTGCATTGAGCATCATCTGACCCACCAAATATTATGTCATCGATATAAACCAATACCATCATCCTTTGATTAATTTCATTGCTGATATAGAGGTTGTAATCAACTCCTCCACACTGGAAACCAAGCTTCTTCAAGTACTGATCAAGCCTTGAGTACCATGCCCTTGGTGCTTGTTTCAGCCCATACAATGCCTTCTTTAGCCTGCAAACTTTGTTCTCATCCTCATGAATGAGAAAACCATCTGGCTGCTCAATATACACCTCCTCTTCTAGAACCCCATTCAAGAATGCGGATTTGACATCCATATGGAACACTTTGAACTTCCTTTGCACTGCGATGGCTAGGAATAATCTTATTGTCTCCAGCCTTGCAACCGGTGCAAATGTCTCATCAACATCAATTCCCTCGATCTGGGAGTACCCCATGCACACTAGACGTGCTTTGTTCCGAATCATTGTGCCATCTTCATTCATCTTGTTGAGATAGAGCCATTTGGTCTGAATGACATTCTTGTCTGCTGGCCTCGAAACAATCTCCCATGTCTGGTTCTTCTCAATTTGATCAAGCTCTTCATTCATAGCCTGAACCCAGTTTTCATCTTCAGTTACATCGGAAAAACATTTTCGCTCCACCTGAGATAAAAACGATGCTTGTTGTAATGATTTCATTCTTCGAGTCTGAACTGGAGCTGTTTGATCACCAATGATATTTTTCCTATCAATTTCAGCTCGACTCTTTGGCTTCCTTGCAGATACATACTTGACACTTTCTTGTTCATCATCAGTATCTTATTTTGAGTCAGTCTCTGCCACTTCTACTCCCCCTGTGTTGCTTATCTCATCATCACTTTCATCCAGAAACTGTTCACTGGGTCGTTGAGCAGTTTGTTCATTTTCGACTATAGTGACATCATTGCTCTCAACAATTTTTCCCAGCCTCTTCTTGAAGCATTTATATTCTTTTCTTTTCCCTGAATATCCAAGGAATATCCCTTCATCTCCTCGTGCCTCAAACTTCCTATGATGTTCTTTGTTGAGAATGAAACACTTACTTTCAAAGATTCGAAAGTATTTCAACGTTGGCTTCTTTCCGTACCACAGTTCATACGGAGTCTTCCCTTACTTTGGACATAACAGAGACCTGTTTGAAACATAGACCGATGTCAAAACGGCTTCCTTCCCAAATTTCTCTGGTAGGTCCTTATCAATAAGCATTGTTCTGGCCATGTTGTTGATGATCCGATTTCTCCTTTCAACCACTCCATTCTGTTGGGGAGTTCTTACTGATGAAACTTGATGCCTTATCCCATGTTTCTCGAGAAAGTTTTCAACCTGACTGTTTGTAAATTCTCTACCGTTATCAGTACAAAACTTCATAATTTTCTGCCCAAGCATCTTTTCTGATTCCCTCCTGTACTGCTTTATGCAACTGAACACCTCTGTCTTATGGCTAATGATGAATACCCAGGCCATTCTGCTCTATTCATCAATGAAAAGGACATAGTACCTTTTCCCATCTATATCTCGTGGTGAGATAGGTCCACATACATCAGTATGCACCAATTCGAGCACTCCAGTTGCTTTTTGTTCCTTTGGCCTATATGTCTTCCTGATGATATTCCCTCGTTGACAAGCATCACACGTATGAGTGCGATCACGTGATAGTTTGGGAAGGTCTCTAGCAGCATCACACTTTACCAGATCTTCCATAGATGGTTGACATAGATGACCAAGTCGCTTATGCCACAACTGATTTTCTTCTTCTCTGGATAAAAGGCATGAATCTTCTTCCCCACCTACCAGGTAAAGATTCCCCTTTGTTCATTTTCCCTATAGAATGACTATTCCATCTTTTTCTTTAACAATACCCAACTTCTTAGTAAATAGGATAGTGTGCCCAGAGTTGCATAGTTGACTGATGCTAAGAAAATTATGACTGAGACCCTCTACCACCAAGACATCAGCATGTCTCATTTCTTTTCCCCCAAACATGGCTTTTCCTGAGCCAACAATCTTCAGGCCTTCATCATTTCCAAATTTGACAACTCCTTCTTTGTCATATGTTATTATTGTAACCAGATCCTTGTTTCCTATCATGTGGGATGTGAAACCACTATCAAGGATCCACACACCAGAACGATCTGATACTTTAAGGGCAATTTCAGCAACTACGGCCTTCTCAATTTTCTTCTTCCTGGTCCATACTTTTTCTTTCATACTCGTCATGGATTGAGGCTTCTGTTCTTTCTCAGAGTATGATGGACCAGCTTCATCTTGCAAAACTGCAAATCTGTTCTGAACTTTTAACTCACTTGTCAGTTTACTGATCTTCTGCTTGAGAACATTTTGATTCTGCTTTGGCACATTTTTCTGAATGGTCTAAGTGCAGTACCTAGCCATGTTTCCAAATCCTCCGCACCAAAAATAGTGTCCTTCAAAATATGTTCTGGAAAACCATTCTCTATTTGGCTGCCATCTCTGTTCTTGTTCCCTTCGATATCTTTTGGCTATAGAACACACATACTGTGAATTTCCCATATTTCCACAACAATAAAACCTGATATAAGGTACATTACTTTGTGTTACTTCAGCACTATGAGTTTCCCCTTGGGATCTCTGAGTATTCTCATTCTTCTTTGTGCTCAAATCCACTTTCAATCTAGAGACAGGTGCTTGTGGTCTAACTTCAACTGCCACAGATTTTTGTTTCTGATTAAGCCATGACTCAGCCTTAACTTCTGAGTTCAATTGCTGCTTCTTTCCTGCTGAACTACTAGGCTCTTCTTTCTTCTTTTTAGTCTTCGTAACGACCAGATTTCCAAAGAATGTGTTGGGATTCAAAGGTTTTTCCTGGTCTTTAACTTTTCTCCGCAGACCGACAACTTCCTCTTCATGATCTTCAATACGCTTGACGTGATCTTTCACTTTTTGACTCAAGCAATCGATCTCCCTTTTCTGCTCTTCAATCTTGAGCTTGTGCTCATCAACCTTTTCTGTGTGCTCTGTCCTGGAAGACTTAAGATTTTCAATTTATTTCTCAAGCTCAGACTTCTCTTCTTCTTGTTGTTGCATGTAGAGTTTGGCATCACATACTATCTTGTTGGCCTTCTTTGTTTTTGCTCGCCAAACATATATCTCTTCAAGAGATGCTTCTAATTCAGCTTCCATGTCAACTCTCCCTTCAATTTCTTCTTCTTCTTCATCAGTTTCGGTTTCTTTCTTTTCAAATGAACTACTGGAAACAACCACCATTGCATTTTGTCCACGATCTTTGCAGTTTTCTATCTCATCAACTTCTTCACACTCAGACACAGATGAACTGTCTATTTCTTGTGAAAGTAGATTCTTCTTCTTAAAGAAATTTCTCTTGAACTGCTTCTTCCCTTTCACATAGGCTGAAGATTTTTTCATGGGAATCTCAACTTCATCTTCATCGGTTTCTTCTTGAAACTTTTGGGGGCATCTTGCAGCAAGATGACCAACCTTTCCACATCAGAAGCATGCTTGTGGAAGTTTCCCTTTAAACTTTCCTTTACCTCTTTGCAGATTTGAAGAAAGGAATGACATCACCTCATCTGACTCTTCTTCCTCCTGATAATCTTCAATAGTGAGCCTCTTCATGGCCTTAAATGCCACCTCTTTGGATTTCCCCTTTTCCACAGCATCATTGTCATAATTTCTCATTTCATATGCAACAAGAGTGGTGTGTAGGTTATCCAATGTCAGCTCTTTCGTATCTTTATCTTCCAAAACAGAAACTTTTGGATTGAACCGAGGTGGAAGCTTTCTCAAGATGTGCTTTACGATTTTAATGTCTTCAATAATCTCACCAAGACCCCGCATGTCTTCTACCACCGCATTTACCCTGTCAAAGAATGCATCAACAGACTCATTCGGGTTCATTCTCAGATCTTCATACTTGTTCCACAACACTTGTAGTTTTGCCACTCTGATTTTGTATCCCATTCATAAATATTCAAAAGCTTTTCCCACATGGCATGTGACGTTTTTCATGACATCACATTTGTATATATGGTATTGGAAAGGGCTCCCCCTAAGGCATTGATTGCTTTGGAATCAGCATCCAACTCTTTATGCTCTACTTCTGATAATGCACCACTAGTAATATCAGCTGTGATACGATGCATAGATGCTGAAAACACATCCATTCCCAAAGATCGGAAATAGTGTTGCATTTGATTCTTCCATATTTAAAAATTACATCCGTTGAAGATCGGAATCCCTCTATGATTAGTGACCTCCATTTGAGAGAAGAACAACTGTCAACCTTCCCTCTGATACCAAATGTTATGTCAACAAGGCTGAATACCCTGAGGGGGGGGGGGTGAATCAGGGTATGACTAATTAAAAATTAATGCTCATTCTGATCTTGTTTCGCTGTTAAGAGAAACACTCTTCTCTCTCTTTCCTGTTGCACAAAGTAAACAGAATGTAAAGCATGAATATGACAAAACAATTTTACATGGTTCACCGCAAAGGGTTTCGTCCAAGGAGCATATGCCGACAAGTTTCCGGTTGTACCAATTCCACTAAACTTCACTAGCTGTGGATTACAATGTTCGGGCTAGATCACTTCTATGCCCAGGCTCACTGCCTATACAAGGTTTAAGGTCAGCTCACTGCTTTCCCAAGTGTCACTCCCTGTTTCTCTCTCTGTGGCTCACTACCGGTGGAGAGGATCACCTTCTTCCTCTTCCTAATCTCACTGCTCTGTGAAGGGATTCACTCACAGTTTATAGACTTGTAGGTCTCTTCATTTCCATTAAAGAATGCATCTTTCTCTGTATGTAGATGCTCTGTTGAAGTTCAACTTTCACCCGTAGATGAATACCCCTTTTCCACTATCCACTGGGAAAACTACCTTTGGTAAGACCTTCGCGAAGCACCCTACTTCACTGGGCTCCCAATTTCGCGAAGATCAAACAAGCCTTCATGAAGCTCCTACCTTTTCGCGAAGCTCTCTCGCAAAGATCTTTCTCGAATCACTATCGCAATGCTCAAGTCGTTGCAAAGAAACTTCTCTCATGAAGCTCACCGAGCTAGGACGGAGCACACAACTTTTGCGGAGCTATAATAGCCACCGCGAAGCTCCCCTTTCGCGAAGCACACTGCCTTCGCGAACCAACTCTGCGAACCGAGAGCAATGGATTTTCTCTGAAAATTCTCTCTACTTCACTCGAAGGGGTCAAACTCTATTTATATGCGATTCCACAGAACCTCGAACTTTCCGCGCGAAGTCAACACCAAGTCATCTCAAATCGCGAAGCTCTAAAGTTTCTGCCGGAATTCTGTCCAAATCGCGAAGCTCCACGGCAATCTTCCGTTCGCGGAGCTTGACGTAGTCACGAAGAATTACTTTCAACATACCTTCATGAATTCACCGTGAAGCTCCCTCGCGAAGCCCAACATTCCTTCGCGCCTTCTTCGCGAAGCTCCCTCGCAAATCCCTTCACCGCCGCGACACGCTTCAGCCTCTGCCGTTCGCGAAGCATGACGTAATCGCGAAGCATCACCGCCTCCATTCTTCTGGTCTTCACGATTTCCATACCATGCATCCTATCTTCGCGAAATTCATGCCATTGCCATATTAAATTATGCTCTTCATGGAAATCCACTTTTCGCGATGCTCACCAAACTCCGAATTTTGGACCCCAAAAATTTGGCAAACACTGGGAAACGGAGCCACCTTGTACTGCTCTTTTGTACCACCTCTAGATCGTCCTTTCCATTTTCATCATTCTTTGTCAACATGGATTGTCAAAAAATTCTCAGGAATTCAAAAATTCTCCCTGGAAACCTGCTTTGTCAACAAACACAATCAACCCAAAAATGCTTCAATGTCACCTTGAGGGATTTTTTCCAAACAATCTCCCCCTTTGGGTTTGTTGATAATTCTTCATAACTGTTCTGAGAATGATTTTCTGTACTTTGATACCTCACTGAGTCTTCTCCTGGCCACTACCACCATTCGCCTCTTGTGATTAGGATAGCGTTCAAGGAATCACTTAACACGTACTCTAGGCCTACATGAGAAATGCTCGGCGTGAGAAACAAGAGTAGTATGAAAAGTTCATCAATGAATCACTTCATGTCAACCACAATTGTCGATTCCACCCTGATACCAATTCTTAAATTGATACCAATTGTTGAACCACATTGATACCAATTGGTGAATTCATAAGTTGATACCTATTGGTGATATCTGGACACCGTCTCACACCATTCCAACACCACTTTTCTGCTTTTATCACGATCCTCAGCTGTCGTGATTTTTATGCTTTGATCGATCACTTCTAGCATCGTCAGATTTAAAAATCTCCCCCTCTCTCATTGCTCCCCCTATCTGTCTGTTCCAAATGTCAGCTTCTCCCCGTATCAATCATGATTTATCAAATAGCCACACTGTCTCCCAATCACTATTTTCTCCCCCTTTAACAAACACTATTTTCTCCCCCTTTGTCAATGAACCCAAAGGTCACTCCTTCGATGTCTGTAACAGAGTAGAGAACACATCAGCACATGATGGAAAAACAAACCATACCTCGGGGAGAGGGGGGGGGGGGGCACACCCACACTATTTCAAGCCCGGGGAATTCACTGAACTCCCAGAGCCAGTCGATGTCTCTCAAATGCTGCCTTGGGTAAGGCCTTTGTCCGAATGTCTGCAACCTGTAGCTCTGTAGGCACATACTCCAACGTCACGATCCCCTGATCAAACTTCTCCTTGATAAAATGATACTTAATCTCAATGTGCTTTGTCCTTGAATGATGGACGGGATTTTTGCTATGATTTATAGCACTTGAGTTGTCACACTGGATTCCGATCGGAGACTTCACTTCAACTTCCATATCTTCAAGCTACTGCTTCATCCACAATAACTGTGTGCATGCTTGAGTGGACGCAATATACTCAGCTTCTGCGGTGCTCAATGAAATGCAATATTTCTTCTTTCTTAGACAAGAAATACACAATCCACCGAGATAGAAAGCACCACCTGACGTTGATTTCCTATCATCCGCTGAACCGGCCCAGTCTGCATCAGTATATCCCAATAACTCTATCTGAAATTTATCAGTATATGTCAAGCCGAAATCCATCGTGCCTTGGATATACCGAAGTATTCTTATCACTGCAATCATGTGGCTTTCCTTGGGATTGCTCTGATATCTCGCTGCTTGGCATGTGGCTAAAACAATATCAGGCCTTGTTGCGGTCAAGTACAATAGACTTCCAATGATTTGCCTGTATTCTGTGATATTAACTGCCTTGCTATCCTCATCTTTTGATAATTTCATCCGGGTAGCAACCGAAGTCTTCATCTCCTTGGAATTTTCCATTCCAAACCTTCTCATGACCTCCTTGGCATATTTAGATTTAGAAATGAATGTTTCATTCCTTCCTTGTGTTACCTATAGACCAAGAAAAAACATTAGCTCTCCAATCATTGACATTTCAAAACCATTTTTCATGAATTTGGAAAACTGTCTGCATTGAGCTTCATCTGACCCGCCAAATATTATGTCATCGATATAAACCAATACCATCATCCTTTGATTAATTTCATTGCTGATATAGAGGTTGTAATCAACTCCTCCACACTGGAAACCAAGCTTCTTCAAGTACTGATCAAGCCTTGAGTACCATGCCCTTGGTGCTTGTTTCAGCCCATACAATGCCTTCTTTAGCCTGCAAACTTTGTTCTCATCCTCATGAATGAGAAAACCATCTGGCTTCTCAATATACACCTCCTCTTCTAGAACCCCATTCAAGAATGCGGATTTGACATCCATCTGGAACACTTTGAACTTCCTTTGCACTGCGATGGCTAGGAATAATCTTATTGTCTCCAGCCTTGCAACCGGTGCAAATGTCTCATCAACATCAATTCCCTCGATCTGGGAGTACCCCATGCACACTAGACGTGCTTTGTTCCGAATCATTGTGCCATCTTCATTCATCTTGTTGAGATAGAGCCATTTGGTCTGAATGACATTCTTGTCTGCTGGCCTCGAAACAATCTCCCATGTCTGGTTCTTCTCAATTTGATCAAGCTCTTCATTCATAGCCTGAACCCAGTTTTCATCTTCAGTTACATCGGAAAAACATTTTCGCTCCACCTGAGATAAAAACGATGTTTGCTGTAATGATTTCATTCTTTGAGTCTGAACTGGAGCTGTTTGATCACCAATGATATTTTTCCTATCAATTTCAGCTCGACTCTTTGGCTTCCGTGCAGATACAGACTTGACACTTTCTTGTTCATCATCAGTATCTTATTTTGAGTCAGTCTCTGCCACTTCTACTCCCCCTGTGTTGCTTATCTCATCATCACTTTCATCCAGAAACTGTTCACTGGGTCGTTGAGCAGTTTTTTCATTTTTGACTATAGTGACATCATTGCTCTCAACAATTTTTCCCAGCCTCTTCTTGAAGCATTTATATTCATTTCTTTTCCCTGAATATCCAAGGAATATCCCTTCATCTCCTCGTGCCTCAAACTTCCTATGATGTTCTTTGTTGAGAATGAAACACTTACTTTCAAAGATTCGAAAGTATTTCAACGTTGGCTTCTTTCCGTACCACAGTTCATACGGAGTCTTCCCTTACTTTGGACATAACAGAGACCTGTTTGAAACATAGACCGATGTCAAAACGGCTTCCTTCCCAAATTTCTCTGGTAGGTCCTTATCAATAAGCATTATTCTGGCCATGTTGTTGATGATCCGATTTCTCCTTTCAACCACTCCATTCTGTTGGGGAGTTCTTACTGATGAAACTTGATGCCTTAATCCCATGTTTCTCGAGATAGTTTTCAACCTGACTGTTTGTAAATTCTCTACCGTTATCAGTACGAAACTTCAGAATTTTCTGCCCAAGCATCTTTTCTGATTCCCTCCTGTACTGCTTTATGCAACTGAACACCTCTGTCTTATGGCTAATGATGAATACCCAGGCCATTCTGCTCTATTCATCAATGAAAAGGACATAGTACCTTTTCCCATCTATATCTCGTGGTGAGATAGGTCCACATACATCAGTATGCACCAATTCGAGCACTCCAGTTGCTTTTTGTTCCTTTGGCCTATATGTCTTCCTGATGATATTCCCTTGTTGACAAGCATCACACATATGAGTGCGATCACGTGATAGTTTGGGAAGGTCTCTAGCAGCATCACACTTTACCAGATCTTCCATAGATGGTTGACATAGATGACCAAGTCGCTTATGCCACAACTGATTTTCTTCTTCTCTGGATAAAAGGCATGAATCTTCTTCCCCACCTACCAGGTAAAGATTCCCCTTTGTTCATTTTCCCTGTAGAATGACTATTCCATCTTTTTCTTTAACAATACCCAACTTCTTGGTAAATAGGATAGTGTGCCCAGAGTTGCATAGTTGACTGATGATAAGCAAATTATGACTGAGACCCTCTACCACCAAGACATCAGCATGTCTCATTTCTTTTCCCCCAAACATGGCTTTTCCTGAGCCAACAATCTTCAGGCCTTCATCATTTCCAAATTTGACAACTCCTTCTTTGTCATTTGTTATTCTTGTAACCAGATCCTTGTTTCCTGTCATGTGGGATGGGAAACCACTATCAAGGATCCACACACCAGAACGATCTGATACTTTAAGGGCAATTTCAGCAACTACGTCCTTCTCAATTTTCTTCTTCCTGGTCCATACTTTTTCTTTCATACTCGTCATGGATTGAGGCTTCTGTTCTTTCTCAGAGTATGATGGACCAGCTTCATCTTGCAAAACTGCAAATCTGTTCTGAACTTTTAACTCACTTGTCAGTTTACTGATCTTCTGCTTGAGAACATTTTGATTCTGCTTTGGCACATTTTTCTGAGTGGTCGAAGTGCAGTACCTAGCCATGTTTCCAAATCCTCCGCACCAAAAATAGTGTCCTTCAAAATATGTTCTGGAAAACCATTCTCTATTTGGCTGCCATCTCTGTTCTTGTTCCCTTCGATATCTTTTGGCTATGGAACACACATACTGTGAATGTCCCATATTTCCACAACAATAAAACCTGATATAAGGTACATTACTTTGTGTTACTTCAGCACTACGAGTTTCCCCTTGGGATCTCTGAGTATTCTCATTCTTCTTTGTGCTCAAATCCACTTTCAATCTCGAGACAGGTGCTTGTGGTCTAACTTCAACTGCCACAGATTTTTGTTTCTGATTAAGCCATGACTCAGCCTTAACTTCTGAGTTCAATTGCTGCTTCTTTCCTGCTGAACTACTAGGCTCTTCTTTCTTCTTTTTAGTCTTCGTAACAACCAGATTTCCAAAGAATGTGTTGGGATTCAAAGGTTTTTCCTGGTCTTTAACTTTTCTCCGCAGACCGACAACTTCCTCTTCAAGATCTTCAATACGCTTGACGTGATCTTTCACTTTTTGACTCAAGCAATCGATCTCCCTTTTCTGCTCTTCAATCTTGAGCTTGTGCTCATCAACCTTTTCTGTGTGCTCTGGCCTGGAAGACTTAATATTTTCAATTTATTTCTCAAGCTCAGACTTCTCTTCTTCTTGTTGTTGCATGTAGAGTTTGGCATCACATACTATCTTGTTGGCCTTCTTTGTTTTTGCTCGCCAAACATATATCTCTTCAAGAGATTCTTCTAATTCAGCTTCCATGTCAACTCTCCCTTCAATTTCTTCTTCTTCTTCATCAGTTTCGGTTTCTTTCTTTTCAAAGGAACTACTGGAAACAACCACCATTGCATTTTGTCCACGATCTTTGCAGTTTTCTATCTCATCAACTTCTTCACACTCAGACACAGATGAACTGTCTATTTCTTGTGAAAGTAGATTCTTCTTCTTAAAGAAATTTCTCTTGAACTGCTTCTTCCCTTTCACATAGGCTGAAGATTTTTTCATGGGAATCTCAACTTCATCTTCATCGGTTTCTTCTTGAAACTTTTGGGGGCATCTTGCAGCAAGATGACCAACCTTTCCACATCAAGAGCATGCTTGTGGAAGTTTCCCTTTAAACTTTCCTTTACCTCTTTGCAGATTTGAAGAAAGGAATGACATCACCTCATCTGACTCTTCTTCCTCCTGATAATCTTCAATAGTGAGCCTCTTCATGGCCTTAAATGCCACCTCTTTGGATTTCCCCTTTTCCACAGCATCATTGTCATAATTTCTCATTTCATATACAACAAGAGTGGTGTGTAGGTTATCCAATGTCAGCTCTTTCGTATCTTTATCTTCCAAAACAGAAACTTTTGGATTGAACCGAGGTGGAAGCTTTCTCAAGATGTGCTTTAAGATTTTAATGTCTTCAATAATCTCACCAAGACCCCGCATGTCTTCTACCACCGCATTTACCCTGTCAAAGAATGCATCAACAGACTCATTCGGGTTCATTCTCAGATCTTCATACTTGTTCCACAACACTTGTAGTTTTGCCACTCTGATTTTGTATCCCATTCATAAATATTCAAAATCTTTTCCCACATGGAATGTGACGTTTTTCATGACATCACATTTGTATATATGGGATTGGAAAGGGCTCCCCCTAAGGCATTGATTGCTTTGGAATCAGCATCCAACTCTTTATGCTCTACTTCTGATAATGCACCACTAGTAATATCAGCTGTGATACGATGCATAGATGCTGAAAACACATCCATTCCCAAGGATCGGAAATAGTGTTGCATTTGATTCTTCCATATTTGAAAATTACATCCGTTGAAGATCGGAATCCCTCTATGATTAGTGACCTCCATTTGAGAGAAGAACAACTGTCAAAATTCCCTCTGATACCAAATGTTATGTCAACAAGGCTGAATACCCTGAGGGGGGGGGGGTGAATCAGGGTATGACTAATTAAAAATTAATGCCCATTCTGATCTTGTTTCGCTGTTAAGAGAAACACTCTTCTCTCTCTTTCCTGTTGCACAAAGTAAACAGAAAGTAAAGCATGAATATGACAAAACAATTTTACATGGTTCACCGCAAAGGGCTACGTCCAAGGAGCATATGCCGACAAGTTGCCGGTTGTACCAATTCCACTAAACTTCACTAGCTGTGGATTACAAAGTTCGGGCTAGATCACTTCTATGCCCAGGATCACTGCCTATACAAGGTTTATGGTCAGCTCACTGCTTTCCCAAGTGTCACTCCCTGTTTCTCTCTCTGTGGCTCACTACCGGTGGAGAGGATCACCTTCTTCCTCTTCCTAATCTCACTGCTCTGTGAAGGGATTCACTCACAGTTTATAGACTTGTAGGTCTCTTCATTTCCATTAAAGAATGCATCTTTCTCTGTATGTAGATGCTCTGTTGAAGTTCAACTTTCACCCGTAGATGAATACCCCTTTTCCACTATCCACTGGGAAAACTACCTTTGGTAAGACCTTCGCGAAGCACCCTACTTCACTAGGCTCCCAATTTCGCGAAGATCAAACAAGCCTTCATAAAGATCCTACCTTTTCGCGAAGCTCTCTCGCAAAGATCTTTCTCGAATCACTATCGCAATGCTCAAGTCGTTGCAAAGAAACTTCTCTCATGAAGCTCATCGAGCTAGGACGGAGCACACAACTTTTGCGGAGCTATAATAGCCACTGCGAAGCTCCCCTTTCGCGAAGCACACTGCCTTCGCGAACCAACTCTGCGAACCGAGAGCAATGGATTTTCTCTGAAAATTCTCTCTACTTAGCTCGAAGGGGTCAAACTCTATTTATAGGCGATTCCACCGAACCTCGAACTTTCCGCGCGAAGTCAACACCAAGTCATCTCAAATCGCGAAGCTCTAAAGTTTCTGCCGGAATTCTGTCCAAATCGCGAAGCTCCACGGCAATCTTCCATTCGCAGAGCTTGACGTAGTCACAAAGAATTACTTTCAACATACCTTCATGACTTCACCGCGAAGCTCCCTCGCGAAGCCCAACATTCCTTCGCGCCTTCTTCGCGATGCTCCCTCGCAAATCCCTTCACCGCCGCGACACGCTTCAGCCTCTGCCGTTCGTGAAGCATGACGTAATCGCGAAGCATCACCGCCTCCATTCTTCTGGTCTTCACGATTTCCATACCATGCATCCAATCTTCGCGAAATTCATGCCATTGCCATATTAAATTATGCTCTTCATGGAAATCCACTTTTCGCGATGCTCACCAAACTCCGAATTTTGGACCCCAAAAATTTGGCAAACACTGGGAAACGGAGCCACCTTGTACTGCTCTTTTGTACCACCTCTAGATCATCCTTTCCATTTTCATCATTCTTTGTCAACATGGATTGTCAACAAATTCTCAGGAATTCAAAAATTCTCCCTGGAAACCTGCTTTGTCAACAAACACAATCAACCCAAAAATGCTTCAATGTCACCTTGAGGGATTTTTTCCAAACAATCTCCCCCTTTGGGTTTGTTGATAATTCTTCATAACTGTTCTGAGAATGATTTTCTGCACTTTGATACCTCACTGAGTCTTCTCCTGGCCACTACCACCATTCGCCTCTTGTGATTAGGATAGCGTTCAAGGAATCACTTAACACGTACTCTAGGCCTACATGAGAAATGCTCGGCGTGAGAAACAAGAGTAGTATGAAAAGTTCATCAATGAATCACTTCATGTCAACCAAAATTGTCGATTCCACCCTGATACCAATTCTTAAATTGATACCAATTGTTGAACCACATTGATACCAATTGGTGAATTCATAAGTTGATACCTATTGGTGATATCTGGACACCGTCTCACACCATTCCAACACCACTTTTCTGCTTTTATCACGCTCCTCAGCTGTCGTGATTTTTATGCTTTGATCGATCACTTCTAGCATCGTCAGATTTAAAAATCTCCCCCTCTCTCATTGCTTTCCCTATCTGTCTGCTCCAAATGTCAGCTTCTCCCCGTATCAATCATGATTTATCAAATAGCCACACTGTCTCCCAATCACTATTTTCTCCCCCTTTAACAAACACTATTTTCTCCCCCTTTGTCAATGAACCCAAAGGTCACTCCTTCGCTGTCTGTAAAAGAGTAGAGAACACATCAGCACATGATGGAAAAATAAACCATACCTCGGGGAGAAGGGGGGGGCACACCCACACTATTTCAAGCCCGGGGAATTCACTGAACTCCCAGAGCCAGTCGATGTCTCTCAAATGCTGCCTTGGGTAAGGCCTTTGTCAGAATGTCTGCAACCTGTAGCTCTGTAGGCACATACTCCAACATCACGATCCCCTGCTCAACCTTCTCCTTGATAAAATGATACTTAATCTCAATGTGCATTGTCATTGAATGATGTATGAGATTTTTGCTAAGATTTATAACACTTGAGTTGTCGCACTGGATTCCGATCGGAGACTTCACTTCAACTCCCATATCTTCAAGCTGCTGCTTCATCCATAATAAATGTGTGCATGCTTGAGTGGACGCAATATACTCAGCTTCTGCGGTGCTCAATGAAATACAATCTTTCTTCTTTCTTAGACAAGAAATACACAATCCACCGAGATAGAAAGCACCACCTGACGTTGATTTCCTATCATCCGCTGAACCGGCCCAGTCTGCATCAGTATATCCCAATAACTCTATCTGAAATTTATCAGTATATGTCAAGCCGAAATCCATCGTGCCTTGGATATACCGAAGTATTCTTATCACTGAAAGCATGTTGCTTTCCTTGGGATTGCTCTGATATCTCGCTGCTTGGAATGTGGCTAAAACAATATCAGGCCTTGTTGTGGTCAAGTACAATAGACTTCCAATGATTTGCCTGTATTCTGTGATATTAACTGCCTTGCCATCCTCATCTTTTGATAATTTCATCCGGGTAGCAACCGGAGTCTTCATCTCCTTGGAATTTTCCATTACAAACCTTCTCAGAACCTCCTTGGCATATTTAGATTGAGAAATGAATGTTCCATTCCTTCCTTGTGTTACCTGTAGACCAAGAAAAAATGTTAGCTCTCCAATCATTGACATTTCAAACTCATTTTTCATGAATTTGGAAAACTGTTTGCACTGAGCTTCATCTGACCCGCCAAATATTATGTCATCGACATAAACCAATACCATCATCCTTTGATTACTTTCATTGCTGAAATAGAGGTTGTAATCAACTCCTCCACGCTGGAAACCAAGCTTCTTCAAGTACTGATCAAGCCTTGAGTACCATGCCCTTGGTTCTTGTTTCAGCCCATACAATGACTTCTTTAGCCTGCAAACTTTGTTCTCATCCTCATGAATGAGAAAACCATCTGGCTGCTCAATATACACCTCCTCTTCTAGAACCCCATTCAAGAATGTAGATTTGACATCCATCTGGAACACTTTGAACTTCCTTTGCACTGTGATGGCTAGGAATAATCTTATTGTCTCCAGCCTTGCAACTGGTGCAAATGTCTCATCAACATCAATTCCCTTGATCTGGGAGTACCCCTTGCACACTAGACGTGATTTGATCCGAATCATTGTGCCATATTCTTTCATCTTGTTGCGATAGACCCATTTGGTCCCAATGACATTCTTGTCTACTGGCCTCGAAATAATATCCCATGTCTGGTTCTTCTCAATTTTATCAAGCTCTTCATTCATAGCCTGAACCCAGTTTTCATCTTCAGCTGCATCGGAAAAACATTTTGGCTCCACCTGAGATAAAAACGATGTTTGCTTTAATGATTTCATTCTTCGAGTCTGAACTGGAGTTGTCTGATCACCAATGATATTTTGCCTATCAATTTCAGCTCGACTCTTTGGCTTCCTTGCAGAAACAGACTTGACAGTTTCTTGTTCATCATCAGTATCTTCTTCTGAGTCAGCCTCTGCCACTTCTACTCCCCCTGTGTTGCTTACCTCATCATCAATTTCATCCAGAAACTGTTCACTAGGTCATTGAGCAGTTTGTTCATTTTCAACTATAGTGACATCATTGCTCTCAACAATTTTTCCCAGCCTCTTGTTGAAGCATTTATATGCTTTGCTTTTCACTGAATATCCAAGGAATATCCCTTCATCTCCTTGTGCATCAAACTTCCTATGATTTTCTTTTTTGAAAATGAAACACTTACTTCCAAAGATTCGAAAGTATTTCAACGTTGGATTCTTTCCGTAGCACAGTTCATACAGAGTCTTCCCTTGCTTCGGACATAACAGGGACCTATTTGAAACATATACCGATGTCAAAACGGCTTCCTTCCAAAATTTCTCTGGTAGGTCCTTATCAATAAGCATTGTTCTGGCCATGTTGTTGATGATCTGATTTCTCCTTTAAAACACTCCATTCTGTTGGGGAGTTCTTACTGATGAATCTTGATGCCTTATCCCATGTTTCTCGAGATAGTTTTCAACCTGACTGTTTGTAAATTCCATACTGTTATCAGTACGAAACTTCAGAAATTTCTGCCCAAGAATCTTTTCTGATTCCCTCCTGTACTACTTTATGCAACTGAACACCTCTGTCTTATGGATAATGGTGAATACCCAGGCTATTCTGCTGTATTCATCAATGAAAAGGACATAGTACCTTTTCCCATCTATATCTCGTGGTGAGATAGGTCCACATACATCAGCATGCACCAATTCGAGCACTCCAGTTGCTTTTTGTTCCTTTGGCCTGTATGTCTTCCTGATGATATTCCCTTGTTGACAAGCATCACACGTATTAGTGCGATCACGTGATAGTTTGGGAAGGTCTCTAGCAGCATCACACTTTACCAGATCTTCCATAGATGGTTGACATAGATGACCAAGTCGCTTATGCCACAGTTGATTTTCTTCTTCTCTGGATAAAAGGCATGAATCTTCTTCCCCACCTACCAGGTAAAGATTCTCCTTTGTTCGTTTTCCCTGTAGAATGACTATTCCATCTTTTTCTTTAACAATACCCATCTTCTTGGTAAATAGGATAGATTTCCCAGAGTCGCATAGTTGACGTATGCTAAGCAAATTATGACTGAGACCCTCTACCACCAAGACATCACCATGTCTCATTTCTTTGCCCCCAAACTTGACTTTTCCTGAGAAAACAATCTTCAGGCCTTCATCATTTCCAAATTTGACAACTCCTTCTTTGTCATATGGTATTCCTATAACCAAATCCTTGTTTCCTGTCATGTGGGATGTGCAACCACTATCAAGGATCCACACACCAGAACGATCTGACGCTTTAAGGGAAATTTCAGCAACTACGGCCTTCTCAATTTTCTTCTTCTTGGTCCATAATTTTTTGTTCATACTTGTCATAGATCTGTTCTTTCTCAGAGTATGATGAACCAACTTCATCTTGCAAAACTGCAAATCTGTTCTAAACTTTTAACTCACTTTTCGGTTTACTGATCTGCTGCTTGCGAACATTTTGATTCTGCTTTGGCACATTTTTCTGAATGGTCGAAGTGCAGTACCTAGCCATGTGTCCAAATCCTCTGCACCAAAAACATTTTCCTTCAAAATATGTTCTGGAAAACCGTTCTCTGTTTGGTTTCCATCTCTGTTCTTGTTCCCTTCGACATCTTTTGGATATGGAACACACATACAGTGAATGTCCCATCTTTCCACAACAATAACACCTGATATAAGGTACATTACTTCGTGTTACTTCAGCACTACGAGTTTCCCCTTGGGATCTCTGAGTATTCTCATTCTTCTTTGTGCTCAAATCCACTTTCAATCTCGGGACAGGTGCTTGCATTCTAACTTCAACTGCCATAGATTTTTGTTTCTGATTAAGCCATGACTTAGCCTTAACTTCTGAGTTCAATTGCTGATTCTTTCCTGCTGAACTACTAGGCTATTCTTTCTTCTTTTCAGTCTTCGTAACGACCTGATTTCCCAAGAATGTGTTGGGATTCAAAGGTTTTTCCTGGTCTTTAACTTTTCTCCACAGACCGATAACTTCCTCTTCAAGATCTTCAATACGCTTGATGTGATCTTTCACTTTTCGACTCAAGCAATCGATCTCCCTTTTCCGCTCTTCAATCTTGAGCTTGTGCTCATCAACCTTTTTTGTGTGCTCTGGCCTGGAAGACTTATGATTTTCAATTTCATTCTCAAGATCATACTTCTATTCTTCTTGTTGTTGCATATAGAGTTTGGCATCACGTACTATCTTGTTGGCCTTCTTTGTTTTTTCTCGCCAAACATCTATCTCTTCAAGAGCTACTTCTAATTCACCTTCCATGTCAACTCTACCTTCAATTTCTTCTTCTTCTTCATCAGTTTCGGTTTCTTTCTTTTCAAAGGAGCTACTAGCAACAGCCACCATCGCATTTTGTCCACGATCTTTGCAGCTTTCTATCTCTTCAACTTCTTCACCCTCAGACTCAGCTGAACTGTCAATTTATTGTGAAAGTAGATTCTTCTTCTTAAAGAAATTTCTCTTGAACTTATTCTTCCCTTTCACATAGGCTGAAGACTTTTTCATGGGAATCTCAAATTCATCTTCATCAGTTTCTTCTTGAATCTTTTTGGGGCATCTTGCAGCAAGATGACCAACCTTTCCGCATCGGAAGCATGCTAGTAGAAGTTTCCCTTTAAACTTTCCTTTTCCTCTCTGCAGATTTGAAGAAAGGAATGACATCACCTCATCTGACTCTTCTTCCTCCTGAGAATCTTCAATAGTGAGCCTCTTCATAGCCTTAAATGCAACCTCTTTGGATTTACCCTTTTCCACAGCATCGTTGTCATCATTTCTCATTTCATATGCAACAAGAGTGGTGTGTAGGTTATCCAATGTCAGCTCTTTCGGATCTTTATCTTCCAAAACAGAAACTTTCGGATTGAACCGAGGTGGAAGCTTTCTCAAGATGCGCTTTACGATTTTAATGTCTTCGATAATCTCACCAAGACCCCGCATGTCTTCTACCACCACATTTACCCTGCAAAGAATGCATCAACAGACACATTCGGGTTCATTCTCAGATCTTCATACTTGTTCCACAACACTTGCAGCTTTTCCTCTCTGACTTTTGTATCCCCATCATAAATATTCAAGAGCTTTTCCCACATGGCATGTGACTTTTTGCATGACATCACCTTTGTATATATGGGATTGGAAAGGGCTCCCCCTAAGGCATTGATTTCTTTGGAATCAGCATCCAACTCTTTATGCTCTGCTTCTGATAATGCACCACTAATAATATCAGCTGTGATACGATGCATATCTGCTGAAAACACATCCATTCGCAAAGATTGGAAATAGTGTTGCATTCGATTCTTCCATATCTGAAAATTACATCCATCAAAGATCGGAATCCCTCTATGATTAGTGACCTCCATTTGAGAGAAGAAAAACTGTCAACCTTCCCTCTGATATCAATTGTTAGGTCCACAAGGCTGAATACCCTGAGAGGGGGGGGGGTGAATCAGGGTATGACTAATTAAAAATTAACGCCCGTTCTGATCTTGTTTCGCTATTAAGCAAAACAATCTTCTCTCTCTTTCCTGTTGCACAAAGTAAACAGAATGTAAAGAATGCATAGGACACAACAATTTTACTTGGTTCACCGCAAAGCGCTAAGTCCAAGGAGCATACGTCGACAAGTTGCCGGTCGTACCAATTCCACTAAACTTCACTAGCTATGGATTACAATGTTCGGGCTAGATCACTTATATGCCCAGGCTCACTGCCTATAAAAGGTTTAGGGTCAGCTCACTGCTTTCCCAAGGGTCACTCCCTGTTTCTCTCTCTGTGTCTCACTGCCGTTGGAGAGGATCACCTTCTTCCTCTTCCTAAGCTCACTACTCTGTGAAGGGATTCACTCGCAGTTTATAGACATGTAGGTCTCTTCATTTCCATTAAAGAATGCATCTTTCTCTATATGTAGATGCTATGTTGAAGTTAAACTTTCACCCGTAGATGAATACCCCTTTTCCACTATCCACTGGGCAAACTACCTTTGGTAAGACCTTCGCGAAGCACCCAACTTCGCTAGGCTCCCAATTTCACGAAGCTCAAACAAGCCTTCGTGAAGCTCCTGCCTTTTCGCGAAGCTCTCTCGCGATGCTCTTTCGCGAAGCACTCTCACGATGCTCAAGTCATTACAAAGAAACTTCTCTCGCGAAGCTCACTGAGCCAGCACGGAGCACACAACTTTCGCGGAGCTACAATAGCCGCCGCGAAGCTCCCCTTTCGCGAAGCACACTTCCTTCGCGAACCACCTCTGCGAACCGAGAGCAATGGATTTTCTCTGAAAATTCTCTCTACTTCGCTCGAAGGGGTCGGACTCTATTTATAGGTGATTCCACCAGCCCTCGAACTTTCCGTGCGAATTCAACGCCAAGTCATCTCAAATCGCGAAGCTCCAAAGTTTCTGCCGGAATTCTGTCCAAATCGCGATGCTCCACGGCAATCCTCCATTCGCGGAGCTTGATGTAGTCCCGAAGAATCACTGTCAACATACCTTCGCGACTTCTCCGCGAAGCTCCCTCGCGAATCCCAACATTCCTTCGCGCCTTCGCCGCGAAGTTCCCCCGCAAAGCCCTTCACCGCCGCGACACGCTTCAGCCTCTGCCGTTCGCGAAGCATGACGTAATCGAGAAGCATCACTGCCTCCATTCTTCTGGTCTTCGCGATTTCCATACCATGCATCCTATCTTCGCGAAATTCATGCCTTTGCCATATTAAATTATGCTCTTCATGGAAATCCACTTTTCGCGATGCTCACCAAACTCCAAATTTTGGACCCCAACAATTTGGCAAACACTGGGAAACGACGCCACCTTGTACTGCTCTTTTGTACCGCCTACAGATCATCCTTTCCTTTTTCATCATTCTTTGTCAACATGGATTTTCAACAAATTCTTGGGAATTCAAAAATTATCCATGGAAACCTGCTTTGTCAACAAACACAATCAACCCAAAAATGCTTCAATGTTACCTTGAAGGATTTTTTCCCAACAAGGTGCATGAAAATATAAAACATTGAGTGAAATAGAACTTCACACCAAATGTGAGGTATAGTTCCATGGATGCTCTATGGGATGAAGAAATAGCTAAGGCTACTGCACATATGAAATCCAAACTTTGCATAATAAAGAAAAATTGTGCACAATCCCTCTATGCTACCTCTATAATTCATATCCCGATACAATGTCTATACATGGTGTAGAATGTCAAATTACTAGTAGAAAATTATTAATATGTACACATGTAATGTTACAAACCAAATGAATTATGTTCCACCAGTTAGGAATTTCAGCTATAAATAGAACCTCACCCCTCTCACTAGGAGGATCTCCCGGAGACAATGGGTTGCTCTATTGAGTGAAATTCTATTTAATCAGGGACTACATGAAAAATAAATAGTAATATACCCTAAAAGGAGAGTAATTTTAAAATATACCCACATAGGACTATCCTTCAGTTGTAATTTTTTAGAGGGATCCTCATAGAACATCCCCAAATGCTAGCTGGGTGCGCTAAAAGATTATTTGAATGTGCACAACCCTAAGATGTGTGCACCAAATGTTTTTTCCATGAACCCATTACTCATTACTCTATTAGTAAATATTGTTCACGATCACTCTAATCACACATATGTTTCATGAAACCAAACCCGGTTACACAAAACAACTTCCTAGTTCCCTAATAGGCATCCCCTAAGCCTCAAGTGTAGCCATTACCCTAACTTTTTTTTTCTAAGCATAGGAACTCAAAACAATGAGGCATCTATTCACATGGACTCTAAAATGAAAATCATGATTTACCACTCCTACATAGAAGTTCTAATGTCATTACCCCCTAAATGGTGCATGAACAGTCTTTATATTATCTATAGGGGTGAGGAGTGAGTTCACTCATGTCCGAGCTGCATGAAGTAAAGCTTCCTAGAACCATGTCGTGTTTATATGATTCACAATTTCATGAAGAAATTCTCATAAAATGATTTAAAAAAATATATTTTCACCACGAGATAAACATTGGATTCCCCGTGTATGATCAACTTGAGATGTCAACCTCTCTCCCACAGACAATAAGCCTACCATTCCAGGCATTATCCTCGTATAATCCCCACAACATTCCTCTATGAGAAATCCTCTTGCAATGATAAGCTTCAACACATATGACCAAAATAGTCCCTTATCAACTATCCTTTATCAACATGATAATCCTTATTTCATGACATTAAACCACATAGATCAGTCATGTCAGTTGAAATTAAACAATGAAATCATACTATATGGGTTTTGATCCCCTTATTTTAACAAAGGAATGTAGGATTCCATTATGGGGTCTAGTCTGAAAAATGATAAACACATGGGGTTAACTCATAAAGAGGAACATCTCAAATTCACATATAGGGTGTCCTCATCCATAACTCTAGATCCACGTCAACATTGTGTTATGATCTGTTGGTAAGCAACACAAGTGTAACAATATCCCCAAGGAAAAAACACATAGATTAGCCTCCTTGGGGAATTCTGTTATACCAATACCATATCCAAAATTTGTTAAACTAGTTCCATTGATCCACCATTGTGGGGTGTTCAGATCCATTGGTTAACTAGTTGGGTGTGAAATATTTCATCCCAAGGACACACTTCTTCGATCTGCTTCGATAAGAAATTCTGATCTTCCAATATTGTCTCCTCAATATGATAAACTTGTTCCCTGATTCACCTATGTAAGACATCTCCATCAGTCACCATTAGATGTAGACCTTATGATTAGACCCAAAACACCTATCCCATGCAACAAAATATGGGATTCATGAGGTAAAAACCCTTATAAGACTAATTTGATTGGAATTAATTACCTCTTAATCAACATAAGATTCTTTAGGTTCCAAACATGTGATGCCTCATATAAGATACCCTCCTAAGAGGAAGATTCATAGGTAAAAAATGTGGGCAATGTCTAAACATTAAAAACTATTACAAATGTGACTACTAACAAAACTAAATGTTTACTCCCTATCCGGAATTATGCAGTGTTATTAAAATGTTCTCACATAGACATGATTCTATAAATGAGATCCATAAACATGAATTAAATCATTAAGGGAGACTCAGACTTGGAACTAGCTGCACGGAGGAGTCCATGGAATGTGGGATGAACATCCCATCATCTTGATTCAATCACGGAACAACCATCATTGATGCAAGTGATGAAATCCATATGCCTTTGTAAAAAGGGAATTTATGGAAACAAAAAGGCAACACATGCAATTGATGCACATTTGTACACCAACAAAAACATCAGAGACAGTAATATTAGATTATTAGATAAATATTCGATTTTGATATTACATTTAAATATATGAAGTACACCATAAAATTCTATTTTAAATTTTATTATTTATTATATTATACCTGTATAATCACTCAAAGATACTTTCATGGCATATAAGAGAATGTAAAAGATAATAAAGGTGAGCTTAGATGACCAGTAAAGGTGAACATAAGAGATATCAACCAATGATAATAATCAATAATAATAACAAGTTATGTGAAAGTTATCATAACTTTATATGTTCACACGCAATAAGTTAAAGATCTGTAATCATGAATCATGATATAAGGCATTTTCATAAATGTTATATGAAAAAAGACTACCAAATCATCAAAAAAAAACATGAGATGTGAGTAAATATCATAATCATAATACATTATTTTGTGGCATAAAAATATTCATAGAAATAATTTATATAGTCATAGATCATTACAAAAACAATAATTACATATTGGGTTCACTCCTCCCTCCATAATCTCATAATTCAATGTTAATTCCAAATACCATCATAGTTGATAGAGTCCTCTAATAAATTTTGTTGGCTTCCTATTCCATCCCTTATTGTCTCATGTGATAAAATTTCTCACAAAATTCATAAGAAGGATATTGTTGGAAAACATAGTTTGGATTAATAATGTAACAAACTATTCATGGCTTATAAAGGATTGACATTCCATTGGTTTATAATTGAACCATACTTCACCTAATGAAAACCATAAATATATGTTCTATAAGATAATAGAACATTCATCATATCATTTTGTACTAACACAGGAAAAATAAATAGGCTTTGTTAAAATATCTTCTTAATAACCATAAACAAGATAAAAAATACATGATGATTGAATCATTGGATCATATTCCCAAAAAATAATATGGAATATCAAATTTTGTTATTATAGATGAAGTATTACTTCAAAATATCACTATAATATTACTGGAGGGAAGTGTACTTATTTTTTTGTTAAAATAAATTAATTTTAATATAAAAATTTCAAAATAATTATAGAAAAAAATACATTTAAAATAACATTTTAAAATTATTATTTAATATTAAATAAAAATAATATACATAATGGTGATATAATTAATTTATACCATATAAATTATAAAATTATATATTTAAAACTATTTTAAAAAGTATAATTTTTTAAAAAATAATGTTTCTTTAAAAATATTAATTATTAAAAAAATTAAATAATGTTAATAGTAATGAAAAAACATATTTTTTGAGAAATGTAAATTATTGATTTTTTTCCCTAAAATGATTTTTTAGATTATGGATATGGAATAAAAATTTAATCAACTAGAGAGGAAATAAGGCCGACTTTCCAATATAATCATTTTATTAATCACTTTGAGTACCAAAGAGAGTAATTTTTTCTTAATAAATAAAAATTCATCGAATTACCAAATAATCATTTAATATATTTTTTTAAAAGAATAATATCCATCGAATTTCTCTTAATGTAAATTCAATATTTATATTACTTAAAATAAATGACATTAATACCTATACCCCTACCAAATTGGTAATATATGAATCAAAACTACATGAAATGGTAAAACATAGATGTAATTTTAAATAACCATAACATCCATTAGAAAAATATTAATTTTAATTCATGGGAATGATATACACCACAAAAAATAAATAGGTAGTTAATATGGATCATTTCCCACAAAAATAAAAGTGCACTGAAAAACTCTTACCTCAAGTATCACATTTATTTGTATGATTTTAAAAATTTGGAATAATAAATATAAATTTATTAAAATTGAAAAAAGAAACATATTAGTACATATAAAACCTTTTATCATTAACTTATAACATCTTATCACCCATTTATTAACAATTATTTATTGAAATCAATGTTTTGGATAATAAATATTTAATTTTTCATACATGTTTTAGTTCAGTAGTTCTAATCCCTAAAATTTGATCATTGTTACATCATCCCTAGAATTTTAATCATCTCATAAGTATCATAAGTAATAATTATAAAATATTTCATAACATTTCATATAATGTGGTGGTGAAATATGAATTAAATTACTTCAAAGAGATAGTAATCCATACATACACATGTGTGGGCTTTCCACTATTCGATGGATGGATACAAAGACTGTTAAATATTAGTATTTTTTGGCAATAAGTATTATGTCATCAAGGGGTATGATTAGGAAAGGTATAAGGATGATAAATTTGAATCTATTGATCACGAATCTCATGTGAAGAATAATAACACTGCAAACCAAGCCATCAATGATCAAATATTTGATCATCTTGGTCATTTCAGGAAAAAATACATTTTCCATTTTTATGAAACAAGAAAGAAAAATGTGGTGGAGCATAACCCTTCAAATATTTTATTCCAAAAAAGAATTTTACAGATGTTTTGATGGAAGAAACCAATAATCCTATATCAAACATTAATATCATATCCCATTGAGGGGTTATCAAAATGGATGAACCACCCATGTTATAGAAAATCAAGATTTAGTGAAAGAATGAGGGAACATTTTCAAGTACTCTATCATTGTGGGGGGTGGAGGGGTGGATATTTCTAATATGGGATAAGATTTGGATATTTATGAATTTCTCATGATGTATTAATGAAATCTAGGGTTTTTAAGAATAGAGGATGGTGACTATTGGGTAAGGATATTACCATGTAATCCTGCCCATTGATGATTCCAAATGGAGGGAATGGGGATTGGGTTTAGTATCTATAATTACCATACTCCAATGCATCAATTAATGGGAACATAATTTAGACTCTAGAAATTTCATGATCATTTGTACACATGTTTGGATTCGAAAATATAGGCTAAATTTGTTGTAGTGACACACAAATATCCACATGGAAATAGAATATTATATTGGAAATTATTTTTGGATAGAAAAAAATAAATAATCAATGATTCAATAAATATACTATTATTTTTATAGAGGTTGACATGGCTACCTCCCTAATTAAAGAAGTTGTATTTACAACTAAATATGATAGTGATAACATGGAAATTAAATTTTAGATAAATCCCAAATTATTCATGAAATTTAATATATTTGAAATCATATCATTTGAGTGAGATAGATAAAAATAATTTTGTTTTTGTTAACATAGGGGGAATGATAATTCCACCAAAATATGAAGAAAATTTAACAAAAATTTTCATACTATTGGACCCCATGTTAATCAAGAAACTGAGTCTTGTTAAATAATATATAAGGGATCAAATTTGGTGGCCAAGAAGCTGGAGATTACCCTAGTAAAATATCCCCATGGACACATTGGTAAATAACCTTTACTCCCTAAGAATTAGGTGAAGGAGTTGGAGAGTGATATTTTATCTCATATTGTAAAAAATAAAGTTGAATAAGCTAGTAAAACCACATGGTCACACTATGAATTTTTAAGGATGTAATGTGGTAGGGAATAAATTATAAGGATTCCATAAAAGAGGAGACCAACCAGAATTCAGAGGTTAAAACTAGATATATACTTATTGTATAAGAATTAACTACAAGCTTATATATAGAGGCTGCAAGAATACCATAAATTTCCCCAGATGTGAATGAAAAAGACTGTTTTCACACCCTGTCTTCTTGGAAGGATAAGATTACTCTTTCTCACTCATCTATTTCTGGGATGGTAGAATATAAAGGACCTTATAGTCTTGAGTACAAGATTTATAGGTCTTTAAAAACTATGGAGTTCACAAAGGTGATTTTACTAGAATTTCTAAAAAATGACTACCCCTTTAAGGGAAGGATTTCTAGGGGTTACAACCGGTATCCAAGTTTAGAAACCCATGGTCAAATGGAAATCACATTCTCATCGGTACACTCCTCTAAATATTTTAAAATGAGGACTGCTTAGTTTAACAACCTAGTGCCTATAAATGGATACTATAAATTTATTCCCATGAGAAGCTCTTTTTTTTATGATATTGATGAGGATATTCACCCCCATGATCATTATTATATTGGTACAACTTCAAATGAAGGAAATACCGAACTTATTTGAGATGAAACACCTAAGTAAAGTAAGAAACATGTTAGACGAATATTATGATTAATCAAATTGGCATTCCATAATCATTAGTTTATCAAAAAATAGATGGAAACCTCCAAAAATGATTTTCATCTACCGCAATTATCAATGAATTTGGACCTCTACCATGGTAACAACCATTATAGAATTTATTATTAAATACAAACAACCACTAATTGGACCAATTAAATCAGATATATTTTTTAGAAAATGGAATCTAATCAATTTGGAATCCCTTGGGCATAGTTTTATTTTTAAAACTCTTATACTTATTAACTAGGTCCCAATTTAATTCTTAATCATAAAACCATCAAAATTCTCCCATGTATTAAAGGGACTCAAAAAATCTTTGTTTTCCTACATTATCAAGGATTTCCACTAAACATTTATTTTATTTATTCCTCATTCTATAAATAAAAATAAGATAGATATAGAGGGAGTTTGAAATGATGGATTTCTAGGTGAACCAGAAATGGATTATCTTTGGAAACATCAAGACCATTTGAAGATCTTATTAGGAAACATTATCCAAATTTATTAGGCTTTACATGTATAAATTATTTTTATAAATTGAATGATTCCATATTTTTAGGTTCTTATTTCTAGAGATGAATTATCTTGGGGAAAATATAAACTGAATGGTGTGCAATACAATAAACTAGATAGATGTATGGTTTAGTATGAATAGGGGTTAATGTCCATCGAGTCTCCTTTCTTAACCTTATAAATTAAAATTCATATCTTAAACCTATTATCATCAATATCTCTATTATTATGGTAAGAAATACCCTTTTTCATTTTAAATTAAATAAAGGATGGCTGCTAAAATGAGGTTATTGGAAACCAGTGTTGGAATATTGGAAATCAGAGTCTTTAGGTAGTCCACTTATAGTTATTACATATATAATGAAAAATATCAACAGAAACTTGTGGGATTTCACTAAACAATTCTTTTACTTCTAGTATGACGAAATTAAAGCATTAAAAAATTGGGTTGATAGCTTTTATATTGTCAACCAAGATCATGAGACACCATTCAAATATGAATTACATGCTCTCTCAAAGATTTATGATCTTTTTAAAAATATATTTATATTTACAATTAATGAACTAAAATTAAAATAGTTATAGTATAGTTATAGGAACACTAAAGTCTTCTACATCATGAATAATTAATAAATGGTTCATGGGTAGAAACAATTCCCTCAGGATCAAGGATTGTTTTTTCACATAAGAAAATGATAACATTAATGCAGTTGTTGACTAATTGAAAAATCATAAATCCAATGAAGGGGTTGATAATACTCACATAATTATTAAATAAATTTAAAAAATAATTGAGGATCAAAACAAAAGTAGGCACTCATCTTGGACCTCTATGAAGATGAAATAAAAATGCACTCTTTTCACTTAATATTTAAGTGTGTCTAGTCCTAACGGGTTCACCAAGAATTTATTATGTAATACTAAGAAAACATTCATTGTGAGTTGTTTAATTCTATAAAGGAACTCTTATATAATGCATCCATTCCTTATGGACTCATCTCAAAATTATTTTCATTCAAAAACTAGATAGAAAGTTCCATTTATAGTTGGGACTTCAGGAAAAATGAAATTGTGAACATCGTTCCCAAAATCGTAAGAAAAATAATTGTGACTATAATGGGAATCTTATTTTTGGACATAATCACTACAAATCAATTTGGTTTCAATATATGATGTATCACCCATAATTTTCACTTTTATACTGTAGAGAGATTCAAACTTTTAAGGATAAAAACATAGGTTTGGTGCGTTGCTCAAATAAGTTCCATCTCTATGGCCTTTAAATCACTAAAATAGAGTACCATTATAGCTGTTCCTAGAATTTATTGATTCTCCACAATTTTTATCAAACTCACCAAAACCACTATTTGAACATAAAGGTTATCTATTTTTATAAATGGAATTCCCAAGGTATTATTTAAATGATCAAGGGGTTTATGGAAAGGGGAACCTCTCTCAAACATACTATACACGGTGGTTGAAGACTAAATGACTAAAAGAATTAATGAACTTGTAAAAATTGAGATTTATAACTACATCAAGGATTTTTGAGGTATTTTATAACCACCGTACCTTGTCTAGGATGATGATATTATACATCTTGTGAAAGCCACCAAAACATAGTATCTTTTATCAAAGCTATATTTGATAATTATGAGGTTGTGGCTGGGAAATCCATCAAATGTATTAAATCATTTATAATATTTTAAAATGGTATCTATTTTAAAAGGATGATTGGGATTTCTTGAACCCTTGGATTAAAAGGATGGTATCTCACATTTTCCAACCATGGTATCCCTAAATTTTGGGGTAAAATATAGTGATTTTTACATTGAAAATAAGTTTTAAAAATATTTCAACCTGATGGATAGTTATAAGGTGATGAAAACATCACAAAGGGGAATGGTGTTCCTAATTAACTGAATAATTTCCCCAAAAATGTTTACATATGTTTTCTTTATAAAATTTACTTGGATTTCCTGTAAAAAATATACAATGTAGGATCCAGAATTTTATTTAGATTGTATCTATACAGGAATTAAACTCACCACAATGAAAAGAAATTATTTAATCAATCCCACAAATACAGGGGTCCTTGGAATTAAATATCAAAACTATTTAATTATTATATAATTTCATAGTAATCATAGAAACTTATAACCCCTAAAAATTATTCTCTTTAGTTTATTTCTATAGATTTAACTAAAAAATAATTAATTTTTTACTCATATAATTTGGCATCCTCAATTTGGACTTCAATCAAGTATTCCTTTAATAACCTCTTGTAAAATTCAAATTTCCCAGTATTCATGAAATCTAATAATAATTTATTGACATCCAAATGGATTTAAAATATCATTGGGGATAGTATATTTTTACCTTACAATAGAAATAATCTCAAATTTTCATATTTTATTACCAGTATCCCCAAAAAATACGTTATTATTTCCCATCATATATTTTTTGAGCTGCAAATGTAAAATTTTATGGAAAAATACATTCTAATATAGATCTAGAATATCAATGGTATTTTTAGAACATGGTATTGAATATGTGGATGATTGTATCTAATTTCATGATTAATAGTTTGGAGATCTTCTATAATGTGTATAGATATAGTTAGGTCTAATCCTTTGTGATGTTAGTATATTTTTAATCTAATTGTTTCTATTTTTTCTTTTCAGCAGGGGGATTTCTTTCAAAACATAATTGAAATGATTCATTGCTGAATTAAATTTATAAAATTATAAAATATTAAGTTGATATAAATTCTATGTATTCAATATTAGGATATCATTTATATTTCAAATATATTTTTAAAATTAAGAAGCTATCTACATGATGATTTTGATCAAAATTCATAATTGTTTTGGCCTTAATAAAAACCATAATTAGGTTTCTAATTTCAATAAATATTTTTTTGTGGAAGTGTATTTATAGTTACAATAATCATTGGAATCAAAATTTTCATCATATGATTTCATTAATCCATTTATTTTTATGTCTTATCGTACACAATGTTAACCTAAAAAATATTTAACGGCCAAAATCTCTCAATCACATGACATGCCAAATTTACAAATCACCCTAAATGATGATTTAATAATCCATTGAGATGGTTAATAATTGAGGTTATGATTTATATGGGGATGATAAAAAATGAAATGAAAAACGAAAGTACTAAAAAAGTGTAGTGTGTTGAACACACACATGAAGAATGAATAAAGATAAACACAAATGTTGGATTAAATAAGAAATTGTAAAAATATAATGGTTTTAAACTGTATTTAATATGTTTTATGAACATTAAAACAATGAAAATATGTTTTTCGAGGATAAGATATAATGAATATGATTAATCCCTTAGAATCCAAATGAAATTACTGTGAATATTACATTATTATAATTGATAACAAGAGAAAAAAACACGAAATAGAAAGTGAAGGGTATTTTTATATTATTGAAAAAATATTGGGGAATTCAATCCTATGAATTTGAATATTTTTTGGTTCTTCTAATAATCCACCTTTATTTTATAAATTTTAACCACTTACAGGGATAAGAGGGAATTATATTCATAGCACATGTTGGTGAACTATTATTATTCAAAAACTAACCATCATATTGGATTGACCATTTCTACCTTTATATATATTTTTCTAGATATATATTAGTCTTTAAACTGGAATTTATATATATTGAATATAATCCCTATAAATATTTTTTCCACTAGACTTTTGAATCCAATGATATATAATTTTTTTCTATATTATGTGCTGTTGATGAGAATTTCCACGAACTTTTTAATGACACTAATGTGAAATAATTTATGGATATGAATATTACTTAAATTCCAACACATTTATTATAAATATATTTAGACATATATATTTACATTATATGAAAAAATTACATCTAAATAAGACTTCAATATTTTGTGAAATGTTAAATATTCTCGACTATTTTGAAATCTTAAATAGAATTGTGGGAGGAAATTTCATGTATCAATTGTGGTAGTTATTTTCCGTGTTGGGCCGTAAAACATATAATGATGATTTATTTTTATATCCTATAATGTATTTGTTTATTAAATAAAATTTAGTATTATGTATTTATCCCTAAAATTCAATCATGTTAGACGGTATAGTTTTCATCATAGATTTGGTTTCCTTATTTTATATCCCATACAAACCTAAAAAAGTATGAATAAACCAACACTACCATTAGTTGATTTTTAGTAATTTAAATAAGGAATACTACAAAAGGTAACCAAAAAATTTATATATGTAGGTTTGGATTTATAATTAAACAATTAAATTAAATTGACTTTGGAATAAGTCAAATAACTCTCAATTTTTTTCATATTAAAACAATGGTATTTCAAAAAAAATATTCACTTTTTCAGTAAAATAATTACATAAATTATATAAAAGTTTATAAATAAATTATCAACATCAACTACCCACATTTATGATTGTGAAAATAATCATGTACAAATAACATAACAAAATTATTTTCTCTCACCAAAAATATTATTATTTTTTCCTATAATAATTTGTAAATAAAATTAATTTTTCATGTTAAATATTTCAATTGTAAAATGTGTGAACTCATAATTTACTACTCCAAAGGTGATTTAAATTAGTTCATATAAGTTTAATTATTCACCAATAAAGAGTAAAACTCATAAAGTCTATAATAGATCTCAGATTCCATTCGTATTCTAACATAGAATAATTGAGAGGTAATTTTTTGGGTGTTTTCAATAAATATTGGACAATAAGAATATAATGTCTAAAATAAAAGAAAAGGGGGGAAAGAAAAAAAGGGAAAATAAATGGAAATTTTATGAAAAAATACATAGAAGGTTATGCAAGAACATATTTAGAAGGGAAAAAATTGTAAAGGAAGATAAAAGAGAGATATAAAAAATTAGACAAGAATGAAAACATGAAATATGTGAAAAACAAACAAATTCTCCCAAAACACTAGAAAATATGATTAATGTGTTATTTTTCTCTTTTTTTAAATCTAAACAAGGAAAAAAACTCACCCCTATATCTCTACCCATATTTTCAATCCTCATGGCCCAAATGTTAATAGTTATACTAAGATCAATGGTTTAGGATGGGTGATTTTTTACCCTTCTAAGACACAAGCCATTATTTTTTTCATTTTTACAGTTATTTCAATTTCATTGAACAATTTTCAATAAATTTTTAACCACATTAAAAATATCATATATACATTTCCCAACCTCATTTAATGATAACCTCTCCCACTTATTTAAATGATATCTTGTTTTGAAGAATATGATGACATGTTGAAAATCATGCAATGGATAACAAAAATTAAATAAATCCCCCTACTCATATTTTTTTTAAATCAGGTAAGGAAAATACAGATAAGGTTTATGTGTGACACTTTTTTTTTATTTTAATGTTGATATAAAAAATGTTTTTCAGTATCTCAAATCAGATTATACAAGGTAGATCAATGTAAGGGTAATGTGAGGCTATTTGGAATTTTTGATTCAAATTAGTTTTGGAAGACCCCTCTATCATACTAATTAAAACCAAAGTGTAAAATTAAGATTGAATATACAAAAAGTCAAGACACTCTACCAAATGGTTAACAAATATATTAAAAAATGACTGTATGGTACTATATCAGGAAATTTGAAGTTATTCTATATAGAAAGGGAAATAATTTTCCATCCTAAAATTCATTTTAAAAAAAATTGTTGCTGAGAATTATTTTATCCAATTTTATTGTGAATATACAATATTTTTTATATGAAAACAATTATTTTTCCTTCATAAAATGGTTGAAATACATCTTCAAAATTCAATGGTGTTTAAATGTTATAGTTTCTATTTATTTTTTTGTTTATTTTTTGGTATTTTTTTCTATTTTTTTAAAAGAACCCCAAAACAAAAGACAAATTAAAAAAAGTGTTTAAAAAGTAAGATGTCAAAAAGAGAGATTAGGTGATATTAATATTATAATATTAAGAAATATATAATTATTGAGAGAGATAGAATAAGAGGAATATTGGGGGAGGGAGTTAAAGGTAAATGGTTTCTTCCTTGTTTGGAATTATTTTCTCTCTATCTCCATCAAATAGTGGGCCTATTGTTATTGTATCATATTTGGTGGAATTTATTGTGGTTCCTTGGTTATGTATCCTCTCATGTTGATACTTCAATTGTTTCCCATCAACCATGTATATCTTTCAAGAATATGGGTCTTATTCTTTAACTACACCAAATGGGTAAGCATTATTTTAATAAAATAAACATCACATTTAGATTTATTCTTACCTAGGTAAAGTGAAAATAGAGAATTTAATAGTATTAAATTTTTACCTTTATGAAATAAAATTCAAAATATGTGTTTATAATGGAATTCCCCACCATTTTTATTTATAGGGATTGGAATTTTAATAGGAATCATGTTAAAGATCCTAGAGTTCATTCAACAATAACAATATATCATCACTAGATTATTTCCATTTGAAATAACAATTTTTACCTCTAAAAAATGATTTATGTTCGATTTAAAATGGTAGATGACAATATTTAAATAAACCTATCCAAATTGGAGACATACTAATGGGTGTTTTTATGTAGTTTTATAACACCAAAGAACATCTCCAAGTATTTCATACCAATAAATTTGTGTGGTCTTAACAATTTTCACAAGGCATATTTTCACTTATCTATTTTGAATTTATGCCAATCCATTTCTTTGGTGGTGATATGTAGTTGAGGTTTTATGTACAAACACATTATTTTTTTAAAATAGGTCGCATGTTTTGATTATAGAAATGGGTTCTTAATTTAATTACCAATTCTTTTAGAGTTACAAATCATTAGAAGAAGTGAGTTTTGAAAAAAACAATAGCATTATGTGCATCATCCTTTATCGTAGGTTTGACCTCAACCAACCAAGTAACATATTTGACCATTAGAAGAATATAAGGGAATACATTGGAAGAAGTATTGGTACCATGATATTAATGTAGTATAATTCGAATATATTATATATTATTAAGTTAATTTGGTGAATTTAATTTCTTTGGTAAATTATAAAAAAACTTTTGGATAGTGGGACTTGATTGAATTAATAGAAAAGACCCTAAAATAATGAATCCTAAAAATATATATAGGAACTGTCATTTTGGGAGGTAATTTCAGTTCCAAAGTGAACACCGTTATGTTTTGAGTGGTATAATTCTTAGATGATGAAATTTACATCTTCATACAAACATCTCCTAATCACCATTCAGATTTTTTCCCAAAGTTCATTATCATTTAAAAATAGTATTTTGAATAATGTTTCAACGTAATTTTTTTTTAATTTCAAAACATTTCGTGAAAAAATAACAGAAACCAAGTAATTTAAAATTGAGGAATTTTATGGTGGATTTGGAGTGTGTTATGAGAGGTGTTAATTGGTAAATTCAGTTTAAAGATTCCATAATGAGAAGAATTAGAAATTCTACTCAGGTGATAAGTTATATGGTTATAATATATAGGTCTATCATTGATCATATGGTCTGAATGTTAGATCATTAAAATATATCTAATCATCCTCAGTTTCAAATCACTATTATAAGGTCTAATCATTAAATATTAAATATATATAAAGATAGTGACTTTGGAACATAAGTGAGAGGAATATAATTTATTCATGAAAAAACAATGTCTAATTTTTTTTTTCAGTGGCAGTATAATGATATTGTGTTTCATCCATTATTATTGAGGCATAATATGTGAAATAATGAGTTTATTAAATTCATTAGCCATGTACGAACTCAGTGGAACTATTTGAAGAATCACACATCAATTTGAAGGGTAATGACTTATATAGGGATTTGATTATTAGGGAATATGTAAGAACATACTCTATTTCAATGAGGTGACAAATGAAATCCTTATTAAGATAGAATTTAACCTCATTATGGTGTAGACGACAGATTCAGAGGAAAATACTTTACATTTTCTAGATGAATTGTATATTAAAACCTGTATAACCCATGAATGATTGGATGTCTTAGAGTGATGTGGTTTTAGGATGTGATTGAATTACCTAAATTTTGGAAGGGTCAACTATAATACCATCTTATAAAATTATGTTCCCTAGAACTATCCAATAAGTAAAAAAGATGTGAATTTTTCAGAATTCAACATAAAGAAACATTTTAAACTGTTTTATATGACTATAGAGAGTGAATGTAAGCATGATTAAGATGAATCAACATATATGGTAAACTCATCCATGATGTAATCCATGAAATGTTCAATTAATTTTGGAAAGATACTCATTATACACCTCTATATTTTTTTTTGGAATTTTTTAAATTCCAATAGGAATTATCCTACATGATTATGTTCCAAATATGAAATTGGATTTATCATTTTCTTAGTCATATGGTGTGATTGTTAATTGTATTCATCCTATTTATCCATAAATAAAGATATAATATAACTATACAATTATTATTTAAAAAATTTAATCAATGAAATTAAGTGGGATGTTATATTTTTATTTTTCAGTATAAAAATTCAGATAATCCATTCACACATGCCCTTTGTTATTCACTTGAGTTATGACCAACTATATATTTTAATTTTTGAAAAAATTTAACCCTCTAATTTTTGATACCAATGGAATCCAAATGACCCATTAAGAATTTGAAATAGTTTAGATAATACCATCATGGGGATTTATGGTGATTTCTTCCTGAACTAACTCATGTTTGTGTGGATTGAGTATTTTTTTAAGGTTTTTTGATTGGTATGGATGACTCTTAGAGTTGGATGTGATGAATGTAAATGGAATTGTGTATTCCTGGTATGTCATATAATTTGAAACCTATGTATTTTTGTTTTCCATTATCACCTCAATAATTTGGGGCTCCAATGATTCAATAAGATTTGTAGAGACTGTGACCATATTAAAGATATCATGGAAATAGAATGCATACTTTAGGTGTCCAAGAAGGGGTTTTAGATAATTTTCATTCTCAACTTGCGGGGAAATTTTTTCAAAATTGAGGAAAGGATTAAAGTCAGTTTTTAATCATTTTCCTCAATACTATATATCGTGGATCATTTGAGATCCGATGTGATATGGGATTCTAAATAATTTTCTATATTCATTATATTGATAGAGTGTATAAATGAAAGATCAATAAAAACTTCTCCATTTATGACTTGGTTAATCATGGTTAAAATTTCACAAACTCCATTATCAGTATCAAATTAAGAAAATGATGGAATAAGATTCAATTCACTCTTATATGTTTTGTAAAATTTATGGATAGAGAATACAAAGTGGTTTTTAATTGGTATCACATGGATTGAAAAATAACAAATTTGGCCATTTGGACAAAAACATTCATGGATTAGATGATATAATGGACATCAATTTTAGTTATAACTATCACGAGGGATGGTGTTTCTTTAATTATAAGATATCATGAATTATTAATCTCACCATCAATTATGTGGACATATAATTGTATTGGGAATATATGATCCTTTTGATGGAAAAGGAAATCCATTATTGTCCCCACTAGACTAAAATATTTTTAATTTCCCAAGTAGATAAATAATTTTATTTAGTTAAAAGGGCCAATAATATAATTGTAGAAGACAAATTTGTACATGTAATTTACAAATAATCTTAAGCCTATGAGTTCATCATTACTTTTCTAACTCCCAATTTTGCATAGAACTATAAATTTCAATTGACCTTTTCACATCATGTGATTGAACGATGGGGTTGAAATAATTTCAATGGTCCTAATGTGTATATTTTGGGTAATGAATTATTTAAAAAACGTTTCATAATTATAAATTTCTTGGATGGAATATAAGAGGGTAATATTGAATTCAAGAGTTATATAAACTTTTCCATAATTTTAGAATCATGATCATAGGGATTTTTTTAAGCACACAATGAAAAAGTAATAAGTATTATATTTAATAGAGGAATGTATATACGTGAGGGTGTGGATTTAAATTATTTTTTAAAATTTTTGTTCTTTTTATCCAGCTCAAAATTTAAAGGTAATATGGGGTAATCATGATGAGGTGTATAAATTTTATTCCAGATCAAATTATAATTTCAAATACATTTACCTATGTATTAGGAAATAGTTGAGTTAGGATTTGGGAAGGATTTCATTGTTGTTGCGGACTTAGATGTGGTGAAAGTTGATTTTTTTGTTTCCAATGTTTTAGAGGATATAACTAGTAAATGAGAAAATGTGTCCAACAGTTGATTACCACGAATTATATGAAGATGATACATTCCCCACATTGGGAATTAATGGATTTGGGTTCTTGGGAATGTAATTGTTTTAGGCTGGGAATTGAAAAATATGAATAAAATAATGGAAACCATGAGGAGTAGAAGGAGGATTGTTACTTTGATATAGAGGAACAAATAGATAAGGATTTTAGAATTTACCCCACCCTATAAATATGGGAATTGTTTAATAATTTGAGGATTAAAAATAGGGGGATGAGAGATGGGATTATGAAACCTCAATCCTTGGTTATTTGTAAAAGAGAAAAAATATTAATAGAGTTAATCCTTGGGAAATTATTCAAGAATGTAAGTGTTTATATCATCATTAATGTAGATGTATATAGCTTGATTTTTAATCAATGTTGGTTTTTAAAACTCTAAATTCAAGAACTAGGAACATTCCATTGAAAGTGTTACCGAATTTGATAGAATTCATTAGATGCATTAACCACCTCATAAATAGGGGTTCACATTCATACAAAGACTCTGTAAAAGTTTTTCATGTATTTTAAATGATGGAAATCATTAAGGAGATCTGAATTTGTTCCTTAAATATCTAGAATGTATTCTCTTTGATTCCTAGTGTTCCATATAGCATGTGACCAACTCATACTTTTGTAAACCTCATTGTATCTCCTGATCTATTACCTTAATTTTTAATAATAAATTTTAAGACAATATTGTCTAGACAAGAACCGTATTGGTATTACATCATCAATATCACATATTTTAATTAATTAAATCATTATTCCTAGTCATAATAATTGTAAATTAAAAGTAAAAACATAGATTTATAGAGGGAGTATTCCATGCGTACGTAGAAGTGATATTATAATTTTTATAAAGGATGTGGAGTATATATGATAGATATGATATTATACTTAATGAAGAATAAATATTTCCAAAATATCATATATGAAAATTACATCCCTCATAATAACCAACCATGGATGTTTTTGATATAAAAATAATAATTTCACTACGTGGATGTGGTAGTCCACCCGTATGCATGAGAAATAATTGCAATTTATATTTCAGTGAATGGATATAAGTAATTGTTTTCCAATGATAATGTTAAAATCTAAATATTTTTAGGATAATATATTCATAATTATGGGATTTACACATTATATTTATAAGAATTATATTTAAGAGCAATCATTGAAATAGTTGGGCGAGACAACAACATCATCTTGGATAGTCCTCCTCTAGTCTATACCTTAAGACTTATTTGGATGGTGTTAGGGTAATAAGAGAATACATATTATGTGGGTAAGGAATATATTGATGTATTAGGGTATGGAATTTATAATCAATGTTTCCAAAAAATAATGAATAAATGATAAGATGATATTCTCTTTTACAAGTGAAGGAAATGACACACTTAGAATTACATAATAAATTTAAATTTACTATGTACAATAATCATATCAAGTCAAACAGATTGAAATTATTAATAATTTAGAAAATAAATGTTTCAAATAATATAAATCAATAAAATTTATATGTGTCTATGTTACATTTTAAACTATACCTATTGGTTTAACTCCCCAATAAACACATTTTAACCATAACCATGGTAACCCACATTTTAGAATTTAAATGTAATAAATTTACATATAAGGTGAAATTTTTCTCATAATTGAACCATATATTACATTTTATAGCTTTTATAATCCCACTTTTCTTATTTAAATATATTTTTATTTATAAATCATTTAATAAAATACTTTTATCATAAAATATCATTAAATTCAATATTGGGAATATTTATCTAATTTTTCTTATATTAAATTATTAAAAAATGTAATTATATAATAAAAATATTCACCTTCATTTATAATATATAATTAATTATTATATTTATGGAGAAAAAAAATCCATCCATGAAATATTAAGATTTTTTAAATTCATTTACATTGTTTTTTCTACTACTTGAACAAGAACTATATCAGTATTCTATAATCTTTGATGGTAATTATATAATTACTTAAAATTTAAAATAAATTTAAATAATAGAGATAAATAATATATATTTAAAATTACACTCTATATTTCTATAATTTTTTTTAACCCTATCAAAACATATATGAAATATTAAAAATCAAAATAGTGACATTTTTTCATTATCCTTTTCTTAAAATAATATTAATGTTGTATTCAATTGAATATAAAATAAAATTTTACTATTTTAATACATATGATTTATTTTGTAAAATTAAACAAATAAAAGAAGATAATTTCTGATTTATAAAGATTTATAGTCTTTATATCATAGTTCGTACTCTATTTTACATGTTTATCACTTACTGAGGTGACATATATTATCTATTAGTACTATTCATGATAAATATAAATAAAATATAATAGTTTTTATAATTTTAACCTTATAATACCAAAAATCGGAAATTAATTTTTTTATGATTAAATATCAAGATGTGTAAACAATAAATATTAATATAAATTTGTAAATCATAACAGACAACAATTTTAGAAACTTTATTTCAAAGTATTATACCAAAATAAGATATAATGATTATTAGGATATAATTATTTAGATTATGTATAATAAATTCAAATAAATTTAAATTTTAAAAAATATAAAATATAATGATACATTTAAATTACTTTACATAAATAAATGAAATGAAATCTTTACAAAAATTTTATTTTTCAATATTCACTAAAAAATAATTCTTTTAAAAAACAATTAAAACAATTCAACCTGGACATTATGTTTTTGATGATATAATAAATTACCCTCCTTAAATAAAATAAAATATCATAAAATTTAAGAATTTAATTATATTTTCTACATATAAAAAAAATATAATCATTTTTAGGGAAACCGAATTTTTATGAATAAAATTACTTCAGTGAATATTAGGTACATATTAATTATTAATTAATAAATAGTTTTTCTTTATATATATAACTTTTAAAAAAAATATAATATTTTTATTCCTATTCAATCCTCAAATTTAACTTCTAGGTTTTAATAACGACATTTAAATAATAATATATTTATAGTATAAAAATATGTGTAAAGATAGTTGTTATATATTAATAAATCTTTCAAAAAAATTATTCTTTCAAACAAAATTATAATAATTCAATAATAACCCCCATAAATAAATTTCATTCTCAATGTTTTATATGAAATAGAAATTGTTCAATAATTTAAAATACCATATTTTGAATCCAATATAGTAAAAAGGAATATTTAAACTTCCTTCAAAAAGGGTAAGTGGTAAGGTTTATTAAAATAATCCAAAATAATGTTTAATAATATGGAAAACTTTTTTATAATTTAAAAATATATACATAGATGAGAAAAATAATATTTTGTGAATAATAGATAGTGGTAGAGAACATGAAAATGAGAATTATCTTGAAAACAAAACTATAAATATATAAGGGACAAAGAAGATAATCAAATAAAAAAAATGATGGTAACATGATAAGATTTATATTTTAGGATCCCCTTCCATGAGTGGAGGAATAATTTTACTATCATGATAGAGAAGACAAGAAAATACAATTGTTTACATTATTTCTATTTTATATGAAACAATTCATACTTCTTATGTTCTTTGATCAATTTATACAACATCCTTATCTCTTAATCCAATAAAATAATAATAATAATAATTGTTTTTAATCCTAATACAATAAAATTTAATTTTAATAGATAATATGATCTAAAAAAGAATGCTAGTTCATTCCATTTATAGTTATATATTTATTAAAACCAAAATTCATTTCACAAGTTATCAAATATGAATATATATTTATATGATAATATAGTAATTTATTCTATAAAACATAAACAACAAAAAAATAAGTTTAACATAAACCATTAAATAATTATTTAACCTAAATAATCCTCCAAAATATGTTTACATAATTCAAAACTAAAAAAATCTAAATGTTTTAATCATAAATTTTTTAAGATCAAAATTAATATTTATCCCTAGGAAAAATAGAGAATATCATAATGTTACAAACCAAAAACATGAAAAATATAATCATCTACTTGCTTAAAACATGGTAATACATTCTAATAAAAACCTAAATCACCATAAAAAAAAAATAAATTCATGCTTCCTTAAATTATCTCAATTTTTATTCCACAAATTATGTTTAGAATAATCATATAATGATCTATTTATAGTTCATTTAATATAAGATAGAATCAATCACTTAGTCATCAAATAACTATTTAATCCAGAGGTTATATATATATATAATGAAATACATATTTTCAATATATAAAAATACATTTATCCTAATTAACCATGTTAAAATAAAATATCATATAAAACCTAATGTTTATTAATACCATTTGACACATGTACACAATATATAAATCCATTCTACGTGAAAAATAGTTTCACTAAAAAAATACTATACCAAAGGGTTCTATTATCTTAGATGTCTTCCCAAAATATCCATAATCATCTTAAACAAAAATTATATATACCTCAAAAGGGGTATCTACGCCTTTAAACTTATGGTCATACTTAAACTTTTCAACCATTGAAACTTTAGGTTTATCATATATAATAATTGAATAACATATAATTATATAGGTTTTCTCCTCACATTCATCTTACTGGATCATATTGAAAATGTGGATCATTCCAAACATATCCCTATGTAGAGTCTATCATAATGTATAGTCTTAGGCCCAATCATAGTACATTATTTGTGATAAATTTAATACCTAATATTACCCTATTATATTTTTTCTTATAGTATCATTTATCCTATAATTGTTTACATAATAAAATATATAGACATTAACGCATGTTGTAGGAAAACCACATAATTTCTTCTTTACCATGATTGATGATATTTAAATATACACAAAATTTCTAATAAAATATATCATATTGTACGTTTATTTAATATATTTTTTAATAAATATAGCTCCCAACGGTACTACTAATCATCCTTTGATACAAACTATATAACTTTGACCCTTTTATCTTACATCCATTGGTTTTCGTAAAAACATTTTACTAGATATAATATAAAATATCCTAAAAATCAAATAGTTTTTTAGTATTGGGTGACTAGATATAGAGAAGATTCTAATAGTACGTTTGAAAACATGAAATGTCACATAAAAATCAAATGATAATGTTCTTATTCCACTATGAATAATACTCCATGAAGTCATAGATACCTTTATGATATCATGGGGATATTATTACATGATAAATAGTGAACTTATATGTTGATTATGGAAAAAATAAGTGATATGAATCAATGGTCATTAGTGATAATACAAAAAAGTTTACGAGAACATGATCATGTTGTGAGAAACTCATACCAAATTAGTAAAATATTTTCATTCATGAATTGTTTCATAATGAATATTCAAAAAATGAATGAGAAAAAAGAGTATGGTATTATCAGCAATCCATCACAATCCTTGAAAATATTTCATGAAAATAACACATACGTTTGTGTCGTACCTATAAGTAGATAATATTAATTCCTTACATAATGCTCACTATAAAAACTATCATAGTGTATATGGTTCACTATCGGTTATTTCATTTCCTTATTCAAGGGACACTCATAATAGTATCATTGTGGACATAATCCATTTCCAAATTAGGTTCACACCCAATTCCATCCCTTATTATCGATTGAGATATCACTCTTTTCTCATAAGATTATAAAGATATAATGTTCCAGCACATATCTCATTTATAATGTAGGAACCCGTCCTTTGTTTTAATTGAAACATCCCACCATTGATTTATAATATAAAAACTAATTATTTAATGAAAACCATAAATATGTGTTCCCTAAGAACAAAAAAAATCATTATATTATCATAACACAATTAATGGAAAGTAAAAAACATCCATATGAAGATCTCATTATCATAACGATAATACATATAGATAATTAATAGAGACTCTATTATTGGTTCATATCCCAAGTAATGAATATGTTGCATTAATTTATGTTATCTTAGATGAAAAATTTCATTAAAAGGTCACTATATTATTTCTTAAAAAAATACCATTTCATTTTGAAATAACATATTTAAAATCTATTTTTTTGAAAGATTGAAAAAAATCATTTGAAAAAAATGGATACGTGTAAATTTTTATTTAGTGAAAAAACAAGACCCTTGGAAAATACATTAATACTGTATATGTTAAATGAGGACATTAATTTCATTGACTAAAAAGAAAATAAAAGTAGACTTGTTTAGAAAGTGTTTCATAAAAAATATTTATTTGAAAACGTTTTATAATATTTAAATGATAATTAAAATTACCTTTTTAAAATTTTTATTTATAGGTAAAAAATCCATTAAAAAGTTTTTATGGGAATAATAATGGAATAAAATGATTATTGACCAAAGATAAAATAAGGTATTCATTTATAAAAAAATAATTTATCGATCGTTTTTAGTTTTAAAGAGATTGAAATTGTACATAAACATAAAAATCAATTAATAACCACAAGAGAATAAAATATTTTTGATTTAAAGTACCATATCCAGTTATTCAACTTATTTTAAATTTCTATAAACAATCCTTGAATGAAATTACATTCTAACATAAATGCATACCCATTTGGTAATATCCAAATATAATCCTCAAGAAAGAGAGTGCATTAGAGAAAAAATTTAATTTTTCTTTCAATATAATCCAAATAAAAGATATTCCTAGTTAGTATATATGAAACACAATAGAAACAAGTTTTGAATATGGGTTATATCTCATAGAAATAAAAGTGAGGTGAGAAACCCTTACCTTAAGTCCCACCATACATAGTAGTGATTTAAAACTCATGTTTAATAAATAAATATTTTTTTAAAAATTGTTTAATAGTATTATTAATACATATAATACCCTATATTAAAAAAATTATGACATTATATAACATGTTCATTAATAATTATTTATTAAAATCAGTTTTTTAGGTAACAAATGTTTCATTTTTTATTCATGTTTCTTATTCCGAGTTATTATTCTTGTACTTTAATCATGGATTTATCATTAAAAATATTAATCATTTCATATGTATCATATTAAGTAATTATATAAACATTTATAATTATTCATTTTATATAGTGATAAATAATTAATTACATCACATTGTAGAGATATTAATCATTACATACATACGAGTGATGTTTCCACATTTTGATATTATAAGTGTAATAATGGTAAATATATATTAACCTTTATATTTTTATATAAAAAATATTATATGAATATATTCATTAAATATATCATATTTATAATCCATGTAAATCAATAATAAATAAATAATCACATCTCTTCGTGGAGGTTGTAATCCAAACATACCCATTCATGAAATTATCATTTTCTAATAGATGGGAATGTAAGAAGGTAGAAATGATCTTATTATTTTTAAAATATTTTTATTTCATATATATTATAAAAATAAAAAATACATTATAATATAAAACCCTGAAATGACATTGTAAAAAATTATTCATGTCACTATGTAGCTATTGATGTCAACACGTACCCACGAGTGATACATTCATTTTATATTTAATGGAAATAAGGTGAAAAATGAATTTCAAATAATTATAAAAAAAATATCAGAATATTTATTATATTGGATTAAATATATTAGGATAGATATAATAGATTTACAGTATGTATAAGAATAAACAATCTTTGATATAGTTGGGTAATATGATTACCTCATCTATGAGAGGCATCCACTATCTTACACGTTGAACCTTCTTACGATGGTCTTATAGGATGAAAAAAATAACTATGACAAATATATATATTTTATTAAGGTATCATGGAATGAATTTTATGATATATAGTTCTAAAAAATTTGAAATAAATGACAATAGGAGGTTCCCTTTTTTTAATCAGTAAATATACAAACTTATATTTTCTTAAAATATTTAAATATAATGTATCTCATAATAATTTTATAAGGAAACAAATTTCCATAACATAATTCTATAACATTATAAGCTTTATATAACATGAACCAATAATATGTAGAATTTTTTATCCTTCACTTCTAACATTATCTTTTGGTTTAACCCCCTTATTCACCATTTTTATTATAAATCTAGATAACACATTTTTTAAACATTATAGTATTAAAATTTACTTATTATAGAAAAATTATTTACAAAATTGTCCAAGTACTAAATTTTAGCAAAAGTAATATCCTAATTTTCTTTTTTCTATGTTTTTTTTATTTTCAAATATTTTAATACCTTTTTAACATAAGATGTAGTGAAAGTTATTTTTTAGAATATTTATTTAATTTTACATCAATGTCACCCAATAAGTAATGGAATTTGACTATTAATGAATTTTTAATAATTTATAATCAATAACTATTTAGGAAATTATATTATAAAACATTTTATCATAAAAATAAAAATTTTATTGTTTTTAAATTATTTTACTTTTATTCTTTAACTTCTTAGACATGCACAATATAAGAATTTTGTTAGTGTTTAAAGACATTCTATCGTCATTATAAATTATAAATAATTTAATATAAAATGAAATATTTATGCACAAAATAACATTTTATAATAGGTAAAATATTCTTTTTATCCATGTGAAAACATATAATCGGAATGTAAATCATTATTGTGACATTTTGTATTTGTCCTTCTCCCAAAATAATAAGAATTATATTATAAAAGGAATGTGGAAGTAGATTTCCCTATTTTAATTTCTAGTATATATTTTTTCAAAAACCATAATTATAATAGTATTATTTCATGTGTTAGGGATAATATTATGTGTTATATCATATATTTAACTACATTTAAAAAGTTTTACCCATACCATGGTGACACATATTTACAATAGTTACTATTCATAATGACTAAAAATAAAAGGATAAATTTAGAAAATTTGATCCTCATAATTCCAAATATGGAATCTAATTTATATTATACAATATATAGATATTTTATAAATCATTTTAACTATATATGCATAAAAATCCAAGAAAATAAGTTTTTAGAAAATTGTGTTTTTAGCATAAAAATGAATTTATACTAAAATAATATGTATTGATGATTACATATTCATTATTGAGATTATGTATTATAAAATTGAACTTATATTATTTTAAAACCCATTCAATGATATAATAAGTATTTTTAAATAACATGATATAATGACAATAAATTATTTTCTTATAAATAAGGATTTTTTCATACTTAAATAAGAAACAATTATTTTTAAGAATACCCCCTAAAATTACCCATAAGCTAATATTGAAATATTGATATAAAAAATTCTATTAAAAATATAAAATAATATTTTTTAAAAAGTGGTAGATATTCATTATAAGATAAACACACAATTTTAATAAAAACCAATCTTGAATAGAACATATTTTTAAGCATGGAAAAAATTTAGAGAAAATTGTGCACATATATATTATTTATCATTAAATAAATTTTCATTATAAAAATTATTTATTTATATGTTTAATAATATTTTTATTCCTATTAATACCACTAACATCGATGTTTAAATTAAAAAACATCGATGTTTACACGAAACATCATTTTATTGTTATAATCATTGAAATTGAGAGAATTATAACCTAACCATTAAACATAGTAACACGATCAATACTAACTAATTACAAAATATTTGTTATAATTATTTTTTATAAATAAATCATATTGATAACAAAAGATATAATTTTTGGAAAAGTCTTTCTATGTTTATTAAATTGATTTCTCTATCAAAAATTATTCTTTTTATGAAATCATTTTGAATCCAATTTTTTTTTCATATGTTATGAAATGTTTACTTGTGTGTGACACACATTTCATTGCATGGGTTATGATATGATTTTTTATGATTTTGTGGAATATGTACATGAGATTTCATTTTGAGATGGGTGGGGCCTATATCTCCCTCTAATGAATTTGATAAATGTTCATATCTCATGAGATAGACATGGATGGAAGGAGAAATGAACTCAGTTCAGTATTACAGGGCTGGAACGTGAAATGAAGTGAGTTCATTATTATAGGGCTAGAACTAGGTGTGAACTCGGGTAAGTAATACCATGCTGGAATTTGGTGTGAACCTAGATCAGTAACAGACTTTTCCACTATGATGGTCTCGACAGTAATGCCTTAACTACTATGATAATAATTATATGTGCTTATGTTCCTTCCATAATTCCATTTTTAATTCCAATGTTATACCATTAGGTATTATGTTCTTTATTTCCTATGATTCATGTGTTATGAATTTCCAAGCATTATTCCATGGATCATGTTTATGATCTTTGATATGCAGGGTATGATATTTTATCTTCATTATCATGTTCTCATTCCCTTAAGCTCATGATTTTGCTTATGCATCTCTCTTATTTACCCTTTCTAAGAATCTATTTTCACCCATTTTTATTTTTCTTCCCCCACATTATAAATAAATATATATATATATGTTATTTTTTATGTCTGTTATATGGGTATTAGTGAAGATGATGCTAGTTGGAGATGATGTAGATAATTTATGTACAAGTGTTTATGTTTTCTAGGTGTCCAAAGGAACTAGACTAGAATGATATTTGAGCATCTCTTTGTATAATGTTTTATGTGTTACACATAAGTTATGTAATTTCAATGTATTTAAATACATAGTGATTATAGTTGGCATTAGGGAAATGGTTCTTTTATCATTTCTAAAATATTATGATAATACCTTTTTGAGATCCCTAAGGACATATATTGGGATAAGGTTAAGAATAAGAAAACGTAAAAAATGTATTAGAATTTTATGAAAATATTGAGTGATTAGTTACCATGAAATAAATTCATATCCGGATACAACTAGTGGATATAGATCTGGAATATATTTACATAGGTGTAAAAATTATGACAAGATGTCCTGGCCTTGACTCGAGGTAATCTAGTACATGACAATGGTCCTTACTGCATACCAGGTTTGACACTACTGAGGGATATGATTTGACAATTCACAAACCCTTTACTAATAATTATGCACATATTAAATTTAATATGGATATTAATAACCTAGGATAAAACTAAGGTGTAATATATTAGAGAAGGAGTCATAACATAGATTTCATATAAGTATATTCTCATGATTATGTGGTTCCTTACAATGATAACTATTTATTACCCTATGATTTTTGGATTTATTCAAATTATAGAACTAGAAGGAATTGTGTTAATGGTGATTGGGATGGACAATGAAATTATTGTAATCCAAATTAAATAAATTATATGGGATCCAGAATGAAAAATAATGTTTCCATTCTTGCACACATTTGTTAACCATTGAATCGTGGAAAACTTGCAAATGAGAAAATGTGGGAAAAAAATTCTGTTGATTCGTTCATGAGGAAACACCCACCTTCTTTTTTAGGGTCCTCTAATCCATTTATTGTTGAAAAATAGATCAATACCATTGAAAATATATTTATGTCTTTTAGTGTTTATAATAAGCAAAAGTTAATCTGGCTATTTATCATTTAGAATGTGAAGCAGACCTGTGGTGGACTCTAATTAAGAATACGATGAATCAAGATGAAGTTGAATCCATGGAATGGTATGAGTTCATCAAATTATTCTTCAATAAGAATTTTCCTCAAATGATTTCTTTAAAAATGGAGAAATTGTTCCTTGAGTTAAGGGATGATGAATCTTTTGGTACCTACATTTCTAATTTCAGATGACTTGTGAGGTACTCTTTTGGAATTATCATCCAACCTAAAGGTAAAGTGGATTGTCTTTTCAGTGTCTTAAAGCCAATTCTCAGAAGGGAATTAGATATAAGGGATTTTATTTTCTATTAAGAGATTGTAATTTTTGAAATATAGGTTTAATTGGAGGTTGATGTCATATATAAAACTCATGGTTTTGATAAGGAAAGTAAGATATAGTTCAAAGGAAAGTATAAAAACCATAGGAAAAAAAGATGAGATTTCTTTTATGCTCAAAATATTGGAAGAATCGTGGAGGAATATTAATTAAGGAGTATATTAAATGTTTTATGTGAGGAAAATAATTTCACCATGAAATTTATTGTATAAATTATGGGAATAAGTCATCTCATAATATTAATGGAATAGAAGACACACATAATACACTTCCCACGATTCAGTTTGACAAATTTAAGGAGATTGGGAATTATTCTAACCAATTCCCAAACCAAATGGATGGTTAATATGATTGACATTAGTAACCTTTTAAGCTGAGGGACAAGGGAAAATATCATGAAATCCTTATTTATAATGAGGGGTGTGATAATGAAATGATGAATGATACACATACCAACAACTCTAGAGAAAATAATATCATATCATATTTTAGATCTACAAACTTTTTCATACCTAATGATTTTTTAAGGGTTTTATGATTCCTAAAAAATTAATTTATTCATAATTATTAGTGAAAACCTATAATGGTATGATAATTTCATCCAAAGACTATGATTTCTATTCAGTTGATGTTTGTGGGAATGTGATTCATGAAAACCTTGTCATTCTTCTTTCGGGTGAATTTTATGTCATCATAGTAATGGATACGATTTCTCTGTATAAATACCATATCAATTGTCATGGAAGGTAAGTAATGTTTGATATTTCAAAACCTTATATGAACATCCATTAATTTTTTAATAATCATGAAAATCCTATGGGGTTTACGTCTAGTGTACGGGTTTTAATTCCCATAAAAATGGATGTTTATCTCAAATAGTGGGGGATAAAATAGTCATCAATGATATTATTATTTTTATGTATATTTTGGATTTATTTATGAATAGTTTTCTATCCTTCCACCTATATTTTATGTTGAGTTATCTACAGAACTTGTACCTGGTTCAACAAAAATATAAAATTCACATTATAGAATGACCCCAATTTATTTACCAAAACTAAAGAAGAATCTCTAAGAAAGCCTTAATAAGTGATTTATTTAGAAAGGTTTTTCACCATGTTGTGTAACCTTTCCTTTTGTGAAAATAAAGAAAGATTGATGTGAGTCTCACTGATAATCAAGAGTTAAACTAGTTCGTAATCATGACTAAATATCATCTTCCCCATATTGGGGACTTTTCTGACCAACTACATCGAGATCAATGATTTCGCAAGATTGAAATTCATTATAAATATCATAACTTTGGGTCCAAATGGAGGATATAACCATTATGGGATTTTATACAAGGTATGGACAATATGAATATAAATTTATGCCTTTTGGTCTTACGAATTAACCATATATCTTCATGGATTTTTAATAGAGTATTTAGATATTTCCTAGATATGTTTGTGGTAGTCATTATAGATGGATTCTTAAATACTACAAGATTAATGAAGGGAATATTGATTACTTTAAAATTTTAATAAAGTCCCTATGGAAAGAGAAATTATATGAAAATTTAAAAAGAATGAATTTTAGCAGAAATAAGATTTCTTTTTGGATTATATACTCTTAGTAGATAATATAGAAGTCGATCCATCAAAGAGGGAGGTAATTGAATGCTAGCCTAGAACAAATATAGAGACAAAGATTCATATATTTCCTTGTTTAGATATATATTATTAATTGTTTTTGGAGAATAACTAAGACCTCTATAATCCTCTAACGATGTTAACTCAAAAGGGTGTCAAGATACTATGGATATATGAATAAGAGGAAAATTTCAAGGAACTGATGAGAAGGTTAGTGAGTTCACTTATACATACATTACCCTGTCATGGAGACGGTTCTATAATCTACAGTGATACATCCTAGAAGGGGTAAGGATGTGTCATTATGCATAGGAACATGGTTATCAGTTATCCCTCGTGATTAATGACCATTCATGAGAAAATTTACTCAACTCATTATTTGAAGTTAGTAGCGGTAATTTTTTAATTAATGATATTGAGTAATTATCATTATTTGGGAAAGTGTGATATATATAAAAATTATAAAAGTAAATAATATATATTCACAGAAAATGATTTGAACTTGAACATGATAAGATGGTTAAATTTGATAATGGATTACAACTGCTCAGTATATTACCACCATGGGAAAAAGAAGAAGGTGGTAGATGATTTGATTTGGAAAGATAATGCTAGATTATCAATGATAAGGATCAGAAAGGATCTTGTGTTGATAGATTTAAAATGGATGGATTTAGAAATCTTAATGTAAGGGGAAAGTTATTATCTTTCTCAAATGATTGTTCAAACATCTATTTTTGTGAAGATCAAGGAGGTATAAAAGAAAAAAGATGAGCTAAAAAAGAAAGTCAAAAAAGTTCTTGAGTTTAACCTTTATCAAGATGGAATGATAATTTTCATGTACCATATATGTGTTTCTTCCATACTATATTTGATGAATATCTAAGATGAAGATTAAAATTTATTCCCTATTCATCCTAGAATTATTAATATGTATAGGTACTTGAAATAATACTTTTTGTGGGATATAATAAAGTGAGATATCATAATGTTTTTATCTCTATTCTTGATATTCCAAAACGTTAAGGCTTAATGACCAAATTAAAAGGTAATTTTTCATACATTACCCATACTAGAATGGAAATGGGAGGGAATCACTACAGATTTGGTCATTGAATTACCCAAAACCACTAATGGGATTAATTTTATTTGTGATTTAGTCAATCTACTTACTATGTTTTCACACATCATTGCTATCGAATAAGACTTCTCTTTAGATTATATTTATATGATATAAATTAATTAATTGATATTGTTTTATGGAGTACCACAAAATATTGTACCAGATTAGGACATAAGGTTCACCTCAAAGGTCTAGAAAATTATTTAGAAAATACTTAATATCGAATTGGGTTTCATCACTACATATCATCACCATACATATGGTTAGTCTGAAAGAACAATTGAAACCCTACATAATATTTTGAGATGTTTTCACTGGATTAAAATGGTTTAAAGGATAAAAACCTTCCTTTATTTGCATTTTCTTAAAATAATAGCCTTCAGTCAAGAATTCATATGCAATTCTATGAATCCCTCTATTGGATTAAATGATGCACTCAAATGTACCAGGATTATGATGGGGAACCAAATCTATGGGGACTATAGATTTCAGAAGAAATTATAAGGCCCCAGCCTTAAACCTTACTTAATCTTGAGTTATTACAAGATTACACATTGAGGATATTTTCAGGTTTAGAGTTTTAGAGAATTAGATCATGAAACTTGCATTACATTCCATATTTAGACAAAGTGGTTACATGAAAGACAGTATTCATTCATCCCATCAATGGAAACATATTTAAAATAAAACATGGATTCTTTCTTGACACATCCTTGACACTGTCATCACATCATGTAAACCTTCCCTTGACCTATGAAAAACATTTCAAAAACATGGGATGAGCATAAAAAGCTTAGTAAGGGATATAAAAATATGGAAAGGAATCATGAGTACATATATATATAAGAATGAAATCATACATTACCCATAAAACATAGTCACTTTAACATACCTCATAAAATCATAGAAATCATATGACATAAAGGTAACATGAGGCATTCATAACATTCTTACGTAGAGAGTAACCCTCTTGGTTACGTTTGGAATACCCATCACAGTATATTCCCTAAATCTCTTAGGAGAAACCTTAACGTTTCACTCCTTCGCGTTACCCAATGAATTGGAGAGCTATATCGGGCTCACCCGCCCTTAGTTTATCACGGAAACACCCTTTTTCATAACAATGCCCAAGAACCATAAACGTATCACATAAAACATGTATAAAGGAAACATAACATTTCAACATGTCAATCATAATATAACATTTTAGTATATTGAAATAATGAATCCGTTCAAAAAGAAACCATTTCCAAAACCATTTAAAACATTTAATAAGGAGATTTTTGAATCAAAGTGTCCCATACCACCTTGAAGCTTTTATCATTTTAAACCATTAATATCCATATAAATAAATCCTTAAAACCATTTTGAAAACATGGATATTAATAAGAACAAATCACTAAAACATTTAAAGAGATATTTTGGTTAAAGAATTTTTACCAAAATTAGAGACACTTGAATACAATAATTGAGTTATAACATTTAATCAGAACCTTATAATATCATGAGAATAAATGGATTCATGATATAATATTCCAAAGGACAGTATATACACCATATAAGAGTGAATTGGTGCATAACAACAATGAAGTCTCAATAGAGATGTAAAATGAAACGAAATCCCTTACAAAGAAGGTATCCTTAAATTAAGGATAAATCAATCTCAAAATTATGTGTGACAAATATAAATACACCCAATATAATTGGATATTAAGTTTAAAACAATAAAAGGTCATTCACACATATTCAAATGATGACATATTCAATAACTACATGTTGAACCCAAAGAAATCGAAATTGGGTTAAAAAGTTCCCTTGACAGCCTAACGACATCACATCAAAAAGAGTTGATGAGAGATAAGAAGTGTATCTCATCACTTGGACATAAAATTTACATCAATAAGGATATATGAGAACATATCACAACATAACAATATGTAAATTAAAATACCCAACAAAAGAAGTCTTTTAAAAAAGAGGAGGGTGAAAGGTTCCCTTACCGACTTGGGTATCTTTCAAAACATACACCCCATAAAAGAAGGACAATAGATCATTGATGTAAATACTCATAAACGAAAGTATATTACACAAAGAGTAGAATAATGGGAAGTACATACACCACTCAATGGAATTTGTGGCAAATGTAGCATAAATCTCACGGGAATAAAAGTGAGATGAAAAATCCCTTACGAAAACTCGGTAGCCTAACGGCGCCACATAAAACTTCTGAATATGGATTGATGAGATCAAATAGGGTATCTCATAACATTACAATAAAATTTACAGAAAGAGGAAAATAAAAGAACATCCCCCAACATTACAAAGAGGATCTTAAAAGAAGTGACATAATAGAGAGTACCTAAAAAGAAAGAGAGAGGTTAGATCTCTTACGAAAGTTCGGCAGCCTAACGGCGCCACTCAAAACTTCCAAAATAGATTGATGAGAGAGAATAGGGTCTCTCATCACATGAAAATAATAATTAAAGTAAGTGTAATATAAAATATCATCCCAATAACAAGAAAGATGAGCTTTAAAAGGAATGACATAAAAGTGTGTACTTAAAAAGAAAGAGAGGAGTAGGATCCCTTACCTCGGGTCCGACTTGACTCGATCGTTCTTTAATCTCCTGAATAATAAACTTGAGTTAATTTCTAATTCCTTAAGAACCTTTTTCAAGTTCATTATTTCTTTTATATCACTTATTACCATGTTATAAACATTACTTAATCATTTAAGTTATTCATGTTTGTTTTGTCTATATTTGGTTCTTAAGTCGAAAGTGGACTTCTTACAATTACATGTTGTTCGTGTGGCCAAATGTTTATTATATCCATAATTGTATTCATGATGTAGATATCATATATTTCATATATATCCAGTACATTCATTCATTTATAACATTACATAATCATTTAGAGGTAAGAAATGAAATGCATCGTTCATGGAGACGGTAAGCCGTACGTACGCATGAACGCTACTTTCATTTCTATTTCGTATTTTATAGAATGGAATAATAATTATATAAAGGTATATTATAATTCTAGTATAATATCTCATATAATATCATATTTCCATCCTTTATACGTCCCACATATGGTATTTAACGAATCAAATCACTTTGAGGGGGCGGTAGTCCGCACTTCCTTAAATGAAGATATCGTGTTTACCCATAAAGGAAACCATAAAGGTATGACCAAAATGAAAAAAAAACAGAAGATTAAGGAAAAAATAAACATATTATATAAAAAATAGTGACATCATAATGGCCACCTTTTATGGTGTTAAATGAGTATTGAACATTCATCGTTTCGGGCAGCAGAATTTCTCCATCCACAGAAACCGTATGTTCTTTAACCATTTGATGTAGTTGTGTGAGAGTGTATCTCGAATGAATCTTATAAAAAAATCCTAGTATATTTAATATACTGTTTTTGTTACAAAAGAAGTAAATAAAAAGAGTTTATGGGGTTGGAGAAGCAAAATAAAACAAATGAACATGAGAGAATGAATTACCTTTAAAAGTGTAACTCCTTTTGAATTGACCCTAAAGGCTTCCTTTGAAAGGATTATGCCCAAAGGGAATCCTCTAGGATGAGGAGAGGGATGTGGAGAGAGTAAATGGGCAGAGTTTGGCCGAGCCAATGGCTTTAGGAGTTTGTGAAATGAGGTAGAGGTGGGGGCCTTTTATAAGAGGAGAGGAGGGGCACTTTTGGAAAGTAAGAAATATTACTTTATTTGAACATGTGTTTCGGTTTAAAAGGACCCAAATTGATATAATTCGTGGATAAGGTGATAAGGGTTTGAAATACACCCATTCAATAAGTTTTGGACATGTTTAGTTCATAGATTTTACATTATCTTTCCATTTTATTTAAATCGTTAAATAATGAGGTCATCGCTACATCATCATGATGTCATAAATAATTTAATTTATTTAATGTCTAACAATTATATAAAAAATACTATGATGTAGGAAATCTTTTTAGCTTTCCAATGAATATTTGTAATCAAAAATATGTTCTTTATAACCGCATTTAAAAATTGTTTTCGTAAAACATATAATGTTTGTGGCATTTTTACTTTTACATTAAATAAAAAGTTATTTATGTCATTTCCCAACCAAAGTGGCTCCATGGAGTCCCCAAGTTGACCCATGGCTTGTCTTGGTCGGCCATTACACATCCAATGAGGTTAGGACATGTGTCAAGTTCATTTCATATTATTAAAACATTATTTTTACCTTAAACTACACTAATTACCTCTAATTGCGATTAAAAACTTAATAAGTTACTATTCACCAAAAAATTATTTTTATCTCATTGAACCAAATTTTACTTCTTAATGAAATCCATGTATGTCAGCTTTTTAAAAATCAAAACACAATGGTGGAAAAATTTCATTTAAACGGAAAAAATCCGTTTGTATAAATACCACTTAGTGGTTTCACTATTCATCAAAAATTGAAGTTTTTCAGAAAAATCCCAAAAATTCACCATAAGCTATATTTGATATTCCATATTAAAAAATGAAGTCTATTTTATAAAATTCATAACATATAAGTCAGATTAATTAATTTATTAATTAATTCCCGCTGTCAAAGCAAATAGCGTGTTTTTATGAAACAATAAGTATCAAAAGATTGACACTAGTTTAAGTCTGATTTCAAAGTGAAATTAATTCCAACGACCACTATTGGACTTAATGGTAAAAATATATTCTAATTTAAATTTAAAACCAATTCAAAAGATAATCTAATCATATAAATAAATTAGATTAAAAATTTGTTTTGAATTAAAATACAACATTTTACACTATTCATTAAAAAAATGAACTTTATCGGAAAGATACCAAAAATTTACACAAAGTAAATTTTGATGTCCCGATTCTCAAGAAGAGTTTTATTTAGTCCAATTGAATGTATAAGAGTTAATAAAACTATATTTAATTACGGTTCGCCATCAAAAGGCGATAAGTGACCCTTTAGTGAAAACCAGGGCATATATGCCTAAAATTGAATTCTTTCCATATTTTTAGCCTTTATATTTTATTGGATAAATGTAAAAACATTTAAAAACATATATAATCATATTTTAGTTATTTATATCCATTCCCGCCATTAGAATGACTACATGTTAACTACCATTTAAAATAATATTATTTTATTATTAGAGTGCAACGTAAGATTCCCAAGAAACTCGTTGTTGCGTGTTGGGTACGCCATCGAGCATAGAGTCCCCTTTAAAGTCATATTAATATTTTATTCACAAATATGGATAAATATGAAAATTTCATATTCTTTATTTACCTGGGGTGTTACATCCTTCCCCCCTTTTGGGAATTGCGTCCTCGCAATTTTAAAATTGCATGTGGAAACATCCTTGAAAGTCCCACATCGGAACAAGAGTCGGTAAAACAATCACTTTAAAATAAAGAAAGATAAGTACAGAGGTCACCCGAGTTAACCCATACTAGGACTCCATGTAAGAAAACATGTAAATGGAGGAGAAACCATAGGGTCATTTTCTGATGGAGAGTGATAGAAAACATGTTTAGGAGAAAGTTAACAATAAGAAAATCACAAACTTGTGATGGGTTAAACGGTGTTGGGTTCCCCAGTAGGAAAAGTTAATAGACAACATTTTTGTTTTAAGTTACTTTTTATTGAGGAATTTATTCATAAGGAAACATAATCACTTATCATGTTGACTTTTAACATTTACTAGATTCCTTAATCAAACTCAATTTTTTTTCCAAAAGACGAGTATTTAGGGAGACTTGTTCACATTAAGAGTACTAAAATCAACTTCTAGAGAATCACCTAATCCACCAAAGAGAACTATATACATCCCATATCTTTAGGCTTTAACCAAAACCAAAACCAAAAAGGTTAGTACAAGGTCAGATAATCCAGAAAAGGATAACCCTTTATAAAAAGAAAATCTATTCTTAATCTCCAAAATTTGTCCAACAAAACCCAAAGATCAACGAGAACCATCCGATAAACAATTTGTCCATAAAATTCTTCAAAGTAAACCACTATAATATTGAAACCCAAATATTTGAAGGATTTAGTCGCATAGTCTTCCAAGATAAATCGTAACATTTATCTCCAAACAACATCAGTTGCTCCTAAAGTCTCGTATTGAAAAGTAATTATCCTAATCACATATCCTCCATGATAGGTTAATCATTTTCATAAATAACCCAAAATAAACTTACTCTTAATTCATAAAATCATATAACTAAAAAGAATCAGTCAAACTAACCTGGGACTTCACGTAGCCCAGTGGTAGGCGATAAATACCAGTCGCACATTGGTTGTGGGTTCGATTCCCGCATCTTTGTCCGATGCGATGGGATGTCACACGGTCTGCGTGTTGTCCTTTTTCCAAAACTATATAATTCTTAAAACATTCCCCAAAATGAGATAAAATCTTCAAGAATAATAATAACATATTTTAACCTCAAGTTTATCTCATTCCTTTCATTTTCCATCATATCATAGAGTAACCCATAATTACCTGAAAATTAAGTATCATATAAACCCTAATGGTTACCATAATAATTATTACGTGAATTCCCACATAGAGTTGGCCATCTCGTACATGATGCACTAGAGAACTCACCAAGGTTGAACTGGTTGATTATAACTCCTTGATAGTTGGTTTAGAACAACCCTGAGTTTCCTCATTGAATCCTCCATTTTATCTAGTATATTAATCAGAGAACCACCACAGTTTCCTTCAAACCTGTTGTCTCTTTGGTGCCTGCTAGATCCATCCATTCACTAAAAATAGAAATGTCAGTGTGAGTATATCAACAAAACCATCATGTACTAATGAGGAAGATAAACACTAAGATATTCTTACCCATTAACTTTATCTAAAAATAGTACTCTTTCTGAAATCCTAACCATTATGGTACTGTCACCGACGCTTAGAGAATACCCTAACCTCTAAAGTTATCTAAACCAACCTCTGATACCAACTATAAGGCCCCAGCCTTAAACCTTACTTAATCTTGAGTTATTACAAGATTACGCATTGAGGATATTTTCATGTTTATAGTTTTAGAGAATTAGATCATGAAACATTCATTACATTCCATATTTAGACAAAGTGGTTACATGAAAGACAGTATTCATTCTTCCCATCAACGGAAACGTATTTAAAATAAAACATGGATTCTTTCTTGACACATCCTTGACACTTTCATCACATCATGTACCCTTCCTTTGACCTGTGAAAAACATTTCAAAAACTTGGGATGAGCATAAAAATATCAGTAAGGGATATAAAAATATGGAAAGGAATCATGAGTACTTGTATACATAAGAATGAAATCATACATTACCCATAAAACATAGGCACTTTAACATAACTCATAAAATCGTAGAAATCATATGACATAAAGGTAACTTGAGGCATTCATAACATTCTTAAGTAGGGAGTAACCCTCTTGGTTACGTTTGGAATACCCATCACAGTATATTCCCTAAATCTTTTCGGAGAAACCTTAACGTTTCACTCCTTCGCGTTACCCAATGCATTGGAGAGCTATATTGGGCTCACCCGCCCTTAGTTTATCACGGAACCACCCTTTTTCATAACAATTCCCAAGAACCATAAACGTATCACATAAAACATGTATAAAGGAAACATAACATTTCCACATGTCAATCACAATATAACATTTTAGTATATTGAAATAATGAATCCGTTCAAAAAGAAACCATTTCCAAAACCATTTAAAACATTTAATAAGGAGATTTTTGAATCAAAGTGTCCCATACCACCTTGAAGATTTTAAAATTTTAAACCATTAATATCCATATAAATAAATCCTTAAAACCATTTTGAAAACATGGATATTAATAAGAACAAATCATTAAAACATTTAAAGCAATATTTTGGTTAAAAGGTTTTTACCAAAATTAGAGACACTTGAATACAATAATTGAGGAATAACATTTAATAAGAACCTTATAATATCATGGGAATAAATGGATTCATGATATAATATTCCAAAGGATAGTATATACACCATATAAGAGTGAATTGGTGCATAACAACAATGAAGTCTCAATAGAGATGTAAAATGTACTGAAATCCCTTACAAAGAATGTATCCTTAAATTAAGGATAAATCAATCTCAAAATTATGTGTGACAAATATAAATACACCCAATATAATTGGATATTAATTGTAAAACAATAAAAGGTCATTCACACATATTCAAAGGATGACATATTCAATAAATATATGTTGAACCCAAAGAAATCGAAATTGGGTTAAAAAGTTCCCTTGACAGCCTAAAGGCATCACATCAAAAAGAGTTGATGAGAGATAATAAGTGTATATCATCACTTGGACATAAAATTTACATCAATAAGGATATATGAGAAAATATCCCAACATAACAATATGTAAATTAAAAGACCCAACAAAATAAGTCTTTTAAAAAAGAGGAGGGTGAAAGGTTCCCTTACCGACTTGGGTATCTTTCAAAACATACACCCCATAAAAGAAGGATAATAGATCATTGATGTAAATACTCATAAATGAAAGTATATTACACAAAGAGTAGAATAATGGTGAGTACATACACCACTCAATGTAATTTGTGGCAAATGTAGCATAAATCTCACGGGAATAAAAGTGAGATGAAAAATCCCTTACGAAAACTCGGCAGCCTAACGACGCCACATAAAACATCCGAATATGGATTGATGAGATCAAATAGGGTATCTCATAACATTACAATAAAATTTACAGCAATAGGAATATAAAAGAACATCCCCCAACATTACAAAGAGGATCTTAAAAGAAGTGACATAAAGGAGAGTACTTAAAAAGAAAGAGAGAGGTTAGATCTCTTACGAAAGTTCGGCAGCCTAACGGCACCACTCAAAACTTCCAAAATGGATTGATGAGAGATAATAGGGTCTCTCATAACATGAACATAATAATTACAGTATGTGTATTATAAAATATCATCCCAATAACACGAAATATGATCTTTAAAAGGAATGACATAAAAGTGTGTACTTAAAAAGAAAGAGAGGAGTTGGATCCCTTACCTCAGGTCCGACTTGACTCGATCGTTCTTTAATCTCCTGAATAATAAACATTAGTTAATTTCTAATTCCTTAAGAACCTTTTTCAAGTTCATTATTCCTTTTATATAACTTATTACCATGTTATAAACATTACTTAATCATTTAAGTTAATCATGTTTGTTTTGTCGATATTTGGTTCTTAAGTCGAAAGTGGCTTCTTACAATTACATGTTGTTCGTGTGGCCAAATGTTTATTATATCCAGAATTGTATTAATGATGTAGATATCATATATTTCAAATATATCCAGTACATTCATTCATTTATAACATTACATAATCATTTAGAGGTAAGAAATGAAATGCACCGTTCATGGAGACGGTAAGCCGTACGTACGCATGAACGCTACTTTCATTTGTATTTCGTATTTTATATAATGGAATAATAACGATATAAAGGTATATTATAATTCCAGTATAATATAACATATAATATCATAGTTCCATCCTTTATACGTCCCACATATGGTATTTAACGAATCAAATCATTTTGAGGGGGCGGTAGTCCACACTTCCTTAAATGAAGATATCGTGTTTACCCTTAATGGAAACCATAAATGTATGCCCAAAATGAAAAAAATACAGAATCTTAAGGAAACCATAAACATATTATATAAAAAATAGTGACATCATAATGGACACCTTTTAAGGTGTTAAATGAGTATTGAACAATCATCGTTTCGGGAGGCAGAATTTCGCCATCCACGGAAACCGTATGTTCTTTAACCATTTGATGTAGTTGTGTGAGAGTGTAGCTCGAATAAATCTTATAACAACATCCTATTATATTGAAGATACTGTTTTTGTTACAAAATAAGTAAATAAAAAGATTTTAGGTGATTGGAGAAGCAAAATAAAACAAATGAACATGATAGAATGAATTACCTTTAAAAGTGTAACTCCTTTTGATTTGACCCTAAAGGCTTCCTTTGAAAGGATTATTCCAAAAGGGAATCCTCTAGGATTAGGAGAGGGATGTGTAGAGAGTACATGGGCAGGGTATGGCCGAGCCAAAGGCTTTAGGAGTTTGTGAAATGAGGTAGAGGTGGGGGCCTTTTATAAGAGGAGAGGAGGGGCACTTTTGGAAAGTAAGAAATATTACTTTATTTGAAAATGTGTTTCGGTTTTAAAAGGACCCACATTGATATAATTCGTGTATAAGGTGATAAGGGTTCTAAATACACCCATCCAATAAGTTTTGGACATGTGTAGTTCATAGATTTTACATTATCTTTCCATTTTATTTAAATCGTTAAATAATGAGGTCATTGCTGCATCATCATGATGTCATAAATAATTTAATTTATTTAGTGTCTAACAATTATATAAAAAATACTATGATGTAGGAAATATGTTTATCTTTCCAATGACTATTTATAATCAAAAATCTGATCTTTATAACCCCATGTAAAAATTGTTTTCGTAAAACATATAATGTTTGTGTCATTTTTACTTTTACATTAAATAAAAAGTTATTTATGTCATTTCCCAACCAAAGTGGCTCCATGGGGTCCCCAAGTTAACCCATGGCTTGTCTTGGTCGGCCATTACACATCCAATGAGGTTAGGACATGTGTCATGTCCATTTCATATTATTAAAACATTATTTTTACCTTAAACTACACTAATTACCTCTAATCGCGATTAAAAACTTAATAAGTTACTATTCACCAAAAAATTATTTTAAACTCATTGAACCACATTTTACTTCTTAATGATAGCCATTTATGTCAGATTTTTGAAAATCAAAACACAATGGTGGCAAAATTTCATTCAAACGGAAAATCAGTTTTTATAAATACCACTTAGTGGTTTCACTATTCATCAAAAATTGAAGTTTTTCAGAAAAATCCCAAAAATTCACCATAAGATATATTTGATATTCCGAATTCAAAAATGAAGTCTATTTTATAAAATTCAGAACATATAAGTCAGATTAATTAATTTAATAATTAATTCCCGGTGTCAAAGCAAATAGCGTGTTTTTATGAAACAATAAGTATCAAAAGATTGACACTAGTTTAAGTCTGATTTCAAAGTGAAATTAATTCCAACAACCACTATTGGATTTAATGGTAAAAATATATTATAATTTAACTTTAAAACCAATTCAAAATATAATCTAATAATATAAATAAATTAGATTAAAAAGAGTTTTTGAATTAAAATACAGCATTTTACAGTATTCATTAAAAAAATGAACTTTATCAGAAAGATACCAAAAATTTACACAAAGAAAATTTTGATGTCCCAATTCATAGGAAGAGTTTTATTTGGTCCAATTGAATTTATAAGAGTGAATAAAACTATATTTAATGACGGTTCTCCATCAAAAGGTGATAAGTGACCCTTTAGTGAAAACCAGGGCATATACGCCTAAAATTGAATTCTTTCCATATTTTTAGCCTTTATCTTGTATTGGATAAATGTAAGAACATTTGAAAACATATATAATCATATTTTAGTTATTTATATCCATTCCCGCCATTACAACGGCTACATGTTAACTACCATTTAAAATAATATTATTTTATTATTAGAGTGCAACGTAAGATTCCCAAGAAACTTATTGTTGCGTGTTGGGTACGCCATCGAGCATAGCGTCCCCTTTAAAGTCATATTAATATTTTATTCACAAATATGGATAAATATGAAAATTTCATATTCTTTATTTACCTGGTGTGTTACATCCTTCCCCCCTTTTGGGAATTGCGTCCTCACAATTTTAAAATTGCGCCTGGAAACATCCTTGAAAGTCCCACATCGGAACAAGAGTCGGTAAAACAATCACTTTAAAATAAAGAAAGATAAGTACAGAGGTCACCCGAGTTAACCCATACTAGGACTCCATGTAGGAAAACATGGAAATGGAGGAGAAAACATAGGGTCATGTTCTGATGGAGAGTGATAGAAAACATGTTTAGGGGAAAGTTAACAATAAGAAAATCACAAACTTGTGATGGGTTAAACGGTGTTGGGTTCCCCAGTAGGAAAAGTTAATAGACAACATTTTTGTTTTAAGTTACTTTTTATTGAGGAATTTATTCATAAGTAAACATAATCACTTATCATGTTGAATTTCAACTTTTACTAGATTCCTTAATCAAACTCATATTTTGTTCCAAAAGACGAGTATTTAGGGAGACTTGTTCACATTAAGAGTACTAAAATCAACTGCTAGAGAATCACCTAATCCACCAAAGAGAACTATATACATCCCATGTCTTTAGGCTTTAACCAAACCAAAACCAATATGGTTAGTAAAAGGTCAGATAATCCAGAAAAGTATAACCCTTTATAAAAAAAATCTATTCTTAATCTCCAAAATTTGTCCAACAAAACCCAAAGATCAACAAGAACCATCCGATAAACAATTTGTCCATAAAATTCTTCAAAGTAAACCAATATAAGATTGAAACCCAAATATTTGAAGGATTTAGTCGCATAGTCTTCCAAGATAAATCGTAACATTTATCTCTAAACAACATCAGTTGCTCCTAAAGTCTCGTATTGAAAAGTAATTATCCTAATCACATATCCTCCATGATAGGTTAATCATTTTCATAAATAACCCAAAATAAACTTAGTCATAATTCATAAAATCATATAACTAAAAACAATCAGTCAAACTAACCAGGGACTTCACGTAGACCAGTGGTAGGCGATAAATACCAGTCGCACATTGGTTGTGGGTTCGATTCCCGCATCTTTGTCCGACGCGATGGGATGTCACACGGTCTGCGTGTTGTCCTTTTTCCAAAACTATATAATTCATAAAACATTCCCCAAAATGAGATAAAATCTTCAAGAATAATCATAACATATTTTAACCTCATGTTTATCTCATTCCTATCATTTTCCATCATATCATAGAGTAACCCATAATTACTTAAAAATTAAGTATCATATAAACCCTAATGGTTACCTTAATAATTATTACCTGAATTTCCACATCGAGTTGGCCATATCGTACATGATGCACTAGAGAACTCACCAAGGTTGAACTGGTTGATCATGACTCCTTAATAATTGGTTTAGAACAACCACGAGTTTCCTCATTGAATCCTCCATTTTATCTAGTATCTTAATCAGAGAACCACCAAAGTTTCCTTCAAACCTGTTGTCTCTTTGGTGCCTGCTAGATCCATCCATTCACTAAAAATAGAAATTCTAGTGTGAGTATATCAACAAAACCATCATGTACTAACGAGGAAGATAAACACTAAGATATACTTACTCTTTAACTTTATCTAAAACTAGTACTCTTTCTGAAATCCTAACCATTATGGTACTGTCACTTATGCTTAGAGAATACCCTAACCTCTAAAGTTATCTAAACCAACTTTTGATACCAACTATAAGGCCCCAGCCTTAAACCGTACTTAATCTTGAGTTATTAAAAGATTACACATTGAGGATCTTTTCAGGTTTAGAGTTTTAGAGAATTAGATCATGAAACTTGCATTACATTCCATATTTAGACAAAGTTGTTACATGAAAGACATTATTCATTCTTCCCATCAACAGAAACATATTTAAAATAAAACATGGATTCTTTCTTGACACATCCTTGACACTGTCATCACATCATGTACCCTTCCCTTGACCTGTGAAAAATATTTCAAAAACAAGGGATGAGCATAAAAAGCTCAGTAAGGGATATAAAAATATGGAAAGGAATCATGAGTACATGTATACATAAGAATGAAATCATACTTTACCCATAAAACATAGGCAATTTAACATAACTCATAAAATCATAGAAATCATATGACATAAAGGTAACTTGAGGCATTCATAACATTCTTACATAGGGAGTAACCCTCTTGGTTACGTTTGGAATACCCATCACAGTATATTCCCTAAATCTTTTCGGAGAAACCTTAACGTTTCACTCATTCGCGTTACCCAATGCATTGGAGAGCTATATCGGGATCACCCGCCCTTAGTTTATCACGGAACCACCATTTTTCATAACAATTCCCAAGAACCATAAACGTATCACATAAAACATGTATAAAGGAAACATAACATTTCCACATGTCAATCACAATATAACATTTTAGTATATTGAAATAATGAATCCGTTCAAAAAGAACCCATTTCCAAAACCATTTAAAACATTTAATAAGGAGATTTTTGAATCAAAGTGTCCCATACCACCTTGATGATTTTAACATTTTAAACCATTAATATCCATATAAATAAATCCTTAAAACCATTTTGAAAACATGGATATTAATAAGAACAAATCATTAAAACATTTAAAGCGATATTTTGGTTAAAGGGTTTTTACCGAAATTAGAGACACTTGAATACAATAATTGACGAATAACATTTAATCAGAACCTTATAATATCATGAGAATAAATGGATTCATGATATAATATTCCAGAGGACAGTATATACACCATATAAGAGTGAATTGGTGCATAACAACAATGAAGTCTCAATAGAGATGTAAAATGTAATGAAATCCCTTACAAAGAAGGTATCCTTAAATTAAGGATAAATCAATCTCAAAATTATGTGTGAAAAATATAAATACACCCAATATAATTGGATATTAAGTGTAAAATAATAAAAGTTCATTCACACATATTCAAAGGATGACATATTCAATAACTACATGTTGAACCCAAAGAAATCGAAATTGGGTTAAAAAGTTCCCTTGACAGCCTAACGGCATCACATCAAAAAGAGTTGATGAGAGATAATAAGTGTATCTCATCACTTGGACATAAAATTTACATCAATAAGTATATATGAGAACATATCCCAACATAACAATATGTAAATTAAAAGACCCAACAAAAGAAGTCTTTTAAAAAATAGGAGGGTGAAAGGTTCCCTTACCGACTTGGGTATCTTTCAAAACATACACCCCATAAAAGAAGGAAAATAGATCATTGATGTAAATACTCATAAACGAAAGTATATTACACAAAGAGTAGAATAATGGGAAGTACATACACCACTCAATGGAATTTGTGGCAAATGTAGCATAAATCTCACAGGAATAAATGTGAGATGAAAAATCCCTTACGAAAACTCGGCAGCCTAACGGTGCCACATAAAACTTCTGAATATGGATTGATGAGATCAAATAGGGTATCAAATCACATTACAATAAAATTTACAGAAATAGGAATATAAAATAAAATCCCCCAACATTACAAAGAGGAGCTTAAAAGAAGTGACATAAAGGAGAGTACTTAAAAAGAAAGAGAGAGGTTAGATCTCTTATGAATGTTCGGCAGCCTAACGGTGCCACTCAAAACATCCAAAATGGATTGATGAGAGAGAATAGGGTCTCTAATCACATGAACATAATAATTACAGTAAGTTTAATATAAAATATAATCCCAATAACAAGAAAGATGAGCTGTAAAAGGAATGACATAAAAGTGTGTACTTAAAAAGAAAGAGAGGAGTACGATCCCTTACCTCGGGTCCGACTTGACTCGATCGTTCTATAATCCCTGAATAATAAACATGAGTTATTTTCTACTTCCTTAAGAACCTTTTTAAAGTTCATTATTCCTTTTATATCACTTATTACCATGTTATAAACATTACTTAATCATTTAAGTTGATCATGTTTGTTTTGTCGATATTTGGTTCTTAAGTCGAAAGTGGACTTCTTACAATTACATGTTGTTCGTGTGGCCAAATGTTTATTATATCCAGAATTGTATTTATGATGTAGATATCATATATGTCATATATATCCAGTACATTCATGCATTTATAACATTACATAATCATTTAGAGGTAAGAAATGAAATGCACCGTTCATGGAGACGGTAAGCCGTACGTACGCATGAACGCTACTTTCATTTCTATTTCGTATTTTATAGAATGGAATAATAATGATATAAAGGAATATTATAATTCAGTATAATATCATATATAATATCATAGTTCCATCCTTTATACGTCCCACATATGGTATTTAACGAATCAAATCACTTTGAGGGGGCGGTAGTCCGCACTTCCTTAAATGAAGATATCGTGTTTACCCATAATGGAAACCATAAAGGTATGCCCAAAATGAAAAAAAACAGAATCTTAAGGAAACCATAAACATATTATATAAAAAATATTGACATAATAATGGCCACCTTTTAAGGTGTTAAATGAGTATTGAACAATCATCGTTTCGGGAGGCAGAATTTCTCCATCCATGGAAACTGTATGTTCTTTAACCATTTGATGTAGTTGTGTGAGAGTGTAGTTCGAATAAATCTTATAACAACATCCTAGTATATTTAAGATACTTTTTTTGTTATAAAATAAGAAAATAAAAAGAGTTTAGTGGGTTGGAGAAGAAAAATAAAACAAATGAACATGAGAGAATGAATTACCTTTAAAAGTGTAACTCCTTTTGATTTGAGCCTAAAGGCTTCCTTTGAAAGGATTATGTCCAAAGGGAATCCTCTAGGATGAGGATAGAAATGTGGAGAGAGTAAATGGGCAGGTTTTGGCCGATCCAAATTCTTTAGGAGTGTGTGAAATGATGTAGAGGTGGGGGCCTTTTATAAGAGGAGAGGAGGGGCACTTTTGGAAAGTAAGAAATATTACTTTATTTGAAAATGTGTTTCGGTTTTAAAAGTTCCAATATTGATATAATTCATGGATAAGGTGATAAGGGTTCGAAATAAACCCATCCAATAAGTTTTGGACATGTGTAGTTCATATATTTTACATTATCTTTCCATTTTATTTAAATTGTTAAATAACGAGGTCATCGCTGCATCATCATGATGTCATAAATAATTTAATTTATTTAGTGTCTAACAATTATATAAAAAATACTATGATGTAGGAAATAGTTTTAGATTTCCAATGACTATTTATAATCAAAAATCTGATCTTTATAACCCCATTTAAAAATTGTTTTCGTAAAACATATGATGTTTGTGTCATTTTTACTTTTACATTAAATAAAAAGTTATTTATGTCATTTCCCAACCAAAGTGGCTCCATGGGGTCCCCAAGTTGACCCATGACTTGTCTTGGTCGGACATTACACATAAAATGAGGTTAGGACATGTGTAAAGTTCATTTTATATTATTAAAACATTATTTTTACCTTAAACTACACTAATTACCTCTAATCGGGATTAAAAACATAATAAGTTACTATTCACCAAAAAATTATTTTAATCTCATTGAACCAAATTTTAATTCTTAATGACAACCATTTATGTCATATTTTTTAAAATAAAAACACAATGGTGGCAAAATTTCATTTAAATGGAAAAATCAGTTTTTATAAATACCACTTAGTGGTTTCACTATTCATAAAAAATTGAAGATTTTCAGAAAAATCCCAAAAATTCACCATAAGCGATAGTTGATATTCCGAATTCAAAAATGAAGTATATTTTACAAAATTCAAAAAATATAAGTCAGACTAATTAATTTAATTATTAATTCCCGCTGTCAAAGCAAATAGCGTGTTTTTATGAAACAATAAGTATCAAAAGATTGACACTAGTTTAAATCTGATTTCAATGTGAAATTAATTCCAAAAACCACTATTGGATTTAATGGTAAAAATATATTATAATTTAACTTTAAAACCAATTCAAAAGATAATCTAATCATATAAAAAAATTAGATTAAAAATAGGTTTTGAATTAAAATACAACATTTTACACTATTCATTAAAAAAATGAACTTTATCGGAAAGATACCAAAAATTTACACAAAGTAAATTTTGATGTCCCGATTATTAAGAAGAGTTTTATTTGTTTTAATTGAATGTATAAGAGTGAACAAAACTATATTTAATGACGGTTATCCATCAAAAGGTGATAAGTGACCCTTTAGGGAAAACCAGGGCATATACGCCTAAAATTGAATTCTTTCCATATTTTTAGCCTTTATCTTTTATTTGATAAATGTAAAAACATTTAAAAACATATATAATCATATTTTAGTTATTTCTATCCATTCCTGCCATTGCAACGGCTACATGTTAACTACCATTTAAAATAATATTATTTTATTATTAGAGCTCAATGTAAGATTCCCAAGAAACTCATTGTTGCGTGTTGGGTACGCCATCGAGCATAGCGTCCCCTTTAAAGTAATATTAATATTTTATTCAAAAATATGGATAAATATGAAAATGTCATATTCTTTATTTACCTGGGGTGTTACAGAAATGGTCGAGAAGGTTATAACCATTCATAAGCATATAAAGGTAGCTCTATTACAGAAGAAAATATTTGTTGATAAACGATGGAATGATCAATAATTTGAAGTTGTAGAATTTTTTTTCTATGAATATCACCCTTGAATAATTTTATGTGATTCTGAAAGAAAGGAAAACTAAGCCTTAGGTATATTAGTCACATTGAGATTCTTAATCACCTCGGGGTGGTAGCCTATAACATGGAACTTCCTAAAAATCTCAACCAAGTCTATGATGTGTTATGTGTATCATTACAGAGGATGTACATACCTAAACCCTCACTTAAAGTGAACATAGAGGTCATACCAATCGAGAAATATCATTCTTATGAGGAACAACTAGTTGAAATTCTAGACCAATAAGGAAATTATTAGGAAACCAGACCATTAACTTGGTCAATGTTTTGTGGAGAAATCATAATTTAGAAAACGTTACAATGATTCTATAGGTTAACATAACGTAAATGTATCATCATTTTTTATCCGAGTGATTAATTTTTAGGGATAAATTATTTCTATAGGGATTATAATGTTAATCCCCAAGTTTTTATTGACCTTTTTTATTTCTTGAATAAATTAAATGTTCATTTATGTCTTTCAATGCACTAAGTACAACATTCCATTCACACGAGACTGAATTTGAATATTTCCCAAAGCACCAATTATCCACACGATACACAGAACATTAACTTTGAGTCTATTACACGCAACAACGACTTGGATAATATTACATGCATCAACGACTTGGAATACATTACATACAACACCGATGATTCATCAAAACATAATTTATTCTTATAATTATTTAATTGAGATAATTATAACTTAGAAATTAAAGATTTTAATATTAAAAGTAATATATAATTTTAAAATACTGTTTATATTGGTTTTATATAAAAAACATATAGTTATCAAAAGATGTAATTTTTTGTTAAGAAGTTATATGTTTTTGAAATCTGATTCTGTTTTATGGATTATGATTTTTAAGGAGATGATTATGAAACCTATATCATTTTTATAGGTTATAATATTTTTACATGTGTATGATACCCATTTCATTGAATGGGTTTTGATATAACTATTTATGATTTTGTTTCACATGTATGTAAGATTTTATTATGAGTTGGGTGGGACATGTATCTGCCTCTAATGAATTGGGAAAATAATTAAATATAATGAGATAGATATGGATGAAAAAATATATAAGCTCATTTTATTATTAGATGTTTAGAATAAGAAATAAAATTAGATCAGTAATATATGGTAGGAATGAGGCGTGAACTTAGTTCAGTAATACATGTCTAGAATGGGGTGTGAACCCTATTTAGTAAAAGACTTTTTCCACTAAGATGGCCTCATAAGAAATTCATAGAATATAATGGAAATAATTATATATGATTTTGTGTCTTCCATAGTTACTTGTTTTATTACAATGTTATGATTTCAAGGATTGTTTTATTTATTTATATATGATTCATCTCTTATAAACTACCAGGAATTATTCAATGATTCATGTTTATAATCTTTTATATACCGGGTATGATATAATATTTCCATGACCATATTCTGAAACCCTTAAAATCATGGTTTATCTTATGTATATCCCTCTATTAACCATACCGATCATTTGAGCTCAAAAATTGTTTATGTATACTTCCCTATGTTATTAATATATGTAATATGTTTAATGTTTATAAGAAGGGTTATTGTCTAAAAGAAACAAGTGGGAGATGATGTCACTCATTCTTTTACCATTGTTTATGTTTTCATGTTTCTGAAGGAACTGGATTAGTACGGTCATTGAGGGTCTATTTCAATAATGTTTTAAGTATTCTTAAAATGTTATGTAATGTTAATGTATGTCAAGTGTATATAATTATATATATAATCACAATAGAATATATATATATATATATATTTCTATAAAACCTTCTTAACAATCTATAGTGGTAAGTTGGGTGTATACAAAGGTAATAAATTATAGTTTATTAAAGGAATATCAAACCAGAAAAAAATGAAATACCCAAAAGGGTGTCATGAGTGATAAAGGTATGTGGAAATAAAATTTAAATAAAATAAAGAAATATTTGAGAAAAAATTGAAATAATCAAATTAAATTGGGATTAATAGTTGAAAATGAGGAGTCTAGATTTACATGGATCAATAAAGTATTTTTATTATTACAACAATCCTATATATGTTCAAAAAAGTTGCGACGAAAGAAAATGGTGTCACCATGGGGATTCTTGGCTGACCAACATACTCAATTTTTGAAATGATTATACTTTCATATATAATATTGTGTGTATCATTTTCTAATTTAATTAAATTATTTAAAATATTATGCTTTATGTTTTCACTATTGATATTGTCTCAGTTCATGTAACAGTGTAGTATAAATAATATAGGATGAATGATAATTAGAATCGTGTGTGAGAAACATTTACACTACCACTCCCCTAATGATTAAAAAACTTAAAATCTTGATGAATGATTTAGTAATTAGTTTTTTTCATATATTGAAATGAGTTTTTTAAGAAATACACACACACATTCTTGATTTTTTATAAATTGAATGAAGAAATATAGAATGAGTGGGTAAGGGGATGATATATATATATTAACAAAAAGTTCAAATATGTAATATTAAAACAAATATATATTCCTGTATATTTTAATCAATAATTCGTAATGTTTTTTATCAAATCATGTTACATAGTACATGAAAAAAATGAATGATCTATAGAATGAATGAATAAAAACTGAAAAAGGAGTTAGATTCCTTCTCTTTCGAGTGGTATTCTATCTCGTTCAGCTTCAATATTATTCATCACTCTAGTTATAGCCACATATATCTATTATTATCACTATTTTCTCGCATTGTTTAATACAATCCACCCCAAATTCATAATAATTTCTTTAAATTGTCATTATATAACCTTCTTTGTTTTTGAGACACCATCATAACTATATACTTACACATCATGTTCTCTTACCTAAATATATTAAGTAGATTATTTAATTATTTACCTATAAAACCACTCCATCCATCCAACTACATCCATATATATCTCCATCTCTTCAACATTCATCATAGCATCACTATTTTCATCCATTGAAATATAAGTATTTTTATTAAGGAGGAAATGATCTTGAGGGAGAATGGGTTTCTAGAGTAATTTAACCTGATAGAATATGCTCTTATAAGGAAAATGATACCTGGGTAAGTTAGATCATGCTTCAAAAGGAAGTAAATTAACCATCATGAGTTCCTCATGAGGCATGGATGTTTGAATATTTGATCCCATCATTCCACATGTGGATAAATTCCACCTGATTGTAAACATGGGACACATGTCAATGAATATTATAAGAAATTGAACATGGTAAATGATATGACCATGAAGAGTGTTTTGGAATATGGAAGAGCGAGTTTCAATTGAGATAGAAAAATGTTGTTAGAGGTAAATAACTCAAGCCTATTGATCATAGCACAAACCTTTACGGGGAGGTATTCACCACATTCATAGAAGGAATTAAAAATAATAATAATTGTTCCCCTAGAGTAATGAAAAATTCACCCCACATGAAACAATGACTATATGCCTAATAAGCATTTATTTTAGTGCCACTAGTTGGGGAGGAGGTCCCAACATATCCAATATCATTGTGGAAGTGGACTCTAAATAAATGGGGAGGAGCCCCTAACAACCATGATCTTCCTCTATGAGGTGGATTTCTCCCATCATTTCAAGAGAGTTTCTAGGGAAGCTTCAAAACATTCTGTTCTATCTATAAGAGACATTCTAATGCTGGGGGATCATTAATGGTGATATTTGTTCCTTGTATTCCAAATACTCTAGAAATCAGTCATAAATAGAATTGACCTCAAATTACTCTTATATTTGATACTACCCACAAAATGTAACTAGTGATGTATAAATTCATCACCTATGAAGTCCTATAATTTTAGATCTGTCAAATTTAAAAAGATCACTACATATAATCCATCCAATCTAGTTTAAATAATAGATGGGAATACCTTTCATTGTTGGGATTCCAGTAATAGGGATCCTTTAATGAATGTTTGATGCACTTATTATTGACATCTTCATCCATATAGATAATAATAGTTAGTATATTGTAGAAGTATATGACTTATAGTAATGGGATTTCCATACAATAGAGTGGTCCCCTCCTTTTATACTATTCCTAGTTTTCATGCTGCACTTGGTCATATACCTTTTTTGAAAGGATACTCAACAATGAGTTTGTCAATAATACATTTATCATGGTAATCTATCATGTTTATATGGTTAATGATATTTCTTTTTTACTGGTCTATCCCATATTTTTCCACTATAAAATTTTCTAAAATAGACCCAAAATTAATAACATATCATACTATAGTATCTTGTAAATAATGAATTATCCTTGATAAACACATCATGCTAAATTTTCTTTTTTATACTATATTATTCAGACTATCCCCCAAATCCAAATGACACATCCACATAGATTGAGTATACCAAATAAATGAAGTCAATATATTTTTGATATTCATCCAAACAACCTTTGTGACTTCTGAATACTCAACAAACAAATGAGACTAGAAGTGGAAATGTTTTTGAAAATGGTGATTCTACCCCTATAATATATGAAATGTTTATTGTAGTTTTTATGTGGTTTGGAATGTTTTAAACAACCCCCTCAGAATTTTAGATAAAAAATACCAAAATATATTATAGAACCCATGAAGACCATGTGGAATCCCATCTTGTGAACTCATAGGTTTGTATTGATTATTATAACATGCCTCTCTAAGGATAATTTGAAAATGATCTCTCTACACTTATAATTGTATATGATCTAAACACCCCATTTTCAATAGTCCTCTAGATAAATACTAAAAACATGAATAGATTTTTAGAAAATGTTAATAAATAAAATGATATAATCTATAATGTAAAGGTGTGAAACTCTATTGATGTGGGGGATGCATTGGAAGTGGAGGAATCTGCCATTATAAATGAATCTAGAAAGGTGTCTGCCAAGGGAATCCAAAACCCAAATTAAGATATTGGGAAAATGTGGTTTCCCTATGTTAACCCCAAAACCAATTTAATGTAAAAAAATTTATTCCCCAAAATAATAATAGAGATCTAAGGGGAGATGTAACTTATAAAAAGAGAATAAATCACTCAAGATAAAGAACCCACAAACAATATCTATTTGACAAGGAAACCCAAATCAAAACATCCATATGATTTGTTCATGTGAACATTGATTGTAATATATTCGAATGAGTTTTTTGTTAATGTCACCAAAAATTTATACATCTATGTAAATTATATATTGGATAGAACTCCATTTCATGAATCAATTCAATAATATAGAAATCTAGATATGGGGATAAACTGATATCTATATATTGATAATGATATCAAGAAACTTTTATAAAAAATTGAATACACTAATGGGTATATACTACTTTATTGAAAAAATATATTTCTCGTTTTGAATGAGAAGGAGTGTTTCTTCACATGACACCAATGTAATTCCACATCCCAAAATAGTACTTAATACCTCTGTTACCTACAATGTAATGATATCCCAATAATTCATTTAGAAGGATCCTAGAAACCCATAAGGTCTATGAGAGCATTCAAGGATGAGAGACAATATAACTTCCCTTATTCTCTTATCCTACAGAATGTTCTAAATTAATGAGTTGATATTCGTAATCACCACCCAAGGTATACAATAACAATTATCTTCATATACCATCAAATAACCATAATATATATAAGGGTTATATCCAAATATAAATATTTTTAAAATGTTCCTCAATCGTACCACACACCAACTCGAGATCGATGGTGAAGGAAATATCCTCATTATTGTTATTCAAGTTATTGGTATGATTCTTCTATGTAAAGTATTAAAAAATATTAAGTGTTATTATCTCATTAATTGACACACATGGCCCGATATAGTTCATGATCTATCTTATCTTAATCTAGAAGAATCCATATTTTCTATTTTTTGCAGATGAGAGAGATGAAGTGATATTCATACCAATGATATTCATGCTTAGGTTTTACTTGAACAATGTTGGATTTTATGGAGTCAAACTCCTTGATGCGGGGAGGGGGTGATATTATTATTGGAATATAAATCCCTTTTCAAATGAAATATTTTATTTTAAAGGCTGACCCATAAATGTATCTATAAGGGTTTGTTTTATGAATCATGCTTGACATGATTATATCTAGGATTTAATGTGAATAAATTTTAAAATAATTAATTCCCACAATCATATCTTCTAAAAACATGACCAATGATGAGTTTGCAGAGATGAGAAAAATCATAAACCACATGTAAGAACCATTAATTTAAGGATGTGGATATAACTTTAATATTTTAGAGTCAAAAGTTTGGGAAATGACCATTGCGATTACTTCCCTTCCAGTTGTTGTGCTAGGTGTATTTATCTCACAATAAACCCATTTCTATAAGTTCATCACATGATGCAACCGAATAAAAATATTTTATATCCTTTATAGGGTAACCCCTTCACCTTTATTCCTCAAGTAATCCAATATAACATTAAAATGACATCAAATGATCAAATCCATGTCTCTAGGATTAAAGTATCAAAGAAAATACCACAACTATTCTCAATCCAGAACATGAATCATGTTATAAAAAATGATAATAAGTAGCTATAAGCTCTAGAACTAACCATTATAGTAATATGTTTATTAGATACACCAATATTTTCCAGTATAATAATTTGTTTTTTCCAAAAATAACATATATATTATTATTTGAGGGATCGAGATGCATTCAGTCATGTAAACCCATCATACAAAAAAAATTATGTCATAGTAGAATGATGATTAGGTTTTTTCTCTTCCATAAGGGAGAATATATTATTAAAATAATTACATGAATGAAAACTAGTCTTCAACCAGGCCTATAGGTAATAGTTGTTCCAAATGAACTATGAAATAATAATAGTTTTTGATTCATGGCTTTAGATCCTAGCATCAAAGAGATTATTGTAGGGGATTAAGTTTGTACTGACTCGTTCCTATATAAAGATCTAGTATGAAAAAAACTATGAGGTGAAGTGGGAGTACATCTAACATTATATATATTATATAAATATAATGGATATTATGAGGAGTTTTATAACACAATATAGTCGTTTTAATGGGGGGGGAGTATGAGAACAACCACAATGTCATGAATCATTGTAATTGGGTATATATAGATAAATTGTGGTTTGTTCTACCTCCTTTACTAATATAAAGTCATTTACATGCTCTATTGAGAGACATAGAGTCAAATCATCCATAATTTCGTCCCTATATTTGGCATGTAAATCAACATAGAAAGATGAGGCCCCTTGTAAATGGGGGGAGAATAAAAATATAAAACCTAATAATGAAGGGGGGAAAGATCCACTTGAGGGGGAGAATAAATTTTTGTTGAAAAAAATATCCATTGGTAGATTTGGAATCCAATTGATCTATGTTAATTAATTCATCACCTTTTAGATAAGGATTGGAAGAGCATGGTTCACAACTAGTCATAGTTTGAGAAGACTTGATCATGATTTTTTCCTTCTGTATGTTGATAATGAGTGACCTAGAAGGTGGAATTTTGGACAAAACCAAGATGTGAGGAATAAAAAATGATCTACAAATTGGAGATGACAACCCCTGTATAGAGTAGGATATACACTATAAGGGGTTTAGAGAGACCTATTCAAATTAACTTCTGATATTTGGTGGAATCATGCTAATAGAGTGTGTGATCATCTTCACAAATAAAGGATCTAATAGAATTTGTAATTCCTAGGAGAAATGAGATTTTCAGGAAGGGGAGAGGGAAACCTGGAATATTAATCTACACCACCTCCTAAGAAGGCCCATGACTTAAATAGATGTCCATTTTCCATATGAAGAGGATAAAATACTACTTTCTTAATGATATGGATATATGAGAAAAAGACTTAATGATGTATTCCCTATTGAAATGAACCACATATAAGGACATACGATTCAGCATAGTAACCCTACCCAGGGAGGCTATCCACCAGAATCCTTCAATATTTTGGAATAGAGGGTGGGTATATTTTCTATATCGAATCTTTCCATCAATTTCCAGATTTGAAAACACACTATTGTTTCTAAATATCTAATTAGAATGCAATGAAAATGTGATCCCTCCAACATGATTGATTGGATAACATCTAATGTAACATTAGGAATCTATGATAGAGCTACATATTGGTAGGAAAAAGGATTGAGAAACAAATATTTGAGAGAAGGAAAATCGTGTACCACCCTTCCAGTATGATGAGGGGACAACCCAACAAAGTATTCTATGATTTCATCAATAAAATGAGGATATGGGGGAGGAATTGGGCTAAAAACCATCCTGGTATTGGATCAACCTAATATGAGATGGTTTAATCCAATTTAATAGTCAAAATGATTGAAAACAGAGGTGTCTGGAATTTTTTATTGGGAGAACATGAAAGAGGAATTTTTAATCACCAATTGAAATTAACTACCTCTATAAAAGTGTTTACCGTTTTTAAAATTCATTATTTTCCCAAATAATCCAATTTAATTTCAATATTTATACTAACTAATTGAAATTATAATTTCATTTTTCATATATAATAATCAAAAATATATTATAATGTCTATTTATTAATAACATTATCCATTAAAAATTTAAATGGATGTTCACCTCAATATGTTCCATGTCCTTATATTAGAATTAGTCTCCACCTCAAACAACTCTTAAAATACATCCTATCACATCACAAAGACTTGATCCATTGAAATAAAGTGTCATCTAAACATTAGATCATCAATTTAAGGTCTTTACTAATTCTTCGAATCTCAAATCTATAAATAGTTAGTGAAATAAAATTTACGTAAACATCATTGAACTTAGTATCACTTTAATAGTAGGTGAATCATTGGTGAACAACATCTATGATAAGATAGAGTAAAATTAAAACCCTAAATCACATGAAGGAATGATTTTTATTAATTATCTCACCTCTTTTGGACATGTATTATCTCATATATACTGTATGAATATTTTGGATTTTGATGCTGACCAATATTTTTTTTACTAGTGAGATTAATATATTTGATTCTTAGGAATTTATTTCTTATCAAATTTCGTAGACAAAGTATTTTATTAAGTATTTTATGAATTTTTGAACATAATCTCAAAACACTATTCATACCCTACATTATTAATTTGTAATGTGTGGTATGAGAACCCTATGTTTGGAATAAAACATATGGATCATGAACCCTATAATGTTGCAATTTTATGGATCAAAAAACCAATGTTTCGAATCAACCCTATATTTAAGAAACAATAGTACGGTTCACCATCTCTCTTTTTTAATCAATCATATATTGTCAAGTATACTTTTTATGTATGTTTCAACGTAAAGGAAACAAAATTTTTTCTTGGTCAATTATAGTGTTTGAAATATATGAATTTTTTATTTATGAAACATTATTGTTAGAAGTAAATATCAATTCAAATATATTTTATGATAGATTTATAGGATCATATTCAATAAATTAAATCATTACTATATCTAAGGGATGTTTCTACACTTTGTAATTTTTTTAATATTAAAATGATCAAATGTTTACAAGATATATTCTTATATATATTAAAACTGAATGAAAATAGGTTTCTCTTGTTAAATATAAATACTTTTTTCATTATTAAGGTGTAGTGTGTTATATTTCTGAATACAAAGGTAATAAAAAAGAATAATACTGAATGTCTCTTATAATTTCAAATATATACAATTTGGAAACATATATGTCTCAATCATGTTATTTGTAAACTGATAATTAATGTTTAATATTACTTTTTTGTATTACTATTTTAATTAAATATTCTTTTTAACTGGGATCTCTTATGATCTATTTATCAGTGATGGATTTTTTTTAAAGGATAAGATATTTTTTCTGTTAGTGGCCACTAAAACTATAAATAAAAATATATGTATTCAATAAAATAAATTTATGTTGATTAATTAATGTATCCAGGACTCAAAATCGAACATGGTAGACTATTATCTATTTGGAATAAGATATGGATTTACATTTCCTTTTGGAAGAACAATAATGAAATATAAAATCCTTATTTTAATGGTGTAAACTACTAGTACCCAGTTATTAAGGGCTTTTAAAAATAAAAAACATATATGTGTAAATCACTAAGCGCACTGAGAGAGTTCAAGTTGAGTGAACAAGTGTATCATTATGTTTGGAACCACTACAAATTTTTCAGTGTTCTTTTTCATTAATTTTGTACTACCCATCATACATAATGTATTGAACATTGAATATCTACATAAATCAACAAAAAGGATAAACATTTTAATCAAAATATATTTATAAAAGGATATAATTCATCCCAAATTATGTTTATATTTAATTTTTTGATATAACAGTTGGTATCAAATGAGTTATTTTTTATGAAAGAAGATAAACTCTTACAAGATAAAAGTAAAATGTCTATATATTTAATGATTTAAATCATAGAAATTATTTAATTATTTTCAATTATCCATGATTCATACTTTAAGGGTTATAATAATAGATTCTAGACAGCTCTCATGGTTATCTTTTTGAAAATACATTGATTCAAATAATATAATAATATTATTACTTCAAATGAAATCCCTAAAAATTAAGAAACATGGGATTCCATTATAAAATATGTGTATAATATCAATTTAATTGAAATGAATGCCATTATTTTTTGACATAATCTTGATGAATAAAACCATGTTTCTCATTGTTTTACTAATAATAAAATATAGAAATCTATTACTTGTTCCTATAAAGTAATTAACGATTTTTTGAAAATATGGTATACTAATACGGATGTTAAATTTGATTATTTGAAAATGTATGATGGTGAGAGCTTCACCCATATGAATAAAATATTGAAATATAAAACAACGGTATATTTTAATTAATAACATCAATTTCACAATAATATGTGATATTTAATGTAATAATTGTTTTTACCACATATATAGAATGAGATATCCCTTTCTATTTAAAAATCAACACTAAATAAAGATTTGAAAATAAAATAAATAACCAGAACATTGATGTTGTATGAAAAAGAAAGGAATTTGGAATATGAAGATCAGAAAATAATCAAAATGAGAAATAATACCCTTAAAGGTATGACTTAGAATAATGAAAAGAAAAAAAATTAATATATTTTATTACCAAATTATTAAGAATGTTCATATTCTAGAATGGAACTGGTTCAAATAGACATAAGATTCATAAGATTTTATGTAAAAAAATATTATTCAATAAATATATCAAGAGAAAACAATGAGTATCTATTGAAGAATGATGCATGAATGGAACTAATTGTTCATATAATACCTGATTTTCCATAGTTAATGGAAGAAAAGTAAATGATTGAGAAGAAATAAAGGAAATATTAGATGAGATGATAAGTATAGAAAGCTATAAATGATACTTGGAGTCTGTCTAACAACTCAAGTGGTTTTTCTAAATCTCAATCCTAAAAATAACCAAAATGTATTAATGAAAATATGCACTTCATTGTTAATAAGGTATATGAGGTACACACCTATTTCTCACATGATTATGATTATAAAATCTTTTTAGATAAAAAATTTCCATCTTTTTTATCCATGTTTAATGAATGACATAAATCATTATTAAATAATGGTAAATCACTAAATAATATTCATATTTATATTTTAAGGGAACAAAATTATTGGTAAAAAACATCACTAAAAAAATATTTAAAAAATCCACTTCAACTGTTATGATCATGAAACTAAAATAAATAAAATTACAAGATTATTTAGAGTCATAGTGTGGCATGATTATTAACTAAAAGGGAAGAATACATAAATTAGATTCATAGAAAAATGTTAAAAAAAAGAAACTATCATAATAGAAATAAATGGGGAAAATTCTAAATTATATAGAAATTATTTTTTATCAGGTTTTAAAAATATCAACCTTACAACGAGTCAATTTTTCATTTATTTAATAAAGGGACATTACTATAATGGAATTTCTTAAGAAATCCATTTATTATTTTGTAATTAAAAATCATATTATTTCAATAAATATATATGAAGTATATAGTAAAACTTTTGTTACAATATGGTATGTGTGGTCACCCATATACTTGACTGTTGATGCATTTGGGACCATGAAAGTGTGATTACTAAAACAATATTTTGTTTACCTTATTTATAGGAAAAGAGGAAACATTAACAAAAATCTTCTATGGTATATGGATTGTGTCTACAAAAGACACATGAGTTGAGACACTTCTAAATTTATTTGATTATAAAAATTATATAGAGGGTCAACTATCTAGAGAGATAATGCTAAAGGAAAAATTGATAGAGTTGGATAAATAGGTGATCTGAAATCAATTTTGATAAAAATACGCTATATATACTAGGTTTGATGCACAATTTGAGAAGTATCTCTCAACTATATGATAATTTATTTTATATTTATTTATATAATAATTAATTCTCTCATTATAATATTAAATTACTTAAATTTAGATCATGAAGAACTAAAAATGTGTATACCATGGTTCAAAATTCCATGTGTAAAAAAATTTAATTGCTTAAATATTGAGAGAAATTATTAGGGAATCTTTCATATTAATAATAAACAATAAAATATTGTTAATTTATATATATATTATTAAGAAAACCTATAATTATTATTTTCTTAGTCTTAAAATTGATAAAGAAAAATTATATGTTTCATTCCATTTTTGAAAGAAACAAAATTCATCCTATATATCTATTGAAAATTTTCTACATCTAAAAAATTAAAACGTATACACATGGATTTGTTTGGACCATATAGGGTATAATGATTGGATATTAGATAATATATTACTATTATAGAAGAGTAATTATGGATATTTATATGGGTTTATTTATTTTAAAAATAAAAGTAAGGTTTTATCTATTTTTAAATGTTTGTAAACATTTTCAATATAAACCGGATTTTAAAATACTTTCATTAAGAAGTGATCCTGTTAGATAATTTTTTGAATCAGAGGTCTGATTATTTTTTCTCATACATGGTTATTATAAACAAATTTTACAAACCATGAAAAGATAAATAGAACAGAATTATATAAAGAGGAAATAATACTATTCAAAAGATGATAAAAATTATAATCAATTAATATATTATTCTAACCTACATTTTGGAAGATGCTATAAACACATATTTTAACATCATAAATAGATTTTTAATTATAATCCTTCCTAAATAGAAAGTATATAAACTGTTGAATATTTGAAAACTTATGTTCATATACATTAATGTTTTTAGATTCATGGAAATTATATTTATAATGATGAAATTCTTTGTAAATTTGAACCCAATTATGAAAAAAGAATATTTTTTGGAAATTATGGTACTAAAAATAATAGAGAGTTTAAAAAAATGTATAGGAATTTTTAAGAATATACTTATGTAATGATTTATGAAAGTAACCATTTTTATCATAATAAATATAAAATTATTAAGATAATTTATTATTAGATTAAATAGTACTTGAATCAACTAAAATTTTTTCTAATAATGAACAAATAATTTAGTCTAGTTTAGAAGAACATGAAACAGATAAACCTAAAAGATTATATCATAAACCATATAGAACCAAAAAGATCACCCTTTAAAAACTATAATAATCTATATATATATATAGGACTAATAAATAGAAGTAATCCAGGAAACCATGTTTAATTTTATACAATAAAATCTCAACTCAAACCTAGTACAATAGAGGAAGACTATAAGATGATGGTTGTGTAAATTCTATACTAGACTAACTTAACAAAATTAGAATAATTATTTTGTTAATTAGTTGAAAGACCATCAAATCATGAAATACTTGGAAAAAATGGTTTTTTTAGAAATAAACAAGTTGATAAAGGAATAATTACTAGAAATAAATCTATATTAGTTTGTAAAGTATAAAATCAGAAAATAGGAATAGATTATGATGAAACTAGTACAATTTTATCCAGATTAGAAGTTATTAAAATTCTACTAAGTTAATCATATCATATTATGTTTTATGTTTTTTAAAATGATGAAAAATAATCATTTATAAATGTATATTTAATGGAGGAATTTTATATTGAAAAACTAATAGGTTTTGAAAATCCTCATATACAAAATTCATTTTTCAAATATAATAATTCTTTTTATGGGATTAAATAAGAATCAAGATCTTCTTTTTGAATGAATAAGTTCTTTTATATTATAAAATTTATTTCATATATGGTTAAGAAATCCTAATCTCTTTATTAATAGTAGATTTTTCTAAACTACTATTAGAACGAATCTCTATAGATGATGCTTTTTTGGGTCAAAAAATAAAATTAATTGTAATTTTTTTTCAAATAAAATGAACAATAAATTTTTAATTATTATGATTATATAATTAAATCTATTTATATGTTCTAAAATTCATGAAAAATAATTTGAAAATGTTTTAAATTGAAGTAAATATATGATTTATTTATCAAAAATGTTTTGATTAAGAAATTGTAAGACATATTCAACTCCCATGTGTACTAGTATAAAAAATAATTTTGATAAAACTAAAAAATATTTGAAAAAAGTTTATATAGAGTTATTATAGGTAGATTAAAATATCATACTTATAGTAGACTGAATATCATGTTCTCTGTTTGTTGATCTGTCAGATTTCAATCAAATGAAAAAGAATATCATGTTTCTGTTTTTAAAATAAATATTAATTATCTTAAAGGAAGTATTGTTTATTATTTATTTTACCCCAAAACATTTTATTTCAATTAAAATTATATTCATATGATTGTTTTGAATGTTATTAATTAGATTGAGAATTTACATTAGGAAACTACCAATTTTTAGGGATTTCGATAGTTTTTTAGTGAAGTTAGAAATAATATTCTATTTAGTTATTAATAGAAGAAGTCGAATATATATCTATTGGATATTACTGCGCATAAGTGTCACAGATGAAACAAACTTCACTAGACTCTAGATTTAATTTCTATATTATTACTATTTTATGTTATAATAAATGGATAATTAATATTCTTATATATCTTATAAGTCATTATAGAACAATGAATTTTGATATAATACACCATTTTATGAGATATCATGTTCTAAATAAGAATAAATCTTTATAATTTAAAATATTGAATATCAACTTGATAATATTATTACTAAACCACTTACCACTACTAGATTTGAATTTGTAATGGTAGAGTTATGAATATATAATTTTAAATATATTTTAATTAATTTATTTCATTAGTTTTGAAATAATCAATTTATTTAATTTGTTTTATTTTTTAAAAATCCTAATAAATTGAGTATTAATTATTATTTTTTAAAAATAATATTTTCAATAAAAAAATAAGTAATGATTACATAGATTATTCGGATCATGAAACCAAACTGACACCACCCAAAACCATTAAAAACAATCTCAATCAATCTTATACACTCTGTTGAGAAACCTTTGATCTTATTAAGATCTCGTTTTCCCTCAAATTTCATGATTCCAAATATCAAACCATTAGATTATCAACAATGTCAATGAACAAGATGACATATTAAGGTGTAGTGAGTGAATCTAAGATTCATTGAAATACAAAAACAATAAGAAAAGTTCTCAATGGGAAAGTGGATGATTTTGAATGGATATATCCAAATAATATTCAATAAAAGCATGATATATCCACTAAAGGGTTATAATTCATTACCAATAAAGAAAATATGGAATATTGGTTCAAAAATGAAGTAAAATAGTTCTATAAAAATGTCTAAATAATTTTTGGTAACATAGAGGACATCATTATTTTGATATTAAAGGATATAGAATGAATTATGTCGACAATTGAGGTAGAAAATATTTTTTATTTTCCCTATGAAGGGGTTTTCACATTAATATCTAATCAACAAGAGATAAACAACGAATATTTAACAAAATATTTCATTTATTTTTTTACACAACTATGAATATAAAATTGTGTATAAAATACCATAAAGATGAAAATAATGTACTAATCAATTTTATTCAATCTAGAATACATATGAGAATTTTTTAGTTTGAGAACATTAACTATACTGATATGTATATAATATTGTTGTTTATGAGTGACATAAACTTTTATTTTAGTAGGTATAAGTTGTGATATAATTAGAATTGTTTTATGAAATAGGCGAGGATATATTTTCCCCATTTGGAAGGATTATATCTATCATTTGGTATAATAAAAGATTTGACATATATATTATGAATTAGGTTTCATCATAGTAATATTACAATTGATTGAACTTAATGAAAGTTAGGATTCTTTAGGAGAGAAATAAAAGGAATGCTTTTACTATTGGTGTTGATGACCAATAATAATATGGTTCTTTTTCTCAATGGGAAAAATAAAATTGTAATTTTTTTGGTTTAATATGTATTTATGTAGAAGAATATTTAGAATAAAGAATATAAGATGCTGTTTAAACAACAAGATAAAGACTCTCTTATGATGTTTTTAATCCGACAATTGTAAAATATATTCATCAATCTCATGAAGAACAGTTAAAATAACCCAAAATTGAGGATTATTTCATATGAATTAGATAAATAGAATAAGATTAATTTTAGGCTCTATAATCAAACATTTCATTAAATGAGGTATTTGAACAATCAATGTTTTTGGGAGTATCAACATATCCTATGTAATTGCAACTAAAGAATTAAGATGAAAAAGATGGTCATGAAGAAGAACAGATTGATGAGAATTCTAAAGATGATAAGAAACTTCACCCATCAAAGGATAAAACTAATAATTTAGTAATAATCAAAAAATCTATGATAATGAAAAATCAATAGACAAGTCAAAATTTTTCTTTTTTGGAGAAGAAATTATTTATTTACAATATCACTTCCTCTTCTAGTGAGAAAGATTAAGGTAATTATTGATGTATTCATGAAATATTAAAACTATTAAAAAACCAAGAAGAAGAATCTTATGATTATACTAATGATAAAATTTAAGAGTAATTCATCTTGTTTAACACTATGATGGAGTAGAGATTAATCTTGCATAGTGAGCAAAAGTCTACAATGAAATAATTAAATGATTTTAAAAACTCAAGTATTCCATGAGTTGAATTTGATTCAGTACATGTTAAAGTTAATAATTTTAGAATAAATTAAATTACTATATGATATTTTTATGCCATTCAAAGAGACATGGCTAACTAAATTGTGAAAATGAAAGCTTAATCAAATTAAAAAAATATATTTACAATATTTAAAGAAAAAATTGAAAAATCAGTTTGAATAATTAAATATGAAATATAGTTTATCCACATCTTCTAATTATTATACTAAAACTTATAAATATTTAATAAAATGGTTTAGATAGATTAATGTTATTATGTATTCTTTTAATGACCTGTTTTACAATATTATTTGGAAAAGTGAACCTCTAAAGGTTTTATTAGACTTATAGAGAGAACTTTTTGAGAAGTTAACATCAGATGTGCTTGGTATTAGACATATTATTATTTATTTATGTGAAATTATCTTAATTTTTTAACTCAAATTATTATTTTTATGAGTTTCTTATTGATAATTTGGTTTATAGTCTATATTTCAATTGGAGGTTAATGATTTTTATGAGATATTTGGTTAATTTGATTGGTAAAACTTTCAATGATCAATTGTAATAAATAACGATTGTCCATATATATGTTAAATATTTTCAATATTTTGAAACATCAAATGATCAAGGACTATTAGCCTCATTATGTATACCTTTTATAATTTCTCATCCAAATATTTATTATACTCATGAATCATTTTTAATGATAAAATTTTATATATTATATATCTATCTATTGGTTTTTGAGAATTTTTCTCTCATTTCTACAACCATAACAAAAAATAATTTAATCATAAAATATAATAAAATTCATTAAAATTTCAATGCAGCATTTATTTCATTTCAAACAATTTTCTAGTACATTAATTTTTAGATGAAAAAAGGTGTAGAAAATTAAGAAAATAAAACAATACTAATTTTATTAATATGTCATATATTAACAATATAGAATGAGAATTCAAATATTTATTATAAAAAAAATCTTGAAATGAAAACTATAATTTCTATTTTATATCCATAAATGTATTATTTCATTTTTTAAAATTACCATGATTTTATAAATGTTATGTTTTATGGGTTCTGTGATCATAGAAAATGGGGATATTTTTGGCCATATATTGCCTCAATAATATTATATTAATCTTATTCATTATCATTCCCATAATAACATTTATTTTTTTACTATTGATATTTATTTATGTGTTTTCAGGAGTATATTTCTTATGTTATTTATCTGTAAAATTATTAAATGTTTTATTCTGAACGTCTTTGAAAGGAATCAGCAAACAACTTACATAATATATATTTGTAATCATAATGTATGGTCTGGGAAATTGATATTTGGAATAAACCATATGGATCATAAACCCCACACTATTTAAATATTTTGTATAAAAAAACCCTTGGTTTGGATGAAGCAATACATTTCGGAAACAAACATATGGTTTATCAACTATAGTTTTGTGATCAACCATAAATTATAAACTGTTTTTTTATTTTTATTTATACGTGAATCAACTATACATTTTACCTAGTCAATGGAAAAGTGTTAAATTTACAATATTTTCCATTTTCTCAGGAATAGTATCATCATGAGTAAATATATATTCAATGTTGTTTTATGATCGATTCAAGGGATCATATTAAAAAAATTAAATTGTTTCTATTTATAAGGAATGTTTTTACTTTCCATCAATGGTTTAAAATTTAAATGATCATTATTTTTTAAGAGATAGTCCCAGATAAGTTATGATTGAAAGAAAGAAAGTTTATATTTCAAAATACAAAGAGTGTGTTCATTATAAAGGTGAGGTTCTATATCATTTTTTCACAGAACTATTATATAATAATAATATTTAAAATCAATTTTATTCTAAATGATCTAAAATTTCGAGACATACATGTTTCAATCAGGGGTTGTGTAAAAAACTGATTAACTATTATTACTGTTTTTTTCCTATTGAAATTTTTATTGAAGAACATTTTCAATCGGGATATCCTCAAAGCTAATATTTATTTATGACAATTATATTTGATGGAGATAATTAAATTTTTAAATGTTTCTACTGAATCTTTGAACAAAAATATATTTATTTAATCAAACAAATATTTACTGACTTATTAGAGTATCGACATATTGGACTATTTTTTGAGGAATATCCACTTCTCAAATTAAGATGTGGTTTTAAAAATCCCTTTTAAAGAACATGAATTCCCATGAAATGACTTATTATAATGGTGTTAATAGTCTATACAGAAATTTTAAGGTCTTGTGATTAGTGGATCTATCAAATGAAAATCACCATATGTGTAGAGAGTGTGTTGGTGGCGGTGTTTATAGGTTGTTTGTTCCCCAAACCCCTATGAAACTTATCATTTTAAAATTATCTATTTTTTCTATTTCTCAACTTACTTAATAAGAAGAATATATCAAATATACAAAAATCACAACTAAAAATAAATTTTAGAATCTATCTATAATTATGAAAAGAAAAAAATTCACCCATCGTTCACATCAATAAATTATTCCAACCTAATGATCATTCCATAAATTGAAATAGAATTTTTATTTTGAAAATTTCCCACACGAGATTTAAAATTGAAAACATAGAAACTAGGAACTGATTATTGTCATATTCATAAAAATACATTGCTACAATTAACAAAAGCTAGTGAAAAAAATTATATATTAATCATTCTCCACCTGAACATATTTCTCTTCCTATACTAAGATCCAACCAAGGATTTTAGGATAAATATGAAATTTTAATCATCAATTATTCTATTAAATAGAATATCCTTGATCAAATATCCTATATACTGAAAAATCCTAACCTATCATATAATAGTTCTACTAGGATTCAAAATGGAATTACAATAAATTTAGATTATTTATGTGTATCATTATTTTTTATAGAGTTTAGGAGTGAAAATTACATTATAGACATGAACACCTTGCAATCATAAATCTCCATCAATCATCACATTGAATCTAATTTAACATCTCATCATTGTCTCAATTCAATAGGGTTATATTTTATTTGTGAGAATTTTATACATGTTCATGATCAATTCCTATATTTTCATCCAATATTTTGTTGAAGTCTATGTTTTGGAATCTTTTGAATAACATAATGACAAATGTGAATTATAGACAGAGTATGAAATATGGTCTCAAAATCATAAAATATTTTTTTTGGAATTCATATGTTCATTTAAAAGGTATTAATATCCTTTTCACAAAGTCTTGTGATCTTAATAAATATTCAAAAAAAATTACAATGTCTTACATGAGTTCTACTAGTAATTTCCTATGATATATTTCTTGGTGTAATTGGATTAGAAGAAAATACTTATGGATATTTTGAATATTATTACCCATTTTCCCCAAAAATTTAAATTGGTGGAAATATCTATTTGGAAGAACAATTTCAGATGAAATTTCATGAAAAATACTATGAAAATTGTAAAATATTTACATAATTGAAATAAGTCTTATGATATGAACTAACAAAATAAAAAAATATTAATTAATTAAAATAATAAAAAATGATCTCAAAAACAAAAATTGACATAAAAATAATAATATCCATGAATATTCAGTCTCTTTTAAAATAATTAAAAATGTGATCTATCAAATTATATGTATAATAATACCATGGAATAATAAGAGTATTAATTCAAAAATTCAACCATTAATATATAAATTGGGAAACATATTTCAATTATATGTCACTACAATAACTAAAATAGTTGACCTTAAAATATATGATAGTTAAAAAAGATATCAATTAATCAGTTTATCACAAAAACCCTATTTTTATTAAATTACTCATTGAAAATTGTTTTCAGAAAATGATGATTGAGAATAATTAATTTTCAATTAAAATCATATTTTTATATTTTAAGTAAATTTACTTACCAAAATACATTTGAAAACAATTATAAAATTAATGCTATATACAGTTCCCCAATATTTAAAGAATTTATTTTCAATATGTAATCAATTAATAAAATGTAATGAATGAAATTTATTCATATAATTGATTGAATTATAATACCAATAATATTGTTAGCTATAAATATTTTACCCCATAGAAATTCATGAATAAATATAGATTCATAATCTTTCAAAAAGAAATGGTTTAGACAAAAGATAGTTTCTTATTTAACAAAGATGATTTAATTCCAATGTTTTCGTATCATGTGAAGTAATATATGTTTTCATTCATTATTCTTTCAAATGTATATTTTTTCTCCAAGGAGAATACAAAATATATATGAGTTCATTCCATTATTAAACACCATTCATGGATAATTTATTTCAATAAATAAATTAAACCCTAAATAAATAATCTGAAATTTTAGAATATAAAAAATTATCACACTAGGATTATGTGTTAATTTTCAGTCAAATTTAATGAAAAAATATTACTTTAAATAAGAAAAAAATTCAATTTAAATTGTAAAACTTATTCCTAAAATTTAGCAAAATGCATCAATTTTTTATATTGAAATGAAAATGAATTTATCTAATTAAATGCCAAGAGAAATATACCCCCACACACAAACTGGAAAAAAATCCAAATTTTTGAAAATATTTAAATATTGAGTGTGAAAATTGATACTCAAATAATGAAAACAAAAAAACATGGGTAGGTATATTGATATAAACTAATAAAATATAAATTAGTAAAATGAAGGAGCCTTCACTATAGTTAAAAATCAATATTTTCCTCGATGTTAAATATCAATTTCAATAACCATTATTGTTTATATAGTTCCAATTGATTTTAAAAATAAAAAGTTTAATGTAATGTCTAATGTATCATAGGTATGGCCCAAAATTAAATTCTCCACAAAAAATCATTATATATTATTTGTTTATTAAAAAAAAGAATTCATATTGACACAACATATGGATTTCAATTAAAAAACATGATTTCTAAAAAATATTTATGATAAAAATTGAATCTTAAAAAGGATGTAAAAGAGACTGAAAAAGAGGAATATATGAAAAAATTTAGCCTATTGTAATATTAATCAAAACCAAGAACTAGTTGTTTTTTATAATTATTTCATCACATGTGAAAACATTTAAAGGAAATTGCCATTAATTAAATTCCCATTAATAGTTAATAATATATTTATTTATTTGTAATAAATTTTTTAGTGTTCCAAGATTGGATTAAATTCTATTAACAAATTATTTACCACAAAATAGATTTATTCAAATTAAACATGCATCAATCATTTCCCAAAATCACTTGTAAAAAAATTAAAACAATACACCTCCCCCACACGTAACTTCCAACACAACACATATTTTGAAAATATCTAGTATTATTAATTTCAACTTTGAAGGAAGTATAAAATAATTTAAATATATTTTAAAAGTATAAAAAATGGAGAAATTTGTAATAATTAAAGTCAAGATGGATTCTGTTTTCAATTATTAAAATCCCATTTGTCCCTCTTATTGATTACATCGAATTCCTCTTGTTCAGTCTAATAAAAATGAAAAAGGGTCAAATATTTAAATAATAAAAACAAATCATTGAGGTTCAAGAAATTAAACCACTTATAAATGGGGAGTGTGTGGAAATGAAATTTAATACTACTAATAAAAAATTGGTAGTAGTAGTAGACCATTAAATCATGGGAATATGCATAGAATTAAGATTTTTTCTTTATTTTTATAAGAGAAATAAATAAACTAGAATTTTTGAAACAACCAGTTACATCCCATGTAACTATAATGTTATAGTCTCCAGACATATTTTATCCTAATAATGTATAACCCTCATCACTAGAGGAATTGATTTATTAAAGAATTTTAATTAATTATTTTGTATGGAGACATTAGATCAATGGCATATAACTTACAAAACACTTTAACAAAGAAAACAATTTCTATACTCATCCAATACTACAAGACTTATGTTTCCACCCAATACCATTTTTTTCATAAAATATGAAAAATATATCTAAAATGGAAGGTAATGAGACTAATAAAATATCTAAAATTTCATGTAATTATGTCAATAATTTCCCAAAAACATGAGGCATCCAAATAAATAGAAAAAGGAGTAAATATATGTACAAAAAATATATAATTTCTATAAAATTACCTAAAAATATAATGAAAATCTAGAAAAAAAAGGTATCCCACCTAATTATATAACAATATTACCCTAAAACATATTTTTATTGACCCCACTTATCACAAATGGATTTTAATTTTTAATGATAGGTTAAAAAAATTATTGCAAATAGATTTCAAATTAGCTGAGTAGTTTTAATGAGATTAATCTTTATTTATAATTATTATTTTTCATTTTACAATAGTTAATGTTAAACCAAAATGTTAAATAGTACAAATACTTTAACACACATAATATTAGTTGTGAATAATGCATAAATAGGATCACAGAACTCAAGATGAATGATTTATAACTCATAATATATGTTTTTAACTATTGAAGTTGGGTTTTCATAAAAAATGACTACTAGTGTGGTCTAATATCCCGATTGATACATTAAAAATAATATCTCTACCCAGGATTATCCATTTCATTACTCTCATAAATAATATTCCTATGTATTATCTAAAGACTCCCAAATATTTGAAGATGTGTAGTGGATTCAAATTCATCATTATTTACCAAAATATTTATATCAAGAAAAATTTATTATCTTGAATCTTCCCTCAAGTGTGGACTTCTTAAAAAAGTTAAATCATTCTTGGTAATCAATAACATGAAAAATTAGTCTCCCCTTTTAAATATAAATTATAGACACACTAGTAGAAATTAATATCTTATCCAAGATGATTAGAACACTCTTATCACCCTCTATTTCAGTTATTAAAAAAATTGTGGGTAATGTGAGCTTCCTCACAATGACTAATAGGTTACCTTCAATCCAATTGGGGGAATTATGGACCCTTTACCAAACTTTGGAGATAAAAGTGTATTCCAAATCTCCAAGATCCCATTGTGAATGAAAAATATATGGATTAACAGCCATAATATCTCATAGGTTACAAAAGAAATTATTATCTATACCGTAAATTATTTTATTATAAATAACAAATATTATAGGGTTTTATAATATTTCAAGTGTAACTCTTTGAAGAAAAACACTAAACTCATTATTTATTTTTATTGTGGTATATTATTTCAAGATTCATTCATTTTCTTAATATATTTAAAAAATACAAAATAAATGATTTTTAGCCACCATTAAGGGCATCTTCAGGTTAAACAAATATATGCATCTCATGGAATTTGAGATATTATAGATCGTCATTTTTTTAAACCCATTGAGGGAAGGGAATGGATATAGAATATTATTTTAACACAATATGGTTCCTCTCTTTTCTATAGTCCAAAAATTCATATTTCCTTTAATAATCATTTACTATATCATTTTCCTTTATTTTGTATTTATTTTAAGCAGTAAATTAGTTATTTCTCATTATCGATGTTTATGTACACTTTTTCAAATTTTATATATCCAAGATTTTCATCCTTAGAATCACATAAAACTTCCATCTAACATCCTCTTGGTTATGCAATAATATTCTATTGAGTTTTCCTAATAGATCGTATGATGAAATAGAAGAAATGTTTATTTCTATTCAACTATTTAGTAGGAGGAACCTTATATTTCTCTAATTAACCTATACCTCATTCCATTTTACTCATCTATAATTAGAGATTTTTCATAAATGATTAAAGGGAATATTTTTGTGATTATATTTACAACATATTCCTAGTTTCGAGAAAGTATATTCTTCTAAATGTTTTTTGTAAATTTCTTTCTAGATTTACCTCATACTTTTAAGATTCCCTCATATATTTAATTTTATATTATGGTATTTGATGTTGTGTGAACATAAGTGAATTAGAAAATTTAAGAAGTCCCATCTCTCTCTATAATAGGAAGTGATTATTTTTATATCTAGTATTACTATTTTTTAAGAATAGATCATTATTAACCTACTATTTATCCCTAAAATTCAAAACAATTTACTTTTATCCTGTTGAATTGTTATAAAAAATTAAAATAGGACTTAATTTTAAAACTAAAAATTCCAGATTGATAAAATTTTTACTTTTAGTGAATTTCACTAATTATTATTAGAAATACTAGTACCATGAGAATTGGACTCACTTTAAAGAATAGTTGTTATCCAAGAGTGATTATACAGGGAGTTTTGAGTTAATTTATAAAACATATATATTAAATAATTGGTTTTAAAAATATTACAATCACAACCAGATGATTTATTAATAACATTTTGGTGGAATGGAGTGGGCCTTTTTATGATGTGTGAATAAAGATGTAATAGTTTGTTTGGTAATTGGGACATTGCCTAATAAATGATTCAAACCAATCTCATATTGCAGGTAATATTTTTTCTTTTATATTGGGGAAAATCAATAATTTTATGGTGAACATTATTTTTCATATTTATATGACAAAATTCAATCACACATGCATTGAAAAACTAAAATTTATTATCAAATATGATCTCATTGAACCTATTCGAACTAACTCCTAGATTTTCCCTTCAAATATAATTTCAATTCCCACAAATTTTGATCTTCATTACCCAACCCATGTAATTTTATTTTAAATACATCACAATAATACAAATATATAACTAGATAGTGTTATTTAGGATTTATAGAAAGAGATGGAAATCTTTTATTTCTATAAAAAACATGACAAAATAAATAATAAAGAAAAAAATGATGTGATTAGATGTTTTTGGAGAGGTTAAAATCTAAAATGGATTATAGAAATATTTCAAAAAAGACAGGGAATATAAATATTAATTAAATGATTGAAATTAGTCATTGGAATTGTATTAAATTGGTGAAACAATTATATTGTTGAAAAATTTGTACGCGAGTGAAAAAAATGACATATGAGAAGTATCTTGTTTAACCTTATCAATTATTAAATACTAAATAATAATTAACTTTTGTATGGATTATTATTTCATAGATAATATGGTTTTTAATATTTTTCAGTTTAATTAACATGATTAACATATAATGGTTTCCATTTACATTATTAATCACCCCTTAGTTCAGGAAATAGTGTATAATAAATAGTCTAAAAACAAGAAAACTATACGAATACCATTTTTAAATGTGGAAGGGATTTCTCGATGTGGCCTGCATTTATGGAATTCATTAGTTGGATGTTATAAAAGGCATAAAATAAGACCTTCCTCCATTCGTAGTTTCTGGGAGTGGGATTCCTCTAGTATGAGAGAAAGGCTATGGGAATTATTCTCATTATTGGATGTTGGTGTATCTAGAAAAAAAGGAACAATGTGTGACACAGTGAAACAACCATGACCATGACATGTATGATCATTAAAACCCATAATATATTAATGTATCTGATAATTTTTTGAAACAACTGTGAGGTGTCCCCGTCATTATGACCTCTTGTAAACTATTTTTCCATCCTTAATATGGCCATCTGTCTGATGAAGGGGTAGTGAGTTTGCTAGAAACTTGATCACGAGGGCCTCACGATTTCGACTAACTAGTTTTTCCACATAGTTATAATGTGAGGTAGGAGATATATAAAGTATAATTGGTGCTCAGTTATAGTAGATTTTTCTTCTAAATTCAAAAGATATGACTCTCTACAAGATGAATATTAGTCCATGTTAATGGGTCTATGGTTACAAAAAATAGGGAAATATTATCCTTAAAGAAGATGAGATAGACTAATTGACTATTTATAATGAACTATAAGGAAAAGGTACCATCCCTTGGTATATTGTTTATGAAATTAAAAGGTGTAAAGGGATTATAAACAATCATAGAGACATACAACATACATGGAATGAAGGGAATACATTTCCAGACATAATGGTATCCAAGGTGACACATAGTGAGTCGATCTCCATCATCTATAGTCTCATGTCCTTTCCTCCCAAGGGGGTTAAATATTGTAGTTCAAATTCTCTTAGACTTCAATATTTCAGTATTCCATGATTTAGGATACCCTATTTAATCGATTATTTATAATTGGTCTGGATAATAATATATAATGTATATTGGTGTGAGGAGTGAGAAATATTCACTCTTCCACCCCCAATGATTCAGAAATCAATCCATTGACTAATTATTTATGATAAAATTATTATATTATCTAATAAAATGTTTATCATCTATATCAATTGTATTTTCTTGATTTATGATAAATTGAAAGAAAATACCCAACAATAGTGTTTAAGGGGAAGAATTAAACATTAAAATAAAAATAAAGAAATAATAAAAAAAATATTTAATTCCATTTCATTCTTTAATCAATAATTATTTTTGATAGTCTTGTTTTATAATACATGAAAATAAAATGTATAGTCCATATAAACATTGATAAAATGTTTATAATTCATCTCTATTGAGAGATATTCCATATCCTCTATCTTTTATCTTTATCATTGGTTTAGTTCATCCCCGATAAATCTACATTCATTTATAAATATTTTACTCTCACTGAATAATAAATTCACCAATTTTTAATGAATCATTAATATAGACCCTTTATAATATTCATTAATTTTTAAGACAATATACATAATTATCCGATATCAATTCATGTTTTATTTTCTAAATATATTAATGAGAATTCCATAATTCATTATATTTCCAACCATTCTACCCATTGAGTTCTATAAATATCAATTTATTATTCTGTTATATATATAAGACAATATGTTTCATGATCAATGTGTCTGAATTTTTTAAAATCCCTTTTTACCACAATAGTCCAAATACCTAATAAAATATTTTTTTGATAAATCATTCTTTCTATTTCCAAATTCAAGCATGTTCAATGGAATTATCTCGGATAAGGACTTAAACATTAAGTTCATGTTTTAAAAAAACTTCCATATATTTACCTCAATAAATTCAATGACCCACTATTGGAACTATCTTGTACCACAAACAAAGATAAACTCTCAACTGATCACAATATTTATCCATGATCCATGATAAGTATGTATCCCCAAGAAATTAGCCTCATTGATTTTAGGCCATCACTAATTCTTCAAAACTCATACTTATTTCCATATAGATAACCTAATTCTATGAAAACATTGATAAACTCAATTCATTAATTTAATAGTAGATTAATCTTTGGTCAGCTTCAATCATAATATAGTTAAGAAAAAATGGACACCATGAATCATGTTGATGAATCCTATTTATAAATCATCCTACCTAGTATTCATGCCAAGAATATCGTTCATTTGAACACATTATTGACGGCAGTTTTCAAAAACATAAATATTTAAATTGGGAACTCCAAGATCACATACACTTTTTTAGTTCTAACATGTAACCTACAAACAATGGGAAACAAATTCACTTTTTTGGAAATCTCTTTGACTCTACATTATTGTATTAATATATAGATATCCAACTGATAATTTTAGACATTAAATCATTATTTAATATTTGACCCTGTAGCGAGTTAAAACATCCTTGATTAGAACATTTTTTTTCAAAGTGGAAAACTCAAGAGGGGGTTGAATTATATTACCATTTAAATTTTATATTAAAAAATAATTGAAAATTAATTCCCCTAAATTATAAAATGAATCAATTTATTTAATAATATAGGTATTCCTACCTTATAGATTTTAAATTATATCAGAAAATATTGATTAAAATACGATTAGTATAAATTTATTATTATCCTTATATTTCTAGATAAATTTACTCACATTGAATTGTGTATATATAACATTAAAAAACCCAATTAACAGAGTATAATTTTATAGAATATATTATAAAACTAGAGTTTAAAAATGATGAAAAACAGATTGGATTAAAACAATAGATTCACCATTAAGCTGATACCTCATATCTATATATACCAGTCACCCACTAATAATAATGTCAATTAATTGATAAATATATCAAAACATAGAGAATGTTTTATAAATACAAAATCACTTTGATTTCTAGGATATACACAACCTATTCAATCTTTTTCATGGGATTATATATATGAAGAAAGCACTTTAAAGACTATCTTGTCCTCTCAAATAATGTTCTCAATCATGTAATTTTTAATATATAAAATTGAATAAGAAAATATCAAAGATTAGATAAAATATAAAAAATTAGAAAAATAATTTGATTCATGTTCGAATGTTTTTCAGTTTATTCATCCCATATAGATATTCATAATTAGAATAGGGAATGATATGAAAAGAAATGGATTTGTATGAAGATATTATAAATTATTTATATTCAAAACATTCTATCACCATGTTTTAATTTTTCATGTTTATTGGTGTGTCTATGTCTATCAGTTTTCATTGCCCAACCTCTATCATCAATAAAAATAAATACACTCAAACAATTTCTCATATAAATTCATTATTTTGAATCCTAATACTCGAAATAAATATACAGTTCATTAAACCTATTTGATGGAAAATTGAACTCTATATTGATATTTTTGATAAATATATTATATATAAATATAATAAAAACTTTTTTATCAATTAATTTTAGGTGTTCTATGTAAACATATAAATAGTAGGTCTAAAATGTAGGGAAATGCTTGATCAGATTCATTGATAATTTTATGTGGTCAATTATTTGACTTCATGTTTGATATCATACATTTTAAAAAATCTATGTGGTCAAATGAAGTCCGTACCATAAGTTCATGACTTCACTAAAAATGATTTTCAATTTGGTCACATCAACTCAAAATGTTTTCACTTGGAGTCTCATAGTTGTTTCAATACTTTTTCAAAATAACAAATTGAGATAATATCACATGACATCACTAGAGAGACTATATAAGATGTATCAAGATTTCTCATAGAAAGGCCTAACAAAGAAGTTTCATCAAATTTTCATGGTGTCTGGTGATAATTCATGTTATAAATCAATGTGAAGAATTATGTCCATGATGATCAGTCCAATAAGTGTATTGTTGGTCTACTTATTCTATTATTTATCCAATACATTGAGAAAATCCCAATAACTCTAGAATGACATTAATAATATTAATGGACACTTGATTTAACTTATGATTACATGAATTCAGTTTGAGTAATTACACCATAGAGTTAGAATTTTACATGTGGTTACTCTGGTAATTTTTAAATAAATGTTTTTTAGATTGCTTTATATGGATGATGGACACTACATGAAATATTTTCATTACGTTGTAATTTTTTTAGACCCATGATCAATCATCTAGCATCATTCAATTTATGCATATTCCAAGACATTGTGAAATATTAAAAATCTCCCATAATAATTAATTTACTTCAAAAAACATAGAAAATGTAAGAAAATTAAACAAAAGAATTATGATCATTATAGTGTGTTATTTATAGACTGATCCAATAATAAACCCCTTTTTTCCCATAAAAAATCATGGAATTATATTTAATAATATTCTATAAAATTGCCACTTTACTCCCCCTTTTTAGACTACCTGAAATAGTATAGTAAGAGTTATAATGTTAAAAATATGAAACTAAATTATAATAAATAAAATTATAACATGATAAAGAAATAATATTTAATTAATAGTGAAAAAGTTTTATTACAAATCCATATCTTAATTCCCAATTAGAATCTAAATTCATGTTTGGAAGGGTTGATGGATTCATTGGGGATTTCTATTTTACAATTATTGGAGGATGTGGAGGAGGCTCCAGTAGTGGGTATCAACCACTATAAGAATCATGATGTATTTTACAACATGAAAAATCTAAATATGTTTCTAAGGATGGTTGTGAAAAAGGTGCAAGTATGAGGTTCTGTATTAGAAAAAGAAGAAATTATTGTTAGGGTAGATATTAAAAACAAGTATATTTTCCTTCTATAAATCTTAATTTAGTAGGATAAATGATGTGTTTTGGTAGAGAAAAGGTTCTATAACTGGATAATTTTCAACATACATTTATGTCTTGAGGATCCTGGTAATATCTGTTAGATCTCTTGAACAATGATAAATTATTTAAATAATTTCATCATTCTCAATCATTAATGAATCCAAAATTATTTTCATAATAAAAATATATTCTATAATCCCATTTGGAAAAGATATTATAGGAGGCGTATTCTGGTCCCTTTCAAAGGATTGAAATAGGTTTCCAAATTATACTTAGTATATATCTAGTTAAGACTATACATGTTGGTACGTATAATTATAGTTTTTTCCCATTCATGATACGATAGATCCTACTTTAAAAATATAATATTTATTCTCTACTTGTGAACCCACATCCATTTGAACATGATTTTTGTTATACTCTCAAAAGTTCTTATACTCTAAACATTCTTATGTATGAACATTCTCATAATCATCTCATATATAGAAATAGATATAGGAGAAAAACTTGATAGTCTAGAAATACTTTTAATCACTGAAACATAACATTTATCAATAATTGTAAGAAGGTTGAATAGATCATATTGATGTAATACTATCTATCCTATGAAGTTAGCCTTTTGATTTTGAAAATGACGAATCTCAATAGCCATATGATCAAGCTTGAGAAATAACCTATGATGTATTTTAGATACAAAAAAAATTTTGTTCATGAAATATACTCTTGTCTGTCATATTAATAATTATTTTTAATACTTAAAAAAAATTAAATCATCCAAAATATCAGTTTGAAATTGAATAAAATCAAGAGAAGTGATTATCGAAGTGTAAAAAGAAAAGGGAGAATCATTTTGTGGTAGAACTGACTGAGGTGGATCCTGAGTTGATAGAGGATATTTGGTAGAACATGAGTCACTAAACTCATTTTATGATTGTCTATTCAAATATATTTTATAACTTAATAATTTAATAAAAGGTATTTTACCTTCTTGGATGAAAAAATAGATTCATCCATAACAACCACTTCGGTTCTAGTTAAAGAATAATAAATTGAATCCCATTTTAAAAAAATTAATTGAGTTAGGCCCAAGGGTGGGAGGAGTAGGAAAAGTTTGATAAAATTATTTCAAGTTCCCATGTCTAACATTATCCTATAGAAAAATTGAAGAATGATTTTTAGGATAGGATCAAAAAGAAAAACAAAAATTATTAAGATAAATATTATGTAGATTTTAATCATGATAATCCTCATTTTAATTATAACTACCACATTCAACACATGCAGATAATTCCAAATTAAATAATGGATTATGAATTGTAAAATCTTTTTTGGAGGCATGGAATCAAATATAGGTTCCCTTCTGATATCAACCATTAGAAGACTCGCTTTCGGTGTAATAAATCATTATCACTCTCAGAATCATTTAGAACTACTCTAAAGAGAAGAGATTATGGAGTTTTTTCTACCTCATATGTCACCCATTCACTTATTGGATAATCATCAATAGGGACCTTATAATCTTTTAGAAATTAGGATCAGGAGACTTCCCAAGATCCCATCATATTTTTCTCTAGCATGTTAATCTATATCCATCATATCATGAGAACAATCTTCATCAAAGGAATTGTTAACGTTGAAATTCTGTTTAGGATAAAATATTTTTTATTTTGAATCCCTCAATCTGGTTTTGTTTTGTATATGATTAAACTGATCCTACAACTTTTCTTCATATGACACCCATATTTTGATTCAATGATTCCAACTAATTTTCATTATTTTTCTTATGATTTTATTAAGGAACACACCACTTGTGAAAAAAGACATATATTCTCCATTTGTAATTAGATTTTGGGATAAAAGAATAGTCAAAATAATCATAGTGTAGGGTGAGATATTAAATATTGAAGATGTATTGAAAGTAAAAATCCACATAACTAATAAATAACTTTGGAAAATTGAATCCAATTCCATGAAAATACATGTTAAACTGAAAGAGATAATGATATATAATGGTGCTAAAATATATCTTTATATTAAAAATAATATATAGTAATAACATTAAAAATATTATTAACTTACCAATTATCACAATAAAAGTAGGCCTTTAAGGGGGGGGGGGTTCACTAAATATTTCTTCAAGAGAATTCTTGCGCTATATATGTGGATGGTTAATAGGATATGAGCTTTGACAGCGAAATTATTCTCTATTTTTTGGTATATTCAAACATTATCCAAAATATTTTTGGAGAAATTAAATTCTTGAACATTGAAATTTTTTATGATATGCACTCAAATCATGATTTTTATCAAAATTAATAAATTAATATTGTATTATTCGTGGATAAAAAGAATTGTCTTGACATAAAAACTAATTAATATATCTTGGATGAAAACTTCTACCCGTACTAGATAAAAACTTTTTTTAACCATTACATATTTAAATATTTATTAGGGTAGACATCTCTTAGAAAAAGAAGCATCATCCAATTTTTTAGAGACCCGCTCATGCTCACTTTAGATCTTATTGAAGAATCAGATGCTTCGAGAACATATTCCTCAAATGATATCATTATCATTATTAGTCAAAATAGAGATACAAGGGTTGAATGGCCTAAGATTCAGGGTGAAAGGTTCAAATAATGATTTTATCTTTATTATTGATATATATATGAGGATTTAGATTAAAATTTATGATATTAAAATTATGTAGGGTACTATATTTTTGTAATATTCATCAGAGTAAATAAAAAAACATTTAAAATCACACATTATACCATTTTTTAAAATATTACTTAAAATAATAAAATTATATAAGGATTTTACCAATATATATAAATTAAATATAAAAATTAAGAATAATTAATCAAGTAGAACTATTTTCTGATGTAATATAATATTTCATAGTTTACAGTCTTATATAAAATATAAATAGACTAATGGTTTAAGGTAATGAATTCAAGAGTGATATCTCTTTGAAAATGATCTCTCAAAAAGTGATTATATTTTATCAATTTTCTACTTCATTGTGGGAGATAATGTTTGTTAATAACTATTAATAGATTTTTTACTGTCAAAATTTTTAGGTAAATAACTAAATAGATATCCATAATCTAGTACAGGGTGTTTTAGCCACTAATTTTGTGTAAAACAACTACTTGAATATATGTATTTAGCTTCAAAAATACATAATGTAATGAAATATTTTTTCTAACCAAACCATGGTACTAGAGTCAAGAAGAAAAGATAACATGTTCCCCAATTTTATTTTTATATCTAACCTATATGCATCGTAATTTTGATTAAAATAAATAATTTAATAAGAAACATGTCCTCTAGAATAGAATTCCTTTAATATTGTTTTATTTTTCATGTATTTGAAATTAATTTTATCTATAATTAAATGTGATTCAATAGGATTTTATTGAAAATGTTAACACTTACATATATAAAGCATATTATTGGGATGGTTAAATGTCATATAATGTAGACTCATTATTTTACCAATGAAATTGGTTTGATAAACTGGTTTCTTATTTCACCAAGACCTTGTTTACATGTCGTACTCACTATTGTATCACTTACTTTTGAGTTATCTAAAACCAAGTGTTATAATATATTATTTAGGTAATTACATTTATATAAAATAATTCTTTATTTATTTTAAAATATATAAAAACTACGAACATGTTTTAGTTGACCCATTAAACTTATTTCAAATTAATTTTACATTACATTTGATATTTTTTTACACAATAATGGTTTATATGATCTAAAAATAATATCATAAATATATATTTGAACTACTAAATAATATATTGAAATTATTTCTTGTAAATAAGGTATGATAAAAAAACTGTTGTACAATAATTTGAAATAAGAAATGTGCATATTAGATCATTCCAACCCTTATGAGCATGATTCAATGCATATAAGGATTTATTTATTTTATAATCATGATTTCAAAAATGTGGATTTCAAATGATAGGGAGTTTCTAAAAAAAACATAATCAATTATATAATTTTTTTTGCAAATCGATCTTTACATTCACTGATATAAATTGAAATTTAGGTTATTATATAAGATTGTGGTGTTTTTTGATTTATTCAATTCTAGAAACTAGATGAAAGGATTCAATATTGTCAATACCTTAATCATGACTATAACCTTATGATACCAACAATGTTTTTTCTATTTATTGTACCTGATTCATCATCCTTGTTTCCATATACCTACATAGGGCTAATAGTTAGGTAGTCATTAGGTATAAATACTAACTTATAGAAATTATTTATTTCAAAATTATTCAGTTATTATTACATATTCATTATCCAATGTTCATCATTTATTGGTTAATTTGTATTTTTAGGTTCATGTAGTGACTTAATGTCTTGATAATCAAACCATTTTCTTGGTTAGGTTTTGGATTGAGTACCATTATTAGGTCACCAACAACCGCATTGAGGGGATTGTTTTTTAGTGTTATAATTTTAATAGGAATTAAAGTACATGGTTATTAAAGTATCTTTGTAGGTCAAGAAGTATTTAGATGTCTCATTTCGTATGTTTATCTGGTAAATAAATTAGAAGATAAAAACTATAGATGTATTATAGATATTATGGTTTAACATATCATTTCCATGGTTTTCTATGAAGGGTTTGAGTTCATGTGGATCTATATCATAAAAAGACACAAGAAATTATTCTTATACAACTTTATATTAATTTTTATAGACATTATAAGCATTAAAAGTTGTTAAATAAAAAATAAAAACTCATTTCATTATTGTTTTTGTAATTTTTTCTATATTCTCCATTATATTTATAATGTTGATATTGCATCCAAAAAATATAAAGTAGTTTAACTTTGTTTTTATACCACTACCTAATTCATATGAAGTCTATAGTAAGAGAATACTGATAAGAAAATAATTAATTAAATTACAAGATAAATCAATAAATTCTTACAAAAAATAGGCAGGTAATCCATACTCACTAGGGATAGTCCATGAAATATTCTAAAGAGTCTTATTTATCCTTCCATTACCCCTATTTCGTTGAAGTGTTTGATATGCTGATAATTGTTGACTGTGTCCATACTATTAGTAAATAGAGTTAAATTAATGATTCTCAAACTCTTGGCCATGATCACATATCTGTTTTTTTAGCGATTCCACTAAGGTTATATATAGAAATTACATATTTTTCAAGATGAAGAGGGAGATTAACTTTTATGAATAGTGAACCCCTATACATATATCATTAAAATCAAAAATATTAACATAATTATAGGGGTTTATAACAAATATAGGTACTCTATATGGACAAAATATATTTATATGAACCTATTTTAGTGGTTGAGAGGTACAAACCACTTTCATTGGTTTGAATGATTTTTTTTGTTTTACCTTTGATATGTATTTCACAATATTTTATTTATATAATTATAGATTATATATATCCTTAAATAAATATTTCTTATTTATTTCATTTTGTGAGTATATTTTGTAGTGACCAAGTACTCAACTCCACATCTTAGATTCTGAATGAAAATAACGTTACAAATAAGGGTTTTGAGTAAAAAGGGAATATAAATAAACAACATAAACATTATAATTTTTTAATGAACTAAATATTAGAGCATGTTTGTAAAAAAATCATAGAATAATTATATTTCAATTTTACATTAGATCTATCATCACGAAATTGATAAATTAAATAAATGTTATATTTAAAACCACCAATGTATAATAGATTATAAGGAAGGTTATATTTCAAGTTACTAATTTATCTAATTCCATTAATATTTTTTTTTCATTTACTGTGACTAGTCCACATGGGAATTTTATATGATACCTCAAGAATAAATAGTATCCATTCATATTTATAAAACATCCACTATATAAATAAAATATATGTTCTATATAGATCTTAAAACATTTTTATAAAAATAATCAAATAATAAATGGATTGGTACTGATATTTTCATTGGTACATACATGTTATATAATAAATACTCATTAATACACACTTGATTTAGAATATTGTTCAAAACAGTGGATACATATTTAGGCAAAAATTCCCTTTTTGTCAAATGTTATTCGAGTTAGTTCCAAAAGTAGTAGTTTCGCTAGATACAAAAGCCTTAATTTTGGAATTAGGAATGAAATAATTTTTGTAAAATAATCCTTACTACTTAGAGCCATAACCAATTCAAAAGTTTGATTTCAGTTTTTTGTTCACCCATCATGAAAAATAATGTTTTTCCAAAAAAATTATATTCCGAATATTTTTAAATTTTGATCATTTTGTAAATTCAAATAGGTAATTTCCATTAAAATATTGGAATTATTATTCTATTTGACACAAAAATCAAATTTATCTATAACATATAAAAATTAGTCATTTTTAAGATTCGGTATTTATCATTACATTGTTCTTGGAGTCCCCATGAATGGAAAAAAACTACTATAAATCATTATTTATTATTTTATAATAATTATTATTACATGTAGAAACAATTGATGGTACCTCAGATATTTTAGTCATAAACTATAGATTATATTTGTAATTTTTAATATCTCAGATTGAATCAACATCACTAGAGCTATGATCATATGCACTCAAAGTGTATTTAATTTAATTATATTGTCTTTTATCTTTGTCCTCATAAAAATTCAGTTTTGTGATCTTTGGAAAATCATAATCCATATGTAATTTCATTATACATTTAAAGAAGGTTGTCTAATTTTAAAAATCATCCTTTATTGAATATTTATTCTAATTTTATCAGTTTTTATATTTTCTATTGTAATTTGACATATGAAATATTTTCTTAAATTTGTAAAACATCTTAAAAATTCCGCCTATCTAAGCCATTTTTTCATCACATTCAACATCATATTCAATTGTACCTGAATTTTATTTTTAGAATGGTTCTTAGTATCTTGATGTTGATGCATTAAAAGTGAAAAATTTCCTTCTTGGTTCATCATATTAATTGTTAATTTTTAACTCTCCTCAAAGAATAATATGATTTAAAAATAATTCTATTATTGGTGGTTTGTTGAAGTCACAAGATTCCTTGAAAAAGACTAGAATACTTCTCCATCGATCTGAATGACTTCTTAAAATCCTCATCCCTTAATCTTTGTCATCCAACCTCAGCCTATGTTTAATCATATTATTTATGATCTAATAAACCCTATGAATTAAATTAGATATTGATTAATTAGTATTAATTTTTAATGTAATATTATTTTTTGTATATGTATTAAAAATCAGTTACTTCACATTACATGTTCCTTTACGAGACACAAATGTTTATACCATATTTGTTAAGAATTATCAAAAGATGAAATTTTGTTAAATTCATCCTATCCAAAAAATCATTCATAGATTTATAATTTGAATTATAATAATATTTGGTAGGACTATCGTAGTAATTTATAATACTCTTTTTTGTTTCATATGTTGATCTTCAATAGATCCACACATATCAAACCCTATAATTTAATGATATATTTTCATTTTTATTTTCCTGGAATAAAAATGCTTACCAATATAATGGCATTTTATATTTTTTGGATATCCTTTAGACATAGCCTCTATAATTATAAATTTATGTATAAAAAAATATTTCTAAAAATATTATCAATTTTAAAGGTAAGTGTAGTGAATAAAAAAATAAACAAAAACCACAATTTATCTAATAGAAAATATTGGTCAGATTAGAAAACTCAAAATGGGGTGATTTTAATTTCTAATTATAAATTCTATTAGAAAAAGAATCTAAATTTAATCCACTAATATATAAAAACAACCTTGTTAATTAATACTTTTTCTATACCTATGTTTATTATTTTAAATAATATATTATATTTTTTAATTAAATGATTTACTATAACTATATGAACATGAAAATATTTTTAGATTAATTCACTCAAATAACATAAAATATATTTGTATTTTAAAAATATAATTTCATTGTATATTTTTCTATATAGTATTTTAAAACTAGAGTAGACACAAATTAGAAAATAAAAATCAGACTAAAACAAGATCATTAGTCTTAATCTAAGAAATACTCCTCTTCACATAGTAGTCACCAGTTATTGAGAAAAAATATAAATTAATAAAAATATATATAACCAATATTGAGTTTTTTAAAAAATATCAATCAGGTTTCTAGTATATTCACATATTCTTCCACAATTTTTGTGGGAGTATAGATATGAAAATTTAAATAAGAGATAATATATAATACATTCCAACACAGTATATAGGAAAGTGATTATAAATATAGAGTAAAAATTTTAAAACCGCAAGGTATCATAAAAAATAGAAAATTTTAATAAATAATTTAATTTATATATTCGCGTTCTATAGTTTCTTCTTCTCTTTTCGATGATAATTTTTTGGTTTGTTAATAACAGTAAAATTTGTAAATATTTTTTCAAATCATATAACAATGTTTGAGTAAAAAACAAGCATCTATTAGTTTTATTTTTTCATGTTCATAAGATTATCTATATGTATCCTTTTTATTTTTAAAACCATAATATCCTATAAAAAATATTAAATATTAATATAAGTAACAAATGTATCCTTATGTATCCTTATAGTTGACATAGAAATATGATGAATTAAATGTATCTGACAATGAATATAATTCTATGATATTTTTTTTGGAAAATTATTATTTTTAAATATATTAATAACTTTTGGAAATAGATACCTTATGAGTTTTGTGTCATCTTATCCATGGTTGGTGATGAACTTATAAAAAACGTGATTAAATTTATTTAGGAGTCCATATTGTCAATTATATTAATTCTTGGTCAATCAAATAATTTGGGAAAAAATTCTAGGTCACGTAAAGTGGGAAATGTGATTTTAAGACATACCCACAGAACTAATAGTCATCATGGATATATCAATATGGTATGTCATCACATGAAGTATCATGATTTCTTCAAATGTTTTCTAACTTAAAAACTATCACATTATTTCTTGATATAATATTATGGTAACATCAATAAGTAACATGATTTATAAATGATAGAAAAAACATATTGTCTCACTAACATGGAATTAGGGTCACTTGGTTTTTTATGGAGTTGACTAAATAGTTGAGATAAATCCACCATGGAAAATACAATAGGTGTCCAATTGATTAACTTTCCATTCATTTGATCCATCCCTATAAAAAAATTCTAGAAGTTTTAGTACATTTGAGATAAAATGGGAAGACCCTCAATTTTTCTTAAGTTATATTGATTCATTTTTTAACAATTCTGTCTTAATAGATTGATTTTATGAGTGGTCAATGTGTTACATTTAAAAATCTATCTTATTTAGAATTCATCATACATTTTATAGGATCTTCATTTTTAAATTATATAATTTGTGATATTTAACTTCTTATATACTCAAAATCAATCATTAGGTTTCATTGTATTCATGTTCATTCCAAGATTTTGTAAAATATAATAGGTTTCCCTAAATAAATTTTTTAGTTTTGAAACAAATATGACATATTATAAAGACATAAATGTGATTTGTGATTATTAAAATAATTAATTACTATACTAATACAACAAGACACTCTTGAATGATTAATTTATGACACCAGATAAAATACTTCCACATGGGCTGAACATGGTTTTTTCATTACCCTATGGTATTTATTCGTATTGGTGTTATTCTATTGAGGTCATGAGATATAATGACTTCAAATATATGATCACCTTGAAACCATAAGTATATGTTATTTTCCAACTCAAAGGTGGGATAACATCTTATCATGAGATCAATATATCAGTCCTAGAAAGTCAAGAATATAATTCCCTAAATGCGAATGTTTAACTCAGAAAGTTATTCCTTTATTTTGTAACAATATTTGTGTGGGGAACTTATGCTCACTCAAAGTCACATATGAGGTTTCTTCAACATGTTATATAGAATCACAATAATATAAAATACTATATTCTCATTTATTATATTGATTTTAAATATCTCATGTTACTATTAATAATCATTATTGGACAAATAAATTTCATATGATATATTTTAAAGTCCCACATTAGTGTTTTTGGGAATGTCTTACCAAGTATTTAATTATCGTATAGGACTGATGTAAGGGTTTTAAAAAATATTAAAAACATCATATATAGGTTCTTAACATGTCTTATGGATGGAAGAATATGTTTTTCCATCCAAAGTCACATTTTATTTCTTAGAAAAGTCTTACATAAATAGAACAAACACTTACATATCTGCTAAGAGACTAAAAAAATTAACAAAAAATAAAATAAAAAATAATTAATTCATTAAAATGAAATAAATATTTTTAAAACATAAAACATCATAGTATATTTATCCATGAGTTTTCAAGAATCATATAAATATTCAGTATTTTTTTCCATCCAAAAATACTTATATTACGAATTTAGAACATTTAATGTTTTAATCCTAATCCCAATCAATAAAATATCTTTAGAAAAATACATTTAATTTATAATTATACAGAAAAATTAAAATAATCAATATAAAATAAAATATAAGTACAATGAAATAAAATTTATTTTAATTTTATTGGAAATAAATATTTTCATAAAATTATATAAAGGGTTATGTTTTTTTTAAAATGGATTGAGAATCAATAATTTCTTATTAAATGCACATTTTGAAAATTTAAAATTATATTTGATTTAAAAAATTTAAATTAATGCCACATTACTATAGGAATTATAAAGGTGATTACATAGGATATAGTAAATTAAATCTTTCAAGAGAATCCCCCTAGATGTTTGGGTAAAAATTCCTGACACATAGTTTATCCCAAAGTGGAACAATGGCCAAAATTCCAAAAATTGGAACCACACCTAATCGTAGTGTGTTAATATTATAATAACCGTCACATAAGGTTATTCCAATTAATGTCTCTCCAGGAACTAATGATCTCACTAGGGAATATATTCACCCCGTTTTCTTTCATTGGGGGACTAACCAATCTTATAATTGGCTAATTTGGGAGCCCAATTATCCAAGTCACTTACATGGGATAAAATTCATCATATTTACCTAAGTGAATTTAAAAACCACTATGACACCATTTCATCAATGGTATTGTTTCATATATATGGGTTTGTATATACTTCGTAGAAAATGATACATTTAACAGTCACCATGGTCACCTACCTAGGTGATATCATTTAATTTTTGTAATGTTGTATTTTTTCATAAATGAATTCATACTTTTATAGTTATTTCTATAAGGATGTAGTTTCACCAAACCCATATCCTATAGCCATAGTACATGGTGTAATATTTAACTCCTTAACCTCACTCATCTATTATAGTAGATAAAAAATTTCCTATAATGAGTAATAATAACACTAAATAATTTCTAGGAATACATGTTACGTGGTTCTATATTTATAAACATAAAACACATGACATCATTTGTTATGGATGCATGAATCTATGAGGAACTACATTGAGAATTTTCAGGATTCTATATAAGGTATGATAAGCCTTTTTATATGGAACAAAACTATTTCAAAATTTATTATGTTCATATGGATATATAGGAATCCCATTATTGGGACCCAATCCCCGAAACCACTATACATACCTTTTGTAAAGATCAAATAAAACATCAATGTCCCATATAAAAACATATTTCCTTCTTAGAGTCAATAAAACCCCAAATATCCTTTAATCCTTTTGGGATTCCATTAATATCTATGAATCTTCAATCATCCAAATATATCATAATTCCCATTGTACCATTTAAATATTCTATGAAAACATAAAAATATAGATGAATAATAAATCATTCCATGGGAAATTAGAATTAAATCCCTACATTCTTTCCTATATATATATATATTATAGAGTAATTGACATATTATTGATTTATAGGAAACATAATTCTATTTTATAATAATAAATTTAAACCTATCTATGTCTTTAAATGAATTTAAAAAATGCATAAATAGTATTTTCAATGGGAATAATTTCATCAATATGCATTAAATCTATAATAGTGACCCGAACTATACTATAATAACCACCATTGGACATGTAAAACTCTAATTTTCTGGATCATGATAGTTTTTCCCATATGAAAATAGAAATTATATCTTTGTGAATGATGTTTTGAGAACAAAAAACTATCTAAAATAATTTAAATTTAAAAAATATTTGTTATCCGCGAATTCATTTCAATGATAGGACCCTCATATGTGGTTTCATTACATTGAAAATATAATCCAAATATAATCCATAATTAATATAGAATAATAGATCATGGTCTCTAATAATTGTTGTGGAAATTTAATGACATTGAAAGTTTTCATCAATCATCAAACAATGGAATCAAGAACATTTCATTATTCTCAAATTACTAAAACTATATCATCTATGAGGCACCAATTCATTATTCCCTTCACTCTATTCATATAATTCTTTATTTTTAGTGAAATTGTGAATGGGTTCCTTATAAAATACACTTTCTAGACACTAAAAAATTAAATAACTCTTTTTATCAGTTTATAAAATTGAGCTCAACAATATATCATTATTATAGAAGGTGATAGAGACCCCCAACTTAGCCTGAAAACACATTTCAAATATCTATAAAGAGAGAGGATGTTACAGACATATATTATTGTAATAGGGAAAGAAGGATGTGACTTATTTGTAAATATTTAACATAGTGTCAACCTTAGGGGTCCCAATAAATTAGGTATATCATGTAAATTTCCACATGTACCAAATTCTATGAGAATTTAATAAGAAAGCCACACCAAGGCCAAATATCCTATCCATGGAATCCAAAATATTATTCATCTATAAAAATCTAATAACAATTTCTCATTATCATATTCACACCTTTTCCAATTCCACCATCACAATGTAACATTTTAAAATTACACATGATAACCCAATCTATGTTATTGGACACCCTCAACACAAATCCAGAAACATTTTTAAGATAAGAATAATTTAACTATTCAATTGATGAATTTTCATTGAGTTAAAGGAATAATTATTTTCAAGATCATTAATACATTAATGAATTAATAACTAATAAGGTCCATCCAATATTTCTCATGAATCATGAATCATATATCATGATTATAGGAAATAATGATGGACATAACATTCGAGTAATTCCAAACCAGTATTGGTATGATTATCATTCAAATTGAATACGTCTCATCATAAATAATTAGTGGTATTAAACAAATTTCTGTTCATTATAATTAAATCTAGAGAACCATGAAGAGATAAAACTATTATTGAAACACCTATTGGGAAACCCTATACCACATGGATTAAGGAATGATTACCCTTCCCCCACTATCATTATCATAAATAAGTTGTGTGATACCTGAATCGATGGTGTAACTTTTATAACGAAATTTAAAATTTAAAAAATATATATAACTTCAGAGATATATTATCAATGTTGTTCTACGCTTGGATCATGGGAAAAAATAACAATAAAAAATCCCTAAAAATTACATGCTTTATGTAACCCTCTACTTCAATAGGATGTAATCTCACATGGTTTATAAATAATTATGTTTTTTAATGTTTTAAAATTATGGTTTTATCTTCACATGAGAATTAAATGATATTCTATGTCTAATAAATATCCATTATTCCTTAATATAGATAAATTGAAGAATTTTGTTGTGTGATTATCATCAACAATCCTTGTTAATATTAACCGTACTTAGGTTGTATAACATGATGAAAATTTGGAGTAGTAGAAATAAGGGCATTATTATGGAATATAAATGTCATATAGGTACATAACACGAGAGTGGGTACCCAACATTAATGGAAATTAAATGATTTTATATATCCTCTTAAATTTCCCTTGAAAATAAAAAAATAATGTTTTACGAAGAAATATAAATGTATTTTTATATCCGTAACACATGGCCAACATGAAGGTATTGAGATTTTCTCAATAGGGGAGTTGTTTAATCAATAATATTCCATGAATTAAATGATTTGGTAGAATAATGATGAGGTGTTGAGGGGAAATATTACCCTCAATTAAAATTTCTAGGATGAATGTGTAGTACCTCAAACAAATATGCTTCTTTAATAGTCAGATAAAACATAGACCATGAAATTTAAATCCATCCATTTTAATGACATAATACTACATCAAGATATTTATTTAATTGCAACACTTGGAAACCACAAGTAATTTCTTCTATTTGAAACACTCTAAACATAGGATAAATTACGCTACAATGTAAAATTTCAAATTATTCATCAATAGAAAACTGTTGAAAAAAATAATAAATTCAACTTCAGAAATATTGGATTCCATTATTACATACTTAAAATAAATTGAATCACATAAAAATAGTACAATACAAGAGAAATATTTGACTAAAGTGTTTCTACTTGAATCCTGCATTAAATAATTTTGGGAACACCAAATTCTCAAAATTTAATTGAATAAGGGACTAAAAAATACCCACTCACTTTTCACCTCGATGTAACCCTATGCTAGGTATAAAAGAGTAATAGTAAATAATGAATAATATATCATTTCCATAGACTCTAAAAGGTCCCATGTTTGGTGGGTATAACAACCAAGTGCCTCTTTCTATTCCCAACAATGAAGATATTTACTTGTACATTCTATTATAGTCTAACTCCAGATCGAGGAAAATGAGTTCCTCTAACATCTAATATTATTAAGAACATAATAATTAATAACTCATATAATATATAATTATAAGGAAGTGTATCAAAAATTCCATGGATATAAAAATTCCTTAGGAATATTTTCATAAAACAATTCATGGACAATGAGTAGGATAAATTGATAACTAAGATAATTCTAAAAATATAACTCATTTAATTCAGAAAAATAATTTAAAAAAACGAATCTAATAGAATATTCAATTTAAAAATCCAATGAAAATCAGAACAAACACAACAATAATAATAAATTATGTGTAAAAAATTATAAGTAACAACTATGTCAATAAAACCAATAGCATTACAAACTCTTATCTTGATATAGAGGCTTAAAAAATATTAGAAAATAGTGAATAGAAATTATTCTTTCTTGAATGTCTTGGATCAAGGTTTATTAATATTTACCCAGGAAAATAACTTAATTTCATTTATCGAATTTAATAATATAGATTTCGTTGAGCTAAATAATTTCCCAAATTATTTCACCTTCCTTTATATTTTATTCCACACAACCCAAATATACCATTTTTGTACGGATGTGCAACAAAATATGGTTGATGATTATCAAGTTATTCAATATAGCTACATAGAATAAGTGGATGGTGTTTCAGTCACTATCCTAGATAAGAAATACAATATAAATATGACTCTATAAATGATAACTGAATATTTTAAGGTTTTATTACTTTAAAATATATCAATCATTTTTATTCCATCCTGAAAGAACAATTAAAAAATCATTTCATGTCCAAAATTAAATCTATAACATGAATCATGTGTCTTTATATATTTTAACCATTTAGTAAATGTAATGTTTGGGATATGAAGAATGAAGATCCAGATTTTTAGACTCTAAGGATTCCAAAACCACTCCAAACATTAATGTACTACATTCCCCCATCATCGATCGAACGAGCACCACCACACAAAATAAGATTCCATTTGAAGGAGGAGAGACAAATCGCCAATAAAAATATTGTTGGATTGATGGATAAAGGTGATAAATAATTTTATATTTATATAATTAGAGCATCTAATTACATTTACGTGGTATTATAATAGTTTGAGTAATTTTATCATGGTTTGAATAAGTAGACTCGTGGAATAAATGATGACATTTTAATACATTTTTCTAATGCTGAAGAGGTTAAACCAACATTTATTGTAATGACCCTTCATTTAACTATATATTCTTCTTAAATAAATAATATATTATATATTGTGTTCTTACATCCTATACCAAACCAAAATGAAAAAAATAATATATTTTTAATATTTAATATGACCACTGAAACTTATCTATTTCATTATCTAGTCTGAAATAAAGTAACAACATTAAAATTTCCTTAAAGAAATTTAGATGAAATGGAATCCATAAGAATATGTATTCATTATGAAGAATTTTTTATGAGATCAAATGGGAAATTTCTTCACAGGGTATTCATCTATACCATGAAAAATCTATAATCTTGTAATTACAGTTTTAGAAAAACTTTATATGAGTGATGCTCAATCATGTGGAGATTTCTATAAGATACCTGGTAACTGAACCACCACCAGAAACTACAACCATACCATAAACGATAAATGGTATTCTTTATAGATCAAAAGGTGTCAATGATTTATTGATTTTTATTATACCTACTGGTAATAAAATATTTTTATTGACAAATATATCATCAATTTTAATAATTCTATATATAATAATTTTTTCAATTAACTGCATACTTAAAAAATGTATTTTTATGAAATTGGTGTTTTATGTCATAAATTTTTTTATTAGGGTAGAGTAATATAAATATATATTTATTATACCCATAATTATTTGACACATGATTAATTTTTAATTTATTGAAAAAATTAATGTTAAAACTCCAAAATTCAGTTTCTTGTAGAAATACTTTTCACTATATTTAAATATTCTATTAAATAAAATTTATAAATTCTAGTATCAAAATTTTTATAATAAATTTTTCTTATATTCATTATACTAGTATTAGAGTAGTATTATTTTTTGATAATTTTTAAAAAAATAGGTGAACAGTGTAATTTACAATTTTTACTAGTACTGTTACATTATTGAAAAAATTATTGTATAAATATATGAGAGAAAATTATGAAGAATTTTCTTAAGAAATATATTTTTATAATTTAAATTATAATTTTTTTATAATTATTATATTTTAGAAATATATATTTTGTATTTTAGTACTCATGTAATTTTTTAATAAAATTGATTTAATACATTATACATTTATTATATAAAAATTAATTTCTAAAACCAATATAAAATTAATAATAATAGATTGATTTGAAATTTTTAGTAATTATTTCAAAATTTTCTAAAATTTATCACTTTAATTTTTAGGTTAATATTTATAAAATCTTTGGTAAAAACTAGTTAACATAGTAAACAAGAAAGATCTAAAAGTAAAAGTTTAGAGGTTTATGGGATTAAAAAATATTTAAGAATAGTCTGTAAAAAATTTAAGTTTCTTCTTCAATATTATATCTTCACAATCCCATTGTTTAAAAAAATGTAGATCCAATTTCATTGAGATTTATTTCCCATTACTGATAACTATTGAGAACTTTCAAAAATTCCATACCTTTTCACATTAAAAATGGTCTCTCATATCCATCTATAACCCTAATTGTTTTTCCTAAACATTACTAGAGACATTGAAGAGTAGATGGACATTTAAAAATAATAAACAACAAACTATTAACCTCCTCACAAAAGATTAAATCCATGAATTGAGGTATACATTCTTACTCTCTATTTTTCAATTTTATTTCATTTAATGCATTCATTCAACGTAATATTGAACTATATTATAATTCAACAATAACATAAATGTAATTATTATATTTATTTGTAATCATAATGTTTTAACATAAATTCATCATCTTTTCCCACTTCCATTTATAAAATGAAAACGTGGAATGTGTGTATGTGTCGACTATCACCTCCATGAATTAAAAAGTTCATTATCCATTACTACAATGCCCAGTTTTGCTAAAATTGAAATTTAGTATATAATTATAAGTTTTATAAAATATTAATTATTATTGAATACTAAACCATATTCATTATTTATCCCTATCTAAAAAATTATATCATCATTCATGCGTATACACAGACTATTGCCTCCATAGTATGATACATTTAGTTTTTCAATACTGTATTTCATGGTTGGATGTAATAATGGATTTAGTGGGGAAATATCATTTTTAAGATATTTATAATGGATTTTAATTAAAAAATTAATTTTAATTGATTTATAATAAAATATCTAATGACCCAAGATTGACATACATAGGCATTACATTTATTCTTTAAAATACTGAATATATGATTTAAAAAATGCCCAAAGACCGTATTACATTAGTGTCTTTTGAAATATAGAACACAATCATCTAAATTGGTGAAAGATATTCAACATCTCTTATAAATATCTTCCCCTTTATTCATATGTAAACAATTATTTATTTACTGGGGAAAAGAAAACATAAAAAGGGTGAGCACAAATGTTCAACAAGTGTAAATTTGAAAAACATCTAACAGAACACAATCATTATAATTAGAAAACATGAACATAAATTTTTAATATCAAAATAATGAGACATGAAATAAATTTTTTCAGTACGTAAGGCATAGATTATAAGGTAATATTAACCATGATAAAATAACATTGGGATAAAACATGGGATAGAGGAAAATAAAATAGCACTTATTATGATTTCCATAGTATCCATGGCATTTTTTCCAAGACCTTTATTGTGGAAAACGTTTATTACTGAACCTAGATTACTCGCCATCACAGTCATGTATTACTGAACTAGATTTATATACATTTAAAGCCCTATATTACTGAAAGTGATTTACTTTTAATTCCAATGTTTCCTATCTCATTAGATATAAATCTTTAACCAATGCATTGGGGGGAGATATATGTCCCACCTATATCATATTGAAACCATTCTTACTTATTCCAAAATAAAATGAAAAAATCATTATAACATAACATATGAAATAAAATGGGGTTCTTAAACATCATTCCATCATAACATAATCCGAAAAAATAATAGATTTCATAAATATAATTCCAACATAAAGAATATAAAATCAATGTAATAATATAGATAGAAACATAACCCTATGTAATCTTATATGGAATTTTTTTTTGATAAAACACTTGAGCATAATTTATGAGAAAAATATCCTTTATTCTTTAAAAAATGTTTCCTAATCTCCGAATGCCATTCAATTTTAAAAGGAAAGGCTTAAATTGAAAAATATAATTGAAATATTTTAATATATGATTCGTGGAAATAAGGTATTATGAATGTGTAAGAATCCATTAATGTCGTATAAGTTAAAATAAATATTCTCCTCTTCCTTTTTCTTGAAAAGACAAAAAGTACCTCAAAATGAATAACAACAAAAAGATTAATTTCTACCATTTAATTAAAATCCCAAAAAATTTAAAATTATATTTAAAAAATATTATATGAATATAAATAAAATTACATAATTATTAACCATGGAAGTGGAGGAAAAATATAAACCAATAAATACTTTCATATAAACAATCTCAAATAAAAAACAAGATTGGAAAATTATCACTTAAATTATATCCAATTTCATTTGTATGTGTTAAAAACTCATGTATAATGGGTTTAAAAATATTATTAACTAGTAAAAGAGAAATAATATTATCTATGATATCATATATGATTCAAATATGACTTAATATTACCCGTTTATTTATCAATTCCATGTTAAAGGAACAATTAGGGTAATAATTATTTTCTTTATAATACATGTTTTGACTTGTTATTATTGATATTATTAATTATATAATTATATAATTACATCCATAATTTAAAAAATGAATTATATATCATATATATTCATTATATAAATATATTTTATTGATATATAACTGAAATGGAATAAATCATTCAAGGAGACGGTAGACCGTCTGTACCCAGGAACTTTCTTTCTGTTTTCTTATTGAAATGAATGAAAGTAATTAAATTAAAGATATACATAAATCTAATAGAATTATTATTTCATATATTTAATTTTTATTTATTTTATAATCTTTTTAGTTATTCTTGAATGGTTAACATGGGGAATGAGTCTCATCGTGTCATGGAGATGGTAGGTCATACGTACGCAAGAGCAATGATTTGATTCCAATAATTCTTGAATGGTATAGAATTAAATGTTGTACTATATTTAATAATAAATATAATTTTATAAAAATCATATATAGTTATTAAAACCGTTTTTATACCCATCCATGTAAGGCGGTGGTGAAAAACAAATTACTCCATGGTGTGTAGACGGGAAGTCGTACTTACACGTGTTCGGTGATTTGATATTTCTTTGGATGCATAGAATGTTGAATATGGTTGTTTCATAATTATAATCAAATATATTTATACATATTTTTCAGGATTTATTATTATATAATTATTAAATAGAGGAAGTGTAATTAGAAGAAAAAATAAATATGAAGGAATCAGTAGTGAAGATTGCCTCTTCTTCGACATGCTCTCTTTAGATATCCTCTTAATAAAACTAGAGTTGGTGTTATGAGATGACGAGAACATATGTAATGTAACTAGGGAAGTTTAAAAGATAAATTATTAGTGTATGGACTAACATTAGGGCTTAAATAATTATAAAGAAACAAGGGAGGAGGTGCCCATTTATAATTGAGGTGAGGGGTAATTTTGGAAACCTCAAAAATATTAATTTATAATTTAATAAATCCCCAAAAAAAAAGATCTAAAATATCCCAATATATTATATTATATGAGATATTATTTTAATATCCTCAACCAATAAATTTTATAAAAATTTATTTTACCATTCTAACCTTATCTTGTTAATTTAACACTTAGTTATTCTATTTTATTTTAACTGTGGTAACAAATATTTTAATATTAAAAGTGTAAAATATTTACTTATATGATGCTAATTAGGTCATAAATATATAATTTTGAATTTTTTTACTGTATAATAATTATTATATATTTTTAAAAGTGTTTGATTATTTTTAAATAATTCAATAAAACAATATTTTGATAAACAATCAATAGTGTCTATTTTGACACTATTCAATTCATTGATTTTTAAAAATATTAACATAACAATTTAACATTGAAAAAACTATTTTATTGTATAAATAATAGTATAAGGTTATCTAAAAAATTCATTTTACATATTAATTACCCAACAAATATATTTATTTTTATATTTTTTATAACATTTATTTGATATCTCCATTAATAAAATGATTTCAACAATAATTTTGGGTAATATGTCAATATAATTGTTTATTGATTAAAAATTAAAAGTAGAATACGATAATGAAGATAAATTTAATATAATCCTTGATAATATGTGTATTTTAATTTATATAATATAAAATGAAACATTCAAAATGTTATACTTATTAAATTATGATTGTGACAACTTTAAAATTACTTTAAATAAAATAATATAAAGGTCATAATATTTTCTATAGAGCTCCAAATCATCACTGGTTTTACCTTTGGATGATTATGGTCGATATATACTATAAAAATAATATTTTTCTATGTTTTTTTGACATATTTAGGGTTGTTAAGATTTTAATAAAAAATATTTCATTGATTTCTCATCAATTAATTAATTTTTACATCATCAAATAATAAGACTTTAAGGAAATTATTTATTTCCTATAAATTGAAAATAAATTTCCAAGATATAGAAAATTCTTTTATATCTCTATAGAATATTTATTTTGGAATATATCACTGGTTTATTTGTATATTAAAAATTTTATACTTATAAGAAATTTGAGTTTGACATTTTGTCACTTTTAACAATAAGTATGTCATTTGTTTAGTCATGTGGACATTAGATGACTATGTTTCGAACCTAATATAATAAAGATAATATTCAATTAATAAAATACGATTTTTCATATTTTTGGATAATCTCAATATCCTTATAATATTATTTGTTACACTAATTTACCTGATTTACATTTAACCACGTTAAATAAAAATTAGCGTAGTCACTATTCATAATAAAAAAATAGAAAATTTACATATTTTAGACCCAATCATTCCAAATATAGAATTTATTTTTTCAAAATAAAAAATACATAATTTTCAGTAATTAATTCAAAATTAATCCAATTTTCAGAATGAAAAAATGGGGTTTTGTTTAAATGTTCAAACATTACAAAAGATTGAAATGTTTTTAAATATAAATTCAATGTAAAATAAATGAAAATGACTTAAATTGTATTAAATTATAAAAATATATAATATTTTTTCTTTAAAACTATTCAATAATATAATTTATCTGTAAAAATTTTTACAATAAAAAATGTTGTTATCAATTCAAATTTAGCATATTTTTACTTTAAATCAAAATATGAAAGTTATAGAAAATATAATTAATTCCTAAAAAGTAAAATTTTATATCACAAATATAATGAAGAAGTTATTTTTCAAATTTAAATTATAAATGTGTCAAAACTAGATTTAAAATATTTATGCCATCAAAAGATGGTAAAACTGCATTTCTTTAAAAAATTTATTCTTTTATCAGAATAATTTGAATTTTGTTCTTATATAATTTTCTAGAAAATACATAATAATAATGTTGAAGATATATGAATTTCAAAATTTTGTTAATACTATTCATAATAACCAATTTATATCACATTAAATAATAACATTTTAATAATATATCACTTTTTAATGAAGCTCAGTATTGCGTACAACACATGTTGTTAAGGAAGGTCACTCTTGCGTATAACGGAAGCCAAGTCAGCGTTATGTTTAGTGAAATCTTACTTTGGTGGTTCATATAACATAATCCAAACAGTTTTCTTTTATACGTTGAAAATAATTTATACATAGTTTTGTGTGAAACAAATTCTATCAAAAGAACATGAAATTGTGAGTCACACAAGCAAAGAATAGTATAACATATACAATAAGTTAGTGGGTTGTTAAATATAGTGAATGATAATATTGGGTTAGCTTTCAAAACATGACATAAAAGAAATTAAAAAGAATATATCTCATAAAATCGCGGGGTGTTACAAAAATCTGTTATAAAATTAACATCCCTAAAAAATAAATTTAAGAGGAAAAAAACATAATTTATACTATGCAATTTGTTCTTAACCATAGATTATTATATTACATATTTATAATTATGATATATAAAAATAATAAACACTTGTTGTTGTTATTATTATAATGTAATAATTATATTTCAACTAAATAAATATATAATTATCCATTAATCATGACATGTTGATGTTTGGGTCTGTTTGAGAACATAATCGAACAATGTTATGAAATTATTTCACGGACGATTAATAAAACATAATTAATTGAGTAATACGATATAAATATCGATATAATGAGTTGGTTATGGTTATTAAAGGATTATATCAATGTTAGTTAATAAATAAAATACCTTACATGTGTATAAAATCACCAAAATATGCTGGTTTTTAAAATATGACCTTCCCAAGAAGAACAAATATTGACACTACTCTTAAGAAACAATCTTAAACTATAAAACCACTATTTGATATGTTTTAAAAAAATTAAGTAATATATATTTTTTGAAATATTATTAATGAGTTTTATAAAATGTTATATTTATGAATATGTTTGTTGGGCCTATAATTAGGAATCATAATTTAAATATTTAAGGAATTTAGTGCAACTGCAGAATGAGGTAGGGCCAAGTTAACGGTTCTTGTCTCAAATTCTAATCTTTGAGACATAGATTTAATTATGGAGCTAATTTATTTTATATTTTTAATATTTATATAAATAAGGATATTATAAATGGAAATTATTTTTAATCATGTATTTTGAGTTTAAATTAATGATCTGTCATTAGAGAGGTTTTCATTTAAATGATTCCCAAGTTATAAGAGTTTTTTATTACGAAATTATAATTTATGGCGTTATAATTTTCATTCTTGGGAATATTTTTTATAACCTGACTATAGTTTACCATATAATTTCATTATGTTTTATTTATCTTTTTCTTCTTTGGTTTTATTTTTTATATATATAACCCTTTTTATAAGTTCTTACTTCTTGATATACATTGTAAATAATGGAAATTTATTATTCCAAACAATTTCGTAAAGTTATATGGTTTATTTTGAATATAGAACATAGATATTCACTGTACTAATTCATATAAAATTTTATATTATTTTTAATTTTATCATTTGTGAAAACATTTATCATTTGATTCAACCCTATTGACTGATTGGTCTCTCACTTAAAAGAATAACATTATAATGAACAAACCTCCACCTTTTAATTTTAATTTTTTTCAAGCCCATGTTTTAACATACAAATAATGTTTTCCATTAAAATTTTTAAATACATGTATGTATCATTTTATGATAACTTTATAAATTATTTTTCTATAATTAATGGTTATGTTTTGTTATCAATTTTTTCAATGTGGTTTTTGAAAAAAATTTATTTCAAAATTTTAAAAATGAACTTCCATTAAATATCAAATGAATTATAATTTTTTAAATTTTAATTCTTATATTAATAGATCTATTTTTTCAAGGTTATGCTTTATCAATCACCCCCTGATATATTTTTTGAAGTTACCCTTTTGGGTTATTGAATTTAGTATTGATTGATCTAGTTTATGTGGTTATTTATGTGATATATTTTAAAAATTAAGGTGAATCCCATTCTTATTAATGTGTTTTAATGAAATTTTGATTAAATTTTTCTTAATGAATAAATGCACAGTAGACATTGAGTGATGAGAAAACCCTACATATCACACCAATTCAGTGTAATATTCATTACACCTCATTCGATAATGGTGAAATTAGTATCTATGCTTGATCTAAAAAGGTATAAAGGTTGTGATTCCTAATATTCTATGGGAAATAGGTTGGGATTAGTTATTTTACATGGGAAACTAATTCTTATTAATAATACAGTATAGGAAACATATGGTTATTCATAATCTGCAATGTTTTGGTACATTGGTTTTTTCGTTGATAAAATATTTTTACATGTGACTTGTTTATTCCTGTGGATAATGATTTATAACTCAAGTTGTCATAGTCTTTAATCCATGTTATGTGATCAATAATTTACCGTTAATTGTTATCTTAATTTCAATATAAGTAGTTTTATGATTATACATTATTTTAATCATGTATTATTTCCTGCTTATGTTTTTCTATATTCATATGATCTCATCCAGAAAAACATTCTAATGTGTTTATAATTCTGTTACTGCGCATTTGATATCAAACCATTTATATATTTCCATTTCTAAAATCATTATAAGGATATTATCTTGTGAGATGTCTTAGATAAGAGCATATATTATGATATTATTAGAAAAATTCACATGCATTTTAAAATAATTAGATTATATAGTTAGTATCCTAAGACACTAAACCTCATTATTTCCATGTTTTTAAGATTACTGTCTAATATAATGTTTTAATTAAATTAATGATGTAAAATATAGTATGGTTTAGAGTTGTTCTCCTAATATATTCCTAACATTAATAAAAAAATTTGGTGATACCCCACCGTATAATAGAGAATATTTCATTAACTTTATTGATTTATAAGAATATGATATTGATATTGAGACAGTTAGTTGTGATTCATCTATAGAAAATATTGCACATAACATAGAATACGAAGAAGATACATGTACATGACACCAATGGTAGATTTAAGAACATAAAACCCAATATAAATATCAATTATTAGCTACCCATTATATCATAATTTAATGAATGGAAACTAAAATTCCTTTGACCAATTTTATATAAAAATATATTATGGAAATTACTACTGAAGAACTTATTATGTGATTTCAGTAATAAAATATTAATCTATACAAAATTAAATGTAAATTTATTAGAGAATGAATTCCAATTTTATTTATTTCTTTGATGAATATCACTATTCAGTTTCTAACGATCTTCCTTCAAATAATTAATTCATCCAATTGGGATATATTTATTCCATATGGTCATACCCAAAAAATATTAAATCATTTCATAGAGAACATCCATGATGTAGTATCATAAATATTATACAAATATTTAATTTTCATAATATTACAATAATGGTCCTACATGTAATGATTTACCCCAATATATAAGGTTGGGGGTGTTTTTATATAATTTTCCCCCTCATCTGGTGCATTCAAGACACACACTCACCAAAATAGTCAAAATTCAACATTCTTTTGGATACTCTATCTATGTTCCCATCATCAATATCTTCAAAAAATTCCCTCTAATGGTTCAAGGTTAAATAACCACATTCTATATTTAATATCTAACCATATAATCACATTGATCATGGAATATATGATATACATGAGTAATAATATTTTTAAACAATCATGGAAAAAAAATCAATTACATTCCTTTGGAAGAGAGAATATTCATGGAAATATACTTTTTCCGTAAAGAATAATTTAAATAATCTCTCAAAGATCAAGTGACGCAATGAGGATAATTTTTATAACAACTTTAAATTTTGTATTTATTAAATTTATACTACCATTGACATATTATTTCAAACAAAACACCAAGAAAACCTATAACCCATGTAAAATTAACCATAATAATTTTAAATTTTTGGAATAATATATTCATTATTAAATTATATGATAATAACCGATTAAAATAGTTTAATATTATAATTTATCACTTATTAATATTTTAAAGTTAATAATTATTTTCAAATAATTATTTAAATATAATGTATTTTATTTTACTATAATAAATTAAAATTACATATCGATAAAATTTCTTTAAAATTGGAAATATTTAAATTCATAGACTAATATATCAATTTTCATTAATTTATAAAAATATATAAAATAAGAATAAAAACACGCGAAGGTTAAATTTTTTTTAAAGTAAATTTTAATAATATATTTTATTTTCAATTAAAATCTAAATTGATAATTTTAAAATATTAATTAGACTAAAATATATTTTTTGGATAAAATATGTTAATATTATCTTATTAAGATTTAATTTGGCATAAAAGATTTATTTTTTATGTCAATAGTGTAGAATACCTTATTTATAAATTTCATTACTTATATATTATTATTATTATATAATAATGAATTATAAATTAATTAATTTTTTTATATGACCAAATAAGTAATTTTTAATTTGGAAATATTTTTTTCATTTACAAACCATATTTTAAATTTTATGATATATATTATATTAAAAAATTGTTTTTATAACATTTAATAGTTATTATTTTAAAATTATTTTTATCACTTTTAGAAATTTAATATTTTAAAATTTTATCAAAATTTGGAATCACTAAGAAAAAATTGTATGATATGGAATATTTTATTCTAGTGTATAAAGGATATATTAACTTGGAAACAATTATTTATCATGTTGAAAGATAAAATGATAAAAACGAGTAACCTTGGTGGTAAAGGGCCTATGAAGTGTAAAATTTTTTATTATTATATATTAGGGGTGTGTATATATATTAAATCCTCTCTAATCAATTAATTATAAAATTTAGATTTGATTTCCTTGGGGTGACTTCTGATTATTTATACATTGTAGGTATTTACAAAAATATCAATCACTTTCACTTATAAAAGGAATCTCCACTATTCAACACCCCAGAAACACATTTATATAAACGAAATGTCATAGAAGTCCAATCTTCCATAATTGAATCACCAAAAACTTGGTTTTGTTCTTGGAATACTATCTCTCAAATGATTAACACACTTTTATGAGGTGATAATCCAAGAAGTGAGGTATAAATATATAACATATATGTCTTTTTTTATATTTCGTTATCTTGTTTTCTTCTTTATATAATTTATTATCACCATATTATAATGAATAAATAATTACCATTATTATAATGCTATGTTTATTCAATGATGGTACAATCTTTAATCATTTCCCCCATTTCTATTATAAAAAAAAGTGAATCATGCATTATAGGGACTACCACCTCCATGAGGTTATGTGTATCATTTTTATTCCCCAACTTATAAATATTGTATTAATATCATAATTAGTATACAATATTGAAATTTCTGTCATATTTTATATTCTTAAATTATAAAACACATTACTCCTTTTCCTTTAATATGTAAAATGAATTATCTATCCCCACATATGTGTGGTTTACTACCTCCATGGAACAATCAATTTATATTTTTCATTTCATATAAACTATACATGGATGGTCATCAGAATGGTTTTAAATGATATATATTAATTTAAAGTTAAAATTAATATTTTTATAAAAAGACATAGAATTTATTAATGATGTGTCTAACAAATGATTATCAATAATTAAATCATTTAAAAATAGAATACATTGAGGAAAATATATATGTCAAATTATATAATCCATTCTTATCCATTATATATTATTATATAAAAATCCTAATGATAAGTTTTCATAATAATAATGAATAAATTTTATCATCCCCTAACCATGATATGTTGATGTTTGGGTCAGTTTGACCACATATTTAAATAAGTAAAAACAATTATATCATACATGACTACAAAAAATTAATAAATGATATAATATGATATAATTATGTATATAATTATTTTATTTTAGAAATGATACATAAATTTTAATCTAATTAATTAATAAAAAACATAATATACCAAAAAAACTATCATATATAAAAAACAACTAATAAAATCATTGTGGATTTCATGCTTTAGTATAAAGACTAACATAGTAGTGAAAATAAATTTGAACATGAAAAATTATTACAATTCATGAATTGTAGAAACATAAATTATTTGGAATCGACATTAAACATTAAAAAATCTAGTGATTTTATAATATAATTCACATTCATACATTCATATTGATATTTTATGTTTATAGTTTGACATAGTTAGTTCATAAATATTACAAAACAAACCAATATTTAGAAAAGAGGAATCTTTTAATCATTTTCCATTTTTTTCACAATATAAAAACATTAACATTAAAATTGACTATTTTCATTACAAATATTAATGAATTTAAAATACGATTTTTATTTTCATATACTAATACATAAACCCTATAAAAAACACAATAAAACATGGGATGATAACCAGAATCTCATTAAGGTACAAATGAGTACATATAATTTTTTTTCAAAATAAACAATGCGAAAAAATATCCATTTTTTAACTTAAGAAATAAACTTACTTGAAAAAAATAATATCATAAATCCTTTAATTATAAATCAAAATGAAAAAAATTAGAAACATAAATGTTTTAATGAATTCATGAAAATATTATAATAATTGTTTTAAAAACATATAATTTTCACTCTAAACAAATATCATATGCATTCATTTAAATAGAATATCCTTATATTAACTTGAAAAATCATAATATCTTCATAAACAAATTACAGATACCATATATAGGTTACATATGAAATCATTTAGATATCACTCTCACAATCACTCATACAAATGGAATAACCATACAAATGACTTCCATACCCAATGCATTGGAGGGATATCATATACCCAACCATAATTGGTTTATTATAAAACAATCTGTCATTGGTTAATAACATAACCTCCCAACCTTGTTTTATAATGGAACCAAACTCTTTTATGAAAATTATCCATAAAAATAACTAAATAAAAATAGATAAAATCTTACAATTTGAAAACATAAAATCCCAAAAATACTATTTGTATCAATAACAAAACAATTCTGAATATTAAAATAATCAATCATTTTTAAAAAAAATTTATTTAAAATAACTAGAATATTATGAAAGGTTATTTTCTTTGAAGATAACACGAATAATTGAAAAGTAATACAAAATTATAATTATATTTATGGCATTCGAAAAAGTCACATTAATCATATACATTAATATAGAACATTTCTTCTGTGAGTTTGTAAAGAACATAAAAACATTCGACAAATAGATTACTTTTGAAAATCATATAATAAAAACTAAATGAGACATAAAATTTACATAATAATTATTTTTTCCAAAATTAAATCATATATAATTTTTTTAAAAAAAATTATAAGTTGAGGAAAAATATCATTTTATTGGAATCTATAAAAGTGTATTTTTAATGAATGTACCTTACCTTGAGTCTAACTCATCATGTACTTAATTTATCTACCAAAACAATAAAAATTTTTTAAATTTTTTTTTATCAAGAGTATTTTAATGTTTATTATTCCATTAATTTTACTTACTATAATCTTATAATAATTAGGTAATCTTTTATGTTCACTTCAGTAGTTTTGAAGAAATTTGTATCACAAGTCAAAAATGACATTGCTTTGTTGAATATGAGAAAATATGACATTTTTCAATAATATCTAGAATAATAACAATTAAATAATGGTAGATTATAAATATAAATAATAATTTTAAAATTATTAATTAATTTTTTTTATGAAAAATGAACTACATTATAATCATGCACATAGTATGGAAAAAAATCCCATGATTTACATTTCAATTTTTCAATGACCATTATGAAATAGGAGAAATTATTATCTATTTATATAATTATAATAATATTGAAATGATCATATTAAATTCTTAAATATACTAATATGTATAATCTTAGGGATGGGGTGATAGAAAACAAATCACATTACTTAGTATAAGTGGTAGTCAACATATGCGCAGAAACAATGTCATAATTTTTTAGTGAATAGAAATTTAAGCTGCCAAATGATATATAGTATTTTCATATTAACAAATATTTAATTTATATAAAATTTTAAAAGTACTTCCTTAGTTGTTATTAATTCATGATTGAAATTAAAGTAAAATGAATTACATCTATTCCTAATGTGGAAGTCCACTGTACACATGAAGGATGGTTTAGTTTCCCACTTAATAGAAGAGGTGATTGCTATTTTCTATTAAATAAATATAATAAAATACTTGTATATGTAGGATAATTTTTTATTTACTATTTTATTGTGTTTGAAGAATATTTTATGGTGGTATATGAATAAATAAAACTAAAAAAATGGTTAAAAACAATACTTTTTCATTGAAAAAGTGCATTTCATTAATACCTTATGACCTCTTGGAAAGATTTTATGAAAAAATAAGGATTATATAATGTTGGGAGGTATATCAAGAGGGAATTTTGGTTGATATTTTCCAAAAAAAGTGTTTTTAGGTGTGAATAAATGAGAATCGGTGGTTCCCTTTTATATAAGAGAAGAGGGGATATTTTGGAATTTCATGAAATATTAATTTAATATAAATAAAATATTATGTTAAATAGATTATAATATATAATATTTTACTCTAAATGAGCATGAGTTAGAAAAAAATCATAAAATAATTTTTATAAAAATTTATATCACACTTTCACCATTATATTTTGGTTTCAACACCAAAATAACCCTTTTCACACTTATGAGGACAACATAGTTTTTTTCACATAGAGGGTCATATAGCACCTATAAGTAAAAAAATACCATAAATGGAGCATGGTATATTTTTTAATATATATCATACTATATTTTTGAAATATTGGATATTTATGACTTTTTTTATCATTTTATAACATATTATTTTCATAAAATATCAAAAATGATAATTCTAGAACTATTCATTTACATTGAAAATATTAACATTATTAAAACAATTAAAATTTAAATAAAATATTTTAATAAATTTATAACAAGACATATTTATCTATAAAATTCAGGGGTAACCATAATTATTTAAAATTATACTACTGAATTTTTTTTTAATATAATTTTTTTTAATTACATAATTAATATGCGAGAGTTGTGTAAGCATTTAAGTAACCTAATAAGTCATTAAAAATAAAAAACAAACAATCATGATAAATCTAAATAATTTATATTTAAAATTAATATCAATAACTAAACATATTACTTGATTATACCTTTGTTAAACATATTATATTTTTTAAAATCAAAAGGTGGCATTATTTGATTTTCATTAAATAAAATACTAGATAGGTCATAATCAAATCCTAATTGAAAAATATATAATATACCAGAAATTTTGATTTTCATAGATGCAATTTAATCATCAAATAAAAATAATTAAAATTTGAGGTACATTTTTTAATTCTATATTATTTTATATTTAAATTTGATTACCCGATATAACATTAACTAGAGTAAAACATTTTACTCTAGTTACTATATGAATTGAAAAAAACTAAAATTGAAATATTTAAGATAATTTTAACCTTTTATTGATGTTATGGAAACCATTTTTTAAAATTCAAAACACATAATTGATATAATTTAATTTAAAATTAAACTGAAAAAAGACACAAGAAAAATAGTTTTTTTATTAAAATGTCTTTCTTATGTATAAAAACTTTTTTAAAAAATATCAATATTTGAAATAAATAAAAGGAAAATTATTGAATTATTTTTAATCAAAAATTAAATAATTAAATTTCAGAACCACTAAAAACTGAATATACCTTTATAAATATGTGAAAATATTATTCAAATTCTTAATAAATAGTTATATTTCACTGTTTATTGAAATATCAATATTTCAAAAAAAAAATACAAAATTAATCATTAGTTAATTTTTAAATTATAATTAATAAATGAAAATTATTATTCTGAATTCAATATTTATTTTTTAAAAAAAATATTTTAAATAAGTGAATATAATTTCTAAAAATCATATTTGGTTTGTAAATAATGATTTTTTTCTTTTGACTAAAAAATGACAAAAAAAATTTATTGTTAATAATAATCTATAATAACTATGAAATGAATTAATTATTTGAGAATTTATTTATGTTTTTATATAAATTAACTTTCAATTATGAATGATCAGATATTAATAAACAACAACATCACATTTATAAAAGTATTTTAAATCAATCAGGATTACCCACACCTAACATCAAAATAGGTTAGAAATAACAAATATAAATATAGAGGATAATTATAAATGAATTTTATAAATGGTTATTTATAGGAAAAAGTTTATTAAATATGTGATTAATTTTTTTATTTCTTTCTATATTGTATCATAGAGTTGAATACTATAATCATAGAAACAAGATATGCATTTCTTTTTCATAGATTTAAATCCCTTGAGGCATATTTATTCTATACACCAAATTTATTTTTCAATTTTTTTAATACATACCAATTATGGTATTTGATCATGACTAAATTATTTTTCATTATATTAAATATTTAGTTTAATTTTATACAACTAATGAGGTTTTGATTCAAATTTTATAAATACTGTAAGGGGTTTTTATGATTTAATTCATTTCCTTGGGTAATAGTTATTATCCAATGACTATTATCATTGAAGATTATTCTATTATAAACAGTAATGATGTTATGTTTTATATAATCCTTATTTTATTTCTAAAATAATATTTCACATAAAATTATCTATCTTAGAGTATTCTATTTCTATTTTAGAATGCATTATTATTAAAAAATATGATCATTTATTTTAATAGTTCTTTCATCCATATACATTGTTTTTCATCCCAAAAATTTTATAATATCTTTTCGGTGAATATAATATTAATTATTTTATATAATGATCATAATTATATATATCTTATCTAAAATGGAATGTTTAATATTATTTTTAATGATGTGTGTTTTTAAAAATACATTTTCAAATTTTAGTGAAAAATAATTTTCCATCCATTCAAAATAAAATATTTTATCTCCCACCAAATATATTATTTTTATATCCTTTATTTCATTTTAAGAAGAAATTATTTATGGTTTAATTTTCAATTGTAATATATTTTCATTTGTTCAATTCATCCATGAAAATACCTTTTGAATGTATGTCTTAAAATTTTATTTCAACAATAATTTTAAAATAGATTTCAGAAATTTAAGTTTATGTTTCAATATATATTTTAATTCTCTATAAGAAATATTTTGTACATGTTTTATTAAATAAGTTATTTTTTAATATGTTTTATAAGGATAATTATTTTAAAATTCTTTAAAAAGATAAAATATATCTTCTACTTCCAATGTGGTTTTCATACACAGTGAAAAGTGTTTTTCATCTAGTTTATTATCCTTTAATACATATTTTTATAGATCAAGTATATTCATAAAATTATATCTTCCAAATTCATTATCTATATTTATTACAAATTTGTTTTCTCTGTTATGTCAATGATAAATGACAAACATGGTGTTACCTAGTCATTGAAGGGTAATAAACCAAATTTTTACACAAATTTACTCCCACAAAAAATACTGTATTTTAATTTCTTTTATGGATGAATTTTCAGTATAATTGCATATATTTACTGATTTCTGATACATTTTTCTTAACCATATACACTTCATCATGTTTTTTAAATAATATATTTTATATTATACTGAACGAATTGTGTTTACCTAGAACTTTAATTGATGCTATAGGATACCAATTTATATTCCATATGATAACCATGTTATGATTTTTTATTTTCAAGTTGTTCTTATAAGTATGGATAATTTGGTGTGGGATGCTATATTCCCATCTAAAGAATTTTTTAAGAGTTTATAACTCATGAAACATTTATAAATGCGTATGTTTTTTATTTCTTTTACTAAATTATATTGTTGGAGTGGATCATGAATTTTATATATTTTATAATATTGTATGTTCTAAATGATAAGGATTTCTCACAATTTTGTACTAATTCTCATCACAATGCTATGCTTTGATGATGAATTTTCATTGACTCACATTTTTTTAATTTTTTATTATATATAGAGATTTATTCCATGATTTATGATGTTTGGCTAGATTTTTATGCTTTTAATATAAATCTTAATTATCACCACATGCTCATATTTTCCATATTGTGGGATTCTATGAACTAGTGGTTGAATAAGAGTAAATTTTTTGATGAATATATGATTTTCATATGGTTGATTGTCTTGGATCATCCATTATTTTTTGTGATGTTGTACTCCACACAATAAATGATATGGGTATAAAGCACCATTGTTGTTCGAGAAAGACAGCGAGGTCGATATACATAAAGATTTTAAGGTATATTTCACATTGGAAGTAATATCTATAATAATAAATATGTTAGGAGTACACAATATTTTTATCATCTTTATGAAATAATTGGAATTATGAGGACATATTTTATTTAATAGGGTTGAATATAATGACCCAACATTTTAGATCCTTTAAATTAATTCTTTATTTGACAATGTGGATCACTTGAGACACAAAAATAAGGCAACATCGAACTAAAATATCCCATGAAATATTAAAATTACATGAATAAAATAATCATGAAAATAATAAAAGGGTAATAAAAAATTAAAAATTAAAAATATTTTTATTTATCGTTGATTAATATCTTGAGAAGAAGAATAAACTTCAAACAACCATTATAAAAAAGGTTATTGTATTTTACATAAATAATTTCAAATTGAGTTTAAATAAAAGTGTTTCATAATTAATAATATTTATATTTATTTACTCATATATCATTATTATATTATTTTTAAATGTATATTAAAAAAATATCAAAAAAATGATTAAAATAACCATTTTAAAAGAATATTTTAATATATTTTAACCAGTTTAATGATAGTTTATAAATTTTAAATTTTAAATTTCAAAAAAAATTAATTCATTTTTCTTTTAATATTTTAAATATAATAATAATATTATTCTTTTTATTTCCCTCAAGATTGATTTTTAGGTGAATAATTAAAAATACAATTATTACAAATAACACGACCCTTATGAGATTATATATATATGAGTTTGAATTTGAAACAATTTTCAAAACATTATAATAAAATTTATGTATTTATTATATTAAATTTGTTTCTTTTAATTTATAACCCCATATTTTAAATATCATATATTTCGTTATGTTTTCCAAAAAAATGATACATCATACATGTAATATTTCAAAATTAGTTTTAATCACTTTTAGAAATTTAATATTATTAAATTGATCTATAATTTTGATTAATTAATTAAAATTTAAAAAATATGTAAAATTTTATTTTTTTATCTTATATAGGATTAATTAACTAGAAAAACACTAGTTATTTTGTTGAGAAATAAAACGATAAAATGAGTATCCTTATATGTAAACGAACTAACATGTTTAAAACATATTTATAATTGAGTTTTGGAGGTCTGTATCGACCTTATATCATATAAAATCCATTATTTAACAAATTTTTTCCAATTTCCATAGTGTGGCTTCCCATTTCTGATAACCATAGGGAAGTTAAAAAATATATTCCTTTTGACTTATAAAAGAGGTTATCTTATCATCAAGTTCACTCAACTATAAACCAAATTATGTCAACTTAATATCTATAAAATTAACTCTTAAATACTACTAGGAACCATATGAGGGTTATGGTATTCTCAAATGAATATCCCTCAACATCTTATCCTCTTTTTCCAAGAAGATAATTAAATAATTGATTAATAACTTCCTAACAAATATTTATTTTTTTCTATTACATTATATTCCTTTATTCATTGTAAAATATTTTTTAAACATAAATAGTAATAAATTTATTATAACTATTATTCTATAATGTTATTATAATGATGGTAAAATCAATAATCACCCTCCACTTTCCATTAAGAAAAATGAAAATGTGAATGCTTCATCTTGCAGACTACCATAACCATAATGCAATAAGTTATATTTTTTAATTCAAAACCATTAAAGGATAGTATTAATATGTATTATAATATATATAATTATTTTTTTATAAATATTTTTGATTTTTAAGATAAATTTTTTTTTATTTCTTCAGTCGTTCTATAGAAAAAGAAATTTCATTTCATGTGTACATCTAGACTACCACACCCCTAGAGTAATCAACTTCTATTATTACTTCTTCTATACGATACATTGACAGTAATGATAATGGTTTAGATGATAAATATGATGTTTTTGAAATGATTAGTGTTCTGGTATAACAAATTTTAAAAACTATTAATGATATGACCAATAGATTATTATATTTTTAAATCGTTTAATAAAAGCGTATAAAGTGGAAAATCAATAACTAAAATAATGAAATACTTTCATATCAACTAATTATTATTATAATTATATGATATTTCTGAATTATCACCCTAACATACATAAAATTATATAATTATAGTTCTGTTATAATTCTATTTCAACTAAAACATCGCATAAAGATCCCTTAATCTTAGTATTTTCATGTTTGAGTCTGTTAAGCACCTACTTGATGGATTATAAAAAACTATAAACTATTAGAATATGAAAGGGTAATTACATTTAAAATATGATATATATATATATATATGCAAAATATTATTTATTTTTTATCTAAAAATGTTAAATTAGTACTTCTCTCTTTAATTAATAATGAAACCTTCATAGGCTATTAAGCTTAGTAAAATGTTTATTATTGATTTCATGATTTAGGATAACGACTAAATTAATAATGAAAATAAATTTAAAATTTATCAATATTTTTTATTCATCAATTATTGAAAAATTAATTAACATATAATGATGAAATTTTTTGGAGGAATTAATATGACAAATTCTATTATGAAACAAGTTCAAAACGATCAATATTTCCCACAAACAACATTAAAAAATGTTATAAAATAAATAATTTAATAGTAGATATTAATTATAAATTATTTTTATTAAATATTATATATTTTAGAAATTTTATAAAATAGGTGAATAATATATTTGTTTTTTTCTATTTATGATCTTAGAGTTCAATCAACGAAGTGGGAAAACAAGATATTTATGTAACATCCCAGGTAAATAAAGATTAAAACATTTTCATATTTATTAATATTTTCTAATTAAATATTAATTTTACTTTAAAGGGGTTGGTATGTTCGATAGCGTACCCGATACGCAACACAGATTTTCTTTGAAATCTTACGTTGCACACTAGTAATAAAATAATATTATTTTAAATGGTAGTTAACACGTAGCTGTTGTATTGGTAATAATGAATATAAATAACTAAAATATGATTATATATGTTTGTTAAATGTTTTTACATTTATCCAATAAAGGATAAAGGCTTAAAATATGAAAAGAATTCAATTTTTGGCATATATACTCTAATTTTCACTAAAGGTCGACTTATAGCCTTTTCATGGAGAACCTTCTTTAAATATAGTTTTGGTCACTCTTATACTTTCTATTAGACCAAATAAAACTATTCTTTATAATCGGGACATTAAAATTTACTTTGTGTAAATTTTTTGTATTTTTCTGATAAAGTTCATTTTTTAATGAATAGTAAAAAATGTTGAATTTTAATTCAAAACCTCTTTTTAATCTAATTTATTTATAGTATTAGATTATCTTTTGAATTGGTTTTAAAGGGAAACTATAATATATTTTTGCCATTTAATCCAATATTGGTCGTTGGAATTAATTTCACATTGAAATCGGACTTAAACTAGTGTCAATCTTTTGATATTTTTTGTTTCAAAAAAACATGCTATTTGTTTTGATAGCAGAAATTAATTATTAAACTAATTAATGAAACTTATATGATTGGAATTTTTTAAAATAGACATCATATTTGAATTCGGAATATCAAATATAGCTTAGGGTGAATTTTTTGTATTTTTCTGAAAAACATCAATTTTTGATGAATAGTGAAACCACTAAGTAGTACTTATAAAAAATGATTTTCCGTTTAAATGAAATTTTAGCACCTCTGTGTTTTGAATTTCAAAAATCCGACAAACATGGTTGTCATTAAGATGTAAAATGTGGTTCAATGGGATTAAAATAATTTTTTTGGTGAATAGAAACTTTTAAGATTATTAATCATGATTAGAGGTAATTAGTGTAGTTTAATGTGAAAATAATATTTTAATAATATGAAATGACCTAGACACATGTCCTACCCATATGGGATGTGTCATGTCCGACCAAGAAAATCCATGGGTCAACATGGGGACCCCATGGAGCCACTTTGGTAGGAAAATGACATTAATAACTTTTTATTTAATGTTAGAATTAAAATGTCACAAACATGAGTAGTTTTACTAAAACAATTTTTAAATGGGGTTATAAAGGTCATATTTTTGACTATAAATATTAATTAGAAATCCAAAATTATTTTCTACATCATTATTTTTTTTATAATATTTAGACATTAAATAAATTAAATTATTTATGGTACCATGATGATGCAGCGATTAACTCATTATTTAACGATTAAAATAAAATGAAAAGATAATGTAAAATCTAAGGCCTACACATGTAAAAAAACTATTGGATGGGTGGATTTATAATCCTTATCACCTTATCCTTTAAATTTATAACTGTGGGACCTTTTTTATCCGAAATTGATTTTATAATAAAGTAATATTTTATAACTTTCAAAAAGTTCCCCTCCTCTCTTCTTATAAAAGGCCCCCACCACTACCTCCTTACCCACACCTCTCAAGACTTTGTCTCGGCCACACCCTGGCCATTTTGTCTCTCCATATCTCTCTCTTACTCTTAGAAGCCTCACTTTGGGTAGAAGTCTTTCCAAAGAAGCCTTAGAGCTCAAATCAAAAAGAGTTACTCGTTTTCATGGTAGTGTCTTCTCTTGTGTTCTTTTGTTTTATTTTTCTTCTCTAACCTCCTAAAATGTTTTTATTAATTTTTTTTAACAAATCTAGTAACTTCAATATACTAGGATGTTGTTATAATATGTATTCGAGCTACACTTACACACACCTTCATCTAATGGTTACAGAGCATACTGTTTCCGTGGATGGTGAATTTCTGCCTCACGAAACGATGATTGTTCAATATTCTTCTAACACCTTCAAAGATGGCCATTAAGATGTCACTCTATTTATATATGTTATATATTATGTTTATGTTTTCCATATTCTTCTATATTTTTCATTTTTTGCATACCTTTATGGTTTCCATTGTGGGTAAACACGATAATTTCATTTTAGGAAGAGCGGACTACCGCCCCCTCAAAGTGATTTGATTCGTTAATGCCATACGTGGGACGTATAAAGGATGGATTTAATGATATTATATATGATATTATACTGGAATTATAATATACCTTTACAACATTATGATTTCACTCCATTAAAGTATAATATATAAATGAAAGTAGCGTTCATGCGTACGTACGGCTTACCGTCTCCATGAACAGTGCATTTCATTTCTTATCCCCAAATGTAATGTAATATTATAATTAAATATATATAATGGATATATATGATATATGTTACATATAAATGATGAATATAATTTTGGAATTAAAATATACATACCTCTCATTTAGTTTTAATTCCATTAATATGACATTGAAATAAAAGTAGTGTCAATGCGTATGTACGGCTTACCGTCTCCATGAACGGTGCATTTCATTTCGTACATCTAAATGATTATTTAATATTATAAATGCATGTATATACTAGATATATATGATATATATGATATATACATCATGAATATAATTATTGATATAATGGATATTTTACCACATGAACAAATTGTAATTATAAAGAGTTTATTTTTGACTCAAGTACCAATGATCGAAAAAATGACCATTAGTAACGTAAATAATTACATAGTGTTCATATCATGGTAATAAGTGATATAAAAGGAATGATGGACTGGAAAAAGGTTCTTAAGCATTTATAAATTAATTCAAGTTTATTATTCAGGACGTTAAAGAACGATCGAGTCAAGTCGGACCCGAGGTAAGGGACTTCGTCTCAATCTCCTTTCATTGAGGCATATTCTGTTTTATTCACAACTTTATTTTATATGGTGTATAAACCCCTTTGACTTTTACTTTTATACAAAAGGAATCTTTTTCTCCGTAGTGTTTTACTAAACAACAAAACGGAATGTTTCTTTTAACGTACTCGGTGACAATGATCTTTTCCGCCGCCGTGAGTATTATTTGGTATTTGGCTTCCTCAAAAAGCCATAATGTTTTTAAAATGAAATAAATAACATATACTCTCTTATTTATTTTGGTATTTAAAATGGTTTTTATAATGGATTTGTTTTGTCAATATATTTATGTGATATATTGTGATCAAAGTGTTGAAATTTTTTCTTTCCATTATATTTGTTTTATGTCTTATGATTTTATAGTGTTACTTGGACATTTGACGGGTGATTACGTGATAAACCATATGATGGGTGGTTCCATGAATACCAGGACGGGTGGTTACGTTATAACTTCCAATGCATTGGGTATGGAAGTCGGCCGTATGGCTATTCCATTAAGTGATATGTGGGGAAGTCGACCGTATGGTTATTTCATTTAAGTATGCTTATGTCCCAAGTTACCTTTATATGTTATGTGATCTTTATATGGGTTTTATGGTAATATTTTTCTTAAAAAGGGTAAGTAATGATATTTATTTCAGTGAATAGTTTTTTACTACTTCATAAAGTTGGAAAGTATTAATTTGATAAAGTATACATGGTTTACTTGTTGTTTTGAAAAACTAACAGTTTTCAATCATTGTGTATCCCTTCCTGAGCTTTTTTATGCTCACCCAAAGTTTTTTTTTGAAATGTTTTTCATAGGAATTAATGTGGAGTAGGGTCATGTATGGGATCAAGGGAAAGTCATGCTATATAAACATGGAACTAGACATGTTTCTTTTGAAGAGTTTTTATTTTATGGAAACATAGTAGAAGTTTCTAATTTGTAATCTTTTGAGATGTAATAGTTATGTCCTAATTATCTAAAACTCTAAACCTGAAATGATCCTCAATGTTAATTATTCATTTAATTCAATATTAAGTAAGGTTTAAGGCCGGGGCCTTATAGTTGGTATCAGAGGTTGGTTTAGACAACTTTAGGAGTTAGAAAATTATTAAATTATAAATTAATTTATGGTATGATTGAAATGATATAGTATTTACAGATTACCATGTTGCTTCAACTAAGGTATTTGAGTGTTAAGAATGGTTTTTCGTAGAGGAAACAAAGAATATTTTCTGGGAAGGCATATAGAGGGAAATGACCTTTCAAATCAGTATCCTGAGATGGTCAGAATCAGAACTAAACAGTTTGTTGCAGTGATGGCTCAGTTGAATCAGGTGAAAAATGTTGGTTTTTTTATTGATGATATTTTTTTGTTTTCTAAAAGTAAAGAGGAGAATGAATGTCATTTAAGGGTTATCTTGAAAACCTTAAAATAAAAGAAATTGTATGGAAAATTCATCAAGTGTGAGTTTTGGTTACAAAAAAATTCTTTCCTTGTTCACATTGTTTAAAAAATGGCATTACTGTTGATCCTGATAAAACAAAAGTTGTTGAAGAATGGACAAGACCCACAAATGTAACCGAGATCCGTAGTTTTCTTGGTTTGGTAGGTTACTACAAATGTTTTGTTAAAAAAAATTCATGGTTATCTAGTCTAATGACTAAGCTAACTAAGAAGGGTGTTAGGTTTATCTAGACAAAACAATGTGATGATTGTTTTCAGGAGTTGAAAAGAAGATTGTTGAATGCTCCAGTTTTGGCACTTCCTTTTAGGAATGGTGAGTTTTTTATATACAGTGATGCCTCGTTGAAGGGACTTAGATATGTTCCTATGCAAAATTATCTGGTAATTGCATATGCTTCACATCAGTTGAAAACTCATGAGGTAAATTACCCTACACAAGACTTGGAATTAGCTGCTGTTGTTTTTGCTTTGAAAATTTGGAGGCATCATTTGTATGGAGTAAAGTGTGAAATATATACTGATCACAAAAGTTTAAAGTATATATTCAATGATAAAGAATTGAACATGAGACAGAGGAGATAGATAGAATTAATCAAGGATTATGATTGTACAATTCATTACCATCTGGGATAAGAAAATAAAGTGGCTGATGCTTTGAGTCGAAAAAGTAATGATTCATTAGCAATTATGTGTTTGGAACATGATCCTTTGGTTAAGGATTTGATGAAGTTTGGCACAGAAGTTGTTAGTGAAGGATTTCCTTCTGTTTTGTTTTAGGTATCAGTGAAATATTCTCTATCAGACAGAATTAAGCAAGCACAGAAGCAAGACGACGAGTTATAGAAAAAGGTAGAGCTGGTTCAGAAGGGATAGTTTCCTGAATTCAATATTGATAATTATTTTGTTTTGAGATTTGGGAAGAGATTTTTCATTCCATGTGATTAACAGTTGAAGAGATATTTGTTATGTGAAGCTCATAGTTCTCCGTTTTCAGTCCATCCTGGTATTACTAAGATTCATAGAGATCTTCGGGAGTATTACTGGTGGGACGAAATGAAAAGGGATATTTCTGCTTTTACTATGAAGTGTTTGACTTGTCAACAAGTTAAAGCAGAGAGGCAGTCACTAAAAGGGATGCTTCAGCCTTTACCAATGCCAGAGTGGAAATGGGAGAATATATCCATGGACTTCATTGTGGGATTGCCAAAGACACCTCGAAGTAATAATGCAATCTGGGTTATTGTTGATCGCTTGACTAAATCTGCTCAGTTCCTTCCTATACGAGATACTTTTTACCTAGATCAACTTTCCCATTTGTATCTTAAAGAGATATTTAGGTTACATGGAGTTCCCCTCTCCATTGTGTCCAATCGTGATCCCAGGTTTACTTCTAACTTTTGGAAAGGCCTTCAGAAGTCGTTGGGTAATAAATTAAATTTTAGTACAACTTTTCATCCTCAATAAGATGGGCAGTCAGAACGAAAAATTCAGACTTTGGAGGATATTCTACATGCCTGTTCTATGGATTATCAGGGAAGTTGGGACCAATATCTTTCTTTGGTTGAGTTTTCTTATAATAACATTTTTTAATTCCAGTATACAGATGGCTCCATTTGAGGCATTATATGGGAAGCGGTGTCGAACTCCATCTTTTTGGGATGAAGTGGGTGAAAGTAAGCTGATGGGACCAGAATTGGTAGAAGAGATGGTAGAAAAAGATCAGTTGATTCAGAAACACATGAAAATACCTCAGAGCAGACAGAAAAGTTATGCAGATAATCGGAGGAAGGATCTATCTTTTGAGGTGGGTGATCATGTTTTTCTCAAAGTTTCACTGTGGAAAAGTGTGATGCGATTTGGTAAGACAGGAAAGCTGAGTAAAAGGTTCATTGGACCATATGAAATTCTGGATAAAGTTGGATCAGTTGCATACAGAGTGGCATTACCTCCAAGTTTATCTCAGGTACACAATGTTTTTCATGTTTCGATGTTGAGAAAGTATATGCCAGATCTATCTCATGTTTTGAGCCTATAGGTAGTTCAGTTGGAAGAGAATATCTCTTATGAAGAACAACCAGTCCAGATTCTTGACCATAGAGAACAAGAGTTGCGTAATAAGGTAATTCACCAGGTAAAGGTTTTGTGGAAAAACTATATGGTTGAAGAGGCAACATGGGAATATGAAAATGCTATGTGGGATAAATACCCCCACTTATTTTGATAAGTGAATAAAATTGTGAGGACGCAATTCCCAAAAGGGGGGAAGGATGTAACATCCCAGGTAAATAAAGAATAAAAATTTTCATATTTATTAATATTTTCGAATTAAATGTTAGTTTTACTTTAAAGGGGTTTCTATGTTCGATAGCATACCCGATACGCAACTAAGATTTTCTTTGAAATCTTACGCTGCAGACTAGTAATAAAATAATATTATATTAAATGGTAGTTAAAACGTATCTATTGTATTGTTGGAATTAATAGAAATAACCAAAATATGGTTATATATGTTTGTTAAATGTTTTTACATTTATCCAATAAAGGATAAAGGCTTAAGATAAAAAAGAATTCAATTTTAGGCATATATACTATAATTTTCACTAAAGGTCAACTTATCGCCTATTCATGGAGAACCTTCTTTAAATATAGTTTTGGTCACTCTTATACTTTCTGTTAGGCCAAATAAAACTCTTCTTTAGAATCGGGACATCAAAATCTACTTTGTGTAAATTTTTTGTATTTTTCCGATAAAGTTCATTTTTTAATGAATAGTGAAAAATGTTGTTTTTTAATTCAAAACCACTTTTTAATATAATTTATTTATATTATTAGATTATCTTTTGAATTGGTTTTAAAGTAAATTAGAATATATTTTTACCATTTAATCCAATAGTGGTCGTTGGAATTAATTTCACTTTGAAATCGGAGTTAAACTAGTGTCAATCTTTTGATACTTTTTATTTCATAAAAATACGCTATTTGTTTTGACAGTGGGAATTAATTAAGAAATTAACTAATTCAAAATATATGTTTTCAATTTTGTAAAATAGAAATCATTTTTTAATTCGGAATATCAAATATAGCTTAGGGTGAATTTTTGGTGTTTTTCTCAAAAACTTCAATTTTAGTTGAATAGTGAAACCACTAAGTGGTACTTATAAAAACTGATTTTCCATTTAAATGAAATTTTACCACCTATGTGTTTTGAATTTCATAAATCCGACATATATGGCTTTTATTAGGAAGTAAAATTTGGTTCAATGGGATTAAAATAATATTTTGGTGAATAGTAACTTTTAAGTTTATTAATCGCGATTAGAGGTAATTAATGTAGTTTAAGGTAAAAATAATTTTTTTAATAATATGAAATGACCTAGAAACATGTACTAACATTATTGTATATGTCATTTCTGACCAAGAAAATCCATGGGTAAACTTGGGGACCCCATGGAGCCACTTTTGTAGGAAAATGACATTAATAACTTTTTATTTAATGTTAAAATTAAAATGTCACAAACATGAGTAGTTTTACTAAAACAATTTTTAAATAGGCTTTTGCAAGTCAGAGTTTTGACTTTAAATATTCATTAGAAATAGAAAAAGATTTCAAACATCATGATAGTTTTTTATATAATTTTTAGAAATTAAATAAATTAAATTATTTACGGCACCATGATGATGCAGTGATTACCTCATTATTTAACGATTTAAATAAAATGAAAAGATAATGTAAAATATAAGCCCTACACATGTAAAAAACCTATTGGATGGGTGGATTTAGAATCCTTATCACTGTATAATCTAAATTTATAATTTTGGGACCTTTTTTATCTGAAAATCATTTTATAATAAAGTAACCTTTTATAACTTTCCAAGAGTGCCCCTCCTCTCCTCTTATAAAAGGCCCCCACCTCTACCTCCTTACCCATACCTCCCAAGCCTTTGGCTTGGCCAACCCCTGCCCATTTTTTATCTACACATCCCTATCTTACTACTAGAATCCTATCTTTTTTTAGAAGTATTCTCAAGGAAGCCTTTGAGATCAAATCAAAAAGAGCTACCTGTTTTAAAGGTAGTGTCATCTCTTGTGTTCTTTTATTTTATTTTGCTTCTTCAACCCCCTAAACTCTTTTTATTAATTTCTTTTGTAACAAATAAAGATTATTAAATATACTAGAATGTTTTTATAAGAAGTATTAGAGCTACACTTACACACACCTTCATCTAATGGTTAAAGAGCATACTGTTTCCGTGGATGGCGAATTTCTGTCTCACGAAACGATGATTGTTCAATATTCTTCAAACACCTTAAAATTTGGACATTAAGATGTCAATATATTTATATATAATATATATTATGTTTATTTTTTCCTTATGATTCTTTATTTTTTATTTTTTGTCATACCTTTATGGTTTCCATTTTGGGTAAACACGATAATTTCATTTTAAGAAGTGCGGACTACCGCCCCCTCAAAGTGATTTGATTCATTAATGCCATACGTGGGACGTTTAAAGGATGAATTTAATGATATTATATATGATATTATACTGGAATTATAATATACATTTATATCATTATGATTTCACTCCATGAAATTATGAGATAGAAATGAAAGTAGCGTTCTTGTGTACATACGGCTTACCATCTCCATGAACGGTGCATTTCATTTCTTATCCCCAAATGTAATGTACTATTATAAGTACATATATATAATGGATATATATGATATATGTTACATATAAATGATGAATATAATTCTAGAATTAAAATAGACATACCCCTCATTTAGTTTTAATTCCATTAATATGACATAGAAAAGAAAGTAGCGTTCATGCGTATGTACGACTTACCATCTCCATGAACGGTGCATTTCATTTCTTACCTCTAAATGATTATGTAATATTATAAATTCATGTATATATTGGATATATATGATATATATTATATCTAAATCATGAATATAATTCTTGATATAATGGATATTTTACCACATGAACAACTAGTAATTATAAAGAGTTTATTTTTTACTCAAGTACCAATGATCAACAAAACGACCATTACTAACGTAAATAATTACAGTGTTAATAACATGTTAATAAGTGATATAAAAGGAATAATGAACTTGAAAAAGGATCTTAAGAAAGTATAAATTAACTCAAGTTTATTATTCAGGGCTTTAAAGAAAAATTGAGTCAAGTCGGACCCGAGGTAAGGGATTTCGTCTCAATCTCCTTTCATTGAGGCATATTTCATTTTATACACAACTTTATTTTATATGGTTTATAAACCCCTTTGACTTTTACATTTATACAAAAGGAATATTTTTATATGAAGCATTTTACTAAACAACAAAAAGGAATGTTTATTTTAACGAACGCAGTGACCATGATCTTTTCTGCCGCCGCGAGTATTATTTGGTCTTTGGCTTCCTCAACAAGCCGTAATGTTTTTAAAATGAAATAAATATCATATAATCATTTATGTATTTTGGTACTGAAAATGGTTTTTATAATGGGTTTGTTATGTCAATATATTTATGTGACATATTGTGATCAAAGTGTGGAAATGTTTTCTTTCCATTATATTTGTTTTATGTCTTATTATTTTATAATGGTACTTGCACATTTGACAGGTGGTTACGTGAAAAACCATATGACGGGTGGTGTCGTGAATACCAGGATGGGTGGTTACATTATAACCTCCAATTCATTGGGTATGGAAGTCGTCCATATGGCTATTCTATTAAGTGATATGTGTGGTAGTCGACCGTATGGTTATTCCATTTAAGTATGTTTATGTCCCATGTTACCTTAATATGTTATGTGATCTTTATATGGGTTTTATTGTAATATTTTGGTTACAAAAGGGTAAGTAATGATATTTATTTCCGTGAAGATTTTTTTATTAGTTCATAAAGGCGGAAAGTATTACTTTGATAAAGTATACATGGTTTACATGTTGTTTTGGAAAACTAACAGTTTTCATTCATTATGTATCCCTTACTGAGCTTTTTTATGCTCACCCTAAGTTTTTTTTGAAATTTTTTTCATAGGACATAATGTGGAATAGGGTCAAGGATGGGATCAAGGGAAAGTCATGCTATCTTAAACATGGAACTAGACATGTTTTATTTTTAAGAATTTTTATTTTATGGAAACTTAGTAGAAGTTTCTACTTTTTAATCTTCTGAGATGTAATAGTTATGTCCTAATTCTCTTAAATTCTAAACCTAAAAAGATCATCAATGTGAATTATTCATTTAATTCAATAATAAGTAAGGTTTGTGGCTGGGGCCTTATAATTTATTTATATTTCTAAAATTTGAATCCCTTGATAAATATTTAGTACTTTCACCATTTCCTTTTGAGTTGTCTAAATGATTCACTTTGTTAATTTTTTATCGTCATCTAATTAGATATTCGTATATTAAATTTTCATCCTAAATTTACACCTCCCATGGGGTTATGACTCAATCGTTATAATGTTTTTAAGATGATTTTGGAACTAAAATATTATCATTGGGTTATAAACTTTCTTCATTGACAATTTTCATCCAAGATTGATCTAATATAAATTATTATCAAGTTATGATATATTTCAACAATATTTTATTGGAAAAAATTATTTTTCACACCAATGTGTTATTACATGATGATTTTATTGATTCATTAAAATATAAATTTTTTAAGAATAATTCACATAACTTTTAATGTATTTTTCTTGCATATCAATGCATACCATTCCAAAAAATATTATCCAATATTTTTGGAAAACATAATATTTATAATTTTATATGATATTCATAAATATATTTACAAATTTTACAAAGGATAATTGAAAATTTGTTTTAATAAATTTTGTTTTCAATAAAATAAATGTGAAAATGTTAAAGAAGAAGTGTTTTCCTTTCTTTATGACTAAAATTTTTTATTTTTGAGCCTAATTTTTTTATAATATTTATTTCCTCTTAATGATCAATTATTAAATTTTATGTTTTGAAAATAAAATCTATAGATTTATTCAATTAATACTTCTTGAAAATAATAATCTAATGTGAACTATTATATCAAATTTTTACGAAAATTCCAAAAATGATTTCTAAAATAACTTTTCATGTTTCATTTTATATTTCATTTATATATAAAATTTTTGTCTAAAACACATATAGATAAATTAATTTTTTTTCATTTTCTAAATTCTTTCTAAATATTTTTCAAAACATAAAGACAATTTATAATTTCAAATATTATTTTCTTAAAGCATTATAAGGGTTTTAATTGATGTAATTATAATTTGAATCATATTATACATGATAAATGATCATTTTCAAATGATAAAATGCACCATTTATCCCTTATCATCATATAATATCTTATTTTATATCATTTAAATGATACATTAGTACCCTTCTCTTTCTAATTTTTAAAACAATCATAATCATATTTTTTTACCATTGTCTTCCCTATTTCAATACCCTAATTTTGAATTGTGTTTTTCTATAAATTTAATTTATGTCATTGGAAAACCCTGTATTTCTTGTGGGTTTACCGTGTTAGGATATTTATTTAAATTTTTTATGTGTTCTTTATGTGATTCTACATGAAAAGAATTTGAAACCAATTTTCATCCAAGGATTCTAGTGAATTTTTTAACGAAAAAATTTTCATATCCATATATCCTATATGACATAATAAGTGAATGATTATCATGTGACACTCATAGGTATGGGAAATTATGGGTGGGGACCTATATCACAATCCAATTCATGGGTCAAGAGATTATAAACAGTATAACTTATATTCATGTGTAAATTTTATTTTCTTATAATCATGGACACTGATGGTGTGGATCGTGAACGATATATTCTATATACTAATATATATGAAAAATTTAAAAAACGTTTCACATTTTTATTATTATAATCATTACTATGTTTTTCATTCATGGATCATGTACATTAAATTACATTTTTTATTCATTCCTTCTTTTATATGATGATTGATGCCATGATGTATAACCTATGTTTTCTTGGATAAGATTTTCTTATGTAATAGGATTATACACAGATTTTCATCATGTGGTCACTTATAATTTATGATTATTATTAATTTTGTTTAGACACACTAAGTTTATGATCTCACTCTTTCTTATGTTTCCATTAACCCAAGTTAATAAGATAAGAAAAATTTGAAATTTCTATAATAAAACATTATATAGATAATTAGTGGGATATTTTAAAGAATTGTTTTTTTGATTGATTATTATTTTATAAATTGGGAAATGATTTAATTTTTTTTTAAATGATATTTTTATTAATTATTTTTCACTACTATCTAAGACATAAACCTAAAAGTTATTATGGAATTATTGAAATGAAATATTTTCTTTAAAACAAGTAATTACAAAAAGATTATGTATAGGATATCATAGCTGGATGGGCCATGCCAACTAGTCCAACAATAATTTATTATTATCAAATACCATAATTAGGTATTTATGTATTGGATCTAAATTATGGTACACAATCATATATTAGAGTTGGGGACACTTAAACATCAATTTCAATCTTATGAGTTCCCTGGGTAGATTCCGTGAAACATATAAGGGAATAAACATAATCATTATCTCCATGATAGATATAAAAGGTTTTATCCTTTTATCCCTGAGTGTATAATGTCATATTTAATTTATGATTTAGAGTATAATATATTAATGATTTTATATATTAATGAGTTTGATGAGTAAAACATGATTGACCACGCTAATTATTTCCCATAATACTAACTTTTAAGACATATTATGTGAAGATTATTTTACTTTTTGAGAAGATTTATAAGAATATATATGAATTCAATATAGATATAATGAATCTAGAGAAACATGTGACATATATATATGATTTATTCACACTATAATAAAATTTTATTATTCCTGATATTTATAAATAGAATCTAAAGTACATCTTATATATGTATTAAAAACACAATGAAATGTCCTTGTTATAATACTTTAAACTACAGAAAATAATGTTTTTTTAGATTAAATTAATGTACAAGAAACAATTTATTTATAGTACAACCTCAAACTATATATAGTGGTCCATTCTACATGACCATAAACTAATAGGAGTGTTCTATCCGAGAATATCACTATATTTATATTTTGTTATAGTAAATAGGACATAACCCCATTGTTGTTTTTTCGATCTAAAATTATTTCTTATTATATGACTTCTTCATTCAAATAGATTTTTATTCAATGACACTACACTTCGATAAAAAACCAGTTATCCAAAAATGGTATTTATATTGATTCTTTTTACAACATGGATTATATGGATGCATATATTCACAACTCTAGTATAATCTATAAAATCATCCATTTTGTACAATTCTCCTATTTATTTTTCTAATTAATGAATTTTTTTACATAGCTTACACTATGATTCATCTAAGGCTATGCGTTTTCCATTTCATAGTAGGATTCGTCAACTAATCCTTAATCTGGATAGAAATTCCCCATATTAGCACTGTATGTTTTTATTCCTATTCACTATAGATACAGAGTCATGCTCTAATTACCAATCCTCAACAATGTTGAAAATATAATTTTCATTCAATATTTTATATTTTCAGACCCCTAATTTTTAATGAGTTATCTATAATTTCCTTGCACTAGGATTCTATATGATGACACAAGGATCATATATTATTTATGTAAATATAAATTCATCATTCATCTAATTTATTATTCAATCCATTTAATTCATTGGGTATAAAAATATTCACCTGGTTCTCATAATTTCTCATACAATAAGGCATTATAAATTCCTCATTATGGCACTATGTATAGATAAATTCATGTTATGAAATGATATAAAATTTTATCTTAGTCACCTCTACCATAATTATCCATAAATTAAACATTTATTAAATAATATATATAATCATAGTACATTGGATCTCCATTCACGTTTGGGTTTCATATATTTCTCATAGGATACATTGTTATGGTATGATACCCTCTTATATACACAACTAAAATTGTAAACCACACATTTTTCAATGGTATTTTTTGTCTAAAATTATGTCCATAACTCTTGTTGGATAATGTTTCCCTTATCCCTAGATACACAACATCATTATAGTTCAATGTTATATAAAATTATACCTTATACACCTTTTTCTAATATCGAGGACCCAAAACCCTAGACACACAAATTTTAGATAGCTTTCATGACATTAAATTTCAGTTGGAAGAAACACAAATTCTTACTTGGATTAGAACTCATGAAGGGAATCTTGTTCTATAATTTAGTATTCAATTAACAAGAAATGTATTTTGATTGATTATAAAAAATAAAAACCTAATATAAAATAGAAAAAAAATTGGAATTTTTATTTGGTTATAGAAAAACTATGATAATTTATTATAGAACTATAGATCATGAAAAATGTTTGAATCCATTCTTATTTAAAGGACACTATTAGTGGTTATTTTTCAATTTTGTTCCATAAATGTTTTTGGAACCATTTTTTATTTCCAATTCACTTTGTGTATGTGTTTACTATATGTATAATTAAACACACTATATTGGTCATTCCTGTATAATAATTATATATGATACACTATTTTCGACAAAATGATATGAACTTAATATTAGTTTTCCATTTCTAAGAGTTGAAAAAGAATAAATTTTATAAATTTTGTTTTGGTTTAATAAAAAATAACTTAAATAAAAAATAATAAATGTTAACATACTTGTTTGGTTCAATGCCAACCGAGGTAGGCCTTGGAAAAACTAAAGACATAACTTGCTAATATTTTTCAATCCCTAATTTTGGTAAAATAAATCATCTAAAAGGCAAAATAATAATTTAACGATTTAATTAAGTTTTACATTTTGAAAATTGATTATATATGATCTAAATTTACTATTTTATATAAATTATGAGGAAACACTAGGGGAAATCATCTAGAGATAATTATTAAAAATGGTCAGGAAATGGTGTGTCTTTAAATATTTAATGCTACATTATTTTCCATGATGCATTCCATTTATATGGATTGAATTTAAATTTACTTGTGGTTTTATTCTATTAAAAATATATTCGAATATTTTCTAGAGAAATATGTTCATCAAAGGTTCTGAATGCTATTATTTTATTTAATTTTATTAAAAAAACATTAGTAGTACTATTTTATAATGGAACTAGTTTTTATGGCTTCCCAATCCTAAAAGGCCAATAAAAACAATCATATAATAATATTTTGATGTTAATATAGTGTAAAAAAATAATATCTACCTTACAATAAAAAAATTTAATTACATTAGATACAACTTTAAATTATATTATAGTGAAAAGAATTCAAAAAATACATTAGCTTCAGATAATGTATCGAGACATAACCACCACTATATCCATCACTCATTCACGATACTACACATACCTCCTACCATAATTACCTCATCTCATTCCATCAAATACATTAGTTTACAACACAGTAGTAATGAAAAAATTCAGTGAATAAAAAAATTGAGTACAATTAAAATGATATATGATTTGATCTTAATTTAATTTAAGTAATAATATAAAAATGAATAACTGTAATCGTTGTTTATGCCACAAAAATATGATTGGAATATCTATGATTCAAGAGACTAAATACTCAATTAGACACATTATAAGGCTATAAAAATTGGATATAAAATTATCTTTTCCCTTACTCATGATTTCAACAAAATAATTTTCTTCAACCAAAAATACAACCTCCATTACTATGAGATCATATAAAAAAGAGAATCTGAAATTTAAATATGAGAAGTTACCAATCCCATGGTGAAATTATATCATATTAATAAATAAATGAAATATATTTATAGACATGAATATATCTAAAGAAATTATACTTCAGTATTTTTTTTCTATAATTAATTTTTTTAATAATAATAGATTTTACTATATAATTAAAAACCAATTATTGTAGACATTAGAAATTTGAATTTATAATATGCTTCAATTTCCACTAAACATAAAGTAAATATTAAAAATAATAATACAAGTGTAAATTTATAAAACGTACAAATTGTACACCACTAATGAGTGGTTATAGCTTTGCAGGAATACTTCCTTCAATATTTTTTAAAAAATTCAATAAATAAGTACAAACAATACATTACATTATTAAATCATTAATTTGGAAAATTTAATTCTGTAATATATGAATACATAATGATTATTATGCATTCATATGAGAATAAAACAAAACATTTTTCTAGGATAATAGAATGTGATTATAATATAAAAAATGGATAGAGAGGGATGTCCCCTCATATTATAAATACACCAGGAACATCCCAGAAATTCATGATTCATCCAAAAAGGGTACCCCATATTCACCAAAAGGAACAACAAACTTTACAATAGTGAAATTTAAAACATTTTAACTATTTATATTTTTCTCAATTATATTAATATTTTCATCTTTTAAATATTTAAATTAAACTACTAGTATCTATATTAAAGAAATTAATGTAGTCACATTGAATTAAATATCAATCAGCTTGACCCCCCCCCCAAATATCATCTCAATGTTATCTAACTATCGACTGAATTATCATGAAAATCCAAAGTAGGTGCTTTGTTTGATATTTCATTATCATCTATACAAGTCATATATACTGATAACAGATTATTAAAATGATTTTAAATTTTATAAAAATATTTGTGTATAGTATGTGATGATGTGTGAATTTTTTTAAAGAAGGAGAAATACAATTCTTTGGAATAATGTGGATAATGTCTACGAATCATTTTTTTAATTTTATAAAATCCAGTTTAAGGGTGTCTGGTTCCCAACATACTACGCAAATAAAGTTCAAGAGAACAAAAACAACAAACAACACACACACAAAAACATATATTTAAACATCATAATAACTGTAGTCATCCCCGTATCCCATACAGGATTCGCCTTCTCCTATAGCCGAATCCCATTCCATATTTCTCCAAAAAATTTCACTTTGAACCCGATTGTTATGAAGATCCAGATTAGTCATAACTGATGATGCCTTCTTAACCCCACTTCCCTTTTTGGAAGAAAGAACCACCTTACTATTCCTTTTGTAATCATACCTTGTCTGCATTGGACTCAGTAGATATGAGCAGTCTTTACTTGGCCTCCTTGATGGGGTTGGAGATGAAGGTCTATCAACTAGACACACCTTCTGGTTCCCATTTTGAACAATATCTCTAAATTATTGACCATCATGGGTACTCCAGTGCTCTTTTCCACCCCTTGATCTCTTAGTTACCACCCCAGACTTTTCTTCAACCCTGCCTCCTGACATCCAGCAAAGTCGTCGAGCCTCTGATCTGAAGGATTACTTACTATCAAGGGTTGCCGCTCCTCCTGCTGGAGAAATTCCTCCCCAACCATGACATATGCCTCCTTCCCCTTACCCTCAAACAGAAGTTCCTCAGTAGTCTTATCCCCCCAAACAATTCCACATAAAAAACCTGCTCAACATTATCTTCCAACAGTTCCTACCCTATGCGATCCACCTGCCTATCCTCCTTAATCACGACATCACCCTCACCCCCTGTAATGATCTCCTCCTCTAAAACCTCAACCAAATTACTCTTTGTAAGGAATTAAAACCTATTATTCAAAGCCATACTTGGTTTAGCCTAAGGATCCATACTTTTAGCCTCCCTCAGTTTGGCTGAATTAACCACCTCCACACAACTGCAGCTCCGATCCTTTTCAACCTATTCTGTATCCACATTATTAGAGGTTCGAACATCCCTCTCCTTATTCAGATCCATCTAAATTCTGGTATTTCCAACTGTTTGACCTTCCTCATCCACAATATCATGATATCTAAAGATGAGGTCCTCCCTAGTTGAAGATTTCAGCTGTGAACCCCTCCTTCCTTCAGACAACCCCATCATCAACAAATCCAGACCCACCCTCATATCTTTTCCCATTTCACTGTACCTTGTACCCTCCCCAGTGCTCATCCTAGCATCCTTCGCACTGTAACAAGCCCCTATCACATGATAAACATAAATAGGATGTCCCAAGTGATTCAAAAACCCACAAAAGTATGTCCAACTTTCATAGACATCCCTATATTTGCATCAATACTACTCCTCTATGGTAATCCAAATATAATCAAAAGGGACGCGCAATGCATCCATTGCCACACACACCCAGGGGTTTACCAGATGGAAAACTTCCTCTGTTCGAAAATCATAGCATATGTATCTACATATCATGTTACCTAATAGACGAATAAGAGAATTATAAGGCCCCAGCCTTAAACCTTACTTAAACTTGAGTTATTACAAGATTACACATTGAGGATCTTTTCAGGTTTAGAGTTTTAGAGAATTAGATCAAGAAACTTGCATTACATTCCACATTTAAACAAAGTGGTTACATAAAAGACAATATTCATTCTTCCCATCAACGGAAACCTATTTAAAATAAAACACGGATTCTTTCTTGACACATCCTTGACACTATCATCACATCATGTACCTTTCCCTTGACCCGTGAAAAACATTTCAAAAACTTGGGATGAGCATAAAAAGCTCAGTAAGGTTTATAAAAAATATAGAAAGGAAACATGAGTTCATAAATACATAAGAATTAAATCATACTTTACCCATAAAACATAGGCATATCAAATCATGAATAAATCATAGAAAACATAAGGCATAAAGGTAACTTGAGGCATTCATAACATTCTTACGTAGGGAGTAACCCTCTTGGTTACGTTTGGAATACCCATCACAGTATATTCCCTAAATCTCTTCGTAGAAACCTTAACGTTTCACTCCTTCGCGTTACCCAATGCATTGGAGAGCTATATCGGGCTCACCCGCCCTTAGTTTATCACGGAACCACCCGTTCTTCATAACAATGCCCAAGAACCATAACATAATCGTATCACATAAACATGAATAAAGTAAACATAACATTTCCACATTTCAATCACAATATAACATTTTAGGATATTGAAATAATGAATCCATTCAAAAAGAAACCATTTCCAAAACCATTTAAAACATTTAATAAAGAGATTTTTGAATCAAAGTGTCCCATACCACCTTGAAGCTTTTAACATTTTAAACCATTAATATCCATATAAATAAATCCTTAAAACCATTTTGAAAACATGGATATTAATAAGAACAAATAATTAAAACATTTAAAACGATATTTTGGTTAAAGGGGTTTTACCAAAATTAGAGACACTTGAATACAATAATCGAGGAATAACATTTAGTCAGAACTTTATAATATCATGAGAATAAAAGGATTCATGATATAATACTCCAAAGTATAGTATATACACCATATAAGAGTGAATTGGTGCATAACAACAATGAACCCTCAAGAGAAATGTCAAATGTGATGAAATCCCTTATAAAGAAGGTATCCTTAAATTAAGGACAAATAAATCTCAAAAATATGTGTGACAAATATATATACACCCAACATAAGTGGATATTAAGTGTAAAACAATAAAAGGTCATTCACACATATTCAATGGATGACATATTCAATGACTACAAGTTGAACCCAAAGAAATCGAAATTGGGTTAAAAAGTTCCCTTGACAGCCTAACGGCATCACATCAAAAAGAGATGAAAAAAGAGTATCTCATCACTTGGACATAAAATTTACATCAACAAGGATATATGAGAACATATCCCAAAATAACAATATGTAAATTAAAAGACCCAACAAAAGAAGTCTTTTAAAAAAGAGGAGGGTGAAAGGTTCCCTTACCGACTTGGGTATCTTTCAAAACATACACCCCATGAAAGAAGGAAAATAGATCATTGATGTAAATACTCATAAACGAAATTATATTACACAGAGAGTAGAATAATGGGCAGTACATACACCAATCAATGGAATTTGTGGCAAATTTAGCATAAATCTCATGAGAATAAAAGTGAGATGAAAAATCCCTTATAAAAATTCGGCAGCCTAACGGCGCCACTCAAAACTTCCAAAAATGATTTATGAGAGGAAATAGGGTCTCTCATCATATGAACATAATACGTATAGTAGTAGTAATATAAAATAACATCCCAATCATAAGAAATATTATCTTTAAAAGGAATGACATAAAAGTGTGTACTTAAAAAGAAAGAGAGGAGTAGGATCCCTTACCTCGGGTCCGACTTAACTCGATCGTTCTTTAATCTCCTGAATAATAAACTTGAGTTAATTTTTACTTCCTTAAGAACCTTTTTCAAGTTCATTATTCCTTTTATACCACTTATTACCATGTCATAAACATTATGTAATCATTTATGTTAATAATATTTGTTTTGCCGATATTTGGTTCTTAAGTCGAAAGTGGACTTCTTACAATTACATGTTGTTCGTGTGGACAAATGTTTATTATATCCATAATTGTATTCATGATGTAGATATCATATATTTTATATATATCCAGTACATTCATGCACTTATATCATTACATAATCACTTAGAGGTAAGAAATGAAATGCACCGTACATGGAGACGGTAAGTCGTACGTACGCATGAACGCTACTTTCATTTCTATTTCGTATTTTATATAATGGAATAATAATGATATAAAGGTATATTATAATTCCAGTATAATATCATATATAATATCATACTTCCATCCTTTATACATCCCACATATGGTATTTAACGAATCAAATCACTTTGAGGGGGCGGTAGTCCGCACTTCCTTAAATGAAGATATCGCGTATACCCATAATGGAATCCATAAAGTTAAGACAAAAATGAAAAATACAGAAGCATAAGGAAAACATAAACATATTATATATCATATATAAAAATAGTGACATCATAATGGCCACCTTTGAAGGTGTTAAATGAGTATTGAACAATCATCGTTTTGGGAGGCAGAATTTCACCATCCACGGAAACCGTATGTTCTTTAACCATTTGATGTAGTTGTGTGTGAGTGTAGCTCGAATACATATTATAAAAACATCCTAGTATATTGAAGATACTGGTGTTGTTACAAAAAATAAATAAATAAAAAGAGTTTATGGGGTTGGAGAAGCAAAATAAAACAAATGAACATGAGAGAAATAATTACCTTTAAAAGTGTAACTCCTTTTGATTTGAGCCTAAAGGCTTCCTTTGAAAGGATTAATCCCAAAGGGAATCCTCTAGGATGAGTATAGGGATGAAGAGAGAGTAAATGGTCAGGGTTTGGCCGAGCCAAAGGCTTGATGAGTGTGTGAAAAGAGGTAGAGGTGGGGGCCTTTTATAAGAGGAGAGGAGGGGCACTTTTGGAAAGTAAGGAAATGTTACTTTATTTGAAAATGTGTTTCGGTTTTAAAAGGTCCCACATTTATATACTTAGTGGATAAGGTTATAAGGGTTCGAAATAAACCCATCCAATATGTTTTGGACATGTGTAGTTTATAGATATTACATTATATTTCCATTTTATTTTAATCGTTAAATAATGATGTCATCACTACATCATTATGCTGGCATGTATAATTTAATTTATTTAATGTCTAAAAATTATAAAAAAATTACTATAATGTAGGAAATCTTCTTAGCTTTCTAATGACTATTTATAATCAAAAATATGACTTGTATAACCCTACTTAAAAAATGTTTTAGTAAAACATATCATGTTTGTGTCAATTTTACTTTTCCATTAAATAAAAATATATTATTGTCATTTTCCATCTAAAGTGGCACCATGGGGTCCCCAAGTTGGACCATGGCTTGTATGGTCCGGCCATGACTCACCCAATAGGTGTTGGACAAGTGTCATGGTGTTTTCACATTCTTATAATATCATTTTTACCTTAAACTACACTAATTACCACTAATCGCGATTAAAAACATAATAAGTTACTATTCACCAAAAAATTATTTTTATCCCTTTGAACCACATTTTACTTCTTAATGACAACCATGTATGTCGGATTTTCAAAATTCAATACACATTAGTGGTAAACTTTCATTTAACTGAAAAATCAGTTTGCTTGATTACCACTTAGTGGTTTCACTATTCATCAAAAATAGGAGTTTTTCAGAAAAATACCAAAACTTCACCCTAAGCTATATTTGATTTTCCGAATTCAAAAATGAAGTCCGTTTTAAAAAATTCAAAACATATTAGTCAAATTAATTAATTTAATAATTAATTCCCGCTGTCAGAGAAAATACCGTGTTTTTATAAAACAATAAGTATCAAAAGATTGACACTAGTTTAAGTCTGATTTCAAAGTGAAATTAATTTCAACGACCACTATTGGATTTAATGGTAAAAATATTTTCTAATTTCACTTTAAAACCAATTCAAAATATAATCTAATCATATAAATAAATTAGATTAAAAAGAGGTTTTGAATTAAAATACAAAATTTTACACTATTCATTAAAAAAATGAACATTATCGGAAAGATACCAAAAATTTACACAAAGTAAATTTTGATGTCCCGATTCTTAAGAAGAGTTTTATTTGTCCCAATAGAATGTATAAGAGTGATCAAAACTATATTTAATGACAGTTCTCCATTAAAAGGCGATAAGTGAACCTTTAGTGAAAACTAGGGCATATACGCCTAAAATTGCATTCTTTCCGTATTTTAAGCCTTTAGATTTTATTGGATAAAAGTAAAAACATTAAAAAACATATATAATCATATTTTAGTTATTTATATCCATTCCCGCCAATACAACGGCTACATGTTAACTACCATTTGAAATAATATTATTTTATTATTAGAGTGCAACGTAAGATTCCCAAGAAACTCGTTGTTGCGTGTTGGGTACGCCATCGAGCATAGCGTCCCCTTTAAAGTCATATTAATATTTTATTCACAAATATGGATAAATATGAAATGTCATATTCTTTATTTACCTGAGGTGTTACATCCTTCCCCCCTTTTGGGAATTGCGTCCTCGCAATTTTAAAATTGTACTTGGAAACATCCTTTAAAGTCCCACATCAGAACAAGAGTTGGTAAAACAAACACTTTAAAATAAAGAGAGATAAGTATAAAGGTCACCCGAGTTAACCCATAATAGGATTCCAAGTATGAAAATATGGACATGGAGGAAAAAACAAAGGGTCATGTTCTGATGGAGAGTGATAGAAAACATGTTTAGGAGAAAGTTAACCATGAGAAAATCACAAACTTGTGATGGGTTAAACGGTATTCGATTCCCCAGTAGGAAAAGTTAATAGACAACAATTTTGTTTTAAGTTACTTTTTATTGAGGAATTTATTCATAAGGAAACATAATCACTTATCATATTGACTTTCAACTTTTATTAGATTCCTTACACAAACTCATATTTTCTCCAAAAGACGAGTATTTAGGAAGACTTGTTCACATTAAGAGTACTATAATAAACTTCTAGAGAATCACCTAATCCACAAAAGAGAACTATATACTTCCCATATCATTAGACCTTAACCATAACCAAAACCAAAAAGGTTAGTACAAGGTCAGATAATCCAGAAAAGTATAACCCTTTATAAAAAGAAAATCTATTCTTAATCTCCAAAATTTGTCCAACAAAACCCAAAGTTCAACGAGGACCATTAGATAAACAATTTTTCCATAAAATTCTTCAAAGTAAACCAAAATAATATTGAAACCCAAATATTTGAAGGATTTAGTCACATAGTCTTCCAAGTTAAATCGTAACATTTATCTCCAAACAACATCAGTTGCTCCTAAAGTCCCGTATTGAAAAGTAATTAACCTAATCACATATCCTCCATGATAGGTTAATCATTTTCATAAATAACCCAAAATCATCATACTCGTAATTCATAAAATCATATAACCAGAAAGAATCATTCAAACTAACCAGGGACTTTACGTAGTCCAGTGGTAGGCGATAAATACCAGTCGCACTTTGGTTGTGGGTTCGATTCCCGCAGCTTTGTCCGATGCGACGGGATGTCACACGGTCTGCGTGTTGTCCTTTTTCCAAAACTATATAATTCTTAAAACATTCCCCAAAATGAGATAAAATATTCAAGAATAATCATAACATATTTTAACCTCAGGTTTATCTCATTCCTTTCATTTTCCATCATATCATAGAGTAACCCACAATTACCTAAAAAGTAAGGATCATATAAACCCTAATAGTTACCTTAATAATTATTACCTGAATTTCCACATCGAGTTGGCCATCTCGTACATGATGCATTAGAGAACTCACCAAGGTTGAAGTGGTTGATCATGAATCCTTGATAGTTTGTTTAGAACAACTATGAGATTCCTCATTGAATCCCCCATCTCATCCAGTATCTTAATTAGAGAACCACCACAGTTTCCTTGAAACCCATTGTCACTTTGGATCCTGCTAGATCCATCCATTTACTAAAACCAAAAAGGTCAGTGTGAGTATATCAACATAACCATAATGTACTAATGAGGAAGGTAAACACTAAGATACACTTACTCATTCACTTTATCTAAAACTAGGACTCTTTCTGAAAGCCTAACCATTATGGTAATTTCACTTATGCTTAAAGAATACCCTAACCTCTAAAGTTATCTAAACCGACCTTTGAAACCAACTATAAGGCCCCAGCCATAAACCTTACTTAAACTTGAGTTATTACAAGATTACACATTGAGGATCTTTTCAGGTTTAGAGTTTTAGAGAATTAGATCATGAAACTTGCATTACATTCCACATTTAAACAAAGTGGTTACATAAAATACAATATTCATTCTTCCCATCAACAGAAACCTATTTAAAATAAAACACGGATTCTTTATTGACACATCCTTGACACTATCATCACATCATGTACCTTTCCCTTGACCTGTGAAAAACATTTCAAAAACCTGGGATAAGCATAAAAAGCTCAGTAAGGGTTATAAAAAATATGGAAAGGAAACATGAGTTCATAAATACATAAGAATGAAATCATACTTTACCCATAAAACATAGGCATATCAAATCATGAATAAATTATAGAAAACATAATACATAAAGGTAACTTGAGGAATTCATAACATTCTTACGTAGGGAGTAACCCTCTTGGTTACGTTTGGAATACCCATCACAGTATATTCCCTAAATATCTTCGGAGAAACCTTAACGTTTCACTCCTTCGCGTTACCCAATGCATTGGAGAGCTATATCGGGCTCACCCGCCCTTAGTTTATCACGGAACCACCCGTTCTTCATAACAATTCCCAAGAACCATAAAATAATCGTATCACATAAACATGAATAAAGTAAACATAACATTTCCACATTTCAATCACAATATAACATTTTAGGATATTGAAATAATGAATCCATTCAAAAAGAAACCATTTCCAAAACCATTTAAAACATTTAATAAAGAGATTTTTGAATCAAAGTGTCCCATACCACCTTGAAGCTTTTGACATTTTAAACCATTAATATCCATATAAATAAATCCTTAAAACCATTTTGAAAAAATGGATATTAATAAGAACAAATAATTAAAACATTTAAAACGATATTTTGGTTAAAGGGGTTTTACCAAAATTAGAGACACTTGAATACAATGATCGAGGAATAACATTTAGTCAGAACTTTATAATATCATGAGAATAAAAGTAGTCATGATATAATACTCCAAAGGACAGTATATACACCATATAAGAGTGAATTGGTGCATAACAACAATGAACCCTCAATAGAAATGTCAAATGTGATGAAATCCCTTATAAAGAAGGTATCCTTAAATTAAGGACAAATAAATCTCAAAAATATGTGTGACAAATATATATACACCAAATATAAGTGGATATTAAGTGTAAAACAATAAAAGGTCATTCACACATATTCAATGGATGACATATTCAATGACTACAAGTTGAACCCAAAGAAATCGAAATTGGGTTAAAAAGTTCCCTTGACAGCCTAACGGCATCACATCAAAAAGAGTTGAAAAAAGTGTATCTCATCACTTGGACATAAAATTTACATCAACAAGGATATATTAGAACATATCCCAAAATAACAATATGTAAATTAAAAGACCCAACAAAAGAAGTCTTTTAAAAAAGAGGAGGTTGAAAGGTTCCCTTACCGACTTGGGTATCTTTCAAAACATACACCTCATGAAAGAAGGACAATAGATCATTGATGTAAATACTCATAAACGAAATTATATTACACAGAGAGTAGAATAATGGGCAGTACATACACCACTCAATGGAATTTGTGGCAAATGTAGCATAAATCTCACGAGAATAAAAAGTGAGATGAAAAATCCCTTACGAAAATTCGGCAGCCTAACGGTGCCACTCAAAACTTCCAAAAATGATTTATGAGAGGAAATAGGGTCTCTCATCATATGAAAATAATAAGTACAGTAGGAGTAATATAAAATAACATCCCAATCATAAGAAATATGATCTTTAAAAGGAATGACATAAAAGTGTGTACTTAAAAAGAACGTGAGGAGTAGGATCCCTTACCTCGGGTCCGACTTGACTCGATCGTTCTTTAATCTCCTGAATAATAAACATGAGTTAATTTTTACTTCATTAAGAACCTTTTTCAAGTTCATTATTCCTTTTATACCACTTATTACCATGTCATAAACATTATGTAATCATTTAAGTTAATAATATTTGTTTTTCCGATATTTGGTTCTTAAGTCGAAAGTGGACTTCTTACAATTACATGTTGTTCGTGTGGCCAAATGTTTATTATATCCAGAATTGTATTCATGATGTAGATATCATATATGTCATATATATCCAGTACATGAATGCACTTATATCATTACATAATCATTTAGAGGTAAGAAATGAAATGCACCGTTCATGGAGACGGTTAGTCGTACGTACACATGAACGCTACTTTCATTTCTATTTCGTATTTTATCGAATGGAATAATAATGATATAAAGGTATATTATAATTCCAGTATAATATCATATATAATATCATATTTCCATCCTTTATACATCCCACATATGTTATTTAACGAATCAAATCACTTTGAGGGGCGGTAGTCCGCACTTCCTTAAATGAAGATATCGCGTATACCCATAATGGAAGCCATAAAGGTAAGACAAAAATGAAAAATACAGAAGCATAAGGAAAACATAAACATATTATATATCATATATAAAAATAGTGACATCATAATGGCCACATTTGAAGGTGTTAAATGAGTATTGAACAATCATCATTTCGGGAGGCAGAATTTCACCATCCACGGAAACCGTATGTTCTTTAACCATTTGATGTAGTTGTGTGAGAGTGTAGCTCGAATTAATCTTATAACAACATCCTAGTATATTGAAGATACTGGTTTTGTTACAAAAAAAATAAATAAAAAGAGTTTAGCGGGTTGGAGAAGCAAAATAAAACAAATGAACATGAGAGAAAGAATTACCTTTAAAAGTGTAACTCCTTTTGATTTGAGCCTAAAGGCTTCCTTTGAAAGGATTCTGCCCAAAGGGAATCCTCTAGGATGAGTATAGGGATGAAGAGAGAGTAAATGGGTAGGGGTTGGCCGAGCCAAAGGCTTTATGAGTGTGTGAAAAGAGGTAGAGGTGGGGGCCTTTTATAAGAGGAGAGGAGGGGCACTTTTGGAATGTAAGGAAATGTTACTTTATTTGAAAATGTGTTTCGGTTTTAAAAGGTCCCACATTGATATAATTAGTGGATAAGGTTATAAGGGTTATAAATCCACCCATCCAATAAGTTTTGGACATGTTTAGTTCATAGATATTACATTATATTTCCATTTTATTTTAATCGTTAAATAATGATGTCATCACTGCATCATTATGATGTCATATATACTTTAATATATTTAATGTCTAAAAATTATAAAAAAATTACTATGATGTAAGAAATATTTTTATCTTTCCAATGACTATTTATAATCAAAAATATGACTTGTATAACCCTACATCAAAATTGTTTTAGTAAAACATATCATGTTTGTGTCAATTTTACTTTTCCATTAAATAAAAATATATTATTGTCATTTTCCAACTAAAGTGGCACCATGGTGTCCCCAAGTTGGCCCATGGCTTGTCTTGGTCGTCCATGACTCACCCAATAGGTGTAGGACATGTTTCATGGTGTTTTCACATTCTTATAATATCATTTTTACCTTAAACTACACTAATTACCACTAATCGCGATTAAAAACATAATAAGTTACTATTCACCAAAAAATTATTTTTATCCCTTTGAACCACATTTTACTTCTTAATTACAACCATGTATGTAGGATTTTCAAAATTCAATACACATTAGTGGTAAAAATTCATTTAACTGAAAAATCAGTTTGCTTGATTACCACTTAGTGGTTTCACTATTCATCAAAAATTGGAGTTTTTCAGAAAAATACCAAAACTTCACCCTAAGCTATATTTGATATTCCGAATTCAAAAATGAAGTCCGTTTTAAAAAATTCAAAACATATTAGTCACATTAATTAATTTAATAATTAATTCCCGCTGTCAGAGCAAATAGCGTGTTTTTATAAAACAATAAGTATCAAAAGATTGACACTAGTTTAAGTCTGATTTCAAAGTGAAATTAATTCCAACGACCACTATTGGATTTAATGGTAAAAATATTTTATAATTTCACATTAAAACCAATTCAAAATATAATCTAATCATATAAATAAATTCGATTAAAAAGATGTTTTGAATTAAAATACAACATTTTACACTATTCATTAAAAAAATGAACATTATCGGAAAGATACCAAAAATTTACACACAGAAAATTTTGAGGTCCCGATTCTTAATAAAAGTTTTATTTGGCCCAATAGAATGTATAAGAGTGATCAAAACTATATTTAATGATAGTTCTCCATTAAAAGGCGATAAGTGAACCTTTAGTGAAAACTAGGGCATATACGCCTAAAATTGAATTCTTTCCGTATTTTAAGACTTTAGCTTTTATTGGATAAAAGTAAAAACATTAAAAAACATATATAATCATATTTTAGTTATTTATATCCATTCCTGCCAATACAACGGCTACATGTTAACTACCATTTGAAATAATATTATTTTATTATTAGAGTGCAACGTAAGATTCCCAAGAAACTCGTTGTTGCGTGTTGGGTACGCCATCGAGCATAGCGTCCTCTTTAAAGTCATATTAATATTTTATTCACAAATATGGATAAATATGAAATGTCATATTCTTTATTTACCTGGGGTGTTAAAGAAGTATATTGAAACAGTAAAGGTAATTTAAGAAAACATACCCAAACAACGATGGACGTGTAATCCTGGTTCATATAGAGATCAAAAGACCAGTGTAGAAGCATAAAACAATTTCCTTTGAATATGAGAGGCACCCTAGCCCTAGCATAAATGAGAATCGACTCTGTCTCAAATCTAATCATAATTTTATTACTATCTAGTAAACGCACAACCACTCATTCACGAAGATCCCATGAAACAAAAACAAATTGATCGAAGTCATCCACCAAAGGTCTTCTATTCTTGAAAAGAGCCTCCAGGGTGTGATTCAGCAAGGCCGAAGACTCCGTGAACATAGATAATGAGAGAGGACGATTTGGTTCTCCATCAATTAGGTCAAGCACATTAGGGTTAATAGAAGCTTTGAGAAAAGGGGGAAGAAACTCCGGGTTAGAGAATTTCCGAAAGGACCTAGCCCTCTCATGAGACAGTGATTCCCCCTCCCCCACTGAGGAGGGAGGAGCCAGCGCATTGGCCACCATCATCACCAGTGGGGAGAATTGGATAATGACACTAAATTAAATTAGTATGAAATACCTACCATAAAACTTTCTTCCATTTATTAATATTAAACACATATTCATGGATTAATAATATAAAAAAATATACTTTATTTCATTAATAAAAAACATACAAATTACATAGGTTTTTGGTCATATTTTTATAAGGCCGCATTTCCAACATTATGGATTCTTCATATATAAGTTTTATTCTTCTTATTCACACATCCTTATAGAAATTTTTTTTTCAATGTCAATAAGTAAAAACAATTCTGTATGTTTTTATTTTCGGATTAAATATCCAAAATTACTTCACCTTCATCAACCATATCATAAATGTGTCTCAATTTAATTTGGATAAAACACTACACACATCCTCAAATTTATTATAAACACTATATAGAATTTTTTTCATTTAAATCTGAAAACTTTAGACCATATTCTTCCCACTCAACAGTATTGATCAATAGATAGAAATCGGAAACAGAATAATTTAATGAATATTTATTTATGACCATTTTTATATTAACCTAGTCACATTTAAATAACACAAATGAATATTTTTTATTATAATTTATTTAGATACTTAAAAAAATTACATATTAATATTGATATGTAACTATAGTCATACCTTAATTTTTGTTTCAAAACAATACTCATGATCAACAGTGGGAAACATTATACCACCAATATTGTTATCTATTATTATGATAGAATGATTCAAAAAAACATGATCTAAAAAATCAAATATATTTATATTGAAGCTATTTTATCATTATTAATTACTTATAAAAGTTTTCATAACTTTTTGGTAAAAAATGTTGTCATTTTTCATCATATTCAAGGGGTTTAATAGATTAAGGACACACATGATGTGAAAACCATTAAACAAATTATTTGTAAATATATTTTGTTATTGTTTTCTCATTCTGAGATCCACGCATAAGGCATATTTTTTATTCATGACCATAGTTATTTTATGCAAGGATAAAAATTATCTATATTGGGAATCACTTAATTCTATGATATAATTTTAATTCTATCTATGAAAATAAAGATATTTTTATTATATATCAACCAATTATTAGAATAATTGATGTATCCTTATTATCTAAAAATTGAATTGGATTATAATCAACACGAGCCAACTGAATGATTCATTTCTCTATCACATCTAAATACCATAAATAAAAGGTTATACAATCTGGAGAAGTTAACCTTCTACCATAAAACCACTATGATGATATATTTTTTTTTCAAAAAATAAATCAAATGACTAGGATACCTAATGATAAAACATAAAACATATTAAATAATATTTCAAAATAGTCATTGAGAAAAACTCAAATTTTTAGTAAAAAAACATAAAATAAAATACCTTTTATGGGATACATCCATCAGTAATTTACAACCCCTCCAATTTTCGTTTGATTGGAAATTTCACCATTAGATGAATTAGTATAGATAAAATGGATTGCGAAAGATCATCTAAAAATTAAATATTTTAAAAAAATCATCCCAATATTTATCATGTTATTTGGGGTATTTGTTTATTCTTACAAATCAATCAATATAATGTTGAAATTTTAATTGGAATGATAGTTAATTTTTAGGTATAAAATTATACATTTCTATAGGATGAAACTAATACATCAATATATGTGAGAGAAGGATTTTGAACATATATTTATTATAATGAATAATTTAAATAAATAATGAAATATTATTATAATGTTAATCATACACATTATTATTTATTAATATTACATGGAAATCATATTTCAATTAATTTTTCGTTTTAAAAAAATGCTTCAAGGTACTACCAATTATCATTTGTGCATAGATCATGTTTGGAATTAATTTCTTCTATATAATTATGAGAATTTAAATGATCCATTAATTTTAGGTTCATATAAGAAAATTAAAATATCTAATTACTACACAATTTTTTTCAATGTGCATAACATCAAAATTATTATGTAAATAAATAAATTTGGAATATTAAATTTTTAAAAATTTTATTTTTTTCTTCCATTATTTTTCTCATGTTTTAATAAATATTGTTCTAACTCCTTTTAGACATTCATTTAATAGAATTTTCTTCCAAAATCTATACCAAAATTTCATAATTCATCAATGGTTTATGATTAGAAGAATAAATTTAGAGTAAGTCTCAAAATGTTTTTTCTATTATAATGTGACGTATTATCCCAAAATCTATGAGAGGTATCAAGGAATATATTAAGACACATGAAACATCAATTTTTTCTATAAGGTATTAATTTATAAATTATACATTTTACAAACAAGACAATCTTAAAAAGTATGTGTTCCTAAACAAAAAATATTTACATGTGTAGAAATTCGCTAATGGTCCACTTAAATGAAGTATTCATTTTTAACACTTCCATGGTAAATGTGTCAACAATTTTTTTATGATCATTCTAACATTCATGTAATTATTCAATTAAATTATGAAGTTAAAATATCCAAAAAAAATATTTTCCATGAATAATCATCTATATGATAAATAAAGACTATCCTATACATATCAAAGGAGGTAGATTATAAGGGATCAAAAAAACTGGTCAAAAAATGAAATTGGTACATAAAGTCCAAAAAATGTGGAATCCATTATATTCAATTCCTAACCATTCATTTCTAGGATCATGAATGAAATGTGAGTTTAAGTAATTGATGGTAATTAATGATTTTTAATATCAAGGATATCACAATAATCCAACATTATTCTTATTGAAATCATTTTATATCTTTTGTTCATTGGTTTTGGATGACATAAACAATATTGTGAACCGTAGTTTAAATAGAAAATACTGTAAAACCATCAAAAAAATTCTATATATTTTTGGATTTATTGATATTCCAACTAACATTATTATATTTTTATTTAAATCTAGAATTAAAATATATTTTTCAATTTTCACTATTCGAATGCTCATTCCAATAAATAATAAAAACATTTATATATGAATGTATGTTTATATAATGGATTCCATTAATGAAAATAATATTCTTCTTCACATAAACTAATATAGGTATCATTGCATCATTAGGTCATAAAAAACAATTTAAATTTCATGGGAATTTATTTGAATATAATTCTATATAAACACCTTATGTGTTACAATTTTTTCAAAAAATAATATTTTGAATACATGGAGCAACCTTCATAAAAATATTAAGGTCAATATTTAACTAATTTAAAAAACATAATTTTTTATTAAATGAGATTTTCTTTGTATTAGCCTCCACCTAATCATCCATTAATTCATTGTCCTCTTAAACAAGTTATCCTAAACATATTAATGAAATAATAATATATTTATTATAAAAAATAACCAAAATGTTGTGATACATTATGAATCATATTTACCTACTGAAAATAATAAATCATTTATCAAGATATAAAATTTTTTATCCACTATTGGGGCATAAACTCATTCATTTTTTACTTTAGAGATAACATTTTGAATTTTTTATATTATTCAAATAACCATAAAATATCCAAGGAAAATAATTAGGTGGAAATTATTATAACATCGTGTTCTCAAACACTTCATTTTTAATCAACCATCAATAGAATTTTCATTTAGGATACTACTATTTGACTCTTCCATCAAGTTGTTGATTTTAAATTTCAAAATCCTAAAACATGTTCAACCCTATATAATAATGAGACGTGTTCATAGGTAAGTTAATTTATCTTTTTTCCATGTGTAATTGATTTCCAACACTTTCAAATATATAATATAATTATTTTATTTCTTTTAATAATAAAATACAATTATACTAAAAATCGAAGATAATTTTAATTTTTTAAATTAGGATAAACATATAATTCCACAAAATTTATTCATTTATATAAAATTTTATTTATAAAATTATATTAAAATATTATATAAAAATTATAACTTGAAAGATATAAATTTTTAGAAAACAAGAAAAAAATTTATTCCAAAACAATAATTTCCCAATTAATTTCCGAAATTATATCTATCCACCAAAACATAATCAAATATCACTAAAAGAATAATTCAATACTTCATAATTTTTTTTGTTAATTTTGATAATAGCTCTACCATCTATTTTCATAATTAATTCCCTATTTCTCTAATTAAGCATCTTTTTGAATTACAGTTTCACATTCCATTCATAAAAACTATTTCATATATAATTTTTATCACATATTCATTCATGTAAAACCTTATCAATCAACTGAACTAATTTATAAAACAATTAATTTCATATTAATCATTTAAACAGAATAGAAGTTTATATTTTTATAAAATCATAGAAAAAAATCTTTATCTTCCATGATTTACATTTTTCAAACTCGAAAAGATTAATGAAAATGAATGAATCCCTTACTCGACATAAAATACCAAGAATTTATAAAACTAATAAATTCTAATAGTTGAAGTAGAATTAAAAAGGGTAGTAAATAAACCTATCCTTATTTCCAATTTTTTATAAATAGTGATCTAAATCGTGTACATTTTATTAATGTGAAACAAATCATAGAGGAAATCAAGTAGGTGTCATTTTTTCCAGAAATCATAGTGAGGGTCTAGTTATAAGTAAGATGAGAGGAATTCATAGATGGAGATATGGTGTTATGGATGAGAGTTAATTTGACGTTGTGGGGAGGGTATCATAGCGAGTTATGGAGTTGAGTGAGAGATGTGATTTAAATTGGATTGGAATAAGGGATGAGTTGTTCTGTTAAATTATATTAACTATTTTAATTAAATTACTAAAAATAATAGTTAATATTATTTAGTAGATGTCTATAAATAAAAGTAATATTTAATAAAATTATTATTGACACACTAAAAAAATCCTCATTTAAAAAGTGTGCTAAAATATAGATACTTATATGAACAAATATTTAAAAAAACACCAAACTATTCCAAAATTATTATAGTAATATATAATAAATTACTCCAAAAACATGTGTTTAATCAATTTAAAATGATGTTTTCTCATTATAGTGATACTAACTCCATTCAATTCATGAAATAATAATCCATGTCTAATTTATTCCATATAAAATTTTGATGAAAGTTTTCTCAATACACAGTGGCATGACATTTATGGTTATTAAACACTTCTTAAACATCCATTTTATCATAATCAAACCTAATATCTTGGATTTATGAGTAATCATTAATTAAAAAATTTCATAGAATTTAGTAATAGGTTAATTATGTAATATTAATTGGCCTACATTAGTTTATATAACAAAATAAATACCTTTTATGTTCAATGTAACCCCTGGTATATTCACGGTCTCATTGAAAAATGCATCACTTAACAACATGAACTATTATTTTAATCCTCAATTAGTCATTTTTAGAAAATCCTATCATGTTGATTTAATAATATAAACATACCCCTCTATGGAAAGGTGATTAAATTTTTTTCCTTGATTCTGTGTGCAACCCCATGGCATATATTTATTTTTTTAGGAGAAATCATTCCCCATAAACCAATGTACTATTTTATTGATAATGTGAGTTTTGTATATCCTCTATTAGTGGTTGAACAATTCACACATGTTATCACCTCCAATTTTTTAATTGAATATTATTAAAATATTATTTACCCTTTATATATTCATATTAATTAGTGTGTTTCAATTTCTATTTATGTGACACATTTTCATTTTTCTTATATTTAATGAAACAATATGTCATTTTTTTCTTAATCCCCATAAAATATAGTTTTGAATCAACATGTCGATAAAAAATTATTGAGACAATAAGTTTCACTTGTTTAAAAATAAAAATGTGATGAGATCCCCTTCTTGGTATCAAATATCCTTAAGTTGATATTCACTTATTTTTATATAAATATAATTAGTATGAGTTACATATATTGGTTCCTAATTAAATAGGTTAATGATTCTCATAATTTTAACTAAAATTATTAGAGTTGAGATTATCCACATGGGAAAAAAATCATTGACTAAAGATCCTTCTATTAGATCTAAAATAGTCCAGATTCAATATCTTCTAAACAGTTTAAAATTACCATGAATCATGATCCTCATATAAGTCTTAAATAGTGTGGAATCATGATTCACAAATTTTTCTATAAATATTCTGGATTCTATATCATTATATAGGTTTAAACATTACTTGACACTTGTTTCTCCACATGGTAAAACATATTCATTGAGTTGATATTGTCCTCATTGTAAAAAATCCTAATGGTGATATCCTCTACTTGGTTTCAAAATATCATTTAGTTAAGATTTCAAAATTGGTTTCAAATAACCATGAATTGATATCTTCAACTTTATTATAAATAATATTAGATTGATATTTCCCCTAGTATAAAAACAAAAATGATTAGAGATCCTCTACTTGGTTCCAATTATCATTGAGTTGAGATCCACTTCATGGGTTAAAAAATTATTTAAATTTAGATTCACCACATTTCAATACTAAATTTTTGATTTGTGATTTTCATAATGGAATAAATGAATTGTGATTTTATCCTACACTTTGTTCAAAAACAACCTTGTTTTCATATAATTATCTTGGTTATAAATAGCCTTGAGTCTATACCCTCCTCATTGTCCCAAATATCCCATATTTGGGATTCAACAATTAGTTCAAACTAGACATGATTCATGATTGTCTTATTTTTAATGATTATCATTGATGAAATATTATCATTAAGGTTATAAAAACTACTTTAGTCTAGTTAATCCCCTTGGATTCCAAAATCATTGGTTCAGAATTCTCATCTTGGTTCTAAAAATCCATATGTTGAGATCCTCTTATAGGTTCCAAAATATATTCTTTTTGAAACCATATTCTCTGTATCAATTTTCTTTGAGTCAATATCATTTGCACTTTAAGCCTAATTGTACCACTACAAAATTAATAATGTTATTAATTCTTGAACAACACACCAATGTATTTTATATTTCATTATATTTGGATTGTTTATATTCTGAATGAATCCAAGGAAAATGGAAATTTTATATGAAATAAAAAATAATGTGAATATACATTCCAACAAATCCATGATATGATCATTATCAAGATAACATAATTCATTCTAGGGAGAAATAATTCCTTGTTAAATAATGATTTTTAAATGGTACCTCTATTTGTTTCATTTTATTACACACACTGAGGGATAAAGATTCCTTTAAAATGTTTCCTTATCTAGTGGCATAAGTTTGAGAACCTATTATTAGGATTATACAATGGATACCATGAAAGTATTTAGACACATTTTATGGATCATATTAAAGTCATTTAAAAAAGATAAAAATGTTATATTTGAATAAATTGTAATCAGAGGTAAATTTTCCTTTTATCCTAAATGTTTCAGCTGATGGAGCCCAAATGAGCGTCTTGATCAAAATACATGATTGTATTAAGTTATCATGTCTATTATAGTGTTACATAGAGACTGACTAAATAATAATCATATTGATTCCATATTTAATATAATATGTATAATTTTTTGATTCCAAAGGTTATCCCTAAAAATATCACATAATCTCCAAGATGATTTCATTTGTGCTCTTAAGAAAATCCATATACTTCTTGACAATGATTCACATGACCTACCGATATCGTCCATGTTCCAAACCAATGTTATGCTTGCTTCTTAACTCACATTATTTTATTTAATTATTTTTTATAACCCTTCCTTTTTTAATAACATGTCTCAGCATAACACGACACCCACTACTATTTTTTTGTTCAAACATTTAAATAGCCACAACCAAGTATTTCTGATATCATTCAGGCCCAAAGATTTATCTTGGTTCATGGGTTTTTGAAACAAATATTTTTCATACCTGAGTTACTAAGCCCCTATTTACTATAAAAGGTCCATATTCTTTCCATTTAGAGATATTATTAATCCCAATTAGCACGATGTATTGAAAAATATAAATATCAAGAACCAAAATTCATTCTTATATATTGAATCCATATAAATTTACCATTAGGTAATTTTTTGTATCAAACCAATTATAGTAGTAATTCAAATTAGTGGAATTTAGGTAATCTAATCACTATATTATAGGAATAAATTATTACTGACAATTATTCCTATAAATCCACTTTTTATAGGGCGAAATACCCTTATTAAGAAAAAACCCTAACTTGGTAGGGTGAAAATATAGTTACATCTAGGCTACACCAAATTATATCCACATAAATGATTCTATAAATTATAGTTGTTCCCTAGATTCGAGTGATTCCTAGAGTGAAACTATCACTAGGGATCATTTGAATTAGTGTCTTCCTTTAAGGGATTTCTAATGTGATAATTATACCATGTTCCACACATTTAAAACCACAACCAACCAACAAGTAGATCACATAGGAAAATTATTTGTCTAATTCTCCCACTTGGGATAAAATTGCTCTACTGAAATAGTGTCTATAATATCCTATGTGGAACCATTTCACAAAAATATTATCTCATGATGATGATTTCTCCCATCCCTCTGAGAATTCATATTCATTATAATATTTCCTTAGTGATGGAACACACATCCCTCAAAAAACACCTCAAATATTAACAAATAATCACATCAACCTCAATTATCTCTAAACTCATTAATTTAGTTTATTTTATTTTACTAATGGATCATCTAGGGTAAAGGAATAATATATTTATATTCATTGTAATATCAATATATGAAAACACTAATTCAATTATCTATAACTCCACAGAAGTTGGAATTCTTAATGAAATATACTATTCCACTGGGTATGGATCCATAAAAATCATATTATCTATTATATTACACATTAAAATTGATAATATATTAATTTAGATATGCACATCATATTCATCTATAAAATGAAAAGGTTGAGGTTTATACAGATAAAAATTTCATAAGAAAAGAAATTCATAAATGATACATGGAAGAATCTTCCCATTCAACCATATATATGATGAATCCATTAATTCATAATCAATATTTTTGAAATATCTTACACTACCTACAAAAAAAATACCCATTTCTTTTATAGGGGTTAAAGGTACTGAATAATATACAATGACACTCAAAAATTTGTCTAACTATCCTTGAGAAATGATTTATAATATACCTCATATGCAATCAATTTGTTTTTATATGTATAGGGGGATATACATTAAAATACATGTCCAATTTTGGAACTATTTAAAATGTTACATGGTAAATAAATCATTTATATTTTTTTCTTCATAATTACCATTTTATGGTTTTTAATGTTTTATCAAAAAATAAAACTAATAAAAATGAGTATATGATTCCTTCTCCAATAATAATAGTTAAACCATGAAGATAATTGTGTGGATGATTTGAGGGATTAAATGGTTTAACTATTGAGAGGAGTAATTAAAGTAGATCATAAAGGAAATTAAAGGGTTCCTTGATAATTCATGTCTTTGATCCTCTTCCGATTCTCTTACATATCTCCGTGACTACATCTCTATGTGGCTATATAATGGTAAAAACCCCTTTGGGTGTTAGTTTTTGGTTGAGTTTATTTACATAGTGTGAATTAAAGGTTGTTCTTGGAGTATTTTTATTAAATAAACAATCTATTTGTCATGGTGTTTCAGGAATCCAATCTATTTCTAGGAGATAGACTCCTTACCATATAAACTATCATGTATCATGGATGTATATGGAAATTGTAGAATGCACTATAGGAGAGATTGACATTCTGAAGTGTTTATCATGGTTAACTATATAAGTGTATTCCCATTTTATAGTTAAATATATCCACACTAAAGTTAATTAAATTATGTTGTAAAGGATGTTATCATAAGAAAAAATAGTGCTAGTCCCAAAAAAATTCCAGAACCCAAGCTTCCTCTAGATGAGATAGTAGTTGAGATCAAGAACCAAATAAAAAATTCTAATAACACGAGTTTTTATGTTGGAATCCATATCATTAGAGACATGTTATTGTAACATAGGGACCATAAAACATAAAAACACCATGGTGAAGTTGAAATTTGAGGGTTCGTTACCATATGAGAACAGTAAAGTGGTAATGGATTGAGTTGGTTGATATGGTGCCAAAATTATGAAGGAATTTCAAATATGATATTATATTAAGACATGATATGATTAAGATGAATGGACCATGATATTAAGGATATTCAAAAAAATCATGTGTGATTTCTATGACCCCTTAATCTTTGAGGTTCCCTCAATTTAGGGTACATGCTATACTATAGTAACATTTAAGATAACATTATAATGCTATAGGTAACACTTATGTCATAAAGTAAATGAATTAAATAGAAATTGAGATTTTGGTGATAGAAAATCCTACACATTCTTACATTTTTTATTGAGGATCAAACTATATAGATTCATGTGTTTTATAAGGAAAGTGTCGATAATAATGAATAGATCAGACTGTGGTCATGAGATCTTTTATTTGAAACAAGATTTGGTCTACCTGGTTAATTGATGGGGGAAGCTCCATAATGAATCTGACCAAACTAAAAAAATTAATGGATCAAATAATATATGGTGTACTAGATTATGCGATTATTTTTTAATGGAGAAAATAGTATTCGTACATCATAAAAATTGAAACCACACCATATATTACCTATTGGAGTAAAAACAGATGTTTGGAAAAAGTATTTATGCACAAGTATTAATGTATTATTGAGAAGATAATTTAATTCAATCACTATATTTATGTTCTAAATAGAAATGGAATAATCAAATTAAGTGTGATAAAGAATATATTAATCCTAACCATGAGAACTAATCATGTTGTCTTTGAAATCCCAAACAACACAAAATGTTAAGAAAACATGTATATATTGTGGGAGAGATGCAAGAGGAATATATGAGTCTATAAAGACCTGGAAATTTCCATGTATTTTAAAAAAAAATTCAATTATTACAGGTCAGTAAAAAATTATGGCACATGATTCTGAAGTCTGGTGTGCCCGGAATGAATTTCTACACATTCGTTTAGGTATGTTTATCCAACAGGTGCGTGGAATTTTCTATCTTTTGAACTGGTGCTAATATTGAAAATATGAGGAAACTTTTGAATCCACAGTGCCAAGATTAGTTTAATATAATGTTCACATTGATCATAGTTGTACGAGAGAAAAATATTGTTTTTGGACTTTTTATGGAATAATAAAATCTCAATTTTATTATTATTTTAATTTCCTTTCTGTAATGGATGAGTGGCGTTGGCAGGACCGATGACATGTCAATCCATTAAGTGGATTGAATCATAAATTGTGTTACCAAACTGTTGTGAATTAAATGAGGTTCATTGGTTACACATTTAATGAACCTCATTAAATTTTTTCAAGCATTACTCACCCTTTCCCCCTCATGAATATATGAGGCTTGTGGATGAGTATTGACATGGCTTCACCAAGTAGGGAAACTCCAGAAAAGTACAACGAAACCATCCACCGATAGAGGATAGAATCTCAGGAGGCAATGTTCCTGGATCGACGAATGCAGAAGACTCTATCAAAGTATGACACTCCTCCAACTGCATACCCCCAAACGTGGAAGTACCGTTGTCCATAGAGGTCACCAACAATATTTGAGGTAGGTGGTCTAATTATTATTGTTTATCTATGTTATTTTCATTGCTCCCGTTTGTAATGATTTTAACACGGAGGGCAAAATCCAAAAAAACAAGGCCTGAACCCTCCACATCTCACTCACTTTGCGTTCTTTGGGGACAGTTTCCTCAATTTTACACAATGCGAAACAGTGGGACGAGATATGAGGGAGGCATCCTGGGAGGCTTGTTGGCATAGATGGGAGTAGAAACGGTGTTTGGGAGCACCGACGGAGCCCCGTGGATGATCTGACGGTGTGACACCAATGAGTGACAGAGGCGTTCAGAAACAACCAACCATGGTGAAAGCAGGCATCTAATTATTTAATGATGTAGAGGGGTGTCACGACAGCTATAAGTAGCGGCCAACACCTTAGCTGGCTGCGAATGTAAAGGGAGAGGTGGCTCCCCATCGCGTGTCGTATATTGAAGAAAACTATGACTCAAAGCTGTGGAAGAGGAGGATGGGACCTGCATCATGAAAATCCCATGGAAAACAAGGCAGTTCCACATGGTGACACTTGATAAAGGGGGCCTAAGGGCTCCTTAGAGACATTCGATAGGCGAACCACGTTCACCGCACGGGGTGTGCCAGCATGAAGACGTGGACTAGCCGAACGGGCAGTATATATCCAGTAGGCCCACGCAAGTGGTTTGTGCCTCACCCAGTAAGCCGGGCCAACCGTGGCCTAGTACCACGAACCGAATGAGGCCGAACCTTAACATGACAGACCCAAGTGGTGTTAGGTTGACCCTAGGACCCGTTGCTTCTGGCCGGCTTGACCGACTCGGACCGGGCCCAAACCCAACCGGCCCCCAAATTAAGAAACAACTGTAAATGACGAACTAGGTGTCTGTTTGACACACCATTAGTGCTATTGGGGAGCCTTTTGGGAGGCGGTCCCTTTGGGCATAATTTGGCTGGCCCGACAAAGTCGGGACATACCGAGGTGTGATCATCCCCGTTTCACGGAATGAGGTGTAACTAACATACTAGTCATCCGAATGACACACTATCTACGGCATAAGGAACCTTGAGACAAGGCTGCCCTTTGTAGATATTCTATTTATGTTTGGAAAGAGTTTTACATGTGACTTGGGTTGGATCACAGATGAATCCAACCAGTACCATTTTAAAAAAGTGCCAATATCTCAAATTTCAGGCATCCGATCGACACACCGTTTGTCACGTTGGGAACCCTATAAATGGGTGATACCTTGTGAATGCTTCTAGTGGGTCTTCATATTGGTTGAAAAAGGAATGATGGCTTAAGTGGAAGAGTCTTTTGGAGATCAGGCATGATTCGTGCGTGAATCCAGTAGCTGACTGTGACATGAGGAAGAAGAGAAACCAATGTAGGTCAACATCCGAAACTCCATAGTGGGATGATCTAGCTTCATGACTAATTATCCCTACCTTTTCAGTAGCAACCAAGATGGTTCAGCACCAACAACCAATATTTGTCAACACCAGTGACCAATACAGGCCAGCACTAGTGACTAATATGGGTCAGCATCTAGCCACCAAGATGGGTCAGTAGTAGTGACCAATAAGGGTCAGCATCTAGTGACCAATACGGGTCAGTATACACTGACATATAGTTTAATAGTAGAGTTTATATAGATCGAATGATTTATATTTACAAATAGTTATCCCAAACCTAATAACCATGACGTTATAATATAAGATTGACATGTCTTTTTTTCCTTGTGCTTCATGATTTTGATCATGCTTGTGATATTACCATTGTGGTATTTTTTTTTAATTTTTCCATTTAGGAATACTGAGAGTCCTTCTGGGGTCTTGGGGTCCCTACTGGATATTGATATACTCACCCCGACATGGGCTCCAGCCGCATATGTTTGTCTGGTGCCGACTAATGACGCTCCGAGGCGAACTTGGGAGATACGGGACTTGGTGGTGCTTGGAGTGATGAGAGAAGTTGATATCCTCTTCTTCAACATTATACACATAGATACTACACTCCAGGTAGAGCTCCTGAGATTATGAAATAGATGTTTAATCTTTTTCAATTTTTGGGGCTTGTATTTTGACCCACTGTTTTCAGTTTACAGTTGTTCTTCTGGTAATACTATACTCTTTGGGAAATACCGTTCTTTTTTTGGTTACTTACTTACATTTCCCTTTTTTGAGTGGGTACAGATCTTTAAGGAAATTCCTTCCCTTTTTAGGAAAAGACTTCAGGTGAAATTTTCCAACCCCTAGACTATAGAAGGGGATCTTGGGAAGTCATGTCTAGGCCACGTGGGACGAGTCGTGACAAAGTGGTATCAAAGGGAGGTAATTTCTACCAGAACAACTAAGAGTATAATTTTAATGAGGAAATGGTAAAATGCGTTTTGAGTTCGGTTTATAGTTCAGGTTATCCTGTGTTGGTGCAAAGGCCAACGTATCAATACACCAGGACCCTGAATTTTGTTTTCCTCCTCGGTACATGAAAACAGCAGTTGCTAGTGTTTTCAAAAAATTTCTTGATCTTTTTTGAGTCATTTCCCATGTGTAAATTAATGACCTTGGAACATATATTTTTTAAAGGATGCCTCCATGAAGGCAGCCAACCAGGATTCTGATTAAAGATCACGATAATGGTCCACTGAGTGAAGAGGCATTAGTAAAGGGACCACTCACAGTGATGAAACCTTCGGGTGGTGTATCAGCAACACCACCACTCGTTGAGCAGTAGATTATACAATTAGATCATGAACACTGGTTGAGTGCATTGCATGAGTTCTAGAGACAGAGGCATATGGGGTTTCAAAGTTAGATAGACCCCTATGTAGAAGAGGAATGGGTTGGGGTGGTTTCGTAGGTCTTTCGCTAAGTAGAGTCACCCAATGAGAAGATGGTGATCTTGGACTCTAGCCTTATGTAGGGAATGACAGGATGATGGTGGAGCTCAATGAGCCTAGTTCATGAGAAGAGGACCCCAACCAAACTAGAATTTGGTGGAATTTTTAGGGCGGAGTTTGTACCAGTGACACTACACTCTATGTGTATTCAGGAGCTACTGCATCTGCAGTAGGGTAGCCAGACTATGGATCAGTACTCAGTGAGATTTACCAATATCTTTTGATACTCCACCAACATGGTAGGAGACCCTTACATTTGGGCCAGAACCTTTGAACATGTGATCCGATGAGTGATCAGAGCTTCAATAGTTTCTCTCAGTATCTCGACATAGGGTGGGGTTCTAGAGTGTGATTTTCTTATGGATAGATTCCATGTTGAGCTGGCACCAACAATGAGAGCCCCTAACACATGACATGTAGCAAAGTCATCTCAAACTGGTAGTATATAGACGATGCAGAAGCCCAAGTGGGCTAGACCTTCTAGAGGGTGACCTGTGGATGCCTGGTTAGTGGTGCGACGCTCTTGAGGCTGAGGGAGACACCAGCGAGGCATGTTATGTTTTTCTTATGGGGGATAGAGTCACAGAGCTCATGACTACCTTACTCCCCAATTGGATGATCATAAGATGGTGGAGGGGTCACCGTGGCAGAGGCAGCGATAATATCTCGAGAGTCATCCAGGAGGTGGAAGAGGCGGGGGAGCAAGACGTTCATCGGGAGGTGGTTGGGTTCACCAAGCACTACCACCACCACCACCACCAAGTGGTCCACCATGAGCTCATGTAGAAGGAGGATAGGGAAAATCCCAACTAAAGGCATTAAAGGTTCATATTCCGGACAGTCCTGAGATGATAGAAGGTAAAATCTATATCATTTCTACTTTAGTAGTAGTTTTTATCGACACAGGTGTTATGCATTCTTTCCTTGCCATGAAGTTAGTGTAGGAATCTGAGATTCTGACATTTCTTTTTTCTTGACCATTGCATTTTGATATGCCTACGGGGGTGATTCAGAAGTCACACACTGATGCAGATAGTGTGATATTACTCTCGAAGAAGAGAGTTTTAGATGGGATCTTATAGTGGCGGCGTTGAAGACCTTTGATGTAATTCTAGTCATGGACTGGCTATTAGTATTTCACGATTAGATTGACTACATAAGACATACTGTGTGATGTACGCATAGAGATGGAGGCTATTTTTACTTTTTTGGTGAGAAGGAAAACATTGCAGCATGAGATAGACTGGAATTTAGGAGAGTGCGGTCGATTACATATCAGTTGGCTTGCATGACCATCGACACGGTGGATGAGGCGAGTCCACAATTTCGAGCATTAGTTGAAGAGTATGAGGATGTATTTACAAAATATGTCACAGGACTACCTCCTCGTCGAGAGGTAGATATCTAAATTAAATTGTACCCAAGAATAACACCGATATCTACACAATCATATCGGATGGACCCAACAGATCTCTAGGAGCTGAGCGAATATTTGGAAGACTTATATAGGAATGGATTCGTAATACCCAATGTTTTTATATAGAAATCCCTAGTGTTTTTTTCCAAGAAGAAAGACAAATGTTTGAGGCTAGTTGTGGACTTATGGTGCATAAACCACGTGACTGTGAAGAAATATTATCCTCTACTGAGGATTGATTATCTGTTTGATTAGTTGAATGGAGAGAAGCAGTCTTCGAAGATAGACCTCCGATCAGTCTAACATATTCTCAAGGTATGGGATTATAAGGTACCAAGTATATCCATCAGATGTTGGTATGTCCATCATGAATTATTAGTGATGCCTTTTGGAATGAAAAATTCTCCATCAGTGTTCATGGGGTTCATGAGCAAAATTATGTGACTTACGACTTGGAGTTGGCAGTATTAGTCTTCTCACTGAAGATGTGGCCACACTACATGATGGGTGATCAGTTTTTTGATTATTCATACCACAAGAGTCTCAGATATATGTTCACACAAAAAGATCTAAAACTGAGAAAGAGACATTGGCTAGAGTTCCACCAGGACTATTAATTCGAGATAGTCTATACTCCTGGGAAGGGGAATGTAGTGGAAAATGTACTTATCCAGAGATCAAGTGTGAAACTACTGAACAAGGATTCAAAGCCGTTATAATCGCTTCAGATATCATACATGGATAGAGATGAGATAGTATACCTCCCGTCAATGATAGTTACACCTCCACTCCTTTAGCAAGTCAAGGAGGTGCAACTCGAAGATAGTATCTCTGAGACTACATGTGTTCAGATATCCTAAAGTTAAGCACCTGACTGATATTCAGAAGGTGGGGAGCATGCTATCCTTTTCAAAGGACGTATAGTTGTACCAGTGGAACTATTAGAGGAGGTGATAATAGAGTTCCATACACCCCCCTTGGCAGTGCATCCATGCATGACGAACATGTATCCAGAACTTTGGCATTATTACTAGTGGTTAGGGATGAAGAAATTTACGGGGGAGTTTTTTTATAGATGCCTCACGTACTAGCTAGTGAAGGTCGAGCACAAAGTTCCACCAGACATTACCCAACCCCTTGAGATACCAGAGTGGAATTGTGATGGGATATCAACATACATCGTGACAGGGTTTCCACATACATCCTTAGGGCACAATACTGTCTGGGTGAACATTGACCGACTCACCATGTCCGCCCACTTCCTTGCTATTCTAGAGAAGGGTTCATGAGAGGTTTTGGGATGTCTCTACATTCATGAGATTGTACGACCTCGCATGGTGCCTTGGACTATAGCCTCAGGCGGTGACAGGCGCTTCACATCCATATTGTGGAAGGGATTGCAGGTGGCTTTCAGAAAACAACTTTGCTTGGGCACATATTTTCACCTGCAGATAGAAGTTCAGACTGAGTATACCATCCAAACCATTGAGGACATGCTTCGTTCTTGTGTCTTAGATTTTGGTCGAAGTTGAGAGGAGCACCAACCCTTGGCGGAGTTCGCGTAAAATAAAATCTATCACCCCACCATTGGGATGGCCCCTTCTGAGGCATTGTATGGATGACCGTGTAGATCACCCATGTGCTTGATAGATCTAGGAGGGCCCACACTCGTGGGCCCAGAGATGGTACAGGCTACCACTGAGAAGGTGTAGGTTATCTTCGAGCAGATGAAGACTACACATAACTGAAAATATACCTGTGAAGATAGGTGACAAGGACCACTATAGATCTAGGAGGGGGACCATGTATTATTTTATGTATCCCCTCAATGCGGACTATAGATATTTTCTCAAGGTGGAAAACACACATTGAGGTTTCTCCTACTATTCCTAATACTTCAGAGGATTGGCTCAGTGTTGTACTGCTAGGAACTGCAACTGTAGTTGGGGAGGGTGCCTTCCATATTCCACATATCCCAACAGAGGAGACATGGGCATGACCAAACTCACATCCTCTACCATGGAGAGGTGAAAATTGACGACAAGGAGACTATTGCAGAGTACCTGTTGAAGATAGAGGATCAACATGAGATTATTTTTGATGGGTGGTCGATACCTCTAGTGTGCGTTTTGTGGCAACATGAGAATCTCTAGGAGATCACATGGGAATGATAAGCTCATATGCATGCCCAGTACCCCTCCATGTCTGTGTAGACTTGTTTGAATTTGTGTGATGAATGTCCCTATGGTGGGGATAATGTAAATACTAGGAAAATTCCATGAAATGTTTTTATATTATTTGGGATTATTACGAGTCTATGAAAATTTTTTGTGCATGATATTGAGGTCCAATGTTCCTGGAATAAATTTATGAACATTTTTTAGGCACATTCAGTAAACGCATGGGCATTGTTTTTTATCTTTAGAATTGATGCTCAGATTAAAAATCCAAGGTAATAGTTGAATCCAGAGTGACAGGATTTTCTTAAGATAATCCTCACTTAGACCGTATTGGGTTGGGAGAAAATGTTAGTTTTTGGAATTTTAAGGAATAATATAATAATAATTTTATTATTATTCTGTTTTCTTTTCTCCAACAGATGGGTGACATTTGTAGGACCGATGACATGTCAAGCCATTAAGTCACTTGACAAATAAATTGTGTAATTGCACTATTGTGAATTATAAGATGTTTATTAATTACTAATTCAATAAACCTCATTAAATTTTGTCATGCATCACTCACTCTTTCCCCCTGTTATATACATGAGGCTTGGGGATGAATTTTGAAACGGCTTCACCAATGAGGAAACATAGGAAAAGTACAATGACACTATCCACCGACAAAGGATTGAAGAATGGGAGACACCGATCCGGTATTGAATAACACAAACGAATCCATCCAACGCGGACACTCCTCCTACCACATACCTTCGAACGTGGAAGTACCATTGTTCACACTGGTCACTAACAATCATCGAGGGTGGCATCTTAATTATTATAGTTTATCTATGATGTTTTCTTTGATCCCACTAGTTATCATATTAACATGGAGTGTGCGGTCCAAACAAAAAAGTCTTGGACAATCCACTGCTCTCTCATGTTGCGTTCTTCGGGGAAAATTTCCTAAATTTGAGGACAATTCAAAGTAATGTGCCATGTTAAGATGGAAGCATCGCAGGAGGGCCATAGGCACAGATAGAAGTAGAAACGGAGCTCTGAAGCACCGCCGGAACCCCGTAGAATATCTGTTGGCATGGCACTGGAGGCCGACAATGGCCTACTACAGCAGTAGAAGGCGGTGCACCGATGCACACCACGGAGGGGAGGCACAGTGGCTGTAGGTAGCGGCCGAATCCTCAGACAACCACGAATGGAGAAGCAGAGGTGGCGTGCCATCACATGCCACTGATTAAAGAATCCAACGATTCAAAGCTGTGGCATAGGAGGATGGGACTCACATCATGCGGGTCCCGCAGATGATGTGGCGGTGCCATGTGGCCCCACTAGATAAAGGGAGCCGTACAGATCCTTAGATCCATTCTGTAGGAAGAATTTGTGCGCCCCATGTGGGGTTCCATTAGGCGGACACGGGCTGGCCGAATGTGCTAGACCCACTCAGCGGGCCAGACCGAACCTGTGGCCCAGCAGCACAACGGGCCCCCGCTGGTGGGACGAGCCCCACCAGATGGGCCAAGAAAGTCGTGGCCCAGTCCCTTGAAGAGAACCAGGCCGATTCTTAAAGGGACAAACCTGAGCGGTGTCATGTTGAACTCGAGACCCATTGCGTCGGGCTGACATGATCGAGACGGACAATTCCCTGACCTAATCGGCCCCCGAAGAAAGAAACGCATGAAATTCATGAACCGAGTGTCTGTTCGACATTCCATTAGTGGCATTGGGACCCCTATTTTGAAGCAGTCCTAATGGGATTAATCAAATGGTCCCAAATTAGTTAGGATTGAACAAGGTGTGATCACTCCTGTTTCATAGAAAGGGGTGTAACTAATTGACTAGGCATCTGAACGACGCGTTGTCTGCAGCATAAGGACCCTTGAGACAGGGATATCATTTGAAGATATTATAAGTGAGTTTTAATAGTGTTTTTCATGTGACCTGGGATGGCTCAATTTTTAATCCAAACATTCCCTATTTAAAAAATTTCTCATATCTCATAGAGCATGCGTCTGAGCGATACACCGTCTATCACGTTGGGACCCCTATGACGGTGCGGTCCATTGGGTATTCTTTTCATGGGACATCATATCGACTGAAAATGGAAATATGCTTTGAAGAGAAGAGTCTTATGAAGATTAGGAATGCTTCATGTGGTAATCCAATGGCTGACTATCACATGAGGAAGAAGGGAGACCAATGCGGGTAAAAATCAGAAACTCCGGAGTGGGATGATATAGTTGTATGACTAATCATCCCTGCCTCTGCATCTACAACCAAGACTGGTCCACACCAGCAACCAATATAGGTCAAGACTAGCGGCCAATATAGGTTAGCAACAGAAACCAATATGGGCCACCATCTAATGACCAAGACGGGTTATCACCATCGACCAATACGGGTCAGCATCTAGCTACCAATACATGTTAGCATACAGTGACCTATGGGTCAGTAGTATAGTTGCTACTGATAGGAAGATCTGGATTTATGACTAGTTATCCCTAACATAGTAACCTTGATGTCATACGATAAGAGTGAGCTGTCTCTTTTTCCTTATGCTTCCTGATTTAGATCATTCTTGTGATATTACCTTTGTGGTATTTCTTGTGATTTTTTCATTTGTGGACTATTGAGAGTCTTTTAGGGGTCTCGACGTCCCTAATGGGTATTGTCATACTCACCACTGCACGGGCTCTGCCCACACGTGTGTGTTTGGTGAAAACTAATGACGCTCAGAGGCATACTTGGGAGGTACGAGATTCGTAGAGTTGGGTGCGATGGGAGCAGGCAAGATCCCTTTCTTTGACTTTAGACTTAAAACTATTACCCTCCATGTAGGGATCTAGGGAAGATGCAATAGCTATTTACTTTCTTTTCAGTTTCTAGGTCCTATATTCCAACCCTCAGTTTTCAGTTTTCAGTTGTACATGTGGTTTTATTTTACTATTGTGTTCATACCTTACTTATTCTTCTTATTTACTTCAGTTTCCCGTTATGAGTGGGTACATATCACTATGTAAATGACTTCCATATTCGATAAAATCTTCCAAATTCTAGTCTCCAACCCCTGGCCTATGGTAGGAGGTCTTGGGATAGTAATGTCTGGGTAGCGTGGGGGGGGGGGGTCATGACAGAGTTTCTATGAGGTAATAGGATAATGATAAAGGAAAAAATTTCCATGAAATAGATTTTTAGGGTGATTTTTTTTCTCTATCTCCCTTTCTCGAATAATGTAGTACTATGGGTTGTAAATTTAAAAAGGCACACCATTTATTGAATAACAAATTTCCAATTGTAGAATAACATAGTGAAAATTTTCATTAGGTATTTGGTAAATGATTTGTTCACATATTCTATTCCTAGTACATCAAGAAACATGTAATATTAATTATTTTTAGAAAGATACCTCAATAAATTAAATTAGGATGAAAATCCCATCTATTCAATTAAGGGAAAATTTATTATCCCTACATATACCATGATAATGTCTATAAAATATCTCATGACATATTATAATTACTATTGGATATTTGGGTAGTTGTTTCCAAAGTGTGAGAGGAAAATCTATATCTACTATAGAATAATTATGAACACTTGAGGATGCACCTTACTAAAATTGTTTATATATTTTTGTAGTCTTTAAAATTTTATTATGGAAGGGATGTGAGCCCATGGAAAATGTATTTTAAATTTCAAAATTATAAAAAGATTATACAGGAGAATAATTATGTGTGTCAAGGTGATGGTATTATTCCTTGAGAAAAAGGATCGAAATGATGTATGTATAGAGAACCATTATAGAACCATTTTTAAATAGGAAATGGTAAATGAAGATAAATAGTCCATGTAAAAAGAGAAAAAACCCGAGGCTTTATTGAAAGAAAATAGTAATCCTTAAATTAAATAATACATAAATAAAAGTGAGAATAATGGGACAATTTGTTTATCTTTCCTCCAACCTTAAGAGGGGTAAAAGAAAAGTTCAAAGGAATGATTACACATGATTACTTACAATGTTGTATGGTTATAAATAATTTCACTATGTGATTAATGAATAATCAATATGATGATAGTGATGAATATTGAATAATCCATTTGAATGTGAAAAAACAAGGAGAAACCCAATGTGTAAATTCAATAAGATGAAAAATATTATATCTCATAAATAAGAAAGCTTATATGAGTATTAAATATAATAGGATGAGTGCGGTTGGTACATTTTTGAAAATCAATTATCAAATAACACTAATAAAACTTTAATTGAATAATTTTATGATAAAAATTATGATTTTGTGGGAAGAGTTGATCTCCATGTTTAGAATGTGGACTAATTTAATGTACTCGACAAATGGAGGGATAAAACCACGATATAAAATGTTGTTTTTAATGAATCAATGGTATATATTTATCAATATGAGGAATATATATTATAAAATAAATAAAATATTGAAAAATATGGGATATTTAATATCTTGAAACATATATATGAAAGTGGTTATCATTCACAATGATTAAGAATATGCATGGATCATTGATATGTTGACCAATAATATGAAATAAAGGGGTAATATAAATAAATAACATGAATAATATGTCATGTATTATTGATAAAAGTGTTATAATCAATACATACTCTTTGAAATTTATATATAATCATGTTTCTCGAATAAAACAACTCCATTTTAGATAATCTAAGACCTCAAAGTGACTATTTAAGGGTGTATTCTCTTACTAAACATGATTCTCTTTAAAAAAAGAAAATATATATTACATAATGATCATAATGCGGATATAAAAATTCCATATACTAGACCTTAATAATATTATCAATGATTTAATGTCGACATGGGAGAAAATAAAACCACCAAATATCCATTGGATAAGAAGTGAAAGAAAAAACGAAAAACATGGTGTAATTGTGGTGGAAAACAAGGACACATGTAATATGTTTTCTCTAATGGGATATTATTTCAGATATAATTGACACTAAGTTATTGAAACATGTCTTTAATAAATTTTTTAAATTTTAATGGTTAACTATTTTTATGTCATGGTTTGAAGAGAGAAAACATATTGTGCATCAAGAGTTCGACAAGTATTAACTCATGGAACCTAGAAAAGGGAAATCAATATATGTAAACATTGATAAATAAAGTTATATATAATAATATATTCTAAATCATTCATGTCTTAGAAGAAATTTTTGAACTATAGAGGCAATAAGTATAGAAATTGTTGAGGTAATTAAATCAATATTCATGGATTATAAATTAATGAAAGGGGATGGAAAATGTTTCTAAAATGTCATTTAGATTAATAGACAAGTTTGATGTATGGGTGTTAGATAGTAGGTGTACTTCACCCAAGATTAGAAATGAAAATCATATCACTTGTATAAAATATAACTAATGTGGAATTTATAACATGAAATTGATAAATGGTACATTATTTTTGGATTGGAAATTGGTAGTGTTATTGTAATTTATATTAGAAAAATATATGTAATCTTTGTGGAATACATAATTATAATTTACAATGTGTAAGACTATTATGTTATTCTAGAGATCCTATGAAAAATTTATAGAAGTATTGTAAAGTTAATCATAAATATATTTTAATTTATATATTATGAAGAATAACCAATTATAATATTTTTCTCATTGGTAAAGAATATTGGTTAATAATTACCAAGGATAACCAAAATTGAATTTTCCACTAGTGGGTTAACAATTTGATAAAAATGTCCTTGGAAAATCTAATGATAAATTTTTTAGTTTTCGATTCTCACATACTCACATGTGGTAATAATAAAACATGTGATACCAATTAAAATTGGAATACTATCTTAAATACATAAAAGAAAATTAATGTAAAGACATAAAAATTGTTGGAGCATTTTCATATTGATGATTCCAGACCAATCACTCTGATGAAATTTGATATAAATGTTTATTTTAATAATTTTTTCATTATTTATGTACCATGCTTTGCCTAATGGTGATTCCTCACAAAAATGAAGAGTAAAAATGTAGTGATTAATATTTTAGAGGAGTCTAAAAAAAATTTTGTCTATAAAATCATATTCTTCGCATTTAAAATAAAAATAAAAATAACAATTTCCAAGTGAAATAATTTTTTGAAAAAATGGATTAATCACCGAATGTTGTTCATGGGAAATCCCTAATATAATATAGTTTTAGAGAGTAGAAATCACATCATGAAAAAGGTATAAATAACTATACTCATAGAATGTGTCTAAGAGAGATGCAATGGAATGAATTTTTTTATTAGATTTCTAGAACTCTAATTCTATAGATAATATTGAATGAAAATAATCCAAAACTTATGTTTAAGTGTATGTGTTTTATTATGATATAATTTATAATATAAAGCTTAAATATTATGGATATGGAGGTATATTTTAAGGATATTCATCCAATAGTTTGCAATATATGTGATTAAAATAACTATTAAGTAAGTTGTTGGATGGACATTATATGACATTGATTAAAAATTAGATTTTTTCAAATTTATTTCATGATGTTTTTTATTCTAATGAGTAGAATTCACACAAAAATATCTTTTTTTAGAGGATTAATATGATAAAGTTTTTTACAATGTTGTGGGAGTTTCAGTCGGTTGTAATAAACTCTAGTGATTGGTCCGTTGATGATGATGAAAATATAAATACAATTTGTACAAAAATAAGATCCTATTGAGTAGAAATCACCAAAAACAATATCATTTGTTTTATCTAATTCCAATACAAAACAAAAGGATGAATAAACAAAAATATTCTTAATTTTTTTACAGGTGACAATATAGTGTGTTTACGAATCCTCTATATATGAAAATTTGGTGTAGATATTGAATGTGGAGGGCCACAAGAATAAAAAATACATTACATAAGAAATTTTATCAATAGTAAAAATAATAATAATATTAGAACCAAATTAATTTTTGAAAAAAGTCAACGAATATTCAATAGTGATAAAGATTAAATAATAACTAGTGTTTATGGATATTAATGTATTTATGAAATTGATATTTTTTAATAATTAAAAATGATTTATCATCTTGAAACTATGTTAGTATTTTGATATATGACTCCGAGAAATGGCTTTAATGTGTATCAGATGGATGTAGAATTAGAGGTCATGGATGGAGTCCTTGAATTTTTGGAATATATTGGTAACCCATATAGATTTATCTATCATTATGTTGATATTAAACTATTAAAAATTAATAATGTATTATATGGTCTAAATAAACAAAACACATTTTTAGAACTCGTGTCAAGATGAGTACATATGTAATCTCAATTATAATATAAATAGGGGTTTATCAAAACCCCTACATTAAGAATAATCAATTTAAGTGGATGGGTTTTGTCATATATATTCATAATATAATATTTGGATTCAAAAATGAAACCAAACACATGTATTTTTTAGAAATATTTATGTTATAACTCAATATATAATTATAATTGATCAATATTTATCCTTGGTCTATAATTTATTCAATTAATTATTGGGAAATTTATCTTCAAACCCAAATATGATGATTTTGTGAAAAATTTGTTACAAATGGATGAATTCAAATAGATGGATAACTTATTATATTCAATTCAAAAAAATTATACAATGGTATGTGTGATGAAGTTCAAGTAAGTATCTATAGAATTATTATAGATAGTTTTATTTACATGAAAACCAATACCCTAAAAACTCTGTTCTCCACATTTAAATATATCTTATATAATAGTTTTAAAAATTAATTTAACACATAGGATGTGATGGGAATAATATAATATATCATTGAAACATTGAATTTTGGTATTTATTGTTGTAAAAATTTCATTTAGAAATTGGGGGGCTTTATAGATGCTGATTTGACTAGTTCTATTGATGACCAAAAATACACACTGGGTGGTGTGTACTTTATTACAATCTCATTTATTTTATATAAATGTAAAATAACAAAAATTTATTTCTTTAAGAACTAGAGACATAAAATATTTCATGTAAGATTAAGTTAGTACACAGTTAATATGGATAGAATAATAACTTAAGGATACATGAATTTATATGTATCTTCAATTCTGATAATGAGTGAAAACTCATGTGTGATTAAAATAAAAAACCATTCAATACACGATAATGAATCAAATTGAGATTGAGTATCTTTTCTTGGATGAGAAATTGGAACAATATGTTATGATTTCAGTGTACATGCCTTCCTAAACAAAGTTAATGATATTATCAAAAAGGATTTACCCAAGGAAAATATAGAATTATATTAGTTGGGTCTTTGAATCCAATTTAATCCAACTATTTATATGGACATGGATTTGGGTCCCCCATCAAAACATGGAAATTTCATTGTGAGAATGTTTGGAATTCTCTCTTTTACTCATTCCATGTTCTTTAACAAGCTTTTTCCATTCTTTAAGGAAATTTTAATTTGGTTAATAGAAAATTTTAGAGAAGGAAATCTTGGTGTTTTTATGGGGAAATTTAGATAATGGATCGATTTATATTAATGAAGTGGGAGAATTGAAGTAGGGTTAGGGTATTTGATTATGGATTTTGTGTTTTGTGATTGAATAACTGATGGTCTAAATCATGATTGTTCCACATTGTGTTATAATGAGAATTTTTTAATCTGATTAATTTTTCTCACATAATTAATTATCAAATTTTATCTAAATATTTTTTATTTTAAAAAAATTAATGTATTCTTTTAATGATAAAAATATCCACGAGATTTAGGTATGTTGGGTTATGAAATTTTTCATCTAATCTCATAGTGATGTGGTTGACATTTTTTAGATTTTATTTTTTAGTAAACCTATTATAGAAGATGATTAAAAAAACCTTTATATAATATTTTATAATATTTTTGTTGATATATTGAATAATGTTGTGAATTAAAGGTTAATATTTTAAGATTATGATGGATTCATTATATCAATACGTCTTAGTGTTGCAAGAAGAAGATCCTCGTTTTTGATTTAGAACCCATACCGAAGAAACTAATTTTTTATACGGAAATATATATAATGGTAATCATGTATAGTAGTATAACTTGTCATTAATAATAGGATAATATGATTATCTATATAAGTCCATTCCAATTTCTAGGTGAAATAATTTGACACCACAATGATTAATATTTCACCATAATAGAATTTGGCCTAATAGAAAATAGGGAGAATCCCACATTTGTTTAACACTCTAGAATCTTGGAGAAAATATTGTGGAAGATCATATAATTATTATTTATGAGTGGTATGAGAAGATTGAGTGTGAGAATACGCTCAAAGAGGAATATGATCTTGTTAATGTAAGACCCTGACATAGAGAAACGCCGTAGATAAGGGCTCATGAAATTTCTTAGTATCATGAGATATTTTAGAAATGGTGATTGAAATATTTGGTTGATGAGGATCTAGAATTCTGGAAGAGTGAACTATTTCTGACAATTTTTTATAGGATATTATGTATATGAATAGACTATAGTATATAAGAAATTATTACGAATATTATGTAACCTCAGTTCCCCTGAATGATTTTAGGATAATTCCCTATATTAGTAATTATAAATCATATATTTATCCATGAGAACATTCCAATTAAACTACTACCACTTACATCATGGATCATACAAATTTAGTTTAAATGGAATTTTTTGTGATTTAAAATCCTAAAGGTGTTTATATTATATCATATAGGATCACTAAATTTACTAACATGTGTCTTTGAAGGTATTTTATTGAGATATTATGGAGATATTACATCAATCATGGTTCATTGAATTTATTTTGTATTTTGTTAATCTGGTTAACTGTAGTAGGCCAAACCATTGAGATGATAAACTCAATAATAATGTCAATTAATCTAAAAATATATGACAATGTATATGATGCTATATCACATTGAATAAATTAAATTTGCATCAAAAAATATATCAATATATATCACTTCAAAAAAAATAATTTAAATTAAAAGTAAAAAATTGAAAAAATTGATTGGGATCATGTTTTGATGTAATTAGTGACATATTATAGATTATGAAATATATGAATTGATATATAGTGACACATGTAATGATCTTATTATGTGAGATGAAAAATTGATAGATATAATCCCTTGGATAAAATCAATTTGGATGTATTGTTCACCACAACCTTTGATTCCATCTAAATATACATGGACAATATAATTGGATCCATCATGTATGAATAATAATTCCCATTATGAAACATGTAAAAAACATTAATGAGTTGACATATATTTATAAATGTATTTTTTCAAACTAAATAATGTGATAAAGATCATCGAGTTAAGAAAAAACTAATGAAGGATTTGTAACTTCATACATGGAGGAATAAAAACATTCAACTAAAAGAACATGGAATAAATCCAATCATATTTCAAATATTCTATGTACCATTTAATTATATAAAAACAATTCCCTGTATACTTTTAATGGTTTTAAATACTTATAATCTCAACCATGATTTGATTACCATAGTTTTTATTCAGAAATTTCATTTCATAAAGTATTAATGAAATATAATATTTATTTTCCTTCTTACCCATTTTATATTCTCTTTATCATACCTTTATTGGTATGTGGTCTTGGAAAAATAAATTATGATTTTATCATTGAGGGAGATAGTGGGTTATAGAGTTTCTACTTTTAATTTATATAATCTTTAATTATCTTTCATGATTTTTTGTGTGTGTATCTAAAGAAAATTTGATTGTTTTTAGTCTTAAATATAATCCCTTGATAAAATTTCCTTCACTATTATATGTTTTCTACCATTAAATTTTTAGTGATTTTCAGATCATGTTATATTGTGAGGTGATGTTATTATATCAAATGATTTGTACTATTTTGTATCATCCGAGGGGGAGTTGGGTCAGTAGTGAGCTTTGGGAGGTTTCTTAATTGAATTTTTTATTAATAAATTTTGAGAGAGGATAACCCATAAATGGTTATTTTTGGCTCATTAGATGCTTTCACAAATTATTACATATGATAATGATGAAATTCATTTGGTACCTCTAGGGTCTAACATATTTCAAAGTAATTAGTTTTGTTTCTGATGTATTAACATATAATATACCACATTTTTTATTATAACATGACTATTAAAAGTATATTGTTCAATATTATATGGAACTAAACAATGTGGGATTTGATTTCCTTTTTACGGAGTCACATGAGTTATATTTTGAGAGAAAAATCCCAACAAAACCATGAATCCTATTAGTGATGACACAATAACCCATGTAAAAGTTTTATAAAAAATGAAAGACTCTTTTTAAAGCAATAAAAAATAATTAAAAACCTAAAATCCAAGATAATTATGCATTGAAACCAGAACCATATGTAATATAAATGAAAAACATTTATATACCTTTAACTAATACTTCCAAAAAATCCTATAATAAATCAAATAATTTCATGAATACTTTTTAAGAAAACCCAATAGGTTCTTTAATTTCTGGTGTATCCATAGTATGATTCAAATCACCACACTTTTCTTTGAAAGAACCTTATTTCATATATGAAATGGTAGTATCATGGTTGGAAAAGTATGTTAAATTAATAGGGATTCAATATGGGGAAAATATAGAAATGGAAAACTGGGAAAAGATAAAATAAATGAACTCTACCCATTTAAATGCCTTATAATTCTTATATAGATCTTGAGAAACTCTTTTATATTCTAAATTATTTAATCATACTTTATATAACGTATATGGTTACTCATTTCCTTCTTATATAAATACAATGATGAATATTCTAAATTATATATTTAATAATGATAACTAATTTGGAAAAAAATATGAACATTAACATTTAATGTTGGGTTTCTCAAATAATTCATTATAATTCCATGTGAATTATACCATAAAAATAAATACATCCTAACATTTTTTTGTATTAAAATATTACCATATTCATATGATATGGAAAAAAATATAAATTTTATATGATATAATTATATCATACTAAATAATATTCCCAAATTGTATAAATCATTCCAGTATTACATGGATATTATATAATAAAATATCTATTATTTCATATAATGTGGTATATTTTAGAGGCATCTCATTGATATGGGAAAGAGGGAACACCTAAATCAATATCCCACTAGTATTAAAGCCACATTTTCATAGTGTTATTTCACATTATACTATATCTTATAAAGTTACATGTAAACCCATATCCAAAAATTATTTTTGATAACTACAAATCACTTTGGGAAAGAAATAATCAAATTTTCTATTTTCCACACCCTATGTAATATATTAGAATTATATATCCAAAAAATACATTGGGATAAATTATATAATAGTTATAGTGATTCTCTTTGAGTTCTATTCAACTAAATTCCTATATAATGAACCAAATATTCAAAATCTTCATCCCTTTATAATGTATATATAAAATTTGTTTTCATAAATGTAATAAAATATAGCCCTCTATAAATGAATCAATTATAAAAAATAAATAAATTGATGTTTTTTAACACAATAATACACTTATATATATATATGTATGTATCAACTATCATTATCATATAAAAATATACATTTCTATATAACGTTGTTTCCAAATATATCAAGTAACTATAGGATTTGGAGTATGTTTATCCCATATAGATACTCAAATGATCATAATTGTTTGGAGTACAAGATGGCCATGATGATGAATAAATTAAATATCATTCAACCTTATATATGATCCCAACACATTCCCCCTTATAATATATAATAATATCACTTGTCTCCTCAAGATATGTCTTTATACTCATTTATTATGTATCAATAATGGGATAGATTTCACACTCATTTAATGAGAGGAATAATCCCATATTGGGTTTTCTCCAACCATTGACATGATAAGTTATATACTTAACCAACCAATAATTATAAATTCCAATTGTATGGTATAAGTAATTTACTGATTTATTAAGATTTTCAGGATTTGTATTTCACTGAAATTAGGTAAGGGAGAAATCCAAATATGAATGATCCACCCTTTTTATTCCAGAGACAGTGTGTATGGAACTAAATGTGGAAAACATGTTATTTAATCTTGTATATAAAATAAATTACGTACCCCATAATCATATTTCATATCTCTATATGCAATCAATCCCTTTATAAACATAATATTTCATTATAATAAATATTATTTCATATTGAAATTCTATTTGTGTGAGCTGAATTTTTTACTATGAAATGTCAAATATCATTTCACTTCATAAAATATATGAATCTAACAAGAATAAATGAAAAATTTAATAAAATTATTTTTATAACATGATAATTTTTATATTGATAAACTCCCATTTTAATATTAACAAAAGCATACAAATTTTAATGTATAATTATATCTCATATTAGATAACACATGAGTGGCCTTATGTTGTCTTCAATTTTTTTTGTTTAAAATGATATCTTGTATATGTAACCCATTCCAGATATCTTTGTCACCCCCTAAAAGAACCATCCTAAAGAACTCATTTAGTGAGTAACATCTATAGAGATATTTTGTATAAATAAAACATAGTAAAAGAAATCATATACACAATTCTTAACTATTGAACATTAATTTTTAACTCCTTTATGAAAAAATAATTATTTTATGTTAATAACAGACATTGTATTCTTATAAATATTTTTGTGTTCATCATAATCATTATTCTTGGGACCGTGATTATCACTTTTTTTTCCTTGAGATCTTTTGGGAAATAATTTTTGCCTTTTTACATATTTCTTTAACAACATATCCAGAACTCCATTTTGGATATTATGTGATATTCACTTTATTATAGTGAATAAGTGTTACTTATTATATTTATATTCATTGATGTACAATAAACTTTTTTAGGATATAAAAGGGTATATCCTGATTGAATTTTTATTTGAATAGTATTTTATTTGTTAATTTTTGAACTTCTCTATGTCCAAAGATAATATTATAATAATATTAGAAATTATATTCTTATTATAATATCATGTTAAGATGAATATAAATTTTATTAAGAAAATAAATCATTTTTCCATTAGTTGGAATATTTAATAAAAAATATTGTTGCAATATATTATATATTGTTTTTTGTGTTTGTATAATTCTTAGGGAAATTTTTTTTCTTAAATTACTACCTCCATTTTCGGTGGTATCATATCTGTTATATTCTAATTTTAAATATGATAAAAAGGATAACTTAGTTAAAAATAATAATATATTTTTATTTTTGATCATGTAAATTTTTTTAATTAATTATAAACTATTTTAATTAGAACCATAATTTGATATTTTTTATAAAAATTATTTATTACAAAAAATCATCACTTATCATGTAAGTACAAAATATATATGCATACAACCAATACATAGATCCATCCAATATTTATAAATTCATTTCCATTAAATTCTATTATTTATAAAATCTTTCTTGAATATTCTAATCAAATAGATATTTTTTTATTGATTCATACAATTATTTTAATGTTCTTACGTATTTATAACCATTAAAAAGTATAAATTTATTATCATTCTCTCTTTAAAATCAACAAACTAATTCTAAAAAAGTAATATCATACAAGGAGTATCCAGGGAGTTTCTCAAACCCATTCAAGTATTTTTGGCATTTAAATTTAAAAAAAATATAGACCTTATTCTTACCTAGATAATTATGTTTTAATGATCAAGGTGGAATGTTAAAAAAATAAAAATTGCATCATCAATCATTTACAATCTCTCTATTATACTTGCATAATTATCAATGACTATCAATATCACATGATCATTTCTTTTATAATAATTTTTTTTTGAATGTATGTTATAAAATTTTCAAACTCATTCAAATTATCCAAAAATTTCAAATTATGATTCAATAAGTAATTTTGTTTTTGGAATAATTATTAATAGAAATTCTTTGTCACATTATGTCATTAATATACACAATCATATTTAATAATTGAGTAGATACTAAAATTCATTATATCACATTTCATATATGTTTACATAAAACATAATTGAAAATATCAATACTAGTATAAATATTTTTGATTCAATTGGTATAAATATTCAATAGTTTTTTACTCAAGAAGGTGTAAACCTAAAAACAATTTTTTACCATCTATTTAAGAAAAATAATTGTGTATTTAGTAATTATAAGATATATAGTATATAAATTTTATTAAATCTCAGGGATTTAAAATAAACTCTAGTTGAAATTTTTTTGAATCTACTTACGTACAACCAAATATTTTATCACATGAGTATCATTCTTTAAAAATTGGTTAGTAAAGATTATTATTACATTAATTATTATAAAATGATGAATCCATTAGAATATTCCACATGGAAATTGGGGGATGAGATCTATATTTGGTAATAGCGAACAACATTTACATATATGAATATGATATATTAATAAATGGAATAAAATCATGTCAATAATATCACATATGATTATTGGATAGTTGAGTGGACAACTATAATTCCAATCCATCATATATATGTCATCAACTGTATACCTATGAAGTTATAATTGTTATTATTTCCCAGATATGTATAAGAAAAATTATACACAGATATCAAGACACCGAATTGTAATTGACACATCGTTATATTATTGTCCTATAGAAGATAACCTAAGGTAACTTATCTTTTACTTGGAATACCTAGTTGATTGGTTGATGTCTTGAAAATTATTTTGATCATAATTAAAATAACAGGTATTATTTTTAATGGCTATTTTTTCTTAGTATATTATCTCAACTATTTACATAACATGTATGAATTATTATAAATATTTTTTTTCAAATCATGTTCCTTCCACCAAATTAATATGTTAAATATATATCAAAGTACAATGCTTTATAAAACTCATCACATATGTTTCTAAACAAAATTAAAATTGAAATTTATTAATAGATATTAAAATGAATCTCATTACTAATGTAAATGAACCCCTTTCATATAATGGATCAAAATCATATGCAATCAATAATAAATTAAAAGATAATCCTAGAGGGGCATATATCCATAAAAAATATTTTCTAAAAAATGAAAAAAACCTCCATACTAGTGAAGAGTTTAATGACCCAAAATTTCCATGTATTTTTTTTAAATATATGGGAATCTTACGACCCGCAAAATCTGACGGTACGTGATTCCGAGGATCGGTGTTCCCGGAATGATCTGTTAATGTTTTTTAAGATTACGTTGACACAGGTAAGCAGTTTTTATGAAAAAGTGTAATAACTTTTTAACAATTACCTGAATCGGAAATCTGAGGGTACTATTGCACTCAAGATGGCGGGTTTACCCTAGGTGTGACTTAAGATTAGTCAGCACGGGCCTCCTGTGAGAGAAACCAAATATGGAATAATCCTAAGTAAAATAATTAAATAAATTATTTTATTTTTACAATGCATATAAATCACAAATGTTAACTCGAATTAAAAATATGATACCATCATCGAATCATGAGGGTATGTTTTCTTTAAGCAGATAATAACTTTGTCCAGTGTAGTCCACTAGAGAATGTTAGTTTTTGGCCGCAAATAAAATAATTAAGTGACAATTATTTTTTTGTAAAATTCATAACCTCTAAAAGGTAACTTGTATTGAAAATATGAGAGTACCATTGGATTTGTTGGAGAATTTTTCACCTATGCGGAGCCTATCCTCAACTGGCACCGGTCGAAGGTGACAGATAATAATTTTCCGAACATTCTTTCAGGTACGTTTAGTAAACGTGCGAGTGGTGTTTTATAACTTTTGAACCGGTGATCAGAATTGAAATATGAGGGCACCATTAAACTTGCAATGCCAGTTTTCTCTTATGAAAACTTTCACCGTGACGACAGTTGGTCAAAGGTGAAAATTAGTTTTTGGGTTTTTTCGTGAAGGAATAAAATATAAATAAAATTTTGCAAACATTTTATTTTTATTTGAAGCACCCATGTGAATATTATGGATGTGGGACCCGATGAGTTTTATCCTACATGTGTAATTGGGTATGTGTGGACCACCATTCCTTAACCTCGCATGTGAGGTTAAGGTGTTTAGGACAACCCGAACCATAACCTCCCATGAGAGGTTATGGTTGTGGGGACCACCCTGGATTAAAACCCCTTGAAACCCCCCTTTAATTGGTAGAAACCCTCAACTCCCACAATTAATGAGGGAGCTCCTCTTGACCTCATCCACCTTAATTGTGCCAATGCACATGCCATTAATCATTCCAATGCACCGTATCATTGTGCAAGCTTAAATTAATTGGCTTGCCCCTTTCTAAATTAAGTAACAACATCGTTGGAATTTAGGGAGATTCTTAATAAATAAACCATCATAAATTCCAATGAACGTTACCTACCTCCCCCTATCTTATATATATGGAGCTTGGGAGGAGGATTTGGGATGGATTGACCAAGCGACGAAGCGCTGGTAATGTGACATGACGCCCAACACTTGGAGGATTACGCTCTCTAACGAAGAATGTGTTCTCCCTATGAAAAACACTCTCCCAACGAAGAATTACCTCAACATAGACCTTCTACCTTGGGACTTCCTCCGAAGTAGGATGTCTTCAACAACGATGAGTCGGTGCACAAACCCACGATTGAGGAAAACACTGATGACATAGATGTCTGTATTTTCCAAACAATCTATATTCATCCCCGCGACTCCATCAGCTATCATCGAACATGGTAGGAGTTTAATTTTATTTAAGTATGATATTATTCCCTTGTCACTTTTATTCGAAAAAAATAACGCAGACCAAATTATTATCATGTTTTTCCGCAGATGTTTTTCCTTGCGGGTTAGAAATATTTTTGTTAATGAGGGATTGTGGGAATTTATGATTTTTATGATATCTTCCATGCTCATTATTTTCTTCATTCTTTTGAGACAATTACTATCACCATTAACGCGAAATGGTGCAGACTAAACCAATGTGGACCGACCCCTCCATCGATCTTCTTTGTGATGTTCTTCAGCATGGAGATGAAGGAAACCTGCTCCACCCCCAGTGATGGTCCGACTCCCTGTGCCGAACCTGGCCACCCTCCGTCTTCCAAGCTACCGCGGTAATGCTGATAGCTAGCTGCGCCACCCGCAGGCCGAACTGGCCGTGCCGCACAGCATCCCGGCCGAGCTTCACTACGGCCGCACCACGCCATGGATCCCAACCATCGTGCTGACCACTTCTCTTGCACCCCTCATGGTACCCTCTTGAGCCCTTGCTGAGCCGGCCTCTGCTCACCCCACGGCTCTGCCGTCTGCACCCCGACGCACCTCCTGCACCCCGCGCCGCCGCTTGCCGAATAGGCTTACCGACATCCGCACACCCCATGTGGCCTATGTCTCCGCTGTTCTCAAAACCCACGCACTTTGTGCCGCTACTAGCCGAACTGGCCTACCGGCCTCTATGCGCCCCATGGCTCTACCATCCGCATGCCCTACGGTGCCCTAGATGAGCCGACATCCCGGCCCTGGCTGCGCCACCCCATCCCTGGGCTGAGCCGGCCTCTCGCGGTGCCATCCGGGCTGAGCAGCACCCTCATTGTACCCTCCGAGCCGATATGGCCACGCGACGCCCTGCGGGAAAAACCGTCCTCGCGCCGACACACGGCCGATCTACGCCCTCTCAACTGTTCCACACTGTCTTGGCCCTCTATGACCTCTAATGGACCGTTTTTCTGGGACCAATGGTCTAGGCCGAACCTAACATGCTGGGTCAGACCCAACGGATCAGGACCGGTTTGGACCTGACTAGGACGGGCCGGGTCGGTCCGATCGGGTCGGACCAGATCTGGGCCCACTATGACCCTTTACTTTCATTTGTCTATATCATTGGCACCAAACGTCCATTTAAAAACCCGTCTTTTGTGCTTTTAATTATGGAGCATGATTGTCCCTTTGAGTATACTCTACTGGAGTTTGGGGTATTGTTGAGATACTGTCATGTTTGATCATGCATGAATCCAACTGGGCCTCTGGATCTAAAAGGATATTAACTCACAGATTGGGCGTCTCATTGATGCACCTTCTATTGCATTGAGACCCATATGACGCAACATAACTTTGAGATACTTCATCGTGGGACTTCGTGACAGTTGGATTTTTGACCAGTCGCTCATGGAGCGGACCCTTCCGGTGACGAGTGAGAAGGGTGTAGAGACCTAGTAGCTGGCTGGGACCTACCAACTACTGACCGATTGACTCAGTGTGACTCGACTAGCCCAGTGGGGAGTGCATGGTTGTTGTGGAAGACCCACGGTGGAGAGCACCTGGTTTCAGTGGCAGACACATGGTACTCGACAGGAGGAGTACCTCTGCCGGCTATTAGGGGGAGCGCCTGGATGTGGCGGCAGACCCATGGTGGGGAGCGCCTTGGAGACGTTGTAGAGCCACAACACTCGTCAAGAGGAGTACATCAATAGTCCAAGGTTAGTGGGAAGATCCATGGGGTTGTGTCAAACCAACTATACTCGATAGTGGAGCAGTTCTCCAGTACTCTTGGTTTCGATAATGTGAATAAAAATCCAAGTTGAGCTGAGTTAGTAACATTTTTTCCCTCATGATTGAGAAGGATTACGTTATAACATAGGTATATGTATGGGAATATAGCTATGTTGGGTTATTTGTTGATTTCATACATTTAGTTTTATCCTTGTTGGATTTTTGTGAGACCTTGAGGGTCTCTGGGTCCCTACTGAGTATCATTATACTCACCCCTACACAGGCTATGCTTATACCTCTTTTTTTTTGATGAAGATGAAGGATAGAGCTGACCGAGGCTGAGAGTAATAGGACTGGACGGTACCCAAAGGTGGACCTTATGGTGTGTCAGTTCACAGAGGAAACAGACGGACGTGGAGTGTTGAGAAGGCGATATGTACCTACCCTTTTGGTAGAAACCTTGGAAGATGACCCGGTGGCTCTTTTACATATTTTCCTCAGTTTTATTTGTACATTCAGTTTCTTGTACTCTCCAGTTGGGCTGGTATTCTGGCTCCTTTAACTTACACAACTCACTTTTTGGTTATTCACTTTACCCTCGATCTTAACTGTTATGTGTGTTTATAGGTTATAAAGGAAATTCCTTCCAATTTTTAGGGAATAATGCATTTGGTACTAGTCGTCAGCCCCTGGTCTATGGATGGCGTGCATGGGGTAGTCACGACATGGGCCCCGGGGGACGGTTCATGAAAAATTGGTATCAGAGGAGTCGGTTCTACCATAGAACCTAGGACTATAATCATTCTTTTATAAGAAGCAATAGTTTTAAGAGTAGTGAGTGTGGTTTTTAATTTAGGGATTCCAATTTTGGTGAGGCGGCCGACGTCTCCAAACACCAGGACCCTAACTTCTGATTTCCGACTGAGTGCACAAATACACTGATTGAGTCTGTGTTTTCAAAAAAATTATTTAAGTTAGCTCAACTAGGTCAGCTCACCAGGTATAATCTTTTGACTGTGTCACATCTGTTTCTTTCAGGATGCCTCACCATGGATAACCAGCTAGAGTCCCAAGAGTTCTATGCACAGATATCCCACCGAGCAATGAGACTCCAGTGCAAGTCTCTCTTAATATATTGGCACCTTCAAGTGGTATACCAATAGCACCACCACCCATTGGGAAGCATATACCACCAGTCGCGCTGGCGGACGGTGCACGCTGACTGAGCACGTTGCTCAAGTTCCAGCAGTAGAGGCCTCCGAGGTTTCAAGGTGAGAGAGTTTCCTACACAGCTGAGGGCAGCTGGAGGCAGTTGTTAGAGTTTTCCAACTAGTTGAGACACTAGTATAGAAGATGGTGATCTTAGCTACTAGTCTTTTTCAGTGAGAGACCATGAGGATGGTCCGCATTGTGATGAGGATTCAGTACGTGGACCATTTCCCAAGATAGTACCTTCAGGTAGTGTTTCATCTATATCACTACCCGTTGGTCAGTAGTTATAACTGGTGGTACAGGTAAAGGACACATATAGGATTTGTGCCTTACGTGTGATTCAGCATCAGATACACCTCAGAATCTGATGTAGAGACCCAATGATTGGCGTATGTGGACATTACCATACTTTTGCAGAATACATAATACATAACAAAAACATAAACACAAGGACCATAATAGTTTAGTGTCTTTGGAAACTCGGAATATAATCTTCTAATAGTGGTGAAAGATCTTCAACATATCCCATAAAGAACTTACCAATTTTTTACCTAAAACCGTTATTTAAATCATGGGGAAAAGAAAACATATAAAGGGTGAGCTCAAATGCTCGGTAAGGGTAAGCATGGAGAAAATAAAACAAATCATATACATTTTAACTTAAAAAAATGAACATAATATTTAAACATCATAATCTTCAGCAATGACATAAAACATGGCAGTACGTAAGGCATAGATCATAAAGAAACATTAATCATGATAAAATAGCATGGGAATAAAACATGTAACTATCGAAAACTATTAATAACATGTTATTATTTTCAAAGTAGCCAAGTCATTGCTTCCAAGACCATATTAGTGGACAAAGTCCCTTACTGAATCGAGTTCACTCCTCGTTCCAATCCTGTATCACTAAACCAGATTAACTTTTTTGTTCCAGCCATGTCTATCGCATGAGATATTAATCTTTACCCAATGCATTTGAGGGAGATATAGGTCCCACCAATCTCATAATAAAATAATTCTTACTTGTTCCACAACATAAAGATAAATCATTCATCATAACCCAAAGAATAAAAATGTGTTTCATAAACATCATCCCATCATAACATAATCCATATAGAAAAATGGATATCATTTCATCATAAGAAAATTGAAAAAATGTAAATCATAGAGATATTATACTTGAAACATACACATATAAAATAATTTCATCTTAGATGGAAAATGGTTTTGATAAAACACTTGAAAATAATACCTGAGGAAAATATCCATTCTTCTTAAAAATCATTTTTCTTTTCGCAAAATGCCACACATTTTTAAAATAAAAGGATTTTATTGAAATTAGCTATGAAATCTTGTAGATTAAACATCATTAAAATAAGGTGTTATGAAACCGTAAAAATACCTTCATTCCGTATAAGTTAAAAAAACATTATCCTCATACTTTTGCCGGAAAAGTCAATAATTTCCTCATATGGTAAACAAAAGAAATAATATTTCCCTAACACAATGTAAAAGTCTATGAGGGGTAAACATGACTTGAAAAATACATGGAATAATATAAAACACTTTTTGAAAAACATTTTTATAGACATGGATGAATAATATAACTCCAGTAAATACATACAAATAAACAATCTTGGATAAAAACGAGATTTGAAAAGTTATCCCTTACCTTATTTCTGATATGATTTGTATATATCCAAACCTCCTCTATAATTATTTAAATAATTTCATTGAATTATTACAGAATCATATTCATTGTTATGATATCATATATGGTTCACTTATGACTTTATATTACCCGTTCTTTTGTAAAGTCCATGTTAAATCAGTGTTTTTGGTAAAATCGTTTCATTTATCGTACGTGTTTGGACTTGTTGTTCGTGATATTATTATTACTTATATCATGATTTACTAACTTCATGAATGTAAAAAATGACTTATATATCATATATAATCAGTATATATATATATATATATATAATAGCTAGTTAAATGAAATGAAACCCACCAATCATGGAGATGGTAGGTCGTACGTACGCATGAACGTTGTTTTCCTTTCCTTATTGACTTGAATGGAAGTAAGTAGATAACATATACATAAATACAGTAGCATTATTATGTTATATATACCATTATTATTCATTATATATACATTATAATCATTCTTTAATGGTTAACATGGATATTGAATCTCATCGCCTCGTGGAGACGGTAATCCGTACGTACGCACGAGGGATGATATCATTTCCATAATTATTAAATAGAATTGGATTGGATGATATAATATATCATAATAATTATGATGTTATAATATCCATACACAGTTATTCTTTACACCATTATACCCATCCAAGTAAGGTGGTGGTGGAAAACAGATTACACCACAGCGTGGAGACGGTATTATGTATATACGCACGCGCGATGATTTAATTTTCCATAGGATGGATAGAAGGTGAAATTGGGTTGTTTAATATTTATAATAACATATTGGTATATTAGAGATACTGATGTTTTTACATTATTATGAAACAACTAAAGAATAAAAAGTTGATGAATAATGAAACTTGGAATAATCGGTAGAAGAGATTACCACTTCTTCGATGTACCTCTTTTAAGCTTCCTCTTAAGGGACTAGAGTTGGTCTATTGAGAATACCAAAACCACCATAATTTTTCAAAGGAATTAGAGAAGAGATATGGGCAGGTTTTATCAGAGCATTAAGGCTCAAAGTGTTGTGAAGAGGAGAGGGAGTATGTGCCCTTTTATAAGGAGGAGAGGGGCACCTTTGGAAACCTCTAATATATTAATTTATAATAAACCCAAACCCCACTTAAAAACATCCAAATTGAATACAATTCGGATATTAGATAATATATGTTTGTAATATCTTCATAAAATTAAATATATACATGTTTTTATTTTATTTTAAACCTTATCATTTTGATTTATGCTTATTTAAGCTATTTAATTTTATTTGTCATAATAATGTTATACATTTTATATGGTTATAAATACTTGATTATGTGTTTTTAATTATTGATAATTTGATATAATATGAAATTTTATATCATATAATTTTAATTTGTATTTTTTAATTATTTTTGATATTTTTAAACAATTTAATAATATAAAATATCAATATTGTCAATTTTGACACAATTAATTTATTTGAATTTAACTAAAATCCACCGAGAATATATTTTCAAAAAAAACATATTCAATAGATTACTAACAAGTAATATTCATCTATAAAATTAGTGGAGTACATTAATTAGTTCATATAATGTTTATTTTAATAATTTTAATATCATTTATTTGATATTTCTATTAATAAAATATTTAATACAAAATTTTTCTATAATTTTTTTAATATACTTATTTGTTGTATAAAAATTAAAAATAAAATAATAAGATGAAGATAAATATTATAGATTTCATAAGAAAAATTTTAGTAGAATTTATCTTCCAAAACAACCCACTTTTAAAATTGTATATTTATTAAATTATGAAGGTGACAACTTTGACATCAATTAAAATAAAATAATATAAGTGCCATAATCTCTTTTATAAGTCTCCAAATGGCCGAATATTCGACCATTGGATTCTTATGGTTTAAATGTACATGAAAAATAAGTTTTGGTCAGGTTTTTTGTTCCTTTTATTGTCACTATTAATTTAATAAAAACTATATTATTGATTTTTCACTAAATAAATAATTTTTGCATCACTATTGTGTCACCATTAATGAAAATTATTTAATCCATTAAAATCCTAAATAAACTCTCATTATTTAGATAATTTTATTATATTTTTGGAGACTATTTATATTCCTGATTTTATGATGTTTATTAGCAGATTAAAATTATTATACTTATAAGATTTAAGAGAGTGACATGTTGTCACTTTCTTTGGTTTAAATAATAATTAAATTATTTCCATGGTCGAAAGTCCAAAAAATTAATCTATTCTGACCCTTAGGTGATTTGGGTCTACTTATAGTCATCCAATAGAATTTTGGTAGGTTTTAGGGTAATTTTATAATTTTATTGTTACCTTTAATTACCCGATTTACCTATAACTGCAGAAAATAAAATTTACTATATTACTATTCATAATAACAAAAAAACAAAAGTAACCTATTTACATAATTTAGACCCACTAAATTCAAATATGGAATCCATTTTTTAAAATTCAAAACACAGAAGTTGCAGTAATTAATTTAAAATTAATCCCATTGTTAAGGAAACGGGTTTTAAAAGTTAAAAATTGCCAAAGATTGAAATGTTTTCACCTCTGAATTCAATGTAAAATTAATGGTAATGATTTACATTATATTAAATGGTAAAAATATATTATATTTTTACTTTAAACCCATTCAATATTATAATTTAACCATATAAATTATTGCAATGAAAAAATTTGTTTTGAATTAAAATATAGCATGTTTTTACTATTCATTAAAATATGAAAGTCATCGGAATAATATGAAAAATATATCCAAAGTAAATTTTTATATCCTAATTCCAAATAAGAATTTTATTTTTTCATGTTGAACTTATAAACCTATCAAAATTTATATTTAATGTGGGTGTGCCATCAAAAGGCGGCAAAACTGCATTTTTTGACAAATACATATTTTACCTGAAAATTTTATTTTGTTCACAAACCATGTTTTAGAAAATGTGTAAAATTAATAATAATGTTACAAAATTAAATATTTAGTTAATACTATTCATAAAATCTATTTCATAATACTATAATAATATATCATTGTTTAGTGAAACCCGGTATTGTATACTACACACGCTACCGAGGAAGGTCGCGATTGCGTGTAATGCAAGCCAAGTCGAGGATTCGTGTAGTGAAAACTCCTTTTGGTATTGCATATAAAATAATCAAAAATTATTTCATTTAAACATTCAAAAAAATCTATAATTAATGTTACGTAGAATAATTCCTATAAAAGGAACTTGAAATTGTGTGTAACATGAGCCAAGAATAGTGTTGCGTATACTGCAAGCTAATACGGTGTTGCGTATAGCGCAAGCTAATTTTGTTATAGCTTAAAACACAAGACATCAATGAAATTAAAATGAATAATTCTTGTAAAATCACGGGTTGTTACATATGAGGTGAGCTGACTAATAGGAGGCTGAGGACTAGCATGGGGAGGTGGCTGAGAGTTCTCTAGAGATTCTATAGCTTCGGCATGACGACATGTCTCGTAGATGAGTATTTATTGAGGTGTACCTATCATTCTTGTTACTCGATGAATATGATACGATCAATGATTCAGAAGACAGACTTCTGAGTGAGGTGTATTTAGAGACATCTGAGCTAGCACTATTCTTCTATGAATTCCTACTTATGTTAGGGTACTAGAGAGAACCTTTGTGGTTGAATATTCCTTGGTTGAGAAAATGCAACCAGTGGATGTTAGTAGTGGGAAATAAGGAAACTGGCACCAGTCCTAGAGACTTGTGCATGTAAAAATGTTTTGGGAAGAATAATTGTTAGGGTTAGATGAATTTTCAGTGATCCATACGTAGAGCCAGAGCTATGAGTGCAGTATAAGGTGGGGTACATTTAGACATGTTATAACCACCCAATTTGTGGTCCCTGCTAGGCTCAGGGAGTAGGAGGATTGGGCGAGGGGAAGAGAGTTGCTGCTTGCGGTCATGGAATGAGACCCAAGGGCTCTAGGACTGATTCGAGTTATGATCTATGTCTACTACTAGCTACTGTATCAATAGACATAGGTACCAATCATTCCTTCCTTCCAAGAATCTTGTACAGGACCTAATGTTTCTAGTTAAACCGTTGACATGACCCTCACGTATCAAGATACAATTGGGAGGAGACTCAATAATCACACGTATGCCGACGATGTGATCTGACCCTTGAGGTGAGAGTTTTGGTTGGAACCTCTTTGTGGCAGCGTCGAGGCCTTACGACGCTAGTTTCGGTTTTGACTTGACATCCACAGTTCACACTCAGATTGACTGTATTAGGCAAAGAGGTTGTGGTTTATCTACAATGTTGGAATGGGGGTTTCCTTAGTTCGTGAAAAATGAAACCCAGGAAGCACAATATAAACTCATGTATAGGAGAGTTCATCCAATCACTCGTGAGTCGGCCAACCTCACCCTCATGGTAGAAGAAGCTAACTTTGAGATAGTCTATACTCATGGGAATGGGAACATGGTAGTAGAAGCACTCAGCCGGAGGTTTGGCCTATATCTACTGAGTGAGGCAATAGAGCATCTAGCCGCTTTGCAGATACCCTTTGGGGATCGGGAAGGAGAATCTTTTCTTTAACCTCTTACAGTTACTCCCCCACTCCTTTAGCGAGTCAGAGAGGCACAACATAGAGATGCATATTTGGAGACATGATGTGCTTAGATATTCATAGGACATGCACCTAATGGGTTTTCTAAATGTGGGGAGCATGTCATTCACTTCAGGGGACATACCATGGTACCAGTGTCACTTCAATAATAAGTGTTGACGGAGTTTTACACATCCCCTCTAGCTGTACATCCAGGAGTGGAAAAGATGTGCCAGGACCTCTGTTGATAGCACTGGAGGCTGGGAATGAAGAAAGCAATGGTAGAGTTTGTCTCTCGGTACCTCACTTGTCAACATGTGAAGGCAGAGCATCAGGTACCAGCAGGCTTTGTTCAGACTTTATAGGTCCTATAGTATACGTGGGATGAGATAACCATGGACTTCGTGACAGGACATCCACGTACATCCTAGGGTCATGTCATGATTTGGGTGACCGTCGAATGACTCACCATGCCAGCCCACTTTCTACCAATCAGAGAGTAGGGTTCAGTATGGATCTTAGGAATCCTCTTTGTGTAGGAGATTTTGAGGCTACATAGAGTACCTTCAATGATTGTCTACTATCATGACAGATTTTTTACTTCCTGTCTATGGAAGGGGTTATAGGAGGTTTTTGGAACACAGCTTCATTTGATCACCGCCTTCCATCCTCAGACGGATGACAAGACCGAGTGGACCATTCAGACCCTCAAGGACATACTGCATGTTCTTTTCCTTGACCATGGTCACAGATGGGTGGATCACTTACCTTTGGTGGTGTTTTCATACAAAAACAGCTATCACTCCACCATTGGGATGCCACCTTTCGAAGCGTTGTTTGGGAGAACATGCAGATCACCCTTGTACTGGACTGACCCAGGGGAGTCCGCACTCTTGGGACTATAGATTGTATGGGATACCACAGAGAAGGTGTAGATCTTCTAGTAGCGCATGAAGACTATAATGAGTAAGAAAAAGTCATATGCCGACAGGAGACAGAGACCTCATGAGTTTGCGGATAGCGACCACGCCATTCTATGGGTCTCACCTCGATGATGTTTACAGTGATTTGGATGAGGTAGAATATTATCTCCGAGGTTCATCAGACCTTTTCAGGTCCTCAACAGAGTTGCTGAGTGGGCATACCACTTAGCTCTTCCACCTAATTTGCACCAGGTGCATGTCGTCTTCCACGTATCCCAGCTGATGAGATAAGTTCACGATCTTTCTCACATCATCAATCTTGGCGAGCTATATGTCAACAGTGGGACAACTATTACGGAGGTTCAAGTAGAGATTGAGGATCGACAAGATTCGTTCCTTCATTAACAGTTGATACCTCTAGTGCGTGTTCGCTAGCAGCACAGGTACCTCTGAGATAGCACATGGGAGCGGGAAGCTCATATGCGTGCTTAGTACCCCCACTTGTTCCCTCAGTTATGAGTTGTGGATTACTGGAACATAAAGCCATGAGGTGGGGATAATGTTAAGGAAAATAATTTCCTTGTAATGTTTTTAAATATATAGGAATTTTACGAGTCTGTGAAATCTGAAGGTCCACAATTACGAGGCCCAGAGTCCCTGGAATGATCCCATATAGTTTTTTTAAGATTATGTTAAGGCGTGTAAGAAGTTTTCCTGAAAAAGTGGAATAAATCCTAAATGTTTACTCAGATCCAAAATCGGATGGCACCATTGCGCTCATGATGGTGGGTTTACCCGAGGTGCTACTTAAGATTAGTCAGCATGGGCCTCCTGTGAGGGAACACAAAAATGGAAAAATCATAAATAAAATTATTAAATAAATTATTTTATTTTTTTAATTCTTATAACTCAAAAATGGTAACTCAGATTAAAAATCCAAGACCACAGCTGAACTCGTGAGGGTATTCTTTATTTTAGAAGATACTAACTTTGGCCAGAATAGGCCACTAGAGAAAATTAGTTTTTGGTTGTAAATAAAATAATTAATTGAGAATTATTTTATTGTAAAATTCATAAAATCTAAACGGTAACTCAGATTGAAAATATGAAAGTACTTTTGGGTTCGGTTGGGCATGTTTCACCTAGGCAGATCCTAACCCTGACCGGCGTGGGTTGAGGGTGGTTGAAAATAATTTTCTGAACTTCTATTTGGGTACATTAAGTAAATGTGCGAGTGGCATTATATAAATTTTGAATTGGTTCTTGGAATTGAAATCTGAGGCCACCGTTAAACTCACAACGCCAATTTTTTCTTAAGAAAACATTATCCTCGACCGCAGTTGGTTGAGGGTGAATGTTTGTTTTTGGGTTTTTTATGAAGGAATAAAATAAAAATAAAATGGGGCAAATATTTTATTATTATTTGAAGCACCTAGGTGAATATTGTAGAGGTGGGACAACAAGAGTTTTATCATATACGTGTATGTTGAGAAGTGGTGACCACCATACCTTAACCTCCCATATGAGGTTAAGGTTGTGGGGACCACCAGAACCATTACCTCCCATGAGAGGTTATGGTGGTGGGGACCACCCAGGATTAAACCCCTTGAACCCACCCCCTTTAATTTGGAGAAACCCTCAACTCCCTAAACTAATGAGGGAGAGACTCTTGACATCCTCCACCTTAATTTTTCCAATTCACATTCCATTAATCTTTCCAATACCCCCCATCATTGCGCCAACATAAATTAATTGACTTTCCCATTTTTAAATTAAGTAATAGCATCATTGGAATTTATGATGGTTCTTAATAAACGAACCATCATAAATTACAACGATCATAACCTACCTCCCCCCCCCCCTCTCTTATATATATGGAGCTTGGGAGGAGGATTTGGGATGACTTCACCAAGCAACAAAGTGCTGGTAAAGTGACACGACATCCAACACTTGGAGGATTACACTCTCCAACAAAGAATGTGTTATCTCGACAAAGATTTCTCTCTTGATGAAGAACGACCTCAACTTAGACCTTTTTCCATGGGACTTCTCCCGTTATAGGACGTATTTGAAAAATACGAGCCAACATAGAAACAATGATCAAGGAAAATTCCGACAACACTGACGCCCATCTTTTCCCCACGATCTGTCTTCTTCCTTGTGACTCCATTGGAAAACATCGAACAAGGTAGGGGTTTAATTTTATTTATGTATGATATTATTACCTTGTCACTTTTCTTCCAAAATGAAGAATGCTGACCAACATATTTTCAAGTTGATCTGTGGATGTTTTTCCTTGCGGGTTTGGATTATTTTTGTTAATGAGGGATTATAGGAATTGACATTTTTATGATATCTTTGATGCAAATTATTTGAATCACTCTTTTGAGCCAATTGATATCACCCTAAATGCGGAAGGGTGTGTACCAAACCAAAGTGGTCCAACCCCTCTGTTGATCTTCTTTGTGATGTTATTCGGCATGTAGACGAAGGCATCTTGCGCCACCCCTGTGATGATCCCATGCCCCAGGACAAACCACGCCACCCTTCGGCTTCTGAGCTGCCACGGTCGCGCTGCCCATCGGTCGCCCACCCGCCGACCAAGCCACGCTACACCCGGGCAGAGCCGTGCTCCGACTGCACCGCACCCCGACTCCCAGCTGTCGGACCTCCCACGCCTCCCGCACCCCTCGCGGTTCCCTCCCGAGCCCCAGCCGAGCTGGCCTCCATTTTCCCCGCGCACCCTGCAACACTATCGTCCATGCACCCTGTGTGCCCTACACCTCCGCTGGCCGAACTGGCCAGCCTGCCTCCGTGCGCCCCATGGCTCCCCCACCGGCACACCAAAAATGCACCACAACACCGTTGTCTAAACCGTCCCACTAGCCTCCGTGCACCCCATGGCTCTGCCGTCCGCACGCCCCGTGGTACCACGGCCGATCTGCCCTCTCGGCCCCGGCCGTGCCACCCCGGCCTCAGGACAAGTCACCCCAAGCTAGCCCCTTGCGGCGTCCTCTAGGTAGAGCCACTCCCTCACGGTGCTCTCCGAGCTGAGCCAACCACGTGGCACCCTCTAGGCCGAACCCCCCTCATGCCGACCCACGGCTGGTCTGCGCACTCGCAACCGGTTCAAGCTTTCACGGCCCTCCGCGACCTCTCGCGGCCTGTTGGGCTGGGCCGGGCCAATCCTAACGGGCTGGCCCGCCTAACTGGTCGGGTCAGACCAAATGGGTCGAGCGGGGTTGGTCTGACCGGGTCAGACTAGATCCGGGCCCACTACGACCCTTTACTTTCTTTTGGCCATATATTTGGCACCAGACATCCGTTTGACAAACCGTCAGTGGGGCTGGTAATCTTGGAGCATGATGATCACTTTGAGTATACCCCACTAGTGTTTGGGGTATAGTTGAGATACAGTTAGGATTGATCGTGCATGAATCCAATCGGTCCCCTGTGACTAAATGGTTATTAACTCACAGACCAAGCGTTTGATTGACATGTCGTCAATTGTGTTGATACCCCTATGGCATGGAGGACATTTGAGATACTTCTTCATGGGGATTCGTGACAGTTGGAGTTTTGACTAGTATCTTGGGGATCAGAACCTTCCGGTGACGAGAGAGCAGAGTGCGAAGACCTAGTAGCTGGATGACACCTGAAGACTGCTGACCGATTGACTTGGAGTGACTAGACTAGCCCTGTGGGGAGCACCTAGTTGTGGAGGAAGACCCACGGCAGAGGAGCGCCTTGTTGTGGCGGCATACCTGCAGTACTCGATAGGAGGAGTACCTCTGTAGGCTATTAGGGGGAGCACCTAGTTGTGGCAGTAGACCCACGGTGGGGACTTCCTAGGTGACACAACAGACCCACGGTACTCGACAGGAGGAGATCCTCTGTAGTCCAAGGTTGATGGGAACCCCCTTGGTGTCGCGTGAGTCCCATTATACTCGATATAGTTGGAGTTCCCCAGTATCCATGGTTTCAATAACATGAATACAAATTATGGATAAGATGAATCAGATACTTTTTTTGTTTTCCTCATGATTGGGATGGATTACTTGATGACTTAGGTATATTTATGGGAATATACCTAAGTGGGGTTATCTGTTGATTTCATAGATTGTGGTTTACCCTTGTTGTATTTTTGTGAGACCTTGAGGGTTTCTGAGTCCCTACTGAATATCTTTATACACACCCCTGCACGAGCTATGCCTGCACCTCACTGTGTTGGGGGAAGATGACAGACAATGTTGACCGAGGCTGAGAGTACCTGGACTGGACAGTACCCGAAGGTAGACCTTATGGCATGTTAGTACATGGAGGGGACAGATGGACAAGGATTTATTAGGAGGCGATCTATACCAACCCTTTAGGTAGGAACCTCGGAGGATGACCCAATGGATGTTTTACCTATTTTCTCAGTTGTACTTGTACTTTCATATTCTTGTACTCTCCAATTGGGCATGTATTCTGGCCCCTTTTTACTTAGTTTACTCACTTGTTGGTTATTCAATTTACTCATGATATTATCTATTGTGTGTTTACAGGTTATAAATGAAATGCCTTCCCAATTTTAGGGCATTACACCTTTGGTGCTAGTCGCCATCCCCTGGCCTATGGAAGGCGGGTTTCTGGTAGTCGCAGCCCGGGCCCCGGGGGACGGGTCGTGACAAACCGTTTAACCCAATGTCCCTCCACACAGTGATACATTATTTGAGAGATACCAAAATTCCATTATGATTTTAATATCTAATACCTATAAAATATGATTAAAAACATAATATAGTTTCATTACCTTGTATAATATGATATTATCGTCAAGGAAAACTAAATTAATTATCATACATATAATTTGAATCTTTTTATACATATATGAAAATTTCGAGATGCAATTATACTATTTAGACTAAATTTTACAACCATTATTAAAATAAAAATTATATTAATGATTAAAGTAAGGAATAAATTAAAGAAATTATTAGTTTAAATATATAAACATGTGGTAAATTAATTATGACCAATTAATATAAATTTTTTTTTGAAAACATGATCACTTTTACATGCATAATAAGCCATTCATAATAAAAAAATATCAACATTTTTTATATATCCTCAATATTGATTTTTTTTCAAAACGTTTTACATGAAATTTTATTTGAATACATGATATTATACAAAATATAAACATATTAAATTGTGATAACATTTTTATAAAAAATTACATATTAAAAATTTCAAATAAGTATATATATAATTGTATTTAATATTTAATCACATCATTTATCAAAACCCCTTTTGATATAGTTTAAATATATTAAAAAATAATTAATTTTAATTTAAACATTTCAAATTAATTATTATATATTATTTACAAAATTAAGTAAAAAATGAATAAAATTTTTCTAATATTTACTAACAATAAATACCATTCATCCACTTCCATGGATTCCTTTGACGAATTGTATGGGATACTATTTCATTCATCATTCATCCAGATAGAGGTTGGGGGGTTAATGTTTCTTAGTATTGATGTGGTATATAGAACAAATTTGATGCTCTAGTGTGTTCTATTGGGGGATGATCACAACGTAGGACCATTGGAAGGTCTAAGATGATTTCTTGTGGAGTCCCTTGGTTTTTGAGGTTACAAACCATGGGCTCTTGAGTGTCTCCCATAATTGTGGTTAGAGGATGTTTGGATAGGGATTAAGATTTCTCTACAGTTAATTAGGCCTCTCAAGGTGTTGAGGAGAGTTATGAATGTGGTTTATTGGTAGGTATTTACACCTCAGTTAGAAAGTGTAAATCAATTAATCCATGTGTCTTAGCTTTTTTTGTATATTTATGATGAATACCACATAAAAAAATGATAATTTGATATCGATTATGACATGATGTTTGTGGATCGGCCAGTAGAGATCTAGGATCATGAAAGGGAGGTTTTACTTGTGAGAACCACTTACTTGGTTCAACTATTGTGCAGGAATGGCGGACTGTAGGATAGTACATAGGAGAAAGAGGTGAAGATAAATGCAAAATATTTAGATCTATTTTGAGTTTTCTCTTCTATGTTCTATCTTTTTTATTATGTGATTCTTATATGTCATTGCTTGATGATATATGATTTTTTGTTATATTATGATATGTGATAAGTATTTTGGAAGTTGAATAGGGAAAGAGTAAATTCTTAATCAAGAAATGTTATACTTTGACATGATTAAAAACTAAATGAGTTAGTAAATCCCAAAGAAGATAATATCATGACATGGAAATGGGATTCATAGATTTTTGTTCTAAGGGATGTTCTTCTATTAGTTGTGTTTGTTTTTTGGATGGGACTATTAGGAGGTTTGGATATTGATGTGTGTGTATGAATGGAATGCTATGACTTTTATTTGGTATAAGATGGCCAATTTTTTTTCCAGTGAGATATTGTGATGTGGTTGGATGTGATGTTTTGTGGTTTTTTAGTTTGGATGGTGGTAGTATTTAGATGTACCAAGATCGTTCTAAGGTATGCCACATTGGGGTTTTTAAGACCACATCGTTTTCATTAGGGTTAGTTCTGATTATAAAGTTAGTGAATTGATGATATGTATCTAATGTAATGGTATGTGCCTTATCAACCCATTACTTTTCTAGTTTTTATGTTGGAGAGTGTTCAATGGATGTTTGAGGAGGTTAGGTGGAGTTAGAGATATGGTTTTGAAGAAATAAGTTGGTTTAAGAAAAAATGGTAATTTTTGTTGCAATATTTTGGTTTATAACATACATATCAAGTGTTTTACATATTTTGTGTGACTAAGGTGGAGAGTATAAAATGGTTTTATTCCATAAAATTAAAACAAATGAGATAATTTAATTCCATCATGAGGTGCCATGTTGTTTGGTGGAAAATACATATATAGCCTAACATTTAGCATCACAATGTACGTTTTATGGGAATTTAGAATTTATAGTGAATCCTTATAATTTATGTCATATATTTGGTGAATTATAGTAATTTTATAATCATAATTTGGAAAATTCTCTTATAATTTTTTTGATCATATCTCTCTCATAGTAGATGAACCCTGGTCATTTTTTGGTGGTTTTCTATTCATTCTTATTTTTCCTAGATCATTTGGTTATAGTGGTTGATCATTGGTGATTGGTTGTAAGTCTTTTTTTATTTCAAAATTTTTCCTAGATTTTCTCTAGAGTATCCACTGTTGTGTTTTTGGGTTTGTTTGATATGTGTTATGATTTTTTTTAAAAAACTATTTGATGTGGTGTAAGTTGATCTCTGATTTCCATGGGTTGTTACAGTTTGAGAGGTGATTCTTATTCTCCCTAATATTTTTTGAGTGATTATAAATATTATTTTAGGAAGAGGATCCTCATTCTCACATGATCATGTTGTATGTGTTTCGATTTACTTATTTTACATTCTATTGGGTGGATAGTAAGAGTCGGTGTAATATGATAACTAATTGTCTTAACTATAATGGATTGTTATGGGGATATATAATATGTTTTTATTTCATGGATATATATTATTTAAAATATTATTCCACATTATTACCTTAAAATAAATAAGAGTTTTAGGAGGATTGTTTACTTTATAGATGATAAGTGTTGAGACCCTTTGTGTTTTTTGTGTGATCACACCTTGACTAAAATGTTATAGAACGTATATACAGTTAATTAATTGGGTATCCATGTATTCTTGTTTGTGATATAATATTCTTTCTAAATAATAAAATAATGAAATGGCATAACTTGAAGAAATGCAGATGTTAGGGTATGTGTTGTTGTGTTTCACATTATTGTTTTTACTATTGTGTAACATTCGAAGATTTTAAAAGGGAATACTGTGTTTTGAAAAGTATAATTTACACCACATCGAGATTAATGGAATAAGTGAATATTATTATTTAATATGGTATTTATCACTAATAAATTATATGGGTGAGTATAAATATACATGAAAATATTATTTTTACACATTTTTATTAAATTTTACGACATTCATTCAGTTTGTTTTATATGCATTGGATAATAAAAATCCAATTTTATTTGTACGATATGTATTGTTCTAGAAATTTGGGTTTTCACCTTTTAATGGAAGAATAGTTTTAAAAATAAATTTTGATACTTTTTATAAATAGTATATAAAAAAATATACTTCATTTTTAAAATATTAATAACTAAATTTACTTACATTTAATTTATTTTTATTTTTCATATAAGTTTCATTTACTGATGAATAGTAAAAAATACTGCATTTTAATTGAAAATTGTATTTTCATCAAAATAATTTACAATGTTGGATTATATTTTATATTAATTTTACGTTAAAATTAGATCAACTATAAATATATTAACCCAATTTAGGTAATTTGAATAATTTAATATTAAATTTAAATATAAAAAAATTTCAAATTTTTGACCATTTTCATTTTAGAATCCCGCTTTCTCATTCCCTTTATGAGAATAAATTTAAAATTATTTTAGCCACTAATGTGTATTAGATTTTTAAGAGTGGATTACACATTTATAATCTGAGGTTCCAAATTTAGTAAATATACACATTTTATTTTTTGTAAAACATTGATTGTAAACATAGTAATTTCATTACCATAGTAAAGGGTATAACATTTTATTAATGGTAGAAATAATTATGATATGGGTTAGAAAATTGCACTGGAACTTATCCTAAATTTATTTTATGAGTGAGTGTAGAACAAAATAATCTTTGGTCCAAATTTATTTCCTCATGTATCCACTAGGATGTCATTAATACCCTTATAGTATTTTTTTTATGAAAAGTCAATCTTATCTCGCTAATTTTTTTTAATAAGTATAACAGTTATAATTTATGGTTATCTGAAAGACATTAGAAACCATAACATCATTTTTATTGATAAAATATTTTTCTTCATAATTTTAATTTATTTATAATTTCTAATTATCATAAAGGGTTGCACAACAGTGATGCAGTATTATTTTATTAATGAAAATATCAAATAAATGTTATTAAGAATATTAAACTAAATATATTATTATATAATTAATGAGATAATATAATTTGTAAATGAATTTTACAATATTGTGAAGTATTTGAATATTTATTTCTATTTTATCTAGTTACATTGTTATTTTTTAATGAAAATGTAATGAATAGTGTCAAAGTTTATTGGAATGATTTGTTAAAATAAATAATATTTTATTAAATTATATAAAATTAATAAAATTTAACAATTAAGAAAAATATTTGGGATAACGATGAAAATTTATTCCTTAATTCATTTGTAATTATTTTTAAATTATGTAGTACATATAATTACCCTTAATTAATAAAAATAAATGTTGTTGTGGTAACAGTTAAACTGGTTAAATAAGGGTTAAAAACAAATTACAAGGACTCGGAATTTTAAAAGAAAGAATATTTATCATAATATGAGTTGTTTTAGACATAACATAATCTTATATTTGAAATAAATCACGTAAATATATTTAGAATAGAAAATTAATTTATTTTGATTTAATATTTTGGGGAATTACAAGAGTACCCCACCCATCTATTATAAAATAATATGTATTCTTATCTTTTCATTACTCCTAAAAAACCATTTCGGTTCATCTAATATATGTCAATATACATTACTATCACCCCCTAAAAATTTTGGAGGTCTTTGCTCAGGAATTATTCCAACTATAGTGAGTTATTGTTGCTAAAACCATTCTTGGGGGGAATTTATTACTGTTTGGAGCCACATGGATCACTTTAATCCCCGTATAGTATTTTGGTTAATGAAAACTCAAGCATGACACATTAATTCTTTTACTATGGTAATTTTTTTAATCTATGTTCACCTAGGGGCTATGTTTATCCATATATAGTATTTTGAATGCTAACTTATTTATTTTCATCATGGTTTTTTATTTTCAATTTTTAGGGATGAAATAATAAACTTAACGTCTTGCACAATGATGATGAAGTAATTATTGAATTAATTGAAAAAATAAATATAACTGTATTAAAAATATTTAAATAAATAAGCTATATATAATTAAAGTCCAACACAAATTTTATAGAGACATTTACATGATATGTATGTATGGAAATATATAGTTTAAATATATCTTGTTGTATTTCAAAATTTTAATGTAAAAGTAATGAATACTATAAAAATTTATACCAATGATATTTTAAAATAAAAAATATTTTATTCAATTATATAATATTTTTGAAACACAATGTTTATCCAAAATATTGGGAAGAGTTTTGAAATTTCATGAATGATTCATTTATGGATTGTTCTGCATTTTATACTATCTATATTTACCCTATAATATTAGAAATCCTTGTTTTTACGATAATAATTAATGGTGATAAATAAGTGTTAAAAACAAAAGATATAGATTATGATAATAGTAAAAAAAATGTGTACAATTCTCATTTTATTAATTTATTTTTCCCATTTTCATCCAATATTAAAACTAAATAAGTATTGAGACATTTATAATAGAAAAATAAATTAAATGAATTTAATATTTTGAGAAATTCCAAGAGTGTCCCTATCATCTCTAATATAGGGGAACATCTTGTTCTCATTTTATCACAATTAAAAGCCTATTTTTTTGGGAATATATAACCAAGTATTTTCTTTTAATCTACCACCATATTATTTTTGTCCTACTATTCAATGAACAAAACCCTTAAGGGTATTAAAGTCTTAAAAATAGATGATTTTTCGAAGAAGATGTCTTGTTTTTAATAAAGCATCTCTATATTTATTCATCTTCCAATCAAATCAAATATCCTTCAGCCATGATAAATTATTAACTCAATCATCCAAAATATATTTATATTATATTAGGTTTTCATTAATTACACATATCCATCTTGTTTTATCCTTCAAATGGGAAAATAATTCATCATTTATGTGTACGATGGACTACCACCACATGAACCTATATAATTATTTTTCCAGAACCATATCTCAATACATGTTATATTAGTGGAATTAATTTTTATATATTATATTAATGTCATATTAATCATTTTAAAATGTTACATATCAGTCACATACTTAACATTCCAAGGACATAAAAATGTTAACGCCATTCATGTGTTTATGTAAATTATCACCTCTAAGAATAGATGTGATTTAGTTTCATCACCACAAAAAATTAATGATTTATTTATGTATATTATTATAATAATTATTATATTAATAAAATTATTATCATTTTGGAATTATTAAATAATTTTTATCATCTTTCCGTAATGATTATTTAAAAATGGAAATGCTACTCATGTGTACACACAGTTAACCTTCTCAATGATTGAATCATAGTTCATTATTCATCTAAATATATAATTGATATATTAAAAAGTATAATTAACATATAAAAATGGTAATTATTTCATGATTATTATTTTTTAGATGCTGGACTAATGACCACTTTTACAATACACATTATACAAAATTTATATTGGACTCATGTACTGAATATCATCTAAACATCCAATGCAAACATCAATAATTATATAATTACAATAACATGGTAATAAGAGATAAAAAATTAATAATAAAGATGGATTCATTTTTTATTAAAGAAAATAAATAACAAAAAAAATTATTCAGGAAGATAATGGGCATTCATGATGAATTCGACTCAAGGCAAGGGGCTTCATCCCAATTTTCTCTGGTTGGGGTATATTTTGATGTTATGAAAATATATTATCTTACAAGGTTTATATGACAATAAATTAACATGTTATACCAGGAAGTTATATATTCTAATGATATATAATGTGTCCTTAAATTATACTCATTCATGTGACATATGATTCGAATGATTACAATGTAAAAAATGGAATTCCTAACCCGGTTTCAATTCTATGTGCTCAACATAAAATTATTTCTTATGTAATTATAATATTATGTGTGAAATGAATTTGGAATATATTATGTTTTATTTCAAATCGTTTAATGTGGATTTAATGATGAAAAAAATAATCAATTAATTTGATTAATTCTCACTTCAATGATATGATATTTATAATGTATTTCTAAACAATAAAACCATATTTTAAATATTTTAATAATTTATTGTTAAAAAAATTTATCTCTCAGTACCATATTGTAAAAATGGAGTTTATTAGTGTACATATAGGGATATTAATGTTTTAAAATTGTAGTTTTTGAAATTATGCTAACTATTTTCAAAAAAATATTTTTTATTATATTACATAAGAGAATATTTATCTAAAACAGAATTTTAAATGATTGAAAGGTTTATTTTATAAATATATATATTTTTATACCATTTTTAAAAAATAATTTTTCTAAATATATTTATATAGAAATTAATCTTTATAAATTTATATTTAACAATAGTAATGAATTTTTTTAAGAAATGTATTTAATTTTTTTATATAAATGATTTTTAAAAATCCTCTTTTAATGTGAATATTTCCTATATTGTTACATAATACAAAAGGAATGTATTATATATATATATATATATTATATGATCTAATTTTCCAGATATGAAGCTGATTTAATGTATTGATGCTTACTTAAGTTTTTCTAATTTTATTCTCAAATAAAATGTTTTCATTTATGATTGGAAGAATTTTTGATAATGATAAGTGATTTTAAAATGAAAATTTTATTTTCCACATCGTTGTTTCTTTTCTAAAATATTTCTGTTTTATTATATTATTATTATTATTTGATATTTTTTATGATGATGGGTGGTTTCATAATAAAATAAATCAGGGTGATCCCAATATATATTTCTAATTCATTGGGTAATAAGACAAATTTAATCTATTTGGTTTCTCTTAAGATATTATAAGAATATACTGTGATGGTTATTCCATGTGTTACCATGATGGTTATTCCCTATCTATCATTTAGAGATACAACTTCCATGAGATCTACAGTATATTTAAGTGTGATATGAAAATTATTCCACATGTTACCATTGTGATTTTCTAATTCTTTCTTTATATTTTATAAGAATATTATAATTTAATAAGGTAAGATAAAAAAGATTATGTTTTATTGGGGAATAATATAACATTGTGAAAATATTTTCAAGAGTTTATATGTTTTTATGGAAAAATGGATTATTTCCTAATTTTTTATTTATATTAATGATATTTTCATTCTTAAGCCATGTTTTGAAATATTATCCATAAAGTATGAATATGGAAAAAAGAAGGAGGAAGTCATGTAGAAAGTTTTGATTATTTATCATGAAAAATAAATCATGATTAATTTTAAATGTTTTATGTTAAATAACAAATCAATACTATTTTAGTACTATCATATTTGTGTGAATGTGGGTTGTTTTGGATGAATTATAACTTAATCGTATAAAACTCTAAACGAAAAAGATCCTTAGAATTGTAAGAAATTAAATTCAAGCTCAAAACCACAATAATATATAATGATTAAGGCCAAGTCCATACAGTTGTTATCAAAGCAGTGTTAATAAAACTTTGGTTATTATGATTTTTTCTTAAGGGTTATGGATATAATCATGGGTTAGTAATGTATTGGTTGATCATATGTTCAATGTACTAGATACTTCTTATAAAATGTAATTTTTTAAATTTTAAAGGGTCTAATGGGACTTTCGAAGACAGTCATTTTGGAGATAATTAAAGGATATTACATTTTGGGATGAAAATGAAATTTATAACATAAAATTTGATGTTAAAAAAATATTATAGTTATTTTTTAGGATTTTTCTCAAAGTTATTTAACTTTTGAAGTATTATAAAAATATTTTTTTAGGTGAAGGAATTGTTATGGGATGGGTGAAAACCCATACTGTCGAACATGGTCAGAAGAATTAGACCCACAGGTGATGGGAAAAGGGTGATTCACCTAACACTATACTATATTAATTTTTAGTTTGTATGATATTTTCATTTTAGATAAATGGTTTTGTGTATGAATAATATGTTTATTTTGGAATGATATATTATGCCTAATAGATAACCATTGGATTGAAAAATGATTTCCTATTAAGTTATTAATTATTTTTGAGAATATGAAAAATAATTTTCAAACATTATATGATAATTGTAAGTAAAATAATATGATATTGTTTTAGGAATAATAGTTGAATTATATTTTTGAATCATTAATGATTAATGGTGATTTATGCCATTTATGTAAATGGTTATCATATCTTAGAGATTATGTGATTTAGGAAATTACTTTTTGTTATAAGGCTTTAAGAGTGATTGATGTTATTTGGTGATAAATTATAATGCTATCTTGGATCTCTATGTGATCAAATCCTTCCAATTATTGGTTTTCAATCATATTTTAGAATATTTTTGAGGAATTTTAAGGAAAAATCATTGTTTAATGATCTATGTTGACCTTTGGGTATTACTATTTTATTATTAAGATTAAATTAGTTTACCATTATTTAAGAATTTATTTTTTTAAATTATCCTATATTATTCTAACCGTTGTTATTTTGGTAGACACCTAAAATCGGAAATATATATATTTTTCTTATTTTGATTTAGTTACCCTTAGAATTTGATTGTAATGGTTATAGAATGAAGAATTCATTTTAAATACTCGTCATTTGGTGATATTTATTATATTATGGTGGATATTTATTAAAGGATGAATCTATTTTTTCATGGCACTATATATATTTATGATCTTGATCCATATATGAAAATAATTCATCAACTCTATGAAAATTATCTTGAAAAATGTATTATCTGTTTACTTCTCTCACTATGAAATCAATAACCTTTTAACCCATCATAGTTTAATGGTTTTTTGATTGTTCACATCTACATGACCATGTTCTATACAATTCTCTATTAGAACATGATAGTTAGTTTTCTCTTCTATGCCCATGTTTTTCTTCATTGAAACCCTGTATGTGTCATCTAATGTGACTTTAAAACACTCCTTTCACTATTTTCAAATGGATGTTATATTGACAATATTTTGATATGGGATTTCAATAATGGTATTCTGAATATTTGATGATTGGGTACCATGGAAAATCTCAAATTGAGAGGATGAAATTTATTAAATGGAGTAGAAGGTAAAATTTCATGATTTTAATAAGGAAACAATATGATTGATAAAGTACAAGATACGCCATGTAGATCCTAAATGATGAACTAATTGTTATTATTTTCATATTACTTTTATAAACTAAACTTTATAATGGATGGTATGAAAAATATTATCTCAATTATATAAATATGGTTAATAAATTTATATATAATTAAATAATTTGTGACCAATTATGTATGAATGAAAATAAAACATATTTAAAAATTAAAGAATATATTTTTTCAAAATACTATTTAAATACACACAATAATGTTTTATAAAAAATAAAATAAAAAGTCACCCTTTTTTGATTGTTTTATTTTTTATATATATAATATATTCAATGTTTTTTTAACATTTATCAAATCTATTTTCAATAAATGATACAAAAAATTATATTTTACAAAAAATAAGATACATTTTATTAAAATAATTTTTTTTCCTTTTAAAAGAACATTTATTCTAAACCAATATTTTTAAAATATTATATATTTTATTTTATAAAATAAACAATTTTTTGAAACCTTAAGTTTGAAATTATCTTAGAGTTTATTGTTGGCATTTATATAACAGGATTTATTTATGATGTATAGTAGAAAATAATACATTTTAATTGAAAACTGAATATTCATCTAAAAAAATAAAACTGTTAAATTATATTTTAATTTGGGTTTAAAATACAATTATATAAACTATAATTATATTAATCTAATTTAGTTAATTGGAATCATTTTCAAATTAAATTTGTATATATAAAAATTTCAAATTTTTGAACATTTTCATTATAAAACCCCAATTTCATACAATGTCTATGAGTTTAATTTTAAATTAATTTTATTCAATACAGTGATTTTCATTTTAAAAAAATTGATTCCCTATTAATAATTACATGTTCCAAATTTATTATATATTTCCATTTTATTTTGGAAATAATATTAATTCAAAAAAACTATGTTATCCTTTTACCATAAAGAAGTATAAATCAAGTAATTAAGTGTAAAAATAATTATGATAAATATTATGAAATATCCTTATAACTTTTAGTAATTTTTTTGGATGAGTTACTAATGAAAAAAATAATCATTTTCAGAATTTATAAACACTTGGAGCCACATTTATGATATTAATCCCCTTATAGAATTTTATTTTAAGAAAAGGAACTCTTGTCAGAGTAATGTTTTTAATGAGTTTAACATTTTAATATATAATCATCCAAAAACTATGCTAACCAAAAAAAGTGTCTATTTGAAGTAAAAATATTTTTCTTTGTCATTTTAATTTGTTTTAGTTATTAGGTATTAAATAATTACCCAACGTCTTGCACAACATTGGTGAAATAATTATTTAATTATTGGAAAACTCAAATAAATGATACTAAAACAATTTAAATAAGTATAATCTGTGTTAAATTATGTCATAAAAGAATTTATTGAATTTCATGACATGTTACTAATGTATTAGGAAATTTTTGTTGAAGATATATTTTTTAATTAATATTTTCAAATCTAAACTTAAGAAATGTGTAAAAATTAATATTAATGATATTTGAAAATTAATAATAAATTTATGTAAATATATATTTTTCCAAATATTTTTGATAAGGATTATAATTTCATAAATTATTAATTAAAAGTTGTTATTGAATTTTACAGTAACAATATTATCCCTGAGATATTAAAAATATTTATTGTCATTATAAAAAATGAAAGATTTAAATAAGTGATTAAATGCTAAGATAAGGACTAAAAAGTATTGAAAATTTGTCTCATTTTCATTGTTTTAAAGGATTTATACCCCATATAATCATATTATTGAAATAAATATATTTTTATCCATATTTAGGTAAAACATAATTTATATTAATTTAATATTTTCAGGAATTCCAAGATTTTCACTCTCCTCTCTTATAAAAGATTATATCTTATTATCTGTTCTTCACACATCAAAACCTCTTTGTCTTGACCGTGATCCACCCTAATAACATACCACAATTCCTCCAAAAATTATATAGGTATTATTTATGTGGAACACCACCCTTAGCGTTCTTAATTTAGTTATGAAAAAGAGATTGTCAGAAGAAGATGTATCATTCTTTGTAAAGCATCCCGGATTTATTTCATCTTCCACTTCTTTAAAATATTCTTCAACCTTTTTTAAAAAATAATGTATCCTAAATATACATAGAATTTATTAGTTTTGTTTTATTACCCCAATACATCTCTATTTATATAAAATCGGAAAACATTTCAATATTCGTGTCTATAGGGGACTACCGCCTTGCGAACTGATGTAATTCATTTTCCATAACCATCTATAAAGAATTCTAATAATTATGGAATTAAATTTTATATAATATATGATGATATATTTACTATTATTCAAATATAATATATCATTTAATTTCTTATCTTTTCACAAATAGAAAATTGATAACGTTATTCAAGCATAAGTATAAATTATAACCTCCACTAAGCGATGTGATTAATTTTCCATAAGATCATTGCATGTATGAAATATATTATTATATTTAAATTATTAATATTTTAATAATTATGTTATTATTATTAAAAAATATTACATACCTTTTTTCCATAATGATTATTGGAAAATGTATACATTACTCATGTTTATGTATGACCTACTGTCTCCATTGTTTTAGCATAGTTAATTTTTTATATTCATATATAACAGATGGATTTAAATGTATATATTTAGTATTTAAATTATAATTATTTAAATATTATTATTCTAGATATTATTTAATAATGTAATCATTGACTATAGACATTATACCAAAGTCATTTTGGACCAATGTACTAAATATTGTCAGAACGTCTATCGCAAACATAAATAATTATGTAATTATTATAAAATGTTAATAAGTTGTATATAAAGAATAATAAACATTAATTATTTTCTCAAGAATGTAAATAATTAACATATGTTTATTATTCATTAACTTAAAGGACATACGTGATGAATCAGACTCAATGTAATGGAATTTGTCTCAATTATCATTCATTGAGGAATATTTTGAGGTTATGTAGTTATATTATTTTAGGAGGTGTATATAACTATACAATGACATGTTATATAACTAATTTTTTTATTATTAGATATTTATTGTTTAGTTAAAATTTTCTCTTTCATGTGGCAAGTTATTCGACTAATCACATAGATGTAAGGGAATTCAAAAACTCATTTTAGATTATGTTTCAACTTCTTGATTATGTAAATCTAGGATTATATGTTTAATGAATTTCCAATATCATTGTTCATATTTAATGTTTTTATTTTGGATTTATAGTGGAAGAATAAAATAAATTCCTTTAGTTTATTATCATTTCAGTGATATGATATTTTTAAGGGACTTTTAAATAAAAAAACTAATTTTAAATATTTTAATGATCTATTATTATAAATATTTATATTTAATTTCTATATTTTAAAAATGTTTTTTAGTAATTTATATATATGTACTTGAATGTTTTAAATAATAATTTTCTAATTTCTTTCAATTGTTTTTAATATAGGATATCATTATTTTATGTAATAGTTTCTTGAACAGAAACATCATTGTAAATGTTTGAATTAATTATTTTTCTAAATATTTCACATTAATGTCCATATTCATAAAATAATTTTTCAAAATGTATTATATGTCAATTAATTTTATGAATAGTTATTTTTCTAATTTATCTAAATATATTAAAAAAATATTTTTTATGTTTTTATGTGAATGAATTTTTTTAAAATTGTCTTTTAATTTTACTCTTTCAACTATTTTGACTAAATGCAAAAGAAATTTTTTTATCATATAAAACATGAATATATTTTCATTAATTAATTACATATTTATCATTATGAAAATAATATATATTATTTATTTTCATATCTTTCAATGGACATTATCACAACCCGCCTTCACCAAAAGGATGGAAGGGTCAGCAGGTTTCCAAGACCTTCCTTCTTTAAGCTGAAGGAGAGATAATGACCCCCGAAACCCACCTTCTATAGGTCCCGGAGTGGCGACTAGCACCAAGGGTATGAAAATTACAAACAAGTGGAAGCAATTACCCTTTTTGTTTTATAGGATCCGGAGATAAGATGATAATCCCCAGCAACACCAAGAGTAAAAGAAAAGTAAAGCCAAAAGTAAACCATTCCCACATGCATGTTCCAAAAGTAAAAGCCACAGGGTACAAAAGTGACTACAATGGTAAGTAGAAAAGAAAGAAAAGTTCAACTGCGACTACCCCAAAGATCAGAGATAGTACGGTCCGGCACGATCCCCGAAGTCCTCCTGGAAACCTGAATGCAGTTTTATATACGTAGGGTGAGCATACAAGTACACTCAGTAGGGAAAACCAAAGACTCTCGTGCACAAGTGGGGGAATGTACTAAAGTATCCTGAGAAGCATACAACCATTACTATGAAAGAGTTCACCCACCCCACTCACCAGCTACACTCACCATGTAACACAAACCAAGTAATATATATAAGAGCACATCGATGTTTGGGTACCCCGTCCACTTTCCCACTGGTTATTGAGACATCCTACGCATCGAACCAATCCATCCATTCTCACCGCAGTCCCACTACCACACCTGCCCACACACACAAGGGTCACAACCGCACGCAGTCCCACTGCTGAATCCCGCACGCAAACACCTAGGCCACAACTGTCACACGTAACCACACCTGCAAACACCTAGGACAGAACAACCACCACCACGCCCGAAGACGCCTAGGCTAGAAGATCCACTGCCATGCCCGAAGACACTTGGGCCTCATCCCGAAGATACTTGGGAAACCATCTACCCGCACACACCTGGGCCATAACCACCACAATACCACGTCCAAAGATTCTTGGGCTAATAATGGACCTCAGGCCATCACAGCCTGCCCGAAGGTACTTGGGCTATCCGGGAAATGGAGCAGAAAAGGAGCTAATAACCATCCACTAAGAATAGTGTTGGAAAAAACACCCTCCCCCATGAAATGGCGGTGTTTGGAACTAAGTGCTTAACATGGGTGGGGCGCGAATAAGAAACAAAAAACTACAAGTATATATATAGATAACAAGCACTCACCCAAAGTTAGGTTTTTTTTAGACAGCCTACATATCACAACAACACTCAAGTCCGAGTCATGACTCTCACCTACAAAAATCCTTTGTCCCATTCTTTTTTTCATGTTCAGTAATAATGTTTAAATAAGTTCATGCACCTACTTGGGAAACTAACACCATAAGCATAACCAATGAAAGAATCCATCCAAACGTCAATTTAAACATTCACACTCGGTTCTCTTGTAATGTTACAACAACAAGAGGATAAGTGAGATCCCTCTAATTAATAGAACCAATGAAACCCTTGAGACACTACCCCATGTCCCCCAAAATTGTTTCTTATTAAAAGAGGATCCCACCCCAATTCGTGATGTAAATAAGGTAACCACCCAGTTTTAAAACTCACAACCACCGAATCCATATCAATAGGGGATCCCATACCCTCCCATATCTCCAGCAATCGGCCCATAAATGAAAACAACCAAACCACTAAAACCAACAAAAAGTAGGGCCATGACGGTATTTTCATATTTATAAGATTTAACACACTCCATGATTTCAATTTCGCGTGATTTTACCCCGGGTTATCCCAGAAGGGTTGATCCTCGTACTTCCAATTCATTTAGCCAGGTGTACGTGGTTAACCAATTGAACTTTTTACAGTAGGAGTTCACAACCACAAAAAAGTCATTTCAAACATCCCCTGGGGTTCATTAGAGCACAGAGAAAGACCAACAATGGCCATGATTTTCAATAGGTGTAAGCCCGCACAATTCAGAAATATGATCATAACATAAAACAACATCAACGATCACAACCCCCCGTCTTTCTTTATAGAACCCAGTTCATTATCTTTATTTAGGTCTGGTTTATCCAATTCTACAGAAACAAGAGCACGCCCACCTCACATGATACACAAAAGAGAGAGAGACAAAGGATAAATTCCCTACTTGTTGATCAACAATCGACGCTAAGGCCGGGGGTGGAACTTCATGGATAGCGATGCGGTTTTCCTGAAAGAAAAGCTTCTCATCTAAACAAAGGGTAATCTTAACACAGGGTGATCAAGAAATGAAGGAAACCATGAGTAGCCCTTAGATTATAAGAGCAGTGGATGGTTGAGATAAGAATGCCAAACCGCATAAGGAGCGGGGTTTGTGGGTTGACCACGCTGCCCCACATGTTATTAAAGGGGTCGGGTGGTTTATACCGATGCACACACCAGGTTAATTTACTGAATATTTAATTATAAAATTTATGGGCTCTACCGGGCTTTAAAACAATCTTAAAGGGGGTCAAAGAAGGGTTTAAAACTCAATTTGCGCACGTCACTGGAAAAACCCCGACAAAGTCGGGTGACGCCGTTCGGCTTCACCGATCGGCCGCATCGATCGGTCTCACCGATCTGTCTCCCCGATCGGTCTCACTGATCAGTCGTGCCGATCATTCTCACTGATCCATCTCACCGATCGGTCGTGTCGATCGGTCTCACCGATCTAGGAGACCGATCGGGGAGACCGATCGACGCGACCGATCAGTGAGGACGATCGGCGTCACCCGACTTGGTCGGGGGTTTTCCAGTGATGTGCGCAAATTGAGTTTTAAACCCTTCTTTGACCCCCTTTAAGCTTTTTTTAAAGCCCGGTAGCGCCCATAAATGTTATAATTAAATATTCAATAAATTAACATCGTGTGTGTGTCGGTTTAAACCACCCGTCCCCTTTAATAACCTGTGGTGTCGCGTGGTCAACCCACGACCCCCACTCCTTATGCGGTTTGGAATTCTTATCTCAACAATCTGTGACACTTATAAACATAGGGTTAGCCATGGTTTCCTTCTTTTCTCGATCACCCAGTGTTAAGAGTACCCTTCGTCCAGACGAGCAGATTTTTTTTCAGGTGAACCGCATTGCTATCTGTGAAGTTCCACCCCCGGCCTTAGTGTTGATCATTGATCAACAAGTAGGGAATTTTTCCTTCGTCTATCTCTCTTTTGTGTATCATGCGGGGTGGGCGTGCTTCTATTTCTGTATAATAGGATAAACCAGACCTAAATAAAGATAATAAACTGGGTTCTAAAAAGAAAGATGGGGGGCTATGATCGTTGATGTTGTTTTATGTTATGATCATCTTTATGAATTGTGTGGCATTACACCAACTGAAAATCATGTCCGTTGGTGGTCTTTCTCTATACACTAATAAAACCCTGGGGATGTTTGAAATGACTTGTTTGTGGTTGTGAACTCCTACTGTAAAAAGGGCAATTGGTTAGCCACGTACACCAGGCTAAATGAATTGGATGTACCAGGATCAACCCTTCTTTGATAACATCTGGTTAAAGAACACGAAATTGAAATTATGGAGTGTGTCAAATCTTATAAATCTGAAAATACTGGCATGGCCCTGCTTTGTGTTGGTGGTAGTGGTTTGGTTGTTTTCTTTTATGGGCTGATTTCTGGAGATATGGGAGGGGATGGGATCCCCTGTTGATATGGATTCTGTGGTTGTGAGTTTTAATACCGAGTGGTTACCTTGTTTGCATCACTAATTGGGGTGGGATCCTCTGTTGATGAGATACCATTTTGGGGGACACGAGGTAGTGTCTCGATGGTTTCTTTTGTTCTAGTACTTCAAGGGATCTCACTTATCCCCTTGTTGTTGTAACATTACCAGAGAACCAGGTGTGAATGTTTAAATTGATGTTTGGATGGATTCCTTCCCTAGTTATGCTTATGGTGTTAGTTTCCCATGTAGGTGCATGAACTTATTTAAACATTATTTCTGAACATTAAAACAAGAATGGGATAAACACGTTTTGTTTGTGAGAGTCGTGACTCAGACACGAGTGCTGTTGTGATCTGTAGGTTGTCTGAAGAAAAACCTAAATTTGGGTGAGTGATTGTTACCAATGTAAATACTTGTAGTTTTGTGTTTCTTATTCACGCCCCACCGATGTTAAGCACTTAGTTCCGAACACCCCCATTTCATGGGGGAGGGTGTTTTTCCCAACACTATTCTTAGTGGCTGGTTATTATCTCCTTTTCTGCTCCTTTTCCCAGATTTCCCAAGTACCTTCGGGTAGGCTGTGATGGACTGAGGTCAATTATTAGCCCAATAATCTTTGGGTGGGGTAGTGTTGTTGTTATGGCCTAGGTGTGTTCGGGCAAGTGGTTTCCCAAGTATCTTTGAGATGAGGCCTAGGTGTCCTCAGGCATGGCAGCAGATCTTCTAGCCCAGGTGTCTTCGGGCGTGGTGGGGGTTGTTCTGGCCTAGATGTTTGTTGGCATGGTTACATGTGACAGTTGTGGCCCAGGTGTGTGCGGGCGGGTGTGGCAGTGGGACTGCGGTGAGAATGGAGGGATTAGTTTGATGCGTAGGATGTCTCAATACCCAGTGGGAAAGTGGCGCAGGGTACCCAAACATCGATGTGCTCTTATATATATTACTTGGTTTGCATTACTTGGTGAGTGTAGCCGGTGAGTGGGGTGGGTGAACTCCTTCATAGTAATGGTTGTCTACTTCTCACGAGACTTTAGTACATTCCCCCACTTGTGCACGAGAGTCTTTGGTTTTCCCAACTGAGTATACTTGTATGCTCACCCTATGTATATAAAACTTCTTTAAGTTTTCTAGGAGGACTTCGGGGATCACGCAGGACCGTACTCGCTCGGATCTTTGGGGCAGTCGTAGTTTCTATTTTCTTTCTTTGGTACTTACCCTTGTAGTCACTTTTGTACCCTCTGGCTTTTAGTTTTGGAACATGCATGTGGGAATGGTTTACTTTTGGCTTTACTTTTCTTTTACTCTTGGTGTTGTTGGGTTTCATCATCTTATCTCCCGATCCTATAAAACAAAAAGGGTAACGCCTTCCACTTATATGTAATTTCCATACCCTAGGTGCTAGTCGCCACTCCAGGACCTATAGAAGGTGGGTTTCAGTGGGAATTATCTCTCCATCAACTTAAAGAAGGAAGGGCTTGGCAACCTACTGACCCTTCTCTCCTTTTGGTGAAGGTGGGTTGTGACAGAATGGTATCAGAGGAGGTTGATAGATAGGATGAAGTCTAGAGTTTGGAACAGTGAGGATTTTATGGGATGGTAAGGCAACAGTGTTGGGTGACCTTGGTGCGTTAATTAGGCCAAGGAATACCAACTAGGACATGGGATTTTAGGGCCCCCCGTGATCCGATGCAAGGCCTCTGGACCTACCGAACGACCATTTGAGGCCACGCTGAATATAGTGTAGAGACCCTAGGAAAGGTACATGCATCATAATGACTTGTCTTCTCATGTTTCTGAGATGTCTTGGGAATTATGAATAAATGAAAAGTTTAAGAAATTTTAAGAACAATATTCTGCACTACTTGGGCTTAGGCATTCCTTGTTAACCTTGCAACTATGGCACCTGTAAGGTGATGACGTGTGGTACAGGAAATCGAGGCCCCGGAGACTACTTTGGCTGATCGGTAGAGAGATGATCGAGTGGAAGAGGACGACCAGTGGCAGAAGACACTTCGGGCCTTCCAGTGACAGACCCTCTAGAAGTACAAGGGTAGCACCTCTGACATGAAAATGGAAGGCTGGCTAGAGGAGCTAGTGATAGTCTTCGGCCTGATTCGGGCCCCGACTGAGTACTGGGATCCTCTGGCCGTCATCCAGATGCGGGGAGTTGCGCGTCAGTCGTGGACGCTTTACCTGGGGGAGAGGAGAGGGGATGAGGTGCGATGGGCTAATTTCGAGAAGGAGTTCCGGGCGGAATTCCCCTCCTCGACGATGAAGGAGGAAAATAGACAGGAGCTACTCTCCCTCCAATAGGGAAGTATGTTAGTGAGGGAGCTAGGAATAATGTTCAAATACCTCATATGTTTTTCTCCGGACCTCTTTCCCGACGAGGAGTCTCGGGCAAGACATCTAGAGGAGGCTCTCCGACCCTCCCTACAGTATGTTGTTACCCCCTTTACCATGCCGACATACTTGGAGGTCCAGAAGAAGACCAAGGTGGTGGGGAGGATGCACGCTCTACGAGGTGCATCACGAGATGGGATCCAGGTGGGACCATCGAAGGGGAAGGCCGTCATCACTAGGCCTCCAGCGTCAGGACCCTCCATGTTCCGACCCGCAGGGAGCAGGCCACATCAGTTTTAGTTTCGATCCCCCGGTCCTCGCCCTTTTCCTTCTGGCATGGGACCGTGATGCTTCGTCTGTGGCAGCCATGGAAATCTCCGAAGTCAGTGCCCGGACTGGGTACAATACGGCAGTGGCGGACAACCCCAGCACCCGCCCCAGCAGTAGCTTCTAGCCAGGCCTTTCCAGCAGCAGCTGTAGGGACAACGAGCTCCCGCTCCTCCGAGGATAGACATAGGAGGAGGGGGCCGACCTCAGGGCACTCCTTCGGGACCTCAACCAGGGCGTGGTCGGGGAGGTGGCCGGCAGTTGAGGGGTAGAGGAGCCGGGCATGGACAACTACACACCACAGGGGCAACAGTTCCAGCAGGTCTAGAGGTTGTTAGAGGTACGATCAGTTTGTTTAGCACTCTTTCTTATGCCTTGATCGATACCGGAGCTTTGAACTCATTTTTTGCACCCAGTCTTGCTCATTCCTTGGGCCTAGATGCCAAGAGACTTCCAGTGCCCCTGGTGTTTAGCACACCATTCGGAGTTCAGACTGACTTGTTGCTTGTATTTCGGGGATGCAGACTGATGATAGGGCCACATCAGTCAGTTAGAGATCTTCTTCTACTACAAATACATCAATATGATGTTATCATAGGCATCGACTGGTTATTTTCTGTGTGTGACATCATCGACTGTTTTCAAAGAAGGGTTGTGTTCTTGGACTTGGGAAGCTGACATGTTACCTTCACCGGAGAGCGGAGTAGTCAGGAGGGCAGCAGGCGAGAGGAACCCCTCCTCTCCTTGTTGGCCGAGCTGTCGGTGGAATAAGAAGATGCTTAGATGGTAGAAGTGCCAGAGGTTGTCTGTGAATTTATGGAAGCCTTTCCTGAGGAGGTAACGACTCTACCCCCTTGACGGGATATCGAGTTCGGGATAGACCTGCTGCCGGCGCTCGTCCGATCTTGATGGCTCCTTACCAGATGGAACCTTCAGAGCTACGGGAGTTGCGGATCTAGATTGATGATCTAATGAATAGGGGTTATGTTCAGCCAAGTGCGTCACCATGGAGTGCTCTAGTCTTGTTCTCAAAGAAACAAGATGGTGGTCTCAGGTTGTGCATAGACTACAGGAGGTTGAATCAGGTGATGATCAATAATCGCTACCCTCTTCCGAGGATAGACAATATTTTTGACCAGGTGAAAGGGGAAGTATGGTTCCCGAAGATCGACATGTGGTTTGGGTACCACCAGCTGAAAGTGAAGGAGGGATACATCCCGAAGACGGCGTTTAGGTGCAGATATTGACACTTTGAGTTCGTTGTCATGCCCGTCGGTGTTAGGAACGCCCCGGATGTGTTCATGGGGCTTATGAACTCCATCTTCCAGGAGTACCAAGATCTGTTCATAGTTGTGTTCATCGACGACATCCTGGTCTACTCAAGATCATAGGATGACCATGCAGAGCACCTGAGGATGGTTCTGGAGGTCCTCTGACATCATCATCTCTATCGGAAGTTATCGAAATGGATGTTCTAGAAATGAGAAGTGCACTTCCTCAGGCACGTGGTGTTCGAGAAGGGGGTAGTGATAGACCCATCAAAGGATGGGGCATTTTTTTCTTGGGCAGCACCCAAGAATGTGGCAGAGGTCTGTAGTTTCCTCGGGTTGGCAGCTTACTATTGGGGGTTCGTACCCAACATCTCCCGATTTGTAGCACATATAATAGATCGGACCAAGAAAGACTAGGTTTTCGTGTGGAGTGAGTAGTGCGAGTCAGCCTTCAGCTATCTGAAGGAGATGTTGGTCAGTACCCTAGTGATGAGATTGCTAGAAGACGGGGTGGCGTATGAAGTGTTCTGTGATGCTTCAGGGCAGGGCCTGGGATGTGTGTTGATGCAGCAACAAGGGGTGATCTCCTATGGGTCCAGGCAGTTACGCACTCATGAGCGTAATTATGCCACCAACATCATGGAGCTTGCAGCGGTCATTTTTGCGCTAAAGTTATAGAGGCACTACCTCATCATAGAATTCTTTGTGGTCTTTACAGATCACAAAAGCTTGAGGTATATCTTCTCCCAATGGGACCTAAACTTGTGACAGTGGAGATGGGTGGAGTTCCTCTAGGATGACGACTTCGAGATCTCTTATACTAAGGGTAAGGGAAATGTAGTGGTCGATGCCTTGAGTAGGAGGACGCAGAAGGATGCAGTCCGAGAGTCGGAGGACGCCTGGAAGGTGATGTAGGAGTTGGTTACATTACACCTTGATGCGAGGATGGATGGTGGTAGAGGTTGCCTATATCAGATGGCAGTGCAGTTGTCTCTTTTGCAGCAAGTGGATGAGTCTCAGTGGGGCGACCCAGAGTGCGAAGTGATGTGTGACCAAGTTAACTAGGGCAATGCTCTGGAAGGATGGACAGATGATGGTCAGAATCATATGCTTTTCCAGGGAAGGTTGTTTGTTCTAGGAGTGATGTGTGGAAAGGTTCTTAGTGAGTTCCACAACTCACCCCTGGCAGTAAACCCAGATGTTTCCACGATGTACCAGGTACTGAAGAGACAGTTTTGGTGGCCCGGAGTGAAGCAAGAAGTGGCAGAGTTTGTGGCCAAGTGCTTAGTGTGTCAGCAAGTGAAGGCTGAACACCAAGTTCCAGGCAGCCTACTGCAGTCTCTAGATGTCCCCGAGTGGAAGTGGGATGACATCTCGATGGATTTCGTCACGGGACTTCCCAAGGTCCAAAGGGCATACGATGCCATCTGGGTGGTAGTAGACCAGTTGAATAAATCGGCCCACTTTCTGGCGATCAGGGAGTCGTGTACTGTGGATTATTTGGCACGAACATACGTGGATGAAGTGGTGCGGTTGCATGGAGTTCTGAGGTCTATAGTCTCAGAGTGGGATGCATTGTTTACCTCACAGGTCTGAAATGGATTGCAGTATGATTTTGGGACACAATTACGCCTTAGCACTGCTTTCCATCCCCAGATAGATGGACAAATAGAGCGCACCATCCAGACCTTGAAGGATATGATGTGGGCGTGTGTTCTGGACTTAGGAGGATCATGGGTGCGACACTTTCCCCTGGTAGAGTTCGCCTACAATAATTTCTATAACTCTACCATCGGTATGGCCCCATTTGAAGCCTTGTACGGGAGGCCATTCCGTTCACCTGTGTGTTGGGCCGAAGTAGGAGAGGCAGAAATCCTTGGCCCAGAGGTGGTACAGAGCACGAAAGAGAAGGTTCAGCTTATATGGGAAAGGATGAAGGCTGCCAAGGACCAGCAGAAGTTGTATGCTGATACCATTCTGTCACGACCCGCCTTTATCTTAAATAATGAAGGGCTTGGAAACTTTCTGACCCTTCCCTCCTTTTGGTGAAGGCGTGTTGTGACACACATAAAAATAATAACACCATTCGTGAATACGTTTAAATTATCACCTATATGAAGAAATGTGATTCTTTTTTCATTGTCACTTCAAATGGATGATATATCTAAGTATATATAAAATTTTAATATATTATTAATTATATTTGGATAATTCCAGAGAGATAAAACAATATTTACCTTATTCTATAATGATCATTGAAAAATGAAAATGTACTCAATTGTATTAATGGTTTACTATCTCATTGATTGTTACATAGTTCTTTTTTCATATCGATATTTAATAGATCTATATAAAATTATAATTGATGTGTAAAAATGATAATTATCTCTCTAATTATTAATCCAGGGATGATGAACTAATCACCAATTTGACTATAGTTTTCAAACCAATGTCATTCTGGACTCAAGAACGAAATATCATGAAGTAATCTGACCTCAACATATATAATAATGTTATTTTTATATCATATTAATATGTTAAAAAAGAGGAATAATAAACCTAAAAATGTTTCAAAATCAAGTAAATTATTGGTCAATGCTTATTATTCAGGTAAATAATGAACATACATGTGGATTTGGAATCAATATGAGGGACTCTTTAACTAAATAATATTTTCAAATTTTTTAATTTTTTCTTTTAAAAATATAACCTTCAAATATATGTTTTGAAAATTTTTAAAAACTATTTTAATAAGGATGGATATTGTTTTGATGATATATTTTGAATATTGTGTATTAATGTTAAAATATGGAGATTAAATTAGTTTTTGTCATATAAATGTTTATTTTTTTTTTGGTAATTATATTATTTTATCCTAAATTTTTTTGGTTTGGTTAATTATTATATATAGGATAAGTTGATATTTAATATTTTTTGGATTATTATATTCTTTATAAGTTGATTACAATGCTTCAGATATGAAAAAATAAACTTCAATACTCATCATTTGGAGAAAATATAAGGTTGAGATTGAAATTTATTAAATAATGAAACTAAAATTTTAATGTAATAATGTTTCCTTTTGTTATTTTTCTTGGAATTAATTTAATTATGTAACTTTTAAAAAATACTTTTGAAACAAAAAAATTATTTTTTACGTTTATCAATAACCTTTTAACCAATCACTTATTAATTATTTTGGGATAGTTAACGTTATATTGATGATGTTCCCCATCACTCTCCATTATAAATTGATAGTAATATTTCACTACTATTTAAATGATTTAGTAGATAAAACCATAATATTTTTTCTCTTAGGTAACCATCAAACATCCCTTCCCTTTCTTTATTGTTGATGTTTTTAATCCTTTTTCTGACATTGGATTTCCAAAAAAGGTACATTTAAAAGTAAAAACCTAATTACCAATACTGAGTTCAAATTAAGAGGATTCTATTTATGAAGGGGGGAATATAAAAACTCATGTTTTTAGAAATCAGTGTCTAGGATTTATAATATACAATATACACCACATCGTTCTAAAAATAATAACTAAATATAATTATTTAAATGTTATTATTATAACATTACTGCCAAAATAGAGGGTATAAACGATATTAACTAAATTTTGAAAATATTATTTACAAATTTATATATAACGAATTATTCAATGACCAATTAATTATAAATGAAAAAAATATTATTTTCAAAATAAAAACAAAGACTTTTTTATAAGACAAATTAAAATGCGTACAAGTGTCCTTATATGAGAAAATAAAAAACTCACTCTTATTTGATTACATTAATTATATATTTATATAATACTAAAACTAATTTTAACCTTAATATTATCTATTTTTTGGACATGAGATTAAAAAAAAAAATTATGCATAAAAGGGGTATTTATCGAAATTTAGTTTTGCTACATTTTGATTGGATATTTATTTTAATACTTTGTTTTTAAATTTTTATAATTTATATTTGAAAAAGGTAAAATTTAATGGTCTTATAAAAATTTTGAAATTATCTTTGGATGAGTTTTTATTACTTTTTGGACATGTCAAATTTTTCATGAAAATTGAAAAATGCATAATATTAATTGAAAACTGATTTTATTCTAGATACATTATAATGTTAAATAATTTTTAATTTTTTTTATTAAAAAATTGACTAAATTATACATCTGAAATTCCATTTTATTTTGTTTTTATAATTTCGATATTAAATTTTTATATAAAATTATCTCAATCATTTGAATAGTTTCACTTAAAAAACCTACTTCCTCCTCCCATCTACGACATTAATTTAAAAAAATAAGAATATATATCTTATAAAAATTAAAAAATTTATTCAATATTGTTAATCAGATGGTCCAAATTTTTTAAATAATCCCATTTTATGTTTGGACTAAATTAAAAGTAAACATAATAATTGTATTACCACAATTAAGGTTAAATCGGGTAATAAAGGGTAAAAATTATTATAATAGACATGGAAATTACGCAAAAACTACTCTTAATTTTATCTGATGAGTGAGATTCAACCTATATAATATTTTTTTCTAATTTATTATAACTTGGAGCCACTTTCATAAATTTATTCCCCTTATAGAATTTTATTTTATGAAAAGTCAAACATAGAAAACTATTTTTTTAATAAGTTTATAATTTTTATTAAATGGGAATGAATAAAACATGATTGATAATCAAAGTAATATTGAAATATAAAATTTATATTTTAATTTTTTATTTTTATTATTATTTTTATGGAATAAATAATTACATTAAATTCTTATACAATATTGTTACAATAATTATTTTATTAATGGAATTTCAAATAAATGTTATTAAAAATATTAAAATAAATATAATATGAGATAATTAATTTCATCATTGATATTTATATAAAAATTTAATATTAATTATTAAATAATATATTTGGTTCTCATTATAGGAGTTATATTGATATTTTTAGAATCCAATGTAATGAATAGTGCCAAAATTGACATTAATGATATTTTAAAATATATAATAATTTATTAGATGTTATAAAATTACTAAAAAATAATATATTCCCCCATTATATTGTGATATTGATTAAAAACTCATACATATTCAATTTATGTGTATTTTATTGATTTTATAGATACTATATTGAACATTTAAAGAGTAAATACACATGTTGTCGCATTTGGAGTTGAAGATATAAAATAAGTATTAAAAGAAGAAGAAAAGTATTTATGAATTTATAAAACCTTTTATATTTTCATTTGAAGACATAATTTGTACCCATTATTATCATATCTTAATAAAAATATATTTAAAACCATTTCATATTGAGAAGAAGTTTATATTAATTTAATATATTTAATGCTTCCAAGAGTGGCCTCTCATATCCTATTAAAGGTAATCTATTATTCTATTTTAATAACACTTAAAAAAATTATTTTTTTTCAACCATTACTCATTTAAATACCATTTTAAATATCTCTCTACATTATAGAGGTATTATTATTGCAAAATATAATCTTTATTCGTCTTAATGTGTTAAGCAATGAAGGATTTCTAAAGAAGTGGTATCATTTTTAATTAAGTGTTTCTATTTTGTATCTTCGTCCACCACCTTAATGTCATTTTCAACCATTATGAAATAATAAATACAATATGATACCTATAATTACATATTTTAATGTTTATATTATCAAATAATCCATATCCACTTCCATCAGATGGGAAAATAAGTTTATGTTCATGTGTTCGATTGGCTACCTCTTTACAAAGCAATGAATTATTTTCCCACGTCCATCTCCAAATACTATTTATAATTATGTAATTAAAATTTATACATTATGTTAATTTAATATTTATTATTATGAAATGATAATATATAATATGTTTTCTTTCCATTATAAGCATTGAAAAATGATAAATTCATTCATTTGTACGTATCAATTATCACCTCTACAAAGTGATATGATTCATTTTTCATCACCACATAACACGAATGATATGTATAAGTGTATATAAATGATTAATATGATAATAATTATATTATAATAATTCTAGAAAAATAAATTCTACTTACATTATTTCTATAATGATCATTTAAAAATGAAAATTTCACACATGTATATTCACGACTTACCATATCCATGATTGTAAGGTAGTTCGTTTTTCAAAAATAAATTAAATAGTTAATGTTTTTAAACGAATAATATAATTATAAAAATTGTAATTGTTTCATTATTATTATTATAGAGATAATTTAGTAATGAACACTTGATCTATAGGCACCCTACCTATGTCATTTAGGACTCAATTGCCAAATATCACCAAATCATTTAACATGAACATAAATAATGATAATTTTAATATAGTAATAAGTGAAATAAAATTAATAATAGACTTGAAAAATTTTATAAATAAACTAAATAATAATTTTTTTATTATTTATGAATATAATTAATGAACCTAATTATATGGACTTAAATTAATGGTCTTCATCTCAATTTTATATCATGGAGATTTATTTTGATGTTAGAAACCTATATTTTTTTCTAAGGTGTATATAACTCTACTTGGATATTTTTTTTCATGAATTTATTTATTATGATGGTATTTATTGTTATTTTAAATTTTACCCATTCATTTGAAAATGTATTTTACTGATTAAAATGATGTATGTGATTTTCATAACAAAATTTCAATTCATTGGATAAAAATAATACTTTATTAATTTCATCATGTTAATATAATGTTTCTAGTGACTTTTAATTATCTTGTTTGTATTTCTACTTATTTCATTTGGATTAATAATAGACATACATAATATTTTTATTTTATTAGTGTTCAATTAAATGAAAATTCTTGAAAAAATCATCACCTTTTTATGTAAATTATACATCTAAATCAATACATTAAATATTTTATGAAAAATGAACTATGTTGTAATTATAGAGATGGTAGGATGTACGTACATATGAGTAACATTTTCACTATTCAATGATCATTATAGAAAGGAAATAAGAATCATTTTATCTTTCCATAAAGATAATAAAATCATTAATTCTATATTAATAATTTAAATATACTTATATATATATCATCCATGTGATTTGGTGATGAAAATAAAATCGGATTACTTCATAGAGGTGATAATTCACATATATGCATGAATGACATTATCATTTTCTGCACAGCGAATAAAAATAAATAAATTTATATATTATCATTCCATAACAATTAATATGTCATTAATATTATATATAAACATTAATTTAATCATTATTACTAGTATTGAGAGACAATGGTGGGAAATTAATTATATAACGGTTTGCGAGGCGATAGTCAACCATACAGAGGAACGATAAATTATTTTCGCATTTTATAGAATTACATATGGATATGGTTAACATCAAAAAAATATTAACAATTCAGTATATGGATAATAATCTATTTATTATTTTATCATGGTTGAATAATATTTGAATGAAGTGGAAGAAGAAATAAAATAAAAATTCTAGATTAAAAACAATACGTCTTCTTCAGGAAATCTCAATTTCAAAACACCTTAAGAACACTAAGGGTAGTTCTATTCCAAAAGTAAGACCTATGTAATGTGGGGAGGTCATCTAGGAATTTATATTAATATATATTTTCCAAAACAAATTGGTATTTAATTGTGTTGAAAATATACGAAGAGTTTCCCTTTTAAAGAGACGATAGGGGCACTCATTGAATTTCCCAAAATATTAAATAAATATAAATTCATGTTTATATTAAAAATTTATCAAAATTAATTTATTTATAATATATGATGATTTCGAGATGAAATAACATAATACAATAAAAATTAGACATGTTTTGACTATGTTTTAATCCTTATCTTTTAGTTTTAACCCTCAGTTTCCCCTTTTAACTCATACTCTTCTATCATGTATTTTTATATATTAAATGTCAATATATTTATAATAAAATAGAAAAATAACCATAAATGAATCATTTATTACATGATAAAACCATATCCACATAATTTTTCAAAATTTTAGATTTTAAAAATTTTATATCATTTAACAAAATATTAATCATTTTAAATTACCATTATTCACAATTTTAATACTATTAATTTCATTAACTTTTAAAAATATCCATTAAAAAGATAACCTAAAAAATTATCTAATAAATTCATAAAAATTTAGAAGAAAATATAATTTTTTATCCCATTATTTATATCATATTTTATTTATTTGAGAAGTTTTAATAATAATTATTTGATATTTCCAATGATAAAATAATTATTGCATCATAGTTGTGATATCCTTTAACAAAATAACTTTTTCCCCAAAACATTATAATAAATTATATTTATGAAGATAAATATATCATATTTCAAAACAATATTTATTGTTAAAGATATATATTGTATGACCACATTTTAATGATTTTATACTTATTATAAATATTTGAGTGAGAAGATTTATTTTTCTTGAAACAAAAAACTATAATAACCATAAAGCGATAAAGTTAGCTCTAAGAGGTCATAAATTCAGACCAATGATGATTTTGGTCTATAATATGTCATAAAATAAAATTAGGAATATTTTTAAGGGAATATTAGAATACTTTTAACAATTATTTTTAAGCTTAATTACTAGATTTAACATTTATTGTAGTAATAAAAATTACTAGGTTACCTATTCACATTTCCAAAACATAAAAGTAACCTATTTAATAAATCTATACCTTATGATTCAAAAAATGGAATCATTTTTAAAAAATTCATAAGTCATATTTAGATAAAATTATTTTAAAATTAATCCCATATGTGTAGTATGTTTATAATCTGAAATTTTTTAACAGTTTAAAATGTTTTTATATCTTACATCAATATGAAATTAATTCCAAAGACCTATATTAAATGTATAAATAATATTATTTTATTTTGAAACTAATTTTAAATATATTATAACATTATAATTTATTTATATAAAATTTCATTTTTGGATTAAAATAATTAAAATCGTTAGTCCAGTGAGAGTAATGAAATATTATATAATTATCTTTTTGAAAATAAAATACATCATTTTATCTTGAAAAAAGATACAATATTTTTTATAAATGAAAATAATTTAAATACATAGCAATAATATATAATAATATTAACTTTTGGAATCATTTTCACTATACATACATGTAGTTTTCATGGCTATTGTAACTCTCAAAGCTATGGAGGAAGTAACCATTATTGTTTCATTTTGAATAGTTGTCACATTATATTCCAATAATCTCATAAGAGAAAAAAATCACTTAACCTTATCCCATTATTGAATTAATTAGATATCTATAAAAGTATCAACAATCCATGGATTATCATAGAACCACCCATTATCTTATATAATTCCCATGAACCATAACACAAGCATAACACAAAAATCAAGCATAAAAGGATCATTCTTGATGAAAATAAAATTTCCATTTTAAAATCAATTTTCATTATTAAAAATTTATACAACATAAAAAAAATATTTTAAAAATAAAAAAATTAAAGGAATGGTAAAAATATAAAGGTTTAATGAAATGGGAAAAATCTGTTCAAGCTATATAGGTTAAAAAAATATTTCTTTTGGGTTTTTAAAAAATAATCATGAGGAGATGATTTTTAAAAATAATTTCCCTTACAAAGATCAAAACAGTGACATGAGTATCAATAAAATGAATTGATTTTGTTTCCCCACTATAAATATTTATAAAACATTTAAATATAAAAGTGTAAAGTAAAAATTATTTTCACACACAATTCTAGAAGGTCATAATTAACAAAGAAGAATATTAACCCAATAAATGGAAATTGAGTTAAGAAATACTTTACAACATTATGATCAATAATATAGTATCATAATATGAATTTATGACTTTAAAAAATAATTTAAATTTTTGGAGAAACAAATTGAATTTATGGAATCAAATTTAAAATGGTTGTTATGTACCCCTCAGAAATGAATATTTTTGCATTACATCCACAATTTCCTCAAAGAAAAAAAATTAACACGGAGTCCCTTATATAAAACTGGAAAAAGATAACATTAAAAAAACATTTGAGGGAAATTATAAATGAATCATTTTAAATATTAATTTCCATGTAAATAAATTCATAAAAAACTTTTTTTTAAAAACTGATATGAAATAGAATTATTTTGATTATTAAATCATTAAAACATTTAAAACAATGTTTTAGTTAAAGAGTCACTTACCTTGAGTCAAAATCAACACATACATTATTTATCAACTAGAATAATAGATTTAAGTTAGTTACTTACTTTCATATGAACCATTTATAGTTTATTATTTATTTTATTTCACTTACTACTATAATATAAAAATTAATTAATTATTTAAAGTCATGTTAGACTCTTTGATGATATTCAGTACCTAGTTATAAAATGACATTTATATGATGTAAACTATCAAAAAAAGTAATTATTCTATCATCTATGAAATAATAATAATTTTAAAAAATATTTTTTATACATAAATTATAATTTTAAATCTATCCATTAAACATGTATAGGAAAAATGAAAAATGTTACAATCATGGAGATAATAAGTCGTATGTACGCATAATTAATGTTTCCAATTTTCAATGACAACTATAGAAATAATGTAAGTATAAGTTTCTCTATCCATATATTTCATAATATAATGAGTATAACATTAATAATTTAAATATACTTATCTATATCATCAATGTGATGTAGTTATGAAAAATTAATCACATCAATTCATGGAGGTGAAAATTTACACGTACACACGAATGGCGTTATTATTTTTTCATTTATCGAATGATAATAACATAAATGATATATCATCCAATAATAATAATATATAATCTATTTATATCATATATAATAAATAATACCATCATTATAACAATTCCTGAGAGAGGGTATAGAAAATGTTTTTTTATCGGTTTGCAAGGAGGTATTCCGCCATGTAGAAGAACAATAACTTCCTTTATCAGTTGATGGAAGTGGAGATTTATTTTGTTGATGATATTAACAAAATAACATCAAAATATATGTATAATATTGTTTTTGTTATTTTATTATTTCTTATTAATACTTTATTGATGTTAAAGAAGAAACAAAACTTAAACACATAATTAAAAACGACGAATCTTCTTTATAAATACGTCTTTACTTAAAAACTTAATGCAACTAAAGATGGAATTCTACTTAAATTAAGACCTCTATAATTTTTATAAGGATCATAGTAATGTATTTTGGTATATACTTTCAAAAAAAACTTTTTTAAGTGTGATGATATTTGAATTATTTTTCATCTTTTATAGGTGAGTGGAGCGGAACTCTTGAAATGTTTCAAAAATATTAAATTTATATAAATAAATTTTCGATTAATAATGGTTAAAAACTAGTTTATTTCAGATATATTATTATTTTCGTTATAAATAATATCATCCAATTAAAAATGGATAGTTTTTGTAAAAAAATTGTCTCCGTATTTTTGTTTTAACTCTTATTTAACCTATTTAACCATTCTCTTGACAACATGCGTTTTTAAACATTAACGGTTAATAGTTACTATATATTCTAAAATATAGATAAATGAATCATTAACAATATTATAAAACTCTTAAAATATTTTGGATGAATGTAATATTTTTATTCTTTTTTATATCATTTATTAAAATATTATATATTTTAAAAAATCATTAGTATCATTTTTCACACTATTCATTATTTTAATTATTAAAAATATCAAGATAACTCATATAATAGAAAAATATATTTTCTTAAATTAATAACTTATCAAATAAATCTACTAAATTCATTGTTTAAAATAATTATCAATAAATATATATATATATATATATTAATTTTTTTATTATCATTTATTTCATATTTCCATTAATAAAATTAATACAACATCAGTGTTTTGTAAGCATTTAAGGAAATTATTTATTTAATAAAAAATAAATATTAATTTATATAATGAAGATATATAATTTTTTATTCCAAATACTATTAAATTTTTATTTCATCATTTGGATGAACAAATGTTAAAAATGTTATACAAATTAAAAACCTTTATGTGACATATTTGACATTTCTTAAAATAAAATACTATAAGGGTATTAAATTAATCCACGTGGGTCCAATTGGACATAAAGTCTCCCATAAGATGATTTTGGTCACAAATGATTCATATAAAAAAAAATTATACAACTCTTAGGGTAATTTTATAATCCTTATCATAATCATTATTACCCTTAGTTAAACGATTTATCTAGAATTGTGGTAATAAAAATATTTATGTTTATAATTAATATTATCCAAATATAAAAGGAACATATTTAATAAATTTTTACCTTATTATTAAAAATATTTAATAAATTTGGAAAATTCAAAAAAAATCTGCTTAATGTAATCTAAAACTAATCCCATAGATAGTGTGAGAATGCATATTTTTATAGTGAAAATTTTGAAAACATTACTATGTTTTTATATCAAAATTCAGTATGAAACCACATAAAAAGATCTATATTAAACATATATAATTTTTAATTTTAATTTAAAATTAATTAAAATACAATTTAGCATTATGAATTATTTAGATGATAAGTCATTTTTCAATTAAAATGCTGAATTGTTTACAATTCATTAGAAAATAAAACTTATCAAAAAAATACAAGATATTAAATATTATTTAATTTTGAAATTAACATTATAAAAATGAAATATATTTTCTAAAATAATATTTTTAAATGTGAAAAAATTTATTTTCAAAATTAGTGCTCCATCAAAATGGTACAAAACTTCTTTTAGAAAAATACAACTTTTTTATGTATAAAATTGGATTTATTTTTATATCATGCATAGAAAACATAGAGGATTAATGTTAAACATTATATAAAATATATTATATATTTATATTTCATTAATATAATACAAAAAGTTTGGTTTATTTAGTTTATTAGTATAAAAAAACTTGTGTGCGTTTAAATTGGTTTTAAGAAAAAGAATTCCTTTTATTTTCCAAAAGGTTTTATTTTAATTTAGTATTAATTAGTCACCAAAAAAATTATTCGTATATACATTTTTATACCATATTTTTATATTATGTTAACATTTTTCATACCCTACACTATAATTTCTTGGTTTTAACTGTTAAATTTAAATAAAAATATTGTGTTGGTCGTTTTATCTCGATGTGGAATTTCATGTAAGCTATCAAATATAGTCTTTCCTTCTAAAAAATACATGATTTTGTATTCTCCCTGCATTAATAAATTACATCCTCATAATTTTAACTCACTCTTTGTAAATGGGGTCTGATTTTTCAAATTACCGTTTTGGAAATTCGACATCAAAAATGGGATTAATCAAACTTCCATGTTAACAGAATTAAATGGAAGTACAGAGATCACCTGAAATAAGACATGTGAGTGACCTATATAAGAAAACATGGAAATTTAAGATAAAACTAACTATCAATTTATTATATAGAGTAATATAGAATGTGGTCATTAAAATGTTAACAATCAAGAAATTGAAAATATGTAATGGGTTAAATGACCATAGATAAAAGTGAAATGATATAATTTTTTATTTTAAAAAAATTCCTAAATTTGAGAAATTATTTTACAACCTAGATAATGAAAATATGAATACATACATAGATAAATATTATATTTTTCTCCTTTAATAAATTTCAATTTGAAAATTATCTTTTCTAAAAATGATTAGTATTCAAGGTGAATTTTTTACTCCAGACGTACTATAATAAACATCTATAAATTCACATATTCTATAAAATATTAATAATAAATTTCTTCTATCATTAATATTTAACCAAAATAAATATAGTTGGGATAATATAAGATAATTCCCCAAAAAAAATTTAAACTTAATATATTGAAAAATTAATTTAATCTATAAAATTTAACATTAATACTAAAATTATAAAATAAATCATTCAAAAAAATCATTAAAAAACATCCAAAATATTATATACATTGATTGAAACACAATGATGATTTTATCACACAGTATTCCAAGCTAAATTCTATAAAACATAACTCACAATATTAATGTCTCATTAAAAATTTATGTTCCTAATCATATATTATTTAATATACGATAACCATTTCAATAAATAATCTTAATCACCATTAATACACTATAGAATTATATATGATTCCAATATATAATTCAACATATATTCCTTACATATGACCTGATGTTTTTATATTTACTTAATCATATAAGGCTCCTAATTTAGTGATCATCTTCTGAAATAACATTGATAAGTAAATTAATATGTAAAAAACCAAGTTTTCCAAATTGTAACAACCCAGGATTAAATCAAGATAAAATATCTTATAAACCCTAAATTATATAAAAAACATAAATATTAAATCTAGAAAAAAGGGGAGAGAATTCTTCCTCCAATAATATTTTCACTTGAATAACATATGGTTTACAGGTAACACAAACTCAATAAAAGTTTTGAAATTTACTCCAATCGTCAAAAGAGTGTGCATAATTATTGATATTTCATCATACATAAATATACCAAAACCCTTGAATCCATTATATATTGAAAAATTAATCATTAAGTGATATTTATAATCCCTTATCCATGATTTTCCATATTATTCCTTAATACTTTTTTCCAACAGACAAAGACATGAATCATGTCCTAAAATTATATAATGTCAAACATGATTGAAATATTAATTCATATTATTCATATTTTATTTTTAATTTCTTCGTCCTTAATTTTAATGGAATTAGTTATGGATAATTAGATATATGTACAATTTTTCTTATCCCATTCGCGACCCTTCTTCCATATAAATCAATTTTCATAATAAAAATACTCTCCACATTTAAATAATTCAATTGATAAAATAAGAATAAATTCATACCATTTAATGTATTCAAAAAAACATTATTTTTCTCTTTGAAATATTATTTCTTTATGGACACTTTCACACATTTGAAACATATTCCCATTCTTTTAAGACATTTTATTATGTGATTATTTCCACATTCTTAACACATAGATCATTGAATATATTTTAATTTTTTTATTGTGGTCGAAAGAACCATTGGGGTTGATTTATCACATATATGATGCACTGAGAATATAAACATTATCAATGTTCTAAATCATTTATCCTGATAGTTTGTTTATAATTACCATAGAATATCTCATTACATCTCCCATTTCAGTTGGTTTCCCATTAATACAACAACTTCATTTTCATTCAGATCAATTGTTACTTTGAATCCTATTAGATCCATCCATTTAATAGAACCCAAAATGATATTGTGATCATATAAATATAGTCATCATATAATATATTATGAAGAAGATAGATATTATGATGTCCTTGATCATGTTATCTGAAACTCCTAAAATTTATCAAATATAGTTGTGAATATCTCAACCATTCTGAAATTTTTTTTATATATGACTTGTAACATATACATAAATTACATCCTAACATTTAAATATATGTAAACCATCATATTATAGATACTATAAGTAATTATCCTTAAGGATTATACATTTTATTTTAAGATAAATAGAATTTACACTCATGGATCTTTTCAGTTTTGAGATTGAGTTAATTATGAAAAAATTTCACAAAGTGAACACATATATTAAAATTGTTTACATATACTTAGTTTCTATTTTATTACACCTTATAAAATCCTTTAAAACAACAAATTATTTATTTTATGAAAACTCTTCCTGACTCTCACCATAACATCATCTTTTCCCTTACACATCCTGTTATTTTTTTTAAAAATGTGGGATGAGTAAAAAAATCTACAGAAGGAATAAAAATAAAATAAAATTGTTACACATGTAATAAAAATTAAAATACATTTAATTATTTAGTTAAAAAAATAAATCAATTCCACATAAAATGTACAGACACATTTTTTACTCATTAAAAATCATCAAAATCCATTACAAGTGTAAATCATAAAGGTAACTCATGGAATCATTTTCAAATCACACTTACATGTACATCTTATATATATAGTATCTTTCATGACTATACCTAGTGTAACTGTCATAGTAACATTTGGTATAACCATTGTAATATATTCATATAATCTCTTCAGAAAAACCTAATTAGTTAACTATGTCTCACATCCCAATGCATTGAAGATATATAATGAGATCAGTCTTCGGCAATTTATCATGGAACAACCAATTATCATAAACAATTTCCAAGAACTGAAACATAATTATAGCACATAAAGTGTTTATAAAAGAACATTTCCGGAGGGAAAAAACATTTCCATTCAAAAATAAATTTTCATTTTTACAAAAAAATGCATACATATTGGAATAAATTTTAATTTAAAAAAAATTAAAAAAATGTAAAAAAAAATTTATAACATTATGGCATCATGAACAAGGACATTTTAGTATAAAATAGATTAATTTAAAAAATAGTTATTCCTTTTGTTTATTTAAAAAATAAAAATTAAACATATATTTTTAGAAAGGGAGTCCCCCACAAAAAATAGATCGTTAAATATAGTATTAAACAAATTAATATGTTATGTTTATCCACTATATTTCAGGGTTCCCCCTCATCCCTTGAAATGGTGGTTATCAAAAATCAATAAAAATGAAGGCCTTCAGGCCATTCAGGACGGTATCCACTATAAAACCACAAAAAATAATTAAAAATACTAAATAATAAAATAAAAATTATTTTTACACATAATAATAAAATTTTATAATCATGGACGAATATTTTAAATCGAATCAATTGAAATTATGTTAAGAAATCTATTACTACCTTAAAATTATTAGTATCATATGACAAATGAAAGATTAACATTTAAATAAAAACTAAACTTCATGAAAATAAATATATTCAATAGATAACATGTATAAGGGATGTTATATAAACCTATTAAGATAATAAAATCAGAAAACATTAAAAAATATTCCAAAACAAAATAAAATTGAGAACAAATACAAGACATAAAACTTGCAAATGATCGTTTTTCAGAAATAATTTGTGGGATATTCCAAAAAATACTATATTAAAATATTTTTTTAAATATGAATAAATCCATTAAAAGAATTTTCAAAAAATTGATATCTAATAGAAATATTTATAAAAATATATCATTCAATCAATTGGGATGATGTTTCTAATAAAGAGCCTCGTACCTTGAGTCCCAGTTGTCGCATATATTTTTTATCTTATTGAGTAATAAAAAAATACTAATTAATTAAATTGTTGAGAAAAATTTTAGAATTTATTATTCATTTTATTTCATTTTGTACTATATTATAAAAAATAATTAGTTATTTAAGTTCATGTCTCATTTTTTGATGATATTTGTTACTTGTGCCCCAAATGACATTGTTGTATTGTCCATAGTCAAACTGGTCATTAGTGAATCAACTACATAATAATAATAATTATATAATAATAATAATTAATATACAAAAATTATTATTTTAAAATAATCCATTAAATATGGATACAAAAAATGAAATAGGTTACATTCATGTAGTTGATAAGTCATTTATACGCATGAGTAACATTTTCATTTTTAAAAGATAATTACAGAAATAAAATAATTAGAATTATATAATTTCATGATGATAATAATTTAATTATAATAATATTAATCATTAAAATAAACTATATATATATCATCCATGTGATGTGGTGATAAAAAACGAATCAAATCTCCTCGTAGAGGTGATAATTCACGCATATGCACGAATGACGTTATCATTTTTCTATGGATAGAATAATTGGAAAATAACTGATATATTATCTTTTGATAATGTTTAATATGGAATTAATATAATATATTATAAAAAATTTAAGCATTATAAGTAGTCTTGATATATGATGATGGAAAATGAATTTCGTTGGTTTGTAATGTTGTAGTCAACCATAAATAAAAATAATTAATTGTTTTCCCATTTTGTGGAAGTGGAGATAAATTTAGTTAATTATATATTCATATTAAAATATAATTTTATGTAGTATAATTGAATAATTGTTTTATAATTTGGAAAGAATATTTTAAAGAGGTGTAAGATGAACGAAATTTCAAACAGTTTATTAAAAATTAATCATTTTCATTAGAAATTCTTTTTCGTTTAACACATTAATACCACTAAGGATGGTGTTGTGCCTAATATAATGCCCCATGAATGTTGTAAGGGATTATAGAAAGTAATTATGGAAGGAATTATTTAAACAAAAATGTGTTTAAGTGTCAATAAATGAGAAGAAAAGGTGACCATTTACAGGAGAGGGGAGGGTAACTCTTAGAATGCTTCAAAAAATTAAATTAATATAACTTAATTTTCTATTAAAAATTTCTCAAAACTATATTTTATCAAATAATGGAGGATTAAGGGTCTAAATTATTATATCAAATAAAAATGAGACATGTTATGAATATTTTTTATTCAATATCTTTTTTAACACCTATATAACCTCTAACTCTTACCGTGACAACATATGTTTTTACATTTTGAAGGTCAATATTGTTACAATAAAATTAAAAATACCATTAAATGGATAATTTATTAAATTCTAATCCTTACCCCAATACATTGGTCAAATTTAATATTTATAGGTATTTTATATCATTTAATAAAATATTATATATTTTAAAAATCAATAATGTCGATTTTCACACAATTTTCTATACGGATTTCACAAATACCATGAAAACTCTTTTAGTTAGAAAAAATATATATGTTTACATTAATTAAATTTCAAGTGAATCAATAAATTTCTTGGAAGACACTAATTATGTCAATATATATTTATTCTAATATTTATTAACAACATAATTTAATATTTCCATTAATAAAATTATTACCAGAATCAACATTTTGAATGAACTTAAGGTAAATATTTATTCCATAAAAATTTAAAATAAATTTAAAGGATAATTAAAAATATTATATCTCCTTAAAGACCAGTTATGGTCTAATATATATTCTGGATGACTACATATTAAAAATTTAATACTTATTAAAGACATTAGTGTGGAAAGTTTGACTTTTCATAAAAATAAATACTATAAAGGGAATAAATTCTTTCAGATACCTCCAAGAGCTCCTAAATTTAGGAAAAGTATGATTTTGGTCAAAATGTAATAATATAATAAAATTAGGAAAAATAATACTCTCGTTATCAAATACATATCATATTTATTATTACCCTTAAATACCTAATTGACACTTAATTGTGGAAATAAAAATTGCTAAATTTAAGATTCATATTATAAAGACATTGGTATATTTAATAAATTTTAACCTTATTTTTTTAAAATATTCAATCATTTTTTAAAATAAAAAAATATTTATCCAATTCATTTTTTAAATCTAGTCTCGTATATTGGGAGAGAATGTAAGTTTTTAAACTAAAAAATGTTCAAAAGTTTATTATGTTTTTATATAGAAATTCAATAGAGAAATAATAATAATAAAATCATAAATTTGATTTATAATCAATCACATTTTTTATTAAATCCAATTAAAATTATAATTTGCAAACATTAATTATCTATATGAAATAATTTTTTTAAATTAAATGTTTTATTTTTTACAATTCATCAAAAAATGAAACTTGAGAGAAAAATTGAAAAAAATAACTATAACAAAATTTTGATATTTAAAATTCAAAAATTATATTTATTTTTTTCAATTATAATTTCTAAAAGTGTCCAAAATTAGTTTTACAACACGTTCACCAACAGAATGTGGAAAACCTTTATTTAGAAAAATACCATTTTTATGAATAAATTTAATTTTTTAACATCATGTCTAGAAAAAAATACAATGAATGTTAAGTATTATACAAATTATATTATTAATTAATGTATTTAATAGAATAGGAAAAAAAAATTATTTCATAATTTTATATTTATAAACAAGCTTTAGTGTATTTAAGAATCTTTTCTAAGAAATGATTTCCTATAATTTTCAAAATGGTTTTCTTTTCATTTATCATTTTTTCATCCCCAAAAAATTATTTATATAAAAATTTGAAAAATATATTTCCATAATTTAATTAATCTAGATTATGACCTCCATTCTAATGGACAAGATATAATTATAACATTTAGACAGTAATATATATTAGTTTATTTAACCTCAATGTGGCATATCTTATACAATATTGAACATAGTCTTTTATTTTAAAATGAATATGTTTTATGGGTGATAATTATAACTTTTTGAAAATGTTTTAAATGGTTTTTAGGTATTTACGGACAAAGGGATTCATTATTTTTTTTATTCCCCTTAATGAGATTTTTGTCCTCATCAATTATTTTAATTATTCTTCACATGGTATAAGGATGTGTAAGTGAAATGAGGAAGTAATGATGAATGTTGGGAAGATATTTCATTACAAAGAAATAAAATATTATTTTAAAATATTAATATAATGGAAAATGGATACTATTTTTGTAGTGTCCCTATTGAACGAATGTGGGCTGCTAGGTATAAATTATGACATAATTATAAAAAACTAAAAACTGAAAAGATCCTATAAATTTTAAGAAATTAATTTCTAGTTAAAATAACTAGAATTTGTAAGGTTTAAGGCTAGTTCCTATGTTTTTATATCAAATATGTGTTTAGGAAACTTTTAAGATTAGTGTAAAGAACCGGAAATTCCGTGGAAATTTTTTTCTTAAATTCATGGGATTTCTACGAGTCCGCAAAAATTTACGGCGCTTGATTCCGAGGCACGGTGTGCCCAGAATCAATTTCTGAAGTTTTGTTCAGGTATATTCAGTAAACGTACGAGCAAGATTTTATAACTTTTGAACCGGTTCTCGGAATTAAAATCTGAGGGCACTATTGAACCCGCATCACCGGTATTCGCTTAAGAGAACTTTCACCTCGACGACAGTTATTCGAGAATGGAAGTTATATTTTGGGTTTTTAATAAATTGAATAAAAATAAAGAGTGTTGTTTATTTTTATTTTGGTGGTTAAAACCCCAAAGTGGAGGTTGGGGGTGGGGGCCACCACACCTTAACCTCCAATGGGAGGATAATTGATGTGGGCCCACCCGAACCCTATTGATGGTGGGGGATGAAACCTCTCCACTCTCCTTTATTAATGAGGGAGATCCTTTTGACCACTCTGCGCAATTAATTGCACCAACACATGTGTTTTAATAAGGAGAGCCTCTTGGAATCCTCCAAATTGATGAGACAACACTCGTGCTTTTAATTTGGTGGAGTTGGGTTTTTAATTCTCGTTTTTGATTTGTTGTGCCAACATAATATTAGATGAATAATCTTATTTTATTTCATTTTCATTTCTCTTTTGGTGGAATTGAGAGGAGCTTGGGAGAAAATGTCTCCCAACGGAGAACGTTCCTTCCAACGAAGAATGAATCTTCTGCCAACAAAGAATGAACATCAACCTACGAAAGAAAGGGAAGCATCACCCATGAAAAAAATCGACGTCGTCTTCGACATCATCTTCTCAAAACTCTCCTTCCACCTCCATCACCGATTGAGGTACGGGTTGTTTTATGATTGATTTTTACCCTACATTCTTCATCATTAGTTGTGCTCTTTGAGGCCGATTATTACCACCCTAACACAGAGGGTGCGGGCCGAACAAAAACGGATCGACTCCCCTCTGTTTTTATTTCCTTGATGACGATGGTGGAGGCGCAATAATAACATTGGAGGAACGGACTGTGGCAAAGAAAAAGAGGCTGGAGAAGGGCTGGCTGCATTGAAACTGGCTGCACAAGGTCATCGGGTCGCCAAAAGGGCATAACACCGTTGTACCGCGTGGAAGGAGGGCCGCGGCTAGGCCGTGCCTTGGAAGAAGTGGTTCGGAGCCATCGCATTGCGCGGAGGGTAGCAAGGGGGCGTAGTCAAGATGGGCTGCACAAAGGACCTGTAACGCAACGCCGTCGCGCTACGGCGGAGGAGCCAGGATAGCCGACATCTGCCAGCCGCTGGTGGAACCGAGCGGCTAGGTGCTCGGCCAACTGGGAGTAGTGGGACCCCGGAGGGTCCCGCGTGATCTGGACCGGCACCACCTAGTGCCAGTTTGGGTCCCCACCCAAATGGCTAGGCTAGTCAAGAGACAGGGGCGTGCGGCTTCCCCCTGGACGTGGCTTAGGCGGACCCCATGAGCTGTCGGGCCGCCCTCAGGCCGAGACGCCCACCCTGGCCGAGCCGCCCTCCCTGGCCGGGATGCCCACCCGGGCCAAGCCACCATCGGGTCGGGCATCCCTCATGTCGGGCCACACCCCCTGACTGGGTCTAACCCCTGTTCGAACTGGGTCGGGTCAGGTTGGTCTAACTGGTTTGGACCAGACTCGGTCCCACTATGGCCAGTTTACACCTTTTAACCCAATTCTTGGGCGACAGGTGTCTGATCGACGAACCGTTTTTGGTGACAGAATGCTTTGAGAGAGATGGTTCTATTTGCATACCCCAATAGTGGTTTTCACATAGTTGGGATATGGTTGGGTTGGTTTCAACCTAAAAACCAACCGGGCCCCTAGAACAGAAATGTCCATAACTCATAGACCGAGCGTCCGATTGGCGTGCCGTCTGTTGTGTTGAGACCCCAATTACGAGGAAGACCATTGAGATACTTTTACATGGGACTTAGTGATTTTTTGAGTATCAACCATTAGATCATGGAGCAGATCCTCCTGGAGACGAGCGTACGGAGTACGGAGACCTAGTAACTAGTTGAGACCTGATGACTGCTGACCTTTCGACTCGGAGTGTTTCGACTCGCCCAGTGGGAAGCACCTCTATGTGACGCGGCAGGCCCATAGTGGGGAGTGCCTCTGTGTGACGCGGTAGACCCATGTTACTCGACAGGAGGATTACCTTAGCAGGCTATGAGGGGGAGCACCTCTGTGTGATGCGGCAGAACCACAGTGGGGAGCACCTCTGTGTGATGCAGCAGACCCAGGGTACTCGACAGGAGGAGTACCATGACAGTACAGGATAGTGGGAAGTGCCTCTGTGTGACACGAAAGGCCGAAAATACTCTATATAGTAGGAGTACAACAGTAACCAAGGTTTTAATAGTTTCACTGGGAGTGTTACATGTTACCACCCTAGAATAAAATCCTGGTTTTGATCTAAGACAATGACTTTAGAGTTTCCCTCATGATTGATATGAGTTACTAGATAACTAATGTATCTGTATGGGAATATATCTAAGTAATGTTTATTCATTGAATTTATACTTTTTGTTTTATCCGTGTTGGGTATTGTGAGACCTTGAGGGTATCGGGGTCCTTACTAAGTATAGTTATACTAACCCCTACATGGGATATGCCTGCAACTCTTTGTGTTGGTTGAAAACAACGGTCAGCGCTGATCGTGACAGAGAGTAGTGGAACTGGATAGTACCCGAAGGTGGACCACTCATCAAGACGTACTCGGAGCGGACAGACGGACGTATAGTGCTGAAGAGCCCACCTTTACTTACCCTTTAGGTATTAACCCCAAAGGAAGACCCAGTAGCTGCATTACTTCTTTTCTTCAGTTTTACTAGAATTTCAGTTGTATTGTAATTCATTGTTGGGAAAGTATTTCTAGCCCCTTTTCTTTCAGCACACTCTTTTGTGTAAAATTTTACTTACTATTTTACTTCCTTTTGCATACTCTGTTGTGTTGTTTTACTATTATAAAGGAAATACCTTCCCAGATTAGGGAATAATGCCTTTGGTGCTAGTCCCCAACCCCTGGACTATGGAAGTTGGTTTTGGGGTAGTCATGATACGGGCACTGAGGGATAGGTCATGAAAAATTGGTATTAGAGGATTAGTTCTACCATAGAAATCAAGACTCTGATCATTCTTTTATGTGATACAATAGTGTTAAGGATACTAAGTGTGGTTTTCAGTTTAGGGAGTCCAATATGGGTGCGGGCGGCCGACGTATCCATACACCAGGACCTTGGATACTGATTTTCGACTTAGTTCACAAAAACACTGATTGTGTGCATGTATTTAAAAGTTTTCGTAAGACATCTCAACCAGGTTATATCACTAGGTAATATATTTTTATCGTGTCACATATTTTTTTTCAGGATGCCTCCCCGCGGATCACCAGTCAGAGCCCAGAGATTTGTATGCTCTGACAGCCCACTGAGCAACGAGGCCTCGGTGCAAGGCCCTTTACCAGTGTAGGCACCAGTGGTACCACATTCTGTTGGGCCACAGATGCCACCAGCCCCAGTAGCAAACGATACATACCGCTTGAGCATGATTCATGAGTTCCTACACAAGAGGCCACCCAGGTTCCGGGGAGAGATGGAACCACAGGCGGCTGAGGATTGGATGGAAGCTATGGTGAGAGTCTTCAGGCTGGTAGGGACACCAGCAGACTTCAGGGTGATCTTTGATGTGATTCTCCTTCAAGCAGCAGCAGGCAGACGGCAGAGCCTGATGATCCAGGTGCACAATGAGGTGACACTACTCTGGACAGACTTCGAGAGCCTATTCTGGGTAGAGTTTGTACTAGAAACACATCGTGCGGTGCAGATACATGAGCTAATTCATCTGAAACAGGGCAGCATGACAGTAGCACAGTACTCAGCGAGGTTCACCGACCTCTCATGCTACTCCACATATATGGTATGAGACCCATTCTTTATGGAATGAACCTTTGAGCAGGGGCTCAGGGAATAGATGAGAGCCTTAATGATCTCCCTCAACATCCCAAAGTAGGAGGGGGTGTTAGGGAGAGCCCTCATAGTAGAGAGTTTCCTTGCTAAGTAGTATCCGGCAGTGAGACACACTACTAGTCGACATGCAACAGAGTCTTCTACCGTTGGTAGTAGACAGATGTCGCAGTGGTCCAAGAGGACCAGAGCCACAAGTGGATGACCGCCGGACTCAGGATCTGTTGTGTAGGGAACCCGGGGCAGTGACATATAGTCCAGGAGAAGATAGTGTTACTCATGTGGAGGTCAGGGTCACATGACACGTGGCTATCCGAACCTCCGTTTAGAAGATCATAAGACAGTTAAGGGACCTCCTAGATTGAGACGGAGGTTTGATCGAGGCAGTCCGCAGGGCGCAGGCGGACGTTATCCGGGAATTGGTCGGGCAGCTGGCAGTGGACGACGTTACGAGGTACTAATGCCACAACCACCAGGAGGCCCACCCTAACTACAGGGAGCAGGTGGACATGGAAGAGCTCAACTTCAGGCAGATGAGGCATACGACCACGATTCTCCGGAGATGATTTGAGGTACTATATGTGTCTAGTCTACCTTTTCTACATTTCTTATAGACACAGGTTCCAGTCACTCTTTCATTTCCACTTCCCTCGTTCGGAGCTCAGAGATTCTGAGGGACCGTTGGCTTGATCCTAATCGCTAGAGACTACTATGGGAGCATACTCGACGATTATGCAATGGTGCCGACAGTGTGAGCTTACTCTAGGAGGAGAGATCTTTAGCTAGGATCTCCTCATAGCAACATTGAGGCTTTATGATGTCATCTTTGGTATGGACTGGTTATCTACAGTCTATGCCCAAATTGACTGTATTAAGGAAAAAGTGTGTTGTTTCCGCATAGATGGTACTAGGTTTACCTTCACCGATGAGAAGGGAACATTTACAGCATAGGAAGACTTACTTATAGTAGGGTGCAGTCGATCACTCATCGGTTGGCCTGCCTTACCCTTGAAGTAGTTGACGTGGAGAGTCTGAGTTATCCTTCAGTGGTGCATCAGTACGCGTATGTTTTCCTTGATGATGTTGCAGGACTAACTCCTCACAGTGAGGTGGACTTCTAGATATACCAATACCTAGGGACGACACTGATATATACTCTAGAATATCGGATGGCTCCCGCTAAGCTTCGAGAGATGCGGGTATAGTTGGAGGAGTTGCAGGGTAAAGGATTTATCCTGCTCTGTATTTCTCCCTGGGCAGCCTTGATTCTGTTCTCCAAGAAGGCGTATGGGAGATTGGAGATTTGTGTCGACTACTGTCACCTGAACCAGGTGACTGTGAAGAACAAGTACCCACTCCCAAGGATTAGCGACCTCTTTGATCAGCTCAAGGGAGCACAGTGGTTCTCAAAGATAGACCTCAGATCATGCTATGACCAGCTCAGAGTTCGAGACAAGGATGTGCAGAATATGACCATCAGATGTTGGTACGACCATTACGAGTTCTTGGTTGTGCCCTTGGGCACAACCAATGCTCCATCAGTGTTCATGAGTCTAATGAATAGGATCTTCCATCCTTACCTTGATAGCTTTATCGTGGTCTTCGTCGACGACATTCTAATCTACTCCACTACTGAGAAGGAGCATGCCTACCATATGCAGGTAGTACTGGACACACTCCGAGAGAACCATATTTATGGTAAGCTCTCGAAGTGATATTTTTTTATTCGAGAGGTTCACTTCTTGGGACATGTCATCTCAGATGTTGGAGTTGTAGTAGATCTAGTGAAGATTGATGCAGTACTTTCTGTAAATCCACACAGGAGTGTGACGGATGTATGGGGTTTCGTGGGGTTGACTGGTTACTACTGGAGATTCGTTCTAGACATCTCTAGAGTTGAATCACCACTTTCAGCCTTGATGAAGAAGGGGAAACATTTCGTGTGGGTGGAGAGATGCTAGAAGAGATTTCAAGAGTTGAGGAAGAGGTTGACTAGTGCCCCCATCTTAAAGCTTCCAGAGGAAGGCGTAGGGTATGTAGTCTACTGCGACACATCAGGGACCAGACTTGGGTGTTTTCTGATGTAAGAGAGAGCTGTGATTGCAAAGGTTTTCGGCAGATACGATAGCATGAGCAGAACTACGCTACCCATGACCTGGAGTTAGAAGCAGTGGTCTTCGCCTTGAATATTTGGAGTCACTATCTAATGGGTGATAATTTCACAGTCTACTCTGATCACAAGAGTCTCAGGTATATATTCTATTATAATGATCTAAACCTAAGACAACGGCATTGGTTTGAGTTCTTACAGGACAATGACTTCGAGATAGTCTATAATTCTGGGAAGGGGAATGTTGTTGCAGATGCACTCAATAGTAGATCTAGTATACAACTACTGGGAGAGGTGAAATAGCAGCCGGTTGCCTTAGAAATATCTTTTGTGGATAGAGATAGATCATTATTTCTATAGTATCTTACAGTCACTCCTCCACTTCATCAGCAATTCAGGGAGTCACAACGTGGAGACACTGACTGTGAGACATGATGTGCTTAGATATCCACTGGGCAGGCAGCTGATGGATTTTCAGAAGGTGGGGATCACATTATCCTCTTCAGAGTATGTACCTTGGTACTAGTTTCACTTCAAGAGGTAGTGTTGAGGGATTTCCACAGTTCCCCATTAGAGGTACATCCAGGAGTGGAGATGATGTACCAGGACCTTTGACGACATTACTGGTGTCCAGGTATGAAGAAGGCAGTAGCAGAGTTTGTCTCATGATGACTCACTTGTCAGTAAGTGAAGGCGGAGCACAAGGTACCCGCATGCTAGGTTCAGCCCATAGCGGTTCGAGAGTGGAAGTGTGATGGGATATCCATTGACTTTTGGATGGGTCTTCCACGTACATACAGGTGTCACAACAAGATTTGGGTGATCATTGACCGAATCACCATATCGACCCTCTTCCTACAGATCAGATAGAAAGGCTCAGTAGAGTGCTTGGGATGCCTCTATGTGGAGGATATTGTGTGTTTACAGGGAGTACCTCCATCTATTTTCTCTGACTGTGACACACGGTTTACTTCTCGACTATGGAAGGGGTTGCAAAAATCTTTTGAGACACAACTTCGCTTGAGCACCGACTTCCATCCTCAGACGTATGGTCAGATTGAGTGGACCATTCAGAACCTCAAGGGAAATCTCTGTGCATGTGTCCTCGACTTCGGTCGCATATGGGAGGATCACTTACCATTGGTAGAGTTTTTCTACAACAATAACTACCACTCAACCATTGGTATGGCACCTTTTGAGGCCTTGTATAGTCGACCTTTTAGATTTCCACTGTGTTGGATAGACCCAGGGGAGTCCGCACTAGTGGGACCAAAGATGGTATGAGCTACCACTGAGAAGGTGTAGATCATCATGGAGTGGATTAAGACTGCACAGAGCAGACAGAAGTCGTATACTAACAGGATACGAAGAATTATGGAGTTCAAGGATGGAGACCACGTCTTTCTATGGGATTCACTTCGATGAGGTCTATGGATATTTTTATGAGGTGTAAAGTTATCTCTTTGATTCATCAGACCTTTCTAAGTCCTCAGTAGAGTAGGCGAGGTGCCTTACCGCTTAGCTCTTCCACCTCAGTTGCACCGGGTGCACAACTTCCTCTATGTATCTCAGCTTAGGAGATACGTGCACTACCCTTCCCACATCATCGACCATGGAGAGATGGACATCAATGATGGGGTGACTTTCATGGAGGTTCTAGTGGTGATTGGGGATCGATAGGAGCGGGTCCTGCATGGAAGGTCGACACCTCTAGTGCGTGTACACTATCAGTATGGGAACCTCCAGGAGAGCACATGGGAGAGGGAGGCTCAGATGCGTGCTCAGTACCACCATTTGTTCCCTTAGTGAGATTTTTAGCTTATAGGGACGTAAATCCTTGAGGTGGGGAAAATGTAAATACTTTGAAATTTTGTGGATATTTTTTTCTTAAATTCCTGATATTTTAATGACTCCTCGAAAATTTACGGCACTTGATTCCAAGGCCCAGTGTACTCGGAATCAATTTATGAAGTTTTGTTCAGGTAAGTTCACTAAACGCATGAGAGGGATTTTATAACTTTTGAACCGGTGCTCGGAATTGAAATCTGAGGGCACCGTTGAACTCACAGCGCTGTTATTCACTTAAGAGAACTTTTACGTTGACGAAAGTTGTTTGAGAATGGAAGATAGATTTAGGTCTTCTAATAAATTGAATAAAAATAATGTGTGCTATTTATTTTTATGTTGGTGGTTAGAACCTCCAAGTGGAGGTTGGGGGGTGGGTTCCACCACACCTCAACCTCCCATGAGAGGTTACGGTGGTGGGTCCCACCCACACATAACCTCCCTTGGGAGGATAATTGTGGTGGGGACCACCCGACCCCTATTGATGGGGGAGGATGAAACCTCTCCACTCTCCCTTGTTAATGAGAGAGAGAATTTTGACCTCCCTGTGTAATTAATTGTTCCAACTCATGTGTTTTATTAAGGAGACCCTCTTGGAATCCTCCAAATTAATGAGAAACACTAATGAATTTAAATTGTGGAGCTGGGTTTTTAATTCTCCTTTTTGATTTGATGTGAAAACATAATATTAGACGAGTAATCTAATATTATTTCATTAGCATTTTTCTTTTGGTGGAATTGAGAGGATCTTGGGAGAAAAGTGCTCCCAAAGGAGGGCGCTCCTTCCAATGATGAATGTCTCTTCCACCAATAAAGAAAAAACTTCTACAGGGGAAAGAAAGGGAAGTGTCACCCCCGAAGAACGCCGACATCGTCTTCGACTTCGTCTTCTCCAAACTCTCCTTCCACCACCAACGATGATCGAGGTAGGGGTTGTTTTATGATTGAGTTTTAGCTTTCATTCTTCATCGTTAGTTGTGCTCTTTAAGGCCGATTGTTACCACCCTAACATGGAGGGTGCAGGTTGAACAAACATGGCTTGAATCCCCTCTGTTTTATTCATTGATGATGATGGTGGAGGCGCAAAAATATCACCAGAGGAACAGACTATGGCACAGTAATAGTGGCTGGTGATGGTCCGGCCATGAAGAAACCGGGGGCGCAAGGCCACTGGGTCGCCAAAAGGGAGTGACACCACCGTGCTGTGCAGACAGAGGGTCGTGGCTAGGTTGGACCGTGGTAGAAGCGGTGTAGTGTCGTTGCGCCGCGCTGAGGGCAGCAGGGGGTTGCAGCCAGGCCAGGCCATGGTGGGGGCTGCCACACCGCGTGGAGGAGCTGAACCGTGGAGCCGTCACACCGAGGTGGAGGATCCAGGACGACCAGCATATGCTGGTCCCTGGTGGAGCTCAGCGGTTGGCTGCTCAACCAGCCTGGAGGAGCAGGACCCCGGAGGGTTCTGTGTGATCTGGACTAGCACCACCTGGTGCCGGTTTGGGTCCTCACCCAAACGGCTAAGCCGTTCGGGAGCTAGGGGCACGCAGCTTCTCCCCTGGTTACAGCTTAGGCGGACCCCATGAGTAGTCGGGCCGCTGGGCCGGGCCGCCCTCAGGCCGGGCCACCATCAGGCTGGGCCACCATCGGGTCGGGCCACCCCCTCTGGTCGGGCAACCCTCGGGCCGAGCCACACCCCCAGACCGGGACGGACCGGACCTGGACCCCTATGGCCAGTTTACACCTTTTTCCCATATCTTGGGCTATGGGTGTTCGTTCGACGAACTATCTATGGGGAAGTAAATCCTAGAGTGAGACGGTTCTATTGTCCTACCCCACTTGAGGTTTGGACAATGTTGGGATATGTTCGGGTTACTATTAACCTAAAAACCAACCGGTCCCACCGAACCGAAATATTAATTACTCACAGACCGGGAGTCCGATTGACGCGCCATCTATAGTGTTGTGACCCCTATGACGAGGCGGACCATTGAGATACTTCTACATGGGACTTCGTGACAGTTGGACTATTGACAATTAGCTCGTGGAGCGGATCCTCCTGGAGATGAGCATACGAATTATGGAGACCTTGTAACTGGCTGAGACCTGACGTTTGATAACCTTTTGACTTGGAGTGTTTCGACTAGCCTAGTGGGAAGCGCCTATGTGTGATGCGGCAGACCCACAGTGGGGAGCGCCTCTGCGTGACACGACAGACCCATGATATTTGACATGAGAAGTACCTCAATATGCTAGGAGGGGGAGCTCCTCTATTTGACGTGGAAAACGCACAATGGGTAGCGCATCTGTGTGACACAGCAGAACCCACGTTACTCCACAAGAAGAGTACCACAACAGTCCTAGATAGTGGGAAGTGCCTCTCTGTGACTTGGAAAGCCCACATTACTATATAGAGGAGGAGTACACTAGTAGGTGAGGTTTGGATAGTTTGACTGGGATTGTTACATGTTACCACCATAGAATAAAATCTTAGTTTTGAGCTGAGTCATTTACTTTTGATTTTCTCTCATGATTGAGATAGGTTACTAGATAAATTAGGTATATGTATGGGCATATACCTAAGTAATTGTTATCCATTGAATTAATACTTTGTGGTTTTTCCTTGTTGGTTATTGTGAGACCTTGAGGTTCTTGGGGTCCCTACCCAGAATCGTTATGCTCACCCCTGCATGGGCTATGCCTGCACCTCATTGTGTTGGTTGTAGACGACGGTCAGTACTCATTGAGGTAGAGAGTAGCAGAACTGGATGGTACCCAGAGGTGGACCACTCGACGAGATATACTCGGAGTGGACGGATGAACGTGGAGTGCTGAGGAGGCAAACTATACATACCCTTCAGGTAAGAACCCTAGAGGACAACTCAGTAGTTGCTTTACTTCTTTTCTTCAGTTGTAATATCAATTCAATTGTATTTTACTTTACTGTTGGGCTTGTATTTCTGACCCCTTTAAATTCAGAACACTATTTTGTGTATAGATTTACATAGTGTTTTACTTCCAGTTGCGTACTCTATTGTGTTTTTTATTGTTATAAAGGAAATTCCTTCCCAGATTAGAGATTTACGCCTTTGGTGCTAGTCGCCAGCCCCTGGCCTATAGAAGGCAGGCTTTGGGTAGTCACGATACGGGCCCCGGGGGACGGGTAATGACAATTAGGACATTTTAGTAACAGTTATATATATCGACATATTTTTATTATTATCAGGTTTATCATTTGTTTAGAGTCACAGAAACCCCTCTTGGGTATTTAAATTAAGAAATCTTAACGTGAGTAATAGTATTTTAAGAGACATTAATTTTTTAGGTAATTAGGTGTAATGGCTCAGACCTATCCTTGACATTATTTTTTGAGAATCTGGTGCTTGAGGTGTTATTAGAGATGTAGGTGAGACTTTAAATCACAGTTCATAATTACAAGTTTTCCATGTTTTTGAAATGTGCCCCATTCAAATGGTGTCACCCTGATGGTGTCACCCTAGCTGTTTCACCTTGATTGTGTATCCCAGACAGTGTCACCTAGGTGGTGTCACCCTTTCTGTGTCACCATATCTATGTCACCGTAGAGGTCACTTACTAGTGGTGGTGCACTAAGGTGGTGACTCACTGTTGGTTTCCCACCCTGGTAGTCACTCGATTGATGTCACTCATTGGTGGTCTCTAGCTAATGGTGACCCACTAAACGGTGTCTCACTTAATGAAAGCTCATGAATGGTGACACGAAAATGGTGCATCAACTAGAAGTTTCGAACTAAACATTTACATACAAGCAATTCCTCAATGAATTGTGCCTCGCCAAATGATGAATCATGATAGGTGACAATTGAAATAGTACCATGTCCAACAATCTCTCTCCCAATTGTGCCTCACCTAACTATGTTTCGTGAATAGAGATTCAGGTTCCAATTTCACCCCTTTGACATTTTCATTAACATAAAATTCTTTTAGAGACTTCATTAAAGGTATTTTAGACCAATATAAATCCCATATATCCTATTGTTAAGTTCCTAAGGGTCAAGGAGATTTTATTGTGTCAAAATGTTTTACCTTTACTAGTTCTTCCATTTTCAGAAAATCAAAATCATATCTAAACTCCTACTTTTTTTGATCTTCTGATGGATGAGGTAACTTTCCTACTTATTTCTTTATTCCTTCTTGTTTACCCTTGGTGAAATATACCCCAAACCCTTAATCTTACAGAAATCATGGCCAGTCTATGATGACCAGTTCCTGATTTTCTTGGAAGTTACTTACTGGTCGTGTGCCTCTATTTTGGGTTCCCTTAGTAAGTGTCGATCATTCTTCTTCCAGGTTTGGATCCCTTTATCTATATTAATTATGTATTATGCAGAGTGGGTACACTGATTTCATCATTGTGATGAAAATATAACTAGAATATATAATTATAATTGAATTTAATTTATATCAATAAAAAGGGGTACATGAAAATGTGATGAATGTTTTCATTTTATTAATTTTTCAGCATTTGTGATCTGAATGGGCTAAATAACAACTGAAAATATATATCTTTTTGGGTATTTGTTTTTGTAATGAAATATATATATATATTGAATAGTTTTTTTATTTCATTGAAATATTAAATGTAAAAACTCTTAATCAAATATATTCAACTTATAAAAGGATTCCCCTACATCATTCTGGTTCTATGATGAACAAAGAATTAACAACTGCAATTATAGATACGATTCCTTGTTAAAAATGAATATATAATTATCTGTTCTTCAGGGTAATGTAGTTTTGGAAAACGATGTGAACATTGAGTTGGTTTTGTTGATATGGTATTCTGGGTGGGGTATGCTTGTGGAGCAGTGTTGCAGAACTTGTTATGGTTTAATATGTTGCTAAATGTGGTTTCCAATTGGAGGTTATATTAGTTAGAATGGTGGTTTGGGTAGGATGAATTTGAAGAATTATGGTAGTGGTTGTTTTTTGGTTCTTCTCCATTGATAACATGAATAAAGATTCATCCCGTATTTAGATACCGATATATGATACATCATGAATGGATATTAAACACGATGTTCATGGAACAATGTTTATTTAATGTGAAGTTGTACTTATATATCAGGATCATCACCTTCTATAATGATTACATCTATGGTTCTTAGTTTCCCAGATAGTTCTAGAATGGTTAAATGAACTATTTAATAAAGAATGTAAATTGTTAGTTAAATTGGATGGAAATATGAAAATGCTTTTGTTTCTTTTTGTGTGGTATTTTACATTTAGAGATAGTAGTAAAGGTGTATGTGTTATGTTATTTTTATCTGATAACTCAATGGTTGGGAATGAGTTATTGTTATCAAATTTTTATATACTTTTATTTTCCCTTTTGATTTCTATCTGCACTCCATTGAAGTTGATAACTATCTGCCGAACAGCCCCATCATCACAGAGGGGTGTCTTTCCCAATCATCCTGGTGGGAGGATGGATGGTTGGTCACCCCCACATCCCACTCCATCTTCTAGGTTATGGTAGCTTGATATTATTCAGACCTGTTTTTCTTTGTGAGGCCAAGGTGTTTGTAGGTTAGTTTTGTTTTCCATGGTGTCTTCATGTTGAGATGAGTTGTTTTATCCCAGTTGTCTTTGGGGTGGGAAGTGATGTGGTATGTGACCATTCTTTCAATGGGTGATATTTAGTTATTTTCCCCAGGTTTTTGCGGTTGGGTTGTGATGTGGTAGGTTTAAAAGAGTTGGGAGCCCAAATACATGTTTCTGAATCTATGTGCGGCAAAATTAGTGGGAATGTAGTGTGGGGTACCCGATCATCGATGGGAATTACATTACATTAGTTGACTTTCATTATTTGGGGATCATTCCTTTGTGAGAATGGAATGGTATGTGGATCTTATTAGGTGCTTTTTGGTTATGATTTTTTCTCACGATTGTATTAATATTCCTTCTTCATGTCTACATAAGAGACATTGGTTTTCCTACTGAGTGTACTTGTATTCTCAGCCTAGGTATATAAACTATTTTTAGGATTCCTAGAGGATTAAAGAGATTGTGTAGAACCTTACTTGGTGTGATATTGATAGTTTTATTTTCCACTACTTAAACTTTCATTTGGTGTTATACTTTGGTGACTTTTGTAATTGAAACAGTTCTATTTTAAACATGAATGCTGGGTGTATTTGTATATTATATATATATATGCAGTATATATATATATATGTGTATCTTGGAGTTAATTTCGGAAGAAACATATCATCTCATGATCTTGTTTCTTTGAAAAGGGAAATACCTTCGATTTTGAGAGACTTGTATACCCTTATAGCTGGTCACCACCTCGGGGCCTACAAGTGTTGAGACTTAGGGGTCATTATATCCCTTTCTACATATCCGTCCTTGGAGGGGAATATTTTGAGGGAGGTGTTCATGAATTAATGGTATCAGAGGTGAATTTTGATAGATAAGATGGAACATAGGGTTAGAAATAGTGAGGGTTTCATGGGTTGGTAGTGAGATATTGTGAGGCGACCGCGGTGCATGACATAGGCTAGGGAAGACTGGATAAAATATGGGATTTTAGGGCCTCCAAGGATCTGATGAAAGGAATCTGAGCCTACTGAATGACTAATAAAGGCCACATTGTTTACATGAAAGATACCTAGGAGAGGTATGTGCATCGAAATTACTATTTTTCTTATTTGAATTGTGTTGGTTTGGTATGATTGAAATGAATAATAATATGAGGTAAATTTGTGAAAAATGATTCTTATGTTAAATTGTATACTACTCGATCATTTGACCTCTTTGTTTACATTTTCGATAAGGCTCTAGGATGTTGTCCATATGTGGATCAGGTAGTAGAAGTTTGACAAGCTAATATAGTTTATTGTCATAGGTTCAGTCTAGTTGAGGAGGAAGTGCAGTGGTAGAAGACATTAAATTATTTACATATCTAGGATTTAACAAAGTAGGCAAGTAGTTTTTCAGACATGAAGATAGAAATATGGATCGAGGATATTGAGATCACCTTTATATTGATTCGGACCATAAAAGAGTACCTAGATCCCCTGGCGGTCATCTAGATGTGAGGTGTTTTGTGTCTGTGGTGGATGGAATATATGAGGGAATTGAAGGAAGTTGGTATTTTCTAGGTCTAATATGATAATGAATTCTGGTCATATTTCCTTTTGTCATCTATGAAGACTGATTAGAGGTAGGAGACACCCTCCCTCCAACATTAGAGTATATTGTTATGGGAGATTAGTATCATGTTACAGGACCTCCTTCATCTTTCACAATATCTCTTTCCAGATGACGAGTCTCGTGTGAGGCATCTTGAGTAGGAACATTTTCCTTCGATCTAGTATGTGGTTACTCCCTTTATATTTCTAAAATTTCTGGAGGATAAGAAGATGGTAGAGGTGATCGAGTGGATTCACTCATAAGGAGTTCTACTATGAGAGGGGATCCAAAAGTGTTAATTTTGATGCAGGGTTATTAGAGTTAGGTCTCAGGAACTAGTGTCTTCAAATTTTCGACTATCCAAGTGACAACCTCAATAGCTTCCCCTGCATCCTTCTGGTGCCATCAGTTCTTGTGCCTTTTCTATGGTCCTAGGGTAAATGAGTTTCTTATATGGGGTTCATAGATATATTTAGAGTTAGTACCTAGTTTCTATCTAAGCCTAGTTTGGTGGACATGGTTTGGCTCACTGGCATCCTCAACACCAGTTTCTGGCAAGATAGTTTATGCAGTAGGGGAAATAGGGGTTTTCTCCACTATGGAGAGATAGGGAAGGTATAGTATAATATCAAGATATCCCTAAATAATAGGGACTGCGAACCATGAATGTCCATAGAGGTAGTCATCATCAAAGAGTTAGAGGAGGTGGGCATAGACAGTTTTCCAAAAAAAAGGGATGATAGTTACAGTAAAGACATAGGTCATTATAGGTACAATAAGTTTTTACAAAACAATTTCTTGTGGTTTTTTGGATTTGGTATCTTTAAAATCATTTTCACTAAACATATCACATGCATTTGGACTACATATAGATAGGATTCCCATTCCATAGGTGCAGAATATGCTAGTAAGAGTCCAGACAAACATTCTTGAGGTGTTCCAGGGGGTGGTCTGATGATGGGACCACATCAGTACCATGGGGATCTCTTATTTATAGAGATGGGGCCATAAGATTTCATCATTGACATCGAATAGTTTTAATATTTACATTATATTATTGATTTATTTGGGAGAAGATTCATGTTTTCAAATGTGGATGGCCATATTGTGGTCTTCAGTAGAGAGCGGGGTTTTAAGGTGGGTTGTGAGTGTATGAAGCCCCTTTATTCTATGTTGGGTGAACTTTTAGTAGAATTAGTGGACACTAAGATCATATATGTTATCAAACATGTTGGGTATTTCATATATGTTCTCCCTAAAAATATTTTGATCCTACCCCTTGACGTGATGTTGAGTTGATGATAGAATTTATTCCAGGAGTTTCTCCTATTTCGATGTATCCTTATGGAACATTCATAGTTGAAGGATCTAATGATTCAGATTGGTTATCTAATGAAGAAGGTTTTTATCTAGCCCAGTGTGTTATCCTGGGGTGATCTAGTGTCTTCTTCAATGAATGTGTATGGGGGTTTGAGGCTGTATATAGACTACAAGTGGTTGAATTTGGTAAAAAGTAGGAATATTTACCATTTTCCAATGATACATGATCATTCTGATTATCTGAGATGGGGGAGATGGTTCTCTATTATCAATCTACAACCTGGATATCACCAGCTAAGGGTGAAAGAGGGTGATATCCTGAAGGATGCCTTAAGATGCGGGTATAGGAACATCGAGTTTTTAGTCATGCTATTTGGTGTTACGATTGTGCCATGCATGATCATGGGACTTATAAACTCCATGTACCTTGAGTTCTTGGATTATATCATCATAATATTCATTGATGACATCTTAATCTACTCGATGTTTGAAGGGGAGCATGTCGAGCATCTTATAACTATCTTTTATATTCTATAACACCACCGAATCTATGGAAAGTTGTCTAAGTGTATGTTTTAGAAAAGGGAGGTAAATTTCTGTATGCATGTGGTGTCTCATCAGGGTGTGGTAATAGACCACTTGAATGATTATGTAGTTTTTTCTTGGGTGAACATATGAATTTGGTAGAAGTCCCTAGTTTTCTTAGTCATATAATCTATTATCGGATGTCTGTGCCTGATTTATCACAAGTTGAGGCTCTAGAAACATCATTGAAGAAGAAGGACCAAGATTTTTTGTGGATTGAGAAGTGTCAGGTAGTGATTAGTTACAGAATGGGAAGTGGGTTAGTTCTCCACTACTTCAGTTTCTAGAGGAATGAGTGATGTTTGATATGTCTTTTGATTCTTCTCATCTGGGTTTGGGATGCATGTTGATGTAGTAGTGAGCGGTGATATCATATGGTTCTATGAAGTTACATACCCATGAGTATAACTATGCCACCAATGATATTAAGGTTGTAGAAATAGTGTTCATGCTAATGCTTTTGTAACATTACCTCATTGAAGAGCACATTGTGGTCTTCACTGATCATATGATTTTGATGTATATCTTTTCTTTACATGACCCAAATATATGAAAGAGAAGGTTGATGTTTTTTTTTCAAGAGTTTGTTTTTTATACATCCTACTCCTCATGAATGGTAAATGTGGTGGATGGGGACTTGAGAAAGAATTGACAGAGGCAATTTGTTCGAGAGTATGTGGATGCTTGGAAAGAAATAAAGGAGTTGGCGTCATTGAATATAGATGTCAGGGTGGATGTGGGTTGATGCTATTTTTTTAGATGATGATTTATTCTACTTTTATATTATAGGTGGAGGAGTCTTTGTTTTGAGGCTCAAAGGTGGAGGTGATGCACGATCATGTTGGCCATGGTGAGGCTCTAGATGGGTGGATGGGGGATGATCTAAACCATATGTTGTTTTAGGGGGAGTTGTTTGTTCGGATAGAAACACACAACAGAGTCATTTATGAGTTTCATATCTCACTCATGGAGGTTCATCCAAGATTTTACATTATGTACCAAGGCTTGGGGATTCATTTTTGGGGGCCCTGGATGGAATGGGAAAAGGGGGAGTCTCTAGAGAAGTACTTGGTTTTCAAAAAAATGATGGTTGAACACTCTATCCATTGTGATTTATTACATCCCTTGGATGTTATCAAGTAGAAATGTGATGAAATATCAATGTATTTTGTCAATGGATTACCCATGGATTAGGGAGGATATTATACTATCTGGTTGATGATGGATCAATTAACAAAATTGGATCACGTTTTAGCGACCAAGGCATCGGGTAAAAATGATTATTTGGAAAGGTGGTACATGGATGAAGTGATGTGGTTTCATTGCGTTCCAATTACTATTGTCTCAAATTGGGATAAAGTTTTACCCTCATGAGTCTTGAAGGGATTTTAGCATGACCTGGGCAACTTGTTATGCCTCATCTCTTCTTTCCACCCTCAGATAGATGGGAATATGGGGTAGACTATACAGACATTCAATGATATACATCAAGCGTACACCGTGGACTTTTAGTGGTCTTGGGAATAAAAATTGTACTTTTTTATGTTCTATTATAATATTATCTTTCATTCATACATTGGAATGGACCCATTTTAGTTGTTTTATAGAAGGTCATTGTGTTATCTGTTATGCTGGATGGATCTCACTCTAGATGTTGTTCAGTGCATGACCTAAGAGGTTTATCTTATTTATAAAGGGTAAAGGTAGCACCAAACCATAGAAGTTTTATGCAGACCCTTGGTGTATGACCTTGGATTTTTTTATTTGAGACCACATGATCATGAATGACTACCCTCGATGTGGGCAGTGATGGTTTTTTTGAGGGTGTAAACATTATCCAAATCTTGTTGAGCCCTTTGAGATGTTATGTCGAGTTGGTGTGGTGGAATACCAGTTTATGTTTCCATAATAGTTAGATATGATCCATTAAATCTTGCACATCTCATAAATTTATCAGTATCTAGATGATAACTCCCATTTCATTAACTAGGGAGAGCCAACTTTTGAGGACGATGTGAAGTTTTTCGAGTGGCTAGTGAAGACCTAGGAACACCATGAGAAGGTGTTGCATGGATGAAAAATTTCTTTGGTTTATGTTTTATATATGCATGATGTCCAAGAGGAGAGTACTTTTCATAATGAGACACATATGAATTCTTAGTACCAGTAGGTGTTTTTAATTTTTCATTGTTCAATTTTGTTTTATAATATAATGCTTGAGCCTTATTTTATATGAGATGAGTTGTTTTACCATGGTAGTGTTATGTGTGGTGTGATGGGTGATCTTTTCCAAATGTATGGAAATCGTAGAACATAATTCATTGTCAAGACACATTAATTGTGATGTGGTTAAACCTATATAGGTGAGTCAGTTCCACCCAGAGAAGATAATATATTTATATGGATGATGAAATCCTTGGTCTGCCGATTCATTCAGTGCATTTGTTGTGCTTTTGTGGTGTATTGTGTGGTTATTTGGGTTAGCATATGAAGAATTAGGAGTTATTGGATGCCTATGTTTTCACTTTCACTATCAAACTACAGATGGTAGTTTATCATTGATTGTTGATGTGTTTGGATGATAGTGGTGATTGAGGGTAGATAGATCCTTGATAGGTATCTCGTGGGGTGGTTTTTTGGACCCATCTTTATTCTGAGATTGTTTTTGAATTATCTAGGGTTGGAATAATTTTAGATGTATCTTATGTAATTGAATGGACCACTTCGTTCCATTACTTTATGATAATCAAGTGTATGAGGTGTTCTGGGAGATCAATGTGACTCTTTTCATCACTTTGGGAAATTCACAGTTTTCCATGTTTTCCAACGATGCCTCATGAATATGGGGTCACCCTAATAGTGTCCACCTTTCAGTTTCACCCTTGTGATGTCACCCAGGTGGAGTCACCCTAGTGGTGTCACCCTGGCAGTCTCTTACTGGTGGTGACTAGTAGAACGATTTCTCGCCTAATGGTATCTCACGAACTATGCTTCGAGAGTGGTTCCTTATCAAGTTGTGCCCCACCTAAAGGTGACACACAAGCAGTGCCCTTATCGAATGATGTCTCTCCTAATAGTGAATCATGACAAGTGCCTGATCGAATTATTCCTATTCTAGCGATGTCTCTCCCAATAGTGCCTCACCTGGCATTGTCTAGTGAAAAGTATAGACAGTTCCTGTTTTTCACCTTGGAAATTTTATTTTAAATTAAATTATTTTAAATCCTTGTTTAATGGTATTTTAGACTTATTCAAATCACATTAATCCAACCATTATTTTTCAATGTGTCTTGGGGATTTTTTTTAAACACGTTATCTTGACTAGATCCACCATTAACACCAATTCATAAGAACATATAAATTGTTAACCTATCTATATCTTATGAATGCTGGGATACTTTTCCTCCACCTTTTGTTCTTACTTATTGTTTACCCTTTGTGTCATATGCCCAAAAAATTTCTTACAGTTAGAGTTGTTTAGCCAGGCTACATAAATCTGTTCATTATTTTCTTGGATGGTACTTGGTATACATGCACCCCTATTTTTGGAACACCTGAGAAGTGTTGATCATTCTTCTTATAGGTCGGGATACCTTCGTCACCCATAGTTGTGTATCATGTAATGTGGGTAAATGGATGTTATACTTATGATGAAATTGGGATTGATATTAAAAAAATAAGTAGTTCGGATTAAAATCAATAATTGGTGGTGCTGGGAAAATGTGGTACATGTTTCATTTTATTTATTTCTCTTTTTTTATCTTAATGGGATATGTACCAACTGAAAATCATAGCTATTGGAGTTATTTATTTGAAAAATAGATAATCTATAGAAATAATAATTTTTTTCTTTCATCGAAAGATTAAAAAAATAATATTAATCACATATATTGTTCTTATAAATAAATTCTAGTGGATTATTCTATTTCTTTGATAACCCCTGAATAAAGAAGAGGAATTAAATAACATATGACTTGTTTAACCTAAATATATTTTTATTTGGTCTATGGGGTAATTTATTGGTGGGAAAGTATATTCATAGGGATTTTTTTTTATAATTTTTTTTTGGAGTGGTATTCATGTATAACAAGGCTACAAAATTTGTTGAAGTTTAATGCATTGCTGGATGTGGTTGTGAGTTGGGGTGGGATTAGTTGGTATGGTGGTTTGGGAATAATGACATTGAAGATTGATGGTAGTGGTTGGTATGTGAACTTCTACATTAATAAAATGAAAAAAACATCACCCCATATCTAGAGATGGATATATGATATATCTTGAATGGGTGTTAAATGTAGAGGTTTTAGAATGATGTGTCTTCAATGTGAAGTTGGATTTATTTATCAGGGTATTTAGATTCTGGAATGATTTCTCTTACATTTTTTTGTTTCACAAATATTTATATAATTGTTAAATGAAAATTGTAATAAAGGATGGAAATTTGTAATTAAATTGGTTAGAAATATAAAATGGGGTTGTGGATTATTGTGTGATGTTGTGAATTTAGAGGTAGTAATAATGGTGGTAGTGTTTTGAGTTAGTTTTTTATCTGTGAAAAATTGGTTGGGATTGATATTTGTATCACATTTATATACATGTATTTTTTCTGTTTTTTTTTATTTATGAATGCCACCCTATTTTATCACTATGGTCCAAACGCACCCATCTTCACTAGGGGTGTCATTCCAAAACATATCAATTGAAGGATGGATGGCTGACCACCTGCTCTTCTGTGATCCCACATCTATGTGGTGGTAGACTAGAATTCTTCAGGAAGGTTGTGGTTTGTGAGGCCTAGGTTTGTGTGGGAGATTTATGTATTCCCAAGTGTATTTAGGATGAGATTATTTTTGCTTTCACATTGTCTTTAGGATGGGATGTGATGTGGTATATGGCCTAGGTGTATGCGATCGTAATGTGGTTATGTGGCCCAGGTGTGTGCGAGCAGGATATGATGTGTTATGTTTGGAAGAGGTCGGAGCTCCATGACGTTTTCTGTTATGGTGTTAGAGAGGATAACCAATTTTAAATGGGTGTGGGGTACCCGATCATCGATTTTAATTATATTACATTTATTGACATGATTTTTTTGGTGAGAATGCATTGGTGGGGTTGGGGTGGTTACTCTACCTTCTTAGGTGATGTTTGGTTTTAATATTTTCTCATGGGTGCATTAGTATGGCTCCGTCCCATGTGCACGAGAGACTATGGTTTTCCTAGTGAGTATACTTTTTTCTCAAACTACATATATAAATTGTTTTTATTTTTCTTGGTGGATTAATCCAACCATTCTGGACCCTACAATCAGAGATCATGATAGTTGTTGTGCCACTACATAGCAATAAACATTGTATTTTACATTAGAGACATTTGTAATTATAACAGTTCTATTTTTAACATACATGTGGGGTTGATGTGGATTTCTTATATATATATATATATTAGATTTTTTTGGGATGAAAAATCATATCCCCAAATGATGTTTCATTAAAAATGGTAATGTTACCCATATTGTGAGAGTTGTTTACCCTTAGTGCGGGTCGCTACAATGGGGCCTACATGAGCCAAGACTGAGAGGTAATGATCTATATTTCTATATTTCTATCCCCTGAGAAGAATCTTTATAGGTAGGGGATAGTGACATTATGGGTCATAATATTTTCTGATGAAAAATTAAATGTATGAGATAATATTTGTGGTTAAAAAATGTTATGCTTATTTTTTTGGAAATTTCTAATATTGATGTAATTTTACAAATATTATAATAACATAGTTGTAGTAAAATTATGAGCCATAGAATGGATGGAAACCCATAAAATATACAAATACAAAAAGAATTGATCCAAAAACCAAAGATTGAGTAGGGTGACTTTCCAACAACCAGCCTGTGTGATGTTCATATTAGTGTGATTTTTTTCTTTTTCCATTAAATTATTTATCAAATGAATAATAATTTCATATTTGTAACATATGTTTTTTCAAATAATTAACCATCAGATAAGAAAATGATATCGTCTGAAGTGATTAAAATTATTTGTGAAGATGTTCACTATTTTTGGAAACCTATATGAGAATGGTAAATAGAATTATTTTTTCTTTTATTTTGGGAATGATGGTTGAATTATATTTTTGAAGAATTTTATATTAATGTATACTTTTTTTTATTTTTGGAAATAGTTATTATATCTTGACGATTATGTGATTTAGGCAATCCCTTTTTGGAATATGCCTTTATGAGTTATTAATATTATATGGTTGTAAATATTAATACTATCTTTTAAGTATATGTGATAAAATCCTTCTAATTTTTTGGTTTTAATATTATTATATTATATTTTTGAATAGTTTTAAGGTTTTTTATTTATATAATGATCTATGTTGAACTTTGGGTATTACTATTGGATTTTTGAGATTAAAGTAGTTTATCATCATATAAAGGTTTATTATTTTTAAACAATTATCTTAGATTGCTATAAAAATGTTTGTTTTTGATAATTCATAATAAAAGGATGAATATATTTTTTTTCTTTTTAGGGACTTAGTGTTCTGGGAATGTTGATTCTGAAACTCTAGTCATTAAAAAATCATCTTAAATAATAATCATTTAGAGAAAAAGATGTGATTACGGTGGAAAATGTTTAAAGGATGAAGCTCTTCTAGCCATGTATATTTTATTATGATATAATTCTATGTAGTAAAGTAATTCCTCAACACTATGAAAAAAATCTTAAAACAAAAACATTATATGTTTACTTTTCTTACAATGAAGTTGATGAATGTTTAACCCATGATAGATTAATGGTATTGTGGTTGTTCACTTTCTCATAACCATGTTCTCTACCACTCTATGTAAGAACACAATAACTAGTTTCCTCTTCCATTTCCATGTCTTCCAATACATAATTTTATAATTTGATTTCATAGGTGACCTTCTTACTTTCTTTTCTCTCTTGTCAAATTTATGTTTTGTTGACTCTTTTTCCGATTTGAATTCCCAAAAAAGAATTTTGAATAGTTGAACACGAGTTTCCAAGATAGTGTTAAAATTGGGAGAACATAATTAATTATAGGGGTGATAATGTAATATCCTTATATTTTATGAAAGGAACACCAGGTTCTCTAGTGTACATCATACTCCACATCGACCCAAAACAAATAACTAAATTTTATTGTGTAAATACAACCATTATAACCTAGTCAGTAGAATGGGTGGTATGAAAAAGATTAACTAAATAATTAAAATATATTTTACACATTTTTATATAATTAATTCTGTGGGGAACAATTAATTATAAAAAATAAAAACCTTTGAAAATAAAAGGAATTCTTTATTTAAAAAAAATTAAAATGCAAAAAAGTTTGTTTTACACCAGTAAAATAAAAAATTCACTTTTTATAGATTATACTATTTAAATATATATAAATTATATTCAATATAATTTTTAACATCCATCCTATTCTTCTTATAGACATGATTGAAAATAAATCCATCTTTATGGATAAAAAGGTGTATTTTTGTAACGATAGTTTTGTTTCTTTTTAATAGTGAAAATGTTCGGAAAATAAATGATCACAATTTTATAAATTTTATTGGTAAAAATAAATTATATTCATTATTTTTTAATATAAAAAATTACTTTGGTTTAATTTTTGGTATTTTCTTACTATGTTTTTTTGGTAATAAATAGTTGAAAATACTTTATTTTTATTGACAATTTACTTTTCACATAAATAAATTAAATAATTTAATTATATTTTAAATTGGTTTTAAAGTAAAATTTAAAAGAAATTATACATATATTAATCAAATTAAAATCATCTAAATCTTTTTCATATTGAATTTTGATATCAAAAAATTTCAATATTTTAAAAAATTTCACTTTAAAAAAATGATTTCTCACCTCTTTTATGTGATTAATTTTAAAATACGTTTATCCACTTATGAGTTATATTTTTCTAAAAATGGAATTAGTGTACTTAATTTGAAATTACAAATATTTTTTAAATTTTTTATATTTGGATAATATAAATCTTAAACATAGTATTTTTTATTACCACAATAAAGGGTAAATCAGGTAATTGGGGGTAAAATAATTATGATAAGGATTATAACATTACCATAACAATTTTAAATAATTTATTGGAAGAGTTAATGTATACCATAATCATACCTAGGCCAAATTTTTCACATCATGGATCCACTTGGATGAATTTGAACCCCTTTTTGTATTTTAATTTATTAAAAGTCAAACATGTTATAATAATGTTTTTAATAAGTATAATATTTTTAAAATATGGGCATCTAGAAGATATGTGCACCCATAAATAGTATTTTGAATGATAAAATATTTATATTTAATATGGCAATTTATTTTTTATTTTTATTGAGGAAATAATTTCCCTAAAGGTTCTCAAAACGATGATGCAATAATTATTTTAATAATTGAAATTTCAAAAAAAAATATTATTATATAAAAATAAATTATATTTATATAATTAATCTGATCAAATAATTTTATTGAAGAAATTAAAATTTTAGTGATTTATTATAATATTTATTTCGATTTTATTTGGATGTATTTATATTTGTAGAATTCAAAGTACTAAATAGTGATAAAAAATATATTAATAGTTTTTTTGATTTTTGTTAATAAATGATATAAAATTTTAAAAATATTAAATTGGACCAAATTATTAGGATAAATTTTAATGTTTAATTAATGATTAATTTATGAATAATTATTCATTTTAGAAAAAATATATTAACCATGAAAGGTTGAAAAAGAATGTATTCATTAAATGTGTTAAAAATGCCAAAAAAGGGATAAAATGATAAGGTTTGAAAAATTTAAAAAATGACTAATTTACATTAGATAAATGATTTACAAAAAATAAAATTCTTATATGATATATAAATATTCTTTTATCTATTTTTAATGTAAAATTATTTTATTCTAATTTAATTGTTTTAGAATTCTAAAAGTGTCCCTATGATCTCATTAAAAGGTCCCCTCATATTCTCATCTAGTCATACTTCAAAACCAATTATGTTCAGTAAAATCTACCAAAATACCTCAATATAGTCCTTTAAAAAATTACATAGGTCCTAGTTTATACATAACACTACCCTTAATTGTCTTAAGATGTTAAGCAAAAGAGATTTTCTAAAGAAGATGTATCTTTTTTAATCAAGCATTTTTCTTTTGATGACCCATAAAACTCCTTAAGATCTGTTTAAAATATGATCAAATAAAAAAAATCCAGTAACCTATGTAATCTAATATTTTTTTCTTTTTACGTTCATGACAAATATAATTATAATTTTCCATCAAATGGGAATATAATTCATTGACCCTGTTTACGGAAACCTACCACCTAGTGAACAAATGTAGTTTTTCTTTCAATCACTATCTCTATATAATGGTTATAATGATGCAATTAAAGATAATATCTATGTATTTTTTAAATAAATTATTGCTAAAAATTATATTATATCAATTATTTTCTCACCATTATAGGCATAGAAAAATGATAATGTCATTCGTGCGTACATGTGAATTATCACCTCCCTGAAGCGATGTAATTCAATTTTCATCACCACATCACTTGGATGACATAAATATATGTGAAAATTTTAAATATTATATTAATTATATTATTATAATTCTTTAAAAAAATTAAAATTATCAATTTTCCATAATGATCATTGAAAAATGGAAAGGTTATTCATGTGTACGTATGATTTATCATCTCCATGGATGTAAAATAGTTCATTTTTTAATAACAATGAAAAAAATTTTGAATTAAAATTATAATTTATGTACAATATTAATAATAATTTCATAAATATTATTCTAGAAATTATGGAATGATGACCACTTTGACAATATATATCATACAAATTTCATTTTGGACTCAAGTACGTAATATTTTCAAAGTTCCTAATGTGAACATAAATAATTATATAACTATTATAACATTATAATAAGAGATATAAAAGTAATAATAAACATGAAAAAGGTTCTAAATAAAGAAAAATAATAAACATAGTCTTATTATTGAGGAAGATAAATAACGTACATAATGTCTTTTACTCAATGTAAGGGACTTCATCTCAATTTTCTTTCATTAAGGCATATTTTTTAAGTTATACATATATACTATATTAAGAGGTGTATATAATTAATGCTTGAATTTTTATATCATTAATTCATTTATACTAATTTTATTTAATTTATTTCTAATTTTCACTATTTCTTAAAGAATACGATTCGATTGATTATATAGTAGTTATGGATTTTTAACTCAATTTCCATTCATTAGGCTGAACTTCTAATTTTTTGAGTATGTCATGATAAAATTAAGTTGTTAAGTGGATTTTTATTTTATTATTCTCCAATTTTAGTTTCTTTATGGGGATTTACCATTAATACTAATAATATATTCATTTTATTAATGAACACGTCAATGATATCATATTTTTATGAGAATTTATTTTAAAACACATTTTTAAAGTTACTCCATCAACTTATTTTAAAATGTAAAATGACTAGTTTTTTAAAACTATATTTAATGAAAATATTTTCTTAATATCATGACACCAAAATGATTATAAAATTGAATCACAATTTTTCAATTGTTTTTTTAAAATAATTTTTTCATTTATGAGTGTGTGACTTTTAGAAAATGAAATTTGAATTCAATCTGAAAAGTTATGTTCCTTTAAGAGAGAATATTTTTTAAATGTCTTATGTGTTATATTTATTTTATAGTGGAAGTGAATTATTCATGAGTACGGGTGGTATTACAAAATACTGAGGGTGTGATATCCTGTTATATCAGTCCAATGCCTTGGTTAATGAGATATATTTATCTGATTATGCTTCACCTAAGATATTATAGGAATGTAATATGGTGGTCATTCCAAAAGTAACTATGATAGTTACTCCATATGAATATGTAAGGTATATAGTATCCATAAGAGATACTTATATATGGTATTTGATAATTTTTCCACATGTTACCTTTATGATTTATGCTTTCTAAGGATTTTAATTATTTTCATTGAGAAGAAAGTTTCTACGTTTTTCATGTGTAAATGATTTATTTTATTCCCTCAAATAGATAATCATGTGACTAGAAAATTATTCATGGAGTAATTGATTATCTTTATTTTAGAAAATAATCAATCTTTTGGGAACCCTATATGATTAAGGAAAATATAATACTAAGATATTTCATTTTAGGGAAATAAAATTTTAATGATTTAAATTTTATTGTGGATTTAATGAAATTATGTTTTTTATGGAAATAATTATCATAATTATATATTATAAGATTCGGGAAAATAATTTTTGTTATAACTCTTTAATAGTCATTGATGTTATTTTTTAATAAAATTTAATACCTTTTTTAAATTCTACGTGATCAAATACTTATAATTTTTTTGGGATTCAATATTAGTATAAAATATATTTGAGGTATTTCAAGAAGATATACTTAAATAATGATAGATGTTTCACTTTTGAAAATATGATTAAATAATGGATATTAATGTATGTTTTCTTTGAATAGAGTTCCATTATTTTATGGGAATTAGAATATCTTATCCTAATAATTTCATTGGTAATGATTAAATGCATGAGAAAAAGTAGTTAATATTTTAGTAGGATATATGATTAAGTAAAAGTTGATTTTATGGATTTAGGTTTGAATAATTCATCATGAATACAAATGATTTGGAGAAAATATTATTTTTTAATTGAAAATAAATAAAGAATAAAAAATAAAATTTCAAGTAACTGTGATTCCTTAAGTTCATTTTCTATGAAGTAAATTAATTTCATAACTTTTTTTAATAGTGTTTTTTTAAAAAAAATATCCCTTTACTTTTATCAATTGATTTTTAACCAATCACATATTTATGATTTCTGGTTGTTATCTTTATAATGTTGGGGTTTTCTATCACCCTCTGTTAGAACATTATAGTTAGTTTTCTCATCCATGTCCATGTTTTCATACAAGGAACCCTTATACATGTTAACTTAGGAGACCTTCATTTTTCCCATTTTTCTTCTAAAGTAGGTGTTTTTAATCCTTTTTTGGATATGATATTTTTCTAATGGTTGTGTGAATGGTCAAACCCTATATATATATATATACCATTTTAAAATTTAACGGATGAAATTTATTAAAATGGGTTAGATATTAACATCCTTATTTTTTAAAACGAAATAGTATATTTGATAGCCTACAAGTTACACCAAATTGAGCTTAAACAAAAAATTAAATATTATTATTTAAATTTTATTGTTACAAATTAGCCATTAGAATGAAGGGTATAAAAATATTAAATGATTTATGAAAATATGAGTTAAAAATGTATTTATAATTAATAATTTAATGATTAATTAATTATAAATGAAAATAAAACCCTTTTGAAAATAAAAGGAAATATTTTTCAAGTAATCTTATTAAATGTGCAAAATTATTTATACAAATAAAAAATTATATATTAATAGAGTGTTTTAATTAAATATATATATTTAAAATATTAAATATAAAAATAAAAAATAATATTATGAGTTTTCTATATGTTATACAAATATAAATCCAATTTTATGCATAAAAAGATATATTTTTCTAAGTGCAATTGTTTTCTATTTGATGGTGCACTTATTTGAAAACAAAATGTTAAAATTTTCCTAAATTATATTTTAATAAATATTCATCATTTTTTAAAGAGAAATATCCTAATTAGCATAGGGTGAATGGTAGGTTTTTTATGATATGTTTCATTTTTTTATAAAGAGTGAAAAATAAAACATTTTATTTGAAAGCTGGATATTCTTATAAATAGTAAATAATGTTATATTATATTTCAAATAATATTTAATATATATATATATATATAGGTAAGTATAATTATATTAATCGAATTTATTTAATTAGAATCAATTTAATATTAAATTTGGATATAAAAACATTTAAATCATTTATAAATTCTTATTTTAAAAACATGCTCCCTCCAACCATCTATAAGATTTATTTTAAAATAATTATATATATTTTTTAATTTTTAAACATTTATTCCGTATTTTGAATCATATGTTCATAATTTTTAAAATATTTACCTTTAATTTTAAAAAAATTAGAATTGTAAACATATTTATTTTTATTAAAATGGTTAATTGTAAATTAGATAATTTTGGCTAACAATAATTATGATAAGGATTATGAAATAAACATAATTTTTTCATAATTTTTTTACATGAGTGAGTTAATAAAAAATAAAACCTTATTCCAAATTTATGACCTCATTTATCAACTTGGATGACTTCAAAATCCTTATAGTATTTTATTTTAAAGAAAATAAAACTTATTACAGTAACATTTTTAATAAGTATAATATTTTTAAAATTTGTTCATCCAAAATATATATTCAATAATAAATAATTTTGGTGAAGATTGAATATTTTTTTAATCCTAAAAAATTATTTTTAATTTTTAGGGAATATTTAATATCTTTAAATTTCTACACAATGTTGATTCAATATTATTTTAGTAATGTATGTATGAAATAAATGTTTTTAAAAATAAAAAACTAAATATAATTTGATATAACTATAGTGATAAAAAATTATATATTAATTTTAAATATTAGGATTGTAATTAAATATATTTCACAGTAATTAGAGTTATCAGGATATTTTTAAATGTCAATATAATGAATATTGTCAAAATTGACAATAATGATATTTTTAAATATTTAATATTTCATTAAAGGATTTAAAATTACTAAAAATATAAAATTTTAAGAAATTATTTATATAAGGGAGAAATTTCATTAAATATCCATTTTGGCTCTTTTTTTATTTTATTATAACTATATTAACCTTCAGAGTCTAAAAACACATGTTATCACTACGACTACTAAAATGGTTAAATAGTGGCAAAAACAAAATGATAAGGATTAAAAAGTAGTCATAACTCATCTAATCTTCATTATATGAATTTATTTATATGAAAAAGAATACTATATTAGTTATATATTATATTTTCATCCATTTGGAATATAAATATAATATTTATCAATTTTATATATAAAAAATTCCATGAGTTCCCCGCCCATATTTTATAAAAGGTCACCTCTTATTCTATTTGAATGACACTTAAAAATATTATTTGAAAAACCTACAAAAATACAATAATATACTCCTTATTCACATTTTATATTTCATATTTTACTCATAAAATCATCTTTTGTGGTCTAAAGGTTTTAAAAACAAATGATTTCTAAAGAATAGTTATCATTTATAAATAAGTGTCTCCGTTGGGTTTCTTTACCCACTTCCTTATAAAAAATTCATCCCTTATTAAATATTAATCCAATATCTTTAATATAATTAAATTTTATTATGCTATTATCTTAACTGAAATCAATTTTCACTTCAATGAAATGGGAATAGATTTTATCATTTTTGTGTACGGCGGACTGCCACCTCACGAACAAATGAAAGTCATATTCCATCACCATCTCTAAAGAAAAGTTATAATGATGGAATTAAGAATTATATATTATATTAATGCCATATTAATAATTATGAAAATATAACATATCATTTATTTTCTTATCTTTCCATGCACAAAAACCAATATCGATGTTCGTATATATGTGTGAATTATCACCCCAACAAAGTGATGTAAAATGTTTTTAATCACCACATAAAATGAAAGATATATATATATATGTATATTTAAAATATAAAAATGGAATTAATGATATTATAAACATTCCGGATAGATAATATAATAGTTACCTTCTTTCAATAATGATCATTGAGAATTGAAAATGTTACTCAAGCGTATGTGTGACTTTTCATTTCGATGATTTTAATGTTGTTCATTTTTCATATCCATATTTAATAGATATATTTAAAATTATAATTTATGTATAATAATTATAATAATTTAGTTTATATAATTATATAAATTATAGAATAATCACCATGTTTAGTATAAACATCACACAAATTCATTTGGACCCGGATATTGAATATCATCAAATCATCTCATGTGATCTTAAATAATTAATTAATATTAATAACAAAGTAATAAGTGAAATAAAAGGAATAATATAATTTAATACGTTATCGAATAATGTAAATAATTGAAGAAAGGTTTATTTTTCATGAAGATAATGAATGTGTGTGATGATTTAGACTCATGGTAAGATACTATTCAACTTAAGCATCATTATAAATGTTTTAATGATTAATTATTATAGATAATTATATTTCATATCCATTTTTCAAAATGTTTTCATGAATATATTTATTTTTAAATGAATGCTTTAAATTGATAATTATCTAATTTGTATCGAAAATTTTAAAAAAGGTACCTTTCTCAGGTTTTATCTAAGGGAAGTCGTAGCAATTTTCTTATATTGTGTAATGGTATAGAGATAAGAAAATTGTTTTTTCCAATTATATTATTGGAATATAATGTAATTATTATTCCAAATGTAACTAAAATGTTTACTCCTTATGTATCAATGATATCTACTATAGTCATGAGAGAATCATGTATCTGTGATGTGAAAATGATTCCACAGGTTACTTAAATGATTTATTCTTTATATAGATATTAATTCTTTATATTTAGTAGAATGTTTTCATTTTTTTCATCTAAAATTGATATAATTTAATCAATTCAATTTCTTGATATGGGGTTTTATGTTTCTCGTTGGACTAATTCTTTACATTATTTTATACCCCTTACTGAGATTTTTGTGTTCATCCCACATTCTTAAATATTTTTTATATGATGTATACGAATAAGGATGAAGTAATATTTTTGAGTCATGAATATTTTTAAATAAAGGAATATTTTTATAATGGGTTTTATATGGTTGAAAAAATGATAATAAGTATAAGTGTCTATTTGTAAGGTATATGTATACTTAGTAAGAGTTTTCCATATTTTTGTAAATTTAGTGAATAAAATGATCCTATAATGTGAATTTTAGATAAATAAAACCTGAATATGAAATTATTAAGGAAAGGAACTTAAATCGACCCATCTATTATTTTTTGGAAATTTTCAGGTCACATTATTACCCTAATCATTTAGTTATATCCATTATTTAATCCTTTTAATTATTACCATGAGGAATGTTTTTTAATCATTGAGGGTTAATATAATTACTAGAAAATAAAATACTATTATTTTTAACATAATTATATTATAATTATTATGGAATTATAAAATGATACTTACCTCCTCCACATAAGGACAACTGAAAATTGAAAAGATACTCATATATATATATGGTCTACCATTGCCATTATTATAAAATAGTTCAATTTTAATATCTTTACGAAATGTATGGATTTAATAGAATAATTATTTTATAAAATTGATGATTATATCATGCAGGAGATGATAGAATAGTGACTACATTGACTATATACATCATACAAATGTCATTTTGGAGTGAAGTACCAAATATGATCCAAATGTACCATATGCAATTAATTAATTATGTAATTGTTATAATTTTTAAATTAGTGATATTAAATGAATAGTAAACATTTAAAATTGTCTCAATAGGGTAAATAACTATTCTATATTTATTATTTTGGAATATAAATACTATACATGATGATTTAGACAGAAGGTAATTGACTTTATCTAAATTTTCTTTAGTTGTGATATATTTTTATTTTATGCACATGTATTATTTTCGATGGTGTATATAACACTATTTTTAATTTTTATATAATAAATTTATTTATTATCATGATATTTATCATTTGTTTAGATTTTTATATTACATGTGGAACATGATTCGACTAATTACAGAGTATTATGGGATTTTCTAAACTCAATTTCCATTCATTGGGTTAAGCTTATAATTATTTGAATATGTCATTATATGATTATGATTGAAATTAATTTTAGTTATCCTATATGTATTTAAACATATTTTATTAGTAAATATATCTGATACACATAATATTTTTATTTTATTAATTCTCACTTCAAGTATATGATATATGTAAGTGATTTATTAACTAAATCATTTTTCAATTTTTTTAAATATTTATTCATATATAAATTTATTTTTCATGTACATGATTTTAAAATGGTTTTTATGAATATATTTATGTTGGAAGAAATGTTTGAAAATGTTAATTTTTAAAATTTATATCAATTGTTTTCAAAAAAGGTAACTTTTATATTTTTTAATCACACAGTTTCTTATAAAAAACCTCTTTCAAATTTACTTGGTAAACTATTTTTACACAACTAAAAAAGAATTATTTTTAACTTATAAAACATATTTTTTTTATTTACTATCACTTTAATTTTCTTATAATTTCTTTAAAATTTTACAATTTTATTTTAAAATATTGTTTTTTTCATTTATGAGTCCACATATTTAAAGAAATGAAAAGTTATTTCCAAAATTAAAATTTACTTTCATCAATAATGATTCTTCTATGAATACATTATATATTATGATTATGTTATTATTTTGAGGAAATTTATATGAGTATGGGTAGTAACATTATAATTTAACGGTGGTTAATCCCATCATACCTCTCCAATGTAAAAGATAAAGATAAATACTTAACAAAAAGGATTGTCCTAAAAGCTTTTAGGAATATACTAGGGTGGTTATTTCAAATATTACCAAGATATTTATTCCTTATATAGTCGTGAGAGCTAATGTATCCATGAGAGATATAACAGCCATGAGAGATACAATATATTTATGTTTTATGTGAATGCTTTTAGAAAAATAAATTTTATTCTTAATGTATTAATTATATGGATTTTATTGGAAAAATAAGATTTCATAAAGTAATCTACAGAGATTATGTTTTAAAAGTGAAAAGTATAACTTAATGAAAATGTTTTCACGAGATTATTATTATTTATGGACTAACAGCTTTTTTTATGTTATATCCGATACAAATATTTATGTGACCATCCAATATTTCTATTTTTTTCAAAGGATGTGTAAATGAAAGGATGAAATCATGTTGAGATATGTGTAGAGTTTTCCTAACGTAAATATTTTTAAGTCCTAAGGAGTTTTTATATTTTGAAAAAAATGGGTAATGAGTATAAGTTTCCACTTGTAATTTATTGGTTTACTTTGTATGATATTTTTATAATTTTATAAAACAATAAACTAAAATGATTCCCAAAATTTAATTCATGTTGAAAAATACTAGAATATATAATATTTATAGTTGGGTCCTAGAAGTTGGTATCAATGGAGTGTTTACAAAAAATTAAATATTTGGATTTATTATTAAGTGTTATAGATATCATCATGGGATTCTAATTTTTATTTTGATAACATGTTCAGTTTCTTTGAAACCGATTTTTAGGATTTATGTTATGAAATTTTACGGTGACTAGTGGTGTTTTTGGAGATATTCATATCTGATATAATTTTGGGTTATTACATTATGGGATGAAGAATGAATGGTATGAGGTTAAGTTTGATGTTAAAACATAATAAGGACATTTTTTATGATAATATCAATTTTATGAATTTTATAATAAATATATAGTCTTTGGAAAAGTAAAAATAGTATATTATGTGACAACACATCACATCTGGTAAGGTAATTGGAATTGAACCCCTAACCAAAGGGATAAAAGCGAAAATCACCTAAAATTATCTTATGTGGTATCATCATTAGAAAAAAAACTATGTTATTATTTAATATATCTGATATATTAAGGTTATGTACATTTTTATTAAAACATTTATGTTATTGGTTATAATGGGATTTGAAAATAATTTTGGGATTATGTGATTAATGATATTCTATAAGGAATTCACTAATTTGGGAAACATATATTATTCAGTTAAATAAAATATAATGAGTTTTATATTATGAAAAAAATGAAATATATATAATTTTATTTTTCATTTATGGTGATTTATGATATTTATGGAAAAGGATTTCATATATAGAAATTATATGATTCGGGAAATTACATTTTTATGGGACTTTAAGATACATTGATGTTATTTAGTGATAAATTTTAATACTATCTTGGAATTATATCTGATAAAATACATTTAAAAAAATATTAATATAGAATAACGTTGAATATTTTTTAGTATATTTATTAGTTGAATAATCTATAATGAACATTGGGTATTACTTTTTAATTTTGGGGATTAAAATAGTTATTCATTATAAAAAGGATTATTTATTTTTGGGAATTATCATATCATTTCCTAAACATTTTGTTTTTTAATAATTTTTAAAGACTTTAAGTTTAATATTTTATAAATTTTTGGGTTTTTTAGTCAGTATATGATGATTAAAATGCTTCATGCTTGAAAAATTCATCTTAAATAAACATATTTTAGAGGAAAAGATCAAATTTTTAGGAAATATAGTAAATAATGAGGCTATAATTTTCATGTATGTATACTTCATTATGTTAATAGTCCATATAGTAAAATAATTCCCCAAATAAATGAAATGAATCTTAAAACTAAAATTTTAACCTTTTACTTTTTTTTATAAGAAATAAATAAACTTTTTACCCATCACAGATTATATGTTTTTTGTGGTTAAATTTATAATGACCATGTTCTATTTCACTATACATTAGATTTATATAGATAGTTTAATAATGAATTTCCAGGTTCTATTACATGGATCCTAAGTAATTTTTTCTTATTTGACCTTTATAATTTTATTTCTCTCCTTCCAAATGGATTCTTTATGGACCATTGTTCTGATGTGGGATTTCAATAATGATATTTTGAAAATTCCAACCCTGGTTATTGAGCACAATATCAAATTTTGATTATTAAATTTATTAATATGGGGGGGGTAGAATGTAGAATCATGAAATTTTAAAGCAATCATCATTTCGTATAACATAAAAGATATGCCACCTCGATCTTAAATGAACAACTAATTTTTTTTATTTGATATGGTAGTATTCACCTGGCCATTATATTATAGGGTTTCAATAGGAATAACTATATTATAGTTTGACATGTTTATAAAAATAATTTACATTTATTCAATATATTATATTTTTATAACCTAAGAACAAATCAGATTTTACACCTAAAAGTTAGTTTTTTATATAATGTATTTTTTTCTTATATTTAAAAGAATATTGATTCAAAAAAATCATTATAAATATTAACCAAGTAAACAAAATTATTATGAAATTAAGACAAAAATTATTTTTTGTTGAATTTTCTATATTTTTCTAAATATTTTAATATTTTTGATGTCTAGTAAAAAATAAAGTATTTTAATGGAAAATAGAATTTTCATCAATATAATTTATAAGGGTAAATTATATTTTAAATTAGATTTAAGGTAACATTATATAAATTATACATCTATTAAGAAAATCTAGTTAATTTGAAAACTTTTATTAATAAATTATGAAATAATTATATTTCTATCTTTTGGGCATTATCGTTTTAAAACCCCAGTTTATCATCTCGTATACGGAATTAATTTTAAATTGAATTTATCCCTAAAAATGTTTTTTATTTTTTAAATTTTTCCCATAGTGGTAATTAAATGGTAAAAAATTAGTAAATATGACCCTTTAAAATTCGGAAAATATAAATAGGAAACTCTGTAATTTCATTACCATAGTTAAGAGTAAATCGAGTATTTAAGGGGTAAATAATTAATATATGTATTAGAAATTTATATAGAGAATATCTTAGTTATATTTTATGATTTATTCTGGATGAAAATAGTAAATTTTTTTAATTTATGACTTCCTTAAGCCACCTTGTGTACATTAATCCCCTTATAGTTTTTATATTAAAAAATTAAAATCTTGTCACTCAAATGTTTTTAAAAGTAATTTTTTTATATAAGTGGTCCCTAAAAATATATATTCTTCTGTAAATATTATTTTCAAAGATAATATATTTATATCAATCATAGTAATATATTTTTAATTTTTAGTTAATAAATAATTACTAAAGGCTTTTAAAAAGATTATGAATTTTCATTTAATTAATGGAAATATAAAAGTAATATTATAAAAATTTATAAAATAAATATAATTTGATATAATTATTGTTATCAACAAATTTTACTATCTAATTTTACATGATAGTTATGTATTTTAAGAATTGTTTTGATGTTGTATTGTTGTATTGATACATTTAAAATTCTATATAATGAATAATATCAGAATTGAAATTAATGATACTTTGAAATAAATAATAGTTTATTAAACAATATAAAATTTATGAAAAACTAATATTTGGAAAACTAATAGGGATAAGGATGAAAATTTTAACCTTGATTCATTTATGGTTCATTTGGAATATTGGTAAAGTAAGAGTGACCACTATTGATTCCGCCTCTAACAATGCATAGCTTTACCTGCGTGAGCTAAAAGTGATGATAAAATCACCCATTATTAGAACTAAAAAAATTACTGGTAAAGGTGGTCCTTTTATGTTCTAAAAAAATGCTAATAAAGGACCCCTTAATCTATTCTTGTGAAAAAATGATTTTAAAGGCCCCCATTTTATCATTGCTAATGAAAAATCAATTATAAATCCCCCCTTTATTAGTGCTAATAAAAAGTGCTGATAAAGGGGGACCTTTATCATCACTACTAAAAAAGGAAATATAAGAAAAGGCATTTATCTGCACTTATAAAAAAGTACTTATTAAAGGTATATTTAATGAAAGGTTTTATATTTTACTAAATATAATATATAAATATATAAGAAGACTTAAATTGATATAAATAATATATAAAATTTTTGAATAATGTTTAGATAATGTTAAATGGGCATTTACACCTAATATAAATGAAATTTAGTGAAAAATATTTATAAAATAATTAATAAATATAATTAATTAATAATTTTCCAATTATTATGGAATAATAGTCATTCAATATAAATTGATTGAAAAAAGATAAAATTAATTAATGAACAATCCAATAAATGTTAAGAGAATGACTTGAACTTCAAAGAGCCATAAATTTTGATTCGAGTGCCTGTTAAGGCTCTAAAACATCTCAAATTGATGCCTTCGATGAGATCTATGCTCTAATTATTGGAAAACCACTATTCACATTTTTATTATGCGAGAAGGGCCCATAAGGGTTCAAAAAATGAGTTTTTTTTGTGTTCCCTAATTTTATAACATTCAATTGAATTTCATATGAGTTAATAGAAGTATTTTCCCCATTTTTGTGCAGTTTGGAATTTTTTTTAGGGAATATATTTATATTTATATTATGGTATTTAAATTTTATCAATTTTCACAATTATTTTATTTATAATTAAATATAATCATTTATTTGTATTCACATACAATAAAACACTTTAGTAAATACATATATCAATATATTTACAAAAAAATATTTTTAAATATATGAAATATATTTTTATTATTCAATTTATTTAATATAAAAATTTAACCATTTTTTTACCTTATAAAAATTCATTACTATTTTTTTTACTGAGAAAGAGATATATATTTATATTATATTTCCTTATGTGTTAATGAATATTAGTATATAATATAATTAAAGAAATATAATTATATATATCACAAAAATAATAATATATTTAATAAATGTATTTTAAAATAATTAAATAAATATATGCATAAAAATTATTCATGTAAATATATATAAATAAATATAAATATCGAAAAATATATAATAAAAGAATATTTTTTAGTGGTAAAAGAATTCAAATTCTAATGGGGAGGTCCAAGGTTTGGATCATGGTGCACACATAAGGGATATAATTTACTAAAGTACTATTTAATGGTGGATGAAGTTCTATTAGATGGGGGAACAAGAGTTCATGAAAATCACTGTTAATGGAGGGAACTAATAAAGTGGTTGTACATAGTGTACCAATAAAAAAATATCCATACCCCCTTTAATAGTGCTTTTCATGAGTGGGAATAATGGGTTCCTTTATCAGCACTTTTTCATTACTGATAATGGAACCCTTTAATAAAGATTAAAATCTTATTTAAATTACATTTCTATCAGTTCCTTTATAAATAACTAATAATGGTTGGATTTATACATCACATGGCTAAAAAATATTATTTCATGTGCTATCAAATTGCAAAATTAGCATTGTTAAATGTTTGTTTTTTTATTTATGAGTTAAACGGGTTAAAAAAGGGTTGGCAACAATGATACAAATTATAAATCATCAAAACATGTATTTTTTTTAATTTATGGTTTTATTTCGACCCAAAATAATCATATATTTAAAATAATTCACTTTGGATCCATTTAGAATAGTAAATCAATTTATATTAATTTAATATTTTGAGATATTCCAAGAGAGACCCCTTATCTTAAAAATGGAACATTTTATTAATTTTTCATCATACATATAAACACAATTTTAAGATAAATATGTATCCAAATACCTTTTTAAAATACCTACCCACTTTATATTGGTCTTATTTTAGGATGCTCGTGCCATTAACATTCATAAGGTGTTATGAAATGGAGATTGTTTGATGAAGAGGTATCATTTAAAATCAAGCATATATGTTTTATTTTTTTCCAATTCAACTAAATATTATTAAAATATGAAAAATGTAATAACACTAATATATTACATATAATATTATGTTATTTTTTTTTGGAATAATCAATACTAATATCAATTTTCATTAAATGGGAAAAGAAGTTATCATGTGATCGTACAGAAGACTAACGCATCATAAAGCAATATAAATATTTTTCCCTCAATACTCAAGAGTGGTAATATTGAGGAAATTTACATTATATATTATATTAATGAAATATTTACCATTATTAAAAAATATATATCATTTTAGTTACTAAATTTCTATGTACATAAAAATGGTAACATCTTTCATGCCCATGTGAAGACTATAACTTCCACAAATCGATAGGTTTCCTTTCTCATCACCACATCACACAGATAAAATATATAAGTATATTTATACAATTAATATGATATTAATGATATTATTAAATTTATGGAAAGTAAAAATGATACATCCCTCATTTTTATAATTATTATTGAAAAATGGTGATGTTACTCATGCGTACACATGACCTACTGTCTACATGATTATAATATAGTTCATTTTTCATAAAAATTTGTAATAGGTGGATTTAAATTTATAATTTAGACATAAAATTGATTATTATTTCATGAATATTATTCATTATATGTTTTAATAATGGCCAATTTGACTAGATAAATCATATAGAAGTCATTTTGATCACAAGTACAGAATATTGTCAAAACATCCAATGTGAACATAAATTTTTAAAAAATTGTTTTGACATGATAATAAGATATATAAACCAAATAATAAAATTCAAAAAGGTTCATATTAATTTAAATAACCATTCAATGATTATTATTTTGGAATGTAATGAGTGTACACGATTATTCAGACTAAAGCTAAGGGACTTCATCCCAATTTTCATTCATTGAGGTTACTTTTGATGCTACGAACCAATATGATTATCTATTTTGTATATAAATATATTTGAAATTTTATATAATGAATTCATTTATTCTAATGATTTTTATTTTCTTTAAATGTTATTATTTTATGATTTGTACTGTTCAAATAATTACAATGTAGAAATTGATTTTCTTAACGCAATTTTCATTCATTGGGCCAAACATCTACTTTATGTATTTTGCCATGATAAGATAATGATTAAAATGGATTTTATTTATTTTATGTGTATTTCTAGTTATTTTATGTATATTTAATGTTGATAAACATAATTCAAATATTTTATTAATTCTCACTTAATTTATATTATATTTTTAAGGGAATATTTAACTAAAACGCTTTTTTAAATATTTTAAATATTTGTTATTATATGTATGTATCTTTAATGTCCTTATTAAAAAAACTGGGTTTCATAATTGTATTTATATATAAATAAATTTCATAAAATTTTAATTTTATAAATTATGAAAATGTATTTTCAAAATGGTATATTTTAGGTTTTATTGATTGACCTTTCTTTTAAAAACCCTCAATTAAAGTAACTTGTTCACCATTTTTACAAAAGTAATTTTTTTAAAACTAATATGGAATAAAAAATTTATTCTTTCATGATGCCTTATTATATTTAGGTTTTTTTACATGTTTTCAGTTTTTTCATTAATCACTGGACATCTTTTTAAAAAAGAAAATTGATTTCAAAATCGAAATTGATTTTAATCAAGAATGTTTCATTTATTAAATATTTATGTCTTATGATTTTGTTATGGTTCATGGGAATTTCTTTGGAGGGCTTATGGTTAATTTAATACTTAATGTCTAATGATCTCATTATAGCATTCTAATTCGTTTGGTATTGAGATAGAGTTAACCAAATTTGTTTCCCCAAAAGATATTACGTAAATACACTACGATGGTTATTCCAAATGAATTAATTATTCCTATTCAATATATATATGTTATAGATAATATTTTTTTGAGATCAAAAATATTTATAAGTGTGATTTGAAAATAAATCTAGAAGTTATATATATGACTTATGTTTTCCTTCTATGTATTTTATTAGAAACATATGATTTCCTAAGGTAATATATAGAGGTTATTTTGTATATGTAAAAATTATAACATTGTGAAAAAGTTTTAATGAGTATATAATTTTTATAGAATACTTTTTTCTATTCTCGTATACCCTATACTGAGATATTTTTTCTTATCCCATGTTTTTATATTTATTTCACATTATTTTTATGTGAAATAAGGAGGTAATTTTATCATTCATTAAATGTTTTGAAAAAGTAAATAATTTTTTAAAGAGTTTTATATAGTGGAAATATTGGACACTGAGTATAATTATCTACCTCTAATGTACGAGTTTCATTTATATAACGTTTTCTAAATTCATTTAAACTCTAAGCTAAGAAGATCCTAAAATGTTAATTCTAGTTAAATAACACTATAATGTATAATTTTTGTGGCATGTTCCTTACATTTTGTATAGATATGGAGGTGACTCGCTAGGTCGTGTGATGCAAGGGGTTGTGAAACAATGGTTTGTTAGCATGGATTAAATGAGGGCATTTTTGTACTGTTGCGAGTGGTGCTTGTGATGTCTAGTTATTTTTCATGATGGTTATGGTGAATACTAGTGGTGATGTGTAGTGGAGTTGTGTAGTCATTATGTGAGAAATTTATGTTTTATGATGTGGTTTGTCAGTGATATGTGTGCCAGTTATGGAAAAGTTATTTGATTGGTGTGTTGTGACAAAAATGGTTGATGTAAGATGGTCCAATTGTAGTGTGTAGTGGTTGTGTAGGTTTCCTGGTCATCCATGTAATAAATTATTAATATTTAATGAAATAAATTATTATATTAAAAAAATTACATGGGATGGAAATGCATGTGTGTTAAATTTATTAAATGAATTGAATTTTAAGATAAAGGTGTGTGTAAATTTCAATCAATTGGATTGGTAATGAATGTTTTTAAAATACTTATATCAATAATTTGGTGATATTTTAAGTGAAAGTTAAAGTATATGTGGCTATATTTTGTGGTTGTCTGTAGTTTTCATATTGTTGTTGAAACACTAGTGACAATTAATGTCTGTTATGGCTGTGCTGATGTGATCTGCACTAGTGCTGCTGTTGTGAACCCATGAGTTGGGTACAATGTTATATAAACATGAAAAATTGGTTTTTCTTTTTCATTACATGACATACCCATAAATATATCGACCCAAAAATCCACCAGGTAGTTTCCAACTAAATTTTATTGGTATAATATACAAGGAATTACATCCTCAATTCCATAATAGTTTAGAACTATATATTATCTTGACACAAAACTGAGTCTTGAATTACAATTTAATCCAAACATTAATTAAAAAATAGTATATAATATTTCCACATTAAAAATAACCTTCATACCATTCATATGAAACTAAATGGAATGATGGGTAATGTTTAAAAAATAATATTGAGATCAAATTATGAGTATATGTTAAGTAAAATGGAAGATATCATGAATCAATATGCATAATCAACATTGTAAGGTAAATAATTGAATACAACTACCATTTGAATAACATGAATATAATGATAAGAGAGGGAAGAAAAATGAATAAAGTTAAATATCCTAAAACATGTTCCATTGAATCAATAAACAGAAGATTAAATTAATCCATAAATAATGTCATAGTGAAAATATCATCGATAATGATAGTAACTGAAATAAAAAAAATTATTTATTATCTGACATCATTTTTCATAGGAAAATGACATATTTTTAATAATGATCTATCCAAAAGAGAAATTATAAATTATGGGTTTGAGGAATTATATTTGGGGAAACTATATATCTACTGTCAAGATGTATCCTCAAGGTACATTAAAACATCTAGTCCTAAACACATAGGGTATTAGAAAAATAATTTTGTTTTATAAGACTACTAATGCATTGTGGGGTTTAGATTATACAATACCCAAGACATGTATTGCATCTCAAATTAATTTCTCATATGTCAAATAATCATTTCAAATCATAAACAATTTCCCTTATTTAATATCTTTATTGAGTAAAGGATACTAATTTATCAATATTTCCCATGTTATACAAATAACATTCAATATAAACCCTAAATGCAAAAATTGTATGAAATATAGGAAATAATCATAGGAATCACACAATAATATTTATACTCTATTTAGATTTAATTTAAAATTAAAATGATTGCAATGAAGTTATTATTTCAAGAGAAATTTATCAATCACAAATGAAATTTATATTTCGTAAAAAAAATTACCACTTGGTAATTTATATATAAAATCACCATGGATGAAATAATTTAAATTGTGACATAAATACCATGAATAATGAAGTATTTATGATATTAAATTTGAATGGGGTTGTATATACACCACATAAAAGCTAATTAGCTTATAATATAAAATAAATCTTAATAGAAAGAAAATTGAGACGATATGCCTAACATTATGATTTCTTTTTTTTTATCATTCATCAAACTCAAGTATATTTGCTTCAAAAAATTTGTTTTAAATACAAAAAATCCATGTGAATATTTATAATATTTTAAATTATCTATATAAATCATATAATACCATTTCATTAATAATATTTTATTGTTTTCATTGTTTTGGGTGTTAACAACATTTTTTTCATGTATGTTTCATCATGAATGGTCATATTTTTCTAAATGTAACATTATTCTATAAAATAAATAAAAATAATCATGATATTATTATAATATTTATAAATCAATAATACTTTAATATAATAAATAAAGATGTTTATGTAACAAAATGTATGTTACGATCAAAGGGACAATAGACCGTACAAATGAATGAGTAACAGTCTCATTTTTCAATGAAAATTATGGAATGAGATTAAGAAATATTTTTACATTAAATTATGATAATCATTTTATTATTATTATTTATATAATTTTTTATATTATTCATGTCATGTGATGATGAAAGGATAGGTTCATTGCTTCATGAAGGCGGTTGTCCACATGTACATGAATGATGTTATATTCTTTCAATGAATGAGAAGTTAAGAAAATAAAATGATATATAATCATATCATTATGATTAATATTTCACTAATATCATAATTATTTAACAAATATCACATATATTTTTAAAATTTATTTTTATCACCTTTCATATGTAACGTTTTTTAAAGATGAGTCATAATGATTTTTGAGGTTGTAGTCTAATTTATACACGAGAAACGTTATCCTATCTCTTACCAAGATTAATTTAAAATGATATATATGATATAATGACTCCAAAGGTATATATATTTTACAAATATCATATGTGTATATTATTACCATCTTCAAAAAAACATTTAGAGGTGGAAATGGAAAGAACAAATGACATCAGTCTGTGAGTTAGTAGTCCTCCATACACATGAACGATGATTTCATAAGTCATTTGACAGAAGTGGAGGAGGTTTTATGTCATTAATTTTTTATAAAAAATCCTAGTACATATAAAATAATATGTTTATTATATCATCATGGTATAATAATAAAATAATGATGTCGAGAGAGAAATAAACTAAATATTCTAATATAATAATATTATCTATTCTTTGGGTATTTTCACGACCCGTCCTCAGGGCCCCTGCCGTGACTACCCCAAGCCCGCCTCCTGTATGGCAGGGGCTGGTGACTAGCACCAAATGCATAAATCCCTAATATAGGAAGGAATTGTCTTTATAAAAGTAAACAAACACAATAGAGTACGCAACTAAAGTAAGCACTAAGTAAAACTGAGTACAAAAGTAAGTGCAGAAAATAAAATGGGCCAGTATACAAAACCAATAGTAAAGTACTGTATAACTAAAAAGCTAAAACAAATGCAATAAGGTAAACAGAAACTACTAAGTCATCCTCTAGGAACTCCACCTGAAGGGTGGGTACAGATGGCCTCTTCTCCACCTCTGGTCCATCTGTCCGCTCTGCGTATATCTCACTAGGTGGTCCTCCTCTAGGTACCATCCCACTCCACAAGTCTCCTCCTCGATTAGTGTTGTTCGTTGTCTACATCCAACACAATATAGTGAGGGCATAGCCCATGTATGGATGAGTATATGATACTCAGTAGGGACCTTGAGACCCCTGAAGGTCTCTCATAACCCATGAATGATAAACCACAAAGAAAAAAAATACAATCACGAAGTACCAATGAACAATACTTAGGTATATGCCCATACATATACCTAAGTCATCACACCCAATTCAAATCCAACTCTTTATCCCATGAAACACCTAGTCCATAAAGGAAAGAGGTCATAAGGCCACGACGCTGCTACCAGAAGATCCCAGCTGAAGATCTCTCCTCCTAGAGTAAGCTCACACTGGCAACACCAGTGTGTAATCGTCCAGTCTGCTCCCGTACAAGTTTCTAAACATAAGTATCGAGACAACAAATCTGTCAGAATCTCTGAGCTCTGAACATGGGGGGAGGATAGTTATCTCCATGCTTCATCCGTCCATTCTAGGTCCTTAGTAGAGTAGGCGAGGTGGCTTACCACATGGCCCTTCCACCTCAGTTTCACCAGGTGCATGACGTCTTCCATGTATATCAGTTGAGGAGATACGTGGATGACCCAACCCACATCACCTACCATGGGGAGATGGACATCGAGGATGGGGAAACATTTGTATATGTCACGGTGAAGAAAAAGGATCGATAGGAGCAGGTCCTATGTGGACGGTCGATTCCTTTGGTGTGAATTCTTTGGCAGCATGGGAACCTCCAGGAAATCACTTGAAAATGGGAGGCTCAAATGCGTGTATAGTACCCCCATTTGTCTCTCTAGGGAGTATTATAGCTTTACGGGGATGTAAAGCCCTGAGGTGGTAGGAATTTAAAGACCTGGAAATTTTAATGGAAATTTTTTTTCTTAATTCTTTGGAATTTTACGACTCTGCAGTTTCTGATGGTGCCTGATTCTGAGGCGCGGTGTGCTCGGAATCAATTTTTTAAGTTCTGTTCAGGTACATTCAATAAACATACGTTCGGGGTTTTCTATCTTTTGAACTGATGCTCAGAATTGAAATTCAAGGAAACTGATGAACTTGCAACGCTGGTAATTACTTAAAGGGACCTTTACCGCAGTTGTGTTTTGTCATATGTGGTAGTTAAATTTTGGGGATTCATTAAGACATAAATAAATGGATGTGTTATAATTTATTTTTAAAGGGAACTTAATTCCTCCAAAGGGAAGTTGGAGGTGGGGACACACCCCACCTAACTTCCCATGGGAGGATATGACTATGGGTGGTGGGGCCCACATGAAACTTTAAGCCTTCAACTCCTCTTTTAACTCCCTTAAACTCTCATGAAACCCCCTAATTAATATTTATAACTCTCTACCTTATCCCTTAATTTTTTATCACCTTGCACCCTCTGAATATGCCACCTTAACCAATTAATTACATCCTTAATTAATTGGAACACCTTATTTTAAAATAATTTTAATTTCATGGATATCTTTTAAAAAAGAAAGAGACTTAATGTAATATTTTCTTTGAAAATATTTTGGAGAAACTTTGGAGAATTAGAGTAGATCATTATTCTTCCATGAATAATCCCATACTCTCTCGGCGAAGAACGCTCCATGAATTTTCTTTTCTAATTATCCATGACAAGGAATAAGACACCCCTCGCGAGAAGCGTCATCTACATCAAGGATTCTTCCTCCAACGTTGATGGGACGACACCGTTCTCCGCAACTCCATCTACCGCAATGCACGTCTTCCACAGCTCGGCGGCGTTCGATGTCTTTACAAGGTGGGGGGGTTTGTGTTCAATTTTAATTGATTAAAATTATTCTTGATCTTCGCTAAAAATTTTGGATTGACTATGGCCAATTGTTACTGCCTAATGCGGAGGGTGCGGGATGAACAAACACAGCCCGATGACCCTCGGTCATATCCTGTTTTATTAATTTGCAAAGGGAGGTGGTGGAGAATGGAGGCACTGACCGCATGCGAAGAACCGTGGCCCGCAACCACGGGCCGCTTGGCCGATGAAGAACTATCCGGATAAACCGGCTGGACCAAAGAGACAGCGGCTCCATGAGGGCATTGCGCTGCGGAGGACCGCAACCTGTGTTCTGCGGGCCGCTCAGCAGAAAAATCGGCCGACCAGAAGAGGAAGACCCAGGGTGAAAATAGGGCATCGTGTTGGAGAGACCACGACCCGCCCTTTCTGGCCGCTTGCACCAAGATGGCCGGCTGGTTGGGAGGGCGGTGCCGCTCGACACCACCGATTCAGGAATGTGGGCCCCCTCTCGGACTGTTCGGCTAGCTGGCTGAGCTATCAGGGTCTGGCAGCCTGGCACGGGCGGGCCGAGCCTCTTCGGGCCAGGCCGTGCCCCTCGGGCTGGGCCTCGTGATTCACCATGCCGGTCCGACCCTTTTTCGGGCCGGACCCGCCAAAACCGGGTTGACCCAACTCGCCAGTCCGCTGGGCTTAACAGGCCGGGCCCATTTTCACTTAAACGTGTATAACTATAAGACCGTGCATCTGATCAATATGTCGTCTACGAAACTAAGACCCCTATGAAGAGGTGGTCCTTTTGCGATACTCTATGCGAGTTTTGGATGATTTGGAAGACGGCCGGGTTTGGAATGAACATATTTCTAACCGAGCCCCTGGAAAGGAAAAGACAATATCTCTCAGACCAGGCATCCGATTGACATGCCGTCTGTCACGTTTGGTTTCATTTTGACGAGACAAAACATTAGGATACATTAACTCTAGACTTCGTGACAGTTTATGTATCGACCTCTTTTCTTGATGAGTGGACCTTCCTGGAATCGAGAGTGCTGTGTGCAGGAACCCTAGAGATGGATGCGACTGCGATGACTACTGTACTGGAATCCTCTGTGGGTTCGACGATGATGGCTAATTTACTGTAATCCTCTGAGGGTTCGATGACGATGACTATTGTTATTGTATTTTATGTGGGTCCAGCAGTTTGACTACTATTCTTATATCCTACGTGGGTCCAATAGTTTGACCTCTGTACATGTACCGTGAGTGGGTCCGAGAGAGTAGCTGGTCTAGTATCCTATGTGGGTCTGACAGCATAGCTAGTCTAGTATCCAATGTGGGTCTGACAGCATAGAATAATCTGTGATTACATCTGATCATATCTATCTATATACGAAAAATGTATACCTATGTGAATTGAGTCTTGACTTTCAATCATTATCATCAATGTGATGGACTGCATTCCTGTGTGGATTGGGTGGTGCTTGGGCTCGAGAGTTGGAGCCAAATTGGGTTTGATGACTTAGGTATATGTATGGGAATATACCTAATTAGATTTCGTTGATACTTCGTCATTGTATCTTTTAATTGTGGTTTATCCATCGTGGATTTTAAGAGACATTTTGGGGTCTCGGGGTCCTTATTGAGTATCGTATACTCACCCCTGTACGGGTTATGCCCAAAATACGTTGTGTTGGATGCAGATGATAGACAACACTGATCAAGGATGAGACTTGTAGAGCGGGATGGTACCCAGAGGTGGAAGACTTGGTGAGACATACACGGAGCGGACGGACAGACTGGAGGTGGAGAGGAGGCCATCTGTACCCACCCTTCAGGTGGGGTTCCCGTAGGATGACTCAGTAGTTTCTGTTTACTTTACTGTAGTTGTTCTAGATTTTTATTTGTACAGTACATTACAGTTGGATTTGTATACTGGCCCATTTTCTTTTCCGCACTTACTTTTGTACTTATTTATACTTAGTTCTTATATTATTTGTGTACTATGTTGTGTTTTTTTACTTTTATAAAGGAAATGCCTTCCAAGATTAGAGATTTATGCCTTTGGTGATAGTCGCCAACCCTTGGCCAACAAAAGGTGGGCTTGTGGTAGTCACAACATGAGCCTAGAGGAGTGTGGCCCGGCCCGAAGGGGCTTGTCCCGGCCGTGGCAGGCCGCCCAACCAATGCAATGGCGCTACCCAACCCGGCTAGCTCAGCCAACTGGCTGAGTGGCTCGGTTCGAGCGGCTGAACGGTCTGAGGGGGAGCCCTCTTTCTTGACCCAGCAGCGCCACCCTCTCATCTAGCAGGCCTAAGCAGGCTGGCCTTCCTAGTGCAAGCAGCTTCCATGGGCAGGTCGTGGTCTCTCCAGCACGGCGCCCTTCTGGCACCGCAGGTGTTCCCCACTCGGCCGGCCGGCTGGCCGGCCAGTTTGTTCACCGAGAAGCCTGTGAAACGAAGGCCGTGGTGCTCGACGGTGTGGTGCCCTCGTGGCACTGTGATCTCTTTCGTCTGGCCATCTTAGTTGTCCGGTTCTTCGTCCACCGAGTGACCTGTGGTTTCGGGCCGTGGTTATTTGCACGCGACCAACGCCTCCATTCACCACCGCCTCCCTTTGAAAATTAATAAAACAAGATACGAAGGAGGGTCGTCAGGATGTGTTTGTTTGGCATGCTCCCTCTAAGTTAGGTGGTAACAATCAGCCATAGTCAATCCAATACATTTAACAAAGATCAAGAATAATTTTAATCAATTAAAATTGAACACAAACACCCTACCTCAGAAAGACGTCGCACGTCATCGAGCTGTGGAGGACGATCGTCACAGTAGATGGTGTCGCGGAGAACGGTGTTTTCCCGTCAACATTGGAGGAAGAATCCTTGACATATACGATGCTTCTCGTGAGTGTTGTCTCCTTTCATGTCATGGAGAAGAAGAAAAGATAAGTTGTGGAGCGTTCTTCTCTAAGAGAGTATGGCGATTTTCATGGTAGAATCATTCTCTCCTCTAATTCTGCCAAGTTTATGCAAAATATTTTCCAAGAATATATTACATTAAGTCTCTCCCTTTTTTTAAAATATCTCCATCCAATTCAAATTATTTAAAAAAAGATGTGCCAATTAATTAATGATGCAATTAATTTGTTGGGGTGGCATATTCAAAGGGTGGAAGGTGATAAAAAATTAAGGGAGAAGTAGGAGAGTTGTAATGATTAATAAGGGGGGTCCCATGGGAGTTTATAAGAGTTAAAATTGGAGTTTAAGTGTTAGGGTTTTGTGTGGACCCCACCGCCATTAGTCATATCCTCCCATGGGAAGTTAGGTGGGGTGTGGCCCCACCTCCAAATTCCCTTTGGAGGAACTAACTTCTACTTAAAAATAAAATCTATCACAACAATTTATTTAAGTCATAACAAATCCCCTAAATTTAACTACCACATACGACAAAATGCAACTGCGGAAAAGGCCCCCTTAAGTGATTATCGGTGTTGTGAGTTCATCGATGCCCTCAGATTTCAATTCCGAGCACCGGTTCAAAAGATAGAAAATTCCAAACTTACATTTACTGAACGTACCAAAACAAAACTTCTGCAATTGATTCCGGGCACACTGTGCCTCAGAATCTGGTTCCGTCAGAAAATGCGGACTCATAAAATTACAAAGAATTAAGAAAAAAATCATTAAAATTTTCATGACTTTAGAGTTATCCTCTCAATGTTTGATCTAAATATTTTATAGGTTTTATTTCTGCCAAAAATATGGATTCATGGTTGCATTGATGGAAATTGGGTAGGCATTTTACAAAAAAATATGTTTTAATGTATGAAGTAGTGATGTGAGTGATTTCTCTTTTATAATTGCTGAGGAGTTCAATTTTTTTAAATACCCATAATTATTCACTATTGGGAGGTCTCCCTAAAAATATGTGGCTCCAAATTTGAATTATAATGGATTGTATGGTTTATGTGATCCAAAAACACTTGTAACACACACAATTAAAATTTATTTTAACAGGTTATTCTTCAGTCGTTATGTTTACCCCATTTTTAAACTTGTTGTTTTTTACCAAGGTAACATATATCTCTTAATTTACCTTAGTAATTTGTCCTTTATGAATTAAATTAAAATGAATTTTATGATATATTTTATAACTAATTATTCTACATTCTAAATAAAATTTCATAAAAATAAATTCTATTTTTTGAATAATTATTTCAAATAAAACACATGTAATGCACAAAACCTTGTTTTAACCTCAATCACTTTAATTAAAAATAACTATTTTCAAAAATAAATATGGTAAAAAATTAATTTTAATATTCCATAAATTATAAATTATGATTTATCTAAACATTTAATTCACAATTACAAATTCAGTTCACTGAATATGAAAATTTTAATTTAGAATTAATCCCACATACGCGATGAGATTTTTTTAAATGTGAAAATATTCAAAATATCGAAATGTTTTTATTTTTAAATTCAATATGAAATTGATAAAAATGACCGAAATTGGACTAAAATATATAAAATTTAAAAAAAATTCTTTGAAACCAATTCAAAACATATCTTAACATTTAATATTACTTAATTGAAAAGGAGTTTTCATTATTAATTTAGTATTTTATTCTATTCATCAAAAAAATGAAATTTCTCAAAAAATTAAAAACATTTACCCTTAGGTAATTTTGATATACTATAATAAAAATGAAATTTAGTTTTTCAAAGATATTTTCTAAAAGAATTAAAATATAATTTTATATTTTGTACATGAATTATGATTAAACTGTATTTTAGTTAAAAACATTTTTTTTCTTTTAGATAATTATAATTTAGTTTTAATTCAATAAGTGATTAATATAATTATTTAAACTCAATATTAACTAATGTTTTTTAATTCTATTCTTACATATAATTCTAAATTCTAGGATATAACTATAATATCAAATAAAAATAAAAATAATATATTGGTGTTCTGTAAAACTCGGTCTTGTGTATAAGACAAGATTTCAAATAATATTTTTGATTCGTGAATATTAAGAAATAATTAGTGTTTCATGTGATGAAATTTATTAAATAGAATTAATTAATCTAAAATTAAATATATCATAGGGTCTCAGGGTGTTTTTTTCCATTCAAGTATTAATGATTCATGTCATACATGCCATCTGATAAAAACTCATTATTATAAAATTTAGGGATGTCACATTCTCCCCACTATAAATAAATGGATCCCTCCATTATTTTTTAAAAAAAGTAAAAAATGTTTATATATTTTATAATTATATTGTTTAAAACCCCACATAATAAAAGGGTTAATAAAATAACAAATTAATAATCTGACTGGTAATGAAAAAATCACATAGAATAATAATAAAATATGGTTTCCGGGGAGGAAATAATTTTTAGGAAATTAAAACATTGATATGAAATGAAACATAACACAAAAATATGTAATGAGAGTGATATAGAACATTGATAAAAAATGTGTTTGATCTAGATAAGGTTAACGACTGTAAAACCATAAATCAAATAGTTTTGAAAAAGTTCATTGATATCAACATAAATTATGGTAATAAGATAAAAATTTAGTTGAATGTTTTTTTATTAAATTTGATTAATTACTTTAATCTATATGAATATAATGAAGTTAATATAAAAGATATATTTTTATTGAATAAGAATAATATCATCATTTGGTTTTACTTCAATCAATTACTAATTCATCATGTATCCTAACATATGAATTTCTTAAAATGGTAATTTTTTAATAATGCTTCAAAATCTCTATAACATATCATATATTCTATAAACGAGTGGAAGGTTTTTCAATCTATATCTAAATTTTTTCTAAAACCAATATGTTTATCCCATGTTATCCAATATAATAAATTATTCAATAAATATTAATAGTAACATGACTAGTTCATCATTCATAATTATTTTTCACATATCTTGTTTAAAAATAATAAAATATTAAACAAGGCATCACATAGGCTACTTATATCCCCATCACAACTATCATCTTTTAGTTATGAGTTCAATACTTACAACCTTTTCAAAAGAGATCGGTTTTCCAAAAATATACATTTCACTATTTTTCTAAAACCATATTACCATAAATCTTATAATGTTACCTAAAAAAATTATGATGTATATCCTTAAAAAAATATATATAATTAAATAAGCTTTTCACAAGGGTTTTCAAAAGAACTTATTTTTTTCATAGTTAAGTAACATTATTTAACTATTATTACAAGGTTATTAATGATCATATGAACCCAATTGGTTGTCAATACATTTAAACTTATTTATATAAAATGTAATTATAATATTACAAAAATAAATTTTTCACAAAATCATATAATAAACCAATCATTTATATTTCTATAATTTTCTCCCAAAAAAGATATAATCTTGGTATACTATTATGACCTGAAACCTAAAAAGTGGTGGTTAAGACTTTGAACATATGATCAATATTATTATAATTAATCCATAATGATATCCACAACTATTATGTTAATGAAGGCATATATGATTCAAAAAATTTATACCATCCCTAAATGTTTTATGATTTCTATACCAAAATACTATTGCTAAAAATAATTCTATAATATTTTTTTTAATACAAATACATAAAAACTTCTTCTGTTTTATTTCCATACAGGTCATTACGTGGTATTGGTTTCTACATAGGTAATTCATTTTTAGTATCTATTCAATTCATTCGTAAACAATTACAAAAAAAATTATAATTGTATAAATAAAATCATATGGGAGTTTCATACTAGGTGCATAGTATGAACCTTTTTCATGTACTGGGTGATGATTCATTCATGTCTAATGATCCATTTTCATATTTATTTCTCCTAGATAGATTTTTGATAAAACCACATCAACACTTAGTATCCATAAATGGTAATATTGTTTGGATTAACAATATATTATATTACTTACAAAAAAATTAGGATGGTATTACATAATTATCCTCAAATTATATCATAATTTTATAATCCATAACATATGCTTCCTTTAATATTGTTTTTGGATGTTATTATTAAACTTTTTCAAATATGAACTTTAGAAACCAAAATAATAGTATCCCAAATATGGTGTTCTACTATATTACATTGTAGTAAGATACAAGGAATACCACCCTAATTGATTTAGTATTTTAGTAATATTGGAAAACTATATACATACCTATGTCATGAATTACAATTGAATATAATAATTCAAATTTTTATTGAAATAACTTTATTACATCTATAAAATCTATCCTATCAGTCATAGTAAACTTCATGGAAACATGGTTGAAGGGAAAAAATTATCGGTGAGATCAAATTCATATTAATGGTCATGTATAGAGGAATATAATAGTAATTAAAAATAAGAATCAATAAGCAATGGTAAATAACTGAGAACACATTCCACAAAAATCATAAAAATAATATTGTAATCTTGTAATGAATATTTAATGAAAATATAGTCATCATCATAGTTAATTATTTAAATTCTATAAAAATAATATATAATAATTAATTTCTCACTCTAAAATATGTTTAGTAAATTTCATTGTTCATAAAATGAAAAGAAGATTCATTTCACATTTTAGTAAAAGTCAATGGGGAATTTTTTTTAAAATGACATCAGATTCCATTGAAATTTGTATTTTAAAGAGAAAAAATGGGTTAAAAGTTCTTTAATAAATCTGTATCAAATGGAAAAAAAATTAAACATTTTTAGAAAAAAAATTTGGGAAGAAAATAAATTTCAGACTTAAGAGAGAAATAATGTAATATTTTTGTAAAAAATATTTAAAAAAAATTTATGTACAAAATATTAAAAAACTGGTTTTAATTTATAAAATTATCAGGAATAACCAGATGATAATAAAATTTTATGATTTATTAAAAAATTTAAATAAAAATACTTCAATAGGAATTCAAGTGCAATCAATCCAAAATATAATAAAACTATGTGGTAAATGCTAGAAAATATCATAATTTTGAAGTGATAATCCAACAATGAATTGTTTATATGTAAAAAATATCAAAAAAATATTAAATAAAAATATCTAGTAAAAAGTCATTACAAAAATAATCTATGAATTTTGATGTTAATTAAGAGTTATTATAACCTAGTGAAAATAAATTGAGTTATGAGATTATTTTCCACTTGGTAACTCTTACTTAAAGCCCCCTTACGAAAAATAAATAAAATAAAAACATGAAATAGAATTTATAATTAAATATTAATGATATTTAAAGTAAATTTTCTATAATATACACCACATAAATGCAATTAGGTGCATAAAATTTCAATACGGCTCAATGAAATGAAATTGGGACGATGTCCATTATCTTACGCTTCCTTTTGATTAAACACAGTTTGAAATCCTATAAAATGGTTTGAATCAGGTTATATAATTATTATAGAATCATATATACATTAATAATATCATATATGATCGTTTTAAAACATATTATCACCCATTAATTAATACTATTTCATTATTTTAATTATTACAGTTGTTAATTACCTTGTTTTTTCATTCATGTCTCTTCATGAATGATATGATTATTTCACATGTTATATAGTTATATAATATACATAATAATAATAAATAAATAATTATCATATTATTTACTTAATTATACTTAGATATAATCCATTTTCTTTTGATTTTAAAATAGATTTACATCTTTTCATGATGGCGATACACAAACGTTCATGAATGATGTTATAATATTTACATGAGTGAAAAAGGAATGAAATATATATATTACTATAATGATCAATGTGTCATTTATGACCTAATTATTTTATTTACATCACATATAATCGTTAAATTTATCCTTATCACATTCCATGTGATGTGTTAGTGAAAGACTAGGTATATCGCTTCATGAGGCGGTTTTCTGCCATAAACATGAGAATCGTTCTCATTTTTCCGATGGAATTGAATGTAATACGGTATATATAATGTAAAAACTCAATATTTATAGATATTTAATATATATATATATATATATATATATTATAAATAATATAGATACATCATAATACCCCACAATGAGAGGTGGAAATGGAAGAAAGAACGACTTTGGTTCACGAGGTGGTGAACTTCTGTACCCACGAACAATGATTTCATAGACCATTTGATTGAAGTATGGGTGGTTTTAGTTTTTACCCATAACATAAAAACATGTTAGTATATTTAAGATATTTAGGTTATTATATAGTAATTTTTTAATAAAAATTTTGGAAGTTGGAGGAAGAAAAAAATTAAATATGATCTTTTAAGAACAGTCACTCTTCTTCGAGTATCCTCCTTTGGTTTCAAATAAAACCATAAAATGATCTATTTATACAAAAAAAGATTCTATAATGAAATATTAGGTGTTTTTAATTGATTATTCTAGATATTGTGTGGTTAAAATTGGTTTTAAAATGTGATATAAGTGTAAGATTCAGTTCTTTTTTGTAGTTGAGGAGTGGAATTCCTATAAATAATCAAAATTATCAGCTATTATGAGGCCTTTGATACCTATTATGGCTCCAAAACTGAGTAATAATATAGGGAATGGTTAATGGGGTATATAAAAACCTCCACCACACAAAATAAATAAATTTTAATAATTTTATTCAATATTTTATTTTTTCTCAATTCTACCCATTTAGTTTTTTTACTATGGTGCCTTATATATTTTTAATAACATAGGTAATGTACCCTCTAATAATAAATTTATGATGAGTTATATTATATAAATTTTATATAATCAATTTATATATGAAATAAAATTTTCTAAATAAATATCCTATGTGTTTGAAATGGTCACTTTAATATAAAAACATGTAATACACAAAACCCTATTTTAACCTTAATTACGATAATTAATTTAAATTGTTCTCACAAATCATTATGGTAAAAAATTTAGTAGACAATGTTATATAATATAAATTATTTTGTTTCCAAATATGGAATACGTTTTTCATAAATTGATCTCACATAATTGGATAAATTTAATTTAAAATTAATCCTCGAGAAGCAATGAAAAAGGGGGTTTAAGGTTAAAATGTTCAAAAGATCATAATTCTTTTCATTCAAAAGTTAACATTAAAATTAATATAATATCCTAAATAATATTTAATTATATTAAATTAAACAAATTTTTCTATAAATAAACAAAAAAATATAATTTAACATTTTATATTATTTGAATGAAAATGATTTTTTTAATTAATATACATTATTTTTCAATATTTATAAAAAATGAATCATTTTTTGGAAAAAAATAACGAAATTTCACCCTTAAATAGTTATTATATTTCTATTTAAAAAATGAATTCAATTGTTTCAAATAATTTATATAACATTTTTAATTATAAAACATCAATTATGTGTGCAAACAATGACATGTTCTTCATTAAGAAATGATACATCTATTCTGGAAACATTTATTTTTATTATAAATTATTATTGTTTTATTTATAATCAATAGATAACTAATAAAAAAATTTATATTATATATTTTAGTAATTTAAATATTAATATTCTTAGTCACTATTTTAATTTCTCTAAGAAAATTGTTAAATTAAATAATAATACAGAAAGTATATTGTTTTTTAGTAAAAGGTTTCCTTTTATGTAACACAATGTAAAAAAGAAAATAATTTTTGTGTGTAACATAATTTAAAATTATTGTTTCATTCATTGAATGATATATAATATATTGAATTGTTTGAAATATTAACTAAATAATAATGTCCTATGATTTTAAATTCCCTTCTATGATTAGTGTTGTGTGTCACATATGTAATCAAATACATTGTTCATATTTTAAAATTTATAGGTGTTACTTCTTACCCACCTTAAATTAATTTTTTCATATCAATTTAATCATGATATCAGTTTTATAGGGCTTGTTATTGTAATATTCCATTTTTTAAAATACAACATCATAAATATTTTAATAAAAATCCTTCATAATAAGATAGGTAGATAAGTACAATGATAATGTGGAATGATATACCAAAATAATTCCACATTAGATAAAATTAGATAAATGTAAAGATATATAATGGAAGAAGAGAAAAAATAATCCTATGGAGTGATTGAGTTCCTTAATCACAAGAAATATAATGATCAATATAAATTTAAGTGATTCAAAATAATACATCATTTTTTATTTGAAAGACCATATGATTCATTAGACTTAAAATAAATAAGATAACATTTTTTGTTATACGTTTCCAAAAATTGAAGAATTATTTTAAATGTATAAAAATATATGGAAATATATAAACTAGATATTTTTATTCTATAATCATAATTTCATCCTCTATTTATTCTTTAATAAATTTTCAAATCATCCTATACTCCAGGAAATGAATATAAAAAATTATTTTTCTATCAATAATCACTAAAATTCACTTTTAAAGGATCATCAGACCAAAAAAGGGTAACAATCATTTATGTATGTCTTAAAATATTATCCAATACCGAAATGGTCATCACAAGCTACCCAACATGTAAAAATATTAATATTGTTTAGGCATAAATTACAATCTTAACCCTCATCCAATGTTCTCTATAAAATATTTGATAAATAGTTAACCATATGAACATTCCATAATATGAAGATCCAAAAATTTATAAAGAATGATAAAAAAATTTCAAAATTAACTTACCATCAATCTTGCAACAATATTAAGTATATCTTAATATTGACATACCAAACATGTGGAAACTGTTATCATGTATTACTATAAAACCATATTAAAAACAAGTATTCTTCATTATCCCATATATAACACATAGAATATGGGATATCTTCCTTTAATAATTTTTTTCAATTAAAATAATGATAGTAAATACCACTTTATCAAACAATCATTAATTAGTTTCATGTTAATCAGTACTATCCAAATTACTTTATCACTATCAATCATCTCTTCACCCAATCGTTATTATCTTGAAATTAATAACATTTTGAATTTTATCTTTCCATCAGACTTTTTTTCCAAAGAGAAGAACTTGAAACTGCATATTTTTTCTAGTTTAGCAGTACCATTCTATTGTTTATATCAAATATATAAATAAATAGTATAGTTGTAAAATCCTTATATATTTCTTAATACATATGAGGATAATATCAACAAAAATTATTTTACAATATTTCCTTTGGATCCAAATACAGAAGATCCGTAATCATTAAAATTTATTTTCATCACTAGCATATTATTATAACTGATCTATTATCTTCTTATAAGGTATATTACATTAATTCCAAAAGAATTAATTTTTATAGTTCCCTACATTAATGTAGTTGAAATTATTAATATTAGTGTTTTCTTTCTTCCCTTTGAATTATTTTTCTATATGAACCTTTTATCCACATCTAAAAATACTCCCAACCCCTTAAATAATTTCCCAAGTTGATTTATTCCACATAGATCACATGAGGGAAAATAATTCATTACCTAGTTCCCATTATCCAATATTTTATATGAATTATTCTTCTTTTCATTATTCCCCTTTAATCTATAATTCATGGATAATTATACCTGTATAATGATATCACATGAAACAATTTCATAGTATGATGAAATATTTATAGGGACCTTATCCCTTTTGAAAATTGGATAAATTCCATCAATGAAATGGTAAATATTGAACTAAATATTTTATCTATAATACATATAAATATTATCAATCTTGGTAAAGGTTGCGTCACTCCCAATAACATATTCCTCTTCATTTTTGTTTTAAGATAAAAAAATTTATCATCATCATATTTTGTTAGTCATGAGGGAAATATTTGTTAATAAATGTATTCAGAAAATATTTCCACTCAATTACTCATATTTCCTCTTCCTCTCTGGTATTTTGGATTAATTTCCACTATTAACCGACATCAAATTTAGGAAAATACAATGCATTTGTAAAATTTTCCCTTTCACCACATATCAATTCAATAAATATTTTCTTCAATGACTTAACGCATTCTTATAATACAATTATATTAGTAGTAACTCTATATTATGGGGGATCTATTGCCTAATCTGAACTAACATTGGAAAATCTTATAGTGGAATTGGTTGATACACCCAGTCAAGGTTATGTTTCATAACCTATATCTATAAATTTCACAATTCTAATACCATCTATATCGACTTCCTCAGTTGGAAAACCTCTAAATTGTCCCCAACTATTGACACCCTTATTCCTTATAGGTTTCATTTCTAAAAAATGGAATACATTAAATTAGATCTTTACTTAATATAATAAAATTATTAATTCCAATACTACTAGAATACTTATTATTAAAAAAGATTACCCGTAACTAAAATCTTAATCATAAACATGGAATCCTAGGGGATATCACTAATTTTAATCATTCATAATTTTTTGTAATGAAAATGTAATTTATCCTAAACAAATCCCATATGAGTGTAAAACTATTTTTCTAGTATGGAATGTTTCAATGTACCAAGTAATGATTAAGTTTATACTAACAAGCCTTTTTTAGTTATTACCCCTAGATACCTCTATTATAGAACCATGTCTATTTGTAGTATCTAGATAGGGATATATTTATAGGAAAATACACTTAATTTCTTCATTAAAAAAACCATGTCCATGATATTATATACTTATCCTGAATGTATATCACATAATTATGTTCCCTAATCAACATTTTACTAAATTTTATTCCATTGGTTTCTAATGTACTTCCCCCAATAACAACTATAGTTAGCTTGACTCTAGAGGCATAGAACCATTTCATTCTACCATTGCATTGTTATAAGAAAAAATGAATCAAATACCAATGGACCCAATACTTTATAATTCATGGTAAACTATCTAAAATATGTGTCTTAACATTAAATTAAATAAAAAAAATATAATACTATTTTCTCTTTATGGAATAACTTAATTCCAACTATCATATCCTTTTATATAAATGATAATATAGTTAATGGATTACTGTGAATGGAAAATAAATAATGGCCACTCAAATTCACAGTAATTTTTATGTATAGAGGAAGCTATTATGAATCAAATAGAATAATAAACATGGAAATGTAAATAACTGAGAAAATCCCCAATTAAATAACTTGAATATCAGGATTAGATAAAAAATAATCAATATGGAAAGTAAAGTAACTAACAATACCTTCTTTTTAATCAACTAAATTATAATTAAAAGCCTCCATATATAATATCATAGTGAAAATATAACGAAATATGATAATTGAATATTAATAAAGGGAATGATTAATTATTGGACTCCATGTTTCCCAGTAACATGACACCATTACAATAAATATATCTCTCCAAGATAGTTGAAAAAATATGGGGTAAAAATCCATTTTATTTGGGTTAATACCTTTCATATGACAGTTACTATCAGCATCTCTATTCCATAAATATAAAATCTACTTGTTTAAAAATGAGATGGGTTTGTGGCGGACTGATATTGTCTCATCAAACTAATGATGCATCTAGTAGTTTGAATTAACCGATCCCCAATATTTGTATTTCATGTTTCAAAAATCCTTATATATCAATAATTTATTTAATTCATAAACAATATGCCTCTTTATTAAATTTTTTTATTAATTAAAAGACACATATTTATAAATATTCCATCATTTAATTAAATAAATTTAAATTTATACACCATATGTAAATATGGTATAACGTTTAGGAAATATTAATCTACATGACAAAAAATATTTTCATTTATTGGAAATTTAATGTCGACATGATAGTTAATAATCCATAGAAAAGTTGAAGACAATAAAAATGAATCATGTAATTGAATTTTAATTCATTCCTCGGTAAATTTTTTTCACAAAATATATAGTAGATGAATAATGATGGTATCAAGAAATATGATTTCTAGTAATAATAAAGAATTTTTTCATTTAATAATAGAAATACCAAGAAAATATATTTATAAGAAGTATTAAGGAAAATATATTATTAATTATAGGAAAAATATTATGAAACGTTTTCATTAAAAATAAATTTTAAAATTTTAAAAAGATCCTCGTATACTTGGAAATAAATATACCAATAAATTATGGACGCGGTGGTGGGTATTTATATACATTATACAAATCCAAAAAAAGGAAATTCCATTTTTACTATAAAAAAGGGTTATGAAATGTCCCCGGTTAGAAAATGATAAGATGATTCCTGTAAAAATTTTGATAAAATACCTTTGTAAATTGCTGTGGGAAAAACATATGATGACATTGAAAATATTTATGAAAGCATAAAAATGGGTGAAAAATAATTTGATAAATCATTTCAAAAAGGTCAAAATCATTTTAGAAAACATTATTAGAACACATGGTTTTAGAAGAAAATAGATTTGTGACCAATGAATGAAATGACATCTGATTTATCTTAAAAAATATTATAAAAAATATTTAACTATAAAAGTGTGTAAAAATATAATATTACATGAAACATATCATTACTAAAAAAATAATATTATATGAAATGGTTTATTAAGCAATGGTAATATAATTTCGTTCAATGTAGATTTAACTGTAATAAATCCCGAATAAAAATAATTGTGAAGTAAACCCTTGCAATGATTAAAATGTTGAAGTGAGAATAAACCATTGAATCAATTATGTGTATCAACTATTAATCAATATAAATAAATTGGAAATAAAAAAATAGATAATAAAAAGTAATTACACACATAATTCTAGAATATTAATGATAATGAAAACGTAGTATAACCAAATGAAATCAAATTAGGACTTAGAATTATTTACCACTTAGTATCTCTTAACTCAAATCCTATAGATTAAACAATTATAATATAAAAATTTAATGAAATGAAGGTTGATTTATTCAGGAAATTATATTTACTAGATGCATTCTATTCACCATATAATATAAATTTGTATAATAATATTTCAATATGCCTCAATGAAATGAAATAGAGATGAAATATCATACCTTACACATAATTTTCTTTGAATAGTCATTAAACTATTTAATAAAGTCATAAATCAAGTTTTTAACTTACTATATAACCAAGTTAATATTTATATTATAATATATAATCATATTATACCATCCATCACCTATAATTTAATAGACATTCCTTATATTCATTATTTTGGGTGTTAATTTCCTTGTTTTTTCAGGCGTGTCTCGGCATGAATGATATGTTTCATAAAAGTATGATATATTTCTATCAACACAAGAATAATTATCCCTAGATAATTATAATATTTATTTTTAATTATAATTACATATCATCCATTTAATGGGGTGATGAATAGGGAGTCACATCAATGTGTGAAGGCAGTAGTCCACACATATAAGAACGATGTTATCACTATTATGTTATTGAAAAGGAATGAATGAAAATGATATATATAGTTAATATTTAATTAATTATAAATATGAAATTAATATAAAAATTATTTAACATATATCGCTTAATAAATAACTCCATCCTTATCAACTTCATTGTAATGAATTTGTTTAAGATGAATCACAACTCTTCCTGAGGTGGTAGTCCGCCGTAAACACGATCGACATTATTGTATCACCTATAGAATATAATGTTATATGGAATATATGATATAATGACCCTATACGTATAAATTGGTTATTTTAATAAAATATTATATTTAAATCCATCATAATAAAAAACCATTATAGGTATAAATCAGAAAATGAACGACATTGTTCGTGAGATAATAGCATTTATTATATAAGAAAAATGATACCATAACCCAATGGATGGAATATTTTGTAGTTTATGGTTGTAACCTCAACCTAAAAACATATAAGTATACGAAATATACTGATATTAATAGATAAACTTGGTAATATACTAATTTAAGGAGGTTAATTAATAAATTCAGTGAAGATGCTTGTTGAAGAACATTACCTCTTATTTGGGTATCTTTTATTGGTTTTCACTAAACAATACAAAGGTTAGATTAATGAAAAAAATAAGTCACATTGGATTAGATAAATAGATTATGGATGTTATTTATTTATTTATTGGTCCTGCCACAGTGTAATTAAATTGTAAAGAAGGGGAGACAGTGACTTCCCTTTTATAGTTGATAAGGAGTTGATTATTGTTAATACCCAAAAGTAGTAACTTTTGGGAGGTATCCCTTACCTCATGTATATAAAAATAGAATGATGATGGAGTGTAGGTTATATGTGGTCGATTGAAACCTCTATCACAATAAAATAAATAATTTTTTATATTATAGTTCCATAGACATTATGATTATTCAATTTTACGCTTTTATTTTTTTACTATGGTAACTTGTATCCTTTTATTTACATAGATATTTTGTAATTTTAGAATATTATCAAGATAATATTTATTATATAATTTACACAGAGTTATTCAACATATAAAATCCAATTTATCACATTAAAATATTTTGTGTGTATAAAATTAATTTTAATACTAGCTCATGTAACTCGTGAAAGCCTATTTTAACATTAGTCGTGATACTTAATTTAAAATGTTTTACTAATAATAACTGTAAAAAATTAACATGATGTTATTAGATAATATATTATATTATTATTAAATTTATGGAATAAATTTTTCTAAATTGAACTACATGATGTGGTAGAATCTAATTTTATGCTAATCTTATAGGAATAACCACAAAGTGTGTTTTTATGGTGACATTGTTCAAATGCCTACAATGTTTTTATATAAAAAATCAAAAATGAAAATTATTAAAATGAACTGAATTTTATTATATGATATAATTATTAACTAATTTTACATTAAATACAATTCATAATATAAATTATCATTAATATTTATTTGAATCAATTTGTAGTTGAAAATAAATATTTTCTATTTTTTTGGATTCAAAAAAATGAAACTTTATAGAAAAATCAGAAAAATTCACACTAAAAAATTTTAAATTAATATTTTAAAAAATATATTTATTTTTCATGTAAATTTTATAAACTTGGGAAAAATTAATTTTAAATAATGTGTGAAAATATTTACTAGTCAATATTTTAGAAAAAAATTATTGTTTTTTTGGAAACATGTCTTTTTATTTTAAATGATGATTATTTTTTATAATTAATATATATATAATAAAACTATGAATATTATATACTTTAATGAATTAGTTGTTATTATTATGTCACTCTCCTTTAACAGACAATTGATAACTGCCATTATAAATAAATATATTAATAGTATATTGTTGTTCAGTAAAACACGTCCTTGAGTTTAACACATGTTTTCAAAGAAATTCAATTTTTCAAATAATAAAAGATAAACTCTATATTTCCTGAATTGAATGACACATAATTTATTGAATTTAATAAAATTTTAAATGCATCATAAATCCTTTAGATGTTATATCTCTTTATACTCTTTATGATGCGTGAAATATACGTTATCGAATACAATGTTAATATTTTAAAATTTTTGGTTATTAAAAATATTTAAAGGTAAAAAACATAAAAAAATAATGAATTTAATTAATAAAATTATATTAGAATGAATCCATAGATAATATTATGGTGAAAATATCATGGATAATGATAATAACTAAAATGTAGGCAATGATTAATTATCAAACATCATGATTCCCAACCCCATAATACCATTAACATCATGAATTATTGTTAAAAAATGTAAACAATCTTATTAAAAAGTGATATAATTTTTTCATCTACATATCTATTGTAAATATCTATCCACAAGATTGTTTAAAATTTCTTCTTACAAATGAAAAGGGTTTGGCCAGGTGAATTTTTCTCATGAGACTGCCAATGAATTGAAGGGTTTCGATTAGCCGATGTCTAACCCAATAATTTCATCTTGAAATGATTTTTATTTTATAAACAATTTCCTTATAAAAAATACATATTGTCTAAATGGTACAAATTTATCTATATTTCCCAAATTCATCAAATTAAATTCTATGTAAACAAAATATGTTAATATCATATATGTTTTTGGAAATAATAATATGCACAACACAATAATATTAATATTTAAGAGAAATTTAATGTATAGTGATATATTTCAAAATAAAATTATTGTTTCAAGAAAAAGTTAACAATCTTTAAAGAAAGTGAGAATTCAAAATAACTTTTACTACATGATAATTTAAAACTCATATACCCTTAGATAAAATAATTCAAATTGTAAATTAATTTACCAAGAATAAGTAATTATTCATGATATTACATGTCAATGGGATAATATATAGACCACTTAAAGGTGAATTGGATTATAATTACAAATAACTCTTAATAGAATATAAATTGAGGGGAAATAGATTACCTAATGCTTACAATTTATTTATTATCCTCTAATATATTGATTCTAATCATTTTATTAACATAAAAACAACCATATTAATTTTTATAATATAATATGTGTTCCTAATAAAACATCTTATTATTTTTACATTAATGATCTTTCGTTTGATTTATTGTTGCATGTGATAATTACATTTTTGACATACATGATACATCATTAATGATATCATTCTTGAAAATATAATAAACTTATATAATCAATAAAATAATAATTATTACATAGAAATAAAATTTATAGATAAATTCCAATATTGAAACCAATCGTGAAATATGGTTATGAAATATTAAGTATGTTACGATCATGGAGACGGTAGGCCATACAAACACATGAGTAACGGTTTGATTTTTCAATGATAATTATGGAAAGGAGGTACATAATATTTTAACATTTAATGAAAATCACAATAATTATAATACTATTTTGTATTCTTATATATATCATCCATGTGGTGTGGTGTTGACATTAAATTCAAATTGCATTATGATGGTCGTAGTCCACATATACAAAAACGGTGTTACCAACATTCATTGAGTGAAAAAAAAGGAAATAAAATGATATATTATCTTTAGATAATGATAAATATGTTAATCATATCATAATTATGTAATTTATATCATATATATACATTTAATTCTTTCTTTTTACTACACATGTGAAGCATTTTTGATAGATGAATAACATCGCTTTGCGAGGTGGTAGTTAAGCGTACACATTAGTGATGTTATCATATCTACTATAGAATGAATGATAATAATGTATATATGACAAATGTATATTTCATAACTAATATATATATATATATATATGTGTACTCTATAACCATCCTCATACCCATCTGTTTGAGGATGAAATGAAAAAACAAATGACATCGGTTCGTGAGGTGGTAGTTTTTTGTTTACATGAAGGCTGAATTTGTAACCCATTTGATGGAAGTGGGTAGGTTTTTGGATATTTAGGTAATATAATTTAATAATAGTATATATAACATAATTATTGGATTATTTTATATTTTTTAAATAATAATTTAAATAGGTGGTGAATGAAATAAAATAAACATGATCATTAAAGAACAATACCACGTCATCAGGTATCTTTATTATGTTTCCATTAAATCATTATAATTTGGGGTTTATATCAAAAATGATGACTCCATTTGGATTTTATAGATGTTTATAAGGTAATTGGGAAGGTATTGGACAAAACCAATATGTTTTATGGGGTGACATGGTGAGGTTGTTGAGTGCCTATTTATAATTGAGGAGGAATTTCATTTTTGTAAATACCAAAAGGTATTCATTTTTGAGAGGTCTCCCTTACCTAACATGGAACAATAAATAATTAATATTATAGGTGATGGAATATTTGGTTTATTAAATTCTAAAAAAAATAAATGACATTGGTATCATGTTAATTTTAATCATTTATAATTACAAAAGTTTTACCCTTTTATTATTTTACCACGATAACATATATCTTTCAATTAACTGGTTAGTTTATCTTTTATAAATAAAATTAGAATGTTTTTTTAGATATATTAATCCAAATTATTATATATATAATGAAACTTATTATATAAAAATATAATTTTAGTAAAATAATTTTAATAAAATATTTATAATGCATAAAACCTCGTTTTAACCTTAATTGTGGTAATTAATATTAACGGTTTTCAAAAATCATTTTGGTAAAAAAATTAAGATAAACATATTAGAAATTAGAAATTAATATTTTTAATTATATTTAATTAATTTCATAAATTCCATTCACTAAATAGTACTATTTTGTTTAAAATATATCTCATAGTCGCGATGAGAAAACATGTTTTTTATGTTTAAATGCTCAAAAGATTGAAATGTTTTTATATACATATTCAATATATAATTGATCCCAAGGAACTAAATTTTTAAAATTGGTATAAAATTTCACAAATTTTACATTAATATCAATTATTAATATAACATAACCTTATAAATTAAGCAAATAAAAGATTGTTTTCAATTAAAATTTATTATTTTTCAGTATTCATCAAAAAATAAAAATTCTCAAAAAATAAAAATAAAAGCCACTAGAGGATTATTTGGATATTAAAAACTCAAAAATAATTTATATTAATTAAAAAATAAATCTTTCAAAATTAGTAAAATTTAATATTAAATTATGTTCATATTGTTTGATTAAACCGTATTTTATAAGAAACACATTGTTTAAGAAAATATATCATTTTATTTTCAATGGGTATTATTTATATTATAATAAATAGAAAATTAATAAAAAAAATTAAACTTAATATGTTCATAATTTAGATAGTCCTAATTTTACCGAAAATATTAATGACTAGGTGATAACTATCATATTAAATGACATTATTAACAGTATACTACTATTTAGTGAAACTCAGTCTTTTAACTAATGTAAGATACTAAAGAATGTTATTATTGCATGTAATATAAGATAAACTCTTAGTTTAAGGTGATGAAATATATTTAATATATTTAATTCTTTTAAGAACAAATATATCTTATGGTTTTGGGGTATAATATTCTCTTCTACGCCTTGGTTTTCATGACATATATGTGACCTAATACAATGACCTTATTTTATAATTTTTAGGAGTTACATTATTGATGTTGGATAATATTAGTAATATTTAATGGTATTTTGTTTCATGTTTTTACCCAAAATAAATCATGGTGAAAATACAAATGGATGAGAGCCCCCTCATCCATCAGTTATAGTGATGAATCATTTGACTTTGGTTGTGCTGTGATGTATTGTCCTAGTTGAATTTATGTGAGGTGTGACGTGATATCCCATTTGTATTTGGGAAAGGTGTGATGTGATGATACTTTATACCAGCACAAAATTATAATTCATTCAAGGTTGATATAGGCAGGGATATGTCCCAACCCACATCAGATATGACTGGTTTGTGATGTGATGTATTATGAGATGTATTTTTGGATGTGATAGGAGTATAAGACATTAGATATTGGGGAGTGAGATATCCAAGTCATTGTGGATGTGTTACTGGGGTGCCACTCATATTTATAACAAATTTTTTTTATTGTACTTGATGCATGATTTGGTGAGAGATCTATTGGGATGCTGGTCAGGTTAGTTGACCTGTATAGTTTTTCTTGTTCGTTCTAAAATTTTATCACAATATCTTTAACATAATATTTTCAATTTTTAACTTGAGATCATATTGATATCCCTACAAATTATACCTATTATTCGAAATATATTTATATAAATATTTTCCTTGGTTTTAGGATGATTATGGGGACCAGGTTGGAAATTACCAGGTTGGGTGAGAGTTTTTTTATATACTACAGTAGAGTTTTCTTTTTCATATATTAGATACTTTTATTTGAATTAGTTTCCTTTATAAAATATTTTTTTCTAATTTGGGGGTATTTAATATTATATATTAGAGTATCTTAGTGGGTGTTTATTTTATATCCTGATCCTATTTCTTATAGTGTAATGCCTCCCATATAAGAGATATTTTTATACCCTCGGTTATAGTATCTAATCCAAGGCCTACCAGGGGTGGAACATATGAATAATTATCTCTATCCCATAATTTTAGTACCTTTAGTGTATGGCGTTATGAAAATTATCTTATATTTCCTTATATGAAATGTTGAATTTAATTTTTACCTCTCATTGGAATTTGATTCAATATTTTCAGCGGCTGTAAGGTGTATTGGGGAGTAAAATATTTTTCTTGAGTTATAATCACTATTCATTGACAATTATAATTTATTTTTTTATTTATTTAACCTATTAGTATTCAATTTATTATTTTAAATTTATTATATTTGGAATCATTTTTAAAAATTTAATCTTTCTTGATGATTATATATTTTGTTAAAAAAATAATATTTAAGAAAAAACATCCTTATATTAATTAATGTATTCTTCTATATTCTTGATTTTAGTTTCTCCAAATATCCACCTTACCCAAATATAATATCAATTTTATTGTTTTTAGTGATCCTTTATCAATTATATAAATCTCAAAAAGATGTTTTATTATCCTTTTAATGATTTTGGTATAAAAATGATATTTCAAAATGGTAAATTTTATTCCATCAATTGAAAATAATTTATTTTATCATCCAATATAAATTTAAATTTATAACATTTACGGACTTTTAAATATTCCATTAAAAATTATTCTTTTTAAAGGTAAATGTATTCAAATAATTTACACTTTTTTTAAATATATGATTTTTTATGTTTCTTTATGATGAATATTTTTAGAAGTAAATGTTTTCAAAGTATATCAATTTATTTAATTGAAATTGTATCTATTTTCCATGTATCTATTATTAAATTTTCCATTTAATGTAAAATTTCATCATTTTATTTACACTTGTTTTATTCACATTTCATGTTTATATTTTTAAATACTTTTTTAATGATATGAAATTTAAAATAAGTCATCTTAATTTATATAAAATTTCATTTATTTTTCAATTTTCCATTATCAAAGATAATTTTAAATTTTAAATTATGTAATATTACTTAAAAATTTTTATTAAAAATGTCATTTGTGTTTCAAGATTACATTTTTAATGATCCTCTAAAAAATAAATTTTTTCATAGTATTTTCCCTTATACCTTTTAAATATTTATGTCATTGTGGTGAATACTTATTTGTTTCAACTTAACATAAGGTTTTAAAAATTCATTAAATTTTCCTCAAAATATTCTTTTGAAAATAATTTTGACTTAAATGTTTTAAAAAATATTTTTGAAAATATTATTATTTTCACTTATATATACCTTTAAATGAAGATTATACACAATTTAATGTTTTTATGACCCTTGTTATCTGATTATTATATGATTTAATTTTTTAACTGAGATTTTGGATAGACATTGATTTCTTAATTTAATGTCATGTGATATTTTTGAATGACTTAAGAACTCTATTACTTTTTTTAGTTAATTATGATATTTTTAATGTTTTAAATTCAGGTGGAACATAAAATTATAGATATAAGAAGGGTGGGACCTATAAATCCCTTTAATTCATTGGGGAATGAATTTTATCTCGTGAGGTAGGAAGGACACATGAATAGTTTAAAGAGTAGCAAGGTTCAAAAAGAGTGAGTGTTCTGGAATTTATATATATAAAAAATATTACATGTGACCTGGATAACAATCAACTATGTTTACAAAGTACAGTGTGTTGGTGTTACCATCTACACAATATTTTATATGTCAATAAGTTATAGAGTACCAAGATTCACAATGGGTGAGAGTGATGAAATTATATTCAACTAAGAATTTTATGTGTGGATTGGTTACTGAGTTTCTAGGTTAACAAAGGGTCAGTGTGATAGAATTTAGCTCTACACATAATTTTGCATCTGAATAAGTTAAAGAGTAACTGGGTTTATAATGATAATGAATTCAAAATTTCTAATTATTCCACCCATTTATGTTTCAATCATTTTAAAACAATATTTCTTGATTAATCATTATTTTTAATTTATTTACCACCTTAAAATCATTATCAAAATATTTATTATTTTTTATAGTTTATTTTAAGAAATTACATTTCCATTATGGTTTTGTAATTGTGTTTTTATGACCCATTTTTTAACTATCAGGTTTTTTTAATCATCCTTTTTCATTGTGTAAATTTGTTTGTTTTTTATATCTTTACTAATGTTCTATTATGTTTATGATATAATAATTTATGATATGTGTTTTTCCTTATTAAGAATTATTTATAACCCCTTTATTTCTGTTCAGATCCATTGGTTATGAAGATTAATATTTAGTGTGATAATTCTAGAATGGGTCTAATAGTGAAATATTATGTATTATGGTTTCAAAGTAGTTTAAATAATGTTATTTATGTAGTTAATTTTCAGGAAACTAAACATTGAGGTCCTTTGGTTGTGGGACTATTTATTGAGGTAATGATTACATCGGGTTATCAATACATTATCTATGTTTGTTTATATTTATTCACATTTGTTTGATTAGAGAATTTATTTGATCAAATATTTAAGTGATTATTCATAAAAGCCTCAAGATGCACTTTTTTATTTCCTAAATAACTCAATGGAATGTTTTATAATCCATGGGATTAATAAAAAATCAATAATTTCTAATTGGATCTGAAAGTAGCATAAAATTCGAATGTCTAACTTTTTTTTCAAAATCATTATATAGCAGGTTCGATTCTACTAACATGGAGGTTCACTTCTTGTGGGTTGAAGAATTTGGAAATTTATCCACAAATGATATACCATTTCATACCAATTAGCTTGTGGTCTTCTGGAAGAACTGGTACTAATGTAATTATCACTAGTTGGTCACTTCTTATAACCATGTAGATGGAATAAATCTGCTGCATGGGTTGTTCTGTCAATATATCATCATTGATAGGTATCCTTATACAGATGATCTTATGATGTTAATAGATTTCCAAAAATCTCCCTAACCTTTTAAACATTAATCAATTCTTTAAAATAACATGGTATCTTCTCTTTATATATTAACATTATAACTGAAATAAAATTAATGTAAATTATTTGGAACACAACGGAGTGTTTGTGATCATGAAAATACCATGAGTTAGAGAGAGTTCTTGGTACCATTTTAATGTCCTGTATCCCTCTGCTACATTACGTTGTGAATATGTGGTGTTGGAGGTGTTCTGGGAGGTCAATGTGACTTCTCCCCAACAATTTTCCAATTTTAAGTTCTGTGAACAGTGTTTCTAGTTTTATGAATAGTAACGGTAGGTGTACATTGTATCACAGATCGGTTTCACAGATCGGATGCACAGATCAGTTTCGTAGATCAGTTCCATAGATCGGTTTTCGAGATCGGTTTCACAGATCGATTCCACAGATCCATTCCACAGATCTGTTTCATAGATCGGTTTCACAGATCGGTTTCACAGATCAGTTTCACATATCGGTTTCACATATCAGTTTCACAGATCGGTTTCAGAGATCGGTTTCACAGATCGGTTTCACAGATCGGTTTCACAGATCTATTTCACAGATTCGTTTCACAGATCGGTTTCACAGATCAGTTTCACAGATCGGTCGGTGTACAATAATGGTAGGTGAACACTGTTTCCTACTTCCTACTGTTTTGTCCCTTTGGACGTTTCCTTTGATGTAAAATACATTTAATGATTTATTTTAAGTAATCTTAAGTCCTATTCAAATAAAATTAATCCAATATTAATTATTCCTAAGGTCGGGATGTTTTTACTTGGTCAAACCACTTGGGTTAATGCGATCCGTTTTTAATGGAGAATTAAGCAGATCTTAAACTGTCACCCCAGTAAATCTTCAAAAGGGAAAAGATATCATCCTCCGTTGTTCTTCCTATTTGTTCTCGGATATGATATGCTAGAACCATTCAATCCTTCCCCTATGAGTTTCACAATCAAACTTTACTCCTCGGATCAGTTCCGCTCTGTTTTGATGAAACCAAGATGTGTCAATCATTCATTGATATAAGTAATGTTTTATCATCGTTCCTTCAGGTATAATATTCTCTTGTTTCTCCTTTCCATATTAGCATGTAATCTCCATTCTTCTAATGGGTTTTTTCTTGGGGTTTGGTTTGTGCGGTCGTACTATGACATCCTTAGGTGGATGCAGTTGTTGCGAGAAGGGGATCGTAACTCGTTGTGTGGATAAAGAATGCGAGGAACTATTTGAGGTAGGAGATTCGTTGCTTCTCTTTTCTTTTACGTGAAACTATATCGTTAGCATGTTTTATCCTAGTGGATCACAATGGAATTGACAGAATAAATATTTGAACTGGATAAATAAATTGATTTTTTATTGTATGTTATTGCCTCTTTTTTTCTTGATAGTGTGATATCTATGCTTGCTTTGTATAATTGTTTGTTCTCGATGGAAATTGGTAAAGAACGAAAACAGGGATTAATTAATAATTGTTTGCTAAAGGTAAAGATCCATGAAAACAAATCCAGTTCTTATTTTAATTTGATGTTGATAAAATTAGTGCAGTAAGCATGATTATTTATTTGTGATAGCTTACTGATTAGGTTTCGTGAATTTGGAACCTACATTTAATAAATCTATTAATTCAAGATGGATTAAAGATCCGCGTGTTTGATAATTTCAAAAAGGGTTCAATGTTACCTGCCTGATTGTTAAAGGGGCAAGAGTTCATTGATGTGACTGTTTTTTTCCTGCTGCTTGTGCTGTGATGTGAGCCCGGATGGCTGTTGTGATATGTGGAGGCATGGAGACTTTTGGGGGTGGAAAAAATGATGCCTAGACTGGAGAGGTACATCGGATTATGTATGTGGTTGTCAGGGAGGACACCATGGATGATGGAATGAATTGGATGGTATTTTTGGATGGTTACTGATTCTTATTGGTTGTTTATCTGCTTTACTTTTTCCCACTGCTCAAGGAAACTGGTCTTGCTTACCCTTCTTCCGAAACAGGAAAAGACACGCGGGGTATTCCATGTGGTTTCAGTGTTTAGACTATCAAAGGAGAATGGGTCTATGCTTTTTCTATAGGCGGAAAAGACTCGACAGGTAGTACATCTACTCACAATGTTGATCCCCCTTGTGTTTTGTAGCATAGGATGCTTTTATAGAATTCCTGGGAATATGTGAAAGTATTTCTTTAATGAATGTTTGAATAAATTATATTAACCCATCAGGTTGGAGTATTATAAAATTTAATGATGATGTTGAGAACTTTTTAAGGGACAGTGGAATTTTAGGGATGTGGTGTTTATGGAATTTAATGTAGAACTGTTCATAGTTAATCCTAAAATAATTAATTAACATACAATGGAACTAATAAAAAAGAAAATGAAGTAATCTAATAAATCTCTTTAAATGGTTGTGTGCTTATAGGATACCTAGTCTTATAATTAGTATCTCGTAGTTTGAGAGAAGTTAACTATAGTGTGTATAAGACTAGGTTATGACCAAAGTTTGGTTGTGAGAAATAATATATTCTGTACTTTTTATGTTTCTATGTGCTACTCCACCCTGTCAGTAAGGTCAACTGACACCCTAGGGATTCTGAGCCCTGGGGGTGTTTTCCCCAACATTCTGGAGGGAGGATGAATGGATGACTACCCCCTTTCACCCCAATATCTTCTCATGATAGATACTAGTGCCATTAGGCACAACGGTTAGTTTTCCCCATATATGTGTGTTGAGGGATGTAATGAATTGTGGTTATTCACACACGTTAATTCTAGTTATAGTATCCTATGGACTACTATAGGTGTAACATGTATAGGTTGTGATGGCCTGAGGATCCTTACTCGGTGTATGGGATGTAATGGCATGAGGTATAATACTCGATGTATGATTCACGTTATGTGAGTCGTTGTGGCTCCCAGAAACAACCTGGTTACTTTTGGTTATGAGGATGGTGTGGTGCTTCAGCCTGGTGTCTGAGGGAAAGCCTTTGTGGAGCACATGGTGCAGATCGTGGAGCATAGACCAGGTGTCTGCGGGCAATCCTTTGGAGAGAGATTCACATGACGTATGTCGTTGGGGGGGAAAGTGGAAAACTAGTGGGAAATTAGTAGAGGGGTACCCTTGATATTCATTACTACATGCTATATTCTTGTATGTGTTACTTTATGAGAGTATCTATAGTGAGGTTGGGAACTTAGTATACCAATTTAGGAGATGAGTTGGTTTCACTTGTTGTTCACTAGGCTTTAGCATGATTTCATTACTTTTGCACAAGAGGCTTTAGGGAGGATCCTACTGAGTATACTATTATACTCACCCTATGTATATAAGAACTATTTTTCAGGTCACTTGGAGCAGGTTGGAGATCAAGTTGGTTTCTACTAGCTTGGGGTTAGAGGAGCTGTTCAGGCTTGTGGTTTCTATGTTTTTTTACTTTCTTTTGGGTACTTGAAGTTTTTCTATTTCAGTTGTAGTACTTTTTCATGGAATCTCATATGTGTACATGTTTTTTCGTTTATATTTCAGTCTGAGTTGGATTTGATTGGTGTCTATCTTATCTCTCTCTTTGGAATGTTTTCTCTTAGAGGGTAATGCCTCCCTTTTGTGTGTTACTATACCATCGGTGCTAATCGCCAACCTGGGGCCTATTGGAGGCGGGACTCGAGGTGTCATTATCTCTTTTCTCACATTTCCAGCCCAAGAGGGGTACAATTTGTGGGGAGGGGGTTGTGATAGAGTGGTATCAGACGCTTAGGTTGAGGGATAAAATGGTGTTCAGAGTTAGGAACAGGTGAGGTTTCATGGGTTGGTAGGGCAGCGATGACATTCATACATAGCAAGTGAGGTAAACACTGGAGACCGGATGAGACATAGGAATTTAGGGCACCCTATGATCTGATATATGGAAATTTAGGTTTATAATGGATACTAAACAAGGTGATACCAGTTGCAGGGTAAGGACCTAGGAAAGGATCATGAACCATTCTTCGGGTGACTGTGTTTGAATGGGTATATCTTAGGATATTTTAAACTAAAATAAATGAATGAAAAAAAAATAATTAATGTTGAGTCTTCCATATTCTAGATTTAAGAGCTCTAATGGTTTGTTATTCTATAGGTATGGATCTAGGTCGACGTCCTCGTCAGGTTTACGCAGAAAATTTCCAGCATGCTGGGCCAGCAGATCACCGCTGGGTAGAGGTTGACGACAACGACACTTAGAGGAAGACGCTCCGAGATTTTCAGCTCTAGAGATTGAAAAAGTGTGGGGTCTCTATTTCAGATGCAGTCATGGAAGACTGGTTAGAGGAGGTCGAGATCAGATTCTATTCGATTCGTGAACGTAAGGACTACAGGGTGTCCTTTGTTGTGACGATGCTATGTAGAGCAGTAAGGCAGTGGTGGTTGTTGTTCCTCGAGGATCGTGATGAGTCTGCGATCTCAATGGAGGAGTTCTGAGAAAGGTTTAGAGTCATGTTTCTTTCTTCGACTGCGAAGGCGTCCAGTCATCAGAAGTTTCTTACCCTTCGATAGGGGAGCTCTAGTTTTCTAGAGTTTGGAATCTGTTTCAGGATCATTTTACGATATGCATCGGACCTGCTACAAGATGAGGAGGCCATGGCGATGAATTTTAAAGAGGCTTTGCATCCATAGATTCAGTGCCAGGTCACCCCTTTTATCCTGAAAACATATATTGGGGTGCTGGCGAGGGAAGAGGTTGTTGAGAGGACTTTGGCATGGAAAATATCATCACGAGAGGTGAATCAACATGATTCATCACGAAGCAGAGCTGTGGTATGGGGTTCTCAGTTTTCAGGGAAGAAGAGTGTATGTTCACCCGGGGTTATGTCCCAGGCCTTCACATCTCGTCTCTCCAGAATTAGAAACTCTCAGACCTATTCCAAGGGATCAGGCACTAGTTTTTCATATGGTGGATGTGGTCATTAGCAGCGGGAGTGCCCGACCTTTTAGAGCGGTCATTGAGCACCAGGTGTTACGCTCCAGGTTCCTCCGTTGAGGCAGTTTCCGCCGAGGCATCAGCTGCATGTTGCACCAGCTTTAGATCAGCATAGGGTAGATAGGGCGAGTAGGGGATTTCCCCTGACACTCCCCATCCTCAGAGAGCAGAGCGCATCTATGGAGGTGGACTTCATCAGGGTTAGAGAGGTTGTGGAGGAGGTTGTGGTCATCTTCAAGCTCTAGAATTGCTAGCTCTGAGTGATCCAGACGTCGTTTGAGGTACCCTTTTCTTGTTTTCTACCTTGGTGTATTCCTTGTTTGATTCCATAGTGACACACTTCTTTATATCACCTACACTTTTCCATGCTTTGGGACTTGAGGTAGAGTGGCTTCCAGTGCCCTTGGCGTTGAGTACGGCAGTTGGAGGTCGAGCTGACTTGTTTGAAGTATGTAGAGATTGTGAGCTAGTGTTGGGGAAACACTTCTCTTGGTGATATTTCCTATGTTTACAAATACAACCATATGATGTAATCCTCAGAATGAATTGGTTTTATTCGGTGCAGGCTATTGTGGATTAATTCCGGAAAAAGGTCATCTTAATTGGTACAGATGGAGAGTGAGTAGAGTTTTTTGGTGAGAGAGATCCTCAGATGGTTCATAGGATCATTCCATCTTTATCATCCATGATGGATGAGATGATTCTGATTTCATAATAGGTTTAGCAGTTGGCGTTTCCTAGGGTCGTAGAAGAGTACCCTGATGTCTTTCCCGAAGATTTTGTACAATTACCCTCTTGCTGAGAGATCGAGTTTGGGATCAAGCTACAACCAAGAGTGTATCCTATCTCTATGTCTCTATATAGGATGGCCCATTATGATTTACGAGAACTACGTATATATATTGGTGGTCCATTACAGTGTGGTTTTGTTCGGCTAAGTGTGTCACCATGGGGTGAACCAGTTCTATTCGTGAAGAAGGCTGACTGCAGTTTGCGGTTGTGTGTCCTTTGTTGTATTTTAAAAAAAGTGACAATAAAGAATCTCTATCCACTTCCATGGATTGATGATTTATTCAATCAATTGAAGGGTGCATTTTGGTTCTAAAAGATTGACTTATGGTCAGCATATCATCATATGCATGTAAAGGATGGGGATATCACGAAGACTGCTTTCTGTTGTCGTCATGGGCATTATGAATTCGTTGTAATGTCGTTCGGCGTGACGAATGATCCAGTTGTGTTCATGGGGTTGATGAATGATGTGTTCTGTGAGTTCCTGGACCATTTTTTTGTGGTTTTAATCAACGAAATCCTTGTGAACTTCACATCCGAAGAGGAGCATGCAGAGCTTCTACATGCTATTTTGGGAGTTCTTCGTAAACATCAGTTGTTTGGGAAGTTGTCGAAGTGTGAGTTTTGGTCTCAAGAAGTCTGTTTCATGGGGCATGTTGTGTCCCAATAGGGAATATCATTGGATCCAATGAAGATAGAAGCAGTTGTGCCTTGGGCATCCCTCAATATCGTTTCAGAGGTGTGAAGTTTCCTTTGTGTCATAGGCTATTACAGGAGGATCGTAGCCAATTTCTCCCGAGTTGAGACACCTTTGACAGCTTTGACCAGGAAGGATCAAGCGTTCATATGGACTAATCAGTGTCAGCCAGCATTCGAGTATCTAAAGGAGGAGACCCTTAGAGTTTAATGTCTGGGATCATGTGATTCTGAAGGTGACTCCCCATTGTGGGTAGCAAAGGTTTGGCTATGGAAGCAGGCTTTCTCCCCGGTTTATTGGGCCTTTCGAGGTGTTAGCTTAGGTTGGAGCTGTGGCATATCGAGTAGCACTTCCCCCACAGATGAGTCAGATACATGATATTTTCCATGTATAACAGCTCCATTTTTACATTCATGATGACTCTGACATTATCGATTGGGGAGAGATCAATGTTGATGATAACACAACCTTCGAGTAGTGACCTGTGGAGATCCAAGACCGCAAGGAGAAGGTGTTGCATGGGTGTTCTATCATGTTAGTTCGTGTCTTGTGGCAATATGGTGACCTGGAGGAGAGTACCGGGGAACATGAGTCACAGATACATTCTTAATACCCATAGTTGTTTGATCTTTAACTCTTTTCATGTAATGATGTTCCCTTTGTGGTTAGACCTTTCATGTTTTATTTATGAATTATTCTTTTGTGATTTTGCGGCTTGCTCTCTTTTGAGAGGTATCTTAACAGGTGGTTGTTCGGACCCCATTTATTTTGGTGGATTTTGAATTATCAAGGATGATAATGTTCTGACAGGTATCAGGTGTAATGTCTTGGATCCCTCCAGTCCATTACGTTGTGAATATGTAGTGTTGGAGGTGTTCCAGGAGGTCAAGGTGACTTTCCCCCAACACCTTTACAAATTTCCAGTTCTGTGAACAGTTTTTCCAATTTTATGAACTGTAATGGTAGGTGTACAATGTTTCACAGATCGGTTTCACAGATTGGTTTCATAGATCGATTCCACAGATTGGTTACACAGATCAGTTTCACAGATCGGTTCCATAGATTGTTTCCAAAGATCGGTTTCACAGATCAGTTTGACAGATCGACTTCACAGATCGGTTTCACAGATCGGATTCAAAGATCGGTTTCACAGATCGGTTTCACAGATCGGTTTCACAGATCGGTTTCATAGATAGGTTTCAGAGATCGGTTTCACAGATCGGTTTCACAGATCGGTTTCAAAGATTGGTTTCACAGATCGGTAGGTGTACGGTAACGGTAGGTGAATAGAGTTTCCAACTTCCTACAGTTTTTTTCCTTTTGATGATTCCATTGATGTAAAATACATTTAAACCCTTAATTTAAGGGCAGTTACGGATGATTCAAAGGACATAAATCATATATTATATATTCCTAAGGCTGGGATGTTTTTACATGGTCAAACCTCTTGGGTTAATGTGATCCATTTTTAATGGATAATTAAGCGGATCATAAACCGTCACCCCAGTAAATCTTCCAAAGGGACAAGATATCATCCTCCATTGTTCTTCCTATTTTTTATCAGCTACGAGAATCTAGAACAATTCAATCCTTCTCGTAGGATTTTCACTATCAAACTTTACTCCTCAGATTAGTTCCGCTCTATTTTGATGCAACCAAGTTGTGTCGATCATTCATCGATATAAGGTATGTTTTATCATCGTTCCTTCAGGGATCATCTTCTCTTGTTTCTCCTTTCCATATTAGCAAGTAATCTCCATGCTTCTAATGGGTTTTTCTTGGGGTTTGATTGGAGTGGTCGTACTGTGGCATCCTCAGGTGGATGTAGTTTTTGTGAGAGGAGGATCATAAACCATTGTGTAGATAATGAACGTGAGGAACTGTTTGAGGTAGTGGATTCATTGATTCTCTTTTCTTTTACGTGCAACTATATAGTTAACATGTTTTATCTTAGTGGATCACAATGGAATTGACATTATAAATATTTGAACTCAATAAATAAATTGATTTCTATCGTATGTTATTACCTCTTGATTTTGATTGATAGGGTGATATCTATGCTTTCTTTGTTTAGCTGTTTGTTCTCGATGGAACTAGGTAAAGAACATAAACTGGGATTAATTAATAATTTTTGGATAAAGATAAAGAGGCATGAAAACGAATCTGGTTCTTATTATAATTTTATGTTGATCAAATTAGTGAAGTAATCATGATTATTTATTTTTTATATCTTACTAATTAGGTTTCTCAAATTTGGAACCTACATTTAGTAAATCTGTTAATTCAAGATGGATTAAAGAACTGCTTGTTTGATAATTTCAAAAACAGTTCTGAGTTACCCTCTTGATTGTTAAAGGGCCAAGATCCCATTGATGTGACTATTATTTTCCTATTCCTTGTGTTGTGATGTGAGCCCGAATGGCTTATTTGATATGTGGAGGCATCGAGACTTTTGTTGGTGGAAGCAGATGAAACCTTGAGTGGTGAGATGCATCAGTTTATGCATGTGGGTCTCAGGGAGGACACCAAGGATGATGGAATGAATTGGATGTGATTATTGGATGCTTTCTGATTCTTGTTGGTTGTTTATCAACTTCACTTTTCCCCACTGCTCAAGGCAGCTGGTCTTGCTTACCCTTCTTCAGAAAGAGGAGAAGACACACGGGGTATGCCACGTGCTTTACGTGTTTAGCCTCTTAAGGGAGAATGGGTCTACGCTCTTTCTATAGGCTGCAAAGACTCGACGTGTAGTATATCTACTCACCGTGTTGAGCCTCCTTGTGTGTATTATCATATGATTCTTTTCTATAATTCATGGGAATATGGGATGGTATTTCTGTAATGAAACTTTGAATAAATGATGTTAACCCTTGGGGTTGGAGTTTGTTGAAACTTAATGATGAGGTTGAGAACTTTTTAAGGGACGGTGGAATTTTTGGGATGTGGTGTTCGTGGAATTTATTGTGGAATTTTTAATGGTTAATCTTTAAGGAATTAATTAACAGACAGTGGAACAGATAAAAAGGGAAGGAAGTAATCTAATAATGCTCTTTAAATGGTTGGGTGCTTATAGGATACCTAGTCTTAGAATTATCAACCAGGAGACTGAGAGACGTTAGCTGCAGTGTGTCTAAGACTAGATTATGCCCATAGTGTGGTTGTGAGATATAATATATTCTCTACTTTTTGGGTTTCTATATGCTACTCCACCCTGTCAGTAAAGGCAACTAACCCCCTGGGGATTTTGAGCCATGGGGGGTGTGTTTTCCCCAAAATTCTGGTGGGAGGATGAATGGTTGAATACCCCTTTGACCCCGCACTCTTCTCTTGGTAGATACTAATGGCATTAACCACATCGGTTAGTTCTCCCCATATATGTGTGTAGAGGGCTATAATGGAATGTGGTTATTCACACATATATATTCTTGATATAGTATCCTATGGACTACTATAGGTGTAACGGGTATAGGCTGTGATGTCTTGAGGATCCTTACTAGGTGTATTGGCTGTAATGGATTGAGTTATAATACCTGACGTATGATACACATTATGCGATCTGTGGTGGCTCCCAAAAACTACATAGTTACTTTTGGTTGTGAGGATGGTGTGGTGCTTCACCCAGGTGTCTGTGCCCAAGACTTTGTGGTGCATGTTTTGCAGATTGTGGAGCTTAGCCCAGGTGTCTGCGGGCAAGCCTTTGGAGAGAGATGCACAAGTCGTATGTTGTTGGGGAAAAGAGGCAAACCAGGGGGGAAGTAGTAGTGGGGTACCCTTGATATTCTTTACTATATTATATATTCTTGTATGCGTTACTTGGTGAGAGTATGAATGGTGAGGTTGGGAAGATAGTATACCTATTTTGGTGATGAGTTGGTTTCACTTGTTGTTCACTAGGCTTTAGCATGCTTTCTTTACTTTACACGAGAGGCTTTGGGAAGGATCCTACTGAGTATACTATTATACTAACCCTATGTATACATAAACTGTTTTTAGGTCACTTGGAGCAGTTTGAAGATCAAGCTGGTTTCTACAAGATTGGGGTTATAGGAGCTATTCAGGCTTGTGGTTTCTGTGGTTTTTTTTACTTTATTTTGGGCACTTGGACATTTTCCCTTTCAGTTGTAGTACTTTTTCATGGCATCTCATATGTGTACTTAGTTTTTCATTTATATTTCAGTCTGATTTGGAGTTAATTGGTGTCTATCTTATCTCTCTCTTCCGCATGTGTTCTATTAGAGGGTAATTCCTCCCTTTTTTGTGTTACTATACCCTCGGTGATAGTCGCCAACCCGGGGCCTATTGGAGGCAGGACTTAGGGGGACATTATCTCCCTTATCAATTTGACGGCCCAGGAGGGGTACACATTGTGGGGAGGGGGTCATGAAAACCATAATTCCACACTTTTATGATGGAAAATACTTAATATTAAAATGAAATACCAAATTTAAATCATGGAATAATCATAAAATTATTTATTCAAAAAATTTATAATTTGATATCCAATTTTTCCAAAGAAAAAATATAATAGAAACAAAGCATAAATAAATCCCCTTTTTTAAAAAATGAAACTCTTTTATACCCAAAATATATATATGAAAAATATCACCCTATTTTAATGATAATTTGATAATTTATCCCCCTCTATAGATAAAAAACTATTCCCCAATTGTGATTATTAAACAGAAAATGATGGAGTGGTAGAATATAAGTTTTTACATTTAAATCAAGGATATTTAACATGAAAAAATGTATTTAAAAAAATTAAAATTAAAAGATAATATTTTAAAATTAATTTTTAAAATAAAAAATATATATATGATGTTTTTAGGAACTATATAATGATTTAATTAAATACGTTTTAAAAAAAGAAGTTGAAATTAATAAATAAAAATATTGTTAAACAAGAACAATTGAAAAACTATCATATCCCCTTTCAATAAAAATAATTTAAATATGTGAGAAATTTGGGAGATATCTAGAAATTAGGTTTAATAGTTAAAAGATATAATATCTCAAAACATCAATAGAATGAAATAAATTTGTCTCCCATCAATTTTTTAGTATAAATGAAAATAAAGAATTACCAAGAAATAGGGAGTGAGGGATAAATAAAAAAATTAACTATATTAAATGAAATATCGATAATATAAAGAGTAAGATTATATAAATGTGATTATAATTAAATAATAGAGTTAATAAAGGAAAATAATTTCAATATTTAAGATAAAAATCACATCAAAGAACAATATACTACTACTCCCCCTACATAAAATAGTCATAGATACTAAAAATAAAAAAATGGTTTTATTTAAATTCTTGTAGGGTTATTACTTTGGGTCTAAATATTTTATATTCATTATAAATCTACCATATAATAAATCAATATGGTCTAGTGACATATCCTTACAAGATATCAAACAAAAGTACCTCTAGGTATCCACATTTTGGGTTTGAAAATGTTAAGTATTAGAGAATTAGGTACCCAAACCTTTTTATTTAAATAATATCAATTAAAAATAGTTGAATAAAGTTAAATATATTTTAAACAACCATATTATGAAATTGTTTTATCACATGAGTAAATAAGATAACCAAATTTGATAGAATAATTGTAATTATTCAATGAAACATCCCTTTACAAAATTTTTATTGATTTTTTTTTGAATTTGAAAAATATATTTCGTGGATACTTATAAAAAAACAAAGAGAGTCCAAAATAATATATAGATATTTATTTAAATGAATTAATTGACTGAAATTTTTTTTATCTCTTTTATATGAGATTACTAATAATAATTATTTGGTTGTTCTTGAAAATTCAAAACCATATCATATATTTCTTTTTAAAAATGATACTTTTTTACTAATAACATTAACATATTTGATTTTTTAGATATATATATATATATATATATTCAAACATATTTAAAGAACATAATCATTATCATCTTTAACACATTTCTTCGCTCCATAATTTTGATTAGTTGAAGAGAGAGATGGTGATGTTGAGAAATATAAATTAAGATAATTAACCTCATTATATACTAAAAGACGAGAAACACATCATTTTCGTTACACCCATGGTTTAAGGTAGTTTCCTATATCATTATTTATTTTACCTAATATAATATTTGGGTTGATATTCGAGAGTTTCTAAATGGTTTTGAATAGTTTTGGAATAATTTATAAGAGGAAATAGTTATGCCCCCTCTCTAAGAAAACATGAATGGAGAAGTTGGGAGTCACAAAGATAATGCACGGTTAGTGGTATTTCATTCAAAACTATATGGGTCCCCAAAAGAAAATATGAAATATTTTAGTGTATGGATAGTATCGTACATAATATTGGTTCATATTTTCTTTATCTATATAATAGAACTATGAACCTACTTATGTTGTCTGTAGTAGAATTCACACAGTTTCATAAAATTTTTAACCCAACCATATGATAAACATAAAATTATATTAAATACTGAGTTTGAATCAAATTGTCACCCAAAAAATCTCAATTAATTCTATTCTCATTGGATATTTAATACCTCAGGTATCCTAAAAACCCTTCTCAATTTCCTCTTATCACTATTAAATTTTGGAAAAATAACGTTGTTTTTTATCTCTAAAATTATCAATAAGTCTCTATTTTGTATATTCATTTATTTATATTCAAATATTATCTTACATAAAATATTATATCTAATCTTATTCATATATTTAACTGATATATGGAGTACATTAATGGGATTTAGTCTATAAAAGTGGTTCTGAGCCTGAATATAGATGTTTCTTGATTTCATTCTTTGGATTTCTCACTAGATGAGAGTTATGTGAGATCTCCTATTATCAAATAATTATATAACATTAAGGACCTGTTTTTGTTAAATATTTATTTGAATTTAAAATAGAAAAGAAATTTTTTATGTTGAAATGAACACCTTATTCATGGTTTTTGAACACTAGATTTTTAAAGGATATTGAATCAAAAATGAATTATAATTTTAAAAAACGATTTTATAATTATAATTTTTTATGTATATGAGAAATTTGAATCCATTTTATAAAACTACATGATATATACTTTTAGTTTTATTATTTTAAAATCAAATTTTATGTTTAATTCAAGCATGATGTTTGATGAAATGTTGAAAATGGAAGACATGTTATTTATATAATAGTTTGATATGATAACATTGAATAAATTATTGGAGTGTGTTCATATAAAATTTGGGGCCTTTTTGATATTGACCTCATTCTTGATCCCATGGTTGCATTGAATTATTACCTTTTACAAACATGGTGAATGATGGATTAATGCTGATAATTATTTGTATTTTCATTCGACTCTCTTGTGTGTGTAAGTGTTTAATATAGATGGGAATTCCAAATGGAATGAAAAATGGACAAGTTTATTTAGTTTAAATTTTTTTTAAACATTTTTATTATAATAAACTATTTTTATGTCCCTATATTTTTTAAAATTTTATTTATAAACATTGAGAAAATATTATTTAATTATAGTTCCACTAGTTCAGTAGTCTCTTGGGTAAAACCTATAAGGTATGGTTACTCACCCCATATATATGCACAATAGTGTGTATTAAGACAATATTAATCATTAAAATGGTAATGGAATGGTCTTATATTTTTCTAGTGGTACATCACGATGTTACTTTCTTGTATTCGAGTATGGATAATTGTCGTCTCTCTTGGATTTTTTGGAGTGATGTCAACCATTTTTTCTCTTTAGGTATTTCTTTCAATATTTTTTGGTAGTCATGTTTTACATTATCACTTCTACTTTAAAATTTATATTATGTTGGTATTCTATTGATTTGAGTTGTTATTAATAATGCATAATCTAACCAATTGTTCTATTAATTATTTCCATAAAAGGGATATTTTTTATAAAGGTAAAATAATCCCCAATGTTTTTCTAAGCCCTTGGTATTTATTTCTATCAGTTAGTGTCTTGCAGATGTCACCTAATGTTAATGTAACCTATAAACCATATGAAGTTAATTCATTGGGTGGAGACATTATAAATGGTATTAGTTTTGATTGTTTTCTTATATTGAGATAAATTCAAGAAGATATAAATGTCAAAACATGCATATTATTCATAAAATTATGTAGCTAACCTCTTTATATTGAACAACATTTCACCATAGTGGTCCCGGTAAGAACAAGTGATATAAGAATCTTCTTAGTGTGTTTTTATCTCATCATCATGGGATTATCAGATAAAATTATAATATAATGAATTAATTTTTATATATCCCACTAGGATTGAATTATTCATATTTTTTGTCTATTCTATAAAATTTGATGCATTCATTGAGGCCTTTGATGATTTGGAACATTCAGTGGAAGTTTTTCTAAATAAGTAATGATTGAGGGGTTTTCTGAACTGTATGTAGGGGAAAAAATTTGTAAGATGATTTAAAAAACTGAACGAAGTAATAGTGGAAAACATGGTTTCACCGGAATCATAGGTGAACCAACAAATTTTTTAGAGGATTTATCATTATTTTCAAGCCATTGAACAAGAAATTAAAAATGATGAACCTCGAAAGGTGGTTTATTTTGTGAAATATTTGAATCAGAATCCCCTAATCATTCAAGGTAATTCAGAACCTAAAAATGATGATTAAAGGATCTATATAGTGAGTTATACTTTTTATTTCCTTAGAACACTAGTTTGACATAAGGTGAACATATCCTTATACAAGATGGAGGATGTTTCACACCAATGGTGGGATTTAACTATCCATTTTAAACATATACAAGGACATTTATGGATGGTATTTAAATAAATTTTCATCCAGAAATTATGTCTTCATAATGTAAATATAGCCAGAACAATATATTTATTCAGTTCAATGTAATAAAATATAACATTTATGGATTATGAAGCTATTCTTAAAACATTATTTAATGGTTTTCCTGATGTATCTCAAACTAAATCTCTAAAGGAACATGTATTTGAGTTAGAAATGTCAAAATAAAATAATTATCCACTACTTATGGTCTCTATTATTAACTATACATAGATGGTGAGTAGTAAAAGATAGGTGCAAGGTTATATAATTGGAAACAAATATACAAAGTATGTTTGTATCCACGTTAATTAGTGGGAACTATAATATTTGTACCAATAGAATAAGGAAAACTACATCCAAGGTGGTTGAGTATCTCCAAAAAAATTATATCAGGTGTGTTTAATCTAAAATGTAATATAAATCCTCATTTATTATATTATGGTTATCGTGAGAATATATATAAAAATTTGATGACCATGCCTAGACAACGTCACAACTATAATACGATGGGACATATCAAGTATTATAGTTATAGAACTCCAAATAAAGAGAGGAAAAATCTAAAATTCTTCTCAGACTTATCATTGGTTTTTGGTGAGAACTTGTTTGAAAAATTAAAATATATAGAACTAGGTTATACAATGTGATTCCAGTAACACCATGACTACTCAACCAATGTTATGAAGAAAAGAACATGGTGGAGTGAGTAATAAATTATATGGTTCTGAGTAGATGACAAAAAAAGACTAATATAGTCTTTTGATGGTCTATGTTACTATTTAATTGAACAATACTCTTTGGAAATATTTTTTCAATATAAGTGCATCCAAAAAATTTATTCTTACTTCTATTGTGGATCATATAATATTCCTTGATTAAATGATAACTCATGTATTATAACATCAATCCTCTATTAGCTAGTGAGAATGTTGAGACTTTATGTGTATAACATGATTTTTAACTATTTATTGTGGTATTATTTGGATGATTCTTTTCTTATTATAGGAATGTTAGATTATATTTTGTTAATGGATTTCATGACATTCTTCAAGGACTACCTAGACTGTTATCCATGGAAGGTTAGATTGACATCTTCTAATAGAGTTTAATATCTATTTAATGGAGATTGTGATATCAATAGAGGTATAGAATGACCTTGGATAATAGTGATTGAGAATATATATTACTATTTATAAATGGGTACCTTAGAAATTATTGATTCAATTAAACATAGGTATTTTCCAACCCTAGTGGATCAAATTATTGATTTATCTCCCAACAATTTCCCTAGATTTCTACTATAATTGGATGTTGAATTTATTATTTTTATCCTTTTAGGGATTAGTCCTCTTTCACATCAATTATAAAGGATAACACCTATGAAAATAAGGTACATTAATATTAATCTTCAGCAATTATAAATCAAAGGATTCATTCAACACAGGACATCTATATGGTTATTAAGAAATATTTTTGTGAAGGAAGTGAATAGAAATATATGTATTTGTGTGCAATAACATAAGAAAAAACCGAATAAGATAAATAATTTAAATAATTATCTATTATTAGATTATATATTTGATTAATTAGATTGATTTAAATGGTTATATAAGATTGATTTACAATCAGGGTGCCACCAACATCTGGTTTAGAAGAAAGAAATTCTGATGAAATCTTTACAAAAACTTTTTAATCAATATGATTATGTGTTGGCACTATTTTTTCTAAAAATTATTTTGTGGTATTTATGTAAATGATGAGTTAAATATTTTAGATGTATTATGAATATAGTTTAATGGTATTTAATGAGTATATTCAACTATATTCATGGACCAAGTCTATCCCTTAACAACATTTTGGGATAATGCTCAGTATAATGAGAGGTCGTCACCTTCATGATATGATTTCAAAGTTCTATTTAAAGATAATATTTTTATTCTTCCATTACCATATCCTATCTAGAAAAGGAGTCTTGGTAGATCCTGAAAATGTGGAAGCTTTAATCTCTTGGTAACCACTAAATAACGCCATTGAGATATGAGGTTTCCTCATCATATTAGACTATTAAGGATGTTTTGTTATTGAAATTTAATAAAATTAATCTCTGATGAAATATAAGACAATGTAAAGTACTTACATTTCAATTGATAAATGAGTGACAATAATATTTTCCATAGATTGATGTTAGACTCCCATGAACACCCACCATTATGTTTCTATGGTCATGACAAGGCTATGTTCCCAAATGTGATGAATCAATATTTGATTTTGGATTTTCCTATAGTGATGGGAGATCATTTTGTAACTTATGGGTCATTATGGTTACATGTTAAACTGATCAACTACTCCAAAATTGATTTTTATTTATCTGATGTATTTCGTGACATGGTATATATTCATCATTATATCTTTGGAAATATATTCATCGTTTTCATGGATTATAAAATTAGTATACATATATTTTCCTATAGATATTTCAATAATATTCAATGTATATAGATGTAATAAATTCAGATTTTTGAAATTGAATTTTTTATATACATGGTAGAGGGAAATCCGAGGATGAAGAATTGAGAAGGAATATATATAGTTAGTTATTCAAAGAGCCCTCAAATTGTGGGAATTTGGTGATGGTTATAACAATATATCCATTTAGATTAGGTTGTGAATGATAATGTTTTAATTTTTTACAGGTTCATATTGTTTTATATTTTATTGAATAGGATAGTGTTTTTTTGAATTACAGTCATGAATGTATAACATTGAGTCTAAAACTCAACGGTGGGGACACCATTGGGGGATGCATTCAAGGTGGGATATATGTGATTCATTTTAGAGATAATATTGATGTTACTATAACTTCATAAGAATAACTTTATTCTTCTGACCACCACCATTGATAATAAATTCATCCAATAGTTCCAATGGTGAACAATTCATTGAGAACAGAGTTTAGGAGGGATATCATAGGAATTAAACTGGAATTCTATGCCTTGAGATGTCTCACATGTCATTAGGTCAGGGTGGAGAACCAATGACCAGATAGTATATTCAAATAATTACATATAAATGTTCAGTAATGGGAATATATAAAAAATTATTTTTTTTCATAGGTCTACCAATAATTATTCTTAAACATTATTCTCTATGGGTGATTATAGATCTTCTCATTAATAATTCTACTTTAATCCGTATTCCGTAATACAAATACGGGGGAAGACCTATTAGAAAAATATATTTCAGATTTTAAATGTTATTTTGTTTAAAAGTTTAAATTGATGTTGAATACATTCCCAGTTTAATATATCTCTTTTTTAAACATTATAATAATAACATGGAACCTAATTGACCCTGTTTATAGCTTAACATACTCAAATGAATGGGTTACGACATCCCCTGGCCTGCAATCCCTGATCCGATGCAAAAATATTTAGGCATTCATTATGTTAAATGTAATTAAATTTTTTCCTATCCAATATAGACAAAATAAATGGAAATATTATATCACATTAAACCCTATACACCATTTAGGCTTAGGGTTTTATAGAATTTTGATAACTCTAAACAAATCTGGTAGACAACTAAATGGTTTATAAAGATCAACATCATCTACCACTATACCCATATGTTTATATTTAATGATAATTCTTTAACATCCCCTATAAAATTACTTACATATGAAACCTTTTTCAAAAAATCATATAGCATCATTCATCATAACCTAGGGAAAAAGAAACACAAAAAAGGGTGATCTAAGATGCTCGGTAAGGGTAATAATGGGAGAATTCAATTAATAATCATATAATAGAATAAGATATTAAAAATGGAATAAGATCTTAGCCATGTATTTAAAAGTTAATACCCAAATTAAAAAATATAACAATCATTGGTATGTCATTAAACATTAGAATTTCAAAATAAGTAAATGAATAATATGTATGGTAAATCATCATAACTCAATAATGAAGCATAATTTCATGTAATAAATTTATGTGTGTGACACCATCATATGTATAGAAAACATTTCACTTTTAAAAGATAACTACCAAGACAATTAGATCAATAACAGAAACTTATATCCCATATTGGATCAAGCACTTTGACTTGATTCTCATAATAGTTCAAGAACATCAACTTGTTTCAAATAAATGATCCTGAATATTGAATTGTTTTAGATAACTATATAATATGAAATAAATCATTACCCAATGAATTGGAAAGATATATAGGTTCCAACCATCACATAATAAAATTCTAGTTATTTATTCACAATATCATAAAATAAAAATAATATGAGGACTTCTGAATCAAACTAGGGTTCAAAAACATTTCATCATAGAAAACACAATGGAAAAGTGTTTCCTAATCATTTTACAATTTAATGTTAAACATAAAACATCAAAATAATAAATAAAGATGGTATCCTTGGATCACAACACCATTAAAAAGTGATTATAATAAATATATGTTTTTGATGATGAATAAAGACACAATTAAAAATACAAAAAGAGATTCATGAGAAACACACCTTTAATATTTTAAAAAACACTATTAAAACTATAAAACAATGAATTAAATAAATTAAATTTTTTAATTTAAATAAACCATCCATACATGAAATTACATCTTTAAATCATTGATGTATCATAAAGTAGGAAATTCCATTTATCCCATATGTGTTAAAAAGTCATTTCTCCCACACATTTGGAAGAAAGGTATAAAATAACATCATTCAGAAAATGATTAGAAGATTTATTTTAAAAATAATTTTAAAAAATAAAACAGTGGTAAAATTACTTTTAATAGTCAATGTATAATATTAAAAATAATTAAAACAATTTTAGACAACATTGACATGAGATTGAAATATTCCTCAGTTGGGTCTTAGAAATAAATATTCCCAAATATTCACAATATTGAGAAATAAAATACAAAAAATTAGTATAATTTGAATCCTCAGAAAAATGAAATAAATAATGTTATATGATTATTTAACAACCTAGTTACTTATAGAATAATTTACTTTCATTTTTTGGAAATTAATAGTTAAATTCATTATAAACATGCTAATTAATTCAATATATCAAAAAGAAACTATTTTTATTCAACTAATTTACTATTTTTAAATTATATAATTTTAGTTCTACAAACATTAATAAATAATTAAATTTAAATTTAAAAATAATATTACTATTATGTTTTGAGAATGATTTTTCTAAAAATCATTTTTATTGAATAGTGAAATATATTGATTTTTATAAACAACATTTTATTTTATATATAGACATATATTTTAGATTTGTTTTATATTTTAAGTAGTTCAATTGTAAATATAATAACACAATTAATATTTTTAGATATATTTTATAATTAAAATTAGTATAAATGATTTTTATATTTTATAAAGAGTATTTTTCTGAAAAATAATTATTCATTTTGTTTTTAAATTTAATATAAAATGAAATTATTTATCTTTTCTGTTTTTAGTTGGGTAGCATAAATTATTTTTTTATAATTTTTAGGTTCATATTTGGTAACTAATCTCTATTTTTGGTTTGTAAGAATAGTGAGTGTGGTAAAATTTATTATCCTAGTTTAGGGTAAAATGAGTAAATTTGGAATAAAAATAAATGGTAATGCAAAAAAATTTCATCCAATTTTTTGTTGGATAAATTTTATTCTAAAATTATCACATGTTGTTATAAATTTATTTATCTAATGTGGAATTTTCCTAAAAAATTACTTAGATATTATTTATATTCATGAAAGTGACAAAATATCACACTCTTATTTTAAATAAGAATAATATTTTTAATATGTGGTTAACTATAATATCTTTGAATATAAATTGTACTTTGAAATCCAAATGATTTAACATGATAATTAGAATATATTTATATTTTTTAATGAACAAATGACCTCCTTATATACTTACTCAATGCTATTGTGATAATAACCTTATTAATGTAAATATAAATAAAAAATAAATTAAATAATTAAATCAATATAATTTTATATAATAAATTTGATAAAAAAATTATTAATATTGAATAAATTCATGTATATAATTAAATAATAGGTTTTAATTTTACATGTTGTCTAGATGTTTTTAAAATTTTATATATTGAATAGTATCACAATAGAGAAGAATGGTATTTTAAGGGATTAGGATTTTTTGAAATTATTTAAAAATCACTAAAATGTTTAAAAAATTACAATTGATCATGATATGGTCTAAAATTTCTCAAAATTTTCATTTAAATCCAAATTAAAATCATATAAAAAATAATTTGATTTTAATATTCCAATATATGTTATGATACTTAAAAATAAAGTAATTTAACAGATGATTAATCTAAATTATATTATTGTAAGTAAAACCAGATCATGTATAACATTATTTTTTTGATGTTATTAAAACATTATATTATTTTTTTATAACTAATGGCCATTTTTTGCTATTTTTGAAGAAAATGAATTTATTATAAATTAATTTTTTATGACATTAGAAAAGTACATAAAAACTTTATAAGAACATGTCACCCTTACTTCTCGTATTATCAATCTTAGAAACCCATTTAGTTCATCCATCACTTAAAAAATCAATTTCCTAAAATTCCTTTTCACTTTTTGGATGAATTTTTGCATCATAACACAACCATAGTAGTATTAAAGTGTTACAAAAAATGAGATTTCCCAAAAATAGGTATAGTTTTTTTCACAACTGTTTTTTCAAGATTGGGTTTTGAATTAGTTCGTTGCTATTCCATGTCTTTTCTTGGGTTCTAGGTAATATAGGTGTTTAGTTTTTAAGAGTTTCTTGGTCTAGTATACCCCCTCATAGTTGATAATTAGTTTGTGTTGGACGAAAGTGGCATGATGGAGAGTTTGTGACACCCATGGTGTAACTATATAGTGTCTAAATCAATAATGGATCTTTGGGTGGACAACCCTAGTGTTTGGGGTATCATTTGAGGTGTTTTGGCCAATTTTTGGGGTTGCATGGTTCAAGCACTATTTTTCCAAACTGTGCAACCTAATCCTTCATGCTGCAGAACTTTTACAATAGCATTTGCAAGGTTTTTGCATTGATTACAAAACCATAAAACCTCATATGTTCTTAATAAATTTGAATTTGAAAATCCATTTTAGGTGATTCCACCTCCCATTTGACTCCCTAGTTATTGGTTATCAACATGAAGGAACCCCCTTCATTCTCGTTCATTATGGGCCTCTTTCGGAAAATTTATCACCAACGGTTAGTGGCCCTTCTTAATTTATTCATCAAATCATTCTCCTTGGTATTCCATTATCCTTCTTAATCCAATTATTATCATTTTAATATTCTCCCATGTTCATTATTAATTAATTATTTTCCCAATTTTTTAATGGTTCTTTTGTTGATGTAGGGATCGTGTTCATAGATCGAGTGTTTTGGAGCATGCGACATGGGATTCCGCCAATGAATTTCCATTCTATCATGGATTTGAGGTAGGATAACCCATAAACATGGAATTATAATTTAATTTTCAATGTTTTATTTCTCTTATCACCTATTATATATGATATTTGTGGTTTTAAAACCCATGGATAATTTATTTGGTTTAAAAAATGGCAGTGTAGTCCCTATTTTATGAAAATTATTGTTGTTTTGTAACAAATGTAAAACCCGCATGTTTAATTAAGTGTTCCATTATCTTTTACACAATATTTATGATGTTTAGAACTAGGTTTTGAAATTTAAAAAAAAATATGGCCTGAAAATTTGGGTTTATACCCGATTGAGTGTTAAATAGATTTTTTTTTTGTTAAATGATGCTTGCCTAGTTTTTTAGGAAAGTGCTTGGTTGGATTTTATTTTCAAAATGTGATATAAAATTATTATTTTGAATTTATTAAAGTATTGGTATCATGATAAATGAAAATTTAATGATTTTTTATGTGTTTACAATGTGTATTTTGTTTATATAAATAATGTTCATTGGGTTTTGATCTAATTGGGATGCGACCGTAAAGGGCTCTCAACCTTCGGTGTCCTCTCGCTGTGACCAGCTCCTTCGTTGTGGAGGGTGCGGCGATTCCTTCTCTCACATGGTGGGTTTTTGGTGGATCTACATTGCATTGCAGCTTCGTGGTCTTCTCTCAGGCTTTGGAGATGCTCTATGGGATTCTGTGGTTTCTGGTTCAGATTTGTGGGTGTAAGACCGGTTCATGTTGACGACATACTCTTCGGAGTGCTTCTGGCTCAGATCTCGGTAGCTCACTATTTTTCTATGGTGTTTTTCTTCATGTTTGAGTGTCAAAATCATGCATCGTCAGTTTTAGTGTTCTACCTCCTCTCAGGTGAGTTTGTTGGGGTTTCGTTGTGTCTGATGCGGTTGATTTGTCTGGTGGCGGCGGGATCTCCAGTTCTTTGGGGACTGTTTTTCATCTTCTGCATCGTGGTGAAGCTAGTGGCGTGAGTTGAGGATTATTTTTCTACTTTTTTGACTTTGTGGTGCGTTTTGTGGTTGGATATGGCGGTTTGAAAATGGCTTTGATGCTCCAGTGGAGGCAGGACGATCTGTCCTGTTTTCCTTTATGTTTTAGGAATTCTTCTTTGAGTTTCTTTAATCTAGTTTTGGTGGTTGTTTTGACATGCTTGGTTTGTCTACGAGTTTTATCCAGGCCATGGATCATGTTCTTCACATCGATTGTCAACGACGTCGATGATGTTGATGTTGTGGCGATGGATCTTTATGAAGTGGATGTCGTTGAGGGTTTCTGGTTATCTCCTCCGGTAGTAAAGACGAGGACAATGATGACTTTGAAAATGGCGGATGTCAGTGACATGACCGGTCCTTGGTTTGAGGCCCCTCCTCGTGGATGAGATTGGGGTGGGTATACTCGTGGCTCGAGGTGGAAAATGGAAGTTTTTCTGAATATATTTTTTTTAAATTTGAATGTTGGATGTCTTGAAAAGTGAATGTGTAGTTTGTGGTTTCTGTGGATGCGGGGTATGTGGGAATAGGTTTGTATGGTTATCACTTTTCCTAAAAGTGGCTATTCGAAAAATACAAAAAAAATGGATTCTGGCATTGGGTTTTTAATGTGTGTTGGCATATGTTCTTGATAAATGGATTGTTTAGTATTTTTATAAAAATTGTCATTACATTAATTTTAATTCTAAATATTTGAAAAAAAAATTATAAATTTTTTTTTCTACCAATGATGGGTGTATGCCTTTTTATAAAAATTTAAATTTGAACCATTGATATATTTTGGTTTTGTGAAATTCTTAAAGGAATATTTGGCAACTTTCTGAAAATAGTGAATGTGATATTTATAAAAACCAGCTTGTATAGTTATCAGGACTTGAATATTTATATAAGGAATGATATTTCCTCTATATGGAATCCTTGTGATCCTTTCTGTGTGTTCCCTGGGTTGGAATCTTATTTTCAGTTTATTTTTATGGCATGAGATCTGCCCTTGTGGTGGCTTAGGGTGATGCCTATTGTTCGTTATTATTATGTATATAAATGCGATTGGATTCTGGAAAGACATCAGTTGAATCACCAATTTTTATATACAAAATTCATGATAACCTATCATATTTATATAATTTTCTATGAACAATTTATGCACATTAGTTTATTTTCTGACCAGTAGCCACAAGTAGGTGGATATTTATGGGATTATTACTATATGATTGGGCCCCTCGGTCTGTCCTGAGTTAGTGTTGCTGGGAGATTGGGGGTTTTGCTTTTAACCTACATGGAATTCCAATGGGGATTTAGTCTCATGTATTAGTATGTTATAGATTGTTCTTGATCTCCTAAGTTCACCTATGTGTACTTGTTCTTAGTTTCTTTAATGTTGAATGTGATTCTTGTATATATATTTTCATTCTCATTTTTATGTGAGTATTTTATGTACTTTTAGTTTAATTTCATTCTTAGAAATTTATGTGATTATTTTAATAAGGTTTATGACACTTTTTTCCATGTAATTTGGTTTACCCTCTTTGTGCAAGCTGAAAGAAAACTAATATCACATTCCCCGTAAAAATTCTAACCGCACAATAATTAAATTAACCTAGTTTTCCAAATGAGTAAAGGCAATGAGTTGTAATTTTTGTGTGTAAAATTTGTAGAAAATAATAATTATATATATTGTATTTCATTCATGAAATTTCTATATCATTTATTTTAAAGGAAGTGCATTGGTAATATATTATCTTGCTATCCTAATGAGTTTTAATACTTGCGCTTATGGTTTGTTTCTATTTTTATCCATTGCGAAGGTTTCAAGATGAGTTCAATAACCTTGAAAAATATGGGATTGTTTTTTTAGATAGTGACCAGTAGGATCACAAAGTGTATCAGTAGGATCACAAAGTGTTAGTTTGTTTTCAAATTCATTCAGTTGGGTTATCTGGTTCAGTTGTATTTTATGTTTTTGGTATAAATGATGTTTAGTTCATTTTTATGTAAATATATATTTGGTTTCCCATTTCATTCCTATATTTATTTACTTGTTTATATTAGGGAGAAATCATTTCATTGTCTTCTTGGATGATGTCTCGAACTAGTTTCTTGCCCATGGGGATTAGGATCGCCCTTCGATCCATGCCACTGATCAGTTCAGGTGCCCGGTTTTGGGGCCCAATTAGGGGTCTAATTGGGTCGGTTCATGAAAAATCTATATCAATGGTAGTTTGGATATGAGAAGACCATGATTTTTATAGTTCCCTTTATTTTTTGGTGATATCAAGGAAGAGAAATTGGAATTTTATGGATATGAGGGGTAGGTGTGGGAAGATCGTCACAAACTCTAACACATTCTAATCCTTGAGCTTCCATTTGACGTATATTTTTCTTTATTTCTTGGTCATTAGGTGTTTTTTGGTTATTTGGATACGAAAATGGTCGTTAGAATAATGGCATACATGATCCCAAAGGGCCTGGAAACCCATGTAGAGCTAGATAATGTGGCTAAAAAGGCTCTCAGTGTTGGTATTTTGTTTTATATATGATTTCCAATCATATAGTTCGGTCACCCACCGACACTGGTTCCCTTTTGTGGGTCTATTAGATCATTCATGGGTTCTGAAAATTATTTTTGATTTCCTAGTGTGAGAACTGTGGAAATTTATTTTAATAGTATGTTTGTAATTTTGAAATTCGAAAATGATTTAATAGTATTGGATTTTCCATAATCTAAACTTATGGTTTGTTCAAAGAAATTTTTTTGAAAGTATGTATTATTTTATGTTGATTATGAAACATTGCTTCAAAATGGATGTTTTGGGCTGTTGAAAAGTGTTCGAATATGATGATTTGGTTTTTCAAATTTTTCTTGATCGATTGGTGTTTTTTTGAAAAGGTGTTTTGTTCCTTATGGCTGTCAGTTTTGGAAAAGAGGCTTGGGTGAGTTTTTTAAAAGGGGAAAGGGTTGTATGGAGTAAATTGTTTGTTTTGGAAGTTGTATTAAATGTAATTTAATTTTTTTTTAATAAAATTATTCTTCATAAAGTGTGGTTTTTTGAGATACCTCATACTGTTTTGATAAATATGAAAAAAAAATTGACATGGTGATTACTCTACCATGGAAAGGTACATTATTTTTGAATTGAGTTGAATGTTTTGTTTCAAAAAATGAGGTTTTTTTTAGCATTTGGTTTTTCCTTGTTTTCACACATTCATGTATTTATATGGAAATGTGTATGTATTCCTTGTATGGAATGTGAATGGGTGCCTAGAGTGGCACAGATTGGTGAATGTGATTGAGACTCGATGAAAAACCATTTGTGAGTACAAAAATACACCAATATTGTTTGTTATTCAAAAGTTTTTTATAAATAAAAAATTGTGCGGTTTTTAAAGCAATAGATATGTGTCTTTTTTCTTATGTCTTAGAGGTTTTTAATTGTTGGAATGCAGCCTCGTGATATGGAAGTGATACTCTTGTTATGTCTTGAGATGTGATCTTGTTGGTGGTGTGATTATTGAGCAATGTGTAGTTTGTTTCAAAGGATGCATGGGATGTTGTGATGAGGCCACAAATAGTTATTTATTGGAATGATTTCCATTTGATCAACCTAATGATTCATTTTAACTGTTTAAAAATCATCTTTGAATTATTCCTCAACCCGTTTATATGAATAAGGTGTTGTCTGGGGTTGATGTGAAGTACCTCTCGGTTATGGTGATTCTCTTGATTGAGGTAGTTGTGCTTGGGGATGTTGATGTGTTTCTCCTTGTTCCTTATTCATTCTGATCCTCATTAAGAGTTAGAGATAATGTTGATGTGTATCTTTAATTTACTATTTGTGTAGAAGTGGGTTCATTGAGGAAGTGAGTTTTGTGGTGTGTCTTAATATGTTGTTTCTTTTTGAGATTTCTATGTGGCTTTGTGTGGCACTAATAGAATGTATTCGAATGTGGGATTATTAGATCCAAACTATAAGTAAGTAGATCCCTCATCCATCATAGCTCGATCCATAGGTCTTAGAGTGAAGTTGGCACTTAGTTACACTACGAGAAATCTAGGCTTCTACTCCTGCAAGCATTAGCGACCGCTTTTGGCGGTCACAAAAGTGGGTATTAGTGACCACCAATGGTGACCGCTAATTCTGTCATGAACATTGGTGTGATTTTTCCACTTCTAGTCATCTTCTTAACGAGTTTCTTGTAACAGAATGCCATCGCCACCCCTACCACCTTCACCGTCACCCACTTCACTACGGGTAACCACCAAACAACCCTCAAAGTCCATTGTTGTACCTAATGGGTCCTTGCATCTCTATGGCACCTCCCCAGGACATCCGCCATTGTACCTTCTTCCTTCCCACCACCGTGCATCCACCATGGATATAGAACGATGGTTTTGGGGTCCCTCCCCATCACCCTCATGTCCCATTGTTTAATCGACAACATGCCACACACAAAGTGCTTGTTTTCATGGAGGAGATTTAGCAGCCGCAATTGGTGGTCACTGTTGAGCATCACCGACAAAGAAACTACGACTGCCAAAAGATGTCACAGATCAGCCACTAAATGCCTTTAGCAGTGGGCTTTGTCAGTCACTAAATACTATTATTCTTATAGGGTTATAAATCCTAGTGGCTTGGGATGTCTATTTTAGTTTGTTCCTCCATTGTTGTAGTAAGGTAGTTTTGGCCTTTATGTTGTGGTTTCTTGTCACTTTGAAATATTTTTGGTCACAATGAGCATGATAGACATACCTATGATGCATTGTCTGTGAATATACGTTCTAGTATTCATGTTTTCTGTCTATGTTTAATGAGTTGACCACCCACGTGAATCGCGAGAAGTTTTGGTTTTATCTGTTTATAGGATAATGATGATGAGTATTATTTGGTTGTGGTTTTATTGGTCTAGGGATTGGGGGCACATTCCTTCCCCACCCTGAGTAGTGGGTGTTTTGGATCCATGTAGAATGTTTTTTTCCCAGTTCTTATCCCCTCTATTTGGGAGATATTTTTTAATGTTTAGGTTATGTTTATTTTAGCTTCAGTAGGTAGGTTTTTGTGGGAGTGTTTTGGTGGGCTACTATGGGAGAGGGCCGATTCTAGTTGATGTTTAATTTTAGCTTGGTCATTCTTAGTTGATCATTGTTTTTGGGGAGACCCATTCCCATAATGATGAGTTTTCTTCAATAAATATCTCAGATGTTAGTTGTTTTCTAATGGTGGGGAGTCCATTTTGTCCTCCCTTGAAATATTTGTATTTCATGATTGTTATTAGCTTTTGGTGTTCATTGGGATCTTTGGGAGAAGGCCCAATAATCAAGTTCTTGGAATGGATGTGGAAGTAATGGTTTGATCCATCTGCTAATTGGAGGGATGTGGTTGTGGTTTTTTATTTTGTATCAGGAAAGAGGGTTAAATTTAATTTTTTAGGTGAGTGGAAAGTTTATTGTTAAGATTTTGAATCATGTTTATATGTAACCCTTAGGAATTGATCAATTAGCTGGAGTGTGATATGGATTTATGGGGGTGGAAAGTGTTAATGGTGGGGAGAATTGGCACACCCAGGTATTCATGTTTGGGTTTTGATCTGGTTCATTTGCGATCCATGTCTTTTCGTGGTTTCTGGTTGTGATGGATGTTGACATTGAATGTGTTTCTTTGTCTAATATTTCTCTTATGGTTGTTCCTTGGCTTTTTTGTGAGAAAGTGGAATAATGGATAGTTTGTGAGACCCATTATTTCTTTTTATTGTGTTTAAAACATTAAAGGATCATTGGGGGGATTACCTAGTGTTTGGGGTATCATTAAAGGTGTTATTTCCAATTTTTGGGGTCTCATGATTTGAGCATGGTTTAAACAAATCATGTAACCTAAAACTAAATGTTTTCGAAATTTTTTAGTAGCATTCACAGGGTTTGTGCATGGTTTACAAAACCATGTAGCAACATAGTGAAACTATATACATGCTTAATAATTTTTAATCAAAAAATTAATTTTTGGTGATTCAACATTTCATTTGTATCCTAAAGTGTTTTATATCAACAAGAAGGAACCCCCTCATTTTATTTTATTCTAGGACACATTTTGGCCGATTCCTCACCCAAGTTTAGTTGTTATTCTTAATTTATTCATAAAATCATCATTTGTCGTCTTATTTATTACTTCTCCTTCCAATTTCCATGCTTTTATCTTCTCCCATTGTCATAATCAACATACTGTTTTAATTCCACAAGTTATTAATGGTTTTTTTTGTTTAGAGATGTTCATCATAGATCTTGGGTTTCGGAGCCCGAAATGGGTGATTCCGAGTGTGTGTTTCCATTCTACAATGGATTTGAGGTAGTATATACCATGTAAATAAATTTATAATTTATGTTTCATCTGTTTCATGATTTTATAACATCTTATAAATTTTATTTGTTGTTGTGAAACCCTTGGAAGATTTATTTGGTGTGGAAAATGGTGGTTTATGCCCTATTATGTGAAAATTAGTGTTTTTTGTAATAATTGTACAGATATCATGTTTAATTAAATGTTCCATTATCATTATCACATATATTTTGATGTTTTGAAATTTAAATAAATTTATTTCATGAATACCTGGGATAATACCCCTATAAGTCTTAAATATATGTTTTTTGGATAAATGATCCACGCCTAGTTTTCCGAAAAAATTTAGGTTGGCCTTTATGTAGTAAAGGTTATTTAAAATGAGTATTATGTATTTATTAAAATCTTTACAGCATGATAAATGAATGTATTATGTAATTTTATGCATTTCCAAATGGGTTTTGGTTTATATAAAGAAGGTTTATTTTATTTTAAGGTGTTTTGGCATGTGTTGTTGGTAAATGGAATGAATGGCATTTTTATAAAAATATCCAAGACCTGAATGTTTATTCTAAATATTTTAAATTATTTTATAAATGTTTTGTAGCTTCTAATGTTGTTTCAAAACTTCTTTACAAACATTTATATTAGTAAATTTGATATATTTTGGTATTCTGAAACTCTTTAAGGACCATTTGGAAACATTGTTAAAATGGTGAAATTGATTATTATGAAAACCCCCTTGGATATTTCTCATGACATGTAGGTGTAAATAACTGATGGGAGGTCCCCACTATAGTGTCCTTATGATCAATTATGAGATTTGATTGGTTTGGACTCTTGTTTTTGGTTTTTTATATAATGAGATCGGTCTTTACAATTTCTTGGGGTGATGCCTATTGTTCGTTATTATTATGTACATATATGTTTTGGATGCTTGGTTGGAATCTATTGGATCACCAATTTTTATACACACGATACATGGGAACCTGGAAAATTAAGAAAATTTTATAAGAATTATTGCTACACTGGTAGTTTACATTCTAACTAGTGGACCATAGTAGGTGGAGATATTTGGGTTTATTACTATGGGACTCAGTCCCTCGGTGTGTCCTGAGTTAGGGTGTCTAGGTTTTTGGGATTCTGATATTCATCATGTGTCGAATGCCATTAGGTATGTAGTCTCATGTAATAGTTTTTTTTGGATTGTTCTCAATCTCCTAGACTCACTTATGTCTCCTCGTTCTGAGTTTCATGTAGTGTTGAATGTGATTCTTTTAGGTTTATTTACATTTCCCTTTTTTATGTGAATATTGTTGTGCCTTTTCATGTAATGTTTTTCTTGGAAAGTAATGTGTTGATTTTAATAAGGTTTATGAAACTTTTTTTAAGTAATGTGGTTTACCATCGTTGTTCATGTTGAAAGAAAATTGACATCACTTTCCCCTTGAAAATGCTAAAAGTACACTAATAAAATTAATCATGTTTTGGAAATGAGTAAGGGGAATGATTTTTAATTTGTTTTAAGTAAAATGTGTAAAAATCATACTTTAATATACTGTAGTTTGAACATGAAATTTTTGTTTCTTTTATTTTAAAGGATGTTCATTGGGAATAGATTATTATACTAGCCTGCTGTGTTTTAATACTCATGCCTATAGTTATTTTTTGTTTTTATCACTTGTTCAAGTTTCAACATGAGTTTGATTGCCTTGTGAAACTTGGGATCATATTATTGGGGAGTTTCTAGTAGGATCACATAGATTTTGTTGGTTTTCAAATTTTATTAGTTGAGTTATTCTTATTAGTTGTATTTTATGTTTGTTGTATAAATGATGTTCAGTTCATTGTTATATAAATGTATATTAGGTTGTCCATTTCTTTATATTGTTTGTTTACATGTTTATATTTGGTTAAAATCATTCATTTGTCTACTCTGATGATTACTTGAAGTAGCTTCCAGCCCATGGGGATCAGGTATTCCCTTTAGGCCATGTCATAGACCATTTCGGGTGCCCGATTTGTGGTCTACTCAGGTTGGTTCATGCCATTTTTTAATTGCATGTTTTGTTTTTTCTTCATCCAAATCCATAATAAATTATTAAAACATGAATAAATAATAAATATATAATTATCCATATACATATATTTTATTATTTTAATATAATGATTGATACCCTTCTTCGCTTCCATCAACTTGGAAAAGAATACATCATTTGTGTGTATGATAAACTACCATTTGGAAAACTGATAAAATTCTTTCTTCATAACCGTCTCCCAAGAATAGTTATAATGATGGAATTAATGTTTATATATTATATTTTTTGCATATTTATCATTTTGAAAAGTTAATTTATGACATACATTATTACAATTCCATGTATTAAAAAATGATAATGTTTATCTTGCATACATGTGAACGATCACATCCATGAAGCGTTTTGATTTTTTTTTCATCACCATATAATATGTATGATATATAAGAGGATATTTATGTAAATTACATGATATAAATGATATTATGATTACTATTTAATGATAAAAAATTATATCATTCTTTCCATAATGATTATTGAAAAATGAAAATTTAACTCAACCGTATCTTTAACCTACCATCTACATGATTATAATGTAGTTCATTTTTAATAACCATAATTAATAATTTGATTTAATATTATTGTTTAAAAAAATTTACCTTATCCTGAATAATATTTAATACTTGATATAAAAATGGACTCTCTTACCATTTCTAACAGACCAAAATCAATTTGGACTTATGCACCAAATATCATAAAAACATCGTATGAGGGATTAAATAAATTTTCTATTTGACATATAATTTTTAAAAGTGATATTAATGTACTAATAAAAGTTAAATGGTTATTAATAAACAATAAATTAACCAATGTTCATTATTCATGCAGATAAATATTATAAGTGATGATTATGAGAAAAATGATAGGGGAATTATTTTTAAAAAAATAAAATCATTTAATGTGTTTTCCCAAAAGAAATGTGTTTTAAATTATAAATATTGATAGTATTATCCTTCATTCAGGATTCCTCAATATTTTAATTCTTCATCTAAATATTTAATATTTTTTTAAAAGATATTTTTTCATTTAATAGTGTGGAACATTTTAAAAATTAAAATTATATTTAAAAAGGAATGGTTATTTTCCTCAAGAATTTATTTTAAAAAAATCATTACATGTTATGATTATTTTATGGGTATTAAGAGTTTTTATGTGGATTTGTGGTTATATTATAAACCAAGGGTCTATGAACCCTTTATATATCTCCAATTCAATGGTAAATAGATAGAGTTAACTGATTAGGTTTATCCAAAGAGATTGTGGAATATACTAAAATTTTTATTCCAAATGTAACTGTGATGATTTTTCCTTATTAGTATACATGAGATACTATATATTTATGAATGATATGATAATTATTTCTCAGGCTACCTTTTTCATTTATGTAAGATTTCTATTGAATTTATATGAAACATCTTATTTCATAAGGTAAGCTAAGAGATTAATCATTTTGGTTTAAAGTGGTAACTTTGTGAAAATATTTAATAAAAACATTATGAGTTTTTATTTTTCCTTTATTTTCTATTATGAAATGTGTTATGGAATTTTTTAGGAAGAAATGTTGATTTCATGTTTAAGAAAAAGTTTAAATTGAAAATGAATATTTTTATAAGTATTTATTGACTAAACATTTCTAGATTTAATTTTATGTCACTTATAGAAATTTTTATCTCATCTGATGTGTTATAATGTATTTCATAGGGTTTAAGGGAGAGTAGGAAAAAGGATGAGTTCATGATGAAAATTTTAAGTATTTATAATTTAAATAAATCCTATTTTATTTTAAATATTTTTTTATTTAAAAAATTGATTCTGAATAGAAGTTTCAACATAAATTCTATTTAGTTTCTCTTAATTCATTAATTGTATAATGATTAAATATCACTGAAAATGATATAATGGGAATTCTAATTAAAGGTTGGTATAATACTTAATTTATAAGGAAATGTCCATAGAGTTGTTATTGGAGTGCAGTTTAGATTACTTTAGAAGTTAGTATAATGTTAATATAATACACATAAAAGGTTTTACATTATGCTTTAGTTGATATAGAAAGGTAATATTTTCATGCTGATTCATATAAAATATCATTATTCATAATTTATTTCCATGGAAGAAATGTGGATGCGATGGTGGGAAGTAATCATGGGGAAAACAACCTTCAAAATTATTATACTAATATGTTTAAGATAAAAACATATCATTTTGTCACACAGTAGTTCTGTTTAAACAATACATAAATGGTTGTGGTATCCATGTTTGAGAGAATCCATATATACCACAAAGGAACATGATTATAGTGCATCATTATATAATGATACACCCCTACATTTATTAGATCTTCTGACCATGTGGAAACTGAAGGTTGGATTTATGACCTTGAAAATATTTTCGATTTCATGGGGTGTTTGGATCACCAAATATTTATTCATGGAATTTATCATTTTGAAGGGATAAATGACCAATGGTGACTAATGTTCAAGAATATTAAGGAAAGTAAAGATATTAATTTCATGGAAAAAGGTGAATTTGTGATTATTTTTCATGATAAAAAATTTACTATGCTTCTTTAATATAGAATGGAGAAAAAATGTTGGAACTGTAGAAGTAGGTGGATTAACTAGAATCATATGAAGAAAATTTCTCTCAAATAACATGGTATGCTCCAAATTTCTTTTGGGATCATGATTGTAAAATAAATAATTTATACTCAGGAATGAAGCCAAAAAAACTAATGGTGTTGGATTGTTGTGAATCTATAAGTTATGAGAAACATGTTATATAAGTAGGGAAGTTAGAAATGGAGTTTTTAAATGATCTTGTGTTATTGGAAAACTGTTAGGAAATTTTTTTGAGGTGGCAGGGAAAAAGGGAAGAATATATAAAATAATTTTGATGGTTACAAAATTATGTTTTTAGTTTATGGGAATTTTGGTTAAAATTACTATAGGGAATTAATTTTGAAATCTTGTTTGTCATTTTTATGTAATATAATTGGGTATATGGATTTAAATTATAATGAAAAATATCATGGTTGTGATAAGATCAATTCAACTATATTGGTAACAAAAGGTTTTATTTTTTAAGAGATTATTAATTATGAAAAATAGTGACAAATGTACCAAAATGATGGGATGAAGGCAAACTGTAAGCAGAAATGTGGGGGGGGGGACCTTTGTAACTAATTTGGAAGATGTATGGCCATCAACTGAAGTGGTATCATGTAATTTTTTTTTCAGATTATGAAAATGTGTTGTTTTAATCTAGGTATACACAATATTACATATTTGAGAATTTTTTTGTTAAATTATATATTTCACCTCATGAAATAGAATAAGAACATTGGGTAAAAACAACAGGCCCATTATTGAGAGAAAAATAATTTATAAAAATCATCCAATTATTGTTCATGGAAGGATGTTATCTGAAAACCTAATTTTTTATCACATGATAGAGATTGATGTTATTTAGGGCATGGATAGTATTTCTGTTTACTATGATATGATTGATTTTAGAGATAAATAATTTTTTTATGAAAGACCCATTGTTTATATACATAAATGAAACAATACCATTTTTACATTACTAGAGTAGGATATAATTTTAAAATATTAAATTGAGTTTTACCATGAACATATTTCTCAAAATAAGGGAATGGTTATAATTAATGATGTTTCAGTGGGAATTGATTATGTGAATGTTTTCCAAAAGATTTTCCTTATGTTAGTTATGATAAAGTGGTTGAGGTAACTACATATTTATTTCCAGATGCTAAAACTATTTCAAATACCCCATATCAAATTGCTCAAGAAAAACTATTAGAACAAAAAATGATATTGTAGTAGTTTCTAGAAAAACATATCATTCATCTAATTTCATCACCATATGGTGACTCGATTTGTTTTGATAAAATATACATGGTTCTATTTGAATTTTAAATGATTGTATAGAATTAAATTACATCATTGTTATGACCATTGGTCCTCTTCCCCATATTGAGGATTTTTTATCAACTCCATGTAGCATAATAATTTTCAACAGTTGATCCCAGTCTATGGTACCATCCGTAGAAGGTGAAGAAGGATGACGTTCTAAAAATAGTTTTCTAGACCACATATAAGAATTATGAGTTTGTATTTACTTCCTTTGGATTGATATATTATATTATAGTATATCTGGATCTTATTAATACGGAATATTTTGAATATTTGAATTTTTTTGTCATTTTTTTATTATCTTCATTTTTATTCAGAATATATTAGGAATATGAAAAACACATCATGATTTCTCTATGAACACTTAAAGAAAATTTTTTATATGAGAAATTTAAAAAATGCCATTTTTGGTTACAAGATATTTTTATCTTTAGGAAAATTGTAGGAAAAAAATGAATTATAGTTGATCCCATAAAATAAGAAGTATATGAGGAGTTGAAATGTATGATAAATTTTACCCAAATTCAATTTTTTGTTGGATTAGAAGGCTATTAATAATTTTTTGATTAATTTTTACATTTATCTATCCAATTAAATATGTAAACATTAAAAGGAGTTACATTTTTTATAAAAAAAAAAGAATTATATTCTTTTAAGGAATTACAAATGTGATTTTTGAAAGCCCATGATTGGGACCAACCCTCATGAAATAGTTATTTCATCATCCAAAATAATGATTCATTTAAGGTACATGGATGAGTTTTCATGATGAATAATCATGTAATTAATTATGATTTAATGAAATTAATACCTCACGAGTTAAATTATCTGACACACGATTTGGTTTTCGATTTTGTGTTATTTCTTTTAGAATTTTGTGAAATCATATTTATAGATATGTGAGTGAAATATAAAATGATCTTAATATTTTGACATATATATATACACATAGAAGGAATTGGACATGAGGATTAGGAGAGGGAAGGAACTAATAATGGAATGTGATTACACGATCAATTATCAGTATAGAAAAAATAGACGATTCATTAAATCAATGAATAATGAATCGTTAACCATATTATATGTATAACATTACCCTTTGATTAATAATTTGATAAATTTTGGCCTTAATGTTTTGGATGTATGAAATTAATATATTTTTAATGTATCAGTGTAATCATCTCATTCCAATATAATTAATAAATCTCATAAAAAATATAATGAGTTATATAAAAAGTGAGAGTTGGTTAAGAAATGTAATTTATCTAATTTTGATATTGATAAAGAACGCGCCTTTATATTTGTAAAGTGATTTTGCATTATTTTTTATTCGATGAAGAAGAGCGAATTTTCATGTGAAGATCATAACTCTCCATTTTTCATTATCACGGAGGCACTAAAATGTAAATACATATTAATGTGTATTGCTCGTGAGATGTAATTAAAGGAGATATTATAGACCTCACTATGAAATGTTTTAGTTTTCAATAGGTTAAAGTAGAATGGAAATTACTAAAGGAGATGCAATAGAATTTATTATTTCCAAAATGAAAATGGGAAAATATATCCCTGGATTTCATTGGGGGACTATCAAAATACATTTTGAGGTAAAAATGTGATTTGTCTTATGGTTGATTGAATTACTAAATTTTCACATATCTTTCCCACTAATGTCATAATGCCTTTAGAGAAACATTCTCCAATGTACCTCAAATACATTTTTAGGTTACAAGGAGTTCCTTGATCTATTGTATATAACCATAATTCAATGTTCTCCTGTAATTCATGCAAAGGACTTCATAAGTCATTGGGTACTGAATTATATTACAGCACTACTTTTTTTCCTCAATATGATGGGTGGACCAAGAAAACAATTAAGACAATGGAGGATATTATTTGATCTTGTTCAATGGATTATGAGAGACATTAGGATTAACAATATTCTTTTGTTTAGTTTTCTTATAATAAGTTTTTAATTCTATTATATAGATGTAAACTTTTGAGGAATTATGTGGAAAGATGTGGAAAAATATAAATTTGGGATGAATTATCTTTAAGGAAGTTGATGTGAATAGAAATAGTTTAGGAAGTGGTTGAAAAAGAGAATATGATCTAATAACAGATGAGGAAATATCAAATCATGCATAAAGATTATATAAATAACATGAGTAAATACCTTTTATTTCTATTAGGTGATTATGTTTTCCATAATATAACTCCTTTGATAAGTGTAATGTATTTGTGTAATAAGAGAAATTTATGTTCATAATTCAGTGATCCATTTCAAAACTAGGAGGAATTTGGACCTTCTTCTTACTGAGCAGCCCTTCCCCTAGGCTTATCTTAGGTACACATTATATTTCATTATTTGAGGATAAGAAACTATGATTTGATTTTATCTCACTCTTTGATCCCTTATGTAGTTCATCTAGAAGAGAAAGTTTATTTTTAGGAGAAGACCTTTCATATTCTTGACCATTGAGAGAAATTAGTATAGAACAAGTTAATTAACAAACATAAGGTATTGTGTATAAGCCATATGGTTGAGGAAGAAACATGATAATCTAAAAATTATATGAAGAAAATATATCCTCACTTGTTTAAAAAGTAAATATAATTTTGAGGCAAAAATTTTCAAGGGGATAATGTAATTACCAAAGTACTTATAAAATATTACGTCTACATTTTAGAATTAAATGCTTAAAATCAATATAAATATGTTAAGTAATCTTTAAAATCAAAAAACAACTATTTTTATTAAACTTATTTCTCATTTTCATATTATATAATTTTAGTTTGACGAAATGAATTCAATTATTAAATTCACAATGTAAAAAATGATCTTTGAATAAATTTTTTAAAATATTTAGAATTTTTTGATTTTATAGTGATTAGTGAAAAGTACTGAATTTTATAAATAATAATTTTATATTAATTGTAAAATTATGTTTTGGAATAGTTTAAAAATTTTAGTAGTTAAATTTCAATTAAAATATTACAATTACAATTTTTTAAAACGAATTTAAAGTTAAATTTATTATAAAATCATAGTATATTTTAAAAAGAAGATTTTTCTAAAAAAAATCTTTTATTGTGTTTTTTCAGATTAATTTTAAATTAAATTCTACACCTTTAGCATTTTGAATTAAAAAAAAATTACATATTTTAAATCAGTTGGTTTAGATTTTTTAATTTATCCACTTTTATTTTTTGGTATATATAGAAAGGAATTGTTGTTAAAGTTTTTACCATAATAATGGGTAAAATAGGTTAGTGAAAATTAAAAATATTTTACAAGGCTATAAATTTTTACCCTAATTCATATTTTAAAAAGATCATTCCAGCCATGAAACCTAGTTTTATGAATTTATTTATTTTATAGAGATTTATCCATTAAAAATAGATACATATTATCCTAATTAATGAAATTGAAAAAATGTCACCCTCCAGATTTTAATAACTCTAATATTTTATTCATGGACTTAACCAGAATATTTATTTGACTATAAATATTGATTTAAAATTTTAAATATTTAAATCAATCATGTAAATATATTCTTTTAATTTTGATATAAATACCTTAAATTCTAACATAATGTCATTGCATTATTTATTTTGTTAATAAAAATATTAAATAAATTTTATTCACAATATAAAAATAATTACAATATGAGATAATTATTGTGAGAAAAATAATTTTATATATTAACATAACATGTAAGGAATTTAATTTAATAATCAGTTAGAATTTGAAATTGTTTCTTAATGTTTTAAAAATTCAATGTAGGGGTAGTATCAAAATTGAAAAAAATGATATTTTATGGGACAAATATTATAAGGCCCCAGCCTTAATCATTAATTAATCTTGAGTTACTTCAAGAATACACGTTGAGGATATTTTTAGGTTTAGTGTTTTAGAGAGTTAGATCATAAAACATGCATTAAATTTCACATTTAAACAAAGTGGTTACACAAAAGATAGTACTCATTTTTCCCATCAACGGAAACATATTTAAAATAAAACAATGATTCTTTCTTGAAACTTCCTTGACACTATCATCACATCATGCACCTTTCCCTTGACCTGTGAAAAACATTTCAAAAACATGGGATGAGCCTAAAAACTCATTAATGAATATAAAATTATATAAAAAAACATTAGTCCATGTATGAAATCATAATTTACTCATAAAACATAAGCATTTTAACATACCTTATCAAATCATGAATAAATCATAGAAATCATAAGACATAAAGGTAACTTGATGCATTCATAACATTCTTACGTAGGGAGTAACCCTCTTGGTTACGTTTGGAATACCCATCACAGTATATTCCTTAAATTTATTCGGAGAAACCTTAACGTTTAACTCCTTCGCATTACCCAATGCATTGAAGAGCTATATCGGGCTCACCCTCCCTTAGTTTATCACGGAACCACCCGTCTTCATAACAATTCCCAAGAACAATAACATAATCGTATCACATAAAACATGCATAAAGGAAACATAACATTTCCACATTTCAATCACAATATATTAATACAACACATTGATATAATAAAAACATTATGAAAACCATTTTCAATACCAAAATAAATGAAAATTAAAACATGGTATTTATTTTTCATTTTAAAAAAATGTTATGGCTTGTAGAGGAAGTCGAAACTCAAATAATGGTTACAGCGGCGGAGAAGTCGTTGTCTCCGCATACGTACGACAAGAAAAACATTATTTTTGTAATTTAGTTAAACACTTCCTATAAAAAAGTTTTCTTTTGAATAAACGTAAAAGTCAAAGGGGTTTATACACTGTATAAATGAATGTTGTGTATAAAACAAAATATGCCTCAATGAAAGGAGATTGAGACGAAGTCCCATACCTCAGGTCTGACATGACTCGATCGTTCTTTAATCTCCTAGATAATTAGATTGAGTTAATTTATACTTTCTTAAGAACCTTTTTCAAGTTCATTATTTCTTTTATATCACTTATTACCATGTTATGAACACTATGTAATTATTTAAGTTAATAATTGTCATTTTTTCGATCATTGGTACTTGAGTCAAATATAAACTATTTATAATTACAATTTGTACATGTGGTAACATATCCATTATATCGAGAATTATATTCATGATTTAGATATCATATATGTCATATATATCTAGTATATACATGCATTTACAATATTACATAACATTCAGAGGTAAGAATTGAAATGCACCTTTCATGGAGACGGTAAGCCCTACGTACGCATGAATGCTACTTTCATTTATATTTCGTATTCTATGGAATGGAATCATAATGATATAAAGTTAAATTAAAATTCTAGTATAATATAATATATAATATCATTAATTCCGTCCTTTATACGTCCCACATATGGCATTAAAGAATCAAATCACTTTGAGGGGCGGTAGTTCGCACTATCTAAAATGAAGATATCGCGTATACCCATAATGGAAGCCATAAAGGTATGACAAAAATGAAAAATACAGAAGCTTAAAGAAAAAATAAACATATTATATATCATATATAAATATAGTGACATCTTAATGTCCACCTTTGAATGTGTTAGAAGAATATTGAACAATCATTGTTTCGTGAGGCAGAAATTCACCATCCACGGAAACAGTATGCTCTTTAACCATTACATGTGTGTGTGTAAGTGCAGCTCGAATCCTTCTTATAAAAATATCATAGTATATGTAAGATACTGGTGTTGTTACAAAATAAATGAATAAATAGAGTTTAGGGGGTTGGAGAAGGAAAATAAAACAAAAGAGCATTAGAGAAGACTTTACCTTTGAATCGGGTAACTCTTATTGGTTTGAACCAAAAGGGTTTCTTGAAGAGACTTCTACCTAAAGTTAGGATTATAGGATGAGGATAGGGATGTGGAGAGACAAAATGAGAAGAGCTTGTCCAAGCCAAAGGCTTGAGAGCTGTGGATAAGTTGGTAGAGGTGGGGGCATTTTATTAGAGGAGAGGAGGGGCACTCTTGGAAAAGTATAAAATGTTACTTTATTTTCAAATGAGTTTCGGATTTTAAAGGTCCCAAATTGAGGTATTTCGAGGATAATGTGATAAGGGTTCGAAATATACTCATCCAACAGGTCTTTCACAAGTTTAAGTCTTAGATTGTACATTATATTTTCATTTTATTTAAATCTTTAAATAAGGAGGTAATCGCTGCATCATCATGGTCTCATATATAATTTAATTTATCTAATGTCGAAAAATTATATAAAAAAACTATGATGTAGGAAATCTTTTAAGATTTACAATGACTATTTATAGTCCAATTTATCATTTATTTAGACAAAATAATATTTTTTTTACTCAGGTGATACATTCTTTGTTATATTAAATATTCTTTAAAAAATAAAAAGATAAAGAGTCATTATCACACAAAAGTGATTCCATGGGGTACCCAAGTTTGGCACAAGGCATCCCATGGTCGGACATGAAAAAACTAGTAGTATTAGGACACATTTTGGTGTCATTTTTTATTATTATGATATTATTTTATTATCCCTCACTACCCGATTACTAATTAATCAAGATAATTAACGATAATTATTGTTGTTACTATTCACAAAGTCCAAAAACAAAAGAGTCTTAATTACATAATTTGGACCTTATGATTACAAATATGGAATCCATTTTACCAAATTACAAACACATAAATTTCAATAATTAATTTAAAAATAAATCTCGTTGTCAAAAAAATTGTGGGTTTTTTTGAAACAATATCTATGAAAAGATTGGCATTAGTTTATGCCCAATTACATAGTGAAATTAATTATAATGACCACTATTGGATTAAATGGTAAAAATATTCTCTATTTAAACTTTAAAACCAATAAAAAATATAATATAACCATATAATTAAATTAGTTGAAAAAGAAGTTTTGATGTAAAATGCAGTATTTTTCACTACTTATTAAAAAATGAACATTGTCAGAAAAATACCAAAAATTTATCCAAAGTAAATTTCAATGTCCCCATCATAAATAATAAGTTTTTTTTTTACAAATAGAGCTTATAAAAGTTTCAAAATTTTTATTTAAAAATGGTTTTCCATAAAAAGGCAGTAAAACAATCTTTTAAAAATATTAGTGTATTCTATGCATAAGATTAAATTTATTCTCATTTTATGCATCTAAAACACTATATATTTAATAAATAGACATAAATAAGAATATATATTATTCATTACTTACTTGGGATGTTTCATCCTTCCCCCCTTTAGAAAATTACACCCCCAAAATTTCTTTAGGTATCGAATAAGTGGGGTTATTTATCCCTCATTGCATTTTCAGATTCCCATGCTGCCTCTTCACTCATGTGTTTTTTCGAAAAAAAAAACCATTACTTGATGAATAACCATATTCTGAAACCCATGCTCCCTGTGGTCAAGAATCTGGACTGGTTGTTCCTCATAAGATAGATTCTCTTCCAGTTGAACTACCTCTGGACTCAAAACATGAGATGGATCTGGCATGTACTTCCTTAACAATGAAACATGAAAAACATTGTGTACCTGAGATAAGCTCGGAGATAAAGACACTCGGTATGCAACTTATCCAACTCTCTCCAGAATTTAATATTGTCCAATGAACCCTTGACTTAGATTTTCTTTTCTTATGAAATCACATCACACTTTTCCATGGAGATACTTTGAGAAAAACACGATCACTAACCTCAAAAGAGAGATCCTTCCTCCTGTTGTATGCATAACTCTTCTGCCTGCTCTGAGCTGTTCTCATGTGTCCCTATATCAGCTGAACAATTCCTGCCAACTCTTCTACCAATTCCGGTCCCATAAACTTCATTTCACCCACTTCATCCCAGAAAGCTGGAGTTCGACATCGGTTCCCATATAATGCCTCAAATGGTGCCATCTGTATACTAGAATGAAAACTGTTATTATAAGAAAACTCAACCAAATAAATATGTTGGTCCCAACTTCTTTGATAATCCATCGAACAAGCATGTATAATATCCTCCAATGTCTGAATTTTTCATTCTAACTGCCCATCTGATTGAGGATGAAAAGTTGTACTAAAATTTAATTCAGTACCCAAGGATTTCTAAAGGCCCTTCCAAAAGTTAGAAGTGAACCTGGGATCACGGTCTGATACAATGGAGAGAGGAACTCCATGTATCTTGAATATCTCTTTAAGATACATATGAGAAAGTTGATCTAGGGAAAAATTATCTCGTATATCAAGGAAATTAGAAGATTTAGTCAAGCGATCAACAATAACCCAGATTGCATTATTACCTTGTGGTGTCTTTGGCAATCCCACAATGAAGTCCATGGACATGTTTTCCCATTTCCACTCTGGCACTGGTAAAGGCTGATGCATCCCTTTCGGAAACTACCGCTCTAATTTTACCTGTTTACAAGTCAAACACTTCACAGTAAAATCAGCAATATCTCTTTTCATTCTGTCCCACCAGTAATACTCTCGAAGATCTCTATACATCTTAGTACCAACAACTTCTATTCCAATGTTCATAAAATCCTTAACCAAAGGATCACGTTCCAAACGCAACATTGTTAATGAAGCATTACTTTTTTGACTCAAAGTATCAGCCACTTTATTTGCTTTTCACGGATGGTAATGAATTCTACAATCATAATCCTTGATTAATTCTATCCATCTCCTTTGTCTCATGTTCAATTATTTCTAAGTGAATATATACTTTAAAATTTTTTAATCAGTATATATTTCACATATTACACAATACAAATGATTCCTCGAAATTTTTAAAGTGAAAAAAAAACAACAGCTAATTCCAAATAATGTGTAGGGTAATTTACCTCATGAGTTTTCAACTGACATGAAGCATAAGAAATTACCTGATCATTCTGCATTAGGACACAACCAAGTCCTTTCAATGAGACATCACAGTATATAACAAACTCCCCATTCCTGGAATGTTGTGTCAAAACCGGAGCATTCACCAATCTTATTTTCAACTTCTGAAAACAATCATCACATTCTTTTCTCTAGATAAACATAACACCCTTCCGAGTTAACATATTCATTGGACTAGATAACCGTGAAAAATTTATAACAAACCTTTGGTAATATCCTTCCAAACCAAAAAAACTACGAATCTCAGTTACATTTGTAGGTCTTGGCCATTCTTCAACAACCTTTGTTTTTGCAGGATCAATAGTCATTCCATCTTTAGAATCAATATGACCAAGGAAATAAATTTGTTGCAATAAAAACTCACATTTTTTTAATTTCCCATAAAATTTCTTTTCTTTCATGGTTTGAAAAATAACCCTTAAATGACTTTCATGATCCTCTTTACTTTTAGAAAACACCAAAATATCATCAATGAAAACAACCACATACTTATCAAAGAACTCACGAAAAATTCTATTCATAAGGTCTATGAATATAGCAGGTACATTGGTTATCCCAAAAGGAATTACTACAAATTCATAATGGTTGTATCTTGTACGAAACACAGTCTTTGGAACATCTACTTCCTTTACCTTCAACTGATGGTACCCCGATCTCAGGTCAATCTTTGAAAAATACTGAGCTCCCTGGAGCTGATCAAACAAATCATCGATATGAGTCAAAGGATATTTTTTCTTAACAGTGATGTTATTAAAGGATCTATTATCAATGCAAAGTCTCATAGAACCATCTTTATTTTTAACAAATAAAACAAGAGAACCACGTGGTGATGTGCTAGGTCGAATGAAACTGTTCTCTAATAAATCTTGCAATTTCTCCTTCATCTCTAAATGTTCAATTTGAGAAATTCGATAAGGGGGTTTTGAAATTGGATTAACATCAGGAACTAAGTCAATAGTAAACTCAACTTCCCGATCTGGTATTATTCCAGACAACTCATTAGGAAAAACATCAGGATACTCATTTACCACTGGCATCATTAATCTGAACAGTTCCTTTGTTTTCAACAATACGTGCCAGGTAACATTCATTTCCATATTTTACAAGTTTCTCACCCTCTTAATATGTTATCAATAGTAAGGGTTAATTCTTGTACAGAAACTGAAAGTCTTTCTGAAAAGAAACTTCTTTAGCTCTACAGTCAATCTTAGCATGGTAAATAGAGAGCCAATCTATACACAGGATAAAATCATACTCTACTAGAGGTAAAACAATAATGTTTTCAAGTAGGTTCTTTCCACGGATAAGGATAGGAAGATTATTATAAATTCTTTTTGCCTCAACATTTCCTCCAGGTGTTTTTACCACAAGTTCAGGAGTCATTTCCTGAGATGTTATTCCCATTTTACTAGAAAAGTTTTCAGAGATGCAAGAATGTGTAGACCCAGAATCAAAAAACACACTGGAGTTATCTTAGAAAACAAAGTACCTGATACAACTTCACTTGATGGCCTAACATCTGCTGAAGTAGTTTCAAAGGATTTCACCACCCCTTTCAGCTTGTAGTCTAACTACTTCCCATCACTCAAGCTCTTTTTCGGACACTCCTTTGCCTAGTGACCCATCTCATTGCACTTAAAACATTTCACTAACTGTAAATAAAATTTGGTCCTACCATCACCCTAATCTTTTTTAGTGCAATAACGAGCCTTATATCCCATATTACCACATTGATAGCACCTTCTAGAATTCATAAGACATTCCCTAGCATGCCTTTTACCACATTTATCACATACTGGAAACTTAGTTTTCTTACCGTCAGACCTTTTTGAAGAATTATTTCCTTTCTCCTGCCACCACGGTCTCTTCTTCTGCTGGTTGTTATAGAACACTTGGTCATCAAAAAACTCGATTTACACCTTCTCAGCACATCGAACAAGATTTTCATAACTCTTGAACTCATTATAAGCTAAAGCCCTTCGATATTTCGTCTTTAATCCTGAGTAAAACCGATTGATTTTACTATCAAGGACTCAGATAAAATTTGGAGCATACCTTGCCAACCGAGTGAACCATTCTTCATAGGCAGCCACTGAGTCTTCCTCTTGCCTCAATTCCCGGAATTGTTTTTCCATCCTAAGTTGAACAGTCTTTGGAAAATACTTCTCAAGAAACATACCTTTGAATTCATCTCAGTCGAGAGAATCAATCTCATTAGCGTCCCTAATATTTTTAACCATCGACCACCACTGATCTGCTTCACCCTCCAAATGGTAAATAAAAAGACTAACCTTTTGATAGTCTGAACACCCCATGACATCGAAAGTCTTCTCCAGTTCTTTAATCTACATTTCAGATAGCACTGGGTCAGATGATCCTCTGAATGATGGGGAATTTTTCCTTATGAAATTTTCCACCACTGAAATGTTCTTCTGCTGTTGATCTTGCTGATCTCGTGCATGGATACCACCACCATTTATCGATTGAGTCAACTGCACCATTACTGCAACAAACTGTTCAGTTCTAATTCTGACCATCTCAGGATGCTAATTCGGAAGGTTATTTCCTTCTGTATGCCTTCTTAGCACTACTTCCCTATTTCCTCTGTGGAAAAACATTCTGAAAAAACATGTCTTAGATGAAGAAACATGGTAATCTTCAAATTCTATATCATTTCAATTTTACCATAAAAAATATTTTTGGATAATCATTTAATAGAATTCTAACTCATAATGTTATCTAAACCGACCTATGATACCAACTATAAGGCCCCAGCCTTAAACATTACTTAATCTTGAGTTACTTCAAGAATACACGTTGAGGATATTTCAGGTTTAGAGTTTTAGAGAGTTAGATCATAAAACATGCATTACATTCCACATTTAAACAAAGTGGTTACATAAAAGATAGTACTAATTTTTTCCATCAATGGAAACATATTTAAAATAAAACATGTATTCTTTCTTGACACTTCCTTGACACTATCATCACATCATGTACCTTTCCCTTAACTTGTGAAAAACATTTCAAAAACTTGGGATGAGCATAAAAAAGCTCAGTAAGGGATATAAAAGTACAAAAAAACATTAGTCTATGTATGAAATCATACTTTACTCATAAAACATTATCATTTTAACATACCTCATCAAATCATGAATAAATCATAGAAATCATTAGACTTAAAGGTAACTTGAGGCATTAATAACATTCTTACGTAGGGAGTAACCCTCTTGGTTACGTTTGGAATACCCATCAAAGTATATTCCCAAAATCTATTCGGATAATCCTTAACGTTTAACTCTTTCACGTTACCCAATGCATTGGAGAGATATATCAGGCTCACCCTCCCTTAGTTTATCACAGAACCACCCGTCTTCATAACAATGCCAAAGAATCATGACATAATCGTATCACATAAAACATGCATAAAGGAAACATAAAATTTCCACATTTCAATCACAAGATATCAAAACAACACATTGATATAATAAAAACATTATGAAAACCATTTTCAATACCAAAATAAATGAAAAGTAAAACATGGTATTTATTTTTCATTTTAAAAAAATGTTATGGCTTGTATAGGAAGCCGAAACTCAAATAATGGTCACGGCGGTGGAGAAGTCATTGTCGCCACATATGTACGACAAAAAAACATTATTTTTGTCATTTAGTAAAACACTTCCTATAAAAAATATTTCTTTTGAATAAACATAAAAGTCAAAGGGGTTTATACACCATATAAATGAATGTTGTGTATAAAACAAAACATGCCTCAATGAAAGGAGATTGAGACGAAGTCCCTTACCTTGGATCCGACTTGACTCGATTGTTATTTAACGTCCTAGATAATAAACATGTGTTAATTTATAATTTCATAAGAACATTTTTCAAGTTTATTATTTCTTTTATATCACTTATTTCCATGTTATGACCAATATTTAATTATTTAAGTTAATAATTGTCATTTTGTCGATCATTGGTACTTGAGTCAAAAATAAACTCTTTATAATTACAAGTTGTTCACGTGGTAAAATATCCATTATATAGAGAATTATATTCCTGATTTAGATATCATATATGTAATATATATCGAGTATATACATGCATTTACAATATTACATAACATTTAGAGGTAGGAAATGAAATGCAACATTCATTGAGATGGTAAGCTGTACGTATGCATGAACGCTACTTGCATTTTTATTTTGTATTTTATGGAATGGAATCATAATGATATAAAGGTATATTATAATTCCAGTATAATATCATATATAATATCATTAATTCCATCATTTATACGTCCCACATATGGCATTAACGAATCAAATCACTTTGAGGGGGCGGTCACTACCACAAAAACAGTTTTTCACAGCACCCCCCTTTATCAGTGCTAACGAAAAAGCGCTGATAAAGGGGGGTCCCTTTATCAGCGCTTGCTTAGTAGCACTGATATAGGGCCCCCTTTATCAGCGCTTTCTTAGTAGCGCTGATAAAGGGGGGCCTTCATCAGTGGTTTGTTTAGCTCTGATAAAGGGTCGGCTTCAAAAAAAATTAAAAATATATTAATATATAAATATAGTTATATTCTTATATAAATATAATATATAATTTTTAAATATATTTTAGATAAGTATAAATGTACATTTACACTTATTATACTTAATATTTAAGATATTTAGTGAAAATGACTTCTTAAAAAATTAAAAAATTATTTTAAATTAATATTTTGATTATCATTATGGAGTAATAGTCATTTAATAACAATTTGAGGACTAAAAAAATTAAAAAAATTAAAAAAAAGATCCAAAATATGTTGAAAACGCAACTCAAACTTCAAACGGCCATAACTTTTGATCCGGGTGTCCGTTTGAGCTCTACCACATATCAAATCGAAGCCTGCGACGAGCTCTACGTCGCTGTGATGCGGGGGGGACCCCGGTCAAGCATTTTTCGAGGCCAAAAGAGGCCCACAAGGCCTCCAAAACTGAGTTTTTTGTCGTGGTACCCAGATTTTTTAACATTTTGTGGATTTTCAAACTCGTTTAAGGGGGTATTATTAGATTTTCTTGGTGGGGACTAAATTTATTCCAAGTTATTACATTCATATTGATATTATGTCTTTGAAATTTCATCCTTTTTTATAATGAACTGCTATTTATAATCAAATATATAACTATATGTACAAATTTTTTATATATTCGCACCTAAAAATTAAATTTTTTAAATAAATAATTAAACATATTTACATATAAAATATATTAGGTTTATCTAAATAATAACTCATATCCATTTTATTTAAAATACCAATATATGACTATTTATATACCTATATATTAATCTAACTATATATATATATTAATCTAACTATATATATATTAATCTAATAACTATATATATATTAATATAACTACATATATATATATATTAGTATTACTATAAATATATATATTAATCTTACTATATATATATTAATCTAATAACTATATATATATTAATATAACTACATATATATATATATTAGTATTACTATAAATATATATATTAATATCACCATAAATATATATATTAATATCACTATATATATATTAATATAACTATATAAATATATATTCATATAACTATATATATGTTAATATAACTATATATATGTTAATATAACTATATATATGTTAATATAACTATATATGTGTTAATATAACTATATATATGTTAATATAACTATATATATGTTAGTATAACTATATATTAATATAAATATATATTACTATAGGAGTAAATATAACTAAATATATATATGTATATATATAGATATAGATATATATTAATACCACTATATATATATATATTAATATTACAATATATATTATAATATAACTGTATATATATATATATTATAATATAACTATATATATATATTATAATATAACTATATATATATATTAATATAAATATATATTACTATAAGAATAAATATAACTAAATATATATATATATATATATATATATCATGAATTGGAAAGCAAATCAAAATACAGTAGTGGTAAGGGCTTAGGCGCGCAGGGCGGAGGTCTCGAGTTCAAATCCTGGTGGAGGCAGGGGTGCGCGCGCGTGGGGAATATTGGAGCAAGCGCTGTTAAAGGGTGGAGGGGGGTGTGTGGGGTGCATCGGGTGTTGTATAGGGGTCGAAAAGTGCTGTAAAAGGGGGGGGGGGTTCAAGTGCTATAAAAGCCCCCCCCCCCCGATTGGTGGTGTTTTTTAATTTTTTTTTAATTTTTTTTTAATTTTTTTTAATTTTTTTATCTTTTATCAGCGCTTTTTTAGAAGCGCTGATAAAAGGGTCCGTTATCAGTGCTACAAAAAGAGCGCTGATAAAGGAAGCGCTGATATAGGACCCCTTTATCAGCGCTAAAAAAAGTGCTGATAAAGGGGTACTTTTATCAGCGCTTTTTTTGAGCGCTGATAAAAGACCCCTTTTATCAGCGTTTTTTTAGCGCTGATAAAGGTGTCCTATATCAGCGCTTTTTAGAGCGCTGATAAAGGGGACCCCGCCTTTATCTACGCTGGCTTTATCAGTGCTTTTCTAGCACTGATAAAGGCCATTTTTAGCGCTGATAAAGGCCGTGTTTGTAGTAGTGGGTAGTTCGCACTTCTTAAAATGAAGATATCACGTATACCCATAATGGAAGCCATAAAGGTATTCCAGAAATGAAAAATACAGAAGCTGAAGGAAAAAAAACATATTATATATCATATATAAATATAGTTACATCTTAATGGCCACCTTTGAAGGTGTTAGAAGAATATTGAACAACTATCGTTTCGTGAGGCAGAAATTCGCCATCCACGGAAACTGTATGTTCTTTAACCATTATATGTAGGTGTGTGTAAGAGTATCTCGAATAATTCTTATATAAACATACTAGTATATGGGATATAATGTTGTTGTTACAAAATAAATGAATAAAAATAGTTTTAAGGTGTTGGAGAAGAAAAATAAAACAAAAGATCATTAGAGAAGACTTTACCTTTGAATCGGGTAACTCCTCTTGGTTTGAAAAAAAAGGGTTTCTTGAAGAGATTTCTGCCTAAGGTAAGGCTTCTAGGATGAGGAGAGGGATTTGTAGAGACAAAATAATCACAGATTGGCCAAGCCAAAGGTTTTAGAGATGTGGTTAAGGAGGTAGAGGTTGGGTCCTTTTATAAGAGGAGAGGAGGGGCACTCTTGGAAAGGTATAAAATGTTAATTTATTTTCAAATTAGTTTCGGATTTTAAAGGTCCTAAATTGATATATTTCGAAGATAAGGTGATAAGGGTTCGAAATATACTCAACCAACAGGTCTTTGACAAGTTTAAGTTGTAGATTTTACATTATCGTTTCATTTTATTTAAATCGTTAAATAAGGAGGTAATCGCTGCATCATCATGGTCTCATATATAATTTAATTTATTCAAAGTCTAAAAATTATAAAAAAATACTATGATGTAGGAAATATTTTTAGATTTTCAAAGAAAATTTATAGTCCAATTGATCATTTATTTAGACAAAATTAAAAATGTTTTACTCAGGTGATACATTCTTTGTTATATTTAACATTCTTTAAAAAATAAAAAGATAAAAAGTCATTATCACACAAAAGTGATTCCATGGGGTTCCCATGTTTGGAAAAAGGAATCCCATAGTTGGCCATGACAAAAATATTAGTATTAGGACACATTTTGGTGCCATTTTTTATTATTATGATATTATTTTATTATCCTTAACTACCCTATTACTAATTAATCAAGATAATTAACGATAATTACCGTCATTACTATTCACAAAGTCCAAAAACAAAAGAGTATTAATTAAATAATTTGGACCTTCTGATTCAAAATATGGAATCCATTTTACTAAATTACAAACACATAAATTGAAATAATTAATTTAAAAATAATTCCCGTTGTCAAAACAAATAGCGGGTTTTTTTGAAACAATATCTATGAAAAGTTTGGCATTGGTTTATACCCAATTCCAAAGTGAAATTAATTATAATGACCACTATTGGATTAAATGGTAAAAATATATTCTATTTACACTTTAAACCCAATAAAAAAGATAATATAACCATATAATTAAATTATATGAAAAATTAGTTTTGATATAAAATGCAGTATTTTTCACTATTCATTAAAAAACGAACATTGTCAGAAAAATACCAAAAATTTATCCAAAGTAAATTTCAATGTCCAAATCATAAATAATAAGTTTATTTTTACAAATATATCTTATAAAATTTTCAAAATTTTGATTTAAAAATGGTTTTCCATCAAAAGGCAATAAAACAATCTTTTAAAAAAATTAGTGTATTCTATGCTTAAGATTGGATTTATTCTCATTTTATGAATCTAAAACACTATCTTATTAATAAATAGACATAGATAATAATATATATTATTCATTACATACATAGGATGTTACAAATATATTATTAAATTATGAAAAAATAAATATTTTATAAATTAAAAAATCATTATTGTATTATCTAAAAGGTAAAAAATGGATCATTTATAGTCCAAATCACAATATATAATTTAATATTGCATCCATTTCATATTAATAAAATTTTGACGACAATAAAAAATAAAATAGGTTAACTAATTGTTAATAAAAATGATAAGGTCTAAAATTAGAATAAAAAATTGTATACCATATATTGGTTCCAGAAATTAAAATATTACCTCATTTAATATTCAATTATAAGGCCATATTTTTACATTTGGATATAAAATTAATTTATGATTATTTAATATTTTGAAAAATTAAAAAAGATCCCCTCACATAAATTTTAAAAGGTCACCCATTATTACCATTTCTTAACACATAAAATCAGATTTTTTATACTAATACCTTCCCAAATACATTATTATAATAACACCATATATTATTGAGTTATTTGTTTTGGAATTATAAAATCCATTTTTTTCATAAAGTGTTATGAAATGGGGGATTTCCAAGGAACAATTAATTTTAATTTTCATGTTTAATTTTGATTCATATTTCTAATACATAATACACTATTCAACCATAATAATATAATATCCCAAGTATACTAAATATAGGTAAATGTGTTATTATATCCATGGAATGATATATATCATTCACTAATTTCATAACATGGGAAAAAAATTAATTGTTCGTGTGTACGAAAATCTACCACCTTGTAACACCCCAGGATTTCAGAGTGTGTTATTTCTTCAAAATAATTCAATAACTTGCACTACACGCAACACCGAGTTCAATCACACCATGACTTAAAAAAAATCCATTCAAAAGAGGTTATGAATAGTATTATCTAAATTTTAAACTTTATATAATCCTTATAATTTTAGAATCCATATTATGAGTTTCTTAGATATAATGCAAGAACAAATTCATTTTCAGTATTGCACTTTTATCAACTTTTAATAGTGAACCCTTTTTAAATACAATATTTTAAACTTTTTGACTAAATGGGGACATCAAAAATTTAAAATGAAACATCCCAAGCTTCCACGGTACACTTTCTTTGAATAATACAGTAGCGTGTGTTGTACGCAACCTTGAGTTTTAACACACACCACAACCAATCAAACTAGCCGTTATGAATAGTAATACCTACTTTTTGAAATTATATATATTTTATATTTGAAAATGGACTTCATTTTTGGATTCGGAATATCAAATTTAGCCTAAGGTGAAATTTTGGTACTTTTCGGATAACTTTAATATTTTGATGAATAGTGAAAATTACTAAATTTTAATTAAAAACAACTTTTTTAATCAAAATAATTAATAGTGATAAATTATTAATTTGAATGGTTTTAAAGTATATTTAGAATATATTTTTACCACTTAATATAATGTTGGTCATTGGACATAATTTTACAATTAAACCGAACATAAACAAGTGTCAATCTTTTGATAGTTATTATCTCTTAAATACACGCTTTTTGTTTTGACAGCGGGAATTAATTTTAAATTAATTTCTGCCACTTCTGTGTTTTGAATTTAGAAAAATGGATTCCATATTTGGAATCAGGATGTTCAAATTGTGTAAATAGGTAACTTTTATTTTTAGACATTTTGAAAAATTACTGCGGTAAATATTTTATTTACCATGGTTAAGGGTAAATCCGGTAAATAAGGGTTAAAAAAATAATATTATAATAATAATAATAAATTACCCTAAAACGTGTCTTAACCCTATTGGTTGATACATGGTCGACCATGGGCATCTTTGTGTCTATTTTGGGACCCCATGGATCCACTTGTAAGTGATAATGACACATTATATTAATAAAGTTAAAATAAATATAAAAATGGCATAAGCTTACATCTTTTAGAAGAACAATTTTTACATAGGGTTATACATGTTGGATTTTCGATTATAAATATTCATTAGAAATATAAAAAGATTTCCTACATAATTATATTTTATTTATAATTTTTAGACATTATATAATTTATTTTATTTATGACACAATGATGATGCAGTAATTACTAAAATAGTGAAAAATAAAAATAATTGATCTTATAAATACCCAAATAATTATAATATGAAACTTTTAATGAATTAAACTAATTTTCTATGATAATATGATATATTAGGATTGATTTAATTGACTTTTTTCGAAGTAATCAATCTGTTAGGAGTTTCAAAAAAATCAACTATTGAATAGTGTCAAAATTGACATAAAAGAGTTCTTAAAACAAATATTATATTATTAATTGATATTAAATTCCTAAAAATCTAAGGTTCGGCCAAGAGACTTATATTATGATAGGTTCCTCATTAATGGACCACTTGGGGGTCGCTTGGATGTATATAGTAAGTTTATTAACCATATTATATAAAAATACAAAGAGACATTGTAAAAGTGAAACTAATTAACTTAGAGTTAATACTTAAAGATAAGGTTAATATAAGTACCCAAACCTGTCTAAATTCTATTGGATGAGTTGTTTTCGACCTATCCCCACCTCATCCTTTGAATAGTCAACTTTGGAGCCTTTGTAAACCGAATATGAATTTATTATAAATTAATATTTCTAACTTTTCCAAAGGTGCCCCTCACCCCTCTTATAAAAGGGCACTCCTCCTTCTCATTTCTTCACACCTTCAAAGCCTTTTGGTTCGGCCAAACTCTGCCCAAATACTCTCCCAACATCCCTCACTACAACCTAGAGGCCTTAGTTTGATCAGAAAGCCAACCTAAGGAGCCCTTTTGATCAAATCAAAAGGAAGAACCCGAAGAAGAGGAGGTTAACCTACCCCAACCAAGGAAAAGTACAAGGTAAGGGTTATTTCACAATCTCTTCATTATCCGAGGTTGTTTATACGTAATAATCTACTGGGATTTCTTTATCATCCACATCCATGTTTCTTCGGAATGTATTTCAAAACATATTTATTATTTACAAGAATATGGGTTAAATTCATTTATACCCTTGTTTGACTTTTTGTAAGTGGTTTATAACGGAATCTTTCCGTCGTTTTCAAAATAAGGTCCTTTTTAACCTTTTCGACAGAATTAAGATAAGAATGTTTTTTTTTACTTATATGGCGGGTGCGGTTATTTTCCGCCGTTATAAAATCATCAAATCTTTCCTTACAAGCTTACAAGAATATTTTCAAGAAAATGTTTTATTTTATATGGCTCTTAAATGATTTCAAAAATAGAAAGAGATATTTCTCTAAAAAGAATTTTGATTTCATCTATGTCAACATCCTTTGATGGATTTTAAGATTATTTGAAGTTGATTTATTATGATACAAAACTTCTATATTGTATTGAAGGTTTTGTGATATGTTTGACTGTGGATGTGCTATTTTTATACCATTCATAGTTTATAGTGAAATTATTGACATTTCGTATGCTAGTTTTAATCCGAATGTTTATGTTATATTTCAAACTTTTCTTCAGATGAATGTGCTAAACAAGTATGTTCCGGGTTGGGGACCGGTAAAAGTAAGCCCTCCAGGTTGGGGACTGGTAAAAGTAAGCCCTCCAGGTTCGGGACTGGTTAAAGTAAGCCCTCCAGGTTAGGGACTGGTAAAAGTATTCCCTCCGGGTTGGTGTCCGGTTATTAGAGGCACTCCGGGTTGGTGTCCGGTTATTAGAGGCACTCCGGGTTGGTGTCCGGTTATTAGAGGCACTCCGGGTTGGGTTCCGGTTAGAAGTAACCCCTAGGTCTTGGGATGAGGCCTAGATAATGAAATTAACGTTTAGCATTATGCATTCCAACATTATGAAAGTGGTTATTGATATTGCATGTGATTATTCGATTAGTAGAATATCCATGTGAACAAGTAAATGGCATTATTTCATTTTACTTTTGTCATACTATGTTAAAGTTCATGTTTAAAAGGCTTTTGTTTTAGTAATTCATTGCCTTAAATGTTTATGCTTATTTTGAATGTTCCGCTATATTGTTATCCTTACTGGGCATTTGAGCTCACCCCTTTTCTATGTTTTATTTTTCCCAGGTAGTGAAGAAGTAATTTATGAATGACTTGCAGGGATATTATGAGGGGTTAATAGTGTGGATATGAAGACTTTGTTGTTGTAGTAGTTTTTCACTTTGAAATGTAATGTAAAACTTTATGATTATATCTAGTGTTTCCAAGGCTACTAAACCAATCGGTCTTTCGAGATTTGATCTTTCTTATGTTCATGCCAATGTTACGAAGTAATGCACCGACTCTGGGTAGCTGGGGTCGGGGCGTTACAGTTGGTATCAGAGGAAGTTTAGTACAAACCTTGGAAGCTAGATTTAGATAAACTCTGATTAGAGCACGTAGACCTAAGATGAACTTTTAGGATTAGTATAGAAGAACTTCCTAGAATTTTGGTATTGTAGAGATTTTGTGAGTTTTCCGAGCAATACATCCCTGTCTGGATACGAGCAGGTAGAGGCGGCTCTGGCACAGATGTACCTAGGGGTAAAACCCGAAAACACCGCTTTGAGCTAGACTCAAACGGGAACTGGTGCACGACAACGGGCCTTGCTGCACTCTTGGTTACGACACTCCCGGGGGATATGCTTAGGATAACTCTCATTTTCTTTACAAATCATTTTGAAGGGATTATGAGTATATACTTCCTCAAAGAAAACATTCTTATGATTATGGATTATATCCATAAATAGTTCAATTTATGTTAAGTGTTTTATAAGTATGGGATTATGTATTTTGATTCATAAACTGATATAGTTTATGCCATTGTTTAGAAATGGCGCCCAGTAGAAGGAATGAGAACTCCAGAAATGCACATGATCCAAAGAGAAAGAAGGATCATATATTTTATGGTCTTAAGCCAAAATTTACAAGAGAAATAGTCTCCCATGTATTATCATCATATGAAGAAATAATATCATGTGTTGATAAGATAAGTAAAGAGTTTACTGAGTCCTATGGCTTTGAAGGGAAGCAAGAGAAGAAAAGGATAGAAGAGAGAAAGATGGATAAAGGGAAGAGGGAAAAGAAGAATTTTCCCATATGTGGTAACTGTGGAAAGAAACACCCTGGAACTTGCCTGAAAGAAATGGGATTTTGTTATAAGTGTGAAGGAAAAGGGCACAAAGTACATGACTACAAGGGTAAGAAAATGGTTTCAAATGTACAATGCTTCATTTGCAAGGAGTTTGGACACTACGCGAACCTATGTCCCAGTCATCAGACTATGCCGCAAATGATGCTATTGGATAATAATCAAGTTATGATACTACCACAGATTAAGAGGAATGATTAGAGTTATTATGTTGATTATATCAATTGAGTGTTGTATCAACAATGTACTTGTTATAATAATTATGGAGTATATAAGGATTGTACTGCAGTACTATTTCATTAAGGACTTGAGATGGTGTGGAACAAAGAAAAGTGACCCAGTAGCAGGTTAAATGTTTGGAAAATATATGGTTGAGAGAAAGATAAACCATAATATGGTTCAGATACCGAGGTGGTGATTTTAGAATAATACATGATTGATTTGGATAAATTATATTGGATATTATTGACTACCTTGAAGCTGATTAATGATTTGTATATTCCATCATTGTTGGGTTTAAAACATTTTTGGATTAATGAAGTATATCCAGCATTCTATATGGAATAAGGGAACATGAATGTAATCAATAAGGAATATGGTAGTACATGATGAAGGTATTCATATGCTATTACGGGGTAAAAAGGATCTATATTATGTTTACCTTCCTTATAAATGTTGGACTTTGAGTTTGGATAGAAGTATTTTGGATAGTTCTAGTTTGGATTATTTTGGATTTCCATAAAAGGACAACCCGGAGGTCGGGCGGCAACCCGTCGCGTCCGGCAAGGCTGCGAGACTTGAACCCGCAACCGAAGGGCGACAAGGGTGTATCACCTACCACTGTCCCACGAGATGTCCTGAATTAAATAATGTAGTTTTTTTTAAAAGATCTGGTAGATGAATTATAAATTCATTTATTTTGGAACCCTGTACAAATAGTATAAATAGGAAAAAAAATTACGTTCTAGAGTGAAAGATGAGTTTGTGGTAGAAATTTATTAATGGGTAAAATTCTAATTATAAAGTAAGTATATCTCCTTATTATCTTAGACAATCTCATAAATAAATTCCTCAACATTAATAATAGAAACTTAGAACAAAAATGTTGTCCTAGATGGTACCTTAAATCATCACAAATTTATGGCTTTGGGATTGTTGTCCTTTTCATAGCCATGTTCTCTGCCACTCTCCATCAGATAATTGATGGTTAGATTTTTCTTCCATATCCATATTTTCCTACATGGAACCCTAGTATGTGTTATTTTCGGTAATCTTCATACTTTCGACTCTTTATTTTAAATAGAGGCCGCATTAATTCATTTTTCGATGTGGGATTTCAACTAAGATATTTTGAAACGTCAAAAATGTGTTATCCTAATACCCTATGTTTTGTTGAACCGATGGTATTTCAAATCATCATAGATTGATGAATTTAAGGACCTCAATTTTACACTTGTTTGTGATTGATGACCTCAATCACTACCTATAAATATTTACGTTTTTCCTCCAATTATATGTCTCTAATTGCCACCAATGTTCTCCTAATCGAGATCATAATTTGGTGGTGACCCTTTGATTTCTCTTTTCCTCATATTAAGACTAAATTTTAGTAACCCAATTTCCGATGTGGGTTTTCCCACAAATATATTATCTATTTTCAACCTTTTATTTTCGAAGAACAATTTCAAATTGCGAGGACGCAATTTATTGAAGGAGGGGAGAATGTAACACCCCAGGATTTCAGAGTGTGTTATTTCTTCAAAATAATTCAATAACTTGCACTACACGCAACACCGAGTTCAATCACACCATGACTTACAAAAAAATCCATTCAAAAGAGGTTATGAATAGTATTATCTAAATTTTAAACTTTATATAATCCTTATAATTTTAGAATCCATATTATGAGTTTCTTAGATATAATGCAAGAACAAATTCATTTTCAGTATTGCACTTTTATCAACTTTTAATAGTGAACCCTTTTTAAATACAATATTTTAAACTTTTTGACTAAATGGGGACATCAAAAATTTAAAATGAAACATCCCAAGCTTCCACGGTACACTTTCTTTGAATAATACAGTAGCGTGTGTTGTACGCAACCTTGAGTTTTAACACACACCACAACCAATCAAACTAGCCGTTATGAATAGTAATACCTACTTTTTGAAATTATATATATTTTATATTTGAAAATGGACTTCATTTTTGGATTCGGAATATCAAATTTAGCCTAAGGTGAAATTTTGGTACTTTTCGGATAACTTTAATATTTTGATGAATAGTGAAAATTACTAAATTTTAATTAAAAACAACTTTTTTAATCAAAATAATTAATAGTGATAAATTATTAATTTGAGTGGTTTTAAAGTATATTTAGAATATATTTTTACCACTTAATATAATGTTGGTCATTGGACATAATTTTACAATTAAACCGAACATAAACAAGTGCCAATCTTTTGATAGTTATTATCTCTTAAAAACACGCTTTTTGTTTTGACAGCGGGAATTAATTTTAAATTAATTTCTGCCACTTCTGTGTTTTGAATTTAGAAAAATGGATTCCATATTTGGAATCAGGATGTTCAAATTGTGTAAACAGGTAACTTTTATTTTTAGACATTTTGAAAAATTACTGCGGTAAATATTTTATTTACCATGGTTAAGGGTAAATCCGGTAAATAAGGGTTAAAAAAATAATATTATAATAATACTAAATTACCCTAAAACGTGTCTTAACCCTATTGGTTGATACATGGTCGACCATGGGCATCTTTGTGTCTATTTTGGGACCCCATGGATCCACTTGTAAGTGATAATGACACATTATATTAATAAAGTTAAAATAAAAATAAAAATGGCATAAGCTTACATCTTTTAGAAGAACAATTTTTACATAGGGTTATACATGTTGGATTTTCGATTATAAATATTCATTAGAAAGATAAAAATATTTCCTACATAATGATATTTTATTTATAATTTTTAGACATTATATAATTTATTTTATTTATGACACAATGATGATGCAGTAATTACTAAAATAGTGAAAAATAAAAATAATTGATCTTATAAATACCCAAATAATTATAATATGAAACTTTTAATGAATTAAACTAATTTTCTATGATAATATGATATATTAGGATTTATTTAATTGACTTTTTTCGAAGTAATCAATCTGTTAGGAGTTTCACAAAAATCAACTATTGAATAGTGTCAAAATTGACATAAAAGAGTTCTTAAAACAAATATTATATTATTAATTGATATTAAATTCCTAAAAATCTAAGGTTCGGCCAAGAGACTTATATTATGATAGGTTCCTCATTAATGGACCACTTGGGGGTCGCTTGGATGTATATAGTAAGTTTATTAACCATATTATATAAAAATACAAAGAGACATTGTAAAAGTGAAACTAATTAACTTAGAGTTAATACTTAAAGATAAGGTTAATATAAGTACCCAAACCTGTCTAAATTCTATTGGATGAGTTGTTTTCGACCTATCCCCACCTCATCCTTTGAATAGTCAACTTTGGAGCCTTTGTAAACCGAATATGAATTTATTATAAATTAATATTTCTAACTTTTCCAAAGGTGCCCCTCACCCCTCTTATAAAAGGGCACTCCTCCTTCTCATTTCTTCACACCTTCAAAGCCTTTTGGTTCGGCCAAACTCTGCCCAAATACTCTCCCAACATCCCTCACTACAACCTAGAGGCCTTAGTTTGATCAGAAAGCCAACCTAAGGAGCCCTTTTGATCAAATCAAAAGGAAGAACCCGAAGAAGAGGAGGTTAACCTACCCCAACCAAGGAAAAGTACAAGGTAAGGGTTATTTCACAATCTCTTCATTATCCGAGGTTGTTTATACGTAATAATCTACTGGGATTTCTTTATCATCCACATCCATGTTTCTTCGGAATGTATTTCAAAACATATTTATTATTTACAAGAATATGGGTTAAATTCATTTATACCCTTGTTTGACTTTTTGTAAGTGGTTTATAACGGAATCTTTCCGTCGTTTTCAAAATAAGGTCCTTTTTAACCTTTTCGACAGAATTAAGATAAGAATGTTTTTTTTTACTTATACGGAGGGTGCGGTTATTTTCCGCCGTTATAAAATCATCAAAGCTTTCCTTACAAGCTTACAAGAATATTTTCAAGAAAATGTTTTATTTTATATGGCTCTTAAATGATTTCAAAAATAGAAAGAGATATTTCTCTAAAAAGAATTTTGATTTCATCTATGTCAACATCCTTTGATGGATTTTAAGATTATTTGAAGTTGATTTATTATGATACAAAACTTCTATATTGTATTGAAGGTTTTGTGATATGTTTGACTGTGGATGTGCTATTTTTATACCATTCATAGTTTATAGTGAAATTATTGACATTTCGTATGCTAGTTTTAATCCGAATGTTTATGTTATATTTCAAACTTTTCTTCAGATGAATGTGCTAAACAAGTATGTTCCGGGTTGGGGACCGGTAAAAGTAAGCCCTCCAGGTTGGGGACTGGTAAAAGTAAGCCCTCCAGGTTGGGGACTGGTTAAAGTAAGCCCTCCAGGTTAGGGACTGGTAAAAGTATGCCCTCCGGGTTGGTGTCCGGTTATTAGAGGCACTCCGGGTTGGTGTCCGGTTATTAGAGGCACTCCGGGTTGGTGTCCGGTTATTAGAGGCACTCCGGGTTGGGTTCCGGTTAGAAGTAACCCCTAGGTCTTGGGATGAGGCCTAGACAATGAAATTAACGTTTAGCATTATGCATTCCAACATTATGAAAGTGGTTATTGATATTGCATGTGATTATTCGATTAGTAGAATATCCATGTGAACAAGTAAATGGCATTATTTCATTTTACTTTTGTCATACTATGTTAAAGTTCATGTTTAAAAGGCTTTTGTTTTAGTAATTCATTGCCTTAAATGTTTATGCTTATTTTGAATGTTCCGCTATATTGTTATCCTTACTGGGCATTTGAGCTCACCCCTTTTCTATGTTTTATTTTTCCCAGGTAGTGAAGAAGTAATTTATGAATGACTTGCAGGGATATTATGAGGGGTTAATAGTGTGGATATGAAGACTTTGTTGTTGTAGTAGTTTTTCACTTTGAAATGTAATGTAAAACTTTATGATTATATCTAGTGTTTCCAAGGCTACTAAACCAATCGGTCTTTCGAGATTTGATCTTTCTTATGTTCATGCCAATGTTACGAAGTAATGCACCGACTCTGGGTAGCTGGGGTCGGGGCGTTACACACCTCATGAACTGATGTAATTCATTTTCCATGAACATAACTCAATAATATTTATAATAATTTAATTACTATTTATATATGATATTAATAATAAATTTATCATTTATAAAAGATAACTTAACACTTTCATTATTAACATTCTATTTACTCATAAATGATAATGTCCCTCATATTGACGTAGGAACTATCACCTCAATGAAGCGATGTGATATGCTTTTGATCACCATATCACATGGTTGATATATATAAGTATATTTATTAACAAAGTTATATATACTATTTTTAAGATCATTATGTAATTAGAAAATAATATTTATCTTCTTTCCATAATGATCATTGACAAATTAAAATGTTACTCATGTGTATGTATGACCTACCATGTCAATGATTACAACGTAGTTAATTTTTCATAATCATATATAATGGATTTTTAAGTATAATTTATGTATAATAATTATAATAATTTCATAAATACTTTTGTGGAGATGATGTAATAACGAACTATTTGACCATTGTCAACTTTCCAAAGTCATTTTTGACATATAAACCAATTATTATCAAAACCTCTAACAATATCTTAAATAACTATGTAATTATATATATCATGGTAGTAATTTATATTAAAGTAAAAAATAAAAATTAATAGGTTCTTAATAAAGTACAAAATAACATAATTTTCTTATTTAGGAATATAAATATTTTATGTGACGAGTCTGACAAATGTTAAGGGACTTTATTTTTCAAAATATATACTCTTTAATGTTTTTTTCTAAAAATAAAAATTAATTAAATTATACAACATGAAATGATTTTTCCACATTAATGAATCCCTAATGTTTTGATGTTTACATTACTTATTGATATGATTTTTTTATTAAAATTAAATGTTTTCATTTTTAATATTCCATCTTTATAAAAAAATAAACATTAATAATGAATTGAAAAGTTTTTTTCTTCAATAATGTTTTTAGGAAAGCATTATGTGTTACGAATATATTATGGTTCATATGAGTTTTTTATAAGTATAGGTTTTTCCATTATAATACATCATTTTATGATCCAATTAAACCAAGATAATTCTTTGGGTAAAGAGACAACATTAACCAAATAGATTTCCCAAAAAATATTACAGAATATGTGGTTATTAAAATGTAAAAGTGACGATTACTCCTTCTATAGCTGCGAGAGAAACAGAGTATGTACTAATGACATGAAAACGATTCTAAAAGTTACTTGTGTGATTTATGTATTATTTCATTGATATTTGTACAAAACATCTTATTTCAAATGTTAATGTAAGATATTATACTTTATGGTTGTAAGTTATAACATTATTAAAAGGTTCATGATAAATTTATGGTTTTTCCCTATATATTAACACATAAAATGTTTTATTGAATTACTTGTCTAGAAAGGATGACTTATTGGGAAAATAAATTTAACATGTAAATGGATTTTTGTATTGATTTATATAATAATTACTTCTTTCATTATTATTATGCACCTTACAAATATTTTCTTCTCATCCCAATTTTTAAAATATTTTTATATGGTTTATATAGAGTGATAGTAAGAATGATATTATAGACGAAATTTTTTATGATTAATCAAAAAAATAAATCATGTTTTAATTTAAATTATTTTTTATTGAATAATATGATAGTATATAGATGTTTACTTTTATAATATAAAAGTTTTTTAGTAATCTATAATTATAAACCTAAGAGATGTTTTGGAATTAATGAAATTGAATTCTAATATAATGTTTCTAGATTTAGTTTTGTAGAAGGATAATTCCTTATAGGATATTTAAATACCATAATCGTAATGATATGAATCATAAAATAAATTAATTATAAGTATTTCCATCACAAAAAAATGAAATAATTAGAAAATAAGATATATATCACATATAAATACATGTGAGACAAACATTCATTACCCTGGGTTTTCCTTGCATCGAAAGTAATATATCCTCCTTAATTAAAAATATATATTTTTATAATTTTATGAAATATTTATTTTAATACTTATTATATTATATATGATCCATGTATAACATTTAAAAACCACCTATTATATATAATTATTTATTAACATAGTTATTTGTATGTATTAATAGGTTTTTTATCATTGGTATTTTTTTGGTTTTTATGATTCTTGTACTCATATTTGGTTCCAAAACCTAAATAATATTTATAATGACATATATTTAATATAAATATATATATATATAGAGTCATCCTTAAAATATTGAGATTTAAAAATGAATTATAGGGTTCATGGAGATAGTTGGGCATACGTAAGCATAAACAATGATTTCAATTTAAATGGATGGAGTGAAAGAATATATATTATTAATTCAACCTTATATGATAATTATTATATCATATATATCATACATATTCCTAATATTATTCCTCATTTCCATCCAGTTAAAACATAAATGAAAAACTGAATGAGTTCGCTTCATGCAGGTGGAAGTCCACAAGTACACACGAACAACATTGTTGTCTACCAAAAATGTGGGAGGTAAGAAAGAAAAAAATATGATATTATAGTTACATAAGTATAATAGTTTCATTATAATAGTATATAAGTATCAATTCCATTATAATATTCATCCATAAAATATGGTGATGATAAATATACTGTATCTCTATGTGGAGATGATAGGTCGTATTTACGCAATAGCAATTCTTTCACATCTCAGTTGATGGGAAGTAGTTATTATAATAGTATTTCTATAATAATAGTATCATTTTATATATTTTTTATTATTAAGTTATTATTTTATGATAAATTAAATTGATTTATAGTAGGTAGGTAAGAGTATAAAAATATAGGGATTATTTAGTTCGATTAACTCTTCTTCGAAACGACTCCTTTATATTCTCTATAAAGGGATATAGGTTTGTATTGCGGTAAGAAAATGAACCCTAGGATATAGATAGGGTTACTGATAGGGGAAATTAGAATATTATTTTTCTTGATATATGGATACATTTGGATTAAATGAGTCATGTTGGAGGTTCAATTATAAAAATGAGGTGAGGTGACAATTTAAAATTTCTAAAAATATTATATTATAATTACATTTTGTTAAATAAAAAATGGATCCAAATGGACTAAAAATTGAAAAGTGAATATATTTTAGACTTTATATTATCCCAATTTTCCATTTAATTATTTTTATTACTTTTAAGTAATTTATTAATATCATATTATCATAAAAATTCATTATCGTTAGTTCTGTAATGTCTCTAAATTTTGGTAATTTTTTTTAATTATATAGAATTATTATGAGACTGAGAAAATTAACAGCTCGTGATTATGAGGCCCAGAGTGCCTGGAATGATCCATCAAAAAATGTTAATCTTTAAATAGAATGTGTGAGTGGTTTCCCTGAAAAAAGTGGAATAAATATTAAATGGGTGTCGTGATAGAAAATCAGAGGGAACTGTTGCATTTAGAATGGTGGATTTACCCTAGGCATGACTTAAATTTAGTCAGTTCAGGCCTCCAGTGATAAATTGGGAAAATGGAATAACCATAAATAAAATAATTAAATAACATAATTTTATTTTTCAAAAGCATATTACACACAAAAGGAGACTTGGATTAAAAATCTCAGACAAACAATGAACTTTTGAGGGTATGCTTTAATTATGTAGATCCTAACATTGGCTGGAACAGGCCAACAATGGAAGTTAGTTTTTGGCCATAAATAAGATAATTATGTAACATTTATTTTATTTGTAAAATTCTATAGCTCCTAAATGGCAACTCGGATTGGAAATCAAAGAGTACCCTTGAGCTCGTGAGGGCATGTTTTCCTTTGACAGAGCCTAACCAAGACCAGTGCGGGTCGAGGGTGACTGTTAAAAAAAATTGAACATTTTTTAATGTACATTAAGTAAATGTGCGAGCAGTGATTTATATCTTTTGACTCGGTGTATGGATTAAAAACCGAGGACATAGTGGAATTCGGAGCATCGAGATTATCTTAGGCAAAGCTGAACATTGACCGGCAAGGGTCGGATGAAAAAGTTATTTTTGGACATTACAAAAAATAATTAAATTACTCCATGAGTTATTTTATATTTTTTTTGTAACCGTTGAGTGGCGTGGTAAGACCAAACTATTAATAAGTCAATCAATGACATGAACCTTTAGTTGTGTAACCTCAATGTTGGTTATTTTAATGGAATTCTAAATGTGGTTCATTAATGAATCAAATTACTGTTATGAAATGTGGTAATTTACTCCCCACTATTTAAACAAATCATAGGCATGGATCTTTTGAACTCTCTAGAGGAATCTCTGTTGTAGTGTCGGCTACGACTGCCATCAATGTTTAATGGAGCATTAACACCTTAGAGATTCTAATCCGGACAGCGATGGATGCCCCTGAACATGCTTTGAATGTGGTCCCATCTCCCTCGTCTGAACCGTCTACCATCGTATTCCAGGTAGGGGGTTATGTGTTTAATTTATACTTTTTTCCCATTCTTTTATATTATAAAAAAACCAGATCAACCATCCTACGGGTTGATTCACATTTCATTATTTAATGTAGGAGGATAATGTGGTGTTTCTTTTTGAGTGTGTCTTTTATGATTAAATAATCCTTCCCATGTTATAATGCAAACACGGAGGGCACGGACCGAGCCAAATAAGGAATAGACCCTCTGTCGATCTTAGGTTGGTGGAATTATTCATGGGAGAATGGGAAATATTGTAGCAAGGCAAAAAATTGGGACACACAATGTAGGCGTCGTTCCGGGAGGCCCGTAGGAGCAGAATAGAATGGAATCGGACCACCAATGCTTCGCTGGTGGCTTGCAGAAGAGCCACTGATGTGGTGGCGCCTTCAACCGTAGGTGGTGGTAGCTGGCTACCGGGGGCCGAGCGAATGTGGCGGCACCCGAACGAGCCGCAATGGACAAAGGGGAGATCGAAATTTGCTGGCCACGTCAGAGTAGGGAGTCATGCTACGACGACGCACCCTGGAGGAAGGCCACATCTTGAGCGAAAGAGGAGGGAAGACCCACAGTCCATGGGATTCACCAGTGACTGGTCCAACAGGACCAGACAGGTGGTGTAGTGCCATCTGGCGCTGCTACTTTGATGACCAGAACAACTTGGCCGTTATGGAAGGGAGTGGACCCCCTATGCCCAGCCAGCAGGCCATGCTTAGCTGGGTGGGTTTGGCTGAACCCATGGGCTGGACTAGAACGAGGAGAACTGGACTGAGTTTGGTTGGCCTAACCATGTCCTACCAGACTCAGACCCTTTTGGCCTAGTTATGTTTAAATGAGAATATCTCCTAAACCAGATGTCAATTTGACGAACCTTCTATGGAAATAGATCCCTTAGGAAGTGGTGTTACTTTTGAGATACTATATGTGAGTTTAGAAGAAAGATGGAGTTTTTATAGGATGGATCCTACCGAATCCAATCGGTCCCTTGGCACTAAAATTCCTATAACATACAGATCGGGAATTCGGTTAATGCACCTTCAGTTGCGTTTGAACCATTATGACATGGCAGTTTATCTGGTTTCTTTATCCTGGGACATCATTCTAGTTTAAATATGTCTAATTTATTTATGATTGGATCATACCGGAATCAATTTTACATAATGTGGGAATGCAATGAATGGCTGCGATGTGAAGAATGAATAGAAATCCTGTGTGGGTCAACACCCATGGATCCTGTGTGGGTCATGACCAAGAGATCCTATATGGGCCACTACCTAGCGATCCTGTGTGAGTCAGCACCGAGTGATCCTCTATGGGTCGGCACTAAGCAATCCTATATGGGTCAGCACTAAGTGATCCTGTGTGGGTCAAAACCGAGCGATCATGTGTGGGTCCGCACCGAGCGATCATGTGTGGGTCATCACTAAGTGATCTTGTTTGGATTATCACCGAACGATCTTGTGTGGGTCCTCCCCGAGTGATCCGATGTGGGTCAGCACCTAGCGATCCAATGTGGGTCAACACCAAGCGATCATGGGTGGGTTAGCACTGAGTGATCCTGTATGGGTCAGCATCAGTGCTTCTTGATAAAATAAGATGAAAAGGATTTACTACTGATCATTTGTACTTATGTACTTAATTTATAAATGGTGTGTGTGGTAATTTTTTTTCTTTGTGATTGATATCATGATTTGTGGTTTTTCCTTTGTGGAATTCTGAGAAACCTTCAGGGGTCTCGGGGTCCCTACTGAGTATTGTTATACTCACCCATACATGGTCTTTTCCTACAAATTGTTGTCTATTTTATAGAATACAAGAAGCTTGAATGATTCTTGAGGATTTAGGGCTAGATGGTGCAAGGATATGTTTGATATACAACCCACAGAGGTGACTGGTTGATGTGAGAGCTGTAGTGACGATCTGTACCTACCCTTCAGGAAGGATCCTTGGAAGATTAACTCATAACCTTTTTTTACCTTTTTTCTATACATCCATTTAATTTGGGATTGTATTCTACCATATTTACTTTCATTACATACTTTTACACACAATGGTGGTTTTTAGTTGTGGATGTACCATTCTTCTTCCGTTGTGTTTTTCTTGTGCGCAGTGTGCCCTGTCTATGTGTGAGCTGTTTTTGAGGAAGTTCCTTCCCATTAAAGGGATACGTTTTTCAAGTGATAGTCACCAACTCTTGGCTTATGGAATGCAATCTTGGGGTATTCATTTCACATGCCCTTGGGAATGGGTCATGAAAAAGTGGTATCAAAGGGATAGGTTCTACCACATGAACTATGAGTCTATGTTTTCAATTGATAAATAGTGTTAAGTGTCTTGAGTTTGGGTTTTAGTTCTTGGGGTCCAATGTGTGTGTAGTGGCCAACATATCTATGCACCAGGACCAAGAATTGTGTTTTCTGACTAGGTACATGAAAACACTAATCGTATGTGTTTTGAAAATGTTTTTATGTTGATCTCTTTTGAGTCAGCCTACCAGGTATGACTTATTGACCTTGGTTCATCTTGGTTCTCTCCCAATATGCCTCCACGCAGACTGTTTGCCAGGATTCCAATGCATTACCATGACGATGGTCCACAATGGGATGAGGAATTAATACAAGGAATATTTACTGATATGGTACCTTTGGGAAGGGTCCTAGGGATACCACATCTCGTTGGCCAGTAGGTACTACTGGTGCTACTGGTAGATGACACATGTAGGCTCAATGCATTACAAGAGTTTCTGCATCAAATTCCACTTAAGATCCGAAGATATTCTAACTCAAAAGAGTTCAAGGACTGGCTTGAGGTGGTTTCCAAGTTTCCATCTATTTGGGGAACCATTATATGAGATGGGGGTCCTAGATGTGATCTTTCTACGTGGTTCAACATGATGATGAAAATTTTTAGATTATCCCAATATTATGATGAGGTGACATTTTACATGGATAGAGCTTGAGAAATTTCCTCAGAGAAGGGGGTATCGTGCCATAAAAGGCTACGTGGTATGTATTACCAAGAGCATCTAAAGATTCTATGGGACGTCATATAGTAGAAGAGTATTAATCGAGGTGTATCGAAGAATATAGGTACTCGATGAATACGATACCACCACTACATCAGGTCTTGGACCTCCATAAAAGATGTGATTAGGTACATCTAAGCTAGAACTATTCTCTTGAGAATTCTTATATATGTTAGGGTTCTATAGAGAACCATAGTGGTTGAAAAAACCTTTGGTTGGGTAGATGCGGTAAAGGAATGTTTGTAGGGGGAAAGAAGGAAACTAATTCTAGTCTCAGAGACTTTGGAATGTAAAATGTTGTAGAAATAGGATGTGATAGGGACAGACGAATATGTAGGGATGCATACAAAGAAGAAGAGCAAGGGGAGGAACATGAGGTGGTATACATTTTGACATGTTACAACCACCACCACAATGTGGTCCATACTAGGCTCATGGAGCTAGAGGACCAGGGAATAGAGTAGCTGCTTGTGGTCGTGGAATGTGACCCATTGACTACATGAATTATTTGAGGTACGGTCTGTGTCTGCTACTAGTAGTTGTAATTAATAGACATAGGTACTAATCATTCTTCTTTTCACGAATCTTTTTCTAGACCTAGAGTTTCTGGTTAAACCATTGGATATACCCTTACGTCTGGAGATACCTATGAAAGGAGACTCAATAATCACACTTATGAACACAATGTGATATTACCCTTGAGGTGGGAGTTTTGGTTGGAACCTCTTAGTGGTAGTATCGAGTCCTTACAACGTTAGTTTGGGTATAGACTGGAAATATAATGATCTTGATCAGATTTAATATTTTAGGAAAAAGGAGGCAGTATAACTACATTATTAGAATGGGGTTTTCCCTGGTTGGTGAAAAAAGGTTTCCCAGGAAGAACGAGATAAAATCATGCATAGGAGGGTGAAGCCGATCATTGTTGAGTCTGCCTACCTTAACCTTGTGGTAGCAGGAGTTTTCAATTTTCAGTTTCCAAAAGTAGTGGCAGAGTGTGGGAACATATTTTCTAGAGATGTTTCTAGGGTAACTTCCCCACCGGGAGGGGGACTCCTGTATTGGATTGTACCAAGGGATGAAATCGATATCTACCACTGCATATCAAATGGATCCCACAAAGATCACGGAGCTGAGTGTATATTTGGGAGACATGCATAGGAAGGTCATAGTAAGACCCATTGTTTGAGGTTATGTGCAGATTACTGGCACTTTAACAATAGGATCAATGGAGAATGTGTACCCACTGTAAGAACCCGTGTTTTTCCGGACAGTCGTTTTGAGCAGAAATTTGAATTTTTGCGGTTGGATACTCGTGAGGGTAAAATGGTAATTTTCCCCTAACATCTGTTCTTAGATAATTTTTCTGACAAACCCTTTGGTCCCGGAATACGGATTTTAGCCTAGGACATGAGTTTGGTGGAAATCTGAGCTGTTCGAATTTTGGCAGAATATTTAATATTTAATATTATTAAATTAAATATTAAATAATTCACATAGGTTCTTTTGGCAATAATTTTTAAACAGAGCATCGGATTGAGATTTTTCTTGTGTGGTTGAGTCCGAAAGGGGGATTTTTTCCTAGAGAAGGAATAAACTCGTGTCGGGCGCCGGGGCGACCCGAGCCCCTTTTTCATCCTTTTATTTTCTTCTTTTCTTTTATTTTCTATCTCTACATCCCTCCTCCTTCTTGCGCATGCACCATGTGTGTCTTCTCCTGGGCCGTGTCGCATGGTAGAATGGGTAGATCGAGAAAATGGGAGAGAAGGAAGGCAAGAGTGGTACCGATTCGAAGCCCTCGATGCACTGATTCCGCGAAGGGCAACCAGGAGCCGTGAAATCAACCAAAGCTTTGGCGGTTTCCTCCAGAAGGTATTATAGTTTACGTATTCACCATAAATACCCTTTAAACAGGTTGTTTTATTTTTTTTAAAGCCTTACATTTCTTTCTTTTATGCCCATGGGGCTCGATCTGTTGTTTCGGGGGCGAAAACGGGCGAATCGGGCGTTTTTAGGGATTTCCCGTCAGAAAACCCAGTATACAGGACATGTGTTCTAGGGGAACATGCTATGTGTTCTTTATGTTTATGGAAGATGAGTTTTTTTAAGTACAGGCCGTGTAGTGGTGGCCGTGTGGCTGGCCGTGTGGAATAGAACACGATTTTAGTGGTTTTTTGAAGTACACGTCGGGTACAGCAATGTACACACCATGTAGTGGTACATGGGCATGTGTTTGGATGAAAACAGACACGGTGGGACTTTTTTGAACAGTACATGATGTGTACAGCAATGTACATGCCGTGTACTTTTACACAGGCAGGCCCAATGGGCTCTGGCCTTGTACTGCTCTAGTTTAGTAATTTGTGGTTATCTTGTGCCTCAGAAGTCAGAATTGGGCATGTGAGTAGTGGATTCTGAGCGTTGTTCCATGTATATCATAGTGGTGGAATCCATTTGAAATTTAGAGGTAATATAAAAGGGGTTTTGGGGTTTTATCTAAATAGAGGGGGGGGGGTTTCTTTCTCCATTTATCGAGCCTAGTCGTCACCTGAGGGTGATACTTGGCGAGGTTGTTAGGTTGGGTGTTTGGACCAACTAAGTCGAGACCTATAATATGAGATGAACTATGAGCTATCTCCAGTAACATTTTCTGTAAAGGACTTTTCCCTTGTGAAACGTTCCCTTAGGGCCTAAGAGGCCGTGAGACCGGATGCTTCTAAGCGTCCCCTAAGGGATGCCTTGCTTGTGTGTTGAACAAGGGAGTCCTTCTACGAACTCTCTCATGTTTTCTTTTGAGAGGACCCCTATTATGGGTCGCCTCTTTTGTTCTTCATTCGACAATCCCTTGTAGGATACCTCTTTGCTAAGGATCCTATGTAGGATTTCTTCTCTCTAGTTATCTGGAGAATCCCACGTAGGATGACTCATTGGTGTTTGACTTGTGGGACCCGGTGGGTTGCCGTTGTTTGACCGACCTGAGTTTTTACGTTGGGTTGGGGTAGAGAAGGTGTTCTGGTGTCATCTAGAACCTGTGCCAAGCTAGTAATCCTATGGGGTTATGTTTTTAGTGTTGGGTTGGGCGTTTGACCACCCTCACTTGTTTATTTATATATGACTTGGGTAGTTGATGTTGTAGTTGTTACCAGAGGTGCTTCCTGGTTGGTGGTTGTTGAGCCTGACGTGAGGTGTCCTCTTATTTTTTTTGGGATACCTACTTTGCCTTTTATGCCTATGTAGTAGGTGGATTGGTGTTTATTTTCCAACTGTCATGTGTTTTGTGTGTTTTTGAGCTACGAACCAATATTTGGGGTGTCGTGTGGTTGAGGCCTTTGCGGAAAGATATCTATAATTTCATATATAATATAATGATGAGTTAAAATGCTATTTTGGATTGCTGCTTGTATCCAGGACCATCTCGAGGGGTGAGTTCCTCTGTTTAGCCATTTGGCCAGGATACCTAAGTGTATGCCATGTTTAATTATGCATTACTTTTGCCTTGATAAAAATTGTTTGTAAATTGCATGTTTATATGTTGGGCATGGCCCGATAACTTATGCCTGAGGGCGGTGTTTTACTATAGCCTGAGGGCATGACTGTATTAGCCTGAGGGCGATGTTCTATTTCGCCTGAGGGAAACCTTTCGTGCCTGAGGACTTGACTTTTGTGCCTGAGGGTGACACGTCATATGCCTGAGGGTGAGATTCTCTTTAGCCTGAGGGCGAGATTCTGTTATGCCTGAGGGCGAGATTATGATTTGCCTGAGGGAAAGGCCCGAGGGCAAGGTTACTGTTTCTCCTATGGGAAAGGCCTGAGGGAAATGTTACTGATTCGCCTGAGGGCTTGGCCTGAGGGAAAGGTTCTGTTTATCCTGAGGGAATGGTTTTTTTTAGCCTGAGGGAAAGGTTCTGTTTAGCCTGAGGGCTTGGTTCTGGTTGACTTGTACAAAGATATATTTTCGGCGTTGGCCGAAGTAGGTACATGTCAATGGGATTATGGACCCAGTGATCAACTTAATAAAACATGGCTTGAGTGGCACGACATCCAGCTCAATTCCCTTGCACAGTATGTCTATGATATTGGTCTTGTGGTCCCAAGGATCGACTGCTGATGTGGTTTCTTGTTATTTGAATCACCTAATCATGAATATTCATATTTATGTATATGTGTATTGGTGTGGGACTATACATGTGTACATATAATGATATGGAAATACATGGTGGAACTTGCCTAGTTGATAGGGATTACATACCCTGAGTTCAACTGTGGTTGTACGTTTGGTTTACTTCCTTTTGTTGTGTTCCAGCTAGGCTGAGCATGTTGTTGTTGCATACACTTTTAGAAGCACAATTGTAGGTTGCTTGTCGGGGTGCCCTACTGAGATTATTTCTCACCAGTCCATGTGCACCTCAGTGTACGTGTAGACCTTTTTCCTGCTTTTCAGGTTGAGCATGAGTTGCATGTTGGATAGGGCTGAGGCCCACTGTTGCATGATCGAGTGGAGCTGCTCGAGTAGTACTACTGATCGGGCTGCTGCAGTTTGACAGTGTCTGTAGATCGAGTATGTTGATTGTCTTAGAGTTAGTAGCAGATCTCTGTACTTTTACTTTCAGTTTCTTTTGTACTTGTATCTGTGTGGTCGACCAGTGGGTGACCAGTATTGTATTGTGTTGCATAGCTTTGTGGTCTTTTACAATATTTTACTATTACAGCTAGTTCCATTTCTGTTGTTTATTATTTCCGCACTCTGTTTACTTTCCGATGTGTAGGATACTTAGTTACTTCCGCTGTTTACTTACTCTATTTTGAGGGAATATTCTCCCCACTATCACACCCTAGACCCACACTGCTAGTCGGCAGCCTCTGGCATAAGGGGAGGAGCGCTTGAGGCCTTGTGGCGAACCGGCTCGGAGCACTGGTTTAGTGGCTTCCGGGTCGGGACGTTACAAAGTGGTATCAGAGGATTTTTTTTCCTGGTCTTTACTATTTGGGATATGGTAGACAGGATTATTCAGAATGTGTCAGAACCTGTGATGGATATCGGGCTGGTGCATCGAGGACATTTGTTCCGTTAAGAAGTCCTAGTTGCTAGGGTTTGAGATTGCTGTTCTGATTTTGCGATGTTACAGTTTTATATGATTTTCTCCTTGAGCGATTCACATGTTGTGTGGTGATTTGGTTTACTAAGGATCTATGGATCTTGGCCATTGGTAAGATGCCAGGGATGTATTTTGACTCTTGTCCAGAAAAGGCAAGAGGCATCTCATGCATCATACTGGGCACATAGGATTCATATCATATAGGCTTTCTAGTGTGTATTTTTACTAACGACTGACACCTTTTGGTCTGCTTACACATACTTTTTACTCAGATAGAAGGTTGTGCGGATCTATGTTTTGGCATTTTTGTTGAGGTTGATCACTCAGTCCTTGTACATAGGTGGTGCAGTGACCCTGTTGGTCTATGTGGCATGTCATTCCTTTTTAGTTAACCCCTTATAGGGTGTTGTTTCTCAGGTCTCTAGTTGTCTAGTCGGATCGTTGAGTACGATGCTGAAATACACCAAGGATTTTCTTGTGAAATGGACCTCTTTGTGGTATTTCTATATACAGATACCCGATGAGTGTCATTTCAGTTTCTCTTGTGCTTGGGTAGTGAACTCCAGGGAGTAATTCCTTCTCAGGATCCTCGAAGAGGATCAGGGCCCTTGTAGGTTGTGTTTTGGTTTTGACTTTTCGGTTATTGTGATCTTTGTTGTCTTCTGAGAGGTTTTGGATCTTTTGGGCTAGGTGGTTAGACCTTGTGACCCAGTTGTGAGGATTTTTCTGTAGGGATAGGTGTAAGACCTAGGGACCCTTGGTTTTTACTCAAACCTTTGTAGTTCGATGTCTGTTTTGTTCAGGGAAAACATGTTTAAGGGTGTTTGACCCGTGCTTGAATCCTGGTCGAGTTTTGGCGGGATGTTAGTGTGGCTCGGAGGGAGCTGGACACTTCTTTAGTGAAATATCAGTGTACTCTTGTTAGAGATGATCACGATCTATCTTGATTCTTCTTGAGTATACTGAGAGAGCTTCGACTTTACATAGAGCTCCTTTTTCTTTCCTAAGGTCATCCTTGTTGAGGATGGAATCTGTTTTGTTTGTGCTCTCAGAGCAGTGTGAGGAAAGCCATATGGTGGGGAGTCCACCATTGGCCCTTTGAGGGTGGTTATCCTTGTTCGGGTTAAACTTCAGTGTTTTCCAGGAGCTTTTGAGCGCATGTTTTTCTTTTAAGATGACGATAAGGGTATTCATATGGTGGGGAGTACCAGACTGGTCATAGTTGAATGCCTTCTGTATAGAAGTGATGGTTAACGCTATAAGGTTGTTCGTCAAACAGTATAGATAGCTTGTTTTTGCAGATGCTCGGGGTATGGGTATGGCTACTAGTTCTTTCACTGGGCTTCTCAAGGACGAGAAGGTTTATGGTGGGGAGTTTGTAAGAACCCGTGTTTTTCTGGACAATTGTTTTGAGCAAAAATTTGAATTTTTGCTGATAGATGATCATAAGGGGTAAAATGGTTGTTTTCCCATAACAGATGATCTCAGCTAATTTTTTTGACAGCTCCGTTGGTCCCGGAATACAGATTTTACCCTAGGACAGGAGTTTGGTGGAAATATGAGCTGTTTGAATTTTGGCTGAATATTTAATATTTAATATTATTAAATTAATTATTATATTATTACCGTAGGTTATTTTGGAAATAACTTTTAAACGGAGTGTCGGATTGAGATTTTTTCTGTGTCGTTGAGTCCAGAAGGGGGTGTTTTTCCTAGAGAAGGCATAAACTCATGTCGGGCACCGGGGTCGGCCCAGGCCCCTTTTTCTTCCTTTTCATTTCTTCTTTTCATTTATTTTATCTCTCTTCCTCCCTCCTCCTTCCTACGGATGCCCCATTTGTGGATTCTCCTTGGCTATGTCCCATGGGAGAATTGGGAGATCGAGAAAATGGGAGAGAAGGAAGGAAAGAGTGGTACCGATTCGAAGCCCTCGACGCGCTGATTCCGCGAAGGGCAACCAGGAGCCGTGAAATCAACCGAAGCTTCAGTGGTTTCCTCCATAAGGTAGGTCCATTTACGTTTTCTCCATATATCCCCTTTAAAAAAGTTGTTTTATGTTTTTAAAGCTTTATATTGCTTGTTTGTATGCCCATGGGGCTCGATCTGTTGTTTCGGGGGCGAAAACGGGCGAATCGGGCGTTTTTAGGGATTTCCCATCGGAAAACCCATTATACAAGACGTGTGTTCTAGGGGAACATTCCGTGTGTTCTTTCCGTTCATGTTAGATGAGTTTTTTTTAGGTACACGCCGTGTACTTTGAGTACACGCCGTGTAGTGGTGGCCGTGTTGAATAGAACACTGTTTTAGTGGTTTTTTTGAATTACACATCGTGTACTACAAAGTACACGGAGTGTAGTGGAACATGGGTATGTGTTTGGGAGAAAACAGACATGGTGTGACTTTTTTGAATAGTAAACTCCGTGTACTCTTACACAGGTAGGCCCAATGGGCTCTGGCCATGTACTCTGGCCATGTACTACTTCAGTTTAGTAATTTGGGGTTATCTTGTGCCTCAGAAGTCAAAATTAGGCGTGTGAGTAGTCAATTCTGAGCGTTTTTCTGCATAGATCGCAATCATGGACTCCGTTTTACATTTAGAGGTCATATATATGGGGTTTTGGGGGTTTTATGTAAATGGAGGGGGGGTTTCTTTCTCCATTTATCGAGCTTAGTCGTCACCTGAAGGTGATACATGATGAAGTTTTTTAGGTTGGGTGTTCGGAACAACTAAGTCGAGACCTTTAATATGAGATGAACAATGATATATCTCTAGTGACCTTTTCTGTAGAGGACTTTTGCCTTTTGAGACGTGCCCTTATGGCCTAAGAGGTCGTGAGACCGGATGCTTATAAGGGTCCCCTGAGGGATGCCTTGCTTGTGTGCTGAACTAGGGAGTCCTTGTAGGAACTCTCTCATGTTTTCTTTGAGAGGACCCCTGTTATGGGTAGACTCTTTTGTTCTTCATTCGAGGATCCCATGTATGATTCCTCTTTTCTAAGGATCCTGTGTAGTATTCCTTCTCTCTATTTATCTATAGGATCCCGAGTAAGATGACTCCTTGGTGTTTGACTTGTGGGACCCGGCGGGTGCCCGCTGTTCGACTGACCTGAGTTGTTACATCGGGTTGGGGTGGATAAGGTGTTTGGGTGTCATCTAGAACTTCTTCTAAGCTAGTAATCATGTGGGGTTATGTTTTTAGTGTTGGGTTGGGTGTTTGGCCACCCTCACTTTTTTTTTATATCTGACTTGGGTTGTTGATGTTGTAGTTGTTACCAGTGGTGCTTCCTGGTTGGTGGCTATTGAGCCTGATGCAAGGCATCTTCTTATTTGTTGGGATACCTACTTTGCCTTGTGTCCTTGAGTAGTAGGTGTCTTGGTGTTTATTTTCCAACTGTCGTGTGTTTTGTGTGTTTTTGAGATACGAACCCATATTTGGGGTGTCATGTGGCTGAGGCCTTTGCTGAAAGATATCTAGAATTTCATAGATAATATAATGATGAGTTAAAATGCTGTTTGGGATCGCTGCTTGGATCCAAGACCATCCTGAGGGGTGTGTTTCTCTATTTAGCAGTTTGGCCAGGATACCTGAGGGTATGCCATGTTTAATTATGCATTACTTTTTCCTTGAGTTAAATTGTATGTAAATTGCATGTTTTTATGTTGGGAAAGGCCCATTTACTTATTCCTGAGGGGGGTGTTTTCCTATAGCCTGAGGCCATGAATTTATTTTCCTCAGGGCGACGTTCTATTTCGCCTGAGTACAACCTTTTGTGCCTGAGGACTTGACTTCTCTACCAGATAGAGACACTTCGTATGCCTGAGGGCGAGATTCTGTATAGCCTGAGGGAGAGATTCTGTTATGCTTGAGGGAAAGATTTTGATTTTCCTGAGGGAAAGGCCTGAGGGAAAGGTTACTGTTTCAACTGTGGGGAAGGCATGAGGGAAATGTTACTGATTCACCAGAGGTCAAGGCCTGAGGGAAAGGTTATGTTTATCCTGATGGCGTGGTTTTGTTTAGCCTAAGGGTAAGGTTCTATTTAGCCTGAGGTCTTGGTTCTGGTTGACTTGTATAGAGATATATTTTCGACGTTGGCCAAAGTAGGTATGTGTCAATGGAATTATGTACCGAGAGATCGACTTAATGATACACGGCTTGAGTGGAATGACGTCCATCTCAATTACCTTGCACAGGATGTCCCAGATATTGGGCTTATGGTCCCAAGGATCGACTTCTGATGTGGTTTTTTGTTATTTGAATCACCTTATCATGAATATTCATATTTATGTATATGTGTATAGGTATGGGACTATAAATTTGTACATATATAGATATGGACATCCATGGTGGAACTTTCCCATTTGATAGGGATTACATACCCTGAGTTCAACTGTGGTTGTAGATTTAGTTTACTTCCTTTTGTTGTGTTCTATCTAGGTTTAGCACATTGTTGTTGCATACACTTTTAGCAGCACTATTGTAGGTTGCTTGTCGGGGTGGCCTAATGAGATTATTTCTCACCCCTACTTGTGCACCTTGGTGTATGTGAAGACCTTGTGTCTTCTTTTCAGGTTGAGCATGAGTTTCAAGGTGGATAATGCTAAGGCCCAGTGTTGCATGATCGAGTAGAACTGCTCGAGTGGTACTACTGATCGGGCTGCTGTAGTTCGATAGTGTCTGGAGAGAGGGTATGTGGATTGGCTCGAAGTTAGTAGCAAAGCCATGTGATTTTACATTCAGTTTCTTTTGTACTTGTATTTTTATGGTCGTTTAGTGGGTGACCAATGTTGTATTGTATTGCATAGCTGTTTGGGCTTTTACAGCATTTTACTATTACAACTAGTTCCATTTCTATTGTTTATTTCTTCCGCACTCTATTTACTTTCATCTTTGTATGATTCTTAGTTACTTCCACTATTTTATTGATCTAGTTTTAGGGCATAGTCTCCCCACTATCACACCCTAGACCCTAACTGCTAGTCGGTAGCCTCTGGCGTACAGGGAGATGAGCTTGAGGCCTTCTGGCGAACCGTCTCAGAGCACTGGTTTAGTGGCTTCTGGGTCGGGACGTTACAAAGTGGTACTAGAGGAGTTTTATTTCGTGGTATTTAATATTTGGGATATGGTGGATAGGAGTATTAGGAATGGGTTGGAACCTGTGATTGATATCGGGCTGGTGTGTCGAGGACACTTGTTCCGGTAAGAAGTCCCGGTTGCCAGGGTTTGGGATTGATGTTCTGAATTTGTTATGTTACAGTTGTATATAATTATTGCCTTGAGAAACGTACATGTTGTGTGGTGATTTGGTTTACTAAGGATCTATGGATCTTGGCCATTGGTAAGATGTTAGGGATAGATTTTGACTCTTTTCCATCAAAGGCAAGAGTCGTCTCATGCATCATTTTAGGCATTTAGGATTTACATCATATAGGCTTGCTAGTGAGTGTTTTTACTGACTACTGAGACCTTGTGGTCTGCTTACACATACTTTTTACTATGATGATAGGTTGTGTGGATCTATGTTGTGGTGTTTTTGTTGAGGTTTATGACTCAGTCTTCATGCATAGGTGGTGTAGTGACCTCGTTGATCTATGTGAAATGTGATGCCTTTTTGTTTAACCCCTCTTAAGATGTTGTTTCTCGGGTCTGTGGTTGTCTAGTCGGATTTTTGAGTATGATGATGATAGACACCAAGGATTTTCTTGTGAAATGGAAATCCTTTTGGTATTTCTATATACAGATACCCGATGAGTGTCAGTTCAGTTTCTCTTCTACTTGGGTTGTGAACTCCAGGGAGTAGTTCATTCGGATAATGATCGGAGAGGATCGAGGACCTTGTAGGTTGTGTTTTGGTTTTGAATTTTTTTTTTATTGTGATCTTTGATGTCCTCTGGGAGGTTTTGGATCTTTCGAGCTAGGTGGTTTGAACTTGTGACCCAATTGTGAGGCTTTTTCTATCAGGCTAGCTAGAAGACCTAGGGAACCTTGGTTTTGACTCAAACCTTTGTAGGTCGATGTCTGTTTTGTTCTGGGAAAACGTATTTGAGGGTGGTTGACCCATGCTTGAATCCGGGTGGAGTTTTGGCGGGATGATAGTGTTTCTCGGAGGGAGTTGGACACCCCTTTAGTGAAATCTCCGTGTACTCCTGTTAGAGATGATCATGAAGTATATTGATTCGTCTTGAGTATGCTGAGAGATCATCGACCTTATATTGAGCTCCTTTTTCTTTCCTAAGGTCATCCCTGTTGAGGATTCAACCTATTTTGTTTGTGCTCTCGGAGCGGTGTAAGGAAATCCATATGGTGGGGAGTTCACCATTAGCACTTTGAGGGAGGTTAACCTTGTTCTGGTTAAACTTCATTGTTTTCCAGGAGCTTTTGATCTCGGGGTTTTCTTTTAAGATGACGATAAGGGTATTCGTATGGTGGGGAGTACCAGACCTGTCATTGTTGAATGTCTTCTGTGTAGATGTTATGGTTAACGCTATAAGGATAGTCGCCGAATAGTATAGATAGCTTGTTTTTGAAGATTCTTTGTTTATGAGTATGGTTGCTGGTTCTTTCACTAGGCTTATCGGGGACGAGAAGGTTTATGGTGGGGAGTTTGTAAGAACCTTTGTTTTTTCAGACAGTCGTTTTGAGAAGAAATTTGAATTTTTGTTGTTGGATGCTCGTGAGGGGTAAAATGGTCATTTCCACCTAACAGCTGATCTCAGCTAATTTTTATGACAACTCCATTGGTCCCGGAATACGGATTTTACCCTAGGTCAGGAGTTTGGAGGAAATCTGAGCTATTCGAATTTTGGTGGAATATTTAATATTTAATATTATTAAATTAAATATTAAATTATCCACATAGGTTCTTTTGGGAATAACTTTTAAAAGGAGCGTCGGATTGAGATTTATTCTACGTCGTTGAGTCTGGCAGGGAGAGTTTTTCCTAGAGAAGGCATAAACTCGTGTCGGGCGCCGGGGCCGGCCCGACCCCCTTTTTCTTCCTTTTCTTCTCTTCTTTTCTTTTCTTTTCTCTCACTTCATCCCTCCTCATTCTTGTGCACACACCATGTGTGGATTTTCCTTGTCCATGTCCTTTGAGAGAATTGGGAGATCGAGAAAATGGGAGAGAAGGAAGGCAAGAGTGGTATCGATTCGAAGCCCTCGACGCGCTGATTCCGCGAAGGGCAACCAGGAGCCGTGAAATCAACCGAAGCTTCGATGATTTCTTCCAGAAGGTAGGGAAGTTTACATTTTTTTCCATATATCCCCTTTAAACAAGTTTAAAATTTTTAAATCCTTATATTTCTTGCTTTTATGCCCATGGGGCTCGATCTGTTGTTTCGGGGGTGAAAACTGGTGAATCGGGCGTTTTTAGGGATTTCCCGTCAGAGAACCCAGTATAAATAGAATGTGTTCTAGGGGAACATGCCTTGTGATCATTCCATTCAGGGATGATGAGTTTTTTCTATGTACACACCGTGTACATTGAGTACACGCCGTGTAGTGGTGGCGGTGTGGAATAGAACACAGTTTTAGTAGTTTTTATGAAGTACATGTCATGTACAGTAAAGTACACGCCGTGTTGTGGTACATGGGCATGTGTTTGGGTGAAAACGGACACGGTGTGACTTTTTTGAATAGTACACACCATGTACAGTAATTTACACGTTGTGTACTTTACAAAGGCATTCCCTATGGGCTCTGGCCATGTACTTTGGCCTTGTATTGCTCCAATTTAGTAATTTGGGTTTATCTTGTGCCTCAGAAGACAGAATTGGGCGTGTGAGTAGTCGATTCGGAGCATTGTTCCACATTGATCACAATGGTGGACTCCATTTGACTTTTAGATGTCATGTAAATATGGTTTTTGGGGTTTTATCTAAATGGAGTGGGGGGTTTCTTTCTCCATTTATCGAGCCTAGTCGTCACCTGAGGGTGATACTTTGCAAGGTTGTTAGGTCAGGTGTTCGGACCAACTAATTCGAGACCTTTAATATGAGATGATCTATGAGATATCTCCAGTAACCGTTTTTGTAGAGGAATCTTCCTTTGTGAGACGTACCGTTACGGCCTAAGACACCGTGAGACCGGATGCTTCTAAGGGTCTCCTGAGGGATTCCTTGCTTGTGTGCTGAACTAGGAAGTCCTTGTAGGAACTCTATCATGTTTTCTTTGAGAGGACCCCTATTATAGGTCACCTCTTTTGTTATTCATTCGAGGATAACATTTAGGATTCCTCTTTTCTAAAGATCTTGTATAGGATTCCTTCTCTCTAGTTATCTAGAGGATCCCGAGTAGGATGACATCTTGGTGTTTGACTTGTGGGACCCGACGGGTGCCCGTTGTTTGACCGAACTGAGTTGTTACGTCGGTATGGGGTTGAGAAGGTTTTTGGGTGTCATATAAACCCCATGAAAATCTAGTAATCATGTGGGGTTATGTTTTTAGTTTTGGGTTCGGCGTTCGGCCACCCTCACTTGTTTATTTATATCTGACTTGGGTTGTTGATGTTGTAGTTATTACCAGAGGTGCTTCCTGGTTGGTGGCTGTTGAGCCTGACACGAGGCATCTTCTTATTTGTTGGGATACCTACTTTTCCTTGTGTTCTTGAGTAGTTGGTGGTTTGTTGTTTATTTTCCAATTATCGTGTATTTTGTGTGTTTTTGAGCTACGAACCCATATTTGGGGTGTCATGTGTCTGAGGCCTTTGCTAAAAGATATCTATTATTTCATAGATAATATAATGATGAGTTAAAATGCTATTTGGGATCGCTTCATGGATACAAGACCATCCCGAGGGGTGCGTTCCTCTGTTTATCTAATTGGCCAGGATTCCTGAGGGTATTCCATGTTTAATTATTCATTACTTTTTCCTTGAGAGGAATTGTATGTAAATTTCATGTTTATATGTTGGGAATGGCCCGGTTACTTATGCATGTGGGCGGTGTTTTACTATAGCCTAAGAGTGTGACTGTATTATCCTAAGGGAGACATTCTATTTCTTCTGAGGGCAAACTTTCATGCCTCAGGGCTTGACTTCTGTGCCTAAGGGTGACACATTGTATTCCTGAGGGTGAGATTCTGTTTAGCTTGAGTGCAAGATTCTGTTATGCCTGTGGGTGAGATTCTAATTCGACTGAGGTCAAGGCCTGAGGGAAAGGATACTGTTTCGCCTATGGGAAAGGCCTGAGGGAAATGTAACTAATTCGACTGAGGGAAAGTCTTGAGGGAATGGTTCTTTTTATCCTGAGGGCGTGGTTTTGTTTAGCTTGAGGGCAAGGTTCTATTTAGCATGAGGGATTGGTTCTGGATGACTTGTACAGAGATATATTTTCAGTGTTGGCCGAATTAGGTACATGTCGATGGGATTACAGACCCAGAGATCGACTTAATGATACATGGCTTGAGTGGAACGACATCCATCTCAATTCTCATGCACAGGATGTTCAGTATATTGGGATTATGGTCCCAAGGATCGACTGCTGATGTGGTTTCTTGTTATTTGAATAACATAATCATGAATATTCATATTTATGTATATGTGTATAGGTATGGGACTATACATGTGTTCATATATATATATGGACATCCAAGGTGGAACTTTCCCAGTTCATAGGGATTACATACCCTGAGTTCAATTGTGGTTGCATGTTGGGTTTCCTTCCTTTTGTTGTGTTCCAGCTAGGCTGAGCACGTTGCTGTTTCATACACTTTTAGCAGCACAGTTGTAGGTTGCTTGTTTGGGTGCCATACTGTGATTATTTCTCACCCCTACACATGCACCTCGGTGTACGTATAGACCTTGTGTCTGCATTTTAGGTTCGGCACGAGTTTCATGGTGGATAGGGTTGAGGCCTAGTGTTGCATGATCGAGCAGAGCTGCTCGAGTGGTACAACTGATCGGGCTGCTGCAGTTCGACAGTGTCTGGAGATCAGGTACATTGATTGGCTCGGAGTTAGAGACAGAGCCATGTACTTTTACTTTCAGTTTCTTTTGCAGATGTATCTGTATGGTCGGCTAATGGGTGACCAGTGTTGTATTGTATTTCATAGCTATTCAGAATTTTATAGCATTTTACTATTATAGCTAGTTCCATTTCTGTTGTTTATTGCTTCTCCACTCTATTTATTTTTTGATGTGTATGATACTTAGTTACTTTTTCTGTTTTCTTACTCTAGTTTGAAGGCATAGTATCCCCACTATGACACCCTAGACCCTCGCTGCTAGTCGGTAGCCTCTGGCGTATGGGGAGGTGCGCTTGAGGCCTTGTGGTGAACCGGCTCGGAGCACTGGTTTAGTGGATTCTGGGTCGGGACATTACGCTCACTACCAAAGGATTAATGGGCACATCAATCAGTTAAAGGGGAGTAGCCTTTCACATAGATTAAAAGAAGCTTATAACATTTTCCGCAGTTGAGACAATTACTGTAACACCATGAGATTTTATGAGAAATATTTTTTTTAATTTCATTGATGTCTTGTGTTGTACGCTACACCAAGATTATCTTGCTCTATACGCAAAACTGCATTATCTTGCAGTATACACAAACACTATTCTAGGTTTTTGTTGCACGCCAAAGCCACATTCCTCGATAGCGTGTGTTGTATGCAATACCGAGTTTCACTAAAAGAGATATTATTAAAATATTATCATTAACTAGAATTTATGAATAGTAATACCCACTTTTTAAAATTTTATAAATTTTATCTTTCAAAATATACTTCGTTTATGGATTCGGAATATCGAAATTATCCTAGGGTGATTTTTTGGTATTTTTTTGAAAACATTCAATTTTTTATGAATAGTGAAAACACTGAGTTATTGGTTAAAACCGACTTTTTATTTAAATAATAATATTTCTTATTTAAATTTATTTTATGTCAATATAGATACATAATACCTATATAAGTTAAATGTAATTCATTTGAGTTATTTTATAATAATTTTTGATATACAAAAATTTTATTGATCTTTTTCCCGTCTTTTACCCACCTCCGAGGAGTATTTTTAAATTTACCTAAAACATAATTTTTCCGCTTTTGTGAGTAAAATTTCAAAAATCTGAGATAAATGGTAGATATAATTAGGTAAAAAGTATTTCAATTATATAAAAATAATTTTTGGTGAATAGTAACTTTTTTACTTTTATTTACTACGGTTAAAAGTAAATAGGGTAATTAAGGGAAAAAATGATATCATTTTTACCCTAACACATGTCCTAATTTATTGGATATGTTTAACTCGACCAAAAAAACCTTAGGAATAAAATATTACCCTTTAGGTCCACTTGGATTAGATTAGGAAATTTATTATTATTTTATTTAAAGAAGAGTTAAAATTGTTAAAATCAAATTTTAAAAACTAAAACATTTTTAATATAGGGTTATACATAAGATAAATTCGACTATAAATATTCATTAGAAGTATGAAACTATTTCCTACATAATGGTATTTAAATTTATAATTTTTAGACATTAAATGATTTAATTATTTATGACACAATTATGATGTAGTAATTACCTTATTAATAAAATATTAACATAATTGATATTATAAATACCCAAATAAAGGTAATTTAAGTCATTTTATGAATTAAAATAATTTTATAGGTTAATATAACATATTAGGGTGGGTTAGATGAATTTTTTCGAAGTAATAATCTAGTTAGGAATTTTTAAAAAACAAAAAACCAAATTGTGTCAAAATTGACATAAAAGAGTTTTTTTAAAACAATATTATATTATTAATTGATATAATGGTCCTAAAAATCAATGTTTGGGAACAAATACTTATATGATAATATATATGACATTATGAACCAATTGCAGTTTGATTGGAAGTTTATAGTAAGTTTATTAACCATATAGTGTAAGAATTCAAGAAGACACGGTAAAAGTTAAAATTATTTAACTTTGAGTAAAATCTAAATTATAATGTTAAAATGGAATCCTACACTTGTCTAAAACATATTTCTTGAGAGTATTTCGTCCCATCCCCAAACTATCCTATAAATAAGTAACTTTGGAGCCATTATAAACTGAAAATGAATTTATTATAAAATAATACTTTAAGTTCTACCTAAGGTTCCCCTCACCTCTCTTATAAAAGGGAACTCCCTCTTCTCTCACATTCACTCCTCCCAAGACATTTGGCTCAGAATTATCCTACCCAAATACCCTCTAAACTATCCTACCTTCATCCTATATTCCCTCATTTAGTCAGAAAGGAAATATAAAGAGTCCATTTGATCAAATCCAATTAATGAATGTGTAGAAGAGGTAAATATCTCACCACCTATTTCAAGTTCCTTTCTTCATCCACTTCCTCCTTATTTGTTGTTTCCAATCTAAAATAATAACTCCAGTATCTTCTATATATTGTGATGTTATTATAAAAATTGTACATCCATATTCATTATTTTATCCATCCTATGAATGAAAAAGTCACCACACGTGTGTACGTACGACTTACCGTCTCCATGTCCTCGTATAGTTTGTTATTCAAACATTTCATCATTTGGATGGGTATAATAATTAGTATAAATGATATAAATAAAAAATAAAAAATTATTATGATTCTGTATATATGATATACCATATGATTATATACCATTTTAATATCAAAAGAATGTTATTGTCTCTTCTGCGTACGTACGGACTACCGTCTCCACGAACGTGATGAGATTCATTCTCCATGATTAACCATTCAAGTATGATTATAACGTATATATGATAAATAATAATGAAATATATTAAATAAATAATTATACTTTATTTCTTTACATATATGTTTCATTTACTTAATTCTATTCAATTCAATAAGGAAATGAAAACAGCGTTCATGCATACGTACGGTCTACCATCTCCATGAATGGTATATTTCATTTCATTTATCTATCTATTATATACATATATACCCTGAATATATATTATATATAAATCATGGTTGAAATTAGTTAAGTAAGTATATCATGATACAAGTAATAATAAAATAAAGAACAACAGGTCCAAACACATACGATAACTAATACGATTTTACCCAAACCACTGCTTTAACGTCGAATTGTCAAATACACGGGTAATATAAAGTCATAAGTGAATCATATATGATATCATAAATATTCTTATGGTTATTTTACAAGTTAATAATATTTTTAAACCCACTATACTGGATTCTCAGACACATACGGAATAAATTGCACATAATATAAAGGATAATTTTGCAATCTCATTTTTATCCGATATTGTATATACGTAAGTATTTACTGGGGTTATATTTTTCTTCCCTGCCCACAAATTTTTTTTCATAAAGTTTTTAATATTATTCCATGTATGTTTAAAGTCATGTTTACCCCTCATTGAGTTTTACTTTGTGTTATGGAAGTAATATTTCTTTTGTTTACAATACGAGGTACGTTTTGACTTTTTGGTAAAAGTATGAGGAGAATATTTTTTTAAATTATACGTCATGAATGGAATTTTATGGTTTCATAAAAACTTTTCTTCATGAATATTCCTCTAAAATATTTCATTATTATTTTACAAGAATAATTTTCTTTTAAAATTTAATGGAATTTTGTTAAAAGAAAATGATTTTGAAGAAGAATGGATGTTTTCCTCAATAATTCGGTGCAAGTGTTTTGTCAAAAACTATTTTCCATCTAAGATGAAATTATTTAGTATGATTATGTATCAAGTATAATTTATTTATTAGTTAAATTCTTTTATTTATTCTTATGATGAAATTATATCCATTTGTTTTATATGGATTACATTTTGATGGGATGATTTTTTTAAAAACCCATTTTATTCTTTGGGTTATGATGAATGAATTATGTTAATTTTGTGGCACAAGTAAGAATGATTTCATTATGAGATGTGTGGGACCTATATCTCCCTCTAATTAATTGGGTAAATATTTAAATCTCGTGAGATAGACATGGATGGAACGACTAGTTAATCCGGTTCAGGGATACAAGACTCGAACGAGGAGTGAACTCGATTCAGTAAGGGGCTTTGTCCACTATGGTGGTTTTGGCAGCAATGCCTTGGATACTATATAAATCATAACATGTGATTAATGGATTCCACAATTAAATGTTTTATTCCCATTCTAGTTTATCATGATTAATGTTCCTTTATGAACTATGCCTTATATACTTCAATGTTTTATGTCATTGCTCAAGATTTTGATGTTTAGATTTTATGCTCATGTTTTACGTTCAAATGTTTATGGATTGTTTTATGTTCTCCATGTTTACCCTTACTAAGCATTTGAGCTCACCCTTCTTATGTTTTCATTTCCCCCAAGATATCAAGAATGGATTTAGGTTAGAAAAAAAGGGAATGATCTTTATGGGAGATGTTGAAGATCTTTCACCTTGATTAGAAGATTGTGTTCCATGTTTCCAAAGACACTAAACTATTACGGTCCTTTTCTGTCAATTTTTTTTTGTATTAAGTATTACACAAAATTAATGTAATTTCCATGTATGTTAAGATTGGGTCTCAACAGTTGGTATTAGAGGCCAAGTAGGTAGGAATGAATCCGATAATTGGGAACTCTCACGTGTGAGTGTTGGACGATGCATGGCTCTCTGCCCAAAGGATTCATGAAGAAATGGAAGCCACTGGGGATGGTGGTGTGTCCCACCCAAGGGGTGTATCCACCCATGGAGTGCTCTGATAGGTATAAATTATAATCCATTGGAAGTAATTCCAGACCGCTATAGTTGGTATGAGAGGAAAGGTTTAGTTTACCTTTGGAAACTAGGATGCGAATACTTTAGTGAGATCCCTAGAGATATTTCTATGGTATGTCTAGGGATGTCCCTAAGGTTATGTATAAGTATAGGTTATAGTCCTATAATTATGGTAAATATATTATAATTAAACCTATGATGTTAGATATTGAAGGTACCCCCCCTTTATTATGTTGATTTCCTAGCATGATTTTTCCCACTCACACTATTCTTTCTGGGTTTTAGGCGATGGCTGGAACCCAAAGGAACCATGTTGATCAATGTAATGGAAGATGAAATGATTATCCTCTTGAACAAACCAATGTTATGGGAGATGGACTGAAAAATCTTATTGCTATACTTACACAATATATGAATTATTCTGGAATTCCAATTGAGCAGAGAAGGGAACAATATTCTATTGAGTTCTTCATGAGGCAGCGCCCACATTCTTTCAATGGGTCTTATGATCCACTTGTTTATGAACAATGGATTAGTACCATTGAGAATATATTTTCCATAATTCACTGCTAAAAAAATGAAAAATTCATTCTATCTATTTACTATTTATAAGGTGAACCAGACCAGTGGTGGACTCTAATTAAGAATAGAAGGCCCCAAGATGAAATTTAATCCGTAGAATGGGATGAGTTCAAGAACTTGTTTTTCAATAAGTATTTCCCTCATATTATTCGAACAAATATGGAAAAGTGGTTTCTTGAGATTATGAAAAAGGATGATTAATCTGTTGATATATATGTGGTGAATTTTACAAGGCTTGCAAGGTATGCATCTGGCTTTATCATCCAACCTAAAAGTAAAGTTGATCGATTATTCAGTGGATTAAAACCAAGCCTTCGAAGGGCATTAGATATAAGAGACTTTATTATCTATGAAGAAATTGTGTGTTATGCTATCATGGTAGAACTAGAAGTTGGTGTTACATATCTATCTCATGGTTTTGAACAGAATGTTGGGACCAAGTTGCATGGAGAAGGAATTTTGAAGAGTTAGCCTTTGCAAAGTGTTGTATTCTGTTGTCAAAGATGATAAATCAATTCACTTTGTAGAAGGATCACAAATCAGACGATGCATTGATGGTATGTATTTGACACATATCATGAGTTAAGAGAACTTGTGATGTAAGCCTTATGAAGGAAAGGGGGAGAAATGATGATTCCAGCCATATAAAGTTTTGATTGGACGGAATGATGCTGGTGGAGGATAGGGATGTTTCAGTTCCCATTGCAACTCTGATGATGCTAAATATGATCTATCAAAGGATAAATATCACGATAGTGGGATTCATGATAAGTGCATAAGAATGGTTATGGTAAGCAGTGAAGAGAGAAAATGACAAAGCAATGGACAATCTAGGGGCGGCAAAGAAATAGTAGCGGGATGCATGAAATATCTGCAGGATGTGCGAAATAGAGGAATGATGTTTTTCATGAAAAAGGTATTTTGAGATCAGAATCTCAAAAATTTGCAAAGTCATGAGCTGCCTGAAAAATTGGATCATTGCGCGAAATACGATGTCGCGTGACAGGATGGGTCTGCGCGCAAAATGGAATGTGGTGTGGAATTTTGCGCGCAATTGGTGCTTCATTTTTAAAAGGATGGAAAATGGAAAAGGCATGAGATGCGCGAAATATTGAAGCATGGCGCGAAATATGAAGTTTCATAAAAGAGTTTTTCTGCGCATAAAGGAGGTTTTATGCGCGGATTAGTGTTTTTCACGCATGGTCAAAATTGCCTATAAATATGAGGCTAACCCTCCTCATTTGTTTATGCTTTACAATTAGACAAAATTCTGAGCTCTGGTGCCCGTAAAATCTTACGCTAAGTAAGTTGCGCGAAAGGAAAGAGGTTTTTGCGAAATAAAAAAAGTTGTGCAAAAAATTGGGAAACTGTGCGAAAAGTGAAACGTTGCGCGGTAAAAGGTAAGTTGTGTGAAAAATATTTTTCGCGCCTAAAGGGATTTTTACGTGCAAGCCATTTGAATTGCGTACAAGGCACCCTAAAGGCTATCCGAAAGATTTGGGGTCTTCGCACGTATTCGGTAGTGCGTAAGATAGTTCTTACCGGCTTCTGGGTAAGAAAGTGAAGATTTCTACTTCAGAGAATACATTTGTTCAATTGTAAAGAAGCACTGAAACATTGTGTTTCCCTATTTCTACTAAGAGGGAGAATACACACAATTGGATTGTTTTCAAAGTGATTCACGAGTGTAAGGGTAAATCCTACTCATTGTATTCCACATCAAAGGATTGTTTTCTAGTGGATTGTGTGGTACTCTATTGTTTTTGTACCATACCAAGGACGTAGCTACTCTTGTTGAGTAGTGAACCTTGTAAATCTTGTGTTCATGTGGTTGTGTGTGGTCAGTAGATAAGAAACTCTTTAACAGGAGGTGAAGGCTGTTTCAAAAAGGGGAAACAAAAAAAGAAAAATATATCACTGATTCACCCCCTCCCCCTCTTAGTGATACTTGGATCCTAACTGGGAACTTCACAGAAACGAAAGATGGAGTTCAAGGAGAAATCTTAGAATAATGGTGAAAGGAATATGAATGTTTCTTTATGCTCAATGTTTAGAAAGAATCATGGTGGATATTGTCTAAAAGGAACTATAAAATGTTTTAACTGTGGAAAAGAAGGTCATCGAGTAGTTGAGTGTCGAAGTAATGGGAAAAAGGTAGCTAATGATGTGAATATAGAAAAGACTACAGAGAACGCACTACCAATGCTTCAATGCTTCAATTGCAAGGAAATGGAACATTATGCTAACTAATTCCCCAATCCAACGGTTAACGATGATTGAATTCAACAACCTATTAAGGAAAAGGAAAAAGGGAATTCACATGCGATCAAAATTTGTGATGTTGAGTATTCCAATGATGTGATGGAATGATTAAGTGATTATGTAAAGGGATTTCAAAATAGTATCATGGAATCTCATTTATAGTATTGTGGAATATTTGAATACCCATGTACTGGTTCATTCTGGTTTTGAATAATTATATTGAAATAATTTTGTAAAGATGATTATATGCGCATAATAAATGGATAAGGAGAAAATAATATGTTTGGTAGTATTCATGAGCTCATGATTGATATAAATACAAAATGATATCATGGTTTGAGTATATTGAAAATTTGTGACTTTGGTATGTGTATAGAGTTAAATTTTGACAGAATTAATGTTTTCACTAAGGTTCTATAGTACTTCATGTTTCAAGAGAATACATTATTAAGGTACTCACAAGTATCGAATGTGATCAAAAAGATATATCTTATGATATATGGTGGATAAATGATGGTATTCAAATAATTGGTTGATGACATTTCTAGTAATCGTTTTCTTTATAGTATGATCTTGGATAGTAGTATTTTGGATAATTTTAAAGATTTGAAATGGATTATGATGGACATAAGATAATATTGTTTAATGATAGAACGTCTTTTTCGATATTATTTTTGGAATTTTATAAGAGTGTAGTTTTAGATAAAGGACAACCTTCAGGACGGACGACAACTCGTCGCGTCAGACAAGGATAAAGGAATCGAACCAACAACCGATGTGCGACAGGCCATTATTGCCTACCAATGGCCTACAGGAAGTCTATGGTTAGTATAGATTAGTTTTAATTTATTTAGTGGTATGATATATGAAGTATAAGTCCATTTTAGTAACCATATATGATTAATCTCACCATAGATGGACTTATGTATATTTAATAATTTTTGCAAACTTTTTGTTTGTGACAGATAGAATGACCTATCATTCTATCGCATGATCTACTAACACATCATGAATGATAAATTCGACTTCATTTCATTATGATATGAAGTGAAAATTGTTCTAGGAATGACCAATGATGATATTATACCAAAATCAATTCATTATTTCTTCTAATTCCAATTTTTTTCAACTTTAGGGAAATGATCTTGAAAACCAATAACATTTTCCTAGATGGTATCTTAGATCATCACAAATTTATGGCTTTGTGATTGTTGGATTTGTCATAGCCATGTTCTATAACACTCTCTCTAAGAACATGATGGTTATATTTTTCTTCGATTTACATATTTTCACATATGTTCTCCTTTGTGGAAACCTAGTGATGAGTAACTTTGGGTAATCGTTATGTTTCAAACATTAGTTTTTAAAATTAAGTTTTAGTATTCATTTTTATGATGTGGGTTTCTATGAAATAAACTTTTAAGTAGTAAACAATTTATAACCCTGATGAATTTTGAGGGCGAAATTCATTTTAAGGGGGTAGAATGTAACACCCTGATATTTTTTGAGAAATATTCTTTTTAATTTCATTGATGTCTTGTGTTGTACGTTAAATCATAATTATCATGCACTATAAACAAAAAAATATTAGCTTGCATTATAATCAAACAATATTCTAGGCTTGTGTTGTATGCCAGAGCAGCATTCCTTGATAGCATTTGTTGTACGCAATATCGAGTTTCCCTAAACGAGATATTATTATAATGTTATTATGAAGTAGCCGTTATGAATAGTAATACCCAATTTTTGAAATTTTACAAATTTTATCTTTGAAAATGGACTTCATTTTTGGATTCAAAATATCAAAATTAGCTTTTGGTGAATATTTGGTATTTTTCTGAAAACTATCAATTTTTGATGATTAGTGAAACCCCTGAGTTATTGGTTATAACCAACTTTTTATTTAAATAATAATTTATTTTATTTAAATTTATTTTATTTCAAAATAGATATATAATACCTATATAATTTCAAAGTAATTCATTGGAGTCATTTTATAAAAATTATATATATATATATATTATTGATCTTTTTACCGTCTTTTACCCACCTCCTAGGAGAATTTGCAAATTTAAATAAAACTTAATTTTACCGCTTCTATGAGTCGAATTTAAAAAATCCAAGAGACATAGTTGATATCATTAAGTAAAATGTGGTTCAATGAGATGAAAATAATTTTTTGTGAATAGTATCTTTTTAATGTATTTACCACGGTTAAATGTAAATAGGGTAATTAAGGGGAAAATGATATTATTATTACCCTAAAACATGTAATAATTCTATTGGATAAGTGTGATTCATCAAAAAAACATTAGAAATAAAATACTACCCTTTATTTCAACTTCGATTAGATTAGGACATTTATTATTATTTTATTTAAAGAAGAGTTAAAATAGTTAAAATCAAAGTGTAATAACTAAAACATTTTAAATATATATTTATAAATAAGATAAATTAGAATATAAATATTTATTAGAAATATAAAATTATTTCATACATAATGGTATTTTATTTATAGTTTTTATACATTAAATAATTTAATTTATTTATGACACAATGATGAAGTAGTAATTACCTTATTAATGAAATATTAACATAATTTATATTATAAACACAACAACAATAAATGTAATTTAAGACATTTTTTGAATTACAGTAATTTACTAGGTTAATATAAAATATTAGGGTTGGTTAGATGAATTTTTTTTGAAGTAATAATGCAGTTATAAATTTATAAAAAACAAAATACCAAATAGTGTCAAAATTGACATAAAAGAGGTTTTAAAACAAATATTATATTAATAATTGATGTAATGTCCCTAAAAATATATGGTTCAGACAAAAAATTTATATAATAATATAAATGAAATTAATGAACCAATTCGGGTTCTATTGGTAGTTTATTGTATGTTTATTAACCATATAGTGTAATAATACAAAAAGTCACGGTAAAAGTAAAATTATTTATCTTTGAGTTAAATCTAAATAATAACATTAAAATGGAAACCTAAACTTGTCTAAAACCTATTTATTGAGAATATTTAGAACCATCCCTACCCTAGCCTCGAAATAAGTCACTTTGAAGACATTCTTAACTAAAATGGAATTTATTATAAAATAATATTTTACGTTTTTCCTAAGGTGACCCTCACCTCTATTATAAAAGGGCACTCCCTCTTCTATAAAATTCACTCCACTCAAGCCATTTGGAACTACCAAAACTTGAAAAAATACCCTCTCAACTATCCTCCCTTCATTATAGAGTCCTTTTTTTAGTCAAAAATCCAACCTAAAGAGCACTTTTGATAAAATCAAAAGGAAGAACCTGAAGAAGAGGTCAATATCTCACCACCTATTTCAAGTTCCTTTCTTCATCCACTTCCTCCTTATTTGTTGATTCCATTATAAAATAATTAATCTAGTATAATCTATATACTGTGATGTTATTATAAAAATTTTACAACCATATTTGTTATTTTATTCATCCTATGAATGAAAAAGTCACCACATGTGCGTACGTACGGCTTACCGTCTCCACATTGTGGTGTAGTTTGTTATTCAAACATTTCATCATTTGGATGGGTATAATAATGAGTATATATGATATAAATAATAAATATAAAATTATTATGATAATGTATATATGATATACCATCCAATTATATACAATTTTAATATCAAAAGAATGATATTGTCGCTCGTGCGTACGTAGGGACTAGCGTCTCCACGAACGTGATGAGATTCATTCTCCATGATTAAACATTCAAGTATGATTATAAAGTATATATAATAAATAATAATGAAATATATTACATAAATAATGATAATTTATTTATGTACATATATGTTTCATTTACTTAATTCCATTCAATTCAATAAGGAAACGATAACAGCGTTCATGCGTACGTACGGTCTACCGTCACCATGAATGATGTATTTAATTTCATTTATCTATCTATTATATACATATATATCCTGAATATATATGACATATAAATAATGTTTTACATTATTTATGTAAGTATATCATGATATAAGTAATAATAAAATCAATAACAACAAGTCCAACACATACTATAACTGATACGATTTTTCCCAAACCACTACTTTAACATGGAATTGTCAAATGCATGGGTAATATAAAGTCATAAGTGAATCATATATGATATAATAAATATTATTATGGTTCTTTTACAAGTTAATAATACATTTAAACCAACTATACAGAAGTCTCAGACACATATGGAAGAAATTGGACATAAGGTAAGGGATAATTTTGCAATCTCATTTTTATTCGAGATTGCTTATACGTAAGTATTTAATGGGCTTATATTTTTCATCCATGTCTATAAAATGGTTTTCATAAAGTGTTTAATATTCTTCCATGTATGCTAAAAGTCATGTTTACCCCTATTTGACTTTTACATTGTCTTATGTAAGGAATCATTCTTTTATTTACCATACGAGGTACTTTTTGACTTTTTCGGTAAAAGTTTGGGGAGAATGATTTTTTAACTTATACAGCATGAACAGATTTTTATGGTTTCATAGAGACTTTTATTCTTGAATCATCTTATACAATATTTCATGATTATTTTAAAAAAAATAATAGTCTTCTAAAATTGAATGGAATTTTGTGAAAAGAAAATTATTTTGAAGATGAATGGATATTTTCCTCAAAAATTCATTTCAAGTGTTTTGTCAAAACTATTTTCCATATAAGATGAAATTATATAGTATGATTATGTTTCAAATAAAATTTCTTTTTATTTATATGGTTTAATTTCTTCTTATGATTAAATTACATCCATTGGTTTTATATGGATTCTGCTTTGATAGGATGATGTTTATGAAACCCATTTTTTTCTTTGGGTTACGATGAATGATTTATGATTATTTTGTGACATAAGTAAAATGATTTCATTATGAGATGGGTGGAAATTATATCTCCCTCCAATGAATTGGGTAAAGATTTATATCTCATGAGATAGACATGGAAGGAATGGAAAGTTAATCAGGTTCAGTGATACAGGACTGGAATGAGGAGTGAACTCAATTTAGTAAGGGACTTTGTGTACTATGACGGTCTTGGAAACAATTCCTTGACTACTATGTAAATCATAAAATGTGATTAATGGATTCCACAATTAAAGGTTTTATTCCTATTCCATTTTATCATGATTAATGTTCCTTTATGATCTATGTCTTATGTACTACAATGTTTTATGTCATTACTCAAGATTTTGATGTTTAGAATTTATGCTCATGTTTTACGTTCAAATGTTTATAGATTATTTTATGTTCTTCATGTTTACCCTTAATGAGCATTTGAGCTCACCCTTATTATGTTTTCATTTCCACCAAGATATAAAAAAAGGTTTTAGGTAAGAAAACAAAAGAGAACGATCTTTATGGGAGATGTTGAAGATCTTTCACCATGATTAGAAGATTTTGTTCTGTGTTTCCAATGACACTAAACTATTACAGTCCTTGTTTGTCTTTTTTTGTTATGTATTAATTATTCTACAAAAGTAATGTAATTTCCATGTATGTCAAGCTTGGGTATCTAAAACGAATATGGTTGGAGTTCTACCAGTACTATGACATCAAAATAGTCTATACTCATGGGAAGGAAGATATGGTGGCTGATGCACTTAGTAGGAGTTTTGGTCTACAGTTGTTGAGTGAGGTGCTAGAGAAATTTTTTGAGTTTTAGATATCCTTCGTGGATAGTGATGGATTAGCTATCCTCCAATCTGTTACGGTCACTTCCCCACTCCTTCTGTGATTTTGGGAGGCACTACTTGGATACGTTTACTTTGTGACCCAATGTGCTCATATATCATTTGGACAAGCTCGTGAAGGATTTTATGAAGATGGAAAGATCTTTATAATTTTCAAAGGATAAACCATGGTACATGGGATGCTACAAGAGGAGGTGTTGAGGGAGTTCCACACATCCCCATTAGAGGTACATCCAGGTGTGGAAATGATGTACTAGGACCTCCGGCGTCAGAATTGGTAGCCAGGGATGATGATAACAGTGGCAGAGTTCGTCTCACAATGCCTCAATATTTATCAAGTGAAGGCTGTGAATTAGATTCCATCACGCTTGAGCACAGCTATTTAGCCCCAGTATGATGGTCAGACAGAGAAGAACATATAGAACATGGAGGACATGATTTGTGCATGCGTCATAGATTTTGGTCATAGTTATAAAGATCACCTACCACCGATGGAGTTTGCAAAAAACAATGGTTATCACTCCACCATCGGCATGGCACCATTTAAGGAAAAGTACATGTGACCATTCAGATCACCTCAATGCTGATCAAACCTAAGGGAGACAACACTTATGAGTCCAAAGTTGTTACGAGCTACCACAAGAAGGTGCATATCATCTAGGAGAAGATGAAGACTGCATAGAGTATGTAGAAGTCTTATGCCGATGGGGGACATATACCATTAGAGATTGGGGAGGGAGACCATGTCTTCCTATGGGTCTCACCCTGACGAGGATTTCAGAGATTCGGACGTGGAAACAAGTTTCCTCTAAGGTTCATCAGACCATTCTTGGTTTTCAATATAGTTAGTGAGGTGGAGTACCTCTTAGATCATCCCCCAAAGATGCACCTGATGCATAATGTTTTCAATGTGTCGCATATGAGGATAGGTGTGCATGATCCATAATAGTTTATCGACTAGGGAAAGTTGGACTTTGATGATGGGTGGACATTTACGAAGTTCACAGTGGATATTAATGGGAAAAATTCCTCCATGGAAGGTCTATCCCTCTGGTGCGAGTTCGGTGGAAGCACGAGAACCTTCAAGAGAGCACATTGGAGTGGGATGCTCAGATTAATGCTCAGTGCCTTCATTATTTTATTTTCATTTGTTTTGTCTTTTAGGGACATAAATCCCTTTGGTGGGGGAGAATGTAATATCCCAGAATATTTGTATATAATTTTTTAATTATATGGAATTATTACCAGACAACGAAAATTGATGGTATGTGATAATGTGGCCCAGGTTGCCTGGAATTGTCCGTCAAAAAAATTTATGCTTTAAATAGTGTGTGTGAGTGGTTTTCCTTAAAAAAGTGTAATATCTATTAAACAGGTGCCTGGATTAGAAATCTGAGGGAACCATTGTGATCATTTTTGCCGGTTTACCCTTAGTGCGTCTACTGTTTAGTCAGCGCAAGACTCTGTTGATAAAAAATGAAAATGGAATAAATGTAAATAAAATAAATATATTTTTTAAATGCTTCAAACTCACGAATGGAGATTGGATTAAAAATCTGAGTCGACCACTAAAATCATGAGGGTATTCATTCTTTATGAAGATCCTAACATTGGATGGAACATTCCAATAGTGTAAGTTAGTTTTTGGCCGTAAATAAAATAATTAATTATTAATTATTTTATTTTTATATTCCATAACTCTTTAAGGGTACTCTCATATTGGAAATCTGAGAGTACTGTTGAGCTTGTGAGGGAGTGTTCCTCTTAATCAGAGCCTAACCACGATTGACACGGGTCAAGGGTGACTGTTAATAATTTTTAAACTTTCTTTAGGTACATTCTTTAAATGTTAGAGTGGTATTATCTATCTTCTAAACCGGTGCTCAGTTCAAAAATTTGAGGGCACTATTTATTTTGTAGTTCCAGGATTCACTTAGGCATTTCTTAACATTGACCATCAATGGACGGATGAAAAAGATAATTTTTGTACCTTACAAGAAATAATAAAATAACTACATGAGTTACTTTATCTCTTTTTTGGTAACCATTTAGTGATGTAGTGGGACTGCAAAGTTAACAAGTCAATCAATGACTTGAACCTTGGGTTTTGTAACCCCCACATTGGTTGTTTTAATGGAACACGAAATGTGGTTCATTAATGAACCGAATAAATGTTATTAAATAAGATTGGTTCATCACATATATTTAAACATAGTTAGGGATGGTTCCTATGGACTCACGAGAGGAACCTCTGATTATGTGTCAGTAAAGAATTCATCCAACGAAGAAAATACCTTTTTGGCCTTAGAGGATTAGAACTGGATATTGATGAATGCTGGCAAACATTCTTCAAACGATCTCCCATATCCCTCATCTGCATAGTCTACTAACATATTTGAGGTAGGGGTTATGTTCTTAATTCCCCACATTCCCCCATTTTGAATATTACGAAAAACATGGATCAACCATCTTATGAGTTGTTTCAAATTTCATTATTTAATGGGGGAGGATAATGCAGGGTTTCTTTATGGAAGTTTTTATTGTGATTAAATAATACTTATGAAGTGATATCACTAACATAGAGGATGTGAGCCGAGTCGAACAAGGCCCAAACACTTTTTCGATCTCTGGTTAGTGGAGTTATTCATGGGAGATCAATAAATTTGGAGGCAAGGTGAAAAATATGGTCGTGCGGTGTATGTGTCATCCTGGGGGGGGGGCATAGGCACAGAAGGGAAAGGAATCAGACCACCAAAGCTTCACTGGTGGCCTGCCAAAGCATCGACGATGCAATGATTTTGACAAATGAAGGATACGGGGGTTGGCTACCATTGGCCATGAGAAGGCGTTGGAACTTGAAGGCACTATAGTGGACAAAGGGGAAGATGACCATTGAGGTCCACGTCGGAGTAGGGTGGCGCACTGAGGAGGAAGGTTGTGACTTTGAGCCGCGGTCCACAGGTTCCGCAGTTGATCGATCCACCAGGACTGACCATGTGGTGCCGCACCAACTGGAACTACTACTTTGAATACAAAAACGGTTTAGCTAATAAAGAGGAGAGAATACCCCCAATGCTCAGCGAGTGGGTTAGGCGGTTCCACTACACGTAGGTCCGGGTGGGCCAGGCCGATCCCATAGCCCAGTGGGCCAAGCCTGATTCCCAATGGGCCCAAAAAATATCATGTGAAAAGAACCAATCCCAGCCGCATCGACTGGGGCCCAGTGGGCCTGGTCAGGTCGGTCTGACCGGGTCGGATCAGACCCGGACCCTTTTTGGGCTAATTACGCTGAAATGGGAATATCTCCTAAACCAGATATCCATTTGACGATCAATCTATGGTTCTAGAACACATAATATGAGACAATCCTTTTGAAATACATCACATGAGTTTCGAAGAATGTTTTTGTTTTTCTTGGTTGGATCGTACTCAAATCCAACTGTGCCCCTGACACTAAATTTCTTATAAAATATAGAACATGTATCTGATTGACGCGCCATCTATTGCATTGGAATCCTTAGAAAATGGCAGTACATAAGGTTTCTTATTCATGAGACTTTTTTATCGTAGAAATATGAATAATGTATTAAGTATCCTAATATTCTGGAATCAAGCTTACTAAGTGTGGGGATCCCGTGGCTGGTTGTGATTTGTTTAATGAATATCAATCCAGTGTGGCTCAACACCAAGCGATCATATGCGTGTCAGCACTAAGAAATCCTATGTGGGTTAGAACTACACAATATTGTATGGGTCATCACTGAGCGATCCTGTGTTGGTCAGGACAATGCGATCCTATGTGGGTAATCACTGAGCAATCTTGTGTGGGTTAACACCGAGCTATCCTGTGGGTGTCAGCACTGAGTGAAACTATGTGGGTTAGAACCAAGCGATCTTGTTTGGGTCACCATCGAACGATCCTTTGTGGGTTAATAGACGAGCCTCTTAATAGAATAAGATGAATACACATTATGTCTAATCATATGTACTAGTGAGAATTAGTTATACCTAGATTGATTTGTCTTCTTCATTGTGATTTGTGATTGCGATCATGTTTTATGGTTTATCCTTAGTATAATTCTAAGAGACCATCTGGGGTCTTGGGTTCCGTACTATGTATTGTTATACTCACCCCTACACATGATTCACCCGCACCATGTTGTGTCTTCTGTAGATGACGGATATCTTGACTGAGTCTTGAGGAGTTAGGGGGAGACGGTGCTCAGAGATGATTGAAAAACGGTAAACGAAGGTCACCAGTTGACGTGGGGAGCCGCAATGATATGATTTACCTACCCTTCAGGTAGGATCCTTGGCGAATGACCTCAGGAGTTGTTTTACCTTTTTTTCAATACTTCCTTTTCAGTTGGACCTGTATTTTTCCCCTTTACATTCATCACATAATTTTACACTCAATGGAAATTTTTAGTCGTGGATGTACTATCTTTCTTAAATTGTGTTTTTATTTTATGTAGTGTGCCATATCTGTGGGTGTATAGGATTTGTGGAAATTCCTTCCCTTTTTAGGGATATGCCTTTCTAGTGCAAGTTGGAAAACCCTTTCTTATGGAAGGCAGGCTTGGGGTAGTCATGGAATGGGCCCTGGGGGACAGATCGTGACAAGTCCAAACTCTATTCACATTATTTGAATTAAAAGACACAAATACAGAGATTAAATTCAAATAGAATCATTTAACAGAACATTAATATGTAATATTTACATATAAATTTTTTCTCCCAAATTAAATAACTCAAATTATATTTCATTTAATATTTTCATAATATTTTATAATATTTTTTATTTATTTATAAAATATTGCATTGTTGATGAATAAGAAATTAACATCATTATATAATCACTAAATATTATAGATAAAATTTATATCCTAAAATATATTTTTATTATGACCGTAATGTATAATTATATTAGTTCATAAATTTCTTTTGGTCCATATATGGACACATAAGATATATTAATACAATGGGAGTGACATTTTATAAATTTTTTAAATTAAAAATTATATAATCAAATTCATTGAATGGTTTCTTTTAAACAAATCTATTTAATATATATGGTGATAATAGTTGAATTTTCCTTATCCATTAATAATTATACAAATTTTTAATATGTTTTTTACCTTATCTTATGGTTTCAACCCTTCATTAATCCTTTTTAAACATATCCCATTGAAGTGATTTTTTTACCCATTGAGGGTCAAGATAGTTAATATAAATGTTAAAAATTCCAATAAATATATCATTGATGATATAAGTTATTATTTTTTTAAAAAAAATTATTAGAAATACTATAGCAATTATTTAATTGTTTTATTATTAAATATTATTCATGTCTCTTTTTTGAGATATTAATTACATTTATATTAATAACATCAATAAAACTTATAAAATTAAAAAAAACATAATTTTTAATACAACAATGTTTTTATTTTAATCTATAAACTTATTGAATTATAGTTTTTTAATATTTCATAATAATATTTTGATTTCTCAATAAATTCATGAATTACTGTATCAGTGTTGTCTATGAATTTCGGATGAAAATTAATTCAAAATAAATTACCATGATGAATTTTAAAATTTAAAATATAAATGAATAATTATAACTAAACATATCATTTGGTTATCCACATGCCAAAAATATCATAGTTATTAAAAATATTGTGGCATTATTTAATTTTCATTAAATAAAATATTATAAAGCCTATAATCACATCCAAATCAAATAAAAAGGCCTTATATAATAATATTGGACAATTATAGGTGATATGGGACTATTCCATAAAATTTATTCAAGTCATAGGGACATTTTATAATCCTTATCACTTTTACATTTAATTACCTAATTTACAATTAATCGTGATAAAAAAGTTACTAAGGATACTGTACAAATTGAACAAAATAAAAGGGGAATATTTTAAAATTTTATACCCAATGATTCCAAATATGGAATGCATTTTTCCTAGTTAAAAATTGAATTTTTGGAATTTGACTTAAAATTAATCATGCTAAATGCAAAGAAAAACCATATTTTAAACATATGACATTTTTAAATATTAACAGTTGTTATTTTAAAATTAAAAATAAATTTCAATTCAATATAACTTTATTAAGAAAAATAAATAATGATATTTAAAAACAAATCCACAATGTAATTTTAATTTTTTAATACATTAAAATAAAAAACATTTCCAATAGAATTACGTATTTTTCACTATTTAATGAAAAATATTTTTTTGAAAATTTACAAAAAAATTACCCAATTCTATTTTTTTTTCTAAAAATTTATATTTATATTATAATATAAACTTTCCAAAATATCGAAAAACTAATTAAAAAATTCACTCACATGTAGAAGTAAATATATATTTTGAATAATTTTTTTATGAATAAAACGAGTCTTCTAAAAAAGAGTTTTTATTTCCAAATTATTAATAAATAAATAAGTATCGATTAGAAACATTACATATATATATATATATATCAAAATATATATAATCCTATTTTTTCCAATCAATATAATGTATTAGTTATGATATACATATCATAATATTTCATTCTTCAATTATTCTCAGTGTTATGTATTTTGTACACTATTAAACCTAATTATACATTTTAAAATATTTTGTTATTGTATTATCGCCATCTAATAATTTTTTTGATAAATGTTTTACCTAAATATTCATAAAGTAAAATTTCCATTGATTTTTTTATAAGAATAGTAAACATATAATGTTATTTATTCAAGAACCTTTTCCAAGAGTATGAGAATGATATTATTATCCTGTAAAATAGAATAAGGAAATATAATATCTTAAAAATAATGATTTCATACTTGAATCAATTTCCCCAAAATGACACACATTTTTTGGCCATATGAAGACATTTAAAGATTATTTTTTTCCTAAAGCACTAGAATCAACCTCGAATGGATAATATACTCAAAAGATGTTTAAAATATATTCATCTTATCCTTATACATTAACCAAAACCAAAATGTTATTACATGACAAGATAATTATAAAAACGAATAAAATCGTGGGTGAATAAAAAGTAATTTAATATTAATAATCATAGTCTAAAATAGAGTAATCAATTAATATATTTCCATAAAATTCCTCAAAATATTCTAGACTAATATTAAAACCAATAACTCTGAAGGATTTAATAACATAGTCTTCCAAGAATTATATTTCATTTATCTTTGAATCACTGCAATAAATCTTATTGTCTCATTCAAAAATATAATTTTCCTAATAACATAATATCAATGATTTGACAATCACTTCTATAAATAACTTTAATCCCATTGAATCCAAATTAAAATCATTTATACTTCAATGGAATAATTATACCTTTATTGATCAAATAAAAGCGAATAGTATTTTTTTTAACTTAATCATTTATGATTCAAAAAATATTAAACTTTATCTAAAATAAAACTAATCACATAATAACCAAATCACATTAAATATTATGGTTATTTACACAATAAAACATATGTTTCAAAATGAAGATAACTTTTATCTTTTTGACAGTTTAAATAAATAAATATCATTCAAAACAATTATGAAATCAAACACACAAGTGGTTGGTGATACAACATTACTACCATTATGTTGAGAGTTCAATCCTATCCACCATGGTAGATATGATAGGTTGTTGTTAGAAAGAAGATTTTTCCTTTTTCTAAAACTATATTAATATAATCCTTTTGATGTATCATGAAATATGAAAAAAAAATATTTATAAAAGTATAAATATATCGATCATTAAAGAAATGTAATTACATCAATGGTTATCTCATACCTTTCATATTACATCCCCAAAAAATGTAATAACCCATAATCACAACAAAATCAATAATCAAATAAACCCTACATTTTATCATTACTGCTAAAATTTTTTCAAAAATAATTTAAAGAACATTATTCCTAAATAAATTCTCTATATATTTATCTTAAATGTTTCATATATATTAAAAAAATGTCTCCAAAATTATCATTCGTACCCTTAAAATCTAATCATTTGAAACCTAAAAATGGATTTCTATATATTTGAAATTATGATAAACGTGAAAATTTTAACCGCATGATGGTAAGAGTAACACATAAGTCACCTTCCCAGGAAAAAATAATAATATCAAAAGTTGTCTAAATGCATATTTGATACCAATTTTAGAATCTCATTACCCACACTCTAAAATATGGTGTTCAAAAACAAATCATTACCATTCTTGGTTTGATAATAAATAATGTTTCTAAAATATATTATCAAAAAAAATACAAATTCAAAATGAATTATCATATCACTTACATTCCCTAGATCATTTTATGATTATAATTTTAGAGAATTATGAAAAGGTCTCATCAATTTGGGTTCATAGAAAAGTGGTTCGTAAAGATAAACCTCATCTCCCACTATACCGAGATTTTCATATTCCATGTTCATTTTTCATCATATCAAAGAAAAACTTATAACATATTAAAAAATTATAATCAAAAGTAATTTAGAATCATTCATTAAAAGATGTTGGAATGGAAACATAAAATTAGGTGAGGTTAGTTTACTAGTTAGGGTTAAAATGAGAGAAATAAATTGACAATCATATGAAATAATAAGGTAGTCAAAATGGTATAAGATAATGAAAATAACTAAGAAATTTTGAACTCAGTATATTAAATATATTAATTGTGAGTTACGATATACTATTTAATAATTTCATATGTCATGAATCATAGTAATGATTAATCATCATAACTAAATCATGAATTATAAGTTCATGCCATAAATATTGGTATGTGGAACCGTAATAGGTATAAAAACCTATTCATGTGTCAAGGTTAACTACAAATAACAATATATCCGAACACATGCTTCCCATAGTGTATCATGAACATCTTCATGATCCTATAATAGATTATGTACATTGAGATGTTTACCATAGAAGATCAAGCACTTCAACTTGTTTCCCATCATTACTTCTTGAGGTATAATAAATTACCCCATGAATTGGAGGGAGAATTATTTCCCACAAGTAAATTAATTGAAATCACACATATTTTTTCCAAAATATTGGAAAACATTCACCATATCGTAAACCATTAAATGAAATGGGTTTTTTAAACATTTCTACATAGCATAACCCATGGAAAAGATACGATTTTCAAAAACATTTGATATTTTAATAATTAAAATTAACTATCTATTGAAGGAAATAGGATATAATCATTGAATATTATTCCTATTATATAAAAATTATAGTAAAAGGATATTCTTGTTGATGAATATAGAAATGATTAAAAGATCATTAAACCCTTCCTAAGGAAAATACGCTACAAAAATTTTAAAATAACTCTTTAAAATATATTATATTTCTTGAAAAGATGAAATCAATTTCATTGAAATTAAAATTGTAAAATTTTATTATATGATTAAAATTAGTATTGAATCTGGATGGAGGGAAATTTTCTACATTCTATATAATTATAAAAACATTCCTTTTACAATTTTTTTAAAAATTCAAAAAGTACCTCATTTAGAAAATGATAGGATGATTTCTTTTAAAAATATGTACTAAGTAAAATAAGGGTAAAAATTGATTTAAATAATCATTGGAGAGTTTAAATACATTTTTTATTTAATTTTTATAAAACATGGACATTGAAGTGAAATATTTTTCATATGATACATAAAAATAATCAATCATGAATAATAATGAGATTTTGAAATAAATCCCTTACCATATCATTGTCATCTGAGTAGAAATATCGATGAATAAAATAAAGTTATATGAATATTTAAATTACATTACATTAATGAAAATAATCATAAATGATATTCATAGGGTAGTACATACATCCAAAATAATAAACAAGTTGTATTTGTGTAATATTATTTCCTTCTCTAGAGTCATATCGAGAACATTTTTAGGCAGTTTGTTTGTTATTTGATATATTTTTTGAAGTTGTGTTTTGGGGTGTGTTGGGGGGGGGGTGTTTAAGAATTTTTTTAGATTAGGGGGATGTGAACAGTTTGCGCATGATTTTACAAACCGTCCATCTAATCATATGTAACCATGAGACCTTGAACTGTGAGGTAAGCATGTTAAGTGTACTATTTTCCTAATCTTGCAACCCTACAAAGGAAAACCATGTTTGTGGTTTTATTTATATCAAAAAATCTTTTAATAATTTCCTGAAACCCTGAAGCACCTCCACTTTGACTGAGGATCATGATTAATGTATTTATGATGATCCCAGATCTTTTTACATGGGTTTTAAGGCTATTTTACCTATGTTATTCAATATTCTTAGCCTGAATCGAATATCAACTCTTTTCGTAGTAAGTGGATTTCATCTCGATGCCTATCCTAATCATTCCTTATTCTAATGATCTTTCAGGGGATTTTTCCCCAATTTCTAAAATTATAAATCTATGTGGTGAGATATAGATCTAGTATTACATATCTAAATCTAAATATATTAAATCATGATATTTTGATTTCATTATTTTGGGATTTAGATCCAGAATCTCATGTCTACATCATTATGCTACTTGAATTTTTGAGATTTTTCTTTGGAAAACATCCATCAACGAACTATTGTGGGTTGTCAAGCATCTAATTCTCCAAGTCATGGATTTGATATGTATATGAAAAATTGTAGAATTCCTAACACCATTTGGAAATTTATTTTCTTATATAGGTTTATTTATATTGACCAACTATTTTTTTGTAGCTTTATTGGAATAGGTGATTAATTAGGAAATTAATCATTTAACTAAGTCGATTCCATATTAGATAGTTAATTTGTAGAAATTTGGTTACACGAGATAGGAGTTTTAATATATAAAATTAACCAAGAAAATAATTATGATATATTGAATTATATAAGTTAAGATATTTAATTGTGAATTAATTACATTCTGTGAGATTATAATCTATATAATTAATTTTGGGATTAATTACGCAGAGATGAGATTTAAAATTAGATAATTAATTTTGGAAAATTAATTATGGGATATCAATTATGATTATGGTAAATTAATTAATGGGATTATGGAATTTAGTTAATTGTTATGTTAACTAATATATTTGTATTAAAATAATTTTTGAATTTGTAAGGGAACCGAAGTGGATAATTAATTGGTGAATAAATTATGTGTTTATGAATTGGAACATGGTCATTCTAAATTTAGTAGTCAAAATGGTAACATGGTCATCATACATATAATTTAGAAAATTGGAACATGTTCTTTATTATGTGACGCATACTTGGTAACATGTTCATTATACTTATGAGTAAAGAGAAATAGAACATGGTCATTCTATTGAGGAGTAAGCATGGTAACATGGTCATTTTAATTAAATTTGTGATATTGGTTACATGGTAAATGTGTATTAAAATGTGAAATTAATGAAAGGAAATAATAGAACTGTAAGTTACGACCTCACAAAAGATTATTCAAACTTTAACATGAGTCAAATCAGGTACAGAGATATCATAACACTTTGAATACTTCAAGATTTGGCTAGAAATAAGTATTAATATATGATATTACCTAGGTAACACTTCAGGCTCCATTACAAGATGAAGTTAGTATTGACTAGTGGTTATCCTTGGGAACCCTTGAGTTAATGTATTTATATAAGAATAAATAAAAATGATACAAACTGTTAATTATTTCATTATACATATTTTCTTATACAACTGAATGCACTAGATTTTTGTTGGATTTGTTTTAGACACCGATGGTGGTGGCCTTCTGAGTTGTACTCACACCATATTTGGGCTTCATGGTCGGTACTTGAATAGATTATATTATTATAGGACTGGATAATTGTAGATTCCCTATGGTAGGTGGCTGATTAGAGATGGAGCTTGGAGGAGGGAACCAAACATGGTTTGTGACCCGCTTGGGGAGTTTTAGTGTCTTTATTTTAGTTTCATTATAGACATTTGACACTTATTTTATTATAATATATTGTAACATTTATTTGAATATTGTATTTCCTGTTTGGTTATCTTCTAACGTGACTATTGTCTTCGGTATATATGCTTCTTCTATTTTTTATTTACTTCTTTTGGAATTTTTACTCTTGTAAAAGAGGGAATAGTATCCCCATGAATGACTTGAGAGACCTTCACTTCTAGTTGGTATCCTATAGCATATGAGGAGTCTTGATTTACGTCATTTGGAAAATTTTCATATGGAAATTTCACATGGCCCCTGGTTTTGAAGGTTAAAAATGGTATTAGAGAACTGGTTTTATTTCTTCATCTTTTGACTTAATGTTTTTGGAATGGTTGACAGGAGACTACGAAGTGTTGAGCCTTGGTAATGAGCTCATGCCTGAGACATGAAAACATATGTATGGTGGAATCTTGGGTACTCAGGGTGGGATTATTTTTATTTATGTTTACTGATATAGTTGAATGTTATTTCACCTTGGAGGACTCACTTGTGGTATGATGTGAAAATTGCTTGTGAGAATTTTTTATTATAGATTTGTGGCACAAAAATTCATGACATTTGTGTCTTCATTCATGATTCTTGGCAGTCATGGTTATTGTGAGTTGCATCATTTTAGGAACTGTAGTGAGCATAACCTTTTACACATATCATTACATAATTTTAGGCATAATTAAAAAAAATTACAAGTCAAGGATCATAAAGTTTAGTGTCTTGTAAGAGTATGTACATAATCAAACATTATAATAACAAGTTTTTATTTAATATCTATAATGAGATCTTATCTTAAATAATGCTCATACATCTGCATTGGGTAACCAAGGGATAACATGAACAAAGGGATGATCTAAAATCCCAAAAAGGGATGAGAACATATGAATAAGGATTCTGGATATGGGTTAGAAATAAAGACATAACAATATAAAATGGCGGATAGAATCATAACATATAAACATTGGATCATATAAAAATTTAATTCTAGAAAAGTAGCAGAAATAAAAATCCTGAATTTAGCATGAGTCAAATCTCATTGCACATAGAGGAGCACAAGTAAAGGGTGACCACATTTACCATTGCACATGGTAGCATGAGTTAAGGCTAACTACAAATACCGTTGCACAAAACGTCTCATGACACTAAAATTTACCCAATGATTTTTAGTCCTCTCTGGTTTCACACATATTTACATCTTCTTGAATTTTCTTTTCCACATATAAAATGTTATATAAATAGTCATAAACATAAGAGAACCCATGGAAACAAATGGGCTTCATAATCATGTCAAAAAGGTTAGTGAATGACCGTATTATACAAGTGTCCATGAAAGAATTGAATTAAAACATACATGGAAATTTATAAGGTACAATATTCATACAACATGATAATTTATGTAAAAAATAATTTAAAACATCAAAGAAGTGTATTTAAGGAATTTTAGCATTAAAACATTTTTGTGCAGTTTTAAGGAAAATACTATCAAACTTTTAAAATAGAAAAGTTAATAATTTTTTATATAAAACCATAACAAATCCAAGATCGATTTCATAATTAAAAACTAGTTTTATAAAAAAAAGGTATCTTAAAAAATATGGTAGAATGCACTTAAAAGTGGGTACGCATTCAGGATGTTCCCGTAAAAAAAGTTTTCTTATTGGAATGTATTGAGGAGAGAATAATTTAAAAAAAATTATTTTAATGAAATTAAATGATTAATGGATATTGAAAAATCAATTTCGAAAGCATAAACCTTATTTGTAATATTGTACATAAACAAAATAGATATCTTCATTATGGTAGAATGAAATATAGAGAAACCTGAAAGATTAAAGGAGGTTTGGGTAGAATCCCTTCCGGAATATCAGCATGGTTTTGGGTGTACATAGGAGGGATTAATGAGAGTGAAAATGGGTTTCTCCTATTTAAAACTTGATGAGGCATGTATCGGTATGAAATGAAATCATACCCCAACATTAGGTATTACACATTAAAGGACATAAAATAGAAGAGATTCTGGAATAAATGTGAGAAAGATAGGACCCCTTACCTTATGCTAGATGGTGTTCTTCGCTTGATCATAATGACCTGAATAATAAAATTAGGTTCATTAATTACTAATACAAAAACCAATTTTAAATTTAAATGAATTATTATAACCTTTTTCAGTTCATTCATTAACTTTTTGATTGTTTATGAGGTTCAATTTCATTGTTCGGGTTCGTTCCTGTCATTGGTTTTAATGATTGGTTCACTTATATTAATGTTCGTACATATATGTATGATGAGAAAGGTCATCCAAAATTGAAGTTATATGAGATTATTAAACAACCAAGAGATTAATTTTTTGTAAAATTCATACAGTTATTTTATGTGAAGGTGAATCATTATATAAAACATTAATGATAAACAATTTAATTAATTTGGTGATTTTTCTGATAATTAGCTTTTTCTGTATTATAATTTAACATCATGTGTGAAAAAGGATTCTAGAACAATACAGAAGATAAAATACATATCTAATAGTATAGTTTTATAATAAAAAATTTTATTGTGATCAGAATTAAATATTGAAAAATAAATTGATAATATGTCATAATTGAATATGATAAATTAACACATCTTAGATTATGTTTTCATTTATTTAGTATAAAAGGAGGGGAAATGAGAGATAATAATGAATTATCACATTGTCATAAAAAATAATCGTAAATTTATAGTACTGTATTTTTCATAACATTTGGATAGGGATAGGTTATGAAAGAAAAAATAATGAGGGATCATGAAAATAAAATGAAAGAAAAGAAAAGAGGAATTTACCACTTCATTAAATCTTCAATGAGAGCCTCTAAAGGAGGGAAAATTTTGTATTTTGAGGAGACAAATGGATTCTAAACATGGGGGGGGATAATGGGGAGATATTTGGGAAGAATGTATGTAAGGAACAATTATTTAGAGGAGTGAAGAGAATAGGGCTGCTGTTGAACCCTCTGGAATTAAGTTGGTTTATTGTGTTTTGATAATCCCATCCATTCTTTCTATATATCTTGATTATGGCATATACATTCCACATATACATTAATATAACTTGTTTCTTTCATTATGCTCAAATTAAGTCTGTTGAATTATGAGATATATGTTTACTATGACTTAACTCTTTCTGCCAAGTGAATGCTCAAACAGTTTTTTAGCTACCGTTACAAACTAGCTACCGATACAGAGTAGAGAAACCGTTAGACAGTATCTACCTTCAGAAAAAAATAGCTACCATTACAAGCTAGAAACCGTTACATCTCACAGCGACCGATACAATGAAGTCGATAGTTACCACTACAGCAAAGTTGACAGCTACCGATATGCTGAATTCCACCGTTATGCAAAGGCTACCGATAGAGAGCTACCGCTACCATTACAAGGTAGATCCCCAACTACCGATAGAGAGATACCGCTACCATTACAAGGCAGAGCCACAACTACCGATAGTGATTTACCGCTACTGTAAAGGCATAGCCACCACTACTGTTACAAGTCCACCGCTACCAATACATCAAGTCTACCGAAAGACAAGACTACTGTTACAAATGTCTACCAATACTTAGACCTACAGACACCAACACAAGTCTACCGATATCAAGAGCTACCGTTCCAGAGACAGAACCCGACACTGCTTGAATTTCTTTAACTTTATTTAATCTAACCAACAATCATATTAGGTATATTTTAATACACTAACATTTATTAAATGTGTGTTTTTGAATGTCAGGGAACTATACCTCATAACTGCAAAAAGGAAATCATATTTTTTTCCAGAGCTCGTGCTTTAAGAGAAGGATGTTGTTTTAGAGCTCAGAGACACACACGCGCGTATACACACGAATAGATAAGAGAGTTGAACACGTGTTGTGAAGAGGTTGCAGCCACACTGAATAAGTGAAGAACACTCCAGCTGGTGTACATGAAGAGAGACGCCTGAGCTTACAAGAAGATCACCTACAATCGTGCGTACCAGAGAAGAGATGAGAACAAAAATATAACATCAACTCAATAGCCTCTTCAACATTCTCTGAACATGGAAGTCAAGTAAATAGACGATACTCTATTTTCGAGACAAAAACCAGAAGAGGACTCAGAGCGAATTCTGATCAATCAAAGGAGTCTAGAACTGCACATCAATCACTAGAGCCATTTCTAAACTCTAAATATTTTCTCTGTGATTTATCTTTTTTACATATTGAGCAGTGTATGTTATATGTTGTATTTTACACACATGTTGCCTCCTGTACTTTAACTAGAGGATTTTTAAATCCCCACTCAACACTCTTCTATCTTTTATTTCCCACTGGGATAGTGGTAGAGGTCATGTGACCTGGACAGCTGGTTGTTGTTGTTCCTGTTCCCACGGATAATAGTGGTAGTGGTCTTGGACCTGGACAGTTGTATACTGTTGTAATCCCCGATCCAGGGTGTGGATCACTTTTATATAAAGCTTTTGAGAGGAATAAGTCTTGACTTGAGACTGAACCGCTTGGTTATATTTGTTGTGCTATATCTTTCAAAGTTATTCTTATTCCGCTGCTAATTTCTTTAAAACCAAAACTGTTTTAAAGTCACTTTGATAATTAAACTCACAATTGTTTATATTAGTTGTAAATGAGTAAGTTTGTTTCAAAAGTTAATCAACCCTTCTGTTTTTATTAACTGGGAAATAATAAATCCCTTGAGAACCCAACCGAACCCTTACTTTGATATAAATTCACTACAGTTTAATTTAGTATTTTATTAGGGGGATTTTAAGACGAAGTTTTAAAATAGAAATTTTAATTGGAACTCAATTCACCCCCCCCCCCCTCTTGAGTGTCCACTCCGACCAACATTTGGTATCAAAGGGAAAGAAAAAAACAAAAAAAATTCTAAAGTACTCTGTTTTCAACTGTGATTTTAGTTGTATTTTAATGTTCTTAAAATTTTTGTTACTTCTAAATTTTTATCTCTTTAAAATCTTTGATTTAATTTAGTTATCATGGATAATAGAGTTGAAGGTGTTGCTACCAATAGACCACCCTTTTTCAATGGAACTAACTATGTTTAGTGGAAAATCAAGATGAAAATTCATTTAGAGAGCATGGGTTTTGATATTTGGACTGCTATAGAATCTGAATACAAAATACCTACTACTGTTAGATCTACTTGTAATGAATCTACTAAGACAGCCTACAATAATAATTGTAAAGCTTTGAATGCTTTGTACTATGGTCTAGGAGATGAGGAATTTAATAGAATATCTGCTTGTAAAACTGCATATGATATTTGGGATACCTTATCTGTTTCTCATGAAGGAACAAATAATGTTAAGGAAATGAGATTGAACACTTAAACTATCAAGTATGATAATTTTAAGATGAAGCTTGATGAACCCATTTCTGACATGTATCTCATGTTTAACGAAATTGTCAACACAATGACTTCTCTAGGAAAGGATGTTCCATAAAAGGAACAAATTATGAGAATTCTGAGATGTCTACCTGAAAGATGGAGGGGAACTTCTATCTCAATTAGAGAATCGTGTGACCTTGGAGAACTGCCAGTCAAGGAACTAATTGGAAAGTTGATGATGTATGAAGAAGAACTCAAGGTTAACAAAGAAGAAGATGTTGAACCTAGAAGGAAATCTATTGCCTTCAAAACTACAACCTCAAAGAATAAGGATAAGGAAAAGCATCAAGCTATCAATGAAAGTTAAAGCTGTGAATACAGTGAGAGTGATTCTGACAGTGATGCTGAGATGGCTCACATTTCTAGAAGGTTTAAGAAATTTAATAGGAAGAAGAAGTTTTTCATAATGTCAAACTACAAAGGTATGTATGACAACAAAGGAAATTGGAAAAAATATTGGAAGAAGCCTGATAAATCAGATGAAGTTGTCTGTTATGAATGCAAAAGGAAAGGACACATAAAAGCAGACTGTCCAAAGCTGAAATACAAAAATAAGTATGAATACAAGGACAAAAATTATAAGAAATCCATGAAGGCTACTTGGAGTGCTTCTGAGGACAGTTCTAGCGAATCTGAAGTTTCTGAAACTGAACACAGAAACAAGGGGAACATGTGTTTTATGTCAAATGCTTTTGAGGTAACTTCAGAAACTCTTGCTTGTAATTCAAATTATTCTGGAGATGATTCTAAATGTGATAACATGTCTAAATGTGAACTGTTTGAATATTGTGATATGTTATAAGAAACCTGTAATGAGCTTAAAGACAAATACAAAGGTTTAATGAAACAGTATGCTTTAACTGTTAAACATAAATCTGATCTTGATATTGAAATGGAAAAGAATTCTCAGTTTCTTAAAGAGAACACTGAACTAAAATTATCCAATGAGAAACTCAAGAAAGACTTAGAGAAATTTACAAATGGTAAAGATACTCTTACTCAGATGCTAGGTAAGAAAATAGCAGCTAGATACACTACTGATATAGGATACCAACCTGGACAAAGGAAGATTACCAAAACTAGATTCATTCCTAAATCTGGACAGAATGTAGCTAGCTCTGGAACTTCATATGCTTCAACAAGTTATATTCATAGTTATGGATCTCATATGATTTATCTTTCCAAATCTGTTGATTCTAGAAATTCTATGAGACCCATTAGACAAATATAGGTACCTAAAGTATTATTGGCTAACCTGTCTGGACCCAAGAAGATATGGATACCAAAACCATTTCCTATCTAAATCTGTTTTGTATGGAACCTACTTAAAAAGATCCTATAAAAAGTCCTATTACTTGGACAGTAGATGTTCAAGACATATGTCAGGAGACTTCTCATGCTTTAAAAGCATAGTCAGAGTTGATGGTGGCTTTGTCACTTTTGGTGATAACTCAAAAGGGAAAATCATCGGCTTATGCCAGATTGGTAACACTGACTCAGTATTAATTTCTAATGTTTTATTTGTTGATGGACTTAAATAAAATTTGTTATGTATTTATCAGTTATGTGATTATGCTTTTTATGTTATATTTGAAAATGATTCTTGCAATGTTTTTAACTCTACAAATGTTTTAGTGTTTTTTTCTTTAAGAAGTGAAAACGTTTATGCTGTCGATTTAAATTCTTTAGCTAAGAAAAATATTACTTGTTTAAATGCTTTTCATAAAGATTCATGGCTTTGGCATAGAAGATTAGGAAACTACAATGTGCATTCACTTAGAAAACATGCTAGGAAGAACTTAGTTAGAGACCTACCCAAACTTGAACTTCCAGTAGGCAAAGTTTGTAATCTTTGTCAAAAGGGAAAGCAACATAAAGTTTCATTTAAATCAAAGAAATAAGTTTCAACTTCTCAACCTCTCGAGTTGGATCACATGGATTTATTTGGACCCTCTAGAGTTTCTAGTTTAAATGGGAAGCATTATGTCTATGTTCTTGTAGATGACTATTCTAGATATACTTGGGTATATTTTCTAGCTCAAAAAAGTGAAGCTTGTTCTTGCTTTGTAACATACTCCAAGTCTGTTGAAAACCATAGTGGATTTAAGATTAAAACTCTGAGAAGTGATCATGGCTGTGAGTTTGAAAATCATGAGTTTGAATCTTACTGCTCACACAATTGCTATAGTCACAATTTCTCTGCCCCTAGGACACCCCAGCAGAATGGTGTAGTAGAAATGAGGAAGAGAACCCTGCAAGAAATTGCTAGAACTGTGCTTAATGAGTATGACCTACCTGTTTATTTTTGGGCTGAAGCTATAAATACAGCTTGTTATGTTATTAATAGAGTCTTTATTAGACCCATTCTTAATAGGACCCCTTATGAGTTGTGGAACCATAGGAAACCTAAGGTTAACTACTTCAAAGTTTTTGGCTGCAAAGTCTTTATTCTTAATACTACAGATAATATTTACAAGTTTCCATCCAAGAGTGATGAAGGAATTTTCCTAGGTTACTCAACTTCTAGTAAATCCTATAGAGTGTTTAATAAAAGAACCAAATGTGTGGAAGAATCTGTTCACATAAAATTTTATGAAACTGATCCAAATGAACCTAAGAGCTCTCTTGAAAATCTTGAAGATGATCTCTCTTGTTTGAACCTTAATGATAAAAACAGTGGACCTGTAGTTAAAACATCCAGTTCTGGAAATTTTCCAGACCCTGCTTCTGTTGAACCTCAACCTGTAGATGAACCTGAAATCTCGAGCCCTACCTTTTCTAGACCAACTAGAATTCTGAAGAATCATCCTTTAGATGCTGTTGTAGGAAATATTGATAGAGGGACACAGACTAGAGCTTCTCTTAGAAATCAGGTTGAACATCAATCCTTCATGTCACAGCTAGAACCTAAAAATATCAATGATGCTATCAATGATGAATTTTGGGTAATGGCTATGCAAGAGGGTCTAAATCAATTTGAAAGAAACAAAGTCTGGAAATTAGTATAAAGACCTAAGGACACTATCATCATAGGCACAAAATGGGTGTTTAGAAAAAAAGTTGATGAATCTGGAAACATCATTATAAACAAAGCTAGGCTAGTTGCACAAGGTTACAATCAAGAAGAAGTAATTTACTATGAGGAAACCTTTGCACCTGTAGCTAGATTAGAGGCTATTAGGATCTTACATGCTTATGCCTCACATCTAAATTTCATGTTATATCAAATGGATGTGAAAAGTGCTTTTCTAAATGGTGTTATTGTTGAAGATGTTTTTGTAGAACAACCACCTGGTTTTTCAAATCCGCATTTTCAAAATCATGTTTCTAAACTTTCTAAAGCTTTATATGGTTTAAAACAAGATCCAAGAGCTTGGTACGAAAGACTTTCAAACATTCTTATTTCAAAAGGATTTACAAAAGTAATAGCTGATTCCACTCTTTTTATAAAAAGAATTTCAAAAGTTGTATTAATATTACAAATCTATGTTAATGATATTATTTTGGGATCTTCTAAAATTATTTATGTACTGATTTTTCAAAGGTTGTGAAAAATGAATTTGAAATGAGCTTAATGGGAGAGCTTAAGTATTTTCTTGGTTTTTAAATTTTTCAAACTAAAGATGGAATCATTTTAAATCCAAGTAAATATACTAAGGATTTATTAAAACGTTTTGGTTTGGTTAGTATTAAAGAAAGTAATATACCTATGAGTACCACCTGTAAATTGGATGTTGATGAATATGGGAAACCAGTTGATCAAACTAATTATAGATGCATGATTGGTAGTTTACATTATCTTACTGCTAGTCGACCAGATATTATGTTCAGTGTATATATGTGTGCTAGATTTCAAGCTAATCCTAAGAATCAAACTTTCTTTCTCTTAAAAAGATTTTTAAATATCTTAAGTATACTGTAAATTTAGGCTTGTTTTATCCAGAAGGACAATCATTTGACTTAACTAGTTATTCAGATGCTGACTTTGCTGGATGTAAGTTATATAGGAAAATCACATCTGGAACATGTCATTTACTTGGAAAATCCCTAGTATCATGGTGTAGTAAGAAATAGAACTCAGTTGCATTGTATACTACTGAAGCAGAATACATCGCTGATGGTAGCTACTGTGCACAGATTCTGTGGATGAAACACACACTACTGGATTATGGATTTGACATTAAACATGTTTCAATCAACTGTGACAACACTAGTGCGATCAACATATCTAATAATCCTGTGTCTCACTCTAGAACTAAACATATTGAAGTTAGACACCATTTTCTAAGAGATCATTATCAAAGAGGTGATATAACACTTGAGTTCATAAGAACTGAACTTCAATTAGCTGATATTTTCACTAAGCCTTTAAGTTCAGAAAGATTATGTTTCATTAGACATGAATTAGGAATGATAAGTTATCCTTAAACCGTTAGAAAATCCTCACCGTTATAGAATCCTCACTGTTAGAAAATCCTCACCGTTAGATAATCCTCACCGTTAGAGAATCCTCACCGTTAGAGAATCCTCACCGTTAGAAAACCTCACCGTTAAAAGACCTCACCGTTAAGAGACTTTACCGGTACATCTCGTTCTATTTTAAAATTCTGTAAAGCCGAGTCATTGAACTGTTGTTTATTTTATTTATGATTTATGTGATTTATGAATCCTAAATGATATTAAAACTCGAACTAGACTAACTCAATATCATAGCGAACCTGTCTGTTTGAATTCTCCTAAACCTAAACCTCTCGACCTTCAGAACCCAAGCCTCAAATCCGTAATGGCCCATGTCAAGAGACCTCAGATGACTGATGGAAGTGAAGAGCCGACAGCAAAGAGACAAAAAGTAGCTAATACTGATGCCAGTGGAAGTGGCAGTGGAAGTGTAGCTCAGCGAAGACCAGTAAACCCACACCTATCGAAGCGTGAAATTGTTGTTAGAAAAGAGGTGTGTGCAGAATGGATTATGGAATGCAAATCATTAGTTCTTAAGGTTTTACAAGATCAAGGTTATATAGAATGCTTCGCGAACAACAATGGAACTTATTATCCAGGACTGGTGAAACAGTTCTATGAATTCGTTCGTTTTGAAAAGTCTGAAGAAGAAAGAAGAATGGTTTCATATGCGAATGGTCAGAAAGTATCGTTTACTTCAGAGGAATGGGCTGAGAACCTAAGAGTCACTCATGAGGGTGATTTTTCTTATTATTCCAAGTATGTACCTTCGACCAGTGACGTGTTTCAATATGAAGATGCTTTGCTAAAACTCACAGGGAATGGGACCCCTAGAAAGGTGATTGCTACAAAGATGGTAGGAGAATATAAGCTGTTGTTTAAATTTATTCAGCATGTTGTTAGTCCGAGAATAGGAGACTTTGCCACTTTGAGATTCCAAGAAATATATTTGTTACATTTGCTGAAGCACAGTGTGAGAATCAATCTATGTAGATTGATTATGGTTCAAGTGGAAGAGATGACTAGACCGAAGTCAAAATCAAATGCCTTGTTTTTCTCAAAGCTAATTTCTGTGATGCTGAAAGTGAAGTAGAGAGATGGACCTCAGGATGAGCTGGTAGTGGTTAAGGATAACTTTTTTATTAAAAGAACTATCTGTAAATACATTAAAGTCAGCTGGAATCCTTGGAAAAAATCTTGGGTAAATGATGATGGAAAAATATATGAGAAGTTCTCTTCTGTGGATCATTCGTCTAGACCAAAGGATGTGAGAGATCCTGGTCTTGGACCAGATGAGCCAGAACCAGTCTACAGTGATGATGAAGCTGAGGAGGAAGAGACTTCAGTTGAGGAAGGAGGAGACCCAGACATACCCCCTAGTCCTATGCAACAAGTTATTTCTTATGGAGCAGCTAGCCCACCAAAAGCACTACCAAAGAGAGAAACTATCTTGAAAGACAATGATTCAGAGGCTACGGAAGAGGGAGAAGAATCATGCCAATATGTCGTCAAGGACACCTCTGAGGAGGATGAGACAACCGAATCTTATCATAAAGAAAAGGAGGATGATGATGAAGAAGATGATGAGGACAATGTTGAAAAGGAACTCAGTTTGAGTCCTCTAATAGTCAGTATAGTTAGGATAGTGTCTGATCAGGAAGACATAGCAGGATCACCTGTTGATGAGAGAGTCATTAATGACTCAGAACAAATGGCTACTGAATCTACTGTAATTGAAGAGGAAATTGCAGAATTACCTCAGGATGAAGAGTTAGAAGAGATACCTAAAGAAATTGTTCCAAGTGAGGGAGAAAATATTGGCTCAGTATCAGTATCATATGACATTGAAGGTTGGACATCAGATCTCGGATATATGATTCTTGGACTTTCTTATGGAAATTTTGATGAGGAAGACCAACCCGAAAAGGAATCAGTTACCTTACCCACTATGGCTGAAAATGTGGCAACCAAGGAGGACCATAAGTCTTTAAAATCCGAATTGATAAAAGTAATAAAAGAATCAGTGGAAGATATGAAGAAAAGTATGGTTGAAGAGAAAAAAAGTGTGGAGTAATCCCTTGAGTTATCCATTGGATGTAATGTGTCCAGTCCGGTGAAGGAAATGATGGATGGACTTAAGGTGTGCCACACTCAGATTGAGAGTTGGACAGGAGCTGTAGTTGCTCTTAGACAATAAATTGCTTCATTGACTGCTTTAAACAGTTCTCAAAACCAATTGCACACTGACATTAGATATATCAAAGAAGTGGTCAAACAGTTTGTGGAAGTTTTTGAGGACCATAAGAAGTCAGTTAAAGAACATTTGAACTGTCAGGATGAACTTGTTCAGAAGGTGGTTAGTAGTCTGACTCAATCTTTCAAGGAGACAGTGGCCTTCTCAATGAAACCACTTACCTCAACCAGCACAAGTGTGAACCTTGACCAAATCCGCACTCTTATTCTAGAAGAATTGGCTAAGGCCAGTCCCAGTGGTTCATCAGATACTCAGATTCTTGCTACCACTAGGGAAGTTATTAGTTTTGTTCGTGATCACCTGCGGGCAGCTACTGCTTCTCAAGAGGCAAACAAAAATAAGGTGGATGCTTATTTTTAAAAGGATTATACTAAGCACCAAATGACAAACCATTTCAAGCTTTTGATTGATAATATGAAGTTATCTCTAGTTAACCAAGCCTTCAGAGAACAGGTTAGTAAGCTCAGGGAGCTCACTCTTGCTTTAGATAAGTTTATTGAGAACAGAGATGATTTTGTGTCTGCAATGGAGTGAGGAGGAATCATTATAATGGAATTCTGAAACCTGTTGCTGCCCTTCCTACATGTGGATGCCAGACCAGTGAGTGTACCTCCTGTACTTCCTGCTTCTACCTATGGGAGTACTCCCCAACTGACTCCAGTTCAAGCCATCAGGAGCTTGACACCTATGATCACTCAGAGGAGCAAAGATTTCAGATCTGGTACTGTATCAGTTGCTGATCCACCAGTGGTTCTTTCAGGAATTCCCAAGCCTCCTGACTCTACCTATGCACCCTCTGGTGATCCCAAGGGAAAGAAACCTGTTCAAGAGGATGATTGAGTGCTTCTAACCATTTTCTTTTGATGGGATTAATTATATTTTTGTACTTTTCTGATTTTCCCAAATGTATCTTTTTCTTATCAATCAAATACTTAATTCCTCTCTTCACTGTCTATCTTACACTGTATATTTTCTTTCCTAGTCCTTCTCTTTTCTCTGATACCCTCCTTTTTGTTAATCACAATGGGGGAGAAATTATTGGAAACCTGTACCCAGAGAGAGAGAAAGAGAATTTTGTTCATCTAAGGGGACAAAGGTGGAGAAAATCACTAATTTGGAGGAGAATCCTGTAGTTAAATTGACAGGGGGAGGAATATGCAAACCAAAAAAGCTTTCTTGTGCTTTCCTCTGATACTACATTATTTCTTGATATATTCCTGATTTCATATTTTTTTATCTCTCCTATGATATTTTTTTATATCAATTCCTGAGATTTTTTTTTCTCTTGTTACTATAATGTAGATATCATACCTTGATTTTTTTCTTTCTCTGATATTACATTATTTTGGCATAAGTTGTGATTATAAAAAAGGGGGAGATTGTTGAACCCTCTGGAATTAAGTTTCTTTATTGTGTTTTGATAATCCGAAACATTATTTCTTTATATCTTGATTATGGCATATACATTCCAAATATACTTTAATATATGTTGTTGCTTTCATTATGCTTAAATTAAGTCTGTTGAATTATCAGATATATATTTACTGTGACTTAACTCTTTCTACCAAGTGAATTCTCAAGAAGATTTTTAGCTACCGTTACAAACTAGCTACTGATACAGAGTAGAGAAACCGTTAGATAGTACCTACCGTCAGAACAAAATAGCTACCATTACAAGCTAGCAACCGTTACAGCTCACAGCGATCAATACAATGAAGTCGACAGTTACCGCTACAGCAAAGTTGACAGCTGCCGATATGCTGAAGTCCACTGTTATGCAAAGGCTACCGATAGAGAGCTACCGCTACAGTTACAAGGAAGAGACACAAATACCGATAGAGAGCTACGGCTACCGTTACAAGGCAGAGCCACATCTACCGATAGAGAGTTACCGCTACTGTAAAGGCAGAGCCACTGCTACTGTTACAAGTCCACCGCTACGGATACATCAAGTCTACCTAAAGACAAGACTACCGTTACAAATGTCTACCGATACATAGACCTATAGACACCAACACAAGTCAACCGATATCAAGAGCTACCTTTCTAGAGACAGAACCCGACACTGCTTGAATTTCTTTATCATTATTTAATCTAACAAACGATCATATTAGGTATATTTTAATACACAGACATTTATTTAACGTGTGCTGTTGAATGTCAGGGAACTGTACCTCGTACCTGAAAAAAGGAAATCATATCTTTTGCCGGAGCTCATACTTTAAAAGAAGGATGTTGTTGTCGAGATCAGAGACACACACGTGCGTATACACACGAATAGGTAAGAGAGTTGAACACATGTTGTGAAGAGGTTGCAGCCGCACTGAACAAGTGAAGAACACTCAAGCTGGTGTACATGAAGAGAGACGTCTAAGCTTACAAGAAGATCACCTACAATCATGCATACCAGAGAAGAGCTGAGAACAAAAAGAGAACATCAACTCAACAGCCTCTTCAACATTCTCTGAACCTGGATGTCAAGGAAACATACAATACTCTGTTTTCCAGAAAAAAACCATAAGAGGATTCAGAGATAATTTTGATCAATCAAAGGAGTCCAGAACTGCACGACAATCACTAGAGCCATTTCTAAACTCTAAATATTTTCTCTGTGATTTGTCTTTTTACATATTGAGCAGTGTGTGTTATATGCTGTATTTTACACACACGCTTTCTCCTGTAATTTAAATGGAAGATTTTTAAATCCCCACTCAACACTCTTATATATTTTATTTCCCATTGGGATAGTGGTAGAGGTCGTGTGACCTGGATAGCTGGTTGCTGTTGTTCCTGTTCCCACGGATAACAGTGGTAGAGGTCTTGGACCTGGACAGTTGTATACTGTTGTAATCCCCGATCTAGGGTGTGGATCACTTTTATATAATGCTTTTGAGAGGACTAAGTCTCGACTTGAGACTGAACCTCTTGGTTATATTTTCTGTGCTATATCTTTCAAGGTTATTCTTATTTCGCTGCTAATTTCTTTAAAACAAAAACTGTTTTAACGTCACTTTGATAATTAAACTCGCAAGTGTTTATATTATTTGTAAATCAGTAAGTTTGTTTCAAAAGTTAATCAACCCTTCTATTTTGATTAACTGAGAAATAATCAATCCCTTGAGAACCCAACTAAACCCTTACTTTGAAATAAATTCACTACAGTTTAATTTAGTATTTTATTAGGGGGATTTTAAGACAATGTTTTAAAATAGAAATTTTAATTGGAACTCAATTCACCCCCCCCCCCCCTCTTGAGTGTCCACTCCGACCAACAACTGCATTGGTGGTTTTTTATAGTGGAGGGGAAGATGATTTTCTTTTTATTTTATTCATTAGTTTAATATTTTTCCATAATAAAAGAAATAGTAATAATTATTGTTACTGAAAATAGTAATATGTGCATTTGATATCAAACAAATGAAAATTTACATCATCTGTTACGCTAGAATGATGCAATAATTCAGGTTTTAGCAATTATGGTGAAATATCATATTTTAGTATTCATAAAAAATCAAGCATTTTAGAAAAATCCATAAAATTCAAACAAACCATTTTTTTGATGCTTATAAAACAAAAAAGAAAACCATTTTTCAAATATAATTTTATAATTACGATTAATATAATTTTTAATTAAAATAAATATTTACTTGAAAAATACATATTTTAAAAGTATAACAGATTTTATAATGCTTTCAAAAATTACATAATATATTATAAAATTATATTAAAAGTAGAAGGCATAAAATTGTTAATTTACAGACACCTTTAAAAAAAATAAATTTTCTTTTAAATTATTTTATTAATTGTAATTATTTATTTTCGATTTAGAAAAATTCTAATATAGTTAAAATGGTCACATTATCAATTATGAGATGCCAAATTTTTTTATATATTAATGGGTGAGGATAATAATTGTTTGGAAAATGTACTACTAATAAGGGTCTTTTACTATTCATTATTGTAGTTTACTGTTCACAAAAATATTATGTTTGTCTTATCTGACTCCAAACATCTTATTGATCATAAAAGTGTATGTCACATATTTGAAATTCAAATCATTGAAGTAATGATATTATATTTTATGGTCACTTATTAATTATTAGTTTATTGTGTTGTTATTTTATTTGATTATATGACATACTGAAAAGAAGCGAATTTCCATTTATAAAACATTGGCTTGTTACATTATTCAACCTTATTAAATTTCCCATTTGAAATTTCATTTTATATTCATAGCCATAAACAGGTGTGGGTACTTTTCCTTCAGTGTCTCTTCTAGTTCCTATGTTCCCTCTTCGTGATTATGGTTATACCATAGGAAATTGACCAGGTTAATAGTCATTTAAAACAGAACTTTATCTCTTAAACACAAGATCACCAATGGATTCTCCTCGTATGAAATATCATTCGTGAACTGTACCACCTCTGAAGGGAGTACATTTGAAGGGTCTGGTATATACTTAATTAAGAGTGATACATGAAACATATCATGTACTTTGACCATGGTAGGTTGAAGTGCTAGTTGATAGGCTACAACCTTGATATGATCAGGTATCTTGAAGGGGACGATTTACATGGGACATAGTTATCCTTTCTTCTAAATCATCATGACCTTATTCCATAGAGATATTCATAAAAATACAATGTATCTAACATTGAACTCAATGTATCATCGACGATTGTATGCATAACTATTTTTTTTCTAATTTTGGCTTCCTTGATGTGATATTGAATGGTTTTCATGTTCAACTCCATTTATTCAACCATTTTAGGTCCTACCATCTTTAGCTCACTCACTTCATCCCAACACACAAGTGTTCTCCACCTTTTCCCACAACGGCCTTCATATGGTGCCCTTCAGAAGCTCTAGTGGAAACTATTTTGGTAAGATAATTCAACAAGTGGAAGATGTTGCTCCCATCATCCTTTGAAGTCCATAGAACATTTTCTCAGTATATCTTCTAGTGTTTCAATAGTTCACTTAGATTGGAAATCAGTTTTAGGATGATTGTTCCTACTGATGTTTAGTTCAGTGCTTAGAGTATGTTTGTGACATTTCCCGAACTTTGATGTGAATCCAGGATCTTGATCGAATATAATAGATAGTGGTACTATATTCCTAATTACCCCTTATTTGATATATATCCATCCAAGTTGATCCAATGTTAAATCCTCTGGAATCGTGATAAAGTGAACTGTCTTTATATAATGATCTACAATGACCCATATATCATTTCTTCCTCTAGATATCCTTAGAAGTCCACCAAAAAAGTCCATGGGGGATGTTCTACCACTTTTAGGTTCGTATGGGTAGTGGTTACATCATCCCCTTAAAAATTTTTCATCCAGCCTTCACCTGTTTAAATACGATGAACTTTGATGTATATTTCACAATTTCCTTCTTCATATTGTCCCACATAATGGTCTTTGAGATATCTTGATACATCATTGTGCTCTATGTGTGAATAACAAATATTGTGCTTTGTGAATCATTAAAAATTATAATCTTTATCTATGGATTAGATGGTACACATAACCATGATCCAAATATTACTAATATTTCCTCATCAATCATAATCATAGAGGGATTACAATTTCTAATGGATTACACCCTTTTCAGAATTTCCACAGTGAATACTTTATTTTCTCTATGAGGTATGGTTGAGAAATTATTTAATAAAGGTTTAATTATGTCCTTCCCTTAATGATTTTCATGTCCATTTTCATCAAATCAATGAATAGTGGATGCCTTTCAATTCTAATAATTGATAAAGATGCATTATTCTTTCTACATAGATGATCTTCCACCTTGTATGTCTAACCAGGATGCTTTTGGATTGAGCAGTGATAATCCATGATGAGTTCTATCCAACATCACAGGAACATATTAATCTCATTTTCTGTGAATATTTATTCAAGAATATTATGATCAGTATATATCTTAAACTTCACCCTATAGAGATAATGATGCCATATTTTTAATGAAAAGATCAAAAAATCTAACTACAAATCATGAGTAGGATAGTTTGGCTCATATATTTTCAGCTACTATGAGGCATAGAATATCACTTTATCATTTTACATCATCACATAGCCTAATACCTTCTTTGAAGCATAACTATACACAAAAAATAGTTCCACACTTGTTTGGAGTGTGAGTATTTGCGTAGTGTTAAGACTTTTTTTCATCTCTTTAAAGCAGTCTTCACATTCTTGAGTCCATACAAACTTCACTCCCTTCCATATCATATTTTTCATTGGGTTGTACAACCATAATATTTTTATCACAAATCATGGATAACACTAAGATAGACCCAGAATGCTAGGGATCTCCATTAAATATGTTGTCATGTGACACTCTTCAATTGCCTTTGTGTTGGACTTTTCCAAAGATATCCCTTTGTTGGTGATAAAATTCTCTAAGAATTATAATTCCTCCATCTAGAACTCACAATAACTATACATTGCATATTGTTTCTACAATTTCAAATTCATTAACAAAGTAATCAAATGCTCCCCACCTCCCTCCTTTATATTATATTATATTAGAATATCATTGATAAAGAGTACCAAAAATTTGTTGAGGTAGTCTCTAATGACTCTATTCATTAAATCCAGGAAAATATCTGGAGCAATAGTGTGTCTGAAGGGGTCACTATGAAATAATAGTGTCTATAACTCATTTCAACGATTATATTAGGAAGATATTCTGTCCCCACCTTTAATTAGTGACATCCCGAATGAAGGTAAACCTTAGAGAAATAACAGGACCCATGAAACTTACTGAACTAGTCATCTATCCATGGTAGGGTATATATTTTCCTTATCAGGGTTTTATTGATATCATGATAATCAATGCAGAGGTGCATTGGTTCATCCTTCTTATTTATGAAGAGGATTGGAACTCCCCATGGTGAAGCACTTGGGTGTTTAAAAACGTTCTCTATATTCTCCTATAACTACATCTTCATCTCTTATAGCTCTACAGTGGATATTTTATAAGGTGTATTTGATATAGGTAGGGGTCAAGGAATATGTTTAAGTGAGAAATCAACATATCGACCCGGGGTTAGACTAGGAAATTCTTTTTGGATCACATTATTGTAATCCCTCGTGATGGGCATATCTTTGAGAATGATTTTTTAATTTCTATCTATCATTTGATCTAGAAATTAATTCTCATAAGGAATTAACATCCAAACATGAGATAATGATTCTATTACAAATTCATATTCCTCCTTACACATGTATAGAATTAGAGGATGCTTCAAGATGTGAAGAGTGGTCTCCCTTTCCCGAAATCTGATGTTTGATTTGTTTAAAGATATCGAATCCATGACCAATATAACATGGAACTCCACTAAATGATGGATGACATGATTTTATAAGAGGTTCAATCTAAAAAAATTTATCCAGGAGGATTTATAAACCATGGACATAACAATTTCCAAATTTTCTATTCTCATAAGTAACATGTCCCTAAAAATTTGAGGTGGTGTTTGTATAGTTTTACTAAACATGAAAAATAGGAAAGAATGCATAGAACCAGAATCAAAGAGTACATTCTCTATTCTTGAATGAATAACTAACATACATATCACTACATCATAGTTCAGATCCACCTCAAAAAAAGTTATACAATAAGACATTCCTTTCTTCCTTGGAGATTTTTGTTAATTGCCTCTAACAACCCTTGGATTATGGAATTTTTTTTGATAATTACCATGCTTCTTCCAGTTGTAACACTAAACCAATGTGTGGAGTCAATAAGGTTTCCTTATGAATTTTCCATTCCTTTATGTTTGGAAAATAACCAACACTCTATCATAAGGAAAATATTATTTTCCATATGTTTCATCTAGATAAAGAAAATTTTCCTTCCCCAAGGAAATTTATCATTACCTTTTTTTCATTGTTGTTGTCATAATTTCATTAAATCTAAATATTTTTATTCCAAAGTGTAAAATTTGGTTTCACCTCTAAAACCTCAGAATTATATAAATACTTAAGTATAGAGGATTCTATTTTTAGGATCTGAAATCAGGTTTGGAATTATTATTCAAACTCCAAATTCTTATGAATTCATACTCGGAATTCATACCTATTCATACACTAAATTCATATGAATTCAAATTACAAATTCTTATGAATTTAGACTCTAAATTCTTATGAAATTTAGACTCTGAATTCACTACAACTCAGACTTTGAATTCTCAAAAATACAGAATATGAATTCTCTAAAATTTAGATTCCGAATTCCATTGAATTCAGATTCCAAATTCCTTAGAAATCCAGTTTTAAATTCATCAGAATTCTGGGTCCGAATTCCGTTGAATTCAAAATCTGAATTAAGACTCTGAATTTCTTGAAATGATGAATATGAGTATCCTTGTAATATAGACTCCGAAGGTTAAATTGTTTAAAATCCAAATTCTATTTTTCCCTAGATTCCAAAAAATTAAATTTGGATAAGCAACCATATTTTTTTTACTCATTTTTTAGTTATAAAATGATATACTGCATTCTATTTTTAACCAACCGTTGTTTGAGTGACACGTGTTCAGGTCCCTCCGAAATTCAATGAAAAACATGACTACTGGAGGAGGGAGCTGACCGTTGGAAATGCACCTATAAATAGGGTCTCATTTGAATGAGCTCATAACAACAAATGACTATTCAATGTCTCTAGATATTACATGTTGCTAAAGTGATTTCTAGAGAGAGACTCTCATGCATTGTGTGTACTGAACATCTTGTTCATAATTTCTTTGTACAACTCTAAATGTTGCTGAATATATTTGAGGGCTTATGGTGATAGGAAGACAGAGGTGCTGACTACATTAATGATCGAGGTCTTTTTTGATGCGTAAGACAGAGGTTCAACCACCTTGAAGTTGAGGGATTTCGGGTATAGTAAGACATACACTGATATTCGTATAGAGGGCTTACCCTAGAGTGGGTAAGATAGACTTTCATGAAAGTATAAATCAAGGGACCTTTATCCAAGGTTGTTAGATACCCTTTTATTTGGGTTAAAAGATTTCTATTTGTTACTTTTATTGTTTCATGTTGGTTTTCCATTAAATTTTGATTGATATGGAAAGTATAACTATCATATAATATCATGTACTTGTACTCTGATTAGTCAGATTCGATACGCTTTAAGAAAGAATCTTTATCTCTGTAAACTTTTCTAAAGTTTCATTTCTGGAACCACATTCCATAAATCAAGAAACATTGTATAACTAATAGGTCTTGTGAATTTACCTTGTTTAACCTTATTAAACATTAACATCTATAAAATTTCTAATGGAATTTTTTAAAGTATACAATTGAACCCCCCCCCCCCTCTTTAATATTGAGCATCTACATCGTCATTTGGATCCTACACAATGTCAGAGCATTTATCATAACCTAACTTTATGCTTCCACATTAGTGGTATTCTTCGTATACCTTCGGCAGTTCTTTTCTAGATTTACCATCTTTCTACATTTCAAGAAATTCATTGTTCCGTTTTAACAGTTCTAAAGATGCTTCTTCCAACAATTTTTACACATGGGATGGTCAGGTTTCTTTCAATCATTAAATTTATATATAGAAATGAAAAAATTACATTCAATTTTCAACCTTTTTTTACTAGGCCCATGATACCACCGAGAGTCTCTAATTTCCATTTCAGCCTTATGTGAACAACATACAATCTTCTCATAGTTGTCAAATTCTCAAATCACCAACGATTTTTATAGACATGGCTTTAGTCCACTAAAAAAGAGACCTAACTTTCTTTATGTGTTCATGAAAAATCCATATGGGTAACTTTCCTACATTGTAATGTTTTCTTCATATGCCCCGATTGACTATTATTCCATTAGCTTGATTATAACGTACTCTAATTCCATTTTGAGATGGAGGTTTCATGGAATATATCTATTGAAAAACATTCTCTCGAATTCCTATAATTTCATGGAATAAATTTCCTTCTAGGGATTTGTATTCTTGTTAAGTGTCCACGATTGATCAGATTCCCCTTCAAAATGATATATTTCCTGTACAACAATCTCCAATTTTGATCACTAGAGGACAAGAAAATTCATTTCAATGATGTAAGTCCACTATTACGTGAGGAGGGGATGAGAAGATCAACTAAATGTGGGAGGCCTTTGCCACATGGAGGGTTATATGGTAACATTGTCTTTCCATTGGGGGGGACGTAATTCCACGTGATACATGTTTTTATTCATAACATAATCGAGTTGAGAAAGTACTTTTAGGAAGTTTTGAGCACCCACTCCCATTATATTTAGAATACCATTAGGGAAATATTCACATTCCATATCACATTGATAATTGGAATGTTTTTTTCTATTTACCACCATTAATTACAAATATATAATATACCATTATAGGGCTTGAATACTATTCTATTGAGAAAAAAAGAAAGATTTGAACATAAAAGGATAAACTTATAAAGGAGAAGTATATCCTAACTTGTGATATCCATGGTTTAAATCTTGATTATCCTTGATCAATTTAATTATATATATATTTAAGTGATTATTATATTCCATTAAAAATTGTTTTTACTAAGATCATTAATTTACCAAAGAATATCCCTCGGGAGCGTCAATCCAAGAGTGTAGCAAGGCTCATTGTCACGCACCAGTTCCCATTCGAGTCTAGCTCAAAGTGGTGTTTTTGGGTATTACAAATAGATAAATATGTTCCATAAACACCTCTACCTATTTGTATGTAGAAATGGATTTATTTTCTTTATTAGTCACTTAAACTGTAATTACCCAAATATAGGGATGTTTTCTTATACATAGTATCATCTATAAGGTTATTACAAAACAAATCTTGTCCTAATCTACAAAAATAACTAAACCTCCCAATGATACAAAATATAGAGACTGTAGTCTTTTTCACATATCATTACATTATTTTATGAATAATTATTCATAAAATTACAAGTCGTGTTTTGTAAAGTCTAATGTCCTGGAAGAATAGTTACATAATCAAAAATAATTAAAACAAAATTTTATTTAATCTCCATAATGATCTCCTATACACCATTATGCTCATACATCTTCATTGGATAACCTGAGGATAATATGAACAAAGGGATGAGCTAAAATCCATGTATGGGAAATACATAAGCATAAGGATTTAGAACATGGGCTATAGATCATGTCATAATGATAAAAAATGGAATATAGAATCATAAAATATAAACATTGGATGAAATAAACATTGAATAATAAAAATGAGGAAAAAACATAAATCATGAAATTAGCACAATTCAAGGCTCGTTGCACAAAGCGGATCACAAGTTATGGTTAACCACCAAGAACATTGAACATGGAAGCATGAGTCAAGGATAACATCCAAGACCATTACATAAAAAATATCATGAGACTAAACTTTTCCCAATGTATTAGAGTGTTATCTAGGTTCACCCATATTAACATGTTCATGAATCTGCTTGCTGCATATAAAATCATATATAAACAATCATTAACATAAGGACACCCATGGAAATAAATGGGTGTCATAATCATGTCATAATGCCTAAAGAATGAGTGTTTCATACAACAATCCATGAATAAAGAAATTAAAACATACATGGAAATTTAAAGGTAAAATAAGCATATAACATGGTATTTTATGTTAAACAGAATTGAGAACATGAAAGAAGAGTATTTAAGGAATTTTAGCATTAAAAATTTTTAGTGCATTTTTATAGAAAATACTTATGAGGTTTTAAAATAAAAAAGGTGATATTATTTTATATAAAAACATAAATTATCCAATAAGGTTTTCATAATAAAAAAATGTTTTTATAAAACTGAAGGTGGATTAATATATATGGTGGAGTGCACCTACAATTGTGTATGAATTTGGGAAGTTCCATTAAAACAAGTTTTCTTATCGAAAATCATTGTGGAAGGAATCATTTCCAAAAGAAAATGATGAATGGATTATCATTCATGAGTTTGGAGAGTTTAAAGATAATTTATAAGATGTAAATAAATAGAATACATACCTTCATTTGGGCAGAATGAAAGATAGAGAAACCTGAAGGAATAATGGATGATTGGGTAGAATCCCTTATAGAATATCGGCATGATATCGAGTTAATATAAGATTGATTAATGGGAGAGAAAATTTGTTTCTCATATTTTATACATCATGAGGTCAGTACAGGGAAGGTGTGAAATTATACCCCAACATTAGAAATTATGCATAAAATGACATAATATAGAGGAAATTCTTAAATAAATGCGAGAAAGAGAGGATCTATTACCTTAAGCTGGATAGTGTTCTTCGCTTGATCTTAATGACCTGAATAATCAAATTATGTTCATTAATTAATAATTCAAGAACCGATTCTACATTTTATTGTTTTAGTATAACTTTTTCGAGTTCATTCATAACGTTTTTGACTGGTTATGAAGTTCAATTTCATTGTTTGGGTCTGTTTGCTTCCTGTGTTTTAATAATCGGTTCCCTTATATTCATGTTTGGAAGCACATGGATGACCAGATTGGTTATACAGAATTGAAGTTATATGAAAATATTTACCATATAAGAGATTACATGGTTATAAAATAAATTTGGTTATTGGGAGTGATGGTGAATCAGTATATAAAACACTAATATTAACGCTTGAATAAATGTGGTGATTTCCTAATAAGTAACTTATTTTGTATTATTATTTTACATCATGTGTGAAAAAAGATTCCATAACAACACATAATATAAAATATGTATTTATTAGTCTATTTCTACAATAAAAAAGTTTTCGTTAACTGAATTGAATATTGTAAATGAAATTGATAACATGTCGTCCTTGAATGTGATAAATTAACACATCTCGGACTGTGTTTTCATTTGTTTTTTATAAAACAAGGAGAAAGTATAGATGATAATGAATTATTCCATTATCATAAAAAAAATCCAGTACATGTATGTTACTATATTTTTCATACCATTTAGATTTGGAGAGGTTATTAAAGAAAAGAGAACATAGTAACATGAAAAGAAAATTAAAGAAAAGAAAAGAGTAATTTAACCCTTGATTCAATCATCCTGGAGAGCATCTTAAGGGGAGAGGATTCGGTCTTTTTAGGAGACTAAGGGATGATGGAAGTGGGGGAGGAACTTCATGATAGATTTGTGAATAAACTAGTTAAGGAATAAGGCTTGAGATGAGTTATGAGAAGAGGGGAGTGTGGGTGGTTTTTATAGTGGAGTGGAAGAGGGCTTTCATAGTATTTTAATCACTAGTTTATTATTTTTTTCATAGGATAAAAAATAGTACTGATTCTTTTGAAAAAAATTAATATGTTCATTTATGATTGAACCGATATACATTTACATAATCCATGATTCAATAATGAAACATAAATTCTGGTTTTTTCATTTATTGTGAATTATCCTATTTTACTATTCAAAAAAATTCAAGTATTTTAGAAAAATCACAAAATATCACCATAACAATTTTTCAATGTGTAGAATCCAAAAATGATATCAATTTTTCAATAATAATTTGGTAAATATAATTTTTTTATTTTTAATTAAAATCATAAATTAATTTAAAAATACAAAATTTAAAACTATAATTGTTTTTACAATGCTTTTATAAATTATATAAGGTCTCAAAAAATTATCATAAAACCAAAAGACATAAAATTATTAATTTATGAAAACCATTTAGGAAAATAAATTTCATTTTATATTAATTAATTAATTATAATTGGTTATTTACGACTTACAAAAGTACCCATACATATACTATGGTCATATTATCACTTAAAAGATACATAAATTTATTTCTAAATTTATTGGTCAGGATACTGTTATTTTGGATGATTTACTACTCATAAGGGAGATATTACGATTCATAAGGGAAGATTCAAATTCTCCAAAAATTATGTTTGTCTTATCAGACTTTAAAAATCTTACTGATTGTAATAATGTATGTAATATTTTTAAAATGCCAATCATAGAAGTGACAATATTATGTTTAAAGGTAAAATAGGTCATAGTAGTTTATTTGTGTTCTGATTTTATATGACAATATCAAATAATTATAAGAGTAGAATTTTTTTTGATAAAACAATGGGTCATTACAGGTATGCACTAAGAAAATAAGTTATGTCTAACTTTTTGAACTTGAAATGTTTTCCATATTGTGATAATAAAATGAAATATGGTGCCTAACATAAATTTATAGAGATTGTAAAATGATGAAATGTGAACATAATTGGGTATCTAAATGAGAATCTTGATAATGATTGTGTGTTTACACTTATAAACCAAAACCTAAGAGTAGAATAGTTAAGGGTAGTGAAAACACTATAGTTTTTCACATGTTATAAGGTAGGGGAAAGACTTATTGTGATTATTTCCCCTTATGAAAATGTTATAAGGTTGTTTGATGAGACATGATATCAGTGTTTGGAATAGTAGGGAATATTCTTCCTCGATTCTTGTTGAGGCAATAACCAAGGGGCGTTCCTAGAAAGGACTTACTAGTTAGGGTACATGAGGCTCCGATCATTCCAGTAGAATATTAAGGTTAGTAGTTTCAATAGAACATAGCTCACTACATGAAATTCATCGATAGAGACCTAGTGCGGGTGGTGAAAAGTTTTCCAGAGTTGACAATGGTGTTTAATTTTCAATACCAAATGAATTTTATTAGAGAGGGCGGAACCGAGGGTGGTGAATTCTGGGTTGATTCAATAGAAACATTACCTAAAAACTTGGATACTCTAACTAAGAGGAGGTTCATGTTGGTAGATCATGTGCTATGGGGATCAAAAAAGAACTAGTGGGACATTAATGCAAAAACATGATATACTAATGGTATGTTAGGGAAGGAATTCATGGGGAGGTTCCTATAACACCTTTATCTAGAGATACTAAGATAAAATAAAGTTGATGAGTTCATTCATCTGACATAGGGGAGCATGTTTCTTATAGACTATGATGGATTCTACACATAACTGAAAAATGTTTATGCAATATTAAAAAGAGATGAGGAAGCTATGATGAAATGTTTTTAGGATGGATATAAGTGTGAGATTATTTACTATTTGAATATTTTTATGCAATATTTTTTATAGAAGTGTTGGATCGAGATATCATTGTGGAAGCGAACGAGATGGAGGATTCTAGTGATGGAAATGTAGTTGTTAGTGGTCAATGAGGAGGTGTGACTTCTAAGAGAAGGAAGCGCTGTTATGACAACTTTATATAAGACAGTGAGAAGTAGAGTACATAGTCATTAGGATCAATTGTACATGACCTTACTAAGTTGTTTTTTCATCAATGTGGTAGGGCGGGACACAATCATCTACAATGTTACCGACCACTAGTTGAGTTTTGATCTGGTGGTAATATGGGTCATCTATAGATGTTCTACAAGTAGCTTCAATAGATAGGTACAGATAGAGTAGATGGACAAGTTCAGAGCATGGGGTGGGGATCATCTAAACAAAATCAGGCTAGTTGTTGGAGTTCTGTCAACCGAGGTGGTAGAGGTAGTGGATGTGGAGACTCTAGGTAGGAGTTCTCGCATCAGCAGAGTGGTTCTACACAAGGGAGTTAGACAACATCATATAGAATAAGGGTAGTATAGTTAAATGCAGTATAGCCTACACTTCTGGATTGCTAGACTGGACAATTGATAGTGAGATGTACTATTTTGGTATCTTCTACTTTATCTTGTTCCTTTTTTGATAATGGTTCCTCTAATTCCTTTATATCATCAAACCATGCTTGTTGTTTGAGGTTGAAAATGGAGTTAGTGGGCGGGGTAATGACTATAGATACAGAGCTGGGAGTACGGTCTAGAGATATCTTCCCTTACGAGGGATGTTCACTAGATATTTTTGAATATCATTTCCTATGGTATCTCAATTTTCATGATATTATGGTCTAAGACATAATTATGGTAATGGAATGGCTATCCACATACTGAACCTACATCGATAGTTACTGTAAGAGAGTGAACTTTTTCTCCCATAATGGTGACCAATATATTTTTTATAGAGAGTGGGATATCCAGGAAGGCCATGTAGGCCCAATTACTCAGTAATTGGGATACCTCACAACCCATGTTTCTAGTCATTGTTTTGTATTATTGAAGTTTTAGGTATGATCTACTTCCCCCTATAGTGTAAATGTTTCAAGATGTCTTTCCTAAATACTTCTCAAGGATACCACTTGATAAAGATATTCTAATGACCCAAGCTTGATGTACATATACATTAAATTTTTTTTTGAATAATTAATACATGATAAAAACATATGACAAAATATCATATTAGTTTAGTGACTTTAGAAACATAGAACATAATATTCTATCTTGGTGAAGGATCTTCAATATCTCCCATAAATATTTTCCCATATTTTTCTACCTAAACCCATTATTTATATCATGGCGAAAATAAAACATAAATAGGGTGAGATAAAATTATAAAGAAGTGTAAACATTAATATTATCTAATAAAACATATAAATTAGAATGCGAAAACATGAACATAAATTTTGAATATCAAAATCACGAGTAATGAAATAAATCCGGGAAGTCTGTAAGGAATAGATCAAAAAGGAACATTTACCATAATAAAATAGAATCATCTTAAACATTGTACTATGGAAAATAAATGAGCACATAATATGATTACCATTGTAGCCAAGGCATTTCTTCAAGACCATCATTGTGTAAAATTTCCATTACTGAATCAGGTTTACTTTTCGTTCTGACAATGAATTACTGAATTGTATTTTTTTGTCCTTCCAGACATATATTACTAAATTGGATTTACTTTTCATTCTGGTCATGTATGCCTTATGAGATATAAATATTTACCCAATTAATTGACTAGAGATATAGGTCCCACCCATCTCATAATGAAAACATTCTTATATCTTCCCCAAAAATATAAAAACATTCACCATAGTATAACCCATGAAATAAAATGGGTTTCTTCAACATCATTCCATCATAACAAAATCCATATAAGATATTATAACATCATTAGAACTATAAAATCATATTAATTATAGGGATATAAACATAACTCTATTTATAGAGCATCATCTTATATGGAAAAAAATTCATTTAAATCATTGAAATTAATTCATGAAAAAAATATCCTTTCTTCATTAAAAACATTTTTTTTTCTCAAGATGCCATGAACATTTAAAAGATAATAACTTAATTGAAAATAATCATGAAATCTTGTAAAGGAAGCATCATGGAAATAAGCTGTCATGAAACCATAAAAATTCATTCATTCTGTATTAGTTAAAAAACATTCTCCTTGTAATTTTACCGAAAATGTCAAAATGTACATAAAATTAAATGAAGACAAAAGATTTATTTCATACCATTTAAAAAAAGATTAATAAAAGGTAAAATTACATAAATTTTTATTATAAGAATATAAATAATATTACATAATTAGGAATATTGGATGTGGATGACAAATATAACCCAATAAATACATACGTATAAATCATCTCAGATAAAAAAGGGATTGAAAACTTATCCTTTACCATAGGTATTCTATCTTTCTTATGTGTCTGAAACTCTTGTATAGTGGGTTTAAACATATTATTAACTTGTAATAGAAAAATAATAATATATATAATATAATACATGATTCATTTATGACATTATATTACCTTTTCATTTGTCAATTCCTTGTTAACATGACGTTTTGGGTAATAATCGTTTTATTTATCATATGTGTATTGAATTTTAATTCGTGACATTATTAATTAGATCATGATTTACATACTTCCAATATGTAAAAATGATTTATATATCATTTATATTTAGTATATAAATATAAATATAAAATATATATATATATATATATATAACATAGATAAATGAAATGGAGTAAACCGTTCATGGAGACGGTAGACTGTAGGTACGACGAAACATTGTTTCTGTTTCCTTATTGAATTGAATGGAAGTAAGTAAATGACATATATAAATAAATCTAGTTGAATTATAATTTAATATATTTCATGACTATTTATTATATATACTTTATAATCATTCATTAATGGTTAATGTGGATAATTAATCTCATCGTGTCATAGAGACGGTAGGCCGTATGTATGCACGAGCTACGATATCATTCCCATAATTTCTGAATGGTATTGAATTGTATGGTGTACTATATTTCAGAATGAATAAAATTTTATAATAATATTATATAATTATTACATCCATTTATATATCCAACCAAGAATGGTGGTGGTGAAAAATATATTAAACCACAGTGTAGAGGGGGAAAGATGTATGTACGCACGTGTGGTGATTTGGTATTTCTAAGGATGGATAGAAATATAAATATGGTTGTTTAATAATTATCATAACATATAAGTATATGGGGGACACTATATTTTTTATTATATAATTAAACAACTTGTGATGTGTAATTTGAAGAATAAATTAATATAAAATAATATGTAGATAATATTACCTCTTCTTTAAGATGATCTCTTTAGATCTCCTTATAATGGAACTAGAGTTGGTATTTTGAGAATACCAACACCTCTATAATGTAACAAGGGAAGTTAATAAGGGAAATCAGTAGGGGATTGAATATATTTATTTCTAAATTAGTTTTGGAGAAATGAGGGAAGAGGTTCCCTTATATAGTTGAGGTGAAAGGCACTTTTGTAAACTTAAAAAATATTAATTTATAATAAAATATAAACCCACTAAAAAAATTAAATATCCCTATTTAGAATTTTATATTATATTTGGTTGTAGTATCATCATACAATACATTTTATACAATTTTCTATGTCTATTCAAACCATATCTTTTCAATTTAACACTTAGTTATTCTATTTCATTTTCACAAGGTAACAAATATTTCAAAATTAATTGGGTAAAAATTTTTCCATTTTTATGTAAATTATATTATAAATTAATAATTTAAAAAAAAATGGACCCTAAAGAAATTATTCTATATTTTTTAAAATGATTTATTATTTTTAAAGAATTTAATAAAACACTATTTTAATAAACAATCTACAATATCAATTTTGAAAATATTCAATATATTGATTTTTAAAAATAGTACCATAACAGTTTAACTTCCAAAAAAATATTTAATTATATTATTAAATGGTAAAGTGAATGTAAAAAATTCATTGGATTGATTAATTATCCCAAAAATTATTTATTTTAATATTTTTAATAACATTTATTTCATATCTCCATTAATAAATTGATTACTATAATGATTATAGGTAATTATTTAATATACTTATTTTTTGAGTAAAAATAAAAATTAATATATTTTAATGAAGATTAGTTCAATATAATTCACTATAATATATCTATATTAATTTATCTAATATAAAATCAATCATTAAAAATGTTAAACTTATTAAAGTATGAATGTGACAACTTTAACATTATTTAAAAAAATTAATAATATAAAAGTCATAATATAATATATAAAGATCCAAATGTCACTATCATGACCATTAGATGATTATGTTCAATAAATAATCGATCTATAAAAACTTTTCAAGTGTTTGGAGTTTTTATGGTTATTTTTATTTTAATAAAAATTGGTTCATTGATTTTTTATCAATTAATTAATTTTTGCATCGACAAAGAATACGTCTTTAAGATAAATATTTATTTCCTAAAAATTAAAAATAAATTACCAAGATGTAAGTAATTCCAGTATATTTCCATGTAATATTCATTTTTCAATATATCACCTAGTTATCCCTATATTAAAATTATTATACCTATAAGAAATGTGAGTTTACATTTTATCACTTTTATTAATATCTATGTTATTTTCATCATCAAGTGGACATTAAATCACTTTGTTTTGATCCTAATATGATAATTGTATAATTCAATAAATCCAACAGGATTTTTGATTGTTTTATGATAATTTTAACATCCTTATAATATTATTTTTACACTAATTTTACCGATTTACTTTTAACAATGTTAAAAAAATTATCGTAGTTTATATTAATAATATAAAAAAATTAAAAGTAATCTATTAACATGATTTGTAACACCTAATTAAAATATAGACTGAATTTTTAAAAATTCATAACACATAAGTTATAGTAATTAATTTAAAATTAATCTCATTGTCAGAATGAAAAAATGGGGCTTTGTTTAAAAGATAAAACATTGCCAAAGATTGAAATGTTTTTACATTTGAAATCTGTGTAAATTTAATGGAAATTAATTAAATTATGTAAAATTATAAAAACATATTCTATTTATACTTTAAAACCATTCAAAATATAATTTAACTATATAATATATTTTGATGAAAAAATTTGCGGTCATTTAAAATTTATTGTACTTTTACAATTCATAAAAATATGAAATTTATCAGAAATATATATATCAAAAATACATAAAAAGTTAAATTTTATATCCGGATTCCAAATTATATTTTTATTTTTTCAAATTAAACTTATAAATGTGTCAAAACTAGATTTAAAATGGGTGCTCCATCAAAAGGTAGGAAAACCACATTTTCTTAAAAAATTCTTCCTTCATCTAAAAAATTGAATTTTTTCTGAAATCATTTTCTAGAAAATAAATAAGATTAATTTTAATTTATATAAAATTAAAAATTTGGTCAATAATATTCATAATTACAAGTTTATATCACATTAAATAATAAATTTTAAAATATACCTTTTGTTCTGAAACTCATCATTGCAAAAATGAATGCTATCGGGGAAGGTTGCTCTTTCATTTAACACAATCCAAGTTAGTGTTTTTTTGTAGTGAAAAATTCTTTTAGTGTTTCATATAACATAATAAGAACATGGATAATTTATACCTTGAAATAAATCTATACTGATTATTGCGTGTATCTTATGCCAACTCGGTGTTTCATGAAATTAATTCTATCAAAAGAACATGAAATTTTGTTTTTCACAAGCCAAGAATAGTATTATGTAAATTGAAAGATAATAAGGTGTTTTGTATAGTGAAATCTAATTTTGGTGTAGTATACCACAATAGAAATTAATGAAATTAACTATAATATATCTCATAAAATATTTGAGTGGTCACATTCTGCCCCGCTTAAAATGAATTTCACCCTTGAAATTATTTGGGGATATGAAATATATACTTCTTGAAATTTTATATAATAAAATCCCACATACTAAAAAATAATATTAAATCTTTATTTTAAAAAGGAGTGTTAGAAAACATAATGGTTACCCAAATTAACTCATCACTAGGTTTCCACATAGGATAACATAGGTGGGAAGTGAAAACATGGATATGAAAGAAAAATATAACCATAAAATTCTGAGAGATAGTGATAAGGAAAAGGGTTTGAAGAATTTTAACATCTAGATGGCCATAAATATATGATGATTTAAGGGGCCATCTATATATCAGATAATAAGGCACTAAGACAACATTTTTGGTTTTCATGATTGTTTTCCTAATGTTGAACAACATGTGATCAAATACTTACTTTATTTTAGTGAAATCTCATCTTTGGTCATGCCATAAAACGTATTCCCTTCATCTCTTATTCAATTAATTTAAATTGAATTTTTCATTTCTAATGTGTTAGTAGATCATGTTATCCATAAATAGAATGATAGGCCATTCCATATGTGTTTATCAAAAAAAGGATAACACAAGTTATCAAATATACATATGTCTATATATGGCGAGATTAATCGTATATGGTTCGAAAAATGGTCTTATACTTCATCTTCAATATTTTTTAAACAATATAAATCAATTTTATATGAACCATGGACTTCCCGTAGGACAGCGGCAGGAGATTAAGGCCTGTCACTCTTCAGTATTGGGTTTGATTCCCAAAGTCTTCTCTAACACAAAGGGTTTTCACACATCCAATGGGTTTTACTTTTTATAAAACTATAACTATCACATTCATAAATTCTTTTAATGTTATTTTTAATTAAAATTCTATTCTTTTATTGTTTTGGGGGTTTCTCATGCATTTAGCTGGAAATGGTGGGTTTTTAAAATTTGGGCCAAATAGTGAGTCTATTTCCATATTTAAAAACCAATTTAGTTTCTTTTATAACACCTTAATTTTTCAACATTTCTCATCCATTATACATCCTACCTGGCCTACCATGACCTATAATTACCACCATATCAATTTGGAGCCTTTAGAAATCCATAATCATGGTGTATTTTGGTTTTTTATTAAGTAATTGGGTCTACCCATAAGCCCATTTTCTGATTTAAATTATTGTTTTAATTCATTAATTTCTCATTAAATTTATATTTTTTAGTTGATTCCACCTACATCTTGAAGAAATATCCCTTGGATCACCCCCATTATCAGTTTCTCTTTTTTGGATCTCATTTGAACTAGAAATTAGGGCAAAACATTTCTGGGTTTCTCAAACCCTCCAAATTTGGGAAGGTAATTTTCTTCCTTCATAAATCATACATTTTTCACTCTTTCTCCTCTATTTTTGTCCCAAAAATACTTTATCAGACTCATAAGATCCTTAATATCTAATTTTTTTCTTTTATATTTAAATTTTGGTTGATTAGGGTTGATTTCTTAGAGTTCTCTTCTAGTAAGTCTCTATCTCTCTTGGATTTATTCCATTTCCTTCGGGTTTCATCCATCATTCTTGATGTTCTAAAATGTCCAGATGTTAGTTTTAGAACCTAGGGTTATATTTGGAGTCTTTTTGGTGTAATATTGAGGTCTTAGGTTTATCTTTACTTATTTGTGGTGTGATGGTGGTGTTATTGATGTTTCACAATAAGATTTGACGGATCTGACACTTTCGATAGGTGGTTCAATGTGTAAACACTTATTGATGTGTTATCTTTCTGTATTTACTCATTATTCATATCCCACATATGTTGTGTGTGGTGAAAATTCTTTTCATGATTTATTTTGTTAAGATTTTAATCTTATAGTTTCATTTTAGCTTCAAATTGGGTGTAAGTAGACTTAGTTATTTTGGTGACGCATGTTGGGTACAATTTTTAGTTCTAGTGGTTCAGGTTTCTAGCAGGTCCTTGGCTATAATGTCTTGTGGATATTTCTTGAGTGCAGTGCCTCTTTCCAAGAGGGTTTTGTGGATTTTTTTTACCATTTTTATAGTCCATATGAGTTATTTTAAACTATGTAATGAAGTTCTGAATTTTTGTAAAATATTGTTTGGTTTGAAAAATCTAGATTCATTTTATTGGGTTCATTTGTTGTTTTAAGTTTATAAACATATTCAAATCATTTATAATTTTCATTTTATGATACCCAAGAACTTGGGCCAGCCCATGGGGATGTGGAACACCCTTCGGGCCAGGTTTCGTGCTAGTTTTGGTGGCGACCGGATTTGGTTCATGAAAAAATGGAATCAAAGTAGGTTTATGTTAATTGTGTGGGTCATGTTATTTGGGGAACTGTCGGGATAGTCTGGATATAGTATTTTTGGGACTTGGATTTCTTGTTATGGGTAGTGTGCTTGATCACCACACCTCATGATGTGATTCATGTCACTAGGGGAGTCAAGACATATCTAAGTCCTTTGGTTTTCTTGGTTTGATAAGGATTATGGGAAATGAAAACTGAGTTGGGTTAATGGTCTTAGTGATCTCGTAGAGCCTGAAAAGCCATGTGGAGATGGGGATATTTCTCTAGAACACTCTATGTTACTGTGATGTGATTGGCATATGGCTGCCAACCATATGTCCAATTCACCCATTGGAACTAGTTTCCTCTCACATTATCTTGTGTCCTTTAGTTTGGAAATCATGTATGTTTAGTTTTACAGAAGAAAATGACATGGTTTTAATAAGAGTAATGTTTTTGTGAAATTATTTTCCAATAAATAGAAAATGGTTATATTTTTTAATTGGTAGAACATAATTTTTAAAATTATTTTGAAATGGAAAATGGTGTGTTTACACATCTTTTGAAATCATGAACTATATTAATGTTGGTTTTGAAAAAGTGTTTCCAATAGAGTTTTATAAACTATTGAAAAGCGTCTTAATGGGATGAGATGTTTTGAAATTGATGTTAATAACTTGAAAGTGTTTTGTTGTTTTAATGGTTTTGTCGTTCTGAAATGTTTTGTAAGGTGTAAATTGGGTTTTATATTATGGTTAGCAGTCTTGAGAAAATGTAAGTATTGGTATACTATTTTGGTTTTGAAAAGTGGAATGATTTTTTGTGATATCCTTTTGCATTTTAATGAGAGAACACATGTATGAGGTTACATGAGTTGATATAAGGTTGATCGAATGTCAGTATGAGTTTTGGGATGTATATCAGGAGGGTGCTCAGTGGCATGAAAATATGCATGTGTGAGGCCCATGGGGTACCACTTGTGGATATGCTTACTACTGAACATTTAGTTTTCAAAGAAATTTTTTTAAAAGGAAATCATAATGTCTTGATGACTATTTTTGGAAGGTTTGTATTATTTGTTTTTTTATTATGGGTTTTTGTAAATATTTGTGTTTTGGAATGTTTTGAGTCCAAGAGCCCCTCTTGTTTGAATGGTGTTTTGGGTTTGTGTTTGGTTAGTAAGCTAGGTTGAAGGGATGGTTCATGATCTCTTCTAAGAAAATTTTGGGAATCCTTTATGGTGGATCCCCTCATCTGTTTGGATCTAGTTGCTGTATTTCTTAACTAATGGACCATGCTGGTTGGGTCCTTGGGTTCTCTCGTTTGATAAGCTATGCCCCCATTATGAGTTAATTCACAACTAATTTGCATCCCGCAATGTTTCTCTATTGGAAAATCCTCTACTTGATCAATGTAATTAATCATTCCTCGAGATTTGAAGAATGAGTCTACACCATTTAATTTATTGTTTTTTTCAGATCCTCTTGTAGGGGGAGAGTGCTCGTGGAAGGTTGAAAGAGGCCTTTGTTTCTTGAGATGTCTAATTTTTGAAGGTGGATGTTGTATGGGGTTGTCATTGTGGATGGTGTATAAGAGGTCCTTTGATTCCATCATAGTCTATTTGAAGAAAAGGTTTACGTTAAACCACAAGTGTGGGAGATCTGGTCATGAGAGGCTATTATGGCCACTTTCTGAAATCTTGTGTTGTTTAGGGGCTTCACATGAGGTCCCTTCACATATATTGTTTTTATTAGTTTCAATGGTCATGTTTGTTGAAGGCATGTGATGTTGTGTTCCCGTTTAACTGTAAAGCTTATGATTGTGGAATCCTCTGATAGTATCTATTTTGTTGGGATTATTCCTTCCATGGAAAATTATTAAAATCCTCTATTTTAGAGGAAGGTGTTTATATGTGTCCTTTCCTACCATTATTTCTTACCCGAATAAACAAGGTGTGATTTTTGTGCATCTTTTAAGATCATGTGATAGTGAAATTTCATGTTTTGATAAATTAGGTTCTGGAGTGTGTTATTTCTTGGTCAACCCACTGGGGTATGTGGTGTAGTTATTTGTGTCACCTAAAGAAGATGTTCCATACATGGGTTTCCAATGCCTATCTGCTAGACCGAAGATGCTTCAATCTTTTGAGCTCCAGCCATAGGTCCTAAAGAGAATTTGGACCATAGTCAGGGGAATTCCCTAGGTCATTTAAACCGTTGTACAATTCTTACCCTCGGTATGAATGATAAGTAGATTTTAAACCTCTAGTGTTTTTATCTTTCTTATGTTATTCTCATTCGATAGAAAGAGGTGGAGGGCCATGTGCACAAGTTTGTCGCATAATGTATTACCTTCCCCTTTTGGTTTCCATTGAGTTTTTAAAGAAAGGTTTAAAATTTGTCCAGATAGGTTTAGTACATGGTTTTCACAAGGCGAGTTGTAACTGTGCCACAGAAAACCATGCAGATATAATGATCCATACAGTTAGCGCATGGTTTCCCAAACTGTACGGAATACCCGGGCAGCCATCCCAACTCTTTGAGTTTTAGGGCCTTTATATATCATCCCATACTGGTTGGTTAAGATGGTTGGTTCTTATGGTGGGGATACCCATCTTGGATCTCAGGTATGTTCTTTTGGGAATGTCTAATTGAAGTCTACCCCTTGTACCGGGGAGCCTGTTTGGGCCTTCTCCTGTTAGTGTCCCGATTCTGTCTCCTATAAAATTTATGTTTTCTCTTATGGTGGGTAGCCCATTTGTGTCTCCTCATTCCGATGACTCATATTTGTCCATGGTAATGGCTTGGAAGTGGGTAGTCTCATTCGGATCTATCTAAATACCTACATTTTTCTAGGGTAAAGTTGGTATTGGTGAGTTCCCAACGTCGTAGTTATATCAAGATAAGTGTAACCTTGTTCGATGTTGTTGATTGTTTCAGTAAATTGCATAACCCTTGTTCAGATTGTGTTTGAGGAGTTTTCTTTTGGGATAAATCCTGAATGTGCTTGATTGTTTCTGTAAAGTTTTTTATGTTTTTTTGTGAATTATTTCTTCCTTAATTGATAATTGGAGGTGTTTTGGCCTTTGGGGGTGAAGCTTGACAAAGGAGTCCATTTCGGCCTTTCGGTTGGGTTTGGTTTTTTCCTTTGGACTTATTCTGGCATTTTGTGGACGGAAAGTTTTATGGTGGGGAGAATTGTTACATTCATATATTCTTTTAATGGTATTATTAATTTAATTTTTATTCTTTCTTTCTTTTGGTGGTTTCTCTTGCATTTTGGTGGAAATGGTGGGTTTTTGAAAATTTAGGCCAAAACATTAGCCCATTTCCATATTTAAAAACCAATTTTGTTTCTTTTAAAAATAGTCTATTTTTCAACGTTTTTAATCCATTCAAATTACTACTTGGTATAGATGGACAAATAAACACACACATTTTAATTTGGCTCCTTTCAAATCCATAATCAGGGTGTAATCGGGTTTTTTATTAAGTAATTGGGCTTTCCCGTAATCCCATTTTCTAATTTAAATTATTATTTTAATTCATTAATATCTCATTATATTGTTATTAATTTTCAGTGATTCTATCTCCTCCTTGAAGACAATATCCATAGGATCTCCCCCATTATTGTTTTCACATTTTTGGAGCTGATTTGAACCGTGAATTAGGGAAAAATGATTCAAGGTTTCTCAAACAATCCATATTTGAGAAGGTAACATGCTTCCTTTATAAATAATTCATTTTCACACTTTCTCCCCCATTTTAGTCCCCACATGACCTCCACAGACTCAGTAGATCCTCACTATCAGGTTTTTTTTCTTTGAGATTCAAAATGTGGTTTATTTTTGGTGATTTCTTCATGTTCTCTTCAAGTAAGTGTTTCTCTATTTGATTTTATCAATTTCCTTAGGGTTTCCTCCCACTTTCTTACAGTACTAAAATTTACATAAGTTAGGGTTTAATCATAGGGTTTGATTTGGTCTATTTATGGTGTAATATTGAGTTTTTAGGTTCCCTTAACATCTTTGTGGTGCGGCAGTGGTGTGGTTGTTGTTTTTCACCATGATTTGAGGGATTCAACACTTTCGGCTGGTGGTTCCTTGTGTAAAAATTATTGATGAATTAGAATGTTGTATTTACTCATTATTAATATTCTACATGTATTGTGTGTGGGGTGAAAACTTTTCATGATAGATTTGGTTATGATTTTAATTTTATATTTTCATTTTAGCTTGAAATTGGGTGTCAGTAGACTTAGTTATTTTGTAGTCACAGGTTTGGTACAGTTTTTAGTTTCAGTGGTTCAGGTTTCTATCAGGTCCTTAGTGGTGATGTCTTGTAGAGATGGATTAAGGGAGGTTCCCCTTTCCATGAGTTTTTATGGGATGTTTTCCTGAGTTTTTATAATTGATATAGTCATTTTGAGTTGTTTTAAAATATGTAATTCAGTTTTGAATTATTGTAAGAGATTATTTGGTTTGAAAAATACAAATTATTTTTATTGGGTTCATTTGTTGTTTTATGGTTATAAATTCAGGAAAATCATTCCCAATTTACCATTTATGATAGCCAGGCACTTGTGGGAGCCTGTGGGGACCAGGAATGCCCTTCGGGCCATGTTGTGGGTTGGGTTTAGTGCCGGTTTCGGTGGTGACCAGATTCAGTTCATTACAATGACATTCTATAAATAATATATAAAATTTATCATTAAACCATACTATTTTTTCCTACTTAATCCACCCCAACCTTTAGGTTTATCCATAATACTTTTGTCCAAACTCATAGTACAAAAAAAATTACAATAAAGGTCATATAAAACAGCTGAATTCAATCATTTATCCCCCTTATAACATAAGATATATCGGGTTGGTCATGTTCCAAAAAACATAAACACCTTCATGATGTATTACATTGAGTCATTGTAAAAACCAGAATTATCAGATATCCTTATTGCAAATATGAAAGTTTCCTTATTCTAAAACTTATGGGATATATTCCCTAAGTCCCAAAATTTTTTATACTTCGGCCATGATACTATAACCCTTTTTTAAATAACTTTTTATATAGATCTCAAGAAACTAGCATAATCTAATTTACATATTCCAATCCAGTATATCCTTATCCAAAAATTATTATCTGAACATAATGGATATATTAAGGGTTATCTTTTCCTTAATAATGTGTTATCCTAGTATATCACCTAACCCTTAAATCACATTTCTATCTCCATATAACTATTCAAAATATCTTTTCTAATCCTTAATTAAAAACTAAGGAACAGTTATTTATTTCATGATTCTTATAACATAATCCTTTGAAATATAAAACATAAACACCTCAATCATCTAAAATTTTTCTTAAACCATTACTCATGATCCATCATATTCTTCTTTCCTAAAATAAGAATAATTAATTAATGTTATCATCCTCAATATTCTTAGTTTTAATGTGAAAAATGCTTGAAGAACATCACAAACCTTTCACATGTTGTTTAAAATCTCTTTATCCTTACTCATATGATCAATACTTGTATTTTCGTCATGATTACCTTCAAGATATTTCTAATTAGGAAATTGATCATTTTAATGACCATAATTTATACATATGAAACATTCAAGGGTTATTTGTGTTGTATGTAGTTCTGGTTAATAAATAAGACCCAAAAAAGTGTGACAAATACACATCATCAATTAAAAAAACATAAGTAAGGTAAATTACTTATAATATTTCTATCTATAATATCATAGGATTAATCCTATGTTATTTATGATTATCAAAAAACTCTTGGATTATAACATATACTTGGAATATCTCTAGGACATCCATTGACATATACTTAGACATATCTCTAGGGGTCTCCCTAAATTTTTCACGTCCTAGTTTCCAAAGGATGACTAAACCATATCTATTATACCAACTCTAAAAACCCAAGCTTGACGTACATATAAATTAAAATAATTTTGTGGATTACTTAATACATAATACAATTATGAACCAAAAGATCATATTAGTTTAGTGTTATTGGAAACTTAAAAAGTTATGTTTTATCTTAGGGAAAGATATTCAACATATCCGATAAAGGTCCTCCCCTTTCTTCCTACCTAAAACCTTTCATTATATCATTGGGAAAAGAAAAGATAAATAGTTTGAGCTTAAATTCTCAGTAAGTAAAATAATGAGGAAAATCTAACAAAACAAAAATATAATAATTTTAAAACATGAACATAAATTTTGAATATCAGAATTGTGAGTTGTGAAATAAATCTTGGTAGTACGTAAGACATTGATCATAAAGAAATATTAACAATGATAAAATCATATTGGAATAAATCATGGGGTTATGGAAAATAAATGATCACATAATATGATTTAAATAGTATCCAAGGCATTTCTATCAAGACCACCATAGTGGACAAAGTCCATTACTAAACTATATTTACCTTTAGTTTCGGTAATTTATTACCAAACTAGATTTACTTACCTTTCTAGCCTTATATTACTGAACCAGATTTACTTTTTATTCAAGTCATATCTAAATCAGGAGATATAAATCATTACCCAATTCATTTAAGGTAGATATAGTTACCACCCATCTCATAATGAAACTAATCTTACAAGTTCCATAAAAACATAAAAACAGTCACCATAGTATATCCCATGAAAGAAAATGGGGTTCTTAAATATAATTCTGTCATTACACAATTGATATAAAATATAATTCCATCATTAACACTATCTAATTAAAATAATAATAGGGTTATAAAAATAAACCTACTTAAAAATAATCATCTTAGATGAAAAATTATTTTCGATAAAATACATGAAATTTATTCATAAGGAAAATATCTTTTCTTCTTCAAAAAAAATTCTTTTCTCAAACTACAACAAAATTTTAAAAGTTAAGAATTTAGTTGAAAATAATATTGAAATAATGTAGAGGAATCTTCATGGAAATATTCTATCATGAAACCTTATAAATAAATTAATGTTGTATAATTTTAAAAAACATTATCCTCATAATTTTTCCAAAAATTTCAAAAAGTACCTCAAAATGAATAAAAAAAGATTCTTTTATTTCCATTTAATAAAAATTTAATATAGGGTAAAATTAACATTAAAAGATTATATATAAATAGAAATAGTATTACATAATTATGAAATTTGTATGTGGATTATAATTATATCCCAGTAAATACTTTCATACAAACAATCTCAGATAAAAATGAGATTGAAAAATTATCCCTTACCTTAGGTCCAATTTCGCTTTTATGTGTCTGAAACTCTTATATAGTGGGTTTAAACATATTATTAACTTGTAACAGAACCATAATAATATCTATGAAATCATATATTATTCATTTATGAGATTATATTACCCGTTCATTTGCCAATTCCATGTTTGTTTCACCTTTGAGGTGACACTGGTGCACGGTTGGGGAAAATTCAAGGAATGGTTCCATGGGTGACGAGAATCCATGCATTATTATAGAGACATTCATTCCACTATATTTTTTCAACACAATCTACATCATTATCCTAAGGGTAATTGGATTTACCCCATGGGGACTGGGTAGTTTTCCTTTTCCGTATTGCGAAGGAGGTGTCACAGATGAATGGTCCTAGCGGGCGATTGCATGGGGTTAAGTACTTGGGAAATCGATCCTCTTAGGATATATCTTCCTAATACGGTCTCCATTGTTTTTATTCGTGGATCCAAAAATACCCAACTACCGAGGTATCTATAATTTGTGGACCTTATTTCCAAATTCAGGCACTCGTTGGATGATAATTTGGCCAACGACACTTATGGACTTCATTGGACTAGAGGATGGGCGGTTGGGATCATTTCACACTTTTGGGGGGAATTATTGCCTATTCTGGTACTCACTTATAGATTTAAGTCACGTTCATATGTTCTTGAATCCATGGTTCATTATTGAATAGTGTGTTTATGGGATACCTCTTTTTTTATGGATTTCCATAGGCGTACATGGATTTGATGCAATGGATGAAATGATTACTTATGTAATGGAATAAGGATCTCTTGAGTTTATTGTCATCTAGGGGAAAATAGGTGTCTTTATTTTGGAATCAGACTGATGATATGTTCTTATTATATTTCCTTAGGAGTGGAATCGGAGCCCATGAAGTTTAGATATGTTGGGGCTTATGTGTAGAAGCAGCCTGTTTGAGAGGACATTATAGGGTGAAACCATTCAGGAGAGAACCCCTTTTTAGATCAAGCCTTCAAGCCGGAATCCTACATATCCTGGTTAGACTATGACTTAGAGTTCTCATAGTTCATATGTGTTTTGGATATTAGGAATGAGATCTTCCCTTTTGAGGGGCTATGGTTGGGTGAAAACATTTGCAAGAGCACCCCTTTTGATCATGGGCCATCAAGAAGGCTTCCTACATATCATGGTTCAACTAGGAATCATAGTTATCATAGTTCAGATTTTTTTTTAATTTCTTAATCATCCCCAATATCTAATACCTTGTGAGTCATACATGGTGTGTGAAACAAGAGGATGTGAGAGAATCAACCAACCACACACCTTCTCTCCCACTGATGGTAGAAGGCGGGCCTATGGCAGAAGAGGTTGGGGCAATGGTTGGTGAGGGCACAAAAAAATGAACCCATCAATGTGGGATGACATTGGAGTTCATGAAGCTCATCCCTCAAATGGTTGGGAACTTTACTCAGTGGGATTTCTCTAAAACGAATTTTTGTAATGTGGTGGAATGTCTCCACTTGTCAATATTATATGCGAACATGATTCCTTTGACTGATCATCATTCATCATTGGATAGAAAAGAAATTGATCAACCTTAATATCTATTACAAGGAGGTTAACATTAGTGTCCCTTGGTTGGTCTATAGGTTACCATTATAATATAGACATACAAACATCCATAGATTCCAAACAATTGTGGGGGGATCCCTCAAGGATCCACTTAACAAAGGTATGTAGACTCAAAGGGGATCACCGATGTGCCTGATGATTTATTCATACGATTTCGGTGGATTTAGAGGAGGCTTTGGTTTGAAAATGGGGGACTAGTTAGAGGAGGGGATATCAAGGACTGGATAGTATTAGAGGAGAAATATTGGAACTAGAGGGAATAACACTTAAAGAATCCCCCTTCCAAGTATGGTTTTCTCATGCATGATTGGGGAGCTGCATATACCATAATGGTATGTGCGTAGAAGATTCGTCCACGTACCAAAACAGTACATGGTATTGATCATGGACCACCACACACCACAGTGGTACATGGTCCAAGATGCAGTACACCACTATACTTCGGGTTCCATTCATATACTGATGCAATATGCAGCACCGGGTTCAATCCACTTAATGGTACACTATGCAGAATGCCTTCTTGATGGAGGATCATAGAACCTGTAATTCATGGGGAGTTCATCCACGAGGAATTGTATTTTTCAATTACACCAATTAGTTCCATAGTTTTCCAACTAATATTAAGCTCCTTCAATTTATGGTTTGCCACTGGTTTTAAATATGGAAAAGTGGTTTATTATTTGGACTTCTCTTGATGATTTGATGCTGAAGCCAGAATCCTCTATGAATTCTTTCTTCCAACATCTAGGGTCTCCTCCATTATTTCATCATTCTTCCTTTAACAATTCCATTTATGATAATTTTATAAAGTATTTGTGAAATCATATCTATGGGCATGCATCACCATTTACAGAAGCCCATAAAGAGATATCTTCATCAGCATTAGACTCGGCCAACCAGGGTTTGCAGAGGATGCAGTTTGCAATTCATGGTTCACAAAACCCTATCAGTAACTCCATAAATGAACTATAATGTTCACAAGATGATATAGATATGGCCTTCACATGCATGATTTTTCCATCAATGTGGTTCTCAGGCACCTGGGTTCACCGTCCATCAGTCTGTGGGCTAGCACCTCGCGAGTCGTTTTGCATACTGGTGGTTTGTGGCTCATGAGTTCCACAAACCCTTCCCATTGATGGTATGTGAGTCACTAAAAAATCATTGATCAATTCAATTCCTTCATGTTTCATCTGATCTTTTACACTCAATTTGAATCCATTCACTTTTCTAGACTTGTAGGAATGCTTTCTTCATTCTATAAATTGAATGTGTCAGCATTTTTTCCCTTTTCGATGTTTTCATGACACTACAAATACCCCCTATTGGAATTAGGTAATTTTAGAATTAACAAGAGATTATTCTGATGTATAAGCAGTCCTGAACTAAAGTGGTTAGCGGAAAAACATATAGGTCCTGTATGAGGGGACCAAACCTATAAATATGGTCTTAGGTCATTTGTCTTTTACTGTTACTCATGATGAAAAGTGACCTCGACCCCCCCCCCCCCCCCCCTTGACATTATCTGCATTCATGTTCCACCTCTTTTGTGAAATCCCTATTTCAGAACCTCATTGTACATTCCATGAACTGAACTCTTCAAAATTTCATCATCTCGCCAACTGGATTTTGGGTTTTTCAAACTGCATTGTGGAAATTAAAATTAAAATCTTGACATTTGCGTAGGATAACACTACCTGGTTCGTGTTTCCCACACACTACACATAAACCAGAGAACATCACTTTTAAAAATTAATAATCTAAACATAATATTTTCATTATATACCATGAATATAGACTTGGTGAGGCCTTGGTTCTCAGTTTCTTCCTTCTGCGAACAATTTGGTTCACTACCCAATGATCCACGATCCAACGCCTCATAGGTGTCTCATGTACCATCGTTGTTTGAGGTATAATGCATCTACGTGCCACATCAGTATGTAGGGATTCCTTCCACATATCATGTGAAAAGTGGGAAATTTCTACCACGTACTGTTTCTGAGAACAGTTCACGGAGCCCCATGAAGACATTTTTTGAGTTCCTTTATAATTTTTTTGTGGCCTTTATCAAACACATTTCACGAGGCAAACTATTTTTATTCTTTTGGATCATTATTTATAGGTTGCGATGGCTCTTTCATAGACATTGATATAATTGACGAAGATTAGGGTAACCATGGTTGAGGATACTTAGGAATATGTTGGATCCTATATTTTTTCTTGTGAAATATTCTTATATGATCTCAAAAGACTAGAGCTCCCAGCTTACCTATTTTATTTTCAATTTCAGATTTACAACTTTGGTCTTCCTGACGACATTCCTCTACCACTGGATAATCCCAATACTCCTTTCATTCTCCTAGAAGCACTACAAGGACATGATTGGGCCAATATTTCCTCAAAAAAAGAGTTCATGGCTAATCTGATTAATGAAAATGTGTTTATGTTGGAACGATCAGTATAGACTCAGGGTTATCGTGGGTGTCACGACATTACCTCGAGATTATTCACCCAAGAGTACCCTTCTATTATCGACATTTCCTAAGAAAACCCTAATGGTCAATTGATCACCAAATTGGATCTATGAGATAGGGGATGCTTCTCCAATGAATGGGCCTGGTCATTTTGGGTACACCAAAATTTTTTAGATTCCCCTGAAGAGTTATTGGCTGTGGGCTTATATCAGGAACCTTGGGTCTCTCAGGTCGAAACCTTCTCTCCAAGAAAGATCCTTACTGAACTGTTGATCCACTGTTGTTCAAGTAACCACACCTTTCATTTGTCACATGGGGGTGGGGGAATCATCTTATGGGGCATCCCCCAGCTCGTATGATTCCCCATCCTTGGAGATATGTATGATGAGTTTCTCCCGGTAGGCACTACTTTGTATAATAATGGCCATGTGTCCCCATTGACATGGAGGTTACTAGTTATGGAAGAGGGATTACTTGATCACCCCTCTAGGTTTTCTATTTTATCACATTTGAGTTATGGTTAAGATCATTTCTACTGGTGAATGGGCCTAAAATGAGAGGTCTCCACACTCAATCTCTTCCATACCAGCAGTCTTTGATAGATTATAGGGTTATATTATGCTACAATCAAATTAAGATGCTAAAATACATAGGGATATGAGCTTCAACCGGACCTTCCACCAACACATTGATTAATAGGTTACATTTCCAGGATTTTTAGAAGGTGGATCTTCCCATACTATGATGTATATTCTAGGGTCCAGGAATTCACATTGATAATTGTGACTGTGCTGGAAGAGGGACAAACAAATAATCTAGCCACTCCTACTCTAGCCCAACATTATGAGTTATTGGGGAAGATACAAAAATTTAGACCTCCACATCATCTTAGTAAAACATTTCAATTCTTTAATTGGTGGATGGGAGAACACATCCCTTTCTATGAATATCGACAGACTGCGAAGGTTCCCACTTTGACTATAAAACATCTCGTCTCAACATTTCTGTTGATCTTCCTAGGAAATTAAGAATTTGTGATGAATTCGGGAAACTAAATGAAACTTCTTTCTTATCATCTTTACTGCACTATACCCCTCATGGGCCATTAAGAGGAGATAGGGGCAGTTCTTCAGATGAATGCTCAAAAATTATCGCACTTTAGGGTGAGATTCTCATTGCTTGATTAGTTCAAGTGTCCATTTGTGAGCGCTACCTCCCTTACCAGTTTCATAGGCAATTTGGATGCCTTCAACAAACATTGTTTCATCCTGATGTTTAGTTATAGAGAGCATCTCGTCCTATAATTAATTTCAAGTAGTGTCTTATGATGATGTAGGAAGGTCCATTTATGGAGGATATTAACCCCAATACGACAGAATCAACTTTTTTGTTCCTAGGATATGCCCAACTGTGGGTGGGCTGTTACCCTAACAGGGTACTGAGAAGACATGATCAGTTGGTCTTGAAGACCCTAACCATCCTTCACCCCATCTTGACCCCAACATCCTTTCCATACAATCCTCCATCATATGAATCTATAAGGGTCATGTTATTCCATTTTGAACCATGTATTGTTATTTGAAATCAACATAAATAATTAAAGGCATTCCTTATAGAAAATTTAAATATAAAGCATGTATGTGATACCATTATTTCATGTGAAGTATACATAATTAAACATGTGTGCCTATTCATGTATCTATGATTAAACATGAAGAAAATAACCAATATAACTAATACCATTAAAACAAAAGAAGTTAAGATCGAAATATATATATATATATACATATGGTTGTAGGTTTCATAGTTATATAAAACCATATATATAATTAAAGTGTATTCGTGGAATATGCACAAACCAAAACATGGTTACATATTCTTTTCCTATACCTATAGCGGCCATGATGGGTACACTATATGTTCTTTCCCCTGTGGTGAGAAGTCACTCGATCCTCTATCCGATGCATTTAGAAGGGGCTTCGTCAGTGTGACATATCACAGTGGGGAGTGATTCAAAGTACACCTCTCCTATAGATTGTAGCGAACCTGACCCCATAAGCATGATGTCAGTGCCTGAAACATGTTGTGTAATTTCTTTCATAGAAGTATGAATAAAAAATTACACATCTTGTTCCAATAGAGAGGGTTTTTTTGGTTTAGGTTCTCGAAAACCATATGATGTTGATACACTTAATCCAAAACATGGCAAAAATAAACATAAAATTGTTTCCTTCACTTAAGGGCACTCAAATCTTGATAAATCTATTAACCCCTTTACAAAAATTGAAAAAGTAGGAGGACCATAATAATTCCTAGTAAGGGGTTTTAAAACAACTAGTAGAACTTCCCTTTTAAAACAGCATGCTTTAAAATAATCTCAAAACATTTTCTAAAGAGGAAAACACCACTTCTTGATGTAAATTATAAATATTTTCAATGTATATTTTAATTTTTTTCATGAAAACCTCTTACAATATATTTATTTGTGTTTACTTAAAAATTACAAGTAAAACATAAATCAAAGTGAATATACATATACAAGAATTCATGAATGATGCATAATTTATAAATTGATCAAACCAACTCTAAAAGCGACCTAAAAGGTTGTATAATAGAATTGAATAATTAAAGATGTCAGGATTCAAATAGCACTTGATATGAAATTCATGGATTTGTAATTGTAAAATTAACTTTAGATACACATTCCTTAAATAAATTTTCATTTTCATACTTAATAATGCCATATGCATTCATCACCATTATCATAGAATATTATTAACCTAGGGATGTCCTGTTAGTTGAATAATAAATTCAATGGTCATATAGTAATTAATATTTAGTGAATGAATATTACTAGTCTTTGTCAAGGCCTTGTTCCAAGAACATATAGGTAAAAACCAATTATAATTGTGGTCAACTACCACACATAGTTGTGAAAAAGATAGAATCATTTTCACGAATCATTTCACTTTAACTCATGAGATTCATCACTTTACCCAATGTATTGGAGAATTGTATAACTCTTGGCACACCCATCACATCATTTAAATCCAATACATTCCTCATATGCCTTAGAAAGGTCCTATATTCACAGTGTCCCATACTATTATGATTATATACATTCTAAATCCAGGAATTATCAAGAGGGATAAAATTCATTCTTTCATACTTATTCATACATGCAGTGAGTTATGCATTAAATTTTAAAATGTATAGAATTATTGTTTTAGGTTATTGATGCATCATATTTAATAGTGACATGCATGAACTAAAATGGAATACCTTTTAACAAGTGGTAAGAAATAGTACACATAAAATAATGGGTTTTCACATAAAATAATAACTCTTTCAATTGGCCATTTCACTTGCATGTGAACCATTTTTCGTATTATAAATTACATGTTACTGAAATTTTTATGCTTGTTATTCTTTTTTGAACCATGGATTGTTACTTGAAATAAACATAAATAATTAAAGACTTTACATATAGAAAATTAAAATATAATTCTTTTATGTGACACCATTATTTCATGTGAAGTATACATAATTAAACATGTGTTCTTATGCATGTATTTATGCTTAAACATGAAAAAAATTAACAATATAGCTAATACCATTAAAACATAAAATTTCAAGATCAATATATATATATATATGGGTTTGAGAATATATAAAATCATATAAATACTAAAAGTGTATGATTGGAATTTGCACAAACCAAAACATGGTTTAATAAATCCTTATAAATGAATTACACTTCAAACCCAAGTTAATTATTAATATAGATTTAATGAAAAGCAAATTCATATTATAATAAAACGCCATATATGTATCTACACTTAACCATATATGCACATATATGTTCTCATTGTCCAATAAAACAAAACCAAGTTGATTCCTTACCTGATGTTCAAAAACTCATTATCATCGTTTGAAAAAAATATGAATATATTCGGTTTGTTTTATAAATATACATACAGTTTAATTTAACATAAAGTGAACCCTTGTATGTATAGATATACTATGAACCCCATTTTGAAACATATATCATTGGGAAATCATAAAATCATTACAGATATGTAAGATAAACAAATATATATATATATATAACCATATACACCCAAGTTGTAAGCAAGTGTTTTGCATATTAAAAAGCAGATAAACTAAACCCCTATATGTATTTCGTGTTATAAGAAAACTATTTAAAAACAAATTATTTCCACTGATTGAAATCATAAACTCAGATTATTTTTTATATAAACTAATCGTATTTATGTATATATACACATATAGTTTAAAACAAATGTAAAATTACTTTAACCATTTAAATTGTTTTATACATTAAAACATATTTTTAACAAAAATAATATATTTTTATGAAATCGTAGTACTAGTTAGGATAAAATTATCTATATATATGCACGTATAACTGTGAGACATAAAAATTGATAAAATGGGTTTTCAAATTGAAAGTGAAGCGAAACGATCCATTACATGGATTCAAGTGAGAGATGGGGTTGGGAAGTGGATGTTGGTGAGTTTAGGTGAAGCAATCGGGTAAAATTATGAGTAAAAATTAAGTGTTATATGATATTTATATATATATATATAATGATTTATACACAAATTATAAACAATGACCAACGAAATTTGACTGAAACAAATTAAGTCTCACATCTTACCTAAAATAAGTCTGAATCAAAATGGTGATTTTAATATATATATATATATATATAATGTTTGCGGAATCTAAAAAATAAATCAAAATAAAATTAAATATGAATAAAAGATATAAGACCAAAGGATGGATTATATGTAGAAATTGAAGGCTGGTCTGAAGAGTGTTAGAGGATCTCGGGATAAGAAGAAGAAACGAAGGGTAAACTGTGGGTCACACCACGGGTTTGGTGTGATAAAGTAGAATAACCAAGGAGAATACATGGAAAAAGGGTTAATGGTTTTGATAAAATGAGGTCTTATCATCGAGATATGGATGTTTCTGGGATTTTAAAAATGGATGGGTGGCTACGGGAAAGAAACGATTATTAAAATAGTGGAATGGTGGAGATTAAAGCGCAGATCTAATTGAACGGATATGGCGATACTGTGGTTTTAAGAATGGATGGGTTGTAGATATAAACTGTGTAAGCAAACTAAAGGTCTAGAGAAAATTCATTATTATTATGTGGTGGTGGTGTTTCAAGCCTGGGACCAGATCATGTGGTCCAGATCTCACGCAGTGAGAGCAAATGACCGAGATTCAATCTCTGTTGAAAAAAATCATTCAACATTGAAACAAGTATGTTTTTTGATGTATCATTATAATAATTATACTCCCAACACTCAAAAAAATTCCCTTTCTCCCTCAAAGGAACCTTCCCATACCAGTTCACCTCACTACGGGTGCGCTCTGCACCAAAACTATATTGTCATGCTTCCCCGCACGGTGGTAGACTGCATGGTTCCTCCTTATGTCCTTTTAGCCATGCATACACACCCTCACAAGCTATCCTATTATGAGGCTGATGGGTCTAGTCTCATCCACCTAATCCTGAAGGAGTACTACAAGCATCGTCCATCAACTCAAATAGAGGGCTGGCCTATGGGAGTTGTATTTTTTATAAGCACAAACTTTCAAAAGTAAACTATATCTAAAACCATATAAAGTAAAAATGATGTTTGAAATATAAAATTTCATTAAAACAAATAAATTAATTACTTTTAATAGTCTAAAAAATAATTTAATCATTAATTTAAATTTTGGTATTTTAATATACACAATCTAATATATAAATTATATCATGTATACCTTTTAGTTATCAAGGGTATTTTAAAACATAACATAAAATTTAAATAATTTTTTTCCAATATAAACACTCTTCAGATTCATTGATGTAAACATATGTACTTAACTTCATAATTTCATTTAAACACTAGGGTCTTCAGTTCTAATTCATTTTATGTTTTAAAACATCAAGATTTCAAAATATAAATATATTTTGAATTAAAACATGATAAAGATATAACATTAAATAATTTTAAAGTATACTCAAACTCTTAGAAAATTTTAAATTCTTATATAGATAAAATACGTAAAATATTTAAAATACCTAAAATAAATAGATTAATCAAAACAACCAAAGATTATAGGATTTCATGACCATTTCAAAAACAAATAGTCACATGGACCGCAACGGAACCCACTGATCATAGAAGGATTTATAAAAAATATGTTTATGGTATTGAAAACATCATAAATGACTTGGTGAATATCTCTCTCTATATACCCTTGATTCTCAACATGGTGTTCATTGTTCTTTCCATTCTATTTAGCATTGTGATGGATCCAAAGAACTTAGATTATTTTCATGGCATGTTTGTGGTGTTTGGAGGTCTCTCAGTAATTTTTGTTTGTCTACTTGTAAGAATTATGGGTTAGTTATGGTCCTTTGTCCTTGTTGAAATGCAATGTTTTCGTGTTTAACTAAAAAAAATTCTTAATTTTATTTCTCAAACATTTGTTTGGACTTTATTGAAATTAAGTAATGTAAAAAAATTTAAAACTATTAAAATATTATTATTACACAGAAAATATGTTCTAGGTATCACATTAGCCCCCCTTCAAGGAATTACTCCCTCACAATTATATTACACTACAACCGTTCATACATTTTACACAATGCACCTTCACCAGTAAACCATGAGTATGTGGTTGTCTGATTCCATGGTGTCCACAAAAACTATAAATTATTCATTCTCTTTGGTCCAAACACATCTCAAAAAGTCAGAGTTATACTCACATCTATAATGATCGGATCTTATATAAATGTGATGGAAGATGAAAAGCTCGGAGATATTAGAAAAGAATGGATTCCTACAAACCAAGTTAACCATATTGTTTTCTAAAATTATTAAATCATAAATCATCCTATAGGAACTAAAGTTTAGGAGATGATAAAGATATATTCTGTGAAGGTCACATGCATCCGTGGATTCCTGAAATATCTCTATTGATGGATATCTTTCAAAAAGTAGAAAACATTTGAAGTGTCCCTCACAATAATTTCTACGTCATGCATAGAATATCAGTTGTGCATTTAATAAGAGGAAATAAACAAAACCTAATCCTTGAAATAATTAAAGAATATTATGAGTTTTGGATGACTGATAAAGATATTTTCATGATAATTGTAGACTTATGAGGGGTTAGAACACATCTGAACATGAATCTGTAATTATTTTTTCCAGTATCTCAATTAGTAGAGAAAATAATTTTAGTTGGTGACCAATTGTATTCCATATGAAAAATTTAAGAAAAATATTCTACTCAGTAACGAATTACCATATAAAAACATAGATTTTATTTTCCAAATACATATTAATGTACCAAATCTGAAAAACTATAACATCATTCAATAAATACAAGGTTCATGAAACTTACGGTGCTAAAAATTCATTTTTTCTATATCAAAAACTCATTGGCATGAACTTTGTGACATCCACCATGATGTCCCCTTACAGGTCCAACTAGTGTTGATGATTTCTCATGTTCCCGGTTAAACAAATTCATAAAACGGTTTCAGACTCTTCGATCTCTCTAGTCTAGATACAGAATGTGAAACTTGGATCAATCAAAAGTGGACATCTAAAGATCCATGAGAGAAAATCATGAAGTGTATGATGTTTTTTGACATCAGCATGAACATGATGTTTATAAAACAATGGGAAGACTCATCGTCAAGAATTTTTAAGTCCCTAACTTGACCATAGAGACCATAGGTCAAGAGATGACAATGATATTCCACTCATAGGTCACCCTCTTGTGCGTCCTTTTGGAAGTCCTACATGGATTGAAAATTCTCAGCTAGGGTAAATCATTTAAACTGAATATCAATGTAGTTATTTCATATGTGAATAGAACGTATGTTGAGCATACATCATAATAATATTTTCAAATCTAGATCCTTGGTGGAGTTGAAGTACACGAGGAGAGTTCGATAAACATTAGAGATGTTTACATGGATGGAAAATATTTTTCAATGTCTCATATCCATCTAAACATGACATTGAAACTATAACCTCTAGTATATTATTTGGAAGAGACAAAAGACTTGTTTTATAGACCATTTAATATTTGATGAAAGAATTATACTTAGTAAGAAATAATTTGAATTTCTATTAGTGTTCTTATTTTCATGAGTTTTCTAAACTGATCCTATGATACCAACTATAGAGATCCCAATCCTAGAATCGTGGAGTCAGTGCCTAAAACCTAGATTTTGGTTTTTTTATAGAAACATGAAAAAAAATAACACATCACATTCCATTACATAGGATCATTTTGTTTTAGGTTATTAAAGAATAGATGTTACTGATACACTTATCCTAGAACATAACAAAAATAGACTTCAAATTTTCTTCTATCACATATGGGTGCTCAAATATTGATAAATATAATGACCCCTGTAAATAAATTGAAAATGAATGTTGAGCATAATAATGCATAGTAAATGGTTACAAAACAATTTTAAGAACATCCCTTTTAAAAAAAGAATCCATTAAAATAATCACAAAACATTTTCTTAAGAAGAAAACATCACTTATTAATGAAAGTCTTCAATATTTTGAAATTTTACTTGAAATATTTTTCATAAAAACCTATTACACTAGTCTCATATGTGTTTATGTAAAAACAATCGGTAAAACATAAATCAGAGTGCACATACATGTATAAAAATGAATGAATGATGCATAATTCATAAATTGATGAAACCAAAACTAAAAATGACATGAATGGTTTAAAAACATAACTTCTTAAGTAAAACATTCTTGATTTTCTTAGCACTTAATATGGAATTCATGGATTGGAAGTTGAAACATTAACATTAGATACCATTTCCTTATATAAATTTCCATTTACATACTTAATCATGCCATATGCATTCATCACCAATATCATAAATGATTCTTAAAAAATATATGTTTTGTTAGTTGAATAATCACTTGGATGGTCATATACTAATACATATTGATGGAATTCTCAATGATATACATTTTCAAGGATGTTCACTAAGACCTTACATCATCATTCTATCAAGGCCTCATGCCAGGACCATACGGGTAAATTCCCAACATAATTGTGTTCAACTAACACACGTAGTTTTCAAAAAATCTAGCATTATGTTCACAAATCATTTCACATTAACTTATGAGATTCATCATGTTACATAATGCATTGGAGCATTGTATAATTCCAGGAACACAAATCACATAATTTAAGTCAAATACATTGCTCATATTCCTTAGGATGGTCTTATATTCAAAGTTTATCATACTACAATGAATACTTACATAGTTAATCCATGAATTTTCAAGATTTCTAAACATTATTCTTGCATACTTATTCATATATGTAGTGAGTTATGAATTAAATGTAAAAAATTGCTACATTTTTTGTTTTAGGTTATGGATGCATTAGATTTAATAGTGACATGCATGAATTAAATGACACACCTTTGAACATGAGGTAGGAAATAGTACACATTAAATAGTGGGTTGTCACATAAAATAATAACTCTTTAATTAAACCCTTTCACATGAATTTGAACCTTTTTCATATTACAACTTTTATGATTTTGAAATTATGATGCTTGTTATTCTTTTTTGAACCATATATCGTTATATGAAATCATATTAAAGAACTAAAGGCATTTTTTATGGAAAATTGTAATATAAATCATATACGTGATACCATTATTATACGTGAAGTATACATAATTAAACATGTGTTAATATGCATGTATCTATGCATAAACATGAAAAAATTACCAATATACCTAATAACATTGAAATAGAATAAGGAAAGATCAATATACATATATGTATATATGTGGGGTTGACAAATATATAAAACCATATATATACTATAAGTGTATTCTAGGAATTTTCACAAACCAAAACATGGTTTCGTAAATCCTCATAAATGTTGTCCACTTCAAAATCATAGTTAATTATTAAAACAGGTTTTCTGAAAACAAAATTCTGATTATAATAAAACCCCATATATATATCGACAATTAACCGTATATACACATATATGTTCTCGCCGTCGAATTAAACCAAACCATGTTGATTACTTACATAATGTACAAAAAATATTATCCTTGTTTTAAAAAAAGGAATAGATTAGGTTTGTTTTATAAATATACATAGGGTTTAATTTAACATAATGAATACCCTTTTATGTGTATAATGTATGATAAACACCATTTAGAAACGGTTATCCTTTTGAATCAAAAAATCAGAATTGACTTGTAATATAAACAAATGTATATATGTATAACCATATACACACAATTTGTATGCACGGGTTTTTCATATTAAAAACCAAATTTACTAAACCCCTACATGTATTTCATGTTTTAATAACATCATTTAAAAACAAATGATCACCATTCAAATAAATCATAAATTCAAATTGATTTCTATATATTAAAATCCTATTTAAATATATATATACACGCATAGTTTAAAGAAAACATAAATTTTATTACCCTTTTAAATGTTTTATACCTTAAAACATTAATTTTACACTGATAATATTTTTTTATGAAATCCTAAAAATAGTTTGGATAAAATTATATACAAATACATATAACCATGAAACATAAAAATAGATAAAAGTGGTTTGAAAATTGAATATGAATAAAAACGATCCCTTACATTGGTTCAAGTGAGAGATAGGGTTGAGCAGTAGATGTTGGTGATTTGAGGCGAAGTAATTGACTAGAATTACAAGTGAAAGATTGTGTTTAAAAGGCTGTATATATATATATATTAAAATGATTCATACACATATTATAAACACAGACCCAAGAAAATTGACTAAATCAAATTAAATCTCACATCTTACTTAAAATAAACCTGAAACCAAATAGTGATTTTAGTATATATATAAATATATAATGATTGTGGAAAAAATGGAAAGAGAAAAAAATAAAATAAAAATAAAATAAATAAGTCCAATGTAGGGATTATTGATGGAAATCACTGGATGGTCTGAAGAGTGGTGGAGGATATCAGGATAATAAGAAGAAAAGAAGAAAAAAATTATGGTCATGCCACTGGTTTTTTGTGTGGATGAAAATGAAGCAAGGAGAAGATGTGGAAAAAGGTCAGATGGTCCATATAAAATGATGTTTGAATGGAGAGTTATAGATATTTTTGTAATTTAATGAAAGGATGTGTGGCTACAATCTATTTTATGATTTATCAGATAGCTGCTGGAAATCCAAACATTCTAAAATAGTTGAATGGTGGTGATAACAATGCATATCTAATCAAACAGATATAGCGATACCAATGTTTTAAAAAAGGATGAGCATTCAAGATCAACTGCGTCTATGATCAGACAGTCCCTAGAAAAAGAAGCGTTAATCTGTGGTAGTGGAGTTTTGATCCTGGGACCGTATCATGCGGTCAAGATCTCACGAGGTGAGATCAAAAGTTTGTGATTTGATCTCCTCTGAAAAAATAGACCCACATCGAAATAGGGAGGTTTTATTGAGCCATATTTGTAATCATAGAGCTCCCATCACTCACTCAAATTTCTTGTCCCCCTCCTCTGTAACACATCATATATGTTCACCTCTTTAGAAGCATGATCTGCACCCAAAATATGTCATCGGGCCACCCCTCATGGTGGCATGCTGCTTAGATCCTCCATGTGTTCTTGTAGGTGCGCATACATTCCCTCACATGATAGCTTGGGTTGTCGATGAGGGGTTTAGGCTCGTCCGCATACTACGGAAAGAGTAGTGCGAGATTCCACCCTCGTCTCAGCTAGAGGGCTAGCCTATGGGTGCTATATTATTTTATAAACCCAAATATTAAAAAATAAATCATATCTAGAACCATAAAAAATAGAAATTAAGTTTTCAATATTCAATTTCATTAAAACAATTTCCTTATTTTTATTAGTCTAAAACATCATTTCAACATTATTTTAAACTTTGTTACATTAATATAAACAAACAACATATACATTAACCATGTAGAACTTTAAATTATCAAGAGTATTAAAAAAATAACATTAAATTTAAATACGAATTTTTCAAATATAAACACTCTTCAAATTAATTGAAGTAAAAATATGTACTTCTCTTGATATTTTCATTAAAATAATAGGGTCTTGATTTCAATTCATTTAATGTTGTAAAACATCATTCATTCAAAATATAAAGATAAGTTTAATTAAAAAATGTTCCAATATATAACTTTAAAACATTTTAAAATTTACTCACATACTTAGAACATTTAAAATTATTATATACATAAAATACTTAAAATAATCAATATTCCTCTCATAAATAGATTAATCGAAAAATCCCATGGTAATAATATTTTATTACCATTGAAAAAACCAACATTCAAGAGGATTACAATGGATACCAACGGTCACAAAAGGACATATAAAAAAAATTTTAGGGTATTCAAAACATTAAAAATGACTCAGTGAAGATGGTTCTCTATATACCTTGATTCTCATCATGGTGGCCATTGTTCTTTCCATTATATTTTTCACCCTAATAGATCCAAAGTACTTAAATTTTTTTCCTTTCATGTTTGTGATGTTGGGGGTCTCCTGGTAATTTTTATTGGCCTACTTGTAGGCATTCTAGGCTAGTTATGATCCATTGACCTCGTTGAAAAGTAACGTTTAATTGTATAATGGAATAATGTATGTCTTATTTTTATTTTTCAAACACTTATTTGGATAGTATGTAAATTATGCATTTTCAAACTACTAAAACAATTAAAATATATTTATTACCCATAAAATATGTTCAGGGTATCACATGGTTACTTCTCATGACCCTAATAATGCTGGCCCAAGTTGTGTGTAACCAGATACCCTGAAAGTCGTGGCTAGTCCTCCACATCTAGATGAAGCGGTCAAACCATTTGAGGGCAAGGAGAGCCCCCCGTATTTGGTAACCTATATTAGGTCTCTTCCCACTCCCATAATGACACTTCCTACCTATAGACTCATGGATGATGGGGAGGATCAAGGACATGTTGCTGCGATGAGGAATTAGGCAGTGCAGAAACATGAATGTCATCAGTAATGGGACCTTTCCAAGGAGAAAACTATGGAATGCATTACTTGAAAAGACTAAAAATTTCAGGATTTTATTTACCAGGCTGGGTTTTGGTGGCTTCGATTACCAGAATATCCATCTTCTCATCTACCATATCCTCATAGCCCTAAAAGACCTTGCTTCTTGTGAGGATAAAATTGACAAATTAAATTTGTCTCATCATTAGGTAAGGACTTTCGGATATATTTATGAGGACTTTAATCACATAATAGCTGAAGAGGTGAAGGCTCATGATTTTGTGACCACCCCAAAGGAAGTGCGTAATGAATACTAGGATCACGTTGCAAGGTTGAAGGATAAACTGGCCTCTTCATCGACGAATTACAATACAATACAGATGAAAGTGTGGGACCATAAATCTATTATGGTACCTGTGCACCCAATGGTCAAGGATGAATCGAATAAGAGAGGCAATTTTAAAAAAATATTCATGGCCCATGACTATTTCATTCATTTTTTTGGGATAGTATGGGTCGAGCCTCATTGTTGTGATCCCTAAATCAGGATGTGTACTCATTTTATTCTTACACTATAGAGAGACTTCAAACGAAGTATGTTCCCCCATTTTTTGTTGAACTCAATGAAACTAATTTTCGTTCAATTTATTCTATTTTCCTTTTCCTATCATGTCAATGGATCACAATAAATCATATAAACATCATTTCTATCAGGTATTAATTATTAAATGTGAATCAAAACTATTAAATTGAAATAATCAAATCTGGATCTAATTTTTTTCCTGAGCCGCAGGACTTGGTGTTCATAGCTCGGCACTTTCTGATGTTTGATAGAAAATCTCATGAACTTTTTTGTATTTTTTTATTACTCGGGATTTTTTTTATGCTCATTTGATATGGTCTTAGCGGATATAAAAAGATTTTTTCATTGTCCACCCATTGCGGGATTTCTACCATACAATAATTTCTGCTCGTTTGATAACTCAACATTTTTTTCCCAAAACCATACATAGTATATGTTTAGCGAGGTGATACTCAATTTTTTTTCTGAAGGTTCCCTCTGCAGTTTTTCACTCTGGTGAGTACTGTGTATTTTTCATTGGTGGTTTATATTCCTAAAAATTAAATTTCTTACTGATGTTTTAGGTAGAGAATCTTTGAGAATCCATGATGGGGTAGGGAACCCAATTTGGGATTCATCAACCAAGAATGTCCTAAAATCATTTAAACATGATGAGGGATTTTTCATGCAACTAAATTTTTTAATATTAGAAATGTACGAGTCTTGGGAGCCAATTTAGGTGAATCAAAGTAGGATATGACACTCCCGGGGACATATTTTCCTTTTGTTGATGGCTATTTTTAAGGCATCATATGCAAAGCCACTAGGCATGATGTGCATAGTTAAACAACGGTTTCCATTAGACACTGGACTTCCATCTCCAATGGCCTAGGAGGATTTATAACACTTTGGGTTTGTTTTAGGGTTGGGGCCCAGAATGTGTTTCCTATCTAAGGGATGATGTCCAAAAGAATTATGGAAATTTGTATCACCTATGAATGGGAAACCTACCCAAAATGATTCTTACTTGTGTAATATAGAGATGGTGAGTGGTTAGTTCAATTGAAATATTTTTCATGTCTAGTAATTTTAAAAATGGAGGAAAAGTAATCCCTTATCCATAGGGGTTTTCCAAATCAAGGGAGGTGAGATAGGATATGAATGTCATATGAGGGTATAGAAACAAAAAAGGAAACTTCTGAGGATGAATTTTCCTTTAATATTAAGTTGTATTATAGGAAACATATGTAGAGCCACTAGGCTATGATGTTCATTTTCAAAAAAGGTGTCTGTAGGACACTGTCCTTTAATCTCTAATGGATGTGAAGGGTTATTGATATTGCAACCATTCTTGACATGACATATGAAATCTTATAAAGGGGTGGACCTAAGAATTAAAAGGGAAATTTTTTTGGATGAACCTCCCCAAGAAACCAAGAACTAAATGGGGGAATTTCTGTTTTATATGTGGACATACGTCGCACATATGGATGTGGTATCTTTATTTTACAGAAGCCTAAGGAGAGACCAAAGGTGAATCAAGCTAGATTGTTCTGATACATCCACGACCTGTGTAGAGAGGAGAATATAAACCATGACTCTGAGTATTATCTAATCAGGTGGGATTTCATGAGTCTTATAAGACATTAGGTGTAATAATAGAGGAGATGACTCTCCCAAGGAAAAATTTTCCATTGATTTACGATCAACTTATAGGTATCATAGGAAGTCCCACCAGGGCGGGATGCGCATAGTCAAACAAAGGAGTCCACAGGACACTGGTATTCCATCTCCAATGTCCATGGATGACTATGAGGATTTTATATCAGTCGAGGCATAATGTATGAGGTATGGAAGGATTGTATCCCCATACTTTAGAAACATTTAGTTTGTGGATCACATATGAGATCAAGTATCCCCAACATAGATCTGACTCATATGCAGGGTGTAGAATTCGTTGCATCATTGGAGTACCCTATAGTTTGGTGTTGTATAGTTGGGAAACGAGGTTATTTATGGGGAAGGGAGTAGTGACATGAATTTTTAAGGTAATGCTACAAGGACCAAATTCCAGGAAATATTTTCTGTGATGTCATGGTGGATCTATCGCTGAGATCCCTAACCTCATGCGAGATAAGATCAATGTGATAAACAAGGGATTAATAGGATTTCAGATCACCACTTAAAAATATAAAAATCACCAATAGGGATCACATTAGGCATAAAATTATTCAATATAGTTTAACATTATACAAAAAGGATGGTTCTGGCCTTGTAGTTTAGTGTCGTGCGGTGAGGAAAATATGTTGTCAGAAAGACCATAAATAGCTCCGAGTTAATCGTTTTTCAGATATTATGGAATTCCATATTCATGATTGATGATAAAAGGTGTAAACCACAGTCTTGAGGAAAACGTGGATCAAGAGTAATGGCTTTGGTCTTATAAGTCGTTGGGCATACTGAGGTAGGAGAAGACTCTCATGAAGAAATTTTTTGACTTTGCTTGACTGCCATTTTTTCGGAATCATATACAAACCCACTATGGAATGATGTGTATAGTAAAAAAAAGTGTCCACAAGATAGTATCCTTCCACCTCAAAATGGAAGGTATATTTATGGGGATCTAAGATTTCCTGAAGTATGGAGTTGGGAAAATGGGAATGTTGTGCATGGGATCATAAGAAAGACCTAGATCGTGATCAGCTGCGTACAAAAAAAATGTTCCGCATAGATATGACACCTATGTATTGGTGGAAGAATGTTATTTTCGCTCATTATTAGTTGAGGAGGGTGCATGTGCAAGATCACATAACCTTGAGAATCCTTCTACACATAACTCTAGAGGAATATCATAGTTTCTGGTCATACGGGTAGGACCACTCATGGATTCCCTCTTACAAGTATGACCTCTGCACGAGGGAAGGAGAATTTATTTGTTAGTAGCTATGTTGGGATGCCAATGTTGGGAATCACTACATATCCTACAAGGGAAAGAACCAAGACACAGATAGTTCTGAATTCTTGGTTCAAAGGTTTGGTCCATGTGTAAGGACATAAAATTGATTTTTTTTGTTAGTGGTTGGGCCAGGATGCAGAATCCGGGTGTCACTACATATCTTGAAAGGGCAAGAATCAAGCCATATGTAGTTCTAAATATTATATGAACTGATCTGGCTCAGACATAGGAGTAGGGGAATTTTGTTTTTATTTACTATGGGTTCCAATTATACCATATTCCTCTGTAGATACTTTATGTAAGGGAACCCATACCACCAATCCTAAGCTAACATGGGTTATACGGGATGTGAGAAAAAAATAATTACAAGGGTTTTCTTTATAAATATGGGGAGACAGAGTATCTGTTAGAGGCATTTTTTGTGAGGGCTAGGCCAAAATCTAGGGTCGATGTGTCGTTACATATCCCACTGATGAATGGGAATCATTTCGTACATAGTTCCTTGGGGACCGTGCAGTTTACTGTCGCATGATTAGAACGATTTATGCTATGTGGTTTAATGTCTTGCAGTTAGGATGCTATTCTATGATATTTTGAGTTATAAAATGAGGACATTAGCATCCCAGTTTATTGTCATGTTTCCAGAATGAGTTACATACAATTTAATTTCATGTGGATAGGACTATAACTTAGAGTTTAGGGTCAGAGCGTATAGACCATGAATCATTTTTACGTGAAGTAATTATTCAAAATCATCACATTTTTGGGAGTCGTGATGAGCTGTCGATCAATTGATATCAAGTTGTATACTTCATTAAAATAGACCATGTGTATAAAATATTGTCCCTCCCAATTTGGATGATGCTATTGAGAAATCTTCCATATAATTATTGGGGTTCATGATGACCAACATTGTCTCTACTTTGAGGAAAGACTAATAGAGATCCTTTTTGATGATGGCTCATGAAATTAAATTTTGGTATTCTTCCAAATGGTGCAAAGTGTGTATCCTTTTCTCATCCAGCTATACTAACTCATCAAACCATCTCTGGGATTTCTCATCTATGGATAATTGACAATAAATGGAAACAGAACATGATAGAAATTGAATTTAAACAGGAAAACCCGCCTCTTCCTCATATAATAATGAGTACATGGTTTCTTATGTGGTAGTTAGGGTTGTGCTTTGGTATGACCACAAATAATTAAAGAGATTTTATGGAAACAATTTCATATTCATATCAACCATCATTAGAATTTTTTGGGATAGAGTATTGTTGAAATCCTCTATCATCCTGTTGGCCAACGCATAGTAGAAGGATAAACTGTTTTCTTTTATTCTATACTCCAGGTTTAAATTGTGTAACTCGATAGAGCCGAAGCTGGTGTAATTTTCCTTCAGAATTGTATGATGGACACCAAATCTGGTAATAATGTTTTTCTTTACAATGCTAATGATGATTTTCTCCCAGACTTCTTTAAGTGGCATGGATTCATCCCGTTTGTAAAAGAAGTTAGTTTTTGTGAGAATGAACTGGAATTTTCTGGTTTTCGCGGGGGGATATGGCCCCAAAAAATCTACCCACTTGAAGGAAATGGTTAGGAGGAGTTATTTATCTGAAGTACCTCGGACGTCAGTGAATAAAATTGGCATGAACTGGGCAGGAATGGAACTTCATAGTGAATATGGAACATTCATGTATCTTAGTGGGCCAATATTATCCACGCCCTCTAATTTGATAGGAGGGTTTGGTTACTAACTGGTGTACTTCATATTCTCTAGTGTGCACTTCTTTAATTATTTTAGAAATATCTTATCCACAATAAACATGATAAAGACTCCATAAAGGCCTTGTTTGTAGAGAAAATTTTCTTGGTTTACACCATTCTATAAGACAAAGTTGACTACCCACCTCCGGATCTGTTCTCTTCCAACACAATATGGTTGGAGTTCTCCCCACTAATGTTATTTTTCCATGGGAGTTAACTAGTCGGTGGTGTGACTACAAGGCTCAGAAATGGGGAAAATTTCATCGATTTTGTCTATATCATTAGGAATAAATGGAAATTCTATACTATGTTTTGCAAAGAAAATAATAGTTTAATCCTCGTATGGATCAACTGGGGTTATGTATACATTGGAAAATGCACTGGAATAAGAATTTTTTGATTGGGTGACATATTTCAATGTTGGTTATGATGGCAATTCTTCTATCAGTTCTCAGACATGGATCATCAAGGTGGTCAATACTTCTGTATTAATGGAATACTGACCATTGACCTGCTTCATGACCATATCTGAATCATCATTTATCTTTAAGTATTCTACATGAGCATAAAGTTTCATCTCTAGGCCCACAATGAGGGCTTGGTATTCTGATTTATTATTTATATATCCCTTTGGCATCAAGACAGAGTATGACAAGATGGTCTTCTTGGGGGATATGAGTATAACACCCGACCCCACATTCCAGAGGCTGGGATCCTCCATCTATTTCCCTACTGGGCTTCAAGAAGGAAAATCAAAGTACATTTCCCATAACTAGGGGCCTTCTTGGAAGAAGAACACTTTTTTATCCCGAAGTGCAACATCCAATGGGGTTGTCTCTTCTGATGGGTGCTCTATGAGAATGTCTTCTAACACCTAGAATTTGATGGTCTCTTATGATATATACCATATTCCAAAATGATGAAGGATGATCACCAACCATGATAGGATTCTAGTTAGCGTGGGATGAATGAGGATGTACTTGAGTGGGTTATAGTGGTAGACCATATGGACCTCCTGGTGCTACAAGAAAAGATGGAATTTTGGAACCGTGAAGATGAGGGCTTGGATGTTCTTTTTGATTTATGAATATCAAGTCTTAGTATGGATCATTGTTTGGATGAGGTAATAGAGACTATTATCAAATTATAAATCACTCTTCTTTATGATAATATAATCTAATAAACATTCCAAGGTGGTTATGTAAAAAATTAGTGGTCTCCCCTCAACTGGAAAAATCAACACCGATGATCTTATGAGTATATTTTATATATAGTCTATAGCTTCTTGAAAATCATTATCCCACTCATATGTGACCCATTTTTTCATTGTCCTGTTGAAATATATACATTTACCTGCATGGTTGTCTATGTAGTGTTGTATTTAGGTTAGGTACCACTGGATGTAACGCCCCGACCCCAGCTACCCAGAGTCGGTGCATTACTTCGTAACATTGGCATGATCACAAGAAAGATCAAATCTCAAAAGACCGATTGGTTTAGTAGCCTTGGAAACACTAGATATAATCATAAAGTTTTACATTACATTTCAAAGTGAAAAACTACTACAACAACAAAGTCTTCATATCCACACTATTAACCCCTCACAATATCCCTGCAAGTCATTCATAATTTACTTCTTCACTACCTGGGAAAAATAAAACATAGAAAAGGGGTGAGCTCAAATGCCCAGTAAAGATAACAATATAGCGGAAACTTTCACAAATAAGAATAAATATTTAAGGCAATGTATAACTAAAACATAAGCCTTTTAAACATGAACTTTCAACATGGTATGGCATAAATAAAATGAAATAATTCCATTTACTTATTCACATGGATATTCTACTAATCGAATAATCACATGCAAAAATCAATAACCACTTTCATAATGTTAAAATGCATAATGTCAAATGTTAATTTCATTGTCTAGGCCTCATCCCAAGACCTAGGGGTTACTTCTAACCGGAACCCAACCCGGAGTGCCTCTAATAACCGGACACCAACCCGGAGTGCCTCTAATAACCGGACACCAACCCGGAGTGCCTCTAATAACCGGACACCAACCCGGAGTGCCTCTAATAACCGGACACCAACCCGGAGGGCTTACTTTTACCAGTCCCTAACCTGGAGGGCTTACTTTTACCAGTCCCCAACCTGGAGGGATTACTTTTACCGGTCCCCAACCCGGAACATACTTGTTTAGCACATTCATCTGAAGAAAAGTTTGAAATATAACATAAACATTCGGGTTAAAACTAGCATACGAAATGTCAATAGTTTCACCATAAACTATGAATGGTATAAAATAGCACATCCACATTCAAACATATCACAAAATCTTCAATACAATATAGAAGTTTTGTATTATAATAAATCAACTTCAAATAATCTTAAAATCCATCAAAGGATGTTGTCATAGATGAAATCAAAATTCTTTTAAAATAAGTATCTCCTTTTATTTTGAAATCATTTAAGATCCATATAAAATAAAACATTTTCTTTGAAAATATTCTTATAAGCTTGTAAGGAAAGCTTCGACGATTTTATAACGGCGGAAAGTAACCGCACCCGCCGTATAAGTTAAAAAAAACATTCTTACCTCAATTCTGTCGAAAAGGTTAAAAGGGACCTTGTTTTGAAAACGACGGAAAGATTCCTTTATAAACCTCTTATAAAGAGTCAACCAAGGGTATAAATGACTTTAACCCATATTCTTGTAAATAGTAAAAATGTTTTGAAATACATTTCGAAGAAACATGGATGTGGATGATAAAGAGATCCCAGTAGATTATTACGTATAATACAACCTCGGATAATGAAGAGATTGTGAAATAACCCTTACCTTGTACTTTTCCTTGGTTGGGGTTGGTTAACCTCCTGTATAATGGTGAAATAATTGTTATTAAATTATACAAGAATCATATACATTAATATGATATCATATATGATCTTTTAACATTGCTTTATTAATAATATCTTAGTATTATCGTCATTTCGGGTGATAATCGATTCGTTCTTCTTAAATGTTAGGTTACGTAAGACATGTTTGTAATGGATAGATTATCTCTTATTCATAATCAGAATGATATTAACATTATTTTTAACCCTAAAATGAGAATAATACTTGAATGGATATGATGGAGAATGAATCTTATCGCGTTCGTGGAGACGGTAGTCCGTACGTACGCACGAACGCTACTTCCATTTAATTTTTATTTTAAAAGAATCAAATCCAAATGATACATAGGTATATTACTATTACAGTATAATATAATATTTTATATATGTTACTTAAGTTCATTAACACCATCCTTTATACGTTCCATGTGTGGTATGAACGAGTCATATCATTTTAAGGGGGCGGTAGTCCGCACTTCCTCAAATGAAATTGTCGTATGTATATACAACATGAAACGAATAATGGTATGAAATAAAATGGAATTACAGAAGCTTATATATAAAATATATATCATTAATATCATATTTAATTACAGTGCCATCATAATGGCCACCATGAGAGGTGGTAAGATGTATTTGAACAATCATCGTTTCGTGAGGCGTTAGTTTGCCATCCACAGAAACATTATGTTCATCATCCATTAGATGGAGTTGTGTGTATGTGTAGTTTGAATCCTTCTTATAACAACATCCTAGTATATTTTGGATACTGGTGTTGTTACAAAAGAAAGGAAATAAAAAGAGTTTGGGGGTTGGAGAAGCAAAATAAATGAAAATAATTTAAGAGAAATCGTTACCTTTAATCTAGGTAACTCACTTTGGTTGGAACCAAAGGACTTCTTGAAATGCTTTCTGCCTAAGGGGAAGCTTCAAGTAGGAGGAGAGGGATTTGGGGAGCTTAGTTGGGCAGAGTTTGGACGAGCCAAGTGGCTTGAGAGGTGTGAGGAAAAGAGAAGGAGGAGTGCCCTTTTATAAGAGGGGTGAGGGGCACTTTTGGAAAAGCTAGAAAAATTAATTTATAATAAATTCATATTCGGTTTCCAAAGGCTCCAAAGTTGACTATTCAAAGGATGAGGTGGGTATAGGTCGAAAACAACTCATCCAATAGAATTTAGACAGGTTTGGGTACTTATATTAACCTTATCTTTAAGTATTAACTCTAAGTTAATTAGTTTCACTTTTACAATGTCTCTTTGTATTTTTATATAATATGGTTAATAAACTTACTATATATATCCAAGCGACCCCCAGGTGGTCCATTAATGATTAACCTATCATAATATAAGTCTCTTGGCCGAACCTTATATTTTTAGGAATTTAATATCAATTAATAATATAATATTTGTTTTAAGAACTCTTTTATGTCAATTTTGACACTATTCAATAGTTGATTTTTGTGAAACTCATAACAGATTGACTACTTCGAAAAAAGTCAATTAAATCAATCCTAATATATCATATTATCCTAGAAAATTAGTTTAATTCATTAAAAGTTTCATATTATATTTTTTTTGGGTATTTATAATATCAATTATTTTAAGTTTTCACTATTATAGTAATTACTGCATCATCATTGTGTCATAAATAAAATAAATTATTTAATGTCTAAAAATTATAAATAAAATATCATCATGTAGGAAATCTTTTTAGCTTTCTAATTAATATTTATAATCGAAAATCCAACATGTATAACCCTATGTAAGAATTGTTCTTCTAAAAGATGTAAGCTTATGCCATTTTTATTTTTATTTTAACTTTATTAATATAATGTGTCCCTACCACATACATGTGGCTCCAAGGGGTCCCCAAATTGACCCAAGGATGCCCATGGTCGGGTATGTGTCCACCAATAAGGTTAGGACACGTTTTAGGGTAATTTTGTATTATTATAATATTATTTTTTAACCCTTATTTACCGGATTTACCCTTTAACCATGGTAAATAAAATATTTACCGCAGTAATTATTCAAAATGTCTAAAAATAAAAGTTACCTATTTACACAATTTGAACATCCTGATTCCAAATATGGAATCCATTTTTCTAAATTCAAAACACAGAAGTGGCAGAAATTAATTTAAAATTAATTTCCGCTGTCAAAACAAAAAGCGTGTTTTTAAGAGATAATAACTATCAAAAGATTGACACTTGTTTATGATTGGTTTAATTGTAAAATTATGTACAATGACCAAAATTATATTAAATGGTAAAAATATATTCTAAATATACTTTAAAACCACTAAAATTCATAATTTATCACTATTAATTATTTTGATTAAAAAAGTTGTTTTTAATTAAAATTTAGTAATTTTCACTATTCATCAAAATATGAAAGTTATCCGAAAAGTACCAAAATTTCACCCTAGACTAATTTCGATATTCCGAATCCAAAAATGAAGTCCATTTTGAAATATAAAATATATATGATTTCAAAAAGTAGGTATTACTATTCATAACGACTAGTTTGATTTGTTGTGGTGTGTGTTAGAACTCGAAGTTGCGTACAACACACGCTACTGTTTTATTCAAAGGAAAGCGTACCGTGGAAGCTTGGGATGTTTCATTTTAAATTTTTTTGATGTCTACATTTAGTCAAAAAGTTTAAAATATTGTATTTAAAAAGGTTTCACTATCAAAAGTTGATAAAAGTGCAATACTGAAAATGAATCTGTTCTTGCATTATGACTAAGAAACTCATAATATGGATTCTAAAATTATAAGGATTATATAAAGTTTAAAATTTAGTTAATACTATTCATGACCTCTTTTAATGGCTTTTTTTTGGTAAGTCATGGTGAAATTGAACTCAGTGTTGCGTGTAGTGCAAGTTATTGAATTATTTTGAAGAAATAACACACTATGAAATCTTGGGGTGTTACATTCTCCCCTCCTTCAATAAATTGCGTCCTCGCAATTTGAAATTGTTCTTCGAAAATAAAACGTTGAAAATAGAAAATATCTTTGTGGGAAAACCCACATCGGAAATTAGGTTACTAAAATTTAGTCTTATTATGAGGAAAAGAGAAATGAAAGAGTCACCACCAAATTATGGTCTCGATTAAGAGAACATTGGTGGAAATTAGAGACATATAATTGGAGGAAAAACGTAAATATTTATAGGTAGTGATTGAGATCATCCATCACAAACAAGTGTATAATTGAGGTCCTTAAATTCATCAATCTATGATGATTTGAAATACCATCGGTTCAACAAAACATAGGGTATTAGGATAACACATTTTTGACATTTCAAAATATCCTAGTTGAAATCCCACATCGAAAAATGAATTAATGAGGCCTCTATTTAAAATAAAGAGTCGAAAGTATGAAGATTACCGAAAATAACACATACTAGGGTTCCATGTAGGAAAATATGGATATGGAAGAAAAATATAACCATCAATTATCTGATGGAGAGTGGTAGAGAACATGGCTATAAAAAGGCCAACAATCCCAAAGCCATAAATTAGTGATGATTTAAGGTACCATCTAGGAAAACATTTTTGGTCAAAGTTGCTTTTCTTAATATTGAGGAATTTATTTATGAGATTGGCTAAGATCATAAGGAGATATACTTACTTTATAATTAGAGTTTTATCCATTAATAAATTTCTACCACAAACTCATCTTTCACTCTAAAAGATAACAGAATGTAAAAAAATTCTATTTACACTATTCGTATAGGGTTCCAAAATAAACGAACTTATAAAAAAACTACATTATTTAATCCAGGACATCTCATGGTCCAGTGGTAGGTGATACACCCTTGTCTCCCTTCGGTTGCGGGTTCAAGTCTCGCAGCCTTGCCGGACGCGACGGGTTGCCGCCCGACCTCCGGGTTGTCCTTTTATGGCAATCCAAAATAATCCAAACTAGAACTATCCAAAATACATCTGTCCAAACTCACAGTCTAACATTTATAAAGAAGGTAAACATAATATAGATCCTTTTTACCCCGTAATAGCATATGAATACCTTCATCATGTATTACCATATTCCTTATTGATTACATTCATGCTCCCTTATTCCATATAGAATGCTGGATATACTTCATCAATCCAAAAATGTTTTAAACCCCAACAATGATGGAATATACAAATCATTAATCAGTTCCAAGGTAGTCAAGAATATCCAATATATTTTTTCCAAAATAATCATGTATTATTCGAAAATCACTACCTCGGTATCAGAACTATATTATGGTTTATCATTCTCTCAACCATATATTTTCCAAAAATTTATCCTACTATTGAGTCACTTTTCTTTGTTCCACACAATCTCAAGTCCTTAATGAAATAGTACTGCAGTACAATCCTTATATACTCCATAATTATTATAAAAAGTACATTGTTGATACAACACTCAATTGACATAATCAACATAAGAACTCTAATCATTCCTCTTCATCTGTGGTAGTATCATAACTTGATTATTATCCAATAGCATCATTTGCGTCATAGTCTGATGACTGGGACATAGGTTCGCGTAGTGTCCAAACTCCTTGCAAATGGAGCATTGTACATTTGAAACCATTTTCTTACCCTTGTAGTCACGTACTTTGTGCCCTTTTCCTCCACACTTATAACAAACTCCCATTCCTTTCAGGCAAGTTCCGGGGTGTTTCTTTCCACATTTACCACATATGGGAAAATTCTTCTTTTCCCTCTTCCCTTTATCCATCTTTCTCTCTTCTATCCTTTTCTTCTCTTGCTTCCCTTCAAAGCCATAGGACTTAGTAATCTCTTTACTTATCTTATCAATACATGATATTATTTCTTCATATGATGATAATACATGGGAGACTATTTCTCTTATAAATTCTATCTTAAGACCATGAAAGATATGATCCTTCCTTCTCTTTGTATCATGTGCATTTCTGGAGTTCTCATTCCTTCTACTGGGCGCCATTTCTAAACAATGGCATAAACTAGGTCAGTTTATGAATCAAAATACATAATCCCATACTTATAAAACACTTAACATAAATTGAACTATTTATGGATATAATCCATAATCATAAGAATGTATCCTTTGAGGATGTATATACTCATAAACACTTCATAATGATTTGTAAAGAAAAATGAGAGTTATCCTAAGCATATCCCCCGGGAGTGTCGTAACCAAGAGTGCAGCAAGGCCCGTTGTCGTGCACCAGTTCCCGTTCGAGTCTAGCTCAAAGCGGTGTTTTCAGGTTTTACCCCTAGGTACATCTGTGCCAGAGCCGCCTCTACCTGCTCGTATCCAGACAGGGATGTATTGCTCGGAAAACTCACAAAATCTCTACAATACCAAAATTCTAGGAAGTTCTTCTATACTTATCCTGAAAGTTAATCTTAGGTCTACGTGCTCTAATCAGAGTTTATCTAAATCTAGCTTCCAAGGTTTGTACTAAACTTCCTCTGATACCAACTGTAACGCCCCGACCCCAGCTACCCAGAGTCGGTGCATTACTTCGTAACATTGGCATGATCACAAGAAAGATCAAATCTCAAAAGACCGATTGGTTTAGTAGCCTTAGAAACACTAGATATAATCATAAAGTTTTACATTACATTTCAAAGTGAAAAACTACTACAACAACAAAGTCTTCATATCCACACTATTAACCCCTCACAATATCCCTGCAAGTCATTCATAATTTACTTCTTCACTACCTGGGAAAAATAAAACATAGAAAAGGGGTGAGCTCAAATGCCCAGTAAAGATAACAATATAGCGGAAACTTTCACAAATAAGAATAAATATTTAAGGCAATGTATAACTAAAACATAAGCCTTTTAAACATGAACTTTCAACATGGTATGGCATAAATAAAATGAAATAATTCCATTTACTTATTCACATGGATATTCTACTAATCGAATAATCACATGCAAAAATCAATAACCACTTTCATAATGTTAAAATGCATAATGTCAAATGTTAATTTCATTGTCTAGGCCTCATCCCAAGACCTAGGGGTTACTTCAAACCGGAACCCAACCCGGAGTGCCTCTAATAACCGGACACCAACCCGGAGTGCCTCTAATAACCGGACACCAACCCGGAGTGCCTCTAATAACCGGACACCAACCCGGAGTGCCTCTAATAACCGGACACCAACCCGGAGGGCTTACTTTTACCAGTCCCTAACCTGGAGGGCTTACTTTTACCAGTCCCCAACCTGGAGGGATTACTTTTACCGGTCCCCAACCCGGAACATACTTTTTTAGCACATTCATCTGAAGGAAAGTTTGAAATATAACATAAACATTCGGGTTAAAACTAGCATACGAAATGTCAATAGTTTCACCATAAACTATGAATGGTATAAAATAGCACATCCACATTCAAACATATCACAAAACCTTCAATACAATATAGAAGTTTTGTATTATAATAAATCAACTTCAAATAATCTTAAAATCCATCAAAGGATGTTGTCATAGATGAAATCAAAATTCTTTTAAAATAAGTATCTCCTTTTATTTTGAAATCATTTAAGATCCATATAAAATAAAACATTTTCTTTGAAAATATTCTTATAAGCTTGTAAGGAAAGCTTCGACGATTTTATAACGGCGGAAAGTAACCGCACCCGCCGTATAAGTTAAAAAAAACATTCTTACCTCAATTCTGTCGAAAAGGTTAAAAAGGACCTTGTTTTGAAAACGACGGAAAGATTCCTTTATAAACCTCTTATAAAGAGTCAACCAAGGGTATAAATGACTTTAACCCATATTCTTGTAAATAGTAAAAATGTTTTGAAATACATTTCGAAGAAACATGGATGTGGATGATAAAGAGATCCCAGTAGATTATTACGTATAATACAACCTCGGATAATGAAGAGATTGTGAAATAACCCTTACCTTGTACTTTTCCTTGGTTGGGGTAGGTTAACCTCCTGTATAATGGTGAAATAATTGTTATTAAATTATACAAGAATCATATACATTAATATGATATCATATGTGATCTTTTAACATTGCTTTATTAATAATATCTTAGTATTATCGTCGTTTCGGGTGATAATCGATTCGTTCTTCTTAAATGTTAGGTTACGTAAGACATGTTTGTAATGGATAGATTATCTCTTATTCATAATCAGAATGATATTAACATTGTTTTTAACCCTAAAATGAGAATAATACTTGAATGGATATGATGGAGAATGAATCTTATCGCGTTCGTGGAGACGGTAGTCCGTACGTACGCACGAACGCTACTTCCATTTAATTTTTATTTTAAAAGAATCAAATCCAAATGATACATAGGTATATTACTATTACAGTATAATATAATATTTTATATATGTTACTTAAGTTCATTAACACCATCCTTTATACGTTCCATGTGTGGTATGAACGAGTCATATCATTTTAAGGGGGCGGTAGTCCGCACTTCCTCAAATGAAATTATCGTATGTATATACAACATGAAACGAATAATGGTATGAAATAAAATGGAATTACAGAAGCTTATATATAAAATATATATCATTAATATCATATTTAATTACAGTGCCATCATAATGGCCACCATGAGAGGTGGTAAGATGTATTTGAACAATCATCGTTTCGTGAGGCGTTAGTTTGCCATCCACAGAAACATTATGTTCATCATCCATTAGATGGAGTTGTGTGTATGTGTAGTTTGAATCCTTCTTATAACAACATCATAGTATATTTTGGATACTGGTGTTGTTACAAAAGAAAGGAAATAAAAAGAGTTTGGGGGTTGGAGAAGCAAAATAAATGAAAATAATTTAAGAGAAATCGTTACCTTTAATCTAGGTAACTCACTTTGGTTGGAACCAAAGGACTTCTTGAAATGCTTTCTGCCTAAGGGGAAGCTTCACGTAGGAGGAGAGGGATTTGGGGAGCTTAGTTGGGCAGAGTTTGGACGATCCAAGTGGCTTGAGAGGTGTGAGGAAAAGAGAAGGAGGAGTGCCCTTTTATAAGAGGGGTGAGGGGCACTTTTGGAAAAGCTATAAAAATTAATTTATAATAAATTCATATTCGGTTTCCAAAGGCTCCAAAGTTGACTATTCAAAGGATGAGGTGGGGATAGGTCGAAAACAACTCATCCAATAGAATTTAGACAGGTTTGGGTACTTATATTAACCTTATCTTTAAGTATTAACTCTAAGTTAATTAGTTTCACTTTTACAATGTCTCTTTGTATTTTTATATAATATGGTTAATAAACTTACTATATATATCCAAGCGACCCCCAAGTGGTCCATTAATGATTAACCTATCATAATATAAGTCTCTTGGCCGAACCTTATATTTTTAGGAATTTAATATCAATTAATAATATAATATTTGTTTTAAGAACTCTTTTATGTCAATTTTGACACTATTCAATAGTTGATTTTTGTGAAACTCATAACAGATTGATTACTTCGAAAAAAGTCAATTAAATCAATCCTAATATATCATATTATCCTAGAAAATTAGTTTAATTCATTAAAAGTTTCATATTATATTTTTTTTGGGTATTTATAATATCAATTATTTTAAGTTTTCACTATTATAGTAATTACAGCATCATCATTGTGTCATAAATAAAATAAATTATTTAATGTCTAAAAATTATAAATAAAATATCATCATGTAGGAAATCTTTTTATCTTTATAATTAATATTTATAATCGAAAATCCAACATGTATAACCCTATGTAAGAATTGTTCTTCTAAAAGATGTAAGCTTATGCCATTTTTATTTTTATTTTAACTTTATTAATATAATGTGTCCCTACCACATACATGTGGCTCCAAGGGGTCCCCAAATTGACCCAAGGATGCCCATGGTCGGGTATGTGTACACCAATAAGGTTAGGACACGTTTTAGGGTAATTTTGTATTATTATAATATTATTTATTAACCCTTATTTACCGGATTTACCCTTTAACCATGGTAAAAAAAATATTTACCGCAGTAATTATTCAAAATGTCTAAAAATAAAAGTTACCTATTTACACAATTTGAACATCATGATTCCAAATATGGAATCCATTTTTCTAAATTCAAAACACATAAGTGGCAGAAATTAATTTAAAATTAATTCCCGCTGTCAAAACAAAAAGCGTGTTTTTAAGAGATAATAACTATCAAAAGATTGACACTTGTTTATGTTTGGTTTAATTGTAAAATTATGTACAATGACCAAAATTATATTAAATGGTAAAAATATATTCTAAATATACTTTAAAACCACTCAAATTCATAATTTATCACTATTAATTATTTTGATTAAAAAAGTTGTTTTTAATTAAAATTTAGTAATTTTCACTATTCATCAAAATATGAAAGTTATCCGAAAAGTACCAAAATTTCACCCTAGAATAATTTCGATATTCCGAATCCAAAAATGAAGTCCATTTTGAAATATAAAATATATATGATTTCAAAAAGTAGGTATTACTATTCATAACGACTAGTTTGATTTGTTGTGGTGTGTGTTAGAACTCGAAGTTGCGTACAACACACGCTACTGTTTTATTCAAAGGAAAGCGTACCGTGGAAGCTTGGGATGTTTCATTTTAAATTTTTTTGATGTCTACATTTAGTCAAAAAGTTTAAAATATTGTATTTAAAAAGGTTTCACTATCAAAAGTTGATAAAAGTGCAATACTGAAAATGAATCTGTTCTTGCATTATGACTAAGAAACTCATAATATGGATTCTAAAATTATAAGGATTATATAAAGTTTAAAATTTAGTTAATACTATTCATGACCTCTTTTAATGGCTTTTTTTTTGGTAAGTCATGGTGCAATTGAACTCAGTGTTGCGTGTAGTGCAAGTTATTGAATTATTTTGAAGAAATAACACACTATGAAATCTTGGAGTGTTACACTGGAGACCTCTCAAATCAGTGAAGTTGTGAGGTGGACACATGCCAAGGATAGATTTTGTCTTCATATGGTTGATTTCGATGTTGCGATGGCGTGTGACGAAGACGATGAATTTACCAATGGTAATTCAGAAAGAACACATGAAGGGTTTTCATCTCTAAACTATTTTTTCATATCTTTTTGAAGTCATTTTCAAGATCTTTCAGATAGATTGAGTGCTATCGTAATTTTACCAACAGATTGACAATGTAGCACATGACAAATTTTCCCTGGAAGGGCTTGAAAATGCAGTGAATGATGCGTTGATATGTAGCATCAATATATTTTAAACTAAAGGGAATAAATTTATAATAGATAACTCCTTGAGAGTCCCAAAAAGGTGTATGTTCTTAATATCCTTAGGCCATTTGGATCTGGTTGTATCCAAAATAGTTGTCCATGATAGAGAGGGACTCATATCCAGCGGTCGCATCAATCAACAATTAAGTGATTGGGACTGGGAAATCATCTTTCGTGTTGTTCTGATTAAGGTACCTAATGTTGATTCAATATATAATCAATCCATTCATATATTTTATAGGGACTATATTCGCTATCAAGATCGGATATTGGATATTCTATATGAAGTTGACTTTGATCATCTTGTCATCTTCAGTGTCTATTTTGGCACATGTATGGGGTGGGTCATTCAAGATTCCTTCTTATAGCACCAGTGAACTTCTGGAATACCCAGATGATGAGTGGAAACCTTCAGATCAAGGAATATCATTTTTATGTAGTTATTGAAAAATAGGTCTCAATTCATATTTAGGAAGAAGGTATATGCATCTTTCTCTTTAAAATGCATAGCCATACTAATCAGAGTAGGTCACTAGTTGTCTTTGGTGACCAGGTTTACCTACCTAAGTTCATTGATTGTGGGGGAGACACCTTCTTCGAATATAGAAGATACATCTTTGATATCTTCTTCTTCTCCTTATTCTCCTTCTTCATCTTCTTCATCCTCTTCATTTCCTTCTTCCTCTTATTATGGAGGGTGAATTTTTTAGATGAAATCTCTATTGTTGGGAGAGAAATAAGTTTCTCTCATAGTATGTTAGGATGGTACAGTTTCGGTTCCCGAGGATAGGGCAGGAGCATCATTGTTAGGGATTTTCGTTACATTTTAGGTGTTAACCCACCCTTGAATTTCTTTCGACTTGGAAGTTATAAAAGAAATCATGCAGATGATAGAGTCTATATTTGAGCCCTAACATATGCATTCAACTTGGTTGATGGGAAAGACATACTCTTCCCCAAGTTGTTGGAGGGGATCAGGGAGATCCATTTCCATTCCATTCGGGGTAGTGATCCAGTCAGCGTCGTTAGCCAAAGACTACTTTTATTTTGGTTCACAAAACCCTACAATGATATAATGTGACTTAAACGATTAAAATGGGGATATATTAGCGTGAATTTTCCCATTTATCCTATTATCACATTATTTGATTCACTGATGGTATGATGACATAATTTCAAAATGATAATGTAGCCAAGGCCTCCCTAATAGGTCATTGAAGGATACACTTTTCCACACAACCAGAAACTCATAATTAGACACCAGGTCTCAAATAAATGTTTTATGCATGATTCATCACATAAAATTCTATTTTTATCAAATCCTTGTATATTGGTGGTTTAGGGTATCAAACTTTCTTCATCATATCCCAACTGATGATATTTTCCTAGGAGGAGGAGGTTGAGTCCAAAGCTGTTTTTGATGAAAATTATTCTAACAAAAATTACTTTTATCTTTCTAGAAACATATAATAATTTTATGTTCCCCTTCATAATGAAATCATCATACTTTTCATTTACGGAGATGATTGTGTTGAATTCTTCATGATTGGTCTTTACCCGATAGACATAAAACATTAATACTTCAGCCATGACCTCCTGGGGACTTAGTAAGGCTTCAATGAATGACTCTCTTATTTCTAAAAATATATTCAAAGAATCCATGATCGATAGATTCAACAGCACTGAGATGAGTTGACTTATAATATCTTATTTATTCCCTAATGGTTCGTACTTCCCAACACGAGGGCAATCTTTTAGGGACATTTTAGGGGTTTGAGAATTGGATGTCTATGGTCAGGCCTCTATATCCATAGTTGGTGGTGTTGTGGTCTATTCGGTGTTCCTCCAAATTGGTCTACCTGTATTCCATGAGTGATTGGATATCATTTCTTTATTTTATGGATACTCTAAGATAAATGGATTCGGATATCTTTCAGAAGGGGTATAGGAACATTTAGGTTCTCATTGTGTCTACTGGAGGATCCTTCCACGAGTTTCGACAATTTTTATTGTTTAAGTTCAGGCATGCATTAGAATTTGACTCTTTCCTAGATCATGCATTCTAGGAAACACTTAGCCTCTGTGGACTTTTCATTCAGCCTTAGGGTTGGGTGTGGAGAATTCAAGTATGTGGAAATAGTATCCAATAGAGAAGGGGTCCATCAAGTGAATGGAAATGATGGATCTGAAGATTAGTCCTTGATCAGTCAATGTTTCTATCTGACTGGATTCTTATGATTATACTGTTTGATAGGGTGGTTCTTGTTGTGACATTTTCTAGGTTAGTGCATGTTGTACCAAGTATACAAGTAATAAGTCCAGAAGTGTAAAAATTGGCTTCAAATTTGGTGTCATCCCATCTTCTCGCTCCAATATTCCACCCTTTTGGCCCGTAGAGGACTGCAGGGTTGAGGATGAATGTTGTGTTCTATCACGAGATATTGGTGGCACGGTCGGTTTTTTCCACTATGCATGGAGGATTCCATGAGCTCAATTGACTGTTTTCTGAGTCATCCAACTGTAAAAAATTTCTATTTCTTGCAGGTGATTACATTATATTCATTTTCCTCTCTTGGGTCTAAGATAGATTCATACAATAGTTGTGCTGGTGGCGGACCCAACTTGACTTTCCCAGAATCCACCATCCTTTGCTAAAGATCATTGAAGATGAAGCACTCCCAGATGATGTTCCCCAGTATCCAGTGACATGTGAAATAATTTTTATGTTCTTTGAGATCCAATTCATCGACTCACATTGTATCTGGTAGCTAGAGAAAGTTTAAATTGAAGGAGGGTATTATGTATCTATGGACTTGGTCATCTTAGAATGAGTACACTTTATATCTTCTCTCTTTGATCTGATTTATTTTAGAACCCCTCCACTCATCTTGCTGATGTATGGGTGTTTGTTGGCTTTCAGGGGTCCAAAAAGATTTTTTAGAGGCCCCAAAACTAGAGTTAGTTCTAGGGGTGTCTTAAGCCTGATAGAAGATGCCTTTGCTTTTCCCACTGTGGTTCCTAGGGATAATGGGGCCACTCAGGACCTGAGATTGGTCCACTAGAAAGAGTCTTCTATCCTTGGGTAGTGGTATAGGAACATTGGAACCCACATGTGTACTTCACTGAGATGAGCGATGTTAATAATTCATCATGGAGTTTATCGATGAAAATAGTGAGCATTTCATCATGAGAATACAGCTGATTTAGAGAATAAGTTTGGCCATTCAATATAAAAATGAATTCTGAAACTCTTTCATTCTATCGCTGCTTGCAGTTCATGAGATCACTAACAATTGTCTTAGGCAATGTTGAATTGAACTGGAAGAAAAACTATCACCAGAGGTCCTTCCAGCCTATGATTAAGTTAACTGGAAAGCTAGTACACCATACAAAGAATGAACCATGGAGGGTTCGCATGAAAAATATCAGTTTTACTACTTCTTATCGCTCCAGAGTGCCCATCATAGGATCAATGTAAGAGGAATAGTGAATTAGATGTTTTCTCAGGTCTGTTTATCCATTGAACACTGGAAATATGGGGTTTTAGTTGTTTAGAAACTGCAGAACCTTTCTCACCCTTTCAACATAGGGTTTTAATTCTGTTGGAATATTAGCATGCCTCACCTCCATGGTATCTTATATATATTTTAGTTGCTCGAAAGTATTCAAGATCCCTTGATTTATATGCCACCAGACGTGATCAGGGGATGGTTTAGTAGAAGAAAAATATAGACATGTGGGTGCAGTTGGAATTTGGGGTGGGTACGCAGTCGAGGGTATCATTTGTGGGTTTTCTTGAATATATTATGGATGCATTTCCAATCATGGGATGTCTTGATTTCCGTCTAGGGTCAGATTTATGTTGGATAATTGTCTCAGTTTAAGGTTAGATGGGCCTCTAAGATTGACTTCATTCACCCGGATGAGTGCCTAGCACATGTGCACCAATTCTAGGAACACCAGTTGACATTTTTCTTGGGGAACACATCTAGCAAGATAGCTCAACTGACACATCTTGACATTAATTCACCTGATCTCTTTCATTTATTCATCCTACAAAGTAAATTATTACTCGAGGGTGAGTGAAAAATTCTCAGGGGGATGAGGATGTGGGTCATAGACGACCTGGTATTTAATCTTCTCCTCATTGGGGCTTTATGAGGGAGGTAATGAATGATTAACTAAGGGGGCATCCAAATTTAGGAGCACTTTCGTATTCTGAGTAAGCACTCCATTAGGCTCAGTGTGGGATGCCTCTAGGTTAAACCCTTATCTCTTGCATCCTCCCAATTTGTATAATTTATTGTGAGATCCATGGAGTTGACATTTACCAATGTTCACTGATGCCTATTGTATTGAGGGTGGTGTACGTAGTACTGAATGGTAGGAAAGCATTCTGCATCCTTTTCTAGAATTTTTCCATCCATTTTGTGGTATTAGTTAGGTTTCTTGTTTATTATTGACCCAAAGTCAGACCTTATCTGTACTCATTATCCTTATTAGTCTTAGAGGGAACGAGTCACGAGATAGGGTGGAATGGGTGACTTCTGTATTTATCATTTTTCCTTGATGGTAGAAGAAAGATGTAGACGGTGTGGGGATTTGAGGTAAAAATTTCCCCAACCCTATGGGCTAGGGTTTCTCCCATTCATTTATAGATACACTACAACCTGGATTTATTGGTCTTAAAGGGGAATATTGAGTTAAAAATTCCCCACAGCCCTGCGGGTTTGTTTTTTTCTCAAATTGTGGTGGTAGTTACTACTATTGTCACCATTCGGATTTCACACACTCCCACAAGGGCGTGAAACAAGTATAGATCTAGACCCTTATAAGATTTATGGGCTTTTGAAGACATGAGAATTGCTTTTAGGTTGACTTCTCTTAGTTTGGAAGCCTGCTAGATTCTCTCAGTTACCTAGATCAAAATATTTTTGATGGTTTGATCTCATCATGCAAGATCTTTTGATACTTAATCATGGTAAATTTTTGTTGAGTATTCCATTATTCATGAGAAGTGATTTCATTTGATTGTTTCCTATGGGTAATAAAATATCAAGATTCCATTTCCAATGAGGTTTGTTGGATGAGATGTAGGGTGAAGTGAAGAGCTCCATGTTTTCCCCATCCCTAAATATGAACTCCAGTCAAGGAATCACCAATGAGGAAACACAACTTCTGCAGTTCATGGAGGCAATCCATTTCAAGATTCCTATTTTTTAGATCGTGGCTGTCATGCAAACAGAAGGGCTTCCAGGTCGATTTGATGGTGATGCTCTCCTAACATGTTTACATGTCTTGTATACCCTTCATAGGGAAATATTATTTCTTTTAGATAGAGAATATTCATCCATGCAATGAGACGAATGTCATGAATACATTCCATAGACAACTCCCATGGTATGTCGATGTGAGAAGTGGTCGTAGGCTATTACATCACTGTTATGTTATCATTAGATAATTGTCTCATCATGAGCAACATATCCATCTTTTGTTCATCCAGGGACACCTCTACTTGATATGACCCTCTTGATAGCTTTTTAATAATTTCATCCTAATAAACCAATAAAGTGGGATCCATATTGATATGTGAATAGATCATGGGTGGCTTTAAATATGAGTGTGGCCCATGATCATCCTCTAGTTGATAATGGATATCACTCATCATAGACAGAGTTCCTGATATATCGAAATCTATCTTTCCGAGCACCTCAACCTAGGAGTTCTTTCTCACATTTTTTCTGGAAATGGGAGGCCCTTCTTACCAGAATGAATTTTGACTGTGGGAAAGACCTTCACAATTGGCACCATAATGGAGAGGGATTCCATTAAAACTTGATGCCCGACTTCAAGAAACGTGCCCAGGGTGTATACACTGAGGTGGACCATGAAGGCAGACAACATCAAGGGGAGGACCTTCATGCTACCTGACATTTAGGAAAGGGGAAGGGAATCCCTGAAACGCACTAGGAGATAGGCTCTAGTGATCAATCAATCCCAACCCATAGTGTAATCCCCCATGGGTGCTCTTTTGAGGACCTTCAAAGTTGATGGTACCAACATTGTAGGAATGGCCTTCTATACTACTATTTCCATGTCTATAATTTTTTATTGTGATGATAGGGTATTAATCCATAATTGAAATATTTTTTAGGGGATAAAAAAAAATTTATTATAGTAGGGGAGACCATATATATGCTCTCTGTTTTCTAGTTACCTTTGATGAATTTAATTTTTTGGTGCTTTCTTGCAGGTAACTAGGGTCACTTTCAATTTGTAACATCCTTTGTATATGGGTACCTAAATTTTTGGGTCCCATGATTCCTCCAAGATACGCTTATGGGAATCTTCAGTTTTTGAATGGATATATGCCTTCCCTGGATCGACCAACACATTGGACTAACTTCCCCCAGTTGGACTGAGCATTTTTTCCCAATCTGATTATCTATGTATTATGGTATATTTCCACAGAACCTCATGGACTGAATCAGAGATTCATAACTACATCGGAGTGACTGAACCATTTTGCGGGTAAGTCATTCCACTCAAGGAAATTGTGTCATGGGCCTATTTTCTCATCTTTTTTGCTGAAGCAATGATATCATGGCATGTTTGGATGATATGGTCTAGAATCAACATCTAATCTTCTATCATTTTTATGATTTTCTAAGATACACATTTTGTTGGAATGGGAATGAAGGACCATTCCCATGTTGGAGGAGGATTTTGGGCCTACTTTGGTCCCCCAAGGGCTTCCAATAGACACTGGCAGCTCTCCTATGCTGGGATAGTGGAATGAGTCTGCCATCAGTTTATTTATCTAGTTTCCACCATATTTTACTAGTGGGATTCATATTCATGTTTTAGGATTTTCATCTTCTTGGTTGTTGCATTATTTATCTCACGGAATTTATATGAATTTATAGGAATTTTACTCTATTCATATTTTCTAGTCATCCTATTTGGAAGGTAGGCATGAAAAAGATCAACATGTATCCGTGGATGCATATATCTAGATTCCTCCCTATTAGGATGGTGGGATTGATATTCCATAGAAGGTATTTGTTACTATGGATAGCTGGATGTCACCCTATTTGGATGGAAGTCTTGATACACATCATCAGGTTTTTTGTGCATGTGTGTAGCTAGATGCTTCCCTATTTGGATAGTGGGATTGATACAGATCAACAGGTATGTGTGCCTGTATGTAGCTGGATATCAACCTATTTGGATGGTAGGATTTTCATGCATCATCAGGTATTTGTGCCTACATGTAGCTGGATGCCACCCTAATTAAGGGTGGACATGATATGCCTCAGAAGGTATTTGTTCCTCTATGTAGTTGAATGCCACAATATTTGTAGGGTTGACTTCATGTTCATTGGTAGATATCTACATATGCCTATAATTTTTTTCTTTATCTACTCAGTGGGACCTGTGAGAACTAGCACGAACATGCATGTTCTCTTTTTATGCCACCCTATTTTTGTAGGTGACATTAGTAGAGGGGGTTGAGTTGTAAGTTTTCTCATTGAATGTCACTGTGTTTTTATGGTGGAGTTTCTCCTTTGTAACTAGGGTGATAGAAAAATCTTGATTATATATTTTCCACCCTGAGAAGGAATCCCAAGAGACCTGGGTCTTCCAGAATTTAGTAGGTTCCCTTGGTATACGGTTGTATTCAGTATGAGGAGACTTGGTTCCCCGATGTTGGCAGCGGCACTCTCTGGTTGGGGACAATGAGTAGGACCACAGTGTTTTTGAGATAATGTTTCCAGAATCGAATTCAACTATATACCTATGATAAGGGAGTCAATATTTAGCACATTCCATATATAAGCTCTTGAAATGGTTCAAGACGACCACCAGGACTGCCTTGTGTTGGGGCGTCGATCATGGATGAAGAGGTGGCTGGAAAAATTATTTAGACTAGATCGATTTTCTTTCAACCTCCATTGTGGGCAGAGTACCATTTTTGTGGTAATGTTTTTCCTTAGGGGAGAATTGGATTGACCCCATGTTTACTGGGTAGTTTATTCTTTTCATATTGAAAAGGAGGTGCCACAGTCGAATGTTCCCAGTGGGCGATTGAATGGGGTAAAGGACTTGTACAATCAGTCTCTTATGATATAACTTGCTTAGATGGTCTCCAATGAGTTTATTCGTAGTGCTAGAAGCCCCCAATGAACAAGATATCCTATATTCATGAACATTCATACCAAAGTCAGGTTTTCATTGAATGATGATTTGGAAAACAGCACTTAAGGACCCCATTAGTCGAGAGGATAGGTTGTCAGGCTCATCACACCCTTTTTGGGGGGTAATTATTACCTATTTTAGGTCTATCATATAGATTTAAGTCATTTTCACATGTTCATGAATCATTGGTTCATTTCCAAAGACTGTTTCCATGGGCTACACTTTGTTTGAGGAATCATCATAGGCATACATGGATTTTATGCTACAAAGGCAATGCTGAATTATGCCATGCAATAAGGCACTATTGAGTTTATCTTCATCTCGGGTTGACAGAAGGTGACATGATGTTGTGATTGGACCAATAACATGGGATTCCTACTTATCCTCGAGCGATGAATCTGATCCCACATAGTTCGGATGGGGTGGGGCATACTCATAGAAGCATCCCATTTGAGAGAAAATGACTTGGTGAACCCTTTTGGTAAATAATCCATTTTCAGCTCAGGCCATCAAGCAAGCATCCTACATATCCTGGTTTCACTAGGAATTAGATTTATCATAGTAAAAATTTGGTTTTGGGATTACTCATGAGAGCTAACCATTTTAGGGGACTTGGTTGGTTGAACCCTTTTTGAAGGGCATGACTTTTGAACTTGGGCCTCCAAGCAGGCATCCTATGTATTATCGTTCAATAAGGAATCAAAGTTCTCATAGTTCAGATTTGGCTGGGTTGTGTGGATTTCATAATGAACAGAAATCTTAAATCCCACATGATTCATATTTGATGTGAGAAACAAGAGGATGTTATAGTATCAACCAACCACACACCTTCTCTCATGCTGATTGGAGTGGGTAGGCCTATGGTGGTAGGGGCCAGTGCAATGGTGGGAAAGGGAACCGAGAATCAAAACCTTAAGTGTGGGATGATGTTGGAGGTCATGCTGCTCATCCCTTAGAAGATATGGGACTTACCTCAGTTGGAGTGCCCTATAAAAAGTTCTAGGAATGGGTAGGAATGTCACCTATTGTCAAAAGGAGAAGCAAAATTGATACCTTCTACTGATCATCATTCATCATTCAATGGAAAAGCTAGTTATCAATCTTTATTCCTAGAAAGGGTAAGTTCACTTCTATGTCCCAAGGTTGTTTTCCTGGAAACCATGGAAATGTATACCTACATACATCCCTGGAGTCCAAAGTGTTTTTGGGGGAGCATTCGAGACTCTTCTTACCATGGGTATTAGACTCAAAAGAGTGTGCTGATGTGCCCAATGATCTAATAATACAGGTCTGGTAGCTTTGGAGGAGGTTCTGACCAAATGTTGGGGGAATGGATAGAGGAGGGGATATGGTGGACTGGACGGTAATATAGGGGTGAGATTTGAATTAGAGGGAAGAACATCCAAATATTCCCCATTCAACATATTGTTTCCTCATGCAGGATGGGGGGAGCTATTCATACCATAGTGGTATGTGGGTTGAGATTTCATATTCGTACCAAAATAGTACGCGTGATTGTGCATAGACTAATGTGCACAATAGTAGTAAAAAATCCTAGATGTGGGCCACCACTCCACTTTGGGTTCCATCTTCTTACTGATACATTAAGTGGAACCAGGTTCAATCTTTATAGTGATACACTATTGAGAACACCATTTTGAAGGATAGTCTTGGAACCTGTCATTCATAGGGAGTTCATCCATGAGGAATTGTGGTTCACAATTACACCAATTTGGTTTGTAGTTTTCCCATTATTATTAAATTTTATCATTTTTAGGGTTTGTGTCTAGTTATACCTATAGAATCATGGTTTTAAATTTGGACTTCACCTGATTATTCGAGGCTGAAGCTCAAATCCTCTCCAAATTCCTTCCTCCAACCTCTAGGGTCACCACTGTGATTTCTTCATATGTCCTTTCCCAATTCATTTTGTGATCCTTTTATAGATCATTGTGTAAATCATATCAATGGAAAAAAATCATTTACTGAAAAAATGAAAAGATATCTTGATCCCTGAAAGACTTGGTCAATCGGGGCTTGTGGAGGATGTGGTTCGCGATTCTTGGTTTGTGAAACCCTGTAATTTTTCTCAATCTGCGAACTGATGAGTTTGTGAGATGGTAAGTATATGTCCTTATTTTGTTTATTCCATGAGCGATGTTATTTTTAGGATCCTAGGTTCACCATAAATGGCTCTGTGGTCCAACACCTTGTGGGTAGTTTCACATAGTAGTGGTTCCTAACTTATGCATTCAGTGAACCCTTCCCAATTATGGTATTTCGTTCACTTGAAACACATTTAAAAATTCAATTACATCAAGTTTCTTATAATATTCTCAGATTAATTTTATTGAATATTATTTACTATAATTGTAGGAATTTTTTCTTCCTTATGAAAATTTATTTTGGGGGTTATTTCATCTCTTTTCAAAGTTTTCACGACCCAACAATGTTAAAGCGACGTTGTGGGTAATAATAAATTTTTATCGTATGTGTATTTACTTTTTATTCTTGATATTATTACCTAGATCATGATTTAATTACATCTAGAATGAAAAAAAGTTTTATATATCATATATATTCTGTATATTAATTTATATATATATATATATATAATATTGATAAATGATATGGAATACACCGTTTATGGAAATGGTATGTCGTACATACGCATAAACGCTGTTTCTGTTTCCATATTGAGTTAAAAGTATGTAAGTAAATGAAATATATACCTAAATCCATTATAATTGTTATGTAATATATTTAATTTTTATTTATTATATATACATTATAACCATTCTTTAATGGTTAAAATGGAGAATGAATCTCATCGCGTCGTGGAGACGGTAGGTTATACATTCGCACAAGTGGCGATATCATTCCAAAAAATTTTATATGGTTTTAAATGAATGGTGTACTATATTTCAGAATCAATATCATTTTATAATAATTATATATTGGTATTACATCCATTTTTACTCCCATACATGAATGGTGGTGGTGGAAAATAGATTACACCACGACGTGGAGATAATAAGTCATACGCACGCACACGTGGTGATTCATTTTTCTTAGGATGGATAGAAAGTGGAATATAATTGATTCATAATTACAATAACATATAATTATATATGGTATACAAGAGATATTATTCTATAATTAATCAACACACTAAGTTAATGTAGAAGAAAAATGAAATATGAAAGAATTAGTATAGAAGATTACCTCTTCTTCAACGTGTTCTCTATAGATCTCATCATAATGTAACTAGAGTTTGTCTTTTAAGAAGAAAAAAACATCTATAATGTAACTCGGTAAGTTGAGAAGTGAATTGAGCCAGGTATAGAAAAACATTAAGTCTTAATTTTATGTGGATAATAGAGGTAGGATGTGGCCTTTTATAATGAAGTTGAGGGGAACTTTTAAAATCCTCCAAAAATATTAATTTATAATAAAATAAAAACACTCTAAAAAACACCAAAATGTTCCAATTTAAAAATCTATATGCGATATATTTTTAATATCACCAACAAATACATTTTAGATATGTTTCTATGTACATTAAATCCTTATATTTTTAATTTAACACATAGTTTTTCTATTTCCTTTTAAATGGGATAACAAATATTTCAATATTAAAATTGTAAAATATTTAATTATTTGATATAAATTAGATAATAAATAAATAATTTATAACAGTTTTTTCCATATAATAATTATTATATATATTTTTTTAAAAAAAATATTTTTAAATAATTTAATAAAACACTATTTTGTTAAAACATCAACAGTGTCAATTTGGACACTATTTAGTTTATTCATTTTTACCAATAGTAAGATAAAAAGTTAAATTTGAACCAACTATTGTATAATATTGATAAGATGTTAAGGGTATATATAAAATTACTTTGACATATTAATTCTCCCAAAATATATTTATTTTAATATTTTTAATAACATTTATTTGATTTCTCTATTAATAAAATGATTACTACAATGATTTGTGGAAATTTTTTATATACGTATTTTTTTAGTATAAATTAAAACTAAATTCTATAATGAATATATTTTTAATATCTTTAATTAAAATATATTTAGTAGAATTTTTCTACTATAAAATCAATCATTAAAAATGTTATACATATTAAAGTATGAATGAGAAAACTTCAACATTACTTTAAATGAAATAATATAAAGGTTATTGTCTATTCTATAAGGCACAAAATGGTCACTAGATTGACCTTTGGATGATTATGGTCGATATATAGTAGACCAATAAGATTATATCATTTATGTGGACATTTTTATGTTTATTAGTATTATAATAAAAATTGTTTCATTGATTTCTCATCAATTAACTAATTTTTATATCATCAATGAATAATACATTAAAGAAATAATTTATTTTTATGAAATTAAAAATAAATTACTATGATTTTGGTAGTTATTTTATCATTCCATGGAATATTTATTTTTTAAGATATCACAAGGTTATCCCTATATTAAAATTATTATACCAATAAGAAATATGAGTTTGACATTTTGTCACTTTTATTAACATCAAGGTCATTTTTATTGTCAAGTTGACTTTGAATGAATATGTTTTGAACCAAATATGTTAAGGGAAGAATTATAAGTATAAAATATGATTTTGAAAATTTTTTCTATAATTTTAAGGTCCTTATAATACTATTTGTTACACAAATTTGCCTGATATATCTCTAACCCCGTTAAATAAAAACATCCACAATAACTATTCATAATATCAAAAAATACAAGTATCCAATTAACATAATTTTGACACACTAATTAAAAATATAGAATTCGTTTTTCAAAATTCAAAACAAATTTTTTTTCATAATTAATTTAAAATAAATCCCACTGTTGGAATGAAAAAATGTGTTTCTGTTTAAAAGTTAACACATTGCATAAGATTGAAATGTTTTAACATATCAATTTAATGTAAATAAATTAAAATGACATATATTGTATTAAAAAATAAAAATATATTCAATTTATAATTTAAGACAACACAATAATATAACTTAACCATATAAATTATTTTGATGAAAAATGTTGTTATCAATTAAAATTTAGCGGATTTTTACTATTCATCAAAATATAAAAGTTATCAGTAAAATATAAACAATTAATCCAACATAAAATTTTATATCTATCTTGTATATAATAAGTTTATTTTTTCATTTTTAACTTATAAAAAAGTCAAAAAAATATTTAAAATGGGTATTCGATCAAAAGGAGGTAAAAATGCATTTTTGTAGAAAATACTTCTTTTATAAAAAAACTGAATTTGTTCTTATATAATATTATATAAAATGCATAAGATGAATGATAATGTTATATAAAATTGAAAATTTTTTTAATACAATCCATAATAGCTAGTTTATTTGCCATAAAATAATAACATTTTAACAACATATCGTTGTTTAGTAAAACTCAGTATTGCGTAAAATGCAAGCTATCGAAGAAGGTTTATATTTCATGTAATGAAAACCAAGTCAGTGTTGTGTGTTTTTCATGATCCCATTGGTGTTTTATATAACATAATATAATCCTAGTTCATTAATACATTAATCAAAATCAATACTCAGTGTTGTGTGTATATTACGCCAACTCAATGTAGCGTGAAATGAATTCTCTCAAGAGATATTGAAATTTTGTGTATCACAAACCATGAATTGTGTTTTGTATAATGCAAGATAATATGTTGTTGCGTATAGTGAATACTAATCTTTGTTTAGTGTATAACACAATACATCAATAAAACTATAAGGAATATATCTCATACAATATTAAGGTGTTATAGGTGTGTAATTCACTATTGATCTCATTTTGGGGGTTGAGCCAGTACCTATTCCACCATACAGAATGAAACTGACAGAGCATCAATAGATTAAGACTCAATTATAGGATTTGTAGGATAATGGATTTATCCATTCATGAATGTATCCTTGGGGATCAACTATTTTGATCACAAATAATGTTGATGGGATTTTAAGCGTGTGAGTAGATTAGTAGAAGTTGAACAAAATGACAGTGAAGATATGATATCCTCTTTTGCATATTGATGATATGTTTGACTAATTGAAGGGAGGTTGTGTGTTCCCAAAAATAAAATTAATATCAGGTTACCATCATTTTAGATTACAATCTTTTGATATACTGAGGAAACCTTTCAGAAGCAGTTATGGCCATTATGATTTTTTCCTAATGTTGTTTGTGTAGAAAAATGCACCAGTGATGTTTATGGATCTGATGAAAATGACATTTTATCCATATATAGATCAGTTCATGGTGGTGTTTTTTGATGATATCTTGGTGTACACCAAGACTCGTGATGAACATGTCCAACATCTTGACATCGTCCAAGAAAAAAATGAGAGATCATTGGTTATACGACAAGATATCTAAGTGTCAGTTCTAGATTGACTAGGTACACTTTTGGGGAACATCATCTTGGAAGAAGGTATGTCAGTGGACCCAGAGAAGGTTCATGTAGTGTTTTAATGGGATCATCCCATGTATTTTTTTTATATCCAAATGTTTTTGGGTTTAGATGGATATTATAAGAGTTCAATCTAAGACTTTTCTTTTTTGGAAAACACCAGATTCTTGATTGACCCAAAAGATTGTAAATTTAGAGTGGTCATAGGCTTCTAGGACATATTTTTAGGATTTGAAGTAGCACATAACATCATCAACAGTATTTATCCAACTAGAGTAAGGTGAGGAGTATATGAGTTTTTATGATACTTCTTAGATCATAATTGGAGATTTATGGATGCAAGGAGATCGAGTTGTCATGTAGGGGTACTGTCAGTTAAGTCCTCATGAATAGAATTAACCTATGAACCAACTCATGTTTGAAGTAGTGGTTTATTATCTTAAGTATGGGTGACACTATATGTTGGTAAAAAAGTTTATAATCTACACAATTCACTATATCATGTAGTATACATCTTTACATCATGATTTGAATCCTTGGCAGTAGAGATGGATTGAATATATGCAGTCATTAGATTTTGAAATGGTATATATTCCAAATAAGTAAAATGGTTTGATTTATTCATTGATTAAGAAAACTCAGACTCACATGGGACATGAGTTGATTGCAGAGTGGAAGATGATGAACTTCCTGGATGAAATGGATGTGGTGGATCTAGAGAGTCAGGAGCAGATGACTCCAGTTTATGTTTCAGTGAATTCTGCACATTTGAGATGGATTAGGGATATAATTTATGAGGATCCTGATTACTTATCGTTGACAAAATTGTTTGATGGTGTGGAGATATATTCGTACTGCTTGATAGATGAGGATGAGATCAACCATGTCAAGAATCCCTTTATGGTGCCTACGAGAATGCGAGAAGAACTCAAGTTGGAGTTTCATGCCTCAAAATTGGTGGTGCATCTAGGTGTAACCAAAATGTACCATGACTTATTACAATGTTTTTGGTTTCCATGCATGAAAAAGGATATAGCATGGTTTTTGACAAGATACTTCACTTTTCAGTAGGTGAAGGAAGCACATCAAGGACCTATATATTTACTACAACTATTGCTTATTCTGAAGTGGAAGTGGTACAATGTGACAATGGAATTTATAGTGTGTCTTCCAATGATTCTTAAGAAGAATTATATTATTTGGGTCATTTTGGATCGACTAAAAATGCAACACATTTTAAGCCTATAATGGAAACATTTATAGTAGAATATTTGGGAGAACTGTATGTTTGGTAAATTGTCTCTCTACATGGACTTCAATTGACTATTGTTTCTAATCAAGGTTCATGATTCTAGAAAGGATGGTAGTATGTTCTTGGAACAAATGTATTATTGAGTATGGATTCCCACCCATAGAAAGTTGTGTCATTAAAATGTACTATATAGGTGCTTGAGGATATACTATGGGAATGTTTGCATGAATTTAGTGGATCTTTGGAAAATAACATAGCTTAAATGGAGTTCGGGTATAAAAATAGTTATTGAGAAACTATAAATATAGAACCATATAAATCGCTTTATGTTCATCCATATAGGTCACCCATATTATTGATAGAGGCTAGTGAGTCAGTGTTGTTGGGACCTGGTCTCATGCAGGAGACATCTGAGTAGTTTCAATTGATTCAAAAACGTATGAGTATAACACATAGAAGAAATAAGTCATATGATGATAGAAATATATGACCCCTAGTGTTTACAGAGGTTTATCATGTATACCTTTGGGTAACTCCAACTTTGGGTCCCCGCAGGATACAAAGGCGGGGATAGTTGGAACCTAGATTTGTTTCCGCTTTTGAGATAGTGGAGATAATTGGGTTGAGGATGTACCGATTGGATCCTCCATAGAGATAAAGCAGAATTAATGATGTATTCCATGTATCACAACATTGGAGGTGTCACCTTGACCCTTCACATATAGTGTTCATGGATGTGGTTGACCTTGAGATAGATCCATCAGTCGAGGAGAATCTATTTCATTTGTTGGATCAGAGTGAGAAACTGTTGTGGGGAAAGACCATGTCAATAGTTCTTGTGTTATGGTAACTTGGAAACATTCAAGAGGAAACCTAGGAAAGGTTAAAAGAAATAATAGATTAGTGGCCTGATGTTTTTGGCTTAGAATCATAGAATGTCTTGGAGGTGGATCTCCAAGATGTTCTGTTTTAAGTTGGGGATATTTGAATATCACGACCTTCTATAAGGACATTTTTGTCACATTCTTAGGTACATTGGGTTTTTAAGGTACCTTTTTTTGGAGTTATGTTTTGGGGTTTGTTTGGATGGGGTTATAATAATGTTTAATGATATAGGGGATGTGTATAGTTTTTGTATGGTTTGACAAATCGTGTTTCTAAACACATGTAATAGTATGACCCTAGACAACAATTTTTGAATGTTTAAAAAATAGTTTCCTTAACCGTGGTTCCATTAATGTTAAAACCATGTGCATGGTTTTATATTTTCCAATTTTTTTAAATATTACCCAATCCCCCGAATCACCCCTATTTTGACCTTTCTCAGGATTGATAACTTTTTGATGATCAAAAATATTTCTTAATGTGTTCCAATGTCATTCAACCTCCGTTCTTCATGATTCAAATCATTAATCAAAGAAACAATCTTCTCTCGGTATGTGTATTTCCTGATGATACTTATACCAATTATTAATTCTTCTTCACATGATTAATTAGTAGAGTTTATCTGATGTTTCTTCAAATATAAATATTTGTTGGGAGATCTAGATCTATGATTGTAGATATAGATCTATATTGATTAGATATTGATATCTTGATTTAGGTATTTAGATCTAGAATCTCATATCTATATCATTGTGATTTTCGGATTATGGGGATTTCCATTAGGAAAACATCTGTCAACAAATTGATGTGGGTGGTCTAAATCTAATTCCCTTATTCATGGATTTGATATATATATGAAATTTTTTAGAATTTATATAATCCATTAGAAATTTGTTTTCAAAAATTTGGTTAATTAATTTGGTGAATTATTTTTATCAAATTATTGTTGAAATGGGTATTTAATTAGTGAAATTAATCATTATATTACAGGGCTTTTTCTATGAGAAAATTAATTTGGGGAAAATTTGAAATAAGAGATAGGGGTTGTAATATAGAAAATCAATTGGGAAAATAATTTTGAGATACTGAATTTGAAAATTTGAGATAATTAATTGTGAAATCATTATGTTCTTTATGAATAAGATCTAGATAATAAATTGTGGGATTAATTTTTAAGAGTTGAGATTTATAACAAGATAATTAATTCTAGAAAATTAATTGTGGGATATGAGTCGTTGTGAAGGTTTATTAATTAATGAATTTACAAATGAGATTGAGGCCTTTAGTTAATTATTGTGTTAATGAATAGATTAGATGTACATAACTAATTGTTGAATTGGTAAGGTAATTGATGTGGATAATTAATAGATGAATTAATTATGTATTTATGAATGGGAACATGGTCATTATAAATTAAGAGTACAAATGGTAACACATTCATCATACTTTTGAGTAAGAAAATATTTACGTGGTAATTCTAATGTTAAGTATACATGGTGACATGATCATTATAATTACGAGTAAATAGAATGGGGACATGGTCATTATTTTTAGGATTAATCATGGTAACATGGTAATCTTACATAAATTTGTGGAATTCGTATCTTTGGAAATGTGTCTTAAAATTTTGAAATGAAAGAATGAAAAGAATGGAACTCTAAGTTACAGAATCACATGAGAATAATCAAACTCTGGAATGAGTAGAATAAGGTAATGGGATATCCTAGCACCTTGAATACTTCATACTTTAGCTAGAAGTAGGTATAAATATGGTATTACCTACAAATTCTTTGGGATGAAATAAAAGATGAAGTTAATATTGAGGTATGAGTATCCTTCGAAACACAAAAGTTAATATAGTTCAATATGAATAATTGAAAATGTGATAAATTTTTTATTATTGCATTGTACTTATTTACTTATAGAACTTCATGAACTGTATTTTGACTCAATTTGTTTTAGACACTGTTGGTGGTGGACTACTTATTTGTACTCAAACCCTATTCATGTGGCCAGATCAAACCCTAAATGGATTATATTGTTGTGGGGATAGATAAGGGAAATGCCATGGGATATGTGGATGATTGGGTATGGAACATGGAGAAGGGAACCAGACATGGTTCAGGACCCGCTTGGGGAGTTGCAGTGTCATTATATTAGCTTCTTTATATACACATTACACTTATTTTGGTATATCATGTGGTACCTTTATATTGTTTATTATATTTTCTTTGGTTATCTTGTGACATGAATATTGTTCTGGTAATATATTCTTCCTCTATTGTTTATTTACTTCTTCTGGTATTTTTACTCTGATAAAAGAGGGTGTAATATCCTCTATAATTACTCCCCAAAACGTCACATCTTGTCAGAATCATCTAGAACATGGGAAGGATTTGTTGAGGTCATGTGGAAAATCAGCTCGAGGCACTATCATGTGGTTCCTGGTTGTGGAAGTTACAATATAAGACATATATCCCCCATAAATAAAAGTGAGATACACATTCCTTACCTCATGTTCTTCTTTCATTAAAATTATTGTAAAATCATAAATAAGATTTATTTATTTATTGTAATTTTTAAATGAATATTTTTTATACTCATAGAATCATATATTATTCAATTATAACATTAAACACCCATTTAATATTTAATTGATTATTTAATTTGTAATTTTAGGGTGTTAACTATTTCATTTATCATGAGTATTTCTATTGATTTGTTCCATTCCATGTACACTTATCACGGGTAAATAAAATTAATAAAATTAATAATGATTCGAATATAAAATATATTCATTATATAAATATTTAGGGTCATTAATAAGAGTTATAGATATAAAAATTAATTGCATCATTAATGGAGATGGTGGGTTGTATATATTCATGAACATTGTTTTCATATTTCAATGGATGGTATTGAAGAATGTTACGTATTAATAAAACATTATGGGATAATTACAGTATCATATTTATCATATAAATTCATAAAATTATTTCATATTATAGTCCTACTATAATATGAGTGAAAAAATTAATTGCATTACATTGTAAAGGTGATAGTCAATGCATACGCCTGAAAAATGTTATTTTCATCCAATGGTTTTGATGGTATCAATTTAGATATTATATTGTCATTAGATATGTAAAATTGTGTCATAAGTATCATGTATAAATTTTAAAACCATCATAATATACATTCATAAGATATTGTGATGAAATATTATTTATATCACTATGTAGAGACGTTAAGTTGTACATACACAAGAGTGGTACATTCACATGACATTTGTTTGGAAAGAGTTTGTATAATTTTGTTTTCATGTTCATAAGAAAAAAAGATTATTTTTTTAATTCTGAATTTATTGTTGTATTATAAATAAAATAAATTTAGAGGAGGTAAATAATAGTCGAAAAAGAAAGTGATTAATTAAAAATATTACTTGTTCATCAAAATGACTATGTTATATATCCTATAAAGGGCCATAGGATTTTTAATTTAGGATGAAAAAAAGAATAGGGATGTACATAGTGAATTTGAGAAGGAATATTAGAAGATTTTGGTGATGATATAGGTCTCAATGTGGTGTAAAGAAGTGAGGTAGGAGGTTCCATTTTAAAACTGAGGTGAGGGGAACTTTAGGAGTTTCTCAAAAGATTATATTATGATAATTTTATTCTCAATCCAAATGGATCCAAACATCATATAATTGTCAAGGAATTAGAAATTTCATTATATATTCTCCCCATTGTCATTTTTTTAATTTTATTTTTTCTTTTTAATTTAACAAAATACTAATCTCAATAAAAATTAATTATTTTCAATTTGGATTCTATTTAAATAATTTGACATAAAAGAAATAAATAAAAGTTTTAAATTAGAATATAATCCCTAAAAATTAAAATAAAAGGTTATATTAATATTTATATTTCATTTAAAACAATATATCACTCAAATTATATTTCTTCTAAAATTTTCAAAATATGTTATTATATTTTTTATTAATTGATGAAATACTATATTAGTGATTTGTAAGAAATTAAGGACATTATATAATTAATAAATAATATAAAAAAATTATCATGAAATTAATTTTATTAAACTAAAAATAGGCACGTATATTCATTCATAAAATTATTTTTCCCCATTGGGTCACAGAAGATATATTATAAATAAGGAGAGTACCATTTTGTATCTTTTATTAATTTAAATAATATATAATACATTTGCATATAAATTTGTCTATTAAACACATAGGTTCATTATTTTGGTGATAAGGTTGAAAATAAATTTATTAAAAATAATGTAGACATTTTTAGTATGTATTTACCATTTCCATTTTGGTTTAACCAATTATCAATTATTTTCAAACATTTCTAGAAAACAAGAGTTTTTACTATTTTTGGGTAAATATAGTACTATAAATTGAAAAAAGGCTAATAAAGAGACTATAAATGATATTATCATAAAAATAAAAAACACTTAGTAAAATCCAACATTATTATGAATTTAATATCATTCAATTAAATATTATTTTTTTAAAAATATCTTTAATTCCTATTTTTTAGAAGTATTCTTTACATCGACACTAATAAAATCAAGTAAACAAACTAAAATTCAAACCCATAATATTATAATATCCTCAATATGTTATGTTCATCTACAAATCAGTGGATAATTTTAATTATCTAAAATTATATTTCAATTAATATTTTTAATAACATTTATTTGATATATCCATTAATTAAAGAATTACTTCATTAGTGATGTATAAGAACTTAAGGTAATTATTTATACACCAAATGTTTTTTGAAAAATATAAATGTAAGAGAGAAATATTCTAAATTAAAAAAAATATTTATAACAAAACATATTCACTTATCATCCCCATATTATAAATGTAGTAATTAATTAAAATATGAATGAGGAATATTTTTTTAAATAAAATATTTTAAATGTTATAGTTATAACCAAATGTAAAAAAATTCATATAATTGAATCTTGGATGTGTGTGGACAAAACAGACAAATATAGAAAAATTTAGGGAATTGTTAGTGTTATTTTATTTCCCAACATATTTTATTTTTAATTTTAATTACTTGATTTACCCGTAACCATGATAAAAAAACTATTATTATTAAAATTAAGGAAAAATAAAGTGGAAATTATTACCTAATTTGGAACAAATGATTCAAAATTAGGAATAAAATTTAAAAAATTAAAAACTCATAAATTGAATAATTAAATTTAATATCAAACTTGAAAATCTAGATGATAAATGAATTTTCAAAAAAAATTCTATTTTAAATATAAAATGTTTTTATACTAAATTGAACTATAAAATTTATTTCAAAAATACCATAATATTATATTAAATAAAAATAAATTGATTAATTTTTTTTAAAAATCCATATTTTAAATTTAAATTTTAAAAACATAGAAATAGAATACAATATTTAATAAAAATCACATGATTTCAATATTTAATAGAAAATCGATTTTTATAGAAAAAATAAAAAACATTTCTTTAAAAGATAATTTGATATTATGATTTAAAAATTGATACTTATTTCCACAAAAAATATATTATTTTTAAATATTATTTATAATATTCTCAGATGAAAAGAAGTAAAAATCATTTTTCCAGAAAATATATATTTTTAGAAAAAATAAATTAAATACTAAAATGAGTTCTCATTCTGAAAAAAATAAATAAATTTATATTGATAATTATTTAAAAAAATATAATTACAATATTGTTAGAACATATTTATAATTTAGAATTCAACTTAGTGGTTATAACTATCTTATTACTATTTTTCATGGTTCAATTACACTTAGTGTTGCGTATTTTATCCCATATCAAACAAAATCATATTTTTTAATGTTTTGGGATATTATACACGTAGCCTAAATCAATGATCGGTAAATTGGAAGACATTATTAAATATTTTTGATGGATGTTGTAGGATCATGGGAGGATCATATATCATTTGTGGTTTTGTTGTACAATAATTGTTATAGAATATTGATAAATACAGAACCCTTTAAAAAATATATCCTTTTCCACTCTCTAATTTTGTGTGTAGAAACTGGTCAGACATCATTTATTGTACATAGAATTTTTAATTAAATTATAGAGAATATTTAAATCATTTTGAAGTGAATTGTGATTGATTTTGACCATCCTTAATTTTAAATAGATCATCTTCTTCGTCCATAATTGATTTTACATGGGTGGTCATGTTTTCTAGATAGTCTCCCTAAGGATAAGAAATAATATTTTTGAATATAAGTTATTTAATATCCTCAATAATTGGGGCCCTTTGATATTCTAGACTGAATTAGTGATGTAGCTTATCATTTGTCTTTTCCACCAAGAATAAACTTTGGGAAAAAAACATTTCATATATTTTAGATATATATAAACTAGACCAATCCTGACCATGTTATTCAATGAGACCATATTGATCTTGTGATAGATACTACCATGATTCATATCCTGATATAGATTATGGATAAATATGAGAATCTATATCATGGAAAGGGTATCATTTATATTATTTCTTTTCTTATATGGTCACCATTACGAGGAAACATGAAAATGTTATTAGGAAATACTGGGAAAATGGACCAACCTATTATTAATATTCACATTGTTGTATCATTAAAATTAAAAAAAATAGTGGGGATAATTTTATTCCCTTTTCATCATTTAAATTTCAATTTTATTATGTTTCTTTATTTTATATAATAACTGGGTTTATTTTTGGTAGTTGTAGATAATTTTAGTGCCTTTTGTAAGAGTTTTGGGAGTTCATGATTTGAGCAAGTTAATGGGAAACTATGAACCCTCTAAAAAAATTATATATGAAAATACTAGGAGCCACTATGTAGGTATATAATTGGAATTTTAGTTGAAAAAACTATATGTGTGAAGGGAAGAACCCATGTGTTTTGGGAGTATATAGATAGTAGGTTTCAAATGGTTGGAACATAGTTTCCAAAACAATATTTCAAAAATATTCATCTCCCTATGTGATGTTGAGTATCCTATGAATGGTTGGTGAATTATTTTTTAAACCATGAATCTGAAAATAGAATCATGTAATAATTTATTAAAAAATAATTGTTTATCATTTTTCCCATAAAAAAATTAATTTCAATCCTATTATCTAAAGATATAAAACTTCCATTCTCTCCTATAAACCATTATCTATTCTATTTAATTTGGAAGGAAATTATTAAAAATAAATGTGTATTAGATATCTAGAATCAATGGAATGCTTTAATTTTCTAACATTATATTTTGATATTCTAATATACTCTCACAAATAATTTTAGATCTAATACATTATAGAGATATCAATGATCCAGAACTTGTTATATTGATATCTTTGTTGGATATATAGAAATAAATGTGTTCTAAGCCCGAATATAGAGGCTTCATGGTGTTATTAATTTAATCCATCACCTCTAACAGGTAGGAGGATTTTATCAATTCTACACTAATTATATAACATGATAGATCATTTTTTATTAAATGTGTCTCTATAGTTTACAAAGGAAATGTTGAATTATATCATGAATGAAACATGTTTTTTTTATGATTTTGGGAACATGAGATATTTAGTTCCTTTGAAATCGCATTTTATTAATAATAAAAAATTCTGGTTCTAAAATTATGGTTTTGGGAATATGTGAATTTGAAAAGATTTTATAAAATATCATTATTCTTAATTTTAATTTTTTACATATTAAAATTATGGGTTCTATTTAATTAATTCAAGTTTTATGATGAATTTTTTATGATAGAAGGTTTTTTTATTATAGAATAGTTTGATACGAGAAATTGAAATACATATTTGGATTATGGTTATAATAAATATATTTCTATGTTTATATTAAATCGTTGCTCATTCCAGAGGGAACATGGAATTATCACCATGTGGTATCCTAGTGAAGGATGAATTATTACTCTTAAGTGTTGGTATTTTCATTTAACTGGTATTTCTCTGTGAGTGTTTAACATGGATAAGTGATCCTTGTGTGAAGAAAAATGATAAAAAATGATATAGTTAAATTTTTTATATAAATAGTGCAATATTTTAAACTTTTTTTATTTTACTCTCATTATTATAAATTTAGAGTGTAGTTTTTTGTCTAATACATTAATGTATTTTTCGATTGTGTTAGGATGACTCATTGAGAAATACTACAGTGTATGATTACTCACCCCCAACATATCAAAATTGGTGTATAAACAAAAGTTATTCATCATGACACATGTAAATTAAAGTTATCATATTTATCTATTAGTGAGTCATGATAAAAATTAATTGGATTGGTGTTAGGATATTTTGGGTATCTCATAGTATTGTGGGATTGATTCCATATTTGGGTTGCTATGTATAGTTGACTTTTAGTTTATTTTGTTTTCCTATTTTACATTATCACTACTACACTAATATTCTTATCATACTTATTTTCGTTGGATATTTACTATTATTACATATGCATAACATGGTGGGTTTTGTTGTATACTCCATTCATTATTGGCTTTCTTATTATAAAGGGAAAATAAACCCAAAAATTATACCATTACTATGACATTTATTTATATCTTTTTGGTCATTAGGGATGTCACTTATAGTTAGAGGGACCCTCTGACTTGGTCCATGAAAATGGGATGGGTTTGGTGGTTAAATTTTAGAATTATTTTTCCTTGAGGATGTATATGATGATGAGTTGAGTGAATCATCACTAAAACACTATATAGAAACGATAAGATTTTTTATCCATCATTTTAATTTTTCTTAGTATTTTCATTGATTGAAGAATCTAATATAAAATATGATTTCATAATGAATTTATATAAGGTTACGTCGAATAAATTTTTAATGGTACTAAGGGTTTATTTATTTATCCTTATGAGTTTATTCAACTTCGTGGCCATAAGATAATCATTATATTTAATTTTTGATGAATCAACATCATCATCAACATCATTAAATATAGTATCCATTTTTCTTATTTGGATTCCTAGGTTTCATTATCTTTTTTATCAACTTGTCTTTTCATTGTAATTTTATATTTCATAAGATATCCAAGAAGATCATCGACCAAAGTTTACTTTATATATTATTATACATATATTTTCATTATCTTAGGTTCCCAATTTCTAGTATAGATCCATTTAATCATTTTCTATAAATTTTATATATACAAATCCTCCCTAGGAGACCATTGGAAATTGTAAATATTAGTAAAACATGTAAATATAGCGATATTAGATTCAATTTTATTCGGATAAAATCTTTCAATGTATTAACTAAACATAACTAATATAATATCCTTAATTTGTTTTGCATTTTGAGTGAAATATCAGAACTTATACATTTCATAAATGGTTTTATAAGACGAAATATGATTGAATTAATTTTGGTCAAGCCTATGGAAAAGGGAATTCATGTCATTACCATTATATGGAAATGATTCAGTTTCATGTGGTGTCTATTAATATTATTAATCTTTGGTAAATATGTGTTAATTTTTAATAATTTCCCAAAAAATATTTTCAAAAAAGAGATGAAATTCCATTATTTTAATAAGGTAAACTTATTCCATTATAAAAAGAATAATTTCCAAAAAACATATTCCACTTGGAGAACATATATAATACAATTTCGATTCAATCCCAAAATGTTCAATATATTAAAATATTTAATATACTATTATTTTTTCAATAAATATTATATGTTAATAAACATATAAATATATACACTGATACAAAATTTTGGTCAGTGTAGAATAAAAATTGGGGGTGGGGGATGATTTCATATTAAAAAATTTAAATAAAATAATTAGTATAATAAAAATAATAACATGTGTAAGAGTGGAAAAATTAAATACATAAAGATCTATTCATAAAAATAAATATTATTAAATAAAATTTTGAGATATATTTATTTGATCATTTTAGAAGAATGAAAAATGTTATTGGTAAAAAAATTTGTTATTTAAATGTTTCAAATATAATAAAATTAATCTAAATAGTATATAAATTTTCTTTTCAATGCATGACGATATAATAAATATGTATTGATGTAATTTGATTGAAGTGTTATGAATATAAAAAGTTAGGTAGAAAGTAAAATGAGAGAGATATATTTGACCATGGTGTTAGATAATAGCTTATCATGATCCCTATTTATGATCAAATCAGGTTGAAAAGTTTTTTGTTTCTATATATAATTTAACATATTTCAATTAATAATTTTATGATACACTTATTTAACATATATTTTAATTTTTTATAAATTTAAATATCTTTGGGGATAATAAAAATTTCAAAAGGTCCATTAATTGAATTTTAAAATTTTAATAATTATTGTACTTGGAAAGGGTTGAAAACTATTAGGATTAAATATACAAGAACGATGGATGTGTGTTTATTTTTATGATAATGTTTTTGGTTATGGTTAATGCATGGTTAATTAAATCCCATGTTTTTAAAATATGTGTTCAATTTTTTTCCATTTATGTATAGGCATCGTGACATAAAAAAGGTTTAGAAAACCATGGGAGATTACACAGTTACTATTTTTTGGTATTTACAAAATAATGTTCATGAAATAAAATTTAAAAAATCACTCAGGACACTTAATCCCACATATATTTTTAAAATTGTTGTCCCAATGAGATACCCCTTCACTTGATACCTCCTCTGACTTCCTCCCTTGTGATTTGGATACTATTACTCCTTATTCAAGGTGTGATATTTCGATGTCAGGATTTGTTATCCTATGTTGTCTGGTTTTATCCAATATGAACCCTATTCTATGAGGATATTTTCAATATTCAAAACATTTTTCTATAAATAGTGTTTTATGTTCATTTTTTTCCATTCCTATGGTATGAAATGTGTGCTCTGGGTTTTTTTCAAGTGTTTGGTCATACCCCAATAATGTTGATCTATTTTAGACTGGTCCAACATAATTTTATTATTTTCATGGAATGTGTTTCATTATAACTACATTGTATTACATTTAATTAAAACTATTTTTTGTTTATGAGATTTATTTTGAATTTAGAAAAATCTTATATGCAATAGTATTCTTGAATCATGGTTTTAATGGGGTTTATTCATGGCATAGGCTATGATGTATTTGAAGTGCATGAAAAATTTCTGAGGTTGATCTTTAAAAATGATTAATGCGTTTTAAAAATATTCTTGTGGAATTTAATGTATCTAGAATATAATAATTTATTTTATTAGCATTTATAAAGAATAAATACTACTCAAGGACCTATATCACATGCTAGGTTTGGGTTTAAATCCTTTTTTAGATTTTTAAAGAGATTTATTTTTTTTGAAATAAATATTAATGAAGGTTTCATTTTTAAAATTTGTTTGTAATGATTTAAATGATTGTTTTATATGAACTAATTTAGTTGGGCCTATTTTGAGAATATTTTTCAACTACCGGTCTCATGTTTATTTAGAAAACTGGAATTTAAACCCAAATGAAATTTTTTAAAAATTGGGTTCTATTAATATCATGTTTCATTTTTAAAAAATTAATTAATTTAATATATTTTGTTTAAATATTAAATATCTATATTAATTTGAAAGTTTGATTTGGGAATAAGGATTCAATGTGGGGTTTGGAACTAGTATTTTAAAGGGGTTTGAGTATACTTTTCAACCATGTTTTCAAATGGTATTTCAATATAGTTTTGAAATGGCTTAGAATTCATGTATTTACGTTTGAAATGACGGTTTTGGGCTTTATGTTTTTATTCAAAATTTTAGAACACTTTAATGATCTCAATGTAATGTCTACACCAACTGTTTTATTATTAACCATTAGGGTATTTTTTGGATTTTTCTATTAATTTCGATATGCTTGTTCTTATATTTGAAGTGGTATGTTTTTTAGGGTTTAAGTGTTTAGGATTATTTCAAATTATTAAAAAATAATTATATGAATTTTTTTTAGAGATTTCTCATTTCTATTTGAATTTTCATTAGAATATTTGGAATATAGTATGTCACATGTATAAGATAAATCCTTAATGTTTAGTATTAGTCTACTTATGGAATTTTCTCCTAAAAAATATTGTTGGTTATACATAAATGGTAATGGGTCATGGGATATTATTGTTCTTATAAGCTGTTATAGTTTTGGATCTCTGGATATTTTCAATTTTTCTATGGAGGCTATCAAAGATGTGGATTAGTTATTTAGTTATATCCTAGGTTCCTTTTTCACCAATCCAGATCATTAATTTTTTGAGCCTAAGGATACTACACATGATTCTATGACTATTTAGGCACATTTTTGTGGATTTCATTTAATAATTCAATCATATTCCAATAATATGATTAATTATATAGTAACAATTTTTTTGGTATGTCTCATTGACATCTCAATGTGAATGAGTGATTTGTGTATCACATTGTGTGTTTGTTTTGGATTACTTTCAAATGACCTATATTTATAATGTTTGAATGTGTGGATTATATTGGGAAAAGATTTGGGTTTTCTTAAAATACTTGTAACAAAAATGTTTTTGTTGAAATTATATATGAAGAATTACTCTTTATATGATAAATTTAAATAAGGAAACTTTTTATTTCGTTTTTTAATGATAGAATGTCCCATTGTTCCTTAGTTTAAAGTTTAATTTAAAATGTTTAATAATAATTTCAGTAATATCATAAAATGTATGTTTTGTTGAAAATATTCATGTTGAATTATCTTTAGATTTGTTGTATTAGTAATTTTAAAACCTATATGATACACTAAGATTAAACTATAATTTTATATCCAGTCATATAATTTTATTTGCATTGTATTGGTGGGTAGTAACCAGTTGGGTAGTATTAAGCTCATACTACAGTTGATTTTTTTTATGATTGGGATTTGGCTTTTTAATTTTCATTGAGCATTTACAAATATAGGGATCAAATGATAGTTGGTTTTTTTATACATCTTGTTGTTTCTAGTGGAGGATTTTTTATATATACCACTTATTTAACATAAATTTTCCATCAATTGTCACATTAAATTATTTACATTAGAACTTTAGTATTTAATTGATTTATGTGGTTGTAGGTATAGTGATATGATGTCAATGATAGACATTTATGAAGGATATTTATATAGTGGATAATGTATGAATGGTGTGGTGTGAGTTTACTTCTACATTTATTATGTGTTGTTTGTTTATATCATCCAATTTGACTTTAGTATAGACAACAAACTTATGGATCAGTCATGGTAGATTTTTAGTGGAAAATTTATTCTTCCTTAACTCTATTTATTAGGGAAAATAATCCCCATGTGTATTATTATAATTCCTATACAATTTTAAATAACTTAAGTGTATCATGAATTACAATCAAGAAAGAGGAGTGATGGGTCAGGTGCCAGCCTGAATTGAAGCTTTAGCCAACTAATTAAAATTTTATAAGATCATTGTTTAATTTCTCTATTGAATCAAATTACATTGGAACACCATTTTGTTATTCGGGATTTCATTTTATTGCCTAGTTATAATTGGTCCTTAAAACCTAGGTGGTTAATGTAACGACCCAAAATTTCATTAATGGAAAATCCCTCTTGATCCAGTTAAATGTTTCTTTATGTTTTTATATGATGTCAACTTCTTTAGTTTAACGTCAAGATTTGTGACCGTTACTTTTATAGCCGTTGAACAGTGATCATCTGGGTAGTTTAAATATAAGGCTTTAACGAACCAATTTTCTACTCAGACAAAGGAAGCGATGGCCTCATCCAGTAGAATTGCCCCTTACGAAGCCCATTTGTCGGAGCTCGGAAAGGAGGTGGCGTCTTTGGGCTTTGCCCTTGACCAAGCCCAAGCTGAGCTTCATCAAGTCAAGCTCGAACGTGATCGTCTACGGGAAAAATGGAAGTTGATAGAGATTACCACTCGAGCGATGTTATCCGAGCAACCCCAAGAGTCTGTCACCATCGCACACCTTACCCTTAGGTCTTATGCGGCTATTTTAAGGGGTTATGTAACAAATAAGTAGCACCATGTTCATGTATATTATTTTTTTGTATATAATAATGAATATAATTTCTAGTCATTTTTGATGCATTGTAATTAGTTTTTAAAGTACAAATGATGTTTTTAGTTATTATTTAATTAAGAATTATATTTTATTAAATTAAAGGATTTTTGAATTAAATAATATTTTAATAAAATATTATTATTAATATTAAATTAATTTTTATTAAATATAAATGATCTTATAATTTTATGAATGCAATTAAAATTTTTATTAAGGTTTGAAAGCCATTTCTGTCAAAACCCGTGAATTTTTATAAATGTCGGTTTTTATTTTAAAAGTGAAAATTCACATATTTAGAAAATTATTTAGATAAAATAAATATTATTTTTGGAATCAGGACGTCGAAATTATCCAACGGTGAATTTTTCATAAATTTCTGAGACAGTCAAATTTTTGGGTAAAAATTAAATACCATTTAAATATATAATGTGTTTTATGACATCATAATGACCCAATGGTGATGTAATAAAATACCATAATCCTTATGTTCGGCCAATATGTGTTTTATCAATAAAATAATGAGGTTTTGGGTTTGTTTGACTCACTTTTCAAAGCATTAATGGAGCCCTCAAGACTTATTCAACACTTTTCCTTTTTAAATTAATTTCCATGGGAGTGTGACTCACCTCCACATAAGCAACCCTAATTTTTTAATAAGTTCGGACCTTGGCCTTGTAAAATATTTTTTTCCTCTCTCCTTTTCCAGAAACCATGGGCAAATACCATGGGATGGTTTGTGGTTTGGATTATTTTAATATAAGGGGTCCCAAACCTAAATAATAAAGAATTCTCTCACCTTTCCTATATAAACCCACCCAAGCTCCCACTTCCTCCTCACTCAAAGCCCTTGAAGTTCGTCCAACCTCTGCCCTACTCTCTCTAGAATCCTCTCAAGGTGCCCCAAGCTCCCAAGAAGCCTCTCACAAGCCTCTCTCTAGCCTTTGGAAGCACACTTCCAAGTAAGGGTTTTTTCTTCCTTTCTCATTTTTTGCCAATTTTCTTTAAGTTGTATTGCCCTTTTAATTTAATTTATGAATGTTGGGGTATGGTTTCGCACCTCCCCCATACTGCCCTCTTATTGTTTGAATGATGGGAGAACCCTTTCTCTCTCATTAAATGCCTCCCATGTACACCCGTTACTATGCCGAAATTCCGAAAGGAACTTCTCTCTCTTCTTTTATATTCAAGCAATACTTTTGTATCATGAATCTAAATTCCATTTCTGTTGTTGGGACATGTATATATATGATCTCCTTACTGTCCATTTCATGTAAATATGATGAGTAACCCCTTTCTCTCTCATCAACCTTTTTTATGAATTCTTATGTCACGCCGTTACGCTGCCGAAATCGCACCAATTTTCTAAGCCAATGTCTTTGTGTAGTGAATACCATGCCCATTTCTCCATCAAGGGTATTCACCTTTATGCACATATACGTATTGATTGTAAAGTTTCATGTATGAATTCCACATTCCTTTATCGTGGAAGAAATGATTATGTTTTATGAATCCATGTTTTATGATCCATGTGGCACACTTATGCATGAAATGAAATGTTTAAGAAGGGTGCGCCCTGATAGCGCTCCAATGCATTGGGTAAAGTATAGTATCATGATACGTCATGTGCAATGAGTGTTGACTCATGCTAATTCAAGTGCAACGAGGGTTTACTCGTGCTTCAAGTGCAATGAGGGTTTACTCATGCTCCATGTGCAATGAGCCTTGGCTCATGCTAATTCAATGTTAAGTGTTGTTGCCACATTTCCATGTTATGATTATCATGCTTTATCATGCCTTTATGTTCATGTCTCTCTTATGCTCTATTGATATGCCTATTGCCTAACATGTATTGTACTACTCATGTTATTCATTATGTACTCCCTTACTGGGCTTTATAGCTCACCCTTTTCTTATGCATGTCCTCAGGTTATCCCATGCAATGCTAAGTACGAAGGAATGTAGTGGTCATGTAAAGGAAGTTTTCAATAAGGATGTTGTATTTCAAGTTTAAAGTTTTTATGTAATGATCCTAAGCCCCAAAGACACTAAACCTCTCGATCTTCTTTGTTGTATCAAGTGAAGTTTTATGTAATAAAGCATGTTTAAGTTGTAATAAAAAGCAGGGTTGTCATAGTTGGTATCAGAGGATAGGTTTAGTTATTTTTGGGATTAGGAATCCCTAGTAAAGCCTTAGATACAAGACTAAGCATAATAAAAACATCCCTAAGTTTTGGTAAATACTAAGTAAGTGTTTTATCAAACAAATACATCCCTGTCTGGATACGAGCAGGTAGAGGCGGCTCTGGCACAGATGTATCCTAGGGGTAAAACCCGAAAACACCGCTTTGAGCTAGACTCGAACGGGAACTGGTGCACGACAACGGGCCTTGCTGCACTCTTGGTTACGACACTCCCGGGGGATATGTTTTGATAAATTCACAATCTTAGTATGAACCCTTATTAAGGGAAAAATTCCCCTAAGAATATATGTTAGAAGGAAGATCCTGAAAAGCCTGGATTGAATCCTATAGACTCATGAGTTAAAGAGATTAAAGTTTATTTATAAGTCATCAACTTTTGTCTTTGGATTACCCTCTATGTGTTACCCCTAACTTTCCTTTTATTCCAGCCAATGGCCGGTAATAGGAGAACTCGGGCTAACAACCGTTGTGAAGATCAGTGTGATGATTGTACTAATGAGATGCCCAATCCGATGGGAGCGGGAATCGCGAACTTTGTCACGCTTCTCTCTCAGCTAACTCAAGTTTTGAATAGAAACACTGGTCAAGAGGAACGTTCAACCCCCCATAAGAAAGAACAAGTCGCTATTGAAAGCTTCATGAGACAAAGGCCTCCTACTTTTAGTGGATCATCCGATCCCACGATTGCTGAACAATGGATCAACTCCATTGAAAAGATATTCTCCATCCTCCAATGCTCTGAAAAAGAGAAGGTTCTCCTGGCGGCTTATCGTATGGAGGGTGAAGCTGATCAATGGTGGACGTTGATCAAAAATACGAAGCCTGAGGAGGAGATCGAGGCTTTGGAATGGAAGGTATTCCGGAAGATGTTTTTCGATAAATATTTTCCACGCACCCTCCGTCTTAAGATGGAAAGGGACTTCCTTTCCCTCAAGCAGAAAGATGAGGAATCTGTGGGAGCGTACAAGGCAAACTTCACAAGGCTTGCACGATACGCTTCTGGCTTTGTCGTTACCCCCGAATGCAAGGTTGACCGCTTCTTTGGTGGGCTGAAGCCTAGCTTGCGGAAAGCATTAGCGATCCGTGACTTCGACAGCTATGAGGAAATTTTCCGATGTGCCCTTAAGGTTGAAATGGAGATCGGAGAATCACAGGGGTATCATGGGGACAAGAAGCGGAAGGTGGACTTCAATGCTGGTGGTCCGATGGATAAATCCAACGGCGCTAAGAAATTTCAGCACCCCACTTGCCAAAAGTGTGGAAAGAAGCACCCTGGAAATTGCCTTAGGGGGACAAGAAAATGCTTCAAGTGTGGAAGAGAAGGGCACCTAGCTGTTAACTGTCAGCAAGAAGGACCCGCGGCTGCGACGGAGGGGAGGAACGCTCCGTTCGAACCTCAACGCGTTGTTCAATGCTTCAAATGCAAAGAACCGGGTCATTTTGCGAATCAGTGCCCTAATCCAAGGGTTATCGGAGGCAATCAACAACCTCCAAGATAGCAAGGAAGAGCTTTTGCCATCACTTCTGCCGAAGTGAACCCCGACAACGAAGTGGTGACAGGTACTCTAGTTATTCATTCAAGAATAGCGAACGTACTTTTTGATTCAGGTTCTACGCATTCTTTTATATCTCAAAAGTTTAGTAGAATAATCCCTGCACCACCACAAATCATGGAAGTAAAGATGTCGGTGAGTACGGCAAATGGGGCAATCATTGCATCCCATGAGTATAAGTCCTCCCCTGTTATAATCTGTGGATTGAATTTCCCGGCGAACCTCGTCATACTCCCTTTGGTGGAATTTGATGCAATTCTTGGCATGGATTGGCTTTCCTTATATAGAGCCAACATAAATTGTCGGGAGAGGGAAATCACACTCCATATGGAGAATCGACCCCCGATTCTTTACAAGTGTCAGGAGGAAGATGAATCTCCTTTAACTCCATCATCTCAAGCATGGATATTACTACCTTATGAGCACGCATATCTGGCTCAGATGATTGAGTCCACGGAAGAAACCACCCTTGAAGAAATGCCTATTGTGAGGGAATTCGCTGAAGTATTTCCCGAGGAACTTCCTGGTCTTCCTCCAAGAAGAGATGTTGAGTTCTCAATTGAACTTATACCTGGGGCGCTACCAATATCCAAGACTCCATATAGAATGGCTGTGGTTGAGCTTGAAGAACTGAAGAAACAACTACAGGAGAATCTGGATAAAGGGTTTATACGCCCAAGTGCATCACCATGGGGTGCACCAGTCCTCTTCGTCAAGAAGAAGGATGGGTCAATGCGGCTTTGCATCGATTATCGTGAACTTAACAAAATCACGATAAAGAACAAGTATCCTCTCCCAAGAATCGATGACTTGTTTGATCAGCTGCGTGGAGCACAATACTTCTCCAAGGTCGACTTGCGGTCGGGATATTATCAAGTAAGGGTGAAGAAGGAAGATATCCCCAAGACTGCTTTTCGTACAAGGTACGGGCACTATGAATTCATAGTAATGCCTTTTGGACTCACCAATGCTCCAGCAATATTCATGGACTTGATGAATAGAGTCTTTAGAGATTACCTAGATAAATTTGTGGTAGTCTTTATAGATGATATTCTAATATACTCCAAAACCAAGGAGGACCATGAGGAGCATTTAAGAACTGTACTGGAGACTTTGCGCAAGGAGAAGCTCTATGCCAAGTACAACAAGTGTGAGTTCTGGTTGAAGGAGGTCTCATTCTTGGGCCATATCATCACAAGCAATGGGATATCTGTGGACCCCTCCAAAACAGATGCAATTGAGGGATGGCCGAGGCCAACATCGGTAACTGATATCCGTAGCTTCTTGGGGTTAGCTGGATATTATCGACGATTTGTGAGAAACTTCTCACGATTGTCCAACCCTCTAACCAAGCTAACTCGAAAGGGAGTAAAGTTTACTTGGAGTGATGAATGCGAAGAAAGCTTCAAGGAGTTGAAAAGGAGGCTTATCACTGCACCTGTGCTCACTTTACCCACAAGTGGGGAACTTTTTGTGGTATTCCGTGATGCTTCGAAGAAGGGCTTAGGATGTGTGCTGATGCAGAATGATAAAGTGATATCCTATGCCTCAAGGCTGTTGAAAATCCATGAGCGAAACTATCCAACGCATGATCTGGAGTTGGCGGCGGTGATCTTTGCCTTGAAAATCTGGCGGCATTATCTCTATGGAGAGAAATGTGAGATATATACTGACCACAAGAGTCTTAAATATATATTCACACAGAAAGAGCTTAATATGCGCCAGAGAAGATGGATAGAGCTCATAAAGGATTATGACTGTTCAATACATTACCACCCTGGGAAGGCGAACAAGGTGGCGGATGCCCTAAGTAGAAAGGATCCAGCAATTCTATCAATGATGAGAATTGAGAAGGATCCAATCTTCTTAGACTTGATGAAGATGGACGTGGGAATCATAAAGAAGGGAACATCATCAATCCTTTCACAAATGATTGCTCAACCATCTCTTTTGGAAAGGTTAAAGGATGCTCAAAAGGATGATGCGAGAATCCAAGAAAAAGTGGAAGCTATCAAAAAGGGAAAATCCTCAGAGTTTAATGTTAATGAAGAAGGAATTGTGCGGTTTGGGAAAAGACTATGTGTCCCATCAAGTTCGGAGCTGAAGAAGGAACTTTTGGATGATGCACATAGTTCAAATTTCTCTATTCACCCAGGGAGCACAAAGATGTATCGAGATCTCCGAGAAAACTTTTGGTGGGATAATATGAAGAAGGAGATCGCTGAATATACATCAAAGTGCCTGGTGTGTCAGAAAGTGAAGGCAGAGAGGCAGAAGTCTAAGGGGATGATGCAACCATTGCCCATACCAGAATGGAAATGGGAGAACATCACCATGGACTTCGTCACTGGACTTCCAAGGACATCCAAAAGAAACAATGCAATCTGGGTTATTGTGGATCGTCTTACAAAGACTGCACACTTCATTGCTATTCGAGAGGATTTCTATTTGGATCAACTGGCACGGATATATATCAGGGAAGTGGTACGGTTGCATGGGGTACCACTATCTATTGTGTCTGACTGAGATCCAAGATTTACCTCTATGTTTTGGAAGAGTCTTCAACATGCTCTGAATACTGAACTGAACTTCAGTACGGCCTATCATCCTCAAACTGATGGCCAATCCGAGCGGACTATCCAAACACTTGAGGATATGTTGAGAGCGTTCTCAATGGACTTTAAAGGAGGATGGGATCAGCATCTTCCTCTGGTTGAGTTCTCTTATAATAATAGTTTCCACTCAAGCATCCAAATGGCACCATATGAAGCCCTGTATGGGAAAAGGTGTAGAACACCGGCATGTTGGGATGAGGTCGGTGAACGTAAACTGCTTGGACCAGAAATGGTCGAAGAAATGGTGGAGAAGGTGAAAACCATTCAGCAGCATATCAAGGCAGCCCAAAGTCGACAGAAGAGTTATGCAGATAATCGTCGACGAGACCTTGAGTTTAAAGTCGGAGACATGGTGTTTTTACGCATATCTCCGTGGAAGAAGGTCATGAGGTTTGGAAAGAAAGGGAAGTTAAGTCCAAGGTACATCGGCCCATTCGAGATTCTTGATCGTGGTGGGGCTGTGGCCTATCGACTAGCACTTCCACCTACTATGGCCAAGGTGCATGATGTCTTCCATGTATCCCTATTAAGGAAGTACATACCAGACCCTTCACATGTACTCTCTTCCGAGGTGGTACAATTAGAAGACGATCTTTCTTATGAGGAGCAACCAGTGAAGATCTTAGATCGTAGAGAAAAAGTTCTACGAAATAAGACAATGCCCCTCGTCAAGGTGTTGTGGAGAAACCACAAGTTTGAAGAAGCAACTTGGGAGTCGGAGGATATGATGAAGCTAAGTTACCCACATTTGTTTTAGTGTGGGAAAAGGAAAATTTCGAGGGCGAAATTTCTTAAGGGGGGAATGTTGTAACGACCCAAAATTTCATTAATGGAAAATCCCTCTTGATCCAGTTAAATGTTTCTTTATGTTTTTATATGATGTCAACTTCTTTAGTTTAACATCAAGATTTGTGACCGTTACTTTTATAGCCGTTGAACAGTGATCATCTGGGTAGTTTAAATATAAGGCTTTAACGAACCAATTTTCTACTCAGACAAAGGAAGCGATGGCCTCATCCAGTAGAATTGCCCCTTACGAAGCCCATTTGTCGGAGCTCGGAAAGGAGGTGGCGTCTTTGGGCTTTGCCCTTGACCAAGCCCAAGCTGAGCTTCATCAAGTCAAGCTCGAACGTGATCGTCTACGGGAAAAATGGAAGTTGATAGAGATTACCACTCGAGCGATGTTATCCGAGCAACCCCAAGAGTCTGTCACCATCGCACACCTTACCCTTAGGTCTTATGCGGCTATTTTAAGGGGTTATGTAACAAATAAGTAGCACCATGTTCATGTACATTATTTTTTTGTATATAATAATGAATATAATTTCTAGTCATTTTTGATGCATTGTAATTAGTTTTTAAAGTACAAATGATGTTTTTAGTTATTATTTAATTAAGAATTATATTTTATTAAATTAAAGGATTTTTGAATTAAATAATATTTTAATAAAATATTATTATTAATATTAAATTAATTTTTATTAAATATAAATGATCTTATAATTTTATGAATGCAATTAAAATTTTTATTAAGGTTTGAAAGCCATTTCTGTCAAAACCCGTGAATTTTTATAAATGTCGGTTTTTATTTTAAAAGTGAAAATTCACATATTTAGAAAATTATTTAGATAAAATAAATATTATTTTTGGAATCAGGACGTCGAAATTATCCAACGGTGAATTTTTCATAATTTTCTGAGACAGTCAAATTTTTGGGTAAAAATTAAATACCATTTAAATATATAATGTGTTTTATGACATCATAATGACCCAATGGTGATGTAATAAAATACCATAATCCTTATGTTCGGCCAATATGTGTTTTATCAATAAAATAATGAGGTTTTGGGTTTGTTTGACTCACTTTTCAAAGCATTAATGGAGCCCTCAAGACTTATTCAACACTTTTCCTTTTTAAATTAATTTCCATGGGAGTGTGACTCACCTCCACATAAGCAACCCTAATTTTTTAATAAGTTCGGACCTTGGCCTTGTAAAATATTTTTTTCCTCTCTCCTTTTCCAGAAACCATGGGCAAATACCATAGGATGGTTTGTGGTTTGGATTATTTTAATATAAGGGGTCCCAAACCTAAATAATAAAGAATTCTCTCACCTTTCCTATATAAACCCACCCAAGCTCCCACTTCCTCCTCACTCAAAGCCCTTGAAGTTCGTCCAACCTCTGCCCTACTCTCTCTAGAATCCTCTCAAGGTGCCCCAAGCTCCCAAGAAGCCTCTCACAAGCCTCTCTCTAGCCTTTGGAAGCACACTTCCAAGTAAGGGTTTTTTCTTCCTTTCTCATTTTTTGCCAATTTTCTTTAAGTTGTATTGCCCTTTTAATTTAATTTATGAATGTTGGGGTATGGTTTCGCACCTCCCCCATACTGCCCTCTTATTGTTTGAATGATGGGATAACCCTTTCTCTCTCATTAAATGCCTCCCATGTACACCCGTTACTATGCCGAAATTCCGAAAGGAACTTCTCTCTCTTCTTTTATATTCAAGCAATACTTTTGTATCATGAATCTAAATTCCATTTCTGTTGTTGGGACATGTATATATATGATCTCCTTACTGTCCATTTCATGTAAATATGATGAGGAACCCCTTTCTCTCTCATCAACCTTTTTTATGAATTCTTATGTCACGCCGTTACGCTGCCGAAATCGCACCAATTTTCTAAGCCAATGTCTTTGTGTAGTGAATACCATGCCCATTTCTCCATCAAGGGTATTCACCTTTATGCACATATACGTATTGATTGTAAAGTTTCATGTATGAATTCCACATTCCTTTATCGTGGAAGAAATGATTATGTTTTATGAATCCATGTTTTATGATCCATGTGGCACACTTATGCATGAAATGAAATGTTTAAGAAGGGTGCGCCTTGATAGCGCTCCAATGCATTGGGTAAAGTATAGTATCATGATACGTCATGTGCAATGAGTGTTGACTCATGCTAATTCAAGTGCAACGAGGGTTTACTCATGCTTCAAGTGCAATGAGGGTTTACTCATGCTCCATGTGCAATGAGCCTTGGCTCATGCTAATTCAATGTTAAGTGTTGTTGCCACATTTCCATGTTATGATTATCATGCTTTATCATGCCTTTATGTTCATGTCTCTCTTATGCTCTATTGATATGCCTATTGCCTAACATGTATTGTACTCCTCATGTTATTCATTATGTACTCCCTTACTGGGATTTATAGCTCACCCTTTTCTTATGCATGTCCTCAGGTTATCCCATGCAATGCTAAGTACGAAGGAATGTAGTGGTCATGTAAAGGAAGTTTTCAATAAGGATGTTGTATTTCAAGTTTAAAGTTTTTATGTAATGATCCTAAGCCCCAAAGACACTAAACCTCTCGATCTTCTTTTTTGTATCAAGTGAAGTTTTATGTAATAAAGCATGTTTAAGTTGTAATAAAAAGAAGGGTTGTCATAGTTAAAGAAGAGAGATTCTAACTGTTTCATTACTATTAAGAATTTTACATTTTTTTGGAAACTATTACTGTAGTTTTAATTTTGAATATCAATCAATTTACCATTTATTATGTGTTCAACCTCATTTTTATTGTGTGAACATACCAGCGGGATTTGTTGTATTTTTGGGAAAATATATAAGACAGGTCACTGGACTATAGTCTATCTATATATCCTAATATTACATTAACATATCAATCAGTTGATCATGAAATGTTATAGGGATTATAGAATGGGTGAACCCTGGTCCATCAATCTATGTAGTCATGTCAGAAATGTGTTTTCATCTAGTTTTAGTTGTTGTTTATATAAATTTTAAGAGATATCTAATGACAGAGGATAAGTCATTATGGGTCTCATGATATAATAATAATGAAGATATAATATTTAATGATGTGTGTAGTGTCATTTTTATAATTACATTTAGGTGTAAGAAAGGATTTTTTGGTAATATTTTTGTTTTTAATGATTGTTTTAGGCTTGTTAATAAATTTCTCTTTTTTTCTGGAAGAGTTTTGTTAATTTTTATGTTAAATTGGTTGATTTAGTTATCAAATAAATTAAAAAAAAATTATTTAAAACATATATCATATTAAATTATTATGGAATATAGAATCCTATATGGTGATTTTAGAAAATTGACAGTTTTCATTTTATTATATTGAAGTTATAATAGTTTTTAAATTGATATAAATAATGATCATAGAAAATAATATGTAGTTTCCATTATTTAAAAATTAATTTTTATTTTTTAAATCCTTGTGTAAGTGGTTTAATCTCCATTTTGGGATTAGGGTAATAAAATAAATTATATTTTTTCAAAGTGATTTCGTGATTTTGAATGTTTTTTGTGTATTTTGAAAATGGACAATTATTTCATTAAAAATATAATATTTCATTATTAAATGATATTTTGGAATATAGGCCTCTTTGTTTAAATGGTGTTTTAGGACCATGTCCATTCTTGTGTGTCTTGATCATTTTATGTGATTTTGGAAACAATATATATATGGTTATATTTTTTGTTTTATATGTTGTTTGAGTCGTAGAATGTTAAAGGTTTGGGATGAGTGTTTAGATCTATGAATAATGTATCTCATATTTTTGGATCTTGTAAAATCTATCTGTGTAGTGTAATGTTTTATTCTCCTTTAGGTAATGTGATAGTGTGAATGGTATAGGTTTCATTTGGGAAACAAGTCCTAGTGATCCTTATCTAACTGGTGGATTGGATTGATATAGATTAATATGTATGATCATTTTAGCACATGATCTATCTTCTGATTATGGTTTTCATTGATGATTCATTCTCAATGAGTTGTAAGAATTATATCATTGAGTTGGATTTTCTCAACGTTTTTGTTTTATTATCAATTTTAGATCATAGATTGGTTTATATGTTCTTTTGTTTGATTAATAGGTTTTTGTACTTGTTCTTTTCAATTACATTTTGAGTGTACCCACACAGATTTTTATGATGTTGTAATTATGTGGAGTATGTTTCAATGAGTTTAAATTCATAATATATTTATTTTATGTCCTTGGGTGTGTTATTCTAGTGGCTAGGACAGATATATAACTAGTTTATATTATTCATAAATCAGAGTTGGAGCAAATCTAGTGGGGTTAACCAGAAGTGCGTAGCCATGTTTTGAGGTCCTAGTTCATATATTTTTCTCTTAGTATGAGATCCATGGTTACGGAACATTTCATATCATTTATTGGGTCTTGTTTTTGATCACAACATCGTTTTGATGTTTTTTGTTGAAATTATATTATTACCAATTACTATGACCCTTGGTTGTATTTTTTGTTTTGGTTTTGATTTATTTTAGAGAATCAATCTCTAGATCTTGGATATTCCATCATATTATTGTCCTTTTAGTCATTCATTGACTATTATAACTTCTTATAGATGAGCTCATTTTGTTTTTAATTTTTTAGTAGAATACTAAGGTTTGTCTTATGGTTATGGGGAAATAATGGTTGTCTTGTTGATTCTCCCATTGTATGAGTGGTAGTTTTTTTATATTTTATATGAATTATAAATTATTTAGAGGCCTCTATTCACTCTCCCTTAATTTATATTTTCTAATTGGATGGTCTTGGTTGATTCTTGTTTATTGTTTCTTAATGTAACATGCGTACTTTTATAACTACTTTAGAGGATTTAATATTATAGGTTATTTTATGTTGTTAGGATCCTTTGAGTTTTCCATAACCGCTTTCATATATTGTGAAAAGTGACATATCTTCATCTTGTTTGTTTCTTTTACATTCATAGAGACTTTATAGGGGTAGAACGTGGAATAGTTAAGAGAAACATGGAACCTTATGGTTACTAATATTTGAATATATTATTATTTGAAATAAAAATTTTCTTCCTATTAATTTTAAATATTTGAGGCTTTGATGTTTAAAATTTGAGGAAATTTTATACTGATCAGTGGTCCGTCTTGATTATTTGTAATCATGTAGAAACCTTATTTAAGGGTATATTACTATAAAAGTTCCATTTTTAATTTTTGGGGAATTATTAGTAAAACCATATAAATTTTTTAAGGAAACCACGTGTCATTATTTAGGGGATCCAGTGCAGGAATCACAAAAACCAAACAATTATAAAAATATTGTGTGAAAATCTAAAAAATCCCCAGATCAAATATTTATTATTTAATAAAATTTCTTTAATTAATTAAAAATAATAAACTACCTCACATAGCACTTTTCCCCTTGCCTTGTTTCATTTAAGGATCCCCTTTGAGATCCTCTTTTAGAATAATCCTACTACTACCTCCTCCTATGTAATTCATCCATTTTTCTTACAAATAATAGGTGTGATCCTTTATGGAATGGATATATATTAGTTACTGTCCTTCTTTTATAACATTTTCCCAAATCTATTGATGTGATTCTCCCAGGGCTAAACCCTATAAGGCTTTAGGGTTCTAAAATTTCATAACATCTGATTTATAGTGTATGTTTTGTGTCATTTTGGTTATTTCTCATGTTTTTGTGCCTCCAATTCAAAAGGAGATGTGTTTATAACCATTAAAACTCAATTAAAATACATTCTATGTATGAGTTCCCTTATAACTCCCATTTATTACATGTTATTAAATTAGTGTTGTCTATAAAGTGATTTAATTTGGATTAAGAAATTTATTATATGTTTTAGTTGATTATAATCATTACTTTAATTTATTTTTCACTTGTAATGGTACTTGGTCACATTCCAAGTTCTTGTAAAAATACCCATGTTTGTCGTTAAGAATAGTTAATGATATTTAAAAAATTTCTTTTGTGATTTTATGTATTTTGAATTATTTTATATGTTTTTATTGTTTTGAAATTGATTTAATAACACATGATGTGCTGAAGTATAATAATAAATGGTAGTCTAAATTCCTATTTATCTTTAATAAATATAATTAAATATTTTAAAAATATTTTATATTATATCTCCATTTCAATAATTTTTTTTATTTTACAGGGTTTTTACTATGAATTTAGGCAATGGTCCCTCTTTTGAAATGATTTTGAGGTAGTGGGTATCATATGGATTCAAAAAATATCCATTATAAACATTTAAAGGTTTTGATAGAAAGAGTTTTGAGATCAAATTGTTTCTTTTTAAAGATTTTAATTATTTTAAAATATTTTTTTATGGAAATAGTTTATTAAAATATGAATTTATTTGTGTGATTTAGAAATAAAAAGTTCATGTTGGTTATGGGGTTAGTCTTCAAAGTGTTTTTGAAACATGTTTTTAATGTGTGTTTGAAAATAGATTTTAAAATATTTTGAAAATGTATTGTCATTCTAGGATTTTGGAATTGGATTTATTTTTTTAAATATAGTTATTTCTTTTGTAAATGCAAACTTCCATCTTATGAGCCACATGTAATAGTTGATTACATTGTGTCTTGTAACCCCTTGAGGGATTTTTGTGATTTTTATTTCATTTTTTTGATACTTCTATAAGTATGTGAGTACAAATATTTTGTAATGGTAAAAGGGGTGGGGTTCATATCAAATGCATGAAACATATTTATGTGACTACTTAATTATGTATTTACTTCTCACACCTATTTTACATATAATTGGAATCCTAGGATTATATTATAGGATATCTATAAAATTATAACCCATTATTTCCCCATATAATTGATAGGTAATGTTTCCTAGATATACCTCATCGATTATACAATGTTTGTAAGGTTTTGTGAGATAAAATTATTTATATTGATTTTGGTAGAAGGTGAGCTCCTGGGATGTTTATTCCCAGTTATTATGAGGAGACTTATGAGGAAATAATTTGGTTTATCGGTTCCATCCTACGTTCCATGAATATTATTCTGGTATTTTATAAATATTTCCTTAGAAATATTTCCATGATTCAATATCCTTTTGGGATACTTTAGTGGATGTTTATTTATAATCTAATTCCATTCAATCGATTTGATTCATAATATATACCTAATTTTTTTGTTGTGTCACTATGGTTCATTAGTTCCCATGAGTCATTTTTGTATCACCTTGTCAGTTTCTATTTAGGATTATATTCAATCATGGAATATTTTAATTTGTTAAAGTGTGGTTTAGATATGATTTTTTATAAAATTTGTTTTTATGAAATGGTTTTCCTTGATTTTATTTATTAAAACGGTTTATTCATGGTATTTATGGAAAGAGGGGAAGTATTAATTTTGTTTATTTTTCCTAGTTTAATGTCCCCATTTTTAAATTGGTTTAAAATATTTAATTGGAAATGTTAATCATCCATGTTTTTATTTCATAAAAATAATGGTTATTTGAAAATAATCATTTTTATTGATAGTGATTTTTTTATAATATTTTGAAAATGATATTATCTATTTTTTAAAAACATCATTTTATAACATGTCTTAAGAATGTATACCTATCGTTTTGGTTTTTGTTGTCCTTTTGAGAATTCCCGTAGTTAAAAATATATATCTTTTCATTTTTTGTTTTTATTCATATTTTTATGACTAATTCATAAATGAATAATGTGGTGATCTGAGGTGAGTTTCTTAATTTTTCATTTTATAACTAAGGATCATATCATATGATTTTGTAGAAAATGCCAACTATTTTCATAAAATGCCTGATGTGTAGCCCATTAAAATATTTACTTTTTCCTTGATTGGTTTTACTACTTTCTATTGTTAGATGTGTGGTGATGTAGTGATTATTGAGGATATAAAATATTGTAGGGTTTTTTTAGGGGTTAGAATTTAGTGGGTTATCTGAGAATTCATTTCTATATTTATTATAAGTTTTATTCATCACATTTATTTTGTCACAGATTTTAGACTTACAGATTGTCCTTGCTATATTTTAATTACTAAATACGTTGTTATTTAACTATTATTATTTGGTTAAATCAATGTTATGTTTGTTTTAGTGATACACATTCACTAGTTTCCAGCTAGATTAGATTAGGAATACCCTTCAGGCTAGTGGGAGGATGGTCCAGATTCAAATTTGTATGGTACCTGAAGCTATATTATTACATAATTATTTCAATAAATTTTCACCCTTGTGGGAAGAAACATGTTTACCTTACATTAATGGAATTATAAAACCATTGATAAATATCACTCACATTATTTTTGTGACAACCCAATCCACTTGATTTTCATCTATTGTCGGAAGAATTCCATTATAAAATAAGATTATAAGAACATGCATTTTCATATATGAAATTAGTTAAAATGACTCTCACATATCTCCCTAGATGGATAGTAACTACTATAAAATTTGACTTTAACAATGCAGAAATATACCAGCACTCAAAAAATGAGATTTGAAATTACATCATTATCAGAGCTAAAATAAGTGCTGATAAAGGGGTGCCATTATTAGCATTGAATGACAGTGTTGATAATCAATACCCTTTATCAGTGCATTTTGTTTAGAAATGATGAATGTTCTACTATATGAACACTTTATTTTTGCTCTGGTAAAGGATACCCTTTAGCAGTAATTTGTTTAGCATAGATGAAGATGTTTTTTATCAACACATTTTGAGCACTAATAAATATCGGAATATATTACTGACTTTTTAGTGCTGATAAACATAAATTTTATTAGTGATTTCCAATTTAATGTTGATAAAGTGATAATTATCAATGTTTTTCTAAAATCATTGTTAATTTTTGGACTATCAGTTTTTAAAAACACTAAACTGAACTCAGTCATCGCAATTCTAAAGCTGTCATGAAACTCCTCTGTTGCTGGCATGAATCCAATATGATCCATATATTGAATCAAGAATTAAATCTAAGGTATGTTATTTTCAACAATTCCTATATCATTTTATGATCTTTTGGGTTCTAAATTTTGTGTTATTTGAGTTGTTACAAACCCTACATCTCATCTCATCACCACTACTGGCATGACTCCTCTTCGGACCTACAAAATTACTTTATTGAGATATAATCAATAATAATAATGCATTTCAAGTTGAATTACCATACTTAGTCATTTATATCGAGTATAAAAAATATGATGGAATCCAATTAGTATTCACCATGTCCATGAATGACTCAAATAAGATATTTTATTCATTTCTTAAAGGACATATAGAAGTTCCCATCTGTATACCTCTTGTAATTTCTTTACGAAGGGCTACCTATAAATCTTTTATTATAGCCATTATCCTTAAACTCATTTGTCCTCTATAGATTCCACTCAATTGCATAAGGAATTAAATTTTATATAGTTTATTAGATTTCTAAAGAATGTGTATCCCTATATTATATAAACCACCACTATATAATATTTTATTAAGGAAACCCCTTCATAAATGATCCATTATGTGGCCTATAAAAATATAACTCTAGCCTTATATAAATAGATTTATAAAATGATTTATAAATTATAGATGAAAAGATTATAATATATGGTATACTACTTTATAGGTACGAGATAATTATTCTCAATAATTTTAAACCCACTAATCCTCAAGAAAGGAGTTATGAGGACTGACCCTAAAAAAAAATTCCCCATATTATATGTGTCATTATGAACTTATTACTATATTTTTGTATTTACATATATATATATATAATATTTTTTTAATTTTATAAATTATAATCAATAGAAATTTATATTTTTAATTAATTAGGTAAAACTTATTTTCATGACCAGTTAAGATATATTGGGTTTGTTGTAAGTTATATGACATTAATTGAATAATTCAAGATTTATTTTCAATTTTATGGATTTTGAAATCTCTACCCCTTTTCTTGAAGTTTAAGTGTATAATTAAATCCATAACCCCAATATTTCTTTGATGAGTTTATATATGAAATCAAAATAAAGTTAAATCAATAATATTGGTTAATAAAAAAATTATGAAACATTTATTATGAAATATATTTGTTAAGTGATTTCATTGAATATAGATCTTTCATATGTGATGGTTACCATTGTGACATTATCTTATTTTTTTATGGGTTTCATAATGTATTTGTAGATTTCAATCATAGAATGTATGAAATTTATACTAATAAAACTGAGAAAATTTTCAATAAGGTCACATTATAACTCTATCCCCAATCTCAATTTTTATAAATTTAATATTAAGAAAAAATATTATTCTTGATTTTTCTAGAAAAACCATAAACCAGAATTATGAAAAAATAATATAGATATAATGATATAAAACCATAAATTTATAGTTTAAAAACTAATTCATAGTATGTTAATAGAGCATGATTACCAGGATAAGTTTTTTGGCACAATATCCTCAAAAACACTCTTTATCCTTTGTTAATTTTTTTTTGGCTTATGAGCTAGTAGTTTTGGCCCAAGATATTCCTTTCTATTGTGTTTCATTTTGATTATAAACATGAATTAATTATTTTATTATTGATAATATGCCACACAGAAAGGTCCTTATGTTTCTAGTGGGTTTTCCCTATTTCTGGATCTCCTCAGTTCATTTCCATATTTCGTGGAAATCTTGGTTTGTTAGAAGAAGTTATGTGGATTGAGGAAGTTGATCATATCCTCGGTGTGTATGGAAATCCCAATGATGTTAGAGTTCATGTTGTTGTAGGTATACTTTGGGGTTTAACTTTAGAAGAATATAAGTCCACCCCCCAACAATGAAAGTTGGGATGATCTGTTTGATGATTTATAACCGAGGAGGTGATGATAATGAAATTGGAATAGCCCATGAGTGTCCAGAAAAGTCAGTGAACAATGAAGTATTATTTATAACACTTCAATAAGTTGGTTTCCTTTTTTATGGAGGTGGGTACACATGATATTTTGAAATATTATCTTTTAGTTGGTGGTCTTAATCTGAATATCATGGTGTGAGTCCTCTTCTCTAAGGATCTCCATTTTGAGAAGTTGATGGAGGAAGCATTTTGGTTATGTTGTTATGAAATAAGCATAAAAAATTGGCTCAGTTGTTGTCACCTTTCTTGGGGTTCTCTATCTTATTTTTAGGATTTTTTTTGAATTTATGTAAAAATATTATTTATGTAATTGTATAAACCAGTGTTTTAAATGTTTAAAATATAGTGTTTTTTTTGTAAATTCCATTTCAAATAAATTTGGTATTGTGACGTGTTATTATTGATATCTGGTGTCTCTTTAGTGTGTTTATGCTATGTTTTTTGTGATACAATGATGGGATTTTTAATAGCACACTATATTATCACCCTTTATTAGTGGTTTTAATAACACTAATAAAGAAAACATTTATCGGCGCTTACAAAAGTGTGCATAAAAATTTCACTATTAGCACTTATAGAAGAAATGATAAATAATAACATTATCAATTCTAAAAAAATCTCTGATGAATTGGACCTTTATCAGTGCTTCTAAGAGGATGGATAAAGGTCCTATTTATCATCTCCTTTATTACACCTATAAATGTGTCCTTTATCATCTCTATGTGAGAGCGAATAAAAGTCATATGCCATTGACGTTCCACGTGTTGTCCACTCTTTTCTAGTTGTGATAAAGGCCATTTATGGCACTGTTAAAGGCCAGTTGTGTAGTAGTGAGTATTATATCAGATGGAAAATTTAGAGTTAATAAAGAAGATATCATCAAATATTAGGAATTGTAATTGGCATCTTAAAGGCACTTATATTATGGGTGGGAGGTTGATATTAGAGTCTCCATTCATTAAAACATTGAGAAAGTTTCCAAAATTATATATATTGGTCTTCTCTTAATCTCTTAATATCCACTATTTATATCTTACAAATCATAAATTAATGATTTAGAATCTATGGGACTTATTGTAAATTGGAGAGAAATAATTAATGGCTATGAGGACTATTGAAAATTGATATAATGACATGATATTTGAATTCCACTGAGTAGTTTGTTTTATACCACTGGGTAGTAGGTGTGGTTCATAGGGGATAAATTCTTCCAAAATGTGTCCACAAATAAGATAAATTTATCCATCAGTTAGTTATATTCCTTTTGGTAGAACTATGATTCTAGAATTATCACCATTTAGTTGATTCCATTCTACTGTATAACTGGTTACCTATTTCTTCTTAGGTGGTTCAATCTATATGTCACTGTCAGTCTAGTGCGTAATAGGAACTGGTTAGTGATACATACAGTTCACTAAACATCTTTATTGATTTCCCAACATTATTGAATGCCTTTAATTTATTTTCAGATTTTTTAAATAGATCTAAAAATGATGAAACAAATATATTAAATTGAAATTATAAGAACCATAATTGAGTTTTTATGATTATAAAAAATGAGATATATTGTGGTACAATATATTAATATCCTATTCTTGAATTATGATCTATTATTTTTAAAATAAATTATTGAGTATCTATAAAAATATTATTGAATTAACATATTATTTTAGCAACCTCTTAGTATATTTTATGACAAATTTTTTATGATATATTGGTAAATTACATTCATTTATCAAGGATTTATTTCATTTTTATGATAAAAATATTTTCCCATAAATCCAAAAAACATTCCTATGGTGAAAATTATTCTATAACTCATGTATTGTTTTCTTAATAATGTGTGGGGTGTTGACGGTCGATCGTGACTTCATTTTGTAAATTAATATAGAGGACTAAATAGAAATTTTATCCATAGGTAGGTGGTCATGACATGGTATTTTAGACCCATGGTAGGATGCCTAACATAGGGAATGATCATGGAATAAGAAAAAATTTCATGTTGCAATGGGTCATGGGAAAAGGGGAGTCCCCATTCTTAGGAAGGATCACACTATGTACTATAAGGATCATGTTGTGACTAAATTTGTGAATTTGGGTGACCCTATGTATAGGTTATGTAAGACTAAGACTTATATGTGTCATTCCATAATGAAAATTTTGATGGGGGGGGGACTATCATCCTAGGATATGTTATATTGAAACCCATAAGGGAAATTCAATGAACATCTCACTGGGTAATTTTTATGAGTTAGTGATATAATTTCCCATAGAACCTCGATTTGTTATCCACTCTATATTAGATATTATACAATTGAATTTGTAAAAAATTATAGTCCCATATTTTTTTATCAAAACCTTTCAACCAACAAATTATGGTTTTTTATATTTACACATGTTTTATTAATATCCATAAATAATTCTAACATCGTGTAATATCTAGATATGTCATTATTTATATTTGACATTGTATTCCCTTTTACAATCAAAATTTTTGTGTTAAGGTTTATTTGGTTTTTTTAGTATTGAGTGATATTTTAATGGAATGACATACTGATTTTTATTCTTCAAATGTAATTTAGGTTTTCCTTAATACATTTATGAAAGTCATAGGTAGTGTGTTATCACAATGGCCTAACATTTTTTTGATTTATGAAATTAAATTAATATTTAAAATGTTTCTAAATTGTTAATAACACTTCATTCAATATTTGAACACCCTTTTGGGGTTGGGACTCAAAAATTTTAACTCTCGAGTGAGGCGAACCATAAATTATGGAATAAGTGAAAATTTAAATTATTAACCCAATGGGTTCCTTTAATTGAAAATTAAAATATAATAGGAATTTAATGCCCTATAATAACACTGAGGATAATAAATTTTGTAGGTACAAGTCCTCTTGTAAAATTGTGATTGATAATAAAATGTTGAATGTGAATAAAATGAAAATTTTGAATGATAATTGTAATAAATAGAAAATATAAAAATGAAAATTTCATGATAAACACAAATATTGAATATATGATTTCATGGGATTATTTTTTTTCTTCCATGTTGGCTCTTATTTTAATATAGAGAAATTTTAGATTCACCTTGGGTGGTTTCTATAAGATTCTAGGGTTGGATAAGTTCACCCTTGGGTATTTATTATATAATTATTATGTTGGATGAGTTCCTGATAGGGTTGTTCTTGCATGATTATGAAGTAAGACTAGTATCCCTTGGGTTATAGTCAAGTGTATTTCGAGATGGACGTGTTTCCCTTTGGGTAGCTATGTGAATAGTTTGGAGTCATATAACATTGGATAATATGGATATTTTCGATCTCGTGTGTCCACTTATATTTGATTGATCAATATATGTTAATCTATTTTCAGCATGTTATTTTACTATTCCACACTCGTATACACATTAAATTTACTATATTTAATCAAGGAAACAATTGGTATTGGATTACATAGTTAAAAAAAGCATCCTAATTGGTCCATTGTTGGTACATCAAAATACATCATGGTTATAGTATTGAATAATTTATTATTAAATGTGATCATCAGTTGATTCAACCTTTTATGTTGTTTCATGGGATACGAGTTTGTGCTAGGAAATATAAACAATGTTGAGGAATTCTATTATAAAGATATTTTTGATTATTTCAGGATTAATAATAATATGAAATATCTATAGTGCACATCACTTGTTTTTATTACCTATATGATTTTATAGCATTTATTCTGTTATAGAACGTTTTTTTATTATATTTATTTGTCATTTTATAATATGATGTTGTCTTTTATTTATCAGGATATTTGATATTGTAAATATTTATTTTTTTATTATTCACTCTAGTATGAGGGTGTAGTCTTCCCATGATATCAACTTATTCCCTTGCTCTTATTTGATAGGCTCAATTGTATATAGAGTAGTTTATGTGGTCAAGTAGCAACATAATTGGATTACTATGATGTGGGACTCTGTAGGGATTTTACCAAGTGGTATTAGAAAATATTTTGTTTGACTTAAAATTTTATATGTATACATGAGGTATGATAGTTTTGAAATGTTGTATGAGATTTCATTATAGGATATGCTAACCATTATATGAAATGAATCTATGTGACACTGAATGAGATGATATTTTCATTTCTAATTTTATAGTCAAACAAATCCACCGAGTGTGATGACCATGTGTTTTAGATTTATGATTTATGATATTTATACTATGTTGGATATAATGGAATGAGATATTTTATTCATTCATTATATTAGGAATGTGGTTTTTCTATATATTTCATATGCTATCATATATTTTGAATATTTTTTATAATATGGTGATCAGTTATTTCAAGTGGAATGAACATCTTATATTTAGCTTATCTATAACAATTGATGATATAATTTAGTTATCTATTTTATTTTGGATTAATTTTTTTATAAAAATTAAAAACCTATTTATAGATGGTATCAATTAAATAAAAATCCAAGATAACCATAAAAAATTTAACCTATATAACATATAAATAAAATTAAATTTAAAAAAAATATATTATATCCTTCATAAATGAAAAATGAGATAATGGAAATTTAATGATATGGATTTTATGTATATTTGATTAATTAAATGTTTTTGGGGTAGATAAGTTTGGGAGAGAGTTCCAAATTTTTTTATCTTTTATGTAGTGTGGTGTACAGGTGAGCCAGATTCAATCTATGTTGTTTTATTCTATAAACAATTATATTAAGTAATATTATAGATTTTTTTATCGTTTTTTTATGATATAAATATATATTTCAACCACATACACCTTAGGAGTTATTGGATATGCATTACCCCCGGTAGAGGGGTTGCGCCTCCTATAGTGCCCGGAAATGACATGAATAATCATCTTAGCTAGATACTATATTTTGTGATTTGTTCTATGAAGAAAGAGAAAATATAATATCCATTTCCAATGTATGATTTCAATAATATGTTTTAAATGAACGCCCATTAAATTTTAATGTGGATGGAGGTCCCCTGACAGTAATGCTCTTGCTATGGTCTATTTAGATGATCTGTGAAAGTATTGAGGAAACCCTAATGATATTGTGGAATTTTTTTGTACTAGATTATTTTCATATGGGGTTTACAAAAAAAGGAATTCCAAACATATATTTTAATTATTTTCATTTTATATACACTTAGAGAGGATATGGCCAAGGATATTTTTCATTCTACAATTAGGGGATGCAATTCATGGAATATGATACTCTTTTTACAGATCAATAACATTATTTTATAATGCAGGTAGAAGTTGAGATAAATATGTATTTCTGGTTAAAGTACGGGATAATGAATGGTATTTTATTTCAATAGATCCTATTTATCCATTCATTCCATTTAGCACACATAAAATAAGAACAAATTACCCCAAGGAACATGGGTTTGGTTAGTGGCCCTAGGTAGACAGATTATACTTGAAATACCCATATTAGGTACTTAAGTATTATTAATAAATGATTTAATAATAAATTCAAATGTTATAGTGTAAATAGAATCAAATATAGTGAAAATTATATTCCATGATGGGGAGAAAATTCTATGTACTATTATCAGTGTAGTGGATGAGTAAATATATGTCCTTAATTTACCTGACCACTACTAGAATAATGGTTTTGTTATATGATAATTCAACTAAAATATTTTTTATTTAAATAAAATAGTCACTATATTTTATAGGATATTTAAATATACAAGTGTTGAGAGATAGATCTAGTAAACACATAATAATGGTAGTTAGATTCAACTGATCATTTTGGTGATATTGGAGGAAATGGTTACTAGGTATTAGACTGGTAGTGTTTAAAAGGGAATGCAACCCTAGTGAGTTAGGAAGGGTTACATGGTCATGTGTCTATCCATCTATATACGATTGGGCCTTCAATTACAAATCAGGATTCTAGGTCTTATACTATTTTACGTAATATTTTAACATTAAATTCTTTATAATATAAATTGTTTTATATTTTAGTGTTTAATTCATTCATATATTCTTACATTATGGAATCATTGGAATTACATTCAATATATTTATATCTGTATTAATACTGATAAGAATGACTTTGGTGTGGTATTTGATCTAATTCCCTGATGTAGGGACTACACCCTAGTGGTTGGAAATTACTTAATTATTTTATAAACTATTAGGTTGGAGTTAAGTAACATTTATTTTTTCATATGAAAATATATTCATGTATGTTATTAATCCCATTCTATATATTATAATTTAACAGTTTTATTACATTTATTAATGGTGTGAAATGCATTAATAAATGATAGTGATATGCGTGAGTAAGACACATAGGACCCAAACATCACCATCAAGGAGGAATCACTTTATATATTTCTACAATAGTCTATGATGATGGGAAAACATAGTATATTGTATTCCCTTCCATTGATGATCAATTATAATATTTTTTTAAATTTGTATTCTTCTAGACTACCACTAGATCAATAGGTTGATTATACCTTAGAGATCATTCCAAGTGTGGATCATGTTTTTTTCGTCTTTATAAGCACGAACCTCTAGATATCCCAGAGTTAATGGATTAGTTATAGGTCTTAGGGGGAAATGGGTTCTCATGACCAAGTATATTCCCTTGGGGTTCTCTATTTTTATTAACTATAAAGTCAGATGGATCCATATTTCTACATGTATAATATCAAAAGATAAATCATGTTGTAGTCTATATATAATTTTTAATAAATTTTATTAAATATTTATTTCATTAGTTTAGAGGACCAGTGGTGTTTACTATGATTATCTTATGTTAAATATATCATCTATTATGTTTGCAGACTTATGATAAATATTACATCACTTTTAGCAGCCTTTAGGTTCTATATGAGTATTTTTTATTGTCATATGATCTATTGATCATGATTACCATGATTATTTTTATTATGAATCTTGTCTTCCATCCATATGTGGGGACTTTTTTTGTAATTTTTTCAATGATATCCATGTCTACAACAGGTTGATGGGGAGTATGTGTTATATATTGAGATCATATTTAGAAAAAGTGAGGTTCATTGAAGATATAATATGCTCCCAATGGTCAATATTTTTATTGATCATGTGAATTTCAAGGGAAATATGATATTAGAGACTACTATATCAGTGAAAACAATGATAGTAGATGTAGTTGTTTATGGGGATATACCTAATCCTTTTTTTAAAGTATCATTTTTTAGGTATTTATATTTAATACTAATTGATAATTGAAGGTTTATTCTACTTGAATTAAATGATAATAGGAAGAAAGAAGGATGAAGTGTTCTTTTTTGGTGATTAGGTTTTGGTATATGCTTTAAAAATATAATAGGGAGGTTGTTAATAGAAATAATCCTAACCATAACCTAAAAAGGTAATTTTTAGACACAATATTGTCATAAATTAGAATTTGTCTTGGGATTTTTTCCAATGAATGATGATTGAGTGGTATCATGTGTGTCTAGGAATATGAGACCATAAAATTGAAATGAAAATACACATGACCCTGAGTTTTATTTGCTGACTCATTCATTAATGAAATGGTGAAATTAGAATTTGACTGATAGGTTTTTGGTACACGATGCATATATTAATATAAGGTGTTTTTACTATGGAAGGATATAAGCCTTCAGCAGTAAAAGGTGGGTTGAGTATCTGTAGTTCTTTTTATTTTAAGTTGAAACATACCAATAAAAATTGTAACATAATTACTGATTCATTGAGATATAATTCTGAGACTTATGTGGAATAGGAGTTGATAAGTCAGTAGATGATTGTGGAACTATCATAGGAGTTTTCATTAGATATTAAGGATGGACGTATTCAGTAGAGTATTAGCTACGTATCAATTTTTTATGTACTCTATATTTGATGAGGATTATTCGACATTATGATTTATATTTTTCTATTCATGAAGGATACATCATATGGTGGGAATACACCACTAGACTTGTATCTCAACAATGACGATGCACTCTATTTCCATAGTTTTTTTATTGTCCATATATGCATGCATGTTGAGTTGATGAGGGAATTGAACAAATAAAATTTGGCTGCACATTTTATATTGACCATGATGTGTCAATATGTTCATTGCAAGTATTTTTCATGAAATGGAATGAAACATTATTGGGTTTTAATGTATTTCTCAACCTATATGATAGTGGAGAACATATGCCAAAAACACATTGATTTTCTTTATAAATTTTCCATTATCAATTAGAGGTGGGATGATGATTCTACAGAATTTATATTGGGGTTTCCAAGGAAACCCCTTTTTAGGGATTCAACATTGGTTATTTTACTGATTACAAAAGGTGTATGATTTCTTATCATTTTTGGATATTGTTTTCTTTTTTGACCTTTGATATATTTACATTCTTGTGGTGGTGAGTTTTCCCATATTTCGATGTTGTATTATCGATAATAAGGATCATTGTTTTACAAAATTATTTTGATAGTGATTATAGAAGGTTTATGATATGTATGTGAATTCGAGAACTATATATCTCTTAAAGATAGAAAACCTATCAAATAATAATTTATAGATATTTTATGGAATGTTTTGAGATCATGTCTAGTATTTTAGGGGTTATTTGAAGAACCATTTGTTACATATAGTTTTTTCATAGAAAACACCCATTATTTAGATATTTAGATGGTTAATTTCCCAAATTTATATTCATACTAATAAAATTCATCACCATGTTAGCTAGTGGATAATGATTCATCAGTAATTGTGAAAAGTCTCTTATTGGAGGATTTGAAGCACATTTAGTGCATTAAGAAGTTGTTAGAGGCCACTAAGAGTAGTTGGAGGTTGTCTAACAATTGATGATGTTGAATTCTTGTGTCTAATATAGATGATGAGGTAATAATATGGGTTTCCCTGAGAATTACCCACAAGTATTTGAGAAGTTAAGGGAAATTGGAAATTAGTAATATGGGGTTACATGATATTTTGTGTAGAATAAATATGGTTGAAAATGATTATATATTCCATAGTGTTTCAGTTATACATATGATGTATTCCTTGTGTGACTAGTTTGATGATATTATCCACATACATCTAAAGTGATCAATATAAATGATATCAAGATTATCGCTAATGCATCCTTCAATGAGTGTCTAGTTCAAATAGTCGATTGAAGTGAGATGTCTCTAGGTGGGATGATGGTTCACCATGTGTGAATATATTAAAAGAATTTTTTTTATCTATATAGATATGTGGGAATTTGATTTTGATATCTAATTGAAATTGATAGAGTTATTCTCATAGGACCCTTGGTGATGTTTGGGAGCATGTATCAAGGAAGAGAGTCTACAAGGTGGGGAGTTTTTAAGTCGTCAATCCATTATTAGGTAAAAATATATTTTATAATTTTCTAAATATACTATACTTCCATATTTATGAATATTTAGTGTATTAAAGCTGGGATTAGAGTGTGTTTTAAAAAATTAAAGGGGGCCTAGGGATGAAGTTCATCTGTCGAAAGGAAATCATGGTGAGGAAGAAAGGAGCTAAAGTGAATTACATTATGTATAGTAATCTCAAGGAATTGGTAAAATGTGAATGGAATGTTGGATATTGGGATTCGGGAGGACCTTCCTATGTCCAAGGTCACACAACAAACCACATGTATCCTATAATGTTGGATCCCAGTAAGACAGGTGTCCCTTAGATAGGGATAAGTCACACCACATCTCCTAGGGGTCACCCAAAATACTATTTAGGAATAGGAGATTCCCTCACCCCGATTAAGGTCATGTTGTGACTCTAAGGTTATCTATATTACCTTTTTATTGGGAAATTTTTTAATTTCCCATGATCTCGATTTCATCCCTTGCTCTATCTCTAATGAGATTCACTCAATATTAGATGTATTTTCAGAACCCTATTGGTAATATAATCCATTACTCCCACTCTTATTGTCCATTTTAAGTGTAAGTTATTCTTCTGATCATTCTTAACCATGTTCAAGTCTTTGTAGGAATAGTACAAGTCATTTTTTCTCTACATAGTTTGTTTCCAAAATAGAACCCTAAATTAGGAGGTATATGTATATTTTTTGGGTTATGGAGGATTGGATATGATTTTAGGTGTGAGGTTTAGAGGGTTTACTTCTTTAATATTAATGAAGGTGGTCTTAGTGCTATCCATTAATGTCCCACTTATTTTTCTTAGTGTGTGTAGTTTTTCTCATGTTTATATAACAAAAACCTGAGTAAAAAGTTAAATTAATAATTTAAATATGTATCCCCTATTAGTAACCCATTATTCAATCCTTGAGGATCCATTTGGTGTTTTGAAATCAGGTATTTTTTCCACTGAATGTGGAAAACATTTATATGGATATAAAAATAAGAATTTAATAGCTTACCAAGGGGTACCTTAAACCGAAATATGACTGTGTTTGAGGTACCTAACAACTTATGTTTACTCTTAGGAGGATAATCAAGGTAGGTACAACACATATTTCTCAAATTCGATCTGTTTTAAAATTGTATAACATGAATGAAATTGAAATTTTTATATTTAAAATTATGAAAAGGAAAATATGTGAAATTTAAAGGATGTTATTGTCATGAATATTGAATATATGATTGTTTTAGGATGAGTTTCCCTTGAGTAAATATTATAGGTTTATGGGGAAACACACATTTCAACCATGTTGGTTACTATATATTTATGGGGTATAATGAGTTTTTCACATGGTATTTATTATGATATTCATTGATTGGATGAGTTTGTTCCTGGGGATTTTATATTATTCTTGGAAAGGATGAATTCCCCCAAGGTGGTTATCATATGGTTAAAGTGTATGATTAGTTTCCCTCTAAGCAGTTGTATGTATGATTTAGATAATTTATACATTATTTGATTATTGTATATCTATTCATGGGTTTCAACATAGAACTTGAGGATTATTGTATAGTTTTATACTTTCTTCTAGTTAGTTTATGGGAGTACATTGTCATGAAATTTATTTTCACAATATATATTTAAGTACATCATTAGTGGTTCCCTAATGAATATTAATCACAGAGTCCATGGTCCACCATGGGTTTTCATATAGAAATGATGGTAATATGATAGGATAAGGAAATGGTGCCTACAATTAATGGTTTATTAGACTTTTTATTATATAGAATATAAGGTAGGACACGTCGAGGACTAAATAACTAGTTTTAGAGACTTCCAATACATTTCTATTTTAGTATATTTTTTTATTTTTATCTATATGATTTCCCGTGGAAAAAATTATTGCTATGTGCTACAAAAATATTTTTTATTGAATTAATTTTAATATAAAAGGTGTTGTGTATACTATTTATTTACCATTTTTGTGATGAATGTTATATTTTTTTGGTTATGTGATTTTTTTTCTATTTCTAAATCAAATATGAGATTATAGTCTCCCCACAATACCAATGTAGATTCAAATCTATCTTCGATAACATACAACATATGGAGTGACATTCTTGGGTTCACATAGATAAGTATTATGGTTATTATGGAGAGATCCAGGTCAGGGACACTATATTTTATCTCTGTAACAAATGAATTATTATGATCATGATATAATTTGATGGATGGAACTAAAATATATATCCCTTCATTAAATTTATTAAATTGATAGATATGATGATATTGTTATACATGATCTTGAATATATTTTTTCATATGATGCAATATGTTGTGTATATATATGTTATACTTAATATTATTCTATCATTGAACACATTATATATCTAAAAATTATGTGGTGATAATTATATGATTTTTAACTATTTTTTAGGACCCATATTATGTTTCTATACAAATTGATTCACATATTATTAATACAATGATCATGTGATTATGATATGGTGATATTGAATTTGTTCACCCATGTACTTATATTGATTTATTTCTCAAGATCCTTTATATTATTCTTATATACACTATGATTTTAGATCATCTATTAATTGATGGATATTTTAATGTGATTTTATATACTAAAATGATTATGATTGGAATTAATTAAATAATGTTGAAATATTAAAATGAACATAACCGTTTCATATGTATTTTTTGACATATTTTTCCAATGAAACTAACTATCTAGATTTTTAGATTTATAATAATTAATATATTTTTTTAAAAAAATATTGTATAATATTCATGTATGGATTTAATGGTGAAATTAAGTTGATATGATATTATGGTTTAGAGAATTCATGAATTATGATAGTTAATTAAGCCATAGGTTAAACATCATAATTTCCTAATTTTAAAAAATGCAATGATCTAATCAATAAACATATATTTTATAGATTTTTTGTTGACTTATTAATTGTTCTAACATTTTATATTATTGAAAATGAGGGATGTGAGAGATACTAGTATGAAAACCAATGTGATGTACAATGTAATGTTTTTTTTAAACAGTTGTCCAAATAATACTAGTCAAGGAGTTCAAAAATATTATAGTTTACTTCAATAAAAATATTTGGATAGAAAAAATAACAACAACTATTTTTACCATCCAAATTTACCTAAGTAAGAGGAATGACCTGTTAAATCCTTATTGAGAAAAGGACTAAATTCGTTTAGTTGAGCATTTGATCAAATTTTTGCAGAATAGTTTCTTAACTCCATATTAAAGATATTTTATATTATTAATTATTTTATTCTTGTTCATGTCACTCTTTCCATATACCATTTTATATTATATGTTTTTTAATGGTGTATATTGAACAAGAATATAAATATGAAAGATAGTGTTGAATGAATGGATGTGTAATAATTTTTAATAATAATTTTTAACATGTATTTCCTTTAAAACCTTTCATTATAAGCTTGATAGAGTATTTATAGAGATATATAAATAGGTGAATGAGTATATTATAACAATGTAAATATAATTCCAATATCTATTAAGGTTATCCATGGTATTTTTAACAAACATGACATCAAAATAGATAGATTCTTCAGTGGTTTGAAGCCATATCTTCACAAGATTATTCAATATGATACATTAGATGTTATGATGTAGTGGTTAATAGTTATTTAATGTATGTATTGTCATATAAAATATTAAAAATTATAAGGGGATTAGAAGTGATGTATGTAGATCTATATTATAGTATGAAATGATGGTTGTAATAGAGGTAAAAATAACTGAGTTCTTATTTGTCAAAATTGTGTCTAAAACACTTAGAGAAATCCCCCATCATAAAAATGAAATTATTGATGTGCTTGAAATAAGGGAATAACTCTCAATAATGATGAAGGGACCAATATTACACACTTAGTATGATAGATTAAAGTATGTATCCATTAAATGCACCATCTATGGTTTAATTTTTATGGTATAGGGAACATGGGGACTTTGCCAATCAGTTCTCCCTACCAAGGTTCATAAAGGGTAATTAATGTCAACAAAGAAATATAAAGGACAAAAGAAAACACCCATTCTATTATTCTATAAAAATTTGTTTAATATTACATATATCATTTATCAAACTATTTATTAGTATTGATTTTGATACACAATGAAGAATTATATCACAATCCAATAGTTGAGTTAATATAAATAATTATAATTGAATAAATTACCTGTATAATTGAATATACTGATTTATTTTATAATGAAATGACTGCACTTCCAATGATTGTTCATATAAATTAATATATAAAAATATACAACGGATCTTATTATATGAAACTATTAGATCAAATGGAGTTAACGAGGAAACTATGAGATCATTTATATTAATGTTTTATACACTATAATATATCACCTTATGGTGAAATAGTCCTTCATTCAAGAGGAAGGATTTGTCAATATTTTTTTGAATATGTTATCAATATCTCAATAATAATACCATAAAAAATGTTTCAACATCCATATATTATTGACTTTTTCAATCAACATTAAGTAGTTCAATACCCATCAAAAGTTGTCTTCATTATCGAAATCATTCGTAGAATGTGAATTAAAAATCCTCATCTCCAATAACAAAGATTTAGTGGTTATATCATTACATCAGTAAGGAATAAATATAACATATAAAAAATATGTTAGTTATTTTTGGAATTTATATACATAAAATAGTTATATTATATTTAAAATAAAATATACACCACCTCAAAAAGAAACTTTTATTAATTTTAATTTAAAATTTTAATGTGACAGAGTGTAATGTTAATGATTTTCTAGGGAAATAGGAAAAAATACAAATGTTTGTGCTTATATTCATATAAAATGGTAGTGTGTAATAAAATTTAATATTATATAATCCTGAAATACATAATATAAAAATAATAAATAATCAAATAAAATTCTCTTTATTGATAACATTAACATAATATATCCAGAAAAAATTGAAAATTAATTAAAAATTTCATCAATATCGATAATTGATTTTTTAGTGATGGAACTTATAATGTTGGATACCATAAACATACACTTAAGGCCTCATTGAAAATCATCATATATACGTATGAAAGGAATATATGTAAAAATTTAATAGTTTGTATATTGAGTTCTATCGTTAAACCAATGGGTTATATCCTTCCTTCCAATGGCCCGAAGGCCTTCATTTTTATTGATTTTTGATAATCCACCTTTAAAGGGGTGAGGTGGAAACCTTCCAAGGCCCGTTGGCATAAGTATTACATGTCCTGTAGTACTTAGAAGAATTTATTTCCCATAGGCTTTCAAACATTACATACAAACCCAAACTAACTACTTGGAACTGCTCCTTCCCAGCGTCTTAACCGTGAAATCAGCTCTCCACCTTCGCATGGCTGTTCGGCTAGGTATTCCCACACCAATGGATTATATAATTATTGTCACAACATAGTAAATAAAAATTTCCCTTCATCCATCATACGAAGATAATTTATATCCAATAAAAATCAAAATGTTCCCAATAAAACAATATACATTATAATGTACATATAATAAATAATTCTTCATATAAAAATAATCTATATCATGAATATTAATTTTTCCCAATAAATGGAATAATAGTGAAATATAGGTCAATATCAAAAAATAAGCGTAGAAACTATTAAATATTCCAAATGAAATGGAATATTCCATTATTAATTAAATGATATTGAATTTGTAGTGTGAGGTACTCAAAGATTACAATGATAAAAATTAGAAAGACTTATTGAATACAATAGTTTTAGATGGAATGGTTCCAAAGAAATGATTTATAATTAATATCTAAAAATTATTTGTATGACTCTGATATATTCAATAAAATTTATGGATATAAAACATCCATAAAGAAAACTTATAGGGTGGAATTCATTGATTGAAATAGTGACCATCTTGAAAAATCATATTTTACACACCAATGAACCAAAAGATGACGCACCAACTACATCAGCATCATCCTTCAAATGTAACACTAATATTTTAGAATAAATTTCCATTTTAATAAATATTATATTCAATATCATTCATTACATGGCACGTTGAACCAAATATAACTACAACAAATTTTTTAAAGATAAATATTACTATAGTTAAGTATTTATTGAGTTAGTGGGTAACAATATATTTTTCCAATTTATGAAATATTTTAAGATAGAAAAATAAAATCTTTATTGAATAAAAATTCACTAATGAAATTCAATTAGTATATCTAAACAGCTAATAAATTTACCTTATGCATAATTATGTCTTTTTTGCCTAAAAGTTTCATTTTCAGTCTTATACATTTTCACCTCTAAGAATAAGGTATATTTAGATAAATGGGGATAAAATATATTTTTTATATGAATAAGATTTAAAACTATTTTAATTTTTAGTTTACCAAAAATAATATTATCATCCTTAAATACATTTAAAATTACATTTAATAAAAAATATTTTTGAGAATATTTTATATTCTCATTTGAAAGGAAAATTCAAAAATATTAGATAATGTTCCTTTAAAATTAAAATTTCATTTATATTTAGTTTAGAAATATTAAATAAAGATTTTTTTTTGTATTTTTCGAAGACATTCGTTTTTGGTAAATAGTAAAAAAAATCATTTTTACAAATATCATGACATTCATGACACCATTTTACATTGCCATGACATACTATTTTATAAAACCTTTTATCTAATAAAATATTTATTTAATATGTAAAATTATACATTCAGAATATTATATTAAATTTAAAAAATCTATGTTTATCTTTTTTAATCATATGTAATATTTTATTGTAATTAATAAACCTATTTTGGAAATTTTTGATTACTTAATAATTCCTCTGATGGAATTATGTTTTTTCTTTATCTAAAAAAACATAACAAAAATTTTATAAAATAATTGAATTATCATCATAAAAATAAGAAAAAACATAACAAATCTTATCCTAAGGAAAAATTTTATGTTTTAAAATACAATTATTTTTAAATATTGGGTTTTCTCATTATGTGACCTATTTCTAAAATAAATATTTCTTACATTAATAAATTTTATTTGATAAAATGATATTCATATACAATATATTAATTTTTATATTTATTAATAGTTCTGTATTATATTTTTTTCATTAAAACAATCTAAAATGAAAAACATTAATTACCATAAAAAAGTGAAAAGGTAAGAAAGGTTTTAATAAGATGAAAATACATATAAAAAAATTGAAATTTTTAATTAATTTTTTATGTGCTTCATGATAAAAACATATATCTTAAAAAAAATTAGGCATTGGAATCAATTTTTCTTATGAAATTTTTTTATTGTTATTTAGTGGTTATACTTACAAAAACTCAATTTTATCCATTTATAAAAGGGTCTATCTAGTACACCTTAATGAATAAAATTAAATTTGAATTTATTTTGAATTTTTTATTTTTTAACATCCCATAGAAGACTCATCCACTTCACTGAGACTCTAGTAATATGTATTTAGCCTTAGTTCTCTATTTCCAAAAATTACTTCCAAAGAAATTTCAAATTCTAAACAACTATACAAATCACAATATAATATTTTTACATACATATAATTTTAATCTAATAATATATTTCACATAAATCCATGATGGAGTATGAATTATTTATATTTTTAATCATTAATATATTTATGGAATAATCATTAACCGCATTTAATATGTCTTCTGTATAATAAAGAAAATGTCATTATGCATTCGTGTTGACAACGACCACCATGAATGATGGGTATTTAATATCATCACTAAAATAAATAAATGTTAATAAATAGTATTTAATGAAAAAAATATTTTTTTAAAAATTTATTAATATAATTTATTGAAATCCCATTTCCTTTATTCCCTACATTATATGGAAATTAAATACATCCCCCATGTGTATGTGTGGACTACCACCTCCACAAATTGACAAATTTCATTTTTCATATATATAATGTTTTTAAATTTAACAAAATAACTTAAAATTTTATTATACATAATAAAAAACATTTATATAATATCATTTTTCTTATATAGTAAATTTATCATTCTAAAATAATCACTTTCGTAATCATACTCATCCATCAATTATTTTATGTTTTTGTGTGGGCTGTATTAAACCCCCATATGAGGAATATCTAAAATCAATCATCTTAATGTGTATGGAAATATAAATAATTATATTATTTGGAATTAATAAAAAATATTTTTTGTGGTTTGATAATAGTTATCTTAATATTTATCATATTTTTAATAAAACCATTTATTAATTAAAATTTTTGTAGAAACATGATTGTCGCCGATAAAATTTTAAATGAGGGAATCTAAATATTGCATGAAGTGAAGATAAAAAATTACGAATCATTATAAAAAGTACATTCTAGTAATGTGAATAGTATTTAAATAATATAATTTTAGTAATGTAACGATATTGAACATCAATATTACAAACCTTGAATAACAATTGAATTTATTAATATATAATTATTAAAATAGAATATGAATAAGTAATAACATTATAAAAGATTATTATAAATAAATATATTGATTATTGTTATTATAAAAGAGGTTAATAAGCCTTCATAGAATCCGTAAATACAGGAATGGTGTTTCTCATCTCAATTATTTTATTTGATACTTTTAGCATATTAATGACATGTTTTATTTAATAGGTTGTTTATAATATCAATAGATTTATTATTATCATAAAATAAGTCATTGTAAATTTTTTTACATATCTATTTATAATATTATCATTTAAGGAATTTTTTCATGGGTTGCGAAATTCGTAAGGGTTTTTTCACAAATATCATTTTTAAATTGAGATTGATGTTGAATGATAATCTATTTTGTGAATATTACTTGTCTTTATCACTATCAACATGACCATTTTCAAATCCTATAGTTATTATTTCATTTTTACATTTCCTCTCTCTACATCATTTCTTATGTAAATTAATCTATTTGGTATGATGCTTGGGTGTGAAAACATACCCACCACTTATTTCATGTTAGTAATTTTAATCATCTATATCGACATTCATTTATTAGATATCCTTATCTATTATTAAATAATATATTAAGGTGTTTTTTAATTTTAAAATTTTATTTAATTTTTTTTAAATAATTTTATAACATTTTTCACACATATTGTTTGAGATAATAGAATCCATTTTCAATAATTTTAGTCAGAACACATTCTTTTGATGTTATAAATTTTTTATAAATATATTTTTTCATGTTTTATAAAAGATTAAAAATTATTTTGAATTTTATAATTTCCATACTAAAATCAAAAATATTAATATTTTGAAGATTTGTTTTGAAATAATTATTGATTACAAATTACAAATTTTCAATGAATTTTTTTTCACGATTGTTTTTCAAATGATAATGTTTTCAAAAAACCATTTCACCTCAAATATTTTGAAAATGTGATATCTTTTTAATGACTTCATTACTTATATATTATTCCAAATAATTATTTTCAAAATTCCAACTTTTAATTCCCAAAAATTGTCTTCTCAAGAGTGACACAAAACATTTCATTTGATGACGATTTGAAGAAATAATTTTTAAAATACACAATTAAGTTTCAAAAATATTTTCTTATTTAAAACTAAAATATTTATATACTATGGATTTATGTTTTATTAATCACCTTCTTAATAGAATTTTTAAACAGTCAATTTCGATTATTGAAATTTTAGAATAATCTGATCAACTTTTAATATCTTGTTATGGGATACAATATAGAAATTATATGAATTTTTTTTTGTTCAATAGGATTCTATAAAAAGTTAAATTATTATAAAATTATATAAAATATATATATTCATGTTGATGTGTGGGTTCCTAAATCATTCCAATATTCATTGTTTTATATTCTACATCACATGACGTCAATGAGGGTACACGTCTTGTAAAATTAATCCTATGCAGGTACATTGTTGGTTTCCAAAGACCAAGTGGATACATTATTTATTATCCCAACACCTAGGTTAAGTTTTTTCTATCGAATGACAGGATGGGTATATAAGTTTTTATCCATCAAAAATATGGGTACAATGTGTTTGGACTCAAGATGAAGATGATAGATGGGTTGTTGTCCCAATTCCAAGAGGGTATACATGTTATTCACCTAAGTCATTGAGGGTATAAATTTATTATCTCTATAACACTATAATATGTATATAAATTTGTTAATATTGACCTATTCTGCTTAAGGGAATCATGCACTGATTTCTTTTGCACAATGTTAACGGAAATTTGCAGGTTTTATGATACACTATATTATCACTCATATATATATATATATATATATTCCAAATTCATGTTCTTTTAATCATAATATTGTTTTATTTGATTATGTATCATCTCATGATCTAATATATGATGTATGTTATATTATACATTATTATTCACTATACAAAAATTAGTAATTAGTTTCTTTATTTTAGCAGCATTTTCATATACTTCAACTAAAACTTTTATCAAAATATAGCGGTGGTATTTTAAAAACCACCATTAAAACATCTTTTTACATGAAACACCTCATCACCCCTCCCCAAACCTGACTGAAATCCCCTACCCTATGAATCCCTATATACCACATGAGACCAAGATCCCACCCCATCATTGGCACCCTTCTCCTTGTCACAGAAAACTACAAATTTGTTGTTGTTTCCGAAACCCCAAAACTTGGGACCCCTCCCCCCTCTTCCCAAGACGCAGACAAACACGAGCCCCCTCATGACCCCTACTTTCCCTAATTGTTGGTTTTCTACTCTATTATTGTCCCCTTCAATTCCCCTTGCATTTACTCCTTCTCCCCTTTAGGTTTGTATGAGAGGTTTTTCTCCAAAAACATTATTTTTCTCATATACAATGTAATGATTAGGTTTATTGTGGTAAATTATTTTTTGATCAATTATATGATAGTTGATTCCATATTATGTAGGTGATTTATTTTTTACAATATTACAAAAATATAAATATAACCATACATATGGATGGATAAATCCCATTTGATGTTTGGGGAAAGGAATGAGGAACCTTTTTTATTGATAATTTTTTTTATCAATATAAAATTATTTTTATACATTTGATTTTAGTTTTAATATTGTTATATTTAATTGAATGTTATTGTTTTTAGTCGTTATATTTATCTTATAATAAGGGGTGGTAATAGTTTTTCACCCTCCACATTATCTTTCTCATATAAAATGAAATGATTTTAGTTTTTTTTAAAGTATTGAGTGATCACTGATATGATGGTTGATTGCACATTTTGTTTTTTTATCATTTATGTTCAATAAACATGGTGTATGAATATAGATTGATGAAAATATGAAATGAGTAATAATTTCATGTAAGTGAGTTAAAGATCCCATGAATATTGAAATGAATTGAGATCCTATGAAAGTTACAATTTATAATAAGGTTCTTGTATGTATGGGAAAAATATCTTAAATATCATTTGAAAGTAAATAATAATAGAAATTATGATATTCCAAAGTTGGGTGGTGATTATTTGGAGCACCAAGGTCAATTTTTTAACTAATTAGAGATTTGGATAAGAGTATTTATTCTAGTATCTCAATGTCTCAAAAATAATCATGATATTTGAGTTTACTCTCGTTGAATCTAAAACCATAAGTATAATTAAAATAACAAATATAATCATGTAATACAATGTGATAAAATCATTTTATGAGCTTATTCAGAATGAGAAATAGTTATAAAACATTGAAGAGTTATATAGAAAAAGTAAATGATTATTAAAGAAATATAGATAATGAGATTATTTTATTATAATTATAAAAATGATGTGAACTTCTCATAAACAGAACTACACATAGATATAGTTAAGAGGTTTTCTATTACGTAATAACAATGTTTGATAATGTATAATGAGAATATGTGTGAAAATTGAGCTTGATAACTATTTTGCATTATTAGGATTCACATTATGATATTGAATGAATTAATAACCATTATAGGATTGTATCATATAATTTTTTTTTGTTCTTTGAGTGGTACCAGAAATGAACAAAATGTTCAAAATATGAATATATTTTAATTCAACAGGATTCTGATACACTTTTTAAAAATCTATGTGATTTTTAAAAACTCTATATTGTGATAGAAACTATAAAATTGATTTATGCTAAGAAATGACCAAAATTTAAACTGTAAAAGAATAAATAAAATTTACATTGGAGATATTATCTTCTCCATTCACCAAAACTAGAATTCGGCCTTCTTTGAAATCTTGAAAAATTGTTGAGATCTTTAAAAATTTGGGATGATATTGTAAAGAATAAATTTGTCCTTTTTAGTCATGTTACATGGTGATCCATTCTCAAGTTTCCTATATATAGGCCTCCTAGTCATTTCACATACCAAATTCTTATTCCCCTCATATATCAATTTATTAATCTTTAAAAATCAACCTATAAAAATTTTGTTTAATGGGATATTATTGGGGAAGTTATGAATAATAGAAATTAACTATGAAAAATAATGATTGAGTGAAAATCTAACATCATCGGGTTAGTGAAGATTTTAAATTAAATTTATAATAGTTACCAATGAAATTATAATGTTTTCTTTTTCTAGTGACATTGGTCAAGACCACACATGGAAATATTGATTTTACTAGAAAAATTATTTGTCTTATTTTTATGTCACATATCTAGCATTATTAGTATTATATTTATTTCACATCTATTATGTAATTTTAAAATGAATCTAATTGGTTTTAGATGAACCAAATATAAATATGGAAAAATAGAATGTTACATTCATATATAGAATCTCCTATATCACCACAAGAAATAGTATCCATGACTGATTTACATTTTTACATTTTTTTTAGTTATATAAATCTTCTTATATCTAAATGGGTTGTGTTTTTTCAAATGTATTTATATCTTTCCCAAATTAGTAATAATTATGTGTTTTAATTTTTTTATAATGTTTTGGAATATTGTGACTTGGATAGAAGCTGGATCACATTACCTTGGAAAACACCTCAGTATTCTACTGGTCTATATGAGTTTTTATATTTTTCAATTTCTAATTATCCATTGATTAGAGAATAATTTTTAAATTTACTAAATATAAATTTATAATATGTTTGTAGATAAATGATTTTTATGAACACATGATATTGAAATAATTCCCTACCTAATATTTTTGTTTGATTTGGAATAGAGAATCGAACATTACAAAATGTTTGATAACTGATGTTAATCGATAGAATGAGATCACAAGTTCCTCAAAAATTTAAAATGAAATGAAAAACCTTATAAATGATAAATTCATCATTTCAAGACACCAACATAAACATAATCACCCATTAGAACAACTGGTTGAATTTGCAGTAATTAAAAACATCCCACATGATGTTTTGAGACTATGAGACAACCATATCAAGATTTTAACTTATAATTTGATACTTCTATTAATTCATTGAAGAATAATCTATGAGAAGCCATCTGTGAGAAAATAATTACATTTCATGGTTTAGTTAAGGATGGAAATCAATATTTTTTTAGTGGATGCTTGAAATATTAAAAATATTTCTTTTCTGATGAATTTTTACCATATAAAATTCTTATGCTGAATAAAAAATAAGTCGATGTCCATGATATTGGAATGTTTACATGATTAATTTTCTAAAGAAAATATCCTTCAAAATTTTTATGACATGAAGAAAGTTGTTAACAAAATTGGTTTTAATTGTACAAAAATAAATGTTCTTCTTAAGGATTCAATGCTTTATTAAAGAGAGGATTCAAGCAGAATGAATCACAAAAAAGATTATTCTTCTATAAAGAAGTAAATGGTTGGTGATGGATGACTGAATCATAAAACATTAAGAGAGAAAAATTAGAGAAACACACCTATAAAGGATTTTTATTTCATTCCATTAAAGCATCGATTTTCATAATTATTCAGGTCATCAAAAAGCACTAATCAACTGAAGTAGAATTATGTAGATAATAATAATGATGAATTAATGTGACATCCAAGAGATTTAAAATCATAGAATACATTTGATTCAATACATATGTATTTTTCATCTGATCCTAGGAATGCTCGATTGGGATTGGATGCTGATGGATTTAACCCATTTGGGACTTTGAGAACCGGTAATATATTTTGGCAAGTTGTTTTGATCCCTTATAATCTGTCTCCAGGGATGTGTATGCAACCAACATATTTTATCATTTTTATGACTATTGTTAGAAAAAATTTCATGGAAATGATATTGATGTGTACTTTTAGTCATTAATTGAATTAATCTAGGATTTAAGGAGAGACAATGTTGATACATATGATGCATCTTCCTGAACAATGTTAAAAATGTTGTATTCTCTAATGTGGCCCAATGGTGACTTCCCAAGACATGGTGATTTAGCAGTTTGAAAAGTTACATGGGTTTGGCTAGTGCAGTTCGTAACATTGATTTTGAGATCGAATGACCACCACATAACTAAAAATGTAGCTTCTTGTGTCATCAAGTATTTATCGACGCATCTCATATATTTTTGTTAAACAAGTCAAAACTCAATGGTTCTATTAATCATAGACCTCCTCCAATTTTTTTACAGGTTCTAAAATATTATCCGAACTTGGATATGATGAAATTTTTTTAGTAAGTTGCATTATTTGAATTATACTGGGAAATTAGTTCGAAGTCCATCGTTAAGTAAAATCGGATTGAAAAAATGGAAGAGAAATGTATATTATTCAAACATTTGTATTGGGAGTATAATATTTTTTTCAGAATAATCAGGATGTGATGTATATGGAGAAGAGTTTTGTAATTATTTGATCTTCACATTTCTTAATGATCATGTAAAATTGAAGGGTCATCTCAATGCTTGGATATACGTACAATAAATGAACATAAAAAATGATCTATGTCCATTAGAGAATGGAAATTATACTCTTACAATTTTTGAAATGAAAAATAAGGATAAATAAACATACCATTGAATTTTAAAACATGTGATGGTATAATATTGGTATTCAAGTAACATCTTAGTGTTTGTTTATTTAAAGCATCATATGTTATATGGATTGAAAATTCATGATTCACATATTTTTTATAGTAGTTACTACGATTGGAATTTCATATATTATTACTTGAAAACTTTACTGCTGTTGTACTCCAAATTTTCATATTCTTTAGACTACTATGTGAGGAAAAATATACAACCATTTTTTGTTGAAAAAATTTGGATGAAATTTTTATTGATTGTTTTTTCAATATATATGATCTTTCCCCCAATATTTTTTATTGTCAGGATGCATTAAACTATGAATTTGTTTGAGGAATCTATATTTGGAGTCCTTGTACATTATTGCTGGATGTATCCAGTTGAGGGTTACTTTATATATATGATATTTATTTTCATAAACATTAATGGTACATCATGAAATACAAAATTATGTTTTTTTTTATTTTACTTAAAATATATCTTGGGAATTTGAATTCATATGTGAAAAATAAAGCTCAACCTGATGGTTCTATTTCTGAAAGATACTCGGAAGAGGAGTATTTTTCCTTTTGTTCTAGATACATTGATGATATTGAAATAATATTCAATCGAGTTGGATGTGGTAATAACACATAGACTCAATTTCAACTACCTAGTAAATAAAAAATATTTCATAAAATTGGCTAATAAGTTGGGAGGAGCTCAAATGTAACACTGATATAAATATAGTTATAAAAGACATATCTATATGTGTTCCTAAATAGGTAAATTTTAGATCTATTTTTTGAAGAGTTGAGGATAAAAACAAAGATACGAATGATATTCTAAACATGAAATGACAAAGATATAACCAATGTTGTTAATAAAGATCTTAGAAAATGGTTTCCACATTATGAAAATTCATAAATATATCAATAGATATAGATATTAGGTTGAAAATATATATTTTTTTAAATCTAATAATGTATATTAATTTTCCTAGATCAGGAATACAAATAATTGGGCTATGTTTTGATAATATTTTTTGTTTCATGCACGAGGTCCTCTAAAATAGGCTAGAAAGTTCAATGTTTACAATTTGAATGGATTTAAATATTGTATAGTCAATCATGAAGTTGGTTTGAAAACACATAATCGTGGAAAATTTATGTTTACTAAAGTGAGATACTATAGAAAGATGACTGATATTATCGAATCCAACAACAACGAGTATTTTTTAGTTGTTTTATTCAGATGCAGATAGGTCTATTTTATCATGGGTTTTAAAATTTATTGTTTGAAATTTACATTAGTGAACTTATCTCACTTTTTTGATGTTGGAGTAGATGAGGTAATGATGGATTAAGAAAACTACATGATTGAATGATAAAATAATTTTTTATTCACTCATCCATTCTTTTATCAAATAATTAAGTCATTTTTATGTATTTAATTATAATAATTATATATATTTATTTAAGTATTTTGAATCTTTTATCATTTATAATATTTTTTATGCATGAAATTTTTGAAATATATGTTCAAAATTTAATTTTATTTCATTAAATAATTGGACTTCCAACGAGGATGCATTATATTAATACCAATCGACCCTCAATTAGTGTTCCCTCGATCATATATAGAGAATATGATCAATTTGTCTCCCTCCCTATAACATTTGAGATGTCATCTGCATTCTCCAAAACACCATCTCTCAAACCCTCCATCAGTGTCCCATCTGAATCCTATCCAACTCCTCCAAATTCAGTATTCTTAGAATTGAGGTATCATTTTACTCTTAGTTCATCATGGGGATATTGGACCATAACTCTTATAGGTTACAATTTTTATATGAATAAATTTATTGCAATTTTTTATAATAATAACTATTTTTCCATACACTATTGAAGGAATGCTACTATAGAGAAAAATATGAAAAGTTCATATGTCTAGAATCTGAAAGAACTAAAAATAGTAGTTCTATTTGACTGTTATGGGGACCCCATAGATGCTCTATAGGATTATTGTCCAGATTCAAGTCCGGCTTTCGGCGGAGCTGGTTACCCTTCTAATTACATATTATAACTGAAGGCATATATCTTACTCTAGGAAAATGATGTTTTTGATTCACATATAAGGATAATTTTAATAACATATGGTGTTCTTGAGTGTTATTATGTAATTTAATTATAATATTTTCAAAATGAATCTCTTTGTAGAATGTGTTGATTGATTTATATCCCAAGATGACTGGATCTATCACTAGTGATATTACATCGATGACTGGTGGTGGGCAGGTAAATTAGATAACGTCAAAATTATTTAGTTAAAAATATATTTGGTTTATGTTTAAATATAAATATTAAACATTGTTTAATTTTTAATATAATTTTATTACTGGTTCGAGTAGAAGGAATTAGAGATAGAGATAGGGATGTAGATGGAGAGGGTGACAAGAAGATTTTATCTGGTAGTGATTAATGGTCTTTTTTATGTCATTGAAAATTGTGGAATATGATGGTTTATTGATATATCATTTACGAAACAGAGATGAAACCATTTATGTTTGAATGTAAATTAATATAATTATTTGTTCATTCCTTGTTTTTATGTGTGGTTTTGTGGGATTTTGATAGTTATTTTTTGTGCTATTGATAGGTTGTAAACATGGTTTGCATTTGTTTTTTTTCATGGAATTTAGGGGGCTGTAGAATAATCCAATGGAATTTTTTTGTAAATAAAAATTTATTATTGGGTTTCACTATCACTATATATTGAATATTTTTATTCGTGGCAGTTATAACTGCCACTATGAGATGATGACATTTTTTCCACAGATAAAACCACCACTAAAAATGATGCACTATTATTTGGCGGTGGTTTTAAACAATTTAGCAGTGTTTTGTGGTGGAATTTTTTTGGTATTTAGTTTCCTTTGTAAACACTAAGAAATCATCATTTTTAGTTTCTTAGGGAAACTCTTCTATTACAAAAAAACCGCCATTAAATATGTTTTCCACAATGCTTACTAGAAACCACCTCTAAATACACGAAACCACGATATAATGGATGTCAAAACCAAAATTAGTGGTCATTTTTTGAATCCATCATCGAATCATGTATTAGATGTTTAAAGCTCTTACAAATAAAAAAATAACCACCACTACCACAGTTGTTTTTTAGTAATTTGGGTAACATCGCCTAATATTATGCTTTTGAAATTTTATTATATTCTCAAAAAAACATGGATATCTTATGTTCACTTATGATCAAAAAAATTTATCTATTATATTTATATTTAATTAGAATATGAGCTCAATCCATTATTATTTTTCCAATCCCAATGTTACGATGGATGGTATATCATTTATGCATTTTTGAAAGGAAACTACATTAGATCCATTATGGAAAGAAGATTATTCATAACATATAATAAGTTGTTTATATATATGTACATAATATAAAATATACATTCTTCCATTACTATTGAGTAATTAATGTGATATGTGATATTAAAATTAATGAAATATATGTACATTTGTTTTGGAAAATCTCATGTTGTAGCAAATATACATTTAAATTTTTAGAATCGCACCCTAAAGTGTGATTATATGGTGTGAAAATTTTTATCTTATTTTTGTTTAATTATTTTTGGGGTTTAGATTAAATAATTTTAGTGTTTAGGTTTACATAACATTTGTGAAAAAATTTAGATAATTTTATGTATTGGTTAAAACCATCAAATTTGTGTAAGAAAGAGATTGTGTGGTTCCATTCCAATGAAATCTATGTTCCTATATAGAAAACTACATTCAAGATCTGTCATAGATGTAACTAGGGTTAACAATCCTAAAATTGAAAGTGTGGAATTAACTCAATCATTTCCTGGTGCGTGAAACATAATCCTAACAACATACCTGGTTAAACACTCCTGAGTGATAAACATTTTTGGTTTCCTTTCTCTTTATGAACGACTATGTGGGGTGACAACATATTTATGTTATAAAATTTAATATGTAATGACTATGGGTAATGAACTTTGAAGTTAATGATTCATGAGTTAATGAATATAATAATTCATATGTACATTGTTTTTATAAACGATATGTTGAATTTGGAGGGAATACACATTGATGATATCTGAGTTTTGATTATTTATGAAATTTCAGGTTGACATTGGGATAATTAGTTTTATCATTAGGTAAAAAAGAAAAATTAAAAATTAAATAAAGAAAAACAGATTTTTCTAAAAGTACCATAGGGCAGGGAAGATGTTTCTTAGGTGAAAAATGTGTCATAGTGAGATAATTATCTATCAGAAATTATATCTTGAGTATTTTCTATCTCAGGGATGCATTTATCTATCTTTATAAATAAGTAAAAATAAAAATTATGAGAACAATATTTATTTATTCGGTGGGGGATATAACACACAAGGATTTTGGTATTAATTTATCTTTAATTAAATAACTTGTTATGTATCTTTATTCACAAGCATTACCAAATCATAATGAACTATGATAGACTTTATTGAGATAAATATTAAAAATTTTAAGTATCCACTAAATTAGATATTATAAATAGATGTAACTAAGTGAATAAATATATATATATAATGAAAAATAATGGCCACTTTTAATTCTAATGCACTGATTTATTTGAATTATTATAAATAATTAACTAATAAGATCATATTATTGTTAAAAGTTTTTAATTAAATATTAATATGTAATATATTTTTATTTCAAGAATATCATTAAATTATAGATAAATGATGATATAATATATTTTAGATATAAATAATATAATTTAATATAATCTAATTAGTAATTTATAAAATATGATATTATTATTAGATTATATTTTAAGATGTGGTTTTACTGTGAATTTTTTATTATATGTTATGATTATATTTTAAAGTTAAATCCCTTAAGTTTATAATTTGAATTTAAAAAATGTAATTTCTATTGGACTTAGAATGAAATTATTATCATCGGATAAATTATGGAATTTTTTTCAAACATAATTAATGGTTTGGTGAGTATTATAGAAACACATTTCGTAAAAATATTGACACTTTAATGATATCTTTAGAAAATAATAAATTCATAAAAATATTTTAAATAGTGCTCTTAATAAAATTTTATTCAATATTTAAGAATATACATTTTTATATTATTTTTAATTTACACAAAAATAAGTTTAACGTTTTTTAAAATTATTTTAATATATTATTATAAAAATATATGGTTTTAGAATATTATTTTTAATTAAATATTCCCTTTTTAAAAAAAAATTTCAACTTGATTTTAATTCCACCAAAATATTATTACTTGTAATATAAATCAAATAAATTAGAAAAATGAAAAAATATTATTTATTTTATTGTAAATATATTTTTTATTATTATAAATAATGTTTTTTGAGAAATTGGTTTTTCATATAATGTGCATTAATAGAATAATTTATTTCACATAAAATTATATATTTTTTATAGGAAAATCTATTTTTCAAATTCGAAATCATAATTTTAAAATACGGTAGCAATGATATTTTAAATTTTTTCCATCAAATTTTATTTTTACTATCAAAAATTATTTACTGAGATAAAAGTAAAGAAAAATTAAAAGGGATTTAATTTATAAAAAATAGCTACAATGTAAATGAACTATTTGATATTACTATTTAAGGTACATTTTTAACACAATATATATTTTATCTATTATTTTCCACTTTGGAATACAATTTCTATGTGATATTTGTGTTCTTTTAATAACGAAAACTTTATATTTAGGAAAATATCATTACATCAACTTATAAAAGGGTCCTTCCACCACCCATTTATGGGAACAATAAAATTAAAATTCCACTAAAACAATTCACTTTTTAAGTATAAATGAAATTCTCTTTCAGAACCATATTTGCATGGCCAAAATAAAATTCAATTATTAAATTATTTCCATGATTTAATTAAAGAGAACAATATAATTATCAGCATAGGTACTAATAACTGTCTTATTTTTTTATTATCAAAATTTCTCATCAAACCCCATCGTACCCATAAAAATTTATGATCTGGTTATTCATTATATACTAATATTTTTTTATATTAATGGAATTAAAATTTCCTACCTTTAACCCTTTTTACTTATAAAAATGAATTTTATCACTTAATTATACATACGAATACCTCCCTAAATGATTTGTTTTTTCAATCACTAGCATAAATAAATTAATAAAAGGAATTTAATTAAATAATATGTTATTTAAGTTATGATTATTATTATTATATTTTAAAACATTTTCAACCCTCCGTATTTTATTTAGAATATGAATATGAAACTTGTGCGTGCATGCAGACTACCACATCCATAATGTGACTTACATCATTTTTCATCCCTCTCGTATATTATTATTTATCAAACTCTCTTAAAATAGGATTTAAAACCATAAAAAAATAATTATATTATACCTCTGTATTAACAATATTATTCCAAAAAATATCATCCTAATCCACATGTGTCCTTCGATTATAATGTTTTTGAATGGTTTCTCCACCATCTTGAATAATGTTATAAACTCTTTCATGGATGAATATTCAAATTAATATATTTTTACTATTAGAAATTTTCATATAAATATTGGTTGGAATGCATATTTTTAATGGTTATTTTTAAAAACCCCTAGTATTGACATACAAAGACATTACATAACATTTTTGGAATACATAAAACATTTTACCAACTAACACCCAACGACAATATTGTTACAATTCCATTGGAAACATATAAACATATAAATTAATGTATAAGTGAGATACGTTTTCTCCTATTATGTTCTTCTTGACTAGCACCCTTCTTAGAAACAACAATCAAAATACATATTTTCATAACCTATGAAAGGAAAATTAAAAATCAGTGGGATCATATTCCATGTAAGGGTAATCACGAGAGATAAGAAAGTATAAAGATGGGAATAATTTAATGATAATATGATCATGGAAATAGAATATCATAACCTATATATCAAAGACCAAATAAATAAAACATGTCATAAATCATGGTTGTTAATAAGACATGAGTCATGAGGAATTAAAGAATATATTTCATGAAATATTAACATTGTAATAAAACATCAAATTGGGGAAAACACATAAGAATATAATGTCACTTATATTTTATCCATGAAATCAATGCCAATAACATCATAGTATTATGGGTTCAGTCCCCATACCATCTTGGTAGTCATGGATATATCTCATGGACATATTAGTAGCATGATTTCACTCTTCATACAATCTTACTAGACATGGTTCAATCCCATGGTCGTCATAATATTTAGGTTCCCTCCCAATAATATCTTATTTTATCTCATGAGATTTAAATATTTACCCAATTCATTGTAGGGTGATATAGGTCCCTCCCATCTCATAATGAAATCATAGAAACACATTCCAAAAAATCATAAACAATCGTATCATAACACATGAAATGAATTGAGAATTAAAATAATATAATCCTATCATAACATCTGGAAGAAATTAGGATTCATAATCAGTTGATCATATACATAACCCATGACAAGAAGAGGGTTTCAAAATCAGTTAACTTATGAAAGATAAATAGGATTCACAAAGATCCTACCATCAAAAAACAATCCTTTTAGTGAAAAAATGAGAATGGAAACATTGAATCATTTCCTCGTAAAGGAATGAGTAACTCTAATAGATGTTTCCATTGATTCGAAATTATTTTGAATGATTTTTTAAAAAATTTCTTCTGGAAAATTTCTTTTCTTCTTTGAAAAATGATATTTAAAACATATAACCTTTTAAAAACCTTTATCTTTTAAAATATATTTCTTAACTTATAAAAAATATTAATAAATAATAAAAAAAATTAAAAATTTTTTACCTTGAAAATAATCTTCATAGGTCATTTGAAAAAATAAAATAACATATTTTTTTCAAATAAAATAGACTTCGGGCTGAAAAGAAAAATACCATTATTTTTTTTGAAAACATTTTTCTTAATTATATTATGTAAAAATTAGTGAAGAAATGGAAATATTACATGGATTTATTTTAAAAAAAATAGATTATATGTAAACACATTTTTGTTCTTGAGAGATATATCATTATATTTCTTTAAATAGAAGCAATCATTAACAATCTCAAAAAGTGATTAGACAGTTTAAATAAAATCTTTTCAATTAGTAACTTGGGATCATACTCCCCATGTAAGAAAAGAAAATTATATGAAGCTGAAAATATCATTAATATAAATAAATTTAATATATAACATGTACATGGGAATTATATACACCGTAAAAAAATTAGGTTTATAAACAAATATGAGTATCCACGAAGGAAAATTTGGTCAATTTTTTTTTCTGATTTGGAAGCTTCTGAAAAACTAATCCCATGAAATAAATGTCATATAATTGATATTTAAATACCCAAAAATTTAATTTCATGAATCATATAATAAATCCATTGGAAGAATACTCAACACATAGATGAAACGAGTGGTGATTTAGGAATGCATCTCACATAAATAAAATTTTTAGATGAGATCCCCTTACCTTGTGTCTAAAATCTCATCATACTAATTCAAAAATATTTTATAATAAATATTAAGTTATTAATAATCTATCATAGAACCATATTCTTACATATTATACAATATATGTATTGATTATATAATTATATTACCCTCTTGTTGATAAATATATGTTAAGGTTTCACTTTGGGAAATACCCTCTTTGTCTTTCGCATGTATCTAAATATATTATATCCTTGATCCTTATATTTATGTCATTATTTACAGAATGTAAACCATGATTTAAATAAAATTTATATTAATTATATTTTTATTATAATAATAGTCAATAGAATATATAATAATGAACTAGAATACACTTTTCATGGAGATGGTAATCTATACGTAGGTACGAACATAATTTCTATTTAATTATAGTGTTTAGATAAATAAACTGAATGAAGTATATGTATATATATGTATATATATGTATATATATGTATATATATGTATATATATGTATATATAATTATTAAATAAACTTAATTTTATCATATATATTGTATATATTAACTAAATTCATTCTTAATACAGTCCATGTTTGTATGAATGAACCACATTGCTTTGAGGGGCGGTAGTCAACACTCCCTCAAATGCAATTATCATATTTAAACCAAATAAAAATTATAAATATATGTGTTTTAAAAGAAATAAATAAGATTAAATGAATAATAAATATAATATATAACATATATAAATATATTTTCTATAATAATTTTTACCATGATAGGTTCTAAATGAAAAAAATGAAAAATCCTCGTTGCGGGAGGCTGTAGTTCTCTATAAACGTAAACAATGTGTTCCTTACCCATTAGATGGAAGTGTGTTTAATTTCAAGTCCAAAACATAGAATAAAAAAATTATAGTACATATAGGATACTTTTATGTCAAAATTTTTTTTATAAATATATTGGAGGCGCAATGAAATAAAATAAAAGATATGAGCATTAGAGAAGATGTTACGTTTTAATCGTGTAACTCCTTTTGGTCCGGCCCCAAAGGCTTCCTTAGATTTATTAATTCTAAAAGGGTGTATTAAATGATTATGGTAGGTATGTTGGGAATTTTATTGTGTAGATATTTTCCAATCCTTAGTGGTTTAAGAGGCAGGAATAAGGGATAGAGTTTGTGGCCTTTTATTGTGGAAGAGGAGTGGTAATGTTGTGATATTTTGGAAATTGTGAACCCCACACACGTTTTTTAGAAATTGGGTCCAATAATGCTCCAAAATGTTTAAAATGGATTATAGGGTCTATATATTTCCATATACTATATTTTAGACATGTTTAGATGTCATCTTGGGTCTTAAAGTTATGGTTTACTCCCTAGTTATATTTATTTTTACATTAATTGATAAAACTAATTATAATTACATTCAATAATATTTTTGGTAAAAACTTAATTTACCATATGAGACATTATAAATTATGATTATTAAGAATATGGAATCCATTTTTCCAAATTCCAAATACATAAGTGGAATAAATTAATATAAAACTATTCTTGTAGTCGGGTCGACAATGCAGGGATTTATAGTTAAAACATTCTAATATTTACATTGTTTTTATACCCAATTTCAAAGAGTAATTAATCCAAATGACCTAAATTATATTCAATTGTAAAAAACTTATGTAATTATTCTTTTAATCTAATTTAAAATATCATTTTTCATTATGAATAAAAGAATGGAAGGACATTTTTAAAGTAAAACACAATATTTTTAATTATTGATGAAAAAATGGATCCTTACAGAAAAATACCAAAAATTATACTAACATTAATGGTTATTTTTCTATTAAATATATTAAGTTCATTTTTACATATTATATATATAATTTTTCCAAAATATATATTTACAAAGGACTCTCTATTAAAATTAGTAAACCTATATTTATGAAAATATATGTTTTTAAACAGAAAATTTGTTCGTTCTTATCTTATATATATCAAATATGTGGGACGGTATAAAATTTAATGAATATATTATATATATTACATTCATATCACTCAGTAATTGTATTTAATTTAATTTATTTGGGTAAAACTTATTTCGGTCCATGAAAAATAATATTTCACATTATAATCAATCGGTTGTAATATTCATTTCTAATTAATTGGTAACCTATAAATTCATCTTATATTCATGTAAACCATATATTTTCATAAATTAGTTAATAATATTCAATACCATTTATTTAAAAAGTAGGATATATCTTATTATATTGATTAAAAATATTTTAATGATATATTATAGTTTGGTAAAACTCGGTCTTGCGTGTTACACAAACCATATAGGAATTTTATTGGGGTATTAAATTCAAGATAACCTCGATGTTATAAGAAGAGAATTAAAATGTTCATAATATGTTTTATGCAATATCAACATGGTGTTACATATATTACAAGCCAAAAATAGTGATTTAATATAAAATATACAATGTTTAGTGTTTCCTGAAATGAAAAATATCCAAAAAGGTTAAAATAATTTAATTTTATTTTTCATAAAATCACAATGTGTTTCATTCTACTCCTTGCTTCCCCCTCCATTGGAGACCCTCTCTTCAAAGAAACTACCAGTGACAATGTCCAATGTGGTGAACTAGGCTTTAAGCAAGGGGAACATAGATGAAATGGAAATTTCTACTGGGAAGATAGGGACTAAAAAGGAACCCATCCTTAGTTCCGAGGAGGATATGGTCAAGGAGTTCCTGTATGTTGACATTCCACAGGAAGAGGCTGACATGATGGGAAGGGCGGTAAGAGTGGATGTCGGTCACGAATAGGAAACGTGGATTAAAAACCAAGACTTGATCTTAATGAGAGGCTTCAATGATAATAAAATCAGCAAAGAAGAATATATCTGCACTTGGGAAAAAATGGTGAACTATTTGGAAGATGTTATTGGAGAAGATCCTGGGGATAAGGTATGGATAATACATTGGAATCTCTACAGGGAAGAAAGTAATAATAGTCTAAAGTTGTGTTTTGGTAACATTTCCTTTTCTTATGAGGCTTCTCCCCCGGTTTGACTTGGGAAGAGCAATTGGGGCTTCCTCATCGGGCTAGAGCACTCTACCATTTCCTTGGCAGGTCATTTGGGACATGGCTGATTTGGAGGGATGGCAACATCGGGAGGGACCATGCTTGCATGGGATCGCTGAGTGTCTTTCTTAGGGATGGTGGTGTTGTTGTTGCGTGTATGTGGTAGTTCCTGCTCTTTCTGGTTTTTTTGGGTTTGTTTGGCTGTTTTGTTGGATTTTGGTTTCTCACTTTTTCCACAAAAGTGTTTTCTTAATAAAAAAATAATTGTCAGTCAGTATATTAAAATTTCCCATAAAAAAGGAATGATAAACCACATGGTTATTGAAATTAACATATAACTAGGTTTCCACATCAGTGAACATTGATTGATTGTGAAGAATGGTCATAGAGGATAATTTAAAATATTTTTAAGGACATATTGAGGTAATAAATCACAAAAAATTGAATGATAAAAGAAAAGTTGAAGTCAATTAAGATATTAATCGGTGATTATTTGAACATAAATTCAACAAAATTAATGTATTATGACTACACATTTTATTTTAAACATTATCAAAATCTTGAGAAATTATATTATTCACTAATAATATAAGTAAATATACTTACATGATATAATTCTATAAACACAATTTCATTCTTTAGTTGGGCTTTTATTCATCCATTACATCAAGAAATTGATATCTAGAAGATAACATTGATGTCTGAAGTGCTAAAATACACAGCTAGCATATCATAAGGGCCATAAAATAATGAAAAGTATAGATATTCATCTTTAAATATTCATTAAAATAAATATTAATAATATATTAATATGTAATGATAAAAAAAATAACACCAGCTGTTTATCACTAAAAATCATAAAACAAATTATAATTATACCTTAATCTAGATGTCACTTAGGTAAGTGGTGGGTGTGAAACCATTATTATACATCAGTTATGGGTTCAAGACCCATAGCCTTACTGAACCTGATTAGATGTCACCAAAAAAACATGATAGCCTTTTTTGAAATAAACTAATCTAATTTATAAAAAACAATATGGATATTTATGAAAAAATATTTATCCCTAAATTTCCTTTTAACAAAGGGTTTCAATAAAAACATAGTTCATACATACTTCCTTTGAAGATTAAAATAATATTTTCATGAATGGCTAACCATATAAACCTTCTGAAATTTTAAAATTACAAATATTAAAAATAAATTCATGAAATTAAATTAATATATATTCCCCTATATATAATAATGTAACTCTTGGTTTTCACATTTCAAACATGTCAATATCCTCATCATATATTCTCTTAAAACATGGTAAAACCTAAATTACTATAAATATTTTTGAATAACATTCAGGAGTCCTTATTCCAAGGTTTACTAGTTATATTCCAAAAATCCTTGAAGTTATAAACTCAATCTATGGTAGTATAAACTACATGTCATCAATCCCTTAATCAGTTCATAGGTAATCTGTACAATCCCAACATATCTTTTCCGAAATATATTATCATAACATTTGGAACATATTAATTGGTATATTTATCTTATTCATCAGCTATCCAATGATATCATATTTCTATTAAATAACATTTCTATTCTATCAGATTGATTCTATGTGTTCTTGTAAATCTATTGTGAAAAACATAAACTGAACAATCCATATATATTTCACTATTCGTATCACATAATTTTTTATTCCAAATACATAAAAATGTTTATTATTAAAGTTAATCATCATTCTATTAAAAATGATACCGCATAATATTACCCAATACCTCTTTCCATTCACATTTCATTAGTAGTCTAATCATCATCAGCAATGTAACCATTACTCAATCCAACTTTCTGATTACCATCGAGTGCTTTCCATTGGGGATTGTGAGTTTTATAATGACCATTTATTCTATACATAAAACACTTAACCATTAATGAAGACATAGGTAGAACATTATTCTAATCCATTTCATTAACCAAACTCTTCATTTTTCCCTTGTAGTCACTTGCTTTGTGTCCTTATTTTTCATTGTACAAACATCTTTGGGTTCCTATAATACCTTCTCATTGATGATTATTTCCACATTCCTAAAAAGGAAACCAAATATTAATTTCTCCATGTTCTCCATTATCCAAACTCTTAGGGAACCCTTTATTTCTTTTCCTTGGGGAGTTAAAAAGTTGTTTAAGGTACACATAATTAATCATGTTTTATATAAACAGATTAGGCATGATCACAACATAATTCACTCAAGTAATCATCCCACTTGACTTCTCATTAGACAATCGTACATAACATTAAACCTTAATCTTATTCTTTCAAGTTTCTACACATGACTACAACATGAAGATAGTGTCAACATTACTTATCATATCAGAAAACCACATAGTCATGTAATCAATTACTTATATGTTATTTAAATCTGGACACCTTCCATAATCAATGAATCCCTAGGTTCATCATAGGTTATTTATAATCAAATTATATTTAAATACTTCATTATGGGTCATGAAGAGTTTATGAATTCCCAAAGAATATACCCCAAGGGTGTCAAACCATGTGTGTAGTGAGGGTCATTTTGGTGTACCATATTACCCTGATTGTGGCCCAGAACATCTTGTTAGAGTTATTACCTCTAGGTGAATCTATGATAGAACCAGATCTATATGGTGTATCCAAATAGTAAAGTATTTTGAGGAAACCACTCAGTCTATCAATTTAGAAAATCGTAAGACAATTTTTAAATGTTAATTATCTCATATATTTATCCATATACACATACAATGATATATCCTTATAATTATACCTATGGATCTCAAAAATGTTTAATCATACTAGTTTCCAAACATTAACTAACCCATTGATCTGATACCAACTATAACAACCCTCACATTCCATACATATATATTACACAACTTTTGTAGAATATATAAAATAGTATACAAAGATTCCTGAAGACAACACTAGTCTACTACCTTTCGAAACATTGAAACATAAAAATTGATACTTAATTGAGCTACATTTTCTATCACTAGGTTTTTCTTGACTAAAATCCTTATATGAAACATCAAACATAATACATATCTTCATCAATTGGGGTAGGAAACATCAAAATAGGTGATCTTAGATGAGCAATATTTGTAAAAAAGGAATATATTTAAGAATAATCATGAGAATAAGGGAATGAGAACTTGAACATGAAAATATATTATCATAACTTAAATATCAATGATCATATGTATCAGACATTTCATAAGTCATAGAATATCATAAGATATTTATCATAAAAAAGTAAATAACATAATATGTGAAAGCTTAAAATAGGATTAAAACATTGGATTTTTTCAAACATATATTCAAATAATATGATTTTTATATTAGGAAATTCATCACTTCCCAGACCATATTAATTGTATGGTTTCACTCCCCATACTATATTTTTAGTCATGCTTTACTCACAAGGACATATTTGTAGCATGAGTTCACTCTTAATACCATCTTTGTAGTCATGGTTCACTCTCATTACCCTATTTGTAGTCAAGGGTAACTCATAAGAACATATTAGTTTATTTCATGAGATATAAATCATTACCCATTGTATTTGAGGGAGATATAGGTCCCACCCATCTCATAATGAAGTCATACATACATGTTAAACAAAATCATTAAATATAATATCATAACCAATGAAATTAAATGAGTATTATAAACAAGTAATCATAGATTTAAAAATGTAAAAGTAAGGGTTTCTTAACCATTTACTTGTAAACATAACTAGTGAAAGGAGGTGTGTTCAAAATCATATAACCCAATAAAGAGAAACATGTATCAAAAACATCATTCCATCAAAACATAATCCATTTAGTGAATGAATATGAATGGTTACATTGAATAATTTTATTTAGAATGCATGAGTGACACTAATGTATTTTATGTTATATTAGAAATAATTTTCAATTATCATTTAAAAAAATTTCTTCATGATAATATACTTTCTTTATTGAAAAATTATTTTTGAAACATAAAACCTTTTGAAAACATTTTTCATGGAAAATAGATTTAAAAAAATAAAGAATAATATTAAAAAAATAAATCATTTTTAAAATACCTTTTACATGGAAACGGTATTCAATGATTATTTTTAAATATTATCGATTTTTATTTTAAATCATGGTTTTTGAAATAAAATATATATCTGGTCGAAGAGGGAAATATGGCCAGATTTTCATAAAATCAATTTTATTAACTATATTAAGTACCAAATAGTGAAAAAATGTTACTAATATATAGATAAATCTTGAATAAATTGTCGATAATAAAACACAAGAGTTTTATTGATAAATTTATCAAAATATTTCACCAATAAAGAATAGGCATTGAAAATCTCGAAAAGCGATGAGATTATTTCAATAAACCAGTATCAAATTTTAACTTGTTCTCATACTCGACATGTAAAAAAATTAAATTATATGAATCATATAATATAATTAGAATAAATAAATTCATTAAATGAAGTGTAAAATGGAGGTAAACATTTGGAAAAAGAATTTAGGTGCATAACCAAACATGAGTCACAAATAAAGAAGATTAAGGAAATGCTACTTTACCAATTTGGTTGCTTTTAGAACATTCAACCCATATAATAAATATAATTTAATTGATAAGTAAATACACATAAATTTAATTATAATAATCATATAATAAATTCCTTTGATGTTTTCACACTATCCAAAAAAAACTATTGGTGATTATGGCATGTGTATCACAATAATAAAAATGTGAGATGTAATCCCCTTACTATGTGTCCTGAGTCTCATCATACTCATTAAATACTCTTATGTAATAAATATAAATTAATTAAAATATATCTCATAATCATAATATATTTACTAATATAATTTTTAGTTTTATTAATGATCTATATTAAATTATTGATAACAATTCTATGTTATGGTTTCACTTCGGGAAATATGTGCTTTGTTTTTAGATTTTCCTAAAATTGTTATATCTTTGGGAATTATATTTATTTCATGATTTACATAATTTTAATTATTATTGAAATTTAATTTAGATTACAAATATTTTTATTATAGTAATACATCTAATATAGAAATATAAAACAGAATAAACCTTTCATGGAGATGGTAAGTCGTACTTCCGCATGAATGCTATTTTTGTTTAACGGTCACGTTGAATGATAGAAAGTAAAATACATATATGTTTAGATATTTATGTATATATAATTATTAAAATACTTTTATTAAATCTTATCTATCATATATAATAACTAAATCCACCCTTAATACATTCCATGTTGTGTGTGAATGAATCACATCATATTGAGGGGGATGTAGTCCACACATCCTCAAATGAAATTATCGTATTTCCACTAAATTGAAAGTATAAATATTTGTATTTTAAATTAATTAAATAATATTAAATATTTAATAATTATAATATATAACATATATAAATAATTTTTATATAATAATATCCACCATGAGATACAGTAAAAGAAAAATGAATAATCATCATTTTGTGAGACGGTAGTTCACTGTACGAGTAAACAGTATGTTTTCTAACCATTATATGTATGTGTGTGTATGTTTAGGTATAAATATTAGCATAAAAATCATACTATATTTTTTATAGGTCCCACCCATATTATAATGAAATAATCAAAACATGTGCAATAAATCCTAAAAAATTGTATCATAAACCATGAAATTAAGCGAGTATTGAAAACATATAATCATATCATAACATTTAGAAAAATTTAGCTTTCATAATATTTTTATCATATACATAACCCATATAAATAATAAGGATTCAAAATCTTTTAACCTATGAAAGAGAAGTAGGTTTCACAAAGATTATACCATCAAATAAGAATCCATTAAGTGAAATAATGGGAATGAAAACATTGAATCATTTCCCCTTAAAAGAATGAGTATCTCTAATGGTTGTTATCATATATTTTAAATTATTTTGATTATCGTTTAAAAACATTCTTTTGAAAAATAACCTTTCTGATTTGAAAATTGACTGTTAAAACATATAACCATTAAAAAACATTATTCTTTTAAAATATATTTCTAAACTTATAAAGAATTATTTTAAAACAATATAAAATATTTAAAATAATTTTCCCATGAAAATATTCTCCTCGGATCATTAGAAAACATTTTTAAAACATTTTTCCTGAAATAAAATAGATTTCTGATTGAAGAGAAAATACAATATTTTTTTCTTGAAAACTTTTTTCTTTATTATATTATGTAAAAAAGAGTGTTGAAATGGAACTAATACATGGATATATCCTGAATGAATACAGTATAATTAAACTCATTAGTGTTCTTGAGAGATATATCATAATATTTTATCAAATAGGCACAATCATTAATAGTCTCAAAAACCGATGAGACCAATTCAATAAAATGTATTCACTTTGTAACTAGGTATCGTGCTCTCCATGTAAGAAATGGAAATTATATGAAGCTGAAAATATCAATAATATAATTAAATTTAATATATAACATGTATAATTGAATTATATACACCTCAATAAATAACATTTTAATGGTATACTATTTTTTGGTAAAACTCGTTATTGTGAGTTTTTAAACCCATTGAGGAAAGTCATTGTATCATGTAATCCGAGCTAACTCATTAATTCATGTAGAAAATGATAATGTTAATGTTGAATATTGTTCATGATTAACTTGGGGATTCATATAATGCATTCCAAACATAGTCCATTAATACAAAATATATTATCTTTAGTGTTGTGTGAAATGAAAATTATCAAGAAGGTTAAATTAACTTTAAAAAAAATAATTTTGTAAATATATGTGTGTGAAAATTGTAATATATAACATCTTATTAATATAATCCTTAAGTCTTATAAAAATTACTAAAATAATCTTATCAATGATTCCATTTTCATAAAACATAAATAAAACTATCTTAAACTAAAATTACAATATTATAAATAATTATAACACATATATTCTAGTAACATAAATAATATGGTAATGAGGAACTTATAGTAACATAATGATAATCAACATCCGCATTAAAAGTGTGTACAAAAAAATTAAAGTTAATAATAGTGGAAAATGAAAATAAACTATAAATATATAATAAACGAATAATAATTATTATTATATACTATGAAAGTCACTAAATATGAATATATTTTTAAAATATGTTATTATTATTGTTTTAGTTCTTATACATGATGGTAAAGTGATTTTATGGAAGACATGAATAATATTAAGGGGTTTCTCATCTCAATATTTATTTTTTTAGACTTCTGAAAAATTCATCAGTTGTTTTATTTTTTGTGATATATATATATCAAATGGATTTATTTTTCTAATTGCACCAATAATTATAGAATGTATTATAGATCCATATTAATAATTATTTTTCAAGGACCTTTGATTATGGGGATACTAAAACCTTAAATGTTTTATTATGAATCATAGTTTCAAATCATTATTATTGTTGAATGAAAATATTCCTATGAAAATATTATATTGTTAATAACTAATTACCCCATAAAACATTAATCTCATATAAATATTACCGAGTTTTTACATGTCATCTCCTCATTTCATTTCCCTTCATAATTTTTTTAACAGATCTAACAATTGTAACTGAAATATAACATACCATTTTTTGACGGTCTGTAATATTATTCCAAAATGTAAAAATTGATGTTATTGGTTTACTTATCCATGATTCATTATATAATTATGTTTATTTTAAATTATTTCAATTTCATTCAAATAATTCTAATTTATGTTTTTAGAATTTACTAGAGAATAGTGTAAGACATGGTGATTTTATTAACACCATGACTCCCCATCAAGATCAATATCGATAGGTTAATAATGATTAAAATGACACTATTAAGAAATAATATGTAGTTTTTGTAGTAAAAATTTATTTTGGAATATTTTGAAATTAAAGGGATCAATCAACCAATAACGTCTCCATAGAAAATACAAGTTCTGTTTATAAAGAAGGTGGATAGAACATTAAGGCACAATGTAGGTTATCATGAGCTTATCCAAGCTATGACAATGAATTGATACACTCTTATGTGTACTGATGATCAATTTTATCAATTTATAGGATCCCCGTGGTTCTATTATATTGATTTTTTGGGGGTAATATCATCTACTTGTTATGAAGGATTATATTCTAAAGATAAATTTCAATTAATTATATAAACATTATCAAATTCTCATCAGGTTCTTTGGCCATAATAAAGGACTTCAATGATGTTTGACATTTTTTAATATAATATTTCATAGGTATCCATAATCGATTTTGGTTTATTATGATGTAATTGGGTATTCTTTGAAAAATGTCTATCACGAACAACACATGGATATAATAGTGGTTATCTTATGGTAATATCAGTTGTATGTCATCTTATCAAAGTGTAATTTTTTGATAAAAGATATAAATTTTAATGGCCATGTAATTTATGAAAATTTTGTTTTAATAGTTCATGAAAAATATAAGTTTCTATCTATAGGTATCCACTTTATAATGTCCTTAAGATAATTATTTTTTAGGGTTTAGTGGGATACTATAAACGTTTTTATGTGATTATTCATGTTTTTAAATACTTATAACATCATTGACATGAATATAAATTCTTATAAATTACAATAATAAATTTTAAAAATCCTTTTGAGAATATAAATATAGACATACATCTTTTTATATCATCAATTTCTAGTGTCTTTACATAGATATGTAGTTTATTGAGATTCCACTGGATCTGGGAAGGATTGTGTTCAAATTATTGGAGATCATATCAATCCTCATGGTTCACAATATTTATAGTTTAGTGAGAAGGACTACAAAAAAATTGATTTTGAATTAGCTTCTTTGGTCCATTTTAAAGGCATGGAATCATTATATCTTTAGTGAGAAATTTACATTGTTTACCAAGAATAAGAGTTTGAAATTTTTCTCATAATGATATTTGAATTTATGTTAGCATAGGTGGATGATTTATCTACATATGTTTTACATCCACATGATTTATTAAAAGTTCAAAGGTACCTCTATAGATGATGCATTGGGAAGGATATGGTATTCTCAGATGTGTAAAGATGCTTCTGATGAGTGAAAACTAATTTATGTAATAGTGGATATGCATCTAAATTGATCGAAAAAAAGTGATACTTAAATTTTCATTAAAATTTTGTTTATTGATAAATTAATTGTTTATTTACAATTTTTTTAATAAGATTGAGTGATTTTGAAAATTTAATTTTTAATGAATTAATATACACATGATGTTATATTTATTTTTTTAGGATTTTATATTTTATGGGAGATGAGTAAATAAAGTGAAAATAATCATGATATCCACTTAATGTTGGATTCCCATCAAAAATGATTTCAATTGCACAATTATAAATGTAAATCCCAATGAAAATATGTCAATCTAGAAATTTATAGGCTGGGTAAATATTATAGGCTATATAAATTTTATATGCTCTGTAAATATTATAGGATATAGAAATATTATAGGTTTGTAATCATTATACATATTTAATATTTTACTCACAGTGAACAAATTACACATGGTGACAAGGTCACACACTGTGATCAAATTACACATGGTGAATAGATTACATGTGGTGAACAAATTAAACATAGAGAACAAATTACACATGGAGAAACCCCTACAAGGTGTGTATTGTTTGGGATGAAAAAAAAGGACAAATTTGTAAAATTATAATTTATTTACATGTTTTATGACACATGACCTACCTATGACTATGTTTTGTCACTCCCTTCATTAAATTTAGTATCACAATAGCCCATATAAAACCTATAAATATAGGCATAATTTTTTACTTTTGAGGGGATCCCAGAGACCAACAATTGGAATGAGAAGTTGCATTGTGCAGGTTTCTCCTCAATTCCATATCTATATTCATTAATAATTATTTTTTGTTAAACCTTCCATATTATTCTATAATCACATGGATTAGGTGTTCAACTTATCTATTTATTGGTTTACAAAACCAAAGGGGGAACATGTCGTTGTATTTATTCCCTTTTCATTATTAATTTATTTTTTGTTGCGGTATTTTTGTTGAATCAATTTACAAGATTTTTTCATCATTTATCATGAACATTGGTACATGAATATGATAAAAACATTTTAAATTATACAATAAGATACCCTAAACCAAAGAATGGCCATATGTGTATTTATGTTTATCTGGTTTAAAAGTGGTATTGAGACAAAATGATTCAGTAGCTACACTAAATTGTCAATCATCAAGGAGAAAAAGTATACTTCCTCGTTAAGTAGGGGATACCATGAATACAAGATCTCCCTAAACTCAAATCTATCACAAAACATGATATAATTAATGTTCTTTATAAATAATCCAGTTACATTATACCCCTAAAAGTACAAAACCAATGAATACCTTTTGAAATAAATCATCAAACTAATAAATCATTTTTTAGTTTCCATTTTACATTATTCAAATAAATAAAAAACTATTTTATAATATCTTTCACTAATAAAATAAAATAATTTTTTTAAAAATCTAAATAAATTAATTATATGTCCCTATAGATCCGACCTCAAATATACCAATTCATCGATAATATAGTAGCATAGTTTTAGTCTTTATAAATTTAGTAATTTTATTTTACACTTCATGAAATAACGATGGCACATGGGAGATTAACAACTGTAACTATTTTTTAGAAATATTTATTTTAAAATTTTAGGTTTTTATTTATAATTTTAGTTTTTTTATTTATTTCAATTCAAATTATTACTATACTAGGTATTTTTCATTATGATGGCATGGTTTCATGGTATAATGACTACCAATGAATGTTTCACCTTCCTACTGTAGGATATGTCACAACTATATAGTGAAAATAGTTTGATAAAAAATCAATCCAATGAGTTCCCACAATCATATCCATTATTTGAATAAACCAAAATTCATAAACTGGATCCATAATACAAAGAGTAGCATCACCAAAAAATAATAATAGGCAATAAACAAGAGGTAATTACCTCTTAAAAATTTGATATTTATTCAAATCAAGATGAATATGATTTTATAGGTTCAAAACTGTTGAAGAGTGTAACCCTATTGCAGTGCTTGAGTGGGTTGAAATACAATTCATCAAATGAAATGTAGAAGGATGTTAAGAAGAAGATGATTTAGATAAAAATGGCACATTGGCTACTAAGATGATTCAATAATTCCATGAAATACTAGGACTTCTGAAATTTAATGATAATTAAGAATAAGGTAATAAAATGGATCCATACACATTAATTAAAAATATGTTATAAAATCAAAGGGTATCACCAAAAGAGGAATGTGAACCAGTTGTGTCTTGTATTGACTAAGAATATAATCAAAATGATGGAAACAAAATAGATGAAGATGAGGAGTTGGTTGTGGAACCTAAATCTATCATCCATGAAGTACAAAACTCATATCCATCAGTTAATAAAGAAGACTATTATCGACTATATATAGGTACTAAGTTCCTATTAGTTTTTTTTTCACACATGTTTCACGACCTTTATGTTCTATACCAATTTCAATAAGAATAATTTTAGCTATGAAAGGTTGATTTCGATGTCAGAATTGGGTGATCATGTGATAGTTAGCTCTATACAACATCCTAATCAGCTTACTAATTTCTTTTAATGATTAATTTCCATAAAAAAGTATAGAATCAAGGAGGAAACCTGAGTTTTATTTATTTATTTTCTTTTTTTTATTAGGCACAAATTACTTCCCTCTAAATATTTAAAAATTCATAGATAATGTCATGTTTTCCCTTGTTTATTATATTTTGCTGGACTATCATGAAATAGAAAATGTGTACGTATCTGGAAACAGATGAAGTGGATATAGGAAAATTGCATTTCGTAAGTGAAGTACTTTTCATAAACTAATACATGTAGAACCTCCACAACTATATTTGAACCACCAATTAAAAGGGGAGTATGAATTTAAATTTTTATGTTGTATTCCCCAAATTGTAATTAATTATTTATCTACTAATTCCATGCCCCACATTTGATTCATTCTTTAGTTAACTGAAATATGATACATAGGCTACTCAGGAAAATTATCATGTTATGAATTTATATTTCCATATTAATATATTCTAATAATAAAAACATTAAAAATAATTAGTAGATATAAGCTTGTGGATTAGGGTTTGACCAGTAATATTTAGTATAGAAGGTTGATTATTTTAAAAGTTTTTTTCTAAGATATTACCGTTATTTGAATTTTTTGTATTTATATTAATTTATTTAATTATTTATATTAGTTTCCTAATTTAATTGTACCAAATGTTTTCCCCTCTCTTGAAACATTTATTAAGCCATTATTTCCATTGTTTTTTCTTATATTTCTTTAGAAGCTCAGTCATGATTTCTTCTAGAAGATTGTTTACATCTTATTGATGTTATAACTAAAAATAATCACCTTAAAAATGAATGAAGCAACCTTTTTGTTAGCATTTATCATGTAACTAAACATGTGTTAATCAATTTTAAAACACATATAATCAATGGAAACAATGTTGGAATGTTTTTTGTTACAATCCCATATTATCCTTTCCTACCATAATATAAATATTTTTCCATATTTTCAAACATAATATTGTAATATTTAGTTACTGGTGGAAGGGAGTTTTATTTTATAATGAAAAATATGGGGGGTTCTTGAGATCTAGGAATGGCATATTAAATGTATTTATTGTGTACCCTCTAAAAAAGGAAATAAGTGAAAAAAAATATTTTTTGTCTGTCTATGTAAATTTAAAAAAAACAATTACATGACAAGTGATCTCATTATTAATATTAAAAATAGTAACATTAAGATATCATTTGGGGTTTGGTGGTGGGTGTTGGAATTATTCAATGAAAACTTATTCATGAAAGAAAAAATTGTAATAAATAAATATTGTGTTCCATTTTTTTCATTTTTTTCATTTATAATATTTCTCTAATATAATAGAGGACTATAAGACCTTTATTGATCTATTTATGATTATCATGTAATGTAAAACATATATAAAGCTTTTTTGACCCTTAAATGATTTAAAACATTTACCTACCTACTTTATACTTTATAACATTTTGAAACTAAATAGTTAATCTGTAATGTTTATTTGGGATATTCCATTACATAGTAGAGATGATATATTCATTGCAATCATATTGTATGGGATCTATTCTAAAGATACATTAACCACTCTATTCATTCATATGATTATGATTAATGGAAAATTAAATTGATTTAAATTTCAAATTATATGCACATTATTAATGAATTAAAAATTGAAAATAGTTAAATGAACTTTATTTTTCATTTTAGAAGAGGAAAAGTAAAATACATGGTCAATTTGAATTATTTAAAAAATGAGGTGTTGATAAATATTTTGTATGTTATTATTAATCATTTAAAATTCCTTCTAATCGATTTTTTGATGATGCTGAAATTAGAGAATGGATGAGTAATAATCCATAGTAGTATGTTAAGAAACCATCCTTGAGGAAAATTATGAACTCCAGGGAGAGTTTGTGTGTGTGTTAGGGGTGGGGGAGGATAAGTTAATTTATTGTATAAAATTTTGATTATAAAATGTAGTTATTTAATTATTTAATTTTTAATTCACATGAATACTAAAAAAGGTATTGATTTTTCTAGGAAGAAAAAAGTTATATGAGAAGAAAAAAAGGATTTGAAATAATCATGGTATCCATTTAAATATGGATTCCTTGGTTTAGGTATGTCAATGGGAAGATTTTTGTGGCCAAACCCAATGAAATGAGGTGATGTTGGAAATTTATTGTCTAATTAAATATTACACAATATTTAAATATTAATTTTTCCTAAATATTACAATCTGTCTAAATATTATTGGTTGTGTAATCACTACACAAGGTGAATAGGTTACACATTATGAACAAATTATGCATGGTGCATATATTGCACATGGTGAAAAGACTTAAAATGGTGAACATATTAAACAATGTGAATAAATCACTCAGTCTAAATAAGTTATATATTTTGAATATATTACATGTGATGTAATCACTACACATCATCTAATGTTTTTAATAGCCCAAAAATAGATAAATTTTTCAGGTATTCAATTTTTTACGTGTCATAATAAATGGGACCCACATATGACCAATTTTTTACCAGACCTTAATGAAATTAAATACCTCAGTAGCCAATCTATTTCTTATAAATAGATATTCATGCTCCAAATATTTATGGGATCCTAGAGAGAAAATCATAGAGAGAGGAGATGTGTTGTGTGGGGTCCTCCATAGTTTCACATCCATTTTCAAAATTCATTATTTTTCATCATTCCTTTTCTCTTATTTTTTATCCCTGGGATGAGGGTGTGACCCTTCCCTATGATAGGATTACATATCTATAGGGGAAGTTGTTGTTATATTTATTCCTTTTTAATTATTCTGGTATATTGTATTATTGCATGTTTATTGACTCAATTTCCAGTATATTTATTTTACATTTATCATGACCATTGGTTATTGAATTTCAAAGAATCATTATAAATTGTACAATTGATTACACTAAATGATTTCCTGACCATTTTCATATTTACGGTGAAATAATTTAAAAATGGTATAGAGACAATGGTGATTTGGAAAAAACTCAAAAATTACTAATGTAAAGGAAAAAGGGGTTTCCCTCTATAAAGAAGGGATATAATGACAATTGGATCTCTCTAATATAAAATCATACACCAAATAAGGAATGAGCAATTTTTTAATAAAAAATCCAATTTCAAATAAATCCTTGAATGTAAAAAACCTACGCATTATTACCAATTATAAATTTTAATCAATCAATAAATATATGTCATTTTCATTCTGCTTTCATCCAATTAATCATATGACAATATTCTCACCTCTTTATCTTATAAAATAAAATCAAATATTTTTAAAACCATAACATAATAATTCCTCACCTCAATGGGTTCAACCTCATACATACCAATACAACATAATAGTTTAGCATTATTTGGGTCTTTATTGATTTTTTTTTTATTTGACACAACTAGAAATATCGATGCACCATGGGAAAGTCATTTAATCCTAATATAGTTTATTGAGTTAGTGTTTATCATTAATATGATCCATATTTAGTTACTATGATGTCAAAAATAAATGGTGGGGAGACCGTTGAGGGATATATGTGCGATGGGAGTTTTGTGTTATGGTTTAAATATCATGTTGTTATACCAATCCATTTTCTGGTGAATCCTCTTACTGACTACCACCATCTATGATATTATATTTATATAGGAATAATAAAATATATATAAATAATTTAAAGCACATTTTTAGTGGGGTTGAATTATATATTTTGTAGTGAAGTATGTCTTGTGATAAATCACTTATTAGTAAGTAGAGGAAAAGCCTCAATGAACGGACAGTTATAGTCTTTACCAATTCCCATGTGGAAATTGGATCATATAGCTCTGTATTTTATAATAGGCCTACAAAGGAAGGTTGAGAAACTATATTTCCTATGGGTGATTCTGGATCTACTCACAATTTTATCTCATATCATCCATATTTGTGAAAATAATTATGTGGAAGACTCTTCTGAAGTCTACATTCATGAAATTCTAAGAAATCATGAAATTGTAGTATTGATTTTACCAGACAAGTACAATAGGTATACATATCATTTTTATAAATCATTTCATTATGTCTCTGAAAGAAATTTTACTATAAGTATTGATTATTATCATCAAAGATATAGACAATTTGAATGGACAACATAAATGTTGGAGGACATGGTAAGGGATTGTGTAATGAATTATGGTGTCTATTGGGAGGAGTATATACAATTTTTATAGCTCTCATACAACAAAACATATCATGCCTTGATTTAAATTGATTATTTTTAGTAATTTTATGGGATTACATTTTCACTACAACAAAATTTTCATATGGAGGAGTCTTAAACAGCCACCATATATTTCTACCAATGTTTCCAAAAAACCACTAATAATGTAGGCATCAGTAGTTGACTCACGCAACTTCCTTATATTTAGCAGCTAATTTTGGAAAACATCACAAAATGTTTCTTTAGCAGTGTTTTTTCATCCCACTTAATGTCTAATGGATATTGGTGGTTTTAACCATTGTAATAAATTAGGCATTTATTGGGAAGCAAAAATCACTTTTAAAACCCAAAACTGCCACTAAATAGAAATCAGCCCAAAAAAGAGGAAATTTAATCATCCAATAAAAATAATTTGTAATATATGGTGGTGGTTTCAATTAAATTTATATATCAATTTTAAAAAAATACAGTTGCAGTTTCTAAATCCCCAAAATTGCCAAAAAACCAATATTCAACAATTACCCATCAAGATATCCAACAATAACACGTCAATGTGTTCTTAATATACCACATTAATAAAATTAATTATCTAAAGTATTTCATTAAATCCAGTGAAATAGTACCAAATAAATAACCCCAAAAAGTTAAAATGAACCAGTCAAAAGAAACATTAATTGGTTTTCCACATTCACTAATATATGTACCATCCCAATGATCCCTCCTCGACACCCTCTCCTTCTCCATCTCGAATTCATGCTACCAAAATCATCATGAAAATAATGAGGAAAATTAAATAGTTTTGTAAATTTAAATTTAAAAATAAAACTAATACAAGTTTGTATGTGGAATGTTCTATTAGTTGTGTGATTTTCCTACTCACTACTAGCTATTTACGCAATATAAACTAGGAGATATCGAGTTATCTTAGGATATATATCAACAAACACATTATTTAGAGTGAATAAAAATATCAACTTTCATATTAATATGATACCCATGTTCTGGAATTGTTATTTTTTGGGAAATAAACTCTCTATATCCAAATAATCTTGTATAATCATCATTTGGTACCCCATAATTGTTAAATGAGACATATTTCTTCAGTCTGTTCATATTCTATACATTTGAATTGTTTATATTTCAATTTGAAGTTGCAGTGTTTTCATATTTCATGAAAAATAGTTTATAGTGTAATAAAATTGAAGTAAAATTATTTATTTCATATTTGTACCTATAACAGTCACCATCCAATATCTACGTGGATAAACTTGAGTGATTATATACTCCTTATCTTTTGAGCCTATTAAATGGGGAGGTGTTATCTCACCGGCTGATGGGATACTGATGAAGGGTTTCCCAAAAGCTAATGTAATAAGGAATGTGATAGACCATGTAGGGGGTAGGTGGAGGGTGTCTTAGATACTATATGGATGGAAATTTACAGATCATCGTCAGTTTTTATGATCGAGGATATATTGATTGATATTTAACTTAGATAAGTAAAACACATCATGGTTGAAATTACTCTCATTCAATCAAATAATATTAGCTTCATAACATATATTTCCAAAAATTAATGAAAAAAAATTATAATTTATTATATATGCACAGTAATGAAGAACAAAATATGCAAAAATATGATAAATAATTAGTTTACACATATCATAAGTAGTCAATAAATGAAGGGATGGCGGTACATACAATCATTTTTCTTTCAATAAAGTTGTTTTTGAGATCCATAATTACTTTATATACTTCATCCACACTTTAAATACTAATATTTTCAATTCCATTATGGAAAAATATGTTCACTTATTACTATTGATGAGATTTAATGTTAGATTTGAAATCATCCATTTCACTACCATTATCATACAAGTATCCTTTTTTCCAAGAAAATATACACTCCACCCTTAATCCATGATTTCTTATACATAATATATCATTTTCTCTTGAGAAAATAAGATATATGGATAAATAAATTAATGTTCATCGATATCCATAATGTGAGGGAAGTTTACATTAGTAAATTTTAGTAAATCTATTTTAACTCACCTAATAATATTAACCCAGTTGCATTTGAATAAAAAACTAAAAAATGCCAGTGGTAGTTTAGTTTGATAAAATTATTCAAAATTCCATATTATTCCACTTTAGAAAATGTGAATATATCACTATTCTATATTTTGAAAACCTATTATTGATCAAATGTAAAAAAATTATGTCATTAAAATTATAAGTGTTGAACATTCTAGCTTGTTTTGGATGACCTTGAGCCAGAAACATAAAATCATTTGAAAACAAAGCTGAAGTATTAGTATTCATTATCTAAAAAATTAAAATACATTATTATATTTACTAAATATATTTTTCCACATAATATCCGTATTGATTGAAATATTTATGAACAGTCATATCGTGTAAATCATTCTCCAAGATGATTATTAACAACTTTTGTTATTGACTTCCTATTTTTGTGTTCAGCTTCTCATTCATCTCTTTGTTTGTATCTTGATTTGTTTAATAATGGAATCTGAATTTCTCTATTTAGTAGCACATATCTATGTTCCTTTAATAATTCCATTTTCAGTAGTGTAACATTTGAGGACCGCCCCACAAATTAGCAAGATGTGGGAATGATTATTTTAATTATCATTATTTGATATTGAGTTATTGTGTCATCAATATGTGCAAATATATATTGAATCTTATATCAATATCATAAATGTGTCTATAATAGTAGGTAATACACCCTTCTACCACACAAAATTTCATAAATAATGTCTTTTGGTTGAGATTTATTTTTCTAATACGATTGAAAATTCCTACGATAAATGTGAAATAAAATAGAAACACATAATTGTGTATTTAATGAAGTTCAAATAAATTTTTATATAAGAAGAAAAACATATAAATAAATTATATCTCAATTGGATACATCCATCTATAATTTATATGGCCTCCTAAATTAGCTTCCACATGAAAATGAATAATTTGATTCATCATGATGGTAAAAAATGATGTAAGAAAGATCATATCCATTAAACAATGTGTCAATACAAATATCTCCTAGAGTTTTCCAATCTCAAATTATTGTATTGTTTTCTCAAATAGATGTCTAAAGAATATGAATATTTTGAGTATAAAAGAAGTATCATTTTTAGGAAATAATCTATATAATGTTAATGGTAGTAAATTCTATTAAAAAATATGTGAACGAGAACATTTAAATCCATTGAAAATATTATTATTTAAGTCAACACACATTAAGATGTTACATGGATCCCCGTCATTTAACATCACATTTTTTATAATTTTATGAAATGTATCTTTATCACTGTATTTCGTTACAAAAAATTCTAGAGCATACTTTTCATTCTCATATGTCCAATGATCAATCTTTATGTTCATTTTTTATAAGTCCTTTTGAGAATTAATATGGTCCTATGATTTTCCATGATCATTATAAAATGTGAAGATGAAGTTGTCACAAACATTCTTATCAATATTTATAACATTGAGATTACAACGTAAGAAATTAAATTAAAAAAATGAAAGTTTGAAGAATAATATTTTTTTATTCTATTATTGTGTTACTATTTGACATGAATATGAAATTTAAAATAATTTCTTAGTATCATTAAAACAATTCACCTTCCCACATTATATATAAAAATTTCCAAGTTGTGCCAATATTTTAGAAACTGTCAACATCTTTGGATGTGGTCTAAGATTAATGGAGCCATTTTATTTTGACTTGTTCATGGGAAATCAATGAAATGCATCATTAAATCATCAATGACAAAAGAAGAACCATTTTTTACTATGAGGTATTCATTAATTCACAAAATAAATGTTAAAAACATGACAAGACAAACCCATGTACGTATTCAAAAAATATAAATTCCCAAGTCTAGGGAATCCACTAATGGTCCACATTAGAGAATTTGACATTTTTAACGTTGTTCTAGAAGATATATCATAAGTTTTGACAACATTTATTTGTAACTCCTATAATTATGTAATTAGTGTATACAAGTATTAATCAATATCAATTATTTCTATTTTTAGGAATAGTCCTCAAAATGATGTAATATGTTTGTTTCATACACAACCACAGAGGAATATTATAATGGATCAAAACAACTTCCCAAACATTATAGTACGTTATAAATATCCCAAATGGGTTGAATCCATTGGAAACTAATTTCAATTGTAAATTACAATTATCAAATGATAAATATGTATGTAATGAATCAAATTTACTCCACGATTTTTTACCTCTTGGATGTAATATTAACCTATTATTTAAATTATTTATATAATTACACAACATGTGATCGATTGTTTTCTATTACTTGAAAAATCATTGCAATGAAGGCATTAATGTAATGTAACCTAAAAAATAATGGTCTATTCAATTTCATCTTCTTAATTGTAGTATGTTTATTCAAACTTCCAATATCACCAATTGACTACAATCTAGAACAAATTTTTTTTAATCTTGTCTGCTTGAATCCTCTACCTTATAATGGTAATTATCACATGGATAGGAATATAATTTTTTTATAATTTGGAACAAGAAACTTAACAACATTTTTCATATGATAAAATGATCTGGGATCTTTGCTTTAGAAATATTTCACACAACAATTACAATATCATGGAAATTGACTTATTTGAAAATCCATATAGGAATTTGATACGGTAAAACATTAATAAAAATGATGTTTTTAATTTTTCTAACAACAACCATACATCTCTTGATTTCAATAATTATCTAAAACATGAAACATGTTTGTCTAATCAGTGATTTCCTCATTTACATTAGTCTCCATAGAATCAAGTGGTGGATCTAGTGATATGTTACCATCGTGATCTGGTTTTCCTATAGTCTCAAAACATCACTTGTCATGTTGTTATTTGTAGCACCGACAATAGGTAGTTATAATATGTATCGTTGTTGATGTTGTTTTACTACAACACTAAACGCATCATAAATAATATTTTTCACTTCACATTACATTATCAATGAAGTTGGGTGCTCAATCATTTGATTGACATCAGTAATCAAACATTTGTAACACTCGATTATCCATTCCGAATCCAACAAAAATATTGAGAAGATAATTTCCTCAAAATCAAGTTCTTATAAACTTCATTTCCATTAAACCATCTTCTTAATTTACATTTAATACAAGTAAATATTATTCAACCTTCAACCGATCAGTTAGAAATTAAAAAATATAAAAACTCCTCCAAACATTTATCATACTAAGGTGTGTTCCTAAATAATGTGATCCATATTTTAATCATATATATCACAATGTTTCTAGAAATTATTAATACAATTAAAAGAACCTATGTATTAAAAATTTGGGTGATAGATAAATGGATGTGAATAAAATAGAGACTATGTAGTTGTAAGAAGAGTCATATAAGTACTAAAAATGTAAATCTAAGAAATATAAATCAATAAAGGATTGAATAAAAATATTTTTCTTAAAGTATCAACCATAATATCATAAATAACATCAAAATCCATGCAATTTTCACACAATTTGAAAACTAAATTCCAAATGTTCTTGTAAAATCATTTATAGAAATGCACATCGAAATCCAATTTAGAAATATATATTTTTTCATAAAGATTATTTTGAATGAAAGAGACCCATATTTATGGGATGTAAATTGTTTTAGAACCATGAGATAGAAAATATATTTTTAAATAGTCTACGAATCCACATTAGTACCTAATAAGATGTTTTATATTCATTACTGGCTCAGATTTGGTGATGAGGGTCATTTTGATTTTTCCGTGATCAGATATGATAGATTAGATGGTGTCATTAGATTAGATGAGTTCTAAAGAAAAATTTAATAGTTCAATTTTTATGGATTGTTTTATTATCTAATTTTTGGTAACTGGCCTAGTGGGTGGTTAGTTTTATGGATTACATGGTTGTTCATACCGTTACTATATTTCATTTTATATTTTATCATTATATTTTGATTAGTTCCATCCAATTATTATGATGTGTTTGAAGAATGGTGGTTTACATTGTTGTTGTTAACCACGATATGGGGTTATAGTATTCTAATAGTACACCATTAGACCCTCACAACTCCCTAAACCAAAGGATCCATTAACATTCAATCAGTCTTGATTATTATAATTACATTAAAACCATGAATTGAAAAGAAATTTTTTTTATTAAAGATCATATTTTTTCTATATTCAATATAATCTAATGTCATATATATATCAATACGATCGATAATTGTCTTTCCATCATCCATGTCAGTCATTCAAATCCAAAAGACTCAATTTGATCTTCTGAAATAAAGATATAATATTGATTTATTTAAAAGATATAATGACTAAAAATAATCAATGATCTTATAAAATGAGTAAAAAAATAAGAGAATACAAAAATACATATTCTATATCATAGGTCAACTACTCTCTTGTCCCTACTAAATTTGGTCTGAATCCCATTTGAACCTAGACCCCCCATCCATAGAGGGTTTTTCCAATATAAAACCCCCATTTATCCCACCATATAGGTCCCATAAATAGATATTCTTATCTCATGATTAGGATAGGTCCACTATTAATTGGACCATCATTATTTAGTGGACATATTTCACACATTAAAAAAACAACTAAAAAATTAATCCATAAAAAATAAAATATTTTATTATTAATTATATACATATTTTAGCATATTTAAGTTATCTTAGTGATATAAGATTTTGTATTATAATATAGGAATTGAAAAAAAAAATTCATAGGTGGATATTGGGGGTCCTTTAGAATATAATAACTTTGAAGTGCCCTTGGGTTATTGTTTCCATTAACATTATTGTGAATAAAATTTGTTGTTAATAAAAACTATAACATTACATGTAATGATATGAATATGAAAAAAATTAAATCATATTTAAATTATAGGGAGGAAGAGTCTAACTAAATAGGATATGGAATATTTCATACAAAAAACAATTTAATTGACTGCCTTTGAAAACCAATGCACAACCATGATAAAATAAAATGACAATTTTAGTGACATAAATTTATTCTGATAGACCAGAAACATAAATTAACCATATAATAACAGATAAAATGTTGTTTGGTTACCACACACTCACTTTAAAATTAATACAAAATAGTCAAATATCTAACTAGTAATTTATATTTCCACTACGGTGGATAGATTTAAAAAAGTCCAATACATTGAATAAAACTATAATACTTTTCTAATTTTTTAAATTAAAAATATAACACCCATCCTTCCATAATAAAATTATTTATACATGATAACATTTATTTGATTCACTAAACATGAATTACAAACCATTAAAATAACATGGTTTAAATTTTAATTGTGGTGGAACGTACCACCGACCATAAACCCTCTATAATTTACAAACGTTAATGTTACTCTACCTCATCCGAGGAAATAGTACACTAAAAATCATGCGGAAAAAATATAAGAGTTATGAAATTACTAATCATGTTATAATTCAACCACAGGACCCCAAGACCACATTGTGTTAAAAAAGGTTTATAATGGAAAAATAATGAATGTGGAAGTGGATAAAAGAAATATACTTATATGAATAAAAAAATAACCTAATTGAAATATATTAGTGGGGGAAAGAGAACATGGGACATAATATCTAGGTGTCTGTGATCATTGTGCTGGTGAGAGCTCTAGGAGCTCAGGATCATAGGGCTTGGGATATATATGAGCACTGGAGATGGGGAATCACATTGGTGGTAGGTCTCACAAGATACACCAGCACCGATGGTGGTTCTATGTATCAGGGTGGTTGAGGGGTATGAGTTTTGTAGGCTGGGGGAGAAGTTATTTTTTAATAAAAACATGGTATTTCATGGTGGTTTTCAAATAAACTTCATGAAATCATATAATTTCTCTATATGTGGTTTTGTAAACCACTGATAAATATGTATTTTGATGTAGTGGTTATTATCCTTTTTTATAGGAGGAAATAAGTGAAACATCACTTACTGAAAACAACCATATGAAACTAATAATATGGAATATTTATTTGAACAAAATGACGATTGAGGAGGCTCAATATTTTGAAAAATCACATGTGGATCATCAACACTGACCATTGTAATTTGAGGGGTGAAATCACATGTTTTAAAAAATCTATCCAATGATTGGGAATCATGATTTTGGTATGTCTATAATGTTTTCTCATTGATAAATATGAACTTTTTATATTATTTAATGAGTCGATTAGGTAGTGTATCGGTTTTTTCGGTACCTATGTTCAATTTAGTGCACAATATGTTTCATCTATATCATTTTATGAAGTAATAAAATAATCCTAACAATATGATTTTATGGGATCATATTGATTCATGTTACAATAAATATTATGATTAAGAATTAAAATATTTGTTTTATGAAATGCCTTGGTCTATAGTTGGTTTTTTGGAAACATGGCCTGATTCATGATGAATAATTTGATCGTGAAAATAAAATATTCTAGAAAAGAATAAAACTATTCATAGAAAACTAATGTTTCTTACATTATATGGATGGATAAAGAAATGGTGGGGGTGAATTTATCACCCTCAAATTTAGGTTCATGAATTATAAATCTTTTACTTCGATTTGATATAATTTCTCATAATGATTTTTGCGATGTTATGAGTTTCTGGTAAATTTTTTGGAATCATCCCTATAAGTTCATGGTTTGTGAATGTTTTGTAGAAACCATGCATCATACCATGGATATAATGTAAGGGAGGATATATAGGAATGGTAAGGTGGATAGTTTGGGTAAGATTTAGACAACTTTGTGAGTTACCAGGGGAAACCATGCAACTTGAAATAGTATAAAATCATTGTTTCCACACATTTTGTTAACCCCATGATCCAACTATTCATGAAGAATGATTTTGAACATATCAATAAATGGTTGGACTGCTTTCTACCAAAATTGTATCATAACCCTGAATTATAGAGTTGGAACCACTATAAGTTTGGATCATACCCGAACAACTCAATTTATGCCTCATTAATCTGGTGTTTTCTAAATATGTTAAAATTATTTTCCCCACTTATATTGAGAGACAATCCCATTAGATCTGGAAGTGATTCATAAGTTAATTGAAGTACATTACATATCCATATTTATTAATAAGACATATTTCTCAAAAATCCTTCTTTGATATTGCCTTATTTTCTCTCTTTCATTCATTAATATATTCCATAAAAATTTAATGTATAACTTATGATGGTAAATTTGATGGATTTGGATTTTTTTGTGAAGAAGAATTTATAAAACCAAAATCAGTGATTTTTTACCCATTAATTATCTTCTCTAACTCTTGAGAGGTTGTTGGAATCTATAAAATATTTAATGACAAATTACTTAAAGTCCAAGTTTTGATTACATATTTTTTATTGAAATTTTATTGAAAAATGTATTCTATTCAAGATGGTATCCCATATTAATATATGATATAGAAATTATAAAATTTGAATGGTTTCATAGAAAATTATATATTAAAAATTTGAAAATAATGATTTTAAAATTAAGGGTTTTTTGATACATGGAAAATGTTTTCTAAAATTAATTAAATAAATAATTTTTTAAATGGAATGATTTTTCATGGATATTACCAGACTTGTTTGGCGTTATTGATTCATTCTATTGACCATGATGATGGGTCACAGACCATTGTTGTATAAGGACATGATACATGATAAGGGGTGTGTAACACTTGGGAACCTGCTTTTGGTAACATTTTAACGACTTAGTGGATGGAAAAGAGACCAATACATAGTATAGAACTGTCACATAGGCATTCATGGTGTGTGTATAGATACATGGTTATGCACATGAGAAATAAATTGAAAGTTTTTAAAATGGATTTTTTATTTATTTCCAATGAAAATTGTTTATGTCTTTGATATAAATTATTCTCTCAATAAAATTGTTTTATATAAAATTTTAACATGTTTTTTCATAGTTTCTTGTTCAGGGATGTCTTTGGGGAAATATTACAAAGATTAGACTCACCCCCTTCATGGGAATTGTTATGTCTTTGTATATGTCATCTATCGAGAAATAGGTAAAAGAACGGTATATTAGTTCATTATTTATGATTAATTATATTATTTTTATGACTTCTAGTGTTCAATATTGTGGTTTATTGGATGTTTTTGGTTGATAAAACCTTGATGTTTTGAGGTTTTTAGACTTTTGGTTATCTTCAAGATTTTCTTTTGGTTTTTTATTTTACTGTGATATGTTTTATTGGTTTTGTTATGTTTTGAGTGTTATTGTATACTCATGCATCATATTTATGTTTGGATGATTATTGATTATTTAGTTTGTAATTTTTATCATTAAAAAAGATAATTGTACCCCTAATATTCTTAAGGCCTTTAGCATTTATCCCAGCATTTGGTGTCTTCGGGATGTCACCTAAGGAATAGTAGAATAACCCCTCTTCTCATACCAATGTAGAGGGGAGAGATGTTGTAGTCATAATACATGATTTGTTCTTGTAACACTCTATTATTTTAAAATAACACTATTCTCTATAGCGAACACAACACCCAACACTAAGCTTAAACAAACTATGAAATATTATAATTTTTAAAATAGTTAAAAAATATACATTGAATTTAAGGCTTTCAGTATAAGTAATTCAATTATAAAATATAAATATAGCTCATAATAATAATAAATTAGTATAAAATTATCAAAAAAATAATCATTTGTTTAGTAAAATCAATTTATTCTTCAAAAAATAATGTTTTCAAAAAGTTTTTTATTATTATAATATAATATAGTAATAAATTTATATGAATTTTGGAATTCTTATTTTATTAAAAAAAATTTAATTTTATGAAGTTAGAATATTAATATATGAATAAGGTTTATATTTAGGATTTCTAAATAATGATTGATATTCAATTGAATAATGTAAATTATTGATTTGTATATAAATTTTTTTTTACAAATTTATAATGATAAATTTTGGTTAAAATGATATAAAATTAAAATTATTTATTATATAGTATTTATAATATAATTATGTTTATTTGACTCAATTTAACCATAATTTTAGTATATAAACGAATTATTAAAATTCATTTTTTAGAAAAAATTTCAATTCCAGTTCATTAATTTTTTAAAATAATTTATTCCACTTATAGAAATTTGATATTAAAATGGATTTGAAATTTAGAATCAAGAAGTATAAATTTGGTTTTCAGTCCTTTTTTAGACAATATTAATTTAAACAATTGTATTTTTTAACATAATAAATGTAAAATGATCTAATTGGGGTTATAAATAATCAGATAAGAAATAAAAATAATTGAAATAGTGGCCAATAATTTATCATATGGGAATATTTCATCATTAATAATATAAAATTTTAAATTATTAAATTTTATTATAATTCACCTTTTATTTTTAACTTTTATAATATCAATTTTAATTACAATGTCAAAAAATCAACTTCCATGATTTCTATGTCTAAAATTTTTCTAATAGAAATAAAAACCCTTATTTTTTTAAGTGGGTATATAACATGGGATATAATTTTTTTATCAAGTTAATTAATTTTTAAATTTTATTGATGAAATAATTTCCTTAAATACTTCTGAAACATTGATATTGTGATTTTATAAGTAGTTAATTAGTATAGTAAATTTGTTTAAAACATCAAATGTAATATCATTTGGTTTTCTTATTATGTCCAAATGTTTCGGAATAAAAATATAACATATAATAGGTGTCTCAATGTATCATATTCTATTTGTATTCATATCATGTTTATTCAAAATTATACTAAATGAATAGTTTACAAATAAAATTAATTAGATTTTATGATAAATTATATTTTATCAATTATATTTAAAATAATAAAAGTATTTAAAGGGAAAAATTAGAATTAAAACTATAAGAAATGTAATCATATGACCACTTAGATATGAATATTCACCTTAACAGAAAAATTATAACCCTTATTTTTGAAAAGTTCATTAATAAGGTTATGGTTAAATATTTTTATCAAAGCAACGAAACCAAAATAAAAGGCCTAAAATGATATCTAAAAGAGTAAAAATTTTATTTCATAAAACTAATAAGATAATATTTTCATATTCATATAATTTTTTCCATTTGGGAACCATTTTCAATGATTTAAAAAATTATTTTATTATAATATTTCATGTATTTCAAAAACAACTTTATTAATATTATATAATAATCAATATTGTATTAAATGATTTAGAATTAATAAAAAACTATATTCATACAAGAGAAATGTTTATGGTATAGGATATAAATTTTGGTCCATGTATGTTTCACTTTTCCATTTATTGTAAATTTTTTGACACCTAAATACTAAAAAACATTAATATGAATGTAATAGTCAAAATGGTAAATTTGGGATTTAAAATGACTAATAAAGATAAATTAAAAAATGTAAATATTTTATTATATGTGATTATTTAGACTAATACTCTTATTAACTTCATATTATATCTATTTTTTTATTTTTCTAATGAAAATTAATTTATATTAATTTAATATAATTATATATTCATATAGTTACCCTCTCTTTACTTATAAAACAGACCCTCTTCTCTTTCATTATATATAATATTATATACACACATAAACACACACACAGATATATATATATACATATATATTAGATAATAACTATAATTAATCCTACCTATGTTCTATATACACATCATAGATTTTCTGGTATATCTAGTATTCTATCCATTGAAGGATAAAGGTGTACATAAAAAGTGGTTTTTAAACAAACATTTATTACTCTATACTGGAAATTTTCAATTTTATTTATTCTCATAACAATTTTAAATTAATTTTATCCATTATCAACAAATAAATTATGTAAATTAAATATAAATTTTTTATTACAATGATGTAATAACCCTTATTGAACTTCTTCTAATAATTTGGAATTCATTAATGTTGCTCTAGCATACATGTGGAGTAACACCCCACCCATGAAGTGATATGATTTTTTTTAATTTTCATATTCCATGGATGTATTTAATGAAAAATTATATAAATAAATATTATAAATATTATATAATAATTATTTTTATTAAGGTGAATTATTAATCACCATTATTTAATTCAATCTCTAGAAAGGTAAAAACACTGTACACACATATGTACGGTTGACTATCTCTAAGAACTGTGTAAATCATTTTTCAATATCTACCATTTTTGGATGAATCACAATATATATATTGAATATATATAATATTAATACACTAATTAAAACAATCAAGTCTTTTTTAAACATGATAATATTACAATTACTAGATCTACTCAACTAAAATTATCATGAAAATGAAATGGTTAACACCAGATTAAAATGACTTTAATAATGAATTATAGATATTTGGTTGTTAAAATATAATAATTGGAAAATATATAAAACAAGATTTATTTTTTTTAATAAATTAATTAAATTAATTATTCTTTTTTCCATAAAATAATTAAATTAATTTTATATTTTTTATACATGTGGTTAGAGAGATTTTGGATAAAGTCGAACTAGAGGTAATAGATTATTTTCATTCTTAAATTTTTATAAAACACATTCCATATTCCCCACCTTTTTCATTTTTATGGTTTATATACACACCATTAATGAAATTTATTCTAAATTTCATTAATATTATTGGGATTTACATGTCCATATAATTTTGTTTCATTTATGTAGTTTTGATTCAAAACTCACCAATGTAGTATAGTGCATATGTTACAATCCCACAATCTATCGAGATTATTTATAATAATATTTAAAATGATGGAATATTATGATATTCATGATTTATTTATTTTTTCTCTCATTAATACTCCAAAAATAAAAATAAAATTTTATGAAAATATATAATTATTTCCATCCATGCTAAAAAATCATTTTTCTTCCTTGTTAATATTTTATGAAAACATTTTAAAGATGTTTTTACTATTATATAATGAATATTTAAATTCATTTTCTCACATAATTTTAATTTTACACATTTTTTAAATTAAATTTCATTATAATTTTGAACGAGTTTGATTTGACATTTAATTGAAAATATAAACGGAATACCTTTTTAATATTCCAACATGAACAAAATTTCATACCATTATAACCACTCTATGTTGTGAATCGTTCGTTAAAATTTTCCATAGTTATATCTAAAAAATATGTTTTCCATATTATATGTTGATATTTTTTAGATTATAAATAAGCTATTTGAAGATGAAAACTGTAGTTTCCTTAAAAAATATTCTAATTGATATTTTGATGGAATTGACATCTTATATGAAATCCTTTAATGCTATTTATTTTTTTCATGGGATATGTTTAAATGATACAATTATTATTTTTTATGTTATTGGGTATGATTATAACTATGAAATTATTATTAAACTGTATAATTTTATTTTTGTTTTTCAATGATGATTTAAAAAATATTTATAAAATACATTTCATTTATAAGAATTATGAAATATGACTAGTGATTTTTGATCTTATGTCACACATATTAATGGATTCTGATTATTTTATTTGAGGAAATATAGTTATAATTCTATCCAATGCATTGGGTAAACATGGATATCTCATGAGATAATAATGAAGTGAATAAGGAGTGAACCCATATCAATAAGATAAATTATCCACTATTATTGTCTTTATAGTGAACCTTATATAATGATGTTATGTAATATTGAGTAAACACAATCGAATAAGATATTATTGGTAGTGAGTCATTACTAAGGGAATTACTTTCTATGATTATGTGTTTGAAATAAATTTATGTCTGATAATCTAGTCATGCTCCAATAGATTATGTTTATTGATTGAATTATCATTAATCACTTATAAACTACCATACATTAGTGAAAGATTTATTATTATGATATATGATACGTTTTTTATGTATTTTAATTTTTTTTCTAATGTTCCCATGACATTATGATAATGTAATATTTAAATTAACTTTTAAATCTCCCATGTATGTCCTTATAGAGAATTTGAGACCACCCTTTCCTTTGTTTCACTCCCCCAAGTTATGAAAAAATATTCCAAGTATAACATGACTAAGAAGTGTTCCATTTATGGAGAATATTGTGGGATATTATATAGTATTTTATGAACTATTTTTTTATTTTGTAATGTTCCCAAATTAATTAAACCATTATTGTTATGGAATGTATTTTAATATTATGTATAGAATATTCATCTATAAAATTTGTTATATTTATGTGTGAAATGTATGGTTTGATAAAGTTAGTATTGGAGAATGTTTTAGCAAATATTTGAAAAATTTGATTACAAAAAATTTATTAAAAACAATAGGGAAAATCTAAAAAATTAATTTATAGGTTTTTTGGATTTTATAGAAATATTTTATTACATATGAACATCTTTATATGGTAGAGGTGAATCAGGGTGGAAAATTATTCCATTAAAACAGCTAATATGGTTTCCATGCTAGTAGAAAATTATTAAACATTTCTGTTGGAATTTTATAGTAATAAAACATTAAAATTAATAGATACTACACCAATATTTTAATTGGTTTACTAATAAGGACATATTTAAAAAGAATATGCCGAAAGTTTTTTGTTTATACCAAAACTCACTAGGCTTCCCATGTTATTCTGTATTATATATGTTTAGACGCTGTCCCCCTATTCTGGACACATTTCCATTACAAGAATTATTGGGAAAACTCACTACCTCCCTCATAAAACTTATGTCGACTCCCCCAGGATCTCTACGTTGGGAGAATACTTGCACAAATTTTTCACTTAAAGGGTATATCAATACATTGTAATTTTATTCATTGTCTTTAAGTATAATGAGACTCTTATTTTACTAAGGTCTAAAGTTGATAAACATTAAATCATTTTTCACTTAAACCAAATTTTCAAAAATAGTGTTTATAATGTTCTCATCCTTTATGGAACCTCATTTAGTTATCAAATAAATGACACACATTATAAACCACACATTTTTCCGATGCTCCCAACCTTGGACATGATCATACCCTGAAAAGAAGATAAATTATATGGGAATCACAACACATTTTTGGAACACTATGTCTTTGTGAAACTCTAATTCATTTTAATACATTCGTAGCAGATAAGAACAATAATTGTTTAATATATAACAAGCATTTTCATGATGATCAATCTCATAAACCAATATATATTCACAATGATCCAAATCATCATGAAATTAGATTCATTCATTCCTTTCTTGAATTATCATTATGTGAAATCAAGTGCGGTTAGCCACCTATTTTTAGTATGATCCTTTAATGAATAATATAATCTCACTATGGATTTTTTAGGAACCTCCAAATTCTTCCTGATGAAGCTCTTTATTTTTTGAATATCTACTAAAATTTAAACAGTTCATGAAAAATATCATAGTCATGTAGATTTAGAATCATGATATCATGTATTCATGAATCATATCAATATATCAATTATTTAATCTGATCTCATCAAGAAGTTTTGGATACAGTTTCTTGATGGTCTATATTATTGCAAATATCAACCTTTTTCAAACCTATACATCTCCAAACTCTGTCCTCTAATGTAGTTTAGATGTTTAAATCCCATAAAAACACCCTCATGAAGATATATCATTAATAAGGATCTGGAGAAAAAAATTTGGAAAACAATGGAAAATTAAGCCACATATAACAATGTATCCATCATGTATTATAATAACACTTTCCTTGAAAAATACATGATTAACCTAGTATGGAATAACAACATACACAATGTAGAATTCATTTCCAGCAATTAATGGACCTAGTTCCAAAAATGTCACCATTTTGGTTTATTGTTATTATTTTATAAAAATTTGATATAATACTAGACTCAAAATAACCTTTATAGGGTGAAATTACTCATGCATAAAACTAATTCTAAAAGTGAAAATCATGTTTTAGATTACAAGATGGAAATAAAAATTTTATACTTCTATAGGACACAAACCTTTCATGATAACCAATACATGATAATAGTTAAAGTTCCTTTATCACCCCCTTTGGAAATAAACCCAAAGAACCTAAATTTTATCATTTATTTCTCAATAAAAACATTCTATATATTGAATATCCACCAGAAACCTACATTTCTTTAACAAACATAATAAAATAGATAACAAAAATAGGAATAAAGGATGAATAGTAACCTATTTATACAATGGGAGGTCACTGAAATTAGGTGATAAACATATGTTTCTAGAACATTTGTTCCGCCAAAGGTTTTGGTATAATTTCATCCAATTGATCATCAATTCCAAAATGTTTCATTCTATTCAAAAATTGTTCAATTTTTTAATAAATTGATATCAAATATAAAAATTATTGGTTTGAGAGTGATGAAAAATATTTTTTTTAAGATTTATCATGATTAAGTTCTCACAATGAATCACTATTGGTTGTTTCCCCTCCTCAAAAATATGAGTTAGGTTTTTCTTAATCAATAATGGTTGAGTAAAAGCCTTTTTTGAAAATATATTTTATTATTTAGCCAAAAAAATAGAATATATTTGTTTTCTCTTTCTCCCTATTCATCTTTTTTCCATTGAAAAAAATGCACCATCACTTGGGGAGTTTAACATGATTATTTTAAATAGGTTCAATGGATATCCCTTGGAATTACATTGTAAGAGATCTACTAATAAATTTGAAAACGTGATGTCTAGATCTGCTGTATTGAAGTATAATAAACATTCAATTAATCATTTATATTTGTTTACAAAAACAAATATTCAATCTTTATCTTTTTTGAGTATTTTTCCTAACCACAATCAATGTCAACATAAGATTGGAGTTGTTCATGGTGAGTGTGTTTAGCAGCTCCACTGCATAAGTTTCATGATAAATTGAAGTATAATCCATAATATGAACCAATGATAAATAAATTATCTCTTAAATTCATTCTTCTTCATATTATCATCCACGATAAAACACCATGAATAGGTTTTCTACTTCATATCATTGAAATCATTTTGTGATGTTGTGATGAAGATTATTCAATAATGGGTTCCTTTTATAATTATCAATCTGAATTATATTATTTATCTGATCCTTGAATATTTTTCAATACATCCCTTATTTCATCATTTGAATTTTTCCCTTGGCCACTGATCATGGAACATAATAATATAATAATATAAATACGTGTCTTTAAGGGGTATTCGTTTTAATTCATGGCTACATATACTAAATTTGACATAAATCTTTTAAGGACAATCATTCTGAAAAAACTTTTCCAATGACATGATCATAAAGTAATTTTCAGAATAGTACATTTTGATAAAAATGAAATAATGATTTCGGGATCTTTTTTAGCATTCCTAATTTTATACCCCTCCATGGAAAGACTTATAAACAACATTATATTAGTGGATCTCATAATTGCAGGATTTAATGAAATTTTAGTATAGATAATACATTTGAATTGATCATCAAATTTTGACTATCAACATTGGACAACATTCAAAATATTACAATGGATAATCTTCTTGAAAAATTGCTATCCCAGATAACCAAAATTAGATCAATCCATGATGGTAACTTCTTTATTGTAGTTGCTCAAAATAAAACATCTTCGTCTTTATCAAAAAAATTCTCCATCCTAATTGTATTCTAATAAAAATGTTAGAAATTATTCAGATATGAAAACTTTTTTACATTGGATGTTAATAATTCTAAGCCAAAATTACTTCTTTGGTTCTCCCCCTAAGAAACTGCTTCACCTTTTAACTCCCTATGATATAATCACAAATACAATACACAATCATTATGGTAATAATATGGGTCCTCCATACTTCATCATTAAGAGCAGCATGGATGAGATAATATTCTAAACCTTGTTGTTTAATTTTATCCAACATTCGTGTGTTCACATGTTAACATCTAACATGATTTATGTGATGGAATTACGGATCTCCTCGTAATACCTTTTTCATTGTGATATTAATTTTTCTTATGAACAACCTTTATTAAGGATACAATGTTACTCATTCTAAGTAATTATTCTTATTCTATTAGTGGGACTAAAAATATCTTTTCAATGTGACTATATATCTTGCATCCCGTAAATCAATATTATTTAACTCAAGGGTTTCAATTTGTTTGTAAACTCTTATTAAATTTTTTTTTATCAAATGAAATCCTTTAATATCCTTTTGTACCATCCTTAACCTCTACGTCTTTATTTTTTCTAATTCTTTCCAAGTATTCAATAAAAATTACTAACATTTCTTTGTAATTGTTTCATTATGTTTTGATATTCTAAATTGGTTATTATGAGTTTCATTTATCTTATTATTTCTTTTGGATGAACTACCCTTCAACTAATTGGATTTAGAATCCATGTTCATCTCAACATCCTTACTTGAGATTAGCCTGGGAGAATTGGTGTTCACAATATACATAGGATTTCATCCCAAGGTATCATCATCATAATTAACTATCATTTATGGGAATATTTTAAAATTAAATTTGGATGAATATAGAGATAATGTTGTACTAATGTCGATGCACTATCATTTCATACATCATATATTTTATCATGCTTCCCAAATATATTTTCAGTATACAGATTCTTCTGGACCAATGGTTGTTGCCTCATTTATGGCTAGATCCCCCTTGAAATTGGATTTATTTTTTCATTTATATTTATAGGATTGTACCAAAATACAATTCACAAGGAAAAAATATTTTCCTACACCAGCATTAACTAAATAACGATGATCCAATTATAACTTATGTATAATGTTTTTGGGTCTTCATCATGGATTCTTGTGCTCTTTGTGGAAAACCAACTTCAATATTATTTTAAAAATACTCATCAATAATGGTGGTATGTTTTTTATCACCTTTATTCTAACATATATGTCTATAATTTTTCTATCAACCTACAATATTCATGATAATATGTTAAAGAGAACTAATAAAAGTTTGTATGGATGAGACATACTTCTTCTCTTCATCTTAATATAGACCATCAAAGTATTTCATGATATTTTTATCACATGTTGGAAGAATTTTTGGATTATAGTCCTCCAGAGAAAATTGAGTAGTTATAACAATTTTTTTCTTATTTTTTGAATTCTCAAGATATGTTATATCAAGGCTAGCAAACATGGGTTTTAAATATATAAATTTCATATTGAGGATTATTTTTTATGATAAATCATAATAATCATTTATTACCAAGAAATATTTATTTTAAGAACAATATATTCATGAAAAAAAGTATTTATGAATTAAAAGTCACATTCTGTGATCATGTAAGATATTTCATCAGATTTTAACCCCCTGACATCAGTCCCATTCATTCAATTTCTCTTCAATTGCATGGATATTTTCTTCATTAGTTTTTTTGAATACCACATCCTCTTTGAGTTATTTTTTGTATTTTAAGGAAATTATTTCATGTTACCTATTATTCCCCTAAAATACATCCAACCTATCTTTATAGAGTTAAACATTAAAGAATATTTCCTTACGATCCTATTTATAATGAAAAAAACATCTCATTATGGCAGGGTTATATCAACCTACATACATTGAAAGACTCCAGACAAAAAGTGGGATATTTATTAAGTAATATCATGTAGATTAATTCCCAATATAACAAGTAAGAATTCTTTTTAGGTTTTAAATTTATAATAATCTCCAAATATAATAGGAAACTTATATTGATGAAAAAATTAAAAGGTTCTAAAACAATCTTCATGATCACTCTAATATTTTGATTTACATGAGGTATAGATGGTGTCCTTAACTTTTTTGACACATGATCCATATTATCATTATATTCAAAAATTGATATATCATTATTTTCATAATGTAATGGAGAAATTGATACCAACAATTCTTTTTATAAGAGGTCATTCATTCAATTTATACGCTCTTTTTTTTATCATGATCATGGTGGATGTAGATTTATTCTCAAATATAGAAAAATAAATATAAAAATAGAACATAATTATTGACCTAAGAAATAAACTAAAATTTTTAGAGGGGAATATATTTACTTTATAAATTCCAACATTGGAGAACCTTGGCTCTAACACCAATTTTAGGAACCTGAAACAACTTAAGAGGTGATGGTGAATCAGCACACCAAAATTTTCTTTTAAAATAATAGTTCATATTCCCAAGTTGGTTGGAACTTGATAAACCTAATTGAATGAATTTTATTGTAATTAATCATGCTCATACTATGATATACCACAACAGTTTTAGTTGGTTCACCATTATGGTATAGTCCAAGAACATTACATATAAAGTGTGTAGTTCAAATAAAAAGATTCTAAGATTAACTAGTTATTATGTAATATAAAATTTTAGACACAATAAATTTAATCTAAGATGATATTTGTTTTTATAATTTTAGGGAGGGATCACTTCCTACCTTTTAACGCTTCCATAAAATACCTCAGGATAACTTTATTGGGAGAGGTCTTACATTCATTAACGACTTGAAGGTGGACACAATTGAGAGGCATTTATGTCTTTTTTCCTTACTAGCATGAGACTCTACTTTCACCAATAACCTATGTTGATGCACTTGAAATCACTATTGACATAAAGAAGATGTTTAACATTAATTATCATGAAGCTATAAGATTAAATAAAAAATCTTTTATGTTTCAAAGAAACCCCATCCTTCATAAAACCAAACACTTTCATAAACATCATAACCCTAATGAAGACTATAACATTCATAAAAAAATCCCTTCATGAAGATCATTGTTTTTGCAGAAGACTATGCGTTAATGAAAAAATCTATTTTCATGAAACATTCATAAATTATAAAAATCAGCATCAGCAAAGAAAAAATTTTAGTTTTTTAATGCTTAAACTCACAAATATATCTTGATTTTTGAATCTCATTGCATTTATGAAATCAGTGTGATTCCTTCTTTAATCCAATTATATTCATTTCAAATAATCATGGGTCACCGATTATTTAAATTCTTTGACTTTCTCAAAGATCACAAGTTTCCATTATATTATTCATTTACCTCCACATTTATGTTCATGAAGCTTCTTCATTCATGAAGATCCATTGAAATTTAACCTGATGTTAAACATTCTCATAGTCACATATATTTACTATCACTCAATTCTGTAGTCATTTAGCTTCTTGTAGTCTAAAATATTTATATTTATCATATTCCACAATTCAATATGATTTTCTATTATTCTATATATCTTCATGAATATAAACCTTCAAAAAACCCAATCTTCAAAAAACTCATGTCTTTAAGATATTTGAGAATTTTTTATCCTAGAAACACAACTTTCATAAAGCTTTATCATTCATTATAATTTTGAGACAAAAATTTATGAAACAACTAAATTTTTTTACCACCTTTAAATTTGTATCAATATTGTACATTAAGATCAATTTCCATGAATAATCCCTTATCAATCTGTTGTGGATAGAAAAAAACCCAAAATTGAATTTATTTCTATATATGAATGTGAATGGTTCCAAAAATACATCCATGTTTGGAGACTACATGTTTTCATTGTTTTTGAACATTTGAATGTTTGGTTAATTACCATAATATTTGTTGATCAAGTATACCCCTACCATCATTCCAGTTCATGATGAATATGAATTTATTAAGAACATTTTTTGAAACACCTTTGGGATTTTCTTGGGTGAACTCGCATTTTATTTATAAATAATTATGATGTATTTGAATAGATGATAAAAATGGACGGAAAAGGAAAAAAATAGTTTTTATATATCAAAAATAATATGTCATGATTTATAAATCATATAAAATAATTTTTCAAGATTATACGGTTTCCCAAAATAATTATTTACTCTCAGACTATACATTTTTTAGTCAATAGATAAACCCTGGAGGCTTCATGTTCACATGGAATGAGATTGTCCATTTAATTATAGTTTTTAAAATAATATAATTAAAATATAATTCATAACTCAAATCAATGAGGTTGTTCATAATTATACATCGCATTATATGATTAAAAATAAAATCTTCAGAGTTTTTTGGAAAAAACAAAAAAGAGAATGCTGGAGTATCATGAATACTATGGAGGACAAACATTTTAACATTATATATAATAGTAATGAGGGATAATGAACTGAATAAAATTTCTCAAGGAACCTTCAATATGTTATATATATATAGAAATGAAGTGCAAAAAAATTATTTTTTCATAAATGATGATGATTTTTTTGGAGGGATATGATGTTCATCCAAATATACTATTTATTGTTCTGTTTCTTATTTTTAGGGAATATGGTAATTATCTGTTATAATTTCCAAATTGAAGGGATAACTCCTAGAATATGGAAGGACCAATTCAATTATAATAATTAAAGTTTATGTAAGGAAGTTTTTTTATATAAAAATTAGATAATTATGTTTTAATGCATTATATCAATGATATTTTTGTTTTAACAATCGTTGAACATCTAAGGATTATTTAGTATATGTTTTTTATTAAATATTTTCAGGAATATGTTGAATAGAACCAATAAAATAAAAAAACTTATTCAATGGAAATGTATTATTTTAAGGAAAACACATGATTAAAGAATATAAAATCATTATTATATTCCTGAAACTTATATAATGATTTTTAGTTGTTGTAAATTGATTATTTATGTTGATAAATGAAATTGGATTCCATAGATTTATTTGGAATTTAATAATTTTTTGAGGAAAAAATGATTATGTTTGGTGATTTTATTTGAATTTTTAGATTTATAGAATATATTCATTCATTTTTCATTTTATTTAAGTAAAGATAGCAGAGTTCATTGTTGGAAAAAATTATGCATGCTTGTGAATTTAACAAAAGAATTAATGACATATAATGGGTTTATATGTTTATGTTTAATAAACATTTGGGATTATTAAACACACATTTTTAGGTATTATGTGATGGATTACATGGATACATATAATGTGTTTGGATAAATCTTTATGGTTTATGTAAACCAAAATTTTAACATATGAAAAAGATTTTGAGAAACAATGAATTCAGATTTTATGGAAATAATTTTAATGGTATTGATAACCTTTATAGTTTATATTATCATTGACGTTCAGGTAATTATTGGTAATTAAAATTTAGGAATATATATTTTACTATATAGATAACCATGATATTAAATTTGTTTGGTGATTAGGTGATTAATGTTATTTCAAAACAAGATCTTTATATTGTTTTATAAATTATATATTTAAATTAATTATTTATTGCTTTTGATAATATTTGGTTTTTATTTAATGATTAAGGATTAATTGTATTTTGGAAGAATATATGATTTTTTTTTGTAATTATTGTGAATAAGGTTATTTATCAAAAAGAAAGAGTTGTATATTTTGGGGATTATATGATTAAATAATATGAATTTATGGAATATGACTTTATGAGTGAAAATTTTATTTTGAAATAATAATTATTCTATTCTGAAATATTATATTAACCAATATATCTTGTTTTTAGTCTATAAAATATCTCAATAATAATTTTAAGAATTATAAGGATAGTTTTTTGTGGAATAATCTATTATAAACCTTTGGGATGATTTTTTAATTTTTTAGATTTATTCTTCTTATAAAGGTTTATAAATATTTGATATTACCTTATCAAGTGATATATTATTAGGTTTTCATTAATGTATAATGAAATGAGGATATCTAATATATTTTTTTAGATTAGGATAACAGTTAGAAGTATATTATAGTTATTTGGGCGTGAAACATTCATCTTCAATAGTCATTAATTAGAAAAAAATGACATTTTTTAGGAATTTATTAAAAGTTGAATGTATAGATGTCATGTAGGGTATATTTTATTATTTAATTAGTCTTGAATGTAAATGAATTCATAAAATCATAGAAAATTATCTTAAAATAAAAATGGTACCCTATTAAATTTATTTTTGAGGAATCAATAACATTTTTCAGAACTAATTAAATGTTTATTTTCATTAATTTTCATGTGATAGATTTTTTCTATCTTCATAATTAATTTAAAAATACTTTTTTATCCATCTATATATTTTTACTTCTCAATAATTTCTCATATTTGGAATCATACTTATCTTTCATTCTACATTACCTTTATATATGACATTACCTCTTTCAATGGGAAAGTATAATTAAACCATTATACGATTTAATTTTTCAAAAAATTAATTAAATATTAATTTTTTGACTATTTACAATATATTGAAATCAGATAAATTCTATTTTTAAATGGGTTTTGGATAGAATTTAACTTATTAATATTTTAGATGTATTGTATACTCAATAGATTATAGAAAATGAAACAAAAAATCTTTAAAAATCATGAAATATTATAAAACCGATCTAAAGGTACTAATCAATAAAAATTTAACAGGAAATAATCACTATATTTCTCAAAAATAGTTTTATTTTATTTTTGAGTTAATATTATGAAATATTTCTATAAATATTATAATTTTTATTTTATATAAATGATAAATTTTTTAAATAAACAAAAAAAATCTCTTTAGGGTGAAATTTTAAGTTTTTTTAAAATAATTGATTATCAAAAGTAGAGAAATGTTATCGTTTATTATTGAAAACTATATTTTTATTTCATGAGTAGAGAAAAGTTGTATAATTAAATAATTTACTTCATTAAAGTTTTTGTATATTTAGATCTTATAGTTTTATGTAATTATGTAACAACTCTTACACAAAAAACCTATATAATAAAAATTGGAAAATTATTCATAGTATAAATGTTTCCACAATATAAAACATTTAAAATGAAATATGTTTTCTTTTCATGAAAAGTATTCATGTATTTTGATAATAATTCTTATTTTCTTCATACTTATACATAAGCACTGCTAAAAAATTTAAAACATTGGATTCATATAAAAAGATCAATAATGAACATATTATAATGAAATACATTATTCTACTGCAATTAATGAAAACACATAATATTTTTACCTAAATAAAAATTTTCTTTGAGAATGTGTAACAAATCATTTAAACAAGAAGAAAACAGTTTTTTTATAAATTAAAACATAAAAACAAATAATACAAATATATAAACCCTTATAGGAAATATAGATAATCATATTCATAACACATGTTAAATCTATTTTGAAATAACTACATCCTTGTTGAATCCATATGGGAAATGATACTAGTTTACTCAATTCTAATTTTCTTTGAATACAAGGAACACAACCTAAGGAATTTAAGGTATATATTGGGCTCACTAATTCATAAATGTTTTATCCATCCCACACATCAATATTATTTGCATTAAGATCACCCATCACAATATATATTAATAAAGCACCATGTCCTGGATTAGAAAATCGATTCCTAGATATTTTTATCATAAAATTCTTGACACGTTATTCTAAATATATTTGGAAATAATTTTCAAATATCAAAATTCCTATATTTAAATAAACTCATTATCAAAAAACACATATAAAAATAGAAATATGGGAATTAATTGACAAAAATAGAAATTAGTATTAATTATTAAAAATGTAAAATAATGCTTGAGGGGGGAAGTAAAATTTGTTGAAGACTAATACGTCATAATTGAACATGACTTTTTCTTTTTGTAAAGTATGTAAAATTATTCGTTAAAGATATTTAATTTTAAATCCTATATATAAAAGTAAAAATGTTTCCATTATAATTGATTCATGTAAAAATAAATACATCAATATAATTCTTTTTTTAGAACATAGAAATTGAAAAATCTTATGAAAATTAATCATTAAAATAATAATAAAAATTAAGGTAATGTGTTTTATATTGTGAGTCTAACTCATCAAGTAAATTCTTTACCTAGATATATGATAAACATAAGTAAGTAATTTAGTATATGAAGAAAAATTTTCTTGTTTATTGTTAATTTAAATTAATTTATTAAAATATAATATATGATTACATAATCAATAATGTTCATGTCATAAATTTTGATAAACTTTGGTTGATATGTATAAAATTATATCGGTAGAAGGACCATGGGGAAAAGATATCATCATTACATAATCAAAAAATTATAATCATGAAAAAATATTTATTTTTAAATATAAATTATTCTTTTAATCCCACCATGAAATATGGTCATGAAAGATGAATTATGTCATAATCATGGGGACGGTAGGTTTCATATAACCATGAGTACAATTTCCATTATTCCAAAAACATGGCAGAAAGAAGTTCATCTGTATTTAATATATATTAAATGAAATTTTTATAATAGATGTAATATTAATTTTTGAAATACACTTATCTAGAACATTCATATGATGTGTCTATGAAAATAAAATCACATCCCTTAATGTAGCTTCTAATCCACGCATACATAAGAATGATTATATCATCTTCTAATGGATGGAGTGGTAAAGAAATTTAAGATGTGTTATATTTATGAGATTATAATTTTTTTATTAATATTATATATATATATATATTAAAAACATCATTATAACCAACCATGATAGGTAGTGATATAAAACTAATCACATCACTTCATGGAGGTAATAATTCCCATGTACACACAAGCGACATTTTCATTTTTCTTAGGATTGAAAAAATTCATTAAAATTGGTTATATAAAAATCATAGTTTAATATAACTATTTTCAATACATTGATATTATAATTTCTTCATGTTTAATGTAAATTTAATTAAGGTATATGAAGAAATAAACCAAAAACATTTGATTAAAAGATATAACTCTTCTTCATACAACATATTTTTTAGTACACCATATTACCTTGAAGGTTTTTATTTTTACCATAATAACATATATATATATTTAATGTGAATATTGAATATATTTATATTTTTTAGGTATTCTTTTATATAAAATACTCCAAGCGTTTGATTAATATATGATAGGGGGATCCTATTTTTAATTAAAGGGAGGGGAATTCATGGAATTTAAAAAAGTATTAAACTAATATAAATTAAATATTATGTTAAATTGTATCCTAATTGATATATTATCAACATTGGAGAGGACTGGTTGAAATCCTCTCATTCAATAAATCTTTGAAAAGTTAATTTTATGTTTTTATCGTCATTTCATTGTTTAAATCCCCTCTAAACTCATTTCACAATTATAATGATATCAATGTTTCTTGCATATTAGAGTACATGAAAGATACTATATAAGAGAAAATTACATATAAATGGATCACAATTGATATTATAAACCAAATTTGATTAATATGAAAAACTATAATATCTTTTTGAATTTAAAATAATGTAATATTATTTTTTTTATAAAAAAATATAATTAATATCATTTTTTAAACAATTAATTTACTTTTTATTTTATTTAATAAATATATAACTATACTTAAAAAATATAAAACTCTCAAATTTGTAATATGTATAGTTGATATAATGCATTCGTATGAAAAAACTCAATTTAAAAAATATTGTATCTGGTTTTTGGAAATTATTTACGTAATTTATCTACTACATGAAAAATAAAAATATTATCAATGCATAATAATTTAAGATATTTATTTCATCAAAAATAATATAAAAATAGCATGATAAAGAAAATGGTTATTTCTAATATAAACTTTTATAACTGAATATACATTCTTTTTATCTCAATCACATGATATTATAGTTATGAAAAGTAAGAGAGTGATATTTTAACATACCATTTACCTGAATTAATATAAAATCCCACTCATCTAGTATATTAATGAATATTTATAGGTTAATTTTATGTATATATCATATTATTTTTTACCTTAATTTAAGTATTTAGTTTTATCGATGTGCCAAACCTTTATTGTGGTTAGTATTCATAATGATAAGAAATAAAAGGTAAAATTTTAATTTTTCTTTGAAATGTTTATTAAAAAAATAGAATTTAATTCTTAATATTTAATTTCTATTGGTATTAGAAATTCAATTTATGATTAATACGTAAAATGAAACTAAATATAGTTTTTAGAAAAATGTAATTTTAAGACAAAAATTGATATTTTCTAAATAAGTTATAATGATGATTCCTAAGTGATTTTTTAGTTTATTTATATTTAATTTAAAGTTATGTTACATTATGAACACATGAGTGTTTTAAAAATCATAATTTAGTGAAAATAAATCTTAGTTTTACAAAAATCATTAATTTCCACTATTCACTTAAAAATAAATAATTTTCTAAAATGATAAAATTTAAACCTAGTATATTTTAGATATACTAATTTATATAATTAGTTTCTTTATTTAAAATTAATATTCCATTAGTTTTAAATTAATTTTTTTAATAAAACATAATAATTCCTAAAAATGAATTTAATGAGAATAAAATTATTTCCATATTGATTGAAAAAGTACCTAATATTATAGTTATAAAAATAAAAATAAAAAATATAATTAATGAATACTAATAAAGAATACAATTGAATATTATTTTAACCTGGGTTTCTATATTCTACCCCCTCCTAAATATTGGTTCATCAAAAGTATATTAATTACTTAAACAAGTAAGTCCATTTATCCTTCATGGAATTTTCGAATTTTCATGTTGCTTCTTCAATAATAAGGTTTTTCCATAAAACTTCATCTTGATAAATTTAATTATTCTATAAAACTGAGCCTCTTCTATCATGACTTTAGTGAATCATGAATAAGATAAATTATGTGTTTACCATGATATGTATTTGATTATCGAACCAAAAAAACATTGATATATTAACCCATTTCCACTCAAAAATTTGGTAATATTAGTCACCCATTTTGATAAATTATTTTAATAATTATAATATTTACATGAAAAACATTTTATTGAAAAATATTCAATTTATTTCTTCATTACAACCCATTAGTAAAATTCCAAAAGGTCACTATATTCTTTTTTACTTATCTGATTAATATAAAAAGGTAAAATATGTTGTCGACCCAATAATTACCTCTCATAATATGAATTATAAGACTCATATAATCTATTTTTAAGGGAGACAACCTTTTATTCATTAATATTTAAATCATTGAATTTACCCTTATTTACAGATATTTCATTTTCCTATAAAACATTTCCTCCATTTAAGTTATAATAATTTTTTCTAATAGATTTTATTTCACTAAAAGTGTGATAAAACATAAAATGAACCATCATTCATAATTTCTAGGAAAATATTTATCAAATCCTTATCAGAAGGATCATTTTAAAAATGATACATCGTTAATATTACATTTTTTCCAACACAAAACATTTACGACATTGCTTTATTTTCTAGAATGTTAATGAATCTTGATATCATAGTCCTTAATAATTTTATTCTACTTCTATTCCTCATTTTCAACTTTTTTTGAGTGAATACATACTTCAAAGTGTTATAGTCATTATATATCTTAATATTAATTCCATAAAAAAATTTCCTAAAATATTTTAAAGTCAAAAAAGAATGGTAAATAATTTTATATCATGTGTTATAAAATCTAATTCTCTAGAATTCAACCAATGTGAATTATATGTAATTATATAATAATTATACATAATAATGTAGATAATTACATATAATAAACCATTAATATGGATTAAAAATTTCTATTTACAGAGGTAAATAAAAAACTAGTGAATTCCCCAATATTATTTTCATTTCCAAGAAATAATCTTTAAACTCGTTCATCAAGATAAATTAAATCATTTTCAATATAACATAGTGAGTTTGGTAGAAAAATGAGAAATTATTTCAAAAACCTAGTGGTTGCGTCCCACGAATCAACTAAAACTACGAATCTCATTAAAATTTATAAGTCATTTATATTCATTAATATAATAATTTTTAGTAGGGTAAATATTAATTCCATAATTGGAAGCAATGTTCTTAAGCAAACAAATCATTTTATTCAAAAGTAATATTTACTTAATTTTCCATATAGATTATTTTCTTGTTTGGTTCTGAATAAAATACATATGTGTTTTTTATCTACATTAAAACTTGAATATATCAATATATCATCAATAAAAACCCAAAATCATATAAATAGTTCTGGAAAACTATATTCATAAGATCTAAAATTACATTTTATACATTATAAAACCATAAGCATAATAACCATAAAAAAATCATGCCCATATCTTGATAGAAGATCCATTTATGTAATATCATTATCCTTTTACATAAACTAATGTTATCCTGACCTAAGATCAATCTTTCCAAAGTAATATTTTTCTTGGAGAAAATAAAATATACTATCGATGTTAGAAAAATGATAATTTTTCAAAAGATTGATATTATTCAAGGTTCTATAATCAAATAAAATTCTTATTTTTCTATATATATTTAAAAAACAAAAAGAATAAACACATGTAGAATATCTCAAAATAGTGAAACCATTATTAATTAATTAATGAAATAAATTTATATGTTCTGAACATTCTACCTGAGCAATTCGATAATGGGGATATAAAATTGGAAGTCAATAAATCATTAAATTGATAGTAATATCAACCTACTGATCAGGGAAAAAACTATAGAAATAATATTAAAATTCCTTTATATAATCATTCACTATGAGTATGTCATTATTCTGAATACTTTTTTTATTTTTAATAATACAAATTTGGTAACATTTACTACCTTCTCTAATAAATTTATTTTTATCATGATATGTTATCGAAGTTATATAATCATTGGTTACAACTTTATTACATATTAAATCAATAAAAATATGATTTAAATAATGTTAATTCATACCTAAATAACATGAAACTACACTATGATAAATTTGAAATGATTATTAGGAAATTTTATCACAATTAAAACAATATGAAGATGCCTATAAATCTTGGGATATTTATTATTCACACTTATATTCTCACTATATGTTATATTTTATTTCCATGAGGTGATATTTTATTTTAAATAAAAATTTCTTATAAATATTGGAATTTGAAGATCCATAGTAAAATAGGGTATTGAAATAATTTGAATAGGGAAGTGACATACTGGTCAACACTTCATTGGAAGGCCCAACATTAACTATAATTTTATAAAATTATTCTCCATACCCTTTTTATTTAGATCATGATGGTTTACACCGTGATTGACTATCTTCAAAAAAATATTATCATAATATAACTGTTAATTGTAATTAAAAAATATCACCATTGGAAAGATATCTGTTACCCCATTCTTGGTTTGTTTAAGGCTTTATTATTTTGAATAATGATTTATATAACAAAAATTACGACTAAAATAACTCTTTTCAGATCAAAACATACATTCATTGAAATTTTTTTACGACACATTAAACATGATGAGGTATTACCTCAAGATTTACTAGTCAGTAGCTTTGCAATTTTGTTCCACCATAACCACTTGTTACTCTAATTAGGGAATTTTAAAATAACTATCAGTAATATCCTTCATAACATTATATATAAAATTTTCAAATTTATCTAAACAATTAAATTCTATTGAGGTGATACCTCAGGATAAAAATTATTTCAATCGTGATTAACATATTTAAATCTTACTATCACTGCCCTATAATATGTGTTGTGTACTTGTAAAATTTGGTAATATTTTATTCACACATGAAAATAGAATCTTCATTTTTCCCCCAAATTATTTAGAATTTTCTCCATTCTATGTTGAAAAATATTATAGAAATATTTATCCAAAAAACATTCAAAAAAATTCGACATTTCGTGGAATCAATCTAATATTTCTCTATGGTATTCTAAACCAAAGACCACTACAATTTAGTTTCACCTTCAAAATGGTGAATGTAAAGAGGTACATTTTGAGGATATATACATCCCAAAACATCAAATATGTTTTTTCAAGATAATTTTTCCATCGTTTATATTTTAATGGATTTATGTTAAAAAGATTTTGGAGGGTTCCCTTTCTTGAAATGCATAAAAATTTTACTTTATCTCTATAGTTAATCATGCTTCTCTATAAAATGGATGACACCACCATTTATTCCATATTTAATATGCACCATCACAAATGAAATTTTATTATTTAAAATTCAATCCATTATACGATAACGATGTGGAAGGAAAGTTTTTATTGATAATATCAAACTTCAGCTTCGATATTTTCTTTTTTGGAAAACCATTCTAAAAAGAAATAAATTTTATGAAGATAAATTGTAATCATAAATTTATATATCATTTCAATTTAATTATATAGTTAAATATCTCATGAAAATCAAATTAAAATTATCATAGACTCTAAATTTATTTAACCCATACCTTTGATACCAACTATAATAAAGAAGCATAAATACATTACCAAATTTTGACACTGTAGTCAAGAATTCACTCTTATAAATTTTGAGGATATTTTTTGATTTCGTGTTTTATATAATTATGTAATGAATCATTAATAACAATAGAAGGAAAATAGGAAAATTATAATTTGTATACATTTAATCAATATTATTAATCTTTTTAAAAATAATACATGATTTCATTTCATGAAAAATAATTTAAACAATTAACTAAGATTCTTCGGTTTTCATACACATCATTATACATTGTGAAAAACATTTAGAAACATGGGATAGGATGAAAAATCTCAGTATGTGACATAAAAGACAGATATCTATTAGTATAGTGAAAAACATGAACACACATAAATTTTTTTACCTTTATCAAAATATTCATTTAGAATGTGAAATAAATCATATGCACCTGAAAAATGATTATTTTTTCAATGAATACAGTTTGAACCAACAAATGGGAAATAAAATCCCTTTAATGCAACATAGGGAGTCTTATTAATAACCAACATTAACTTATTTCATAAGTAACTAGAGAATTTTTAATCAGTATAAGAATCTCTATGGTCTACTCCCTCCTTAATTATTTGATGAAAAGAAACTTTTACCATTTAATTTGGGGGAGATATCAGGCTAACCAATATGTATATGATTTATAGAGATCACCCATTTTTTTAAGATTCACCGGGATCACACATTTGTATATGGTATATCGAGATCTTCTATCTTAATCTAGAATTATCATATACAATATCATGAATAATAAACTTTTCCCTTTCAACTTTTTTATGTAGAACCTTTTAGAAACTACCTTGAACCCATATTATAAATTTTTAGATGTAGAAATTACTTTTCCTTTTGATAAATATTTTTTAAATGAAAATATTCAAAATAATGTGAATGATGGGTATTAGTTCATGAAAAAAACGAATGATTTTATATAAATAAAACCCATTAAATAATAGTTATAGAGGTGAAATAAGATATTCATTCCCTATATATAAAAAGGTTGTATATATTTTTTCCATTTGTAATGAAATTCAAAACCTTCATTAAAAACCCCAATTCAAAAACATTTAAAATAATTGTAAATTCTTTTATTTAGATATCATTATTTTTTATGTTTTGGGAGGATTCGGTTTTTAAAATGAAATCAAAGACATCTTTCTATCTTGGTAGTGGGAGACTCATTAAAAGTCTTGTAAGAACAAGGCACAATGGCCCATGATCATGGACTGAATGCCCAGAGTAGCATTGGTCCTATATTATTTAGCCTACATCACCATACTTGTATCAGTCCAATGTCACCACATTCCTGCATCAAGCATGCAACACCAAATTTCCAATTAAAAGAAACAATTTTAATAATTTTATGAGTGAAGAAAAAAATATAATATAAATCATATGAATAAATAAATAAAAGGTTTTTATAGTATAGTGTCCCTTACATAGATCTGACTCACCACATATGTTATTAATCATCCAGAATATTGAACATATTTAAATTAGTCACTCACCTTACACCCATTTATATTTTTATTATTTATTTTTTTATTTAATTAAATGTCTTTTATAGTTAAATAATCATTTATGTTCATGTCGAATGTTTTGGTAATATTCATATCATATACCAAAAATTAATTCAATTGTACAATTGTGGTTAAATAGAAAGTTATTTGTTTTAAGTAAATAATAATTATAATTATATGATTACCATTTTTAGTGAACAATTATACTTTTAAAACCAAAAATTAATGTTGGTAATGAAAAATTAACTATGTTGAAATCATGGTGATGGAAGGTTATGCACACACATGAATAACGTTACCAATTTTCAAAATAATTGGAAGAATTTACCTATTATTATATCATTATATAGTGATTATTATATGATAAATATAATATTTTTTATATGTACTCATACATTCCATCCATGATAAGTTAATCACATAGATTTGTGGGGGTGGTGGTCCACACGAACACATAAATAAAGTCATAATTATTCAATGGAAGGAATGATATGGTGAGAAATAATATATTATCTTTAGAGGATGATAGTTGTATAAAAAATATCATATATATATATAAATTAAATATGTAATTATATTAGGTCATTAGAGGCAGTGATGGAATATGAAACTTATTTTTTTGTTGATTTTGTAATCCACATGTATACAAAAGAGACGTTTTCATTTACCATATGATGGAATATGATGTTAAAATGGTTTTACCATAATGAAAATAATATCTCAGTGTACAGAAGATAATAATGTTATTATTTCAAAATTGTTAAAATAAATAATATGTAGGTTGAAGATGAAATAAAATTAAAACATTCGGTTGAATTATACACATATTCTTTGGAAAACTACCTTTTATTTAATCCTTATTCCGTCCAATAGTGGTATTATATTCAAAATAATACCCTTAAGAATATTTTGAAGGATTTTAGTAATTTATTATGTTATTAATTTTGTAATATAGTGTTTAAGAAATGTGTGATAAAGAGAGGAGACGACATTCCCTTTTTATCGAGAGGGTAGGTTCATTCTGGGAATTTCACTAAGTGATATAATATTAAAAACTATTGTTCATCTTCAAATAGATCTATTTTTTTGTAATCATAATATAGTATAAAATTGATTCTAAATCCTATCATCTATGATAATTTTAAAATGTTTATCTTATGTTAATAAAATTATCTCTTTGATTTAACCAGTGTTATCCCTTTTCATAATTAAAGAGTAATCAATGTTTTCTATTATTAGAGGCAGTGATGATACTATAAAAGGAAAAATAACCAATAAATAGAATATTTTTGATATAATAATTGATATATAATTAACTTATATAAACAAATGATTATTATATAATTTAAATTATTTATCAAAATACTCATTTTTTAAATATATAACAAATTCAATTTTGAACTATTTTTTTACATGGAATTTTAAGGGATCAAGATATAATTTAATTTTTATATATATCTTTCTTTCATAACCAGACACATTATACCATTCTTAAATGGTGATAAGATGAGTTTGACTACACCAATTCTGCATTAAATATCCCATGGTATAGCGATCAACATCGAGTAGGAATAACACTCATATGGGATGCCTAAGCCTCATTTACATATACACACAAACATATAAAAGATCATAAAATTATGAAATGTGAAATAGAACTATTAGATAATGTATATAAATAAATAAATCCCATTATTAGAGTATAAAAAATATTGGAAAATGATAAGGTCCAAGAATAAGGCCATAAAAACCTGTGAAGATGTCCATCTTATTTACATTATGGGACTATATTCAAATGTTAATCCTTCTACAAAACATGGTCTATCTATTCTAATATTTGAGCTATCTTATATTGGTCCACCCAAAACCCCTTAGAAATTCCATTCATATCTACTAGACATGACGCATTAAAGAAGATCCCATATATGGGTGATTATAAAAATATCTAATAATCTACCACAAAGACACTAAACATAAAGCCCCATGAATAGTATTCATATCATAACTAGTATTTTTCAATAGAATATATAACAATAAAGTATTCATATATTCATAGAATATATAGAGACTCAAGGTATGGCCAAAAAATTATTTCAGGCTGAGAATACCTTCTTAAAGGATCTATGTAACACTAATTTGGGAGAACACACTACAAGAGTAAGATTTAACTGATGATTCCAATTTGACATGTCTTTTTTAGATGGTCTCTCTTTGATAATTATGCACCTGAATACTAATTATATAAATACATTTATGGGGATTAGGATGTGTTCCATCGATCATACCAATAACCCAATCTAGATTAAACACCTAACTAAGGGATCGACGCACTTGTAGTGTTGGTCATGAAAATTCTAGGACCCCACTTAGTGTAGATGATGATGATGTTAGAGGATCTCACTCAAGGCATCGTGGAGGTGTTCCAAAAAACAATATTCGAGACTAATTTTTCTTATATGGGATCACCATTATATTCATATGATGTGATTCCATGATAAAACCTCAGGAAACAGATCAAGGAAATACACCCTAATGAAACATGTCCATACTGAGGGGAATAAGATCACCATTCCATCATCGATGAAGTACACCATGTGTAATATTTGGACATTAAATATCTCTTTGGAACCATATCTACTAGTGTATTAGGGCCCATGATTATGCCCATGTTCTAGTATTCCAATCCATGCTTGTGTAATTGTTTGTGTCCAAGTACATGGGTCTTCTAGGGTAATCCCAGCATAGACTTGTTCCTAACCATGTACTCCCAAAAAAAACTACAAGTCACTAGGTATGATCAATTGTCATGTGACATGTGTCACAAGCCTTGTGATACTTATATCATCCATAAAACCCTAACATCGTAGACAGGCCCACATAGGGCGTGTATTCTTAGATTAAACACCATTTTATCTAGATTTTTATGAAAAAATAAATATTTTTCTCAAATTTTCCTCTTTTATTTCTACAAATGATTCCTACCACGAATCTCACCAGCGATGGTGGATCTAAGAGGCTAATCTATAAATCTTATTTATCACTAGAACTCAGCAACTAATCATCATGGTAACACCGTATATCACATATCTTGATCAATTATTATTAAAACCCTCATCAAGAACTCTGATACAGTCCAGATCGATTGTATTATCCTAATAGCATAAATAATATGAACATGGATATGTAGTATCAATCAGTTATTCCATGAAATTGGTTTGAAACTATTGATAAATTTGTATTATCTAAAACTTCTTCCATGTCAAACATCGTTAATGAATGAAAAAATAACAAGGAAGGAAAATCATTAACACATACACGAGGAAACAACATTGGGTAATGTTCATGTTGCAAATAATTTATTTATGCTATAATGATAAATAAATATATATAAGTAATAAATAATAAAAATCTCAAATCCTGGTTAGTATTTAACAAGTATCCGTAATTAGCTTAATCTGTGAAATAATTAATTAGTTTATGGATTTTTGTTCACCATAGGAAAAATAAACGAAGGATAATTGCATATAAAATAAAAACTCACATCGATATGGATCAACCACTAACAAAGAACAAATACCTATTGTTTTCATTGGTGAGATCCTTGATTTCCATTGGCACACTAATTAAAAATATTTTATCCAATGATGTTCATCCACAAAGGATACTCCACTAACTCCTCCACCCAATTCCATTATTATGAGGTGAAGCCGGTAATTTGGTCATAATAAGGACTATATACTATTTTATTTTGTCGTTTCATCATCAAATTAAAAAAAAATTAAAAAATAATTTAAACCCATGAAAATTTTATCACTAGCTTTATATTTTAAAAAGAAATATATCACATATTCTAAAACCCTTAATCTAAACTCTACGGTGGACTCATATTTCCAATATGAGTCACTATAATGGAGTAATTACAATTTTAAATGAAAAATACACAAGTGTAGAATTAATATATTATATATTTTTCAAACACCAATTTTTGGATTACTCGGCCTCAGAATCATGATCCATCTTACTGAATGGTCTTAAAAATATCACCAATTTATTTGGATGAAAATACATTTAAAAGAGAGAGATGAAACATTCTCCCCATCATAGGGATTTACATCTCAAAAAGATAAATAAAATTCAAAACTATGACTTTTGGATACTGATAATGAGTTTTGGGATTATGCTTCCATGTACCATTCCGATGATTAGCCCACTTCCAGATAATATTTACAAATGGAATAATTCACCAAAAGAGGATATTTTTAGTCTATCTTTAACCTATAGCAGGTATAATGAAAATATAGCACCATACTCAATGCGCAACTCAACCTACTCAATATCACACAATGTTTAATTATCCTACCACTTCAGCTATTATATATGGGGACATCATGTTCCAAGTCCAACTGTGTTTGTATAGATAAGAGGTATGTTACCATACAAAATCTACAAGGTATCTAGAAATGACCAATAAATTTTGGAGATAACTTTTCATTCATTCAAAATCTTTATATCCCAAATCATGGAAAGACCCATATGAATAAATGATCGACATCCCAGAATGTTATGGGACTCCATAGTCAGCCCACAAAAGAATTAGGATTGCTATGTGGAGTCCTCGTCCATTCCTATATGAAATGCACCATATTTTTCATGGATCAAACCAAATATGGCCTCATAACTGCAAACTCTATTCGGTTGGTTTAGAAAAGTGGTTCCCTATAGGGTCTTACATATGAGGCCACAAATGGTGCCATACCGATGGTGGTATATTATTTGTTATTGGGAACACATTCCATCAATGGTTGGTTATCCTCCAAAATACTATCAAAGTCTACTATTTAAGCCTACATCATATCCTATATGACCAAAATGATCTGATCTATATGTTCATTAGTCTGGGGGGGGGGGGGAATTTATTCTCAAATGTAACTCTCTCCCAATGGATTCCATAAATCTTTGTCTATAGATCCAAACATGAAACACATAGCCTTATTCCCAAAAATCCAAAATCAATATCACTAATATAGAAAACTGCAAAACTCTGGTCCTAATATGGAACCTACATGATACCCATCTATCATAACCTGACCCACTAGGGACTTCTTGGCCAGTTATAAGCTAGGTGTGGCTACCTCATGCTTTTCGCCAATATAATTTCATCTTAAAACTAGTTTCATTGATATACAACACTAACATGGAGTCCTTAGACTAAGATGCATGTGCACACACACACATATTCAAGACCAAAATATAAAGAAATAAATAATAAAATGGATACCCAATCCATGAATACAATTAAATCTAACAATAATATTATAAAAAAGATACTAGATAATAATAGGTTCCAAATACAAGAAATCCAAAAATGATAATGAAGTCTGAAATGATAGAAAGAGGTAACTATAGTCCAATATGGCTCATGGTATGATCAATGGTGATTTAAAGTCCAAATATAAGATCCATCATCTCATAGTCCCTGAAAACAACATAGAATACCATATCATCTACATAAGACACCACTAGTGTTGTCAAATCCCATGTAGGGGTGAGTATAAAAATACCATGAAGGAAATCATAAATTCATGAAGGAAAAAAGCACTGTGAGTCATAGAAATCACATTTAAAGGATATTTTAACACGATATGTAATATGAAAATCACAATATATACACATATAAGACACAAAGTCTCATTGTAAGGTCAAACTAGGATCAGAGCTCAAAGAATCCATATAACACCCATCAAATCGAACACACTCCCTGACTCTAACAGTAGTGATGGAATCATTTAGGGATTTTATGCTCTTTAGAACAGACTTTGAGAACAATAAAACTATATGTATTTATATATCAATAAATATATGGTGATAAAAACTATATCCATGGGTTATACCAACAAAAAAATCTATAATAACAATCTATGTATGGGATTATCTCCCATGTAATGTTGGTCACTATAGTTCAAAAAACCTCACATAGGCAAAATGATGGTGATATAGGATGTAACATAGGTCCTAATGGATGGATTAAAATAAATTTATTGCTGACTGAATTTACTCTGAGGGGATCAATATCCTATATGTGACCTTTGATTCCATGATAATCCCATATTTAAATGATCAAGGGAACACACCATAATAAATATTTCTATGTGCGGAATAGAATAAGGGATCTATTAAATCTATAAGGAGTTAAACTATGGGTATCCTAATTACATGTAATGTGTTTTTGGAACAGTCTCAACCCATTTATCAGGTCTCATTCCCATGTCTATATCCATGCACACCTGGGTGTGCCTATGTAATTGTGAGTTTCTAGGTACATGGTTCTGCTTCTGTACTCCTGGAATAGTCGTGTTCCTATCCATGTACTCCCTGAGAACACACTAATATTCCATGATAGGTTAATTATTTCATGAAATGAGTCATAATCCATTTTATTTATATCTCCTCCATAGAAACCCTATCACAATAGCTAGTGCCTGATATGGTGTGTATTCTCAAATTTTATGTTTTTTATAGCTGTATTTTCATAAACTACTCCACCATTTCACCCTCAATTAATTATAATAATATTTCAAGAGATAGTGGACATATGATATTGTTCCCTTCCATCATTTTTTCACGATAACTCATCCATCGATCCCTATGGGAAAACTATCTATCACATCTCTCTATACGTGCACCTCAAAACCAAAATGAAGAACTCTGATCCAGTCATAATACATAATAATAGATTAAATAAAAAAGTAATCGATATCCTAATATGTGGTATCTATCCAAGGAAACATGAAATGAGTCCACAAGGATTGATTACTAGTAATTGTCAAACCAATAGCCAATGTGAACAGTAGTGATGAAGAAAAGATGATTTAGGAAAAAACTCACGAAACCCAAAAATAAGGAGAATACCATTGAAAATGGTCATGTGGTTCTCAATTCATTTCAATTATCGTGATGGACAAATATATATAAATAATCTATAATAAAATTTTAAATCCACAAAACATCCAACCCATACCTACAATATACTAAATCCACGAACCAATTCACATGATAATTGATTCCCATTCTTCCTTGTAAAAACAAAATGTGGATAAATCTATGTAAAAAAATCCTACATTAAGAGGGATTGATAGCTAATATATAATGAATCTGTGACATTTTTATTAGTGAGATCCTTGGTTTCTTATAGCAGAACTTTCTCTAAATCATGATTAGTTGATTTTAATCCCGGGAATCTCCCCTAGTGGCTCATTTCACTAAAATTCCAATGTTATAAGTCCATACCTAGAAATTGGTTATAATTAGGTTTATATATATTATTATTTGGTCATGGATTCATTAATTAAAAATACATAAAATAAGTAATTAATTTACTAGTCACACCCTTGGCAACTTTTTTAAAAACTCCCAACTAAAAAAAATATATGCCGCACCCAGGGTGAAACCCATACTCTAAACTCTATGGTGTCCTCATATTTATAGTCAATGTTTCGATTTTAGAATAATTATATACATTAAGAAATAATATGGGATTGTATAACTAATATATTTAATATATTTCAAACACCAATACCCAACTTGCTAAGCTACAAAATCTTGCACTCTCTTAGTGCCTAGTCTCAAAAATATCCCTAAAATTATATAAAGACATTACATGAAAAACGTAGATACATTTCCATATCCCAAATTCAAATAATTAATTTTAATCCCTAAAATTTATTGGAAACTAATAATAATAAAAAATATAATGTTTATAGTTTTAAAAATTATATAAATGATTTTTATTCTACTTCCACAAGCACTCTTTCGGCATTCCGTAATCATATATAGTAATTATTTCATATACAAAAAGAAATAAATTAAATTGTTGGGAATTAATTATTTATACTTCAACTAATTATTTAGAACTGAACATATTATTTTACAACTATCAGATAATATTATTGATATTTAAAGAAAGAGAGTTTCATTTTTATGTTTATATTTTTTTGAAGTAATATACAATTATTTTCAAAGAAAAAGCGAAAAAATCAATAAATTTTATTTTCTAATTGGAATGGGTGAACACCACTCATCATATAGAGTAAAGGTATTTTTTTAGTTTTTTTAGTATACATCGAATTATTTTTATATGTAATAACCTGATTTACACTTTTCAATGAGATTAAAATTTACTATAGTGACTATTCATAATGATAAAAAATAAATGAAATATATTAGAAAATTTTGGACCAGATAACTAAAAATATGAAATCCATTTTTCATTCAACAATTTATATAAGTGTAAGAAATTAATTTAATATTAAAATCAAAAACAAAACAAAAAACAATTTTTAGAATAATATGTTTTATGATAAGAATAAACATAAAACAAAATTAATTATAATGATGATTTATTGGAATTTAATTAGATTATTTTTCATTAATGATTAATTACATTAAAATATAATGTGAAATTAAACATAAATTATTTAATTAAAAAATTATAGTTTTTAAAAAATTGATAAATTTCACAATTCAATGGTAAATCAATCTATTCCCAAAATTTCCAAAATTTTCCCATTTGATAATTTCAGTATAACAGTTTTAGTAATGTTAATATTTTTATAAAATCTAATTTCATGTAAAAAGAAATTAAATATTTTAATAAGAGGTTAAAAATAATGGAAATGAATATAATATGATTAAAATTACTTCCTTAATGATTTAAAAATTACTAAATATTCATATAACGGATATATCTTTATAAAATATAAATACTGAATAATAAAAAAGAATGAAATTATTTATAAAATTTTCCTTCTTGTTATATTTATAAGGTTACAATATTTCTAAAAAAAATTTAATTCAACATTAGTTCTCTTAATTATTAAATAATCCAATTAAGGTAATTGAAATCAGTTTAATTGTGAATTATATTATAAAAACATTATTATATAAAAATATTCATTTTTCTGAAAAAATTTATTTCACTCCATTTTTTTATTATTTAAAATAATTTCTTCTAGTTCTATAAATTATGTATTCAAGGATGGATTCCATATTTTAAAATGCGAGGTCCAAATTTAGTATATCAATCTGTTTTATTTCTAGCTAGGATGAAAAGTATCCATAATAAATTTTTTTACAATGAAAAAGGTAAAATGGGTTAATTTGGGTTAAAAATATTTTTATATGGATTCAAATGCTTTGATACACTTTCATATATTTCATTGGATATGTATATTTCTAATATAATTATCCAAAATTCAATATTATGACATTTTATGTCCCATTATCTTTCATTTGTATAATTATACTATTTATTTAAATGAAAAAATGTCACTTTTTTATTTTAGTATCTGTAATATTTTGTGATCAAGATTAAAATAACTTATCCTTGGTTTAAAAAATTTAATGTGAATGAATTTTATACCATATCAATTAATTTTCAAATTTCTGTGAGCTTATTGAAACCATAAAAGTTTGAGAATTGTTGACATGTTTCTTCTGCAAGATGTAGGGAAATAATGTAATTTTATTTTAAAATATATTAAAGTAATATTTTTTCATATATTAATATTTTACCATTAATTATGAAGATAAATGTGAAATATTTCATATGTGTCAATATTTTAGATTCAAATTTTATAACTATTTTGTTTTTTCAAATGTCAAATTAGATTAATAGTGTAAAAACATTAATGACATTTTAGGTTAAATAAAAATTTAATAAATTAATTTAAAATCATAAAAATCATTACATTAGAAAATTAGGTTGATAAATGGTATAGTATTTCTCCTCTTCCAAATTATTTTCCATGTGGCATCTTTAGTTAAATTTATAACCCTTTAATATTGAAAAACAAATTACCCCGTTTAAGGATAAAATTTGTTAATCCAGGGGTTAAATCAAAATATATATTTTAAAATGATATCTATAACTATCAAAATTTTATTTTATGATTATGTTAAGAGAATATCTTCCTTATTTTCGAATCCATGTAATATCAGAACCATTTTACATGAAACAAACACATGTTATTATGTATTATTTCATATATTTACAAAAATTACATTAATGTTATTTTATAGTAAAAAATAATTTATCAAATTATTAAAAAAAATTAAAAACTCTACTATTGGATGAGATATATTGATATAGTTTTTCATATCCAAAATTCTAAATTTATAATCAACTTTTCTATTTATTGTAAATCTATTGACCCCTAAAGTGAAAATATTTATATCATATAATTGTCAAAAGGGATAACGATGGGTTAAAACTAAGAGATAAGTGTAAAAACAATTATCAAAAAATTTATTATATTATTTTGATTCAAAATATTCAAATATTATTATTAAAAAATTGAAAATATTGTTCTTGAAAAATGCTTTATTTTATTTTAACACTTTTTGTGATTCCAGGAGTGTCTCATCCCCCTCACTTACAAAAATGAACATCCTATAATTAATTATTCACAATTTTGATCATTATATATTTCAAAATCCTTATCAAAGTACCTTACCAAATCCCTCCATATAAACCCGGATCATTTTTATCAAAAGTTCATCCTTTAAAGATTTAATTTGAAGCCAAGAATGGTTTGTCAATAAAGAGGTATTACACTTAACCATTAAATAAAATATTAATTCTTATTACATCTCTTCTAAATACATGGATTCTATTATAAAAGAATTATTTCATTATATTACATAGAAGAAATCTATATAATGATCATCGAATACAAATTTTTTTCCTTATTCACATCAGTTGGAAAATTAAAACCTTTCTCATAAAAAATGTGGACTAATATCCCTAGAAAGAAATATAATCCATTATTAATTTCATATTTACATTAACAGAAATTAAGATATAATTAATGAATATATTTGATATATATGATTTAATAATGAATCTTGGAAATTGAATTATTATTTCACATTTTTTTCATCTTAAAAAATGATAAAAAAATGGTCATTCATACATGCAGCCTACTATCTCCATGAAAAATGTAATTCATTATGTATATATTTTTTTTATTTCTTATTGAGATGGTATGTGAGTATGATATACTCTATAATACCAAATGTAGGATCGATATGATAATAATGAGTTTCTCAAAAAGAAGAGGGGGATGAACTGAATTTTTAAAAAATCCATAATGAAATTTTGTATAACCAAAATTAACAACACATCTAAGTTATAAAGACTTTCTTGATTCGGGAAAAGTGATTACGGAAATGAAACATAACAAAAATTTACACCAACTAAGATTCTATCTTATTGCATATAGAATCCTATAAAATCATAGTACAAAACAAAAGAAGTATTTGAAAGTTATACTTTCTTCAACAACTAAAATACACAGCGGAAAACAATGTAGTAATACTACAAGTAACAAGTAGAAACTCGTTTAACCCAAAGAGGAGGGTATCAAACAACCCAGGATAAGAGGTCCCTTGATTTATACTTTTAAGAAATCCTTTCTTACCCAAACCTAGGTAATACCTCAATCCGAAGATCGATATCTATCTTGCTATCCCTGCATGCCCTCAATTTGTAATGAAATCGGCCCCTCTGACTTCACAACCCGAAGTCTCTAATTTTTAGGAAATCAAACCTCTGCACTAAGCAAATATGCACAAAGAAATGTTTGAACAAGAAATTCAAAACTTTCTGCAGGAAGCCTGAGAGTTTATAAGAGCCTCTCTCTCAAGAAATCAATTCAACAGTACTTTGTCAAAAGTCAAATATGAAGTTGTAAAATGTTCTGAGTTCATTCAAATGAGCACATATTTATAGGTACAGCTCCAACGGTCATCTCCCTCCTCCAACGTTCATATTCTTCCTTGAATTTAGGATGGACCTGTACACGTGTAACTCAAACAACAGTTAATGAGTAACTAAAAGCACGACATCGTTTTAGAAAAAAAATATGTGTGATTAAAAATATGGTTACATAAGCATAATCGAATATTCGCAGTGTAAGTGATTTAAAGTTCAGAGTCTAACAAAAATTGAATTCGGAGAATATAATGATATTTGGATTCTATTTTCTAGTAATTCAAAACCTGAACTTATAATGTTCGGAGTCTGAATTTATAGACGTTTAGATTCATTACGCTCAAAGTTCAGAGTTATAATTCTACGAATTCAGAGTCGGATTTCTAAGAACTCGGAATCAGAACTCTGAATAGTTCATAACTAGAATTTGTAATCAGAATTTGGAGTCAGAAATCAAAAGAGTTTGTAACCATAATTTTAATCAGAATTCAGAGTTAGAACTCAGAAGAGTTCATAACCAGAATTCATAATTAGAATTTGGAGTCAGAACTCGGAAGAGTTCTTAACAAGAATTCATTATCAGAATTCAGAGTCAAAACTCAGAAGAGTTCGTAACCAGAATTTGTAATTAGAATACAGAGTCAAAAATCAGAGGAGATCATAACCATAATTCGTAATCCGAATTCGGATCCTAAATTAAAATGCTTCATATCTAGGAATTTATAGGATTCTGAGGTTTTGGTTACAAGCTGAATTTTATACTTCCGAAAATTATGAAATGTACAATTAAATCAAGGTAAGCATGAATTTCTAGAGGGAAAGAAATTTTTCTTATAGAAGTAAAACATAGGTAAAATGAGTTTTTCCTGGAAATAAAGTGTTTGTGATTTCCAAAAAAAATTGAATGGTAAAGTAATAAGGAATCTTTATTGACATAATAATCTCCCCAAAACATGAAAGAATGGAAAAGTCATAAGGAAAACCTTATTTACTCAACAATATCCCCCTTTTTGGAAAGCAAAAACATCCTTATAAAAAAGAATAGAAGGACATAGTAAAAATTATCTTGACTTTGAAAATTAAACATATCTCCCTTTTTATATTGGTGAAGATTAATAAAACTAACTCCCCCATAGGCTTTGGAACACTAAGGATCATATTCCAGATTTCTGGAATATGATTTTTCATTATCATGGGTATGGAAATATTCATAAAGAGCACCCCCCCCCCTTAGATAAACTCCCACATACTTAGGGATATTTCTTCTTATACTTAGATTTATTTTTCCTTCTCTTCTTTGTGATTTTCAAAAAGAGTTTGAGGGAATGGAAAAAAATATTGTACATGAAATATTAGTATAGACACCCATTCAAAAAAAACAGGCAACCTAAATTTCATTAAGAATTGAAGAATTTGTTCAAGGAAAAATAGATACAACAAATGATCGGATTTGGATCTATTTTTCTTTTTTTTACATGGGTATTAGCTTCTTCATGATGGTCCTTAGCATTTTCAGCTATTTGTGATTGTCCTCAGCTTGCTACTCTAATGCATTGATTCTATCATATTGAGCTTTCAGAGCCTATTCTTGAGCCTTTAGCAAGTCATCTTACTTCACTAGCTTTTCTTCTATCTCAATCTAGAGATCCCTTTATATTTTCTAACTTTGGACAACATAATTCAACTTCCCATTCAGATCATTGACATCTTGAATCCGAGTATTCTATTCAAGAATTAGCTTTTACTCAAAGTTATTTGAAAGATCCTTGATTTTGGTGTATTCATTATCAAAATATTCTTTGACATCATCTTGAAATTGATCAAGCTCTCTCAAATCATCAACATCATTTCTCGAACAGCTGGTCACTTTCTTGCAAGATTCTCTGTGGGATTCATAGTTAATAAAAAATTCCTTGTGATCAGCCTCAATATTTACATACCAATCCATCACCATGGATATATAGTCTGATTTCTGATTCAAGCTATTTTGGAGCATCTGTCATTAGAAGACAATTGATGGAAAGATCAGAATGGTGTCCACTAGAATCTTCAGGGACTAAATAACAATATCTTGTCCCAAAGCTGATTATTCCTAATTTGACATTTTTCTTGGTGATGGTTATTCCTCTACCTCTACCAGCTTCCTCTTATAGGTTCAACCAGCTTCCTTCGTTCTCAAAATTTCCTTTTTGGGGGTATTAGTACCCACTAGATTACCCTTATTAGTATTCAAAATTGCTTCTTCATCTGGAAAATCATGCTCACTTCAACATAACTGAACAATATTATCTTCATCATCCTTTTCTTTCTTGGATTTTTCCTCAATCTCTCCCTATTGAATGAAGTCATGAGCAAAAAAATTATTCTTCAGAAGGCTTATTATCCTCTTCTTCACCCTTCTCACCAACTCCAGGGGTGGCATGTTTCGAGGATCCGGTTTCAGAAGTCTAGATTGAAAATTCATCAAAAGCACTATAAATTTTATGATAATATTCAACTTTCTTAATCAGAATCATCAATGCGACTACTACTTTCTTCCTTTTCATGAACTTGTTCCGTAGCTTTCTTCTCTTACACAATCTTCTCTTGTGGTTTTTCCTGAGTCATAAACCTCTTACCTGGAGTATCAGGTAGTGGTTTAACCATTAAAGACATCAGTACCAGGATATTATTGGATGCTACTTCAGTAGCCTTCAAAAGAGATTGAACAATCTCTCCCTCCGACAACTTCTTCTTGAGCTTCTTCTCTTTGGCTTGATTTTCAAGTTCATCAGTTGCTTTCTCATTTAGTGCATTGGCCTCTGCAGGGTTAAAGACAAATTGTGGATCACCTTATTTCCTATTTTTCATGTCCTCCCTCCATTTGGCTACCACCTCATCTGGATAGGATTTCTGTTTCTTGGGATTTGGATGTTCAGATTCGGTGCCTTTAGCCTCTAATATTTTTCCTTCTTCTATCACTTCCTTTAGTTTTCTCTTCTTTCCAACCTTCTTGGATGGTTTGGCTTATTCCTAATTTTTCGGATCGGCTTCTATTCCTTCCACTTGCAGATCATAAAACTCTCCAGATTCCTTATAAAACCCAATATTAATTCTCTTCAGGGTATGAATAGATAGAAGCATAACTTTGAAATTCCGTGTCCTGGAACTGCACGGAATATTGAGGGATTTAATAAACTGAACAATGATCATGGAGAGTAAGGAAGGATACATAATTATCTAAGCTCTCTGATTCCCATTCTTGATATTCTCTATCGTAATGATGACGTGCTTCATGAGGTTGATCTTACATAGGTTTACCATAAAATCTAAGATATACATGTCACTTTTTTTAAGAGTGTCCTTTTCACCCTTTCTCGGTACAATGAATCTCTAAACCTATAACTTTTGCATCTGATTATTGGTAGATAAATGAGAAATCTTTGCAGTCTTGACATTAGTGAGTCTGGGGAATTCTATAGCCTTTGACTTTACGAAGCTTCCTTGAACCTCTGGCAGTTTGTGGGAACAAAACACGGCATTCCCTTTATAAGACAACCCCACCAAGCTAGCAGCCTTGGTGTAATAAAGTGCATTAGTTTTACCATAACTCTTGAAGGAAAAATTATCTCTCCCTTCTTCTTTAAAGAAACAATCTGATTCATAAAATTCTATGAGTATATCTGGATAGACAACATCCTGAGCTCCTGTCTTCAAAATGGTTACGCTCTCCCACCCATTAAGTTTGATATTCATTGAAATAATAGAGTCGTACTTGTTGAAAAAATTTGGATGCACCAACCTCTCCCTGTATATTTTCCACTCTGAGATCGGCTTAACAGAAAACATATCTACAGAATGAATTTCAGGAGAAATTCAGACTTGAGAAAACATTGAAAATATGGAATGAGCTTTTGAAGTTGTACAGAGCTTTGAAACACAATAGCTTTGAAAACTGATGTGGGACAACCATCGGGGGTCCCCTTCTATAGGTGTTGAAGAGGAGATTCATCATTCCATTTAAATCCAATGGTTCATAATTATTTTAATCAGATCTGATTGTTGAAATGATATTAGTAAGAGAAATTTGTTAGGATCAGATCTTTTGAGTTTTTTAAAGGAAAACATTCGGATTTAAGGAAAATAGAATCTGAGAAATTTTAAAAGAAAAAGAAACTAACAACGAGTAAAAAGTGATTACGAAAACTAAGGAAAGGAAACATACCTTTCAGATTTCTTGGAAGGTTATTCGTAGAAGGAACTTTGTCCTTAAGTAATATTGATTTCAAATATTTGATTACTAAAATACTTCATTACGAAAGATTTGAGTACCAAAATTTTCATTACAGAAATTTTGAGTAAAAAAATATCCATTATGAAAATTGTTAGTATGAAAATCATCAATAGGAAAAAATAACTATCGAAATATTTACTGAGAAAAAATTTTTAGAAACAAAACTGACTATGAAAGAAATATTTTACTACGAAAAGTTTAAAAAAACTATACTGAATACGAAAATGTTTCTCCACAAAAAATTTTAAAAAGTAGACTACCTACGAAAGAATTTCACTATAAAAAAATTTAAATACTATACTGACTACGAAAAAATTTCATTACAAATTTTTTTGAAAACTTAATTATGAATTTTTTTGAAAACTTACAAGAAAATGTACTCCCCCGATGAAAAAGAGTTTATTACTGTATGGAGATTGGTTTCAAGAGAATGTTAATAAGGAAAATTACCTTATAGTTTTCATTCCTAACTTCTATTTATTATATTCAAATCTATCAAAGGGTAATGATTTTGTTAAAATATCAGCAAGTTGATCTTGTGTTCGGATAAATTGAAAAATAATATCCCCTTTTTGTGTGTGATCCCTAAGAAAGAGATGCCTAATATCTATATGTTTTTCATGAGAGTGATGTGCATGGTTTTTACTAAGGGCAATGACCCTTGTGTTATCACACATAATTTGAGTCTTAGAAAAACTCATGCCATAGTTTTTGAGTGTGTGTTGCATCCACAATACTTGAGCATAACAACTTCCAGTTGCTACATATTTAGCTTCAGTAGTGGAGAGTGCTATTGAGTGTTTCTTTTTTGCATGACCAAGAAACTAATGAATCTATTAAGAAATGAAATGTTCCAGATTTACTTTTTCTGTCCATTCTACATCCACCAATGTCCGCATCTAAAAAACTTTTTAAAATAAAATCATTTCCAGCATTATAAAAGAGTCCTAAATCCATGGTTCCCTTTAAGTAGCGAAAACTTCTTTTCACTGCCTTTAAATGAGATTTGTTAGGATTGGATTGATATCTTTCACATAAGAACACTGAAAACATTAAGTATGGACAACGATCAATCAAGTATAGTAAACTTTCTATCATACCTCTAAATATTGTTTGATTTGTTGGTTTCCCAACGTCATCATGATCAGGTGAGTTTGAGGTACAAATAGGAGTAATAATACTATTAGTTTGGTCATATCCATATATTTTATGAAGATCATTAATATAATTTTGCTGGGATATGAAGATTCCTTCTGGTTTTTGAGAAATTTGAAAACAAAGGAAAATTTTTAACTCACCCATCATACTCACTTAAAACTCATATTTAATTAGATCCTCAAAGAAATCAGTTAATGATTGAGGAGTTGAACCAAATATAATGTCATCAACATAAATTTGAACAATAAAAACATTTTTCTAATGTTTCTTTATAAAATGGGTTGGATCTGCATTTCCCTTAACATAATTATTTTGAAGAAAAATCATGTAAGCCTTTCATACTAGGATCGAGGGGATTTCTTAAGTCCATACAAAGCTTTTTTTATGTTTATAAATGTATTCAGGATGTTTTGTGTCTTTAAAACCATGAGGTTGTTCAAAAAAACTTCCTCTTGTACAAAAACATTATGGAAATCACATTTTACATCCATTTGAAAATGTTTAATGTTGAAGAATCCTACAAAGGAAAGTAAAATTTGAATAGATTTAAGTCTAGCTACTAGAGCATAGGTTTCTTCATAGTCTATTCCTTCTTGTTGATTACAGCCTTTAGCAACCAATCTAGATTTATTCCTAACTATGAGTCCATTTTCATCACACATACATCTGAAGACCCATTTTACTCCTATAAAACATGTTTCCTTAGGCCTTTCAACCAAGGTCCAGACTTTATTTCTTTCGAATTCATTTAGTTCATCTTGCATGGATTTAATCCAATCATCATCATCTAAATCTTCATCAATGATTTTTGGATCCAATTGGGAAAGTAATGATACATGATATACTTCATTTCATAAGGATCTTCTAGTCCTTACAGGTTGATTCACATCACTATTGATACTATCACTGGGATGATTCTAAGAAACGACTAATTTGGGGTTTGTAAAACATGTTCATCAACATATGGCAGGAAATCTTCTAGGGTAAATGTTTCAGAAATATATTCTTAGACATTTTCCTTATCAGATGAATATTCTATCAAAGGTTGATATTTTGTTTTTGAAAACCCATCTGAATATGTTTTTTGGGGTTTTTTAAAAACAAAGGGATCAGTTTCATCAAATTTTACATTTACTATTTCTTCAACAGTACAAGTGTTTTTTTTAAAAAACACTATATGTATTAGAAGTTGTGGAGAAGCCTAAGAAAATTCCTTTATCAGATTTTGGTGTGAATTTATGTAAGTTATCATTGGTATTCAGAATAAATACCTTGCATCCAAAAACCTTGAAGATGGAAAGTCTAGGTTTTCTACCATTCCATTAATCATAAGGGGTTTTATTAATAAAATACCTAATTAAAAATCGATTTATAGTATAACAAGTAGTACTCATGGATTCTGCCAAAAAATGTTTGGAAACTGAATATTCACTCAACATGGTTCTAGTTATCTCTTGAAAAATTCTATTTCTTCTTTCAACAAAACCATTTTCTTAAGGTGTTTTGGGTGCTGTGAAGTTATGAGTAATGCATTTTCTACTACAAATGGTTTCAAAATCAGAATTTTGAAATTATCCTCCCTAATCACTATGAATAGTTATTAAAGGAAGGTTTTTATCATTTTTAAATTGGGCTCTAAAACTTTTGAAATAAGAAAAAGCATCAGATTTCTTTACTAAAAAATAGACGCACGTAAATCTAGTGTAATCCTCAATGAAGAAAAATACATAATATTTTCCTCCAATGCTTCCAGTTTGTGTTGGTCCAAAAATATCCATATGCACCAACTATAATGAATCAATGGTTGAGACTTCCCCAATGGATTTAAAAATTGATTTATGTTTCTTTCCATATTGACAAGGATCACAGACTTTTGAAGAATCAAATCTAAGCTCTGATATATCCTTAACTAGTCCTTTCTTATAAATTTTCCATAGGTTATTAAGGTTACAATGTCCTAGCCTTATATTCCATAACCAAGAATGATCATCCATTGCCATAAGGAAACATAGATCCTAACGCCTAAGGTCTTATAGGTTTAGTGTGTAAACATTCTCTTGCCTATTGGTAGAAAGAATAAACTCATCCTCGAAATCGTGTACTAAGAACTTATCATTCCTAAAATTCACAAGGTATCCTTCATCACATAATTGGATTATGCTGATGAGGTTGTTATTAAGACCTTTAATAAGTAAAACATTTGAAATCAATGTTTGTCAAATATTAACGATGTTACCTATACAATTTATTTATCCCTTAGCATTTTCTCCGAATGTTACTTTTCCTCATTTTGTCTGGATAATATTTTCAAAGAAGTTTTTGTTACCAGAAATGTGTGGGAACATCCACTATATTTGTACCAAGTATTGCTATTGGTACCATCTTTATCTTCCTAAAAATAAGAACATTAGACTTTCGGAATCCAGGCATTCTTGGATCCATAATTGTTAGACTACTAAATTTTGGATATCCCCATTTGTTTAGAAAAATAATCTTTATGAAAACCAAGAGTTTGAACTTTGTTCAAAGAGTAATTTTGCTTCCAATGCCCACCACTTTGACATTTAATACAAAAAGGGTCTCTAGAAGGAACAGAATAGTTGTTTTTGAAAACCGGTTTTTGGTGAGTATAACCTTCTCCAGTAGTGTTTCCTTGAGGTTTAATTTTAGAAAAAATCTTGTCCAAATTTTTCTTCCCAGAGGTAATGTTTTCAAGATGTTTATTATGGGAAAATATTTTGGATTTCAGTCTAATGACTAAATTCCTATCCCTAGGAATCATTTCATTAGAGTTATATTTTTCCTTAGAAACGTTTATCTTTGAAATATCATTCTTAATTTATTTAGAATGTTCTTCCTTAACAGAATTTTCTTCCTCAAGGTCTTTAGAAATTTCCTCTAAAAACACATCTTTATCTTCATGATCTCTAGAATCATCTAAAATCTCTTTTGTAATAATTTTATCCATAGTATTTTCCTTGTCTAATTTCTTAGAAATTTTTCAATTTCGTGCTTCTAACAACTTGAAAAATCTAGATAATTCTTCATATGAAAGTACTTATTCATATTCTAAGGATGAAGTTTCTTCATTAGAAGTACTATTTTTGGAATTGTAATTCTTATCAATAGATAAATTTGTTAAAGCTTCGGCAGAGCGTAACCTAGCCATAAGACATGTATTAGGGAATGAAATAGTAGCAATGAATCCCATGTTCTTCTGTGGTAATGAATCATATTCACTTTTTGAAGAGTCTCCATAGCTATCTATCTATGGATTATTATGTTTTATACTTTTCTTGTGCTTCTAAAAATAGAATTTCTTCTTATTCCATTATGAATTCCTTTCCTTTTTTTGTTTCTTTTTCAAATAAGGGTAAATTAGGTCTGATATAACCTATTCTTCTACACTCATAATAAGTAACTTCTCCAACCTTCGTATCTTTTTAGTCTCTCTTCTTGTACTTATTATGGTAGTTCTTTTGAGCTAAAATTATTTTCATTCTTCGATCAAGATTATCTAATTCATTTTAAGAATTTTACCTATCACTAGATTTTGATTGAATAATGAATTTCTTTGACTTTGATCCAGTTACTAATTCTGGGGTATTGGCTTTCATAGGTTTAGAAGTGGTTGTATAAGAAACCCCTCCATTCTCATTCTTCTTCATCACAATCTCAACATCTCCCTTCATTATAGTATCATGCTGAATAAGAGTTCCAAACATCTCATCTAAGGAAATCTGGGTGACCTTCCTGTTTTCATCAATAGCTATTCTCTTGGACTCCCATTCATTTGGAATAATATCTATGATCTGGTCTAAAAGTGCCTCATCATCTAAACCATTTTCTCCCATTTATTTTTTTTCTATTCACGATAGTCCTAAACCTTTGCTGAACATTTCTTATAGGTTCTCCATAAGAAAAATTAATGCTATGGTATTCATCTCCCAATATAGATATTGTTTTCTCTATGACATTAGATGTACAAAAATGTGTAACTTAAAGTTTATTCTAGATACTGTTTGTTGCTTCACACGATGATATTGGACTATAGATGTTCCTAGTCATTGAACATAATAATGTATTTTTTTACTCTAAAATTTTCTTGATATTATGATTTCTCCTGATTTGTAAAGGTTCTCAATTCCTTATCTGGAATCTTTTAATCTCAAATAAGCATTAAATAATTATCAACTCCAGTATTGATAAAAAAAGTCTTCATCCTATCTCTCCAGTACTCATAATCATTTCCCTCGAAAATAGGAGGTCTGGTAGGATTTAGTTTATCAATAGAACCAACATTTAAACCTTCCATCCTTATGAAAATCTTTGGCACACAAACTTGTTATTAATAAAAGTTTTTAAAATCGAGAAAATATTCTATGCAAGAAACTAGATATTGTATCTCTAAGAAAAAATGAATACGAACATTATGAGTTTGAGAATATGAATCCGAAAATATGAATATGAGAATATGAATCCAAAAATTCTATTTCGAGAACTTTGAGCAAGGGAAACATATATGTGAATATAAGTATTTCAGAGACCTGTTCTGATACCAATTGTTGAATTGGATCAGGGTACAAGGTCACCTACCTCTGATACCAATTGTTGAGATGGTATGTGAGAATGATATACTCTACAATACAAAATGTAGGATCAATATGATACTAATGAGATGCTCAAATACAAGAGGGGGTTAATTGTATTCTTAAAAAATCCATAAGGAAGTTTTTTATAACAAAAATTCACAACACCTCTATGTTTTAAAGACATTCTTGATTCCAGAAAAGTGATTCCAGAAATGAATCTTAACAAAAATTTAAACCAACTAAGATTTTACCTTAAAACATATAGAATCCTATAGAATCAGAGTACAAATCTAAGAAAGTATATGAAAGTTATCCATTCCCCAACAAAAAAATATACACAGCTAAAAACAAAGTAGTAATACTATATGTAAGAAGTAGAAACTCTTTTAACCCAAAGAGGATGGTATCCAACAAACCTAGATTAGAGGTCCCTTGATTTATACTTTCAAGAAAGTATGTCTTACCCAAACCCAGGTAAGCCCTCAATCCAAAGATCGATATCTATATTTCAATCTCCACATGCCCTCGATTTGTAAGGAAATCGGCACCTCTGACTTCACAACCCGTAGTCTCTGATTTTAAGGAAATCGAACCTCTTCACTAAGAAAATCTGCACGAAGCAAAGTATGAACAAGCAGTTCAAAACATTCTACACAAAGCCTGAGAGTTTATTAGATCCCCTCTCTATAGAAATCACTTCAACAGTTCTTTTTCTATAGTTGAATATGATGTTTTCAAAAGTTCTGAGCTCATTCAAATTAGCTCTTATTTGTAGGTATAGCTCTAACGGTCATCTCCCTCCTCCAATGGTCATATTCTTCCTTAAATTTCAGAGGGACCGTACACCTGTAACTCAAACAATGGTTAATAAGTAACTGAATACAAGACATCATTTTAGAACAAAATATGAGTGGGTAAAAATATGGTTACAGAAGCATAATCCTATATTCAAAGATTAAGTGTGATAAAGTTAGGAGTCTAACAAAAATTAAATTCGAAGTTTATAAAGATATTTGGATTCTGTATTCTTGGAATTCAGAACCTGAACTTACAAATTATGGAGTCTAAGTTTCTAGGAGTTTGAAGTCAGAACTCTCAAAGTTTGGTGTTAGAATTTTGAGAACTCGGAGTCACAACTCTGATGATTTTGGAGTCATAATTCTGAGAACATGGAGTCAGAACTCTGAATAGTTCTTAAACATAATTCCAAATCAGATTTCAGAGTCAGAACTCGGATAAGATCCTAATTATAATTCATAATCAGAATTTAGAGTCAGAACTCATAAGAGTTCATAAATAGAATTTGTAATCAGAATTCAGAGTTAGAACTTGAAATAGTTCGTAACCATAATTCGTAATCAGAATTCAGAGTCAAAAATCAGAAGATTTTGTAACCATAATTTGTATTTATAATTCAGATTCAAAACATAGAAGAGTTCATGACCATAATTCGTAATTAGAATTCGGATCCTAAAACAGAATGCTTCATATCTAAGTATTTATAGGATTCCATGGTTTTTGTTACAAGCTGAATTTTATACATAGAAAAATTATGAAATGGACAATGAAATCAAGGTAAGGATGAATTTCTTTGGGGAAGGAAATTTTCCTTATTGAGGTGAAACACATGTAAAATGAGTTTTTCCCTGTAATAAGGTGTTTTTTATTATCAATACAAAATGGAATGGTAATGTAATAACGAAACCTTATTGACTTAGCGGTCTCCCCTAAACATAAAGGAATGGAAAACTCATAAGAAAATCATTATTGACTAAACATTTCCCTCAATATATAATGAAAATATGTGATATTTAGATCATTTTTAAAAAAATTTGATATTATTAATCCATGATCAATGTATATGTACTGGAACTAACAAACCAATATTTCTATTAAAAATTGTTATAACTTAGAAACAATGATTATAATAAGTATTTTTTAATAAATGGGTGTTAAAATATTAGAGGTGGATCACATATGGTATAATATTTATGTATATTATTTTGGTATAGACGTATAATAAATAATTACATTTTATACAAGAGTTCATATCTCTTTCGAAGAAATGGAAACTCGAGGTAAGGTATTTTTGTCTCAATTTTATATCACTAAGACAAATTCCATATTCACCAATATTTTTTTGGTGTTTTATATACTAATGAAGAATAATTTTTATGATTCATTCTATGAAAATGATGGGTATTTAAAATTACAAATAATTCTTTATATTTCATTAGTTTTTTATTCAATGGTTACTAATGTGGTAACACCCCTATATTATATGTTATGTCTCCTTTTAAATTTAATATTTCGGATGGCTCATGTTGCATATAAAATAGAATCTAATGAGATGATTAAATGTTAATTATAAATTATGATATGTATCACATATACATTATAATGGAGGGAATAAGATTTGTTACAAAAAATTAAAAATATTTTTTACAAATGTTTATCAAATTAATTTATTGGTTATCAATTAATTTTAAATAAAAATATAATACAATTTAATATAAAGGATGTGTTAAAAAACAATTTTTATTACCACAATGTAATTTTATAATAATAAATTAAATAAATCTCTATTATTAAAATATATTAATGAAATTTATAATTTACAGATTCAATAAAATGTTTATAAATTCATTCAAAATGTCTGATATTCTTATGAGAATAATAAATCAAATTTTAACCATAAATCTATATTTTTTTATAAATAGTTTATTATCTCGTTTTGATGGAGAACATATTTTATATCATAAATTTGAAAATATTTTTTAAATTTAAAAATTTATAGATAATTTTTGGGAGCCTTATAGAAGACTATATTTGGGTGAAATTATGGTATTTTTTAGAGTGGTTTCATTTTTTTTGATAAATAATTAAATATAATAAATTTTAATTAAAAACTATTTTTCATCCAATGTATTTTAATGTTACAATTATATATTAAATATATTTTAATGTATAATTATTTCAATTATAAAACAGTAAAACCAATTTGGGTCATTGGAACCCATTTCACATTGAAATTGGATATCAAAATTTTTCAAATTATTGATAATTTCATATTTAAAGACTTCTTTTTCACTTTGTCTGTAGGATTGTTATTAAATATAATTCTTCAATTTATGTTAATTAAATTTTTTACCATGTATTTCATATATTTAATGAAATGTTTTAACTTATTCTTTACTTTAATTTTTATTTTTATACAAAAAAAGAAACTATGGTAAAATATTAGTTATCATTGGTAGGTAGCATAATTAAAAGGGTTCAAGTTAAAAGGTAAAGGCTTCAAATACCCAAAAAAAACATTAATTTGAGGTATTTCATGAAACAAACAATATTTTGAAAGATTAAATATCATCCTAATTCATGGAAATTAATTCCACATCATGGTGGTTGACATTTATCATAAAATAACGATTATTTAGTTATTTTAACCAACTACTTCTCATGTATAAATACAACCCATCACCCACCAATTTCGACCCAAAAGTCATTATATTTCTCAAATTTATGAAAAACTCACACCTCCTCACTCTCCTCCCATTTAAATGCTACTGGTATCACCATAATACCAAATTCATGGTCTTCAAGGGGTCCCTAAATAAAGGTGATATTGACGAGCTAATTTTCTCAAAACACGTATCTTATTTTCATTTATGAATGTATATTAAACACATATCCTTAATCCATCATGTCATGATAACTCCTAAATCCTTTAAATTTTATATATTTTTTGTTACTAGTAGAATATATTATATCTATCCCTTTAAACACCTCCTCCTATTTAATGAAATGAAACTATTTTCCAAGTTCTGTTAGTTAATCACCTTTATGAATAATGTATTTTTTTGTTTTCTATTATCACTTTCATGGATGGTCATAAAAATTATACTAGGGTTAAATAATATTTTAATAAGTATATTTTAACATTTTTAATATTATGTTACTAGTATATAGATATAAAAATAAGTAAAACAAAACTAGTTCATTATTTCTGGAAAACCTTCCAAAATAAACAAAACACTTATCATTGTCATTTTATCAATTGAATAATCCACTTATATGAAATAAAAATGAGTAATAGGGATACTTAAACCTATGAAAATTAATTAATTATATTTCATTTCACTTATTGAGTTATAATTTCATTTTAAAATAATATCCATCATTATATGCAAATGAACCGACCAATGAACCATGAAATGAACATACCCGAAACAAGGGAGATAAGGAAATATTATTAATTAATGAGTTTTGAGATGTTATAAAAGGATACTATAATGTATTATAAATAATATTTTTATTTTAGAATGAATTTATAACATTATTTATATATTTATACAGGATATTAAATAATTATACACTAAAGGGAAGTGTGCCAAAATGGTTTTCTCTACTAACAGTTACATCTATCAGATATATATATATATATATATTATTAAACACTTATTTATTGTGTTTGGTGTATTTAAATCCATTATTTATATTATATTACTAATATCCTTATCATAATTTTATTAAATGTTTTATTTCAAAATTATTCACATTTATGGGGCATATGATTCTGTGGATTATATAGTGGAATATCATTTCAGAACTCAATTTGCATTTATTTGATTAAAAATTTACTTCATGATTATTTCATGACAATATTTTGTGATAAATATTTATTGTTTTTTAGTTTATATGTGTATTTATATAAAATACACATAATTAGTTCATTTGATTAATTCTCACTTTAATTGTTTGAAATTTGATAGAGGATTTATTTTTAAATCCACATTCAAAAATCCTATTTTAAAATTATTTTTTTAAAATATATGGAATGAAATGAATTTACCTCCTTAATATCTGATTAATGTTTCTAATATTCCATTACACCTTTAAATTGTGATTTTTAATGAAAATTGTTTCCTTTATAATTTCTCTGTGTTTTAATAATAAATGTTTTTCACAGTGTAACATGATATCATTCAAAAGACTTTTAAAAATATATCATTTAAAGTATATTCTTATTTTTCATACAACATTATTGAATCATATTATTTATTGAGATTTATATCTTATGACACCATATTTCAAATTTTATTAAATTTTAATCAATTAGTATGAACATGGATTTAAGAATTTGATATAATTCACAGTTATACTCTGGACGGTTTGTGATTTCATTTACATACTGAGTAATATTATTTAAAATTTTCATTCTTGATTAATTACATAACAAATATGTTGATTTTTTTCACAACATTAAAATTAGGCACTTATTAGACTAATTATGTGATCGATGGGTTCCTTTATAGCCCTATGATGTATAAGTAGGTCTAATGATACAAACTAGACTGGGTTTTGTCATGGGAATTACACATTTATAAGATTTGTGGCATGAAACATTAATGATGTTAGACTATGTGCATGAATCCTCAAAAGTATGATTCAAATGTATGAATTTATGTATTCCATAATTATGATATTGGATATTTTTTTCCATTTGATTATTCGATTACTATAAGTACCCATGGATATTTTTCAAGTTCATAAGATTATTTATATGGATTTATTTGATCCTATTTTATTTCAACTAAATTTTTTTCATGTTATTTATTAAATGTATTTTTTAGTAATTTAACATTCCATATTTATTTACTCTTATGTATGACAAATTCAATTTTATATTACCATTAACGATCATTTGAGCACACCCCTTTCTTATGTTTTGTTTTTTCTAATGTCGCCATGTTTTTTATTATGAATGTTATATAGTGTTATGTTAGGGTGTTAATTTATATTTAAAAATAGTTGATATGTTTTATTTTATGTCATCAAATTTGATTTAATATCCAATGTTTTTATCTAGTTTTCCAATACTTCTAAACATTTAAATTTATTGGTATGTGATTACCTATATCTAATGACATTATAATGTAGTAAGGTATCAGATCTGAGCTTCTCGGATTAGGGTTTTTATAGATATTATTAGAAATTCTTTTAAAGAAACCTTGGTAAATAGATTTAGAAAAAAATTATTTTTTATAAAACACATATCAATGATATAATTTGATTATATGTGTTGAGGAACATCCCAAGGAAATTGTTTTTATGATTATGAGATTGGATATGCTTGAAAATATCATTTTGTGTTATGTATTTATCTAGTTTTGAAATTATATATTTTGTTTCTTTATGTTATGATATAATCCTATGTACATAATTTTTTTTAAATTCCTCATTGTGGAAGAAATGGGAACCACATAAATGAATTTAATCAATATAGGGAATCGATCTTTGGTAAGATAATCATGTTGGAGCTGGAGTTGTGGCTGGAGATGGAGATACAAATTGAGCTGACAAATTAGATATATATTAGGAAAACTGACTCAAGTGAAAAAACAATACATACCCCTATGAACATGAAATATCCAAAGTATGTTGTAACAATGTTAAGAAACTATATGCAACAACAACCTACATTATTCAATGGTACAATGAATCTATTTGTTGATGATCAATGGATAGTTTTTTAGAGAATACATTTATCACCTTCAGAAGTAATTAAAGGGAGATAGTTGTTGTGGATTCTTATAGTCTATTAGAAGATACATTTCAATAGTTTTCATTGATTTAAAACTATAATTATGAGGAGAAAATTTAAAGGTAAAAATGGAAGGATTTTAAGGACCTATTATTATAATAATATTTTCCTTGTGATTTATGAAAAGATATGAATAGACAATTCATGAGTTTGATGGAAAAAGAGGATCCAAATAATTCTATGTATTAATACATTATCAAAAGGTTAACAAGATAATCTATTGACTGTGTGTGTAATCCAAAGATAAATTTTAATCATTTCATGTATGGGATTAAAAAAATTCCCCAATTAGAACTATTATGCATAAAATTATTATCATATAAGGATATAGTATCATGTGCTATTATGACTAAGAAAAAATTAGAGTGTCTTAGGAAATTGAGAGGAAGAAACGGGAGAAGATGATGGAAGATCATGATATGGATAATAAGAAGAAGATAAATAAGGATATTCGAAAATCTTATTCTTGTGTATGGAAATATCATGGTACATGTATAAAAGGAAAAATTTTATGCTTCATGTGTGAGGAAAAATCCCTCTATTATCATTATTGAACGGTAAAGAATGAATTTTTCAATGTGTAATTCCTACAATTTAAGGATATGGTGATATATGAAATTGAAATTTCCAAATAATCAATGGAATATACATAAAATTAAGGAAATTGATCATGATCATGCATATACAGTTAATATGGTTGATGTGGAATATATAATGTATTTTGGTTTTTAGAATGAATAAATTCTCTTTTAAATGAATTTTATTAATGACATTATGGCTATAAGAATCATAAAATATATAAATATTTTATTATAGTACTTCTTCTTTATGTATTTTTAATTATACATGTATTCAATAAGGTTTTTAGGTGATCAATTTATTCCTATATTTAAAATGTAAAAATAAAAGTGACATTATAATCTTTCAGCGATATAATGCTAAGATGATTTTGTAAATTTAGTTACCTTCATAATTTTTTTGGAATTCCAATTTGGGAAAAGTTAATTTCAATAAATATTATGATAAATTAAATTAGTAATTGATTAGGTTATACATATAATATTAATTTCTATTCAAAACATGTTCTTATCATTTTGTTTTCTGTAAATGTTTAGAGGATGAAGGAATGACTACTTGATTTTATGAACCATTAAAAGTGCTTCATTTTTGAAAAATAACATCTTTAATATCCATCTCGTAATATTAGAAATGAATTGTGGATATATTGGATCACAATGTATATATGATATTATTCTTAGAAAATGGGAAATAAATAAACTATGTTTACTTCTTCAACTATTTATTAGAGTACTAAAATAATCCCTAAACTCTAGAAAAATTGTTTTTGAAACAAAATCATTATCGAATTAATTATATTTCTAATAAATCAATGGTCTTTTAACCAATCAAAACATTTTTGTTTTATGAATGGTAAATTTTTAATGACCATGTTTCCTATCATTCGCCATCATAAATTGATAATTATCATTCCATTTTATGTCATGGTTTTCACTTCCAACTAGTTTTACCATATTCTATAGCCATGTTTTGTGGTTTTTATATAATTTTCTATTCACTCTTATAATTAGGATAGTTAATGAACCCTTTATATGACGTGGATTTCCTACAAAAGAGTTTTCACATTTCAACCATTATTTTTTATGTGAAATTATAAATTTCATGGAAAAAGTTTATGAAGGTGTCATGAATGTAACACGACATGATATTAATATATGTATCTTTTTTTATTTAATCTTTTCAATAAAATACATTACACATAACACTGATCTTAAAAAAATTATTAAATATTATAGTTAGGACCACTATGTTATATACCCTGAGAGGGGGGTGAATCAGGGTATGACATATTAAAACAACTTCCTAATGATCTTGTTTCCTTGTTAAGAAAAAATATCTTATCTCTCATTCCTCTGGAAAATTATAAACAAAAATTAAATCATACGTATGACCCATCAATTTTTACTTAGTTCACCCTCAATGGGATTATTCCGTGGATCATACATCAGTATTATGCTAATGTACCAAATCCTCTAAAAGCGCACTATTGTTTAAAATGCTCGGAGCAGACCCATTGTCCCGCCTGGTTTACAAACCATCGCAATATGAAAGCTCACTACTCTCTCAAATGAAGTGTGATAAATGATTCTAAAAAGATCCCCTCACAGTTTAAAGACATATAGGTCCCTTCACTATAACAAATCAATTCATCTTCTTCAGTATGTAGATGCTCTGTTGAAGTTACACTTTCATCCAATGATGAGTATATCTTTACCACGGGTGTATCGGGGAATCTTCCCACCTTCACACAAACCTAGAATGTCTAGAGTGAGTCTCAATGCCTAATGCACAGGTTTCACCAAAACACTTATGAAGTACTCCCTTCTCCAACACAAAATGTGGGTGACCTACACCCTTTTACGCCCAAATCAATATTGGCACAAAACAATCAACCGGCACCCTTCTACAAGCATAGTGCACAAGTTTCACCTAACCACTTGTGTGACACTCCCTTAACCAACTCAACACTATGTAAACCTATAAACTTATACTCCCAAATCAATATTGGTGTGCAACTATCATTTGGATCACAACTTTTGAATATCATTATTCTTGTGCGACCAAACCACCACTTGCGCGGCCAACCACCTGCGCAACTGGATCTCAAATTTTTCTTAAGTGTTCATATTTTACCCAAATGAGGATGTTTGGACATCTATATATAAGAATATTGGGTACCCAAAGAATTGGTGTGCATGTCTCCACCTAGCGTTCAAGTCCAGCCTCCCTAGTCTCTGTCTCCCTATTAACCTTGCATGCCCAAATCTATACATTGGCGCGCCACATTCCTTTTCCATATTTTTATATTATAATCTTTGAAAACATATGAATCACAACACTCCAAGAATCCAAGACACTGGTGTGCTACTAACTTTTCCAAAAACACTTTTCTCTATTTGTCAATTTTTAGGCCGAAATATTTGGCATACACTAGAAAACGGCACCACCTTGTATCTGTTCATTTTTTACCACCTCCAAATCATTCATTCCTTTATCGTGGTTCTTCTTCCAAAGATGTATTGTCACCAACATCTCCTGAACTCAATAAATCACAATTTAAACACCCTTTTTCACGAAATATAATAATTCTATTCTTCTTTGTTAACAAACACATCATGAAGGCCCACTTTTACAACAAAGACAATCACGTCAAAATTGCTTCAATGATACCATGAGGGATTTTTTCCCACCAATTAGTATTTATTTTTTATAGTTTTCACCAATAAATTATAATGGAGGTAATTATCATGAATGACTAAAATATGAACACACATTTTACACATTTTTATCAAAATAATTCATTTTTTAGCAATTAAATTCAAATAAAAAAACAAATTGAATATAAAGAATATGTTAAAAATATATTTTTATGACCCAAATTGAATTTAATCTTAATTGTTTCAATTAGTCATAATAAGTGGAAAATTATAATGAAATTTATTTTTTATATATTGAATAATTTATTTTTTAATGTCATTTAATATTTTTGATATGGTTATGATAATAAATAATCTAATTTTATGCTTATACTATAATTTTTCCTAAAGGTAATTTTATTTCCTTTTGATAGTGCACCTGTATTAACTATAAATTTTTAATTGTTTAAAAGTTTTATTTGAAAAAAATACTTTTTTAAATAATTATATCACAAATATATTAGGGTGTAATTTTTGAGTTTTTTAGAGAAGGTTCATTTCTTTAAAAAAAGTGGAAAATTATAAATTTTAATTAAAAAACATTTTCTGTATAATTTATTTATATAGTTAAATTATATTTTAAATAAGTAATATATATAATTTGTTAAATAATACATCAATAAAACTAATTTATTCATGGTAATCAATTTCACATTGAAATTGGATATAAAAACATTTTAAAATTTATAATATTTCATTTTTAAAACCAACTTTCTCATTATATATGTGAGATTTTTTTAAAATTTTATTTTGATATTTAGGTGAATTTAATTAGGTAAAATGGATTCCTTTTTTGATATCAAAATTTTTAAATGAGGTTTTAATTTCATTTTTATTTTTATATATAAAAAAGTTACCATAGTAAGAAATTATTTACCACAATATATGTAAAATAATGAAGACAGTTATAGTTAAGAGGTAATGACATAATATCTCTAAAAAATAAAACATTGAATTTGATGTTGATGTATTTATATAACCTATGCCTAATTTTAACCCTTATTATAATCAAAATTGATGTTAATTAATGTGATCTCAATGTTATTGACTTTAAATATAAAATAATCATTATTCAATCACTAAATAGAACATCTCCTCAACTATAAATACCTCCCATCACCACCACATTTCAACCCAATAGACATTAAGATGCAAAAATATCCACCAAAAAAATTTATCCTAACAATCTCCAAATCCAAGTTATGATTTTATAAGAAACATTTAATATCCAAGGACCTTAGTGGTTCCTCTAACAATGTGATATTCAAGAGGTAATTTTCTCAAATCACATATAATATTTTAATTTTTTTTATCTATAATTCATCCACCAAGGCATGGTAACTCAAAAATAATGTATATAATATATTTTTTTGTTTATATTTTAATATTTATATATATATCCATATTGTTTATTAAATCCACTTAATCAATGAACAAAACTATTTTCTATGTTATGTCGGTTAATCACCTCTGTGAATAATGATTTTTTTATTTTCCATTTCCCACATTAATATATAGTCATAATAAAAATATTATATTTTAGTAAGATTTTAATGATAATATTTTACCATATTTTATTCTATGGAACTAATACATAGGCACAATAACAAAAAATCTATCCTGTGATGTTTGACGAACAACCAAAAAAATTAACAATAATCATTAACATTTTATCAAATGAATAATCATTATATATGAATTATAAATGATAAATGGAACCAGTTATAATTATTTATTTTAATTAATACCATTTCATTTAACTTATATAGTTTTATTTCTATTTGAATAAAATATCCTTATTTATACCAAAATAAACCGACCATGTAACTATGGAACAAATGCACTTGAAAGAGTAAAAATAATGAAATATTTTTAATGAATAGTTGGTAAGATATTATAAAAGGATCATATAATATAGATATGTAATGAATTAATAACATTATTAAAACCATTATACAGGAGGTTAACGAACTCTACAATAATGGAAAGTGTTAGGAAAATTTTTTCCCATCTAACTTTTTCTTCTGTGATATATATACCTTATTAATCAGTTATTGAATTTGTATAGTGCATTTACTAACCTTTGAAATATAATATCTTCAATGGTGTCATCTTTAGGGAATTAAATTTTCAATTATATAATTATTTACTTCTCTGGGGCATATAATTCAACTAATTATAGGGTGGTAAGTGATTTCTTAACTCTATTTCCATTTATTTGGTTAAAATTATACATCAAGAATATGTAGTGATAAAATTATGAAAGAAATGAATTATGGTTATATAATTTTTTCTTTTAACACTTTATATTTATATTTATAGAAAATACACATAATTGGTTAATTTGATGGACATTCACTTTAATGATATAATGTTTGGAAGGGACGTTCTATTAAAAATCATTTATTAAAGACCCTCATTCAAAAAAGGTGTTTATTAAATATATGGAATGAATATAATTTTATGATTACATGTTGAAATATAGAATTGAATCATCCTTTATATGTTTACAATATTTTTTTCAAGGATTTTTTTTATAATTGTGTAGCATTTTAAAAATAAATGTTTTACAAAGTGAATAAAGTATCCTCTGGAGGAATTTTTCCATGATACCATTTAATTTATTTTAATATATGTAAAAATACTTTATTTAATCATATTATTAATTTAATATGATCTTGTAATATATATTCTTTAATGTTTTGTTAAATGGTTATTTATTAGTCTTACGGGGAATGTAATGTTTCGATTCGATTAACCCCTATTATCTAACTGATTTGTGATTACGTTTACATAATGGGTAAATCTATTGAAATTTTATATGGTACTTTCAATAGAACATATATTTTTTTTTAGGTTTTTTGAATTTAATATGAGGTATTTATTAGACTTAGTATGTGATGGGTGTGTCTCGATATAGCCCCTAGATTAATTGGTAACTCTCATGAGACATCATAGACTGTATTTTAGCCAATACCTTACCCATTTATAAGATTACATGTAAGAAACGATGATGATATTATATTATTAGAATGCAAAATTGATCATGAGTATCAAATATTCGACATTATTTATTACATAATTATGAGATTATTTGTTGATATTCATGTGATTATTAGATTATTATAATATCCCGGGTTATGTTTTCAATCCAATTTGAATATTTTTATGGAATTATTTTATATTATTTTATTTATGTCAAATTATTATCATGTTATTAATTTAATGGTAAGTGTTTTTATTATTTAAATTGAAGTGTTTATTTATTCTTATTAAGGATAACTTCCATTGTACTTAAACCTTACTGATCATTTGATCCCACCCATTTCTTATGTTTTGTTTTTACCCATGTTTCTAAGATGTTTATTATGAATCATATGTATTATTAAGCAATGAGATTAAAGGTTTTTTTAATGAAATTTTAGTGTTCTATTTTATGTTTAAAAATTAATTGTAAAATCCATGTATGTATCTAGTTTTTCATAACTAATAATCTATTTGGACATTTGGGATTCAATTTGTTGTATATAATTCCAATCTAATATAGTAAGGAACTGACTTTAGGCTTATAGGGTTGGGCTTCTTAGAAAAGATGTGTGGGATTTGGGATAAAATCTAATTGTATATTATAATTCCTTATGATTTTGTTTTTGAGAATGAAATTTTATGACCCATAGATCTTGATACTAATTTTGTTACTTCACATATAGTAATTTTTAGGTATTAATCATCTTCCATTAATTTTACTCTCCTTGATAACTAAAGAGATAAATTGAATGTATTTAAGAAAATTTGACATTGTTCCAGTATTTGGTTCAAAATCATTTTCCATCAAAGTCCATGTTTACCCAAAAAAATCCTTGATTTTTTACTTCTCCTTAATGTTTATAAAATTAATATTCACCTACGATTTAATTTTTCAATAATAGTTTAAAAGGGATATTCTTTTCATATTCTTAATGAGGTAATTTTGAATCATTAATTAATTTATAATATTAATTGTTGTTTTAACTTCTATAAAATAAACAGGAATTCCCACAATCATGAACACTAATTTATTTAAGATTCATTTACATTTTTCCAAGGTTCTTTATAAATAATAATCATTCTATACTAATTTTAATATTTTAATATTTTAAATAATTTATTTTTATCTGTAGAATTTACATTCCCCATGAAATAATTCAAGTGATAATTTAATGGGATTTTCATATAATATAACATCCTTTGTGGATACACATGTTTTATTAATGATTTTATCCAATTATAATATTTGTAATCATTCTCTGGATGGATTTTTATTATGATGATGAGATGTTTATGCAACCTATTTATTTTCTAGGGTTTATGGTTGTTGAATTGTTGATATGTTTTTGAAAATAATTTCATTTCTATAGGTTATGATATATGATTTTCTGGAGAACATATAAATTAATTAGGATTATATGATCAGTTGGACCTATTTAATATAACCCTAGATATAATTTGGAAATGATAGAAACCTAATTAGATAATAAGTACCTGAATGAGGTGTGAACCTAGTTCAATAAGGAACTCCTCCACAAAGAGTGTACAGTGATTGGAACATGACTAATGATAAGAGTCAATATTCGGTGAACCCAATCTAATTATATATTATTGTATTGGATCCTTGAATATGGAAATAGTTTTCTATGATTATGTTATTTCCACAATATTATTTCCTTTTAAAATGTTGTTCTCTTTTGGATTGTGTTCAATCATTCCTTTATAGTAATGTCTTATAAAAAACCTAGAATTAAGTCATGATTCTATATTAGGATTTATTAAATGTTGGTTATGGATTTCAAATTCTATTCTCATGTTCTTATACATTTAGAATCATGTTATTTTTAAGTGATAATTGATATCTCTCTTGTTTACTGATAAAAATAATCTCAGATAACCATTTCTTATTTTCACTCCCCTATGTTATGAAAAATGGATGTAATAATGATATTTCTATAAAGGTTTCTAGTTTTGAAGGAAATATTGGTAGACGATGATGATTTTTATAATCTAATTTTTTGTGTATCCATTTTTTCAAACACACTAAACAGTTACAGTTCTGGCATAGATTGTAATGTTAAATATTTAATATTTAATATAATAAAGGTATAATATTTCTATATGAAAGTTATTCATTGTTAAGGTTATAATAATCTAATTTATCCCATATTGATCCCTATCTACACAATTATTTACTATAAAATTTTATTATCCCTTAATATGTCACATTATTTCATTATAATTATAGTATTTCATTATCTCTACTGAAACCATTTTAACTCTTGGCTTAATATCATGCGATAGATAGCATATGGATTCTATTAGAACCCTTATAATTAATAAACATACTTTTTTATTTATTACTCAAGTAAATACATAATTATTTACCATATAATATAAATTCCTAGTGTATTTGGCTAATTGGATTCAAAAAATATTTACATAAAATAGGGATGTATAAACATTATAAATTTTATCTAAGATGATCTTATAATGAATTAAAATTATAATACAACATGAGATAGAATGGGGAAATACATAAAAAAAGGTGTGAGATATAAGTCCTATAAATATAATAATAAAATCATAAAAAAAGATAAAATAGTACATGTGATTCAAGATTTATAACCTTAGACATAGAAAGGTGAGGGTCATAGTTAGGAACATCAATGCATGGTATAATATGATAACATCTTTGAAAATAATGTAATGTGGAACAAATAAAACTTGATTACGTGATCATAAGTCAAGGATTAAATAAATGAAATGGTACTAAATTGTCCTCAGGATAACCACTAATTCTCCACACATTGTATCACATCTAATAAAACATTTTCTAATGCATTATAGGACTATATAATTTCCATACCACCTCTCACATTCATATCATGAACATATATTTCTGTGCAACATATGTCATAAAGAATGATATATTTCCTATATATTAACCCCTTAATTCACGTTTTGTCCTATATACATTTTATTATATAATGAATGAATGATATGTAGATATACGTGGATAATCATCTGTGGAAATGGGGATGTATATTTCCTACAAAAATCTATCGCACTGAAAATCATTGTATAATTTTTGTATCATAATTGGATCACAAAAAGATTATTATATGGGATTAATTATTGCATTAGTGGGACTCTCAATGCATTTATGTCATAAATAAATCGAAATGTATGGGTAAAAATATGTTGTACATACAAATTTACAAATAAAAAAAATAATACTAATATTCTTAATGAATAAATTAGAGGAGAGGATCACTTACGATTAGATGGAACATCTAAAGGTTTGGGAGGATCTTATTGTGATCATGGTAACACCTTCTGATATATTTTTATATGTATTGGTAATCTAAATTCTTGATCGATGGATATTTAGTTAAGTGTATTTGGATGTTGAGTGGGAATTTAATGTCAAAAATGGGGGAATTAATTATTAATCTATAATGATCTGTTTTGGAATCTATATGATATATAATCAAAACCAAAATCCATAAAATAATTTTCAAATAGATTATAATAATGAGGATTTTAACATAATACTTCATTAGGATACGTACAAATTTTATGAAAATAATTCTGTTGGTGTTGTGGAAGTGAGTCATGTTCATATAAAGTTGATTTTAAAACCCTATAAAATAATATTGGTTATTGAGGATTCAATAAGGGTATATAAATTTTAAAAAATAACATAACAAATAAATTCTTTTAGGGGAAATATTTTTTGGGTGATGGATTCCCTTTATGGTATTTAGTATGTCAAGTTTGTGTTGTTATGATGTCATAATATATATATTATAATTATACAATATTTAATTATTACCCAAAAAATTGTTTGTTTGAGAAAAATATGAAAAATTAACTATTATCAAATTTTAATATGTCAGATTAAAAATTATATTTTTTTTAGAAATATATCATTAAATATAATAAATTGAAATTTTACATTAAAATTTATATTTATATTAAAAAAATTAGTTTTTATAAAACTATCAATTTTCGTACCCATATATATATTATATTATATTTTATTAAATTATATACTTATTTTAATATAATATAAAATTATTTAATTAAGAAAACATATTTAAAAAATATTATCTAATAATTCATTAATTTATCAAATGACTATTTTAATTAAAACATTATATTATCCAAAAATATAATTTGGATTTCTTTACATCATAATATAATTTTTATCCTACTCATTATAAAATAATTTATTAATTAATAGTAAAAGGGATAAATGTAATAATTATTTTATTAAAAATAAAATATTAAAATTCATATAATTAGGTTCTAGATGAATAACCCTACATTATATTAGTGTACTCTCTATGGGTAAGGTGTGCAACTGTTGTGCATTCATTATGGTGTTGAAAAAATATGGTTTGTGTCATGATCTTGAAAATATTGAACTTCACACATAAATAGTTTCACATGAGATTTATTTTGTGAATATTGTCTTCATCTTGTTGAAGTTAAAATCCTTGTGATGTTATCTCCCTTGGAATCTCTTGTAGATGAAATTATTTGTGTATGATGGTAATAGTCAATTCTACCACATCATTTTTTCTGTGTTAAATGGAATTTAGTGTAACTCATAATATAAAATTATCATCAAGGACACATTGAAAAAATATATATTATTTTTGGTTAAGATGGTTAACAGAATTTTAATTCGAATATGCTATATCAGTCTAAAATAGCCAAAGGACTCTGTTTGTTTTCTCTAACTATAATGAATTTACTAAATCCATTTGTGCCTTTAATTTATAAATTCTTGGTTTCTCAAATTATTCCCCCCATAAAAACATCATCCCCTAAAATTTTATTTTTTATACTAGAACATATGAGGGTACTTCTGTTTTATCTCTAATGTTTTTGTTTCCATATTACTTCTTCAAACAAGTTGTTTTTTCAAAACACTTTTTCCTAATTAGTATTATTGATTCAGAGAACATTTTATCTGTGATCCATAATCATTACAAGCTTATCAAAATATGCAATACATTTCTTTATGGTTATAAACTATGGATTTAGGACATGTGGTAGGTTTGGTATGTACTTCCTCCAGGGATATTTAAAACAAATCATGTACTGGAGATATGATATGTCGTATTTCTAATGGATTTGAAACATATTTATTGCAATAAATAGTTTAAATAGGTTGATATATCTATGAATAATCATTCCTTTATCCCCCAACATCAGAACATTATTTCATAGTGATATCAGAAGAAACTCTTAATCCTCAACCCCACGCTCTATATCTATTTGATGAGTGTATGTATAGATTTTATGTTAACATTGTAAAAATTTCATATTAGACTGAATGGTTTGAACCTCTTCTATGATATATGGAATAATTTTACTTCCTATAATCATTCACTTTCTAAATTCATCCCATCATTTTGGATTTTGACACCTCTTCCTATATGAAGCCTCATAAGGTTCCATTTGACTGTTATAATGAGAATTTTTGTTATAAGATAACTAAACTGGGGTAAGGTACTAATACCAACATCAATGGTAATCCATCAAACATTATCACAACATATCCCTTAGATCAATAAGTATTATTTTAGACTAACCATATCTATGATATTTAAAGTATGTACTAAAAACCAACTCTATATTCAGTACTTGCTGAAGGAAAATCCCTAACCTTGTGGAAAACTTTTGATCACAACATGATACAATTTAGAGTAGATGTATATGTATTATAACACCATACATTATGTATATGTTTTTGAGTTTGTAAAGAGAGAAATTCTCCATAATAGTAATTTAATTTGGTTATGTTGTAATGTGATTGACAACGAACCATAAGATGTTATTACCATTATATTTCATATAGAGTCATGTGATGATATTTATGGTTATGATTTCCCATTTCCACACATGTATGGGTAACATATTGATAATACCCATAGACTTTTATTATTCAATCATTATTTTTTGGAATACCAAGAATCAATAAGTTGATTTTCAATTTCATTATTCATGTTATTTCACCAGATGATTTTCATCATATCTTAATAATTCTAGCGTCCTGTAAGAAAAATTGATAATGATGAGATATTTGAATCTTCTATAAGTTCACAATTTAGTTATGGTATTGAAGGGATAATTATACAGTTTCCAAAACATATAAATGTATATTTATAAAATCTAAACATAATAATATCCTATATCATCTTCAACATCTCTTGATATTTATCTAGGTCTCCTTGGTCATCTCACGAATGGATGGTCAAGCAGTTATTTGAGAATGGATGGATAGATATCCATTTATTATTCCAATTTCAATCATTTTTATGTCCATGAATATTCTATCCCTTTCAATACAAATCTTTTATAGGGTTGTGGGATACTCTATAGTTAGAGCATATCTATAAATAATGTTAGATTATTTTAATTATGGTGGATTAAATAATCGTAATCATTGATCAGATGTAACCACCTTCATTGGTGAAAATCTAGATACATTTGTAATAATATAAACATAATGGTTTTATGATCTGTATATATATTTTTCCAACTTTTCCCCATAGGTATAATGTTTCTAAATTTTAATAGAAATTTCAATGCAGTAAATTATAGATAATATTTTTTTATATTTCTTCTCCTCAATTTTTATTTGGTTGGAGGCATAGGCTATCAATTTTTTAGTATTTCAAGAGTATTAAACCTATTCCATTTTTGGACACATAACATTAGATAAAAAAACATTCCCCACTGTTGGGTAATATGAGTACATATGTAGTGGTTAGAATCATCTTTAACTCTTTAAATATATCATCATATTCATCAGTACAAAGATACTTTTCTACCATCAATGTTATATTGGTTATTGGGAATTAAAATCATGATAAGTTCCATAAAAATTGATGACAATATCATGATAGTCTAAGGAAACAATGGATCTCAATCATATATGTTTGTAAATACCATCGTTAATTGCTTCTATTTTGATGTACATATATATATCACATTTATGGTGATAAAATTCCTCAGGAATGATACATTCTCCACCTAGATCCCATAATTTAAATGCTTTCCATAAAACTTTTCCTTTTGAAAGGTCCTTAGTGAAACATTAAAAAATTTCCTTATGTTCCTTCTTGATTTTGGGTTTAATTAGACAATCATTTATGAATATAAAATATTATTAAACTAAACTCAAAACACTATGTTCATTATAACCAAAAAAGATATTTTGAGAATTATTAAGTCTAAATGGAATCATTATTAACTAATAGTTCCAATACCCAGTAAAAAATAAATCTTTTAGATGTCCAATGACTTCACCTTTATATGATAATATCACATCCAATGATCCATCAAAGATAAGTACTAGGATACACAAAGATAATTAAACATGTTGTTAATCCTTGATAGTATATACTTTTTATTTATAATAATCTTATTGATCTCATTATAATTAATTTAGAAGAACAAAAACTCATCCTTATTTTTAAAAAATCGTACCTATGCACTCCATAGTTAATTATCCTTGTATAATAATCCCAATTGATAATACGACCACAAGTATTAGAGTATTAATAGATAATTCTTTAGGAAACACATATACATATTACAATATAATTGGAATTCCATCAAGGATTATCTTTTACATATCCTCAATCATTTTATCTAATTATCTCTCTCATGAGGAAATAATATTAGTTCTTGAGATGATCATGATAAAAAAGAAGGTTCACTGTCATACTTTCAAATTTATATAATTATATCAAAATTCATATTACAAAGGGTTATTTTTCTGACTTAGAAATTTATTTTAGATCTATATAATGAAATACAATACATACATAATAATTGATTGAATTACGCTAAAGGGAGTATCATAAGGTTAACTAAAAATTCATCTTTTAAATATTAATAGGGGAGAAGTTATATATTTGTGATTTAATAAATTATTCCATTTCTTTACCTAATGATCTAGTTATATTTTATTAGGTAATTTTTTTATAGTTATACTAATATTTCATTATTTAAAAGAAGCTACAAAACTAGAAGAAGATATTACATTCGCAATCCTTGAAATAATAACTATAGTACTTACCACCACATCATTATTGGAATCCACATTAAGTAGTTGGGATTTCATAAGATCCCATAAACTATCTAGGCTTTCTATATTTTTGGCTTTAGTGATCATTGTAAACCCTTTTCATAGTGCATTGATTGGCATAGTTTCTTTAATCAATGAAGTTGAAACATTAGACAATAGTCTGAGTGTTAATAGTGGATTTCCATACATTAATCATAGTAGTGTGTTTCTCCAATCAGTAATTTTAAATTATTAATCCTTTATTTATACACCTGAATCAATTTATTATCCCCTTCGAGAAATCTTATGGATTCTCTCGAAATATTTTTTATAATTTGGATGGTATACTTTCTTTCCCCAATTAAGTATCTCTATTAATCAATAAAAATAAAAATCAATTTACTACTTACTGTCTCTTTTCCTAAGGTATTGAGTGAAAAATGTTGATCAAAAATAATTTTCTATATTTATTTACTCTCCATTGGTTTGATCTCCTCCTCAAGTATCATATTTTTATTTAACATCTTCCATTGATCAATTTCATCCTACATACGTTAAAAAAAGAATAATGTTCTCCTCCTCATAGCATTTTATGATAGGGGAGATAATTTCAATTGATTTGATTAACTATTACTTGATTAAATGTTTTCAAGATCCCATGAAATTTGTGTGAATTTTCACATAATGGTTTCAATTTAGACATGAAAATTCATTGGGGTTAATATTTTCCTCCTAATTTGTGATTCTACTCAATAATAGATTTAAATGTGAAGTACCATCATGATGTTTCAGATTCCTAGACACTTGGGGTTTATAATCTCATTTTTATAGTAACAGATTTTCCCTTTACACTAGTTGTTGACTAAGTCACACACATTTAAATCCATTTTATTGAATTATTAAAAATTTGGTATGATTTGTTTCAAAATACTAAACATATAAAATGGACACTATGAAAATTTAATTTATATATCATAAATGAACTACATTACTAAAACTATGAATTTTTATTTATAAATCTTTAATATATGTTGTTTAATAATGATAAATTTAATTGAAATATTTTTTCATTAATAATGGGTGATAATGGTAATTCGAATTTACCACATAATATCTAACATGAGTACCAAAATAGGTGTATAATGATTCCTTTATGTCATGTAATTGGTAATGATTAATTAAATTCCAAATATTCAATTTTGGGGTTATTATCCCTAGGTATAACTATTATAGAATCACATCCAATTGTTGAGTCTAGATAGACACCTTGTTTCTAGGAAACCACTTACTCTATACTTTACTATATTTTATGGTCAATTTACATTGTTTTTGTCTTATCCATATGGTTATTAATAATTTTTTTAATCATAATCCCAAAAAATAAAATTATTGTCCCCAAAAACATTTTATGATTACTCATATATTTAATAATATTTATTTTATAATTTATTAAATAAGGACACATAAAAAATCAAATAATATATAAAAAACTATTATATCTAACTAATTAGATTCATAACATACAGAATATAAATATGGATAAAAACCATAAAATTGATTTAAAATGACTTTAAAATCCATTGATATTAAAATACTAAATTGGGTAACCTAGGAAAATACATTATAAGGTGGTAGTATATAATTTTTAGTATTTGAATAATAAAATAATTGTATAATATAATGTAGTGAATGAGATTCCATATGAATAAAAAGATGATAGAGAAAAGTGATACTTATAATCATGAACATCGAATCATGTAATAAGATGATAGCATCATGGAAATATACAAAATGTACAAACAACAAAAAACATTAAATAATAAGGATAAGTCGTGGCTAACTATTGAGGCATAAAAATATTATGTTGTTATGACATCCCCTCCCCCTTTTAAACCATACCTCATATCCCATTAGATAAAAATAGAACCCTATTCATTTTAGGGTTATATAATTTTAGTCCAACCCATCACATTCATATTATGTACATGCATTTTTTTTATAAGTAGATCATACTATACAAGAACATCATCCATTAAATTTAACATAATTATTAAGGAGTGTGGTTAACATCTATGTATGTATCGAATAAATAATGTATAAGTATATCTAGGTGAATACCAATGACTGGAAATGGGGATGGGTATATAGTTGAAAAATGTTTGGAAAGTAAAATCATAAGATAATTTTCATAGCATAATAGGTGAACATTATTATTCATGGAAGGGTTTAAATAGGGTTAAACGGTGTCTATAATTACATATAAACCATAATAATAATAAAATTTATTTTTAAAAAATCTTTAGATATGAAAATTTTCAAATTGAAATCCAAAATGAAAATAATGTGCTTTAATAGAGTGGGAGAAGATCCCTTACCACAAGAGGGTTCCTCAGAAAGCATGGGATGAGCTTTTTAATTTATATTTAACTCATTGTAATGTCATTATTGACGGATAAAGAGAGTAAATTCATGAAAAATGAGTTTTTAGGAATGAGTAGTTGGAGGTTAATTGGGTATATAAACAAAAAGGGAGTGGAATTCATTAATAATTTCTAATGGTAAGAAATAGAATTTACATGGTAAAATAATCAATAACATAAACATTTCCATGAGATTAAAGAATTTTTATTCCAAATAGGGTTTGTATAAAAAATCTATTAGGATATGATCCTAAATTATTAAAATGTTCATTTTTTTGTGGAATATAGTAATGTGAAAATATAATTGATTTTAAAACCCAAAAATATAATATATGTTTTTGCAGGAATCATAATTTGTATAAAAATTATTCAAATAACACAAAAAATACAATATTTAAAAGCGAAAACCCTTTATCTGGTCTTTTATTTCTTATATTTTATTATTAAATATTTTTTGGTCAATTAAGATGTCAAGATATATACCATATATTTATACAGTATTTTATTTTAACCAAAAAAATTACCTAACTTAGAAAATTAAATAAATTCATCAATAGATAATTTCATAATTCTGACAAAATAAATAATAATTATTTTTCTCATCAATAAGATAATTTTCAGTTGTAATTCAAAATATGAATTTATTGAAAATTTTATTTTTTATGAAAATAACAGTTTTTACCCTTGTAATGATAATATTGAGTTAGTAAAATTTTATTTTAATTTTAATAAAAATAAATATTGTTTAATACAAATTATTTATAAAAAATAGATAGACTTTTTTATATTTAGAACATGGTTTTTTTAATTAAAAATATTTATTTTCCAAAAATATTTTTTTGGATTTCTTCATGTGAATATATAATTTTAATTAAACTCCTTATATAATCATTAATAATGTAATAGTAGAAATGGATAAATTTAATAATATTATTATTAAAAAATATGAATATAAATATTATGAGGGAATAGATATATAACCCCTTATTACCCTATCATATGGCTTAAGGGTATGGAGTGTGATGGTAAAGCATTGTTGGGGTAGTTCAGTGAACATGGTTTGGGTCGTGATCTTGATAAGATTTATCATATGCCATAGATGAATTTAATTTTTCATTAATTAATTAATATAACACTATTTTTGTTCAACGGTAAATCTTAATAAATCTATCTTCCTCAGATGCTGCAATAGAAGGAATTCATAGGGTATGATCCTACTGATTTAGAAAATCACTTCTTCATGTGTGTTAAAAAGTATTTTTCATAAACCTTAATATATACTAATAATATATATCACTATAAAACATCATTATTATATAAGATTAATATTATTTTCTATATTAAAATAAATCATGCTATATCTGTCCAAAATAAACAGATTAGTGTATGTTTTTACCAAAACTATAAGTAATTTAATCAATGAAAAAGAGAATTTGATTTATAAAATTTCTATTCAATATAGATAATTCTTATTCTTTTATTAGATTCATCATTATATATAAAAAATAAAACATCTCTACACAGTATGGTTAAATATAGTTCACCAATAAGTATGGTACTTATTTTCTTAATGTATTCATTATATTACATTAATCAAGGAAATTTAACCCCATTACATAACTACATGGTTTATAATATATATATTAAAGAAATTTTCATCACAAGTCATTAATAATAACAAACTTATCAACATGAACTATGTATCCAAGTTATATTCATTGGTTTGGCCCAATATTTAAAAACCATCTTATTTATTAGGTTGACCGGTATGCAATCCTTATAGAAAATATGTTTACAAAAAAACTTATCAAAGTATATATACAAAATTATTAAATTTATAATATTTCTCATTCTCCATTAGATTATAAATTATGATTCATTAATAGTGTCTTAGATATTCATATCACTTAGAGTATTTTTGGATTTCATTAAAATAATAATAACTAATTTATCAATAATCATTGGATACTCTATTCATTATATCAACAAACATGCTGTAGGTATTTTTAAAACCAAATTTAATTAATTTAATGTCATATTTACAATTTAAAATGTGAAAAATAGTATATTTTATTTCATACATTATTATTTTTAGTTGAAGAAAAATAGAGAAAGATTAATCTCTATGATGTATTTACCTAATTTATGTTTATTAAATTGATCATCAATTACAAATAAATGATATGATTTCATAATAGTAATGGCATTGAATTCATTATGTTCAATGAATAACCACAAAAACCCATCAGTATTATTAAAAATAAATACATGTGATTGAAATGGTGAAACAATGGGTCATTGGAATGTCTTATTAGTTAACCCTTGTAGTTGATTATTTTATTATATAAATTTCATAAGATATATTTTATAGGGATTCATATATATAGGTTCTCAATTACATATATGTTCCATATAGAATAAAATTCTTGATCATGTGGATATATTGTTAATTCATAATGATGAGAATAAATATATTATTTCATATTGGATAAATTTTGTATTCTTAGGCACACTTATCATTAGTAAATTCATCACTACATATAAATTAATTAATTTGAGCTTGTGGAAGTACATCCAAAAATTAATTAGAAATAAACTACCTCCTATAATAATAATGGATTTAATTAATTCATTACAATCGTTATATATAGAATATAATTATTACAATGTACTTTGAGTGAAAATCCATCCTAAGAATTTTTTTTGATGTCAATTGTGTGTATAACAACATAGTTGGAAAAAAGGAATACCAATGCATTTAAATAAAATTAACAAATATACTTATGTTGATATAGATTTATACTTGTATTATTTACATACTACTCATTTATTAGTGTATTATAGAATGATTCATTTTTCTTTGAAAAATAAAATATATGAATGACTATGTAGATATATAACCAAATAATTTATTATTTATCATTGATTTTTTATTAATGTACCTATTATGACATAATCGTTACCTATACATCATATCTTGTGATTGAAGAACTAAAAAATGTTCATTTATACCCTTTTATGGTAGAATCCCTTTATGGTAAGGGTATTTACATGAATATTATCCCATGTCTTTTGAATTAAAGTACGACTCATTAATGGAATATCACTTTCTCTTGAACATGTATGATTAATGGAATAAATACACACATTGAAAGAAAACATGGAAGTCCCTCAAGAATAAACTATTTTATTTATAAAAAAATTATTATATATTGGACATTCCACCCTTGCATTTTTTCCAATGAAAATTTTCTTTTATCATATCACTAAATTTGTCTCTTATTCTTTTGAATTACAATAGAAAAATATGTCTTGGATATCTCCTTCTTTGTTTTGATTGAAAATGTCACTTTTTCATCATTTTGTAATTTTTTTCTATGCTAAATACCCATTGATGCCTCTGATTAAATCAATTAAATAATTGATCAATTATTATTTTAGATTTATGGAAATGATCTATCAAAATATCTTTCTAACTATGTTAAGTTAGCCTCCTCTTCAAGAATAACTTCCTCATCATTTTATATGAAATTAAATAATTTTATTTTCATGTTAGATAACTATTCATACGGAAAATATTTAACATAGAATATCAATTTAAAATAATTTATCCCTCTAATTTCTTCCACTTCCCTTTTATTTGTATTTTTAATCAATGGCTACTATTTTTCAATATCTCCCCTTCAATGACATATAATCATGATAAAGTTTTCTAGTTAAATAAATCTATAAAATAATTAATATATACTCCAAATAAATTAAACCATTTATATGCATAAAATTTATTATTCAATCAATTTAATTGTATTGGTTTATATCTAATGAAGTGATCCAACATTGTCACCCCATGTCAGAGTATATTATAATTTTCCATAAGGTGATTTTTTTAATAATTTTTTTAATTTCATTAATTTATTAATACTATTCTCAACTCAAACACTATTTTAATTGATTTTATTATTATTTAAATCTCTATCATGATTAAGATTGTTAAAATGGATTTCATTCATACCATTAGGACTCATTTATAAACAATAAAATATACTTAATCAGTGAATTAACGAAACTGTGCATTATAAATCATAGTATTTAATTCCAAAAAAAATATAATAAATTTATATCATTTAGTCTAAAAGGGTTTCATGAATTATAAAAATTTTATTACTGTCGTTATTATCTCAAACTATATTCTTCCAAATGTAGTTTTGAATGATTCTAATAAAAATTCTTTAAAATCGACTGCAAAAAATTATTGAAACCATTAGTTAGTGGATATTTTATTACATCGTTACAGAATACTTAGATCACATGATCCAATAGTTTAATACTATATGTAAAATAGATATATAATGAAAAATATAATACATTAAAAATATATGTAATAATATATAATAACTTGATAAATATTATATTATTATTTGGAAATCCCCATTTAACATGTAGTATTATATATGATTGCAATGTAAATTTGAAAAATATATAGCGGTGAGCCAAAATGTTCAGATAGAGGTAGCATAAAATAAAATCCCACATCACGTAAGAATGAAATATAAAATAAAAATTAAATAAATATTACAATAAAATAAATAGAGGTGATAAATTCATCATAATATATCCATTGATAACCTAAAAGTGTAAATTAATATATCTACTGGATTAAAAAATTGATATTATAGTGATAGAATTTATAACATCATACATTATTAACATATAATCAAGGCCTATTTCTAATAAATCTCTTAAAAATGGACATTGAAAACAAATAAAATATGTGATTATTTATATCAATAGTCCTACTAAAACCTCTTGGGATCATATAATTATTACCCCAACTATCTCATAATAAGTCTAATACATGCATTATATAAAGATAGTTGATAAACTATACATATCAAAATGTTCCACAAGGAACATTAAATATTGTCAAGGATAATAAAAAAATGGTTTATATAAATAAATAATTCATAAATAGAATATAAATATCACCCCATTCAATATAATAATATATATATTTATGTTAATATATGGTAATCGATATAAAAAATATAATATATTCAAAATGAAATAAAAAAATCTTATTAATGAAATGATAATGAGGTAGTTGTGTATGATACATAAATTGTAAAAGGTTATTCATAAGAATTACTCATTAAATACAACAATCCTCAATAGTATGAGTCCAATCAAATAATAAAACATTTCCCTCTAAAATTAAGTGTATATCTCACATATATTTAATCTATATTAGGGATAAAAAATTTCTTTACTGAAAGACCTTTCGGTTACCCTGTATTGAACAACGTTGTGAAATTATATCAAAATCAATTCTAATACTCTTGGGACCAGATAGAGGCTCTAATTGTTATGTCACTATCATCTATTAGTATACAGATCATAAAAATTTGAAATAATGCATCCATTATTCCATGCATACATAGTACCTATAAGGATTTGGGTATTGAATTTCTTGACCCCTGTAATGATTAATAATTATAACAAATTAATAATGTCGTATAATTAGAGGGAATATAGGCATATCACTGATAATAAAATAATGAAATTATATCCATATAGTATAAAATAATTTCAAAATGAAATGAAAAGGAATTGTAAATGATTTCACGACTAAAAAATTATTAGAGATTGGGAACCCTTACCTTACAGATAGCATTATAAATCTTGAGAAGAAGCCCCTTAGATTCATAAAAACTCATTATAGAAACTATTTAGATATAAAATGATATAATACTAATGATTATTAATTTTAAAGTGATGGGAAATGGGAGGATGGGTTGGTATTTGTAGAAAATAAAGGAAATATGTTTCGTAATTTAAAAATATAATGCTTTGAAATATAAGTAATTAAAAATTGAAAATTATTTATTTCAATGGTTTTAGTTGATAAGTTTTTATAGAAAATAGATTATTTTGAATTTTTTATGTTTGAAAAAATAAATTATTTTATATTTATTTGGGAATGACAATGTATTTTTTTCCTTATAATATGTGTTTTAATAATAATCATCATTTTAAACTTTAGCAGGAATATCATATGTTTGGAAATAGTTTTAATATATTTATAATGAATTATATTAACAAAAAACATAACTATAGTCTATAATTCACCTGTATTAATTTTTACATTACTAATATATTATAATGAAATCATAATACATACCATATATTCATATTATATTTTATTATTTTCCCAAATATTCCACTATCTTATAAAATTAGGAAAAATTAACCCTTTAATAATTTTGAAGTAGTTATTTAATATTTTATATAATTTTTTTAAAAATAAAATTGTATATATGATAATTTCAAATTATAAATAAAACACTTTTTGAAGTTTAAAAGTATTAATTTGGATAAAACTAATATGAAAACTGTATTTCATAACTTATTATTTTAGGATATATACATTGAATAATATTATTATTCATTAGTAAATATATATTATAAATTTTATATAACTATAAATACAAACACTTGAAACTGTATTGGGTCAAGACTTATCCCACCTCACAGGGACTAGAAAACACTTAATAGGACCATATTAATATTTATAATTTGTGAAAAGTATCCTCGAGGATGTATTGGATGATAGGATTTGATTAGTATTGAGTATGGACTTTCTTATATCTTAAAATACTATTAATGTATATAGTATGTTATTTCTTGGTGTAATTGTACTTCAGGATACAATAATTTTCTTACTACATTTCATTGTTTCCATATTACTATATTAGATTTTATACATCATTGAAGATAAAATGCTACAATCGCATATTATAGTATTACAATAGTACAGGTAGAAAATACCAACTAACTTTGGCCTATAAGAGGTTTATCCCCAACCAATTAGATGTGGAAGAGAAGACTATACTTTTTTTAGAATACAATATACCACCAACCTTATTGATAATTATTAATTATATTATTATAAAATTGATTATTGAATTTTATTGAAAAGGTGTATGTTTAAAAGTTATATTACGGTTAAAAAAATTATATTCCTAATGATTTTATTCTAAATAGTGATATTACAATGACTATATTACCTCTTATATATACACTTCATTCTAACAACTAATATCATTTACATAATTATCTTAAATACTATAATATTTTTACCCCTTTGAATATTTTTCCTTAAAAAAAGAAATATATCACTTATACAATAAATTATTTTTTGAGTATAGTTCTCTAAGGTATAATATTATAGTAGAGAACCATATTTTTACTTGTTTAGAAATAATAGTTTTATATGTTATTGTTCATGTAATTTTATATTTTTCACTTGTAAAATATTGTTTAATACTAATTTTTACAAAATAATAGAATATTTATTTGGAAAAATCATTGTTATTATTTTTTAGAATTGAAATATTTTAATCTCACGTACTCTATTGTAGAATTTAACAGTTCAAAATTTATCCTTCTGTATATAATATAAACAATATGAGTTCATAGTGAATCAATTCAGTCTTCTTAAAAACCCAATATTCCTTTTCGACCTAATGAATTGTTTCTTTATTTTTTATGTAGAAAAATATACATTGGATTCTATTGATAATATTCTCATATACACTAATAGGGCATAATAACATGATTTATACAATAGGATTATGTTGGTGACATTGCTATAGGAGGAGTTATATCCTCTGTTGGTTACATGTTAGTTTTGGATAGAGTAAGACACATTTTTTTGAATGTCATCACATGCAATTGAATTCTTTTGGGATCTTCAAAGTCAATGTGAATTAATGAATGACCTAAAAAAGTGTCACAAAAAGTGATGTTGTTCTTATATTATCTGGGTATTATTAATGATTTGTATCAAGCTTCCAATAATATTCCTAATAATTTACTCTCTTAACCAAGAAGGATGTAAAGAGTGTTTATAAAATGTTATGGATAATGATTTAAAAATCTATAAAAGAGTTACATAACTACAATTCTAGTGACACTACCTTGAATTAGAGATGGGTTTTTGATATACACTGATTCTTTAAAGGTATTATTAGAAGACATGTTTTTGAAAAGTGATAATTTGTTTCTTGAGACATATATACATTTATGATCTTTTGAATGAAATATCCAGCACATGACCTTGAGTTTGAATATGTAGTATTTTCATTAAATATTTGGTTTTATGGATCCTATAGAGAGAACTCTAACATATATAATGACCACTATATCTTAAATTATATATTCACATAAATGGTTATCAATATATTTCATCGTGGATAGTTTTAGTTAATCAAGAACTATTATTAATCAATATATCAACATATTTGAAGGGAAAATTACATATCTTATGATTTTAGTTGAAATTAACTTACTTTCCTTTCCAAAATATAGATTGATAGAGACCTTATCTGTATGAATCTTCAAAGGATAGATTAGGAAATCAAAATTTATGGGATGGAATATTACTATAAGAAAATAATATTCTCACCATTTATCTTAGAGAAAATCATAATGCATAATGGTAAGATTTAGATCATAAAAAGTAATAGAAAGTTAGAAATGAAGGTATTCTCTATGATTTGAACATCGATAATGAATGATTTTTTTAGTTTTAAAGAAGTCACTATGATATATCAGCAACATAGAAAATGGGGAACTATTGGACGATGAATATAAATCATCATTCCCTATCCACCCTTGATGTATCAAGATATATTAAGATAATCATGATAAATAATTTTGGGAAGACAAAAATAATACATTTTTAAGTTGACATAAAATATCATGGAATTATAGAAAGTTAATATGGATACATAGAAATCCAATGGGATGCCATAAAAATTGCACATGAAAACAATGAAATGATAGAATGTCATTGTTGGATTATCATATATATTCTCTTGATAGATTATGGAAATAATTTCATTTGGGTTGTGGTGGGTTGACATAAAAATACTTCTCAATTCATCAGTGTTCAAAAATATTTATTAATCAACTTATATTAAATGATATTTACCAAATACATTGTGATGCTACAAGGGGAACCAAATTCAATCATATCAGATCATGACCCAATTTTCACTTATATGATCTTGTTGATTCCTTGAAAATTCGTGAATATAGAATTGAATGTTTGTATGTTTTATCATCTATAGAATAATAAATATTATAAAAAAATATTCTAAAAATTTATGAAATTCTAATATGATTCCCAATGAAAATCATATGAGGGTTGTATCAACATATTCCATTGGATGAGTTCATATAAATCAATATTTTCCACTCAGTCAGTCATGTGGACCACTATGAAGCTATAGATCAGAATATATATAGAGATGCACTATGTTAAGATTATGTTTCAGAATGAAAAATTTAATAATAAATGATAAAGAAAGTTCAATCCAATTTCAAACCCATTAAATTGTCACAATGTATATAATTGAAATATTTCTATAATTATTGAATATAATTCTATTTTTTTGTAGGAGATAATTATTCTTTTGAATATTACACTGAAAGAGAGTCATGAGGTTCATAATTAATGAAAAACATAGTCGTAGGTATATTGGACCGCTAATGTTCCTTGATCATATAAGAGTTATGCCCTATTGAAAAAAACATTCAAAAAACCTAGTTCAAGTGCATCATGTGTTCTACATATCTTACCCAAGTAAGTAAATACTAGATCCCTTTCATTTAATAAAACACTATGAGGTACAAATAAATTATGATGTCTCTTGAGGTGATATTAAAGAAAATCATGGAAAATAGAGATAAAGTTTTAGAAAATTTAAAAACTCATACTATCAAAGTAATTTGGTCAAAAAAAATTACTAATAAAAAATATGGTAACCCATTGATTTATTGTTATATAATTAACAACATCTATTTATGTGTATGAATTTTATATTAAATTGAGAGGATGTATATTCCATGGAGATAAATAATTTAATGACACCTAAATTTTAAATATGAATTTTTTTTACTAATATATATCTTTGTGTGTGTGAGTGTGTTTATTATATTATTGTATAGGATATATAATAAAACACATGAACCATATAATAAATATCAATAGTGGTAATCACCCCATAATACTACTTGAAAAATGGGGGTTGAAAACTCATTGGTTGCATGTTCTGTTTCATTACTATAGCGGTACTATAGTAGCGGTGGTAATGTTGATCGGCGGGTACTCTAGTAATGGCAGGACACTATAGCAACGACAGGGACTATATCAGCACGCAGGTACAGTAGCAGATGGGTTACTATTCACAGAATGGGCCTTGGGCCAAATATTTGGGCCTACGGGATGTGTAATGGGCTACATGCCCTTTAAGCCTTTAGGTAATGTAATTGGTCTCCCTCTACCCAGTTAAAAGTGGTCTTATGTTTGCTTTAATAATAAAATGAGGCTTCAACCCCAAACTATTAAAAAACATATGAAGAATATGTACTATTTGTCTTCAATGTGAAATCTATTTTTCATCTAAGTATCTAAAATTTATGAAAGGAAAAAATTAGAACATATGATATAATACCAAAAATAGGTGGTGGAAATGGAATCATAGAGTCCATAACCATGAAGAAAAATCAAAATTATTAATGATCATAACTGAAGATATACGAGTTACAATTATTTCATTATTGTCTAGAAGTTTTACATCGGTTTAGTGTATTAAAGATATAGCAAGAGGATACCTTACTAGAGTAGTGACTATATAAAAATTACATAAATAAATAGATCAAGTAATACTATATAACTAAATTGGGATATTTTATTTAAATAGATGAGTGGGTTACCTTTCCTAGTGGAACTTTTATATAGTTTTCTACAACAGATTCTTTGTAGCATTCTGAAACATGGGTGCTTGTGTATCAATGTTTCAATAATTTTTTATTTTCTCATAAAAGGATATATTTTTTCACCCATGGATTATGGTAATCCATAAACTAGATAATTATTCTGTTTTATTAAATTTTTTATTGTATTTATATCATTGGTTTCAATTTTTACATATCATCTTATCTGATGTGTTTCAATATGGTGAATCTGGATCCAGGTTCCTTCATCGTATTTTTAAGTCTGGTGTGACCTATTTTTTATGTTCCTTTATATCTCTTATATATGAAATTATAGCGGTTTTCATTTAAAACGTGTGATATAACATAAAATACTAGTATTAGATCATGGAAAAATAGTTTTTTAATACTAGACCCTGATTAGGTGTTGAGAGATTAGAGTTGAGTGGATCTCTATTCATGGAATGATCTTGGATTTTTGGAAACATGTTTATGAGCCTTTTATTACTCTTTTATATAGTAGTTTTCTATTTCAAATTGATCAAATTAAAAGATATTTATGTCTGAATTGTAAATTTTTACTTGTTAGATTTCAAAATTTGTATTTTTAATGTAGATGATAACCTAATATAGAGTGACACAGATATTTCATTTAGGTTACTAATAAATGTAGGTATGTTGTAGGAATCACCTAAAAATATCAACTATAATGCAGTGGGAGTTTTTTGGATGATGATGTCCATGAAAATTCGCTTCAACATCAGGGACCTGACGACCACAAATGAGTAGTTGACTACGCTTGCCAATATGAGAATCCAAATAATATTAATATAGTTTTAATTATATGGATAAATATCATAATGTACATACTAAATGATAATTAGTTACTATTCATATTAGTGACATCACTGTGATTGATTTTTTCTATGAGGATTTTAATATATGATACTTAGTGGTAGTGTATGCATTTATCCTTTCATCATCATTTTGGAAACCTTGTGATGCAACAGTAACCACGGTGTGAAATTATTGTAATAATACTAACTTTGTATTAATGGTTGTTAGTGATTAGATTCTAAATAATTAAATTTGATAGAATGGGTCCAAGGGAACCACTAAAACATTAAATTAGTACAAAATAATAAGGATGCTCTACTCAATATAAAATTCATATCAATAGAAAATAAAAGATAGAAAATAATCAAGGAAATTTAGCTAGGTCTAAAACCTTATACTGGAAATTATTGATGAAATTTATTTTGATAATGTACTATAATGACCTAATAGTCAATTGAAAAATTAATGGTTCTAATTTTTCAGTATAAAATCTTGTCACGAAATATTATATTAGTTTGATGTTGTGTGTCACCTGTCAACTAGAGTAATTAATTATTGACTCTATATATTATTTTAACTCTATGTCTAAGATAGGATGTGTGGTCAAATCTATGACCATTATATTTTTTTCATGTTCTCCTTATGGATGATCATTCTATAGGGATTGCGTAATTTGTATATATATGCATCCAATCTTCAATCGAAATCTTGTTATAGTTTTATGAATTGTTACACATACTGAGTATATTGAAAAACCTAATGTTGAAGAGACAACTAGAAGACAAATGATTCTTTTAATCATTGTTGAATAGAGTGTGGAATGTAACCCATGGTTATTTGGTGTTAATAAAAGTTTCAACCTTGATAAATTATATTTAATAAGAAATTTGTAAAGTTTAATGAATGAAGTTTAATAAAATTTAATATTTGAAATGTTGTGGCATGACAATCTTGGTCGCATGGGTGAGATGGGGATTATTTCTTTGGAAATAAAATTAATAATAAATATAAAATTCAATGTGTAGGGGACAAGTGATGAGTCTACTTTTTCAAATTAGTTTCTGGTAACCTTAAAAACAAAATGATTAAAACAAATGAATCAACAAATTAGGGAAAATTTATACAAATTTATAAGGGATAAACCCTCTTCATGAGAATAAGAGTTTGCAATACTATTAAACCATCACTGTTTAAGTGACATGAATAGTTCAAGTGTTCATTCTCAAGAAGTAGTCTAATATTTTTTGAACAATTTTTAGATGGTGGTCAATGAAGGAAAAGGAGAATGAAACTAAGTCCAAATCATTAATGATTTAAAATAGTAGAGATTAATGTAGTAGTGAATTTCTAATATTCTATAAGAGGAATGGAATATGGGTAATTTATGACAATAGAAAAAACCTTTAGGTTGAATGGTGTGATGAAATTAGTGACTAAAACATATCATGTGTGATCCCGAAGAATGAGATTGTATTTCGTTAGCCTAAATGAGTTATAGATGGATAAAGTAAACTCTATGCACTATCATGTGAGTGAGCCTCCACAAATCTTATTAGATGTATGATCTTATAAATGAAATCCAAAATAGAATAATAGATTGCAACCAATCCTAATAATTTACATAAGTATCAAAAAAAATTATGTTGATTCATGGGTAATTAAAAAGATAGAGTTAAAATCTTTAGAATGTTTATTTATTGGTTATAGTGATGATAACATTTTATTTAGACTATGGGTTAATAAGATAGGCATGATCATCATAAGATGATATTTTCTCACCATTAAGGGGTTTAATGGAAGATCATAATTTGGTGGAAAATTTTATGAAAATGATAGTGACTAAGAAACTTAGCCCTGATGATATGCTGAAAATAATATATAAGATAACTTGTATTAAAATATGACAACGTGGTTCTTCTAGAACTCCTTTCCTATCCAGTGCATCAGCTACAATGTTTCCTTCCCCCAATGTTTAACTGACCACTATACCCTAATGTATCAAAATCTTTCACTTCATGAGGAGATAATTCAAGTCCCACCGGTGGTTACTCATTCCTTGTAGAAAGTCCACCAACAACATATATTCTTTTTCCACCTCCTTGATATTATTGTTATATATCCTATATAAGAGAATACCACCGATTAAGGACCTATTTTCAGCCTATATAGAATTACCTTTACCATAAAAGTCCCTAAAACCAAGAAAAAAATAACCACTGCCCTCATGGAGAAGATCACTGCCCCTCAATAGTCTTTTCCAAACATGATCCATAGATATTTAATTTTACACCACTCAAAGGAGGAATATAGCATACCTGTGCCCCCTTATTTGTATTTCTATTGTCCCTAGTATTCAATTCCACCATTGGTATCATCATTGTAATACCCCAAGCTTCCATGTAATGCTTCTTTTTAAATAATCAATATCTTTTAGTACACATAACACTGCGTTTGAGTGCACCACTACCTATCAAACTATCCATTTAATAGACGTTATGAATAGTATTAACCACAATTTTAGTTTGATATATTCCATATAATAGTAAAATTCATATTTTGTGTTTCTTAGACAAAATAGTGGAACCAAATCACTTTTTATATAAAAGAAGTATTAAAAAACAGTTTTCCTACATTTAAAGGGGAACCATTTTTATATACAATATTATACCCTTTTATATTTTATATTTGAAAAAATAAGCTTCATATATATAACCAAGTCCCCAATATTTTGTTTGGATAAATGTTTTGTGTTTTATAATAATGTTCTTATTTTAATGGATAGGAAATAATATGACAGTTATATTCAAAACATCTTTTTGATCTAATTTATTTATATTTTTAGATTTTTCTTTTAATTTTTTTTAAAGTAAAATTAGAATATGTTTTCATCATTTCACCAAATTTAGGTCATTTTAAGTAATTTTACTTCAAAAGGTTTTATAAAAACTTGTAAATCTTTTGATGTTTTATACATTTAAAACCCCATTTTTTACAGTGGGTATTAATTTAAAATTAATTACTAAAACTTCTATGTTTTGAATTGGTAAAAATATATTCCACATATGGAATCATAATGTCCAAATTATTTAAATACTTCCCTTTTATTTTATGACATTATTAATAATAACATTAGTAATTTTTTTATTTTCCATTGTTAATGTTAAATAGAGTAATTTTAGGTAAAAATAATATAATAATAATATAAAACTATCCAAAAACTTGTTCTAATAGTATTTTATGAGTTATGGCCATCCAAAAAAACCCTTCGGGTGAAACATTGTTCTATGGAAGCCACTTGGGTGTGTGTCTGACACATAAAACCTTTAATTTAAAATTAAGGAAAATATGATATAAAAATTTATCTCTATACTAAAAAAATATTAATATTGGTTTATATAAATGATCTCTTAAATTATAAATTATAATTATAAATCTATTTAACATTTACTATATAATTTTTATTATTTATAATATTTATACATTAAGTAAATAATTTTTTTTTTGACAATATGATGATGCAGTGATTACCTTATTCATGGAATATTAAAATAAAAGATATTATAAATATTAAAATAAATATAATTAGAAACATTAAATTTCATACATGAATTTTATTGATTAATATATAATTTTATATTTTATTTAATTCATTTGTTTTAAAGGAATCTTATTTTCATGAATTTAACAAAAATCAATTATTAAATAGTGTCAAAATGAGCAAAAATGAGATTTTAAAATAAATACTATTTTATTAAATGTTATAAAAATAATAAAAAACTAACATTCAACCAAATAACATGAATAGTGATAAAATTTTCATAAATGGTCCACTTTAGGTTCTCTTGGAATTTTCTAGTTACTATATTAACCATGTAGTGTGAAAATACAAGAAGACATTGTAAAAGTGAAACTATTTAAATAAGGGTTAAATCCAAAAGATAAGGTTACTTTTATGACCTAACCATATATAGAAAATATTGTTTCAGAGGATTTAGGCCCATACTCATATTATATTAAAATTAAATCTATTCTGAGAAATTAGAAACTGAAAATCATTTTATAATGAATTAATATTTAAAGATTTGTCCGAAGACCCGCTCCCTCTTATAAAAGTTCACCAACTCTACCCACTTCCAAACACCTCTCATGCCACTTGTAAGAACCAAAAACTACTGAAATTATTTTCAAAATTCTTGAACATCATCCTAGAGACAACACATTGGGTATAAATCGAACAAATGGGGTCCTTTAGTTCACATCAAAAGGAGACACTTGAAGAAGAGGTAATTATTTTACCAATTCAATTCAATTTCATTAATTCTTCTAATTCGTATTTATATTTTGTTTCCATAATAAAATAATAAATCAAATTCCATATTCATGTTTATATGTTATTATAATTATGGTAGAACTGTATTCTTTATTTTTCACATAATAAAAATAAAAATTTCACCGTACGTTCGTACGTACAACTTATCACCTACATGCTATTGTGTAAATTGTTATTCCATTCTTCTTTATTTGGATGGGTATAATGATGAGTGTAATGGATATAAATAATTACTATAACATGATAATAATTATTTATAATAAATATATCATTCATTTCTATACAATTTAACCATTAATGAAATGATATCGTCCCTCGTGCGTATGTACATCTTACCATCTCCATGACGTGATGAGACTCATCTTCTGCATTCACCATTAAAGAATGATTATGAACATATATATTAATAATAATTATTAAATATATGAAATGCTTATTCTAATAGAATAATATATATATATATATATATATTTGTGTGTATACGTATATGGAAATCACTTTCTTTAATTGAATATGATAACAAAACGGAAACAATGTTCTTTCATTTGTACGGTCTACCGTCTTCCTGAATGGTGTACTCAATTTGATATATCTATCTATTATATTTATTTATATTATTATTATATATGATATATAAATCATATAATACATTCTAGGAGGGATTAAATTAGGATCTAAGTAATTTGATCAAGAATAACAAGTCAAAACACCTACGATAAACAAAGTGATTATTACCCAAAATGTTACATTAACTTGAAATTGTTAATAAAAGGGTAATATAAAGTCATAAAATAATAATATTTGATATCATATATATTATAATTATTTTTATATCAGTTAATAATTTCATTAAAAGCATTATACAATCATTTAGGACATGATTGGAGTGTATCAGACCTAAGGTAAGGGGATTCTTTCACACTTTTAATTTTATTAAGATATAATAAATGTTCAAAACCTATTTCTTATTTTATTTGTATGTACTACTCCTATTACATTTCATTTCATGAATGAATTTATCTTAGTCTTATCTAATGATTCATTTGATGATACTGGGATTATGATTTAAATGTTCAATGTGTTATGGGATGATTTGAATTTTTAAATTATTAATCCTTAGTCGATTTCAATATTCATGATAATATATAAATTTCATTCAAATGATTTAAAAAGGAATAATTTTAAGGTTTTATGTAAGGTAAACAACAACTATAACATCATCTTCATTGTAATAAATATTTATTTTTCTAAATCTTTCTCATTAATTTCAATGTTTTGAAAATGTTTTTAAAGATTTATTTATTTGGACATGGATGATTTAAAATGTTATTTTATTTCATAAGTTTCAAAGTGGTATGAGACACATTGATTCCAAAATATTATTTCAAATTTCTTCTTTTATAAGTTTTTGTCTTTTGAATAAATGATTAAAAAATAAAAAAGGGATATTTCTATAAAATATATTAATTAATATTTTTATCTATATCAACATCCTTTATAGTATTTTATGTTTAATTGTGTTTGATATAGTATGATAAAATTTTAAATATTGTATTGAATTTTTATGATACTTTTTACTATGGATTTGATATATTGATACCATTCATGGATTATAGTTAAATTATTAAAATTTTGTATTTTAGTTTTTATACGAATAATTATGTTACATTTTACCCTTTTTTATATGAGTAATGCATTGGACAAAGTATGTGATTCGAAGGGACCTCTATTTCCATGTAACACATCATTCGGTCTCATGATACAAACTAGACATGGAATTGACTAAGGCCTTAACCATTTATTTTTAGATATGGATTTGGATGAGGCCTTAACCATTTAATTATGGATGTCACGGCTGAGGTGTTAATGTTTTGTTTCGAATGTCCAGTATTATAAAATACCTCATTATGAGATTTGATATTTATATTTCATTTGATTATTCTACTAGTATAATATAACTATTAATGTATATATTAAATTATTTGATTTATAATTTCCATATTATCTTCATGTTTATGTATAAGAGGATTGTTTTTTAGTTTTACTATTACCTTAATGTTTATGGTTATTTATAAAAGCTTCTGATGTGTTGGTTAACCTTACTAATCATCTAATCTCACCCCATTCTTATATTTTATTTTACTATGATTCCAAGATGAAAATTATGATTGACATGTAGGGATAATCAATGAGAAAAATGGTATTCCCAAAGGACTATCTATGTTGTATTTTATGTTTTTAATTGTAATTAAATGTTCATGTATGTAATATATTTTCCAAGTCTAATAAACTAATTGGTCTTTCAGGGCATGATTTCTTGTAATGATGAAAATATTTAAAAATAATGCACCAACTCCTTGATTCTGGTGTCGGGGCATTACAGTTGGCATCAGATGAAATTTTGAAATAACCCTAGATACTAGATTTAGTAATCAACGATTACAAAACTTATCCCTAAAAATTAATTTAAAGATAAGCTTAATTATAGTATATCATCCATTATATTTGGTAATGGATAATTTAGGTTAATCATAAGGACTAATGGACTGAGAAGAATATGAAAACATTCAGATATCCTATTAATGATTCTTCTAGACTATAACACTATGATATGTGTTTTGAACGTATGATTCATTTTTTGTAAAATGATTAATTTCATCATAGAAAAAAAGTAATGCTTATATTGTGGATAATTATGATATTTAAAAAAGAAAAATGGGATAAATAAGTTATTAAGGAATAAGATTCTGAAGTTTAGTTTATGGTTTAAGAGTGAATTGGAATGATCAAGGTTATTTTTATTTAGTTTCATGTATTTTTACATAAATAGTTATAACATTCATGAAAATTGTACTAAAATACTTTTTATTTTTGGACTTCGATTCATAAGAGTTTTAATTTAGGATTTATATGTAATCAAATATTTGTCATGTAGTGAAAAGAGATATATTACGATGTTTGGGGAATCTGATGTAAAGATTGAATTTAGTAGGAAGTTTCTTACTAGGGTCTTAAGGATGGAATGGATTAATTTGAACATCAGATATTATTATTTAGGGTTAAAACATTTAATATGTTAATTTTTATAATTTTATAATAATATCGTTTTAGGATAAGGACAACCCACAGGTCAGTTGACAACCTGACACATCTAACAAGCCAGAAGACTTGAACAAAAAACCGAAGGGCGGCAAGGGTGAATCATCTAACACTGATCTACATGATGTCCTAGTTTGAATTACATAGTTTTGTTATTGAAATAGTCTGACATATTATGTATATTTTCATTTTTAGAGCCCCATATGATTATGATGAATAGAATATTTTTGAGTTTTATTTTCTTTTAGATAGAATGATGATTTAGTGGTTGAAATTAGTTAATGGATAGAACTCTACATGTAAATAATGCATTATTTTTTTTGTTATTATTATAGGAAGTAAATAATTCTTCTACGTAGAGAAAGGATCATAAAACCAAAAAAAATTCCCAATAATTTGTTTTCATATTAACCCAATGGTCCCTTATATCATAATTGGCTTCAATATTTGTAGCTGATAATATTTTATTAATCATGTTTTCTATAACTCTCCATCAGACCATGATTGTTATATTTATCTTCACCATCCATTTTTTCCTATGTAGATCCCTATTATGTTTAATCTCTTGCGACCTTCGTTCTTCCCTTTAATTATTTTAAAATAGAGGTCTCATTAATCCATTTTCTAATGTGGGATTTTAATAAAGATATTTTGACAAGAACAAACCATTATTTTTTATTCAATGATTAAATTTTTAGGATGAATTTGTTTTAAGTAGAGAGTAATGTAACACCCCAAGCTTTTATAGTAAGATTATTTTTAAATAATTCACTAGGTCGCGCTACACAGGATACAGAGTTCAACCGCACAACGACCGATCAAACTTGGCATTCAAAATGATTTTAGGAATATTCTTAACAAAATTTTAAATTTTATATTTCATATAATTTTAAAATTCATATTATGTGTTTCTTAGACATAAAATTACAACAAATTCAAATTTTCATATAAAAGAAGTATTTTTCCAAAAAATGTAGTTTTACTAGCTTCTAAGGGAGAAATCGTTTTAAATACAATATATAACACTATTATATATTAATTTTTACAAAATTAACTTCTATATATAAAGTATATATTTATTAAGGTTGGATATTAATTTTTTCTCACAACATTAATATTTTAATGAATAATAAAGATATTTCATTTTCATTCAAAAATACTTTTTCATTTAATTTATTTATACTATTAAAAGATCCTTTTAATTGGTTATGAATTATATTTATAATAAATTTTTATATTTTAATATAATTTATTTCATTTGATGTAATTTCTCATAAAAATTTGATATAAACACGTGTCAAACTTTTGATGGTTTTTACTTTTAAAAAATCATTTTCACATTTTGACATTAGTGGTCAATTTTAAATTAATTATTGTGGATTTTGTGTTTTGAATTTGTAAAAATGTATTCCATATTTTCAATCAAATTTTCCAAATTATGTAAATTTTTCCCTTTTATTTTTTTGACATTATGGATAATAACATTCGTAATTATTATTTTTACTATGGTTAAATGTAAATATGGAAATTGAATGTAAATATAATATTATAATAATATAAAACAACCATAAAACTTGTTCTAATATTATTTTATGAGTTATGGATGACCCAGAATAACCATTGGGGGTAAAATTTTGGCCTTTTTAAGCAACTTGGTATTGATTATGACACTTAAAACGTATAATTTAAAATAATGGAAAATATGTTATAAACATGTATCTTCTTTCTAGAAAAATTTTATTATTATTTTATATAAATAATATATTTTACAATAAATATTAATTATAAACCAAAAAATATTTTCTACATCATGGTATTATATTTATAATTTTTAGACATTATATAAAAAATGTATTTATGAGAAAATGATGATGTAGTGATTTCCTTATTCTTGAAATACTCAAATAAATTATATTATAAACATTAAAATCAATGTAATTATAAAATTTAGATATCATCCTAAAATTTTATAGATTAATATTACATGTTATATTTTATTTAATGCAATTTATTTCAAGGAATTATTTTTTTATGACTTTAACAAAAATCAAGAAATAAATAGGGTAAAAAATTAACAAAAATGAGATTTTAAAATAAAATATATTTTATTAAAAGATAAAAACATCCTAAAAATAAAAAGATTATAAAAATAATATGTATAGTGATAAAAAGTTCATAATGGAACCACTTTATGTTCTCTTGGAATTTTATAGTTACTATATTAACCATGTATTTTAAAAATACAAGAAGACATGGTAAGAGTTAATCTATATAACTAAGGGTTAAATATAAAATATAAAGTTAATTTTATGAAATAAAAATGTATAAAACCTATTATTTTAAAAAATGTCGACCCATCTACATATTTTACCAGAAAAAAAATTTGAATCTATTCTTATCCAAAAATAATTTTATAATAAATTGATATTTCAATATTTTCCAAAAGTGACCCTCTTCCTTATAAAAGGCCCCCACCTCTACCCAAAACCACATACCTATCATGCCCCTTAGCATGAAAAAACTCTACTCAATTAAGCTCCAAACATCCCCTTATTTATACTAGGGTCCACTATTTTGGCATAAATCCAACCTGAGGAGTCTCTTTTTTCACATAAAAAAGAGACACTCGAAGAATAGGTAATTGTTTTATCAATTCAATTTAATTTTTTTATTATTATACATCATCTTTCTATATCATTTCCATTCTAATATAATAAATATAGTTCCTTCCACCTGATAATATGTTATTATAATTATGGAGCCATCATATTACTTATTTTACTCATCCTATGTATAAAAATTTCACCATACATGGGTACGTACGACTTACCGTCTCAACGCCATGGTGTAATTTTTCATTACACTCTACTTTATTTGGATAGGGTATAATGATGTGTGTAATTGATATAAATAATTAATATAAGATGGTAATGATTTATTATAATTAATATACCATCCATTTATATTCTATTTAACTATTAAGGAAGTGATATTATCACTGTTGTGTACGTACAGCTAACGGTCTCCACGACACGATGAGGCTCATCTTCCACATTCACTGTCAATGATTGATTATAAAAAATTATATTTTATGAATAATTATGAACTTTTTGACATATTAATACTACTAGAATTGTATATATATATATATAGACACACACACACACAGGAATATATATATTTCATTCATGTACATCCATTCAATACGATAAGAAAAAAGAAATGACGTTCATGCATATGTACGACATACTTTATCCATGAATGGTGTAGTCCATTTCATATATCTATGTAAAATATATATAATTTTATTATAAATGTATATTATATATAGATCATATTATAAATTTTAGATGTATGTAATTCATGATCTCTGTAATATGATCATGAATAACAAGTAAAAATGTGTACGATAAATAAAGAGATTATTAACTGAAATGTTGCATTAACTTGAAATTATTAATAAACTGGAAATATAAAGTCATAAAAGAATAATATATGATTTTATAAATATTATAATTATATTAATATAAGTCAATAATATGTCTAAAAACATTATACATTAGTTTTAGACATGTACAATGTGTATCGTACAAATTGTAAGTCGATTTCATATGACTTTTAATTTTCAGGAGATATAGGCAATGTTCACCACCTATTTCTTGTGTGTGTAGTATGTGCAACTCCTATTATATTTCTTATAATGAATACATTTATCATCATGGTATCTAAAAATTCATTTTATGATATCATGATTATGATTTAAATGTTCAATGTGGTATGGGATGCTATTAATATTTAAAGTATTAATCCTTTCTCTAGTTCTATATTCTTGGTAATATAATAATTTTATTCAAATGTTTTCACAAGGAATATTATTATGCTTCGATGTAAGTAAAACATTAACTAAAAATTAATTTTAAATATTTTAAATATTTATTCTTCTAAATCATTCTCATTATATTCCATTTTTTAAAAATGGGTTTAATGATTTATTTATATATACATGAATGTTTTAAAATTTTAATTCCTTTAAAAAGTTTCATAGTTGTATAATACACTCTGATTACAAAATATCTTCTTAAATTTCTTATTTTACAAGTGATTGGATTTTAAATAATTGATATCAAATTTAAAAAAAGGATATTCACTCAAAAAGATTAAATGATTAATTTCATCTATGTCAACATCCTTTGGTGGATTTTATGCCTAATTGAGGTTGATTTAGTATGACACAATATTCCATAATTTATTGAATGTTCTATGATATGTTTGAGTATGGATTTGTTATTTTGATACCATTTATGTGTTATGGTTAAAGTATTAACATTTCATATTCCAGTTTTAATATGAATGATTATGTAATGTTCCGCTATTTTCATACAAGGAATTAATTCAACTTAGTAAGTGACAGGTGATGCAAGCTATATTCCCTTAATGCATAGATATTTCCCTTCAAGAAAATATAGATATGGAATTGGATGACATATTTCCGATTTATTTTTAGATATGGATTAGGATGAGGAATTAACAATTTATTTAAATATTTCATGGTCAAGGCCTTGATAGTATGTTTAAGATGTCCAAAAATATGCATTCCCCCATTATGAGATTAGTTATTCATATTAAATGTGATTATTAGACTAGTAGAATGTTCATGTGAATGTATAAATTGAATTATTTTATTTATTCCTTCATATTATGTTCATATTTTTGTTTAAAAGGCTTGTGATTCAACTTTACACTTTCCGTAAAGATTATGGTTATTTATAAAACTTCTATTATATTATTTATCCGTACTGAGCATCTAAGATCATGAATTTATTACATTTTATTTACTTAGGATGACAAGATGTAAATTATGATTGATATATGGGATTAAGCTATGAAAATAATGACATTCTCAAAGGACTATCTCTCTTATATTTTAGGTTACGAATTGTATTTAAATGTTCATGTATGTAATTTATTTTCCATTACTACAAAACTAATCAGTCCTTCAGGACATGATTCACTGCCATCATGCCAATGTATTAAAATAATGCCCAGGCTCCTTGGTTTTTGGGTCGGTATGTTACAATCATACTCAATGAAGTCAAGCCATGGTTTTGGGGATAGAGAGTACCATGTTTGAATATAAGGTATTTCACCTGAACCTGCATAAATAAGTGAGAATATCTCTTTCTCTCCCTTTCCTTGTTCCATGCCTCCCATATAACATATCATGAAGCCGACAACACTAGGGATCTTGCACTGGTCTCCTCTATGATCTATTCACCCCCTTAAATCATAACTCCAGAAACATGGTCAGGTTCTACCCATTTCCCAATAAACCCATGAAACTTATAATGGTGTTTCCGATACCCATCACCCACTCACATATAAAAAACAAGTGCTATATTGAATTTGACTTGGTGAAATGTTGTAGCATTAGTGGTAGGACAAAAAGATACCATTCGTTCATATGTAATCATTCATTTTCATTTCTTGGATCATCATCGTCCAAATAAGAAATATCATCTTCCTATGAATCCATTTTCACCAAATATTCTATCACCCGACTTCATTTCTGCTTCGAATAAGGATTTCCTCGTGATATTCCATACCATTGAAAAATAGATATCTTGAGGTGGAAAATAAACATCAATAAAGGATTTATGTCATACAAATTCTATCAGACATATCTCTTTGTTGATTGTCAAATGTCTTCCTAATAAAAATTGAGAATATAGAGGATTTATGAAAGGTGATCTCCCTGACAGGAAACCCTTCAATGAAAAATTCCTCACCATATAATTTATTCTTCAATCACATGATCTCAAATCTTCCCATGACCCAACAGACCTTCACCTTAACAATATCTATATTTTTTTGTATTTTTGTGAGCCTTGATGGATTCATCACGGTCATATACCACTCCTCCAATTCATTATCGTACCAAGAGCTCATGATGTTGGCCCAAAGCGACATACCTTTTCTGATGTAATACATCGATTTTCCACCATGGCCTTCGATAAGCCACATAGATTGATACCAATCTTGTCGTCTGGACTCTCTAATCTAATCCATGCTTCCCAATAATAACATATAGAGTCATTATAATCCCACATGAACATATTTACGATTTCATCCAGAATTTTGAGCGTACAATTTGTAATTTTAACAACTAAGAGAACATGCATAGTTTTGGGGGATAAAAGGTGTTGATTAGGGAGCTTAACCCACCTAATGAAAGAAATTTCTTTAAAATTGCATATATATCCCATTATTTAATCATATTTCATTTAAAACAGCTATTTTGAATTCTCCCATTTGATATTGGAGCACTGATTTACACCATGGGTAGCTGGATTGGATGCAGACCCAAGTGCCTTTAAATGACAATGCATCGACGTGTTGGGAACCTTCTAGAGATAAAAATACAATTTTATCAAAGTTTAACTACTTCCAATTGAGCATCCCATAAATCTCTACCATTCTATTCCATCCTCTAATAGAATATTTTCTTCTATTAATAATGAAAATGACATCGCAGGTGAACATAAAATGACAGTTGAGGCTATCTCCTGATCTATTCTTATAAGGCATGATCGACCCCTCCTCAAATAAGTGTTTAATATTATTGGAGAGTGCATCCTTGGAAATGATAAAGAAATTTGGTGAGAGAGGGTCACTTTAACTCAGACCATGATTTATTTTAATGAAACTAAAGGTTCTCCCAATCAATGAAATGGACATCCATGTTGAGGAACAAAACCTAAAAATTAAGATGTAAACCCATTATTTGAATCCCATTTTCCCAATAACAATAATAATACTACTATATTCAAGCCATTTGTATTCTTTTCACATATTAGTTTTGTAATTATATTAGATCCTGTGGTCTTATTATTAATTTTATCCACCATATCTTTACAAATATCCACAATCCCGTGAATACTTCTCCCAAAGATGAATCCATATTATTTCTCTAAAATAATTCTCAAAACCATACTCTTGATCATTTTTTTCATAATATTAGAAAGTATTTGCTATAAAATGTTACATTGGAAGATTGTATGGTATTGGTTAATAGATTGCAGATTACAGGATATCATAATCAGGGTGACGCTAGAGGAATATACAACTCTTGGGAGTCATCTCGCTTTGAAGAAATTCCAAAATACCTCCCAAACATGATATTTTATGATTTCTCAAGCCTCCGTATAGAAAGGAACTAGAAAACCATCGGTTCCAAGAGAGATGCCTACCTTCGTACTAATTTCCACCCCTTAATTTCATCCCAATCCAAAAGGGCCTTCAAAAAATTATTTTTCGGATATTCAACCATACTAGGAATGTAACACCCCGAGCTTCCATTATACGCTTCTCATTCAATAATGCAATAGCTTGCATTGTACGCAACTTCGAGTTCTAACACACCGCAACTAATCAAAGTAGCCATTATGAATAGTAATACCCACTTTTTGAAAATATATAAATTTTATATTTCAAAATGGACTTCATTTTTGGATTCGGAATATCTAAATTAGCCTATGTTGAATTTATGGTATTTTTCTGAGAACATCCAATTTTTTATGAATAGTGAAAAATACTTAAAAACAACTTTTTTAATCAAAATAATTTATAGTGATAAATTATACTATTGAGTGGTTTTAAAGTATAATTAGAATATATTTTTACCATTTTATCCAATGGTGTTCATTATAATTAATTTCACTTTGAAATTAGACATAAACAATTGTCAATCTTTTGATATATATAGTTTCTTAAAAACACGCTATTTGTTGTGACAGCGGGAATTAATTATAAAATTAATTAATGCAACTTATATGTTCGGAATTTTTTAAAATAGAAATCACTTTTGAATTCGGGATATCAATTATAGCTTAGGGTGAAATTTTGGCGTTGTTCTGAAAAACTTCAATTTTTGATGAATAGTGAAACCACTAAGTGGTAGTTAAAAAACTGATTTTTCCTTTAAATGAAACATTACCAGTTCTGTGATTTTATTTTCCAAAATCCGACATACATGGTTGCCATTAGGAAGTAAAATGTGGTTCAATGGGATTAAAATAATTTTTTGGTGAATAGTAACTCTTAAGTTTAATTAATCGCGATTAAAGGAAATTTGTGAAATTTAAGGTAAAAATGTTATTATAAAAATATGAAAATACCTTTACACTTGTCCTACCCCTATTTTATGTGTCATGGACGACCATTAAAATCCATGGGTCAACTTGGGGACCCAATGGAGCCACTTTGGTAGGAAAATGACATAAATAACGTTTATTTAAAGTTAAAATAAAAATGTCACAAACATAAGTTGTTTTACTAAAACAATTTTTAAATGGCGTTATACAAGTCATATATTTGACTATAAATATTCATTAGAAAGATAAAAATATTTCAAAATCATGATGTAATTTTTATAATTTTTAGACTTTAAATAAATTAAATTATTTATGACACCATGATGATGCAGTGATTACCTCATTAATTAACGATTTAAATAAAATGAATAGATAATGTAAAATCCAAGGCTTACACTTGTCAAAAACCTATTGGATGAATATATTTCGAACCCTTATCACCTTATCCTAGAATTATATAAGTGTGGGACCTTTAAAATCTGATACTCATTATATAATAAAGCAACATTTCATTACTTTCCAGGAGTGCCCCTCCTCTCCACTTATAAAAGGCCCCCACCACTACCACCTTACTAACACTTTCAAAGCCTTTTGGCTCGGCCAAACTCTACCCAAATACTCTAAAAACATCCCTCCCTTACTCCTAGAAGCCTCACTTTGGGCATAATTCTTCCCAAGGAAGCCTTTGGCTCAAATCAAAAGGGTTACCCGATTTTAAGGTAATGTCTTCTCTTATGTTATTTTGTTTTATTTTTCTTATCCAACCACCTAAACTCTTTTTATTCATTTATTTTGTAACAAAAACAGTATCCTCAATATACTAGGATGTTGTTATAAGAATTATTCTAGCTACACATACACACACCTACATCTAATGGTTAAAGAACATACTGTTTCTATGGATGGTGAATTTCTGCCTCACGAAACGATGATTGTTCAACACTCTAATAACACCTTCAAAGGTGGCCATTAACATGTCACTATATTTATATATATGATATATAATATGTTTATGTTTTACTTAAGGTTCTATATTTTTCATTTATGTCATACCATTATTGTTTACATTATGGGTAAACACGATATTTTCATTTTAGGAAGTGCAGACTAGCGCCCCCTCAAAGTGATTTGAATCGTTAATCCCATATGTGGGATGTATAAAGGATGTAGTAAATGATATTATATTGGAATTATAATATACCTTTATATCATTATTATTTCATTAAATACAAAATAGAAATGAAAGTAGCGTTCATGCGTACGTACGGCTTACTGTCTCCATGAACAGTGAATTTCATTTCTTACCTCTAAACGTTATGGAATATTATAAATGAATTTATATAATGGATATATATGAAATATATGATATATATATCATGAATATAATTCTGGATATAATGGATATATCACCACATGAACAACTTGTAATTATAAGAAGTTTATTTTTGACTCAAGTACCAAAGATCGACAAAACGACCGTTATTAACTTAAATAATTACATAATGTTCATAACATGGTAATAAGTGATATAAAAGGAATAAAAAACTTGAAAAAGGTTCTTAAGAAATTATAAATTAACTCTAGTGTATTATTCAGGAGGTTAAAGAACGATCGAGTCAAGACAGGATGCAAGTTAAGGGAACTTCTTAACCCAATTTCCATTCTTTGGGTTAATCTCCTACTTTCAAATTATGTCATTATATTATTATGTCATTTCTTGTATTTGTACTTTCTTTATGTGTACCTATAGTTAATACACATAATAGATCTATTTTATTTAAAAATTATCTTTTTAAGGGACTTTGTCTCAATCTCCTTTCATTGAGGCATATTTGGTTTTATACACAACTTTCCATTATACGGTGTGAAAAACCCTTTGACTTTTAATTTTATTTGAAAGTAATCTTTTTATACAAAGCATTTTTACTAAACGAAAAAAGGAATTTTTTTCTTGTACGTATGCAGTGACAACAACTTCTCCACCACCATGACCATTATTTGAGTTTCAGCTTCCTCTACAAGCCATAACTTCTTTTTAAATGAAAAATAAATACAAAGTTTTAATTTCCTTTTATTTTGGTACTGAAAATGGTTTTGAAAGTGTTTTTTTATTATTATATCAATGTATTGTATTGATATATTGTGATTGAAATGTGGATATTTTATGTTTCCTTTATGCATGTTTTATGTGATACAATTATGTTATGGTTTATGATATGTTTAAACCTGTTCATATGAGGAATGCATTGGACTTAATAAGTGACGGGTGGAGCCCGATATATCTCCTCGATGCATCGGTAGGTCTCATGAGACAAACTAGTGTCTTGGCATGAGGCCTTGACAAAATATTATTTGTGGTCTTGGCACGAGGCCTTGACTATGTGGTTATGATAGTCTGGCATTATTCATTCCATCATTATGAAAGTGGTTATTGATATTGCATGTGATTATTTGACCAGTAGAATATCCATGTGAAAAAGTAAATGGCATTATCTCATTTTACATTTTCCATATTATGTTGAAGTTCAAGTTTAAAAGGCTTTTGTTTTAGTTATACATTGCCTTAAATGTTAATGTTTATTTAGGAAAGCTTACGCAATATTGTTATCCTTACTGAGAACTTGAGCTCACCCCTTTTCAATGTTTTAATATTTTCCAGGATGTGAAGAATTATTTTATGAATGACCTGTAGGGATAGTCAGAAGAGGATATGAGTGTGGACTATGGAGACTTTGTTTTTGTAGTTTTTCACTTTATGATGTAATGTAACATTTATGAATGTATCTAGTGTTTCCAAGGCTACTAAACTAATCGGTCTTTTGAGACTTGATCTTTTGTGATCATGCCAATGTTACGCAATAATGCACTGACTCTGGGTAACTAGGGTCGGGGAATTACAGTTGGTATCAGAGGCAGTTTAGTACTAACCTTGAAAGCTAGATTTAGATAAACTCTGATTAGAGCACATAGCCCGAAGATAGACTTTGAGGATTAGTATAGAATAACTTCCTATAATTTTGGTATTATAGAGATTTTGTGAGTTTTCCGAGCAATCCATCCCTGTCTCGATACGAGCAGGTAGAGGCGGCTCTGGCACAGATGTACCTAGGGGTAAAACCCAAAAACACCGCTTTGAGCTAGACACGAACGGGAACTGGTGCACGACAACGGGCCTTGCTGCACTCTTGGTTACGACACTCCCGGGGGATATGCTTAGGATAATTCTCATTTATTTTACAAACCACTATGAAGGATTATGATTATATACTTCTTCAAAGAAAAAATTTTTATTATTATGGATTATATGAATAAATAGTTCAATTTATGTTAATTATTTTATAAGTATGGAATTATGTATTTTTATTCATAAACTAATCTAGTTTATGCCATTATTTAGAAATGGCGCCTAGTGGAATAAATGGAAACTGTATTAATGCACGCACTCCGTGTAGGGATTTCCCTCCTGCTCAAGATAATTATTATGGAGCTGGAGATACAACTGGTGTTGATCAACTTATTACCATACTGGGACAATTCACTCAGGTTATGAATAATAACCTTACTCGTATGGAGCACCCTGATCCGCAATGTGGAGGATCAATGTTAGACCGCTTCATGAGGAAACAACTACCAACATTTAATGGGGTTACAAATCAATTAGTAGCTGAGCAATGGATAAACTCCTTAGAAAAAATATTCCACGCCTTGGGGAGTAGCGAAAGGGAGAAGGTTGTCATGGAAGTCTACCGCCTCACTGGAGATGCCGATCAGTGGTGGTCGCTGATTCAAAACACAAAGGAATATGATGACGTATCGAATATGGAATGGAGGGAGTTCAAAGAGCTTTTCTTAGAAAAATACATTCCTCGTGACAATCGAGCAGATATGGAAAGGCAAATTCTGAGTCTGAGACAAAATGAGGATGAGAATGTCCCAAAGTATGAGTCCAACTTTACATGGTTTGCGAGGTATGCTACAGATTATATAAGTAACCCAAGAGTTAATATTGACCATTTCATTGATGGGTTAAAACCATTTATCCATCGTGCTTTAGTATCACAATCCTTCTCATCGTACAAAGATATTGTCTCGTGTGCTATCAAGACATAAAAAGAATTCGCTAAATCTTATGACAATAAAGAAAAGCAAGAGAAGAATAGAATGGTGGAACAAGAGATAGATAAAAGGAAAAAGGAGAAGAATGATTTTACATTATGCGATAATTGTGGGAAGAATCACCCTGGTACTTGCCTAAAAGGAATGGGAGTTTTTTTTAAATGTGGAGAAAAAGGTCACCAGGCTCGTGATTGCAAGGGAAAGAAAGAGGTTATCAATGTTGAATGCTACAATTGTAGGGAAATGGGGCATTATGAAAATGAATTTCCTAAGCATTAGGAAAACTTACCTCAGAAATGGCCAAGGGATGAAGGCCAATCTTATGTTATTACTACAGTTGAAGTGGAATAATTTATGTATTGGTTCTTTTGGACTCAAGGATTATATTTTGGTTATAAGAATAATGTGATATATATAAGGATTGCACTATTGTACTTGTTGTTTCAGTAAGGTTTTAATATGATGAAGGTAATCATATTTTTAGTATGTGACAAAAAGAGAAACATTAATTTGTTTGGGGAATCTGATGTTATAATTGATTTTGGAATTTAGAGACCTTTTAGAGAAAGTTTGGACAGAGGTATTTTGGATAACTATTAAGGTTGGAATAGATTAAGTTAAACCCTGGACAGTATTGTTTAAGGTTAAAACATTTCTGAAGATTATTTTTGGAATATTATAATACTATAGTTTTAGGAAAAGGACAACCTGTAGGGTGGGGCATAACCGGTCGCGTCGAACAAAGCTCCCGGAATTGAACCCACAACCATAGTGAGACATGCCTTTATTACCTACCACTAGCCTACAGGAATTACCTAGTTATTACAAAATATTTTTACTAATCTAAATGGTATGTGTTAATATTTGGAACCTTATACAATTAGGATAAATAGAATATTTTTGAGTTCTATTACCTTTTAGAGTGAAAGATGGGTTTGTGGTAAAAATTTATTAAAGAATGAAAGTCTACATGACAAGTTTGTATATTCCCTTACATTCTTAGTAAATCTCATAAATAAATTCCTCAACTTTATAAAAGGTAACTTAAAACAAGAACGTTGTTGGTTAACTTTTCCAACTGGGGATTCAATGACTATTTAACCAATCACAAGTTTGTGATTTTCTTATGGTTAACTTTCTCCTAATCCAGTTTTCTATGACTCTCCATCAGACCATGATGGTTTGTTTTTCTTCCATATCCATATTTTCATAGAATCCAAGTATGGGTTATCTCGGGTGACCTTTGTACTTATCTTTCTATCTTTTAAAGTTATATTTTTATTAACCTTATTTCTGATGTGGGTTTTACACAAAGGTATTTTCTATTTTCAACCTTTTATTTTCAAAGAAAATTTTCAAATTGCGAGGACGAAATTTATTGAAGGAGTGGAGAATGTAACACCCTGAGCTTCCATGATACGCTTCTCATTCAATAATTCAATAGCTTGTATTGTATGCAACTTCGAGTTCTAACACACCGCAACTAATAAAAGTATCCATTATGAATAGTAATACCCACTTTTTGAAATTATATAAATTTTATATTTCAAAATGGAATTCATTTTTGGATTCGTAATATCGAAATTAGCCTATGTTTAATTTTTGGTATTTTTCTGAGAACTTCCAATTTTTTATGAATATTGAAAAATACTTAAAAACAAATTTTTTAATCAAAATAATTTATAGTGATAAATTATACTATTTAGAGTTTTTAAAGTATAATTAGAATATATTTTTACCATTTTATCCAATGGTGTTCATTATAATTAAATTCACTTTGAAATTAGACATAAACAATTGTCAATCTTTTGATATATATAGTTTCTTAAAAACACGCTATTTGTTGTGACAGTAAGAATTAATTATAAAATTAATTAATGCAACTTATATGATTTTAATTTTGTAAAATAGACATCATTTTTGAATTTGGGATATCAATTATAGCTTATGGTGAAATTTTGGCACTGTTCTGAAAAACATCAATTTTTGATGACTAGTGAAACCACTAAGTGGTAGTTAAAATACTGATTTTTCGTTTAAATGAAACATTACCACTTCTGTGATTTGATTTTATAAAATACAACATACATGGTTGTCATTAGGAAGTAAAATGTGGTTCAATGGGATTAAAATAATTTTTTGTTGAATAATAACTTTTAAGTTTAATTAATCGCGATTAAAGGTAATTAGTGAAATTTAAGGTAAAAATGATATTATAAAAATATGAAAATACCTTTAAACTTTTCCTACCCCAATTGGATGTGTCATGGCCGACCATGAAAATCCATGGGTCAGCTTGGGGACCCCATGGAGCCACTTTGGTAGGAAAATGACATAAATAACTTTTATTTAAAGTTAAAATAAAAATGTCACAAACATAAGTTGTTTTACTAAAATAATTTTTAAATGGGGTTATAGAAGTCATATGTTTGACTATAAATATTCATTAGAAAGCTAATAATATTTCCTAAATCATGATATTATTTTTATAATTTTTAGAAATTAAATAGATTAAAGTATTTATGATACCATGATGATGCAGCGATTACCTCATTAATTAACGATTTAAATAAAATGAAAATATAATGTAAAATCCAAGGCATAAACTTGTCAAAAACCTATTGGATGAGTAGATTTCGAACCATTATCACCTTAGACTCGAATTATATAAGTTTGGGACCTTTAAAATCCGAATCTCATTATATAATAAAGTAACATTTCATTACTTTCCAAGAGTGCCCCTCCTCTCCACTTATAAAAGGCCCCCACCACTACCACCTTACTCACACTTTCAAAGCCATTTGGATCGGCCAAACTCTACCCAAATACTCTCCCAACTTCCCTCCCTTACTCCTAAAAGCATAAATTTGGGCATAAGTATTCCCAAGGAAGCCATTGGCTCAAATCAAAAGAGTTACCCTATTTTAAGGTAATGTCTTCTCTTATGTTATTTTGTTTTATTTTGTTTATCCAACCCCCTAAACTCTTTTTATTAATTTCTTTTGTAACAACACCAGTATCCTACATATACTAGGATTTTGTTATAATAATTATTCGAGCTACACTTACACCCACCTACATCTAATGGTTAAAGAACATACTATTTCTGTGGATGGTGAATTGCTGCCTCACGAAATGATGATTGTTCAACACTCATATAACACCTTCAAAGGTGGACATTAAGATGTCACTATATTTATATATATGATATATAATATGTTTATTTTTTACTTAAGGTTATATATTTTTCATTAATGTCATACCTTTATTGTTTCCATTATGGGTAAACACGATATTTTCATTTTAGGAAGTGCGGACTACCGCCCCCTCAAAGTGATTTGAATCGTTAATCCCATATGTGGGATGTATAAAGGATGAAGTAAATGATATTATATATGATATTATACTGGAATTATAATATACCATTATATCATTATGATTTCATTAAATACAAAATAGAAATGAAAGTAGCGTTTATGCGTACGTACGGCTTACCGTCTCCATGAACGGTGCATTTCATTTCTTACCTCTAAACGTTATGGAATATTATAAATGCATGTATATAATGGATATATATGAGATATATGATATCTATATCATGAATATAATTCTGGATATAATGGATATATCACCACACGAACAACCTATAATTATAAGAAGTTTATTTTTGACTCAAGTACCAAAGATCGACAAAACGACCGTTATTAACTTATATAATTACATAATGTTCATAACATGGTAATAAGTGATATAAAAGGAATAAAAAACATAAAAAGGTTCTTAAGAAATTATAAATTAACTCTAGTTTATTATTCAGGAGGATAATGAACGGTCGAGTCAAGACAATATGCAAGGTATGGGAACTTCTTAACCCAATTTCCATTCTTTGGGTTAATCTCCTACATTCAAATTATGTCATTATATTATTATGTCATATCTTGTATTTGTACTTTCTTTATGTGTACCTATAGTGAATACACATAATAGATCTATTTTATTTAAATAAATGATCTTTTTAAGGGACTTCGTCTCAATCTCCTTTCAATGAGGCATATTTGGTTTTATACCCAACTTTCCATTATATGTTGTAAAAACCCCCTTTGACTTATAATTTTATTCAAAAGGAATCTTTTTATATGAATCGTTTTTACTGAACGACAAAAAGAATGTTTTTCTTATACATATGCGGCGACAATGACTTCTTCGCTGCTGTGACCATTATTTGAGTTTCGGCTTCCTCTACAAACAATAACTTCTTTTTAAATGAAAAATAAATACGAAGTTTTAATTTCCTTTTATTTTGGTATTGAAAATGGTTTTGAAAGTGTTTTTTTATTATTATATCAATGTATTGTATTGATATCTTGTGATTGAAATGTGGATATTTTATGTTTTCTTTATGCATGTTTTATGTGATACAATTATGTTATGGTTTATGATATGTTTAAACTTGTTCATATGAGGAATGAATTGGACTTAATAAGTGACGGGTGGAGCCCGCTATAGCTCATCGATGCATCGGTAGGTCTCATGAGAAAAACTAGTGTCTTGGCACGAGGCCTTCACAAAATCTTATTTGTGGTCTTGGCACGAGGCCTTGACTACGTGGTTATGATAGTCTAGAATTATTCATTCCATCATTATGAATGTGGTTATTGATATTGCATGTGATTATTCGACCTGTAGAATATCCATGTGAAGAATTAAATGGCATTATCTCATTTTACTTTTGCCATATTATGTTGAAGTTCAAGTTTAAAAGGATTTTTTTTTAGTTATACATTGCCTTAAATGTTAATGTTTATTTACGAGTGCTTCGGCAATATTGTTATCCTTACTGAGCATCTGAGCTCACCCCTTTTTAATGTTTTAATATTTTCCAGGATGTGAAGAAGTATTTTAGGAATGACCTGTAGGGATAGTCAGAAGAGGATATGAGTGTGGACTATGGAGACTTTTTTTTTAGTTTTTCACTTTATGATGTAATGTAACATTTATGAATGTATCTAGTGTTTCCAAGGCTACTAAACTAATCGGTCTTTCGAGACTTGGTCTTTTGTGATCATTCCAATGTTACGCATTAATGCACCGACTCTAGGTAACTGGGGTCGGGGTGTTACAGGGAATGTGTTGATGAACCAGACCTATCCACTTTCCACCTCCATATCTTCATCAAGGCCACCCTCAGACCCTACTAGCAATATTTTGTAGTGATCAATGTTCATGGTACCAACCACCTATATTTCATTGGTATAGGATACATCTTGGAGAATTATATTGATTCCCCTTGAAATATTACTTTACTGCATCTATGATAGAAAATAAGCTGTGTTTTTGTCTCCCTCCCTTACCTAGGTAGACCTTGATTTCACACCCTAGACCCTATCCACTTCCAGGAAATTCTTAAAATAATGAATCTTCTTATCATACAATTCTGAAAAAAATCTCTCATCCTAGGATTGTATGGAGCCTTTAACTTAGTCTCTAAATTCTCTATAGTACATCCCCTTGACTGTCTTCACGATTGTGGTTGTGCCCAATCGAAACATAATGGTCAGTTTTCAAACACCCCATCATCCTCTATATATCAACCAATAAAACCACATCCATCATCTGGTTTCATAAGGATTATATAGTATGTGATAAACCCTCCTTTCATGACCCACTACTAGAATAAAAAAAGGGACCCGCTTTTCTGGGCTCTCTCGCAATATAAACTACCCAAGGGTAGTGATCTAATGATAATATAGTGAGAAGTATACCAAAAGTATGTGAGATGAAGTCCATACTTTTCAATTATCCAAGATATCTATCCAGCCTTCTCCAAAAGTATCTACAACCATTCATATACTGACACCATGTGTACATGATACATAAATAATCAAGATCTTACAGTCCGTTTGACCCCATGGAGCTTCTAATGTCCATAAAAGTAGCAATTTATAGGGTATGAATCACCATCCTTATTATCTATAGTGTCCACAATAGTATTGAAATCACATAAAAAAACTAGGCACTCCTTCTTGGATGGTAACACTCGAATGTACACCATCGATACCCCTTGAGATGGCATCACAATTATCGTAGTCAAATGAAAAAACAATATCTGATCTATTCTTACTAAAAATAGTCGACAAATTCTGAGTAGAGGCACTAATAAAACACACATTGACACACAGATTCTATAAAACCAATATTTACTAGTTGGTTGGACTGTAATGAAACTCTTCTATAAACCCTATAGATTTTCCATAAAAACTAGATACTTTAGGAACTTTTCTTAGGATTGATAGTATCCAGTATAAAAATCCTATATATGACACACATAATTAAAATTTTTAGCACATTTGGCTCACCACCGAACCTATCACATTCCAAAGAAAGATCAATATCATTTGATATAAAGGTCGATGAGTGGATGACCATCATCAACACAAAGTTTAGAGAATATTATTTTGATTCCTCCCACGTAACTATCCTGCAATCCACTAGAGTCATAAAAACCATTCTAACATCACCCTCTATGATGAAGAGATCCTCCGAGACATCCCCTTGATCTACATAATCATCAAGATCTGTGTAATGGTTGTTACAACACACTGACAAACTTCAATTCTCTACAATTGTCCTGCCATGGTGTTGGGGCTCAGAGCCTAGTGCCGTAGTGGAAGTAGTCGTTGCATAAACATAGAAGAGGAGAAGATTTCACCCGAAGGCATTTTATTACCCGAAGGAATTTTTCATCACCCGAAGGAATTTTACACACCATAGCCGAAGTCATTTTTACAATGCACCTAAATTATTTTTCTCTCAACACATGACACCCATGAACATACAATTTTTATTGTACCACCGATCATCACAATCGGGACACGTGGCATGATCTCTGCAACTAAGAGGACTTTCGATACATGGATCCTTCATGAATCTCTTTCCACACCATCGTCGACAATTCTCTCTGCATCATTGAATGACATCATCGATGGCTTAAATCATCACCACTGACACACCATCATTTACATGATCACTATCTTCATCACACTAGTTACCACAAATGCAGCAACCCCTTCATCATTCTCCCTTTCCCCAGATACATCTTGCCGACTCTTCTTGGTGGCTACATCTTTGCCAGCCAACATTCTAAAACATTTAATTGCATACTCTAATATAGACTTCATGTCCATATCTCTATTAATGTGGTAAACATTAATTATTCCTTCAATATTCCATCGATTAATATACGGAATAACTCTTCATTAATTTTGGGTGAAAATCCTCCATTAATGGTATGAAAAACCCTCCATTAATATTTTCCTCTCTCCTCATTATTTATATTTTAAATCAAAAAATCCCATAAATCTCCACCTTGATTTAAAATACAAATACTCCACATTAATCTCCACCATATGGGTCAATTTGATAGCTGACTCCACCATGTTCTGAATATCACACAATGAATAGAACATGCCACATGACACTTGCGGCCATGAAGACTTTCGATATTCCAGCATCACCGCTAATACCAACTTCATTTTCCGATGAAATATGAGTCCTTGACAAGTTGCTCCACTAGGTGATTGTGACTATGTTTTGCAACCGAGCACTTCCACCAATCCCTCTTATACCACTGTTGGGGCTCAGAGACCCCTGCCGCAGTAGAAGTAGTCATTGCAGAAACACATAAGCGGAGAAGATTTCACCCGAAGGCATTATTTCACCCGAAGGAATTTTACATCACCCAAATAAATTTTACACACAACACCCGAAGGCATTTTTATAATGCACCCAGAGGATTTTTCACTAGACACACAAAACCCATGAACATACTATTTTTTCTGTACCACCGATCATCACAATCGAGACACGTCGCTTGATCTCCACAACCAAGAGGATTTTCGATACATGTCACCTTGATGAATCTCTTTGCATGCCATCATCGACAATTATCTCTGCATTGTTGCACGCCATCATCGATGCCTTCAATCATCGCTGCCGAAACACCATAGTTGACATGATCACCATCTTCATCACACCGGTTACCGCAAATACAGCAACCCCTTTATTTTTCTTCCTAGCATCAGCTACATCTTTCCGACTTTTCTTGGTGGCTACAACTTTCCCAGCCCACATTCCAAAACATGTTACCGCATCCTCTTATATAGACATCATGTCCATATCTCTATTAATGAGTTCAACATTCATTATTCCATCAATATTCCATCAATTAATATTGGGAAAAACGTTTCATTAATGTTGGGAGAAAATCCTCCATTAATGTTGGGAAAACCCATCCATTAATAAATTTCTCCCTCCTCATTATTTACATTTTAAATAAAAAAATACCAACACATGGACCCTACCACATGCATAAGACATCACCAGAGGCTCTTGATGGTCATCAATGATTACTCCATACCCATACCAACTAAAAATAACTCCTTAGTAGTTGGCGCGCTGACATGGATCTCCATGCACGAATAATATTTATTCGTAGACATCTATAAAAAAAGTGAACCAAAACCATGAGACTCAGAACCCTTACTAGAAACTGATGGAAGGATCATCACTTCCATGGCATTCATAGGTCAATCCACACTTAAAGAAGGATTAGTTGAAACTGTTAATTGATTCGAGACCTTTAGATCATCAATGGGAGACCGAACAACCGCCATAAATAACATATCATAAAAATGATAGGGGTTTGGATTGTTCATGTGCATTGATTACTCAAAATTTGAAAATAATGGTATTTTATATAGGGTTTTTATTTATTTATAAATGGGATAGGATTTTACATATTGTTTAAAATGGGTCCTGAGATGTGTGAAACTGGTTCACGCATCTCTCATTGCCATGAATCGTGAATGAGGTTCACACTTACTCTACGAAATGTATGGTGGAAGTGTGAACTCTGTTCACGCCTCTTCCAAATTTTTAAATTATAACTAAATTCATTAGTAGTTATAAATATTAATTAAATATAAATAAATATATGTTAAAAATCATCAATATATATCAAATATCAATAGATATAATTACATATTAATTAAAAAATCATGAATATGTATTTAATATCAATAAATATCAATAAATATAAATACATATTTATTAAAAAAATTAATATTTATAAGATATAAATAAATATAAATAAATTATAATACATATTATTTAAATAATAAATGATATTATTAACTGTGTTCATAGCCATTTTGATCAACTTGTATTATTCATGATGCACTACTCGATCGCAAGTAGTGCTTATTCAATTATTTTTACCACAGTTCAATACATCAAAATTACATTCCAACTATATATGTCAATATGTTAATATATCCAATTTACATTATCAATCATTCATTCCAATTCCTTTCTTATTTATTAATATGAAGCAAAAAAGATCAACGTAAAAGTATATTAGTTCTTACTTAAGAATTGTGTCATCTATTATTTCACTCTAAACCTATGTGATTCATACTCGGTCATGACAAAAATATGATTTGATTTGGGAAACAATTTTTTCCTCTACAAACTTAACATAATAATGAAATGAGAAATTATGTAATTATCATCATGGTTAATCCAGTTTTCTTTTAGGATGAAGATATTAAATGAAATATGAATGTTTTATTTAAACAAACAACTTAAACTCATGCACTTACATTAAAAAATAGATCAAAAACATTCAAGTACAATAATAAGGATACACGAGCTTTGAGAACATCCATACATCAAGTTTTTTTATTTCATTTATTAAATCAATTACAATCCTTTTTTAATGAGTTTATTTTTTTTGTTAACAAATGAAAAGAGATATAGAAAAATATACCTCTTTCATTCACATGATCATGATGCACATTATACAGTAATTGGATTTTATTTTAATTGATATTATAATTCTTGCAGTAACATCATATTTCTTCATATACATAACCCTTAGGGGAAACACTCATAAACATATTAATAATGGTTGATCTCTTCAATAACGGTTTTCAAGATGTTTCAATATGAAGAATACAATAAAATTAATCATAAAAATATGACTGTCTATATTTAAAAACATATATAACATCACTTAGAATGATATTATTCAATAAATATTATTTAGGATACAAATAATTTGATAAATCCACGATAATATATTTTTTATACTTGTTTTCATGGATATGCTAACACATTCTTAAAATTTATCCAATATGACCATCTTTATTATTTGTATTTGAAAAACTATTGAGAAATTATTCCAAGATGATAATTATTCATCTAGTAATGATTCTGTACCATTAGAAAATGTCTCCTTGAATTATAATGTCAGAATATGTATGTTTACAAAATTGATTAAATAAACTTTTCCTTCCATACATCTCATATTGTAGTTTTTCGAATCTTCAATCAGAATCTCCCAGTCTTCAAAAATATCCATTACTCAATCAAATTCTTATTCATGCGGCTTAATTTGTTAACATAGATTCATTTTCCATTATAATGTAGAATTTTCCATCTAATTTCTTATCATCGAGATCAATAATATTAGTCAAGATTTCTTCAAGTTCACGACACTTTTCATCCGTGGTATTTTTGAATTAAAAATAATTTATATTAATAATATTATTTAATTAATTTAAGAATATTATTTATTATACATATATAGATAACAATACTATGTATTAATGTAAATAACAACTAGTAATTTGTTATTTTGTCAGATTATTTGATAACACTAATTCATTTATTGAAAAAAGTACATAAATCTATAAATGATAATAGTAAGTCATATACGACATGTATCATAAATCTAATATTAATATAATCAATGCATGTGTGGTATATTTTTCTCTATTAAACAGACAGACGTATATATAACTCATTAACACTGTGTCTTTCTATGCCTTCACTTGGGTGACAAGCGGTAGATGTATAGTCTCACCACATGTACCATGTACTACCTCTAAGGATACTAGGTGCTAGCTATAACGCTCACCAATATATGAATGACGATTACTATTGTGCGGTGGATGTTAGCATAGTAGGGGCTAAAAAAGCATCCAACTTAGACCAATCAATATATACATCTTCCTTTAGCCATGACTGAGATGATCGAGGAGAATATAACTGGTCACGATGAACACCTTCCTCCTATATAACATAAGCATCCATAAAAGGGTCGTCACCCCTTCGTACATCTATATAAAGCTCAAAAGGCTCAGTAGGCTAAATAGCCTAAGCATAATCTGATATATCAATGAAAATTCCATGATAAATCCCATCCATTGAAGTAAATAACTCTACCACAGTGCTATGAAAATTGTTCTCGTCAAATGTGTCTTCATATCCTGTATCCAACATTTGATACAGACAAGTGGTACGAGCATCCTGTGAAAGGAAACACTGCTATTAAGTAATGTCAATAAAAATTTTCCTCAAAATATGAAGGAAGAATGAATACCAACTCATTAATGCCTAGTCGGTGTCGTGTCCGAAATATGACTGGTGACATGAAGTACCAGGATGCATAATCCTATTGAACTAAAAAATGGAAACATACTATCCCCACTTCTCCAAACCAGCACTACCACAAAACTGGGCAAGGGAAGTGCTGCCGTTTATCAGTGCTAAACAGAAAGGGCTGATAAAGGGGTATGCCTTTATCAGTTCTAGTTAAAAGCACTGATATATATAACCTTTATCAGCGCTAAAATAAGCACTGATAAAGGTATACCCTTTATCAGCGCATTTTTTTAGCGCTGATAGATTTTTTTTATTAATTTATATAAAATTATAATATTTATTAGGGATAAAATAAAAGAGTTGATAAAACATTCCTTTATCAGAACTTTTAACATGCACTGATAAAGGATCCAGTGGTTTCTATTTAACAACCCTAACAGGCCGTCCTCTATCACACGCGGTAAAGCTTTCTCGGAATCTGAACCAGGACCCTCTTCCGCTGCAACTTCTCCCCCTCTTCCACATCACGTCCTTGTCTTCCTCCTCCCCCTTGTCATCCTTATCCTCTTCCTCCTCCTCCCCTGCCACTGACATTTGGTTTTTCTCCTCTTTAATTGCCTCCATGCTGTTGATTTTCCTCCTGCAACACGATCGCCGTCATCTCTGCCGCCGCAACCGTCGTGACCACCGCCGCCTCTGCCGCAACGACCGCCACCACAACCGCCACTGCCTCCGCCACCGCGACCGCCGCTTCCTCCACCGCTTCTGGTCAGTATAGGAGTATTTATATCATGGTTTTAATGTGACCATCACTATTGAACCGATATGGATGGGTTTAGGGTAATGAAGAATGGGTACATTCCTTGGGTTTTGGAATAATGTTGGGTAACTGGTGATCGTGTGGTGAGTTTTGGAATGGTGTGATGTTAAGATTGGAAAAGATTACCAGGGGTGTCCCATTGGAAATATGTGTGTTCCCCCAAATTTTTGTCATGATGAATGGGTAGTCTCATTGAGATTGAATATGGACATGATCCTACTCACTAGATACCACATGTTGTGTTGAAAATATTGTACCATGAAGTTTAAAGTCATGTGATTAGGATATATGTGTCGTGAAAGGTGTGATAACAGAGGATTGATCAGGGATTACTCATTTGGGGTTTGATATCTAGAATGAACTTGGGGATTATACCTATTAAGGACCTATTAGTCATGGTTTACCCATTGTATGTTCATCTTTTATATTTTAAAAAGTTTGTTGAACTCTTTCTATCGAAGGTGGCTTCAATAATTTCATGTTATCATAAGGTGTGTTTAACCATGGTGTGGGTTGATTTTGGATTTAGTGGTTTATTGGGGTTTTTGGGATGTGGTAGATGGTGTACTCAATTTTAGATTATTTTATTCTCATGAGTTTGCCCTATTTAATGTTATCTTTTCAATTAGAAATCTCTTCTGTTGTATACCTCTCCTCTGCCACAAATGCACCTCTACTATGTGCTTAACAACAACTTTGTGGTGATTTTTCTCCTGTTACTCATTGATTTCATCTTGTTCGCATGTTATTACTGTTTGATATTGATGGTTATGATCTTAAATGTACGGGCTAAATGCCCCGCTGAAAATCGTGGTCGTTGGTGGTCCTTGTTTGCACACTAAATGAATTCATGTTGGTGGGTTCTTGTTGAGCATTTGAATATAAAAATTGGTAATCTATGTATACTTGACTTATGAATGAATGCCCCATTATGATAAAACCTCTATGATAACCCCTGAATTAACAAAAAAAATTGAATAAGGGATGATTTGTAAAATCTAAAATTGTGACTGTTTGGTTTGTATGGTGTTGCGATTGTGAGCACGATTGTGTTTTTGTATGGTGTTTCAATTGTTTTCATGATTGATATGCCATTTTTTTCCATGTTGTAGTTCTTCCACCATTGAATATCAATCCAAACTTTACCCATTTCAATGGCACCACCACTTTGTTACTAGTTCAATTCCACTGAATACTAAAAACCAACTTCTAGAGGACTCTATGAGACACTTTATGGTGTGAAGATGATGTTTTTCAGATTATATATATTTTTAAAATATATTGTATATAGTCTTGTTAAATGGAACATTCTTCACCATACATGGATTTCATATATATTTTAGTGCTAGATAATAGTTATCATCAAAATTTACACCACATGACTCATCTTCTGACTCAACCTTGGAATAAGTTTTATTTTAAATGTTACATGTCATGTGAATGTAGGTCACACACAATGTATCACCAAGACATATAAATCAGCATGAAACCATGTATATGCCATTAAATAATGGTAGAACCATATGATATGTAACACCATGAGCTTCCATTATACGCTTCTCTTTCAATAATGCAATAGCTTGCATTGTACGCAAGTTCGAGATTCTAACGCACCGTGACCAATCAAAATAGCCATTATGAATAGTAATACCAACTTTTTGAAATTATATATATATTTTATATTTCAAAATGGACTATATTTGTGGATTCAGAATATCGAAATTAGCCTATGTTGAATTTTTTGTATTTTTCTGAGAACTTCCAATTTTTTATGAATAGTGAAAAATACTTAAAATCAACTTTTTTAATAAAAATAAATTATAGTGATAGATTATAATATAGAGTTGTTTAAAAGTATAATTAGATTATATTTTTACCATTTTATCCAATGGTGGTCATTATAATTAATTTCACTTTGAAATTGGACATAAACAATTGTCAATCTTTTGATATATATTATTTCTTAAAAACACGCTATTTGTTGTGATAGCAGGAATTAATTATAAAATTAATTAATGAAACTTATATGTTTGGAATTTTGTAAAATAGACATCATTTTTGAATTCGGAATACCAATTATAGCTTAGGGTAAATTTTTGGCATTGTTCTGAAAACTCCAATTTTTGATGAATAGTGAAACCACTAAGTTGTAGTTAAAAAACTGATTTTTTGATAAAATGAAACATTACCACTTCTGTGATTTTATTTTCAAAAATATGACATACATGGTTGTCATTAGAATGTAAAATGTGGTTCAATGGGATTAAAATAATTTTTTGGTGAATAGTAACTTTTAAGTTTAATTAATCGCGATTAAAGTTAATTAGTGAAATTTAAGGTAAAAATGATATTATAAAAATATGAAAATACTTTTACACTTTTCCTAACCCTATTGGATGAGTCATGGCCGACCAATAAAATCCATGGGTCCACTTTGGGACCCCATGAAGCCACTTTGGTAGGAAAATGACATTAAACACATTTTATTTAATGTTAAAATAAAAATGTCACAAACATGAGTTGTTTTTCTAAATAAAATTTTAAATGGGGTTATACAAGTCATATTTTTTACTGTAAAATTTTATTCTAAAGAGAAAAATATTTCCTACATCATGATATTTTTTTTATAATTTTTTGAATTTAAATAAATTAAATTATTTATGACACCATGATGATGCAGCGATTACCTCATTAATTAACGATTTAAATAAAATGAAAAGATAATGTAATATCTAAGACATAAACTTGTAAAAAACCTATTGGATGAGTATATTTAGAACCCTTATCACCTTATCCTTGAAATATATATGTTTGAGACCTTTAGAATCCGAAAAAGCATTTCATAATAAAGTAACATTTCAATCTTTCCAAGAGTGCCCCTTCTTTCCTCTTATAGAAGGCCCCCGCCACTACAACCTTACTCACACCTTCAAAGCCTTTTGGCTTGGCCAACCTCTGCCCAAATACTCTCTCAAATTCCCTCCCTTACTCTTAGAAGCCTCACTTTTGGCATAAGTCTTCCCAAGGAATCCTTTGGTTCAAATCAAAAAGAGTTACCCAATTTTAAGGTAATGTCTTCTCTAATGTTGTTTTGTATTATTTTGCTTCTCCGAGCCCTTAAGCTCTTTTTATTCCTTTATTTTGTAACAAAACCAGTATCTAAAAGATACTATGATGTTTTTATGAGAAGTATTTGGTTTACAATTTCTCACACCTTCATCTAATGGTTAATGAACATACTGTTTCTGTGGGTGGCGAAATACTGCCTCATGAAATGATGATTGTTTAATATTCTTTTAACACCCCTTATGGTGGCCATTTTGATGACAATATTTTCATATATGATATATATATTATGTTTATGTTTTCCTTATGATTATTTATTTCTCATTTATGGTATACTTTATAATTTCCATTATGGGTAAACGCGATAATTTCATTTTAGGAAGTGTGGACTACCGCCCCCTCAAAGTGATTTTAATCGTTAATGCCATATGTGGGATGTATAAAGGATAGAGTAAATGGTATTATACATTATATTATACTGGAATTATATTATACCTTTATATAATTATAACTTCATTCCATTAAATACGAAATAGAAATGAAAGTAGCGTTAATACGTACGTACGGCTTACCGTCTCAATGAACGGTGCATTTCATTTCTTACATCTAAATGTTATGTAATATTATAAATGAATATATATACTGGATATATATGATGTATATGATATATAAATAATTAATATATTTTTGGATATAATGGATATATAACCACATGAACAAAGTGTAATTATAAGAAGTTTATTTTTGACTCAAGTACCTAAGATCGACAAAACGACTGTTATAAACTTAAATAAATACATAATGTTAGTGACATGGTAATAAGTGATATAAAAAGAAGAATGAACATGAAAAAGTTTCTTAAGAAGGTAGAGATTAAATCTAGTTTATTATTCAGGAGGTTAAAGAGCGGTCGAGTCAAGTCGGACACGAGTTAAGGTAATTTCTTAACCAAATTTACATTCTTTGGGTTAATCTCCTACTTTCAAATTATGTCATGATATTATTATGTCATATCTTGTATTTGTACTTTCTTTATGTGTACTTATAATGAAAATACATAATATATCTATTTTATTTTAAAAATTATCTTTGTAAGGACTTCATCTCAATCTCATTTCATTAAGGCATATTTGGTTTTATACACAACTTTCATTTATACGGTGTATAAATCCCTTTGACTTTTACTTTTATTCAAAAGGAATCTTTTATACGAAGCGTTTTTACTAAACGAAAAAAAGGAATGTTTTTCTTACGTATGCGGCAACAACGACTTCTCCTCCGCCGTGACCATTATTTGAGTTTCGGCTTCCTCTACAAGCCATAACATTTTAAAAAAAATAATAAATACAAGTTTTAATTTTCTTTTATTTTGGTATTGAAAATGGTTTTGAAAGTGTTTTTATTATATCAATGTTTTGTATTGATATCTTTTTATTGAAATGTGGAAATTTTATGTTTCCTTTATGCATGTTTTATGTGATACGATTATGTTATATGATATGTCTAAACCTATTCATATAAGGAATGCATTGGACTTAATAAGTGACGGGTGGAGCCCGCTATAGCTCCTCGATGCATCAGTAGGTCTCATGAGATAAACTAGTGTCTTGGAATGAGGCCTTGAAAAATTATTATTTTTGGTATTAGCACGCGGCCATGGCTACGTGGTTATGATAGTCTGGCATTATGCATTCTATCATTATCAAAGTGGTTATTGATATTGCATGGGAGTATTCGACTAGTAGAATATCCATGTGAGTAAGTAAATGGCATTATTTAATTTTATTTTTTCCATATTATGCTGATGTTAAAGTGTAAAAAGGATTTTGTTTTAGTTATACATTTCCTTAAATGTTAGTGTTTATTTATGAAAGTGTTCGCAATATTGTTATCCTTACTGAGCATCTGAGCTCACCCCTTTAAATGTATTAATATTTTCCAGGATATGAAGAAGTATTTTATGAATGACCTGCAAGGATAGTCAGAAGAGGATATGAGAGTGGACTATGGAGACTTTGTTATTGTAGTTTTTCACATTATGATGTAATGTAAAATTTATGAATGTATCTAGTGTTTCCAAGGCTACTAAACTAATCGGTCTTTCGAGACTTGATCTTTTGTGATCATGCCAATGTTACGAAGTAATGCACCGACTCTGAGTAGCAAGGGTTGGGGCGTTACAGTTGGTATCAGAGGCAGTTTAGTACTAAACTTGGAAGCTAGATTTAGATAAAATCTGATTAGAGCACATAGACCAAAGATAGACTTTGAGGATTAGTATAGAAGAACTACCTAGAATTTCGGTATTATAGAGATTTTGTGAGTTTTCCAAGCAATACATCCCTGTCTGGATACGAGAAGGTAGAGGCGGATCTGGCACAGAAGTACCTAGGGGTAAAACCCAAAAACACCGCTTTGAGCTAGACTCGAATGGGAACTGGTGCACGACAATGGGCCTTGCTACACTCTTGGTTAAGAGACTCCCGGGGGATATGCTTAGGATAATTATCATTTTCTTTACAAACCATTATGATGGGTTATGAGTATATACTTCCTCAAAGAAATTTTTTTTATGATTATGGATTATGTCCATAAATAGTTCAATTTATGTTAAGTATTTTACAAGTATGGAATTATGTATTTTGATTTATAAACTAATCTAGTTTATGCCATTGTTTAGAAATGGCGCCTAGTGGGAGGAATGGAAACCATATAAATGCAGGCACTCCATGTAGGGATTTCTCTCCTCCACAAGATAGTTATTGTGGAACTGGAGATACAACTGGTGTTGATCAACTTATCATCATACTGGGGAAACTCACTCAGGTTATGAATAATAACCTTACTCGTATGGAGCACCCTGATCTGCAATGTGGAGGATCAATGTTAGACCACTTCATGAGGCAACAACCGCAAACATTTAATGGGGGTACAAATCCATTAGTAGCTGAGTAATGGATAAACTCTTTAGAAAAAATATTCCACGCCTTGGGGAGTATCGAAAGGGAGAAGGTTGTCATGGCAGTTTACCGCCTTACTGGAGATGAAGATCAATGGTGGTCACTGATTCAAAACACAAAGGAAGATGAAGAAGTATCAAGTATGGAATGGAGGGAGTTTAAGGAATGTTTCTTAGAAAAATACTTTCCACATGACCATCGAGCAGATATGGAAAGGCAATTTCTGAGTCTGATAAAAAAGGAGGATGAGAATCTCACAAAGTATGAGGATGACTTTAAAATATTAGCGAGGCATGTTGCAGATTATATATGTTACCCAAGAAGTAATATTGATCGTTTCTTTGATGGGTTAAAACCATTTCTCCGTCCAGCATTAGTCTCATAAACCATCTCATCATACGAATATATTGTCTCGTGTGCTATCATGACAGAAAAGTAATTCTCTAAGTCTTATGACAACAAAGTAAAAAAAGATAAGAAAAGAATGGTGGAACAAGAGATATATAAATGGAAAAAGGGAAAGAAGAATTTTCTATTATGTGATAATTGTGGGAAGAATCACCCCGGTACTTGCCTAAAAGGAATGGGAGTTTGTTATAAATGTGGAGAAAAAGGTCACCAGGCTCGTGATTGCAAGGGAATGAAAGAGGCTATCAATGTTGAATGTTACAATTGTAGGGAAATGGGGCATTATGCAAATTAATGTCCTAATAGTCATGGAAACTTACCTCAGAAAAGGAAAATGGATCAAGGAAAATCTTATGTTGTTACTACAGTTGAAGTGGAATAATTAATGTATTGGTGCTTTTGGATTCAAGGATTATATTATGGTTATAAGAATAATGTGATATATATTATGATTGTACTGCATTACTTGTTTTTTTCATTAAGAACTTAATATGATTAAGATAATCATTTTTGTAGTATGTGACAATAAGAGAAAGTTAACATTGTTTGGGGAAACTGATGTTACAATTGATTTTGGAATTTAGAGACCTTTTAGAGAAAGTCTGGACAGAGGTATTTTGGATAACTATAAAGGTTGGAATGTATTAAGTTGAACTTTGGATAGTATTGTTTAAGGTTAAAACATTTATAAAGATTATTTTTTGAATATTAAAATACTATACTTTTAGGAAAAGGACAACCTGCACGTCGGGGGATAACTTGTCGCGTCGGAAAAAGCTGCAGGAATCGAACCCACAACCATAGTGCGGTATGCCTATATTACCTACCACTAGCCTACAGGAAGTCACAGGTTATTAAAAAATAGTTTTACTAATCTAAATGGTATGTGGTAATATTTGGAACCTTAAACAATTAGGATAAATAGAATATTTTTGAGTTTTGTTACCATTTGGAGTGAAAGATGGGTTTGTGGTAAAAATTTATTAAAGAATGAAAGTCTACATGACAAGTTAGTATATTTCCTTACATTCTTAGTAAATCTTCTAAATAAATTCCTCAACTTTATAAAATGTAACTTAAAACAAAAACGTTTCCAGTTAACTTTTCCAACTGGGGATTCAATGACTGTTTAACCAATCACAAGTTTGTGGTTTTCTTATGGTTAACATTATCCTAATCCTGTTTTCTAAAACTCTCCATCAGACCTTGATGGTTTGTTTTTCTTCCATATCATATTTTCATAGAATCCTAGTATGGGATATCTCGGGTGACCTTTGTACTTCTCTTCCTTTCTTTTAATGTTATATTTTTATTAACCTTATTTACGATGTGGGTTTTCCACAAAGGTATTTTCGATTTTCAACCATTTATTTTCAAATAAAAATTTCAAATTGCGAGGACGCAATTTATTGAAGGAGGAGAGAATGTAACACCTTGAGCTTCCACGATACGCTTCTCTTTCAATAATTCAATAGCTTGCATTGTTTGCAAGTTCGAGATTCTAACGCCCCGCGGCCAATCAAAATAGCCATTATGAATAGTAATAACCACTTTTGGAAATTATATATATATTTTATATTTCAAAATGGACTTCATTTGTGGATTCAGAATATCGAAATTAGTCTATGTTGAATTTTTGGTATTTTTTTGAGAACTTTCAATTTTTTATGAATAGTGAAAAATATTTAGAAGCAACTTTTTTAATCAAAATAAATTATACTAATAAATTATACTATATAGTTGTTTTAAAGTATAATTAGAATATATTTTTACCATTTTATTCAATTTTGTTCATTATAATTAATTTCACTTTGAAATTGGACATAAACAATTGTCAATCTTTTGATATATATTATTTCTTAAAAACACGCTATTTGTTGTGACAGCGGGAATTAATTATAAAATTAATTAATGCAACTTATATTTTGTAATTTTGTAAAATATACATCATTTTTGAATTTGGAATATCAGTTATAGATTAGGGTGAAATTTTGGCATGGTTCTGAAAGACTCTAATTTTTGATGAATAGTGAAACCACTAACTGGTAGTTAAAAAACTGATTTTCTGTTTAAATGAAACATTACCACTTCTGTGATTTGATTTTCAAAAATCCGAAATACATGGTTTTTATTAGGATGTAAAATTTAGTTCAATGGGATTAAAATAATTTTTTGGTGAATAGTAACTTTTAAGTTTAATTAATCGTGATTAAAGGTAATTTGTGAAATTTAAGGTAAAAATGATATTATAAAAATATGAAAATACCATTACACATGTCCTACCCCTATTTTATGAGTCATGGCCGACCAATAAAATCCATGGGTCAACTTGGGGACCCCATGGAGCCACTTTGGTAGGAAAATGACATTAAAAATGTTTATTTAATGTTAAAATAAAAATGTCACAAACATGAGTTTTTTTACTAAAATAAATTTTTAATGGGGTTATACAAGTCATATTGTTGACTATAAATATTCATTGGAAAGATAAAAGTATTTACCACATCATGATATTTTTTTTTTAATTTTTAAAAATTAAATAAATTAAATTATTTATGACACCATGATGATGTAGCGATTACCTCATTAATTAACGATTTAAATAAAATGAAAAGATAATGTAAAATATAAGACTTACACTTGTCAAAAACCTATTGGATGAGTAGATTTAGAACATTTATCACATTAGCCTCTAAATATATAAGTTTTGGACCTTTAGAATCTGAAAAATCATTTCATAATAAAGTAACATTTCAATCTTTCCAAGAGTGCCCTTTCTCTCCTCTTATAAAAGGCCCCCACCACTACCACCTTACTCACACCTTCAAAGCCTTTTGGCTCGACCAACCTCTGCCCAAATACTCTCTCAACATCCCTCCCTTACTCCTAGAAGTCTCACTTTTGGCATAAGTCTTCCCAAGGAATCCTTTGGCTCAAATCAAAAAGAGTTACCCGATTTTAAGGTAATGTCTTCTCTAATGTTGTTTTGTTTTATTTTGCTTCTCCAACCCCTTAAGCTCTTTTTATTCCTTTCTTTTGTAACAAAAACAGTATCTACAGTATACTAGTATGTTTTTATGATAATTATTTGGTTTACACATTCACACACCTTCGTCTAATGGTAAAATACATATTGTTTCTGTGGGTGGTGAAATATTGCCTCACGAAACGATGATTGTTCAATATTCTTTTAACACCCCTAATGGTGGCCATTTTGATGAAACTATTTTCATATATGAAATTTATATTATGTTTATGTTTTTTTATGCTTATATATTTCTCATTTATTTCATACTTTATGATTTCCATTATGGGTAAACACGATAATTTCATTTTAGGAAGTGCGGACTACCACCCCCTCAAAGTGATTTGAATCATTAATGCAATATATGGGATGTATAAAGGATGGAGTTAATGGTATTATACATTATATTATACTGGAATTATATTATACCTTTATATAATTATAACTTCATTCCAGTAAATACAAAATAGGAATGAAAGTATCGTTCATGCGTACATACGGCTTACCGTCTCCTTGAACGGTGCATTTCATTTCATACCTCTAAATGTTATGTAATATTATAAATGAATGTATATAATGGATATATATGATTTATATGATATATACATCATTAATATAATTATGGATATAATCTATATATTACCACATGAATAGAGTTTAATTATAAGAAGTTTATTTTTGACTCAAGTACCTAAGATCGACAAAACGACCGTTATAAACATAAATAATTACATAATGTTCATGACATGGTAATAAGTGATATAAAAGGAATAATGAACATGAAAAAGGTTCTTAAGTAGGTATAGATTAACTCTAGTTTATTATTCATGAGGTTAAAGAGCTATCGAGTCAATTCGGACATGAGGTAAGGGAATTTCTTAACCTAATTTCCATTCTTTGGGTTAATCTCCTACTTTCAAATTATGTCATGATATTATTATGTCAAATCTTGTATTTGTACTTTCTTTATGTGTAATTATAATGAATACACATAATAGATCTATTTTATTTTTAAAATGATCTTTGTAAAGACTTCGTCTCAATCTCCTTTCATTGAGGCATATTTGGTTTTATACACAACTTTCATTTATATGGTGTATAAACCCCTTTGACTTTGACTTTTATTCAAAAGGAATCTTTTATACGAAGCGTTTTTACTAAACGAAAAAATGAATTTTTTTCTTATGTAAGCAGCAACAACAACTTCTCCGCCGCCATGACCATTATTTGAGTTTCGGCTTCCTCTACAAGCTATAACTTTTTTTAAAATGAAAAATAAATACAAGTTTTAATTTTCTTTTATTTTGGTACTAAAAATGGTTTTGAACGTGTTTTTATTATATCAATGTGTTGTATTGATATCTTGTGATTGAAATGTGGAAATGTTATGTTTTCTTTTATGCATGTTTTATGTGATACGATTATGTTATATTATATGTTTAAACCAATTCATATGAGGAATCCATTGGACAAAATAAGTGACGGGTGGAGCCTGCTATAGCTCCTCGATGCATCTATAGGTCTCATGAGACAAACTAGTGTCTTGGAACGAGGGCTTGAAAAAATCTTATTTTTGGTCTTGGCACGAGGCCTTGGCTACATGGTTATGATAGTTTGGAATTATGCATTCCATCATTATGAAAGTGGTTATTGATATTTCATGGGATTATTCAACTAGAAGAATATCCATGTGAGTAAGTAAATGGCATTATTTAATTTTATTTTTTCCATATTATGCTGAAGTTCATGTTTAGAAAGGATTTTGTTAGTTATACATTGCCTTAAATGTTAGTGTTTATTTATGAAAGCTTCCACAATATTTTTATCCTTACTGAGCATCTGAGCTCACCCCTTTAAATGTTTTAATATTTTCCAGGATGTGAAGAAGTATTTTATAAATGACCTGCAGGGATAGTCATAAGAGGATATGAGTGTGGACTATGGAGACTTTTTTATTGTAGTTTTTCACTTTATGATGTAATGTCACATTTATAAATGTATCTAGTGTTTCCAACGCTACTAAACAAATCTGTCTTTCGACACTTGATCTTTTGTGATCATTCCAATGTTACGAAGTAATGCACCGACTCTGGGTAGCTGGGGTCGGGGCATTACATGATATGTGTCTTACATCACTCACAGCATGTATAGATACCATAGAAACTTGATTTATATAGACTATACACCCCTAGAAGTCATGTAAGGAATACACACCGTGTATTCCACAAAACTGTGATGCATAGCTAGTGAAGTGACTCATTTTGTATCTAAAGTACATGCCTTTAGCTCAAGTTTTTTTATATGTCATGTATTTTCAAAGGCATCATGAAGTCTTTGTAAGAGTAACATATAATTAATTTGATATATGTCAGATTAAATCAGTTATGTTATCCATAGATGATGTTCATCCTACTGGACACACCATGTATTTGGATTTCACATGAGTTTAGAAATGGTAGTATATAACCAACCTTGACTGAGAACCCTACACATTGTGTATACATTGAACAAATTGTGTGCTATGTTAATTTCATTATTATTATTTATTTTTCACTTAGATGATAATATTTCATGTATGAGTAGCCCATTATAAATTTCTTCTCATATAGATCACAATATTATGATTCCCTCATTCATTGGAAATTGAACATGATGTGGTTTGGATATTTTAATTATCTTCATTCTTCTTGAGAGTTGACAAGTGACAACTGAGATGTTTGGAGAATGTATAGAGGATGGTACTACCCTGTGTTTCGGTTAAGAGTCCTCCATGTATAGATTTTAGGTACTCCATGGAGATATACAAAATATAGGGCACAATCCCCCGTATATAGATAGAGTTCAAGTACATTCACATGTTTTGGGGTAGGTTCCTCTATTTAATTGTAGAGGGATTTGTACCGTGATTTTTTTTATAAAACCCAAACAATGATACCTGATTAATTAAAACATAATATTAGGCATGTTCGAGATTGAACCCATAATGACGATGAATATGAATAATGAATGGATGAATGATAATCGGTTGACAAAAGAGTATTAAGATGGCGTGAAAGAGTTTATCAAGTTTTCAAGAGATCATGCATGTGACCCTTCTCAAATCCTATGTCTGTGTTTATGATGTTTTTATGATGTTTTTATTCATGAAAAATTAGTCAAGATGAGTTGGAAGAACACCTGATCTTTCATGAAATAGATTGAAGTTATACATGTTGGAATAAACACGGGGAAAAATGAATGTAGGTAGTGGCTCGGATAACATGATATTTTATGGAAGATCTAATATGATTACATGTGTGAACAGTGAAGACGATCGTATGGAGTGTCTGATTACAAATGTGAATGATTATGAAGATCGTATTGAGTAAATGACAAGGATAGTTGAAGATGAACTTCTTGATTTCCCAAAATTGTTTGAGAAGTTAAAGAGTTGTGAAAAAACGCCATTGTATGCTAGTTGCACTCAATATACACCATTGTCAGCCGTACTGAAGCTGTATAATTTGAAAGCAGGCAACGGGTGGAGTGAAGCCAGTTTTACAGAACTAATTTCTCTCATGAATGACATCCTCCCAGAAGATAATGAACTCTCAAGCCGAACATATGATGCCAAAGGAATGCTACGATCGATGGGTATGATCTCTGAAAGAATACACGCTTCCCCAAATGACTGTATATTGTTTCCCAAGGACCAAAAATCATATAAATAATGCCCAAATTTTGGTGCTTCTTGATACAAGAAAGATGATTCTAGTCCTACAAAAGTTGTATGGTACATTCCAATCATTCCAAGGTTTAGGCGCATATATGGAAGTGAAGAGACTGCAGGACAATTGACATGGCATGAAGATACAAGAATTAAAGATGGGAAACTACATCACCTGGCATACTCTCCTCAGTGGAAGATAATTTATCACGAGTATCCTGAATTTGGAAACGAGCCAACAAACCTTCATCTGGTGTCATATATAGATGGGGTGAATCCTTTTGGTTTTCAAAGCAGCAATCACAGTACATGGCCAGTTATTTTGGTAAATTATAACATACCACCATGGTTATTCAAGAAACAAAAATACATCATGTTATATATGATTATATCAGGACCAAAACAACCGGGTAATGAGATTGATGTTTATATGGATCCATTGATCGAGGATTTGAAAATATTGTGGGATTCAGGTACTACGTTATATGATGCTTACAAAAAAGAGTATTTCACTTTGAAATCAATGTTGTATAGGATGATAAATGACTATCCTACTTATGGAAATTTTTCAGGATATAGCTTTAAAGGATCTCAAGGGTGTCCCATTTGCGAACAAGGTACACAATTAATTAGGTTGAAACATTAATCAAAAACTGTGTTTTTAAGACATCGCAGATTTCTACCCCGACGACATAAGTATCGATCTTGGATGACATTATTCGATGGAAGTTCAAAAGAACGTACAACACCATCTCCTCTAATAGGTGATCAATTGTTTGAGAAGGTAAAATATTTGAACACTACTTTTGGTAAACCATTTTTGAAAAACCTTATGAAAAATAGTTGGAAAAAGAGATCAGTTTTTTTTGAATTAACATACTAGAATTGTCTGTATGTCAGACATTTTCTTGATGTTATTCACATTGTAAAAAATGTATGTGAGAGTGTCATCGGAACATTTCTAAATGCACCTATAAAAATGAAGGATTGAATTAAGGATAGATTGGACATGGTTGAGATGGGAATACGAGAAGAGTTAGCACCAGTGAAGGGTGAAAAACAAACATTTCATACTCCTGTTACTTACACTCTTTCCAGGATGAAGATATATCATTTTTTCAACTTATTTAATGACATAACGGTTTTAGAGGGGTATTCATCAAATATCAAGAACCTCATGTCGATGAAAGATTTAAAATTAAAGGGTCTGAAATCACATGACTTACATGTATTGATGTAAGATCTAATTCATATAGCTTTACGTTGCATTTTTTCCAAGAATGTCCACCATACATTAACGAAGCTCTGTTTATTCTTCAAAGCTTTGTAAAGCAAGGTTATATATCCCGAAAAATTTCCAAATATGGAAAGATAAATTTCCGTCATATTATGTGAATTGGAAATGTTCTTCCCAGTGACATTTTTTGATATGATGGTTCATTTTATGGTTCATTTGGTGAGAGAGATTCTACTATGTTGTCCTATAAATTATAGATGGATGTACCCCATTGAACGGTATATGACTATTTTGAAAGGATATGTTAGAAATCGAAGTCGACCAGGGGATGTATTGTGGAGCAATATATTGTTGAGGAAGCTGTTGAATTTTGTACAGAATACCGGTCTGGTGTGGAAAACATTGGCCTACCGAAATCTTGTCACACTGAGTGACTTGAGGGTGAAGGAATTTTTGGAAGAGAGGTTGTCACAATCAATATTACAAATTGGGAGTAGGCTCACCTTTACATTTTTCATAACAGTTTCGACGTTGACCCATATGTTCAAACCCACAAAGAAATTATTAGGAGTTTGAATCCATCTACGATGGAAAAATGGATATCAAATACACATAATCGACAGTTTATAGGATTGTTTCAGGACCATATTTTGTATCAGTTTGATGAAAATCCAGACTCAATTTCAGAACGACTTCTATGGCTAGCTGGATGAGAAAGTGTGTATGTATTATCTTACAATGTTTATGCAGTTAATGCTTATATATTCTATACCAGTTATCATGATAAAGATAGTACCATACAGAATAGTTAGGTTACACTTATGGCTAAAGTGATGCATGTTTCCAGTGCTAAGGACAAAAATCCAATTTATGTGAATATGTCATACTTTGGCATCATCAAACGAATATGGGAGTTGGATTATTCGAAATTCAAAGTGCCGATTTTTCCATGCAAGTGGGTTGATAACATGAGTTATGTTAAAATAGATGAATTAGGATTCATGGAAGTTGATTTCATTAAGGAAGGGGAGAAAGACGAACCATTTATAATGGAATCATAGGCTGTACAAGTATTTTATGTTCCAGACATCGCAAACCGAAATTGGTCAATTGTTCTGTTATTGACCAAAACAACTGAAGGGCCAGATGAATGTTCAACGGAGGATGACCCTTTTATAGGGACATCACAATCACTTCGCAGTGGTCCCAATGTAAATGGTGTTTTTTATGTCAGAGGAGACCACAATGAAGGGATTTACATAGTTGATAGAGGAGTCAAATATGTTCAGCCTTTAAGGAAAAAAAGAGAGTTCAATAATCAGGTTATTTGTTTATTGTAATATACATTATGTTACGTTATGTTATTATTTTCCACAGCTGATTTTATTCAATCTAAATAAAATGTTAAACCACTTTTGTAGATAATGAATTATGCACCTACTAATGCGCCTAATCCCAAGGTGCAAAAGGTCTCTCAACCACCTACTGGTGGTCCCAGTGCAGAGCAACAATAGGTTTCTTAACTAGATGATGGTGGTCCCAATGCAGAGAAACAACAAGTTTCTCAACCTATTGGTTCTAGTCCCATTGTAGAGCAATAACAAGCTTCTCAACCTGTTGTTGTTGGTCCCAGTGCTGATTCTAGTTCTTCGAAGAAATATATTGATGATACTTCTGGGGAAATGGTAGGAAATGAAATCTTAAAAGCGCAAAAAAAAACAAGAGCACAGTAGTCTGACAATGTTTTCCAACATCCTTAAGGCAAAATAAAAAGGTATCAAATTTGAGGTGGGATGGAATAAGAGAGGCCAGCATGTTAACCCCAACAAGTCCATCTTTATTAGCTACATTGGAATCATTACTTGGCAACAAGTGCTGATTGATGTACAGTCATGGCACCATGTTGTCACTGGTCTTAAGACACTAATTTGGGAAGAGATTACAGTAACATTATGATATTGTTTTTTTAATTTATTAAAATAAAATACCTAAACATTGACTTACTCTTCATCATCCATTTTAGAGTGCATTTATAGTAGATTCCTCGCACAAGGAATACGTACTAATAGTTACAGGAAGGATTCATAGTGGTTTCCGCACAATTTTAACGAAATATCATCTTAATGATGCTAAAGGTAAAATCAAGCCGTACCCCAACTCCTCTTTATTCACACTTGATATCCCAAGGAGTATGGGACACGTTAATCAACCATCATGGGGAGCAGACTTTTCAGGTACATTGTATGGGGTAATACGTTGTTTGACGTTTCTTATATTCATCACTTTGATTGACAGTTTTTTATTTGTGAAACAACAATTGAGTGCTGAAAATAAAATACACACAGTAGAACCAGCGTACCCTTACTGTAAAGCAAGGTTGGGGTATGCTTCACTTGAGAAAAAATTGGTACATCTTTTAAATCTACCTTACCACTTATATCTGACATAAAACAACACCATAACTATGTTTCTTTGTTTATATGCAGATTGATGAATCGAAATCGAAATCCAAATCCATCCCATGACATATTCTATGGAAGGAGGATCGTGTAAATAAAGAGGGGACACTAATAGATGAAAACACAGGAAACATGTGTAAGTATGACATAATATAAATTTTATTAGTTTTAAATCACTATTACATTATAATGACTAATTATTTTTCTATATTTTCAATTTGGAATAGTCACAAGAATCAACAACACCCTCACCAGATGCAGACATACATTCAGCAGCCTTGTAGCTGCCAGACCAGTATGGACGCGTCAGATGTGCGGGTTTTGCGGTGACACCCCGAAAATATTTTCGAAAACAAAAACAAGCAGACGATGAAAATGAAAAAATGGAAAAGCTGCAAGAAAAATTGGCTATTTTTCATGAATAATGACAATACTAGAGAGATATGATAGAAACATTGACGTGGGAGAGGCAAAGAGAATAAAAAACTCAACAACACCACGTGCGTGATGATCCCACCCCACCCCCACCACCTTTGATGCAATCCATTCCACTAAAAACCTGACTTTGATGAGGTAATCAATATTTTAATAATTGTTTCAGTGAAATGTGATTCACATAGACATTGATACCTTTCCTGTACTAATATTTTGATAGGGTGAAAATGACTATTATTTATATCTAGAAACTCCCACTTATCGCCTTGTAGCGAGGGATATAGTGTTCAATACGCAGAATGACATGCTACACAACAGACAGCTTTCAAGAAATCATTTCAGAGTGTCAATTAATGTAGCTAATTAGCTGTGTTCTGATCTACCTATTCCAAATGGTGATAAAGAAATTAATACGGTTGAATAAGCTGTTGGAACATTCATCGCATGGCTGTCAGTTCTTGTAAAAAAACATATCGATAAGGAGGACTCCATTTCCAAGTTATTTTTCAAGCTGAACCTTTAACATTTAATGAAAAAAGGTCTGAACCAATGAATGTTATTACAAAATGACAAAGATAAGGTGGTGAAATGAAATATCAGCTCAAAAATATCTCAAGGATCAACCAACCGATTGAAACGGTCTACTCAGAGAACCTTCACCCTGCCCATTCTATATCCACAGTTAATATCATTGTAGGCTCATGTGGATAAAAAGTTGATAGACATCAATTCTCACATAGTTGTTTTTTTAAAAAATATGTACGGAGACAAAACATCAGATTTCATTAGTTCTGAAAAATTAAATGAAATCCTCAAGTATAAAAGGCTAGGCACCTCAGTTGTAAATGTATACATGAGGTATGTTTTCATGATTTGATTTTACAAAAGCTGATATACTCTGATAATAATGACTAAATACATTTTATATTTTTCTTTGGTGTATATATAAAAAAATTGAATGGATTTCTCCATGAAAAAAAATTTGGACTCGTTAGTCCTCACACCACCTCTTCAAAAGAAGAAATAGATTCTGATAAAGAGGCTGCAATAATTTCATCCCTGCTAAAATCGTTGAAAACAAAATTATAGATGACAGACTCTTTTTAATACCAACGATATAGGGGTAAAACTCTACAATTTAATCATATCAACTATATTTTTATGTATTTCTTTACTTATTCATTTTTTTTATTTTTAGGGAGCATTGGATGTTTATTTCAGTTAATTTGGATACTCCAAAAATTTATTTTCTGGATTCAACGCATTGATATCCAACAAACTGACAATGCATGATGGTGTTTGTTAAATTTTAATACACTAGATCCAAAATATAAAAAATAAACATCTAGTTATATAATTTATGTTATATTTTAATGAGGATTATGTTATGATAGGGCGGTGCATCAATATCGTCTAATGAATGGAATGAATCCATGGTATAAGGATGAGCAGGCCTACATGATCTACGACTGGAAACGTTTCCCGGTATATATAATAACATTTCACTATCCAAACACATATCAAAACAAATTACTTATTATTGTCGATGTTTCTGCAATGTCCAAAACAAAAAATGGAAAGGACTGTGGTTATTATGTTTGTAAATTTATGAAAGAGATCATATTTCATTACAAACTAGCATCCCTGACATGGTATTTTCAAAAATAATTACGAGTTCATTAAAAATATTTATTAATGCTTTGTGTATTTATAATTTTTCAGTACTACCATGACTGTTGCAAAAACTCATATTCAGAAGATGCTATAGATGTGTTTAGAAAGGAATTTGAAAAATACCTGATGGAAGATTGTACATAAATTGGATGAAGGTGAATTCCTACTAATGTTATCCATATATGATCATTGACATCTCTCTTTTTTACGCTTACTGAGCATATATGATCACCCTTTATTATGTTTTATATCTTTAGGTTATGAAGAATGGTTTTAGATATGATTTGTCTTTCTAGTAAAGCATAACTCATTGGACTACACTGGTCGATAGTGTGGAAGTCGACCGATGCATAATCATTCATTCCACTCACGAGAATTTTAAAATCATTATGGGAACCAATATCATGGATTTTTTGTTTTATAATTTTAGTTTCCCTTATATGTGGATGGGTTTGTCCAGGAGGGAGGGGGTGTCCAGGAATGGGGGGTCTAGAAGGGCGTGTGTCTAAGAGGTAGGGGGTGTCTAGATGTGTGGGGTACGAATCGACTGCACCTCAATCCCACGCATAGTGTGACCGGTATGGCTAAAAGTGTCAGATATTAGTTTCAAATTGACATTATGTTTGAAAAACAACATAAATGACTTACGGAAAACCGAGTAACCGCATTCAAATTTTTTTGAAACTTTAGGAAAATGATCCATGAGTCATTTTTGAGGTGTACGAATCGACCTCACCTAAATCTGACGCACGGTGTGAGCGGTATGGATAAAAGTGTCTGATACCAGTTTGAAATTGACATTAAGTATAGAAAACATCACAAATAACATAAGTAATACCATGAAAATGCATTCAGATTCTTTTGATATTTTTTTAAAATTCTCAACAAGTCATATGTGAGTTGTACGAATCGATCGCCCCTCAATCCGATGCACAGTCTGACCGGTATGGCGAGAAGTGTCTGATAACAATTTCAAATTGAAATTAAGTTTAGAAAACAACACATATGACATACGGAAAATTGATAAAACATGTTAGGATTGTTTTGATACATTATTAAAATGATCCATGATTCATTTGTGACGTGTACAAATCGACCGAACCTCAATCCGACGCACGGTGTGACCGCTATGCCTAAAAGTGTCTGATATTAGTTTCAATTTGACATTAACTTTAGAAAACAACACTACTGACATACAGAATACCCAGAAAGTGTATTTGGATTATTTTGATACTTTAGGAAAATGATCCATGATTCATTTTTGAGGTGTACGAATGGATCTTACCTCAATCTGATGCACGGAGTGACCGGTATGGCTAAAAGTGTCTAATAATAGTTTCAAATTGACATTAAGTTTAGAAAACAACACAAATGACATACGTAAGACCATAAAAAATCATTCAGATTGTTTTGATACTTTAGGACAATGATCCATGAGTCATTTGTGACGTGTATGAATCGACCACACCTCAATCCGATGCACGGTGTGACCGGTAGGCCTAAAAGTGTCTGATGCCAGTTTAAAACTGCCATTAACTTTAGAAAACAACACTACTGACATACGTAATACCGAGAAAACATGTTTGGATTGTTTTGATACTTTAGTACAACGATCCATGAGTCATTTGTGGGGTATACAAATCAACCAAACCTCAATCCGATGCATGGTGTGATCGGTATGGCTAAAAGTGTCTGATAACAGTTTCAAAATGACATTTAGTTTAGAAAACAACACTAATGACATATGAAAAACTGAGAAAACGCATTTGTATTGTTTTTAAACTTTAGGAAAATGATCCGTGAGTCATTTGTGACATGTATGAATTGACCGCACCTTAATCTGATGCACGGTGTGATAGGTATGCCTAAAAGTTTCTAATACCAGTTTTAAATTGACATTAACATTAGAAAACAACAATAGTGACATGCAGAATACTGAGAAAATGTGTTTGGATTGTTTTGATTCTTTAGGAAAATGATCCATTAGTCATTTTTTAGGTGTACGAATTGACCGCACCTCATTATGATGCACGGAGTGACTGGTACGGCTTTTCATTAGATAAAGACTCGGTATTTATTAAATAAGATAAATCATCCAAAAACATATTGATTTTATATGATTCCCTTTCATTGTTATCAAAATATATACATTTGAGTTTATGATTTCATATTTTAGTTTCACATTTCCATATTAATGTATTCTTTCATATTAATGTTTTAATTTATTTAAATATGGTATTACTAACATAATATTTGTTTTCTTATATAGGTGAATTTTTTCCTTGAAATCAGATTCTTTGTTCGACCAAAAATACTGTGGACAACAATTTTTTGAGAGAGGATCCCAGATATCAAAGGATGAATCATTAATGTTTATAATTGTTGTTGGATAATTGTTATTGTAACCATGTAAAGAATTTTTTGAATAGTATATAGCAGTGTGTTTTTTTGTATTCATTATGTTAAGTAAATTTATATAGGATTGATTGTCAAAATATTGTGTGTGGGTGCTGTTTTGTACAGGTGTGTAGGTGATATTTTGTACAGGTGCAGGTGCTGGTTTGTGCAGGTTCTGGTTCTACAGGTGCAGCTGAAGGAGCCTTTATCAGTGATATATTGAGGGCTGATAAAGGACACCTTTATCAGCACTAGAAAATTGCTTTAAATTCCGGCTTAGATAAAGGGGGGTCCCATTTTTTAGATCTCCTAAAAGTGCTGATAAAGGATACCTTTATCAGTGCTTTTCGGAGTGCTGATAAAGGGGACCCCCTATCTTCACCTGCATTTATAGCGCTTTACTAGCGCTGTTAATGTCAGTTTTTAGCACTGATAAAGGGATAATTTTTAGTAGTGTGGGACTCCTATCATCTCCCCCAAGGATTAATATATGTGGAAAAATATCTCTTATAATCAAATATTATCTTTCCTAACATCTTCTGGGAGTGTAGTAAAGGTAACTAACTTGGTGGTTCCAGAACTAGCTGAAAAAATCCAAACTGCCTCATAACTCGATCAGTCTAAATCCACTCAATAATATGAAAATTAATCAGTGGAACCTAGAAGGATCTAGTACCAAGCATCTCCATAAAATATTTTGGAACACACTGGATGATATCATTAGAATATGGAATACACATATTCTTAAAGAAAAAATGAATAATCAATTAATAAATTTAGAGATGTATGTTACAAAATGATGACCAAACAATGTAAATAATAATCACATCATGTTTCTTGCTAAAGTATCTCCAACCTATGTCTATGGAAATGGATGTCATATCTAGTGGAATCAGAAACCGATGTGCCTTACCCCCTGTAGATAACATTTTTATAGTTACATTTCATAATAGAATATAATAAAAAAAATAGACATTAGAAGGAAGGAATAAAATATAATCGTCCATGTGTATCCTCTACTATAATATATATATGCAATGGCTCACGATCATGTCTAGATACAAGAGGGATGTGCTCCCATACCCACATCTGCAGAATATTAGTGCATCCAAGGATCTTCATCTTATCGATGAAACATGTGATACAGAGAGACCTCTTTGTATAATAAAGACAAGAAGACCCCCACCTATATCAACCTACTTGATCCAAATCCTCTAAGAAAGGTACATAATTCATATGTATAAAAGTAGTGGAGTGGTCAATTAAATGTGTTCCATAGATAAACCTCAAAATATAAACATGTGCAAATCATAGCATACTCATCTCATTAGCATCCACTACTAGATTAGTTAAGTGATGGTATAACCAGGGGATGCGTAATCTACCACCAATGACTAACCAACTATCATCATGGGAACCTAATACTAATAATCTATGAATTATCTTGGACCAATCTTCCCTAACCCATCCTATCCCAACCACACTGTTTATGGGGAGGCCTAACATAATGGACACATCCTATAGTGTAATACTCACCTCCCCCGCATTAAAATTGAATTTATGTGACAATGGCCTTCGTCTCAATAGGAGTGTAGAAATGAGATGATGGTTTATTAAGGTGATTTCTCTCATTTCAACGCTATAGAATCAAGTTCAATGAGAATGGGGGATGATAGTGGGAGGTGGGGAGACATGATGGAAATAAAGTATAAAAATATATCTGGGAGGTGTTGTTGTATTAGTTAATGAATTTATTTCTTTAATGATCTCCAAAGAAGTTTAATGTATTTTAATTTTTTATATAATCTAGATGTGATGAGAAACATGAATTTAACATTTGGAAGCTTGATATATTCATTTTCATTGTATAATTATTTAACAAATAGTAATAGTATCACAAAATTCATTGTGATAGAATCCAAAAATGAGACAAACCAAAATTCTAGCATCTCAAAAGTGAGGTAAGCCCAAAATAAAAGGATTCATTACTTAAACATCATCACATGAAACAAAATATAAAAATTAATGATAAAATATACAGAATCGATCATTGATGATGGGATGTGGATCTCTATCCTACCACTTGTGGACACCCCTTTTGAGTATGTCCTTCTGCATGAAAAATAATGCATTGTATTCCCCTTCCTTATTACTGAGGATAATGCATCTTTTTTTTATTTGAGTTTTCTTTGATCTTCCTCAGGTGCACACCTTGGTAGTATGAATCCAATAATTAAATAAATAACAATAATTGTAAAAAATATAAATGAAAACAAAAAAAAACTTATGAAACCTAGAAATATTAGGGACAATAGTCGGCTGGTCAGCAGGTAATGGGATAAAATGAAAGTCACCAATAGGCATCCAAACTGCACTATAATAGTTAAACAATGTAATCATGTGATAAAATGGCACAAAAAAGGGCTCCCATTATATATTTACCAAACCACAAGTTGAAATAACATGTGCATATGGATATCTCAATTCTTGAATGTTACCACAATCACAGTACATGTAATCCAATATATCCATAAGAACTCAATCGCTGGTGCATGTATCCAGTCATAGAACTCTCTTAATTAAAATCTCTTCTATACCTTATCAAAGGTTTCAATACACCATCCTGAATCCTCATTCTGTATCTGATCAATTTCACATTAGAAATGCTTACTAAAACACATTCCATTTTCCATCCTTTGATAGTCCTTTTTGGAATCTTCAAAAAAGTAGTGCACACATCTATAAAAAGTACCTTTCACTAACCCCTGTGATAGGTTGTTTTTTCACACCCTTGAGGACCCCATTTATGAACGCCACTATGTTAGTGGTTATATGAACATATCTCATACCACCATCAAATTCTAATGACAATTCTTCATTTGAAATTTTCATCATATATTCATACATATATTTATTTTTCCCTTTTAATCTATTAAATACTTCGATAAAACCATTATTGTTGGGGATCATATGATGAAACCATAAATGAAAAATGTATTAAAAAGGATATTAAATTTTCTTTTAAAAAAATTTTGTTTAGAAAAACATACCCAACTTGAGGATCACCTTCTTTAATGCCTCATCTCAAAAATGATTATAAACATTATTTGTAATATGTCTAATAAAATATCAATGATAAGCATTCTACACATTCCATAAAACACAGTCACTATTTACAGCCTCTATAATTTCTCTATGGTGATCAGATATCTGGAACACAGCTTGGTTTTGTGTGACATGAGTGAGTACACATGCCAAAAATCATATCTAGAATTCAAAATTAACTTTCTCAAAAATAGAGAATGTAAGTGGTAGAAACCAATGGTTTTCATCCGGTGTGGCCACAATGATTATAACACCTATATACTTCCAATAATGGAATGTTTCATCAACCTGAATGAATTGTTTACAATTGGAAAAAGCATTGATGCATGGATGGAATGCCCGAAAAATCATATTGCACTTCATCTTTGATCGATCAACTCAGGGATTGGGGGACACATACATTATTGTTTATAAATGATAATCAATTTGATTTTTGGGAACCAAAGATTCCATATATTGTGGTAACATTTCATATTATTCATCCGAATCACCATAAACCTTTTTAATTTCCTTTTGATTTTCATTACAATACTGGTGGTATGATATCTTATAGTCATAAAACTACTCAATTCATTCCTAAAAAGGGTATTGAGAACATTCAGACATGTTAGTATCATCCCCAAAACAATAGTGGATATAAACATTAAATCAAGTGAAGAGGGATCTGTCTACACCCTTGGATATACAAAAGTATATGGACCTTCAAATTTGGGTATCTTAAAACATGAATTTGTTTAACATATATTTACCTTAATTGAAAATTTCATTATTACCCATATTCTTCATAATTAATGATATATTATTTCTAGTTTGACTCATCAACTAAAAATGTGAAATGTAGCTCTATATGATATTGATTTCTCAAAATTTTCATGAAAATTTACTTTAAAACTCATGCCCGACATAGATGGTGTTATCATTTTATGTCGATCTATTCCCTATAATTCCAGGAAATTCGGACTCTATTGTAGTGACATCACTATCATACTACTGTTCACTCAATATTCTTTCAACCAAGGAACTCTATAACGAATGATGATTACCAATAACTAGTTGATGTTGTTGATGCATGCCTCTCATATAATCCTCAGGAGGGTCATTCCCCATATCCACTATTATGGATGCCTAGCTCCCATAGTAATCTCATAAGGTTCATTACCCACAACACCATCACCCACATCAACTCCTGATGCTTCAGTATATGTTTCATCCAAAAAAAACATTCATTCACTATATCAGCAGTACGCCAATGGATGTCCCATATATTTCCTTCCAATTTTAGCTTATCTTCTTCATAAATATTTTCTATTATAGTATTTATATGAGAATGTTTAAATTAATAAGACTGTTGTGAATGACTGACTTCCACAGAGCACACAAAAACTAGGTTATTTAGTAGTCAGTTGTGCCACATCAATATCTAAAATCACCGAAAAAAAACTCCATAAAACCATTAGCACAATGTTGGATGAATAATAATGATTCATCCATCTAATCCTCATAATTGACCAGAGAATACTCATTGTTCTAGAAAAATTCATGATACTGTAGATATCGATATGTTGTTGAATCAATTGATTGATCATCCCTTAGTTTTAACAGAATATGAATCTTATTTCAAAGGTCATCCAATTTTAGACAACTGTGATGATTTTACACTCTTATAGATTGTAAACTATAGCTATAACCCAACTCGATATAATGACCTCATCGTTGTAATAAATTTTCACCAATAAGATTACCGAGAAAAAAATAATTAATAAAATATAATATGCAACAAAAAAAGTTAAAATTATTTAAATTGGTTAAGATTGAATAATTGACATGATCATGATACTTTTTCTATGTATTTTTTAATCAATATTAAGTTATAGTGTTTCTTATATTATTACAAAACCAAATTTAATGAAATATTATATATTTTTATACCACATATCAAATGTTCTATAAATTTTTACTGCTTATGAATAAATAACCGTGACATGATCCTGAGAATTACTATGGATTGGTTTATCATTATCTAATAAACTGACCAAAACCTATGGGTGGAGTCCTAGTGTCTCTATTATCAAATATTTTAACAACATCCAGTTACCTTTAAAACTGAAATGCCTATTTTTGAACACCTCTTTTCAAACTTCTCTTGTTGAATGCCTCTTCTCGAATGCCTCATCGGTGATCCCTCTTCATGGACGCCTCTTGTAGATCACCTTTTAATTTCAAATTTACTCACATGTATATGAGTGGGTCTAGGGGTATGATATATATAATTTTATTAATCAATCATGTGGTTCCTTAAATAAAAAGTGATAGATGACTTGAATGACATCAAAGAAAAAATGAAAACAAAATTATAAAAAATTATATAACTACATACACCAAAAACAGACATGCAATTTACATTATGCATTGGTCATTCATCTCAAGATTAGTCATCACACAACACTCTTAACATGTTTTCTGATATACTCATTATGTTCTACATATTATAAAACATTACGTAATATTATGAGAAATATATACTAAATATCTCCCCTTATTTCCCGAAAAATTAACTTTTCAATTTCTTTGTCTATATATATATATATATATATATATATATTTAATAATAACATTTAATAAATTTATTTAAAATTAATATAATTTACACTAACATAAAAATCATTACAATACTAAACACTAATTTTATTTTTCAATTTTTAATGTTTTGTGTATATATATATCATGTTTTTTTCATTCTAAAACTTTCTAAAATAAGAGTAAATATAGTTTTTGTTTTATTAATTGAAATATTTATTATTTATACCTAATATTATTTAAATGTATCGATATAAATTAATATTAGTTGTAAATAAATTTAATATAATTTACAGTTTCATAAAAACCATTAAAATAATATAAACTTATTTTATTTCTAATTTCATAAAATTACATATATGTAAAAAAAAAATTCTATTTTAAAATATTTAATTAATTATATTTAATACTTTATTACATTATATAATAATTAAGTACACATAATATAATTTAAAATTATAATTTTTAGAAAATTATTTTTATAGAATTAAAAAATAATTTTCTATATAATTTTAAAAAAATTAAATATGATACTTAATATAACTAATATTTTTTTAATAAATTATATAGCTAGTGTAAAGAATATTCTTATTTAAAATAATATTACTTTCAAAATAACATATTATCAATATATATATATGTTATACTAGGAATTTATTTTTAAAATATATAAATTTTTAAAAACAATTTTCTTTCCCTATGTTTAAATTAAATTTTACAAATACCATATTTAAAGTTCTTAAACATTCAATATGAATTCACAAAACAAAAAATAACCCAATAAATAATTAAATTATACAAGATACAATAATTTACATATTCTTACCAGCATTAATACCTATTAAATAAGTGAACCATATACACAAATACAATTTTCTACACATCACAAATTAAATAAATAAAAAATGAAAATAAAATAAATAAAAACCATTATACTGATAAAATTATAAATAGAATTTTTTTACATCCTATAAGAAGGAAATATCTGTTAAGAAAGAAATTATAAATGCCTTCGTAAAAAATATCAGAGGATAAGAAAGAGATTTGTGGTGGGGCCTCCTTTTATAAAATTTCATGGGAGGACGTGTGAACCCCCTTCACGTATCCTTCATCCAATTCACGAAGTATGTTTGAATGGGGTTCACGCATCCTTTTCCACACCTAAGATGCATGAATGGAGTTCATGAATCTCCGAAGGAAGTGAGAGATGCATGAACCACATGAAACCATATTCAAGAGAGCAGAGATGTGTGAATAGGGTTCACGCATGTTGGGTCCCCTTTTAAAAAAAATCATGGACCCTATCAAATTTTAATAAAATAATAAAAACCCATTTAAAACAATTTGAAAATAATGGTTCACTAGAGAACCCACATATGGAGACCAGAACCTTCCCCTTTAGCTCCAAAAATCCCATCTCCAATGATCCGACCTCCTAGTGAGGTAGTGAGGATTCACTAATATCCTGCTCCATCAGGGCAGTGATAGTGGCCAACATCTTGGGACCCTCCATCGAAGAGTCCACCAAATGAGGGAGAAGATCTATGACCACAAAAGTTCATGAAGTAGTCTACCTCTAATTTATACAAAAAACAACTGAGTGGACCTTATGACATAATTTGGAACAAAACCATCGATTCTATTTTTATAAAACCAATTTCCTTCATGAGACAGCTTCAACACCACTGATGAGCACTAAGGATGGGAACTACCATAAAAGGACCATTTTGATACAAATTCTAAGAGAATCAGTTCACTATGAGAGTCTCATATCACCATTGGAGAAAAGGAAACCCACCACCTCATTACCCACAGATTTTAAGACCACATAATTATATTGAGGAAGGGGAATGGTGGGTAGTTTAACGCACATCATTGGCCGACTTGATTTCTTACCCCAGTGGATTTCCCCTGACCACCAAACTCAACAAGAATTTCAATTAATTCTGACAGGCAATTTTCTTTGGAATATAATCACAAAAAGTCATTGTGATAGTTTTCTTTCGCAAATAACTCGTCACCAAAGGGGGTGTTGCTAATGTTATTACTTGTGGCGGTCCATGACAAAACATTGCAATAATATTATTTTAAACACTTTTGTGATGTATTCATAGTCCATTATAAATAATAATTATTTTCCAAAAATAGAAATAATTAAATATAATAAGAAATTATAAATAAAATAAAATTAATAAAAAAATTAAATATTTATAAATAATTAAAATGTTATATAAAATAAAATAAATATAAAAAAATAATAAAATGATTATACTTAAAAATAATTATAATTATTGAAATTATTTAAAAAATTAAATATATTGAGAAATAATAAAAAAAATTAGACAATTATTTATATTTATGAAAATTAGAAAACCAAAATTTAATTAAAAAAGTTAAAAACAATTAAAACAATTAACAAATTAACAAATACTTAAAAATCATTATTTTTTAAAAAAAATAAAAAAAAATAAAAAAATGCATAAAAAGTAGTACATCATTTTAAATATATTATGTCTATAAAACAAAATTACATAACAGTCTTAATATCATTAGAAATCATCCAATGAAATAATGTGAATGAGGATCACTCGAAGGGACATGGAGAGAAAACTCTATACAAACTCCATACAAAAGTTTCCACATATACTTCATCATTTTTTCATGTCTCAGATGATACTCCTCATGCTCCTCCTCCCTCTCATTCTATATCTACTGTATCATCTCATCCCTAGATCTCAACCTATCCTCACACTATACAGTGGATGAAAACATTGATCACGACTCACCAATAGATCCCTTCATGCACAATGATGGCATTGCAGAAGTACCATAAAACTCGTATGCCTTAGTTGAGAACCATTAAAAATCACTCAACCTTTCTTAACTCCCTACAAAGTTTCATGCATTCAAGCCCCCTCATTTAAACCCAATCCGGTAATTAAATTTTTCTCGGTCTCAACTTGACACTATCGTGAATGAGAAGTTTCATTCTTATATGATTCCTTTAAATATAAAGAAAAATTAGAATAAAAATATATTTAATATTCATGACCTTTTTAAACAAAAGAACTGACTAGAGTATGGCGTTGTCGTTCTCCTAAAACTTCTCTTATAATAATATCGGTATACATATTCTTATAAACATCAATATATGTAATAGATACGTTAGTAGAAGCCTATATAATTTAAAAATAATCCTATAGTTAAAATATATATACATTAATAAATAATATAACATACCATATATCATTGATGTATGTCAATTGTACGACTCCTAACCCTCTGGGTAACCTCTTTCCTACCCCATATGTAACGTTCAGCTGTTGGAATCATCCAAAAAATATATCATATCTATAATGAGAACAACCCTTCCATTACCTAGGCTGATATATAGTCAGAAAGATGGGAGAGACCAGACTGATCAAAAAATGGTAGCAAACTATTTATCCACATCACAATTTTTGATTTCATGTAGAAACATATGAAAGAATTCACATATACAATTGTTCCATGCATTTTATATATGACCTCTCTGACGATCATAAATTTTATAAAATAGATTTTGTAATATAATAAAAAAAATATTTTAGTAAATAAAAAAATTTAATAGTATATATGATTTAATAACATACAATCTAGTGTTCAAACATCTGGTCAAACACAATGATGGGTATGAGGTCTGATGACAGCCATGGCTCCAAAAAATAATTTTTTAGAATCACTGATGCATTCCCAATGAATTTGTGTGAAATAATATACAAATTGAATCAAATATATAATCATAAATTTTTTATAAAAATTAATAAAATTAGTTAATATAAAATAAATATATTATAAAATTATTCAAACCATTATAAAAAAGGTTCAAAATCAATAGATTGCCATTCTTCTAGAATAGGATCTGGAATCGGTAATAGAAAATGTTTGCAGCACCTCTTAGTAGGTGCACCCTCTAGAGGAGGAGGAGATAAATAAATTTATTCATCCGGAATTCTGGCATAAGTGATAGGACGTAATAGATCATTGGGATCATCTCCATCCATTAAAAAAAAAATTATCACCAGAAAGATAATTTTCATAAATGTATAAAATATAAAAAAATTATAAATTCCAAAATAAAATAATTTAAATTGTAAATTTTTTTATTAAAAATAAAAAATTCGAAAAAATAATAAATATACAAATATGATAATTATTTATAACTAAGTACCTGAGTATAATATATCAATAATAATATTCATTACCATCCCCATCTACATCAATGTCTTCAACCTCATCTTCCACACTGTCCACTTCCATATGACTTCCTCTTTCATCGTCCGTTATTAATTCATCAAGTTCATCGATATCATCAGCCCTAAATTATAGGGTACCATCATAGAAATTTATATCATATTCATTATGTGATATATTTTGGGATATTTCTTAAAAACATTTAATATGTTGCACTACCAAAGAACCATTTTCATTTAAAAAACAATTATAACGTGATTTCATTTTTATCACACTCCACCAATTTTTCAAATTTCTCAAAACATTAAAATAATTTTAATAGTTAATTTGATGTTATTGGTGTTCCCAAATAAATGATTAATTTGATATAATAGTACTTTTACATTTAATGTCAGTGACTCCATGTCGTGGATGAACTCACAACCCCCGATCAGTATCAAAACAATGACATTTAAACATTGTAACATAATTTGGTCCCAGATTACATAACTAAATTATTATATATAGAATACCATAACAGTCATATTCAAATTCCATTGGATGGTATCCTTTATAATGAACACCTCTATTCATTTAATTCTTTGAGTCACCATGTATGAATGTATAGAATCGAAATCCATTAACAACATACAAATTATATGATTTTACCAAATTTTGATGGTGGGGTTTTAAGCACACATAATCAAATAACAATTTTATTTTCATGTTGTGTTACCTACATATAATAATAACTATTAATAATAGATATCATTGAAAAAATGAATTATTATTCCATCAAAGGATACTTATCTTATCAGCCTTTGAAACCAATATGCAATTTTTTTACTGACATTCTTCAAGTGTTGTGAATGAAATATTAATAAATTGGTTTTTGACATGGTAATCATATAGTACACAAAACATCAAATGAAAATAAAGATATATTTTATAAATATTTTACAAAATAATAAGAGAGTTGTACTTACTACACAAATTGTGTCATTTCTTCACAATTTAGTAGAACATAAGCATAAGCACTATGAAGTTCTTCATATGAAATACATCACTCAATATAACCACTAACACCCAGCTCATGGTGATTAAAAACTAACAACTAATAGTTTGTGACATCCTCAACATTTTCCTCATTGCGACCCAAGCAATTAGGTTTTGAACGATATTCTGACTCAAAATAATAAGAGTAAAAATTAAAAATTTCCTATTGTATGTATGATTTTTCAATTGACCCTTCCACTATTTATTTTTGTATACATTCTTATTTAATTGTTTCTCAAATCTATCCAATAGATACATCCAAGGAAATTGTACTGGCCGACCAGATTAAGGTTCTCATGGAAAATGTAATATTAAATGTTTTATCGTATCGAAGAATCTTGGTGGGAATATTTTCTACAATTTACATAAAATTAAAACAACATAATTTTTCTAGAAAACTCAAAACATTATAATCTAATGTTGCCACACAAATATCTTGGAAACAATATGTTATTTCAGTCAACATATTCCAGATTGATGAATTCAAAATCCCTCTAAGACCAACATGAATTAATCATTCAATTATGACATGACAGTCATGACTTTTTAACCCGGTAATATTTCCATTTCCGACGCAATGAGAAAAATTAGAAGCATAACCATCTGGGAACATCAAATATCTATTCAATTGAAAAAATAGTGAAAATATTTCTTTACTATGTTAGTAATATTTTTTTGGAATCATTAATTTATGTGAACTTTCATCTTCAAATAATTCAAGTTTCGGACTTCTAAAAACATGCGCAAGATCTAACCATGCCTTTATATTATATTTTGTCTTACCAGGAATGTAAAACACGGTATAAAAATAGTTATCAAAAAAATTCATCTCAATATTAATTAAATCTATCATTTGAAGAACCATCAAATCAATACAATATCAAAGGCCCCAAAAAATAATATTCTTTATCCTATTATAGTTTCTCCCAAAACCATTTATCTTGTTCTCATTTATGGTTGGTATAAAATTAATATGAGGTAATGCAGAGTTAATATATTTTACCTAATTACCTAATGTTACTATTGGAGGTGTGGCTATTTCAATTTTAACTTTTGTAAAATTAATTTTGTTCCATCAAAAATGGTGATCCATATGAAGAAATATTTAATGATAGTCAAAATATCTAACATTTAAACCATTATAAAGCATAAATGATTTTTTCTCATCTATGTTGTACAGAAATTATTTTAGAATATGTTCACTCTATCTAGATAACATACAATACACTAGAAATTCACTATTCATCCACATTAACTCAACCCTAAATATAAAATTCTGATTTGCAATAATATAAAATATAACCACACCATTGTTCCATATTGAAATTAACCCATCAATTAGTGGATTCAAATAAACATCAATATTCTTCTATGGATGTCCTGGAATTAACAGTGTCTAATATATATATGGTTCCTTTATCAACATTCATGGGGGAATGTTGAGAGGAGTAAAAAAATAATCCAATAAGAATATTGGTTACCATTAGAACCAAATGGAAAAAACCTTCAGTAGAATGGCCCAACCGTTTGTTATGAGTTTATGAAGAAAAAATAGGATTTTTCTAATAAGAATGTTTACATGAATCAAAATCACATTGATGATTTAATATTTTTGTGATGGAAATATTTGATTCATGTCTTTTCATCAATCCAGTTGTGCTGTGAGACATAAATAAATATTTTAAATGTTTTGTAATTAGAAAATATCTCATATATTTCATAGAAAATCTGGACATTCTATGTTGAAACTTTATATATATTTATTCAAGACATGTTGTATAATTAACCAAAGATTCATAATAACCATAAATTAATATTCATTCATTTTAACATGCATTGATCTTCAGATAAAATAGTCCCAAATTATAAACAAATCATTTACTTTTATATAAACTTGACGGTAATATAATTCTGTCAGAAAAAAGGAATTAAATAAAGAAAAATATGATTGTATGAACTATTAGACATTCCAAAATATGCCTTAATAATCATATTGTTTGTAACTGTTTCTAGTGTGCTCATCAGGATTTTCAAATATGTGGTCTCCTCAGCAGATTCCAACCAATTGTAAAACTGAGAATTTTGAAATTCATGATTTGGAATATCAACCTCTTGTATTATGTTATAAAATGCGGGATCTAGAAAAAAAAATATATTCTCAACTGAACTCCTTTAACAATATTGTTACAATAAATATAATCATTCCAAAAACCAAAACAAAATAGATGAAGTACAACATTGTTATATGTTTTGAATTTAAAAAAGATAACATTTCTTACACAAATATTTAATTGTTCATTCAGAAACAAAAATTTAATTTGACAAGGAAAATGATGTAAAGGATTCCACACCTTAAATGTATCCATGATTTAAAACATATATGTTTGGATTTTTACTATTATTTATCTAATCACAAGGTGTTTACTTCCAAACTCCCTAGTTCTAAAAAAACAATATAAATACAATTATTACAGATCATTTTGACTAATTTTAAATTATTATTATATTTTTACACATTGATATATTCTATTGAATATAATCATAGTAAGACACTAATTTAGCAATGGATTTCGGGCCCTCTAAAGGTTTGGCATAGATAAAATAACAATAATAAATATATTATGTAAGTCACACACTATTTTTTTTAAAATTAGAATATCCCTTAAATAATATATCATATGAGAAATTTGATACTATAATTAAGTCTGAGATGTGGGGTTTATCCTAGATGCGACATTACATATGTGTGGGTTAGGTGTTTAATTAAATTACATGTGAAAGTAATTTATTTAATATTTTTATTATAATTTCTTATAAATTTTTAAAATATCATCCAAACTATGTATCTTTAGAAAATTTGGAGAACATTGTTCAGTGCAGGATGTGGGGTTTACATTAGTAACGACATAACATTTGAATTTATAATAAATATTGGAAATACTAAACAATTACTCATATTTTTTCGTTTACAAATTTTGAAATAAAATTGTAATTTACTCATATATTCAAATTATTCACAATATTCTGTAATTAACACTAATATTTACTATATGTTAATAATATTGAAAATTAATTATAAGTTATTATAAAATATGAAATGATAATTATTAATGTAATTATATATATGTTTATTTACTTTTATAGAATTTTTTAAATTTTTTTCCAAAATATTATTAAGATTTTATTGTCGTAGGTAATATTCATAATTTGTTAATAATAATGACCCATTTATTGTTAAATATTATAAATTATTTCAATTAATACAAATTATTTTATAATGAATATTTCTTTTAGAGTATTTAATATGACTTATTATTATATTATTTTTAAAAAAAGTATTAAATAAAATTATCCTAATTGTCATTAACAATGTTTTTAATAAATTTTACAAAAATGAAATTTTTATTATTTTTATCATTAAACATTTTATTTATTTTGTTTAATATAACAAATTCGTATAAATAACGTTTAGTTAAATTTTTTTATTTAAATTAATTTTCTCATCATTCTTCAAAAACACCCAATTATATTTATGTTATAAATTTTATTTAAATATAACACATAATAAAATCTATTTACATCAAATTATTGACTAAATGTTTTTTCAAAAAATAGTTAACACCTTAAATCCACATACATACATCAACGCACACACACATATATTTTCATATATTTCTTCAATTTTACAAATAATTAATAATATTTTGTAATAAACACTATTATTTAATATTTAGTATTAATTTTATGTGAATATTTATTTATTTATATTTATATTAAAATATTTAATAATTAATATAAATATACCAAAAAGAGTATGAATTTATTTAAACCAATATACATATTATATATATACATGAAAAGATAATATTTATAAATAATATTTAATAATTAATTAGTGAATATTGTAAATTATGTAATGATAATATTAATTATTTTAATTATTATCAAATTTTTAATTGTTATTATATATATATACATATCACGATTTTATTTTTAATATAAATACATAAAATATATTCTTACAATTTTTTTGTAAATATTCATATAAAATTTATATATATATATATATATATATATATGTATATTAAACCTTACATGTATTTTTAAAATGATTATATATACATATTCATATTTTAATATTAATATATATATATCACGATTTCAAAATTAAATAGATATTAAAATGTTTTTTTAAACACATATATATATCTATATTAGATAAATATATACACGCATATATATATATATCAACAATATTATATTTTTTTTAATGTTTATATATTTTTATGTATATATATATATATATAATCACTCATTTTTACCAATATATATATATTTATATTTTCACATGTTAATATGCATAAATGTATATATATATATATATATATTAAGAACCAAACACATATTGTAAAACTTTTATATACATTAATCTTTATATATATATATATCATAAACATTACACGTTTTTTTAAACTTACATATATATTAAAAACCATACACGTTTTATTTATATATATATATATGTATGTATGTATTAATATATTTAGATGTTTTTTAAAATGTTTATAGATGTATACATAGAATGTAGTGTTGGAATATTTTTTTATTTAAAAAACCACAATTAATCAGAATGTATGATTTATATGTATTCATATTAAAAGATTTATTAATTAATATAAAATATCAAATATATTTTGGCAATTTTTTTAAACATATATACAAATATAATTTATATATTAATATATATACAAATATTTACTGACATACATATATGTATATATATATATGAAAAACCATAAACATTTTTTTTAAATTCATCTATATCTATATAAACACATAAAAATTCCAAAATTAAATAAACACATGTTAGTATATATATATATATATATATATGTGTGTGTGTGTACAAAAAAAACATATCAAATTTAACATGTTAAAAAACATAAATATATATATATATATATATATATATATACATACAAAACACGTATAAATATAAAAATAAAAAAAATTATAGAATACCTAAAAATCAATAAGAAATTACATGAACCTAATTAAAATCAAAATAGAGATCAACATAATTGTGTCAATCCTAAATATCTAATATAGAATGAAAATCAAGATAAATTTCTAAACCTAGGGTTTGAACAATCCATTACCTTTAACATTGAACAAAAATACACAAAAAATAAACCAGATTAAAATTGAAATATAAAATAATACAATTACGTCAATCCAAAATATACAAAAAAGCATGAAAATTAGATAAATTAGATAACTTTATAAAGATAAGGGTTTACCAAACTAGTATATTTTAAATTGACCCAAAATACACAAAATAAAATTGATGGAGAACAAAAGCATAGTTTGTTCCTTGAAGATCTGAGATGAAGTCTTCCAAAAATCAGGAAGAATGGGTGTCCATGAAGGTGCAAGGAATTGGGTAGCTAGCTAGGGTTCTGATGCTCTCTTCAGGAGAGGGGAGGATAAATGAGATGAAGAATAAAGGAGAGGTGCACTATGATACAGTGAATGTTTTCTATTGATAGACTATTTATGATGGAATTAATTCCACAAAAAAATAGATTTTCATCCAAATTATTTTTGAGAAACACTAATTTCTATCACAAATTATCCCATGCTGAAGATCATTTACGATAGCTAACGTTCCCGGCAAAAATATTCTTCGTAATTATTTATGGCAGTGGGTGGTGGGAATTCACACTAAAACTATTTGTGATGAAATTAATATTTCATCCCAATAAACCATTATTTGTGACATAATATTGTGTTCGTCACAAAGAGTCCCTAGAAATCAACTATTTGTGAAAGTACATCTGCCCGTCAGAAATGATTCATTTAAAATGACCAATTTTATAGTAGTCATAGAATGAGAAATGCTCCAAAGACCACCATTATTCACCCTTGTAACCAGGCCCTAACAAATCATCTGATGATAACATATGAATGGAAAAGTCAATCCTTGTAAATATAGACACTGCTAGTTTCTGGAATATGACTCATGATCCAAAAAAAAAATTAAGAACTGAAGTTGAGTCTTGTTGTTCCCTAAAGGAGCCTCAAGGGTTCATTTATGACACTCTATCTCCTACCTCAGCTCATCCATTGAAAAAATTACCACTTATAATCCATCATCATAATCTGCACACGTGGGAGCCTCCACCACCATGGGAATACTAGGAATGACCTCCTGTTATAATCTTTCCATCTATTCTAGAACATCTTTGAAATAATGTGAACCCCCATAACCCCCTACACAACCTATCCTTCCAGCCATGAAAAACATGCCCATTGATCAAACTTTTTTTTCAAATGGCGACAATGGAAGAGATCTTCACAGTGAAAACCCCACCAAGGATGAAGCAAACAAGGAGGATACCTAAAGAACATTAGTTGGAGAAGAAATATTCCTCAACTATCTGATTAGATGTTTGATTCCTAAAGTTCCAGTGATACCATATGGTCTGGAGGATGTTAGAAATGGATGGAAAATTAAAATTATATATCCAAGGGACAAGGTATTTTAATATTCTAGGGCTATCATTGATCATGTAAAGGATGTAGAAAATCATATTATATATTTTTTAGTTTGAGAAAGAGTAGGGAACTGGATTTATTAGAATTGGTATACTAGGGCCAGGATCTCAGTGAATAGGATTTATTGTTACATGAACTTCCTCCTTCATATAAATATTGAAAAACCTATTATCTAGGAAGAAGTGAAATATTGAGTGGGTTAAGAAAATGTGAGTTAGAATTGAAGGAGAAGATTGATTTCTTAAATATATTTAGAAAATTAGAAAATAATAGAACATCAAACTGGGAAGATAGAGCTACAAAAAAAATTTCTCTACCGGTGTAAATATTAATCAAAAGTAAATAAATAGCACAAATATATGATTTTTATACTCATATTTCAACAAAAAATATGAGTTGATTTATAGAAAGTATTTTCACTACTTGTAAATTATTTAATAATTAACTAAATTCTTAAAATGGATTCCCTGGAGTTTTTTATACTCTTTAATAATATGTATATATTTATTTCTTCATAGTGATGTGGAGAAGTAAATTTACCATGAGAAAATTGTTATACGTAGTGGATATATATTGAAACAACCATGGGTAAATAATATTTTATAAAATTTTAACAAATACCAATTACTATATTAAAACATTTCAACCCCATAAAATGTGAACATAAGATATTGATAAATAATTTGTGTTCCTCAATTATTCCACATTACATAATCCAATATGGAATGTAGAAAAATAATTAAATAGGAATAAGTAATTTTACATGGTTCGAACCATTTCAGGAACCCAACTAATCATCACACATGTGATATCCAAGTAATAAAATAATTATACAAAATATTTTTTCTAATTTTATGTAGTGGATGTGTAGTTTTTATCTTAACCCACAAACATAGAATTACAAAGGTGAAGGTTTATATTTTTCTATAGGTAAAAATGTTTTGTTCCAAAATACCTAGTCCCTCTAGCATCCCAATAGCTATTCTTGCATGCTTTTTTCCACCATATGAATTAGTTTTAAAATATTATCCAGTGTTGATCCTGAACCCAAAAATATTGATCACCATTATGAAACATAGAGAGGCTTCAACTCCAAGAGAATATTCCGAAACAACATATGCAGCTAATATTTTTTCTGTTGCATCACTTCCTTATTTTTTTCTGAAACAGAATGATAACAACATTCAACTCATTCATCAAGGAACTCAACTACTTATATATATATATTGTTCTCATAATTTTACATTTTCATTTCCCATTGGAATTCTATAATATAATAATATAATGAACTTACTTGATTGATCAACATGATAATGAACACTAAATTATAAGTTTTTCTCTAGCTCAAAGTTTTCTAATACATCTCTTCAACATTCTCAAATAACATCAACTCACTTTTCCCACCCATGCAGTACTCAAATTATCCTTTTTATTCTATTATCTTTATAAACATAAATGATTTTGTATTTATTAATAGTTCAACATATATTCATGTTCCACCTTATAAAATCATTTTATTTTAGATAATCTTGCTTCATTAAAATTACTTATGATATATATTGATTATCTTGACTAATATAACCAATAAACCGTAAATATGTTAAATTTTTTACATTACTCATTCTCTAGGTTATCACATTAAAATGATAATATATTAAACAATGTTTCCTTTTCAATATTAATAAATGGAAATGATGTAGGCAACCCAATAGCTAGTCAGATAACACAATTAATAATTACCCATTTTGGAAACCTAATATTTTTTATTACTTTTAGCCAATTATTTTATATTGAACAACTTCTCATGATTTCAATATCTCATAATATATATTTTAAATTCAATGTGTATTCTAAAAATAATAACAATCTTCTAATGTTTTTATTATTTTTTAAAGAAGGAAATATTTATATTTTATTCTATAGAAGGATCAAATACGTTATATTTCTCCAAATAAACTCCCAATAGTTCCCTAAAACATTTATTCAACAATTTTATAACAACATTTGTAACTTCAGTAGATAGAGTATAAATTCTCTTATTTAATTTGAGGATTTTTTGAAGTATTAACACCGATTTAGCATGATTCTAAAAAAATCCATATGCAATCCCATATTTCTATCCTCATCTTTAGTTTTGTTAATTTATAAATTTTTTTATATTTAAACTCTAAAATAATAGCATATAAACTATCATAATTTTTTATTTTGAAATATAATTAAATATTGACATTTTTTATGAAAATTTAAATCTCAGAAAATCAATCTACTTCAATAATGTGATGTTCAAAATATTTTGGACCACACATATTTTAAAATAAATGTAAAAATCATCCATATAGTAAAGAAATTATGTATTTACTTTAATTCTATTAAAATCAAATCAAAACATTTAATATTGATTATATTATTTCATCCTTTGATTTTTATCTCCCACAGCTTGGGAAAAATTATTAGGCTCAGGTCATGGATTTAAAAAGGTTATGACATATTGAATATTAAAAATCATTCTTAGGATAATCGAATATTTTTTTAATTATAATTAAAAAATTATAGAAACTCTTTTTGTTACACTTTGTAGACTATCTAAAATTATTATTCTTATGATTATCTTCTCTTCTAAATGTTAAAGATCTATTCCTTAATAAATCATATATTGTATCAAATTTATTTTATGACTTATCTTATTAGAATATTGGAACATGAATCTTCCCATATGTATTCTTCATAATCTTTTAATTCAAGGCAAATTAATTATCATGAAGGTAAAAATTAAATGAAAAGGATTCATCCATGTATGAAAAATAGTTTTCATGAATGTAAATATTCATATACATCACAAACATATTATGTATAACTCCAATATATCAAATGTAGAAAAATTATTATTCAAAAACCATATATATTTCATATTTTCAACACTTATTTCACCTATAAAATTTAATATGTCTAGATAAAATATCATACAAGTTGTAGAAAAGCTGTACAATATAGGAAATTTACCATTAATAATTTTTTGTTACACTCAAATATGATATAAAATAAAAAAATATCTTACATCCACCAAAAACATATTATGAATATGAGAATTCCATTATGTAAGATATAAATTTTATCAAAAATATTACATAGTACTTTTACCCTTTTCCAATTATCGACTCTATCAAAAAAATTAATATTTTTCAAAATCATACCAAAATTAATTAAGATATACATAATTCATCTTCTAACCACAAAACATCACTATATAATAACTAAAAATAATTATATGATTTATTAAAATATTTTAAAATACACTGATACTACTTCTACTGACATGAAACCGACAAAGAACACAATATAATATGATTCCATAAACTCACCCACCATTTTTTGTTTATCTCTGCTTTGGTATTCACAGACCATCATCCAATAGATGCTTCCCACTACATTAAATAATATTAATTTTTAGTAATAAAAGAATATATTCTCCATAAATTCAAACATATTTATCATATTTAATAACATATATTCCTTTTGCATTCCTATCAATTATTGACATATCCACCACACCTATATCACTTTTCCTTGATGTACATATCATCTCAATAATTTTTTCAACTCAAATAATTTTCTACGAATTAATCATGGATTAAAAAATTTATTTTTTACCACACATTTAATTGTTTTATATTTATGAGAAATAAAACATTTCCACAAATTTAAGGGAAATTAATTTACAATACTTCATTTTTGATTTGAAACCATTATAGTCCCCATGATAATTCCATATGTTTCTACCCTCTACTAAAATGAAATTTGATAGGGGAAAATTATTCCACCCTTAGTGAAATTATATAGACATTGCCATAATATCCAATTAAATATTCTAATTTTATAAATGTCATTTTATATATATTTTTAGCCAGTTTTCATATTTTATATGAATTAAATAAAGAATGGAGGCACAAAATTTTATTACTAATGATTTATAAAATAATCAACTCTATATTTATGTAAGATAAATGTTTACTGAAAACACATGAAAAAATAATATAAAAAACGATTTCTATATACTCACATTAATGTGGTGCCAACTCAAACATTCATTCTTGAAGGGTTTATTAAATTGATTTCCTAAATTATTTATAAAATTGAACATACACGAACACATATATAAATACATTTAATGTGAATGTTTTATCATTGTAATTGGTTAGATCATTACCCCCTTCTTAAAATACATGTATATGAGTTTGAAAAATATTGGTAGAATTATCATACGAAATCATCTTAATATTATTTTTTTGGATATAATGATTTATATATGAAATAAACAATTTCAGAATCTTTGTACACATACATCATTGGAATATATGCCTTATGAAATGCTATTTCAAATTCGTCACCTTTAATTCCTAGAACCTAAACATGCCAAATATTATATGGGAATAAGATAAATCATAAATTATATCCTCAAAAAACAAAACTAATATTAGAATATGGTGGAGCCTCCAATATATCCTCATCTATAGAAACATTCATGACTAAAATTTCTTCCTAGTAAATAGGTATACCTCACACTCTTATATTTTTTTAATGATCACAAAAACCAATTATTCTTCTAAAAATTTATATTAATTTTATTTAAATTATTAAAATGTAAATTATGTTTTAAATATGTCTGATTAATATTAATGCTTCAAATTATTTTGGTTTGTCATCTTCAGCATCCCATAGAAGTTGTTTCCATCAGCTTCATAAAGGAATGTCACCAGCCAACCCATGGAATAGGATAGATGTTCCATTAAAGGAGAAATCTCATGGGAAAACTAATGGTGACATTAGCCACTTAGTAGAACTAAATATAAGAACCATAACATGTGGTATCTCAATATATAATCATTGGAATACATCGAATAACTTGTAGAGTTTTTAATGGCCTGTAAATCTTCAATAATCCCACTAACTCATTAGTGACATCAGGAGGCTATACATTGATGTCGACATTACAATTCAAATTGTTCATTTATCATGACCATCATCTGGTTTCTTTGACACCATTATACATCAAACATGACCCATAGACCCCTAAATCCTATAAATATAAAACATATGAGGCCTTTAAAGATACAATTTTTAACTAAAATGAACATTCTATATCTCTAGCAAATTAACGTAAAAATATGTATAAGATTTAATCCATTCGACAAACTCTTGAGATCTATCCATATTTATTCCTTTTAATAAATTTATCATTAATAATTCCCTCTCTCACTCTCTCAATTTCACCTAATTTATCATTATATAGTATTGGGACATTTCCTTGAATTGTTTTTAATGTATAAATAACTCCCTTTTGTCTCTCTTTTTGGTTTCTTATAAATCCATTGAAAACAAGGTAATTTTTTTTTAGATTCAAGGGCCGCACTAATGTCAAGGTCAAATAATTCATAAAATCTAAATAAATTAGAGTGAGATACATAGGAGAGGTTATTGAGAAATTTATGAAAACCCATGTAATATTGTGTGACTTGTATTCAATTTAATTATACATATTTATCTTCTCATGTGAATTAATTAAATTAATAAATTACTCTTTAATCATAAAGATAACATAATATCATTAATAATATAAATCGTTCTCTACATCTTAAATATTATAATTTTACCACTATGTATGTATCTTTTAAATGTTTTTCTTTTTTTATTTATATTGTTCTTACACTAATTATTATTATTTATGAATCAATTATAATATAATTTTCATTTATGGATTTTAAGGTAATACATCCCACTATTTCCATATTAATATGACCAACAATTTGTACCGTAGGATTTTGGTTTCATAATTTTTTTTAATCTAGTCATTAAAATTTTATTTTGACATGGTTTTATAAATATTTTGATGACTTTGTTTTAAATTTTTTATAAAAAATCATAATAACTTTTCAAAAAAAAAAATAATTTAATAAACATATTCAACAAGTCAAAAAATATTTCCCCCAAAGGACATAAAATTGTTTGTTACTTAGGATTAGATGGAATATATATTATTAGGTGAAAACTCCCATATATACTTTTCTAGAAAGAATATTTTATTATGATTAGAAAATTGTAATGTATGGTTACCCAACCACAGAATAATTTGAAGAAAAATATACTACCCATGACATTTTATCTTTTAAACTATATAAAGAAGGAATAATCCATCCATTTTAGTTTTGAAGAAAATAAATTTAATAAAGTATAATCTTGTAAATTTACCTTGGAAGTTTGGAAATTACAAGATATTACTCATACCGATTATAATAATGTTAAAGATACTAGACCTAACATGTATATAATATATTATGAATGTTTTGGAACAAAGTATACAGAAAAGGTTTCTAAACTATTGATTTATTGTATAGAAATTTTAAATACTATAAAATCTTTTTATGATAAAATTTATATGAATGCACTTTTGATCATTCTAATTTTAGTTTTTTTATATTAATGGTCACCCAATGAAATAGTGATTCAAGAAGAAAAATACCTTATAAAATAACAATTGAAGAACATATCAAATATATCATGACCTATATGATTACTATGAAGTATGAAGATGAAGAAAACAAAGAAAAAGTTAAGGGAAAAAGGAAAAAAAATTAATTCATTTTGTGATGATTACTATTGAAGTGAAATGAATATAGAACATATATCCAGAAAAATAACAAAATCATGATGAATAAGAAATATTTTCAACATATTAAAATTATAACTAATAGAAAAAAGTTGAGGTAACTACTTATCATTGAAAAAAAAGTGAAACTTCAAAATAGATTATAGCTTTCTAAAAATCCTAATGAATAAAAGAAACAAATACCTAAATATTTATACTTGTAGTGTACGTGATGATTTCATATCTTCTCCAACCTCAAGTGATAGAAGCTAAAAATGTATCAATTCTAAAATTAATGTATGTCATATAGTTTATTCCAATATATCTTCAACTTCTAATAAAACCACATCTTTTTTTTCAGAAGCCAATTATATTATGAAGAATTTTTTAATTGATTTTAAGACCTTATAAAAAATTTCTTAAACTAAAATAAAAATATAATAATGTTCATTTTGAAAAATAATAAACATTGTAAATAAAATGATAGTTCATAATTAATATTAAAAGAGATAACTAATGTTTAAAAAACTAATAAAACATTGTGGATCTAATAATATCTCATGATAAATTCACCATAAGTGAAAAAATATTAATAATATTATTGGTTCATGATGAAATATATAAAACCATTTTTATTTATTTTTTAAAAATATTACATGTTCCCCAAAAATTATAACATTTTTAAAATAGTTCTCAAATGATTATGTAATTATTTTCATATTACATTTCATCATATTTAAGAATGTTGTTGTAAAAATTATCATTATGGTATGTCTAAATCAAATCACATCACTTACAATTCTTCTCATAAGAATTATTTTGGATAAAAATATGAAAAAGAGTTTTTGATAAAAAATTATATTTCGGATAAAATGAGTTCACCAATATTTTATCCACAAAAATCAATAGGTACACGATCATTTTATAAGAAATGTTTCCCAAGAAAAACCCCAAAGGATATACAAGGTACTTTGATAGAGGGTATTTGAGGAACATGTGTGTTTACTACCCAATGATTAATCTTCTTGAAAACATAGAGGGAACCCATGATGCTTTTATTGTTAAATAAAGGGGTAACATATTTTATATATTTAATATACGAGGTTTATTGTTTTTAATTTATATGTTTATATTATATGTGAATGGTTTTAACCAAAATTTTATATGTAATATTTTATTATTGGATATCTATTTTGAAACATCTTTTGAAAAGGAGTTGTGTAATGTTTTTTGATTGTATTGGAAAACTTTTATTTTTATCCTCTTGTTTTTAGAATGTTTATTAAATTGTTATAAAATATGTTTCATATTAAAATGTAAAATGATTATATTCAATGGATATTGATGAATATATTTTTTATTGGAACCTTAGTAATAATATATGATTTTAAAACATATCCAAAATCATATAGTATGTGATTTACCTAAATTGAATATTAAAAATAACATTATTTATGAACCTCTCCCACAAGGCATGAAACCGAATGAAACCATTAAATCTAAAATTATTATATTCACCTAAATTACCATTTAACTTTTTCATTGTGATTTTTTTGAGTAACTCATGCCATTTGTATAAGTAAATATTATACATTAGAAATTCTAAATCATTATACATGATTTACAAGGGATTATTTATTTTATAATTAAAATAAAGCATGTAAAGAATTAAATAAATATTCTAAGGAAGTCCAAATTAAATGAATATGGTATCATATCCTTTCATAGCGATCAAATTAAGAGTATGATAATATTTATTTTGATAATATATGTATTCACAAGCTTATTATCATATTATTTTATCCCTAAAGACTCCCCAAAAAAATGGTATTTTTGGGATTTGAAATAGTACTAATAAAAAAATTGGATGAACACTCCTAAATCGATTTAAACACCCTAAAAATGTTTGTTATATGGAAGTTAATACCTATTATTATACCAAGAAATGTTTTTTCAAAATATGATCAGTTAAATAGACCCCCTATGAACATGGGGAAAAAATTCTTGATGTTGGATTATTTTTGGAGCCAGGTTGTAAATTATATATTCATAAAATAGAATTAAATCATAAAAATGACTGAACCTAAATTAGATGAACATATTAATCTTGTTACTCTAAATCATATAATTCATACCACATATTTGATAAAAGGACCAAGACCATAGAAGAAACATTCCACATCAAATTAGATTAGAATTTTTATGAATTTCCTCCCAAAATTAATGATGTTGAGGTTGAACAATAAATATAAACTTAGATAATTTGCATACATCAATTGAAATTAATGTTATGGAAGAACCATCATTTATCCCATTATACATGTCATGTTTAAATATTAAATAATATCCCTTAGGAAATTTTATTTGTGATTTTTAATCCCATACTCATAACAAATGATTTCTTTATAATGATTTTGAATATCATTATTTTATTTCATATCATGAATACTGAAATTTTTATGATCCCATTAATGATAAATTATTGTTAATTTCAATTCCAGAAGAATTTAAGTAATTCACAAGGAATATTATTTTTATTTGTGTTGAAACAGTTGTTGATCATCTATTTATTGGTATTAAATGTGTTTTTATAAATAAATTTGATGAATAAGGAAATTTCACAAATAAAACAGATATAATCATTGTCTTAGTCCAGAAATAAATAGAATTAATCAATTATGGTGATCTTTGTTACCTCCAAATGGATTGAATCCATTATAATCTTATTTATATTCACTGCACATTTTATTTTTTGGAGTTTCAAGAGCGATGTTAGAAGTCATTTGTAATGGTATTAATTCAATAAAGGTTATTTTTTAACAATGACATTGTTCTGGATATTCAAAATTTACAAATAGTATTTTTATATTCACTGAGTGACTAAATGGTTTAAAACCAGCCCATTAGATAATTTACAAATAGTTTGATAAATTTTTTTAAAAAAATTTAGTTATAATTAATAGAATAAAATTTTATATTTTTAAAAAAATATATGTAATGTTTTAATATTTTTTTTTAATTTTGGTAGAAGATGTAAATTATGATTTTATAAAATAATCTATTTGTAATGGATTTTTTGGTTTATTAACAAATGAAATTAAGATTAATTTTGTGGATATATTATGTTGATTCATCATTTTCCAAATTTTTTAAATAAGGAACATATTTTTTTAGTTAGTGAAAAGACACTAATGGAATATTTAAACCTTTTGGAATAGATAATGTGAATGATATATGTACACCTATAAGTACTACATATAAGATATTATTTGATGAAACTAGTAAAATTTTTGATAACATGATTTGTAAATGTATGAGTAGAATCCATCTTCATATTACTTTGACCAAGTCAGGCATCATTTTTAAAATATGCCTCTGCACACATTTTAAATTAACTACAAAAGATATGCATATTAGATCTCTAACACAATAAAAAATAGTGGTTATTATGGAGTTTTTAAGGAATTTTCTCAAAACTATTACAAAACACTATTGTTTTTTATATTTTTTTTGTAGCTTTAGAATGCTTCCCATATATCACAATGATTTATTAAAAAGAATCACAATTAAATGGGGGTTAATTTTTTTTGGTGTATTGATCACCCGATAAATATTTAGTATTGGGTTTTTATTTTTAGTGGTAATTATATATATATATTTACAAATATTTTTTAAATTATTAATTTTTAATTTAAAAAATATTAATAATTAATTATAAATTTATTTTGATTCTTATTTTTATGTATTATTATTGTTATGCACTATGTAATTTTTATTATTTCTTATAAATATGTATTTTTTTAAAACTACTCCTAATTATGAATGGTTAACTAATACATTTTAATTACATTCAAATTATTAGTCATTAATTATATTTATATATTCATAAAAAATTGACTGTATTTATAAATATTTGTAAATATTTTGTGGGTATATCTATATAAGTATAGAATATTATATGAATTTATATATTTATGTATAGATATACTTATATATTCTATATTCTATTTTATATATTATATGTTATATGTTATATATCAAATATTAAATTTTATATACCTTATATTATATTTTAATTATTAGTTATTATTATTATTATTTATTATTATATAAATTATTTAACAATTTATATATAATAATTATAACCATTATTTTTTATTATATATAATATGTTATGTACTATATATTTTAAAACATATGGAATATTTAATTATTAATTATTAATAACAAATTATTTAATTTTTATTATGTGTAATTATATAAAAAATTTATATATTTATTCTATTCATAATTTTTTACATAATATGTCGATATTTATCTCTATAGTTATATATATATATATATATGTTTAAATGTGTGTATATATATATATATATTTCTATTCAATTTTCAATATGGGTGTTTTAATTTATATATATTTATATAAATTTACTTATAGTTGTATATATTAATAAATATTTAGGTGTATTTCTGTGTATTTTATATATTTAGGTATGTTTAAAAATATTTTTATATATTATGTATGTATATATATCAGTATGTGTGTGTGTGGATTTATGTATCTTTAAATACATTTTTAATAAAATATTCTTTATATAAATGTTTGTATGTATATAAATTTAGGTATGTTTATATGACTATATATATATATTTATATAAAAATTTATATATATTTATAAATATTCATATTTATTTATATTTATACATATTTATGGATAAATATATATGAAAAGGTATATTTATATAAATTTATATTTATATTTATTTATTTTTAATGATATATGTTTATATATAATCTGTGGGAATTTATATACTATTATATTAAGCAATATATTTATATATATACAAATTTATATGTTGTTTATGAATTTTTATAAATTTATTAAATTTAATATATATGTATATATATATATATATGAATATTTATAAAAATTTATATATTTTATATCCATACATATATATGTAATAATATTGTTTGAATTTATAAAATATGAATAACTATATGTTCACATATGTGTGCATTTACATGTATATAGATGTATATATATAAGAATACTACATTTTCTTTAGTTACCACGTGATGGTCATGGCGGTAGGGTAAGAGATTTACAAAATAACCAAGAGGTAAGGGGTTAAAATCTCACCCAACAAATTTATATATATGCTTTATTTTACAAGGCTAGTATACTAAGTGAGGATGTGGTATGCTCAAAATGTGTTGAGGTTACTATAACACTCAAAATTTTGCAGACCATGGGTTGTATACCATGGCCCAAATTATTTATTGAAAATAAATATAAACAAAGTTAATATAAGATAATGAAATAAAGTGTCAAGAAACTGCAACAAAAATAAAAGTAGGCATCAACTCAAAACAGAGGAAATTTGTTCCTCTATGGGATTAGTCACTACCCCTAATCAATATATGATGGCCATGCCTCTAGGTTTGGGGTTGTTGTAACTTCCCATCATCCTCATCGGGATAAACATTGGTATATATAAGTGGTTGTGGGCCATGTGCATTGATAGTCTCATCATTATCATCACGAATGAGCCCTTAAGAATTTCTAAATTATTATCAGAATATAATTCTACTATTATAACTTTTTAATATGAGAAAAAAAATAAAAAATATTTATTGGGGTCTTATGGATTCATATAAAAACATGGGAATTAGGTGAAGACCTTTTCATACTGTCCTAGTCACAGGTGGTAATAACATTTTTAGCCGCTTCCTTATGATTCTGAATATGATCTATTCAGAGTTACTGAGGCGGAACATTGAATCTATCATTGTAAAGATTTATACTTATTATCCTGAATTTTTTTATAATATTTACAACATTCTATGAATGTTGAAAATTATGTGAGATATCCACCTTTTTGTTTCCACTTTTATAGACTGGTGGCTCACAAGTGCTTCTCTTGAGTTAATTGACAGTCAATATAATCTTGAATAGTTTTCTCATGATCTATATGGTTGATGGAATCTTCCCTGATATACTCATAATTATTGTATGTCTTAATTACACATTATTGAGATGGACTTTATTATTATGAGAACACTCATGCACCTAGCAGGGATCTAAGTTCTAAAATGTGCTCTCATAAGGATGGATTACAGAATCATGGCCAGCAGGTTCCTACACTCCAGTCTCCACAACTATATGAGGACTATGTTTTCTAATTTTATCATGAGGGTTCATGATTCACCCAAATTATTTCATCAAGGCCATGAAGTATGAATAAGTGTTTTTTTATCTTTCACCTTACACATCTAGAGGAGAGATCAATAGGAAAACATTCATTCCATCTGGTTGCATCAGATCCTTAGGCATGGATATCCTCATGCAATCTCTTCATTAGTGGCCTTAAAGACTACTTTTAGGGAAAAAGATACCTGATTTACATCTCCATTATATTCTCAACAGAATTAAATTACCCACAGATATTATGGATCTTTCCATATTCAATTATAACCTTGATATCATCATCATTGGTTGAGAGAATTACTAGATCTATATGGGTTACATTGAGATCAATATCTACCATAATCCTTGCATAATGTATCATGTGCAACATTTATATATATCGGTCAAGATGAATTAGGAAACCAAATGATAAAATAATATCATTAAGTATTTTTGGGTTGCAGATAATCCTATTGAGACCAAATAGACCAATCCAAACCTAAGAAAAAAGTGTTTTTACATTGCCCATATTGATCTATGACATCAACTCATGAACATAGAACATATCTGGAATCAATAAAATGGATCAAAGGATTGAACAGGTTTTCTCAATTTTCACATAGGAAAAGAGCCAATGATCCAAACCCTATCCCACATAAAAAAAATTCCAGTTAGAGAAACCCAAAAATTGAAGATAATTGACTTTTTAGGTCTTCTTGTCGGCATAGATTCTTTGATATGGGATTAAATACCCTCAAAACTATCATGTTACTTCACATAACAAAACATTTGGAGACCACACTGATGTTTTATTTTACTTGGATCATCGAAACCTTGATGAAAATTTATTTGATACATGTATATAATTAGGAAGAAAAAGTTTGAGTTACAAATTCATTTTTATGGATTCTGTCCAAATCACCATTATTAGGAGAAATTCCACTACAAGATATATTAATCTAACATCATCAAGTGAGTATTTTATCAATATAAATCATATAGTTATGTGGAAAATCCATCAATGAGAATAGGGTTCAGACACCATTGAATCACCACTAGTAGCTTTGGAGAGGCCCATCGAACACTATATCCCAAAAGGATAATAAATAATAAATAACAAATAACAAATAACAAATAAGAATTAAATTATAAATAGTAATTAAATATTAGGAATAATAAAAATACTGAATAATAAAAAAAATTCTATGAAAAAAAATAAGTAGAAAATAATTTTTTTTTAAATAATGTTAATAAATATGTAATAAAATCAATAATAAAATGATTCTAGATATTTGGTGGGGTTTTAAACCATCACTAAAGGAAGAAAATCTAAAGAAAAAACAATATGTTAAAATATTATCATTACAAAAAGACAATAATTTTTTTGAAAGCATAAGCCATCATTCACCAGTACTTCAAATAGCTTATAAATGCTATCAATCACCACGAAATATCTTTTTTCTTGTAGTGTTAACTAAATACTTATATATAAAAATGGTTATAATAGTCATGCATTGTTTTATCAAAATAAAACTCTTTAAAATGTAAATGTTTTCATAATGTTCATTTTAGAGGATGTTAATTTGATAGAAAATTTCAAGTGGTACAATTAATTTATTTGAAAAATCCATGGTCTCTAGGAGTTTCAAGAATCTGAATTCAATTATTCTTTCTACGTATGATGTTAAATATATTGAAACATTCCGTTGTTGTGAAAAATATATATGTACGAAATAGAATCTCTTGGATTATGGCTAATATTACAATCATTTCCTTATTAATTTTTACAACACGAGTCTAATTAAGATTTCTAAATAACCTTTTGAACACCCTCACACCATGGAAATTTAACCTGGATTCTAATTTTTGAGAGATCCCATTAAAAGTTGAAATCAACTGTAATAATGGAATTTGTAGAACCAATTAATCAATACATTGTGAATAATATATCATGGATATAGTTAGTTATGTGATTACCATTAGAGTGTAGATATTTCAGCACCCACTATTTCCGTGGTAATGTCCATAGATTAATTATTGTATCAACTGTTTTTAGAATATCCATGACTATAATTGGAACCCTAAGATACAATGACATTAATCATAAATATATTTCATGTGTTCATGACAAATTACTCTTAATGGACAAAGATGTTGTCTGAAAATATAGTGTTGGGGGATCATAATCATTGATATATTTTCTCATGAAGTCCACAGTGTGATCTTTGTTTCTAGAAATAATGAGGACCTACCCACTAGTATAAACACCACATGTCTTAGGTTTCATTGGTTATAAATATCTATGAATAAGTGTACTAGTATCTTGACATAATATTATTATCAATGTGTTCCATTTTATCATGTACTTTGAAGAAAGTAAAATACCATTATAAAAAAATTATAGCGAGGTATCTTTTGTTGGGGGGGGGGGTCATCAGTAGTTTTACATTGGTTGAATGGTCAAGAAATAATTTATCACATATGAGTGAAGGAAGTAATATATATATATATATTCTCTAGTTTAGCTAGGATGGTAGTACCTTCATAAATTCACATTCAAGGTTTATTAAACACAAGTTAAACTTGTATGATAAACAAAGTGTAATGAAATAAATGATGATGACAAAAGTGTGCATTTTGATTTATGAGATATCTAAAGCTCAAGATATTGTATTACAATACATGTTTTTATAGGTTTATTTTAATTTATATTAATATCCCTTTTCTCATTACTCTATTTGATGGGTTTGTATAATCCTATATTTGTATATTATGATTATTAACTTCTATTATGATAAGGGCCTACAGGTTCGAACACAAAAGTGTATTCAGGAATCTACCCTATTCCAGTGAATAGGTATATAGGACATGGTGGATCCCACTATGGGGTCCAAGTGTTTTCCATGTATTAACGTTCAATGAATAATAAATAAATTCATTATTATTCATGTTTTGAATAATTGAGTTGAATATATTTATAAAAAAATATTCAAAAGGTATTTAGTGAATAAAGAGAACATATTATATGAAAAAATATTACATTAACATTATAGGTTTGTTTAATATTAGTGATAATTATGATTTGATTTAAATGAATCAATTTTATCACAAAATATATTTAATATACATTATAAGTTAGTGAGGTAATATAATTTATATTTTTTATGTATTTAAGTTCATCATAATTATTTATTTCTTATTTAGAGGTTGTGTTATATCTGGGGGCAATATAACTCTATCCATGTTTTTTCATCCGACACTATATGACCAGGAGAGAGGAGATCAATATTTGTGTTGTTCATTCTGAAGAAATGAAATCATATCCCCCCTATACAACACCAAAATATGTAGTTAACGGTGTTTTCTTAAAACACTACTAAAAAATTTTCATTATATAGAAGGGTATTTTAAAACCATCTCTAAAAACAATTTTTACCCTACAACACTTATTCACCCCCACCTCATCCCCCGACCTTGTGAAAACATAACACCCCCCTTGAGACTATGACCACACCCCCTTTCTTACACCCTTCTCCAAATCACTATCAGCAAACTCTCTGTCACTGTTTTGCTCACCCAGTTAACCCGAGACACCTCCAACCTCTTACCTTGACCCCAAGAAACATTTTCCCCCTCTCACTGGACCCCTTATCCCCCTCACCACTGGCTTCTTACATTTTTTTCGTCCCCTTAATTTCCCCTCGCACTGGACCCCTTATCCTCCTCACCACATGATTCTTACTCTATCATCGTCCCCATCACACCCCCTCATCCCAAACCTTTCTCCCCCACAATTTTATTTGAATGTTTTTCTTATCACTAATTTATATTTTTCATATAAAATTCAATGATTAGGCTATTGTGGTGAATTATTGAGTGATCCCTGATATGATTGTTGTTTCCACATTATGTTCGTGTTTTATTTTTTTTCAATATTCTATGAATATCAATGAAACCCGAAACATGGATGGATAAATACATTTTTATGTTAGGTTAAATGAAAGAAGAAACTTTTTTATGAAAAATTTTGTTTATCAAAAGAATTTTTTTTTTAATTTTTTTTTCTAGTTTTAGTGTTTTTAAATTTAATTGAATGTGATTGCTTTGAGATGAAATTTTAACTTGTTTCTTGGGGTGATATTATTTTTTCAACCTCTGCTTCATCTTTCTCATATACAATGAAATAATTTGGTTTTTCTTGTGATGTTTTGATAAAACACTGATATGAGTGTTGAGCCCAAATTCTATTTGTGTTGTATTTTTTGTCATTATACTTTGGAAATCAATGTGGATTGATTTATATATAAAATGAATAATAATTTCATGAAAGTGAGTTATTGATCCAAAGCATGTTGAAAGGAATTGACATCCCAAGAATGATTCATCTTATACTATGGACTGTATATGTGTGGAACAGACATGTTGAAATATTTTTTTAATGTAATGAATTCAATAATATATGATGAGATAAAGTTGGGTATTAAGTATTTGGAGCTCCTATCTCAATTGTTTAATTAATAGAATATTTTGATATGAGTATATGTTCTAGTAGAACAAATTTTCTATAATAATCATTATTTATGAGGTGAATCTGGTTAAATTTTAAACCTTGTGTACAATGAAAAAAATATATAATATTGTAATTTGAAGTGATAAAGTATTTATATGACCATATTTTTACTGAAAAGAATTGATGAAACATTTATGAGTTATAAAGAAAAAATAAACGATTCTTAAAACAACATTGACAATGAAAGTGGACTAATAGGGGGATTAATAAGGAAATTCCTTTATTCCAAATGTACAAATGATGTGAACTTCAACTAATCTCAACTATAGATAGATATAGTTAACTTTTTGACTATTATGTAATAACAATGTGCAATAATGTATTATGATAACATGTGTGAAAACTATTTGTGGGAACTATGGTTTCTTATAATGATGCACATTACAATATTCATTCTATTATTCGACATTTTAGGATGGTATAATATGATTTTTTTTGTTCTTTGATGGGTACCATAAATGGCTAAAATGTTCATATGAGGAATAAATTTTAATTCAAAAAGATTCTAGTTCTATTTCTAGAAATCAATAATGTTTCTAAAAACTATTTATCACATCATAAATAATAATATAGATTTGAACTATGGATCAAATGAAATTTAAAAATAAAAGAAATAGAGAAAATTTACATTTGAGATATCATGATCTCAATTATCCAAAATGGGACTTGAGTCTTCTTTTTAATCTAGATAACTGATGAGAGATTTAAAAACACATGGGAAGAGATTATATATAATACATTTTTACTTTTCATTCTTGTTACTTGGTGATCCATTCCCAAGAATCCTATTTTTAGGCCTCCAAGTAACTACACATCCAACATTACTAATCCTCCCATATATCCATTTATTGGGGTATAAACACTGACCTCTATAAATTATATTTTAAGGGATATTATGGTTGAAGTTATGAATCATTGAAATTATCTATGCATATTAATGATTGAATCAAAATATAACATAATCTGGTCAGTTATGATTGTAACTATAAGTTACGATATTGATCTATGAAATATTTAAGGTCACTTCTATTATAGACATTGGTCACGAAAACACATGGAATTAATCATTATACAAGCAACATTATCAGTCGTGTTTTAATTTCACATCTCTAATGTTATCAGTCTTGTTTATATGTCACATATGATAGGTAATTTTAAATCCACTCAAGTTGATTTGAGATATACCATTAATAAATAACGAAAATTATAATGTTAAATTTATAAATTGAATATCTTAGATCACCTCTAGAAATAATATCCATGATTGATTTTATTTTTTTAATTGATAGTTTTAGAACTTATATGACTCTTATTATAACTATTTGGTTCGTGTTTTTTCAGTTCTATTTTTATATTTTCCTATTTAATAATACTTTTGTGTATTAATTTTATTTAATTATGTGTAGGAACATTTTAATATGGATTAAAGCTGGATCAAATTACTAAGGAACACACAGAAATATGCTAAGGGTTTGTAAGAGTTTTTAGATTTTTCAATTTCAATTGATCTAATGTTTAGAGAATAATATTTCCATGTATTAAATAAAAATTAAGAAGTTGGTTGAAGAGAGATGAATATTATGAACACTTGATTTTGAAGAAATTCACTAATAAATATTTGGGTTTCATTTGGAACATAGAATTGAATTTTATAGAATGTTTGATAACTAATATCAATTGACTAACTGAGCTCTCAACAACATCGAAAATGAAAAATGAAATAAAAAACCTTATAAATTATATATTTGACATTTCTAGACACCATCATAAAAATCAAAATATATCATAATTGAATGTTGATGGGGAAAAAATAACAACATCAGTAGTTATGTTTTTGAGACTATAAGACAACCATATCAAGATTTTACATATCATTAGATATTCCAGTTGATTCATATGGAGACTAATGTAAGAGAAAAGACCACTGAGAATAAAAATACATTTCATTATTTAGTTGATGATGTAAATAGAGAGATTTATAGTGGTTTTTTAAAATATTGAAAAAATTATTTTCTGCTAATGATGTACCATATCAAATGCCTATGTGGAATTAAAAATAATGTCATGTACCTGATATTGGAATTGTTTCATGATTCATTTCATAAAATAAAGATCAATGAGTGTTTTTATGATATGAAAAATGTTGTTAACAATTATGGTCTGAATTACATAAATACATGACTGTACCAATGATTATATTCATTATCTGGGAGATGATTTGTAATGCCCTGATCGTACTTACCCAGAGTCAGTGCATTTTTACAAAATATTGGAATGATTGTAAGAAATCAAGTCTCCAAAGGCTGATTAAATTAGTATCCTTGGATGTACTAGATACATTTATGAGTCTTACAATAAATCATGAACGAAAAAACAACATTGTGTCCCCTTTAAACACACTCATATCCTTTAGCCTATCCTTGCAGGTTAATAATAATATAATACTTTACATTCTAGGATATACAAAATATAGGACAGGGGTGAGCTCAGATGCTCAGTAATGATAACAATATAGTGGAAACATTCATAAATGAGCCTAAACATTGAAGGAAATGTATAAGACTAAAACACAATCCTTTTAAAATTAAACTTCAGCATAATATGGAAATGATAAATCAAAAAATTCCATTTACCTATTTATATGGATATTCTAATATGTGAATAATCACATGTAATATCAATAGCTAATTCCATAATAATGTAATGAATAATAGAAAACAACAGAACCACATAGTCAAGGCCTCGTTCCAATACTACAAATAAGATTTTGTCAAGGCCTTGTTCCAAGACACTTGTTTGTATCAAGAGACCAACCGATGCATTGAGGAAATATAGTAGGATCCACCTGTCACTTAGTAAGTCCAATTCATTCCACATATGAAAATGTGTAATCATAACATAAACATTCATATTAAAATAATCATATTAAATGATAATACTTTAACCATAAACTGTGAATGGTATAAAAATAACATATCCACAATAAAAAATATCAAAAAACCTTCAAACTAATATGGAAGTTTTTATCATAATAAATCAAATTCAAACAAGTATAAAATACATCAAAGGATGTTGAGATAGATGAAAAAAATCTATTTGAGAGAAATATCTCTTTTTATTTTAAAATCATTAAAAAGTTACAAAATTATAAATGAAAAAAAATATTTTTAAAATATTCATATAATCTTATATGGGATGATTCAAATATGTTATGATGTATCAAAATAGCCGCACCTACTATATACATTAAAAATCATTCTTACCTTAATTTCATGAAAAGATAATAAAGTACCCTGTTTGGAAAATGACGAAAATATTCCTTTCAAAATATTTTATAAAAAGTCACATAAGGGTATAAATTATTTTAACCCATATTATATGAAATAGTAAAAATGTTTTGGAATACATTTTTAGGAAACACATATGTGGATGATAAAGAGGTCCTAGTAGATACACACATATAAATGACCTGAGATAATAAAGAAATTGTAAAATTAAAAATAACCTTGTAACATTACTTGGTAGAGGGTACATTATCCTATTGTATAATGGATAAATAATTGTTATTAAATTATACAAGAACCATATACATAAATAAGATATTATATATGACATTCCAATATTGTTTTGTTAATAATATTTCAGTAGTATCATTGTTTCGGGTGTTAACTAATTAATTTTCATTTATATATTTTGTTACATAAAACTTATTTATTATAGATAAAATGTATTAAATTCATATCCAAAATGATATTAAGTTCTTAAAAATTATTTTTTAATCATAAAATTAACTTTATTCCTGAAATTTTACAATGGGGAACAAATCTCATCGCGCTTGTGGAGACGATAATCCGTACATACGCACGAGTGACAATACTATTCTGTTGATGGTGAAATCATATATAATTGGGTGTCATATCATATATAAATAATCATTATCATATTATATTTATTATTTACATCGATTATACTCCTTATTATACCCATTCAAATAATGAAGTGCTAAATAACAAATTACCCCACAACGTGGAGTTAGTAGGTCGTATGTATGCACATAAGGTGACTTTTTCATTCATAGGATGGATAAAATAATGATTATGGTTGTACCATATTTATAATAACATTAATTTATGTGAAAGGTATTGGAGATATTATTTTGATATGGAAACAAAAAATAAAGAGGACGTGAAAGAAGAAAAGAACTTTGAAAGAGATAATTAATTTATCACCTCTTCTTTAGGTGCTTCCATTTTATTTGAGATGAAGGGATCCTTAGGTCAGATTTTTGATCAATATAGGGACTCTAGGTTGAATTGAGGGTAGTTGGGAATATATTTGAGCATTTTTTGTCCAAGAAAAATGTATTTTGAGCTGTGATTTAGAGATAAGGGGAAGTAGCCATTTATAAGAGAGGTGAGGATCACTTTTGGAAAAGCTTGGACTATTAATTTATTATACAATCATATTAAATTTATAATGTCTCTAAAAGGATTTATTTAGAGTCTATAGTGGGGATGGGTCGCTAAAATCTCATCCAACAGGTTTTAGATAGATTTAGGTCACTATATTAACCATTTCTTTTAGATTTAGCTCTCAGTTGAATAATTTAACTTTTACTATGTAGTCGTGTATTATTATATTAAATGGTTAATAAACTTATTATAAAAAGCCAATATAACCCCAAGTAGATCATTATTAAAATATATAACATTATCTATGTCCTTTGGCTAACCCTTATATTTTTAATAATATTATATCAATTAATAATATTGTATATTTTGTAAAAAATCATTAATGTCAATTTTGACACTATTTCGTTTTTGGTTTTTGTGAAAGTCAAAAAAAAATGATTACTTCGATAAAAAAATTAACTCAATAATAACATGTCATAATAACATATAAAATTATTTTAATTCATCAAAATCCTCAATTTACATTTATTTTTATATTTATAATATCAATTATTTTAATTTATTTATAATAAAATAATTACAACATCATCATTTTGTCATATATAAATTTAATTATTTAATGTCAAAAAATTATAAATAATATACCATGGGGTACGAAATATTTTTATATTTATAATGAATATTTATAGTTGAATTTATCTTATGCATAACTCTATATTAAAAGTTTTTTAGTTATTAAAAATGGAATTTAACACTTTTAATTCTTCTTTAAATAAAATAATAATAAATGTCCTAATCTAATCCAAGTGAATCTAGAGGATCATATATTTTTCTTATGGTTAATTTATTTTGAAAAACACATATCCAGTAGAATTAGGACATGTGTTAGGGTAATTATATCATTATTTTTATCTTTAATTACACTATTTACTTTTAACAGCGATAAATAATTTTCAAAAGTTACTATACAACAAAAATTATTTTAATTCTATTTAACCACATTTTAATAACTGATATCAACCATGTCTCTTGGATTTTTAAAATTCAATTCAAAGAAGCTGTAAAGTTATGTTTTATGTAAATTTTAAAATGTGCTTAGAGGGTGGGTAAAAGACGTTAAAATGTTCAGTAAACGTTTATATATTTTATTTTATTAAAAAATTAATCTAAAAAATTACATTGATCATATATAGGTATTATGTAACTATTTGACCTAAAATAAATTTACATAAAATAAATAATTATCAAAATAAAAATTTGGTTTTAAACAATAACACAGTGTTTTTCAGTATTCATCAAAAATTGAAACTTTTTATAAAAATAAAAAAAATTTCCCCTATGCTAATTTATATATTATGAATAAAAAAATGATGTCCATTTTGGAAAGTAAAATTTCAAAAATTTCAAAAATTGCGCATTACTATTCGTAATAGCTAGATTGATTGGTCGTGGTGTGCTAGAACTCGATGTTGCGTACAATGCAGGCTATTGCATTATTTAAAGAGAAACTTACCATGGAAGCTAGAGGCGTTACATGATTCATGTAGAAATTATTGTAAAAATTGTCTTCAATTAAATGGAATTCAATGGGTGATGTCAGATTTTTAAATAAAAAAAATAACAAGAATGCGAAAAGGAACACACTGACATAGGATTTTCATTACTTTCCATTAAAACATCAATTTAATAGACTATTCATGTGACCCAAAACTATTGAATACATGATGTGACATTATGTTGATAAAAAATGACTGGTTAATGCTGCATCCAAGAGATTTAAAATCATGGAAGGAATTTGATTCATTACATCATGATTTATCATCTGATCCTTAGAATGTTTTATTGGGATTATGTATTGATGGTTTCAACCCATTTAGGACATTGAGAACCAGTTATAGAATTTGGATAGTTGTTTTGACCCCTTACTATTTGCCTCCACAGATTTGTATGCCGAAAACACGTTTTATCATTTTGATGAATATTACTGGAAAAAATGCAGGGAAATGATATTGATGTATACATGCAGCCATTAATTGAAAAAATACTAGAGTTATGGAGAAACTATTTTGAGAAATATGGATAATCGACTTGAATAATGTTCAAAATGAATGCTTTTATAATGTGGACCTTTGGCAACATACCTGGACTTAAGAATTTTGCAGGTTGGAAGAAATATATGAGTTTGGATTTTTCTATTCGTAACTTTGATTTTGAGCCGAAATTACTACCTCATAGTAGTAAATTTTGTTTCTTGAGTCATTAAATATTTCTCAATTCAACTCGTTGATTATGGTTGAACAAGTCAAAATTCAACAGTTCTATTGATCTTACACCACCTCCAAGTTATTAAAATGTTTTTAAAGATTGGAATGATTAGAAATATTGAAAGAGATTATGGGAGGGTTCATCATTTGAATGACCGTAGGAATGAAGTTTAAAGTTCATAATCATGTGAAATCAGAATAGAAAAATGATAGAAACATTATATTGTTCAAAATTCCTTATTGGGAATTTAATTTCTTCTGAAACAATCATGATGTGATTCATATAGAGAAGAAAGTTTAGGTCACGTCTATATTTTTAAATTAATTTTTTTAAATAATTCTTGGCTCATGGTTCTTGCATCGTGGTCCGAGTCAGTTCTTGACTTAAACGTTTTGTCGTTTAATATATTTTCTGGGTTTTGGTCCCATGCTTAGTCATTGCGTGATTGGCGGTAGCCACGTATCTAACATAGGAGTCGGGAAATTTCTAATTATTCTAATTATCATTATTATTATTTATATTGTTATTATTATTTATATTATTATTATTATTATTATTATTATTTGTATTATTCTTGTGACAATTTTTGTTATGTATATTATAATTATTATTATTGTTATTATTTATATTATTATGACTATTATTATTACTTGTATTATAATTATTATAATTATTTTTAGTATTTTTATTATTTTTTATAGTCATTTTTATTATTGTAATAATAATATTATTATAATAGAGTGACAAAAAAGGGATGACCTATCGCTACCAGACCCCCTCACAATTCCCTACCCTTACATTGCAAGCCTCCAGCCCCCTGCGTGGTGACAAATTATTCCCCCTGGTTTCCCCTTGCCTACACCACCCTGACTCCAGTAGCACCTACTGATTTTCCCCAGGCCCCTCCTTGTTTCCCCGCTCTGGCGACCCATATATCACGACCTACACCCCACTCTGCCACCCCCACCGCCTTATTCTCACGCTCGCCCCATCCGCGCTCTTCAGAGATGGCCTCTCCTTGTTCCTCAAGCCCTCAACCCTTGCCTCTCCTCTGCTCCAATACAGTTGACCCCTCCCCCCCCCCCCCCCCCCCCCCCCCCCCCGTACTCACCGCCCTGCCCCAACGGACCATAGTCCTCCCTCAACAGGTCGCATCAGCCCGCTCCGCACCCAACCTCCACCTCCTTCATCCATCCGCACACCCGGCAAGGCCCCTCCACCTATCACCCTGGTAGACGAGCCCCTACGGACCACCGACCAAGCCGCACCCCATCCCTCCGACCTCCCACACACCACCCCCTTCCACTCCAGTCTGTCACTATGAATGACTACACCCAACCCACCTTGCTCTGGGCCCCACCAGCCTTGCTCGCCCCTAGTTGTTGTCGGCTTCTCCCACTCTACTGCCATCCTCTTCCCTCACTTTCCCACACCTAGTGTCCTCCTTCTGTCAGCTCGCCGCACCATCTTTGTCACACCCTAGCCTCGCTTTCGCCTCGATACACACCTCCACATTACCTACCTTTTCACACCATCCAAACCCCCTCTACTCTAGTATATTTATCTATTTAATTATTTTCCCTTAATTTCACCTTTTATTTCTTTATTTATCTTATCTAAATCTTAATACCATCTTGGGTTGTTCCTCATGTGTTTTTCTAGTTGTTTAGCATGTGCGGTTGGTACGTGGGGTGTTTTCCCTTCATTCTTCGTGGTTTTGCTCCACCCATCATGGATTTCTGGAAGGCCAATCCATATAACTTCCATTCCAATGCATTCCTTTGGCACTTGGTTCTTCCAATTATTATTTTTTGTATTTTTTTTATTTGATTTTCATTGTCAAAATATACCCAATTAGTCTAGTATGCATTTAAAATTTATTAGAATTTGTTAAAAAGAATGTATTTTGATGGAATCCATCAATTGTGCCTTTGTATTTTTAAATTTAGTATGTTTGTTTTAAATTCATATTTGATTCCATCCTAAATTTGTTTTAGGTTCCAAATAATGTTCTAAATTTTTTTAAAATAATATATTGCACCTTTCAAGTGCATTCTGTTTGTTTTTTTGGTGTTTTATAGATGATTTAATTAATTGAAAGTATGTTTTAATGATCTTATTACATAATATTTACGATTTTGGCCCCTAGGTTTTTATTTATAATGGATAGTGTTTCTTTAAAGTGGTATAATGGGTATTATGAAATTCATAGCACTCACGTTGTTGTGAAAATGATTATTTGGCTATAAATTTGGTCTAGAGTGTATAGTTTTGAAATGGTATGGTTTGTTAAATCTGTTAAAATGTTTTTGAGAAAAAATTAATGATTCCTAATGGGATGTTTTTTTGTTTTGTAAATAAGGTGGGTGGCTGAACGTGGTTCTTAATGTAATGGGTGTTTTATGGAAAATGGATTAAAGGATCTTATTGGTTTTTGAGGTATCACTGGATGTTTGGACATCCAAGGGTGCAATTGGTGCACTCATGGATGTGGAAAAAATGGAGGTGATTCCTTAAGATGGGGTTGTCCTGAAATATTGGTTTTAAAAATGGTTCTTATTTTTCTGAATGAGGTTGAGTCTTTTGTGTGTGTTCTAAAAATGGATTTCAAGGTGTTCCTCAAATTTGGATTGGTTGGCCTTAAAGAATAATTTGTCATGGGTTAATGGACTAAATATCATTTAGCTTGAAAATGTAAAAGTGGTGTTTGTTTAATTGTTTGAAAGTATCTTTGGACATGTCGACGTAAAGGCCTATTTGGCACATTCAATTAAAAAGAGTTGTTTGTGTTGGAAATATTGTACCTTGACAAGTGAGTGTTCCCGATTGGAAACCCGTGTTGGGCGGAGAAAAACGGGAAGGATGGCAAGAGGGGGGGTGAATTGCCTTTTAAAAAATGATTAACAAATTAAAATCAAAGTAAAGAATGCAGCGGAAATAAAGAGGCAATCACACAAGCAATTGTTAACGGAGTTCGGCCAAAAACCCGGCCTACGTCTCCGCTCCCAACTCAACCGTTGAGAGATTCCTACCGCTTGCTTTTCAATGGTTTTAGCAAGAAACCCACTAGGCTTTGAGGTAGCACTAGGACCTATTACAGCTTGCTTTTGGTGGTTAAGCAAGAACTCACTTGCTTTTAATGGTTTAGCAAGAACCCACTATCCTTCTTACAGGTGAAGGATAGCTCACCTATGTCTCAAGCTATTTAAAGGAAAGCTTGACAACCTTTTCACACCTTAATGGTGATGTGAAACCCAAAAGAAAGAGGGGATGAGAAAAGTTTGGGGTTTGTAGGCACAAACCCAATTTTAAGCTCAAAATATATAAAGCAAGAAAAACCGTAATTGAGGAAGACTTGGGCGCCAAAGTATGATGGAGTTGATGTAGCGTGCTCTCCCAAGCTTCTTGAGGTGCTCCTTGGATTGGAAATTGGTTGGAGCACTTGAGGATCCTTGAAGGTGGAGCGCCGGAGGTTCGCCAAATGTTCAACAATATGTCCGAGCGCTTGGTATATGATCCGGTTTGTGTCCGGGGCTTCCTTGGCCTTTATTTATAGGCATGGAACCCTTGGGGAGTCTTCGGAGCCGTTGGAAAAGGCCTCGGAGCCGTTGGAGGCCAAAAGAGGGTTGACTGGTCAAAGCCAGCGGCTAGTTTGACTGGGCTACCGGCTGGCCGGTGCAGGGCCACCGGCTGGCCGGTGCCTTGGATGTTGAGAAGCCCTTCTGCCCAGGCAGCACCGGCTGACCGGTGCCAGAGCCACCGGCTGGCCGGTGGGGAGACAGTAGCTCACACTATTCATCTGGGTGCCACCGGCTGGCCGGTGACAGAGCCACCGGCTGACCGGTGGAGCCTGGCAGTGGGCAATGCCTCTGCCAGGTCCACCGGCTGGCCGGTGCTATCACACCGGTTGGCCGGTGGACTGAATTTCAGTCCACTTGATGTGCTTCATGACCCATTTCCTTGGCAATCTTTTGCCTATAAAACAAAAACACTTAAAACAATGTTAAACACATATGAAAGTGATTGTGATCATGAAAATCAAAGAGTGTGGGGTACAACAATCTCCCCCTATTTTGATGATCACAATCACTTATCTAAGCAATGTAAAAACTAAAATGAAAGGCATGCTTTAAATGATAAATTGAAAATAAATACTAAGCATGAGAGAAAAGATTCTCCCCCAATCAATCAAGAAATTTCTCCCCCTTTGTGATTATCAAAATAGAATGGGGCATAAAACTTAATTGGGGGAAAGGGTTTGAAAAAAACAAGATTTGAGATTTGAAAATCAATTAAAATCTTGGAATTGAAATGAAAATTTGAATATCAGTTTGAATTGAAAGTTTTGAATCAAAAACCAATTGAATTTTGAAATTTGAAACCAAATGAAATTTTTGAAATTAAAAGATTGAATAACAGTTTGAATTGAAAGTTTGAAAACAAATTAGAAAGTTCTCCCCCTAAATAAAAACAATGAATCACCGGGGAAAGGAAATAAATTTTGGCCCGGAGAGACTCGCCAAAAGGGATTTTTCAATCCAAATTTGTTTCATGGCGGGTCTTCTCCTATAAAACTCATCGGAATAGAAAATAGATTTGGGTTGACCGTACCGGGCATTTTTGCAATCACACTCATAAATGAGGTTCCCGGGTTTTTTGCAATAGTTACAAAATTTAAAACTAGAGCTCCCCCTTACAAAAATAGTGGGTGCATGGGAGGAGGAAGCTATATTGGTGTAGCCAAGTCCATTGGTGGTTCTAGATACTCGTTGAGAACCTAAGAGTTTGGACAAATTTTGTTCACCTTGGGTGAACTTGGCTAGGGATTCCCTAAGGTCCTTAATGGTTGATTCCAAAGAATCAACATTGGGGAAATTTTGGATTTTTAGGGAGAGTTCCTCCTTCTCTTTAAGAAGTTGTTCTTTTTCGGAGGAGAGTTTTTTGAAATTCTTTTTCAAAGAAACAAATTTTGAAGAAAGCTCATGAAAACCATTTTCAAGTTGATCTCTAACATGTTGGAGTTCCTCATATGATAAATGATTAAAAGAATTAGAAGAACTAGAGGAGGAAGAAGAGGAAGAGGATGATGATACCCCATGTTTTGCCATTAGGCATTTTGTATCTTGGTCGCTTGAGGAGGAGGAGGAGGAGGATGATGAGGTGTCACTCCATGTCGCCTTGAGGACCTTTTTCTTTTCTTTTTCCTTTTGTGTGGCCCGTTTCTTGTTGAGTGGGCAATCGGGCTTGTAATGGCCCTTTTCGCCGCACCCGTAGCATTTCACCTTGGGCTCAGATTTTTCGGTGGGTTCTTGCTTTCGGTGCTTGCGGGATTTCTTCTTCTTGTGCTTCTTCATAAACTTGTGCATTTGGCGGGCGAGATTCTCCATTTCCGAGTCGCCGCTTGAAGATGAAGAAGATGAGGAAGATGAGGATGATGAAGAGGAGCTTACTTCTTTTTGTACCTTGAGGGCAATGTTCTTTGGTGTCTTGATTGGTGTGCCCTCCTTTTGAGCTTGCCTCCTCATCGTGATCTTGTAGGTCATTAGGGATCCAATGAGCTCCTCGACCGGCATGTTCTTTACATCCTTAGCTTCTTGGATAGCCGTCACCTTAGGTGCCCATGAGCTCGGAAGGACCCATAGAATCTTCTTGACCATTGCTTCAGCTGAAACATCATCACGAAGAGATTTTCTACCATTGCAAACGTCAGTGAAGCGTGTAAACATTTCATAAATAGACTCATTTGGATGCATTGAAAAAGATTCAAAGTCTTGTCTATACATGTCTAATCTAGTATCTTTGACTTTATTAGTGCCTTCATGGGTCACTTCTAAAAGCTTCCAAATTTCATGTGAAGATGAGCAAGTAGAAACACGATTAAATTCATTTCTATCTAACCCGCAATGAAGAGCATTCATGGCTTTGCCATCAAGCTCAAAATTCTTAATATCGGCGGGGGTCCATTTGGATTCGTCGGGGGAAGACAAAGAATAACCTTTCATGACAATTTTGTAAATAGGATAGCCAATGCTTCTTAAAAAAGTGGTCATGCGGGTTTTCCAATAATTATAGTCGGTCCCATAAAAAAATGGAGCCTGACCCAATGAGTAGCCCTCGGGGGGCGAAAGAGGTAGATGCCATCAAAAAGGATCTTTAATTTGAAACCGGTTAGAAAATTATTCAAATACTTCCTTTGATACCAATTGTTGGGCGGAGAAAAACGGGAAGGATGGAAAGAGGGGGGGTGAATTGCCTTTTAAAAAATGATTAACAAATTAAAATCAAAGTAAAGAATGCAGCGAAAATAAAGAGGCAATCACACAAGCAATTGTTAACAGAGTTCGGCCAAAAACCCGGCCTACGCCTCCGCTCCCAACTCAACCGTTGAGAGATTCCTACCGCTTGCTTTTCAATGGTTTTAGCAAGAAACCCACTAGGCTTTGAGGTAGCACTAGGACCTATTACAGCTTGCTTTTGGTGGTTAAGCAAGAACCCACTTGCTTTTAATGGTTTAGCAAGAACCCACTATCCTTCTTACAGGTGAAGGATAGCTCACCTATGTCTCAAGCTATTTAAAGGAAAGCTTGACAACCTTTTCACACCTTAATGGTGATGTGAAACCCAAAAGAAAGAGGGGATGAGAAAAGTTTGGGGTTTGTAGGCACAAACCCAATTTTAAGCTCAAAATATATAAAGCAAGAAAAACCGTAATTGAGGAAGACTTGGGCGCCAAAGTATGATGGAGTTGATGTAGCGTGCTCTCCCAAGCTTCTTGAGGTGCTCCTTGGATTGGAAATTGGTTGGAGCACTTGAGGATCCTTGAAGGTGGAGCGCCGGAGGTTCGCCAAATGTTCAACAATATGTCCGAGCGCTTGGTATATGATCCGGTTGGTGTCCGGGGCTTCCTTGGCCTTTATTTATAGGCATGGAACCCTTGGGGAGTCTTCGGAGCCGTTGGAAAAGGCCTCGGAGCCGTTGGAGGCCAAAAGAGGGTTGACTGGTCAAAGCCAACAGCTAGTTTGACTGGGCTACCGGCTGGCCGGTGCAGGGCCACCGGCTGGCCAGTGCCTTGGATGTTGAGAAGCCCTTCTGCCCAGGCAGCACCGGCTGACCGGTGCCAGAGCCACCGGCTGGCCGGTGGGGAGACAGTAGCTCACACTATTCATCTGGGTGCCACCGGCTGGCCGGTGACAGAGCCACCGGCTGACCGGTGGAGCCTGGCAGTGGGCAATGCCTCTGCCAGGTCCACCGGCTGGCCGGTGCTATCACACCGGTTGGCCGGTGGACTGAATTTCAGTCCACTTGATGTGCTTCATGGCCCATTTCCTTGGCAATCTTTTTCCTATAAAACAAAAACACTTAAAACAATGTTAAACACATATGAAAGTGATTGTGATCATGAAAATCAAAGAGTGTGGGGTACAACAACCCAAACTATTTTATGAAATATTTAAATGATTGTATGGTATATTTTCCCGTTTGGAACCTTTGATGATATGATGTATATATATATATATGGGGAACCTTTATTGGGGGGAAATCACTTTATGGGTCGTCCTATATAATGTCCGTGTTTGGGGTAGGTATGTGCTGTGAGATGAGTCATGCATGAGAGGGCCTCCTAGATACATAGTATTATTATAACCACCCTGAGTTTATGGGATTTTTTAGATGATCGAGTGATGGTTACTGATCAACCTAGATTAGACTAGTTGGCACCCCTGGATTTTATTTAAGCCAGGTGGGATTTTCCACGAGATTGGTCAGTTTTAGGGTGGCTAGTTGGTTATAGATATATGAGCCTCACCATACGCCAATAGGTAGTTCAAAAATTGAGTATGTCCATGGGGATTCATGCGATGTTTAGTATCCCCCATGGGTTGTCTTCTCTTTTCTAGTATAATTTTAGCTATACTTGTTCTTCTTTAGCTTATATTATCACCTGTTTCTTTTAGCACTGCCTTTTTTCCCTGTTAGGATTTTGTTTTAAAAAATTTAATTTGTTCCAAAAATGACTCATGGTGTTCATTGTTTTTTTTAAAAGTGGTTAAATTGTATTGTTTTATTAAAATATGGAAATATTACTTATATAATTGTATTTAAAACTTGTGTTAATGGATTGTTTTGGTAGAGGAGATGTTGGATTCTGTGGTTTATCTTGGAAAACATGCTGAGCATTTTAATGCTCACACCTACTTTATAATTTTTTTGTAGGTTCCCCTTTTCATAGTTTTTCTTGTTTGAGTTTCCCATTATTAGAGAAAGTTCGGCCTTTAGTTGGGTGTTGACCTATAGGGTCACATTAAGGTAGGTTGAGATGTTATGTTTATTTATTTTCTACTAGTAGACTTTTAGTTATATTGTTTTGTTTATTCTGGTTTATTTATTTTATATTTTATTGGAAAAATCATTCCCATAAATTAAAATTTGAATCCTGGAATTGGTTGGCTTCCTGTTGGGATCGGGAACACGCTTCAGGCCATGTCGCAGACCGGCTCAGGAGATAGGTTTAGGGTGGACCCTTGTTAGTTCATGAAAAAATGGTATTAGAGGAAGGTTTGTTATTTTGGGTATCCATTATATGGAGATTAGGACTATAAGGACTCGAGATGTAGGTACAATAAGGAAGTAATGAAACCTTTCCCGTTCTGAACCTCGAGTTTCTAGGGTTAGTCCAGGAATTGATTCCTTGTTTCGTTTTGGTTTGTTTCAGACTAAGGGATGACAACAGAAACATGTCGATGTAACATTGTGATTATACAAGGAGTAGTGACCCATGTGGAGTCAGAGTACATGGTTTATGTTTCTCCTAGTTGTTGATGCTTACTTAGGTTATGTCCCACTACCATGTCGTTAGGTTAAGCATAACTACTAGTTCATCAAGCAAGTAGTTTGTTTCAAGTTGAGTTTCGTCTTGGTTTAGGTTGGTGTGAATGCAATTATGAAAATGAAAAAAGTATTCTTTTAATGATAATTATTTCTTTTAAATGTCTTTAAATTCATGAAGTGAGTTCTAAAAATAAAAGATAATATTCTAAAAGTATGGTGTTTTCTTGGAAATTGGTGGAGAAATATTTTAGGTTCCACATCAAGTACTCTTTATGAACATTTCACATGTGAGAGAATGCACAAGAAGTGCATGTTGGTGTATATGGATGAAAGTGGATAAAGGCATGTGAAACAGTTCACGGGGTTACTAGGGTGTTTACATGGAATTAAAGGCTTTACATTGTTTTTCTAAACTGATTTTTAAAAGGGGAAATGATTTTTGGAAATTGAATTTGGATTGAAATGTGGGTTTGGTATTCGGAAAGTGGCCTTCAAAAGAAGGCAGTTTCGAGATCTAAAATGAAAAATAGAATTCTATATTGGGTTTGTATATTTTTTTTTTTGAATTGGTTTTATTTGGATGAAGGTATTTTCATTGATGTTTCTTTGGCTTGATGTTGGTTTTGGATATGTGTTTTATATGTTGTTTAGAAAAGTCCACCCAGAAAGGCCCGCAATGTTTCTTGATAAGTCATGCCCAGTTTTTTTCCTTCTTAGACATTACCTATTCATCATAGTGATCAATTTATGTTATAGGTAGTAGAGTTGCTTGAAGAGGTCGAGTGAATCTTTAGGTTATTGGGAACTCCTTAAGATTTCAGAGTGCATTCCGTTTTGGGTATTTTTGATGGTCCATCTCTTGAAAAATGAGAGTTGTTCGCCCTGTCATCAATGCAATTTGGGATGACATGGGATATCTTTAAATCCATCTTCATCTTTTGGTTCATTCTTGAAGAGGTGAAGACAATGAAAATGAAATAGCTCCTCATATTTGACAAGTCCAATAGACGGTGAAGAAATATATTGTCCATTTTAAGGAACATGCTTCATTTTCCCTAGAGGTAGAATCACATGATTTGATGGATACTTCTCTATTCATTAGGGGAATTCATCTAGAGATCAAGGAGGTAGTCCTCCCTTCTAGGGACCATCATTTTGAAAAGTTTGTGGATGAGTTGTTTTTATATGATTTGGTCTCTAGAGTGTAGACGCTTGGAAATCCAATATATTTGGTTTCTTGCAAAGGTTCTCCATCTGATGTGTATGGTGTTCTTGAGGGAACTCATTCTAAAGAGTCCATTATAGTGGTTATGGATTCCAATTAATCGGACTGTTCATTGGTGTGCCACCAGTGTGGCATGTTAGGGCATGTGAAGCTGTCAGGTCACATCCCTCCAAAGATGTGTTGTCGTTGTAGGTGTCTGAGTCATCTAGAGATGTTTTGCATGAACTTTCGACAGAATATGATGTTGTGACTAAAGGATTATAGTGCATGACTTTGATTTAGGAGATGCATCGGCCATCATAGCCCTAGCCACAGGTCTGGGGGTGAAGCTCGCGTGCAGTCAGAAGTTTTCGGTGGTGTGAAGCCTCAGTTTGTGTCTGTGTTCCGTGTTGGAAGTGAAACATTTAAAGTTTTTTCATCCATTATTTTTTTAGATATTAATGTTTTGACGTCATTTTATGTTCATTGTTTCATCATAGAGGTATAATAGACATGTTATGTTTTATTCCCACAGTTTTTTTGTCTGATTATGGTTTTTAAAATCGTGGGTTTTTCTTAAAAGTTTATTTGGACCTTGTCTGGGTTGATCATGGTTTAACTGTGTTTGTTTGGAGATGTAAGTGCCTATGAAAGAGTTGATGTTCTTGGTTACACTCAGTTTCACTTCTTGGGGTATGTCCTTCATGGAGTTTTTCTCCTAGTGATGGTATATTCTAGTCCGTGTTGAGAGTTCCATGTTTCAGAGGAGCTGTTATTTCGCTCTTCCTATATAAGTTTGTTTAATTTGCATGGAAGTACCCACATTTTCCCCTTCCCAGGGTGGTATGTTTGGGTGTTAAAATTTCCACCCTATTTGCGCTCTTGTGGTGGGGGGAACCCTCTCGTGTTCTCCCATTGTCTTTTATTTTGGTTTCTTTTGGGCATTGGTTCGAGTTTGGTCTATTGTCTGGCTGGGTGACTTAATGAGGGAAAAAAGTGTCTATGGTGAAGGGAATTATAACATCCTCCTTTATAAATTATTTTTTATTCTAATATTTCATGGATTCGGGGTATTGCAATAAGGTCTGTGTCAGGTCCTGATATAAAATCTTTGACGTTTAATATTTTTACTGGCTTTCGGACCTATGCGCGGTCACCGCGCGATTGCTAGTTACTGCACAACCAACCTTAGAGTCGGACAATTAATTATTATTCATATTATCATTATTATTATTTATATTATTATTATTATTTATATTATTATTATTATTTATATTATTATTATTATTTATATTATTATTATTATTAATATTATTATTCATAATACCGTTATTATTATTTTTATTATTTTCAATATTTATATTACTATTAATATTATTATTATTTGTAATATTATTATTATTATAATTATTTTTATTATTATTATTATTATTATTATTTGTATTATTATTATTATTATTTATAGTAATTTCTGTTATAATAATAACAATAATAATATTATTATTATATGGAAAAAAGGGATGACCTTGCACTACCCGACCCCCTACCAATTCAATGCCCTTACTATGTGAGTCTCCAGCCCACTACGTAGTGACAAAATCATTCCCATGGTCCCCCCCTTACCTCCCATATCCCTGACCACCTGTGCCCTTTGAGGACCATCCCTAGGCCTCGCCTCGCTTCCCCACACCAGTATCCAACGTATCCCGGCATTCGCCCACTCTACCACCCACACTGCCTTCTAATAACCCTCTCCCCATCCACGGTCACCAGATCTACCTTCACATTATGCCTCCAACCCTTGTCCTTTGCCTCTCCTCCTCTCCAATAGAAGGTGACCCCCCCCCCTCACCCTATGCTTGCTGCTATGCCACAACAAACCTTCGGCCTCCCTCTACTGGCAGTATCGTCCCTCACCGCACCCGAGCTCCACCTCCAACAGCCATCCACGCAACCGGCCAGGCCTCTCCTCCATTCACCCCAGTAGTCGAGCCCCAACGCACTACCATCCATGCCGCACCCCGGCCCTCTGGCCTCCCATACACTGCCCCCTGCCACTCTGGTCTCCTTCATTCCAGCCGACTACCCTTATGCCCTTCTTGCTTCTGGACCCACTAGCCTCTCTCGCCCCCAACTGCCGCTAGCTTCTCCCACTCTATAGCCCTCCACTACCTTCACTTCTCCACACCCATTCTCCTCCTAGTATCATCTCGCTGCACCATCCTCACCACGTCGTGGCATTGCTCTCGCCTTGCTACGCACCTCCGCCCGACCTCCCTTTGTAGCACTGTCCAAACCCCCTCTACTTCAATATATTTATCTATTTATTTATTTTTCCTTCATTTAAAATTTGGCATCCTTATTTATTATGGTGAAATACTAAAACCTTCATGGGTTTTGCATCATGTGTTTTTCTCGCTATTTAGCATGTACGGTTGGTCCGCATGGTATTTTCCCTTATTTCAGTGAAGTTTTTCTCCACTCACATTGGATTTGAGTTAGGCCAATCCATAAATAATCCTTTCAAATGCATTCCATTAGCACCTGGTTCATCCAATTATTATTATTCTTATTTTGATATTTTATTTTCATTATCAAAATATACCAGGTTTGTCTATTATGAATTTAGATGTTTTTAGAATTTGTTAAAAAAATGGCTTTTGATGCAATCCTTCATTTATGCCTTTGTATTGTTAAATTTAGTATGTTTGTTTTAAATTCATATTTGATTCCATACTGAATTTTTTTATTTAGGGTCCAAATCATGTTCGAAAAATTTTTAAAATATGATTCACCCATCCATAGTGCACACAATTTGTTTTTTGTGGTGATTTCTTGATGATTGGGTTTATTAAAAAATGATTTAATGATATTCATACATAATTTTTAGGATTTTGGAACCTAGGATGTTATTTATAATTTTTAGTGTTTCATTAAAGTGGGATAAGAGGTTCTTATGAAATGCATAACACTCACATTGTTGTGAAAATGATTATTTGGCCATAAATTGCGTGTAGAGTGTATATTTTTGAAATTGTATGGTTTTATAAATTTGTTAAATTGTTTTTGGAAAAATTTTAATGATTCCTTAGTGGATGGTTTTATTTTTTATAAATAATGTGGGTGGTTGAACATGGTTATTAAATAAATGGGTGTTTTATAGAAATGTTTTAAAGGGTCTTATTTGGTTTTGGTGTATCATTGGATGTTGGAGCATTCATGGGTGCACTTGGTGCATGTCGTGATGTGTCAACAAATGAAGGTGACGCCATAATTTGGGGTTGTATTGAATTATTGGTTTTGTAAATGGTTCTCATTTTTTCTGAATAGGGTTGAGTCTTTTATGTGTGTTCTAGAAATGGATTTCAAGGGGTTCCTCAAGTTTGTCTTAGTTAGCCTTAATGTATAATTTGGTATGAGTTAAGTGAGTAAAGGTCATTTATCTTGCATATGTAAAAGTGTTGTTTGTTTAATAGTTTGATTTTGTTTTTGGACCTGTTTACTCAAAGGCCCATTTTTGCACTTTCAATCCCAAAGTGACGTTTGTTTGGGACATATTGTACCTTGACAAGTGAGTCTGCCCAATTGGAAACCTGAAATGTTTTAGGAAATATTTTAATTATTATACAATATAGTAGCCCGTTTGGAACATTTAATGATATGATTTGTGTGTGTGTGTGTGTATATATATATATGGGGAATGTTTATAGAGGGGATATCCCTTTATGGGTTATCCTATAGAGTGTCTATGTTAAGGTTAGCCCATTGCGGTGAGATGAGTCATGAGTATGAGGGCCTCCCATTTACACAATATAATTATAACCACCATGGGTTCTTGGGTGTCTTCTAGATGATCGAGTGAAAGTTGATGATCAACCCTGATTAGACAGGTTAGTACCCCTGGATGTGTTGTTAGGCCATGTGGGATTTTCCACTGGATTGGTCATTTTTAGGGCGGACAATTGGTTATAGACTTAGGAGCTTCACGATACGCCAGAAGGATTTTATGAAAACGAGTACGTCTAGGGTTATTTTAGGGATGTTTTGGATCACACATGATTTGTCTTCACTTTTCTTGTTTACTTTTAGATATACTTGTTTTTTTAGCTTAGATTTTCACCTTTTCTTTTACCACTACCTTTTTCTCCCTATTTGGATTTTGTTTTCAAAATTATAATTTGTTTCATAAATGACTCATGGTGAGTGTTTGTTATTTTTTAATTGTTAAATGGTATTGTTGTATTAAAATATTTAAAAAAACCTTTATAATAGTATTTAAAACTTGTGTTAAAGGATAGTTTCTGGAAGGGAGATGTTGGATTCTGCAGATTATTTATGAAACCCTATTGAGTATTTTAATTCTCTTTCCAACTTTATCATTTTAGTTGTAGGTACCCCCATTTTACATGTTCTCTTGGATGAGTTTATTTTTATTGGAGCAAGGTTAGCCTTTGGTTTGGTGGTGACATAAAGGGTCACATGGAGGTATGTTGAGCTGTTCTATTTATTTATTTTCTTCTTCTATAGTTTTAGTTTTATATTTTATTTATTTTTATTTACTTATTTATCATTTATGGTCCAAATCATTCTAAGTGATTAAATTTTGATTCTTGGAACTGGGTGCCAACCCGTGGGGATCAGGAAGTCCCTTCGTGCCATGACGCGGACCGGCTCGGGTGACTAGTTCAGGGTCGACCTGGGTTGGTTCATGACAATTTGTGACTATATGATATTCAACTTGCATAATGATCATAGAATATTGATGGATATTCTTTATTCTTGTAAATACATACAATAAATGAATGTAAATTAAGATAACTATCCATATGAGAATGTAAAGTTTTCTCTAAGAATTTTTTTCATTGAAAAATATGGATAAAGATACATTCCTTTGAATTTTAAAAGAAGTGAAGATATCTAATGAAAATTCAAGTAACATATCAATTTTTGTTAGATTAAAACATCAGAGGTTACATTTTTTTTAAAAAAATAAGGACAGATAACATTAATGATGAAGATCAGTAGACGTACATATGCCAAGCCTAAAAGGGAAATTGTCTAGCCCGAGCTGGTTGTCATTGAAGGAGACTAAGGCCACTAGCTGATGGTCTTCATTGTTTCCTTCCCTTTGGGTAAAGGAGAATATGCATAAAGAGAAGACTTGGCAAAGAAAGCGAATTCTCCTCGTGATAAAGCCAAATAACTACAGTCTGTTGTCATTGTTGTGAATATCATCAATTACGGTGAGGTAGTTAGACTTAATGATGATATTAACCCATCATCGGGCTTCATACCTGTATGAATGGTAGAGGGATAAGTTACTCTAGGTTCTCAGAAGGAATGATGTGATTCATATTTTTCAACAATGATATGCCCTAGATGATTATTGGCAAGGAGAACGAGAGCAACATGCCCATCCATGGAGAGAGACGCATCCACATTAATCTTAATAATCCCTTCCATTGGGGGATTCCAATTAGGGGGAAAAGAGGGGTAACACCTGGAATATAGTGTCCATTGTGGTTCTTTCAGCACTCAATCCATGAGATGGCCCGTCAATCCATAATTCAGGAGGTCTATGGACGTGGTGAAAAACCGCATCGTTATGATGAACCTAAATGATTTAGGCCAGGGTGAAAAGTGAACATAAATTATTCGATGAGAGAGAGGATCACAAATGCATCAGAAGATCGTGGAGGTTAGAAGCAATGTCCTGTGAAGCATCTGAACTTGGGCCCCATTTATTCCAAATTTCGATTGCTCCTAGGCAGTGAATGATGGTGTGAAAAAAAAATTCTGGAATATTCAATCAGAAAGTGCAGGACTCTGCACTGTCCATATGTTATAAAAAGATTAGGCTAATGGTAATGCGGGTGCCCGTGCACACCTGCCACCAAAATTGTCCTTTTTTGGGGGGATGTTGTGCATCCAAAGCGATTTCCATGGTCCCTCATCCCAGTGGACAGGGTGATTTCCTAGAAAAACTCTATAACCAGATATCACCATGTAGTCGCCCGATAAGTCATTGGTCCAGAAAAGATGGTTGGGGCTTGTATCTGGGACCCAGGGGATTCTCCAGATAATTCTTTGGTCTCTTTCGTTAAACCATTCATGGATCTGTTCCAGACACCACCACGGTCCCTAGTCTGAAAGAAGGCAACTGACAGTGGCATCTTCATGACCTGGTTGGGTGGAGGATATATCCCACATACCATCCTTATCGATAATCTAGGTATCAGTCCATATGTTGACATATGATCAATTCCCAATCCTCCAGCACAACCCTTTCTCCAGGAGATTTCATCCCCCTCAAATGCTTCTCCAGAGAAATCTTGGATGGGGGCCAAGAGAGGAAACAAGAAAGTATGTGTGGGGATAGTACATAGCTCGGAGTACCCGCACACAGAGAGAAGATGGACGGTTAATAATGTTCCATCCTTGCTTGGCCAACAGTGTGTCATTGAAGAGAAGAAGATTCCATAATCCCATCCCTCTGACTTTGGTTTGCAATGTTTCTCCTAGACAATCCAGTGTGGTCTATTCCTTCCATCATTTTCCCTCACCAGAAGTTGGCCATGCGTGAATGGATTTGATTGACGATGGCCCCCAGGAGCTTAAATTTGGACATAAAATAGCTGGGGATAGACTGGATGATATCTTTAAGGAGGGTTTCTTTGCCTGCTTCGGAGATTATTTTTGTGGTCCAGCCTTGAATTTTCTTCCCAATCCTATCCACTAGAGATGAAAAGATATTTTTTTTTGTACTGGCCAATCACTGTGGGTAGCCCGAGATACATCTGGTGTTTATCGACCATATGGTTTCCTGTTGATTCACAAAGTTAGTATATCTTGGAAAGAGGCAACCTTGCGTTGAAGGACATTTTTTATTTTCCGTTATTGATAGACTGTCTAGATTTCCTCCCATACTGTTGGATCACTTGGTTGATCACCCTGCATTCATTTATAGTTGCCATGGAGAACAGGAGGCAGTCTTCGGTGATGAATATATGCGAAAATGGTTGGCATTCATGGCTGACCTTTTTTCGATGAATAGAATTAGAGGATACATCCCTGGAAATAAGGTTAGAAAAAACACCAGCCACTACGATGAAGAGAAATGGGGAGAGGGGATCACCCTGGCGTAGGCCTTGGGTTGGGGAAAATCCTCGGGTGAGCTCCCCATTGACCTTGATTCTGAAGGAGACGGTCGAGATGCAGTGCATGACTATATCTATCCATTTAGTGCAAAAAAACATTTTCAGCATCATGACTATAAGGAAATTTCATTCCACTTTATCATAGGCTTTGGTCATATACAATTTCGAGAAAATGGTTCCTCTTTTTGCAGTGGAGTGTGTTTTCATAGAGTGCAACACTTCATGGGCCAAAGTTTCATTATCGTTGATCAGTATCTTGGCCATGAAGCTGCTCTGGTTTTCGGAGATAATATCAGGAAGCCAAGGGTGCAACTTATTGACAAGAATCTTTGAGAATATCTTATAATATATTTTACAGAGGACGATAGGTCTAAAATCAGGGATCTCCAGGGGTCTCATGGTTTTTGGAATGAGGACGAGGACAGTTTCGTTGATGGCAGAGATGCTGGTATTCCCAGCCCAGATATTTTTTTATCATTTTGCATATGTTGGGACCGATGATGTGCTAGTATTGTTTAAAAAATAGGGTGTGGAATCCATCCTGTCTCGGGGCCTTAGTGGGGTGGATATGTTTACGGGCCATGCATATCTCGTCATTCCTGTAATATTTGGTGAGCTACCAATTGATCTATTCGGTGGTCATAGGTCTGATACATTCTTCCACCTCATCAGGCACGAAAGGAGTTCCTGTAGAGAGATGTTTCTGTATGTAGCAGGTCAAGGCTTCGTGAATTCCAATGGTTTCAAAATCATTACTACCATCAGGTTGTGAGATACATATGATAGAATTTTTCTGGTGCCTAGCTAAATATTTCTGGTGAAAATACCTTGTATTAGAATCCCCTACATTAATGTTGATGTCCCACGCCCGTTTATCCTAGATGCTTTCCTTAACGCACAGGGCCACGTCCATCTCTCTTTGAGTGGCACCAATCTTGGAGAGATTGCAATTGGATAAGGGTGTTCTGAGTATGTTGTGCAGTATCTTTTCACGGACATCACAATGCCTATCAGGGTGGCGGAATTTCATGTTGCTCCAAGATCTTAGATCAAATGCTACATGTTGGAGATTGAGGCCTACATCATCATGGAAACTCTTCCAGCTAGATCGGACCACCTCTTCGCATTCCTAGTCTTTTGACCAAAAGCTCTCAAATCTGATGGGTCTGCTATATTTCTTGTTATGTTCACCTTGAGTGCAGTCAATGAAAATTGGGCAGTGGTCCGAACAGTTGAGCGTCATGTGGCCGGTGTGGAACATGCTGAAGATATTTATCCAATCAGTTAAGCCCATAAATCTGTCAAGTCACTTGGCAATTCGGGTACCATCCGTATTACCTTGAAACCATTGAAAGGATTACCCGTGTATCCCAAATCGACTAGGTTCTCCCAAGAGATTGCATCCTTAAAATTTGACATCGGCACATAGGGTCGGGAAATTCCACCCCATTTTTCATTATGAAACATAATCTCATTGAAGTCCCCTCTAATATTGTTGTACTCCAATATTGCACATTCTTCAGAAAAGTTCGTAAGAAAACTTTACCTCCATTTTTGTGTGAAAACATTAAGGAAATATTTTTATTTACACATTATGAAATAAATATGACATTTACTCAGTAATTTTTAAAATTCATAATGAATTTAACTGTTCATTTAGTTGAGGAAGCTAAATTAGGAGGCCTTATACATTATCGATGGATGTATCCAATTGATAGGTGATTTATTTTTATGTTTCTCATTTCTGTAAACACTTATTGGGACTTCATTAAATAAAAAATTATTATTATTATTTTTACATAGATATATAGTCCAATTAAAATCATACATGAAAATTAAATCTCAACCAGAAGGATCAATTCTTTCAGGCTATTTGGAAGAGGAGTGTATTTACTTTTGTTATAGATAATTTTATGATATACAAGATTAAATCACATTGGATGTGTTGATGAAACATATAATCAATCTCAACAACATGGGAAATCAAAAATCTTTCCTACTGTTGGTCGATCAGTTTGAAGGAGCTCAAATGTTACACTAATAGAAATGGAATTGTCACAAACACATAGATATGTGCTGTTTAATAGAGAAATATAGATTGATTTATTGAATATTTTAGGTTGAAAACAAAGATATAAATGTGAGGTTTAACATGAAATGTGACAAATATTATAAAATCTATTAATAAAAAAATTGTACAATCGTTTTCAGGAAGTGTATGTTCATAAATATTTAAATTAAAATAGATATTAGTATAGCACAAATATTCTGTAAATATAATAATGTATTTTACCTTTTTCAGATCATGAATACTAATTCTCAAGATGATTATTTAGATGATTTAATTTTTTTTGATTTTGGTCCTCTAAAATAGGCTAGAATGTTTGATGCTTACAATTTGAATGACATTAAATTTCATACAGTCAATTGGGAAGAGGGTTTAGAAATAGAGAATACTAGTATATTTATGTTTTTGGAAGTGGGATATTATGTAATTTTGGCTGATATTATCAAAATAAAATACCACATACATTTTTCAGTTGATTTATTCAAAAGAAAAATGGGTCTATTTTATATGAGGTGTTAAAAGATATCCATTGAAATTTTCACTTTTATCACATGATGGATTTTGGTGACCGTGAATTACATGATCCACATATCTTTTTATCATACGTAAATATGTTATATTATATAAAAGATATATTATAGGAAGTGTGGAGTATAGTTGGACACACAATACAAAGAGACTTGTATGGTTTGGGTAAGGAAGTAGAAGATTTTACATCTAACATTGAATCCCATCAACAGCAAGAAGCACAATTATTTCCCAATAATTATTTAGAATATATTATTCTTGTAATGGTGGATGAAGTAAATGATGTAATGATGTAGAAAGACAATGAAATGATTGAAAGAAAAAATTGTTGTATGTATAGTCATCCATTCATTTATCAACCACTTATGTCATTTGTACAGTTATTCATTATCATAGCTGTGTATAATTTTTTCATTTACTATGCATCTATTATCATTTTTAATTTTTTTTGTGCATGATGTTTTTGAAATATATGTTTTGAAGTTAATTTTTTTGATTAAATGATATAAATTCCATGGTGGTAGCATTATATTGATACCAGTTGACCCAAAATTAATTTCCCCTAGACCATACCTATAGATGAAGATCCATCTGCCTCCCCCCATGTAGTATCTGATACACCATCCTCTCCCCCCCCCACAAACATCATCTCTCACACCCTCTATCAGTGTCCCATCAATAGCTCAATTGACTGCTCCACATTCAGTAGCCTCAACAACCACATTTGTAATTCCCCAACCCTATTTTCCCAGAGTCGGTGCATTATTTTAATACAATGGAATGATTACAATGAATCAAGTTCCGAAGGACTAATCAACTTAGTAGTCTTGGAAAATAGATTACATAGATGAACATTACATTACATTATAAAATGAAAAACAACAAAAACATTGTCTCCATTGACCACATTAATATCCCTAAGATTATCCCTGCAGGTGAGTCATAATATACTTCTCCACATCCTAGTAAATATAAAACATAGAAAGGGGTGACCTCAAATGCTTAGTAAGGATAACAATATAGGGAAAACATTTATAAATAAGAAGGGATATTTAATGAATTGTATAAAACAAAAACAAAAATCCTTTTTAACTTAAACATAAACATAATATGGAAAATATAAATGAAATAATTTCATTTAATTATTCACATGGATATTCTACAAGTGTAATAATAACAAGTAATATCAATAGCTATTTTCATAATGATGGAATGCATAATGTCATACTTTATAACCACATAGTCAAGGCTTTGTTCCTAGACTACCAATAATATTTTGTCAAGGACTTGTTCCAATACCCTAGTTTGTCTCACGAGACCTAACAATGCAATGAGGAGTTATAGCTAGCTCCACTCGTCACTTACTAAGTCCAATGCATTCCTCGTATGAAAATCTTTAAACATAACATAAACATTTGTATTAAAAATAGTATATGAAATGTCAATACATTATCTATAATCCATGAATGGTATACAAATAACACATCCATAGTAAAACATATCACAAAACCTTCAATATAAAATGGAAGATTTATATATTAATAAATCAACCTCTATCAAGAATAATATCCTGTAAAGGATTTTGACAATGTTAAAAATGATCAGTAAAAATCATTGAGAGAAATATCCCTTTTTCATTAAATCATTTAAAAATAATATAAAGTAAGTAATTTAGAAGATATTATTGAATCAAAGTGTCCCACAACACTTTGAAACTTTTTAAATGAATTAACATTTTAAAACATTCATGTTCATATAAATTAATTCCTAAAACTATTTTGATAACATGGACATTAATGACAATGGTTTAGAAGAATAAATCGTTAAAACATTTAAAATGATGTTTTAGTAAAAAAATTCCCTTTGAAATAATCCATTTCAAAACAATTTAATGAAACTTGGACATGGATAATAGATATGTCCCAATAGATACTTACATAAAAATAACCTCAGAAAATAAAGAGATTGTGAAATTTACCCTTACCTTGCGCTTTTATTTGGTCGAGGGTATATTTAACCTCTTGTATATTGACCATAGTATGTGATTATTTTATAAAAGAACCATATTAATATTTATTATATAATACATGATTCACTTAGGACTTTATACAACCCATTAAATAACAAGTTCCATGTTAAATTAACATTTTCTGTAATAATCACTTTCTTTATCGTACGTGTTTTAACTTGTTATTCTTGATCGTTTAATTTAGATCAGGATTTAAATACTTATAGAATATAAAAATTGATTTATATATCATATATATAAAGAATATAAATATTTATAATAGATAGATATATGGAATGGATGGCCCCGATTATGGTGATGGTAGGTCTTATGTACGCATAAACGCTGTTTCTGTTTTTATATTTTATTGCATGAAAGTAAGTGAATAAGATATATGTAAGTTAATAAAAACATATATATATATATATAGTATAATTATTATTTCATATATTAAATATTTATTAAAAATATATATTTTTATAATCACCGTTGAATGGTGAACGTGGGAATGAATCTAATCGCATCATGGAGATGGTAATCCGTACATACGCAAGAGCAAAAAAAATCATTATATTGACGGTGAAATCATATCTAATTGGATGATATATCATATATAAATAATACATAACATGTCATACTTAATATTTAAATCTGTTATACTCATTATTATACCGATCTAAATAATGAAGTGTTTGAATAACAGACTACTCCACGACGTGGAGACGGTAAGCCGTACGTACACACATATAGTGAATTTATCATTTAGAGGATGTATATAATGATGAATATGGTCTTACCATATTTATATTAACATGAATTTATGTAGGATTTACTAGAGTTATTATTTTGGTATGGAAACAACAAAGAAATAGAAAGTGGAAGATGAAAAGAACTTGAAAGAGGGTGTTGAAATTATTACCTATTCTTCGGGTGTTTAATTTTGAGTTGATCAAAAGGGATCCATAGGATGGATTTATGATCAAAGTAAGGACTCTAGATTTATGTGAGGGAATATGGGAGTATATTTGGGTAGGGGTTGGCCGAGCCAAACGTCATTGGAGGTGTGATTTTGAGAGAAGGGTATGTGACCTTTTATAAGGGGGTGTGGGTCACATTAAGAAAATATTAAAAGAGTCATTTATTAAACAATAATATTATGGGTATACTGTCTCAAAATGAATTTATTTCGAGCCTTGGGTGGTTTTTGGTCTAAATAATCTCATCCAATAGGTTTTATACAAGTTAAGGTACCATTTTATCCTTATCATTTAGATTTAACTCTTAGTTAAATAGTTTAACTTTTACTCTGTCTACTTGTATTCTTACACTATGTGGTTAATAAACTTACTCTAAACTTCCCAGAGAACTACATCTATTTCATAAATGATATATATAATATTTTTTAAGCCTTTTTTCCGATCCTCAGATTTTTGGGAATATTATATCAACCAATAATATAGTATTTGATTAAAAAATTAATTTATGTCAATTCTGACACTATATGATATTTAGTTTTTGTTAAAGTCATAACAACATTATACCTTCGAAAAAATTTATCTAATAAACAATAAAATGTCATACTAACCAAAAAAATTTGTGGATTTCATGAAAACTAATAAATTCTATTTATTTTCATATTTATAATATAAACTATTTTAATATTTCATTAAGAAGGTAATTAATGCATAATCATTGTGTCATAAATAAATTTAATTATTTAATGTCTAAAAATTATAAATCAATGAAATTTATTTTGGAAATATTCTTATATTTTTAATGAATAATTATAGTCTAATTTATCTTATGTATAACCATATATTAAAAATGGTTTAGATAATAAACATTCAATTTAAAACATTTAACTATTCTGTAAATAAAATAATAATAAATTTATTATTCTAATCCAAGTGGACCTAAGGGATCATATATTATTCCTAAAGCTAGTTTTGGTCTAACTACTATTATCCAATAGAATTAGGACATGTGTTAGGGTAATTATAATATCAATTTTACCTTTAATTATTGTATTTACTTTAAACCGTGGTAAATAGAAGTCTAATGTTACTATTCACAAAAAAATATTTTCATCTTATTGAATAACATTTTACTTACTAATGTCAACTATGTATCTCAGATTTTTGAAATCTGTCTCACATAAGTGGAAAAATTATGTTTTATGGAAATTTGCTAACGTGCCTAGAAGGTGGGTAAAAGAGGTTAACAAGTTCAATAATATTTTATATATCTATTTTAATTATAAAATGAATCCAATGAATTAAATTGAACATATATATGAATTATATATCTATTAAGACTTAAAATAAATTTAAATAAAATAAATAATTATTTAAATAAAAAGTCGGTTTTAAATAATAACGAAGTGTTTTCACTATTAATAAAAAATTGTAAGTTTTAAAAAAAACAAAAAATTCAAACTAAGATAAATATGATATTATAATTTCAAAAATTTAGTCTATTTTAACAAATTCAAAACATAGAAGTTGAATTTATTAATTTAAAATCAGTTTCTGTTATCAAAACCCAAAAGCTGGTTTACAAAAAGAAAAAACTATGAAATGATTGACATGTGTTTATGTAAAATTTAAAGGGGAAATTACTTATTATGAGATATATTTTATTTATTGATAAAAATATAATATAATTATACTTTCCAAAAATTAAAATGTATAAAATAACACTATAAATTATTTTGATTAAAAAATGTTTCTTGAATTAAAATATTGTATCTTTCACTATTAATCCAAATATTAATGTAATCAGAGAAACACCAAAAAGTTATCAAAACTAAATTTTTATTTCCCGATTATAAAGATGAAGTTTATTTTGTCAAATTGAATATATAAAAGTGTCAAATATTGAATTTAAAATAGGGTTTGCCATTAAACTTCTGAAAAATTTCATTTTCTGAAAAATACTTCTTTTATCTGAAAAAATGAATTTGTTTTTATATTAGTTGTAATATACATGTAATATGGATGTTAAAATTTTATAGAGTATAATATTCAAAAATTTAGTTAATACTATTCATAAATGCTTTTTGAATGGCTAGTTTAATAATTTGTGGTGCGCTCGAACTCGGTGTTGCATGTAGCGCAAGATACAGAATTAATTTAATGATATAATATACTATCAAATATTGGGGTGTGATATTATTATTAAGGTAAAAGGCCATTGTTTATTTTTTGTGGTGATATTGGAGTGTGGTTTTTATAGAAATAATTTTTAATATTAATAATTTTTTATTTTTTATACAATAAACATTTTTTTCATTAAAGATAGAAATAATACTTCTACAGAGAAAAATATGACAAGTTTAGATTTATGAAATTTAAATAGGCTAAAGATAGATGTAAAATTGGACTATTATGGGTTCCCTATGGATGACTCTACGATATTATATGGCCATATTATAGGCCAGCTGGCGGCGGAGCTCGTTACGCTTCTGATTACGTATGATGATTTGAGGTATATGTCTTCATCTTGAAATAAATTATGTTTTTGATTCATTGATAATAATAATTTTAATATAGTATGGTGAAATAGAATTTAATTATGTTATTAAATTAAAATATTTTCCAAGATAATCTCTTTGCCGAAAGCTTTGGTTGATTTATAATTAAAGATGATCAGGTCTGTCCCTTCTAATGTTGCATCAACAACTGGGGGTTTTCAACATAATAAAAAAACATTAGAATAATTTTGTTCACAAAATTTTATTATTTTTATGTTTAAATATATATATATATATAACACTATTTATTTTTCAATCTAATTGTTTTAATGGTGACAATATAAGGAATTATGGATGGTGATAGAGGTGGAGATAGAGAGGGTGACACGTTCAGTTTATCTGGAAACAATTTTTTGTCTTTTTGATATCCTAGAATAATATGGAATAGGAGGGTTTTTTGATATATCATTTTTAACTCTAATATAGAACAATTTATGATTGAATTTAAATTAATATACCTTTTGGTGCCATATTTGTTATATATGTGAGATATTGTTTGATTTTGATAGGGATTTTCTGTAATATTGATTGGAAATACAGATGGTTTTCTGTTGTTTTTTATGGGTAGTTTAGGGGTTGTAGAATCTAGAGATGAAATTTTTTAAATAAATATTTATCATCAGTTTAATCCACTGCTAAATATGGAATATTTTTATTTGGGTGAGTTAAAACTGCAACTATGTGATGATGATTTTTTTTTCTGGTGGATAAACCTATTGATAAATATGATGTTGTATTATATAGTGGTGGATCAATTCATTTTAGCATCAGTTATATGTGATAAATATTTTGGAATTTAGTGGTTATTTTAACCACTAGGAAATCCTAATTATTTTTTATGTGGAAACTGATGCTAAAAATAATATAACATCCACATAATACGATTTCTATGATAGTTATCAGAAACTGTCACAAAATACAATAAACAACTGTGTATTGGATGCCAACGCCATATTTTCTGGTGGTTATTTGAATCCATTGCAGAACCATGTGGAGGTGCTTTATACAACCGCAAAATGAAAAATAATATCCCTTATACAACTCTATTGTAAGGACCCCACTTTCTAGTGATATAGATTATCTATTTGAGTGATCGATCCAAGATTCCTTTGACATATCAATGGGTCATGATGATGGTGATCGATGAAATTCCAATGATTCATCGATGTTACACACTAACAATTATAATTTGATAAACCATAAGTGGTAAAATATCTTAGAGTGTGAGTTGATGATATAGTGGGGGTCATCATTAGATTCATCAAGAACTTTTCACAGAAAATGATCGAATAATGAGAAGATTTATATTTGAATGAGATACACATATTGATTTAAATTTTGTTCGTTGAAAAATTAGTCTATGATCATATGATCATGGAGGGGTTTAGATCCCCAGAGATGACATTTTATATCACTATGGGGATGATGAAATTTAAATATCCTATCCACCAGCTTCCACTATAGGTCCAGATACATTCAACAGGTATTGGATAAATACCAATGAATTTTCTGAGCCACAAATTTAATATTTCATTATACTAATGTAAATGGTTTTAATTTCACCGTCATGCCTTAGAAAGTGATTCATTTATATATCGGATGGAAAAGTTATGGACATTTGATGTTTTCCTATAAATTCATTTAATCACCTAGGTTATAAAATTTCAAAGACCAATTATATATATGTGTGTGTTTGGGTATTTGTGGGTGTGGGTGTCCTTTTTTTGTGGAGGTTCTTGTTTCAGCATGTCTAGATCCCAATTTGAATGTATAATAATTTTTCTAGCCAGTTTGTTTTTCTCGCACCATTATTAATTATTTACATTATAATAATACAAATTATTATTTCATTATTACAGTAATTTATTATTATTTTTTATAGGGCTATTAACATTTCTTTTGAAAAATTTTATATGATTTCAATGAATAGACTGGAAGGTGTGTCATATGAACAATTAAAAAAATTAGGAAATTTACCATTGTTTTTAATTTTTTAGATGATGGAAAAAATCCCACCATGTCTACGAACCTAGTCACCATACAAAACAATTCTAAAAGTTTTTTTGGGGTTATTACCAATTTCATACAGCCGTTTTCCAACAACATAGCCAGACAACCCTTTCAACAATATCTTCCCTGAGGCCTCCTCCCTATCAGAACTTGAGTACCTCCCATAGACCAACTCCTCCCCTCGAATGTCTCCACTTTATGGCCATGCATCCCTCATCAAAACCCACTACCCAAATTTATTATGATAATGTCCCTCATGATCCATGTGTTAGTGATTTCCCCACATGACTACCTTTTCAGGTTGGCCATACATGAGGCCGAAATCACCACTGGACCACTTTTAGGCCCCCTCCTTCACAAATGACACCGTTGGCTGACTACTCTCCTACCTAGATTGGGGTCGCCGCTACCTACTTCATGTGTGCCACCTCCAATATAGAATATAGACTCCCTATCTTGTCCATGTTTCTACCTATACCTAGAGTGGGTACTGTGATAATCACCATGGATCACTAGCACCACACCCTCCCCCAACTGACACCCAAACCGCTGAATCGCGGCCTACCTGGCCTCCTTCTCAAATGGGACGACTAGCCATCACACCCTCCAACAATTGTACCTACCTCTAATATCTGGTTCTGTGTCTCTAGATTATCTACAACACCCCCTCCTTGACTTTGTCCACTATGAGGTCTTCCCAATATCATGGAAATCCAATTTTGATGCTTTTATAGGTCATATTGGACCCGATCCACCTCGCAGTGTGTTTGGGCATGGATTTTGAACCCGAAACATGTATAGGTGGGCATGCCCAGTCCAGAACAGCTATACATGGTGTTTTTCCACCTAAAATCAGTATGTAAGGGGTTTTCCATACCTGTAATGGTCCTGAGTGGGGATTTGGGGACCAGGTTATTATTATTTAATCAAAATTATTTATTTTAAATAATTTACTTTCAGTATTAACATAAATTAATTTCAAATTAATTTTTGTTTTAATAAATTAATATATTAATATTCTGAATATTTAATTTAATTATTTTTCTAAAATTAAATAACTTAATTTCATCATTATTAGAATATAAATTAATATTAATTAGTGGAACAAAGAAAATTAAATATTTTATTTTAGCATAATTCAATTAATTTATTAAAATCTTGCATATTTAATTTAATGAAAGCTAATTTTATTGTGAATTTATTTATATACTAGCTTTTCTTGGACGATTAAATGTAAACATGTATGTTAAGATTATTTTAATATTTATTAATGCATGTAATGATTATAATATGTAATTAAATGATTTTTTGTGCATTATATTATCTAATTTAATATGAATTAGGATCTAGACCCCTAACTAAAAGTATGTTTTCTATATTTTTTCTTCTTGATACCCCCTCACCCATGTTTATATATTTTTTTACCATGATGAAGGTGATTTAAAACACAAACAATGACAAGTTGAGATTAAATCTAGATGAGAGTTGGACATAGTGGATAGGGAGAAGCGGCATTAGGAGATAATAAATGACCCATGAATGTTACCCATAGGACAAGGTTGATCCATTGAGATTAAATGGACTATTCAATATATGATTCCCAAGACCAATCCAGTATATTTAGTTCCATTATAATTTTTTTTATTTAATTAATTTATTTACAATAGGAAACAAAAAAAATAAATAGGGTAAATGCTAAAAGACACAATGAGTTTTCTCAATGTTCAATAGTGAGAAAAACAATATAAAATTTTAAGATTAATAGAAATTGAATAAATTAATTCGTAAAAATATTAAAAAACCCTCAATGAAATATTAAGTCATGAAACGCCTTCCATCATTTTATTTTGAAAAAAAAACTAGGTGTTTGTGGTGATCGTCCTCCAATGATGAGGGTGAATCTTACTATTATAGAGTTCATAGGAATTTGATGGGTTGATTTAAGCCATTAATAAAGTAAATAATCTTCAAAAGAATTCATTGATTAAAAATATATTATAATTTTAGAAGCAAAGACATCACACAATAGTTTAATGGACCATGAGTTAATGTGGATTTATAGAAAAATAAATAACTTTAAAAATGACATTTAATACCAAATCAGTAATCCATATAAAAAAGTACCAATGTTATAGATTTACTTTTGTAAAAAATGACATTTAATACCAAAAGAAAACATTGATTGTATTTTACTATTTATATTTTAAAACTCACACCAGTTGAAAATGGTAGTATATGTTCTTTCACATAATAATACAATATCATAAATTCAGGAAGCTGGTGCCCCCAATATTTTTATTCCACCTCTAGAAGATATGTTGAAAATATTCTTATAGTGGAATAATGTAATATAAATATGATTGTTATTTAATAAATAAAAATTCAATATCAAATTTTATTTTTTGATACAACATCATTACATGATCGTTTTCACATTTTTTCACATCTTTGAGAGGATTCTGATGAGAAAAAGAGAGAAACATTTTAATAGATTATACTCACACTAGTTATGTGTAAATTTAAATATGGATAATGATATTTAAATGGATAGTTTTATAATATAATTTCTTACTATTTACTCAAGTTTTGTTTAATATTATAAAACATAAAGTATAAAAAATGCTTCAGTACCTTCTAGGTATGGTTCAAAAATATATTAAGAACCCAATAAAAATGTAATGTTTAATTATAATGTTGGACATATTAAAAAAATTCATATTTTCCAATAAATAGAATTATTTCAATTGAACCTTCACATGTTCCATTAAAAATAAGTTGTAAATAGGGTTTATTTTCTTTAAATTATGTGAAATAAAATGGAATTTTAAATGAAATGTACTGAATGAAAGAAGCATGTTTTCACTTTTCATCAAGATTGTTCATAAGTAAAAATAATTATTTAGTCATAATTATTTGAAAATAAATTAAATATTCTAATAAATGTTTGTATTTGAATAAAATTACCATTTATAAAAATGTTACTATTAGTAAGGTGTTTTCCCTAATAATATGAGAATGGGTGGTTCCTACATTTGCAGGGAGAAGAACATAACTTTTAATTTCTATTTCAATTATTCTAATAGATATTTCATTGATTTATAATAGAAAAATAAATCACATCTAATTTATATTGAAGTATACATTATTCTAGTTTAGGAATGAATGTTACATTCAACATATCATAATCAATCAATAATTTAGCGATAAATTGAAGTGGGTTTCATAATCATTTTATCATGTTATAACATGTTGTTGTTTCCCCAAAAATGGGTTCTAGTTAGGAATCACTACATTTTGTCAATTTCAATTGGATTTATTTATATAACCAAAAACACTGAATGGTTTTGTATGCAAAGGGACCTACTTTCCAAAGGCAAATGTTTTTTTTGGTTTATTGACATACAATACTTTAGAACTCACATTGGTCGATAGGATGTGAGTTCTTGCTCATTGCACCATTTTGAGTGGAATTATTGCCAACTCCATGACTCTATTATAGATTTAATATATGTTCAAGAATCCTTATTAATTTTCAAAGCTTAATTTATGTTTCCATTAAAATTTTCAATCAATATATATCATGTGTGGAATTTATAATCATTCATATATATTCAAGGTTCTTAATTAATAGAGATATCTGTATGTATTTGATGTACACTATCAATGTTATCCTGTCATATAACACATAGAGATTATTTATCTATTATTATGATGATTTTGGTTTTTAATCGAAAATCTGTGGCACTCTGGAATTTCTGTCCAACTAGATAGAGAAATTTTGTTTTGATGTTAGGATCATACCCATAAATGGGTTACCTACTTATCCTTGTGAAAGTAATTAGACCCCTCATAGTTTAGTGACTCTTAATGGGACACATCATACCTTTTAAGGTAGTGTGATAAGGACCTAAACATAAAATATAATATCATGTGGTAAGGACATCTAATCGGAAGGTTCTTAGTCATAGCTTGGTATGGGAATTATTCTGAAGAAGCCCAAGAAATCTAAAAATTATATTGGTTTCCATGTTGGATTAAAACATTCTAGGAATGTATCCCAAGAAGAACTTGGTTTATTTGGAGTGTTGGGTTTGATCCTATGGGAGGCTTCTTATGTATCCCACTTTTCTAGTTATTAAAGGCCATGTAGTTTGGTAAGACTTGAGGAGGGGTATGTCCTGTTGGGAGAAAAAGGTTGGGGCTTAATCCTAATGAGGATTCCCTTGTAACAAGGTCCATGAGAAATGTCGTAACTCATGGAGATTCTAGGGGGACATAATTAATAGCCTATTCATAAGGGGAATTTACAAACTAGGAGAATTATGATTGAACTCATGTGAAGGATGACTATTGTGCTTGGGAGCTGGGTGAAGGCTTCATGCATATCCCAATTATAGTGGGAATACAAGTTCACATAGTTAAAGAAGTGAGGTGGATTGTGTGGATATTGTGATCATTATAAATCACTTATCCTGTGTGTGTTATGCTTAGTGTGAGAAACAAGAGGATTTTAATGATTCAACAAAGAATACATTTTGTCCTCTTCTGATGGAAGAGGTTGGGCCTATGACAAAAGAAGATGAGGTGTGGTGGGAGATGGTGTGTTTCAATGAACAAATAAATGTGAATTATATTGAAGGTCATTGGGTCTATCACGAAAGGGTAGGGAATTATTACATGAGGTATTCCAGTTGATGTGTCCAATGAGATGAGGGAGACTTTTCAGTTACTAAAGGAAAAAATAAAGTGTGATCCTAATTTTCCTATTGAAAACTGGAGGCTCTGTGTCTTTGAGGATAGAAGTGTAGGGTTGAGTCTGATCCCCATAATCCAAGACTCAGAACCTCCTAACACTTTCTCTATAGTAAGGGTCCATGGGACTATAGATATATAAACCAATAGAGACCCTAAGGACCAAGAATCCCTTATATGTCAACTGTGGAAAACCGAAGACTGTATAGATTCTAACCCAATGAGATACATACTGATGTACTATTCTTAAAGGTTTGGTAAGTTAGGGGGTTTTGGTGGAGGTTTCAAATTAGACCCTTTCAGAAAAGTGATCCCTGGAAAGAGATGGCTCTCTCATATAGGTGGATTAAAAGAGTCCATCAGAGATGGATTGTGTAGAAGGTATGCATAGGTCTTATGTGTAGGCATTCTTTGTAGGTGTGCCACATAGGTTTACTATGAAAGTCCTAGGAGGAACACAAAAAATGATTAACATGGGATGTATAAGAATTTGAGAGGATGATATTAATTGGGAAATGGAAAAGGGACAACAACACTTGGGTTCCATTTTACCTTAATCACCTTGGGTGTTCCTTGATTTCCTTAGAAGTATCCCACACATGCCTTTTCTTAAGGAGTGAAAAAATCATAAATGACATCTCTGTATGGATGGAGGGTCCATAATCAGATGTTTTGTAATTAGAACTAGGAATAGAATTTTATCTAAATTATTGAATCTAATTATCTATTCTATCCTGTTTTTGAGATCTACCTAATAAAATTTGGGGGACCTAGGAAAAGGATCTACACAATGGGATCATCTAGAGTTTTTCCTAATTTATCATTTAAAAAAGGGGTGCCGAAGGAACCTATTTATAGGAAATAAGTGGGTTGTTCAAAATGAGGTTGTTCATCAATGTCATGTGTGTATCCTCATACTGTAGATCTTTCGTGTAGGGGTGAAGAAATTATACTGCCATACATGCCCTCTTCATTGCTCTGTAGTATTGATCTTATGCATAGGGGCAACACACTTGGTTTTATAGGAAGAACATGCAGTTTTCTTCTAGATCCCTAAGTTCACTGATATCTTTCTTGACCATTTCTTTAAAATATTCTTTGATACATTGAAACATCCAAAGTGTATCTTCATAATGTTTTTACATTCCTAAGGTGTTTCAACAAACCCACCTCCCCCCCTCACAATATTGTATCTGATTTACATGGTCTAATTCTAAGGAAATATTATGGGGGAAAAGATAACGGGGAGTTAATCTTGGACTGAAAAAGACTAAAATGTAGATATGTCATATTGATACGTCATATTTGTTAACTAGAAATGTAATGTAGGTCCCTAGTATATGACTATGGATTAGGTGGGTGGTGCCTATAAATACTCCCATTAATTTGTTCATTTTCCTCACCCACGTTCTCAGATTTCTACTCTCAATGCACATTTCATTCGTTTAGATCCCCCATATAGTAGTGTAATTTCATAGTTCATTATTTCATCCCTCCTGCATTGTTATATCACATAGGTACCTTGAATATTTCTCAAGGTATAACCATTTGAGTGATAGAGATACACCGAGTTAAATAATCGAAGGAGATACTCGGAAGGAATTTGACTAAGGACCTGCATCAGGAACCATGTCAAAGGACATACGCGGGTGACCTCATCGAATGAGCTAAACAAAACATTTTCTTTTCCATTTTATGGAAATACTTTATGTAAAAATTTTAATTTTAATATTTAATATTTCAATTCAGTGTGTAAAATGTTGTATTTCTCTTTAAAGGAAATGGATCACATGATGACTACGACAAAATAAGATAATTTTCACCAAACTAAAATGATGAAAATCATTGGACCAGATTATTCTAATGTTGTTGAGAGTACCCTAAAAGATTTGGAAAAAGGCATGACTCCATACAAATGTGAATAACTGGGAAGCCATTATTTGCCTCTGTATGGGCATTGAAATTTTTAAGATGCCCACATTCGAGCTTATAAGAAATATTTTCCAAAGAAACGGTTTGTTAAACACATCAATTTGTCATTTTATGAATATTACTATAAAGGGTATGCCTGTTAATGAGGGAACACACCCTATTGGATGAATCCTACATCACATTGGTTATACTCTTGATATGAAGAATCATGTCGTAGAGCCAAGTCTTCTTTGCCATGATTCAACTTTATGTGCTTCAAAAAATGATCAATCTATCATTTTCAAGGAAGACTGAAAACATATTTCTAGAGGAGGAGTATAACTCAAATGGATTTGGTTGTTTGGGTACACCAAAATTTTGCATAATTTTGGAAATAACTTATGGATGCTCAAATTTATGAATCTTTCTGGATGGGGAAAACTAATTTTTACAAAAATGACTTTATTCAAAAATCACTGCACTAATGGATTTTAAAAAAAATATTTCTAATTGATGCAATGTGTGGTTGGAATCAGTATATTGGATATCTACCAAATATTAAGGTATCCCATTATTAGAGAGATGTATGATAAATTCATCCCACAAATAACAACATGGGTGATGATAAGAGGCCCCCTCTATTGGCCCATGAATTATTAAAAATAGAAAAGAAATTTAAAAAGGAATAGAAAGATCTTCTCACTAGAGTTGATATTTAGGAAAGAGTGTGCAGGGAATATTTTTTATAACCAATGAAATATAAGGGTCCAACACACAGACATCCTACCATTTTCATAACAATGGATAGTCAGGGTGTTTTAGGCACGTATTTGGTGACATTAGAAAAAGGTGACTACAAGAATTTGGGTTACAAGGTGATGTCTGATATTGATTAAAAGGTACACTTAGCCACCTTCCTTTCCATGTGGATAAGAATTTATTTTCTTTCAGTTCATGAGTCTGGTGGTAGTGTATGAGTAAGGAATTTTTTAAATGCAGCCAAATTGGTAGAGGGTAAATATATTAGGTTGTCTACCCCTGTATTAGAAAGAATATATCAAATCAAGTTGTATTTATATAGTGGAAAGGCTCTATATATATTAGTAGGACCTTTTAATGTATTGGGGGGATTTATTACAACACTCATTTTTTCATATTTATTTTTGAATTTAGTTATAATTCCCATTGGTTAATTTACCCCATTTTTATATAATTTCTACCAAATTCGGACTTTGAACCTAATTCCTGATGAAATGCTGATGACACATAATGCATCAGGAGAATTTGGCTTGTTTCATTTTAGTAAACCATAGACTGAAACATTTTTTGATTATTGGAAGGAAGAAAATCATTAGATATGGGCTTATATGACGAAATTTATGGATATAGTGATATCATCCTGGATTTATATAGAAATAATATGTGAGGCTTATGTCCCTTATAGGTTTTCACACCAATTCAAATTCCTTCAAAAATAATGGAATTTTCCTCCCACCTATCATAATCATGAGAAGAAATCAATGGTTTCCTAAATATCATGTATTCAGATTGCTTTAGAGACATCCAGAATGTTTATTACGCTACCTCCATTAGATGCATCTATTGGATTAGAGTTTCGGTATGTTAAATCTTGGGCTCCTTCATACCCTCATAGGGATTTAAAAAATGTAATAAATCAGGTAGAAGTCATGAAAACTGTTATATGTAGAAACTATGTTAAAAGTTATAAATCCAAAGATGATACAAAGGATTCAGAAGCCTCAAAACCGTCAAAAAACCATCATAGAAAATCCACCAAGATGACTAAGTTTAGGGAAAAAAACTCCCAACACCGAGGTGATCTAGTTTCAATTATAAAAAATGGGTTACCATACCATCTACTGATTCTTTTAAAGAAGATGAGAGGCTTGAAGAGGCCTCCCAATCAATGGGTGTTGAGTTTTCTCCATACCAAACCAAAGCAATGTTGATTTTTGTGAAGCCTTTAGAAATCCAATACTAGGAAGGTCTGACTCGTGAACTCACGTATACATGGGAATTTCACCAATCTAGCTTTCAAGTACTATATGTGTGTTCTGTTAAACCACCTTCTAATTGTCATCTAGACAATAATCCATGTGAGGTAAAAAACCCATTTTGTATAGCTAGATACCTTCATATATGCAACCGATGACAAAATACCGACATCAAAAGGAGTATATGATATAATGGATCGAGGGATATGTTCTGGGTTAATTATTCTCCCTGATGTGGAATGAGCCATTTATGTTAATAATGAAATGTATTTCCCCTTCCTTTTTTTCAATTTTGATTCATCAACCACCATCATTAATCCTGACGGGATTACATTATGTAACATGAAATTAGAGTAGTAATCTCAATAATATTTCTCATGTCACTAAAATTAAGACACATTAGAACCCCTATTGGAAAATTGGATGAAACCCTTAGGTCTCTAAGACATTATCTATGAGGGAAGGCCATGATGGAGGTAATGGCGATAAAAATCCTTAGCCACTACCTCATGCCTCTACTTACGAGAGAAGTATTTAAATCTCTCTATTGTCTTATGAAAAGAAATTCAAGAGAGCATTCAGATGGATCTAAAGTGTACATAAAAAAAGAACGTATTCACAAATTTCTCTAGTATTATGATTTTATTGATACAACTTGGTGACCATGTTAATATTTTAATTGGATTTTTATTTCGGTATTCACATAAGGGATTACTAACTGGTCCTTCAAAGACTTAGAAGGAAACTCCAGGGTATGCAAAAATTCATTTTGATGAATATTTTACCTTAACTGATGAAGTGTCAAGGTATGTGGCTATATAAAATCCTATTTTTATAGAGAGTGAAAAGGGTAAAAGGTAATATCATATGCATTTCTTATGGGTATCAAATTTCATTTCTCACATTCTATTATCCATAATATTTCATATCCATTTTCCATGTGGGGGAACTATGAAAAAATTAATGTTGATATTCTTGTGGCTCCAAAAGGAATGAGTGAGGATCCTGGATGACCTATGCCATGAACGGGTGCCGATATTGATTCAGGAAATCCGGATAACATTGAAACAGTGGAGGAGATGAAAAAATAAAGTTCCATTGGATCAAATTTGGGAATCAATCAACATAAGATGTATACCTTAAATTTTTAGGATTATATAACAAACAATGGCTTATACACTAATATGATGGACACACATAATCCAGAAATTTATATTCAAGGTTCCATCAAGGAGTTTGGGGATTTCAATGAGGAACTGAAATGTTGAATGTTCTCATTGTTTCATTTTCCATTCATAATTGTTCTTTTTTATCTGAGATTTCATATTAAATCCCAATTCATACAGTTTTTCCTATATAGAACGTTGGATAGTCCCTTGAAGAATGGGTAATCCCACATCATATTTATTTTGTTGATGTTGGAGAAGTATGAATTGATAATAAAGTATTGGGAGATATCCCAAAGCCTATGGTTATGCAGTGTAGTTTCATGTAATATAGATAGAACATTAGGTTGTTATGTTTTATGTCATGTAACAAGGACATTATGTTGTGAGGTTTTAAGTAATGCAGTAAAGACATTAGGTTGGGTAGTTTAAAGTCATGAAAAAGGAACATTATTTTTTATAGTTTCATGTCATACATCAAGGACAATAGGATATGCAGTTTATGTCATACAACAAGTATATTAGGGGGATATATTTTACGGTCTTTTTATTTTTCCAATGGTTTATAAATCTATAATTTCTTAATATTTTTTCATAAATATATTACCATACTGAAATAGGGAATGTAAGAATTATAAACTTTGATTTAGGTATTTATGAATATGAAAAGTGATATTGGAAAGAGCTAATGGAATTAGAATAAGTTTTTTCCTAGAAGGATGTTACGATTGTTTGAAAAAACCCCGTTATGGAGATTGTATGTGCAAGGATATCTAAAGAATGTGTTGTATAAACAAATACTAGCATCTTTTTTTAAATTACCATTATGTGGATAACTTATCCCAAGACTCCTAGGGGAATGTACTACGTAGTCAGGAAAAAGATTTCTTAGGTATCATACATTCTATTTCTAAATGTCAAAGAAATTTTATGTTGTTTAAAATTTTCCAAATCAAAAAATATGGTTTATGGAGAAAATTAAATGTATATAGAGGGGATATTTCCTATCATTAGTTAAGGTTATTTTAAAATGATTTGAACACATTGATAGAAAAATATGTAAACCATGTTCTTTGAGGATTTTAGGTCGAGAGAAATGATATGGAAAAAATATACAATAGATGACCTATTTAAAATACGAGTTCTTGATTTTCATCATCAATGATTGAATGGTAAAGAAGAGGATTCTAACAAGAACAATGTTACATAAATTTGAAAAACCAGATATGGGGAATTTATTATATAGGGTTAGATACACCATGCGCTGCATAGCCAATCAATTTCCTCCCTTGGTTGATAGACACACTATTTAGGAAAATTTTATGGAAGGCCACCTCGGGGAACATAATGCATAATCAAGAAAAAGATTTATCAGGTATCAGAAACAATACAAACAGACACCAAAGAAATATTATGAGGATATGAATGTATTCATGATTAAGAGTGTGAGATGTGAAAGGGGCGATGTTTAATTCTTTTGATAAGTATTTCAGTCAATATTGTCCACCAGTTTGGAGTCCCATACATAGATGTGATTCATATGTATAATGGAAATATCTATTGTTTCATTAGTAGGCTATCTAAGGAGAGAACCTAAAATAAAGGTATTCTACATGTATTTTTAATTGTTTGTTGGAGATGGAGAATTTTATTTTATCCAATAGATGGAACTAAGATCTAATTTTTAGTTTTCTCTATGTATTTAAATTGGATGAGAATCAATACATACACATTTATTTGGGTATCATGAATTTTAATGTAATGGGTAAAGGACATTAAGGGTTTGATATAAATAGAATTTGAATCTCTTTATGTAGATCTAACTCATTCATAGGAGAGACGAGGATTTATCACAACATGCTATAGTTGGTCAAAAGATTGAAAATCTGGACGTCACTATGTATCTCATATAAATGAGAATCAATCCACACATATTTCTTATAGGTCCATCCAATTTATCATCTTACTATGAAAACGAAGGTGAATTGACCTGAAATTAATACATATGACATATGGATATTATAATGAACATATTTTTTAGAGAGATCATGAATTTTATTTTCATGTTATAAGGACATATAACCCATAATTAGAATTAAAATTCCTTATTTTAGTAGATAAGTTCATTAACCAATTCCTGAGCCTTAGTGAACTATGCTCAGTGTGAGAAATAAGGAGTCGTGAAAAGGTATGTTTTGTGAAACAAATGTCTAACCAGTGAAGGATAAGGGCATGATTATTATACAGTGTCTGAGCAAGGTTATAGGTCTCGGGCATAACTATATATATTTCTAAAGCAAGAATCAAGACAAATGTAGTTCTTGAGAGATAATCACCATGTATCTCATTAAAACAAGAATTAACTAAAAAGTATTGGAAGAGGACCCTATGAAAATTTTATTTGTGTATAGGTAAAAAAAGGGGGATTTATTTACTGAAATTGCAAGTGGGCCCAATATTGGAGATCTAGGCAATACTACATATCTCATATGGATGATAATTATTCTATGCATAGTTCTTGAAACTTTTACTATTCATGATTGGTATATACACAAAATGAAAAAAGTGGATTTTTTTTCATGGTTGGGCCCATGATTGTAGATCCAGGTGTCTCTATATATCCCACTGATATTGGAATCATGAAAAACGTAGTTCATGAAATGTAATTTCCCCACCCCAATTGAGTTTAATGGGAGAGTCAAGAAATTTTAATGCATTTTAGAATAATGGTTAAACTTAGGACATAAGATGGCATGAAGATCAAACCATTTTCTCTAGAAGAGTACACTATATAGATTTGGTTCATATACAGGAGGAAAATGGGAAGTGAATTTCCTTATGGTTACTGGAGGGATCAAGATTATAGATATGGGAATCACTATGTAACCTACTGGAATTAGAAACTATCCAAACATAGTTATTGAAAATAATAGTCCCTATTCAGATATGAGTTATTAACAAAAGGAAGGGATTATTTTTTATTTTTATGTGGTTGGGCCAAAGATTGGAGATCTGGGCATCACTATATATCTCATTAGAATGAGAATCAAGACATACGTAGTTCTGTAAAAGGGGTCTCTATGTGGATCTGATTCAAACATAGGGAGAAATGGGACTCATGTGCCACTAAAGAGTACCAAGGATGTGAGTAATGATTGAGCATGAAATATACTCATTATTTAATGAACCATAAGGAATTTCCATTTTTTGTATCTTGGGGGATTATGTAATGTCAACTAAAGGAGAGGTTAACGATACACATTAGTGTCATGTTGTAAGGAAAAATCATCTCATCTAGTTTAACGTCATGTGACAAAGACAATGATTCAAAACATTTTTACACCGTGAAACATAGAATCACATGGTTTTTTTGTATTTTAATGTATTTCAACTAGAACATTACTATATGGGATGACATAAATTACTTACAATAGAATATTTTATTGGTTGGAGTTGTAATAAGTTCTCCATACATTGATATTAGGGAATAAGTTCCATTTGAGTAGACAGTGTGTATAGAATAGGGTCTTTCCCACATAGGCTCAAGCTTTGGATGCTTCTTTATTAATCTCATTAGAGTCCGGAGGACTAATGCCTCTTCCCCTTGAAGAAATGTGTGTAGGTGAACATTCTTGATAAGATACCATGATATTCTATTTTGATATACATCCAAATGATGCAACATATGAAATCTATTTTTGTTTAGTCATTCAAGCTCATAAAATATTTTCAGAGACTATTCACCTGAAGAAAAATGATCACAAATGGAAAATCAGAGGGAAGGAAATTGAATTTCAATAGAAATAACTGCATATAAAATCTACAACAATGAATATGTAGTTGACTATGTTGTAGTATGAGTAGTAGTTTGATAATCCCAAAAGGCATGTAAGATCTTATCAAGTAAAGAATTTTTCATATTTACCAAAATCATTTGGAATATATTGTATAGTGTCGTTTTTAATCCAATATCTATCCATTGGAAACTTCATGGTAGCAATATGAATGGTAGGATTTGATTTTGTGATATTGATATAGCTTCTTTAACTCAATGGAACAGAAATTAGTGATTTTGTTGTTCAATATGGTATAAGGGACACTAAATCATGTAAGGATATTAACTTTTATAAAGATAAATATTAATCTGGAACCAAATTCATTGATAAGTATTGCCTTATCCCATTTGGAGAAGAAAATGGTAGCAAAAAGAATATACCTGAACTACATTGCCTTAGATGGAGGATAGGGTCCTACTATATCCATTAATCATATAGAAAATTTCGAGGACTAATTATTTGTTTGAAGAAACATCGAAGGATGATGTATGATGTTGGAATGCATCTAGAAGATATTGAACTTCATAGTGAAATAAATGCCTTCTTGATTCATCGATGGCTGAATGTATCCAAGCCTTCAGATTTGATCAGAAAGACAATTCCCAGACTAGTGAGAAACATAGGCTCCTGCATGTACTTCTTTCATGATAGGCACAATTTTGATCACATCAATGCTTCTAATAATTATTCCATGGATACCTAGCCTATAAAGGATATTCTAATGATCTGGACCATCATAAAGGGTGAAATTAACTACTCATTGCCGAATCTATTCTCTTTTAACTCAATCTAGTAGAAGTGACCCATTTTGGAGATATTCTTTAAAGGGTGTCATCCACCCTGTGGTATGACCATATGGCTCTGAAATGGGACTAATTTCATTGATTTCCATTTTTCTGATTTGAAAAAAAGGTGAAACCACTCAATGATGTGAAATTATAATGATTGTTTCATCCAGATTTGGATCTTCCATGGTGGTGGATACCTTTTCTAATACATCAACACGGGAATTTTGTGATTGTGGGATGTGAGATAGTGTTGGATCTTAGGAAAATTCTTCCATTAACCCTGAAAATTAATCATATAGGGGTAATACTTCTTATTTTATAATTATATTACCCCCATTTATTTGTTTTATTATCAACTCTGAATCACATTTCACCTCTTTGTAATCTACTGGTACTAGCAGTGCTAATTTCAGGCATGTAATGAGAGATTGATATTCTGCTTTATTGTTTGTACAACACTTTTAAAGCAAGAATGAATATGGTAACACTTCCTTCTATGGGGAGATATGAAAAATTATTAACCCAACATTATTATGTTTAGAGTTTTTCAAATATTTTTCATGCTGGACATCTAGAAGCACCATAAAAGTGCACTTCTCATATTTTGGGAATTTCATGAATGGAGAAGATTTATTCATAATGAAATTCAATATTCAATGATGTCTCTTCAATAGATGGGTGGTCAGTAAATAAGTCTACTACTGCATGAACTTTTACTTCCTTCTAAGACAAAAACTATATGTAAAACTATTGTAGAATTAGCACCCACCATTCCAAATTTCATATAATCATATGACAAATAAGGATACATTGGAACAGATTATTGCAAGATACCAAGTGGACCTAATGATGTTCCAAATATTGTATCAATTTTTAAACTAAAAATATTATTTCTAGGAAGCTTTTCTCAATGTCTAAATATCAATTCTATGCATAGAGAGTGTTTCGAATGAGATAGTAAAGGTTGTTTTCATTCACATCATTATTCATTTGAGAATGAAAGATGCCCAATGATCAATCCAAGTCTATCACATAATGAATTATAATTTTCCATTCAACATGTTTCATTACATCCAGTGGATTTAAGATGTATTTATTGAAGATATAAAATTCATCTTGGTAGTCATTGTTGCACTAATATGTGTCACCTTCTTTCATCAATTTGGTGTAGGATAAACACTTTCCACTTTAATTTTCAATGATTTTCCGGATATAGGGAATGTGCCCTTGAAGTCATATAAATTATTAAATGGTTCAAGGAGGTGAAATCATAAGGATATCCTTATCTTTATCTGGGTTTACTTTGATATCATGATGGTATACAAAAAATAGAAGATATTTCTCTATGGTTATCCAAAAATTACATTTCAAGGGCTTCATCTTATAATTATGTTTTGAAATATTGATGAATATGGTATCTAAATTAGACAGGTGATTAGAACAATGTATGAACTTAACAACTAGATCATCCACATAGCATTCATAGAATTTCACCAAGAAAGGACTGAAAATATTGTGCATTGCACATTGATATGACACAATAGATTTATTCAAGCCAAAGTCCATTAACCAATAGAAAAATATTACATTAACAGATATATAATCTATATATTCCACATATTTTGGGGCTATTCAGAATTTGTTAAAACTAGAGTATAAATCCATAATGGAGTGAGAATTATTGAAAACTGTTTCATCAATCCAAAGCTCTATGATTAAAAAACAATTCGTATGTGGGACAATGCCAGTTATGATCTATTAAGTCAATGTAAACTATGTTTTGAACGTTTTTTCACTAGGTAAATGTAGTCTGGATATTTGTGATATTTCTCCTCCCCAATAATGTAAACTTGGATATGCTTGTCGACTTGAGCCTCAATTTTGGAGGCATTATTTGGGTGCATTCTTCCCACTTCCTGCTTAAATTTTTGATGCACTTATGGAAAACCCAAATGATGAGTGGCCGCATTTCGCTCAATGCCTTGAATTTATGTATAGTAAAATAAAAATACATCTCTATGTTACTTAAAAAATTAAGTATAAACCTATTTCACTTTGGAAGTCATGGCCACACTAATTAGAGTGGGGTGAGGATCTTTCTCTATATCCAAATTTATTTCTCTTAGCTCATCTAATGTAGTGGAGTCCCCTTCTTCGAATGTCAAAGGGGAGTCCCTGAGTTATTCCTCTTATTACTCATCTTCATGTGATACTTATTCTATCTCTACATGAAGGTAGGTGATGAATAAAGGCACTCGTAGCTAGGGTAGGAGTCAGTATTTAGACATCCAGATGAATAAGAAAGCATTTCTTACCCTACTAATTATAAAGGGACTTCCAGGAGTATTAAAGTTAAAATGATGGGTTTGGAATGGACTTCCATGTCTTTATCTATTAATGAATCAACTTCTTATAGGATGGATGATAAAGAAAAGACTTACTGATGTTTGGTTGATGGAATGAGTACATCTCAATTTAAGCTTTCACCACTTTTGGTAAATCAACAATTTCTCATGTGTTGTCAGGATCAATTTATACAACTGACATTATGGTAGTCTCTGGATGAGTGCTGGGATATGTATCTACACTCTCAATTTTATGGATAGGTATCACATAATCTCCAATAATATGCATGAATGGGTTAGATGAGATCTCTTCCATACCATTCCGATCATTTGTTCTTGTTATATCTTTTTCTACAACTTTATTCCCTTTGTGTGATAGAACTCTTCGTCAATTTATTGAGATCCAAAAGTTTTGAATAGGGCCATGTCACTATGTAATGTCCCAATAGGATGATGTCACTATGTAATGTCCCAATATGACCTTTGAAACAATATTTTAGGCATTGCTGGTACGATGAAAGAATGGATGCATGATGATGTAACTAAGGCATTCCAAGTAGAATGTTGAAAGTTGTGTCCCATCGGAAAACCATGAAATCTGAAATAGATAGAAAATACCCAAACTGAGTTCCGAGTGTAATCTATCCTAGAGGTTCTTGTTCATTATTATCATAAAAATGAAACACCAATGTTGAGGGAGATAAGTGACATTCAATAATACCCAACCGAAAAATTGTACAAATGAGAATGAGGTTGACTTCAGAACCATTATAAATAAAGGATCATTATATGTATATATCATTAAAAATTCCAGATAAATACAAGTGCCTTATGTGTCCATGTACAACATCATCCTCATATTGATCCATGATGGATATAACTACATAAAATTTTTCATGATCATTCTTAATACACTAGACCTCAGTAGTTGCAACCACAATTTTACAGACATTAGGACTTGATTATTTCATTAATAAGTGCTCAACAATGATCTTTGGGCATCTTAGGAACATCCAAGAGTGATAAAATTGCTTTTACACTAGTGAATTACTTCAAAACATCATACTTCTTTTCAAAAGGTTTGTTTTTTTTGAGTATAGAGCTTCTACATTACAGGACTCTTGGAAGTTGATGATTCTAATGTAGATGGACCATTTTTTGGGGTAGAAGCAGGAAATACTTTTGCTCTTGGGGGATTAATCTGACTATGTATTCTCCCCTAAAGAAAAAATATTGTTATATCCTCTAATAATTCTTCTAAGATAATCATTTTAGGATCGACCCTGTCATGTCTGGGAATGTTCCCTAGTTCATTTTGAGCCCACTGAAGGGCTCTACCATAATTTTCTTCTTCATAAATAGTAAGAGTAGTGGTGTAATTAAAATAGTAACTTCTATCATACCCATGCCTTCCCTTGTACCCTCCACCTTGAATTTTTCCATATGTTCCCTACTCATGTATAGGTAATTTAGGTTCATCACCCACATCATCATTTGCATATGTTTCCGTTATGTAAACAATGTTAATGGAACCAAAGATCAACTTCTCATCTAATGAAGATTATACTTGTTAGGTTAGTTCTTATTTTGATGTCTGGTGGGGCGGTGCTTATTATTTTATGATAGATGACATGAAATCTTCCAATTTCAAGGATAATTTTTTTTAACATGAACTCATTTGATTCTAACCACTTTTTACATTTCTGATCAAATCACCTCTTTGAGGTTTAGCCATTAGAGGAATGATCTTTTGATGAAGATGACATAGTAACTGCATAATAAGTAGGAGGCACAGTTGGTTGTTTTAATTGTGTTTTTATAATGTAATGATTTAGATTGGTCATTTTCTAAACCATAAAATCATCATACTTTTAAAAATTATTACTTTTGACTTTCTTCCATTCACCTCATTCTTCATCATCTATAACAGTAACATATGCTACCTTGACTAATGAACTTTTTAGTTTTACATGTCCATAGTCCATCATCCTTTTAAGGATTTATTTTAAAACAAAACAATCCTAAATTGGGTTTCCTAACATTTTATGGAAGGTAAAATAGTTTGGGCGGTTCTCATATCGTTCATTGTTCAATTTCTTGGTCCTTGGCAGCTGGACTATGATTTTTTACAAGTTTTAAAAGATGTAACTGTGAGCCTTTTCATTTCCAAAGGAATAGAATTATCTCCTTAAATACTCAAAATATCTTAACCTATTATATTTTTTTCATATTGTTGTTCCTTTCACTGATGATGATGCACAGGATGAGGATCCCAACTGTATGATGATAGATTTTAAGTAGAAGTAAGTGAAAGTTCTTAATTGAGAGTAACTGTGGAAGCCTATTCCTTTCTTATTATCCTTCCCAATGCTTATAGGATTACCCCAGATCTAGTTATTGTTTCCCCAATTGAATTATCCACTTTTTGGTGATTGAATAAAGGTCTCTAAATAAACCTATTTTCCCAAAGGATTAGTGGTGTGCGCAACTAATCACAAATATTTTCGACACATATTGGTTGTAACTCTTCATGAGAGAGAGAAAGATTTAAGGAATATTTTTGTCCTTTCCATCAAACAATGAATTAGGAAACTCTTTCATTATTGAATTATTTTGAGTTCTTATTATCAAATACTATTGTCTTCTTCAGTGTTGAGATGAATTGGAAACGGAATTTCTGAGGGAGTCTTCCCATCCAATGGTTGATCAGGACTGTAAACATGTATACTAGACAAAGGTCAACCACTATAGTGATTGTAAAAAAATCAGAGTTTTACTACTACTTTTCGATGAGGGGTTCACATCATGTGATCATAATGATAAAAAAAATTTCATGTGCTACTCAGGATCCCTCGAACCATTAATGATTGGAAATGTGGTATTCTCAATGTTTGCTAGGTGAGGGATCAGATCTACCCATTCAGGCTAAGCCTTATTTTTCTGGTTGTATCTATATACACTATCATCCCATAGATTCTAATAATGTTGTTAATGACTCAACGGTATTGATAAAAATTTGAGGAATATCTGGCTGAGCTGAGACCTTTGTAGGTACATCAGCTAGAGCCTCAACTGGTGTGGAAACTGTCCTGACCACCATAGGGGGTGCAACTTGTCTATGTCTTGGATAATAGATGGGGATAGGCCTGTAAGGATGTTATTGAACCTATTTAAGCAATGTACCAAATGAAGAGAATACATTATCCACATCATTAGTTGAGATAAACCCTCTTTTCTGAGGAGATCCTACTAGACGGGAAAATTGAGGATTTTATTGTGGAGCATGTCTTGCAGGAAGAATTCTTTGGAGTAACTATGAATTGATTTTTCACATTTCCTTTAACTCATCCTCTTTATAAGAAAATCATTCTCCTAGAAAATGATATTTATCTTATCTAGTGGAAAATTGAGACATTATCTATCCTTTGACATTCCCCTTGTTAGTTTCCCTTCGAAGTGGTGGATGTTGATTATTCAAGGAAATAACTAAATTTTGGTTAATCCTCTTATTTTGGGTACACATAACTCCTTCTTTTTCATTGGTGTGTACCTTATTATGAGTAATAACATAATTCTTTGACTCCATTGAACATGACACATTTTCTATAGGATCTTCCACAATGGAATTAATAACATTAACAGACGCATAATGCATTAACGACATTATAATATTTTGTTTTTGAGATATCCTTCTTCTTCAACCTCTATGATACATTGTTCACCTATTTGTTGGTTCCACATAGACTATTTGACACATAGTAATCTATATGAAATCCATGAATAGATCATTTGTGAAATAACTTTGTGGATTTTTCCACAATCCAGAAAAAACTAACTTCCACTGAGGAGGGTGTTGTAGATTTGAAACCCCCAACCCAATACTCTAAGGATACTCTTGTTATTTTAACTCAACCCTTCAAGATTTTTTTTGACTCTGAATGTTGGGTTAAAAAAGACCCAAATCCTATGGAATGGGTTGGTTATTGAACTGATTTGGTTGATATCAGTGTAGCTTTTCTTTTGATTTTACGAATTCTTGTCCAAACATTAGATGGAAGCATTATCCAACACCAACTTAAATCACCTTTTTTGGAAAACCATTGTACTATTTTAGTCATTTGGGAGATCTGATGGCATACATACTCTAAGAGGAAGGCCTCTTTGATGTTTTTATACGGTTGATACATAAGTATATAAATATATTTATCTCTTTGGGAATGAATTTTGTTGAAACCAATTGAGGCCTGCTCTTGTCCAGCATATCTTCGGTCATGAACAGATTCTTTTTAATTATAGCCTACCTAGAGAAATTACATTTCATGGGACCAATTTTGGAAAAAATTTCTAATTTCGGAGTATATTGAAATTTATTTCTCCATGTGAAACCCATCCTATGATAAGAACTCTAGATGGGGTTTCGGTGGTAAATTTTTGAAACCTCTTTAATGCATTGAGACATACACATTGAATGGACTCTAGTTTCTTCTTGATCATTAGATATTGAAAAACATGGATTAATTCCAAGTCAATTTGGTATTGAAACCCTTTTATTGTCTTGAAATTAATTCAATATTCATTATGTGGTAATAATTTTATTTTTAAATGATCAAAAGTGTTTCATAGGTTTAGAAGGATATCATGAATGCAATCTTCTACAAATATTTCCAAAATCGTGCATTGAGAGGTTTCTAAAGGCCATAACATGGCTGATATTTCACCCTAAGACATTTGTTTTACCATATAAAACATATCCTCATCATCTTTTTCTAGTGGTTTCTCAACTTGGTTTGAACAAAGTTTACACTTATATATTTATTTATCACAAGAAATGCAATCAGTTGAGGATTCCCATACTATGTTAGAAGGAAAATGACCAGAGGGAAGATTAGAGAACGATCGTCATATTGGGATATCTTCTGGATGAGAAGGTATTTCAGCTGCCAGAAAAAAGTCATCAATCATGACTGACTTTACATTTTCATGTACCTCAAGATTAGAGGGCTCTCTCATCACTACATTGTTAGTTGGATAATTTTATATACAATGCGAAACACTATTATAGAGAAGAATTTATCAATGAATTCCATCATTGGGAGGACCACCATGGCGGATTACAATAATGGATAAATCCTCATACTCCTTTTTCTTCTGGCCACATAGAGGGATATCGTGTATCACATATAGAGATGGGTTTTCTAGATTGATTGAATCATCATGAAGTAAGCCCCCATGATGATGTGTTCGATGAGGAAAATCAGAATTTATACTACTACTACAATAATCTGTTAATGGGAGGGTAGGATCATGAGTCTCAATATATAAATGTTTGAGGGCATCAAGAACTCTATCATTTAGGGTAGCCAGATCGCTGATTGACTATTGATTCTCTAACTGTGCTTGGTGAGAATTGTTAATAGATGATTTCTTACATGTAGATGGGGCCACATGGTGGGAAAATTGGTTGTCAAGATTAGGTGTATATGACTACATTATGGTGGATATAAGAACAGACTGATTATCTCAAATTAGAACAAGGTTTTGTTCTTGATCTTATTGTCCATATGATTTGGGGGTGTTCACCCCATAACCCTCCTGGACTAGAACATAGGTATATATAGTCTTCTAGATGACATGATGATGAGTCATCCTAGGTGTGGGGATAAAATAATTTTCCCATCCCTATGGTACTACTGAATTTTCTGTTATGATATTATGGAATGATCCCATGAAATGTGTAGAATTTTTTTCTTCCCCTTCACCATTACCAAAATGTTCTTGGGGATATTAGATTTCGAAATGGGAATATATGTTCATTCCATATCTAGAGTTGGTGTAAGTACATATTCCTATCCACCATTTCATGTTAATGGAAACTGAAAATACACGTGCATGAGGTAATAGAGTTTGGTCTACACTAGATTTTTCATTAGACCATTTCTACTAACATCTCTGAATGTTTCCAAAGGTGGATGTTGGTAGAAATGATGGATACAGAAAGGTGTGTATTCCTACTTGTAAATTGAGGGAGCATTTAGTTGGAAGGATTTATTGAATGAAATCAGATGAGTCTGATGATTGGATGATTTATTGTAAGCGGGTGCATGTGCCTACTCATGGTACTCCCCTGGATTTGAATGGTTGGAATTGTTGGGCACCTCCAAATGTGTCTTCTAGATGGAGAATCTAAGGAATATGAGTTTATTATGTCATTTTAATTTGTTCACCATGTTTTGTTAATGTAATTCTCCATAGGGGAAAAATGAAATAACCTTCTCCATGTTGACCATCTGTTGTCCTTGGAAATTTGATTTTCATTCCTGGGTGTGAGGGACCTGGGCCCAACAACCCATGATAACACCCTCATCATGTTGAGGGTTTTCTACTGCATGGCATTGGTAGCGATGATTTTTTTATGGATCCTTCTGGATGGACCCTTATGCCATCGAGATGAGGTAATGGGGGGAATATTGGTCGAACTCCCTGAAATATGGGAGTGATTGGTTATTAGGTTCTATTTATCAACTCCTAAAATGGTTTAACATGGTGTTTGGTACCCACTACTTCTAAACCATTGGTAATCATTGACTAGATTATCAGTTGTTACTTCTGATTTGGGGGGCCTTTCAGATAGCCTACAAGTTTAAGAGAGTACCATGTTGATTGTGCTATCATACCAATTCATTGGACACCCAGCATTGAAGAAGCTAAGTTGGTGATGATGTCTTTCTAGTGGATGGTGATCAACCTTGAGATGCAGTCAGGACATTCATAGGTGAAAACATGAAGGAATCCATTTGGAATAAATGGATTTCTTGGAAAAAAAGTGCCAATATGTATGACGTGTAAAAAAATTAACTCTAGAAAAAAAACTTCTTTTAGATGAACACATGATTGATTGATTCCCTTATAGGGACCTATTTTATCAATTTATAGGGGCCTTATAGATGTGTAACACTATCATATTGGTTACGGATTATTTTCAGGTTCATCATTTTCTATTTTTCCATAAAAAATGTGTTCTGGTTTGGAATCACTTCATTCAAATGGTTTCCATCATATTTAATCATGAAACCAGAAACATCAAACTATTCTATATCAAAAGGGACCTGTATTCAAAAGGTAGGGGTTCCTTAGGTTTCTTGACCTACGATACATAAAATCTATCATTGGTTAAGAGGATGGGAGGTTGTGACCATCACACCCTTTTTATGGGAATTATTTCTTACAGTAATACTCTATTATAGATTTAATATATGTTCATGAATTATTATTAATTTACCAAGAATAATGTACATTTCCATTGAAATTTTCAATAAGTTACTAGAAAGCATGGAATTTAGAATCATTTGTATATATTTAAATTTCATCATTAATAAATATATCTGTATGTATTTAAGGTTCTTTATCAATGTTATACTCTCATATAATACATAGAGATTATTTATCCATTGTTATGATGATGATGGGTTTTAAGACACTCCATGGTTTAATCTACAGTTTGTAGTCATCCAGGTGAACCAAAGTTGTTTTGATGATGGTATCATACCCATAAATGGGATACCTATGTATCATCATGAATGTAATGAGAACCTTCATAGTTCAGTGCCACTTAATAGGAAACAACTTACCTCTTAAGTTTGGGTGATAAGGACCTATCCATACAGTTTAATTTCATGTGGTAAGGATATATAAGAGGAAGGTGCTTAGTAAAAGCTTGACATGTGACTTATTCCTAACCAACCCAAGGATCCTAGAAATAATAAATATTTCCATGTTGGATTAGACCCTACTAAAAATGTACCCTAATAAGAACATGGTTGATTTGGAGTGTTGGGTGTGAACCACAGGGAGTATTTTGTTGCATCCCACTTTGATTGGAATCAAAGTCCATGTAATTCGGTATGTATCATGAAGGGGTATGGACATTTCAGAGAAGCAGGTTGTGGATTACTCTTAAAGATTGTGCCCTTGTAAAATGGTCAATAAGAAATTTCTTAACTCGTGAAGATTTAACGGGGGCTTAATTCATCCCCAATTACTATATACAATTCTAGGTCTAAAGTAATTATGGTTGAACTCCTAAGGAGGATGTCCATTGAGCTCGAGACCTGGGTGAAGGCTTCATACAAGTCCCTATTATAGTGGGAATTAGAATTCCTACAGTTAATGATGTGAGGGGGATTGTGAATATGTTGTGATCATCATAAATATATATTTCTTAGTGAGTCATGATCTGTTTGTGAAACAAAAGGATGTGAAAGATTCAACAATATTTACATTTTCCCCTCATCCAATGGAAGAAGTTGGGACTAAAATGAAAGAAGTGAAGGAGAAGGTGGGCGAGGGCATAATGAAATGAAACCATAAATATGAATAAAAGTGAAATTCATTTGGTTTGGATAAAAATTCTAGGGGATTACTCTAGGAGATATTCCCTTTAATGGGTACTAGGAGTGGCGGGAGACTTTTTTTACTGACGGAAAAAAAAGAATGTCTGACCCTCACTCTCCCAATTGGGAACCAGAGGCTCTATGTTTTAGAGATGAGAAGTGGATGACATAGTCTTATCCCTGGATTCCATGATTGGGAGTTTTCCAACACTGACTTTGGGGTAAGGATCCATGTGACTGTAGATATTCTTACCTTCACACACTCCTAGGATCCTGAATCCCTTATAATACCACCATGTGAATCCTATGACTATAGACATACAATCCCAAATGGGAGACATGATGATGTGTCTTTTCCGAAGATTTGGTATGTATGGATGTTTTGATGGAGGTTTTTGACATGTTCCCTTACTGGAAATGACTTTAAGGAATGATAGGCCCCTCCTGCATAGGTATAATAAAAAGGCCCTTAAAATATGGCTCACATGGGTGGTCTACACAAGTCTTATGTGTAGGTATTCTGTGTTGGTGTATCACATATATATACCATACAGGTCCTAGGAGGAACAAAAAAAATAGTTTCCATAAGAGGTATTATATTGTTAGAGGTTTATATTATTTGAAAAATGGACTAGGGACAAAAACACATGGGTAAGGTTTTATCTTAAGCACACTGATTGTCCCTTGATGTCCTTATAATCATGCTGCAGAGGCCTTTTCATAGAGAGAGAACATTACATAGATGACCTCTCCGAATAGAAAGAGGGACCTTAATCAAATATTTCTTTACATAAAACTATGAAAGGAATTTTATTTTCCTAATCCAATTAAAATTTCTCTTCAACAATGTTTTATAGATCTACATAAGAAATTTTGGGGGACTTGGGAGAAGGACCTAGGAAATGGGAGATTCTGGAGTTCTTCCATCCTTTTCAGTTACAACATGGGGAGCCCAATGGTCATGTTTATCAGCAAGAAGGGGGATAGTCTAAAAGTGTTTTATCATAGAGGAAATGGGAATAGCCTCAAAGTGTATCTTATATTCATAGTAGTGATTAAATTATACTACCACATACATCCTCCACATAACTCCACAACATATGTCTTCTATATAGGGGAAACACAATGTTCTGTACAGTATGGACTTCCACATGTCTTCTTGATGTGTAGGTGTGCTGCATAGCTCCAATGACCTTTTTTAAACATTATTCTATACATTGAAATATCAAAAGTGCTTCTTTATAAATTTTTTTTATTTCATTAAGAGTTTCATAAAAACCCCTCTTAAGAATTGGATTCGATTGGAAAGAGGGTCTAATTTTAATTCTAGATTATGGGGAACTCCCAACGATTATATATTATGATGGACCTACGTTCCAAAGGTAGGAGTTCATTAGGATTGATGACTTAAGACACTTAATAACTCACATTGGTCAATATGATGTGAGGTCGGTCTAATATCACCCTTTTGTGGGGTATTATTTCATACTCTAGGAGTCTCTTATAGATTTTAGATAAGTTTATGAGTCCTTATATATTTACCAATCGCAATGTAATTATCCTTTGAAATTTGAAATCAATTACTAGAATTTGTTGAATTTAGAATAATTCATATGTATTCAAGGATCCTTTTTAATATATATATTCATATGTATTTTAGGTTCCCCATCAATGGTATCCTCTTATATACTACTTAGATGTCCTTTAGTTGTTGTTATGACGATGATGGGGTTTATTCCTCTCAAGGAAATCTCGGTAATTTATGGTCATCCAGGTAGACAATAGTTGTATTGAAGTTGGTATTTGTACACATAAATGGGAAACATGCATATCCTCATGAAAGGAATCATAATCCTCATAGTTTTGTTCCTCTTAATAGGACACATCATACCTTTCATGGTTAGGTTATATGGACCTAACCGTATAGTTTAATGTCATTTATAAGGACATTTAAGTAGAAGGTGTTTAGTCAAATATTAATATAAGACTTATACTTAAGAATCATAGGGAACCTAAAAGGTTATTGGTTTCCATGTTAGATTAGTCCCCACTAGAAATGTTGCCCAGGATGAACAATGTTGATTTGGAGTGTTTGGTTTGAACCACAGGGATGACTCTTACGTATCCCACAAGGTTTGGAATCAAAGACCACATAGTTCAGTATATCTCACAGAGGGGTATGTCCCATTGAGATAAAAAGTCTGGGTCCTTCAATTAAAGAGGATTCCCTTGTTACAGGGTCCACGGGAAATGTCCCAACTCAATGAGATTCATGGGGGCTTAATTCGGGGCCTATTTCTTATGAGATTTCCCCAACATAGAGAATTAGGGTTGTACACCCAAGGAGTATTTACACTAAGCTTGTTCCCTGGGTGAATGCTTCCTACGTATCCCAATTATAGTGGGAATCATAGTTCTCATAGTTCAAGATGTGAGTTGGATTGTGTGGATGTTATGACCATCACAAATCTCTAAGCCCACGTGAGTCATGATCAGTGTTAGAATCAAGAGGATGTGAAAGATTAAACAAACCACAAATTTTATCATCTACTGATGGAAGATTTTGGGCTTATTCTTAAAGAAGATAAAGTAGCATTGGGTGAAGGTATAGAGTAATGTACCCTTCAATGTGAATTAATATAAATGCTTTTGGGTTTATCCCGAAAGGATAGGGTATTATTCCTCGAGGGATTCATTTTGATGGTTCCCAGGATAGGTGAGAGGCTTTTCCATTACTAAAGGGAACAAACGAGTCTGATTCCCACTTTCCATATTAGACAACGGGGCTCCGAGTCTAAGATACAAGAAGGGGAGCATAGAGTCTTGTCCTCGAAATCGATGACTGGGTATTTCCCAAAAATGGTATCTGGGGTAAGGGTCTATGTGACTACATATATAAAAACCTAATAACACCCAATGGATCCCAAATCCCTTATAATACAACTATATAAAATCTATAACCTTATAAATAAAAACACAAATGGGAGACATGTTGATGTGTCTTTCTTAAAGGCTTGGTAATTCACGAGGTTTTGGTGGAGGTTTCAACATGGTCTCATTAAGATAATGGTGTCATGGAAGGTGAGGCCCCACCTCAATTGGAGGATTAATAGAGGCATTTCAATATGACTCATGCAGGTGGTCCATGCAGGTCTTCCATGTATGTATGTCTCGTAGGTGTACCATGTTGGTGTACCGTGTAGGTCCTTGGAGGAACTAAAAAACACTTAATATAGGATGCTTAAGGATGTGAGAGCATTATATTCTTTTTTCAATGGAATATGGACAAAAAAATTGGTTAGGTTGTAACTAATAACTTTGGGTGTCCCTTGATGTCCTTGGATTCATCCCACATAGGCCATTGATTAAGAAGAGAACCTTGTGTAAATGAGTTCTACTTATGGAAGGAGGGTCCTTAATCAAATGTTTTGTAACTAAAACATTGAAAGGACTTTTATCTTACATATCTCATACATTTGTCTCCAATATCATGTTTTAGAGAGCTAACTAAGGAAATTTGGGTGACATGGATGAAGGAGCTATGCAATAGCCTAAGGGTACTATTTATACGAAAGGAGGGGGATGGTCAAAAGGAGTTTTTCTACAGAGGTACGAGGCTTATCATCCCTGTGTATCTCCTCCCCATATGGGAGAAGAAATAGTTCTTTAGAAAAGACCTCTTTGTAGCTCCACAACGTTGGTCTTCAGCGTTGGGACTACTCAGTGGGTTGTACGGTTTGATGTAGAACTGGTATTCTAGATTCTTAGGTTCACTATATATCTACCTTGACAATTTTTAACATTATTTAATACTTTAAAATATCCAAATTGATTCTTCATAATCATTTTTTCCTTCATAAAGAGTGTCAACTCCTGTGGAAGAGAAATATGTTCCATAAAAAATATGACATCTTAAGAATTATCTATTCAGATAAAGGTTGATAATGGTGTTCATGGATCATATAACATGTAAGTCAAAAAATACCTAAAAATATTTCATCTTATATAGAGAATGATTTTGAAAGATCACTTAGAACATTTCTTGATGAAAGTAGATTTTCATAGAAAATCCCATTCATAAACCATTTGGAAAAACTCTTTTCTTATAAATAAATCATTGGATATATATTAAAAAAATTTATTGCAGATAATATGTTTAAACATTTTAAAAAATAATTTTTTTGTCATTAAATTTTTGAAAACATTTTTCATTGAATATAATCTTGAAAAAATATAATATATGTTCTTTAAACCATTTTAAAAACTCATTAAAATATAAAACATTTTTGAAAATAATTTTAATTAAAAACCAATTTAATATAATGATTATATGGAATATTAAAATTAATTGTTAAAAATAAGCTTCTAGAAATTAAATAGTTGCTTTAAGGAAATTATGGTCATGAGTGTGGGAAAATTCATACATGGTGAACATTCCTTTTGCACCAAAATGATTTCAGAAGAGTTCCTTGATCAGAATATGAAAATAATATTCATTTAAGAAAACATTTTGTAAAAAGGAAAAATGGGTAAAAATGTATTTTAATGATCATGGGATGTCACGAACCAACCCTGAACTGATCTCCCATGTTGGTCTGTGACATGTCCCAATAGGCTTTCCCGATCCTCCCATGACCTCGAGAGTCACTCTCCGAACCACAACCAGGTCTCACCCACGATGAACAAGATTGGGTCAAACATGAAACAAAATAAAAATAGGAAAACAGGATAGGCATGACTATTTAAACTCAGTAGGCATTCCCAACAAACAATCCACAAAGAGCTACCTTTAAATAAATAATTGACTAATTTTTGGTTTCAACTAAATTATATAAAGTAAGGGTTTCCACAGACACTTTCATTTCTAAAACATGTAACAATCCATTTCCCTTTTTAATTTAATAACAAGTTTAATGTTTGAAAGGAGAAGGTGCATTAAATTTGGGAAACATCTTCGCCAAAATATAAAACCCCAAATTTTTGTTATTAGCCCAAAGGAAAACCACACATAACACACAACACACACTACGAGAAGTGGAAAAGGTGGCACATAGGGGCTAGCAACTGAACTAGACCTCTCAATTGTCCACCAAATACCAATTAGCGCTAAAAAACATGGGTTGAACCTAGAAGCTCGTGAAAAATCTAGAATGTACAATGTATGTGACTCATCCAGAAGGCATTCCCTACTCAATGATGTCATAACGCCCTAATGCCAGATCGTCTCCCTACCTGGTCTGATCGAGGGGATCAATCTCATTGTAATAATAACAAATCACCTCTCTTTTATGGTCCAATATCTAATGAGTAATCAAAACTAGTGCAACAATCATTCTTAGATGATTCACTTACTATGTCAGGTTCCCATGTCAACACATGTAATAAAGGTGGGGGGTGAGTCAACAAAGTCAATCAGGTAACAAATCATGATGCACAAACATCCCACACAAATCACAAAAAATCTATATGCACAAAAAGGTCAACCTTGACTCACTGCAAAGAGAGTTTTCAAAATAATTTATTTTATTAAAGAGCCAAACGGGACTTAACCATCTTTAAAAAACAACCCTTATTTCTCAAAAGACCCAAAACACTTGCTCATGAATTAGAATAAATCATTTATCATTAAACCAGAACTACACCTAAAACCCTGTGATTTTTTTTCAAAGGAAAAACATACATTCATTCACTATTGTGTGTCAATTCACCATGAAACTATTTCAAGTGTCGTATATAAAATAAATAGTTCTTTTAAACATCATGTAATTATTCCAAAAATAATTACCAAATACTATTTATCATTTACAAAAAATTTATGATATATAAATTGACTAATAAATTCTAAATTTAAAGGTGAGTGTAGTGGGGGACAACCTCAACTCACAGTCCAAGTGCGATGATGCGACACACCTCGTGTGGGTGCCCCAGGACGTGCAAGATGATGATCGCAAAATTGCAGAATTACCTCGCCAATGCACTGCGATAAATGTAGAACAATTTAAAACATAAGACACTGGCAAAAAAAACTAAAATAATTACACATCACAAAAATAGATAAAAACATAGAAAAACCAATATAGAATAATTTAAATGAATGAACAGTGCATAACCCACCTCAATAAGAAGATGTGCTCGAACAACAGGGTTGCATGATAGTCAGAAAAGGGCAGCGCACGTCAAGGAAGAGGGATAATGCTAATGACTCCGTAATGGGGGGCATGACAGCTACTAGAGAGTGAAAAAAAGGGATCAAGGGGCACTGCACAATGACCAGGGGAAGGAAAAGGGGTTGTGTAGGGACTGTGCGGCCAGATCGCAAGTTTGCAAGGTGACCCACTACTGAGCCGAAGGTGCGTCGGGCCGGAGATGAAATTGGCGGCCGGAAAGGAGGGCACATGACTAACGCAAGAGTCAGAAGGAGTCCTGACTAGCGCGTACATGGTTGGGGGGCCCCGGTAGGAAATAGAGGTAGTGACGATGAATGTTGGAAAGATTGCGGTGGTCGGCAGGGGAGGCTACCACCGGTGGGTGCATGCTGGACAGTGCGGTGCCAATATGAGGATGGTTGGGGAATTTGTGGTGTAGTGGAAGAGGTTGGAGGAGGAGGGTGAGTGGCTGTATGGTGAATGGTGAGGGTGGAAGACAAACAGGAGGACCTGGGAGAGAGCGACGATGGGACACAAGGTGGGGCGGCTGGAGGGCGTCGTGGTGTGTGGTGCAGGGTATGCTGATGGGTGGTGCGATGATGTGCAAGCGAAGCAGGAGGGGTGCACTGATAGATGGGGTTGGGAGGGGGTCGGCCTGCATGTGCTTCTTCAGGGAGGTTGGTGCAGGAGGATGGGAGGAACGTCGAAGGCTAGTCGGATAACGGCTCCAAGGTAGGGGTGTAACTTCGGGGTGTGGGAGGCACACTGATTCTAGGAGCCAGTTGGTGCAAAAGGAATAGGGTGCTGGGTCGGTTGGTCTTGCGCATGGGGAGGGCAGAAGGCCTGGGCACGGAGGCTTCTGTAGGAGGGCGGTGAGCTGCATTTTGTGAGTGTCGTTGTAGGGATGGAGGGATCTGACTGGGAGGGATTGCATGGACTTGGTGGGACTCTAGTAGAGGGAACCAATTGAGAGGAGAATCTAGTGCAGGTGATGCGTGAGGTGAAGAAGGAATGTTGGTGGGGGAAAAGCGGGGTGGAACAAAAAAAAAATGAAAAAAATAAATAAGAGGAGAAAATAAAAACTACACCAAAATAATAATATTAATATTATTAATACAAATAATAATAAATATAATAATAATAACTTTAACTAAAATATATTAATCATAAAAAAATTCTTTTACTAATAAAATTTATTGGAAAATAATATTATTTGTTATAATAATAAAAATATTAATAACATTAATCACAATCATAATGAAAATAATAAAAATAAAAATAACCTTTATGATAAAAAATAATAAATGTATTCATTTTATTTCAATAATAATAAAATTAACAAATTTTGTTTTCATTTAAAATAAAAATATTAAAATCATTAATATCCAAGAAAATATTAAATGATGCAATAATTTAACATTTATTTATCCATTTTAATTCCTCCATGATAAAAATGACACAACTTCCTGGGAGAAGCCATGTGGTGTCAAACTCTGCTCGTGCGTCCAATGACGTTAAATCCAAGACACACACTTTTTATAAAAAACTCTATATGTTTTTTGTGAGTCATTTCAAACCCCAACAAAAATATTTTAAGGCAGAAAAAAATTAAATCAATTTATATACAGGGGTTGGGGTGTGAAAAATCTCCCCAACATAATGCTTTCTGCCCCCATAAAGCCACAATAAGATCAATACCCAATGATGAATCTACTTAAGTGTCACTCACCCCCAACAGATTACGAGCCTCCAGTTGATCGATCCAAACAAACACCAAACTCCCATGACATGAAAGTTATCCTCAAAACATGAACACTATAAACCCAACCAAAAAAACCCGAAATGAAACTCTAATACTGACATGGGGAGGTCCGAATGGATTCCCCACCATGGGAATCAAGCCAAACTGAATTCAACGAGACCTGTGATGGGTCTTCCCCCCATTAGGACTGACGATATTAACCGAACTAGAGATATTCTCACACGGACCAGAAACCCCACCATAAGGGTAGGGGATGGAAGGTTCCAACCGATAGAGCATCAAAACTACCTTCATTGCTAATTCAACAACGTCACACCATCGAAAGAACACAAATCGTGCCATACTAAAGAACGAGATTAAACTGAGGCCCTTCTTCATAGCTGGGGTTCTCCTGACTATTCACCAGCTTCACTCCGGGACCTATGGAGGGAGCACTTATGATTGAACCATCTCCTACCTCGCAGTTAGGCTTATAAAATTCACAAACAAAACACATGAACCCGTGTTTCACCAAACAAACATCCAATAAAACTGAGGTTTCAAAGAGGTTCTTCAAAACCATTATTACAAATGAATGAAAAGAAACACCACAAAATGGTACAAATGATGAATAATAAATCAATGAAACACTAAAAAGAGAAAACCTCAGACTAATCCCCAAACATCACCCAACACCTACTGATGGGATGAGGGGACCTTCGATGAGCCAGGTCTGGATTAAGTGCGCTTCTTTGAATCACGTCGACAGAATCACTATAAGTGATTAAGACATCCACAAGTGTAGTAGGGTTTTAGAGAACTCGAGCACATCAGTATCTTTTGTCACTACTTACAACACAGGTGACAGATAATGACATTGCAATGTGATGAAGATGACTGATGATATGAAGTCCTCTTGATTCCTCTACCAGTGCCACATGCATCAGGCCCCTTCCTATTCTCCTTATCTCTATCTTTGGCATTGATTCCAAATGGTAGAGAAGGATTCACCATCTCATGTCCTCCTGGTAACTGCATTAGCAAGGAAATGTTGTCTCACCATGTCAGGAAAGGTGACTACGTTGAACTCTTCCACCTTCACTCTAGCTTAGGACGTAATCCTAGTTCAAAATCCAGAGCTTTCACGGGAACATTTCCAACATACTCTGGTTCATATAGAGCCAAATCCAAGAAACAACCAATGAATTCTTTCACAAATCCAATACCTAACAAAAGGCCGCACAACTTCATTCTCTTCCACACCTTTATCACCCCAGAAAAGTATTGTTGGATGAATGATGACTTGTACAACTCCCATGTGAGATCTTCTCGAGGCTTGTTTCGAGACACAAACCTCCACCAATTCTAGGTTGGAACTTCAATAATAAAGGTTCCCAACTTCACCTTAAATGACTCAGGTGACGTGACAGAAAAGAAGTTGCTATCAATCTTCCACAACCACTCCTATCCCTAATGATTATCTGCTTACCCATAAAAGAGGGGAGGGTTCAACATCTGAAACTCATAGAAGTATTCTGTGGACTGATCAACTGGAGTATTTTCTAAGGATGAACCACCTGAAGCCGCACCTTGGGAATCCATCAAACCTTCATGGGGGGGGGGGGGGCGAACACTATGGATCAAGAAAAAAAATCTCAGTCAAACATGGTCATTACCATTTTATATTCATTTTTTCACAGTGTTCAAAAGAAAACATTACAAAAAAAATTTTAAGTATAGAAGTCCCAAACAATCAACAATGAGAAACTAGTGCTGATGGATGACTTGGACACATGGTTGGCGGCCATACGACGGTCAAGATACCATCACAAGGAGCAATCTAAGGTAATGCCCTAGCCTCCACATGGCTTTCCAGACCATGCGAGCTCATGGAGGTTACTTTCCCGACTCCCATTTCATTTACCAATACCAAATAAAACATTATGAATCAAGGACATCGACAATCTTGAACCTGACTTTGTAAGATGAGGTTCAGAACATGCAAGGGTTCTTGAAATCCTTCTCATTCCTACACATTATGTCTTGAAAATCATACTCCTACCATGATGACCCAAATAATAATTGGCGCTCTGAAAAACAAGGTTTGCAAAAGATCTAACATCAATTGATACCATTTTGTCACAAACCTACCCGGGTCGACCCCGAACTGATCACCCGAGCTGGTCCGCGACATCGATCGAGAGGTGTTCCCTATACTCCTAGGAAAATGAAAAATACCAAGGCATCAACACAGTAAAAATGGGAACAATTTAATCCTATGACAACAAATAAAGTAGCAAAAAAATAGAACTACACAATGTAAATAAAGGTCACCAAAAAGAAAGAACGTCCAACAACAACAAACTAACCTGACCATGAAAAAAACTCATCAAGACCTTGAGATTCACACTCCAATCCACAGCCAAAACTTTCCCATGATGAACAAGCTCGAGGAAAACCCGCAACAAAACTAAAAATATGATAACACTATAAGAGTGAGTATTAAAACTCAGTAGGCATTCCCAACAAACTATCCCCAAATCATTACCATTTAACAAAGAATTTTCTAATTCCAGATTTTAACTAAATTATATAAAACATGGGTTTCCACACACACTTTCATTTAAAAAACATGTAAAAGTACATTTCCATTTTTAATTTATGAATATGTTTAATGTTTGATAGGAGAAGGTGCATTACATTTTGAAAAAAAATCTTCGTGGACAATTTTAAAACCCAAAATTTTGTTATTAGAGAAAAGAAAAACAACAACTAACACACCAAAAACACTAAGAGCTATTGAAAAGGTATCACACATGGGCCATCAACTAATCTAGGCCTCTCAATTATCCACCACATACAAATAAGAACTAATGGAAATATGAGTCAAACCAAGGATCTTTTGAACAATCCATAACACACTATACATGTGACTCATCCTAAAGTCATTACCAACTAAAATACATCCTAACACTCTAATTCATGATTGTCATATTACCTGGACTGATCGAGGGTCTCAATCCCATAATAAAAATAACAAAACACCTCTCTGTTATGGGCCACTAACCAGTGTGTAATCTAAACTATTGCAACAACCGTTCTCAGAACATCCAAATACTTTGTCAGATCCCATGAGAAAAAATGTAATAAGGGGTAGGAGGTGAGTCAACAAAGTCTATCACATAACCATTCATGATGCAAAAACATCACACACAACTCACCCAAAATTGACGTGCACAACAAGGTCACCCCCGTGTCACTCCAAATAAGGTTTTCCAAATAATTTATTTTATTAAAGTGCCAAACAGGCCTTAACCAACATTAATGAAACACCACATTTCTCAAGAGAACCAAAACAATTTCTCATGAATCAGAATAAATCATTTATCATTAAACCAGAACTACAATTGAAATTCCGTGATTTATGTGGATAGGCAAAACGAGAAAATTTTTCACTATTGTGCATAAATTCACCAAGAAACTATTTCAAGTGTCGTGTATAAAATAAATAGCTCTTTTTATATCGATTAATTATTCCAAGCATGATGGAACAACATGGCTCGAGCGGGTTCACTAACATGTGCAAGCTGGTGATCGCAGAATTGCAGAATTACCTCGCCAATGCGCTGTGATAAATGTAGAACAATTTAAAACACAAAACACTAACCAAAAAACAACTCAATTAATTAAACATCACAAAAGTATATAAAAATATATCCACACTGACATATAATAATTTAAACAAATGATCAACACATAACCCGCCTCAACGCAGAGAAGCACTCGAACCGTGGGGTCGTGTGATAGTCGGAAAGGGGTGGCACACAACAATAAAGAGGTATGATGCCAGTGACTCTATAAGGGAAGTTTGATAACTTCCGGAGAGTGCAAAAAGGAGATCATGGGGAGCCTCACAATGACCAAGGGAAGGAAAAGAGGTTGCACAGGGACTGCGTGGCTAGACAACAAGTTTGCAAGGTGACGCACTACCGAGCCAGAGGCGTGTCAGGCTGAAGATGCATGCTTCTTCCGAATAGGAGGGAGCATGACCAACATGAGAGGTGAAAGTATTGCTGACTACTGGGTGAATGGTTGGGGGTCATCAAAAGTAAATAGAGGCGGTGACGAGGTAGGTTGTAAGGCACACGGTGGACGGAAGGGGAGGCAACAACCATTGGGTGTGCACTGGACGGTGCAGTGCTGATAGAAGGATGGTCGAGCAGTTGGTGGTGTGGCGGTGGAGGTCAGAGGGGTAGGGCGTGTGGCCGTATGGAAAGCAGAGAGGGGTGTTGGCCTAACAGGAGTATCTAGGGGCACAAAATGGTGAGATGTATGGCCGGGCAGTTGGAGGGTGTCAGGGTGCGTTGTGTAGGGTATGCTGTGGGGTGGGGAGGCGTTGTGTAGGCGAAGCAGGAGGGGTGAACTGACGGAGGGGGCTGGAAGGGGATCGGCCTATGGGTGCATTTTCAAGGCAGTGTAGCACAGGATGAGGGGAGGTCTTCCAAAGGCCGGTCAGATAATGGCTGCATGGTAGGGGCGCAGCTTCGGGGTGCCGGTACAGGGGTGCGGGAGGAGCGCTGATGCTGTGAGCCAGCTGGTGTGCACGGAGGAGGTCGCTATGTTGGCTAGGCATGATCATGAGGAGAGAAAAAGTCATGGGAATGGATCCTCTAGTTGGATGGAAACATGATTTAGCTGGTGGGCGTCATCGTAGGGTAGGAGGGATCTGACTGGGAGGGCTTGCATGGACCAGGTGGGACACCGGTTGAGGGAACCAGCAGAGAGGGGCGGCAGGTGCGAGTGATGCGTGAGGAGAAGAATGAAAGTGGGTTGGAGGATAGTTGCATGGAACAAAAGAAAATAAAAAAAGAATATAAAAAAATAAAAAGTACATAATAATAATAATAATAATAATAATAATATTAAAAATAATAATAACAATAATAAAATTAGATTATTTATAAAAAAATTCTTTTACTAATAAATTTTCTTTAATAATAATAATGATAATGATAATGATAATAATAATACTACTAATAATAATAATCAGAGTGATAATAATAAAAACAATAATAACATTTATGATAAAAAATAATAATTGCATTCATATTTTTTCAATTATAATAAAATTAACAGTTTTTTTCATTTCGAATAAAAATATTAAAATCCTTAATAACGATGAAAATTTCAAATGATGAAATAAATAAACATTTATTAATCCATTTTAATAGTAAAATGAAAAAAGTACACACAGTTTCCTAGGTGAAGCCATGCGGTGTCACGCTCTGCTCGTGAGTCAAACGATGTTGAACCTACGACGCACAATTATTATAAAAAACTCATAAATTTCATCTGTAAGTCACACCTAACTCTAGAAAAAACATTTAATGTCATAAGAAAGATTAAATAAATTTATAAACATGGGTCGGGGTGTGACAAAAAATATAGTAAAACATTTTTTAAAACATTTCTTTAGAAAACATGGTCTGGAAAGAAAACATATTTCCGACTGAAAAGAGTGATAATGTCATATTTTCATTGAGAACAATTTTTTAATTTTCATATATACCAATGAGTGAAAATGATGGTACCATTAAATTAAGAGAGCATGAATAACCATTGGTGAAAAATATTCATGAGATTTATTGAAGGATGAATCATAATATTTCATCAATGAGAGAATAATCACTATTGATTTTGATAAAATATGATATTGTAGCAATAAACTATTACCACTTTGGTAACTTGGTATCTTAATCCCCCTGATAGAAAAAAAATTAAATAAATCATAAAATATAAAGAAAATAAGTATATTCATGATTTAAATTTTCCATGGGTAATGTATAAACATCACAATAATAATAAGTGTTGATTATATAATATATTTCATAGAAATTAAACTCAAATGAGAAATTTGTTACCTTAAGTCCATACATTATTTGTACTTGTTAAAAACTCATGTATAATAAATATATGTTTATTATATATCTGGAATAGAACCATATTATTATAAATTATACCATACATGTTTTTTATGAGTTTATACTACAGTTGTTTAACATTTCCATGTTAATGTTATGTTTTATATAATATCTTCTTTGTTTTTTTATATGTTTGTTCTTCTTATTCTTGTTAATCATACTTATATCATGATTAACTTATTTGATAAATTCAAAACATGAAATAAATATCATATATAATCTATATATAATTATTTATACTCAAATATTAAATATTTATATACTAAATGAAATACATTGTTCTTGAAGATGGACGGCAGTACATACATATGAACAATGTGTCTATTTTCTTGTCGTATTGAATGAATAAAAGAAAATGATATAAATGGAGAGATATATTTATTATAATTTGATTAGAATTATTATTTTAAACATATTTTATTTGTTTACTAAATCTACAATTTTTATATTCCTTTTAATTTCTGAGTTAATCACATAGTTTTGAGGGGGTAGTAGTCTAGACATCCAAAGATGAAGTTATTATATTTCTAAAAAATCAAAATAATAATGTTATGTAATATAAAATAATTAAATAATCATAAATACAAAATAAATATCATATATATCATAAAAAATATAATGTCCATCATTACTACCAACCTTGATAGTTGGAAATGGAATACCGAAAAACATCAGTTCGTGAGGCAGTAGTCCACCGTACACTTGAACAATGACTATATACTCCATTTTATGGAATTGTCTGCGAATGTAGATCACAAAATTAGCAGGAAAACAACTTATTATATTTATTATACTGAGGTTATTATCTAATCATGGAATAAGAACTATGGATTTGGTGTAGAAATAAATGAAATAAAAGTGCCTCTTGAAGGATATTATACTTATTTGGGTAACACATTATTTTTTCATGAAAGGGATTTGTTGGTTGGATTTATTCCCAATTTGATAAATATGCGATGTAGTTATGGATTTTAGATGTTTATATCAGAATGTTATGAAAAATTAAAATGGTCTTGAGTTTTGTGATGAGAGTCATAGAAAATGATGCCTTTTATATGTGGGGGAAATTCACATTTGGTATTTTGGAAGTAATTTTAGGGATCCCCATTTTTACGTGTCCCTAAAGGGTTAAAATTTTACAATTAAAGATCCATATAAGTTGAATCGTCCAAATATGACCATCCAATTATTTTTATATATGTTCAGTGTCATTTTTCTACACCTAGTATTCTATATTTAATCATAGAGTAATCAATTTTTTACCCTAATCACATTAATTAGTTCGAATTACATTTACATATATTTTTTATGAAAAATAATTTATTCTTAATAGAAATTCTAGAATATGTTCATTACAAAAATGGATTCCATTTTTATTAATTATATTCACAAAATATCAATAAATTAAATTAAAATTAATCTTTTAGATGGGATGATACAACAAGTTTTAAAAATAAAATAATTATCAGAAGTATTCTATGTTTTTATGTCCAAATTAAATCTAAAAAATATCCCAATGAAAAAAATTGTATTTATTGATGTAAAATAATACTAATTATTATTTTAAACAAATTAAATAATATATATATATATATATATATATAAATGAAAAAGGTAGTTTTGAATTCAAATTTAGTATTTCTCACTGTTCATCAAAACATGAAATTTCTCAAATTAATACCAATGATTCACCCAAATTTAATTTCGTATTGCCATTTAAAAAAAATTTATTTTTATATAAAATTAATAAGTGTCAAAAAGTATATTTAAAATTGGTTCTCTAAAAAAGTGTGGTAAAATAAGTCTTTTGAAAAGTAAATATTTATATTCATAAAATTAGATTTATTCTTATCTTATTCCTTAAAACTATTTTGGATGAGTGTCAAAAAATTTAATTGAATATCTAAAATAATAATTTTATTTAAAAAAATCCTCAAAAGTGGTTTAATTTTTTGAGATAAAAAGATTTTTTAGGTATAAACATATGTTTATTAGAAAAATTGTATCTCTGATATCAAATAGTTAATACTTTTATTTATAATAAATTGATAATAAAAGGATTATTTTTATAAACTAGTATAAACCATTGTTTCATAATTTATTCAATCTCATTCATATCATACACTCTAAACACAAGGTGAAAATTATAATAATATTTTAATAATAATATTAGTAGTATATTTAGTTTGGTAAAACTTAATATTACGTGTAACAGAAGTGTCGAAGGGAAATAATATTTTGTGTTAAACAATATAAAAAAAGTGTTGCATATACCAAAAGCTAATAAAAGTTTTTCATGTAGTGAAATATTAACCTAGTATTTCTAATATAACAAGAAAAACATAGTGATTTCACATAAAAAAGATATATTTAATGTCATGTGAAATGAAAAATATCGAAATGATTAATTATATTTGAAGAACAATTTCCCAAAATATCTGGGTATCACATTCTCCCTTTAAAGTCAATTTCACCATATAAATTCATCTATGTAATCAATGGTTTCATAATTGAAATATCATTTCATAGAAACCTCACTCATAATAATGAAAAATAATTTTTTTTTCTAAAAAGTGAATGTTGGAACCATAACGTTTAATTAAAGAACCCATTAATCGGTCCTTGTAAAGAAAAAATTGGTGTAAAGTGAAAAAGGTGGACATCAAAGAGAAATATAAATATAAATTTATGATGGATAGTGATAATGAAATTTTTCAAGAAAATGTTGTTGAGAACTAATCCACAAACCAATGAGGCATGAAAAAAGGACATTGATATGGTAAGAATGGCCATAATAGGACATCATTTAACATCATGATCCATTTCATAATGATGATTGATTTTTTCACAAGAATATATTCCACATTATTTCATTCCAATACACATAGACAATATCAACTTTTGGTTATGCCTTATTTAATTTACACTTCAACCTTTACTCCATGGAATGAAGTTGAATTTATAATACCTAATGAAATAATAGATTATGAGAACTATGAATAGAATTATAAGAAATTTCATTAGTCTTTTGTTATCATCACTTGAAAATTATTATTACTGGTTATCCTATAAGCAGATATCCAAATATGGAGGGATAATAATTTAAGCTCTAAAACCTTATATGATGTTTACCATAAACCGTTACAAAAATTGATGGCCTTATAAACCATTAAAATTTTAATTCGCCCTTTATTTATTTTATATCTTTAAATAAGATATTACCTTATACCAATAACATTTTTAGTGGAAACATGGGTCCATAAATAAACAAATAGACTATAATTTTTTAATTTTTATTCTATAATCTATTTAGAGGAAGATAATCAAATGAAATTACACCAATGGATGAAAAAATAAAATTTTTATAGGGAATATTCATACAAAAACAAACATGAAATTCCTAATTAAGGATGGGGGATAAGTATTTAGTAATTATCATGGTTTACTTAATCTAATATAGTAGCATATATTTTACATTTTTTCATTGAATTTTGAGGTTTTATGGTGTATCATTCACATCAGTCCTTTGATTAGGGAATTTTTTTATCCTAATTGATAGACTCCATGAAATAGAAAAAATAATGTGGGGGTGTTTAATTCAAAGATTTTTTCTCATTATTCATATAATTATCTATATTCTATTGATTTATTTGAAATTAATCCACCCGATGAACTTACCTTCCAGAATTAAAATAATATGTAGTCCCATTAATACAATTCGATCCATGTTTCTTCCCACAATTTGTGTATAATGTAAGGACCATTTTATATTCTCAATGGTCTTAACATTTTCCTTTTAACAATATCATTCATTTATTTTCAAAATTATGAGATTGATAAATAAATCCAAACTCTATTTCCACCTTCATAGCACATCGAACAACTTCTTCGTAGATACTAAAGTATCATATATCCATGGCCATTTGAATACTAGGTCATTCATCACCAAAGAATCAATAAATTTTTCTTCGATGTTGGATAATAATGTCCAAATTATACATTAAAATACATGTAAAAATTTATTCATATCCACCAATAGATTCATCATCAATATTGTTAAGAAATATGAATGAATATTCCATCTTTGTACAAAAAATATGAAGAAATTACTTTTTGAAAACTATGTTCTTGAACCCGTCACCACACAAGGAATCTATTTCAACCCGTTTCCTCATATTCTTAATTATATTCAACCTTTCATCTACCTCAACCTCTAGATGATAGATATCTAGAGTTACTTTTTCATGATACAAAAATATTAATATATAAAATATCGTTTAAATATAATTAATCCATTGCTCAAAAACTAATGTGTCATTGGATCCACTATAAGAGGGTGGGTGTTTCCTCATAAAGGACTCAACATATTAGTGTTCCCTAATTATATTGTTTAAGTTGTCAAAATGATTCATAGTTTGAGAAATTTGTAAGAGTATATCAAAAAAAAATTCTTTTTAGATCTAATAACATTTTGGTTGCTCAAGTGGACAAAATCAAATTTTGTATTTCGCTTTGTATTAACAAAATTCTTTCCGGTTCCAGCCACTGAATAAAAAAATCAATCACAGCGTGAGAAAAAATAATCAAAGAGGAAACCCCATAATCATGAAAAGATACATATATGATGTCTTTTCTATAAAATCTATTTCAGTAGTCTATGAAAATTTAGTTATATAATTAGAGATATCTCTAGACATATCCATAGAAACATCCTAAGGTATATCACTAATGTTTTCATAAACTAGTTTTCCAATGGTAGATTAAAAAATTCCTTTGATGACAACTATTATGACCCAATATTATCATGAATAGATATTAAATAATTTTAAATTAGTATTCATAAAATTAAAAAAATACATGCATTATTATTTTAATAGTTTAGTTTCTTCAGAAACATGGATGCAAAATCTTTTAAAATGGGAAAATATCTTAATCATTTCCATAAATGATATTACCCTTCAATACTCCTAATAAAAACCATCCATCATAATCTGGGAATAAAAATATACGAATGGGGTGATATTAGATGCTCTGTAATAGTAAAAAAGGGAGATATATAAGAATAAAATGGGGAAAATGGCATGTAAACATGATCTCAACATTAGGTGACTATACCCGGCATATCAAAGGTCATAATCATTAGTCATGGAATAAATATTGGATGTTCATTAGAAGTGAAGTAATTAAGGAATAATGATCACAATAAATTTGAACATGAAAAAGTAATAAAAAATGGAATTTTGGAATACATATAAGAATATAAAATCCAATACCAAGGCTACCTACCATGCTATTCATAACATGCTAGTCTTGGATTAATCACTTGTGTTCATATTTCATGACTGTGATGCCTTCCCGGGTACCTACTTTTTTGGGGGATTTCGAGTCCCTCCCATGAACCCTTTTGTTTCGGGATTTAGATTCCCTCCCATGTACCCACTTATTTCAGAATTAGGATGACCTATTGTGTACCCTATTGTTTGGGTATTGTGATTCCATCCCATTTACCCTCATGTTTTGAGATTGGGATGCTCTCCTATGTACCCTATTATTTTGAGCATGGAATTCCAGCTCATTTACCCTCTTAATTCGGTATTGGTATACCATACTATATACCCTTTGGGATCATAAAACATTTATATTTAACCAATACATTGGAGAGAGATATAGGTCCCAAGAAAAACATAAGGAAATCCTATATACATCTTCCAAAATATTAAAAAATCATCATATCATGACCCATAAAAATAAATGGGTTTCATAAAATTTATATCATGACCCATTAAATGAAATGGGTATTATAAACCATTAATCATATTACAACTTATGAAAAATAGACTAGTTTTTTAATAATTTGATCATTCAATAACTTGTGAAAGTAAGAACGATTCAAACTCATTTTTTCAAGGTATAACTCATGTATGAGAAATGAGTTTCATAAAAAAATTAAAATTTTAAAATAATCTATTCAGGGAATGGGAAATAATTTTATGGTTTGATATTATCCCCTAGTAAATCAAAAACATTGTTAATGGATGCCTGTTACATCCCAGGCTTATCATATAGGGATATTAAATAATTTTAATTGAATATTATGCACATTACAAAAATATATTCCAAAGGACTATAATAGGTTAGTGTCTTTGGAAACATAGAACAAAATATTTTTACTTATTTAAAAATCATTAATGTTTCTCATAATGATCTTCCACTTTTTTTACATCTACTTGAAACCATTCTTCCAAACCCAGGAAAATGAATCATAATAATGGGGTGAGATTAGACAATTAGTAATGGTAAATAAGGGAGATATGTAAGAATAACCTGATCATAAGGGTCTGAGAAGATGATCACAACCATATAAGTTCATACTCTACATATCAATGATCAAAAACATGAAACATGGAATAAATATTTGTAGTTAATAAGACATGGATCATATGGAAATTAAGAGCATAGTCCATGAATGCATAACATAATAATATGACCTGGAATTTGTGATAGACATATAATACTATAAAATGACTTACATAGTAGTAAATTCATCACTTCCAAGGCCATATTAGTAGTATATGTTCACTCCACATACCATATTGGTTGTCATAGTTCACTCCCATCACCATCTTAGCTGTTAAAGTTCACTCCCAAGACTATCTTAGCAGAATGTTTCCTTTACTGATTTATGTTCACTACTCACTCTAGCCATGTCTATCTCATGATATATATATCTCTACCAAATTTATTGGAGGGAGATATAAGTCCCACATCTCTCATAATAAAATCATAAATATCTGAGACACTATATAATAAAATTTTATAACATCATATCCAATTAAATTAAATGGGTATCATAAGTATATAATCATATAATTAAATGTGGAAATATATTGGTTTTATAATCATTAAATCAAAGAAAAACTCTTGAAAGGTAGTATTCTTCATAAACATATATCCCATGAATGAGAAATGAATTTCATAAAAATACAACATATGAAAGTGAAGTTGATTTCATAAACATATAACTTATGAAATAGAAATAGGCTTCATAAACAAATAACCCATAATGGAGAATATGGTTTCTTGACCACATATATCATGAATGAGAAGTTATTTTCAAAGTCATATAAATTAGGAATGATAAATTGGTTTCATAAGAATATAACCTGTGAATAAGAAATGATATTCATGAAAATCAACACATAAAAATAGAATCAATTAATAGAAATAATATGAATGGAACCCTTGTATCATTTTCATGGTAAGTAATGAGTTACCCCAACAGATATAATCATTGATAGAAAATAATTTTTTTCTAAAACTATTAAACTCATTTATTGTGGATAATATCCTTTAGCAATTGAGAAAAATACATTTTAAAACAAAGAAATTTTTTTAAATACATTTTCTTTTATAATAACCTTCAAAAATATAATGTAATCATGAAAAAACATGAAAACCATTCTGATGAAAAATTATAAAATAATTTTGAAATCACATTGAAAAACTCTTTTCCTCAAAACCGATAAAATATGATTTAAGAAAGTTTCAAATGAATTTTTTTTTAAAACAGAGAAAATTTATTTAAATTATATTGAAATCTATTTTCATTGAAAACATATAAAATATATTTTAATTTTTTTTGAAATACTTTATATTTGAAAGCATGTAATGTTATCTTGAAATTTTTTTAAACCACCTTCCTTGAGAACATATAATGGAATCTTGAATTAATGTTGAAAACACTTTTTTAACATAAACCAATTTTAAAAAAATCATTGTAAATAGATTTTAAAATAGTTGAACTATTCATTAAAAATTATTTAAAAAATTATTGAATATAAATAAAATTGAAATCCTTTTTTAGAAGTCATTGTTATGAAAGAACACAGATTCCTGATAGAAGATAGAGATAATCTAATATTTTTTTATTTGTTAATTATCTTACGTGTAGAAGAGTGGTAAAATGTTACCAATCCTTTAATATTAGAAAAATATCAAATAGATAATAAAATTTATGTGTTTTTTTGAGATATTGATCACAAAATTTCATCAATAAAAGCATACTCATAAATAATCTAGATAAATGATGAAATTATAACAATAATCTATTACCACATTTGTAACATGACTCATAACTAACATGAGAGAATTACATTACATGAATCCTAAAAAATAATAAGAAAATTAACCAATGATATAACCTTTAAAGGGTCAATATATCAAACCCATATAAAAATATAGTAAAAAACATGGCTTGTATCCCAAAGAAGACAAGTTGAGACCAAAATTACATTACCGATTTGGTAAAATTTGAACCATAAAACCGATGAATGCAAGATAATAAATTTTTTAAGAAAATACACATAAATCTACAAATATTTATCATATAGTAAATTCATTGGTAGTATATACAATAAAAAATTAAATCAATGGAAAATAACGAATTAGTCTCATTGAAACAAAATTTCGACAGAACACCCTTACCTTTTGTCTTGATTCTTGTTGTACTCTTTCTAACCTCCTATATAATAATTATGATCTTATTATAATTATACCTCAGAACCATATTTTTATATATCATACAACATATTTTTTTATTATGACATTATATTAACCATTTATTATGAATTTCATGTAAATAATTTGTTTTAGGTAATATCTTATTGTGTTTTTCATATGTGTTTTAACTTTTTATTCTTGATACTCATAATAATAAAATTATTTTCTTATTTCTAGAATATAATATATGATATAAATACTATATATATTTATTTATAAAATATATATAATTGAAATATTAAATGGAATACACCATTAATGGAGAAAGTGGGCCTTACGTATGAATGAACACTAATTACTTTTTATTGTGTATTAAAGCAAAGAAAAAATGTAAATGAAATATATGAATAAATTTATATAAAATAATTATGTTATATTTATTATTTCATATATATAATATAAATTTACAAAATAAATCCTTAATAAACTCTATTTAATGTGTGAATGAATCACATTGCTTTGAGGAGTTTGTAGTTCACACGTCCACAAGAGAAGTTATTATATTTACAAAAAAATGGATAGTGTGATGGTATGGATTTTATAATAACACTATAAGTATAAATAAACCATTAATAATAAATGTATATATATATATATATAATATAAAAATTAATTTAGGTAATCATTCCCAACCTAGAAAGTTGGATATGGAATACCGAATGACATCATTTCTCAAGTCTGTAGTACACTGTACACTTGAATGATGATTGCATATAACATTTTGTGGATGAGTGTGTGATTTTTGGATGAATAATTAATATAAAAAAATATCAGTACATTTATGACACTAGGGATATTACGTATTCCAGGAATAATATGTATTTATGTGTTAAATAATTAAAATAAAACATAAGATATTTTGGAAGGATGTTTTCTCTTCTTTCGGTAACTCAATTTGGATTGCACAAAAGGGTTTCCATTGAAATATTTATGGTCAAAATAGGCTTATAGTATTATGTTAGAAAATTTGGGAGGGTATTTGTTTAGGGGTTGGTTGAGAGAAAATGTTTTCAGGGGTGGGAAGATTGGGGGAGAAGGGGAGGCCATTTATAATCGAAGAAAATGAGACATTTGGTATTATGGAAAAGAATTGTGATCTCCACGTATTTTACTTGATCTGAAATTGTAAAAAATTAATTATTACAGATCCTTAGAGGTGAAATGGTCTAACTATATCTGTTAGATTACTTTTTAACATTTTTTCATCATTTCTCTCACCTTATCAACTATGTTTTGTCAATAAATATTCTTGTTTTTACCTTAATCAATGCCATTAATATTAATTTCCTTCAATAATTTTATTTTTTAAAAGAAACAATTTTTTATTATAAGAAATTTTATATTATTGTGATTCCAAATATGAAATCCATTTTGAAATATTCTAAAACTAGAATTTTCATAATTAAATTAAAATAAATCATGCAGATGGGATGAGAGAACAAATTTTAAAATTGAAAACATCGAATAGTTTTAAATTATTTAACATCCTTTTAAAATTTTAAATTTTTAATAGTTACATATATTTGATTAATATTTATATAATTGGTCTAATTAAAATATAAAACCAAACTATTATATAATTAAATTATATAAATAAATTTTTCAGAAAAGTAGTTTCGAAATTAAATTTAATGATTTCACTATTAATCAAAAATGAAACTTTTGGGGAAAAAATTCAGCCTATGGAAATATTAATATTCAAATTTAAAAATTGTATAATTTATTTTTAATAAAATTTAAAAAAAATTAAAAATGATATTTTTAATGTGTTCAACATTTAATAGTGTTAAAAATACATTTTATAAAAATACAACTTTTCATTCGTAAAATTATATTTATTATTATTTTATGCCTATGAAACATATTGGATGAGTATTAATATATATATTGAATATATAATATATAAATTTATTAAAAACATTCATTAGAAGTACACATCTTAAATTATTATGTTAAATTGGTGTTTGAACATAATTTTTTTTCTTGAAAAAGGAATTTCATTATTCCCAAATTGTTCTAAGATTCGTTTCAAATTGAATGATAACAAATGGATTCAATTTATATACACATATAAAACATAGTTTCATAGTTTAGTAAGTATCATTTATATCATACATTATAATGGAATGGTGATAATTAAAATAATATAATAGTTAAAGTATATTGTAGTTACATAAAACTCAGTCTCAAATGTAACACAATTTATCAAAGGTACTCAGTATTGTGTTTAATATAAGACACGAATAGTGTTTCTTGTAGACCAATATACTCTAAATATTATGTTTTGTGAAATTTATAACAGATTTTTTTGTATAAAGTGAGAATAACATGGTTATTTCATATATTACAATGTAAATTTAAAGTTGCAAGAAATGAGAAAGATCAAAAAGAATAAATTAATAAAAAAAATATTTCACAAAATTTTATGGTGTAACATTATACCGCCATAAAATTAATTTATCCCAAAAAATATTCAGTGTTACCATAGTAGTAACACATGAATGTTTCCTTTATATAATACAATATCTTAAAAAATAATGAAACACTACCTTTAAAAAATGAAATTTAGAACCATAACAACTATCCAAATTAACTCATATTTAAGAGAACATAAGTTGAAGGTTAAAACATGGACATGGTTGAAAAGTGTTCATAATTATATGAATTGATACAAATCACTAATTACAATGAAGTGACAGATCCAGGGAATGTGAACATTCCAAAAACAATAAACTAAAGAAGTTCGAAAGTGGTTATTGATGTCAAAAAAATGACAATAATAGAACACCATTTTATTTCAAGATCATTATTCTAAAAATGATAGACCTCCATGATTTCATTTCATTCCTTATTCATAATATCATTCTTTAATATTTCCTTGGTAAATTCCCATTTAATATATTACTATAGAGAATTAAGGTTATATTTTCCTTCTTGAATAAATAAAAATCACAATATCCATAAATTTAAGGATAGGTGATTCCATTTTCTATTAGTTTTTAAAAACAGTTTATCAAAATTTATCCATTATAAATTAATCCTAATATGGTTAGACAATAATTTAATCTCTAAAAACTCATTTTAATTTTAACACAAACCATTCCATATATGAATAAACTCGTATTATTCCCATAATATGAAACAAAAATTAATTAGAATGAAGTTCACTATATAATATATACATTTTACCCCCATATATCAGAATATATCTCTTGGTTTTCACATTCCAAACATGTGGATACCCTTAATGTTTATTCACATGAAACATGGTAACAACCTGAATGACTATAAATCATTTTGTAAATAATTTATACTTCATTATTCCAAATATTAATGGATATATTTATTTAATCATAGATTTTTTAAAATTCATCTATGACAACATAGGTCACATATTAAAAAAATACTTATTATTTTCCAAGGTAATCAGTGCTATCCAATTTAAATATTCATATTCATCATATATATTATCCAAACATCAATATATCAACATTAAAGAACATATTAAGGGTTACCATTCCATTAATAAGGTTATTAACATGAATATGACCCAACTATTAAATCACATTTCTATTCCAACGATACCCTTAAAATAATTCCTGTATACACTAATAAAAAAATTTAAAATGATTTTTTAATATTTTATAATGATTAAATCTGAATAATTAAACACATAAATCCATATTTTATAGTTACTTTCTTGGAAAAAGTCCTCCTTGGTTTAGAAGTTAATTATTTGGTCAGGGAATTTATTTGGGTAATTACCCTGTTTTCCATATATATGAAATTAAACTCCATGAAAATTCATCACTCTATGACCTTTTTCCCCACCATGATAACATATTCCCCTCCATTTGAGGGTTTTTAAATTATCTTCTTACCTTATTACTGACATATCCAAAGATGAATATTATTTCCTCTATGTGACATACCATGTGAACATTTATAAAGGTATGTCCCTATATTAATTGATAAGTTATTAATATCACCAATGATTATATTGTTAATCATATATCACAGTTTTTCATTTGGTATAATCACAATATATTTATTTCTAATTCTGTCCAATTTTTTTGCACATTGTCACCAAAATTTCTATCATATTCATTGTCAACCAAATGATTTTTGGTTCCCTAATCGGTTAAAACTTGTAGGCATATTGTTATGTAGACATATCATTGATGAAAACCAAATAATCATGAAAAATCACTTTTTGGATTCCATAATCATGACCCCTTATTTTAAATATATGACACCATAGGCATATACTATTATATATACCTATACATATCCATATAAATATTCGTAGGGGTATCAATAATTTTTTCTCATCCTAGATTCCAATTGTTATTCAACCATTACTAGGATAACAACTATAGCGACCCAATCATAACATAAGTGGATATTACGTCATTTTATCAGAATATTAAACACATTAAAAAATAAAAGGACGAGGTCAATAATAGTTAAGGGTATTTTAAAACATCGAACTAAATATTATAAATTATATAATGAATATAATTTTTCTCAAAATTATCTCTCCTTTAATACATAAACATCCAACCATTCTTCATAACCTGGGGCAAATAAATCTAAGAAAGGGGTGAGATCAGATTCTCAACAAGTGAAAACACAAGAGATATATAATAATTACATGATCATAAGGTAACTAGAAGATGATCATAGAATTTTGAGATCACACCCTGAATATAAAATATAAAATGAATAAACATGGTATAAATATTGTTATTTCATTACACATGAATCATAAGGTTCTCAAGGAGATAATACATCAAATAGTAACATATTAATAAAACATTGACTTTTTTCAAGACACATAATAATAAAAAAATTATATCTATAGAATCAATGAATCACCTATGAGGATATTTTAGTATTACGGGTTCACTCTCCATACAATCATTGTAGTCAGCGAACACTCCCATGACCATCTTAGGAGTCAGGGTACACTCTTAATAAAATATTAGTGGGAAAATCCGTTATTGAACCAACATCACTACCCATTCCAACCATGAATATGTCATTTGATAAAAATAATTACCAAATGGAATAAAATAATATAAATTCCATACCCATATTATAATTAAATTATAAAAATGTGTTCCTCTATATCATAAACATTAATCATATCATAACACATGAACTGAAATGGGAAACATAAAATTGTAATGATATAATAACCTATGAAAATAACTATGTTTCATAATCATTTTATGAAATAATAACCTATGAAAATAAGTGTGATTCAGAAGCATATAACCGATAAATTATAAATGTGTTACATGTATATATATAACCAATGAATGATAAGGGGATTTCATACTCATATAACCCATGAAAGATAAATAGGTTTCAGAAACATATATCTAGTGAAATAGAAGATTCATTCATAAACATATAACCTGTAAAGGATAAGAGGGATATATAAAAAAATTTCACATGAAATAGAAATGGGATTCATAAAAACCTATACCATAAAAGATAAATGAGTCAGAAACTTAGAGACATCAAAACATAAAATATTTAAAAGAATAATATGAATTAAACTACAAGATTATATTCAAAGTAAGGAATGAGTAACACTAATGAACATACGTATAAATTGAACATAATTTTTGAGAAATATTTTGAAATATTATCCTGTGGAAAATATATATTCTTCTTTAATAACGATTCTTTCTAAAACATAAAACATTTTTAAAATAATTTTCCTTATAAATTTTCATCCAAATTATAATGGAGTCTTGAAAACATTTTTAACACCATTTTATTGAAAACATAAAAAGGAATCTTAAAACTAATTTGTAATTTTTTTTCTTAGAAAAGATATAATAGAGGATGTAAAATGATTTAAAACTCTTCTCAGTGAAATCAAACAAAATAATCAGTAAAACATTTTCAAATCGTTTTTTTTTGAAAATTTTTAAAATAAATTTCAAAACAACTTTAAAACATTTTTCATTGAAAAAGAATATCCTTGATTCATTTTGAAAACGTTTTTCCATAAAAAATTATAAAACATTATTGAGGGCACGTTGAAAACCATTTTTTGTAAAAACATATAACGTAATTTTGAAATCATTTTGAAAACCTACGTCAGTGAAAACTTATAAAAAAGATTAATTTTTTTTGAAAACATGTTTTAAACATAATTTTTTTAAATCATTTTTATTTGAAAATATGATTGAAAAAATATAATGAAAGAATTTAGACTAATTTAAACCACTTCATTAATATAAAACCTTTTTTAGAATTATTTTTAGATAACATGATTTTGAATGAAACTAGATTTCTTATTGAGAGAGGGAGAGATACAATCAAATTTTCATAAAACGACCTTCTTAATAATCATTATTACCAAATACTGGAATTTTATTTCCAATAAATGAGTATTTAATTACTAATCCATGGAGAATAAAGTTCATTTGTTTTATTGAGTCATGTATCATAATATTTAATCAATAAAATCATAATAAAAAACAATTTAGAAAAATGATTAAATTGTAGCAGTAAATGATTACCACATCAGAAACACGAATCACAATAAACATGGGATAATAAAATTACATAAATCATAAATTATCATGATTATATGATATTAAAGATATAAAATTCTATTAGGAAGTATATAAATACCATAGAAAAATATATATTCGTAACATAGAATGTATCCTAAAGAAGGAAAATTGGGAAAATTACTTTACCTATATGGTAATGTTTGATCCATAAAACCCATGAAATTAAGATAATAAAATGGATATATAAATATAGATAAATTTAAATTTACGAATAATATAATACATTTTTCTGTAGTATATACACCACAAAAAATAATTGGGTATTGAATAAGGCATAAGGCTCACAAAAATAAAAGTGAGATGGGAAAACACTTACCTTATGCCGTAACTCTTATTTTAAACATTAAAACCTAATTTATAATAAATATATTTGTATTATAAATATAAAATAGAAACATATTATTATATATTCATTTTTTTATTTTTTTATCACTTCATATTACCTATTTATAAAAAATTTCATGTTAATGTTACATTTCTGGTAATAGGCCCTCTATTTTTTAATGTGTTTTGAATTATTATTATTTATACTCTAACATAGATAATTATTTAATAATTTAAATAATATAAAAATTTATTTTAATATTATATATATAAAGTATACAAATATTTATAATAATCACTAAAAAATAGAAATATTAAAAGGAATACAACATTTATAGGGACGATAGACCACACGTATAAATTAATGTTATTTCCTTTTCATTGCGTATTGAAATAAAGAATGTAAATGACATACATGTTTACAAATATATAATATAACTCTATTAAAAAAAATTATTATTTCATATATAATATAATTTTACTAAATATATCCCTAATACCTTATATTTATAGTGTGAATGAATCACATCACCTCAAGGAGATGTTAGTCCACATGCCCACAAACAAAGTAATTGTATTAGAAAAAAAATGAAAATTTTTAAGGTATGTCTTATAAAAAAATTCCAAAAGAATAAAAATACAATAAAAATTATATATATCATATTAAAAATGACTTTAAAACATTATAACCAACCTTATATTGTGGAAATTGAAGAATGAAGGACATTGATTAGCGAGGAAGTAGTCTTCCGAACACATGAATAGTGATTCTGTATCCTATTTTATATAATGGTGTGTGAGTGTAAGTAATACCATTAATTTAAAAAATATAAGTATATTTTTGATTCTTATATTATTAAATAATCATGTAATTATAATATTTGATGTGGTCGAGAAAGATAATATAACAAAAGATCTAATGAAATGATGTTACCTCTTTTTTGGGGAACTCTTTTTGGTTTGCAGCAAATGAATTACTTGGATGGGTCTATTACATAAGAAAGGATTACTAGATTAATGGATGAAAATAAGTATGATATTTATTCAGTTTTGGGCTTAAAAATGTATTGATAGGTGTAAATATTGATGGACGTGATGATACCTTTTATATGTGGGGAAGAGGACAGATTGTGTGTTCTTTAAAAGAATTGTGAGCTCCCCACATTTTAATTTCCCAAAAAGGGTTACAAATGGACCATTATATGAAAATATGAGCTTATTGGTATATATATATAGATATATTGTACTTTTTATATATGTGTAGTGTCATTTTTAAAATTTATTTTCTAAGATTAGTCAATAATTATTTTTTTAACTCAATCACTCTAATTAATTTAATTTTCTCCAATAATATTTTTTCTAAAAAATAATATTAATATTATTTGACATTAAAAATTATTTTAATTCCAAATATTGAATCAATTTTTCCATATTATAGAAAAAATGTGGTATAAATAAAATAAAAACTAATCTAATAGGTGTGATGAGATGAAATGTTTTTAAAATGGAAATGTTAAAAAGATTAAAATTCTTATATCCAATTTAAATTGAAATTTGATCCAATAAATTAAAATAGTTTGATTTATTTATAATTTATATAATTATAATTTCAATATAAATTCTCATTTAATTTATCTATATTAATAAATCATACAAAAAATTTGTTTTGAATTAAAATCATTTGTTTTTCAGTATTCATTAAAAAATAAATATGAATAGTAAAATAGAAAATATTAACCAAATGTAAATTTTGATATTATGATTAAAAAATTGGGGTTTATTTTATGAAATAAAAATTATAAAATTTTAATAAAATTTTTATAAATTTTTTTTCCATTGAAGGGCGATAAAATTACATTTTAAAAAAATACATCCTTTTATTCATAACAAAGGATTTATTCTTATCATATACCATTAAAAACTATTGTATGAGTGAAAAGAAAAAACAATTGAATATATAATAAATAAATTTTATATAAAACATTAATTAATAGTGGTTTTTCTAATTTATAGAGATAAAATGAACATTTTACATTGAGAGATAGTTTTATTAGAGATGAAAATTTTTATACTCAAATAGTTCTTACTTTTATTTATATTTAATTTATAACCAATGGATTAAAAATATCTCTATCAAAAGTAGTTTTACTATCATTTCTATGGAATATCATTCACATATCTTGAGAATGGATTCTAAAATTCAATCTGTGAGCTCGATGTCTTCATAGTTCATGTAAGGATAAAAATTTTATGAATATATAGAATTACCACTTAGGATTATATTTATTTCCTTCCAAAGAGAGGGATTAATCAGCCTAATTTTCCAATGGTGATAAATTTATTCTTATATGTCCCTTTAGATTAATTTTAAGGATAACCACACAAACATTATATCAATTTAATGATTGAGATTATTCTAGGTCCCCTGACTATTTTTATACCACTTTATTGGATGAAAATGATATAGAATTTGGAATTGAAATGAAATTTAGATGATTATGAATCCAAAGTGTGTGTCTGACTAAGCATGACACCTCAGGGGTGCATTTGTTATTTTTCTCCAATATGGTTAATCAATACTTATGATTATGTTTGTAAATTATAGGCTTAACTTGGTCATAGTAAATAAATTATTTCCACTTCCTTGGATTGATGTACTATTCGATGAGCTGAAAGGTCCGTGCCGTCTTGAAGATGTATATCAATTTTGGATTATACTAGTCGAGAGTGTGACTTTATAAGTTCCCTTTAAATTATATGAGGAATATATATGGTCTTTAGGAGTACATGGTGAAATTGATTAGTGTAATTAATTAATTAGAATACATTAAGTATTTTATGAATAGATTCCTTCACCCATATTTGGACCTAATTATGGTAGTTTCCATCGATAAAATCTTTTTATGATCCATGTTTATAAATGAGTATTCATGAAATTTTAGATTGTTCTAAAGATGATTCAGAGATAGGAAATTTATGTAAAATAATCCAAAAATCATTTTTTATTTAGTATAACTCTCAAGAAACATTATATCTAAGGTGGTATTTTCTACTAATTCATAGAAAGGTAAAGCCATGGTATCTTGGTAGAGAACAGAGATGTTTTTCAGACATGTATCTTCTTGATTCTTGTTAAAATATAATATTGGTCTCTATAATAATTCCACAAATAGAATCACCATTTATATTAATGACAATGAAGGTGGTGATTTTTACTGGTCTGATGCTTGTAAGACAACATTCTGATTAGAAGATGTTTATTTCAGCACTGATTTTGACCTTACCCAAGATTGGTAAATATTAGACTAGTTGTTTTGATTCTTAAGGTATAGTATTAGGTATAGATAAAATATTTCTTGAGAAAGGAGTTACTTATAGATCTTGGAATATTAATATGCATGATTGTAACAACTTGAATTGATACATGGATCTAGCGTTTATCATGCACACATTGATATCTTGGTATAACTATTTTTAAAGGAGAGGTCTGTAGTTTATATAGATCATAAAAGTTTTAAATTCCATTTCTATAAATGTGAACACCATATCATGAAGGATAAGTGGGTTTTGTACCAAAAATAATTTGATTTTGAGCACTCTTACACTCAAGAGAAAGGTAATATAGCGCTAAATGCCTTGAGTTAGAAGTCTTAGCCATTAGTTATCCAAAATATTCGTTAGAGATGAGTCCCATGAACATATTTATTGAAATAAAAATTTATATTTAGTTTTACCAGGGAATTATAACATTGAATCCCTTGTGTAATAGTTCTTTCCTTTTTATCATAGGTAAATATGACGATTTGTTATATTTCGACTCCCTAGTGATTAAGAGAACTATATATTATTCAAATACTACTCTATATTGGTCCTTGTTTGATGTTGATATTATATATGTTTGTGGTTGAGTGGTAGTCCCCAAGAACATGTGTTAGGAATTAGTGATGAAAATACACTCTTTGATATGGTTTGTTCATCCCTGGATAGCCATAATGTTTAATTACTGGTGAAAAAAATATTGTTTTCCTAAAATGAAGATGGATATGGAGAATTTTGATTCATATTGATCATAATACCAATAAACTAAATAATAACAACCATATCACACATTTCCAAGCTATCTATTTCCCATTAAAAAGTATATGTTGGACAATGCAATGCAAGATTTTGTGATAGTCATGAAAATAAATCCTCATAGACATGATATTACTGGGGTTATCTTTAATTTACTAAAGAATGTGACCCATGTTTTACCCAATATAGAGTATTCCTTAGTGAATAAAACATATATAGTATTTTTATGAAACATGGTATAAATAAACGATGTATCACATATTATCATTTAATATAGGTATCCCTATTACATATCATTATTTTATGGTGCATACAGAAGGTACTAGGCACATAGGTTCATCAGAGCATACAATAAGATTAATAAAGTGATTGAAAATAATAGTATTTAATTTATGTATATAATTAAATGATCCACATATCATTATTTTAATTTATATTTTATTGGGGTATTCAAATGGACCTGGAAAATTTTTCTTTTGAAAATAGTTTTTAGGATTATATTCTGAAAGGTCATTTTGAGGCCTTGTATAATAGTTTATATTGCTCACGTCTATATCAGGTTGAGTATGGTGATTCTACTATATATGGACCTTGATTTTTATAGGAATAATCTTTGAAAATATATATGATAATAATTAAGTTAAATAATTCTCATAAAAAGAAGAGTACTTACACTAACCCCGATAATGTCCCCTAGAGATTCAGGTTGGTGACTGGTTATCCCTACATGTGTTTATTTGTTTAAGTTAGTTTTAGATTCCTTGGATGTTAATGCCTATAGAAATTTTCATTATACCTTTTGGGATCCTATGATGGATTGTTTTTAAAGAAAATATATCATAAATTTAAAAGAGATAGACAATTATGTATGATGTGTGTAACATCTCTCATCATCAATGGTATCATCAGGTCCCATCTCATATCATTGATGTAGATAAAATAAAGCTATATAATGATACTTATATTTAGGAATGTCTGATTTATTTCATGGAAGGTAGTGAAAATACCCTTCTAGAAAACACCATTTCTCTTTTATGTGAACTATTGAAGTAATAGAGGAGTTAGGAGGAATCATGGGAATGAGATGAAAATATTCAAACACAATGGATAAATTTTTTTATTAAGGTTAATGATATATCTTTGGAGACTATATTTTGTATAATATTCCATATTATGGGGATATTTTAAATCCCCTCCCTTCCATAGTGTCATGTATCATTAAAATTATGTTGATTAATGTTTAAATTTTCATTTGTGAGAAATCTAAGGGGTTTGAGTGGGAATAAAATTCTTTGGGGTACATTGCTAGAATCCTGGGAAGGAATCCAGGGAAGGAATCCAAGAGTATAAAATTCCACAAGCTAGCCTATTAGAGTCTTCCAACTCATTCGGGTTATTTGAGTATCTATGAATAATTTCCGTTATCCTTTTATTTTTCTATTAGGGGTATGTTTATTTTTCTTATGTGGGAAATTCTGGAAAATAATCCCGCTCATTCTTTATTCTCCCTTCCTGATATTTATTCCCCAAATTTCATAACCCCCTCACACTATATATACCCTTAAATCTTATATAAATCATTTAAATACTCCATTAATTATTAGTGTTTTGAGTATAATTTTTTTGTGATAAAATACTTAAGGTAATTATATTATTCATTTCATCCAATATAAAATTTTATTTTATTGATGGATTAGTTCTATTAGATTTACCAAGAATTTTTCTTTCTTGAGTGATTTCTTTAATACTTTAATATTTCCATTTTTAAGCCAAATTAATTCCTAATAATATGAGTTTTAACCTTCCTTGATATAAGTTATTTTTTACATCATTCCTTAATAGACACATTATATCCCCATATTACATGAATTTTAAACCATTTCCCCTTTTCACACATAAAAACTAAATTAAAAACAATTTTTAACCATATATTTTTCCTTGAAAATTTTCATTTTTAGAATCTATTTAATTTTATTGGAGAGGTAAATCCAATAGATCACCAGGAATACTTTTTATATATGAAATTATATTTAAATTAGAAACATAAATTGATATGTTGTATATATATTACTATACAGAGATTACACATGATGTGTGGTAGACTGTGATAATTCAGAACAAACACGATATGTGATGGTTTTCCATATCAAGAAAAAAATTTAATCAAGGTAGTTTTTAATAATTAGGATACATCTAATATGTTGTGGTTTGTGATAATTGAGAATTATCTTAATATATTATTTTTTGTGATAGTTGAAATACAACAAATATTTGGTTATCATTGGTAAATGAAAGTAAACCCAATATTTATTTTTTGGAATTTGATTTGGGTAAATTGGATCAAATGGTCTATAAAAAATTTGTTGAGAGGTCCATCACTAGTGGAAGCAGGTATGTCTTTCCTCCTCTGTCACTTTTGATCTTGAGTTATGATGTTTATTTGTTTATTTATTCACTTTTAGACATGTATACTATTATTTTAACTTATATTCACATATATTTGTTATCAGATAAATTTATTCAGTATCATATTTTCTTTTTTTCCTAATAAATTGTAATCACACTCGACCCAGGCCTACATTTGGTACTCTAATGGGATTCATGATATTATGTATTGTTAAAGGATGGAGCTTAATGTTAGATGCTTGTTTTTCTATTTGACGATGTTGGGATATGTTAGTCTGAAATGAGCTTAGTGACTTTCGAGTATTTTATATTTATTTTGGGTTTTTTTTCTTTCTATTTTACACATAGAAAATTAGTTTCACGATGTATGGATTATAGATTATATTTTTTATCATCATGGTTATTGGATGAGTTTATGTTTAGTATATAGGTTTTGTATTATTTTTCACGTGTGAAATTATATTTTTTATTTTTTATCATTAATTTTATTTAATATTTCACTCTATATCTAATGGTGGAGTCTTCGCATAGATTGACATAGACCCATGGTAATGGTATGTAGCCTGAAGCATTTAGGGAGGCATGATTATGGAATGTTAAAACAGGTGGTATAAGCATAGTATAGTGTTTCGAGGCGGAGATACCATATAATGGTTATGTAATAAAAATTTAATAAACTTATCTTAAATAATGTATGATAACATATGATAATCCCAAATATTACACAACATTCAGAACTAAATATTTCTATAAGAAAAATGTTGAATAATCCAATATAATAATGAAATATAAGTCAATAATGGTTTAATTACAATAAATTCAAGGGGATGTGATGATTATAAATATTTTTCCATGCCAATATAATGACTTAAATCCATTTTAATACTTCTAGTATATGAAAAACATTATAATTTAATGTATAATCAAATAAATGTTAAGATTTAATTCCAAGATGGTAATATTTTTGAGGATGTATTTATTTAATTTCCACCTTATTTTTCAATAACATAATTCTTAAATCATGTTTTTAAATAATTATAGTAACAACATGTAATAATATAAGCTCATCAGGCTTGGATTGACAGGCTAATCTCGTTCATAAATTTAAATTTATTTTTAATTATTATAACTTATCCTATATTATTTAATAAAATAATATAAAACTATATTTTTATTCTTAAGAATATGATGATCATATTATTTTTTCATGACCAAAAAATTATTTTTTTCATATAATATTATAAATTAGATAAAAATTAAACATAAATGAGTATAAATGCTGAGTAAAAAGTTTTTCACATATTTTAAATATATTAAAACAAAATGTAATTTAATTATATAAAAGGTATATTATAAAATAAAATTTAAAATGTTTTTATATTTTAAGATCTAAATGATATGAGAATCCATAAAATACAACCAATAAATAGGGCCTAGATGAAATCAGGCAACTTTTTGAAAAAATTAATTTTAGAGGTAGGATTTAGATTCTACTGTAAATAACATATAAATCACTAGATATCATATCAATTTTATAACTATGAGTCCATTTTCATGAAAACCATTGGGATTCATAAGTAAATATTGTTAAATTAATTTTAAAATATAACATATGTAATAACAATTTTTCTATATTTTACCAAAAATAGTACATGAATTAAAATTATTTAACTATTCATATGATTATTTCAGTAACTATATGTGAGATTGAATGAGAAGATATGGTATATGTCACTTTTTTATGTAATATCTAATGTATTTGTGTAGGATGAAAAAAATATGATTCATTTTCTCCTCCTAAAGTTGTTTATATAGTCATAGGAAATGGCTGTGCAAAAATTTCATTAATTAAACACATTTTCCAGAACTATAGATATATTTTTTAAAGGATCCCTATAAATTGAGATAATATAAAGAATTTTAACACTCCATGAGATCTTTTATATCACATATGGGAAAATATTTTTTTTATAATAAATAAATATTTATGATATCAATTACAAATGTGTGGTTTCATTGATAGTTGTTTTATCACCCAAAAATATTTTTGTGAGGTTCTCACAAATCCATTTAATATATAAAATAATGATTATATCATATATAAATTAACAATGTTTAATTATTCTTGAATTAATAAAATTCAATAATTTTTCTTATATTTTAATTTTATTATCATTTTTATAAGTTAAGGATATTATTTTATTCTAAAATGATTATGTCTATTCTTGTATATGATTTTATTAATATTTTCTATTAAAGTTGAAATATATGTTAATGAATTAAGATCGGTAATAATTTGATCCAAAATATCATAAGAGACCATAAATATTATTCTATATTTAGTTTTTCCATGTGGTATATCAAGATACCATGACCATTAAAGTGGTTATAGAATTATTAATATGGTAATTCAATATACCATGATTCTATTAAGTGACTATTCAGCATTCCATTTAGTTGGTAAACCTAACATAGACACCTCTAGCTACTATATTGAAATTCATATGGTTAGTCAACCTAAAATTTCTTTTTTCATTTTAGTATTAAATTTATATATATATATATTATATTTCCCATTCTTTAAAATAAAATTTTCTAAATGGTCTAAATATTATAAAATAATAATTTTAAGTGATATCAATGTATGTGATAAACCCTCTCAAAAAATTATCATATTCAAATCTAAACCTTTTTCACTTATCCTAAAATATTTTAACCTATCAATGATTGTGGTGAGGTAGTGACCATGTTTTTGGATTTTTATGTTTCGTAAACTCCCATAAAGATTAAAAAATCTATTTTAATCTCACCTATTAGGTAAGAGATTAGGATATGTAAGATTGGGTAGTGAGGACAGAAAATGAAATCACTCAATAGTGGTTGAGTTCAAGAATGTAATTACTGTGGAAATTTTTATATAACCTAGAATGGATTATTTGGTTATTTTATAATGGAAGGCCATTTGACCCAATGAATAAGAAATATTTCTATCCAAATTTTATGTTCAATTTTTGAGAAATTATGAACTACACTCAAACAATATTGAATTTAGATAATCTATTATTGTTAATACTGCATTGGGAATTGTACATAATGTTTTATCCTGATAGTTATTTAAAATATATTAATTGTTACTATACAATTGTTCAAAAATGTGTTGAGATAGATAAATATATCTATGAATTTACAATAAATAATTATCAATGGAGAATCACTTATATTGAATTGAATGGAAAATATAGTGTTTTGTTAAAAATTTTCCAACTCTTAATATTTCCCCAAAAAAATATCATCATATTTGGGCCTCAAGAATTGTTTTCAGAATTTATTATTAATAATGGGGTGAATAGAATCCAACCTATATTTATAATAAGGCATATAGAAGAGATTTTTAATCCAAAATCATGGTTTAATTCACTTCAAAATACCAAATTTATATATAATTTTCATCTATCAAAGTGTCTTTTTCCTATGAGTTAAGAAATGCATATATCTACATTTGGTATGTGAATGAATCAAAATATTTGAAATGTAATTAGAAATTTTTTTAATCCATAAAATAATATATGAGTACGTGATCTTGAGAAGTTATATAAAATTTTTAATCTAATTTAAATATTTTAATTACAAAATATGTAGATGATTGAGGTTTAGGACCAGATCAATGTTTTGTGTTTTCTTTGGAAGAAGAATTAGATACAGAAAGGGATGATGTTATAAATTTTTTTGGGGAATATAAAGGTTCTAGTTATTTTGAAAATGAAATAATTTTTTAATATTAATTTATTTATTTAAATACATAAACCATGATAGAATATAAAGATGCGAGGAGTCCCACTCATGTAGATTTTGTTGAACTAAATCCCTGTCCTCTTAGTCATGTGTGAGTTTCTCTGTAAAAATATATGAAAATATCTATGGGTAAAAATGATTCATTTGTACCTACCAATTCCCATGATTCTCTACCCTGTCATTAATAATAATTTGATTCTAATAATAAATTGACTTAGATATATCATATATATCCACATTGAGATATTATTTCCTTGTTTGAGGATGATGATGTCAACTGCAATTGTGCATTTCATACCTCAATTAATGAAAAATAAGATAATGAAGAAGAAGTTGTGTATATTGAGTCAATAACTAATAAAGTCGAATAAAAATGGGGTAATCACTTTTTTTTCGTACTTAATTGTATATGGGGGATAAGTACTATGAATATTTTCATGGTATATAGTACAAAGTCCATGATGAAGGTGAAATTTATAATGAAATACACACTCTACCTAAATATAGAAGATATAAAATACTTGTCATAATTTATATATATAATTTCTTATGTTTTTTAAGGATAACTAGTGGATCAAAAATATATTTATTAGAAGGATGAAGCATAATCTCATAGAACTGAAAATCATGAGGATGATGTATGAACCAACTTATAGAAAATTCCCTTCCTGGCATGATTGGATCAACAATAATAAAGGATAATAATTTTCCTGAATTGGATTATATTGGTGAAATATATCTTGGTGTAGTCATCAGGCCAATAAGTGGTGGTCAATTGTTTTATTTTTCTATATAGAGAGTGAAAAAATATTTGATAGAAGATGATAAATTTGACAGACGAACCTATATGACCAAATTGTTAATCCATCACTTCCCCATCTTATATTTTCATAATATCTTACCAGTGATGACCTAAATGAGCTTATTTTTTCCCATTGATTATGGATGATACTTTTTTTGTTATTTTGATCAAGAATTGAGGTTTCAAATAAGAAATTTCTATTTTTGGCTATTTGATTCTATTAATATCACAAGTAACCAAGAAACTATTTTTTCGGGATTCCATTGATTTTTTTTAAACTAATGTAAAGATGGGTGGTCTTTAGTGGCCTTATTATTATTTGATGACACTCAATCACAAAGAGGCATTACTGTGATTGAATATGATTCTATAAATACTACTACTATTTTATATGATACAACACCTCAACCTCCTAGAAAAAATGTTACTATTTTAGCTGATGAGAATATGATTAGTACATTTTAAAAGACGAAATCAACGTAGTTTTGGATGATTTTTTGAATTCTATAGAGAGTATTCACTCTCAATTTAACACTCAATATATAGAACCCCTTGAATAGGATCATTTATATTCCAAAAAACATAGAAGGATAAAAAAATAAAACATATTTCCATTAAATATAAACATAGAAATATCCTATACAAAAATGACATACATTTAATATTTAGAACATTTGATAGTAAACTGAAGATGTCTCCACTCACACAATCCTCAAAGAATATTATTATCATTTCATGGATTCATCACCTCTCCCAAATATATTTATTTAGGAGAGGGAAGAGTTTAAAAATATAGAGTTTAGGTCTAGAGTTGTAAAAGAATTTACATAGCTCATGGAACCTTATTTAATTTAAACCCAAATTTTCATGGTTTTTTTTGGAGAAATATGGATATGTTTAGTTACCCCAACCTCTTATAGAATTTTTTTAACCTAAATATATAATTTTGTAGTATAATTTGGTTTCAAACTTATTTTTGGTATGTAGCATCTCAAACATAATTCTACAGAAATTTTATATTTTAACAATCATATACATTCTAACAAGAATAGTGTTGAACCCTTCATAGGAAAGGATAAATAGATTTTATATTAAAAATCACCTAGAGATGATGATTCTAATTCGGATTTTGATTAGAATAACTGATAAAGGCCATGTTGTATTTTTTATTTTTAATGATCATATTTTCCATTAAAGAAATTTATTTTTTTCTTTACTATTTTTTATTCTATAATATATTCCAAATTATCACAAATAATATCACATTTATAAATATTTATTATAATCTAAAAATTTTCTCAATACATAATATGACAGTCAATATATTTTCATCCTATTAGATTATCTTAAACAAAAAAAATTTATTTTTTAGTTTTTAAGAATTTTATTTAATCTATAATTTATCCTTTAATGATTTTTTATCATAATAATGGTAATTGTTTTATATTTTCCTCACAATTTATTTTTTTAAGAATTCTAAATATTTGCTCTAATGATTCTAATAAAATTTATCACATTTTTCAATAAAATGATCGTCATGGAATTTGTTTTTTATTTATAAACCCCCAAAAAAGTTTCCAAATGTTGGTACTTGCTTTATTATATTAGAGAAAGATACATATAATAATATCATGAATTGTATAATTGTTTTTTAATATTGGTAATGTAAATATATACTTTAGACTTCAATTAAATTTGAATGAGAAAATTATAATAATTTTTTTTCGAGAATATAATTATTACATATAGAATATCATTTCATATCATTCATATTAAACATCCTGGATTCCTTAGATAAGAAAAACAAGGGTGATCTGAAATTCTTATTAAAGGTAATATATAAAAAATCATTCATGAATCAATAAGAATAATCAACAAGGATTGAAAATAACTTTTCAAACATCAATTTAGTTAACTTGACATTAGTAATGATAATTTAAAGGTAAATTATTGAAAACACATTTCATTTAATCAATATCATGATTATCCTAAATATCAAGGGATAATTAATATTGTAAGGTATATAACTTAAAAACATTATATTTAATAAATTAATAGATAATGACATGATTCCAGAAAACATATCATTGTAAAAATCTCATGTATACTAATAATCAAATTCTCGATGAAGTAAATTCTTAATTATTGCACATTATGTTATGTGGAACATGATATCTCTAGTTTAAATAACATTAATAAAATAGTTTGAAATAAAATTAGATATTTCATTGCTACCACTATACCAATTTTCTTCATGATAATATAAAAACATAGAGGGACTAAATAATTATTCCCCACCACGTCAATGAATGTTAAAATAATTCCTCATATACTGAAGAATCAATTAAATTTATTAAAAATGTGTCATATGATCAAATTTCAGTATGTAGTAATGACCTAATATTTAACTATACTCACCAGGATAAATAAATAAAACCATATGTAGAACATCCTATATTTAAATAATATTTGTCGAATGTAATAAATATATCCATGTTAAATGATGTAGATATTTAGGGGAAATTTAATGTCCATAATAAAGTGAATAAATCAAGAGAATGCTAATGAATAAAAAATGAATCGTCAGAGAGAATTTAATGATTTATATACTCAAAATTATCATATACTATATATATATTTAATTAATATGGTAACTATACAACTTATCCCTAGATGAGTATAATAAAAATAAAGTTTTTTTTTCTTTGATGAATATAAATACAATATTCTTTGTTTATTAAAATCATTCAAAAGAAGATATATTTTTTAATTTTATTTTTTAAAATACAAGATACAATAATAAACAGGAATTAATTTCCATAGAAAACAATATTTGAAACATATAATAAATTTTTTTTAAACATTGAGTAGTGATGATAAAGGGAAATTCCATACATGCCATGTATGATAAAACAATGATTCTGTTCAAATTTTCTATAAAATCAAAACAATAATTTTTTTCAGAAAGGAAATGAATATTTCTTTCGTAATATTTTTTTAAAAGCCAAAATGGGTAAAAATGAATTAAAAAAATTTAGAAATGGTTAAAAACAATTTTTAAAACATTTTCAGATGCATTGCTATGAAATAAAATGGGTGTTCGAATGAAGAGAGAAATAGAGATGGATTTTCCTATAAATAATTCTCAATATTTTTAAATAGTGGGTTTTTAGTAAATAACTTCATTATTTGAAATTATTCATATAATGGATAGAAAAATTAGATGGATTTTTAGAAAAATAATTCTTAGTACTTGTAAATAATAAACAGTGGAAATTGTACAATTTCATGAAAATATAATTAATAACCAAAGGATATTAAAATTAAATGAGTTTATCAATTAATTTATTGGATATATAAAATTTCAATAGATGTAATAAAGGGTAAATAAAACATAAGATAATAAAAATTATTTTTATACATAATCATATATTATGAATGATGAGAAATAATTAATATAACAAGATAAAAAATTGAGTAATTGAATTATATACCACTTAATAAATCTTAATTAACATAACCTTATATTTAATATTTCAAATAGAAAAAGGAAATACAGTTAATTATGAAGGAATAATTATATAACATGTAAAAGATATATTATATAAACCATATAAAATAACTTATGTGAAAAATGTATAATATGGATTAATCAAGGAAAATTGTGATGATGACCCTTACAAATATCATATCATTGAAGTGGGGATTAATTGATTAATTAATTATATGTATAAAATTTATATCCTCATACTATTTTTTTTTTAAAATATAAAATAATCAATGGTCATTAAAAACATACACATATCAGGACATAATCAATGTAGTTTAAGTTTCACCCATTGAAGGAAAATTTCTTTTAGACATCCTTTACCTTATGATTCTTTTTTCCTGAATGTGATTTAACATCATTTATATTTATTTCAAACCATTTATAAACATACAAGAGAAATTTATTTATATTTATAATAACATATATATGATCCTTATATAACATCACATTACTTGTTCATTATTAATTTTTCATTATTTTTATTGTTTTAGGTGTTAATTAGATTAATTTATCATTCATGATTTGTCATGAAATTTCTAGTTCATTTGTGTATTATATGGTTACACCATATATAGGAAATTAATAACAAACAAATAATAATATTTTTATGTAATTTATACATTTATGACCAATAATGAATGATGGTATTGAGAAAATATATATGTTATGATCATGGAGATGCTATGTCGTATGTACACATGTATAATGTTTCATTTTTTACAAACAAATTTAAAACAATTTAAGTAATATTTTAACATTATAAAATGATAATAATAAAATAATTAAAACTCTATTTACCTAATAATAATTATATATATCATATATTTTTCGTGATGAAAAATAGAGTGTCAAATTGCTTCATGAAGGTGGTAGTCCACACAAAGAGGAAATGTGTTGTCATCTTTAAGTGAGTGAAATTGTATGAAAAATTGATATATTATATATTAAAAATTATAAATATTATATTAAAATCGTAATTATTTCATATAATACTAATATATTCATTTAAATTTACCATATTACCATCCATGATAAGTGTTGGTAAAAAACTAATCATATGGGTTTGAGAGGCGGTAGGTCACCGTACACATGAGAATCATTATCGTATACCATATTGAATAAAATATAATTTTTATATGACATAATGAAATAATATGAATACTTATGTTATAACTATCATATATATATCCAATATATACATCATCATAACCAACCATGTGATGTGGTAATGGAAGAACAGACGACAGGGGTCTGTGAGGTGATAATACTTCGTACACATAAATGATGATTATGTAACCCATTTTTTGGATCTGAGGATGGATGTAGGTATTATATTTAACATAAAAACATATCATCAAATGGAATATATTGAGGTTATTATATTATAATTTTTGAGTAATATATTATAAATGTGTATTAAGATATAAAACAAACACACATTGTTATGAATTTTCACAACTGGAATTCTACTCTTTACAAACGGTTCAGAACCATTGGTAAAGGCCTGGAAACTGTTGGTATATTATATACCAATGGTTTCCCAAATAGTGCCCAAGTAGGCCATTTGTATAGCCTTATACCAACGGTTCTGTGAAAACCGTAGGTATATGTGTTAAAGGAAGAGATATGCCAACGGTTCAACAAACCGTTGGTATGTGTTACCCTTATACCAATGGTTTTGAACCGTTGGTATATGGTGTAAAATATACATAAAAAGGGTATACCAATATTTTTGAAAACCATTGGTAGAAGTTTATACCAACGGTTATAAAAAATCGTTGGTATAATATATATAAAAGAATATACCAACTATTTTCAAAACTGTTGGTATACTGTAGCTCTACAGCAACATTAGCAAGCAAAAACCTCCAACCTACTCTCCATACCTACAAGAACACATACACCCAGAATCCAAAAGGCTACATGGGATGTTTAAAATTTATCCAGAATTAGAAAATTTAGAAATTTAAATTTCATTCCTCACTCAAACCACAACACGAGAAAAATACAAAATCTAATACATCCACAATCCAATACTTCCAGATTTGAAATGCAATAACACCCATAACACCAATACAAAATTAAATTCCAATACATCCAGAATCCAAGACACATAACAGTATTAAAAATTTAGAATCTACTACCAATACAACCCAAATCCAATACATCAAGCATTCAAAAATTTAGAATTGAAAATAAATAACACCCATAAGAGTATTCAAAATTTATAATTCACTCCTCACTCAAAACAAAACACCAATACACACAAGAGAGAAAACCTAAATTTTATAGGAAGCACATGGGATGTTTACTCATGGTCTTGGGTTGACTATCTAAAAACGAACAGAAAAACATTTGTAGAGTGGACAAGGATCATGATTCCCATAAGAATTAAAATGGTAGTGGTCATGTGATTAGACATATGATGAGTTATAAGAAGCACATGGGATTTTTATATTCCTCTGATGACTATGTATCCATGTATAAATGGTTCCTGATGTGTTAGTGGAAAACATTGGCCGAGCTCGACATATGATTTGGGTTACCAGAATAGCCTACATGTTTTTCATAGACATTTTAATTGTAATAAGGGGGTATGTGGATAATTGTAATTTGGTCTCTTGGGTGTGATGTGAGATAAATCCCCATTTTGGGTAGTGGGTTTTAATAGTCATTTATGTCTTTAGAATTGGGTTTCCAATGGGACTATGGTCTAGTCCTAGAACCCACTATTTGAGGATGGGATTTGAATATTAAATGTCATGTGTTTTAGAATAGGGGTTGGAGTTCCTCACATGAGAAGTGGATTTTGTGAGGCTGGACTAGGGATCCTTGTGCTAAAGTAACAACAAAATCCGAATACATTTGGTCGGTTTTCTGTATGCAAGTTGTTGTTTTCATTTAAAATCACGTCCATTTCAAATAAAAGTGAGATAGTTTGAGTGGTACCAGCCATACCGTGCCTCAGATTGAGTTGGGATTGACTCTAAAACATCAAAAATGACCCATGGATCGTTTTCCTTATGTATCAACATTATCTGAATGTGTTTGGTCATTTTTCCGTATGATAGTTGTTGTTTTCACATAAAATGTTGCCTATTTTAAATAAAAGTGAAACACTTTGAGTTGTACAAGCCACACCATCCCTTTTATTAAGACGGGGTAGGCTCGTACATGTAAAAAATGACCCATGGATCCTTGTGCTAATGTATCAACACAATCAGAAAATGTTTGGTCAGTTTTCCAAATGTCTGTTGTTTTTACTTAAAATAGGGTCCATTTTAATCAACAGAGAGAAAATTTGACTCATATCGGCCACATCATGCATCATATTGAGGTGTGTTTGACTCGTACACATCAAAAAAGAATCATGGATTGTTTTCCTAATGTATCAATAGAATCCTAATGCATTTGGTCAATTTTCCATATGCAAGTTGTTGTTTTCACATAAAATTTCGTCCATTTCAAATAAATGTGAGACACATTGAGTGGTACCAGCCACACCATGCCTCATATTGAGGGGGCTTGACTCATACACATCACAAATGACACATGGATCATTGTCCTGATGTATCATTACAATCAGAAATCATTTTGTCGGTTTTTCATTTCAAACTTGTTGTTTTCACTTAAAATCCTATCTATTTCAAATAAAAGTGAGATAGTTTGAGTGGTATCGACCACATCATGCCTAAAATTTAGGTGGGGATGACTCATACATGTCACAAATGACCCATGGATCATTTCCCTAAAGTATTAATACATTCATAAAGTGGATGGTTAATTTTATTTATGCATGTTGTTGTTTTAACTTAAAACCCTATCCATTTCAAATAAAAGTGAGACTTTTTGAGTGGTACCGGCTATACTGTGCCTCTGATTGAGGTTTGGTTGACTTTTAAACGTTAAAAATGACCCATGGATAGTATTAATAAATTATCAACAGAATCCAAATGCGTTTTTTTGGTTTTCCATATGCTAGTTTTTGTTTTCGCTTAAAATTTTTTCCATTTCAAATAAATGTGAGACACATTGAGTGGTATCGGCCACACCATGCCTCTGATTGAGGTAGGGTTAACTTGTACACATAAAAAATGACCCATGGATTGTTTTTTTGAAGTATAAAAACAATAAAAAAGCATTTGATCAGATTTATGTATGCAAGTTGTTGTTTTCACTTAAAATTTTGTCCATTTCAAATAAAAGTGAAACAGTTTGATTGGTACCACCCACACCTTGCCTCAGATTGAGGCGGGGTTGACTCATACATGTCATCAATGACTGATGGACTTTTTCCTAATTTATCAATAGAATCCAAATGTGTTTTGTTGGTTTTCTGTATGCATGTTATTTTTTTCACTTAAAATCTTGTCCATTTCCAATATATGTGAGACAGTTTGAGTGTTAACGACCACACCGTCCCACGTAGTGAGACAAGGTTGATTTTTAAATGTCAAAAATGACCCATGTATCCTTGTGATAATTTATGAACACAATCAGAACAAGTTAGGTCAGTTTTCCAAATGACCATTGTTTTTACATAAAACATTGTCCATTTTAAACCAAAGAGAGAGACTTTGAGTGATACCAGCCACACCGTGCCTTGTATTGATGTGGGGTTGACTCATACACGTCAAAAATGACTCATGGATCGTTTTCTTAAAGTATCAATACATTCAGAAAGTGTTTGGTCAGTTTTTTGTATCAAAGTTGTTGTTTCAACCTAATACCTGTCCATTTAAAATAAAAGTGAGACAGTTTGAGAGTTATCGACCACACTGTCCCTTTGATTGAGGATGGGGTTGACTAGTACACGTCACAAATGACCCATGGAACATAGTTATAAAGTATCAACATAATACAAATGTGTTTGGCTTGTTTTCAGTATGAAATTTTTTGTTTTCACTTAAAATTTTGTCCATTTCAAATAAATGTGTGATGCTATGAGTATTACCGGACACACCGTGGCTCAAATTGAGGAGAGGTTAACTCATACACATCAAAAATGAAAAATGGATAGTTTTCATGAGGTATCAATACAATAAGAAAGCATTTGGTTGGTTTTTCGTATGCAAGTTGTTGTTTTCACTTAAAATTCTATCCATTTCAAATAAAAGTGAGACAATTTGAGTAGTAATGGCCAAACAATGCCTCAGATTGAGGTGGGTTTGACTCTTAAATATCAAAAATTATCCATGAATCATTTTCTAAAATTATCAATATTTTCTGAATGCATTTGGTTGGTTTTTTGAATGAGAATTTCTGTTTTCACTTAATAGCTTTTCAATTTCAAATAAATGTGAGACAATTTGAGGGGTAATGGCCACACCATCCCTCGGATTGAGACATAGTTTAATCGTACACATCCCAAATGACCCATGTATCCTTGTTCCAAATTATCAACACAATCAGAATTTGTTTGGTCGATTTCTGAATGTCTGTTGTTTTACTTAAAACAGTGTCCATTTTAAACCGAAGAGAGACACTTTGAGTGATACCAGCCACACCGTTCCTCAGATTGAGGCACAGTTGACTCATAAATTTTACAAATGACCCATAGATCATTTTCATGAAGTATAAATACAATAATAAAGTGTTTAGTTTGTTTTCCATATGCATGTTGTTGTTTTCACATAAAACCCTGTCTATTTCAAATAAAAGTGAGATAGTTTGAGTAGTACTGGCCACAATGTGCCTCAGATTGAGGCAGGGTTCACTTGAACAAATCACAAATGACCCATGTATCGTTTTCCTTATGTATCAACATAATATGAATGCATTTATTCAGTTTTCCATATGAAAGTTGTTGTTTTAACTTAATATCTAGTCCATTTCAAATTAATGTTAAATAGTTTGAGTGGTACCGGCCACATCGTGCCTTTTATTGAGGCGAGGTTGACACGTACACATCACAAATGACCCATGGGTCATTTTCCTATACTATCAATAGAATCTAAATGCATTTGGTTGGTTTTCCGTATTCCAGTTATTGTTTTTACATAAAATGTTGTCCAATTCAAATAAAAGTGAGACACTTTGAGTGGTACTGGCCACACTGTGCCTTGGATTGAGATAGGGTTGAATCATACACATCGAAAATTAACCATGGATACTTCTACTAAAGTATCAATAAAATCAAGAAGTGTTTGGTCTGTTTTCCAAATCTCTATAGTTTTTACATAAAATCCTCTCATTTCTTTCTCTTTTCGATAAGGGTTTTCACTCTTCTCTCATCTTTTTCCGAATCTGTAAAACTATTTTCCCGTTGGAAATTAGGGTGAAACTTGAAGAGATCTTAGATTTGGATCCATGATGCCGAATTAAGAGTGTGATTATCTCCTTAATCAAGGTAGGTGGTCGGGGATTGGTACTGAAGTAATAGTAATGGAATGTTAATTAGAATGGGATTTAGGGTGAATCCTGAAGAGAGCTTAGATTGGGCTCAGTGAATTTATTATGTAGTTATTGGTGTGACGATATCGGTGATACACAGTTGTGTGAGGTACCCATTGGAGGATGAGAATATATGTGGCGGGTGGAATGCATGGTAGGAGGAGGGTGGGGGTGTTGTCCAGGGTCTAGGAATGAGGTGGATTGTCCGGGGTCCAGGAAGGAAGGTGGGCAGATGTCTGGGGGTCTGTTCGAGGTCCAGGGAAGAGGGTGGGGTGGGGGGGGGGGGGCTGTTCGGGGTCCAAGGAAGATGGTGGGTGGCTGTCCGGGGTCCACAGAGGGGGGGGGGGGGGGTCCAATGGGCTTTTTGGGGTCCAGGTAGGAGGGTGGGGTGGGGGGGGGGGGACTGTCCAGGGTCTAGGGAGGAGAGTGGGGGCTGTCCAGGGTCCAAGGAGGAGGGCGGGGGGATGTCAGGGTGGCTGTATGGGGGGCTGCCCGGGGGGCTGTCTGGGGGGCTATCCGGGGTCCAAGGAGGAGGGTGGGGGGCAGTCCTTGGTCCATAAGGGGGGGGGGGGGGTCTGTCTGGGGTCTAGTGAGGAGGGTGGGGGTGTCCACTAAAAAATTACAATTTCATTAAAATAGAGGGATTTCACAGAAAGTCATCAAATAGTTTTTTATTATTTATATATAATAAAATAATGATAATTTGACATATCTAATCACACATATATCCAGGCACAAAAAATCAATAAACATAAAAGGTCAGTAATATCAGTAAAAAAATTAATGGATCAATCCTTCCCTCATCACCATCACTATCATCACCATCATCTTCACCCTCACCCTCATCCTCATCGTCATCCCCATCATCGTCCTTGTCCTCCTCCTCACCCTCATACTCAACCTCGACCTCCTCATCACCCTCCACCTATAACTCGGCCTCCTCCTCTTCATCATCTTGACCACCACTCGAACTTAAACCTGGTGGACCATATATAGAACGCATCGATGATATATATTCGTCACAAGTAGTTCTAGCCTTTGGTGGAAGTGTTGGACGTAAAGCTTCAATCAGTTTCATAAATGTAGTGTTTGCCATAGCAGACTGTGCTGCCATCTCTGTGGGCCTTTTTTCATCATGTTCTGCCTGTGACTTAGCCTTCTGCAACCTGGTGGAACTACAACTCATACCTAAGGCGGGACAATACCTCATAGGAACTACACTTTTCCCAGGCCGGCAGCATACTCTACCAGGGTACTCATCTCCCAACACCTAATGTAAGTTATCATTTGGCCCAATGATTCCAGGTTACTAGGCTTCAAGGGCCTATAAATATGCCTGTTAAAAATATAAATAGATTATTAAGTTACAAAATTAGAGATTAAAATTTTAAATCTACAAAGTAAAACTTACAATCTACTGCTGAGTCGGTTCATTAATCGCACTTCCATCTAACTTCTTTATACTCGAGAAAAACATTTTTTCACGAGGCACATTTACTTTTATATTCAATTTATGCCTCTACAGTGAAATTGAATGTAGGAAACCATAATTAAAAATAGGACTCTAAAAAAATAGTAATTTCATAACTAAAACTATATAACAACTTTAGCAATAGAATAAATTTTTGAGGAAGCAAAAGAAAGTGCAAGTTGTAAAGAAAGATTATAAACTATCATACCAGTTATCTCTCATGATTTGGAATTATAGTTTGTCCCAATGTGTGGATGTATTATTTAGGTTGAATGTTTTTTTATTTCATCCATATGCATCCAAAATAAAATCCAATAATTATTATTGATGAAAAACATGAAAATGTTAATTGAAATACTTCTAATTTGATTAATACAGTAAATTTTCTAGTCGCCCAATTAGTAATCATCTGTCGATACTATTCTAATGGACAATCATCCAAGATATGGACCACCTCTAACTCTGTACCCACTCTATCATGCCATCCAATCTTCAACTCAAACATATAAGCTCTCTAATGCTCACCTACATCCTTTAGATGTGCTGGCTGTGCACCCTCACCCTCAGGGCAATTAAACCGCAATTAAACCAAACATATTAATTCATATAAAATAAAATAATTACATATTGCATTAAATACAACATATTTTTTTATCCATATCTCTACCCAGGCTTTATCCTTGATTTCATTTGGCAGATTTCTCCATGAGAGTGGGATGACAGGAATGATTTTGGAGTATTTGGAAAGCATCATAAAAAAACTCTGACATTGCTACCCTGTTTTTTCAATCATCTAAGTATCCTCATTGTAGAACACCATCAACTATGTGCGGCTGTTCCACACCAAAAACATGATTGTACGACCCCAACCATGCCCCC